>LR990140.1:13882500-16548627 GCA_905147285.1 Hypena proboscidalis
TCAGTTTGCCTTTGTGACAATTCGCTCGCAGCTCTGAATGCATAGGTAATTATTCGCGGCTTACTGAGAGTGAAAATAATTTCTACCAACACTGACCATCCATTTAACACACTTATTTCTGCTTTCTAATGTTTAAAGTACTACAATAATTGTAACGGATTTCTGAGGAAATTGATTAGTATGAAGTAATTATTTTCTCGAGCGAATTCTGAAACGGATATCATTGTCGAATCGATTTGGCTATAGCGCCGCTTCATTAGCTCCTTTGTAAATATAGGACAGCGTTTACGATCCGATGAGAAGAGAGAAAAGCATTGCCTTTAATCACCTGTCAATCACTGATCTATTTGAATAGTCTTTAAATTGAACTGAGTTATTCAGTTTGTCAGAAGTGTTAAACATTTGGTCCAAAGAAATCAACTTTTATGAGTGAGCATTCTGTCGTTGAAAAGAAATCAATCATCTTTCTAAATCGAATACTAAACTACACCACGTTGAGTTCTTAAATTATATTTTATCGCTAACTATTTAGTCATTTGTATTCAAACAGCCGTGAAAATATGATCACACGTTCTTTTGTAGCATGCCCATAGTCGGTAAGTTTTTGTATTCAAATGTCTCAGTCACTCAATAAATAGTCGGTAAACGTCTGTATATTCACGTTCTGTCACCCATTATAGAAATGTGCAGTTAAGAAAAACGCGTGCAATACATAATTCATTAGTTTAACTCGAACTTATTTACAATCGTCATAACGTTCGTTTACGGATACATGGCTCGTTTTCAATTTCATTATTTGCTAGCTTGGTTGACGATGGAGCTTGCATGAATTTTAATTAATTATTACATTTTTACGACACGGACAATAGTTTTTTGTGCTACAAAGTAGCAAAACTAATTATGACTCCCGAATAAGTGAATGGTTCTATAGTAATAATATAATCTTGAGCGTAGGGAGAGACTCAAAAGCACGAGATATAAATAACTTTGATCTCGTGTCCCACAAACAACTTTTCACCTCAGCAGCTCAAAATAGTACCCGTAGTACATGTTCTGCTTAGTTTAGGACTAGAAGAGGAGTGTGAAAGTTGTGAGACATTTAAAAAAATAGCCATGTTGTGGGCAAAACTCAACTTGCTCCAAGCGAGGGCAAAACTGGAAGCAAAATACGACTTTTCGAACTCCTGCCATGCTGAGTTGAAAATATTATTTTATCGTTTGATACTGTTGTTGCTATTTTCACAAAATCTAAACTCCAAATCTACATAATTATTATTCTCTTTTTACAAAAGGTAAACACCGAATCTTGCTTCGGAGTCTACGCATTACTTGCAAATTCATTACAGCTATTTGTTGGTTTTCTTTACGCACGTACTATTGTGAAACTTGATAGCATTTTTTACATCAAAAAGTAACAAGTATCTCATGCTATACGGTTCCCTTTGTATGGTATGCTCAACAATCACTAGACACACAAACGACATGATTCCAACATTTATTTAAAATGAGCAGAAATTGAACCCAAGTTCATTGGATACATTCTTCACGTTACCTAACAAACATTGGATTCGTAATATTTGTATTGAGAGGTCAGTGCGTAATGAATAGGTATGGCACATGTTGGTGCTTGCAATCAAATTGTTGTATCGACTCGAGCACATACAAGAAAACAATTTTGTACACTTTCTACGATTATTTACCTTTTAGTTTCGCTTTCTTAGTGCCAACTATTTATTTTATAACTTAAGATGACGCAGCGGCTGTTTCGGTAGGTAACGCTAATGAAATAAGACATTTCATTTCATTTCGATTCATCAAGCCGTTTGTATGCGTTATACTTCTGAATAGCGGTGCATTTTTCTTTTGGTGAGAATGTTTGTTAAATTTCGTGACTGTCCATTGACTGATGTTTGGAAGTCACTTGAATAGATTTGTTTGACTTTTATTTACGTAATCTTGAATACATTTTGTGATGCATCATTGCTTGCTTTCGCGAAATTTCTCACGATTTAGTTCGTCATCATACTTGTCTATTGGTTTAGTTTTATTATTATGTGTCTAAATCTCAGTGCTTCTTGGATAAACCCAGTCTCTCGATCGAATTAGGCGTCGTGATCTTCCATCTATTTAGTGCAAAGGAATTTTTATTTGTTTTCCATCGAGCTTTGCGCTCCATTCCTTAAGTTTTACGTTTTGGCTTGGCTGTTTTCCATACAAAAGTAACATAAATGGGTTTAACTTTAATATTATTAACTTTTTATAGAATTGTCACATTTTATCCATTTGTTTTACAAATCATATCTTAAACACTAAAATGATTGTTGCTGCCCATTTTTTCAAAATTATAATTTATTTTTGCCAGGTTATACGTAACTCAATTAATGATTAAAACAATTTAGACTAAATGACCACGAACAAACATGCATTTAAGTGTTTAGATACGATTTGTCTCTGAAAATAGATAAAAACTTAATAATTTTAAACCTATATTACGTTAGTATGCAAACACGGTGCTCGGGAGTCTACCCTTAAAGTAAAACTATTGAGTAGACTAGTATGTAAGCACAGAACATAATTCAAATTTCCAAAGATTAAATTTTTTGTCCGCAATTATTGAACTATAATTCATACATAAATAAAATCTTAGCTATACCAACAGTAACACTATCTTTCACAAGTGGGTAGACTCCGATACCACAACTCATTGCAAACGGTTTCCTATCCCGATATCGTGCTGTCTATCCCACACAGTAACCGGAGCAAGGATATAACAGTTGCTCCAACGGATATACCGCATTTCGGTAAGTAACTGTCTAATCACAAACGGTAACGATATCTTAGACAGGTTTCGCGTGTGGAATCCGCGTGTCAAGCGTACCGGATAAACGCGTTTTACGCCGTCAAACGTGACGCCACCGGTAATTAGCGTTTAATCGATTACGTCACATTCGATGCAGTTAATTCCTCCCTACCCAAAAAAAATATAGGTGCCTAGTTTTTGTCTGTATTTTATTTAATCGATGTTGTCGGTTGGTGAGAAGCTCGTGGGCAAGTAACAGCGTAATATCGATCTACGAAAGAATCGTAAGTTTGCGACCAGTCTGTTTTTTTTTCAAAGATATAAACACTGCTATTAAGCCTTGGTGACATGAATATAAGTGAAGACTTCAATACCCTTTTATTCCCTTATATCAACCAACGCCTACAGATTTAACAGTGGACAGTATCGCACAAATAAGATCGATTAGGTAAGTATCTTCAGTCGACATCAAGTAAAGTATCTTCTAAGATCATCTTCACGTTACCCATACAACAATTTCTCCTAGTGATGCAATCAGTTTCCAGTTTCAGTAGCCTCAATAATACCTAGATGGCAGAGATAGCTAGTAAGTGCAATAAATTAGAACAGCTGCCATAATTTCTCATAGTTCTGAATGCTTGCTGTTTCTCCCATAGAAACAGTAACCATTAGTACTGACAGTTATTGTAAAGATGATCATTAATCGTATTAACGGGAAAACTAATTCATATTTCAGTTAAACAAATTAGTATTTTCGCAACGTAATGAAGTTATTTTTGAAATAAAACGGTGTTGCTGAAATTCATAGAATTTATAAAAAAAACGATTTTACGCTGATGAAATGGATAAAACGTTTACAGAGTATTCGAAAACCTTTAATCGGTACTTAAAAACAAACACAAATTAAGAAAATGCCTAATTGTCTGATAAATCTGAATCAAAAATATAACAAATCCTTTCAAACTTAAATAGATTGATTATAAAGTCCGCTTATTTGAGATAAAAGCATTCCATGACATACTAATCTCTAATGTTACGCTGTTCCTATCTTACACGTATTACATAAATTTCTTCACACGTAATGGCTCTGAAATATTGTTTCGTTTCGCGTGTAACACATTTTCTGCAATATATATTGTTTTCATGCCTATTTAGTGTGAAGTATAAATCTAATGTGTGCCAGATGCTTATCAATCCGTACAATTCATTTTAAGACAATTTGTCGGAAATCATTTCGATGTGGTTGGTTGCAAAGAAGCTACTCAATTTTTCCTCAATAGCATACCACAGATGCAACTAAAGGAAAATTAAGTAGGTTCTTAGGGGTTTCACTAGGCGATTGAAATGAAGAGATCCGTAGGCGAACTCAGGTCACCGACATAGCTCAGCGAGTCGCTAAGCTGAAGTGGAAGTGGGCCGGACACATAGCTCGAAGGACATACGGCCACTGGCAAACGCAGCGTGGGACGGTCCTCGCTAGGTCTTGTCACGATCGTGGGGATTCGTTGGTTTCAGGCGGCCCAAAACCGCGCGCTATGGAAATCGATTGGTAAGGCTTATGTCCTGCAGTGGACTTCTTCAGGTTGATGACGATAATGATGGCATCTGTGGTATGCCAATTAATATTTCATATAGGTAATAACCATACCTGTCATCATTTCGAATCATTAAGAGCTACATATTCAGCTAATCGCTATGAAATTCACGAGAATAGATAAGAATGTTTGAAATCCCGTATTCTCGATTACTATATAACATTCTTGTGGTCACAAATAGTTACTAAGTACTAAACTACTTTCTATCTTTGTATCCATTGTAGATTTAGCTCGTAACAGTAGAAACATTGCAATATTACCATACCTGAGCTTTAGATCTCACGTAGCTATACATATAGCCTAACTTTTATCACTTTGTGAAATACAAACCGTATTTTCTCTTTAATGCTATATCTGACCCTATCGATTGGTCGTGTATTTTAGCTTCTGTGAAATAAATATATATATATTTTTATCTGGAAATCAACGCAAAACCCTAGAAATACTTTTATTATAATAAGGCCCAGTTTCTAAGGTTCCGGATAGATCTTATCCGACCCATAAAATATAACCTGAGCGAATTTAAAAGTGACACAAGTTACACGAAAGAAAAGATAAAACAGCTGTCACTTTCATTTATGTGTGTTATATGCTTATCCTGACAATAAGGTTTATCTAACACCTGTGACCAATTTCACACGCTTAAAGTATTTATAAGCTTTATTACGATAAAGCTCTATAAGGAGCATCAATTCCTTTTTCCAACTACAATGTAGTCGGCATGATTCTCATTTTTATGTTAAATTTCAATTCAGTTGTTATAAAACTTTAAATCAGTTCGGAAAACTAAAGCTTCTTCAACAAACAACTCTGTAAACAAACCGTAGCATTTATTAACGTGTATACAGTTACGTGAAACACTTTATGCAATAATGGATGGCCTTGAACGAATGATCGGAGTCAATGCCGGTCATACGAGCGCGAATTACGACACACGAAAACCAGTCTTACTATACAACACTATTTCTACTCACAAACGTTTCTTTACACCCTGCCATTATAAAGACATCCTTTTATCGCCACCTTCGCAATAAATTACACGTCGTTTCATTTTCTTTTTATAAGTGTCTTCGTTGCAAATTTTGCAGTAAAATTTTATTCATTTAATCCCCTGTAGGCTATTCGGACTACAACACCGCCGTTTGTACCGTAATAGCGAACGAGAGAATTTAATGCCTTAATTAAGTAATATTATACTTTTTACACCTTTTAGTCGGTAAGCACTGACTTTGAATGGGTTGATTGACCATTAAGATAATCACTAGCATATTTTGACACCAAAATTAGATGGTGGTGAAGATTAGTAGTTTTTAATTGACTCGGTAATCGTCTATAACTGTGTAAATTAAATTATATTTGATGTCTAAAGACCAGCAATCTATTTAATTCGCAAGGAAATAAAGTGTTGCTTATCTAATTTCAAACAAAAAAATTGAGGTTCGTATTACTAAGCAGGTATTTCCCGAGTGCAGTGTTCACCTTTCACTGTGTCTAAGATAAACCACCCTCGCAGGATGTCGTGACTACGATGTACTGGTGCAGCATGCATATTTTATGTACACGCTTCAATCATGTCCCGAGAAAATAATGATGTGTAAAAACTGGGAAAGGATATCATTAGCTGCTCGGATGCAGTCGATACAATAATGTGGTCAGTAATGATATCGGTAATCGGATCGATGTGGCTCACTCGATAGTCTCAAATCGGCTCTCCCTCTATTAAGTAGTGTGCTACATCACGTGCGCATTTTAATGCAATTTTCGAGGATTTATTTCGCGTTATATATGGTTATTTACTCTCAATGTAAACCCTCATTACCATCCCACTTCAGAGACGTGTAAGACCTCTTTTCGTAATGACAGACAAGGCATCGACAATTTTTTAACAGGCAAAAATAAAATGTTTTCTTTTCCAATACTATTTTTCTTATCACTGATTTAATGAAGTAGGTTGCTATAAACCTGATAGTAAGTGTCTTTAGGCGATGTTGTGAAGAAGAAATATTTGACAGTGCTTCTGTACCAATCATTGTAGGAAAAGTAAGCACCAACAGTTTTCTCAACTTTTTAATTAGACTAGACTACAAGGAATGAACTAAGGAGAACCGAAGCTAACAAAAAGCAAAGTTGCATCACCTCAAATAACAAGTATTTTTTTGAGAGGGCTATCACCGACAATGTTTTAATAGAAATAAACAGTTCCAACAGCAATTACAATTAATAGTAGAGCGATAAGATCGACGCTCGCAACATCCGAGTGTACCTGTAATACATTTCTCTCCAATTGATTTTAGCTGGCTACGTATTCCATATCATGATTGCAATTGTTAACAGACGGTTCTCTCATTTTCATTATACAAATTGAATTTACAATTACAGCTTTAGAGCATTCCGGTCTGAATGTTGTGCAATACATTATTTAATTCGGAGAAGAATGAAAGTCCGTAAATAGCATTCGTAAAATCGGTACCAAATAAAATGTCACAAAAGAAAACAACGATTGGCGCATCGCGTTACGTAAAAATGGTATGCTTGCGTAAGTAAAAAGCGTAAAAATTTGAATGGTAATTTGAAAATTACTTTGTAGTTAGCGTCAGTAAAACAAACGGAAACGTCACGGTAAAAACAAAGCATAAAATTGTAAATATCAACAAAGTAAATTCTAAATGAAGCAACCATTACCGGTTGTTTTTGAATGCTTTCTGATTATGAGTCTTTTTTTTATTAAGTACGCTATAACATCTATTATAAGGAGTTCCATTACGATGGTATATCAACATGATGGCGTTCAACAATCGTTTCTCTCATGAAACACTACGATGTTCACTGATTCAACCTACTTGG
Source organism: Hypena proboscidalis (assembly GCA_905147285.1). Lineage (NCBI taxonomy): Eukaryota > Metazoa > Arthropoda > Insecta > Lepidoptera > Erebidae > Hypena > Hypena proboscidalis. The sequence continues at coordinate 13,889,740 of LR990140.1, forward strand.
TTTGCCACTGTTTCTTAGGTACGATGGCCCCTTTCTCTTCAAATACTTTCTTCGAGTAATGCGTACTGATTAATTAGATGCGATTAGCAGCGATCGATACCTTTGAATCATTCAGTTTGCTCGCTAAAATGAGATTTCAGTTTCGTTTTGTTTTCGAACGAATTCGATTGTTAATCATTTGTTCTGATAGTTTTCGCGTTTCATTTTTTTTTTTTGTTTTATTGCTCGTGTTACTTTCGGTGTTCTTTCAACATATTGTCGTTTAACAAAAACTGAGAAAGAATTCAAAATGGTCTGTTGGTTTTTTATATACGAAAACAACACTGGCTTTCGGGCTTTGGGCTGTGTAAATGAGTAGGTGTAATAGTTAAATATATAACATAACATAGCATCACGCCTATATTACCCAGAAGGTGTGGCAGAGATGTAGAACACCCACATTTCACCAGTTATGTTTAGGTCCAATGGGATAGGGGGTGAGCCTATCGCCATCCACCGGGCACGTTTCTAACTCCGTGCTGCAATTGTGAATTTCTTGACGGAAAGTTCACAAATAACTCTTTGCTCGACCCGGGAATAAAACCCGAGACTTCGCAGTGAGCTTACCACTAGACCATCGAGGCAGCAGTTACATAATTATATGAATAAGCAAAACCAGCAATTCTTATCGTAAGATAAATAAAAATATGTTTGGTGATATAATCTGTATCGTTTAATTGATAATAATAAAATTGTATTTAAATTCTTAAATTCTCTGAATAATATTAATATTTATTCGTTCTCTCGTACCCTTGTACATTACCTTTACATAATTTTTCTAGTAGTAAATTGAGATCGGCAGTCCAATTAATTTCAACCTAAATCCTATAAGCTGTCGTGACCACATCTTTGCAAACCGATTTCTGGCGTCAATATTGAAATAAGTCAATATGCTTTCAACTCACAGCAAATAAAAATTAAAGCAGAATTAAAACTTTCCAACCATCAATTTGGCATCGAAATAAAAAAACTACGCAAAGTTAAAAGGTAAATTTTGCTGTCATATTACCTGACCTCTCACAATTCAATTAGTCGAGGCTAAAAAAAAGGCGTATTCCATAAAAAAAACATTCTAAAAAATAAATGATCGTACCTACTCTATACATAGAAGATTCATACTTAGAATTAAAATTCAAAGCGATGTTATTAAAGAAGACCTTTCCCAACATTTATTCTTTCTCCAACTTGCAACAATAGCCTGTAAGTAATAATTAGATTATGCTTTACAAAGTATTTAATTGCAGAACTTAGTGAACTTAAGTTTTGTGATAATGGGGGAATGCCTTTTTAACTATATTATGTGCGTCGGGCATTGTTACTTGTAGGTATTCGTTGCTGAGTTAATTGTCTTCGTGTTCTCGTGTGTAACTTACACTCACTGTTTGTAGCATTGTATATAAATTAATAATTAATTATAATTTGATAGCCTTATAGAACTTTTCAAGAAAGCTTTTCGTATTGCTATTTCTGTGAAAAAGATTGCTTTATAAGGTGCCAATGGCTTATGTACCTATCAACAATTAAACTTTTACGCCTTTTTAAATTAAGTTACTATTCAAATAAACATTGTGAAAATATGGTCTGCAAACTTTCTTATCTGGTTTTGTGTCAATGGATTAAAAGAACACGGTTAATGAAGTCTGTAAAAACTTAAATTTGTTTAATGCTTTTAGTGTAACGGAAGTTTTAAGCGTTTCTCCTTTTTAACGGAAGCAAGAATTGACACATACTTACTACCAACATTTCGCCGTGCTTTATGAACATTAACATCATTATCTCTAAGAATTTCGGCTTGCAATAATTAAAATTCCAGCGTCCGTACCAATATCTCAAGACTTTATAATTTAACACAAGACCCACTCTAGACGTCGCTGACACACCGGTCCATTCATCGCCTGTATTTTCTTCTTGGTAAATACCGGACGAATATTTCAAAAGTGGGCGATGTCGCAGTAGATAACGGTGGTAGTCACGTTTATTATGGATAAACGAGTAAAATGCAAATATCTTTGGATGACGGGCGCATCGCATCCCAGGACCCGTTACATTCACCCGATGGCGCCTACCAACGGTGCAGGCCAACACTTTGATGAACTGACTTCATAGAACCTATGCCTTGTATGTCCTCATAACGTTACATATACCGAGCAACTTACGTCAGAAAGTGGCTCTATTTACTGGTCCTAGTAGCTGACTAGAGGTAAGAAATCGATCATAAATTAATAAATTAGCTTTGCCAATTCTTGTCATTCACAGACATATTTAAATAGGAATAAAGATACTCCGTCAATAATGCTCTAACTGAATAGTAATGAGTTCATCCTTTTGAATACGTTCGACTTTCCACAAAAACTTTGATCGGGCAGTAATGGTATTTCGACCTCATTTAAACAATCTTGTTAGGGCATATAGTAAACGTCATTTCAACTTAATCTTACCTTGACTGTCTTGTCTGAAGGGTTTCAAATTGTGTTTTTTTTTTTTTTTTTCTATGTAAATTGTTGATGAGGTTCCGCCCATGCGCAATTTGTGTATCTAGTGTAAGCTCTGCACTTAATTGAGCACTTATTATAATAATTGAGCACTTTTTATAATAATTTAGCGTTTCACTTTTATTTTTGTTTTCCATGTCTGTTATTCTTTAATGTACTTGGCGATTGCACTTTTGTTTGATATATACGGACGCCACCACTGGCCATTTGTTTCGCGCAGTCGCGCTATGGCCTGAGCGTCATGGTTGCGTTCCGTTTTACTCATGAATCTAGTGAGGTTTTACTAGTATTATGCTTTTATTTTTTATTTTATTTTTATTTTTTATTTTTTGTCTTCCCTGCTTTGTTTTATTAAGTTTTACTCTAGTTTGATTTTTGTTTGTTATATTTATACTTTTTTAATTTTAAAATTTAATTTTAGATCTTACCTTTGTTATTTCTTGATGCTATGTATATACATACTTAAGTTTTTAATATTATTGTTTTTTTTTTTATGTGATATCGTTCGTCCTCTCTCTCTCTGGCGCCATCAGAAAATCAGCGCTGCAGGGCTTTGTTGCTCTGCAGCATATGGCTGAGATGGTGACCATTTCTGGCAAAAAGTTTGTTTAGTTGTAAGTTCTATTGTTTTATTCTCCTATTTTTTTTTTGTCAGAATAAATGTTTTCTTTCTTTCTTTCTTTCTTTCTTTCTTTCTTTCTTTCTTTCATTTGTTAAGCGTGTTTTTGTGTTTTTACAATAGCGTAATTTAATTTATTTATTGTCTGTCTTTAAAAAAGTCTTTGTAGAATAATCTCCCCGTAAGTTCTTTAAAAGGTTTATTTTGGATCAATTGCATCATCGTTTTGCAAAAAAATTGAGAGTTGCATCTATTTGCCTTCGTATCTTAAACCATCTCGCGTGTATGGTCAAGTTTCATTCATTAATCTGAAGAACCGTTGCACCATCCTATAAATATCTTTCTTGTAACTATTTACCAGAAAGATAATATTTTATAGCAGTTAATTGCCAGCAGTAAATTGTGATTATTTATCAAAGACCTATTCAATTGATGGTCTGCTGTTTAATTCTATAACGGGTTGATAATTGAATGACTAACTCACTGTTTGTGCATTTCTGCTATAAATTAGTAGTCAGAATTTAAATTGTTAGGACTGTGTAAAATTTAACAACATGCAATATGATTTCGGAATGATACTTTCTGTTTATTAGTATTTTTTAACCGACTTCAAAAAAAAAAAGAGGTTCTGTATTCGATCCGTATGTATGTATGTATGTCACCTTTTTATGTTCGCGATTTTCTCGGAAACTACTGATCCGATTTGAATGCAGTTTTCGGTATTTTAATCCTTGTGTTTCAAGGAAGGTTTTAGTATATAATTTATCAGAATCTGATGAAGATCTTTGGAGACAGGCAACGGAACTCTTCAAAAACGAATAGCTAATGAACCACGTTTTGTGCAATCGTGTATCTATGTATTGTTTTCACCACTACATAACATAACATCATGCCTGTGTATGCTTTGAAGGGTAAGCAGAGACAGCCTACTTACCTACCCTTAAAGTACCGAAAGCTCTGCTTAGGTTTGGACGGGGCTTACGTTTCAGCACATTTGTTATTATCGTAGTGATAACTTATGATCATGAAGATCTCAGAAAGAATTTTTTGATTATTTTGATTGTTTCTATTGTGTTTCATGCGTAATGATGCCTTAGTATTTCTTCCTAACCCCATCGTTAAATCTAAAAAACTAAGACACTAAAAAGCTTGAAATAAAAAAAAAAAAAAAAAAACAAATAAAAAAAAAAAAAAAAAAAACTAATTAAAAAAAAGAATATTCTTAACTCGAGCGTATTCTAAATATTATAATTATGTACTAATTTTTTTCAAAGAAAAAGGAACCGCCTTCAAAAACTCAAAAGTAAAAAATAAAATATTCGCTAAACTTTGCTTACCTTTATATTAATTTGTTTAAAACAATAAACCCAAATAATTATGTAATACCAATTAATTATATTTTTTTGAAGTCGGCGCCAAATTACAAAATCAAATACCAATTCAATTGGTATTTGATTTTGAGATTTTTTCAACAATTATTTTACGTAGGTATGACTATTTCGAACAGGCAGTAATAGTATAGTATGTCTTTATTAGTGTGACTAATTCCAATATAACGAACTTAACACAGATTTTGTTTACAGAGGAATCAAAGAAGCGATTAAGAGGAAAATCGACAGATCATCAAATGATCGTTAGCAATGTTTCTCTTATTAGCTCTACCAGTGAAAGTTCACACTTTAGTGTCTCTTTGTTGTCTCCACTAAATTTGTTGATGTTTAAAAACTCGGCTTCCATCACAGCTACGTCGACCACAAACTTACTAATGATAGGAAAGTATCGCCGCAATATGATGTTTAGACGGTTTTTTTTGCATTGTCTACGATTTTCAGTTTCCGAATCTGCGTGCTTTCTCCATTTACTTTTTTCAAATACATATTACCATATTGACAAAAACTTTGACGCAAATTTCTCATTTGTTTTCTTTAGGTCATTTTAATGCCTTTACATGTTGAAGTTAATTCATCCATACCAGTACTCTAGATTTTTTTTTATCAATATACTGATCATTTTTAATTTTATAAATATTACAGAACTGTAAAAAGTTGATCGAAAATTATAAATGTCACCACGTAATTTATTACTGGCTCCGGTATTGTCAGTTATTTTATTATTTCTCGAAGCTCTAGTAGCTTGAAGTTTTTGTATCATGTCGGGAGATCGCAAATGACCTAACGACTGAAAATTTTTATATTTACTTAACTTTTCGTTTTTTGTTTCTCGTTACTTAATGGACTCCATTGTTTAATTTTTTTGTGCAATTAGAACTTGATGGAGTTTGGGGCAAATATGTTATTACGATATATATGTAAATATAATCTAGTTCTCTGTTCTCTACAAAAAAATCGCGTACAGTAATCTATACAATTATGTTGAATTTTAGAGTTTTGAATTTAAACTGTAAAATGCTGAGTGTGTATACCTATTAAAATACACATGGTCTTTGAATAGGCATACACACTCAACATTCATCAAGGTCATTATTATAGAATGCTATATTAATTATTTTTGTTAGTACTTTGCGAAGGTTCGCACATACTGTAATTAATGCCGAATCTTCATAAAAAAAAAAAGATTGTACTTTCTTCGTATCTCAAACATTGTTTTAATTTTAATTCGAGCAATGATTAGTGGCAATGATTTATACGATAATTATTAACCATTACGGTGCAATAGAAACTGACTAACTACTAACAGCGTGTAATAATTTAGTTTACATATGGGCACAGGGCGGAACACAATGCGTTCTTATAATGCTTTTTCACAATAGTAATGCACTTCATCGGGTTTCTAAGAAATAAATAATTCCTTGCAATTTGCACGGCTAATGTGAGAACACACTCATAGTGGTGAATGCACAGCAACCTTTCTCTAAGGGCTCATTAGCTCGAATTTATGTTCTCTCGCCTGCTCTCCGGCTAACTCACTACCTATATCAGCAAGACGCGACAGAGCTTTTGTGTCAACGTATTTTACACCTTCGCACGTCGAATATTTATTTATCGATTAGATTCACCTCTACTAAAGAAATTTACGATCTCTTCGAGAAAACAAGCTGGCGACAGATTCTAGGAAAGTTGTAGCTATTAGACTGTGAACAATTTAGAAAAAGAAAATAGTATTAAATCACTGACCTCTTTTTTGGTCTGCTCGTTGATCTTGACGTGGGTCTGTTGAGGCTTGTCACGGAGCGGCAGGTATCCTTCACGACTGTCGGCAGGCTCTATTGTGCTATCCATTTGGGTGGAAGACTCCACCGTAGCAGTACTGGCAGTACCAGGATCCGTAGAACGAACGTCTTCCGCGGTACTTAGCGTAGGAACGGTCTCTTTGGGACCATCTACCGTCGTTCCCGAAGTATCGATATCGGAGACCGACTCCGTGCTGTCGCTGTTCAGCGTAGTTTCTGTATCCTGAACCGTAGGCGTCTCCGTAGTGCGAACAACCGGACGGATCGTATAGTGCTTTGTCGGCGCTCGATATGTAGTCGCGGTCGCATCTTTCATAGTTTGCGTAGGAGTATCGGTTCTAGTTTGCGTAGTTTTTATCTCAGTCGTTGTTGTTGGTTTGCGGGTGGACTTTTTTGTTTTGGGCGGTGTCGTAGCGGTCGGGTTTGTGACGGGAGCGGTAGACTTAGTTTTAGTCGATATTTTTTTTGCATAAGTCGTGGATCGCTCCTCTATAGTGGTGGGTGCAGGGGTATTTTCTAGAGTTGTGGTTTGGGGTGGTTTTCTATCTGCGGGTGGTTCCAGGTTGGATTGTTTGGGGGTTCGGGACGGTGGGAAAAAATAGTCCATGATGGAAGGTGATCGGTTCCGGTTGGAGGGTAGCCATGCCCAAGGGTTAAAGTCAATGAGTCGGGGTCGCGGCGGGTCACCGGCTTGGGCGACGGCGAAGAGGGCGGCGAGCGCGCAGAGTAGGATCAACGGACGGTTCATAGCGCGGCGTGCGTCGAGCGCGTGCGGCCGCGACGACGATGCAAGCGGGACTGCGCGAGCGCCGCTGAAGAGAAGCCGCCACCGATCACCCAGTTCATTCCGCCCTACGTAGATCGCCGCCGCTGCAGATGCAGCCGCTGTAGTTCCTGTTTCATTTTCTTTTATTAGAGCCTCTGAATGTTTCCTCACTTATGCGAACATAATTACATAATTAGACAAATTAATTGCCCTAGGCTATTAACGGTAATTATTTCTGCAAGTATTTATTGAGTATTTTATTACATCGTTTAATTGTTATGATGATATAAAGTTTCCTTTTCAATTGGCTAGTAAAGTCCATTTCCTGTTTAACAAATAGAAGTCAATGATCTTTCTTATAAAAACTGGAGATAAAAGAAAATCTCTAGGCTAATAAGCGAAATTTACACACATAGGTACATGAGTATTTTCACTTTTCTTGGCATAGACACCAGGATACAAACAGCATCTTTATCATGTGGCATCATCGTAAATTCTTGGCATACACATAGCAACTAACACATAAAGCGGATTTCCTTAGGATACTAATGAATGAGTACGTTTTCCCACGACATTCTATGTACAATAATTTAGCTGATAGGTCACTTTAGATGACCGAACAATAAATCCTTACTACGTTATTTATTTTCTTTGCGAAAGTTGCACCATTGTATATTCTTTTTTAAATGTAATTTGTTTATTTTTCCCACACGAGTACAGTAGCTGGCCAAAGATAGATCTTTAACTCACAGAATTTACTGTAAAGGAAATCTTAGTTAGGAGATAATAAAATATACTACAGCACGTACTCTATTTACTGTAATGAAGCTTTTCTAATGAGACGCACACTAAATGCATAGTTTAAGCATCACTTGCTCCAGATAGAAAATTCCGCTAGGTATATACGTGATAGACAACCAAATGAATTTAGAATCAAATATTCTCAATATTTGACCTGTGGTTGGAAGACTACAGTTATTCAATCTTTCTGTAGAAATTTGCTTAGTGGTAATGCACGTCTTTGTGAACAATATCAAAATTGAGATGCGCCACCACAAACCGTGGCGACTCGGCGGGTACACTTCTACGCTCCATTTAGTTTTCAATCATTTTCTCTCCTGCAGTGACTTTTCAAATTAGCCGACTTTAAAAAAATATATCAACTAAATAAGGTCAGCTATCATCAAAAACTAATTAAAATAGGTTGTATATATTTGACGTGACTTAACATTTAAGACAATGCGACTGTTATATTATTGTCAGGCAATCTACCTAAATATCTCCACCCACACATATAATAAATAACTATATATATAGTAGATATATTATATATAAATAAAATATATCCAATTTAACTGTCATACAATACGAGTGTTATTTTATTGTTAGGCAATCTGCCTAAATTTCTCCAGGCACACATATAAATAAATAACTATATATATAATGGATATATTATACATAAATAAAATATATCCATTTTTAACTTTCATAGGTGAATTTTTGACATCAACTGGTGAATTTGACTTTCATAGGTGCAAAAATTTTACTACGCTTTTTTGATATTAACGCCTCTAGTTGTAAAAGAGTTATTTACAACCTCTTTGATTACGACTATACAAATCATCAGTATTTTAACTTTATAGAGTTTTTACCGAGTTCAAAAACTTTAGTGTATTTTGAATAAATTAATTAACCGTGGCTTTCATCCGTTGCGTTACATGTCTGTCTAAATCGAGTAAGAGAAAATTTTAATAACTGCGCCCAGCGGCTAGTCGGGAGGCCTTTATCAGTTTTATTATTAGTATGTAAGGCAATGATATTATATAAAAACAAAAGCAGATATGTTATAAGCGCTCGCGCTGTGAATACTCAAATACGTCCCAATTGGGACGTCTTGTGTTTAGTTTGCGTGTGGCCTGCGTCGAGCGCAGTCACGTGCGTACCACTGAAGTGCAATCATTAAAACTATAGCTATCTCTTTCATTCTCTTTCATTTGCGTGCTATTTCGTATCTTTTGTTTTACTTATCAGTTACATTTGTCAATGTGTGCAATTTGGAATAGCTCGGAACGGATTTAAATCGTAATTTCTATGAACGTAACATATCTATAGTTCTATAATATCATTGATGTAAGGTCATTTTGTTCCTTTATTAAGCACTAGCTGCCGCCCGCGGCTTCGCCCGCGTGAAATTAGTTTTTGTCAATCCTGGTCCCTTATGTCTAAAAGAGACTCTTACAGAGGCCAGCCTCACGCTGTGCCATACAAACTTTCAACCTCTATTTCAACCCCTTCATCCCTTTTATTTTTTTTAAAGTAGCCTATGTTCTGTCTCAGGGTCTAAAGATTGTCTGTACCAAATTTCATCAAAATCGGTTGCGAGGTTTAAGCGTGAAAGCGTAACAGACAGACAGACAGAGTTACTTTCGCATTTATAATATTAGTTGGGATGCGTATTTTACTAGCGTGCACCAAGAAGTATTTAAGTTTCCTTCTCTCAGGCAGGCTTGATAATTTGTATGGCTTGAACCGTTGAAGACCGGGACTTACTTTTTATTTATCTATACTTATATAATTGTTCGCCCCACTGATTCATCAACGCAAAACCTAAACCGTTAGGAATTTGCGTGAAGGTTCCATGGCGTAGGAGCGCTAAGAAATATTTTTTGGAAAGTCCACCCCAAAAGAAGTTAAACGGTTGTATGGAAATCATTCAATTTTGAATTAAGAAGAATGACAATTCGTGTCGTTGATTTTGAATAAAAAATAAATAAATTACTACGTCAGGATTTCTCAAATTTGTATTCTCAAGTGGATGGATTTAGGGGTGTAAGTAAATAGTAAGTTAAAACGAAAAATCAATAGAATACCAACGGGCATAAACAAATCTCACGCGGACGAATTCGAGTGTAACAGCTAGCACATTATATAAATTAAGTTATGGGACCATATCAGGGTTCTGAATTTATTGCCCAAGATTATCTTTTTACATTTTATTTATCATGCAAAAATCAAAACAAAACAAAAATACACAGTACATTTTGAACAACAGTGAAATCAATTTAGTAAAAAATCAATAAATGCAGTCGAATTTTCTAGAAAGAAATTAATTTATACCAACTCGTGAAATGTCACAAACTGTTGACCCAGAACTTTGAACTGTGTAAGAAATGCTTGCGCATTGCAAACATAGTTATGGGGTCTTGTTAACACCTCAACCGTAGTCGGTAACGTGTTTACTGACACGAATTTGGGACACTGTAGGTATATGAAGTGGTTGAAAACAAACAAATGTGCAACGTTTACTACCAAGTACTTTCATATACAGTTACGGATAAATAAAAATATTTTTCAATAATTAGACAACGGGTCTGAATCGCGTAATTATTATAAAGGTAATTAAATATCTATGCTCGACGTTTCGATTGACTTGCATCATTCTTGGTCACGAGCCGTTTGACCCGATTTGAAATTAGACCCGTTGTCTAATTTTTGAAAAATGTTCTCATATCGCGAAAGTTTAAAAACATAAATAAAAATATTAATTAACAATTCTATATATCCTTTAATTAAGGAGAGATGCGTTGTCTAACGACAAGTATCTTACTCATATTCTAATCGCCCGTGATGTATAGATCTAGTTATAATCTTTGCTATTGTTATACCTTTTTTTAATCTTTAATCTTTTCATCTAGCCTGAGTATTAAAGCCTACATAAGTTTATGTTTCAGTAAGTTGATAGTTGAATTAAATTGTATATTAGAACTAATCTGAGTTCCTTTAAATATGTATACAATAAATACATTTTATATTGAGCAAAAGTTAGTGTTATTGCTGATTTACAATTGTCGTGGAGTTCAGTTTCTGCCCAGGTACATTTATCCTACTAACTAGATTGTTAGTGAGAGTTGACAGTTGAAATCGAAGAGGACAATTTAATCTTAAATTAATCATAATATATATTTTACACCAGTAGTTTTGGAAGCTGCGGAATCGTAGCATATTTTGCCTGCCAAGTCTGTCAAGTCATGTTTATTTGATGTTTATTTATGTCAGTTGCAAAAACCTGCAAAATGCAGATGCGACCTTGTTTTTTCGATAACCCAAAACTTAAAATAACAGTAACAAATGACTGGCATCGATAATTGAGGTATTTACAACTTTTCTGCTAACGGCAACGCAAATAACGTCAGCTGCACTAGTTCAAACAGTACTTGCTTAAAATAAGTTAAATTTGAAGTGTGTTTCATAAGATTTGTTCTGAGACTGGGTGCGCATGTGTGAGTGAATTAGTGAGTCTTTGGCCTTGTCATTAGAACTATTTTATAGTGTAATTGTTTCTAGCGTTCTATCTTATGTAAAAATCCCTTCTTTTTATTTATTTATTTCTAAACATTGTTAAGTGACCTAGGTAAAATGTGTTTTACGTCTAACCTATCCTACACGCAATAAGTACTCATTGACGTGTCTCGGAGCTTTTGTTACAATTCAAATTCCTGAAATTCAGCTCTTGCATTAATATAATAAATAGTGTATTTTAACAGTTTCGTCAGGATTAACCGAAGCCAAAACAATGTGCAATAACATAAATAAGAATAATTCTAAATATTTTTCTAACCACACCTCTCTAAGTCGTAAAAAGCAGGCGTGCTATAAAGATCCTGCTAACGATGTCTATCAGCAGATTGTGAACGTACAGTTCATGAAATGAGCTCTCTAGAACGTTATCGTTCACTTCATATATTTGAACAAGGTTTTCGCACACTTGTAAACCGATTTTCGTGTAAAATTCGCACATTCTAAAAATGCACTCAATTTAAAAGTGTGTTAAGAACTTTACACTTTTAATATTTGCAAAAAGGTGACAAAAAAAATACAGTTTCGGTAAGTTTTCCTTCTAATGGCAGTCAATATGTCAAGCAGATATAGGTTTCTAATAAATCGTCTTAACAAGTAATGTTTTACTTTACAAGCAATAAGAAAGATTTTTTTCTGAATAAGTAACAGAATCTATTCAACAAGGTGTTTACGAGAAAATTCCAAAAAACGATTTCTTATGGCAGTCATTTTATATGTCAAGCAGATAATTATAGGTATCCAATGAATAGTCTTTACAAGGATTTTTTTTTCTTTACAAACACTGAGAAAGTAATTTGTTCAGAATTTGTAACAGAATCCATTCAACAAGTTTTTACGAGAAAATAAAAAAAAAACACGATTTCTATACAAATTGAATATGCTATATAGTCAAAATGTAGGGCAAACTTAAAATTATTTTTTTCGTATTTTCTCGTAGTAAGTAGTAAGTTTTAAGTTTTCAGTTGTATTAATTTCACTTCTCGAGATTTTCAATAAAAAATAACAGCATCTGTGATACTTGAGTAATTGCCTCCGGATATAAAATGATATGACACCTCTTTTTCTCTCCCATATCACGGAAACGATCTGTCTTGTAATCAAAAAAAGTAAACACAGGATCTAACAAGCTTAACTGTTGGTTTAATCCATTGTTTAATGGCATCGGATTGTATGGGAAGTGTTCTTGCACGCGATAAATCTACCTTTCATTACATTATAAGCCCAGTAATTGAAGCTTGGGATGCTACTTCATTAATTGAATGAACAGAAAAAACGGTAAAAAAGGAAATTATAAATAAGTGCAACGTTGAAATAAGGTGCTGAGTGAAGGCATGCGAATAATTTATGACTATATATAAACTTAATCATAAAGTATGGTTGTGAAAAAGCTAAATTAGTACTGGCCTAATGTATGAGATCAATTTCCAAATACACGATGGTGAAAATATGTAATTTTATTATTTACGGCGTGTAGCGTAGACGCACTATTTCATATCTTACGCGTATATATTTAAAAGGCTCGATAAAATAATACAGACATCATCAAAACAATACATTTTTTACTCTTCATATACAAGCATCAGGCGTAGATGAAATCTTTTAATGAATAGAACTTTTAGAATTATCTCAGCCTATAAAACTGTCAAATAATAATGCTTACAGCATTATGTTCAGGTTTTATGGTGAGGTCAAGTCTTAGAATAAAGACGTAGGAGGCTCTATATCTATATATATAATAATTTTGGCCAACCTATTTTGCCATAGGTGTCTACCTGAAATTCGATTACATAGGTCATAAATAAATATTACAGTAGCTTACAAAAAAATCAGATTAACAATGAAAATTATAGTATATACAGACAATTATTATTATTATTATTACATAGTTACACTTTTCATTACATTATATATAAGTTTAAAAAAAAATATTCTCAGATCGAGAATAGGCATGATGACTAATTTTTATTTTTGTATGTAATTGAAACACCTCTTGATATAAGAAACATCATTACAAGAATTACTTTGACCTAACATAAACTTCCTGAGATAATACAATTTCAAATTCACATTAATAATAGACTCGCCCAAACGCTCCAAACAAAAGGCTACTCAAGCGTGACGTCACGCTTGAGTATTTTGTATGTGAAGTTATGAATTTTGTTTGATAGCTATACGAAATATTGCGTTTATAAAAATGGTTTTATTACAAATATTGCTATGAATTGTGTGGGTAATTTAATGATAAAAAAAAAATCGAATAATTTCGTATTTTAAAAATGAACTCGTCCATGAAACTTTGAATGATCATAAAATGAGTTAGATTAATAGTATGTAACAAAAAAATATTTCAATTGGTTTATGTTTACCTGTAGTTTGATAAGGTATCCTATATTTTACTATCTGATAGATCAGTCACCATGCCTATTGTTGTGTTTGATTCTGTGAGGAAATGTCACCCATTATTTTCACTAGATTCGCAAAATTTTCTCACTTTCATAAGCAGATATAAATAGGTTTATAATTGTAGCAGTACTTATCAACATAGTAACTACACATTTCATAACAGGTCGTAATTGCATTGCCCTGAAGTGATCACCGCAGTCGTGGTTTATCACTGATCAAGTAAAAGTGGAATAAGTGAAAATGGTCAGGAAAAGTTATTAAATATACGACAAGATGAATAACCTGAAGCTATGCTAACTAGCCTTTCCACTTAGCTTTATGCTAAATTAAACATCTGGTGTAGACGAAAGTCATAAGATCTATGTACATTTTTTTTTTATCCTACGCCCACAGCGAACGAACGTGTAGTCCACCTGATGGTAAGTGGAGTACAGCCCATGGACATCAACAATCCACAAAAGCAGATTAAAGATGTGTCGCTGCAGCTGAGGATTACGGTGTTATGCCTCTTGTGCCAGTAATTTCAGGGCCTGATCTCACCACCAAACTGGAACACAGTAATGAAAGCACTACTATTTGGCGGCAGGTTAAAGGTGAGACGTTGGTGTTGCCGCCCTCGATCTCATTCACAAGAGCTCTACCACCAGTAAATATTGACACTTACGTTAAAATAATAATTGTCACCAAGAATTGGTTTATTTAATTGGTAAATTAGCTTCAGTTTGAAGGTATCACCGTCCGTCACCGTCTCACCCTTATAATTGATCGTCAAATAGTACAAATAGTAGAACTTACATTTCTGCAATATTTCCGAAAGATGTCTTGTGGGAGGAACAGGGATGGTAGTGCAAACGATTTCCGGTGCGACTAAAACCTCAGGCAAAAGCTGGTAAAACATTATTCCCTACCCGTGAATAAAACAAATGGCAGCGATAAAACGAATAAAGAAGACGAACACATAGAAAAGGTAATCGGGCCATCTGCATTATCTCCAGTCTATGATCCGAGATACATGTTCAATCCAGCAGGAACAATTAAGTAGGCAAGTAAGTGGGTACTAAATTAAAGAGCAGTATAATGAACACACCAGGAAACTGTATTCTAGTCCTATCGTCTAGCTCCACAATGACCATTGTTCTCTGCTGAATTATATTATACCTTTTAAAAGCCTACGGAATAGCAAATGATATAGAATGCCTGCACAATCTGGGTCCTGCATCGTCTTCAGGTCAGCATAGAGAGCTGATGGTTATAGAATAATCATGATTAGATATAGAACATTTACGTGTCCCGCAAGATGATAGGTCGTTATCTGTCTTTATTACTGTAGAATTATAACGGCGGTACTGTGTACATTAGATTTTTCAAATAAGCATTCTGACTAGACTGACAACGGTTGGAAGTCAGTCAAGTAATTTCGGATGCACAGCGGCTGATACTTACCAATAGGAATAATAAATATCCGCATATATTTTTTTTTCGTGGTCAACATTGGTCCTAAAGGATTGTAATCTAAGTTTCTGCAAATTGAGAGCCTTGAGATGACAAGTCTCAACTTGAAGAGTAGTGACTAGTGACCAGTAGCTAATTGAGCGAAATTGCGAACAAACTCAACATCATTTAAACTTTTAAATGAATGCAGGCAATAAACATTATTATTATTATAACCAGCATTGAGTCCATTTGATAGTAATCTGTAACTGGACTAAAAGCACTTAAAGCTCCTATAGTAAAATTTTTGAAGTTGCCAGTGGCGTGACACGCACCTGCTCGTTTTATCTCACCTTATGCTTGCAATTGCAGGTTTTCATCTTACCAGATAACGGTAATATAGTATTGCACGCACTGTGATTTGATTAGAAATGGTTCGAACGTAACACCTCTACTAGCTTATATTTAATATTTTTTATTGTTTTTCAAATTTGAATGAATCTAACATTTGTGGTCAACATTTTTTACACAGTTTAGGCGTGATGAAAAACAGCAATGTGGTAAACTGTCTTTAGATTTATTTATATTATTTCAATCAGCGTGTTCTTTTGATCTGCATAGTTAAACAAAATAGTTTAAAGCCTCGGTTATCAGTTGGCTCAATTTGTTACTTCAATAGATCAGATTCAAGTTATTTATCTTTTTTAAAACACTAGGTTTAAAATGAATTGCTTGTGACTTCTCGTTAAGCCGTTAAAAGCAAATAAACAACGCTTTCGCATTCAATCAAACATTTTATCAGAAACGCTTCGCTTCTCAGGTTAATTTCAATCAGAACGAAGGCAATTAATAACTTTAAAAAGACAGCTATGAAGTTTTACGAGTTAAATCTTATTATAAATTACATAAATACGGATAACAGTGCATTTGGTGGTGATGAAATGATTTAATGTGGCAACACCAAAGTGTGACTTATTGTCGCGGCCGCTCCACTTGCGCGGGTAACGGAATTCGATGGTTTCACCGGACAACCGACTATCAGCCGAATCCGGAACAAGATATCCGCGTCAATTGTATATACAGCCTTTTATTTACTTGTTTATAAGCTAAGACACATATGTTTAACACATATTATTGAACAAACAATTCTCAATCTTGCTTCTTTGAACTTACAGACTAAATTGGCATGTTTTTATCATTGCATTTTGAGGATATTGATATTCTTATCAAGTGCGCATTGACGGATCTGAAATGTGAGTTGCATATTAAAGTACTAAGATGCGTTTAAGACGTTTAGTTTCGTATACACTTCCTGTACAAATTAGGTTGGTATGCCACTACTTTAAAATGCGTATTGGAACTAATCTTATAGGTCAATGTTAAGTTGTTTTATTAAGAAGTGTAGGGACACAATGTGTTTTTATGTTCAAGTGCACTTAAACACGACTTGCTAGTTTTGGCAGTCGACATCTCGCGCGACGTTAGTAAGTAATCGATATAGCCAATACTTATTTGGTTCTATCGTGTTTGATCTAGGTGAGCAAATTAGAAGTCGTGACGTGATCACGTGTCCTATTGGTTTTCAAAATGTTGGTTTTGGTTTGTCCCTATTGTGGTACCTTAAAACAATCACATTAAATGTTATTGAAAGCAATAATGCGGTCAAGACAATTCCAAATATTGTTGTCGAGTTCACAGTTCTTTCATTGAAGAAATTCAATGTGTACAAATATTGAGTATTTTACATTGTATCTAAGGCCAAATTATCGGCATATTTTTTATAAATATGGCACAGAGCGCCCCACGCTTTTAGCCAGCAAATATTCTGCATAATAAAAGTATAAAACAAATATCGCGATGAGTGAGAAAAGTTGCTTTTTCATGGTCAGTGCACAAAATGGAAAAAGAGGAAATGATTTAAAAGACAATCGTAACGAAAGCTGGGTCAGTGGTTACTATTAGTCGAGATTTGCTGTGTCCCAATCAATTATCGCTATTCAGAATTGAATTTTGGTGTCAGTAGGTACGGCGGTAATGACTTACAACTCTTACAAGACTGCAGCTTGTTGTGTGTTACCGGTGAAGTTTTATTGAGGCATTGTGTACAATGGCTAGTTATTCTACATCATTTAACACATCTCCGTTATGTATTGTTGCAATTTAACTTGTAGCATTGTTTAAGAAACAATTTTAAACTTTCGGTAGCATGCGTGCTGTCATTGTTGTTTTGCTATGGTTACGAATGATAGGTACTGCCAATGTATGTCAGTTAAAAAAAATAGTCTTAACAAATGCGGATTTATTTTCAAAATCTTTATCAAAAAAAGGCATTATATCGCACATTATTTTTATCAGGCGTTTTTTTTGGTGATGAATACAAACTACTAATATAGAGCCCAGCTAAATATCTAATTATATATTCGTCATATGTATCTTACCCCCACTGAAGATAATATATTGCAATTAGAATCCTATACGTCCACCTCAAAGTTATGAGTCATGAAAATAAGTCAAGTCGTTTAACTTCGATTTATGACATAGTAATTATTCACAGTGCCGCATACCATACTTTAACGGTAACACATAGAATGATAGTTAATAGAGAGCACTTCTCACCATAGGCGCGAATTACACAGGTAATAGCACCTCTCGCGCAGTTATAAGTGGATTATTTTTGAACGGCTTGATGAGGTGCCACGGTGTTAATCTAGTCACTTCTCAACTATCACTTACGCTTTTATTGTTCGCTGCATAAATTAAGCTCATTGATGTGAATCAAAAGGCAACTAGATCCTATTGTAAACGATTTCTTATTTCGCACAGTCCTTGTTTTGAGGAGAAAATTGTGTTACTTTACATACTAATTGCTTCTATTTGGGCCGGTACATTCGGTTCAGCTAATTTTGTGTTCCATTGGTGCGTCAATCTGACTCAAGTGACATTGGACTGAGATGGACGCTGCAATGAAACATAAAATAGGCTCAACCTATGAGCTCAGAGAAAGGCAACAGTTAAAGTAGTAATATTTGTAATGTAGGTCCTAAAAACAGATTGTGAAATCTTCGGTGTTTATTCTGGGATCAAGGAAATCTGTTCATGTGCTAATTTCTCGAAAAATATTATTTGCGTCCTAGTCCTAGTATTTCATAGTCTAATACTTAAAATACTGATATTCAGCTAAATCCGTTAGACTAATAGCTGAACCCAATGTAATTGGGAAAAATATATAGATAGATAGATAGATAGAGAATTCTTTATTGTACACAAAGAAGAAGTACATAATTGTGATACACAATCTAATTGAAACATGCACAATGGGCGGCCTTTTCACTATAAAGTGATCCCTTCCAGGCAACCTTTGGATGGACAGAAATAAGTAAATAGACATGGTCAGTGGTGTAGTGTAGTAAATTAAGAAAGCACTTACTTAACTAAAATAATGTGTATACATACATGTATACACATTACATACATACTTAAATAAATACATACAGGCCGACATAAAATATAAATTAAATATCTTTAAATAAATATAATATATTGTATATATATAGGCATATAATATATATAGATAAATATATACATACATAATTCAGAATACATTTTAAAGCAATAATAAATTTTTGGGGGGTTCCTTAACTCTATTCTTAAACACAGCTAATGTCTGTGAACGCTTGATATCAACTGGCAAATCATTCCACAAGCGCACAGCTATATAGGTATATATTCAGCATAGGTATTATATATTCTAATCAATCAAATCACTTGTACTACTTCAATGAACGTAGACAAACCTCAAACCCACTAGTACTTCGTCTACCAGTGCATTTTCATCAGAAAATATGCAAGCAATGCAGCTCCAAGAATCGATCTAAATAATGACAGCATGCATCACTGTCTACCGGTCTAGTGACATAGCTGGCTGTAATCGTACCATACACGGCTGACCTCTGTTATGCCGCTTCTGTATGTAAACTTAAACTTGTGCTCTTTTCTTAGGTTTTCACTTTTTCTATTAGTTTGCTGTTCGCCTGATTAGTCATTAGCCTATTTAGAAAAAGACAAGTCCAAAGTCAACCAAAGCTTTGGATGCGGTACTTCACCTGAACGTCTTTTTCCTTGTTCAAGTATTTCGCGTCTCTATTTCTACCAAACATTTTTCTCTCTTTATACAAAGCCAACGTATGTATCGTTTGTGGTTAGTACAGCTCATGGATATCGATAATTAATAAAAGCAGATTGCAGTTGCGTTGCTTCTAAATTGTACATGCATTTGCATTTCAGGACCTTATCTCACCTCACAAGAGCTCTATCAGCATCCAGGCCTTAGAAATCACAAAAATATGTTAACGTTAACTGCCTCGATAGCCTAGTGGTTAGAGTATACGCCTCTCACCGAGGTCTAGGGTTTGACTTCCGGGTCGGTGAACTTTCCGTCAGACAATTCACAATAGCAGCACGGAGTTGGAATTGTGCCCGGTGGATGGTGATAGGCTCATCCCTATCCCATGGAACCTAAACATAACCTCTGCCACACCATTCTGGGTAATATAGGCGTGATGTTACGTTAACGTTTTCGTGATGGTGTCATTAGTTTATGCAAAGTTATTATATAAAGTGTCTAAGTTATTCCTACACATTACATAGTTGCAGTCAGGCGATCACTTTAAATAATTCCTTTGGTCGCCAAAACAATAAATAATACAAGAAGATGGAAGCGGTTATCAACCCCATTCCCATAATATTGTAATCAAAGACGTGACTCCTATTGCATAATATCAAAACCGGACTTTCCCAAGGAAAAGCACCATATAAGTAGATCTATTTGAACAGAAATGCAATAATAGCTGAAGTGTTTGCCAGCCGGGCTAGCATAACTGTCACGAGGAAGATATTGTCGCGTTTTTTCATGTTTCGCCATGCAAAATATTTCTATGAAATGTCAATGAAATGCATCAAAACCTATCTCACGCCCGTAATGCTAGGCCCTCTGGAGATCTTGGATGTTAATCATAGTCGTTGTTTACACGAAACTTAAGGCTAAATTAATCTTCATTCATAAAAAAGGCGGTGTTTAAAATTCCGGTTATTTTCTTTTCTCAGAAAACTTTTAGTAACACTTTACAACACGACAAATATATAGTCTCTCAACAACGCTTTTGTATTAGTATTCATAATCTTTCTGAACCACATCCTTTCCACCTGGAAATCGTATAGACTTCCTCAAGACATTTAATCTTGTCTGGCCATACTGTTCAGGAAGTGAAGAGAAAAATCGAATAATACAATGTACAATCAGAAAGCTAACACGATTTTTCTCAAGTAGATAAATACAGTCGCCAGCGACCACGTGTTAACTAACAACTTAAGGCTTATACGGCAGCTTTTGCGGTTAAAATAATATATTGGTACTTGGATTGATCTTAATTCAAATCTGTTAGTTGAATTAAAGCCAATCTAAGCTCCGGTGATTCAAATCATTTTAATGCAATTAGTATTATAATTTAATTCGTTACGTTTAATTTTAATTTAATATATGTTGTATTTTGGTGTTTGTTTTGACGTGTTCAAGCGCTCTTGGGAGCCTATGGACATAAATTATTTGATTTCTGAACTGAAGATAAAATTACAACTAATACAATTTGTTGGCAAAGCGGCCGCCCAAATATCCATCTATTTTTGTAAAACCTGTTTTGTTTTTGTCCATGAAACAGTAGCTATTAACATTAATATCTTTTTAAAATGCTTATAAGATGAGGATATCATTCTTATTATCTACGCTACGTTATCTATGAACGAAAAATAAGGGCTCCAAATTTATCGAGGTCTATTTTTTTTTAGATAATTGAACTTTTAATTAATTAAAAATATTAACCAAAGTATTATCTGCAATAAAATTGACATCTTAATTCATAATTATAATGTTCACATTACTTTAAAATTTTATTATATCATTTGGGAAGTTTCAGCAAAAACAAAAACTACTGAATATCTTTTTGCATTGGGGTCCGCTTCTAGTCTATCGGATTTATCTGAATATCAGTATTTTACGTGGAGCGACTGCCATCAAACCTAGTACATCGATACTCTTTGTTAGACAAGTTGTCAGACTGTCTGGTCTCTGACTACCCGTAAGGACAACCATAGGTCTTCTAATGACCAACGGAATCGACCGCTTAACATGCCTTCCGAGGTACGAAGGAAAACTCATTTTTGTTGAGACGTTCACCCATCCAAGACCGATCGCGGTTAGCATTGCTTAACCTGTAATATCTATCGGTCGGACTTGCCACGAGCTGCTCGATATAAAAGAACCTACTATTTACCTTTAATCCTAGCTATTAATTCTTATAGTAAAACTACAATCTATGTATCTCCGTATAGTTAACACCGGACACGAAGTAACAGATTTCACTTGCCTTGCTTTCTTGCAGGCATTCTGTTACCAACCGGTCGATTTGCCCATTATTAATTGTGCTAATGTAACTTAACGCCTCTCTCTTACCTAAGGGACTGGCAGAGGTGTGATACATGAGAGTTACTTGTCACTTATAAGCGGATTAAGGATTGTTGTCTATTTCTACAAATGACTTTACACGAATCTGCTATTAAGTTATTGACACATGTTAAGAAATATTTACATAACGTACTCAGCTACTCAGCAAACAATGACACATCTCCTTGAATGCCCCAATTACCTTGACAATTGCTCCCTGACCGATCTGAATAAGGCCACGGAGAATGCTATTAATGTGGCCACCTACTGGGCCGGGGTGGTATAAAAACTTTGACCATTGACTCGTAAGAAGAAGAAGAAGATAACGTACTCAGAAGCATGTGGTAGGGGTGTATCACTCCCACATTCCACCTGTTATATTGCGGTCCTATGTGAGCCTATCGCCATCCACCTTCGTGCTATTATTAAGAATTCTCTTACTAAAAACTCCCAAATAACATTTTTGCCAAACCCAGGCATTAAAGCCAAAACCTTGCGATGAAAGGCCCATACGCTAACCACTAGAGCAGTTACAAAGTTCTGCATTTGAAACGTGATTTAGATTTTATACGAATGAAGCTATATTTAATCAGTATTAATAACGATCGCATTACTTATGCAATACTCCTCGTGCATAAAGAGGCAAACCTAGTCATTTACCGGACCGTTATTGAGAATTCTTGTTAGAAAATCTCAATAATACTTTGTATCTTCGTGAATAGACCGACCACACTGTGAGTGGTTGACTGTTATTGACTTACAAAAGAATTTTCCTATCTGTATTCCCTTTTAAGATAGGTTGTCAGACACCGTTATATAAAATTCATAATATAAGAAGCGTACCTTCAATTCATTCAATCCTTATAGGCGACAGCCAGCAGCTACGTATAGTACGTATTTATAATCAGCTGAAGGCATGGTATGCCATTATCTTAACTTATTGGTAGTAAATGTTCTCAGCAGTAGTGACGTTGCTAAGAACCGCCATAGTAAGTGTTTTCCTCTTGGTATGTTATGTTTGCTGATTCCCTACGCTCATGAGGGGTGTTATAACTTTGCCGAATGTATCTCTTAGCAGCTCCTAAAGAGATTAATACTTTATTTTTTAACTTAACGGTGCGGTGTGTGAATTTCAGTATGCTGGTTAGTTTAAGGGAATTGGAAGAAAGATTTTACTAATATCATGAAAACTATATGAATAAATACATCCCCCGCAGGTAAAAAGTCTACCATAGGCACGCTAAGAACGCTGCTGGTAGACTGCTTCGCATTTTTCATAGGCTAATTTCATGCGAGCTTCCCTCACGATTTACTATTACTGAACTTATCCCAACCCACAATTTCACATATGATTGAATCGTGTAAATACTAGGTTTTACAATTTTAAACAACCTCCATCATGCTGCACTTATTACTAGAATAATACAAAGAGCATGCTTACATATTTATCTTCCTTTTCTATTTCTGCACGCTGTTCGCAACTTCGCTATGCCTGTATCTGATTCTAAAATAAAATATTTTGTAAGGTTAAGTTCCTGAGAAAAGCACGAAACATTTTTGTCGTTCACGTTCTGTAGAATATTATTATTTGCCCACATACGCCCGCGCCGTTGAATATCTGATCAAAGGTTATCCGATTTAAACCTGTGCCAATAAAGTTAAGAATATTTGTTTATTTTTCTTTATTATTAAAAAGTTTTTAAGCTTTAGTTGGCAAAATAATAATCACATCATCAGATTGAATAAAACATTACCAGAGTCCGAAGCACGGAAAGTGAAATGCAAATAGGTTTAAGTCGTCTTGTCAGTAATCAAATAATTCCGCACGGTTAAATGAGTATAAAAAACCTTTTCAATACCCTCCTTTCTGAGTACGAATTGAATGCTCATTACATCTGCAAACATCTTCTATCCAATTAGAATCATATAGTACCCTCGAGGTATACCGGAACATTATCGTGAACCGATAGGAAAGCTCATTGAGGTGTATGAAGTGATTAGGAGCCAGTATTATGCCTGTCTACAAACTATCATTACACCATTACCTGCCTCCTAGCAAAGCGTGTGAATATGGTAATATATTCTACAGATTGTTATTGTAACTGACTTTCGAAGGGACGTGTATTCTGCTTAGAAATTGCCTGTTTGTAATATAGAGTTTAAAGTTCACTGCTAAAAGTTTGACTCGATTTTAAAATGGATCTGGTTCAATCTGGTTAATACTTGCTTGGATTTCCTTTAGGCGTATCTACAGTGTGTTATCCAAACTTCTTAGATTAATAAGTTATAAAGCAATTGGACACTAATATTTGATGACAAAATTACATTTACTCATTATAAGTTGGATATATGGTGTGTGTATCTTACTATATTTACGTTTCACTTTCTAAAAGGAGAAGCTATTACACGTATAGTGAAAAGTTTTTACATTATTTCGTCATAATTATATTTCATACATACTCTCCGTCTTACTTGTCCTTTTGAACTGTTTCAGAATAGTTAAATTAAAAGTATATGATTATGTTTGAAAAACTACTCCAGGATGCTAATTATAGAAGCCTATCTAGGATACAATACAATACAATTCTTTATTGATAACTCAATGTTACATGTCAGTTTTTTACATTTTCTTATAATATGTCACAAAATAACGTCAAAAATAATAAATAACATTAGTAAAGTCACATACATAATTAATTAAATTTAAGATATAAATAATAAAGAATGATATAAATCTATATAAAAATTGTGTTTCCCATCAAGAAGTTACATATTACTGCGCGCATGAATTCTCATCGCATATTGCATTACGTTCATTTGCTAATCTAATAACAATACGATTCGATCCACGATAAGCTCTATGGAAACTGGGATCCTCCTATTCTCAGTCTAAACACACGAGCCCATTCTCATAATAATCAATGTGGTCTCACTGAGGAGTAACAGAACATAATGACCGCAAGCCTAGAGCCATAGAGTAATGGTGCGAACACGTACAAAACACTTATTTTATTCTAACTCAGCACCGGATTCTAAAAAATAAATAAATAAATTTGGATTTTTTACATTAGATAGAACGCCAGAAGCAATTACACTATCCAATTGTCCCAATGATAAGGCCAAATACAACACATTCACTCACTCAAGCACACCCAGTCTCAGAACAAATCTTTGCGAATCACACAAAGATTTGTCCCATGTGGGGATCGAACCCGCAACATCAGTGCAGTGGAGAGCGGCAAGGCTTAAACCACTACACCACACGTTCAGACAATAAAAAATAACTGTCGCGGTAAATCCACTTTATAGTTGTTGCTAGCTTTTTATTTGTCGTGAACAAATAAAAAGCTAGCGGCAAAACGCAGATGATTAAAGACGATTTCTAATGTCTCTATGCAATCTGTCTTTTTGCATAATAATTTGTATTTCAAATTTCACTAAATCATCAAATATTATGTAAAATGATGTTGAGTAATAAATGTATTATTTGTTAGCACTGGCAAATTGCTGAGTTTGCAAAATTAATTATAATTGTAAAAAATATATCCCTTTACAAAACGAATATAAATTAAATGGACTCTTGTTTTTTACTACTTCCTTAGACAACCTACGATTACAAGTTTATTTATAAAATTTAATTTAATTATAAGCTTACGACTTCTTTACTGAGTGTTATTATGCGAAACAGGCTGGCGTTACGCATATAATTTAAAAAGAGTTTAGAGGACTTCATCAAATTCGTATCCGGTATTGTTTTATTTTTAAATGGGAATAGTCCTATGCTAATGTCTGGTGTCTCTAATGAATGGTGGAAAGAAGCTTACTTCGCTTCTTTCCACCAGAGAGATTAGTATTTCAAAAATATAATTATTTATTTGCTCTTAAACATGGTGACATGTTTAGCCATTCAATTATTATATTTAATGTAATTATAATAATTTAATAAAAATAGAATTAATCATCAAATCATAACCAATTAAATACAGATAATTTTACATATTCATTTGTGTTATATGTTTATAGTTAAAATATTCCGTGTGGAAAAACATTGTTCCATTAACCATAACTTTAATTTTATCTTAAACATATGAATTTGTAGTTCTCTTAACCAAGTATATCCCTATATAATGTTGCCTTTAAATAATAACGATAAACGCAACCTAAACTAATTGGTAAGGATACCGTTACATATCACACTATATAATAAAAGTATGATAGCCCACAGTAGTCCAAAGAATTTTCTTAGATGTAGGACATCGCAATAATTGATTTGAGGCCAACATTATGTGCCGCGAAAATAAGTAGTTTAAAACTTATAATTTTTAAAGCTTTTTTTGAAAATCTTACTTCGGTTATCATAAACCTCTTTAAATTGAAAGTGGTTGCATTAAGTCAAACAACTTTTGGTGTGTAGGTACTAGTACAGACCAAATTATATTATTGTAGCTAACAAGCAAAGATATATTTTAAGATTGCCCCAAAATAGTAATATGTTATC
Source organism: Hypena proboscidalis (assembly GCA_905147285.1). Taxonomy (NCBI): domain Eukaryota; kingdom Metazoa; phylum Arthropoda; class Insecta; order Lepidoptera; family Erebidae; genus Hypena; species Hypena proboscidalis. The sequence continues at coordinate 13,916,033 of LR990140.1, forward strand.
AGACCTTTAGTAAGCGGTTTCAAATTTTCAAATGTTATCCATAAATTAAAATGAAAAAAAAATCTGCATGAAATTTGCTAATTATTGTTCCTTTTTTTACCGCTATATCTCAAGGCACTTTTTATAAACCTTTAGGGCCTTATCATACTAGCGGATTACGAGCGGATTCAAAGCGGAGCGGCCGCGCAACGGATTCGTTGCGGGCGCGCAACGAACACGCCGCGCATTCGCAGCGAATTCGTTGCGGACGCGCGGCGTGGACGCCATTTTGTACTGTCTCGTACAAACGCCAGCCAACCAACTTAATAAAATATTTTTTTCAAATGTCAAATCATTTTGCATCATAACGGATTCTTGGGGGATTTTATCTTGCTTAAATATTTTATGTTTGTTTTATGGTAGGTAGGAACGAAATTATTTAGGATTATTTTTTAATCGTTTGCAAAACAACACAAATTAGTCGCTCTCTTCCATTCGATTAATTGATAATGGATCTTCCCAAATTCGTCGATGCTTTCGTTTTCGTCGCCGGCGTTTCCGAAGTAACAAAGCCAACAGCAGTGTTTCCTCGTCGGAATCAATTTTGTTACTGAGTGTATTGTACGTCGTAAATTCGCTACACACGAGACGAAAACGTAGTGTATTCGCCACGCGTCCGCGACGTCTCCGCTGCGCAGCCGCTGCGTGTTCGCGACGCATTCGCTGCGCGCCCGCTCCGCTTTGAATCCGCTCGCTATCCGCTAGTATGATAAGGCACTTAGACTCGTTTAAATGGGCCACCCTGTTTAATTCAAAAATCACCGTCCTATTACTAGTGTGGTCGGCAATACACGAAGTTTGTTACGTTTTAAAATAAAATTGGCATTGCGGCTCTGTGCCAGTGAGATAATTAAAGGCTTCTTTTATAATTCTGTATGTTTAAGAACGTAATTCCAAGTGTTTTTCCATGTAACATAATTGTCATTCACAAATCCTATCACTCAGGCAGGTTGTTATTATGCTAATTTAGAAAATAACTGGTGATTCTGATAAACGAGGCTGAAGGTAAGACTTAATATCATTTTTACTAACACTTTTACATAATCTTCTAAAAAATCTTTTATTAATTCAGCCTTTTAGCTTTTAGGATATTATACATCGGCTGATAGTTATGTAGCTGATCTAACTCCCACCGACATTCTAAGGCAGCAAAAGAACTAGACACTTATTTCTATTTATACTTTGCGTTTTTTTACCTTTTGCCAGCCGGGTAAGCATACGAGCGCGAGATAGATTTTGTCGCGTTTTTATCATGTTTTTCCATATAAAATATGTCAAAAACGTGACTAAATCTATCTCGCACTCGTATGCTTACCCCCTAGGAGTAAGCTAAGTTTATTAAACCTGTTCGTGAATCCGTACCTGTTTCTTATTTAAGTCATTATAAAGGAGCTATCCGTAATTACTGTTTAATGATTGACGTATGATTGTTCGTGTAAAATGATGTGAAAATAAACAAACTTTCAAATTGCGTAACTTAATTACGAGCTAGTAGTAATATTATGAAACTATAAAATAACAATTTTGATTTTTTACTTACGATCGATGGTTTAAAATTAGTCATGCAAGCAACTTTTGAGTGGTCGCAAACATGTAAAGGTTTTTGTTAAGAATGATGATGTTACGGAGGTGGATTAATCGAAAATGAAAGCTGAATTGGAAGTGAATCGACTTCAGAACTAATGAATAACTAGCAGCTGCAATTGCAACCAGTTTTTGTATACTCGTGTTCATAATGGAAGTTCGTTACACGTCTAGTGTTCAAGAGCATACAATAAATAATTGTATACTCCTTTCGTTCCCGCAACTCACGAAATGGTATTCTTTATTTTATGCATGCATTATATTATTATGTTAATCACAACACTTGACAGGGCGCTTGATGGTCAAAATACCTTGGCCATCGCTAGTTTTAACACCCAACCATTATACACTTCAACGTCTAGAAATTGAACGTGAAAACCTACATTTTCAAATGAATAAAACATACAGTGGCTATATTTATTTACTTCACTGAATCGTACGTGTATACTATCGATGTAGGAAAGAAACAGGTTTCAAATCAGTTGCTGTTCAGCAAATTGTTACAATCAGCTAAAAGAAAAAAGTTATAATAATTGTAGTGGCAGACGATAGCCTACCATTTATAGTAATTATTTCCTTTTACGTAGAAAAATGTGTAGTTTTTTCACGTTTAAGAGAGCTATGTGGAATATAGCAGATTTGCATGCTACCGTTTCTTTGTTACGAGTGAAAATTGATTGCACGGTGGGTATAATTAAATGCTGGAACGGGGCCGCGGCGTCGGCGTCGGAGCGATAGGCTGCCCCGTGGGACCTATACGGCCTCTTGACACAAATTGTGGCAGTGTCAACACTGCAGCAGATGGATACAGTTGATTGGAGCTGTGCTACTCGGAGCTACCGTTTGTGAGACTGCACAATATTGCAGAGATAACAGATTATGCTACATTTGATTGGTGAAATACTGTTAGGCAAATAGTATGATGTGATAAACTAAGGTTTGAAACTAATTTCTAAGCTAGTTCAATATTTAATACATTTTTTCATAACTAAGCTACTAGAGCTACTAGTCTCATTATTCACTCCACCGATCACAACCCATTTCACCGGCAGCATCCTGTCAGTTCTCACAGCATCTCAATTATTCCAACAAACCGTCCTTACCATCCAGCAATCAAGGTACCACGGGGGTGCCATCATGCCATTACTCTCGTAACGAACCATTCTAGTTGGAAAAAGTTCAGTTCCTGAGTCTGGATGACGATACAAAACGAAATAGGTTCACGGGTGGTCGCCCCTAATGATTGCTGGCCACTGGCCTAAGACACTACGTGTGTAGGGCAGAAGGACCACTTGGTAAAGCATAATTTACCATACAACATTGCGTTGCGGTGTATGTAAATTTGAAGCATGCTGGAAGTTAAAACTCCTCAACGGAGTGTTATGTACAGAAGAGGCGAAATGAGGATATAAAATTATTTATTACCAGGCTCTTTTCTGAAAAAGATGCCCTTTTAGAATCGGTACAGCTATATTATGTTATGGTGTATGGTGTTGATTAAATTCACCGTTAACACATGTGATGTTAAATAGTGTGATAAATAGAACCAAGGTATAAATATAAAATAGTTATAACATTTTACTATTAACAAGTTAAAGGTTCGAAATATAAGTATTTATAGGTAATCTACCCGATTACAAACATGAAAAAAAATTAATTAAAAAAACAAATGCAAACACAATCGAATTGAGAACCTCCCTCCTTATTTCTGATGCCGTTAAAAAACACATTCAATTCTGCGTCTGTCAAGGTGGATATCGATCCATGCGTTAATGATAATCCGGCAGCTACGTAAATTAACTTTCTGTGTCTCTGTATATATATTGCACCTAGGACGTACAGTCAGTCTCGTAAATGAAGGGCTTGGGGAGCTGCCGACACGCCCTATTGGAGTCGGCGAAGAATTAGCTTAGGCAGCTATCGAAGTCGACTAAAGCGTCTAAAATGCAGTGCAAATTATACCTCCAATGTATCAGAGAGAAAGTGTAGAATTTACAGCGGCTTAAAGAGGTCCCGTTAATAAAATAACAGCTTCATACTACAGTGGACCCCCGATAATTCGGCCCCTGGCTTATCCGGCACCTCTTGTAATCCGACATGGTCTATTATTTATTATGAATCCAATATTTTTTTAACAATCTTCTTTTTTTAAAAATTGATGAATATTTTCATGCGTGTTAAATTGATTGACTCATAAATTTTGATCATTTTAGTATGTACATTTGTTTGTACACAATTTGTATTTCCTAATGTAAAGTGATTGCTTATTTTTTGTGAGTTATATAGCATTACTAACGTTAATTTTATAATAACATGTCTCTCTATTGTGTTGTTTAATTTACTAAATTTGAAATACATAATGAAGTATGCTTTTTACTTCAGAGTACATATATATATATTTATATATCACATATAGTACAATACACACATATAGAATATATATATCCTTATCATTGGATCTGTCGGATTACAAGGTACTCTTTCGTAAAAAAATCGGGACTATAGGGGGTCTAAGGCAGTACTCAATAATCCGACAAATTCGCTAATCCGACACTGTCCTGCAAACTGTTTGTCGGATTAGCGCGGGTCCACTGTATTTGCTATTCCTTTAAATTTTATATCCGTGAAAAATCTAATAGGAATATAATGTTTTATTTACTGTAATGTCTCCGTTGCACGTCTGATCTTCGGTCTTTATTTCTAAACTATTACCAAGATCCTCAAACACGATCCGATACCCGTACATCAGAACACTAACTGAATATTCAATGTACATTTGGTCCCCATATTTATGATATAGCTGCCATTGTGCTCTAAAGTTTCACGACTTTAGTCCATCTATTTATTCAGCTGACGGTACTTCAGTCACGAGTGGGGCTATTCGCTATTCAATTACTCTCTGCAATAAGATGGCAAGAATATGCTGGAGAAATTAAGGGCGTGTCCTACAAAGATAATAATTTTCAACTAGCATAATTTCTGAGCTCATAATTAGATCGCATCTGATGTGGTCGTCGAAAACGGAATTCCATTTGTGACCTCTCAGACGTATGTGAGGTCCAAGATAAATGAAGTCTACTTTCCTCGTACAGCTTATTACTAGCGAGACTATATTTTAATTAAAGGTAGTGTTTATGTAGCTTCATGTGAAAGAAGATATCATTAAGGAAAATCCGCCGTGACACCTGAATGATATTTTGTTATACCGCAAATGTTGAACTGTCAACTTAAATATACATTGGAATCATAACGACGACTGGATAGTGGAGTTGGTAGTGCAACTGCCTGCTACGCAGAGGTCGCGGGTTTTATTCCCGCTCAAGACAAATCTTTGTGTTCATGAACATGGTGGATTGTCTTGGTCTAGATGTTTCTATGTATAGTAATAGTGTATTTCCAAAAAAAACATATATTTGTATTAGTATCAGTTAGTCTAGTACCCATAGTAGAACTAGGAGATGATATGTCAAAGTTTTGTGATATTTATTTATTATTTTTATTAAAACCCTGTAGCCCAGTGCCGTTAATTTTTAAGACCAAAAAAAATAATAGTAGGATGAAACCCATTATAAAAGGAGGAGAATATTATAAAAATTTAAGGAAAAATAATTTACGGGCGATCTGAGGTCGGGAAGAGGGGGGGGGGGGGGGGGTTTTAAGGGTAAAAAACGTATTTTCTCGATTTCCGGCAAAACTAAAAGTCCTATGGAAAAAAGTTGAACGGCAAAGTTGTTGGTAATAAAAAGATCTAAAACTTTTGTATTTACACTTTTTTCATATAACCTCAAAATTTATGTGAAAAATTCAAAAAAACAAGTTTTTGGTTTTTTATTTTTATCTTTTACAAAAAAAATTTTTTTTTCACGAAATTTGGTGAAAACTTACCTTTTTATGTCCCAAATACGCTGTAATTTATTTGATTAGAAATATTTATTTTTTCACCTTTTTTTCTAAATAATATCGATTTTTTACCCTTATTTTCGATTGAAAATTCACCCGTCAAAATATCAGCTTTTTTAAAAAAGTTGGTATGTTTTTTGTTCGTTGAAATGTCTTCTTTCTGATGGTGAAAAAATATATACAGGCTGTCCCATATTTAATGGATAATCCTTTACCTGCAGATTGGGGGCATCACGCCTGATAGGAAAATGCAAAATTTGTAGAAAAAAAGTATCATGTATTTTTAAATATCGAACATTTTAGATTTTTTCACAAATTAGCCACTTTCGTCCACTCTTCTTGATGCCATGTTCGTAAATCTCAGATTTTTTCAAGTCTGTTTTTGGAATTCAATTCTTGAATAGATGTACTATCAAATTTACTATCTCATTATTGTACAATTATTTCATTTAAAAAACTACAAAGATAAATAAAAAAAAAAATTACATGACATTTTTTTTTACAAAAAGTTTGAACCCTCATGGTGTAAAAAAAATGTATGGAGACCTGTGTGCCCATCACGGAAAAAATATGCCAGTTTCATTGTGATTCTAAAATGGTATAAAATATTTTATATTTTTTTTTATTTAAAAAAATAATGTGAGAAATTATGACCAGGGTCCGATTTTTTTTAAATCACTTTCTACCAAAATGATATCCTAGTTGATAATACTAACTACTTAAGCGTATTAAACTAAACTAAATAATTACGAATCGTTCCAAATACTGTTTTTTGTAAAAGTTATGCTTGATAACTTTTACAAAAAACAGTTTTTGGAACGATTGACAGCGATTATAAATCTTATAATACCTATCTATGAAAGTATCGATTAAGATCAAAATACTGAAAGTAATTAAACAATATTTTTTTTAATTTTGCTCATCACTTATCTGGGTAACGAAAAAAAAAACGCTGACACTCAAATGTGTTCTGTAAAAAAGGCGCGCAAAATTTTTAAATTTGCGGATGTGAAATTTTCAGTTCTCTCTAAAAGATTTTATAATATTGTGCTGTGACTTCAGACTTGTTTTTTGCTACTTGAATTTGGACTTATCAACATCGGCAAATTAACAAACGATATTGTGCTGTGACTTTGGATTTGTTTTTGCTACGAGAATTGAGACTTGTTATCTTCTTTCGTAAAATGCCGCGATATTTGTATACACCAGGAGAGTATACACAAATGCTTTGCTCTACCGAGAAAGGTTTTCGAACGTTTTTTGTTAATTTGCCGATGTTGATAAGTCCAAATTCAAGTAGCAAAAAACAAGTCTGAAGTCACAGCACAATATCATAAAATCTTTTAAAGAAAACTGAAAATTTCGCATCCGCAAATTTAAAAATTTTGCGCGCCTTTTTTACAGAACACATTTGAGTGTCAGCGTTTTTTTTTTCCTTACCCAGATAAGTGATGAGCAAAATTTAAAAAAATATTGTTTAATTACTTTCAGTATTTTGATCTTAATCGATACTTTCATAGATAGGTATTATAAGATTTATAATCGCTGTCAATCGTTCCAAATACTGTTTTTTGTAAAAGTTATCAAGCATAACTTTTACAAAAAACAGTATTTGGAACGATTCGTAATTATTTAGTTTAGTTTAATACGCTTAAGTAGTTAGTATTATCAACTAGGATATCATTTTGGTAGAAAGTGATTTAAAAAAAATCGGACCCTGGTCATAATTTCTCACATTATTTTTTTAAATAAAAAAAAATATAAAATATTTTATACCATTTTAGAATCACAATGAAACTGGCATATTTTTTCCGTGATGGGCACACAGGTCTTCATACATTTTTTTTACACCATGAGGGTTCAAACTTTTTGTAAAAAAAAATGTCATGTAATTTTTTTTTTTTATTTATCTTTGTAGTTTTTTAAATGAAATAATTGTACAATAATGAGATAGTAAATTTGATAGTACATCTATTCAAGAATTGAATTCCAAAAACAGACTTGAAAAAATCTGAGATTTACGAACATGGCATCAAGAAGAGTGGACGAAAGTGGCTAATTTGTGAAAAAATCTAAAATGTTCGATATTTAAAAATCCATGATACTTTTTTTCTACAAATTTTGCATTTTCCTATCAGGCGTGATGCCCCCAATCTGCAGGTAAAGGATTATCCATTAAATATGGGACACCCTGTATATGTTACTATAGTAAATCTTCACAGAAAATGCAAAACAAAGATCGTAAAAAACTATTAATATATAATTAATATATACACTATATACAATTTTGAGCTATTTACAAACAAATAAGTTAATAAAATTAATATTTTATCAATGTAACATGTAATCTTACGTTTTTCGAGTAATTAAAGTGTAAATTTTAATAAATAACTCAAAATTGTATATGTTAATTATATATTAATAGTTTTTTTCGATCTTTGTTTTGCATTTTCTGTGAAGATTTACTATATAACATATATATATTTTTTCACCATCAGAAAGAAGACATTTCAACGAACAAAAAACATACCAACTTTTTTAAAAAAGCTGATATTTTGACGGGTGAATTTTCAATCGAAAATAAGCGTAAAAAATCGATATTATTTAAAAAAAAAGGTGAAAAAATAAATATTTCTAATCAAATAAATTACAGCGTATTTGGGACATAAAAAGGTAAGTTTTCACCAAATTTCGTGAAAAAAAAATTTTGTTTGTAAAAGATAAAAATAAAAAACCAAAAATTTGGTTATTTGCATTTTTCACATAAATTTTGAGGTTATATGAAAAAAATGTAAATACAAAAGTTTTAGATCTTTTTATTACCAACAACTTTGCCATTCAATTTTTTTCCATAGGACTTTTAGTTTTGCCGGAAATCGAGAAAATACGTTTTTTACCCTTAAAACCCCCCCCTCCCCTTCTTCCCGACCTCAGATCGCCCGTAAATTATTTTTCCTTAAATTTTTATAATATTCTCCGCCTTTTCTAATGGGTTTCATTCTACTATTATTTTTTTGACTTTTTATCATTTTTTAAGGGATCTACCCTGGGCTACTGGGAAGCCAAACCAATATGAAAATCACGAATATCTAAATGACATGCAACTGCAGTCATAGAATTTAAGTTCGTATTGTAACGTAACTAACTGTACCCATTCTTATAAGAATCTATTCATGCCTTTATTTGACATGCATTTCTTTAGGGAATTAATTTGAGAATTGTGTTTGTGTAGAGACTTTTTTTCATTTATCCGCGTCTGCGTCGTGTAACTTTTTTGGCGAATTGTAAATAATTTCGCGGCAACGGACTTTCTGATGAAAAAACTTGGAGTGATGCTCCAATTTCGGGAAAAAGCCGTTCAGTATTATTAAGCAGATTGAACCTTGTCTAGGTTACTCAGCTGGCCGTGAATTCAATGGCTTCCGATTTGAGCAATGAAATTACGTACTACTTTCTTGAAACTAACGGCATTTTAGTACCTATCCCTGAAGTTTGTTTTAATTTAACATAACGTCATCACTCCTATATTACCCAAAAGGGTGTGGCAAAGGTGTACAGAAACCACATTTCACCTGTTATGTTTAAATCCCATGGGATAGGGGGTTAACCTATCTCCATCCATCGGGCACAATTCCAACTCCGTGCTGCTTTGTGAATTTCCTGACGGAAAGTTCACAAGTAACACATTTTTCCCGACAAGGCAGGTAAAATGTATGCTTTAATTTAGTTTTGCTATAGGACTTAACAACCATTATTCTCATTTAGTTGGTAAAATAAAATGAGTAATAGTGAAACTTTAGTACGATTCACCCATAAATAAACAAGGAACAAAACTTCAACATATTTAATGTCGTTCAAATCTTTTTTCTTACTTTCAGTTTCTAAAATTTGGCAACTCACATTCTGATCACATAAAAGGAAAAGAGTTTAAGTGTTATTTTTGCAAGTGGTTTAGTCTTATATAATATTAAAGTTGAAAAATTAAGAATCCAGCAGGACTCGAACAAACACCCCCTGGGTATACGCCCAAATACTTTGCCAATTCAGCTATGGATTCGTATGCTGCTAGACTCGAAATTTGTTAACTCTTTTTGTGCCTGCGTCTTTGTTTTGTGGTTTAGTCTTTTAACATTGACCGTGCTTTATGTTTCTGAGTCACATTAGTCAACTTTCTCAGCAGTCATCAAGGATGTCGTTACTTAACATTTAAGGCCAGAAGATGGCATCCCACTAAAATGACCACAACCTTCGCAATTTCACTTTCAACAAAAAATCTCGTCGTGACGATGAAATAATAAATTTTATTGTACGAGAGAAAATTCGATTAGCAATCGTATTTACTAAGTGATTAATCTTTTTCAAATAATTGGGTTTGGGCTACTGGGTGGACACAACGCTCACACATGACAAACCTTACATACTTAGTTACCTCGGTTTCATTGTGGACAAACACTTTTACATTTGCAATCTATATTGTAAATGGCATCTGCTAATAGAAAAGAAAAGAAGAAAAGAGTAGCCATTCTCGCAAAACCGTCATCAACTATCACTATCCACAGATGTGTCACAAAGATAAGACAAATTATACTTCATTTTTACTTTTGTCATGAATCATTGACAATCTTATTATTACCTACTCAATATCAAGTGAGATGAAACCTCACTTACTTTATATTAACCACCTGGGTAAAAAATGAGCGCCTAATAATACTAGCTAATACAGCTTCTAATTTTCTATCATCTCGTAATATTGCAGGAACCCGTCACTTCTTTATGGACTTAGGATCAAACTTTATAGCCTTTACAGTTTATCCAGCTTATCAAAGTGTGGTAAATTCGCCATAACTATCAGGTACTTGGCAGTTAAGCCTGACCTTATTTCGACCTGACTAACCCGTCTTACGACTTCCTTATCATCTTTAAACTTGCCTGATATCATCTTGTGCACGTTAGTCTTAAAGATGATCGTTATGTTATATATTTCTTCCTTTGAATCCAATCTGATGAAGATAGGTAGTGTTTATGCTTGTGTTGCCTGCTGAGACATTTGAAACTGAAGAAACATTTCTTGGAACTGCAGTTTACACTTTATAGCAAGCTATAGTCACAGTAAAGAGGCCTGGCAAATTGTGCATGCGAATAATAAATTTAAAATAATTTGTGCCTATTCAAAGACGAAAATATGAGTGTTATTAGAATTTTTGCATCTCGCTCTTTTATTGGCTCTTTTAACGTCAAATTCATTGATCGATCGGTAAATTGATATAGATGTATTACAATCTACATAGTCTGCTGGCTAAACTTCAACAGTAACCGTGGATTCGGCACATAAAACTGCAAGTTCAAACATTACTATCTTGATATCGATTCAGTTAGTCCCCCTGTGTTCGCATATAAAGTCCTGTAGAGGAACAGGGTGTGATGTTCCTCCACCTTAAAGGGAGGATCCTCCGACCAGGCTCGGTGGTATTGCCTGGCGGACAGCTGTCCAACGGTAGCGTATTGGAAGTGGTATATATAGTCACTTGATGTGAACATTTCGTTATCGCGATTCAGCACTCGAGGACATATGTCACGTGTGTGTCATCCGTCATTTTATTATGTGCGGATACCGCCACAAGCCCTACCACGCAGCATTTGTTTCAAGTTATTGTTTTATAGGCCATAAATCTGAATCTATCAATCCAATCAACGTCATTCATCGAGCTTATTAAAACGCACGTCATTGTGCCCGACCATTACCTTTTAAGCAATTAACGCCATTAACAATTCCTATGACAGAGAAGCATAAAGGCGTTTTTACGCGAATAAAAAAAACTGATTTATTGTGCGAATCAGTGGAACCACACGGGCTTTTTCCCGAGCCATTTGTTACGTTATTATATCGTAATCTTTGATTAGATACACTCTATGAAACTGGCCTATTCTGGCGTATCTGTCCGTGTCGTCTTTATTCTAAAAAGTTAACTGTACTACAAGATGGCTGGAATGTAACTTTGTGGAAAAATTACACGGGTTGGGAATTAGGAATTCTTGTTAATCTGATGGCAAGTTTGCTATTTCATGGTGGCAATTTAGTTGTGTAATTTGAAGATTGATAGTGAATAGTACGGTAGTTTTTGGCACTTTTCGTTTTAATATTAAAAACGGGAATCTGGAAACCTTTCTTTTTTCATACTTCCTGTTACGAGTAAATCATAAAATTACTTATTTTGAGTTAGTAAAATAAAAGTATCATATCATTTTTCCGTTGAATTTAACAACTGTGTTTTTAAGTTTTACGATTTCTCCTAAAGTACAATAATATTCTCTCCTACTTTACAAGTAAGTGATAAAATTATAATAATTTGTTCTAACATGTACCTTTAACCATTTCTCTAGCAATTTAAACTTAAGATAAAAGCAAATCGTGACCGGACATTTGCACTTTATAGCACGATTCGATCTTTATTAGAAAAATGTGCGCCGATTCATTTGACGTTTAAGGCGAGATTTTCGAAAACCATGCATTTGAAGCACAAATGGCACAAGTAATATAAGTATGCCATTCTCCTCTCCAAGGCAGGGCAATTTGTTGAATGGGCAAAGTACGAAAATAAACACTCAAGTATGGGTCATATTGAGAAAAGCATAGCATAACATCACGCCTATATCACCCAGAAGGGTGTGGCAGAGGTGTACAACCCCCACACTTCACCTGTTATGTTTAGGTCCCAAGGAATAGGGGATGAGCCTATCGCCATCCACCGGGCTCAATTCCAACTCCGTGCTGCTATTGTGAATTTCTTATAATAAAATTTTGCTCGACCCGGGTTTCAAACCCGAGACCTCGCGTTGAGAGGCGCATATATTAACCACTAGATCATCGAGGCAGTTTGAGAAAAGCATTGTATTTAAATTGCATTTTCAGAATTTATCAAAAATTTTAACTTTTTATCAGGGTTGACAGCCGTGATTATGATACAATTAAAAAAATAAACAGTAACCTTAATTTAACAGTTACTGTGCCTACTAGATAACTGTTTCGCAATATTTATCCACTGATCGAAACCTCTTGCCTTAACACGTTATTCTACGTAAATATAAATACGAGGTTCCGTTTTTGTGAAAACTGAGTGATCTGTCATAGTCACGTTCCTGATAGCGAAATGATAACAGAAACAGTAATTCCTGAACGTAAAGGCATAAGCCATAACAGTTCTCTTTGCTGGGTAGGAAGCCTGTTTTTGTCTGTGGCCTGCACCCGTTTTAAAATATAAGTTTTAACTTTTTTTCATAATAATATTTAATGCGTAGGTCTAGTAACTAATCAGACTAAGTTATTCTGATGAATATTTTGTTCACAAACATTCATTTGGCTGCATGCATGATTACTCCTAAAGCTCAGCGCCTACCCGCAGGCTATGGCAAAGCAACGCGTTAAACAATATTTTATGTCAGAGATTGCTCAGGATCGTATTCTCAATATTAAAATAAGTATAATATATTATTGTCCTTATTGTCATTCATTTAGATATCAGTATTATTTTACCAAATAGATGTGTTATCTTTGCCTCCAGTTTTAATGATAACTCCATGTGTTAAATAAGCTTAACTCCCGCTATACTAAGAAAAATAACTTTATTTTCTAGCTATGCCTTCGCAGAAATAACAGAGAAGGTATACTTCTTCATAGCGTATAAGAAAATTATTGAATGATATAATCGGGACATGCATATAAAAGGAAAGTTGGTTGACGATTTGCGGTTTGTAACTGTTTTCAATATTTATGGTATGGAATACTTTTCAAGTTGGACTTGCATTATGCCGGTTTTATTCCATTTATGACGGAAGGAGTAATGTACCTACACTGTGTAATATATTCATGGGTTCTCATTGGTTTAGGCCCTTTGCTGTAGAATGTATTCCAACAGGCTGTATTACGAAGTAGAAGTAGTACAGTCATTAAAAACAATGATAAGTGCAAATTAATTCAGAGAAATTATTTTTGGCTATGTTTCTTTCTAAGATATGTTCAGTTCCCGTTATTTTACAATAAACATGTAAAGAAATACCCTCCGGTGATATAATAATCTGGGAGCCCGGCAGTGCTCCGCTAAGTCGAACAAACAGACACGGCCGTACCGTTTGAAAGGACCTATATGGAAGACTTTTTCGTATGCATTTGCCAAATCACTGGTACAAAGAATTGAATTAACCAACTTTGTTTTTTATCGATTTCACAACTTTTTTCAGCAGAAGAATTACGTTATAGCTAAACTGGGCCTTTTTGTAAATAGTAAATGATTTGATTAGATATAATTTATCGTTAGGTTTTCGTTATTGAGGTAAAATCAAATGAACCTCGGGTCTGCGCTCAAAAACATCCAAATTAAAAGTGCTCCAAAAAGTTAAAGTCATTCAATTTGGTGAAAACTACATAGATTTGTAAAGTAAAGCTATTTTTGTATCCTAAATATGCACCTCTCCTCCTTTTTATAGGTTGACTTTTGACATTATTCCGTTTCATGTCATTGGTTTTCGCACATACATCACTCGCTCGATTCAGCATCGCTCTTAATATTACAATGTGGTTTCCGAGCATCTATCGTGCCGTGTCCTATCCAATCAAGAAGCAAATTTATAAATCCATTATATTCTTCAACGAAATTTCCATAATTATGTTATTAACTGCATCAGAATACGCACTATCTTGCAACGTAACTTAGAGTGTATCTACGCATTGCCGGACGGTAATTGTTCGTAAATTGATGTGTAATAAGTGGTAATGATGATGAAAATCTCGCAAATGCCGTCCATTGCATGTTGCATGTCAATGATCCCGTATCGGCGCGATCGCAGAACAAAAGTGTCGGTACATAAGTGATTGCACACTTGACACGCGTATGGGAAATCGATTAAGTGCATTGTGCAGGCCTACTTTGTTTCCGGGTTGGACTAATATTGAAGAGAGAGCGCGGTTTTTGTAGGCAACTTTGTGAATGTGGAGTCGGTAGTTCATGTGTGCTTATTTGCGCCACTTAAAGAGTCCTGAAAGTTTTTTTGGAAAAACAATTTAGCAATGAGTAAAGCAGACTAAACAATTCGCTTTGTTTTAAATAAATAAATAAATATTTTGGATTTTTTACATTAGATAGAACGCCAGTAGTAATTACAAGGCCAAATACACACATTCAGTCACACACCCACATCAAATCTTTACGAATCACACAAACATTTGTCCCATGTGGGGATCGAACCCACAACATCAGTGCAGTGGAGAGCGGCAAGGCGACCGCTTAAACCACTACACCTCATGTGTTGTGGTTGTAATTAAGACATTTTGCTAAAATAAAGACGTATATACGGTTTTCAGTCCGCTTCATTTCAAGATATTGAAATAGTCTGAGTATCTCGAATTTAATCTGGATTTTAATCAACTGAAGACTCGTTTGTAATAAAGTGGGAATGAAAAAATTACTTATTAAAAGCACCTACTACAACAAAACACTGCGTCACCCTAAGGTTGACTGGTAGAAAATGACTGTTTAATGTTGTGCCTAAATAATATCAGTAAAAGTAAAAAATCCTTGCTAATATTATTAATGAGAAAGTGACTCTGTCTTTTACTGCTAAACTACTAAACTGATCTTGATGAAAATAGGTATGGAGATAGTTCAAGGCTAAAGACCATAGTATACATTTTAACGACATATCTACCACGTGGGTGGAGATACGCGCGCATAATCTAGTAAATAAATAAATTAGTTACCTATTTCATTTCAATTTGCGTTTCTTATTCAGTATTCATTTTATTTTTCTTTTAATTTCATATGACAGAATACCCAAAACCAAAATCTACTATTACAACCAAATTTGTCACACAAATGGTATGACACTAAATTCCTTTAAAAAAAACCTAATGCTGTGTTTGCAGTTGTTTCTGCGTATAAAAAGCTCAATGGCTATCATCTCAATGAGCAATTTTACATAAAGGAGGCTACACGTTGCGCGCTGCGAATTGATTTCGGACCTTATTTCTTCTTAGTAACCACGAACCAACAATGTAGCGGATTTGAATTTATTTTATTTAACATAGCCAACGTGACTAAAAATAAGCCCATGAAATATAAATGTTTTGGTTTAGTTACGCAAAAATTATGCATCATATTTTCCTTGATAGGTAGTTGAAGCAAGTGTTGTCCAAAATCATGATTTATTTAGTTCAGTAAACAATCAAACTTAATCTTCCCAGCCTTTTCCCTGTAACATTGGAGTCGGCTTCTTGTCTAATGGATTTAGCTGAATAAAGCTACGGTCAACAGACCTTCACGAACCACCACAATGTGATAATACTAACCATGCAGACCGAAGATCCAAAATTTCATTTCAGACTGATCTAATAACTTTATAAAATAAAATTCTAGCCCCAAATATAATATGAATAGCATATTTCAGTTATAATACAAATAGTGCCTGGTCGATCGAGGCATCGATCCGTGGTGCGCTCTTATTGGCTCTTTAAACGCCAAATGCATCGATCGTCGGACTTAGATGGCCATGATTTTATGTAACCCTATTAAAACTGGTAATTGACCATCTTTATTGCTTTTTAACGGCATTACTCTCTTCTGTACTCGTATTTACTGAATGTTTCATAGGAAGCGATTTAAATAGCTGATTAGCCGTATAAAACGACAGTTATGTCATTATATTTAGTATTTACATATACTTATGGTTATGTGATAAAAACAAAAAAATGGCAACGTTTGTAAGGTTTACATAATTTGTTTCAATTCCGCATAAGTGCGTGCAGCGACAGCTGATAGGGAAGCTTGATTTTCTTGCAGTAGTATTCTTCCCTTGTTTTTGTAGTACTCATTTTCATAACAATACTTCTATACTATTAGGTGATTTGTCTATTTTAAACGACTCGATATTGACATATTAAAGTCGCAATAAATAAATGCATGTCATATCATGTGAGTGTTAAATCCCTGTTTAACTTGAAAATATTATTTTAAACATATGGTCCATGAAAATGACAAAAAAACAATAAAATATCCCTAGCCCTGAGCGCTCAAAACGCAATGTAAAAATGGACTTAGTTTAATCTTCTGTAGGATGGATACCGTTCCCACAATCGATTTTCTGCTTTTCATCCAGTCTTTCAGCTAATTACATTTGTGAAGAATGCAGTGTCGTCTCACACTGCCATTTTAAGCCATCAGTCCTTTTGTAGAAGTTTTGCTGGACTCATACCACTAGGAATGGGTGTGCCTCGAGATTTTGGAAAGCCAATCGATAAAAACGATAGTAAAATTGATATCGAAACATTTATTTTTTCTGTCAATAATTTAACTTATTAATACCTATACATAATAAAACAAATAAAGGAAGACATACCATATCTTGGGTATCATACAAAACCAACATTCTTTCGTATTTACATAGGTACAGCGTTACTAGTACAATTACTAGAAATAAATTTATATCTCTATTTAGAGATAACAGACCAATTATAACATCAAACAGTTTAATCTGCCTACAGTATTAATATTAAAATGAGGAGTTAATAATACATTTTTTTATAAATGATCCTAGTTAATAACTTTGTTCGGCGATTTAATTGATCACTTCGATTTCTGACATCAGTAATTTAATGTTAGAAAGAAGAAGATGATAATTGCATTTTAGAGCTCTATAACTTTTTTAAGTTTGATATAGTGCTGCAAAAATCTTTTGGTGGACGAAGCAATCTATGCCGGTGGAGATATCCTTAAAAAGCTACGCCAACTTTGCCTTTTTATATAAAAAATTAATAAAAATCTGTCATTACTACAGTTGTCATTATTATGTCACTTCATAAACCTGTAAACTGGTACCGCTTGAGATAACAACAAAATATCCGTTGAAATCTACATTTAAAACGTATTAAAACCTTACAAGCTTAAAATATTGCTATCTAATAACGCGTTTTCGTATAACAAATAATTATTATCATACAATTTGTTAACATAAACAAAACAATGAACATAACTTCGTCTTCTTGACTGAAATGGAAGACTTGGAACAAACGCAACGAACTACGTGAGTATGGCAAGTATATAATTAAAATATGAAAAATAATAATTTAAACTAAACGTTTGGAATGATTCGGCTTACACTAAAATTATTTACACAATTATAACAGAAACAGTGCGTAATACAAAGAACTTAAATACATTATTTACAGTATCTGTAACTCTAAAACGTCGATGTACATTTCGAGTTGAATTTTTGTTCGTACATATTTGATCGCGTCACGTCGTAAGACTAGGGTGCGATTGACATCCGAGGTAGGTTTCAGTTACCAAAACCTCGATAACAGAAGTCATTAGATTAAATTATTCAACAAATTATTCGTTGTTTTTAAAACCGAAAATGCTTAACACTTTTTGTACTAAACAGGTAATGAGTAAAGCCAACATCGTTGTGTGTCCACTCGATGAACGTACGGGGTTAGGTACATTTAGAGTTTGATATCACACTATATTGAGGGGTTTTGTTAGTAGTGTCTTTTTCACTCAATCTTTGTCTCCAACGAATCTGTATGCGTCTGGAGGAGGCTCGGGCATGCAGTATCCGTGGTAGGTGCGGATGTCTTCGGAGGCGTAGGTGATGCCAGCGAGAACGCCCGTCTCCGTGTGATGCCTGGGGCAGGTGTGACCCCTGGGGCACTGGCAGATGGTATTCGCATTGACTTCATCGATTTGCTCGTGTCGTCGCCTCGCGCTGAATAATTTGCAGGGCTCCTTTCTTGAGCAGCGTAACCTCTGTAATTTATCAAACAATACCTTTATTACATGATCTATCTAGTTATTTCTTTGAATAATAAAAAATATTTAAAGATTGATCCCCAATTTGTCTTTTGCCTGGGCTTATCATTCCCTACCATAGACGGCAGGACAATTATTCTATTTCAACAGAATATCAATACGATGAATGGTATGGTGCTTTTTTCCGTTAAAATAACTATAAAGGATAGGTTTATTAAATATTTAAGTTTTCAAATATTCAAAGAAACAAGTACTAGTAGACATCAACTAGCTCCCTCTGCCGGCGCGCGCTCAAACTACAACTAACCAAGTAAAAGTAAAAGCTACTCACACTTTGCGGCGAGCACGCAAACTGGTACTGATTCCCCTGTTCTCCGCTAGGTGTCGTGTACGGTAATTTCTTCAACAGGTAAGTAACTGAGAACTTGGGGCAATGGCAGTTGACTATTTGCTGCGTCGCGTTGCTATCGGGGAAGGAATAGATGATCCACGCGGCGTCTTTGAAATACCGGCATTTTGGCAGACGTTTGATTGGCTCGCACGTCTTGTACAGAGTGGTCTTATCGGCTAACGTGTGGTTGTCGTCAGCTGTTAGATCACTGGAAGGAGAAATGGGTTAAATTAGTATGATTCATTTATGACATCTAGACTCGCTGCTTACACAGCTGGATGTTAATTGACTTCTGACTGATTAAACTGATTTTTACAGAGACTGTCTTTGGCTGCCGATCACGATTTGGAACTATATATTATTATCTTGTCTTATGAAATTATAGGTAAAAGCTTTAGCAGAAGGATATGTACATCATCTTGAGTGATAAAACAAGCTCAATGAGTCAGTTCCAAAGAATTTTGCAATTGTTTCTTCCGCATTTTTTTATAAACAAATTGACTGAAACGCTCATGTCAGTAAAAAACATCGAAACCAAATCCGTTACATCGAGGCTCAATTAACAAAAACTACTTAAAGCCCACTCAAACGAAAATAAATAAGTAGGTACTAATCTAAACGTAAGACTCAGATGGCCTCGAATTGCATCCATTCACTTTATTTGATATTTAAAGCTTATAACGCGTAGCTTCAAGCTTCTAAATAGTCCATTGATAAAAAAACTAGAGGAATTCTTAAGCTTTGCTATACTAGACAATAATAATCCGGCTTTATTGTCGCGATGGTATAGTAAAATGTATAATATATGTCGCATGGCATCCATATTTTGTAATCGTAATTCATAATATGTATCCAAAGGTCTATTCAAGCAGCGATAGCCGAGTGGGAGACCGTAGGACTGCAAAGTCAAAGGTCTCGGGTTCGAACCCACGGCACACACCTCTGTCAATAAATCGTTAAGATTCGTCTTTTCGAAGATATGTGTGTATTTATCATATAAATTATCGCTCGCTAACGGTGAAGGAAAACATCGTGAGGAAACCGGCATGCCTGAGAGTGCCTAAAAAGTGCCCGAGGGAGTGTGAAGTCTACCAATCCGCTCTTGGCCAGCGTGGTCGACTATGGCCTTACCCTTCTCATCGTGAGAAGAGGCCCGAGCCCAGCAGTGGGACATGAATTAGATACAGGGCTGCTATTATCAAGGTCTAATTGCTATCTTATGACATTATTTTCAGATACATTACTATTCTGGGAAATTTCGATAACTCTTTCTAATGACACCTCTGATTTATGCAGTCTCTCTCGTAACTATAATTTCCAAATACTGTTACTTACCTAGAGCACGGTCTATGTCCTAAGCAGCGGCACTTCCTCTCAATCCAAGGTTGTGTCGCGTCGTACAGGTCCACTTTACTGCACACCTGTCGTGGTCTGCAATCGGGAAGATCCTCCTCTGAAACCTGGAAAAAGAGACAATTTCTAATGAGCTAATGGTCAACAAAACTATAAATTTGTTTGTATGGAATGGCTCGAAAAACTATGAAAATATGAACATTGACATTTAAAATGAGAATTTATATTTGATTTCCGCTACAAAGCCGTTGCATGTGGGGAGGGGAACATATGGGTCGTACAAAATAAACAGAAGCGTAACTTCTTTCGTAGTATTTTTAGATTATATGATAACGCCATTCATATTAATTTGACAATATACTCATACGCCCAAACAAACATATCACGCAACAGCAATCATATTGCTCCAAACACAATCCAATTGACTTAAAGCATATGTACGCCGGGTGTGCACGGAATCTATCAAAATTCGCGTGCGACTCTTCATTATTCAAGTTGCGTCGCCATCGATACATTCACCAACACAATTTAACACAGATAATACAAAGTCAGAAAAAGAATCAATCATTACCACAAAAGGAGTCGGCGTGGGAAAAATGGAAGGTGTTTCGAAGACACCTGCTCTCCAAGGGTACGTAATGAAAGAGATTATTATGAGGTACGACATCGAATCGATGTTAATCATAACGTTCCAACAACGAATCACAATATGAACATGTGCGCTCTGTATCCATTCATTATTTTTTGTGTCGAAAAGGACCATCGGTCGTACTTCCGACCGGAAGACGTGCCATTCGGCAACCTGCTAGCTGTGGGAAGATTTTTTTTGCGCGCAACTTGCAGGGCTACTGCCTTTACGCCGGCTATAATTAAGTTATTACTGCCTGTTATAAATTATTGTATTTAATTGGAAACGCTCAACATCCGATTAATATTTTTTGTGTCGCTTGTTGATTACTGTTCTAGTTTAAATTTGTGTCACACGTTAATATTATGTTGTCTTGTTTTAATCTACAATCATCATTTCTTGTTAATATAATTTTATACACCACAGTTTAATTTATCACATTGTACGACCCATTAGACAAACAAGGATATTCTGGAACCGAGATATTCAGTGCCATTATAATAAATGTGTTTGTATGTATTACACGTGTTATAACATGTAACTTATGTCGGACTTTACCGTTACGGAATAAATAGCGGAAGTCGTAAGCAATTTCAAGCCTTTTACGGTCACACAATCAATGTTTCTGTGAATAAAATAAACAATACTTTGCGATCCTTAAATGATATATTGTACTGAATACTAATTGATTTAGCTTTCTGATATAATAAATTGTTACGAACATTACATAAAGTATATATATATAATAATAAAGAATTCAACGTATAAAATTATTCGTTAGGACATTAAAATTCGGGTCATACTTCGACAACCCTGTTAACACATAGGTGTGAAAAAAAGTTTGTTTTTTCGTTGTTCCGGATATGCTTCCCGTTTCTTGTGTATTGCGATAGATTTCGCGGAAATGGCCTCGGTTGGAATCTTCCAAACACCGGATACGGATACAGCCCTTTTGTGTAACAAACAAAAAGCCACAACACATACATTGTATGGGTTGTTGACTTACTCCGTCAAGAGTCTGCCTTTATTTAACGGAGTCTCGGCGGCGACCTGAATGCTAATGCCAGTTGTAAGAAAATTACATTTCGGACGCTTTTGAATCCTTAATAAGGCGAACAAAAAACACAATAGTACTACGCCGCTGCGCCGTACTGTTTGTGTCAAACAGTTTTATCATCAATCTTGTTTCGGGAAATAGAATTAGGATGTTTTGCAAAGGCTTTATAACGACGATTACCGTTGAATAGCATCGCGTGTCGTTAATTCATTTGTGAATATTCGATCACACATTATACAAACGAATAGCAGATTTAGTGCCCGGGGAGACGTCGGATGTTCTTAGGAGATTTTGGAGAACGATATCTGAGACACGAACGACGCTGGGGGCGACACTGCCAAAGGACGTATCGCTTTCGTCCTCTTCTAAAGTCACAATTGGCAAGAATTTATTAAAAAACTATTTTTTGCTTTCATAAGAAGATTGTAAGGTTGAAAATCAAATGTCAGCAGGTAATGTTGAAAAGGTTCTGCTTTATACGACGAGCGGTAAGCGATAAACTTTTTATTTGATAATTTGAGCCAAGTTTAAATTTACCTTTCCGTTTACAACTCTTTGATTTTATGTATATTGGGCTACTTACTGGACACAAAATTTAACACAAAATAAAAGCTATTAACTCTGAAATATCCCACACTTAAATGTTTTTTATATAATATACCTACTGCTGATTGTGTGAAGTAAATTTAAATTCACTTTGTTTTATGGGTTTTTAAAACAAACCATTTTATTAATCCCATTTATCATGATTGCTATAAATCTGTTATCTTTAAGCCAGTAATAAAAGCTAAAGACGTGAATATAATGGAGTTTTATCACTACAGCGGATGCTACTGTTAATATAATCGATATAAACGTTTCTTATCTTATCTTTGGTCCCTTCGATTGCGGCTAATATGGAGGCAATTTTAAACTGTTGATATTTTTTGAAAACACTCCCTTTGAACGATAATATCATTTGCCGAGGTTTACAAAGATTTGATGGTAAGTGCTACTAGGTCGTGCTTTTTTGGATTATACTATAATATCTTTTGAACCACAGATTACATATTCTGAAAATAGACTTTAATTATTAGGATCTTGAAAATGAGATAACTTATGTTTATAAATACAATCAGCCTTGACCATACTGAAGCAAAATTCAAAATACAGACAGGGTTGCCAAAAAATCCCTAGTTCTTAGTGCAAATCCTTATTAAAAAAATGTAGACTCATGAAGAGGAAATCTAGTTTAAAAGGCTGTACCTACGGGATATCTCGCTGGTACTATAACCACAGCCTCAGTCCCTTCGGGTGTGATAGGGGTGCGGTCGCGGGGGCCGGGGTATCCGGTCCGTGAACAGGTGGCGCGCGAGTGCCGCGCCCACTCTAATGAAATAATTTGTTAGCCGCACCGACCTTCTACAACCTTCTCCATATTCTATCTCTTTTTCACTTGTGATAGATCTCCCTATCTCGTGTCTTTCAGTCCTTTAGAAAGAAAATGGAAGGACTGAAAGGCTGTTTCATACTTTTTTTTTATACTATGTCTACAGCGAACGAACGTGTAGTCCACCTGATGGTAAGTGGAGTACAGCCCATGGACATCAACAATCCACAAAAGCAGATTATAGATGCGTCGCTGCAGCTGAGGACTACGGTGTTATGCCTCATGTGCCAGTAAGTTCAGGGCCTGATCTCACCACCAAACCGGAACACAGTAATGGAAGCACTACTATTTGGCAGCAGGTTA
Source organism: Hypena proboscidalis (assembly GCA_905147285.1). Lineage (NCBI taxonomy): Eukaryota > Metazoa > Arthropoda > Insecta > Lepidoptera > Erebidae > Hypena > Hypena proboscidalis. Next base: position 13,939,514 of record LR990140.1, read on the forward strand.
AAGGTTAGACGGTGGTGCTGCCGCCCTCGAGCTCATTCACAAGAGCTCTACCACGAGTATAGCATACTGCGCCTAGAACATTTATTCTCGGAAGATAGCGGCCAAATTTTAGGTAGTTTAGGCATACACATAACAGTACATTACGCCTTTATTACCCAGAAAGGCATGGCAGATATGTACAATATCCACATTTCACCTGTTATGTTTAGCCCTCATGGTATAGGCGGTGAGCCTATTGCCATCCACTAGGCACCATGTCAATTCCATGCTGCTATTATGAATTGCCTGACAAATAACACTTTACCCGACCCGGGCATCGAACCCAAGACCTTACAATGAGAGGCGGATAAGCTTACCCCTAAACCATCAAGGCAGTTATATCACGGTTTTCCATAAAGCTACAAAATTTACGTATAACTATTTCAAAACATGGTCTGTGATTCCCCTGGATGCCTCAATCAAATTATGCATGCGACACAATCACATTCGCATAATGCTCTACCTAGAGGGACGAAATTATATAAACAAGATAATCATCTTTGAATAATTCAAAATTTTCGGTCCTATAGTTTTTGTAACGGCTATCGTTGCATAAAAACCTCTTTCATTATTCAATAGTATCGTTTATTGTTGTTTCTTTAATATCTGCTTTTGGTTCTTGATTTCGTTAAGTTAAGATCACGCTAACTATAGTTTTAAGTATCCCTTTTAAATAAAATATTACCTGGCAAACAAGACTAAATTACACTATACTCTGTCCATTCCTTTATTTTCCTTTTGACAGATTACATTTAGGGATGCCTTCACACGTTACTGATTCGATTTGAAATCATAATCGATGTTGTCTAAGAAGAACTTTCAATCGATTAATTACATCGAAATGGTTTTAGTTCATTATTAATTATTCGTTTATTAGTAGTTTTTATTAGATGAAATAAATATACAAAATAATAATATAACAATAATGTCACATACTTAGTCTATGACGGTTTCCTAGTTACCTTTGTTTACATTTTGATATGTCATTCCAAGATTACGACTTAATTTCTTGCAAATAATTATTCATGGAATCTTGATACTATTATTATATTCTTTTTTTATAAAAAATACAGACAATACACAAAAAAAGTCAAATTATTCTTTTTCATAATGATCGATTTATTTCATTTTACGATTTGATTTATAGTCTGTGGTTGTTTGTTACAAACAGTGAACTTCCCTAAAAAGTGTCGCTTGTCAATAAAGTACATTATTGTTGTAGTACATTCATCTGACAAAAAAAACGGTAATTCATAGGCGTGATCTGTCAAAAAGAAAATAAAGGAATGGACAAAGTATAGGTACTTATTATTAATACTAGGTATATATATACCACCTAATATGCTAAAAATATTAAATAATGGTGATAAAGAGTTTTATTTTATGAGAGATAGACCTAAATGGTCTAGATTTATTTAGTATTTACTAAGAGATTATTGCTTCACAACTAGTAGTATTCACAAATTATTTTATTCTCTTTATGTAAAATCGAAAACTAACAGGCAAATTTAAACCATAAGTAGTCAATCTCTTCTAGCTAAAACTGTTCCTCAACGTGATGAATATCCTGTAAAAGAACCAATCGAGATACAAATATAAAAACTCACCAAAAAAAATATTCAATCAACACTTAATCATCCATAATACATAAAAATAAACATTATATACCGTAATAAATTATATAGATTGGTAGCCTAAGGGTGCGGACGCCGGATGCCCAGTATTCCGGGAACACAGGTAGCTGGTACAAATTACTAATCTGTAATTACTGCAGCCTACGGACTCATGATGTTTATTACTAAGGCAATTAGATGGCCCCGGGCATCCAACTAAAATGTACAAAAATTGAGGATGTGGTATGGTGCTCTTTTGTTTGAATTTAATCGGTTATAATATACTGATTGATGTGATGTGATGACCACACGAATAACATTAAACAGGAAATGTTTTCTCTCCTTGACAATGTGAAAATATGCAGTTATTTTTGCCCCCTAAAACAATTTAATTTATTAATATAAGTTCACAAAAAATACTCATATAGGTATTTTTTTTTACATTTATAATATTATCTATTCTAATATTATCATATTATTACTAAATATCTGAGTCAATGTAACAGTAATCACGACGAGAAACTAATATTCTTCCTGCCTATGCCTATGTGATGACTGATGAGTAATTCAAAAATATCTTATTTAATTAAGATTTGATTACATCGAAGCTTACGGTTCGTTTCCGAACGCGATTATTGCGCAATACGAATCGATGAGTAATCCTGAGAAATAATTACCTCCACTATAAATCATAACCGAATCTTATGTCAATAGGAGCCATTAAAAAAAAAGTTACCATCGTAAAATAACACCCGTATAAAATTAATTATTTAAATGACTAAATCTGTTTTATGATAGTTATAATAACTCGTAGGCATTTAGTTACGCATATTAATATAATCAAAATATTTAAATTTAATTGTATATTAATTTTGTTAGTTCATAAATCACGTAAACGGGTAATTAAGGTAGTATGAGTATATACAGTACATAATTAGGTGTATCGTGCGCGTTCGCGTCTTTGTCACGATTAAAAGACATCAACGACTCGTGTTTCGTTTAGACAATGAATGAGCCACGTGCCGAAATCATTTTGTATAGTGCGGTGCACAATATTTCTCCAACGTATTCTGGTGATATATCCAGAGATTTTTCTACACGTTTTTGTTTTATAATAATAAATTGGTAAATTGTTAATTATTTGTTTGTTATTGTTAGCTTCCTATCTCTGGAGCCCCACCCACCGTCCTTGTATCCGAGGTCGGTGGTACAATACTTTTTATATTTCGAAGTGTTTTTGGCCCATATATATTTCGCTTGAATTTGTAATAAAGGCCTTTCTTAAGATCCACAAAACAACAGCCTGTATTGCCAGATACATTGTTATCGTCATACGTGTCATGCATATGTGTCCAATGACACCGGCAGTTATGAAACAACTTGTATAATATCCATGCGTTATTGTGCCTACGCGAATGTTAAACACTTTGGCTGTGTGCTTAATAAAGCTGAATTTTGTACTCTTTCTTTTAATTGAATTTTTATTTGCGCATTCATCATATCGTAATTTTCTTAAAATATTCTGACACAAGAAAAAATTACAATACACTTGTCGGTTGGAAGTTTCTTGCCTTGCATGCTCTACAAAAATATTCTTAGCGTTCAAAAGAAAACTTGAAGAAAGTATGGATGTATTTCTGACATCATTACTCAGACATCCTATTCCTTTATCTAAAGTTGACAAAACACATTCATATCACAATTTTGTAAAGAACACTAAACAAACAGACAATTTTCAATACCATCAAATCAAAGCTCAAACACTTCAAATAAAGAACTAAAAAATCTCGACTCTCGAACGCACTTCCTCATATTACAACTTATACAGGACGTCAACATTCTAAGAAGTCCTAAGCGCCCTTCTATGTAGTGCACTTACGTCTTTTTACTTCTAGTAATGTGTCTAAGTGTACAGACGTCCCTATTGTCGGCCAGGGCATCCGGAGCGCTCCATTGAAGACACACGTGGTCGCCCCTTGAGACGGAAGCCGAGCCCAGTTCGACTTCCACGGTAATCCTGCTTGAGAACACTCGAGTTTATGACGACGAAACTTTACAAGATACTCACGGAGATGAGTTGGTCCTAAATTTGTCGGATTGAATATGTACATTATGTTTGATTTAGTACATATTATGATTACAATAGGTACACAGCTGTCGTATTATGAAAATACTTAAAAACATGTTTTTTCTTATAACACAAACAAACACATTCTGGAATATCCAAAATTCTGTTGAGCGTCACCGTTGTATGTGACGTCAACCAAAGCGTATGTGAAGTGTAATATTCATGTCGAGTTTTTCTCATGCTAAATCTTATAATATTGTAATTAATCACTTGATACGAATCGTATTCGGATAAGGTACATCAATGATATTACGAATCATAAGAGTTTAATCTATCTTAGAATTAGTTAAATTTAAGTGTTATTGAAGGTAGATTGGCAATCACACAAAAGTAGCTGTAGATTTTTTTTTTCTTTTTACATTGGGTTCGACTTCTAGTCCTGTCTCTAATATAATAAACATGACGTATACATGACTTTAGTAATCTAGAGAAAATTATTTAGGAAAATAAATCAAGTTTTTCCAAAGCGAATTCGACATAAAATGAGGTTAGACCTGTATTTATTTGTACACTGTGGTGAGTTTTTGTCACGAAACTCAGATGAGGAATTGGGTCCTTAAGGTAAATTTTACCCGACGTAAAACCCACTTTACGACATGATTATCTTCAGTTCAGCAGCATTAAAGTTGATTATTATTTCAATATTTAAATCACCAAATTATGCATCAAATCTAATCATGACAGTCGTTATATTTTAAGCATTTATTTATTTATGTTTGTTAGATTTACGATTCAAATTTGGAACTGCTACATTTAAAACTCAACTGATTTCCAACACTATCCTTTCACCAATCCCTGAGCTCTGTATCCCATCTCGGTATCTTTTTTTTTTACCTTGAGTTTTCTTGACGCGTGTCCCAGTGTCACGCTTTTTGCCCGCTCCATCCGTGGCGAAGCGTAAATTATCTCATTATTTCCTATTGATTTTATTTTTCTTTAAATCCGGCTTGTAGTAAAGTTTTGCTTTTATTTGAGAGTCTCTTTATGGGCGTGCTATGCTCGAATGAAACGTCACAATTGTTTACACCTTTCAAATTTTAAACTGTCCCAAGAGAGGAGGTTCTATTTTCGATGCCTATGTTTTTTTATATTTGCCCAGTGATTGAGCTGTTTTTATGAACTGATTTAAAAAAAACGATATAAGGTTTTAAAAGCCATTTATTTTTTTTGCAAAAAAGATTTCTAGTATTTTACATTTGTCAGGATCTACAGTTTCAAATGATTGTCATTTAAACTTCCAATAAATGTATTTCGTTTGTTTCCTTTATAATTTCTTTCCACCATCAATTTTCCTTTCCAAAAGTCGGTTTGCACATGATGTTAACTATCATTCGAATTCTATTATTTTGTATCATTTCATGAGTATTCGAACCTCGACTCGAGAATAACTACTATATCAACAAGAATATTTGTTTATGTTTGCCTATCATATAAAGTTTTATATTCTTAGTAATAGATTCTGCTTCATAAATTTAATAAATATTCTCTTCATGTGTGTGAATGGCATAGCTATTTGATTCTTACACTTTTTATACGCCATCGATGATAATGCTAGATCATTACAGTATATTTACTACGTGATCTGTTTACATGTCTTTTATTTATATGGTATAATAAGAAATCTAAGGATATCGATTCTTCGAAATCACCATTAATAATGCGCTGACGTTTTGTTTTAATAATTTTCATATGTATAAAAATATCATAATATGAAATTTTAAAAATCTCGTGTCATAGACCACAGAGTTAGTTATCGAACTCCTCAAAAATGCATTGACTGATATTGATGTTTAGTTTGTGTATATTTGTCGGGGTAAGCTATTGTTTAACTCCTAGGTACCAAGCGAGCGGGGCCGAGGGAAACAGCTAGTAGTAAATAATTTTGTTTAATACATGATTGTTGTAATGCTTCAGTATCTTGTAATTAAAACAATAATTACACTAAGTAAGAATCATACAGAATCATGTCTTAATTGTTAAACTAATGTGCTTTTTGCATAAATGTTTCCATTTATGTCTATGGCCTTACATTATTTCATTGAGAAGGTACTTGACTTGACTTGTTTGTAAAATTGTTATATTTATTTCTTAAGTACGTTTACGACGTTTTAGTATCTAATTATCGGCTGATCAGTACATGACGATGTCCATTTTCATTGATCCTGCACCTGGTCGTCATAATTACTTACTTACGACCCGATTATACACCTATCCTGCCCATATTTCATTGAACATTAACAGCCAATGTTCATTTTACTGCTTATTTTTGGGTGATTTTACGAAACACTTAAAATTTGCATCAAATTGATGTCAGACCAAGTCACAGTAATCGCAAGTTAATAATAAATCCACTTGGGTATTTTGTGCATTAATTAATCAACAAGCATCTATTACGCTGTTACTATCAAAATATTCAAAAGCTAATAGTTCAATTATATGGCGCCAGACACTTGAGTGCGAAATTAAAAACTTACCGTAAACCACATTATGCTCAACTGATTTAAGTTTTTTTGGGACAATTAGCGTTTTACGACTTTTAAATGTATGGCTTGGGTGATTCATGCGCCTGGGTTGACCGTGTCAGCAGTTCTTTTTCTCTTTTGTCTCTCAAAAATTGCATTCTGACGCTATTTGCAGAATATTCTCAATTTAATAGCTCGTTTTTATATCTCTAATGAAGTGTATTTTTACAATAAAACGTTAATTGTCACTGAAACGTTTCCTCGAAAATACGGCCCTGCTTTAATGATGGGATTAAAATGTGCTAAATTTAAATTGGCGCCTTGACGCTATAAAATCGAGGTGTAATCACTAAATGCTTATACTAAAAGGATATTTTGCATTATCTGTTAAAAGGTCTTAATGCAGTAATATTTTGATTTACTTCTGCCGAAGACGAACAATTCCCTTAATAACATGTGACATTCTGACCTTATTTCACACTCGACACGGAAATCCATTGTGTGGCGTAAAATTGACGTATTGCACAAAAACAAGGCGAGTCCCCCCGGAGGCCGACATCTAATAAATGATTGATGATGTGCGATACACTGAGCTAGATCCTTAGCAACAACGATGACGTAGGCACTTTGCTACTTAGTGTAGTATTAGTAAATGTTAGACATGATTACACAAATACTGTATTGCATTTTCTTTGAAACACCAATCTTATTTATATAACATTGAATACTAAACCTGAAACAGGTCACCAAAATAATAATATAATTATAGCCAAATTACTGCATATTTAATCTGCTGATTGCTTATTGTGATAAACATTTCCGTAGTGAAGAAATAACTTCTAAGTAATAAATAAACTTCTCAATCAAATTGGCAGGTTGCTAAATCAAACTCAAAACAACAATTGATCCGCTAAGTGTCGCAGCTATCTATAGCCAATTGCAATGCCATTATTCTATTCAGTTTTGTAGAGTTAAATCACTGAGCCGTTGTCATGAAATTTGATTACCCACTCGTGTTCAAGCGGCATCCTTTAACACTTGCAAATTGCACCAAGTCAATCTTCACAAATAGGGATGATGATTTATATCCGCGAGTAATTTTATCTCTTCAGATTTATTTACTGTGGGAACACTCAAAGAATTCTCAAAAAATCGGTGTTATATTGTCTGTCGTCTCTTTCAAATAGCACGTGTACATTTTAATGACATTGCATTTCTTAAGGTTACAACATAATGACACGTAATATGTGACGAATCTATTCAGATGTAATCATTCAACGTTTCAAAGAGCCCGACGGGATTCAAGAGGTGTGTCGCTCGGCCAGATCTGACACCCTCTTGTAGTTTTGTTATTCAAATCCAGAGAGCACTAAACTCTCCTATTATTTACCAGTTGGCACATTGGCACCCGCTGTGCGACTGAATGGTTAATAACAACGAGCGTTGCAGTCTCTTCAACCTGCACAATGGCGAATTTGCACTTTTGTTGTGAAAAACGAATACAAAAAAATGCCGCTTAATACTCATATATCTGTCAAGATTTAAGCTCTCACATAAAACGAAATATGAATAAGCGACAAGATAAATTAAAATTCCAGTGCTTAAAGAGATGAACGATCGAAAAGACGGTTACCGTTACGAATGGGCTTAAAGGCAATGACATAAAAAATGTTTTTTTTTATAGCAAATAGCACACACGGGCCGCGGCCGGGAGCGGGGCTCGGTCCGTAAGTCATCGAAGCTGTCAAGATAAGAATGAGTGAATGAACACCTGCCGCCCGCCGCCACCGGTGTTACGCGCGCGCCTACGCACCCGCGCAACGCTTCCATTTTATACCATTTAAAAAAATCTCCGCCGTCCACAATTTGATTTCTATGCTGCCTGCCTTTAATGTCTACATTCGAATGCACATATCGATATTTTACTACTATTATTGAAAAAACGTAATGACGACCTAGGTTAGAATGTTAATATATTAATAATTATTAAAAAAATAAGTATAAGTAATCATTATTGTCGTTGTTTTTAAAATGTAACTGACGAGACTTGACATCCGGAACTACTTTTATTTTTATTACTCGTGAGTGCTTATGTGTTGTGTTATGTGCTCATTTTTGAGCTTTTTATTGAGAGTATTATTGAGCTATGTGGAGTTACATCCGTTGTTGAGATACTTAGGAATGTGTTTACTTTTTCCGCATCACATTTTTTGATTGAGGCCTGTTTCTTGGTAGAAGTTAGTCATGGGGTCTCACCGTGTTTATGAAAATTAATATAGTCGACATTCTCGTACTATTTATCGGTTTTAATTGGACTAATTGCTGGGTGGAACCCTTCGTGGAACCTCGTAATTATCTTCTGGAGTATATGTGATGCGTCATTCCATACGTTGCGTTGATGCTGATTAACACAATTATAAGCAGATATCATGATTGCAAGAAGGAAAACTAGTGCCATTTTCTTTGCTTTGAAAAAAACTTGTTAATTTTAGGCATTTGTAGAGCGTACTTTATACATCTTCTTTATATACTCTGATAATTTATAAAGGTTAAATAGCATGGAGTGCGAGAGCAACTACATACTTACTATTTAACATGTCAGTAAGTGTTGGGTATCCTACCGAATATAGTACATGCATAGGCACAGAAAATTCAATGCAAATTATTAATTTGTAGTTGCACTACACAATAATTATCATTATCATTAGCCTACTTCGTTGCGGACCGAACAATTTTGAACTTCTTTCACAAGTTATTGTTTTTTCAAAGAAATATTCGAAAAATGTCATACAAAGTTGCATTTCAGAACGAGGTAATCATTTCCTTTGACACTTTGCTCGTGACGCCCGGCACGACTTCAACGTTTAAATATTAAATTATACAACAATGCTCTAGTAAGACAGTCACTTCAATACTACTTATCTTTCATTGTAATTTATCAACGTTTTTCTCTGAACATTATCTTAACTATCTTTGGCGCCAATTTCCACTGACACTTTTTACCGATAATTACCTAAATATAAAGTTACACTCATAATATTTGCGGTCACAATCTTGATTATTTGAAGGTTGACTTCCAGCCTCAATGCCAGAATATCAACAAAGCTATAGGTACGTCTTTCACTTTCATGAGCCGAAATAAAATTCATGCCACATTTACGCCCGACAGACTCGTTCAAGAAAATCCTGCCTTAAAAGAAAGCTCTCACAAAACTTACCCCGGTCTGATATAAAATCTTGAGGTCGCCCTTCTGCGGTGATGATATTCTCTTGTGCGGTAGAAACGACAGTTTGTCAGGTCTTCTAAAATGTAGCTCTGCTGAAGGCCTGAATGCCTCTAGCGGTGTTCTTATCACAGCTCGTACCCCGCAAAGTGCCCACGCCAGCAGCAGAGGTGTTAGCACTTGCATGTTCGCTTGCACTATGAACTAAACACTAATATAAACCGTTGTTATCTCAACAAATATGCAACAACGATTGTTAAAAATGTAGTACGGTGTTTGATATTCGGTATTGGTGCGTGTGGTGTCGCGTGCGGTGTGGCGGTGTGTCGTGCGGTCGGGCAAGCTCGGACTGGCAGCAGGCGCGCCGAGGCAGGTACGACCTAGCCTACGCGCCCGGTATAACCACCTCCGACTGCGACCGACACGACTTGATTCTTGAGAAGCTTTCCTTACAATTTGGCGCGAGAATACTTTTTTGATAAAAGTGGATAAAATACAAACTTAATATAAACTTTTCCTGTGTGTATAGGCGATATCATTAAATCGATGGAATATGTTTTCTAAGAATATTGTGTAGGTCACTAATTTCATTCGATTTCGTAGAAAATGTGTATGTCTGTGACATTTGTATTGCAATATTTTTTTTTTGCTTGAATTGTTAAAGACATAGTATACGTACGAAATATACAATGGTTTGGTTGTTATAATATAATAATTGGTGAATCTACAGCCATTACGAGTAACTGTAACTATTTTATTTCATTTTATGGTAAGTAATTTGTTCTTAAATAGATGGATAAGTTATAGTGTCAGTTATATTGAAAGTGTCAAATTACTTAGTCGTTCTCGTAACATTATGACGTCATAAAATATATTTTTTCTTAACGGATCAAGACTGTTTGGTTGCGGCGGGTTAACTTCCTACCGACGATGTTTTTTTTACACAATCTTGTTGCTCTGTTGCAAAGGTGCGTCCATAGATATTGCGCGGTGTATAAAATAAACATTAATAGGGTTAATTTTATTATATTTTTACGATTTTGATGGACATCCGTAAACTTAACACCTGTACGTATAAAACCGTTGCGTAGGTGTTGCTTTAAAATATTGCCTTCTATCATTTTATCTAATGGTTGTCTATAGCCATTTCCTTTATAGTATTTTACTAATACTGAGAAGGTAAAAAAAATAACTTGCGTAAAATATTACCTAAAAGCTTAGGTGAAAGCTTAAAACAGTATACTTTACGTACAGCCTTATTTAAAGAATCCCTTTTAATTCACTACTTTAAACTATTTCATTGTATCACAACAGTAAAATTTTCAAAAAGTCTTAAGGATTATAAAAAAAAAGTATTATCCACTTCACTAAAGTGTTGTGAGAAAAAAAAGAAACAAGGTACAATTCCCCGATCACCATAACCGTACTAAGGAGGTTGTTGTTTCCCCTAATAGCCACTTGACCAACAAAAGCTACCACCGGCCATCGTGCGTATTCAATTGTTTTATACTCCAAACAATACCGTTCAAGTATTCGTAGAACAGGATTTCAAGTCATTGATGTGAATTCGAAAAGAATCCATTGTTAGTGTAACGCGACCTTACATCCTCCGTCTCGCTCGCTCCCATTCACCTCGCGGCCGCATGAATGAGCTGCTTCTTATGAATGGACACAGTCGCTATAGTACTATACGTACCTACCTGCGTTTGTAGGTATATGTGTTGTTTATATCAAGTTATATGAGTATCGGGGAACACAGCATGTATATGCATAGCTGTCGGAGCGATGGCACGTGGTCAATCGTCTTTTTATTCCGTCTTCGTAATAAATGTTCCGAGTCTTCTGTAAGGCGGTTGGTTTTCAAATAAAGCGGGTTTTGCTAACACTGGGTATTATGATTTACGCTGATTATATTATGTGGTATATAGTTTGCATTTCTGCGAACCATGTAGGTTGGTTGGGCAACATTCTCGAAAGCTGTCACTTTATTCGCACCACAAGTTTGTCGTCTTTATACCCATCTTGGTCACAATACAAGGCTGGCTGTTTGCCAATCTGGTTGTTGTTTTAGTATCGTAACCTTTTGGGATGTAGGCCTGCACTCTCGTATTACTGACTTGAACTTGCACGACTGGATCTATAGCAGATGGCCTGGCTAATTACTTCGGATTATATTTTAGGGGTTTCATAAAACCCATTTGAAAATGGACATATAAGCTGTAAGCTTGGTGAACAAGGGTACAAAAGTTAAATAAGCAAGGTAGTAAAACTTCAACGTCACGGTATCATTCCTGACCTAAATAACATGACGGAAATACCTTTAGTTATTGGACGGTTATAAAGTACTTAAAATCGCAAAACATAAGCAGGTTTACAATCCATATCAATTTAAGTAAATATAATTTTAAAGTAAAGTACATTATGTAGAAATCTTTAGACAAAGAGAGAAGAACTTAGAGTCCGAGAAATGTAAAGGAATTCATATAAATTACGTAATCCTTTATTATTATTTGTCACATCGTCTATCATTAGAATAAAACATAGACTTAGCTAGAATTTATTATGAAGGTTTCTGTGATACATTAAATCATTAGGTTTCCGTTGAAAGGGGTTTTCCTGTGGCTCTCTCAATGATTTCTAATCTACTAGTAAGCAAATTGACCCAAGCAAGGTTAGTAGAAAACCTATTTCTTTGAACTTATCCAAAGGCTCTACCGTCTTGCAATGAATTGATTAACTTTTGAAACATACACACACATAACCTTCTCAGCATAACGCGCAATTTATGTTTCAACAACTATCTTTAGGTAAAGTTTACTTGGTTATGTTGAAACAGGCTTTTAGTGAAAACATAGTGACATGTTTCCTGGAACCCTTTCCCCTAAGGCTTCGTCACGCCGCAGGACGCTGAGGCACGGCGCTGACGAATCAAACCACTCTTGTTGCACGACTTTCTATGAATCACATCCCATAATACCAGTATCGTATGAATTTACTGCTAAACAAAGATTGCTGTCTTTGTTTTCAGATTAAGGATAAATATGAAGGAAGAACTTTTGTTCAAATGGTAGTTGAGCTTTTGTGAAAGAGCTCGAGGGCGAAAGCAGAAGCACTTAGTGCTTCTGTAGAATCAAAACTTTATAAATCTATCGTGTACCGTATAGCCTTACCTTTCTTGTTTTTTCTTTTTAAAAAAACGATGCTCCCACTAAAAATTACTCCTGTGTCGCGGGGGTGTTTAGAAACGTACATTTCACACACACAGACCACACCCAGAGTCAGAACAAATCTTTGCGGATCACACAAAGATTTGTCCCGTGTGGGGATCGAACCCAGAACACCAGCGCAGTTGAAAGCGGCGAGGCGACCGCTTTTACCACTAAGCCAACCGTGCACACCTATTTATAAACTTCTGCTGGTGATGGTGGTGCTTCACATATTCATCATCATAAATTCATAACAATAAGATTAAGGGCCAGTTTCTGAGGTTTATAAAATATAACCTGACTGAATTTAAAAGAGACACAAGTTACATTTGAAAGAAGAACACAGCTGTCACTTTGATTTATGTGTCTTATATTCTAATCCTGCCAATAAGGTTTATCTAACACCTTTGAAATTGGGGCTTAATCTTATAATAATCTATGCGTATTATTGGCAATACATGTTGGTAGCACATTTGATAAAAGTTTACAAAATATTGTCTATAATATTACCATCCTCCATCGTAGTTAATATTAGGTACATATAATATAGATTTTTAGGTACGTAGGTATTATTTTTTTCTAATAAAAGAAAATATTTTACTTAAATTATTGCCCATAAAGTTAAGACTTCAGAAGGTTTATATTATCAATCAATTTTGAAACAAAATACACGTGTACTTAATTGAAATACCTATAATAAAAAGTTTCGTATAAAATCAAGGTTCGTTTGCAAGCCTTAAATTAGAATGACAAATGAACGAACAATTGACCGTCACGTAAGGGCCCTCATTATTTTTATTTGACGTTGATTTGTTGTTTACTACACCGTGTTTTACTTATAACATTCATCGAAAAATATTTTGCTCCAAATGCTTTTGCTTGTAAACTTGTAGATAAGCTTGTGTGCTGCCATCCGCATTGCAATTCAGTATTTTTTTTTAAATCGTTTCACAAATCGAGGAGAAATCAATGAACAAACATGAAAAAAAATAACCGTGTCGATATCTCTTTTTTCGAAGTCGTATAAAAAAGGTGAATCTATTTAAAAAAAAATTGCAAAACTGTGTTCTTAAACAAAGTTACCATAGTCCATACACTAAAAATATTGTGTGTGTATTTTCCTGTACCAATGAAACTTTAAACACATACTTTCTTGTATTACAAGTGACTTAAATAAATTAACAGTTTCTCTTTTGCTATTCTACCTATAGAAAAATAACGATAACAGTTGTTTATTAGCACTGGCACTGGTACAAATGTATTCAACCATTTGTTAAATATATATTTAATACGGGTAGCACAACTACTTTTACTAATGATATAATAAATATTTCATAAGCGACCTTTTTCTTTGTCCTTGCTATTATGTTACAGTGATTAATTAACACTTTGTATAACAAATTATTATGTTACGTTTTGCTAATGAAGCAAGTATTAATATTTTCTTTACCTACTACATAAAAATCTTTTTCTGTGATAAATACGAAAAATTAAATACAAAATTAATGTATACTTTCTTACCTAATTTCTATTGTTTGTTGAATTTTACTTGTAGATTATAACGATGTTTTTTGACGTCCGGATGGCGGAGTGGGTAGTGTACCTGCCTGCGACGCCGAGGTCGCGGGTTCGATTCAACATATCTTTGTGTGCATGAACATGGCGATTTGTCTTAGTCTGGGTGTTTCTATGTATGATAAGTATGTATAAAAAGTATATATGTTTTAGTATCAGTTTTTCTAGTACCCAAAGTACTAGCTCTGCTTTGTTTGGGACTAGATGGTGTTGTGCTTAAATTGTGAGATATTTATTGTTTATTATTAATCACGAAAGCTTCTAATTACAAAATATAATGTGTCTGGGTGCTTTTAAATTTATTCATGGTTACTATTTTTTCTTTGCCAGACAAATAGATTGGGTTGTTAATTTTTTTTACGCGCTATCGCTGGTAAAATCACTTGCGAATGAAAAACCTGTAGTGAAGTCACGTTTCCAAGAGTTGTCATAAACGCGGGTAACAGAGGAGCACTCGAGTCCTTTGTGTGGAGAATAGACAAAGCTGTCTAAAGAGCCACTTTACCACGAGTGGTCAGCGTTTTTTGCAGCCCTATTTGCACCTTCGAGCCATAGTATCGGCACGCGCACTGTGGCATAGGGTTGTGTTGTGTGTGTTGAAAGGGGAATTTTACATTGTCTTGCATTAAAATAGCGAAAACTGTCTTCATCTCGCTTGTTTATTAAATCTGGTACTTGTGTGTCTGTGTGCATAGGTAGACAGTAAATGCAAAAATGTATTTTCACCTTAGCAGCTCGAAAAGTCGTTCTGATGATGATGATCAAATCTCGATTTCGCTTCGAGTTTTGCTTTTGCTCGCCTTTTTTATTACTTTCTTTAATGTCGCACAACTTTTACACCGACGGCGAACTTTGTTGTTGCTCAAATAATTATTTGCGGACTAATCAACATTCGTAGAACTAACACATGCCCAATATCCAGTCAGTCCAGCATTTTCATGTACCACGTTGCTCTTCCCGAATCTTTATTCCATCCGGTCCGGTTAATTCAAAAGCACCTTCACGTAAGAGAAAATTGTACAAACAATAATTCAAAGACTTTTTTATAAAAAGAGGTATTTAAATTGTTGTTTTTATATTTTCTTACTGGTACTGTAATCTGTTATGTAATAATGTCACAGTGCCAACCCTATTACTATTTGTTCCCGTCTACAAGATAGGCATTTTTGGCTCTATTCTATACTGAGAAGTGCGAAGCCCAATAAAGTCAGATTTTTTATAATTCAGGACTTAAGGGTAATTCCCGAGCGCCGTTTTTCCATACTTACGTAATTTGGTTTTATCTTTATTATGAAGTTTTTTTTTTTTTTATAGACAAATCATCTATAATAATAGATAAAAACTTAGTTATATTAAAGTTTAACCCATATTACTTTTGTATGGAAAATATCTAAGCAATTGTACCCCAGATTTTTTTTTTATTATTATTTAAAGCTTGCCTGGCAGAAATTGCGTCAAGCGATAAGGCCGCCCTTTGCATATTGTTATTATCTTTCAATAATTATCTTTAGTTTTTAATGGAATGGTATGCAAATAAAGTTTTATCTATCTATCTATCTATTTCGTGAATTATTTTGCTAAATTATTCATAATTATGCATAATTATATTTAAATACGCACAACCGGTACAGAATAATCGTAAAAATTCATAGGCACTAAGAATTGCGTTATAGCTTATTTCTACATTAGGCACATTAAGTATTTACATAAAAAAAACACAATATATATAGTTTTAAATACGGGATTGTCATGTAGAGTAGAGCATCTATTTATCGATCATCTTTAAATACTCTACACGTAAAGTGTTAAACTTACCGCTTTTACTCTGATTAGATCAGCTAAATTTTATTCAGCCATAATCAACAACCTTCCATATTTTCGTTATTTACTGGGGCAACGAACCATTCGTGATCAGGAATATTAACTTTGGCCTGTCATACATATCTTGATGGAAGGTAGTCCAAAATAAGAAACACGAAAGTGATAGCAACATTCCCCGGGTTAATTACTAAAGCAAAACTTAGCTCATTTGTAACAACCGTGTTACTAACTCTCTGCGATCTGTTTGGCAGTTAAAACTTTTTATAATTATTACTACTGTGGACACGCGATGCCTCTGTTACAGCTGTTTATCTATGGCTCGAAAACTCAAGAGTGTAACCGAAGCATTGAATAAAAGGTACGATGTATCCTACATAAGATAGGTACAAATGGATGAACGTGACGTCACGCAATGACGTAACAGTAGGGTCTTGGCAAGAGGCGATCGTAGCTTAGTTAAAGCGGCTGGCCGGAATGCAGTGGTTGCAGGTTCAAATCCAGCCAGTCCCATAATTTTTTCAACTATTTTTAAGTATTAGGTACGAAATAGTCGCAATCCGATGCATTAATCAAAAGAATCTACTCAAAGTCTACAAAATTCAAAGTAATCCTAAAAAACGTGTTTCCATCACTGGCGTGCCAAGTAATTATATTTGTTTTTGTAAGTACAAGGTTTTTTTTAACCTTTTAAGGATTTAAAATACTCCAATTTGGGAATAAAAAACTTTGGTGGTTTTACCCCATTGCAATACGGGAAGAAACACAAGAGAATACCTTTTTCTGTTGTTATTCTCCTCGGATAGCGGGGGGTCAACAATGAGCAGGAACCATAGTCTGATGCAGACTTTTTGTGGGCTCTCCACTTTTACCGCTTCCTTAGCTAACAAATTCACAGTGTAAAATCACTTATTTATTTTATCACTGAAATATTGCATACCCTCGCAATTGTCTTGAAATTAAATATCTACCTAATATAATTCTATATACCGAATATAAAATGTTAGTAAAACAATAAAATAACGCACTTTTAAGTACTCATGTTATCAGTAGACAGCTCTACAATAATTTTCATAAATTTTGTCGTATTTTATAACTTATTTTATGAGTAAATTTTACACCATATTTTAATGTGGTGTTAGGTAGTTAAAAAGGTATGACGTAATGTAATAGAACAGTCATAAACGGTAGCTAAAACTTAATTTTCACTAAATGAACAATAACAATGTAAAGTTTATGGAGCAATTGGCTATAAAATGGTTTTTTTATAGGCCCATAATAGCATATTTATGGTTTGACTACTGAATGTAATCTTTATGTTTTAAAGTACTTTAGGCGTCCAAATTATAGCTTTTATTAGGATTTTATGTCTAAATTAAAACCTTGGAAATATGTTTGAGTTTGTGGGATAACATTACTAGGTACTTTTGTATAAATAGCAATTTCCACAGTTTACCTTTTACGAAATTAATAACTCAAATGACGGGAAGTATGTTAATAATATTGTATTAATTGTATTTATAAAATATAAGATGAAGCGAAAGAAGTATGTAAGGAACGAAGCACATTGCGTCCAATCATCTATGTCGACCACGTGGAATAACGGCGTGATTTTATGTATGAATTAGAGATGTGGCGACAAGTCGGCTTTACTATAAATAACTGTCTTAAATGCATTGAAATAAAACCGAATGTATTGATCGAGTCGTATGGGTTAAAAAAATGCATTTAAATTATCATAGTAGTGAGTTTTTATGAACAAGCTCGAGTGAACGCACCATTGTCTTACTACTACACTGCAACCTGCTGCCGCCAGGTTGTACCTACTTCTTGGACTTCTGTGTACTAGTTTGGTGGCGAGATTACCTTTGACCTGAATTACTTCGGGATAAGGCGTTGCTCAGCGTTGTTTCTGCACACTATTCATTCTAAACAAGACATACGTCAACAAAAGTCCTTACACGCTATCCAAATATCTTGAGAAAATATTAGCAAAGTATTAAAGATCGACCTCGTCTGACATTACACGTGCAGTAGTCCCAGTTCCTTTTATTTTAAACTGAAATTCTTATCCAATAATCCTCTTAAGATAAGACAAGACAAACGTCAAAAGAAGTCCTTACACGCGTTTCAAACGTGAGAGACGATAAGCGAAGCATTGAAGATCGACCTTGTCTGACATTACACGTGCAGGAGGCTCTATTCTTTTCAACAAGTGAAATGCTTTTCGAAATTCCATCTGAGCTGATACAGTGAGACGTCAAAAGAGTCCTTACACGTGTGACCTAATCTTTTGCCGAAATATTGAAGTCGATTGAAGATCGACCTCGTCTTACACGTGCAGCAGTCCCGTCCCGCCCACGGCCCACGTGTGACCTCCACACAGAAATACTCAATGCCGATATTTCACGCAA
Source organism: Hypena proboscidalis (assembly GCA_905147285.1). Classification (NCBI taxonomy): domain Eukaryota; kingdom Metazoa; phylum Arthropoda; class Insecta; order Lepidoptera; family Erebidae; genus Hypena; species Hypena proboscidalis. The sequence goes on from LR990140.1 coordinate 13,957,993, forward strand.
GCATCCCCATTGTATTTTTGTCAGTCCCAGTAGGATACATTTTGGGACCGAGAGTAATAATGACCGAGACTTTACGGTCACAAATAGAAAGTTATAGCCTAGTGGTCCGAAACGCTAATTATCAGATTTTGGAAGCACTGTAAGTGATTTTAGCCAAAGCCTAAGGCGGTCCGAATGACTCAAAGCTATATATAAATATAAGCATTGTGACTATTTCGCCAAGTTCGCAAAACATTTAGTTTTATCGAATGAATTTAGGATTATAAGTGCCGTCAAAAATTTGGGTATTTAACCTCTGAGTCGAGAGGATCGAACGAGTCACCAGTCCTCTGAAAATTGGAATTTGCCGCGCAATTCGTGACTCCTGGCAACGCGACCCAATCATATCTAATGACTATATTTTCTATTATTTTCCGTATTCGATGGCGAGCTCTGACTGCTCCTAACGAATCCATTTTCTTCGGCTTATCTTGCATTGGTATTGACGTAATGAGTAATTGATATGATTGAAGAGTTATTTGTGCAGCTATAAGTGGGTGAATTATGTTTCCATTGATGAGAGATATTTTAAGACAGCTAAATAATTTAAAATACAGGGCAATGAAATGAATAGGGTACTGATTTAATTGGAAATTCTAATGAATTATATAAAAGCCTTATTACTTTTGGTACTAAACTAATAACACACGTCGATGGCCTAGTAGTTAGCGTATGTTCCTCTCACCGAAGACTCTCTAAAGAAAAGTTCTTAGTATAATTTGTTAAGAAGATATAGCTAAATGCTTTAAAAATAATTAACAAGAAAATTAAATATTAGCGGAAAAACATTGTATTATTAGAATAGTTCTTACCATAGAGACAGTTCTTAACAGATAAACTGGGTTAAGCCGAACATTTCAGTTGCTAGTTGCCTTGGACTATTATCTTCATTTTTCCGATAATAATATTGTTCTTAAGGAAAAATACCAAATAATCCTGTCATTCAGAAATTGACCACGTGTAACGTAATTTGACAAGTATGCCCAAATCCTTTATTTATTTGAAACGGACATCATTTACGGGTTTCCCGTATGACCATGCGGTTGTGGTCATATTATTATCTCCTTATACGTATATATTTGCAATATTATACTATCTGTTCCATCAGCGTATCTATTTTACTTTATACTTTGCCTATACTTTTCTCCATACACCTTCGAATAGAGACTACATTGTCACTAAGTTGATCAAATCTAGCCGTCACACGGGATATTTATTTATTTAGTATAACTTAAATAACAATAAGTTAAAGAACTATAAAGCCAATAACAAGTTTTCGCTTCTAGTGACTGTATAACAATTTGGTGCGAACAAAACTAATGCAAACATCGCTTGCTCATAACCTTATAATTAGTGTGCGATTTAAATGAAAATAATAAAATAGAAATATAACATAGCATAAAAAAAAATGATATGTACTCCGTTCATTTAAAGAATCCGAGACTCAACCGTCTTCTTGCCGCAGACAAACTTATTGTAAATGGATCGATATCGAACTGCTCACTCACTTTATTAAAGTATCTGCTCGCACGCACAACGCAACTATTCGCGACGCGCAGTACATCCATCGATCTTTTAGTATAGTCAACCCAAAGACTTCCCGTGTAGAACCCTTGGCAATATGCCTTAAAAAGTGTTATTTTTACTTGGTCACTACTACGAGCGAATCTTCGGGCCAACATATTACCTCGGACCAATAATGCCCTACGCTCCCTTTCAATGTCAACATTGTCTTTAAGATCGTCAGTAAGTAAATGCCCCAGATATTTAAAGTTTGTCACTCTTTTGATGTTCAAGCCGTTTAGGGTAATGGAAGGTATATTCTCAGGACATTTTCCGCCGGTGTTAAAGACCATGTACTCACACTTTTTTACATTGTAAATAAGCCCATGAGAGGCAGCATAACTTTCACAAACCTTTAGCTACTGATTAATAGCCCCAATCGTTGGGGCAAGCAAAGTCATGTCGTCGGCATAGCTTATACTATTGATTTTTACCCCATGTACGCTGCAGCCGACGCGCATATTGCTGAGCTCAACGATTAGGTCATTTAGGTAAATGTTGAAGAGTCTAGGTGATGTTATATAAGAACGTGTTGATTTGTTTGGTACAAAAACTTATGCCATAAATACTTATATTTATGGAACAGATCATTCACCACAACTTCCTAAGTATTGCCAGTCTTATATTAACGTCTTACAACACGTTAACAACCTGCGCCGGTTGTCGCAACGTCTCGTTATGTAATTTGTTTACACCTACCCACAGTGCCGGGGTAGTGGGTTCTAAGCCCACTCGATGCAACCCACAGTTTCCTCCCGAGCTCACGTATTTGGATACTTAAATACCTCTGGTAAACTCGCCCTGGAATAAGTTTGTATAATGCGTTAGCACTTTGTTTCATTATATGTGGCGACATTTTAAAAGCTTTTTAATCTTCCTTTTAAAAAGGTAAGCTTCATTGTTTTTGAGGTTTGACTCACCGTTTAACAGTCGTTAAGTCTTTGCCCAATTTCAGTGACCGTATAAGAACTTTTTCAATTAAATTGCATGTAATATTTAAAGCAAATTTTTAGCTTTGCTATGCCTTTTTGTATTTATATAATATTAAAGTTGAAAAATAAAGAATCCAGCAGGACTCGAACCTGCACCCCCTGGGTATACGCCCCAAGTGCTTTGCCAATTCAGCTATGGATTCGTATGCTGCCGGACTCGAAATTTCTCAACTCTTTTGTGCCAGCCGAAGCTAGACGAACCATTACTTGGTTTTAGCGCCATCTATGCGTTACTTATTCACATAATCGCATACAGTACGTTTGAATTAAGATCAACTCATTACTGTCGAGAGATGACGCATTTTTATCAATACTTGTAATATTTAAAGCAAATTTTTAGCTTTGCTATGCCTTTTTGTATTTATATAATATTAAAGTTGAAAAATTAAGAATCCAGCAGGACTCGAACCTGCACCCCCTGGGTATACGCCCCAAGTGCTTTGCCAATTCAGCTATGGATTCGTATGCTGCCGGACTCGAAATTTCTCAACTCTTTTGTGCCAGCCGAAGCTAGACGAACCATTACTTGGTTTTAGCGCCATCTATGCGTTACTTATTCACATAATCGCATACAGTACGTTTGAATTAAGATCAACTCATTACTGTCGAGAGATGACGCATTTTTATCAATACTTGTAATATTTAAAGCAAATTTTTAGCTTTGCTATGCCTTTTTGTATTTATATAATATTAAAGTTGAAAAATTAAGAATCCAGCAGGACTCGAACCTGCACCCCCTGGGTATACGCCCCAAGTGCTTTGCCAATTCAGCTATGGATTCGTATGCTGCCGGACTCGAAATTTCTCAACTCTTTTGTGCCAGCCGAAGCTAGACGAACCATTACTTGGTTTTAGCGCCATCTATGCGTTACTTATTCACATAATCGCATACAGTACGTTTGAATTAAGATCAACTCATTACTGTCGAGAGATGACGCATTTTTATCAATACTTGTAATATTTAAAGCAAATTTTTAGCTTTGCTATGCCTTTTTGTATTTATATAATATTAAAGTTGAAAAATTAAGAATCCAGCAGGACTCGAACCTGCACCCCCTGGGTATACGCCCCAAGTGCTTTGCCAATTCAGCTATGGATTCGTATGCTGCCGGACTCGAAATTTCTCAACTCTTTTGTGCCAGCCGAAGCTAGACGAACCATTACTTGGTTTTAGCGCCATCTATGCGTTACTTATTCACATAATCGCATACAGTACGTTTGAATTAAGATCAACTCATTACTGTCGAGAGATGACGCATTTTTATCAATACTTGTAATATTTAAAGCAAATTTTTAGCTTTGCTATGCCTTTTTGTATTTATATAATATTAAAGTTGAAAAATTAAGAATCCAGCAGGACTCGAACCTGCACCCCCTGGGTATACGCCCCAAGTGCTTTGCCAATTCAGCTATGGATTCGTATGCTGCCGGACTCGAAATTTCTCAACTCTTTTGTGCCAGCCGAAGCTAGACGAACCATTACTTGGTTGATTTTGTTTATTAAATTAAATTTGCTTTAAATATTACAAGTATTGATAAAAATGCGTCATCTCTCGACAGTAATGAGTTGATCTTAATTCAAACGTACTGTATGCGATTATGTGAATAAGTAACGCATAGATGGCGCTAAAACCAAGTAATGGTTCGTCTAGCTTCGGCTGGCACAAAAGAGTTGAGAAATTTCGAGTCCGGCAGCAAACGAATCCATAGCTGAATTGGCAAAGCACTTGGGGCGTATACCCAGGGGGTGCAGGTTCGAGTCCTGCTGGATTCTTAATTTTTCAACTTTAATATTATATAAATACAAAAAGGCATAGCAAAGCTAAAAATTTGCTTTAAATATTACAAGTATTGATAAAAATGCGTCATCTCTCGACAGTAATGAGTTGATCTTAATTCAAACGTACTGTATGCGATTATGTGAATAAGTAACGCATAGATGGCGCTAAAACCAAGTAATGGTTCGTCTAGCTTCGGCTGGCACAAAAGAGTTGAGAAATTTCGAGTCCGGCAGCATACGAATCCATAGCTGAATTGGCAAAGCACTTGGGGCGTATACCCAGGGGGTGCAGGTTCGAGTCCTGCTGGATTCTTAATTTTTCAACTTTAATATTATATAAATACAAAAAGGCATAGCAAAGCTAAAAATTTGCTTTAAATATTACAAGTATTGATAAAAATGCGTCATCTCTCGACAGTAATGAGTTGATCTTAATTCAAACGTACTGTATGCGATTATGTGAATAAGTAACGCATAGATGGCGCTAAAACCAAGTAATGGTTCGTCTAGCTTCGGCTGGCACAAAAGAGTTGAGAAATTTCGAGTCCGGCAGCATACGAATCCATAGCTGAATTGGCAAAGCACTTGGGGCGTATACCCAGGGGGTGCAGGTTCGAGTCCTGCTGGATTCTTAATTTTTCAACTTTAATATTATATAAATTAAATTGCAATTTGTGATCTTATTTATGGTACTGACATTAAGCAGGAGTCTAAATATAATATCTCATAACTTACACACAACGCCATCTAGTCCCAAACTAAGCAGAGCTTGTACTATGGGTACTAGAATAACTAATACATATGTACTTACTTTTCTTTAGTAAATACATACTTATTAGACCTTATTAGACCTGGGTGTTTACCCAGACTAAGACAAACCATCATGTTCATGCACACAAAGATTTATCTTAAGCAGAAATCGAACCCATGACTTGGGCGTCGCAGGCAGGTACACTACCCACCCCGCCATCCGGTCGTCAAAAGTGGTCTAAGTACTAGTCATGCTCTCAACATTATGCCTGTATTTGATTCAATATAAATTGAATCTATTTTTTTCAACAACAAATCTGGCTGTACATAACAAGCATCACCGCCCACTCGCGGCTCTGCTCTGATTTACTATATATAGGGTGAGCGTATAAGGCGCTAGCGATTAAACATATCGTGTGCGGGACATATTCGACTAGATGTAGGCTGAGTCAGGCAGCCAGTCAGGCCTTATAGTATACGACGGTAATACAGCGACCACCTGTTTACAACACAGCCGGTACAACGGAAATGTTGTTTGTTTTTGGACAACGCCATCTTGCGCACAGATTTTATTATGTTTTGATTTCATCACCTGAGAACTCTCACGGCAGGTAATTTTGTTCATAATGTGTTCTGGAAGAAGGCTGGTGTAGGTGTACTTCCGTTCTTTTTTAGACATAACTCATTTCGGTAGTAACTTCAACGCCTATTGTAACTCATTCAATGTTAGTTTGTTTAGGATATTCCCACTGTCAATATTTCTGCTAAGAGTCAAGTTTAGATTTATGTAAATAATAATAGCAGTCCTGTGTCTAATACATGTCCCACTGCTGGACTCGGGCCTCTTCTCATGATGAGAAGGGTTAGGCCACTGTCCACCACGCTGACCGAGTGCGGATTGGTAGACTTCACACACCCTCGAGCACGTTTTGGTACTCTCAGTCATGCAGGTTTCCTCACGATGTTTTCCTTCACCGTTAGCGAGCGACAAATACACTCATATCTTCGTAAAGACGAATCTTAACGATTTATTGACAGAGCTGTATGCCGTGGGTTCGAACCCGAGACCTTTGTCTTCGGAGTCCTACGGTCTACGGCTTAAAACAATAGTGCATGTTTGTAATGTCACTTCAGTTTTAGTTATTTTCTTTTATATTATCGTGCAAGCTAAAGGAAAAGCATTTCCTCAAACCGGAAATAAATTATATTAATTTGATACGACCTTCAGTCCATTAATATATTCACTGATTTAAATAAACCATTCAAGCCATCTATTTATATAAAGTTATAAATGTAGATCAAATTGCTTATAATTTTCTGTACATACCTAAAGTACAGTGCAGAAGTTAAGCATAAGTATGTACTTTGTGTTATGTGCTTGGTTTTTACATGTCGCTCCTTGAATTCAAAAGGGACACGAATTGAAATTCATAAATTTTTCAGGATAGGCAAAACAAATTTTATTATTTTTGTTTACTATAAGATACTTAGAGAAATATTAGAAAAAACTTTAAAAAATGTTACGTTTTAGTACAAAGCATAATTTTTGAATAACGTGTGGACGTATTTTTTTTAACAACTTTAGCTTTTATAAAATGACAAAGGTCTAGCGGCCACGGGCTCTTGGGCTATTAATTTTCGTACTCTGTATATTTTTTTTAATCCATGTTGCTAAATGAAGCAACTGTGGCTCGCGTGTCTATGGCGCTTGCGACTAATTAGTCGAGATCAACCATGAACTTATGGTATGATAGAGTCGTGATGTGCTATGTATGGCGCAGTAAAGACACGTGCTCACTGGTACTTGTTACTTGTGCAATACAGATTATAATTGTAGGTATTGGATATCAATTGAATATGAATTTTAATGCCTAGGTACATGATATTACTCGAAGTTTCCATCGCGCCATGGTAATAGCACAGAATACGGTGGTAATAGGTTGCAATAATACTTTTAATATGCTTACTAGACTAAATTATGTAGTTTTAATTAAGTTGAACTAGTATTTCGCAATTAATATAATGAACGAAGCGAAAAGCCAAAAAGTTAATTTGGCTGAATGTACTATAATTTATTAGCTGACAAAAACAGCGGAAGTTGTAAGTGTTGTAGGTACTTATGTTCCTATTTAATTTCGCAAGTTAATTGCCTAAGCATTCATATAGTAATAATGAATACCGTTTAATGTCTTGTTTGATTAATAAATAGGTAGGTAAAGATTAACTCATAAGATGGTGTCAGCAAATTTTGCAGGAAAGTACATTTGTTGAGAGGTTGTTGTCCAAATTAGCTAAAAATATTAAACACCGCTCTTGGGCAAATTTTTGGCCTGTTCATACTCAATTTAGGTTTAAGTGGTAGTTAAATAGATCTTTATTTAAAAAAAAAGGATTGGATCCTTAATCATTCTAATAACTTAATCTAAACATAGTCACTGTCAGAAGGCCTCGTACCCAAAATGCTGACAGCATTACCACGTTGTATTGCTTAAATAAATAAATAAATATAATAAATTGCAAAAGTAAGTCGCTGGCCGAAATATAAGCCAGCATTTCGAAAACGAGTTGCCTCAGTTAGACGCGCTGACAACTCTCCAAAAAAAATGGTAACAGTACTAAAATTAACCGTTATAGTTGTTATAATCTTTATCCTTCGCCTATCCCTTCACGGTGTTATTGGCATGATATTATAAACTTACATAAACCGTCAACACGTAACACTAGTTGGTACTGTTAATGAGAGCTTACGTTTCAAATAAGGTTTTCCAATTACAACCCACGGTATTTTGTAACATAATGAGTGCAGCCTTAGTGATTTTAGTACTCGTACTAGGCATGACAGGTGTCCAGCAGGAAGTAGGTTCTTAGCGGCATGTGGCATCGGACGACATCGGACCTTCTTCCCGCCGCGCGCCGACGGCGACGATGGGAAAAACTCGCCGTGTGAAGTTTGTCAACGGAAGACGAGATTTAAGATGTGGATTTCAAGAATGTGGTGCAGTATTTGCGGGATTTGTTAATAAGGTTTTCAGGCAAAACTATAAAAAAATACAACACATTTATAACTGTTATTTAAAGGTTTTATTTGTTTGTAGAAAGCCATTCTTTATCACTCTGGATTTATTCATAAAACGTTCTTTTCTTTGCTATTTTAAAATAGACTGATAAAATCTGTTTATTTATCTATACTTATCTACTATCTCTGTATTATAGATGGAATGTGGTTTTTTTGCCCGTTTTCTCAAGGACGGGCATCAAGATCATATCCTATGACATTTTTTATAGTTATGCTTGCCGGTAAGTTTTCTAAAACTAATTACATCTGTTTTCTAGCTGGCAAGCGACGTTTGCCTATCCGCGGCTCTGTTCTAACTCTTACTTTTGAACGGAAAGGGCAGGCTTGTGTCATTATCGAATATCCTCCACTGATCGGATTTAATTTGTTCTTATGTTATGCCTTATCGTGACGGGAAACCGTCGACAGGAAGCGAGTAAAAATGTTATGTCGGCAGAGTAATGGCAAGCCAACACGGATAGGCTTTTTACTTCACCCCAGTAGGGCTGCCTCTCGTGAGATGAAATCTCTAACTGCACCTGTGTCGCAGACAGTTTCGACAACAATTGAATGTTTGTTATATCAATGAACTCTAACATCGTGCTTGAAGACCAGCAAAATCTTTAAGTATCACAAATATATAAGCAAATAATTGTGTAAGAAATATAAAGTTTTATTACTTTGGCCTAGTTAAATCTGAAAGCCAGGATACTGAGCCAGTTTCTGGTTGATAGCCCTACCCACCTGGCCGGTGACAAATTACGCTTCAGCGATCTGAGTTTCCGATTTGATGGAATCTACCGCGTTTTCAAAGAAACTCCGATGCCAAGTGTTTTTATACGTAATTGCATGACCAAATAATAACTGTCGAATAACAACGTCAGGGAACAAAAAATATGTCGGTAATTTAGAAATTATAAGGCAGTTTGGCTTGAAAGTGAAGTCAATTGCTGGTTGTTGAGCTCACAGAAAAATGTTAAAGTTTTATGTTATGTCAACATCTGTACAGTTTTGCAGCAGAAATATTGATTTTATTCGAATTTAAAAAGTAAAAAATGAGATAAAACGTAATATATACGTGGTAATGCAAAATATAGCACGCATTTCATTTTGACCAAGGTTTAGTACATAAGTGGGTGTGCGACAACTTTACATAAACATGCCAAGAATTTTGGTACGATGCTATCACATGATTTATGAATTACATGTAGGCAGTTGAAACATTGATTTGACATTATCTTCAAACAATATAACATCAATAGTAATGGACTTAACTATCTCTTCTATCCTCAGAATAATGTCAGATAGAGTGCACCGAACACTCAAATGCAGAAAGCCGATATTTCCTATTCCAGTCCAAATTTTTTCACACTGGTTCCGATATGGTATACCATAGAGGTCCTTACTAAAACAAATATGCAATCAGCGCCATTACATATATGTTGTACCACAAACTGTTAAACGCAGCGTGGTACGGTCCCCGGCCCGAAACCGCGCGCTGTGGAAATCGATTGGTGAGACATAATAATATGTCCTGTAGTGGACGTCTCTAGGCTGATGATAATGATATATTGAGAATATAATATTTAGATACTCGCACCCAGTTCTTTCTTATATGTTACACATATGGTATGAAAAACCAGTTCAGTGAATTCCACAGTTGCGTTACTTTTTCTGTGAATACTTGGCGTTGGTCGGCGAAGCTCTGACGATAAAACCGACAACTAACCGTATCTGTTATCACCTCGGGAACTAGACTAGCGTTTATTGCGTAACACCTGTCATTAGCTTCGATGGACCCCGCTTACTAAGGTAACTGTGAAGGCACATTTCGAACACCGTTCAGCTGATTTAGCAACAAGATAAGCTAAGACAAGCCCTATATGTAAAAGCTAAACTTAACAAAAATAGACTTTCGAACATTATTATTTATTTTATGTGTATGTGTTCTTATTGATACAGTGTTAAATTAAATAATTCACTCTAGAGATAAAACCGACTATGAGCTTGGGCAATTAGTCGACTAGCCGTTTACTCGGTGATCAAATGGCCGAGTAGTCGGCGTGGCCGATCATGAAATTTTATTAAATTTAAATGCATTTAACCGAAAAACCGTTAAAGTTTGAATTGTTCGTTGCACCATTACATGCAGCATATTTCATCTTCTTATACTAGATTATTGGTATTTCTGACTTTTCCAACTTACCGATCGGCTCATCTCTAATTACACCAATCTGTCCCCGATCGATTCTTGCAGTAAAAACTGTCGATTGCCGTCGACCAATCCATTCCACCATCATCGATCGATCAATTGGTTTAAAAACACCCTAATACCTCTATCTCTAGAAGGAATAATTACAGTAGGCAGCAGTATTTAATATGGATAAAATTAGCCATAGCCGACTGTAATATGACATTTTGTTATGCAGCAGTTATTAAATCATTTCCTGTGCATATTACACCGTTGCGTTGCTACGAAACTGTACTGCATATCCTCCGTAATGTACTTAATTTTAAAAGATCTTTATGCGATATAGAAGTCTTGGGCGTTATCGCACCGGTTTTGTAGTATTTTATAACCTTCGTTTTAAACTTAATCTACAATTATTAAAATATCACATTGCATGATTCACACCAAAGAGGAATTAACGCGATCCTGCTGTGAATTACCTTGAATTTCTTGACATTTACATGTGCGTACTTGTAAATCACCCATTTTGAACAATTAATATACTATATGACTACTAAATAATACTCTCTATATCGATATATTTTAAACAAAGAATTCGCATGACTATTAGAGTAATAACATCAAAGTCGATGGATCGATCGAATGGTGTACATAGATTAGTAGACAGTTTCTCTTCACTTAAAGAATCGAATGATGTCGACTCACTTGCCGTTCGGCAATCGATCGACGTTTGATCGATTAGTGTTATAACATCTTTACACATACAATTAGGCTCAGTTTCGAAAATAGTCCGTCCGGCGAAAATTAATTATTTTTTTTACAAAATCATCTCACCTCGCCGCTTTGATGGAAACTGAGCTTTACTCCCCGCAGTGCACAGCACAGCCCCCTATAGCATTAACCTAAACATAAAAGGTACCATATGAAGGCCTTAGCCTTCTGGGAAGTACAATCGTGACGTCATGTGAACCATATGAAAATGTATCACTTGTTTTAATCATAAATTTGTAGGATCTTATCAGCTTGTAAGTTTTTAATGGCGTGTATCACATAAACTAACCGCAGGTAGTTTTATTATTATCGGCACGCGATTTTGGTAAAATACAAATCGATTGAGTAGGGTGTTTTGTTGTTGATCACAAATATGCATGTTTTTATTCAAATACACAATCTGTCCGGCTTTATTTAAAATAAGTTGAAGATTTAAAATTGTATTCTATTTACATATATTGTTTTGTAAATTGTTTTATCCAAGCTATTAATTCAATTATTTCTGTTACATGTTATTCTATGTATATAGATTTAACAAAATCTATATATTTTGCATACCTATTTTCCGTAAACATGCTGTGTGCATTGTAGCTATGTTACAACATTTTTGGCAAATAATCGTTTCTGTGCTGTTTCTATTTTATTTTATTTAAATTGATAAAAATAATTTAATAATGATCTAACATTATGCGCAATGCCATGCGACATGCCACTATAGTACAGACAGCATAGTATAAAAAAAACAATATAAAAATAACATAAAAATAAAAATAGTCCTTATTATTCTACTACCATATAAAACTACACAAATTAACTTATACTATAAACTTTACAATGCAATACAAACCAAATACATTAGATTGTTTAGGTATTCAAATGCTTCCCATTTGTAGTAGTCGCCTCAGCATCTTAAATAAAAAAAAATCTTATGGTAAATAATGGCAGTTTTGTAAAGAGCTTGGAAAAACGAGCACCACCATCATATTCACATTCCTATTATATTCAACAAAATTGATAAGGAGATATTTATTTGTGAGATATTTAATGTATGAACCCAATATGCATTTCATACGATATTTCCTAGTGTAATAATTAACTATTTATGACCTTATGTTTGCTATTAGATTACTTTGTTTTGATCGTAGTAACAGATGTGTTACAATAATAAGTACGTAAGTAGCAGTGCCATAGAAAACAGATGGTGTTTCCGCTCTTATTAAATACCTATGGTTTAAATTTCATAAACAACACAAACACCAAAATGTGACGATTGTTTGCGAAAATTTGCAATTCACTATAATAATCTCAATAGCAATTATTTTATCTGGTATTGCTTGGTTTAATCTAATATTGGTTGTCTACAAAATTATTTAATTAACTGGCGCCAATCTATAACTGGTCACATATTTTTGCCAAAACCTAAACAAGATAATTACTTATTCTGATAACAAAACACGCAAATTAACCAGTTCCAAATTGGGCTTCTTAATTGTTACATTCTTTGAGACTGTGTATAATTTAAAACCAACAAAGTGTTTACTTAATTGTTTTTAACCTGTAACGAGTGATAATGAATAAGCTTTTTCTTTCATTGTACCTAGTTAGATTTTGATAATATCTATTTATTTACTGTGGTTAATAATGTTTTAAATAAAGCATTTACCAATCGACAGTTTGATTGCTGTTGCTAAGTAGTATTGGTGACATAACTCTATGTCTGGGAGGTAAATTTTCTTTTTTTTGATAAGTCGGTGAGCTTGCTGCTGCGTAGAATCTTTACCTGCGAGATTCGATAGAACCTCGTTAAATCAAGCACCACACAATTTCCATAATAGAAAAAAATCACAACAACGGTTACGTTCTTGTGGATATTTTCTCAAAAATACCAGTTTTTAGGGAATTCTAATAAGAATTCCGACCGGATTCCAAATCCGCCACTTATTGGGCACATTCGTCACGGCAATTGTTCTGCTTACGCTACCACAATCGTGGGAAAATAGTAAATCACGCGAGTACAAGTGTTGGGTAGGATGTACGACGCGTCTGCATCACGGCTAGAGTACCGTCCGCATATCAATGCGGGTTACTTAGAGACATTAACATATCCGTGTTCCCGATTCGCGCGATATCGTCCAGGAATAGAGCCCTGAGGTACTCGTGTGAAAAAAAGAGCTGTGACTATTGCAACCATCGTGCAAATTTATTAAGGAATGATGAAAAAAAAGAAAGTTTATTTCTCTATACATGGAACGACGAAGAGAAGATGGAACGCCATCTGCAACGCTCCTTACTTCTACTACCTTCTTTCGCTTCCTCAACATTCATATATCTCATGCTCGTTGGTTTCGTGCTGCATCTGGTCTGGTCTCTGTATGTCTTCCCCGAACAACTTCTTCCAGTACTTCCAGCCGCTTCTCTTACACTAATCTACTTTCATCCATTCTTTCAACATGACCAAACCACCTAAGCACACTTAGCTTACGTTTTAATATTTTATACAAAAATATTGTTACTGAGATAGAATAAGTTCTCACCCAACAGCGATTAAAAACATAATGAATCTCATCTACAGTTCCTCTATCTTCCATAAAAGTGCTCGTGTACACGTGAGCATCTGTCGAACGGATGTCCTGCCGTTACGCGGATCCCTGGCAGTGGATATAGGGCACAACGGTCCATGCTAGAATCCACCTAACCTAACCACCTGTACTGCCTGTTATTATACTTATTTAACATAACCGTATATTCTGGGTTAGGGTGCTTGTACACAGTGGCGATGTAACTGATGACGGCATTTTGGGCTAGGCCAGTATTGCATCCACGTCACACTTAGGATCAGTTTCACCAGTTCTAAATAAGTCTCCGGTAGCCTAAAAAGCATTTTTTTTTCAAATGAAATGACGAACTTGTTTGGAAATTTAAATAATTAACCAGCACTTAACTATCTTAAAACCTTATCTGCCTGATAAGGTCGTAAAATAGGGCCTTCATATAATACAATGATTTTATAAAACTTTAGTTCAAAAAAGATAAATAAAGCTGGCCTAGATAAGTACAAGAATATGTGTTTTTCGATCAACATTTAAAAATAAATATCTCACACAATCACTCCATATTTTATGAGAACTGGTCAAGGTTTTCTGAATTAATCTGGTTTCCAATTGAAGACATTAAAATTTATACCACGTATGTTGTCCATTGCTGAGTAGGCCGCCGAAATGTCTGAAGATCATCAAAAATGTATCACCGTTTTATGAATAACTCTGTGATAGTAAAATATTTATGAATGTAAGTTCTAAATAAGTTATCTTAACAGCGTAATATAAATGTTCGACTACATTATGTAAATTTGTAAAGGAAATTGCCTTTCAAAAATGTGCTACGGAATGCAGATAGTAATAAAACCGTTTCTTACGCATAGTTGAAATGTGTCGGTAATAGTGACAGGAAGTGAATGATTCTACTGACCGGAAGTGGCAAGGCCGCTTCGTGTGTAAATAGCTTTAAATCACACCGTGTGTGCATCGTGTGATGTGAGCTGCGTCCTAAGCAGCATTTGTGCTTTCGTGGAGCTTACAACATATATGCGATCTGAGAATGGAAAGCTTTATGCAGTAGTGAAATATTTTTTTTTGTAGTAAATTCTTATCTCTGTGATAAATGTGTCTTGAATTTGGCGGTAGACAATAACTATAGGCACATGCTAGGTAAAAATAAATCGTTATTATTTGTGTTGCAGTCAATGTAATTTTATGTGTGTACACATTAAAAATCTAAATTATAAAGATAAAGATAATTTAATTTATTTCAAAAATATGGATGTACAGTACAGTTGGTTACATAACCGTAAACATAAGAATAAGTAACAAAGACAGCAAGATATGTAACACACTATCAAAAAAAAACTATTACAAACTACAAAATGCACTATTATTTTAATCCAAAAAATGACCTATACTATAATATGCATATTGGATCCTTAATAGTAAAGAAGAAGTTAAAGTTATATCACTTAATTTTTCTTCACATTCATTCAAATACTCAATTCCTTCAAAATATCATCATAGAACTATGTAGTCGAAACATTATTATCCCTAAAATCGATTCTCCACCTGCAATTCGCTTAACCATCAATGGCTAGAGAAATAACTTTCGCAGAGTTGCCGGACCATTCTTAAAGAATAATTACTATTTACTGAATGAAAACCACAGGACATGGCTACTCTCGGCCGAGTCAAATTGCAACCACACTTCACCTGCTTACGTCACCTCTGGCTACCATTACGACTGTTTATAGTTTGGACCTGCAATACGTGTTCGTCGATATAAAAATAAAGAAACGGTGTGTAAACATTTTACAGGAAGCTTACGGATATTTGAGGATGGTAATCGGTATTTGAACTGGATTGACGTAAGCAACTGATATGAACCTGATTGAAATTGTGAGAAGCCTGTATCGTGTAGTGGACGGTTAAAGAAGTAACACTGATAACTATGTCTACCTTTAAGTACATGTTACTAAAACTAAAAAATGTATAAGTCGCAGGTTTTTAGTACAATCGGGTTTATGATCTAGTGCCGTCGGATGGCTAAAATGTCGAAGGCATATCGACTAGATTTTTTCAAAAAACTGAAATTGAATTGATGAAACCTGATCAATTTTAGGTTTTTGTTAAAATCGGCTCACGTCTAAGATCTAGCTGAATATTAGTATTATTGTGCCATCAACCTTCCTATCAGATCAGATCAAAACCCTGCGGCATATACAATATATAGTGTTATTCCGTACAGTTAAATGTAATTTTATTTCGTCAAAATAATAAACTTTTCACCACACCAGCACAAAAAAGATCGTTTGCTTGCCAGAATTCAGTGAGTAAAAACCGTTTTTACTCACTAGTGAAGCAAAACTATTCAAATTTCGTGAAAAAAACAGGAAACTCATGTGCAAAGTATTAGACTTATTAGTGGCGACTTACAAAAGGCCCTAAAACGCATTCTGAATCGGTATTACTGTCGTATTTCATGAAATTATTCCAGGTTAAGCAATCGAGTACGAGTTCATTTAAAGCTTAATATTTTCTCACTGGAAAAGGTGTAAAGTTTTGTATGTAACGCGTGAGAAAAATTTAATTTCCAGTTCGTGACCTTACAATCTTTCGCTTGCGAAGTAGTCTTTATTAGAATCACTCGCTACGCTCGTGATTTAATATTGGCACTCACAACAGAAATGTAAACTTTTTCTCACTTGTACCATAAATAACTATTATTACCCGATTTTAAATTACTTTAGTAAATTGAATTATTTAACTATGATTGCTGTATAGCTGATATCAAAATACAACCTGCTCTGCGTTTAAATTGTTAA
Source organism: Hypena proboscidalis (assembly GCA_905147285.1). Taxonomy (NCBI): domain Eukaryota; kingdom Metazoa; phylum Arthropoda; class Insecta; order Lepidoptera; family Erebidae; genus Hypena; species Hypena proboscidalis. Next base: position 13,974,502 of record LR990140.1, read on the forward strand.
GTCATTACATATTTTTCTGGCTAATCGAAATATTTGTGGTCAATTTCTTTACACAGTAGAAGATACTCATCCCACCACCACAAAATTACATATTATTATAATCCACGCAAGCAATCATTCATTGTGACACACGCCAAACATTCCATCGTATCTACTCGCATACGAACTCTAAAATCGTTTGTTTTTACACGAAGCTTGACCAAGAAATTCCGATACGACTGTTCCGCCAATTATTGTACTGTGTTTTCCGTTACCAAATGCTTTTTTTTCGTTCACATTCTTCACATGACGGGCTCAAATCTCTATGTCTACAAAAAGCTCCCTTATTTATTGGACAAATACGAGAGTAGTGGTCTCTTGTCTTGCGGACGTGACCAATTGAACCGGATGCACGCCCATGACCGGAAGTCCCCCTTTCATCTCAAAATGGCCGCGACGAATCTGTAAGAAGCAAGGAATTTTTCTAGGCCGCTGATCACTGAATATTTGTCAAGCGACCCGGCGATATCACGAGGCGAACTTTTTTTGACGGTCACAACTTTTTAGGCTTCCTGCAGACTCGCGGTTTTTCGACGGTCGCACGCTGCGTGGAATGCCGGGCTGTCATATTGACACAGGCCTTCCAAATATGAGTAGGCCTTTGAGTAGGATACACTCTCTTGGACTTTCTTTGGGATAGACTTGAAATGTAACAGTAATGGATCCTAGACTTTTGTTTTTTACCAAAGCAATGAAATAACATTACATTTCTTATCTTGCAGGCAGGTTGTACGCAGCGCTTGGTCGTCGCGGCGGTCGCGTATTGGGCAGTGATCTCCAGGGCGGCTCAGCATCGTTCAGGGTCCAGGCATTGCTGCCCGTGGCTGAGAGCTTCAAGTTTGCAATGGAACTTAGGACGCACACGTCCGGACTCGCCGCTCCGCAAATGTTGTTCAGTCATTGGGAGGTTAGTACGCATTCCACAATTATGTATTATACTAAACTTATTTGTAACTTACACACACACTTACAGTGGTTCAGCTTGACAAAATGGTCTAGAAACGGAAACTTATAAATTTCTGCTAGAAACATTATGACAAAGCTATCAAAGTTAGGTCGCTTCGCTTCGTTTAAACGCAAATTTTTAATTGCTTAGATAGATAGATAGATAGAAAATACTTTATTTATACATAATTTCACATGACAAAAGAAACTTAAGAGGTAACAACAAAAAGAAAATAACAGAAAAAATGTACAAAGGGCGGCCTTATCGCTTAAAGCGATTTCTTCCAGGCAACCTTAGGATGGACATTTTGGAAAGAAAATAAAGCGGTAGTTTTTGCTTAGATAATAAGAAATTATTTGCATTTAACAAGAATTATTATATAATATATTATATCAATAAATTACATATTATATAATATATATACGACATATAAATATATTATAGTACATATATATATATATACATATATATAGATATATATATCTATATATTATTATACCAACTTACAAATATACAATACATAATACTATAAGGAAAGATAGTGCTCATTTAACATTCTTTTAAAAATTGTAATGGATTTGGCTTGTCTGATAGCCAAAGGCAACGCATTCCATAGGCGCACGGCTTCGACAGTAAAGGATTTACTGTAGAAATCGGTGGTGTGCGCTGGCATCTCCAGCCTAAAGTTTTCAGATGATCTCAAGTACTTTGTGTGCGTGTCATGTACAAACTTGAAGCGTTGTTTAAGATAAACAGGCGTCGTTGGGTTAAACAAGATGGTATAAAGAAAAGTAAGAATATGAGTATTCCGGCGAAAGCGAATTGGAAGCCACTTGAGTTTTTTGCGGAAATCGGAGACATGATCATATTTGCGTAAGCCAAATATAAATCGTATACAAAAGTTTTGAAGGCGCTCAAGTTTATCAAGTTGTGCTTCAGTGAGATTTAGATAGCTGACATTGGCGTAGTCGAGAATTGGAAGAAGAAGAGTTTGTGCTAGTGCAGTTTTAGTGGCAGTCGGGAGGAAGTTCCGCAGTCTTCGTAAGGAACCCGCCGAAGCAAAGAGCTTACGGCTGACTTCCTGCAGCTGGGGACCCCAGGACAAGGTTTCATCGATGAAAATCCCCAAGTTTTTCACCTTTTTATTAATAGGTAAGATGGTACCACCGAACTCGACTGCAGGCAAATGTGAAAAATCTACTTTAGATATCATTCTGGAGCTACCGATTATGATAATTTGTGTTTTTGTAGGATTGACTGTGAGTCCATAATTGGTACTCCAGTCTGATATTTGTGCCAGATCCCTGTTAATGGTGACAATTGCCTCTGATAGTCTGCCCACAGGAGCTTGCGTATAAATCTGCAAATCATCTGCATAAAGGTGGTAGGATGAAAGTAATCGATTGGAAATTGAATTTATGAAAATTGCGAAGAGTAAAGGAGATAACACGCCACCCTGCGGCACGCCAGCAGTAGTATTGCACCAAGACGAGTACGAATCTTCAATACGTATGCGCTGTCGGCGACCAAACAGGTAACTACGAAACCAATCAATCATCGATGGAGATATGTTAATAGAGCGTAGTATCTCTAGCAGGATACGGAAATCTACGGTATTGAACGCGTTGCTGAAGTCAAGGAGAGAAAGGACCGTAAGATTTCCAGTATCCATGCCCAGCCGAATGTCGTCTGATATATGGACTAGAGCTGATGTCGTACTGTGTCCAGAACGAAAGCCGGATTGGAAAGGATTCAAAAGGGAGTTCGTACAAAGGAATGAGGAAAGCTGAGTATGGATGAGGCGTTCAAGGGCTTTGGAAAGAAATGGAAGGATTGATATGGGACGGTAATCGGAGAAAGATGAGGGTTTGGCTTTTTTAGCTAGTGGAACGATTTGAGCGTCTTTCCATGCAGTGGGAAAGACTCCATAGGATACGGAATGGTTTAGGATGTGACACAGGATGGGTAGGATTTCATCAAGGATAGGGCGAATCATATTCCGACTGAGCGAATCGTTGCCAACGGCATTAGACGAGATAGAGAGTACACTCCTTTTAACATCACATACGGTGAATTGATTAATGACAAAGGAAGAATATGTAGGAGCTGGAAGTGATGAAAGATAATTTAGTGTATTAGATTTAATAGGCCCATCAAAGCTGGACGACGACGTAGAGAAATATTTATTAAGTGAATTAATGTTTATATCTTTAGGAATTGAGTTTTGACGTGATTTTCCAACTCCCAACGTTCTAAGAAATTTCCAGACTTTTGCTGGGTCTCCATTTTCAACAGAGTTATGAATATTTTGGCGTGATGCGTTTCTACACACCTTATTGCAGTGATTTCTAGCAGCTACGTATTTTTCATAGTTTGCAGGCGTAGAGCGACACTTGTATCGGCTTTTAGCTGCAACTTTTCGAGACATGACTGTTCTTATTTGGTCGGTAAGCCATGGTGACGGCGGATGCTTCAGCTTGATTGCACGGATGGGTGCATGTACGTCGTAAAGTTGAATTAGGTTATTTGTAAAGATCTCCACCTTGTCATCAATGGACTGAGTTGATAAAAGATGGTTCCAGTTAATTTGATTGACATCCTCACGAAGTTTTTCCTGATCGATACCACTAAAATTGCGCTGATAAATAATTCTCGGCTTAGCCTTGGGAGGACGAATTTTATATGAAAGAAAGATAAGGTCATGGTAGGAGAAGTTATCAGCAGAGCACTGACCATGTTTATGCACATGATCAGGAGAAGAAATTAGTATCAGGTCGAGGAGAGAAGGATTACAGTTTGGAAAGTGGTGGGTGGGATTTAAGGGAAGAATTGACAGATTACAGGATTCTGCAATTTGCTGAAAGGAGTTGCATCGGGTGTCTCTCTTTAAAAGGCAAGTGTTAAAGTCACCCATTATGATGGTGTGAGTGAAAGAAGGAGTAAATTTTTCCAAGATGTGTTCAAAAGAAGAGAAGAAGTCAATGCGTAAAGAAGGGCAATAGTACACACCAAGTAGAACTTTGACATGATGAAGTTCCACTTCTAAAAAGATATGCTCGCCGGCATCTGACGGTGGTGGCTGTGGTGATATATCAAGGATGCTGAAAGGAATATGGGATCTTAAATATATAGCACAACCGCCACCAACACCAACCGCTCGATCATTTCTAATCAGTTGGAAGCCAGGGAGAGAGTAAGAAGTGGAAGGAAGACATGGTTTTAACCAAGACTCAGAAACTAGGATAGCATGTAAATTTTTACAGTCGAAATTAGCCAGCATATCAGGAAAATGAGCGGGAATACTCTGGGCATTTATATGATTTGACTTAGATTTATATATTTGGTAGTGCTGTTTGGTTGATTAGTAATTGGTATGCCAATTGAAAGCACAGAGGCGGCGGTCTCATTAATGTCTACTCCATTTTATCAAGCTTAAAATTAAAGTCGAACTAAATGACTTCTAGAGACCAAGATATTTTAACATATGAAGCAAGTTAACCTGACAATTTCAACATATTAACTGATTTCACCTACTTTATCCTCTGTATGATTTCAAATGCCTCCTCTTTGGTCCTCTCCCACTATGGCATTCGGAGACTTGGCTACGCCACTAACGCGATTTACTACCGTGTCGCATGCACACAGCGCCTTTTGTTTTGTGTTGAGCAAAATGCTATCACGTAGAAATCAGTAGAATGACGATTTATTATTATTTTTCAGGTCATAGACATCGATCCATTCTGGAAGCCCCACACCGAGGAAGAATACCTGCACTGGGGCGAAAAGTGGGACGGTGTTAACCGAGCCAAGGCTTACATGGACTCCGTACGAGCACGGAAGGGCCTGTCCACTGACAAGCATTTAGTCCAGCATGCTGAGAAACAGCGGACACTTTCCAAGAACAAGTAAACAGTAAAGGTTACCACTGACGATACGTCCATTTAGTAGACTTCCTTTTGGATGCACTCCAAATGAAAATTTATCCAGATACGGTACCATTCACAATACTTCCATTTGGATGCATGGCGTCACTTCGAACTTTGCAATCGTACGGAACGGTACTATGGATAACAATACTTTACTGGTGGCAGCAGCTCTGTGTATTTCATTAAAAAGATAAAAAAAACCTAAGAGAAAGTGGATGAAGGGTTGGTTGAAACAAAGAAATACTTTTACACATACTAACTTATTGTCTGAATTGTCTCTAGAGCCCACTGATTGGAGAAACTTCTTAAGAATAGACGAACAGACGTATTTCAAATTACTTGGACTTGTGACGCCAATAATAAAAAAACAAGAAAAAAATAAAAATAAAAAAAATATATTTTTAACGCTTGACAAATACACAGCACACGCACCACCATCGACATCAAAACATAAACTGAAACAATAACCTCAAAAAAATGGACGCCGTTTCGCCCATTCACAGACAATTCCGACTGCTTCCATATGGCGTGGCGCACGTTTCTGACATTAACGGACGGCCGCAGATGACGTCCTTTTGGCCTGGACGCATGGATTTCAATCCGTTTGGAAATCCAGAGCTGCCTGACGTCCATCCAAATGGAATATTTTTTTACCATTCATGGGACGATTTTGGACGACGACTACTCCATTCGGATTAAAGGACGTATCGTCAGTGGTAACCTTAAAGTACCTTAAAGTACTCGATAGCTAAAGATAAGGCTTAGGTTGGATGCGACATAGCGAGATTAATTGAAACCTTAGATTTTTACGACAAAAAATCACTTTGTCGGTAACGTGAATTTTAGTTTTACGTAACAAAAATGTTATCCGGTAGAAATGGACACTGACCACGTCTAGAATCTATGGTTTCAATAAATATCGCTATGACGCATACACCCTGTATGTATGTAAATAAACTGAGTGCTAACAACTAACAACTGCTAACAACTTCCAAAAGTAGGGTCCATATTTGTGTTGTGCTATACAACCGCGAAGTATTAATATTAAATATTTATTTTAAAAGCTGTAATTTATAGAATACATATGGATACAAAAGCAATACCATAATATGAATCCAGTATCTACGACTCTATCCTGTATGTACGCACCAGTTTAATTACATAAAGCGCAATTTCATCAGTTCTGGATAGGTCCTGTATAACCTATTCGAAACTTTCTTGACAGATTAAACCCCAATTTCACAGGTAAACATATAAGACACATACATAAAAGACATAGCTTTGACACAAGTTACACTTTTTTTCAAGTGTAACTTCTGTCACTCTAAATTTGGTCGGTTTTATTCTCGAATACTGGCCCCTTATTTCAAATATGTATAGAAATTTATAGAATTAACCAAAAATAAAACATCCGAAACCTTAACAGGAAGCTGTGAAATTCGGTCTAATAGTTGTGATGTTAAATGCTTGTGATGTTAAAATGAATTTTCCTTGTAAAGAAATATCTAACGTTTAACGTTATTTGTAATCGATAGAGCGGCCAAATGTATAATTTTTGTAATCATAAGGCATACTCATAAGTTAGCGTAAAGTTAGTAGATATCTTATTTCTTATATTGTATGGGCTCAAAGTTTTTGTACACTTTTGGTCATCTGTATTAACTACATTTTCATTGCCATAATAAAAAGCCATACTTAATAAATTCAATTTTGCTAGCCTTACCGGCCGCTTAATAAATACACTTTTGAGTCATCGTGAAATCAAAAGTGTATTTATACTAAGAAACAGTTGAAAAAGATATGGGACCGGCAGGATTTGAACCTGCGTCCTTATTGCACACCTGTTTCTTAGTATCATTTGCTAAGCATAGCTAAATGCTATAAAAATAATCAATTAAAAGTGTATTTATTAAGCGGCCAGTTTCATACTTACTGGGAAATAAAACATACGAGAAAAGTTCGTGAATGCATTATTTCTGTACTTTTTTGTGTAATATTTCTTTTGTTTTTCAAGAAATCTTTCTATTTTATGACAAGTACTTTGTTTTGTTATTTTTTTTTTATAATTGCTAATTTTAGCCCGTCAGTATTTCAGTTCGCTAGATAGATGTTATTTTTTTTGTATAATTGTAATTTTGAGATATTTCAACACATATGTCCCACAATTTATATACATAAATAATGTATATAAATTGTGGGACTCTAACATATAAAAAAGTATTGTAAATAAATATTTGAGTCTTAACCAGCCTGCAGCTAGTATAAGGATGCGTTCCTATTAATTTGCATTTAGTTTTATAGATTTTAGTTTCACAATTCCTACTGCCACATCCAGTTTAGTATTTTAGAATTCTTTTTACATTTCATCTGCTTGATAAAAAAATCACGATCACGATTTTTTATGGTCTCTTTTTTCAAATAAATACATTACTAGTACTAAATCTCGTTTTTCATACCTACTACAATAATTTAACATAACGCTGATGCCTATATTATCCGGCAGGGTGTGGCAGAGGTGTATACACCCTTACTTCACCTGTTATGTTTAGGTCCCATATGATGGGGAATGAATGAATAATCTAATTTACCTACAAATCTAACATAATTTAGATTATAATATTCTTCTACGAGCTCTCGATGTTTATTTTGCCTTTACTTCGTACTATATTATTTAATTTAGTAGCAATAATAAAATTTATACTCCTTTCGCAATCCTCCTCTATGTTAGATTTATAGAACTACATTTGTGTACTATCATCACCAAATAATCAATGTTTTTGTATTAGATAAGAATATTGTAATAAAATCTTAGAGGACGCCTTACCGATACGAAATAGGAACGATAAGGCAAAAGTCGTATTTGATGGGTAATTTGGGCAAATATCTTTATTCTCACCAGAGAGCACCACTGCAGCACTGGCTAAAAAGATCCAGTAGGTATTGTTTTCCCATGCTTAAATCATACGTAATAAAAAACAGCCTTAAAGACAAAAGTTGATGTCTGCACGCCGAAATCGTTAATTAAATGTAGGTAGGTACCTATACATCATATAGAATGCATGCATTTATGTCATGTAACTAGTTTCGTTATGTATAATAGGCATTATTATTTCTGTGTCCGTAGAAAGTATATGTTAGAAAACTATTTTCTGCAGATGGGTAATTTTTTCATTCATGTATCGCATGACAAATATGCTACTACTTTATTATGTTATACAAGTTGTTCCAAGTTAATATAATTGTGTACAAATCATAGTACGTACTTCCATAGTAGTATGTAGTTGTTACATTAATTATAAATATTTATTGATAACAGTTAAATAACAATGAAATTTGTATTTGATAGATTTCTTACTCTTATTTTAATAAAAATATTGAGCAAAATTATTGTTATTATTTATGAAAACCCTTTAGCCGTAAGCACACGGCTTTTTCAAATGTAGAAATAAATCGTGTAAACTTAACTTTGTAACCTATCTATTGACATCTACAGCACCGAAAACGCTTATTGTTCACTCAATAATTCAAAATACACGAAGTGCTTAGGTACGGTTTATGTAAGCTATAGAATAAAGAGAAGGACTTCTTAGCAAAAGTATTTAAAGAAATATTGACTTAATGTCGTCAAAAATACAGTGTAATTAAGCTCACCTCAAAGTGTAGAATCTTTTTCTTTAGTTACGTTCCATGATAATCAAATTGTATTATTATTTCTCTGAATTACGATTAAAAATATTTTAAACCAGCGAGCGAGTTTAAGCGAATGAACGTTGCACGTGTCGCCATAGGGTTATCAAGCGACAAGAAGATACTATCGCCATCTAGCATACCACACTAGCGTTTACTCGTCCGCGGCAGCGCGTGGCCAGTTGTAGCATCACAAGAGTCGGTTAAAACAGCGCGTGGGCGACCCTTATGGAACGGGGTGCTTTAGGTACCGTCCGTAAGGCATGTCTTCGTTGCCTACTCAGGGAATGAGACAGGCCAGGCTGAGCTACGGTCGTCGATCTCTCGTATTTGAGTACACTGTTGCTAAGCGACTGTTTGGACCGGCACATTTTATGTTCCATTTCAGCAGCCATGTGATTCAAATGGCATTTGACTAAGATGGACGTTGCGATGGAACGAAAATTGTGCCTCCTGAATACGCGTCAGAAATCACTGCTGCTGCTTGTTCGCATTGAGTAAATATTTCAGTACTTGTGTTAAAAAGTGTTTTTATACGCTAAATGAATTTTATTTCTGTAATAATTGGTTATATAATAATTTCTTGTAATACTTAAGTAATTATCTTTATAAGCGCTGCTTAGTTTTCCATGTGAATTTCTAATCAAAGAATTCGCATGTGTTCAATGTACAAGTAATTGTAACAAGCCTGATTCGATCCTCACGCTATCGCACAAAACTTTTGTCTAAAACTTACCGGATACCGCGATAGATGGCGTTAGGATCGATTTAGATCGCGATATGGTTTCGTTACCTGGCAGGCTATATAAGGCTCGGGTTTATTTGAATAAAATTGTCTTGCTTTGAAGTACTGCGTTTCATTTAGTATCACTGGTTCCAAGGCAACTTGTACCGATAAAGTACATGGTCCATACGAGCCGAAGGGCGATTTTGAAAGAACATGTGATAAGGATTAGTTCCGTTACTTGACACGACGTGGCGCTAGTAGTCGGTATTAAATAATCCAAGTGTAAGAGATAGTGGATCACGTGAGTAATTTTGTGCTTAAGTGGACAGTGGACATAAAACCGTGAGTACATTCAAGTGTTAATAAATTTGTGCGGTCAGCGACTTAGAATAATTTCGATAAAAACGACCATACATCGAATCTATGCCCGATTTCGAAGCCAAGTGAACAAGTGTTCAAAACACTTAGAAAAATTTCGCTTGCCGGCACTTAGAAAAATTACCCGTGTTGGGACTTAGAAAAATTACTCGTCACTGGACTTATAAAAAATTCTCTTCACTGGACTTAAGAAATTTTTGTAGAAAATATTGTTGACATAAATCATGGAAAAGGAATTAAGAAAGTTGAAGGATGTCAAGGGACAAATTGAGAAGGGCTTAATCAACTTCAGAAAGTCTCCGAAAGATCGAATAAATTCAAATTATGTTGATACACGTCTAGAGATGTTGGAGGACCAATTCAGGAATTTTACGGCGAAATACGAATTGTTAGTAGGCGAATATGAAGGTGAAGAATTATACGAATACTTTCAGGAAGACGTTCATGAAAAGGTTTATGAAACCTATTTAATGTATAAGGTCGAGTTAAAAAATACTTTGTCTCAATTAAAAATTCTTAATTCGAATAAAGAAGTTGGCGATGGTTCATCTGACAGTGTAGGAAGATTGCCAAAAATAGTGTTACCGACTTTTAGTGGAAAATATACAGAGTGGTCATCGTTTCGAGATTTGTTCATATCTTTAGTCCATAATAACAAGAAACTTGATGACGTACAACGTCTGCACTATTTAAAAACTCAGCTGTCAGGTGAAGCAGAGCAACTTATAAGACATGTTCCTATAACTGATGTTAACTATAAAAAATGTTGGGAAATGTTACAACATAGGTTCAATAATAAGAAATTTATGTCAACATGTATATTAAATCGACTATTTGGCCAACGTAATGTTAGCGTCGAATCATCGAAGGCACTTAAAGATTTGCTTGATGTTACAAATGATTGTTTGCACGAACTTGCTAATATTGGGATTGATGTTAGTTCGTGGGACGTTATTGTTGTTTATGTTGCAAGTTTGAAGTTGGACGTAGAATCTAGGAAGCAGTGGGAACTGCATGTTAGTAAATCATCCGACGATCTACCCTCTTTTAAACAGTTTTGCGAGTTTTTAGAGACGCGTTTTCGTGCTCTAGAATGCGTTGAACCTAAACATAAATCAAAATCCGATACTAATTCTACATCTCACGCTAAAGTAATGCATGGTACTATTACTGGATGTCCACATTGTTCTGAGAGTCACAAGCTCACCAATTGTAAGAAGTTTTGTCAACTAGATATTGACGAGCGTCGTACCATTTCAAAGTCTTTGGGTGTATGTTTTAATTGTTTGGGTATTAACCACACTGCCAAATTTTGTCGTGTTCGTTCAAAATGCCGTATATGTCAGAGGAAGCATCATTCGCTGTTGCATCCTAAGAACCTTAGTGGAGCCAGTGGGGATACTACGCCAGCGGTGCCTGCAACCACTCCTGAAGGTACTTCAGAGCCTGTACAGGATGTCAGTGCAAATATAGCAACTCATTTAGTGAATGGACAAGCACAGGGTCAAGTCTTGTTAGCCACGGCTTTAGTAAAGGCTGAATCACAAAATGGGTCCTCTCAAATTTTGAGAGCTTTGTTGGATCAAGGATCCCAAGCGTCTTTTATAACTGAGGCAGCAGCGCAATTGCTTCGTTTAAAGAGAGTAGTCTCGAAGACTACTATTTCAGGTATAGGAGGTGGCCATGGCAGTATCGTTTCTAGACATGTGGTTTCTATTAATATACAATCGTTGCATGATCCCTCTTTTACCCTAAATGTAAATGCGCATGTATTAAGCTCACTGACCTCAGTTATGCCAAATAAAAACTTTGAACTCGAGAATTGGCCAGAAATTCACAGTATACATTTAGCCGACCCAAAGTTCAATTGCCCTAATAGAATCGACATTTTATTAGGAGCTGAAACATATTGCCGTATTTTAAAGGAGGGTCTAATCAAGAGCCCCGCGGGCTCTCCGGTTGCACAAGACACGCATTTAGGTTGGATTGTGTCAGGCCATGTTAATAAAGCAGATAGGTCTCTGGATTCCCATAATACTGTGATCGCGATGCACACTCAAATAGAAGAGAACGAAATGTTAAAACGTTTATGGGAACTAGATTCTGAGCCTGCTTCAACGAAAAGGCTTCTTACGCCTGAAGAACAAGCTTGCGAGGAGTTTTACGCTAAAACAACGAAAAGAGATGAAGATGGGCGTTACGTCGTAAAATTACCTTTTCGTTCAGAAGATCCACTTTGTAAATACGGGCATTCTAAAAATATAGCTGTAAAAAGATTGCTAGGTTTAGAAAGGAAATTGGTTAGGGATCATGAATTAAAATCACAGTATACTGATGTGATAAAGGAGTATTTATTTCTGGGCCATTTAGAGAAAATCACCGACGAATCTGAAATAAATAAAAGTGATGCAGTTTATTTGCCCCATCACGCAGTGATTCGACAAGATAAACTGACCACCAAGGTAAGAGTGGTTTATGACGCGTCATGTAAGGGAACAAACGGGGTTTCCTTAAATGACACCTTAATGGTAGGACCCACTCTTCAGGCAGATTTGAGACATATTGTCATGAGATGGCGACAGCATCCGATCTGTTTGGCAGCAGATATAATAAAAATGTATCGCCAAATCAAAGTAGCGCGGTCAGATGCGGATTTCCAAAGAATTGTTTGGAGAGAGGATCCTAACAAAGACATAGAGGACTTTCGACTTCTGACTGTCACCTTTGGTACGTCATGCGCCCCTTACTTGGCTGTCAAGTCATTGCATCAAGTTGCATGCGATGAAGGTAATAGGTATCCATTGGCTGCTGAAAGGGTGAAGTCAGATTGGTATATGGATGATCTGATGACTGGCTGCCAATCTGAAACAGAAGTAGAAAGAATTTATAGTGAAATGAACAGTTTATTAGAGAAAGGAGGATTTCAATTGCAAAAATGGACAAGCAATAGGATGAGTTTTTTAGAAACATTAAAGGAAAATTCTGGTAGAGATCTGGAAATTAAAACTGATGGGGTAACTAAGATTTTGGGACTTACCTGGAACCGGAACACTGACGAATTTGATTATTCTGTGAAGATGTCACCTCCTGCTGCATCTGAAACAAAAAGAACGGTCATATCAGAAATATCACGGCTTTATGATCCGTTAGGGTGGATAGCGCCGTGCATTATAACCTCGAAGGTCTTCATACAAAAGCTATGGATTAGTGGTATAGGCTGGGATGATGAACTGCCACCAGACCTATCACAAGAATGGAGCTATTACAGATCAGAATTAGAGAAACTGGTGGATTTTCACATCCCCAGATGGATAAGCACAAGCGATGAGGACATTACTATAGAGTTACATGGGTTTAGCGATGCGTCGAATATAGCTTATGCGGCTGTGGTGTATTGTCGCATTATCGATGCTACTGCGCAGATACACTCACATCTTATAACGGCAAAAACGAAGGTAGCTCCTATTAAGCAGATATCTATACCAAGGCTGGAATTGTGTGGTTCTGTTTTAGTAGCAAAACTATTGATCGAAGTAGCTGAAGTAATGAACATTCCGAAGGCTAATATCCATGCTTGGACAGATTCATCTGTTGTCTTGGCTTGGTTAAATGATCATCCAAGTCGTTGGAAAACTTTCGTGGCCAACCGCACTTCTGAGATCCTTAGTTTGCTAGACAATACACAGTGGGCTTATGTTAAATCCACAGACAATCCAGCGGATATCGCTTCTCGTGGAATTTCTCCAGCTGTTCTACTTAATGACGATCTATGGAAACGAGGACCTGGTTGGTTAAGAAATGATCACATAGAATATGTCAGACCTAGTGCAATACGCACTAATGAGGAGAAGAAACCTGTTAAGGTTTACACTGCTAACCTCGTGTCGGAATTTGAAGCCATTTGTGGATCTAGGTATTCATCACTTACACGTTTAGTGAGGGTTGTTGCGTACTGTAAAAGGTTTTTGCAGTCAACAAGATTACGTAAAGTAAATAATAAGTTTACAGCATACCTGTCAGCTTCAGAAATTCGTGAAGCTTTAGATGTGTGTATCAGGCAGAGCCAACAGCAATGGTTTCATGCAGAATTTATGGCCCTGAAAAATAAAGTCTCATTAGACAAAGCGAGTCCATTATATAAATTAAATGTGTTTATTGATAAATGTGAGATATTGCGCGTTGGAGGAAGACTGCGCTATTCTCAACTACTTGATGATACAAAGCACCCAGTAGTTATTCCTCATGATTCAAGTTTGGCCAAGTTAATTGTAGCCGATGCCCATGAAAGGACTTTTCATGGTGGACAGCAACTGGTACTCAATTTTATACGCACTAAGTACTGGATCAGTCGGGTAAAAAATATTGTACGAGCTCATATACGTCGTTGTGTTCCCTGTATTCGTTATGCTGCGACAACAAAACAACAGTTGATGGGAGAACTGCCAGCGTGCAGAGTGACCCCAAGCAAGCCGTTTCTGAACTCCGGGGTCGATTATGCGGGACCCATTAATATGAGGGTCTCTAAGGGTCGAGGGCAGCGGTCGTATAAGGGATACATCTGCTTATTTGTGTGTATGGCCACACGTGCAGTACACATTGAGGCAGTTTCAGACTTAACAACTGAGGGTTTTCTGGCAGCGTTCAAACGGTTCGTTTCCAGGCGTGGCTATTGTCGTCATATCTGGAGCGATAATGGCACCAATTTTGTGGGCGCTGCCAAGGAGTTACAGATACTTTTTAACCAAGAGAGTTCAATGTTTAAAGAAATTGCAGCTGCTATTGCAAACTCTCAAACCGAATGGCACTTTATTCCTCCCCACGCTCCAAATTTTGGTGGATTGTGGGAAGCAGGAGTTAAAAGTGTCAAACACCATTTGAAGCGCGTCATAGGTGACTCTACTTTGACGTTTGAAGAGCTGTCTACAGTTCTTTCACAAATTGAGGCATGCCTAAATTCTAGGCCTTTGTCTCAAGGTAGTAGCGATCCAGAGGATCCTGTACCTTTAACTCCTGGTCATTTTTTAGTGGGTCATCCATTAGTAGTTGCACCTGACTACAATTATGAGCATGCCACCGTTAGTACTTTACGCAGATGGCAATTGGTACAGCGTATGGTGCAACACTTCTGGCGTAGATGGAAACAGGAATATTTAACACAGTTCTTCCAAAGACACAAATGGAATGTTCGTAACCCTGATTATAAAATAGACGATGTAGTATTAATAAAAGAAGATAACTTACCTCCGGCTAAATGGTTATATGGTAGAATTATACAGCTGCATCCGGGTAAAGATAGCTTGACTCGCGTTGTCACTATTCGTTGTAAGGGCACTACGATTAAACGTCCAACTTCAAAATTGTGTTTTCTTCCTGTGACTGAATAAGTCACTAAGCATTCACTTTGTGCTAAGATTTGTTTTTTTTTGTATTTTGCTTATGCTGAACTATAATTGTTCTAAATACTGATGTTTGTTTCTATTGTTTTGAATTATGTTATATTTTTTGTGTATTGTGGAACATTACTTTGTGTTTTAATGGAGTTCAAATGAACTCAGTAATGTTATGAAAATGTTTTACTTGTATGTTGTTATTCTACCTTGTCAAGTAGATAAAATTTGTTGTATTTGCCATATTTTGAGGGAAACCATATCTGTCAATCATATTGTAATCATATTATTATGTAATGAAGCCGTCCACTTTTAGTATTTGTTTGTAATTATCCTACAGTCCATTGTTCTTGTTTTTGCTGAGTTTGTTCATGGTGGGCGGTTCTAAAAGGAACATATCCCTTTTGGTGGGCGGAATGTTCAATGTACAAGTAATTGTAACAAGCCTGATTCGATCCTCACGCTATCGCACAAAACTTTTGTCTAAAACTTACCGGATACCGCGATAGATGGCGTTAGGATCGATTTAGATCGCGATATGGTTTCGTTACCTGGCAGGCTATATAAGGCTCGGGTTTATTTGAATAAAATTGTCTTGCTCTGAAGTACTGCGTTTCATTTAGTATCACTGGTTCCAAGGCAACTTGTACCGATAAAGTACAGCATGCTTATTATAGGCAAATATATAGGGATACAAAACATGTAGATATATAGATCTTTAATCTTTGAAATTTTCAAATTTTTCGTCTTTTAATGGGTACATATTAGTCTTCCGGAGCTATATTCTATTCTCGTACTAGGAACCAAATTTTATTAATTTTGCGCTAGCACACACCGTTACCGATACGACAGATTTAAATAGAAAATGTTATTCTCCATTATTACTCTGTTTGCGAAAAAAAATTGTAAATAGAAGTAAGTAATTTTGCTTATGAATGGCACATACAATGAGTTAAAAGGTGGTTGGTAATAAGAATAAAACAACATGTCATGTTCAATAACTCATGTATCTAATATTTACAAAAAATCAACAAACGAATCACAACTTCAAACAAAAATATACAAACAAACGCGAAATCATACACATATCTAATACGTCCATAAACAATTCCTACGCGGTAGAAATTAACATATAATACCCATAGATCAGTTCTATATCACCCATTGATAATATTGCGCTATATTTCTCACATTTCTTTATATTGCATTGCTTTTGCAATATATCGGTCAAACGTGAGTTATAACATCCGAGGTACAATGACCATACTCCATCACAGGGCAGTTTTAGATTTCAGGTATCTTTTGGTAATTCCTGATCATTAATATAAATGCCGAATACAAGAGTCGAAATCGAGTCATCGCGCAGAACACGCATATTTGATTTTACAATAATAAAATATAATTCATATTGGTGTCTTTGACAAGCATGATTACGATTTTATACACATATCGTGTCAAACCAATTGGTCTCAAATAAAACATGATTTAAAAAAAAGGTCGTCAACACAATTTACAACTTGTTCCGTTTTGATTATTATTCCATATTGCACCCAATCTTTAAAATATTAACTTTACGTAAAATCATAATATTTACATTGACATAATTAAAAATAACTGCACAATCCTACCTACGTCTAACTATTGTACAAACTTCACTATTTCTACGTTGATATTTCAATAAATCTAGTGTTGTCTTTGGCAATATAATTATTCCCGAATATATGACTCGTATAGAAGTTAACAGCCTTAACTAACATGAAATACAAGTCGTGGAATAGCGACGTCTCCGTCACTATTCGACCACTTGCATCGATTCGTCGATTACTAGTATAGAATAGATTAGTCGATAGCTTAGATAGGGATAGCCCATTTATCACGTAAGTGAAATAAATTTTAAATCATACGTAGCTGTTTCTATGAATTGATACAATTTTAATTAATAAACAACAACTAAACGTAACTTAAAATCAATCGTGTCAAAATTTTACAAATAAAAAAAGCAAAGACTAAGCTGATGTTATAAGTATTTAAAAAAATGATACTTTTGAACTTACGTAATAAGTGACCGAGCCCTAAGCCAAAAGCCTTGCCAGTAACACTAAAAGAATTAAAAGGCCTAATTAGAAGTTTGGAAATACAGCGTTGGCCGACTTTGGCACAGATGGTAACCTACGATTAGGCCCTAACCCATAGTAACATAACAGCCAATTAACATTTAAAACAATTTTGTACATAAACATCGAAAATTGTTCAAATCGAATTATATATCTAGCATGTCTATTCACTATTTCTTGTAATGTATACAAAAATTACCTAATTTATTAAAAAATCTATAACATGAATTGATGCTACAATAAATAATAGTAAACTTATTATCTTTGTAACAGTTTTGATTGCACACGTTTGCCGAGCGCTACGGATCCTTAAAATATGTTTTAATTAACCTAAGTACTAACCCCATAGAACCAAATAACAAATCCTTGAGCTTTACCAAAGACTAGAATAATAAAACATTAATTACATCTTTACATACGTATTACCTAAACCGACACTAATATAAACGTTCCAGAATTGCCTGACAAAAAACTCAACTATATCGTTCTATGTTCTAAAACTTTCTGATAGCTGGTGGCGCAGCGATTGCATTGTACAACAGGTCGGAAAAAATATTGTAGAAAGTAACTTATACGTAGAAGGATGTGAAATGAATAAGATTTTCTTGCAATAACAAGCAAAGGTAACAGTGTTCAGCAGAAATTTCAACAACAAACCGCTCTTTCTTATTACTATATTGTTTCAACATTTGTTATTCCTCTTACAAACATACATAAGCATAATTGCTTACTAACTTGAAGACAGTGAAATTGAGAAAATACTTGAATAGATATAGGGACAAAATTAAAATTGAATAATTCGCTAGAATAAGACTGTAATAATGTATTGAGCAAACTGGCACCATCAAATAAGGAAGAAGTATACAGCGATAGCAACAAAAAGAAAAAAACAGTTTTTGGTTATATACGACCCTGGCGAAATGGATCCGATTTTTTTTTTGTCGGATTTATCCGACACAGGCGGTTAAAATGTTATAAGCTTCGCCACGCCACAGCTATTTCACTGGACAATAATATCACGTTCAAATTGTGCTGTTTATTCGCACACCTAATGATTTCTGTATCGACGCAAATATTACAAGTAAAGAATTCAATCTATTGCTCATACTAGATAATAATATTATTGTCAAAATAGCAGCATATTGGTTTGTGTACTTTTTAACAGATTTTACGCGATCTAAATCGTAAGGTCCTTAGAGAATATCTGCCTAAAATATTACAAGGATTACGAAAATCGAGAATGAAGCTATTTACCGTGAAACATTGCCAACTAAACTGAAATGACTAATAAATAGAGTGACCACATTAGAAAAATGTTTAATATTCTCAAAATAATATTAACTTAGTACAAAGTTGACCGAAAAATAAAAAGGACGAAATACAGTAGCAGATATTTTAAAAGGACATCATTAATAGCCTAGTCAATCGACGCAGAAACATCAGGTGCTAAATACAAGTGCTTCTACGATTAATGTCATTAATTGGCAAGAATAATAGGAATTTTGGCAAACGATACAAGCGAACGGCTCTTGCATCGCCACGGGTCTCGCTCCGAAGGAATGTTGCATAATTCTTATTTAAATACTAGCACCGCTGCCGACAATGTCACACTCACAATTATTCACAGTACGATTCAAGTCTGCTTGAGCCTCGAAGATATAGGTAAAGGTGGAGAAACCCCTTTGAATCTGAGACATTTATAGTTATTTCACACTTTTCGAGAGTATATAAAAATGCAAGAAAGAAATAGCATTGCAAATCCTTCTAAATATTCAAAGATATATTTCAAAATTAGATCAAAAATTCTAAGCGGTAGGAATGAACAGCGAAACCGCGCTGTTTCAGTCGCTCTCACTTGCTTTACGTGCTGCGAGCGACAGAGACAACGTATTTTCACTGTTCATTCCAACCGCCAAAAAAAGTCTCAGCGTGACTGGATCGTACTGTATTATTTTTTAATTATACAAATGTTGACTATAATGTATTATCAATAACTAAGTATGTATATTACTGAAACTGTATAATTGTGATTATGAAAATGTCTATCATCTATCGAGAAGAACTAATGCGATATCTGTTCAAATAAACTACATATTACGAGAACAACGAGGAATGACCTTATTAGACTTATATGTAGTATGAATGATTTCTCAAAAAGAGAGCCATACGTATAATTATATGTGTTGAATCACAACTGCTACTTGTTACATCAAAAAGGTTTTTGCTCTAATATAATAACATTATCATCTATGGATTATTTGTAACAAAATCCACAATAAGTTCATCTCGATCTCGCGCACCTTACACTAAATGTTTGTGTTTGACACAAATTAATATGACGTAGCTACATGCCTCACAGACATCACACATTACCAATTATATACATGACATACAGATACATGACATTCATATCAATTGTGATAAAAGTACTTTTTTTTGGGTACATTCTAGCAGCGAATTTATGTAAGAAATTTTAATTGCATTAACTAATATTTACGCTATCAATAAAAAGTTTGAAATTGTTTGTTCAATGAAGCGAGGGTTAAAATTACATGATCTTGATTTCAAATGCAAGAATACTGGTAAAATTTACATTTAAGTATCAATTATTTTTTTATATTAAATCAATTGTACCTTAAAACTGCAGCAATAAATAGGTTCCAGCTATTATTTTACAAACGAACATCTCGCTTCACTAAAGCCACTTGTCGGACAAATCCGACAGCTCATTAAAAATCCGACAAATAAATAAAAATTAAATATAAATCTAGTATCACTTCCTCGTCTCACTGACTTATGCTTACAGCTACTTCAGACCTATCAGGCCCTGTTGAAGATGTTAAATATGAACTTTATTTAT
The DNA here is from genome assembly GCA_905147285.1 of Hypena proboscidalis. Classification (NCBI taxonomy): domain Eukaryota; kingdom Metazoa; phylum Arthropoda; class Insecta; order Lepidoptera; family Erebidae; genus Hypena; species Hypena proboscidalis. The sequence continues at coordinate 13,994,566 of LR990140.1, forward strand.
GAAACTATAGAGTTCAAAATATGAAAGCGTAAGATTAAATACGATTCAGGGCCGAACAGATGTGAAATGAAGTATACACGTTCTAACAACGGATGACTAAAGCGGGCTACACACACCTTACAACCTTATAATGTATATTTGCCATACATGTAGTGATTTAGGTGTTTCCCGCCGTATAACAAGACATTTCCAGTTACCGGTGAGGGTGGGGAGGAGGGGGTTAACTGAAGACGGTTTCGTTGGGCACGTCAATGTTCATATCGGCGGCCGATTGCGCCATGTCGGTTAATATCACACCCGATAACGCTTCTAAGGACTGCCGCACCTGGAAAATAAACATTAATGCTTTAGTTAACATAGCTGTTGGGTGAACTGAACACAAGAAGATCTTTCTATCAATCGTTTTTTTTTGTTTGTTACAATATCTTATCGACTGCGCGAAGCGATTTCAATTTTTTAATTAATGATTCTTTTTTTTATTTTAAAGCTGGTACATCCCGTGTCCCATTTCAATTTGGTCCAGTTCTGACAATGGCACCAATGAGAAAACCATATACAAACATCTCATAATAAAAGTATTATAATTTTGTGAAGGTGGGACGAATAGCCTTATCAAGTTTTGCTTTTACTTTGGGGGTAGATAGCGAAGGAAGTTAACATGATGAACTTGGCATAATAGTCATTAAAAGATCTGTCTTTTAACTTTTGCTCACGGTATATTTAAAATACAAGCTATGCTCTGGCATAGCTTGTATTTTAAATATACCGTGAGCTGCATTCAGAGATTTGCTACTTTCGAAAGTGTTGTCGAGTGGTGGGCTCAAGTTTGTAAAAGAAGAAAGCATTTGAGGTGATAAGACCACCTTTATTACCTGACTAGCACGCGCTTTTACGCGCAATTAAATATTATAGCCTATGTCACTTGGTAAAGATGTAGCTTTCTAATGCTAAAAGTTATTTAACTTTTAAAAACAAACAAAACACAAATCTGTCCTCTTTAAAATATTAGATTCAAGATTCAAATCATTTATATTCATAAGCCCCAGAGGTCGCTTGAACATGTCAAAACAATACAAACAATAATATTAAAGTTGAAAAATTAAGAATCCAGCAGGACTCGAACCTGCACCCCCTGAGTATACTATAGCTATGGCTGGCACAAAAGAGTTGAGAAATTTCGAGTCCGGCAGCATACGAATCCATAGCTGAATTGGCAAAGCACTTGGGGCGTATACTCAGGGGGTGCAGGTTCGAGTCCTGCTGGATTCTTAATTTTTCAACTTTAATATTATATCAAATACAAAAAGGCATAGCAAAGCTAAAATTTGCTTTAAAATATTATAAATTATACTTATTACAATGATTTGAATATCCGGCACTTAGATTAAATTTGATCTAACTGTTTAGCATCAGATTAAATACAGTCTAAGAACCAGCTCCGATTAGTTTCGATGTAAAGTTAAGTGCTGTTTTACCTTAGTGAGCAGTAGTAGGTTGGTGGTGAGGAAGGCATGCAGTTCCCCGGCGGCGCGGCCGTGAAGCCTCGCCCTCCACCGCACCAGCTCGGAGTACAATTCCTCGCCCGATAACTTCGCCAGCTCCGCCTGCTGAACAATGCAATGGTGGCTGTTAATGTGTGAATTCATCAGGGAGTTCTTTAAAGGGGCGATCGACTAGTATAATTTAGTCTCATATATAATAAATAAATAAATATCTCCCAACTTACACACAACGCCATCTAGTCCCAAACTAAGCAGAGCTTATACTATGAGTACTAGAATAACTGATACTAATACATTATGTATATACTTTTCTTTTGTAAATGCATACCTACTTATTATACATAGAAACACCCAGACTAAGACAAACCCTCATGTTCATGCACACAAAGATTTGTCTTAAGTGGGAATCGAACCCACGACGTAAGCGTCGCAGGCAAGTACACTACCCACTCCGCCATCCGGTCGTCAAATATGTATTTTTGAGAAAAAGCAGAAGACAGAGATATTTATTATAGTTCTTGCAATTCACGAAAGGCGTAGGCTTTAACATTGTTTTTTATTGTTGTAAAACAAAAAGTTAATTGAAATTAGTAATTTTAAACATAACTTCTCGCCTATTTTACCCAGAAGGATCTCCCAGATGTGTACAACACCCACGTTTAAGTCCCATGGGATAGGGGATGAGCCTTTCGCCATCACACACAATTCAACAATTTCAACACCATGCTGCTATTGTAAATTGCCTGACGGAATAATCCCAAATAACACTTTTGCTCCACCCGGGAATCGAACCCTAGACCAACGAGTCACAAAAAGATACATGATAGGTTATTTATTGGTATTTATTGCATAACCTCGCTTAAAATTTGTGAAATACATTTTAGTTTGATACAGTAAATTTCTTTATCCATAAAAATCTGCAACGAAATCTCACAATCTGCCTTACATATTCATGTTTATATCAGCAAACTACTCGCCAGTAATAAAATATTAAATAAACCGCCAAGTTCAATGACCTAAGCCGAGCACTAACAAATAAGTTTAAAGCGTGTCCATTAGATAACAACAGGACAGTTATATTTTATTACCGCAACAGGGAAACAACTATTGTGAAATTTAACTGGCTAATGAATAGTCTAGGTTAGTATTTACAAGCGTGGCAAAACGAATGTATCTATATAATAACGAACAACATAACATCACGCTTATATTAAATAAAAAAAAGTATTGATCAATTAATCACACAATGTTTGCGTAAGGTGACACTACAACATGTTTGAAGAAAAAGTACTGTTACTGATTCCCAAACTAAGCTATTGCTTGTATTTTGGAGACAGCGTTCAGTCGTTGAGTATGATTCTGTGTTTTTAACATCAATGTATATAATTATGTTGTATTACCCAAAAGGGTGTGGCTAAAGTGTACAACACTCAAATTAAACCTGTTATGTTTAGGTCCCATGGGATGGGGGGTGAGCTTATTGTCATCCAACGGGCACAATTCCAACTCCATGCTGCTATTATAAATTTCCTGACGGAAAATTAACAAATAACCCTTTGTCCGACTCGAACCCGAGACCACGCGGTCTTCGTCTTCTTCGTCGTGTCGATGGCTGAGTCAAATTTAATTTGACTTGCCATCGTGGTGAAAGGATTAGCCAATTCGCTTTAGAGAACTCGCGAATTGCCCAGGGTGTGCCGGACGTAGGGAATCGTGTACGTCACTCGGGGAGGCTCCTTTCATGCACCACGCGGTGAGACAAATAGATCTTATATTATTTTTACATGGAATTGAATTGAAATAAGATCACAAAAATACCAAAATTAAAAAAAATAAAGTTCTACGCCGTAAAGCCGCCATTTTTGTTAACAATTTTAAATAATTGTTGTGTTGTCACGTACACATCGTGTAATGTAAAGTACAAAGGCTGTGTTTTAAATAAGAATAAACTTTATAATATACAGACAATTTCTATGCAGTAAAATGTAGACTTAACACGGATAACTACTTTAATTCATAGACACAACATAGCAACAGATAAATTAAATAATGAAGTGTGTCCGACAATCCATGAAGAAAATATCTACCATTGGACACGCTCATTCATTCAGCGAATATGGCGGGAAACGCATGACAGCCATAAAGGTCAACTAACTATTATTTTATCAATGTTTCTAATGATCGTTTATAAGTGTGCGGCTATTGGTTTATTTGTTTTTTATTTTAGGTATTTAGTTTAAGAATAACATAATTATCGAATTTCAATATAGCGGACAAGATATGACTAAAAAAAACATACTTTTATGGTTTTTAAAACTGGCGATCAGCGCAAGGATATAGTTTCCGTTTGATATCTTCTGAAGTTTTAAGTAACTTATTGTGTAAGTGTAGTGTAGTGTAGACCAGGTGGAATGAGTGTAAAGTAATTTATTGTGTAGGTGTAGTTCTTGACCAGGTGGAATGAGTGTAAAGTAATTTATTGTGTAAGTGTAGTGTAGTGTAGTTCTTTACCAGATGGAGTGACCTGTTGAGAGGCCTATCAACAAGCAAGTTTTGCTCAGTAGTCCGAGCCGCGACGAATAGACACTGCTTAGGCATGGGGTACCGACCGCAGAAAGAGTGTAAAGAGTAGCATATAATAGTGCATGTATACCTGCGTGTGGTAGGAGACGCGGTAGAGCTGGCAGGCGAGCGCGGCGGCGGAGAGCGCCAGCGCGGCGGCCAGCAGCAGCGCCGCGCGCCACCAGCGCGGGGCCGCGCGCCGCGCCACGCCGCCCGTCAGCAGCGCCGGCTGGATCACGGCCGCCGCGCCCGCCGCGCCCGCTGGAACGAAGCAATGCTATATTATGATGCATGAACATAACAGTCATTACAATTTCTAATTAATTGTATTCTATTGAAGCCATGCTTAGCAATCTAACTAACAAACAGTCTAAAAATGTTTGGTCTTGAAGCGGGATTTGAATTTCTTATAATCGTGTGTTCAAATCCCGCCTCAAGGCGAAACATTTTTTCGACTGTTTCTTAATAATAGTCATTTGCTTCAGTTTTCCTTTTTGCGGTTCGCTTATCCATACCTCACCTATTAATAGGCTCTGATGATGAAAAATTACACAATCAAAACATTTTAACATTTATTACAAGAGAAGCGGATGAAGAGAGCCAATAAATCAACAAGTCTTTTTTTTTTTGGTACTACGTATAAAGCGAACGGACCTGTAATCCAACTGATGGTAATTAGTAACTACAACCCATGAACATCAATAAAAGCATTGAAGATGCGTAGCTACATACATCTGAGGACCTGATGTTTACGGTGATGTACTTGTAATACTAAACCGGCACACAGTAGTACCAGTAAAGCACTGCTATTTGGTGCAGGATAGAGGTGAGACGATGGTGTTGCCGCTCTCGAGCTCGATGTTTCGATTGTCGGCTGTTGCAAGCAATCCACTTCAACAGCCGACAATCGAAACAGCGACATCGACGCTCCCTTAATGCCTTATTATATTATTTTTTCTTTCTTTATTTTTACAATATTTAATTATATTTCGTCAACAATAACATTCATCCTCCCTTACCTACCACAACAATGGTCAGTAATACCGTGTCAATACCAAGTACCAAGCAATGTAGCGATGACACAACGTTTGACCGATAGCTTCAGTTCCTTCATGTTGTCACTACGTACATTCCTTAGTAATTATGCACTACTACTGCGCGTCCGTTACAAACGATGTGTAATAATTGGCAACTGCATTTAAATATCAAAAATTCTAATGTGACGTTTGATTAGCTTGGCTTTGAATCATCAATTCCACGGGGACATCGTTCATCTTAACCAAATGCTTGTATTATCAGTCATGTTTACAAAGTTAGCAATTATTTGATTATTTATTTATTTAAAAATTTATGTAACACAGGAATGGTAAGAAGGACAAACAATATAGAGAGCAACAAGTACAATACTGCTTATTTCTTAAAGAAATTTCTTCCAGCAGACCCGCGAGAGGAGATTGTAATGACAATGAAAAAATAAATAACACAATGTGTGGTAGAATTAAACAAAAGGATAGGTTGTACACGCATACGTACTATATTATCCTAAATTAATTATACAAAAATAATTGCTATTTGCCCACAAATTGTATATTTAGATCGTGGAATATAATTGTTTAAACAGCAAATAAGTTAACTTTTATGTTATTACCGACACGGCTCCATTTTTGTGAAAGATTTTCATCATTTGTCTGCACGTGTGGTGTAGTGGTTTAAGCGGTCGCCTCGCCACTTTCCACTACGCTGGTGTTGTGGGTTCGATCCCCACATGGGACAAATCTTTGTGTGATCCGCAAAGATTAGTTCTGAGACTGGGTGTGCTTGTGTGAGTGAATGTGTGTATTTGGCCTTGTCATTGGGACCATTGGATAGTGTAATTGCTTCTGGCGTTCTATCTAATGTAAAAAAAAAAATATAATAATAAAATATAATAATCATGTCACGATCTGATAACGGGATCCCAAAGAAATCGGCAACCCTCAAATTTTAAAGGCTTCTATATTGTTTTCATATATTACCTAAAGCTACTCGGATATTTGCATTTAGCAATCAGCAATTCATGTTGCTGAGCTGATGATGGAAGGTACAACTCCACAACGTTTAGGAGTACGGGGATAATTCTTTAAATACGGCACCTTAAGGACGCTTACTGTATTCTTTCAAGTAATACACAGATGAGGCGAGACGTTAAATATTACTTAAGTATTTCTTACTTTTTAGTGTATTTTTTGTCATTTAAGTCGTTTTTTCTTTTGAAAATTATTTGTTACTTATGAAGTTCTAAAATCTATATCCAGAATTCAGTAGCCAAAAAGTAGAAATAAAGATAAACTCACTAATGATAGCCTCAGATTCTCTCCTGGCGGGTGGAGACGGCGCGTCGACATGGTCCCCGCCCGCTGAGCTACTGTCATCTTCTGGCGAATACTCTGACACTTCCAGTTCCACCTCGGATGCTCGGAGATCCTGAAATATACAGACGAGTACTTTAGAACACGAGAAATGGATGTTACTTCTAGCTCAGCTGTTTGAAACCCCAGGGTAATGTAAAAACTGATCAAATTGTTATAAAAATACAGGATGGTCTGTTTGATCAAGGTTTGTAATGTACAGAATTTGCCAGTCTTTTAAATAAATAAATATTACTACATACACACATCGCTATCTCGTCCCAAACTAAGCTAAGCTTGTACTATGGGTACTAGAATAACTAATACTAATACATATATGTGGGATCAGGAGAGGAAATAAGTAATCCGGATTGTAGATAACGGGTTTATTTCGTGGCGCAGCCACGGAGAACTTCTTAAAAAAAACTAATAATCGCGTAACTTAATTTACAGAGAAAAACCAGCGAGATAATCCAACTTTGCACACGTTCTAACAGCCATCTTCTTTTTCATATTCCTTCCATTCCACATTCACTCGTTCCCCCATTCATCGACCACAGACAACATACACAGTCACAATCATTTCTTTACACGCATCACTCATTCCACAATCGGCCATCCTACTTCTTGTCTGTCCTCAGACATGCTAATATGAATTTACATAAGATTGCATACACTTAATACTAACAGATCTTACAGCTAAGTACAATTAGTTTACATCTTAGTCTAAATTAAGTTTACAGTGCTCAAGTATTTATTAGACTCATCAACTTTAAATAACAATAGTTAGAATGGTAGGTAACACAACAAAATTTAAAACAACTTAACACATAATTTAACAACTCTATTAAGATTAATTACCAGTAAACACATTCATGCCTCCCTTCTATACTGAACACTTTAAATAAACACACTCACCTCCACTATGTTGCTTGAGACATATCCGGCCACCTTTTCATGTAATCTGCCGAAGTGGAAGTCTTGATAGGTCCCTCATCCTGAGGATTAACCTTCTCTACATCATATCTATCAAGTCTTTTGATTTTAGTAACCCGGTAGGGCCCTAGATACTTAGGTTTAAGTTTCATTCCTGCTCCAAACTGTGTTCGCTTTATAGCTACTAACTCTCCCTCCTTGTACTTTATACTTTCTTTTCTATGCTTATCATAATTTTTCTTATTTTCTTGCTGAACTTGTAGTATTTGTTGCTTAGCTTGTTTCCTTAGCTCTTCCCTATTATCCTGGTAGCTGTCTCGCTCTTCTTGTTCTAACAATTCAAAAATTTGGACATCCTCCTGTCTTTTCATCTTTCTTCCAATTAACATCTCAAATGGAGTAGTATTAACACTTCGTTGGAATGTACTGTTTAATGCCATCTGTACTCTTCCTACATGCCTGTACCATAAATCTGGTTTTTCAATGCACAGCTTGGTAAGTACTGAGATAATAGTTCGGTGAATTCTTTCTACCTGTCCATTTCCTCTAGGTATTCCTGTAGTGATATAGCAGCACTCTATTTTCTCTCTTAGACAGTATTCTTTGAAGTCGTTGCTAGTAAATGCCGTACCTCTATCAGCTATGATTCGTTCTGGATTTCCAAACATCTGTTGTAATATCTCCATTTTATTTAAAACTTCTTTGGTGGTTGTACTCTTACATGGGAATAACCATACGAACTTGGTGAAAGCATCCACCACAGTTAATATGTGATTATATTGTTTCTTTGTTTCACTCAAGGGACCCACATGATCCAAATGTAATGTATGCAATGGAGTATTACCTTTCTCTATAGGATTGAGGAAACCTTCTTGTTTACCATCCTTTCTATTTGTAAGTAAACATGGTATACATGAAGCTATGAGCTCTTCCACCTTCTTTCCTAGATTTTCAATATAGTAATCCTTTGATATTAAGTCTAATGTTTTCTTTTTGGCAAAATGTCCATTATTATGTGCTCTTTTTATAATTTCAATTTCCATCTTACTAGGTATAACAAGTTTCTGCTCTATTCCTTTATAGAGTACTCCTTGTTTCAAACAATAATCTTTATATGTTTTTCCATCTTCTAGAATTTTAATTATAGCATTCAGACCTTCATCCATCTGCTGAGCCTGCTGAATCTCCTGGTGTAAGCTGCAAGTCACCACAGCGACATAGGGATTTCGGCTCAGAGCATCTGCATGCCTCATTCTAGTACCATCACGGTGTTCCACTGTGAAGTCATAATCCTGCAAAAGCAGTATCCATCTAGCCACTCTTGTTGATAATGCTAAATCCTTCTTATCAAGGGTCATCTTAAAAGCTTTGCAATCTGTGACTATCTTGAAATGGTGTCCATAAAGGTAATGTCTAAACTTTTTAACTGCTTCAACTATAGCTAATGCCTCCAGTTCATAACTTGTATATTTAGTCTGTGCATCTGTAGTACGTCGACTCATATAGTGTATAGGATGTAATTCTCCATCATTACTCTGCTGCATCAAAATTGCTGAGTAAGCCACACTAGATGCATCAGTATGCAGTTCAGTTATAGCATTTTGGTCATAAATCCTTAAAACTGGTTGACAGGCCAATTTCTTCTTTAATTCATTAAAAACAATCCTATGTTCTTCATTAAACTGGAATGGACAATCTTTTCTTAACATATCTGTCAGTGGTCTTGCTGTTGATGCATAATTATGTATGAATTTTCTGAAATATGAGCAGAGTCCTAGAAAACTGTACAGTTGCTTCACGTTTTGGGGCTCGGGGAATTTTGTGACAGCATCTGTCTTCCCCGGCGATGGCCTCACTGTACCTCCTTCAATGACATGTCCTAGGTACTCCACTTTCCTAGTCATCAGCTGACATTTCTTCCAATTAATCTTAAGTCCATATTCAGAAGCGACTTTCAAGACTTGACTCAGGCGCTCCAAGGCCTGGACTTCATTTTCTGCTGGAATCAGTATATCGTCAATAAACACAATAACAACACCGTCAGCGATCAATTCCCTGAATATTATAGTGATAAATCTAGTGAAAACCTTAGGGCAGGTTGCTAACCCAAAAGGAGCACGTAGAAATTCATACTGTCCTGTTGTAGTTACAAAAGCTGTATACTTAATTGAATCTTCATGAACCCTTAAATGAAAGTAGCCATTTTTTAAGTCTAGCGTACTAAAAACTTTAGCTGATGATAACTGGTCAATATGATCTTCAATTATTGGTAGTGGGTATTCATCCTTAACCATCTTACTATTTAATTTTCTATAATCTACACATACTCGTAGCGATCCATCTTTTTTTCTTACTAACACAAGTGGGCTTGAATATTCAGAAAAACTCACCCTTATTATTCCTTCATCGAGCCACTCCTGGATTTGTTGATCCACAGCTTCCTTTTCCTTGAAGGCTATGCGTCTTGGTCTCTGGGATACTGGCAGGTCATCTTTCAACACTATTTTCAATTCAATTGGGGCTTCTTGAGTTTTTAGTGGCACATACTGTTCTACCAGCTTTATAACTTCTTCTTTTATACCTGGACTGCTCACATGACCTATACAATCAACAGAACAAGAATAACAGGTAACCTCTTGCAACCAATCAGAACTAGAACTCATACATCTGTCCTTCGGCATAAACACCACCATACCATCTTTCATAATCATCATAATACCACATAAGAAATCATTTCCTAAAATAATTTTAAATGGAATAGAGTTGTTGGGCAATATATAAAACTTTACATTTGTGTATTCACTATTATCTATAACAATATTTAACGTTACCGTACCATATGACTTTATTCTTGATCCGCCTAAACCAGTTAACGTAACAATACCAGTTTGGTCACATAGTAAACCAAGCTCATCATAGAAGCTTTTTGAGATAATATTCACATCACATCCCGAATCTATCAACGCTATTTCGGATTTATCGCGCACAAACACAGTTTTTTGCGGTTTTATACGCTTTACGAACTGTTTGTCAACTTTGTTTACATTGTCAATGTCAGTAATGTCACTCGAGATCTCGTTCTCATTCACGGCCGCCATCTTACCGCAGCAGCCAGTCACAGTCGAACGTTCCGCTATAGGTTGGCCAACATCAGAATACGAACCATTCAACCCTGACTTCGCGCCGCTGGACGCGATGAAAACATCAACGTGAACTTCGTCTGAGTTAGCGTTGTCGGAAGTGCTGCCATCCGCACCATTCCGCAACATGTTGAAGAAGGCTTGCTTCGTAATTTGATTGGTAGATTTCTTCCCGGATGCACTCGTGCCAACTTTCGAGTTCCGATTCACTCCGACCGGTCCCGAACTTTGCCGTTCACCTTCACTTGATGATGACGTCGTCGTTGTATGCGCAGACTTTGTTACCGTTGAATCCGCCATTTTCTTCTTAGGACATTCAAGTGAAATATGCCCAAACTCGTTACAACTGAAACATTTTTTTCCTTGCCCCCGATGAGGACAACTCTCCGACACATGATTTCTTTCCCCACAGCCGAAACATCTACTTTCTGTTCTCGCGTTCTTCTTTTGAACTGATTCATTGTTAGTTTTCACACGCACATCTTTAGCAGCATTTTTCTTAAAAGTCTCGTACAATTTCAACTTCACCTTCAGCTCCGCATAGGTAGTAACTCCGTATAACATGATCTTATTGATCTCTAAATCCTGTATTCCATCGACTATATATTTGATAGCCACATAGTCGGGCATTTTCCCGCGCTTACCCAATTCCTTCATGATAAACATGTAATCGGTACATGATTCTTCCTTTTTCTTCCGCCGACTGCTCATCAACTCATGTATTTTCTTAATGTCTATCGAGTCGACAAATTCCTTACTAATGGCTCCTTTAATATCATCCCATGTTTTGTAATTATTTTTCTCTGATCGGAGCCATAACGCCGCTGTGCCGGTTAAAGATCGTCTTGCTACCAGCAACTTCTGGATGTCACTCCAGCCAAATATCTCGCCGTTTTCCTCAATATCTTGAATCCACATATTAACTGTATAAGTTTCATCTTGTCCACTGAACTTCGCAATCAATTTTTCTGTTAGATGCAGCATGCCGCCGCCGCCATTGTGACCACGTGTATCTTCATACTCAGCCTCATCTGAGCTCCCGCTCTCGCTTTTCCGATCCTTGTTGCCCATGGTGTCGTCGTCGTCGTACCTCTTAATCTTTCTTCGTAGAAAACACCAGGCAATTCGTTGATCGTCCCGGACGAGCCCCCAAATTTGTGGGATCAGGAGAGGAAATAAGTAATCCGGATTGTAGATAACGGGTTTATTTCGTGGCGCAGCCACGGAGAACTTCTTAAAAAAAACTAATAATCGCGTAACTTAATTTACAGAGAAAAACCAGCGAGATAATCCAACTTTGCACACGTTCTAACAGCCATCTTCTTTTTCATATTCCTTCCATTCCACATTCACTCGTTCCCCCATTCATCGACCACAGACAACATACACAGTCACAATCATTTCTTTACACGCATCACTCATTCCACATATATATACTTTTCTTTTGTAAATAAATACTTATTAAACATAGAAACACCCATACCAAGACAAACCTTCATGTCCATGCACACAAAGATTTGTCTTGAGCGGAGATCGAACCCGCGACTCTGGGTCGGAGGCAGGTGCACTTCCCACTCCGCCATTCGGTCGTCAAATTAAAAATATCAAGGAATTGTGTAACTATTCACAAATCTCTAACACTATTTAACATTCAGATCACGCAACAACCTCGTTACGTATTCCGTCACAGTTAGGTTTTATTTAATTTCAGACAAGTAAGACAATTGCTGGCACGATAATGAGCAGAGATCAATGCTCTTAACATCGGCCACGATGTCGATTAGCCACAACGCTGAATTATCATTACTTTGAATGTACTATCTTCACCTTAAATAAAATGTGTGTATTACACACTACTTATCAGGAATCAGAATTGGCAATTCAAAGTTGCCAGGCATGTCAGAGAGGATTGCCAGTTTTTTAATTATTTTTATTCATAAAAGTGTCAATTTATAGAACTTTACGTAATCATTGGCTACACTTAAAAACCCCTCAATAGAAAGAAAACATAAATATAGAGATCCGTCGCCGATCAAAAATTATTGACATAGCTCAACGGATTGCAAAACCGAAGTGGTAATGGGCAGGACATATTGCTCGCAGAACAGATGGCCATTTGGGCAGAAAGGTTCTCGATTGGCAGCCACGAACCAGACGCAGAGTGAGCCGGCCCCCAGCCAGATGGACGGATGATCTGATTAAAATCGAGGGGAAACGTGGGCACCAGCACAACACATCGCGTTGTGGCGAACATTAGGTGAGGCCTATGTCTAATAGTGGACGTCTTTGGGGTGAAAAATAAGCAGGTCTGATAAAATTGATTTAGATGGATTCTGGTGAGTCATATGCAGAGGTTGGAATTAGGTAGAGTTTTTCATGTACTTACACTGATTTCATACGAAAGAATAAAGTGGATATGCCTCAAATCCCGCGATTAATTTTAAAGAGCAGAAAAGAATCCCGTGATTTTTTTAATATAAAGTTATTTACTTTTTAAACAACTGCACGCGCGACATTGCCAAACATACATCAATGACATTGGATGTCCAAAGTTGCAAAATGCCAATACGCGCGATGTTTGTGAGAACAAAAGAATACAATAGCGGAAATGCGGAGCATTCCTCGCTTAACGAAATATACTAAATTTTGTGTGGCTGGTTATTTATTCGTAATATTGTTGGCCACACGGGATTGTCCATTACAAATCCCGGGAAGGTCCACATTACTATCAACATTTCGATGCATGTACATAAAAAACTCTACCTAATTCCATATGTTTAGATGGTTCAGCAGCATGCCTTAAGTTGTCCTTGAGACGTTGATGGCTCTGCTATCTTGTGATGAACCAAGAGTATTTTCCCCACTTACTTGTTTAATAGGTGCAGTCAGTTCAGGTGCTCTCGCTGCCTTCCAGACGTGCGTCATGAGCTTGTAGGTGGAGTCCCTGGACAGCAAGGACCCGAAGACATGCCGTTCGTCGCGAGTGCATACGCCTACCGCATTTGGGATTATACGCGCTACCTTCTCTTTGGTGATCCTTAGGACTGATGTTGTGGGGATTAATAACTGCAATCGAAAATAAGAATTGATAGATCATGTACGAACAATTTAAAACGGTTGAAAAAGGGTACTATTACAAAATGGTTAACATTAGGCGGACCAGTTTTTCAGCTAGCTAGCTATTAATGTTTTGGTTAGTAAAGACTGCCAATTTTAAACTTCAAAGGGCGCTTGAACACCTCAACAAACTTTATAATTGCAGAGCAAATAAAAAAATATCTAAAGAATAAAAAAAATATTTATACTTACTAAACAAAATAATATGAGTTAAATTACCGAAACTTTGATGATTTTAATCGAAAGTTAAAATAAAAATCAATAAAATCAAATATACCTAACTAGGTATTTAAAATGTAGCAGGGTCAGAGATTTTTAATCTTTAAGATCACAAACTATACCAGTCAAATGCATTGAAACTTGAGTAAATAATAACTAAACAGTAATCTATGTGGGAGATGCTGACATAGTTATAGTGGCTCACCTTGGTCACGTAGCCGAACACGTTCGAGTAGAAAGCGAAGTAGTTTTTGGTGATGTACAGATGACCTTGGAGTAACAGATCACCCACTAATGCACACGAATAATCTGTAAAAGAAAATTTAATAATTGAGGCAACATATCTGAAAATGACTGAATGAAAAGGGGAATTTGCAATGACCAGGCTGTCGCTGGAAGAAAAATTCAAGTTATAAATAAAAACAGGGGTCACTCACTACAACCTAGATAAATGGAAGAGATTACTGAAGACATCAGATGTCTCTTAAATGATGAATTGAAATGGACGGCTTTGATTAGTCAAGAATCGAATTCAGCAACTAGATGTAGCTAAGATGATGAACTAATGGAAATGAAGCATGTTTGTTATGTACATTAGTTATCTATTATTAGTACAGTCGGCCAATGAGTTAGGTATGCAGGGCAAAAACTTCTAAGTCATAGTAAAGACTTACGACACCAGTTATGGATAAGTGAGTTATATATCTAAATAGTGGGTATATTACACTTATTAAATATGAAATACAAACTTGCATATCTATTGCAGTCAGTTTTTACTATGGCGTAGAAGTTTTTGACCTGTATACCTAATTGTTTGGCCCGCTGTACATTAGACCTTCACATATTACCTACTCCGTCAGAGTTATTTATTAATAAAAATGCCTAAATTATTTATGTTCATTTCAATGTTAATTAACTAGCTTTTGCCCGCGACCGCATCCGCGTGGAATTCGTTGTATTAAGTATAGCTGATCCTTCGCTTTGGCCCGCGTTCAACCTTACTTATTTATCAAAATTCGACCAGTAGTTCTCGAGATTAGCGTTTTCAAACAGACTAATTAACTTTCTCCCGCGGTTTCGTTTGCGTGGTAGGTACATCGATAAAAAGTAACCTTATAGTCAACTGACAATAAGGCTACTTTTTATCGATGTACCTACATTTAAAATTTAATATAATCAATGTTAATTCGATTTTGTAGAACTGCTGTCAATCAAATCTAAGAGGTACCGTTTGACAGTTCATTTATGCAAAGCAAAGTGCTACTTATGTACATCAGGAGTAGAGTCTAATTTTCTAAATAAATAATTGTATTAAAAAATCTAATGTTGTTTTCTTGAGTTTTATTCCTTTAGCGTAAGGTCTATTTTTCTTTGCATAAATGAACTGTCAAACGGTACCTCTTAGATTTGATGGACAGTATATGTTAAAGTATCGAAATAATTTATTGTAATTTAAATAATTATGCATTAAGAATATTAATGCATGCAATTTTTAAATGTTAATACATCAAATGTAATAGGATGAAAGAGACTGAACTCCACAACACAGGGTATCCCAGTGTGAGGCTCAGTGATACTGTCTACCTCAGAACCACTGTATTTATTTACTCTTTTGTATTGTATCAATAAATCAAATCAATAAATCAGTCCAGTATTTTAAAGATTAGCCGATACATAAGACAAACAGACTGACAACAATTTTAAACACTGTATTTTAGTCAAAGGTATCGTGCAAACAACTAAAACAGCTTGAAAAATATTGTTATTTCGACAATAAAAACATACACTTCAATTTTATTTATTTGTATTGATGGACACATATTACCACCTACTCACATATCCTAAATTATATTATGTGGACAATTTTTCTCTTATCAGTAACTATTCAGGTTATGAGGTTCCGCTAATATATTTTAATATATATTTATTTATTTATTAATAGGAAGATCAACAGCATGTAACAATTTGAATAGCTTAACGTAAATAAGTGTCAGGGAGCCAATAACAGATCTTCACGAATAAACTTTTGAATGTAAATACAAATTTTGTGAACATCAAAACAAAAGTACAAAAGTAAGCGCTTAATTATTACCTACACTAAAACTAAAAATAAAAAAAACACATAAAAGATCGCTATAAATATTTGTAAAAGAAGTCCTGACTGAGCATCCGTCTAGCCGGTCCAATTTCTGTATTAAATATATCAATATCTAAATATTTGCATAGTTTCTTAGTATTACCACAGAATAATAAGTACAAGTAGTATTACTGCTCGCTCTTATATTGAGTTATCAGAGTCTGATTGTTAAGTAAGTATGTAATTGTTTATTCTCTAACATCTAAATACTTTAATTAATTGAAAGTTACATATTTGTATCATTAAAGCTGTCAATTTTCGTTTATTAAATTGAAGTCTGTAGCTTGACCTTCATCAAACAGTAACAATGCCTCAGAACCGGCAATATTTGCATTGCTATCATTATATTTTGTGGTACATTTATATAAATTTATTATTCAATTTGCAACTTTAATTCTTGCCATTTTAGTTATTTTTGTATTTATTGTCATGATTTTTTATCTAATGGCAAGTGGTATTTTAGCGGCCAGTAGGCCCCATCTTTGTAATATTCGTCGTATAAAAAGTTATTTTTCAGTTCGGGTCCCAACCATTGCATGCAGCATACCTAACTATAAATTTGCATTACTAACTGCCAGGAAGTATTTGAAAGGTCAAAACTCCAGCACCTGTTAACTTTCAAAAGCCAGTTATTTCGTAAAAGTCTTATCAGAAAATGGTTTCCCATCAGCAAAGTATCTAACATTTTATTACGATAGTTCTACAATTTAAATACGTCTATACATTAAATATTATCAAGTATTACGTAAAACTACAGGGTTAAATACGTTACTTCACGATAAATTGGCTGATAAGAGCACGTCTAATTTATATTCAAACATCCTTAATGAGTTTACTGCTATTTAATTCGAAGTATGTACCGAATCGGTAAATAAAAAAATGGTTTACAAGAGTACGTACGGTTAAGTTAATGTATCTAAAAACTAGAAGTAGTAGAAAAGATATGGTGTCCATGATAGCACCTGTTTTGAATGTGGTGATAAGCTCCTATTATAGCTCGGTCAGAGTATTCAATAAACTTCCAATAGAACTTAAGAGTATTGTGTACAAAAATGAGTTTGGATCCAAACTTAGGGCTTTTCTTGTCATTGGGTGTTTCTACTCAATAGAAGAATATTTAAAAATACATTTATTCTAGTGTTAATGTAGTTATTATACATGCCTTTTTATTTTGTGTTTTTCATTATTTATATTGGTAAATTGACATTATTTAAAATAAATTAGTTAATTTTATTTGGATAATTTCTAACATGACTGTGAAATTTATAATATTTTATTTAATGTTTTAATTTAATTATTTATCTTAATCTATGTCTAACATGACATAGATTAAGATAATTTGTATCGTATTTTCAACACAATTAATATTGTTTATGAAATAAATGAAATGAAATGAAATGACTCTGTACTAGATTATTCGAAGTATGTACGAAATCGGTAAATAAAAAAATGGTTTACAAGAGTACGTACGGTTGAGTTAATGTGTCTAACAACTAGACGACTCTACTCGACGAATGTAAAACCAGATTTCTGTGATTCTTTCGCATAAAAGCTACTGGTAGATTTTTATTAAAATTTAGCTTAAATAGCTTATTTTCTGCATCAACACTTAGTGTACTGTTATCGACGTACTACGCGGGCAGTTGTTTATTGCTAATATTTCCCATAACTAAAAGAAAAAATGTTTGGCTAATAGTAGTTACATAAGTCAATCGATAAATCAAGAATATTGGCCGAGTGCCACGATACAAAGAATCTAGTCACTGAAACTGTTTGTTTGTGATATTAAAACTTCTCCAATTAAGATAAATTGGTAACGATTCGCAATAACAATATATTTTGTTGGCATTTAAGCGTTAACTATACCTATTGAAATTAAGGGTTGTTATATAAATAACTTTGACTACTATCCAGCAGTAATGGCACAGTAATGGTTTAGAAATCTCTAATTGTTGATGTCCCGAATATTTAAATACTTAGCAAATATTGGCTTTCTAATTGATTTATATATAGATAGCATTTAGCCATGCTTAGAAATCTAATACTAATAATAGTCGAAATAATTTTTTGGACTTGAACCGGTGCTTGAACCCACGGCGTTAGGATTCCGTCCAATCGCTCTCGTCTGGGCTTCTGCTTCTTTGCGTGTCAATAGAAAATACATGGAAATGCATAATACTAAATTTTGTAAAACAAAAAATTTGCCACAAGAACGGCATTATCGGTGGCGCTCCACAGGTCGTCTATGGTACAAATGGTGGGACATAAAGGGCATGTAAGAAAGTGAGCCACTGTCTGGGCTGTCCAAGCCACATTACAAATTAACGTATCTTATGTCTCTAAGATACACGTCTTTTCGGACGTCTCGTGTCATATTAGTAGATAACAAACAACCAACAAAACTGATGTTACAATCAATACAAATGCTGTATCCATGAACACGATTACGTATTTTCCAATTTCTAATTGATTTATATATAGCATTTAGCCATGCTTAGCAATCTAATACTAAGAACAGACACAGATTTTTTTTTACTGTTCTTAGTATTAAATATTGGATTGCCATTTCAACTTTCATATCGATAGAATATACTCTCTATTAATTAACTAACGATGCAACTTCATTACGAAAGTATTTGCAAACTAATATAAGATTGTTTTTACTATTAGGTCCTAAACTGACCTAATAGCCTAAAAAAATGTCGAATGTCTACTGTAAATTTTAGTAATCAGGCACGATCTCGTCTCACACATAATATTTGTAAGCTATAATCCTATTTTAAGCAACATTACAAAATAATTTCAAATCTAAGGATGTGCGATACGTGCGTACAAATATAGTTATTATAGCTTAGATTACATCAGTTAGTCTAGGTCGTATTTTAGTGCGCCTATTTGAACTTTAGCGAACTTTTCATCGCTGGCCATAGGCCTTTAGCCGCTGACCTATCGCCCTCAGTATTTGCAGTATTATACGTGCCTACATGCGATAAAACACGAGTGTTTAATAAAAATGTCGTGGTTTAGAAAGATAAGCTAATACATTTTATCTTTTATAACTTAACTAAAAAAATATTTTACATCTTTTTTAAACATTATGGCTAACGTAAAGTTTACAAACTAATAACTAGATAAATAAATAGGCATTGCTGTGTGTGTTAAAATAAGCCTAATATACGTGATTTTCACCCAATTTCAATGTTCGCCAGTTTTCATTTACTTGAGATTACAAAATTAAATTACTTAAACTAGTGGTTACAAAGTGGAGCACTTGGCTCTAGAAGCACCCATTAACTATTGCAACAAATACAACAAATAACATAATAAAAATAATGTTTGCCAAGTATTCCAGATATCTGATTAGCCTACTGGCAATAGAAAGTTTACTGGTAATCGATTTTATTCGCACTTAGTACTGAATGAGAGTCAACTTACAATTGAGCACCTTCTCCTCCGGCCCGACCTGCGGGAAATGCCTCTGGAACTTTTTCTGTCTCGACTTGCTCGGCTGTTTGGCATCTTTCTTCTCTGTCGTGTCACCCGTGCCTGAGGTGTTGAGCGCGCGGACCGAAGGCGCTGACCCTGAGAGAGGCTTTGACTGCCTGTGGACAACAGAAAAGAGAAATTATTATCTTCATAATATTTTATTTCAAGGGTCCTTGCACACCCTCGATCTGAAGGCTGCGATGTGACCTTCCGCTGAACCGTGAACGCGTTCGAAAAGGTTAGGGGCGGTTGAGCTACGATCTTGGGAATAGCCAAATGGGTATATTTATAAATCTTACATGTCACATCGCAAAGTAATTTTCTTTCAAAAAATTTGTCGAGTTGGAACACAAAATAGTTTAAAAAAAATTGTTAGTTAATAGAACACAATTATTCTGTGACCATTTACATACACTTGAGGTTCGTAAGCAGATGAAATCAGACGCATCACTCTGAAGCCTGAATTTCGTTCACAGAGGAAATTCGTTCACGTCTCCATGTAAAGTGGTTTTAAAGTAAAATTAATTTGATCACATACGGGTTTGCTCTACGTTGAGTTTGCTATACAATCTACGTAATACTAGCGAGTAAAGTTATAAATTTACGTATGTTCTTCCTGTTATAGTTGTTCGGTTGTATCGGATGGGGGGAAGAATTAAACCCGAGTTATCGCAATTTTGTATACAAGTTCCGTCATATTTAACTATAACAGCTTACCTAAAGTATCTAGAAAATAAATATTTCCTAGATCAAATTAATAGATTTAGCATTTATTGTGAAGAAATCCAAAAATACATATAAAATCGCTCAATCAAAGCCATTTCTCAGGTGTGGCCATTATCAACGTCCGTGATAATTTTATAGACTTAATGTTTATCGATAAAGCATATCATAATAAAAAGTGTCTGGTGTACCGTAAAAGATAACACTTTTGACAACCATAATCTCTCTGAAGCGCTGTCCTAGGTGAGCAACAAACGCGACGCGACCTCATACAAACGCCTCTGTTTTCATCAGTTCTCTGTTTCACTAAGGATAACGAGTAAATGCTTCTTATAAAAAAAAGAACTAAAAAACGAAAAGACCACGATAATGTTTGGCTTGCCGCAACCAAAATACGTGAGCAATCTACGAAGTAATGTAAACAGTCTGTCTATTTAGTTTTTGCGAGATTACCTAAGTGCCTAGCGTTGATTTCAGCTGTTAGTGATATGCATTTACGTATAGCACGTTTCGACGACTCCACATCAAATCTGAAAAGTGATTTGTATAACCCGCAATAAAATAGAAATTATCACAAACCAAACAGCATTTCAGAAACCTAACCAGATTACCTCTTTGCAAATCACACAGGTTAATCGCCCGCAAACATCCAGAACTAACCAGCAACCTATAAATTGTGTGCTCCTGTTATCCATACATAAGATCATCAATAAACAGGTAACAGACGCTATTAGATTAGCTATTAGCCGAGATAAGTTTAGTAAACCGTAATAGCCAAAGAGCTCAGCACTCCAAATCTTAATGTGCATTTTGTCTAGCATTTTAGACAAGCACTAGGAGTAAGTGCGGAGAGATTTGGCACGATTCCAAACCTTACTATAGCAGACAAGCGTCATATATATAGAACTGCCTACTTTTAGAAGGAAATTTTACTAAGTAACGTGTTACAATAGATTGTCTTTTTGGTCCAATGACCAAACGGAGATGGCCATCGTGCTTGTTGGTTTAGTATACTTTGCTATGCTATATAATTTCGCATTTGAACACCATAAGCAAACCGTATGAATGCGGACAAAAGATGTCCTATTCCTAGCAAGAAAATTAAATCATCCCAAAGTCTTCGAGCAATTCAGCCAGGCACTATAAGCAGAAAAGATAGCAATTAAAACTTTAGCACATCTTACCGATTATATGGAGATTTGCTGAACAAATGTATAACATACGGCTCATAAACCAATCTCCAGATATGCAAAAAGAAATTGTCCTATCTTATCGATCGCTCCATTGACTCTGAAAGCTTTAAATTTTACGACCAGTTGCTAAATTAGGATAAGTTGGCATACATTGTTTTACGACACACGCAAACGATCTTATCATAATAAAATGGTAGTAAAGCTGCCTAGACTAGATACTAGTCTAGTATTAAAGTAAATTGCTTAGACTACAAAAGTGGTTCGAGAATATGGTTTTTTTTTTTCATATTACCAAGAATTAGATCTGCGGCGTGGCAAGCACCATTTACAAAGACATTTGAACTAGATACTTGAAGAAATTAGTATTGTATTGGTTGCCATGCCTCGATCTCAAGGCATTAGTGGTCCTGAGGGGAGCCCACTACCTGGCCTAGCTGCGGTGGTCACTAATAACGTATTTAAGGTACCGGCGATCACCACCATGTGACTCGACGAGCACACGGCGGTGTTATTAGTGGGTGAGGAGCGTGAGGGCCCTACATAACCGCACCGTACCCCCTAACGATTTGGTATACGGTCAGGTATTTAAATCATCAAAAAAAAAAAAAGGAAACGAATAAGGTCAATATTTTGTACTTGTTATATTGAATTTATAGAATTGCACGATAAAATTATGCTATAATTGATATAAAGTGAAGAAGTTCTATTTGAATTCAGTGAGCTAGAATATCCTCCATAATCCTCTACTTTCTTGTGAAAATAAATTATCTTGCTGTAAAACACGTTTTTAAAAATCTTCAGTTGGATACATTATTTTTGCTTGCAATACTTTTAACCCTGACTGACATCTACCGGTGAACATATTGTAAGTAAATGATCCTATAATATGAAGAACCCATTTTAGCCTCATTACTAACCGGCAAACCAGCAAGGTCAAGATTGGGTCGGTTTCCTCGATAATACAGGCCAAAGGCCCTTGACTGTGGCGAAATGACCTTTTCAGCTATTAAGACATAATTGGCCAAGGTAACCAAGTACTAAAAGCACTTCAAAGGTCAAAATTAATAAGCACCTGATTTACTGAAGTCTATTCCGCGTCAATACGTATTGGAAGATACTAAATTAATCCTAATGGTCCAATAAATTATGTTTATTATCGTCTTAGAATAGAAGAAACCTAATTTAAAGTCAGAACAAGGCAATTATTCAATTGGAAAGCGTTGCAAATGTTTATGTGTTGGGCTACGTTTATAGCAGTAACAAACAATTTGAACTTTACTTTTATATGCCTCCGTCATTACTTACTTGCAAGATATTTATATATTATTATCATGTATAGCTGCTTTACTACGTCACTTATATAATATAGAATCCACGATACTTGTAACTATACGGAGACGAATATGTAATTAAATGTCAAGTAAAATAAGTGAAGATAATATTAATTCTGCAGACAGCAAGGCTAAGTTATTTAAAACACTAAATAACTTAGACAACGGATAAAAATATCAGTTATTGAAGACTTTTACAACGAATTGTGGCATCAAATTCTTGTACTCAATACTACCACATACTCCAACGGAACGAGCAATCATCAAACCAAGTAGTGCATAACTGTCAAACCCCTTCCAAACCGCACAGCTGTTAGTGGTGCCCAACAAACGATTCTGGGAAGACATTGCCTGCAACGGCTGCAGCACGCTTGGCTGGCGGAAGACAGGTTACGAGGCAATTTGGACCATGCCTTGTAGTGCGTTACAGTACGGTATTTACGTAATAAAAGGCCGTACAACGATAATTACAGATCTTTTGAGGTGATTTTCAGCACTATTCTTGCCGTCAATTAGTCATTCTATAGGCTGACCGCTTAACTGAGACTTCGCCTACGGGGTACAGGGGCGCGGGGGTATGGCGACAACGGGGACTGAAACAGCTGCGGGCGGTGGGGGCACTTAATGAAACATACAGGAGATGAAATGTACCAAGATATTTCCTAAGATATGTGACATCATAGGAAAAAAGAAATAGTGATTTATCAAATGAAAAATAGTTAAGAAGATACAAAATTTTAATAAACTTATGTACGTAAATAAAATAATTGAGAATAAACTATTATACTATTTTTTATCTAAACATATAATTAAATCGTAAGAAAGTCAAAACTTCTTTTGGGTCCAGTTTCTTTTTTCTAAAATTTATGTATACGTTAAAAGCCATTTGCTTGCACTGACTGTTTACTTTATGTCTGAAGATTTTTCGATTCATCTTGAGATTATCATTACATGTGTACCTCTCACAAGGTGTCTGCAACAGTTAACACATGCGATCGCTACCCATGTAGCGAACGTAATGAACAATCACAAAAATTTGCCCACCGCCCGCAGCTGTTTCATTCCCCTTTGTCGCCATACCCCCGCGCCCCTGTACCCCGCAGGCGAAGTCTCAGTTAAGCGGTCAACCTATAGCAATATCGTTTCTGGTGAGGTTAGGCTATAAAATGAAGGGAAAGGACTGTTAAATATTAAGGTTATTCGTCCTCTGCGATGTTCATCAGCTGGACAAAATAAATAGTAGAAATCATTTTAAATAGAATTTCCAGGTCACAACACTAAAGCCACAGTTGCAATAAAAATATAAGGTATGCTCACTATTAATATCTAAGTTCATGGGAACTGCAATATTCACACAAGTCCATGATTATCTTACACGTGACAGCGCTGACCTACAAATGACGAACCACGTGGCCCCATGGCGTTTATCAACCATAGTAATTGCAATACACACGAATACAGTAATCATGCTTGTATGTTTTAGACCATTTGTGTGCATGAACATGGGGCTTTGTCTTAGTCTGGGTGTTTCTATGTATAATAAGTATTTATTTACAAAAGATAAGTATATATGTATTAGTATCAGTTATTCTAGTACCCATAGTCCAAGCTCTGCTTAGTTTGGGACTAGATAGCCTTGTGTGTAAGTTGTAAAATATGTATTTATTATTTATTTATCTTTGCTTAGCAGAGTTTTAAGGAGAATATTTTGTTTTTATTTGTTTATTTCTTAGGGCGCGTTCCCACTGAGTCGTTACGATTAATTTATCGTTGGACGACTGTCGTCTCTTGCTGTTCCCATTGATACGATTGTTTGTCGTCAACATTTTTTATCGTTTAGCGACTGTCTTATCTAGCTGTTCCCATTGGATTGCGACGACATTTTATCGTTTCACGATAGTCGATTTGTCGTTTACACATCATTAGCAAGCTACAAATCTACAGTCGCCTCTACGTTTTCTTGGAGATCAGTAGTGCGTTTAGGCCTCTAAGTTCAATGGACGCACAAAGCAAACCGAGTACAGGCGCGAGGGGGAAGGGAAATCACGTGGAAACGACGAGACGATATTTTTATCGTGGCTACGATAGATTTGCGGTAACGTTTTAGTCGTAACGATTTTTTATCGTTTTACGTCTGTCGTGCTAGCCGTTTCCACTATTACGACAATCGGTTGTCACTGCAAAAAATGTCGTAGACGACAGTAAATCGTGTCGTTCTAAATGTGAACACTCCCATTTAAACATATAAGCCACGACACTTAAAACTACACGATTATCTGTCGATACGACAAAGTGGGAACGCGCCCTAAGGGCATGCGAGTTGCAAAACCTACAGACGGCAATTTTATTTTCAAAATATTATTAATATCACATTTTAGAATCAAAGCTTGCCGAAATAAACGATCGATAATAATTATAAAATCGATTTACTACAATAATAATAATATAATGAGTAATCTTCAATCAGATTTTTTTATATCTTAAAGCTAAAATGCATGCAATGATTTTAATTTAATTGGCTGAAATTCAGTTTCGCAGTTTCAGAAACGTGATAGAAATATAAAGGCAATTAGCGGACAAAGCCGTGTGCAGAAGCAGGTAATCCTAAACAATAGCACGCTTTAGTCACGTAGTAATTGTATGCATAGGCACGTTGGTCCTTTGACTAGCGGTATCAATACTCCAACTGAAGCCTTTCTTTCATAATAAAGGATTTGGAACACGTAATGTAACGTCTGCCAGGTATATTCTAATAAAGAACCCTGTTATTTGTTTAAAGAGACTCTAACTAGATAAATGGGATCTTAGATGTACCGCAAATTTACTTCTGACAAAATTGTAATAGCTCCAATTAACAAAGCTGCAAAGCGATTAAGAGAATAAATATGCAATATATGTATTTAATATAGAGATAAACCCTACCAGTCGGCCATACTGTCACCTAATAAATATATTACGAATAATAGTGACTATTGTGTTGTGTTCTGACAAACTTTGAGATAAGTCCCAACCAGTTTAGGTTACGTTATCAATAAATAAATAATTTACAGGTGGTTGGTTCACCTTAAAACAAGTAACGAAAAAGTTATTTGGTATCTAAATACACCTTAATTTACTTCACAATGACATCGAGTACTAAGTAAGTTTTTATTTTCAAAAAGTAGAATAAGATATCAGGGCCATAGTTGCCTAAAGTTTCTCACCAACATGCAATGTTTCTTCATATTTTCTGTATACTAAACAAGCTACGGATTTGGTAACATTTGGTTATGTTTTTGTGGTGCAATACCATGATATACGGTGTGTACCTTACAACATTAGCTCTACATAAACAATAGCATGAAATCCCCAAAAATTACAACAAAAGCAACGATGTAAGAATTCTTTGCTTATCATCTATTTACGGCCCTGACAACTAATATATAGTAGGCCCAGGGCCGGATTAACCCTTAGGCAAAAAAGGCAACTGCCTAGGGGCCCCGCATCGGTAAGGGCCCATCGTGGACGAAGGATTTTTTTTATATATATCCCAACAAACATTTTAGTGCTTACGGCAGCCTTTTTTTAGAGCTCTTAGTATTATATATGGTACATAAGAACTTTAGTTGCAATATTCGACTCTACAGTGGGGTTAGTTATATATAATTAAACCTTCCAAAGGTAATAAAGTAATAAAGAAAAAAATTATAACTTAAGATGGTAGCATGGAGTTTATCGAAACCATTGTATAACATATTCCTATAGCTTTAAGTGGCACAAACCAATAAAAGTAATTGTAAGGTGTCTACTAACACTTACTAACGGCTGATATTCTACTACGGAGTTAGTAAAATGTCTTGTTACCCTTTAGGCTTACCCTAATAGCTTAAAGAAGTATTAAACGCTGGGAGTGATTGTCAGGTGTGTACTAACACTTACTATCAACTGGTATTCTTTAAAAGAGTTAAACAAATACTTTGTACCACCTAACAAGTTTTGTCGATCCTTAAGAGTTAGTAGGAAAGCTATAAGCATCTAAAAAGTGTTGATTATAAGTTCTATAAAGCTAAATTTTGCAAGAGTTAAAATCTACCTTTAAATCATTTCAGGCTACATAATGGGGTTTATTGGTAGTAATATTGTGGATTTTATACAAACTTGTTTATAGTAGCAACCATCATGCAAATTTTATAACTCTTCATTATCACTTGAAGTTGAGTAATAGGATTTCAGTCACTAAATCTAACCTAAACTCAAAAACTATAACTATAGATTGTAACGTTTGCAAAGCGGCGTTTATTTTAATTATTTCAAAATGAAACCATGGATTGATAGAAAACCAGCGGGTGGAGTCAAAAGAAAGGCTTTGAGAGAATATGAAAATATAATTAGATTATCGCAAATCCAATCCGATGAGTCTACATTAGTTAAGACAAAAAGTTAGTTAAGACATTACATTTAGTGGAGAAACCGTGTTTCCTGAATCAAATCGAGAAAAAGACTTTGATGTTATCTAGGCAACAGTTCTGACATCCATAGAAGTACAAAATACAAATTCAGTGACCTCGATAACGATTCATATCAAGAGCAACCAACTAAAATACAACAGGGTTCCGTACAGCAGCAAATTATCTCTGATGGTGAAATTGGTAAATATCCTCTTATCTGTGATGATCTGTTACCTCTCAGTAGTTCAAACACCTCATATGACGAACAAGAAAGTGAATATACGAAAAATATAAATTTTAAAAATCATTTACGAACATGGGCTATACAAAAATATATAAGCCAAGCCGCTTTAAAAGATTTACTTTCAATTTTAAATAAGAGATTTACGGATATTTTACCGTCCGATCCAACAGCAATTTGTCTTAAAACAATCGAAGGTGGTGAATATTGGCATCATGGGATTATTATGCCTTTAACGAATATACTCGGAAATTGTATACGGCTGCCAAAAAACATTCTTTTGAAGTCTACCTATATTTAAAAGCTCTAAATATGAATTTTGGCCAATATTGGCTAACATTTATCAAGGTGACACTAGTGATCCATTCATTATTGGCATTTATTATGGGAAAGGTAAACCAAAAAATCTAAATTCGTTCCTAGAAGATTTTGTAAACGAAATGAACATCGTTTTAGAGCAAGGAGTTTATGTTAAAGGTACCAATGTGAACGTCAAAATTAGATGTTTTATTTGCGCGATTAATCTTGGTAGACTGCTGAAGTGCTCACTGACCGAGAGCCTACGCCAGAGTGACGCGAGCGCCTCGCACTTCGCAAACTCCAGGTAGGTAACCAGGCCGTAAAGCGCAAACGCGGTGTCCATTAGGTACCACCTACCTACAATATTGCTTTTTATATGCGACTTATTTACTGAAATAAAAGGGGAAGTTTTGTAAATTACGAAAAAATACTCACACTAAATTCGTAAAATTAATAAATTTATTAAATAAAATGTAAAAAGTAAGTAATAATGCAAAGTACCTATAATATTTTTTTTCATATAAATGGACTACAATAATTATGTCCTATTATTTCAACATTAAAAAAAACTACTTTTTATGTCATTCCTTGTATGTGTGTTTTTCAACTTTTTTGTATTTAGAAAATTATGTTGGCAGCTAATATTATTATTAAACTATTATAAACATATCATTCAGTCTGGCGTGTGATATCTATAGGGTTTTTTTCAAATGTTAACAGAACCCTAAAAATTATCAGCTTAAAGCTCCGCGTAGAACTATTACAAGTTAAACCTATACCTACAATGTTTGTTTTTCACTTTTATAAACATGTTGTAGAACTTCTAGTGCCATATAAGTGCTTATTTTCAGTATTTAATCACTGCAGGAGGAATAACAGAGTTAGCAGGATCCTTAAGTAATTAGAACTAAGACGCCATTTATGAAAGATAACCTATACAAAATTGTAATAGAAAAAACTTTTTAACATGTTACGGTTACCGCTTATTTACATAAATTGTTCATAATTTTAAATTAGAATGTCTAAACGAGGTACCAGAAATTGATAAATACGATAAATAAAGAAAAATAAAAAAATTGTGCGGTATGTTTTACATTATTTTATCATCAAAAGTAGTTTATTTTTGAGGCGCTTCAAAAATGAGATGAAAACTAGTATATATTATTACCGTAAACTTACCGCCGCATGAGATTTAATACCTATAACACCCAGTAATCTTAAACACTTGACTTACCTTAAATATTTTATTAAAATCTAACATACGTCACCACCATGAAATGAATTGCATTCTGCAAAATATTATCACTATTGACTTTAGCAAGAACGTAAAATGTATGAAAACAGTTTTAATATTTAGCGCTTTTGGTGATATTTATTCCTACTAAATCAGTCCGATATATTCCCAAATTTTATATTGGTTACAAGAAGTAACCATGTGTAACCATAAAAGTTATTTAAGTGGTTTCCATAACTTGTCAATCACTTTAGCTTGCAGTTATAACCTGTGTATAGCTTATATAAAACTTTAAGTGATAATCACTGCTGCAATAGCACTGTTCTAACTCTTCCTTATACCTCTTTTATCACTACTCTATATCCATTAAGTCACTTCAAGCTCTAACACGAACAGGCCCAAATCAGGGTTATATGAGAGATACAGAACGCTTTACCACTAAATTGTAAATGCCTTTACAGAACCTTTGGTTCTTAAAATTCTCTTAAGCAGCTTATGTAACACTTATTCTTATAACCAAAATGTTAGTTGGGATGTATATACAAACTTAAATGCTAATTAAACTTTATTTCATTTAAAACCACTGTGAAGAGGACTACTATGACGCATATCCACATTTACATTATTTTTCTAATTCATACAGTTACATTATAATAGTTTGATGGTTTTTCTTTTAAACGTTATCTTGAATAATATGAAAATTACGAAAAAAGAGATTCATGGGGCCCCGACCATTCCATTGCCTAGGAGCCTCGACATGGTTAATCCGGCCCTGAGTAGGCCTATAAACATTTATATAATAATAATAGCAGCCCTGTATCTAGTACATGTCCCACTGCTGGGCTCGGGCCTCTTTTCATGATGCGCGGATTGGTAGACTTCACACGACCTCGAGTACTTTTTAACACTCTCAGGCATGCAGGTTTTCTCACGATGTTTTCTTTCACCGGTAGCGTTATAATCATTTACTTTAGACAAAATAATGTTTTATTATGACTGATAGCAAGTCCTAGCCGAAGCTCTTCCACTTCACAAAACAAATGGGTTAATGTTAACGTACGACACAATGTGCCTTGAGGTGTTTAAGCGACGGCACAATAATACGATTCACATTATCTAAACTAAATCGTTATAATAAAGGACTAAACAAACAATATACCGGCGATATATAACCCTGTTTTGTCGTTTGCAGAACGAAAGCTTATTATCAGTCAAGTAAAGGAAACAAACCGTAGGTATGTTGATAGTCCAACACGTTCTCCTGACGAAGAACGGACACAATGATCGATTGATATTAAACATTGTAGTGAAAACGGAAACAGATATCGTTGAACCAAGTGTCAAGTTTGCATTGCACTTAATGCACTGCACGCAGTTATATTTCACTATGAGCAGAATGTGTGAGTTTTGATTATTTTTCGCAATTTCAGTAAAATAATACTAGATAGCAGCGATAGCTAAATGGGAGACCGTAGGAAAGCGATGTTAAAGTTCTTGGGTTCTAACACACACCTCTGTCAATAAATCGTTAAGATTCATCTATTCGAAATTATGTATCATAAAAAATATTGTGAGGGAAAATATCGTGAGGAAACCTGTATTCCTGAGAGTGCCTAAAAAGTCCTTGAGGGAGTGTGAAGTCTACCAATCCGCACTTGGCCAGTGTATTGAACTATGGCCTAACCATTCTCATCATGAGAAAATTCCTGAGTCCGGCAGTGAGACATGTATTAGATACAGGGCTGCTATTATATACTAGATTCAGTGCGAGAAATCCCGAATAACTTTTCTGTCTTTTCTATTGAAAACATCAATATATGTATAAAAGTAAACATCACAAAATCAACAAGGCAGGTCTACTATTCATTTTCTTTATCATTTTTGTTGATAACCGCCTGAACCGTCTTCCTCGCTATTACATCTCTTATATTTCGTTCTTAGAAGTAGATAAGATTCGGAGAAAAGGGAGCGTAATTTCTTTGATTCTTTTGAAGTTTGAATATTCGAGAAGTTGACAACCGTTTCTATCCCGAACTTGGGGTCCGTAAATTTATCCACACCCGATAAAACCCACTTTGAGAAGGGATTGATTCAATAAAAAAAAGCTTTTTTCCTCGTTACTGCTTAATCGCGATATTTCAGGCAAGTTTTTTCAACTTTTATCAATATTATCTAAAGTACTGTGTCACGAAAAACTTTTTATTACTTATTCCCTAAAGATGGAAATCATTATTTTCAGGTATTAACAAGCATAGAAAAGTTTATTATGTGCCATTGGGTTTGTTTAAAAAAAATCTGACATGGCGCTTAGTATTAAAATGAGAAATAATTAAAAAGCTTACTTTTTCAAGAAGAACACCCCCATTTCGGACAGATGAAATAAGATCGCGAACACCTAACGACGACACGGCGACACTTAAAACTGACCGAGAACCGTATTTGTCCCAGGTTATAATGCATCCATACGGGATTTAGGAGCTTGACTCCAAAAAAAATCCCATTCGTGTCAAGCGAAAATGGACCTTACGTAAAGGCAACATGGCGGTTGGAAAAAATTGTCCTAAATACATTAAACATCAAATGACGCATGTATCTACGCAAGTTATTGAATTTCAATACACCGCGTATAATAGGCCACTGATAGGATGTTTATCGACAAAGACAATCGGGACGTTGGGACTCAATGCAGTTGTTCTTGAATTAACAAGTATGCAAAGATATTATGCAACTTTTTTATTTGGACATTCACAACGCTCAATACAAATTATTACTTCAGGACTGGTTTAAGAAAATTTATAACATATTTTTTTTATGTTTCGACATTATAACTCTGTCATAAAATTTCTGTCGCCAAAATGTCTCAGCTTCTTAATGATCGATATTATTTTTTATTTCTGAAAACATATTTTTTTATAATTATAACAATTTTACTTACTTAACTTCAAGGCATAGTGCCAACTCAAAGGAAATATTAAAAGAGCCCGATAAAAAGTAGATTAAAGATTAAATCATAATCTTACCCATTAGCACGTCCATTGTCATAGCCGCTCTCTCCACTAGATTCCTCCGAATGCTCGAAGGAGGCATTATCCACCATTTTTTTGTATTCACTCACTGTTTAAATTCGATTTAAACACTTCGTGCATCGCAAATATCGGCTTTCGTTTGAAGTTTAGCATATTTTTGCTAAATAACGAAATAACTGAAGAAAGCACATAACACATAAGTCTTAGTTACTGATTTTAGGATCGTATTGGTCGGTAAATATTAACCTATCAATTTAGGCCATTTGGGCCCAAATTGATAGACACGAGGTTAATAATCGTCGCTTAGTGATTTTATGCAAGCCCAAATGAACCTTGTAACTAACAGCGTCAATATGTTTCTTTCTACTCTTTCTATTGGCTATTATTGGATATGGTTACTAAAAAGTCTTTCTTGGTTTACTAATGGCTAAGCAAATACTATTTACGTATTAGACGACTAGTATACCAAGAGCATCCTATTTGTCGCTATGCGTTTGGTAAAAGTAGCAATATAATGATTTTAATATTACTAAGCGACATACAGCAGTATATTGGGCCTTATATCTTCCTTACTAATATGATTAATTCAAGAAGTAACTCTGTTTGTATGTTTAACTGTCTGGGGTGTTGTATATAATTATGTAGATGTATCAACATCGATCAACCGTCGATTGATGTACATATTTGACGTTTAAAGAGACAATAAGAGCGCACCACGCATACGCATCGCGCTGTTTTGCGTCGATTGATGCATGGATCAACGTCGATCGATTTAGATGCAATACACGCGATTTACACCTTCACGGCAAACCTGATGCACTGACACATGCCAAAATACACGCGTTTAACCTATGGGGTGCGCAGAGCTGGTAATAATGAACATTGTTATGAATTTGTTTAATACCCCAGTCATACTACTTTTATCAACGTACCACGTCTAAAATGTATAAATAAACTAGCAATAAAGTTTACATTATTAGCATGATTGACAGGAGCTAACGTCGTAAATATCGAAGACGTTAGTCACGATCACGATCATGAAATAAACAGTAAATTATCCATTAAATTATTAGGGAGACATTTAACGACCTAATACATCAGGGATCTGACAGGAAAAACATGTAGGTAGTAGTAGGATTATTTCCTGCATATTTTTGATAAGGGATATAAAAAAATTCCAACAGGAAAATAGTTTTAACAGGAATAATTACCGAACATAATAAATACAAAAATAAAATTCCCAATCATTAGTCACTAATATATGAAATAATATGCTCTCAGTTCTATTATTAAATAGTACCTATGTTTAAATTGAATAATTCGACGTTTGTCGCTAAATAAAATACCTATTCAAATTCAATAGCACTTGCTAACTTTTGCGTCAATTAGACACAGGTGTTTCGTATGATAAGCAGATTATTTACCGATAAGGATTTAATGTTGAGATTAAATACTTTATTATTAGTTCCTAGAGTATCTAATATTCGTTAACGAGAATATGTATACCCATAATAATAATAATAATCTCTTTGCTCTAAACTTGTATTGTATGAAGTAGGTAGGCGTCTCTAATAACTTACACAATACATTTTAAATCATTGTATGAATAAGGCAAGGAATAGATTTTTGTTCATTATACATATGAAAAAATGTAATAAATACTCGTTTTGATTAGGTATTTCAATGTTTTAACACTTCTAACAGACGATGACATAAATGATCACGCCGCCATGCAATGCTGGGTCAATGGAAATTGTTCACTTGAGCAAAAGAGGACGCTACAAACCGGTCTAGAAAATATTACTACAACAACAACAGATTTACTACATTCAAAGCATGCGCACGATCCTGTTTAGAACAATTATAAACAGAAGCAAAAAATACTAGCAGATCACATTGTCGATCGCGAAACCTCATAATGCTAAGACATTTCCATACACTTCACAGATAATATAACCGACCGGCACGAATCTATGCCACACACCACACTTTTTGTACAGACACGGAAAAAACCGACGAGTTTTTACTGACGTTCAACGAATAATTATGAATTATAAACAGCGTAACGAGACACAAATGTAGCGGTCCGTCCGCGCTCGCGAGAATAACTGTTGAAAACAGTTGTACATAAATGGTATCTAGTTATAATATCGATTGTGTATCGAGTTCGAACTAATTTATCGCCACGATAAGATAGCAAGTTACGAGCAAACCAAAACATTGTAAAATTATACGCTTGTGTATTTTTCCAGAAATTGTTGAGCATATTTATAAGAAAAACGGTTTGTTTTATCAACAAGATATGATAGATCGAGACGTTAGTTCGAACTGAGGTGAAGTTGAGGTAAATGTTGTCGAGTGACCTTGCGACTGGTCGAGAAAAACATTAAAGAATCCGGCCGGCTCGCAGAGAGATCGAGTGTTATTGACATCGATAAGAACCAAGAGAAAGGTACACTAGAGTCGTGCGATTAACGGAAGACGCGAATCACCTGAGCCCATTCACTCTCCCGAACACCGCACTGGTACAGTGTGATTGCGACGCGAAAGTACAGTACACTGGGAACAGTGTTTGCCACCAAGTTAAGCGACAATGTTTATAAACAGCGAATATACGAACAGAAGACAATTGATTACAAAAATAAATTTAATTTTTTATATTAAATTCTCAGATCCTTTACAAAACAAACAGGTGATTAAATTTCAAAACAATAATTTTATTGTTTTTTATTATTTCACGGGATATAGAAAAATATTTGATGTACGTTCTATTTCATTCTACATCAAAGACGACTTGCCAACGTGTGGTGCAACTACGAAACGAAAATATATTTAATAAATAAAAAAATATTTATTATTTACAGAAAAATATTCATATTGGATCTTAAATTAAACTAGTCTAATAACTTAATCTAAACTTAATAAGTCAATGTTAGAAGACCTCGTAACCAAAATGCTGGCAGCATTACTGCGTTCTATTGCGATACTAAGTCATTCGCCGAAATATAAAAAATATTATATGCGTTATTAAATATATATTGAACAAATTATACACAATAAATTGTTCAAGACGACGTCTTTGCTGTCTGTACTAGTAGGAGTATATTCGCGCGGAACGAGGACGCCCGGGAACATCAATATTATCTGAGTTGATTGGACAAATGGGCTCAACAACTGTATCGCTTCACACGTGACAACACGTACTTTGGTCCTAATATACGTTGTTTAATCCTAATCTACCGCGTTAATTTCCATTGATGTGGTTATAAACGTTAATTAGCAAACATGCGCAATAATTTTGTTGACTTTATAAGATAATTTATGCAGGTTTACATGATTAATTTTCACCGAATTTTTTTATTATGGTAATCAATCATCCAGTACTTTATTAACAAAAGTATCTTTAGTAAGTGTGTGATAACATGAGCAATAATCAATACCGAGTAGTTATGTAATAAATATTCGCACGCGCACTTGCGAATATTCACAAGTTTTGGATATTCGCAATCGTAAAAATTGATGCGAAAAAAAACTGATTGCCTGGTCTCTCTCTTCACATTATTATTGCTATCTTGTGTACGCGCACCGATACACAAGATATATATATTTGCATCTTATTTTTTTTCGTACATTGTCATGGCAACTTTTCAAGTGCATTTATAATTATAAACACGTTGATCAATAGGGCTAGGTTTATCAAGATAAAAAGCATAAAAGTAAGATTTTAAAGAAATAGCGCAGTTGCCAGAAGCAATAGAGAGCCTTACAAAATTAAAAAAAAACATAATAAGTCTCTTGCAACTGGTTGAATTAGTCCATATCAAGCTAGTGATAAGATCTTGAATTGCATAAACACTTACTATCCTAAAATAATAAATACTATAATGTGCCTGTTTGATTGTTCCGCCAACAGGGGTAAAACACTAAACTGATAGTGCACATATAAATTAGTACTATGTATAAACTTCCTCGTTGGTCTCGTGATTGGCGTATTTAACCGCGAGGAGATGCCCCGGTTCGGCAAAGTGTTATAATATGTGAACTTTCTGTCAGGAAATTCACAATAGCAGCTCGGAGTTGGAAATATGCCCGATGGACGGCAATAAGCTAACCCTTCTATCCGACGGGACCTAAAACATTACAGGTGAAATGTGGGTGTTGTACATCTCTGCCACACCCTTCTGGGTAATATAGACGTGACGTTATTTATTTATTTATAAAACTTCATATACAGCAGTGTATATAGGCGGACTTAATGCCTAGGGCATTTTCTACCAGTCTACCTTCAGGTGGTGCAGAGATAACAAAGTGGGCGAAGTCAAGTACTCGATAGTTCAATGAGAGTAAAGCAATAAATATTATAATTAGAAACATAAAATATAAATACTAACCATAAATAGATATAATGTGATAAATATACACATAAACATACATAAATACTTAAAACGATACATAAATACAAATTATACCACAGTCTGTTGTGACAATTCTGCCGTATTCTTAAGAAATAGTTGGCCAACTTTCATTTATTTATTTTTATTTATTTAAACTTTATGCACTTAAATGTACAAAGGCGGACTTAATACTAAAAAGTATTCTCTACCAGTCTACCTTTGGGTGATGCATAGATGAAGATAGTAGGTGCAGTTTTAAACACATGTGAGGCAGACACTTGGGTAATAAATTAATAGCTATATAAAATACAGTAATATATTTTATACTAATACTTACATAATTATTATTATAAAATATATATATAAACAAAATACAATGTTATGTTATAATACTATGTAGAGAAACCCCAAGTATAACTTAGGCCGCTTTACATTTTTGGAAGTACCAAGATAATAGAAATATCAGAAAGACTGCACTGCATCTGCATCAACGTAATATGAGCTGATATAACGGCTAGATATTTGATACATGTTTTCTAGGAACCCAGGTAGACAACAGACTGACAGTTTGCATTATTTAGGCCACACATAGCCTAGAGTTATTGAAACTTGATATATTAAAACTAACGCGCTTGTGTAAGGAAAAAAAAAAGACGCTCGAAGGCAAACATAACTAGACAATAGAAATGCGACGACGCGACGGCGTTACTATAAATGCCAATATTTAGGGATTAGAAGTGCTACAAAGCTTGTGCCGTTTTTAACCGACTTCAAAAAAAGGAGGAGGTTCTCAATTCGGCTGTATTTTTTTTTAATGTTTGTTCGCCGATTACTCGAAGACGCGTGGACCGATTTGAGAAATTCTTTTTTTGTTTGAAAGGATACACTTGTCATGTAGTCCCATTTTTTTTCAAGTCACGTTCTGATGATAGTCCTAGAGAAATCGAGGGCAACCCTCAAATTTAAAAGGCTCCTATATTGTTTTTTGTATATTATCTAAAGCTACTCAGATATTTGCATCTAGTCGTCAGCATTTTATGTTGCTGAGTTAATGCTGGAAGGTACATCTCCTCAACGGTTAGGAGTACGGGGATAATTTTTTAAATACGGCACCTGCGTACTTACTTTACTTACTTACTTACTTGAAACAATACAGTAAACGGCCTCAAGGAGCCTACTCCTTGAGGCTGTTTACTGTATTCTTTCAAGTTATACACAGATGAGGCGAGACGTTAAATATTTCTTATGTATATTATTATTCATAATATGAGGTCATGATTTGATGATGGCATCCTAGAGAAATCATGGGTTTCAAAGGCTTCTAATATTGTTTTTCGTATATTACCTAAAACTATTTGGATATTTGCATCTAGCAGTCAGCATTTTAAGTTGCTGAGCTGATGCTGGAAGGTACAACTCCTCAACGGTTAGGAGTACGGGGATAATTCTTTTAATATAGGCACCTTAAATAAGTTTTCCGTCTCAAGTAACCGTCGTCTTCTCATTCGAGAAACATTCTTGCTCGGTCTACCCATCACTTAAAATCGTAAAATATAATAATTTTTAACAAAAAAAAACCGACTACAAAAAGTAGGTAAACTAAAAAGCAAAAAATAAATTTACTTCGCACAAAATAATACGTTTTTTCATTTAGTTAAATAGAAATTATTAAATAATTATTTCATTATTCTGAAGTCGGTGCCAAGTAAAAGCTATAGTTAACAACCTTTCTACAATATCAAATTACAGGACAAATATTAATTAATAATTGGTGGATTAATTGTACCTTGTATAGCATATACATTATAGTTAACAACCTTTCTACAATATCAAATTACAGGACAAATATTAATTAATAATTGGTGGATTAATTTATTGTACCTTGTATAGCATAATACATATTAGTACTACTTAGGACGGAGGATTACACTGTTAATTAGACAGGGCTCTTGCCTGCAAATCACTTAAAGTATCATTTTTCTCTCTGACAACAATGGTAAGAACTAATACTATTATTTCATATCAAACAAATTAGTGAACGTAAAGCAATTCTTCTGAAAAGAGCTTAATATTCAAAGTCATTATTTCAAATCATTATAATTAGAATACTACAGATGGAGCTAATTAAGACCATTTCTATAGCAAACCACGCATTATAACAATCAATTAAAAATTGAACAATCCTATAATTTTAACAAACTAAACTGATGTATGTCGCTAGGTGCCTATAGAGCCCCCCATTGAAAATTAAGAAAAGGTTCAGGTTGCTTTGTTGTTGGCACGAAGGAATTCTAAAATATATTTCAATACAAGTTAAACTTATTTTTGATTGAATCCCTTTGTTATAAAATCGGAGTTGCATTAACATATTACCTGTCCTTCCTATATTTAATTAAATTAAAATATTTCTATCCTTATTTCAAATGTATTTTGAAGCAATGCAATAAAATTAGTCAGCATACACTATATTTAATAAATACATACCTACTTTAACTGACCACTAATATTACATTCGGTTAATAATAATTTTCAACTGTCGTTACGAATCGGTATGCTAAAGCCAGAATTAACTACTTCCTTGAATATTGATCTCTTTTAGCCGCTTCATATTTGGTTTCATTTGGGCCTTTGTTTCTTTGGCTTAGTCCCAAAATAGATCCGAGCCGTGAAGCCAAGTTTTGTCTTAGTTGCCACTTACTCATTATAACAAGAAATTCCAAGATCGCAGCAGTGAGAATACGTGACAATTTTTGTATTATGTAGAGCCTTAGAATAATGTAGATCTAAAGTCTAAATGTACACTGTTTTGTTCAAGTCACCAGACATCTCATATAATAAACAATAAGAAACGATTTTTTTAATAAATTTAAATAGCATTTAGAAAAAAAACATTGCACAACAACATTTAACCGACGTGTTTTTCCACGATATTATTATGCAAACTAATACAAACTGGCTTTATAATTATATTTTAATAAATACGGCATAAAAAATGTGCATAACACAAAAGTGTGTCTAGGAACGTGCAAGCTACAGAAATCTAAATAATAGGACTGCAAACATTCATGTCTGTTTCAGCTATCACAATAGATGCCTGCTTTACGTCAGATATAGAGTTCCACAGTTTACTAGGCATACATCTATATATATAAAAGAAAGTCGTGTTAGTTACACCATTTATAACTCAAGAACGGCTGAACCGATTTGGCTGAAAATTGGTGGGGAGGTAGCTTAGAACCGGGAGAAGGACATAGGATACTTTTAAAATATTTTCGAGGGCAAAATTTTATCGAGGGCGAAGCCGCGCGGGGCAGCTAGTTCTGTATATACTTAGGTATATTGCAATAGGTCTGATGAAGCAAATGATTTATATAAATTGGCTGAGGAAACTAAGTTACAATAATATTTTGTTTATTTACGTATCAGCGACCGTACTGAGATGTAAGGTTAAACATTATGGAAAACCTTTACTTGTAAAATAAACTCACTATTTTTCACACAATTAAATAAGTTGTTGCGCTCACTCAAACAGTAAAGTTGTCTCAAAAACCAATTATTTACAAGAACTTACAATCTCCTAAAACTAGTCCTGCAGGCTAAAATTCATCAAAAGGTCGTCAAGCTGCAACTTGAATCAACAAATATTGAGGAAGAGTCTACACCTACACTAGAGGCCTAAGAAGTCATTTGTTGATGGCAAAACATAGCCCAAGTCTATGAAAAAGAAATGGTCACGGCATAATAAAACTTTAATATTATTTTAATAGAAAATATTAAATAATTATGTACTTCTTTTTCTTTTCGTGTCAATGACTATGGTACTTCTGTTCAATAATTTATATCTATATAGTTTTAGATCAAAAGGATGCGAATAGGACGCCTTTTTGGTTGTATAAGGTCTTTAAGAGTACAAGGGATAGGAAGTAATGGGCAGGACAACAGATGGGCGATCCACATTCCAACTAGTGTTGGATGTGTATATGTACTTGTATATAAATATGTACGAAAAGTAGGAATTAGAATAAAAGCATTCAAAGTGAATCATGTACGACGTTGCTGATATAAAAGGAGCACTTGCTTACAAAAGGAGCCACACACATTTGGGTGTAAAAACCAACGGCCGCCGCCGGTTAGATGACTCACACCATTCCCGTTTAAAGAATTAACAACACGTACTATTATTATACTTCCTTAATTTATTTATTACGCGTAAGACGTTTGGTCGTCGTACTGAACATTATACTATGAGCTAGTAGGAAAATCTTCTGTGCCACCAATGAAATTTAAAGATCACTAAAATAACATCTACCTACATGCGTTGCGAAGTACGTTAAATTTGTGGCGAAAAGTCAAGGCCTGAACGAGTTACCAAGTAATACAAACAAAAAGGAGCTCTTTTTTCAAAATCTAGACAACGGGTCTAAATCGCGTATTAAAAATAAAGGTAAATGAATACCTATGCCCGACGTTTCGAAATGAATTGCATCATTCGTGGTGACGAGCCGACTTTATTCACCTTTATAATAATTACGCGATTTAAACACGTTGTCTAATTTTTTAAAAATGTTCTCAAATGAGTTGTGAATGTAAGTTTAAAAACATAAAAAGTCACAACTACAACTCTGTGAATCACAGCAATAAATGAGATCAACATTCATGAAAGTCTGTATGAATCCCGCTTCTTAGATAAAACAAATAACTGCTTGTAAACAGTGATTAATATTGTAAATAAATTAAATAATACTTGATTTGAAAGAGTATCAACATAGCACAGGGAAGCCGAGTAGGTAACTAATTATGATAACTAGGTATTGATGCTTATTTGACATTTAATAATCCGCACATCTGCTGGCTAATAGGTTTTCAATCGTTACCAGAAGAAGCAAACAGAAAGGTAATTTATATTTACTCAGAACGTTTATTTTTATTTCAGTGGGCTTCAATATTCATCAACTTCCCAGTATCTGGATTATCTAAATGTAGATTGAAATAAATAATGAAAATAACCTACGTAACTACTAAAATTAGCATACGTCATACGTACGTAAAAGGTTAAACTAATATGATCATGGATTTAACGCGAATTTTTTGTATCCTCCGCCTTTTAATTGAATATCCAGAAATAGCTACCCTTCTATATAGATATACCAATATAAGTTCAGCTATTGGTTTACATTAATAAGCTATTGTTTACATTTCGGTGACGTCAAAAATAATTTTAGGTTTGCTGAACCAATACCATATTTGTTTTATAATCATTCGTATGAATATATTTATATCGTTTTACAATTCGAAAGTAACAGACACAGAAAATACGGCAAGAATTTTAAATCATCAGCAATGAATATTTGTTTAGTAACACTGCATCTATTTAGATAAGTGTAACAAAAAGGATTTTTTTTCTCTTGACAAGTATTTCTCGAAGATTGTTTCTGCTTTTCAAACACTATAAATGGCTTTTAGCCTCAGTCCGGCAAAACGGCGAATACGTTAAATTGAATGCTGTATTTGGTGCCTGCTATTTAGACAGGGAAAACCATAATCGAAAACTATATTTAAAATGAACTGAATAAGTTCTGAAACGGACCTTTAAGTGTGCAGGAATAATGTATATTTTAATTTAATACAACTAGTTGTACCAAGAATTGCATAGAAATATTGGCGTACAGAATAACCGCAATTTGAATTAAATATTAAGTAGCAAAATATTAAATTTAATACCAAGATAAAAACTGTTATCAAATTCTCGGAGCTCTAATGCTTTGAGCTTCAATGGAAGAAATAGAACAGAAATATACGTGTATTCCTGTAAAATACACGTATATTTCTGTTATATTTATTTCATCCTTTTTCCACGAAAACGTTTAAAACTTCTTCACCCGACATACATAGCCTTTTCCAAGTTTCCATGTAAAATGTCTCTTTGTGACCACGATTTCTCCTTATTTTAACCAAATGTAGGAGCGATGAACCATTTTTAGAGGTAACTAAGGAAAAAGGAAATTCGGCAATTCCTCTTGGTAATGGGTAAATCAGAAACAGGTAAATATCTTTGTGCGAATTGTTAGAAGGATACCTCTAAATAGAACGCAAGAGGAAAGATCGTTAAATTACAAAACTAGAATAAATAACTTAGAAACAGTTATAACTATGTTGAACCTACTTTTACCTACACTCTTGTAACTCCACGACAGTGAAAACGGCGATAAAACAAGAAAAAGCAAAATTACACATCTGCTCTGTGGAAACACAGGTGTACTTAAAAAAAACATTTGGATTCATTCAGCAAGATGAATCTGGTAACAAATACAATTCACAAATCATGTACCTTACATATTATATAACCATTTGGTTAGATTTAGATCTAGTCTCTCATGTCTATATTTCACCGGTTTTAACTGGATTTTCCAATACGTCAGCTGACATAGGAGAATAGGGGAAACCAATGTCAGTCAAGTCAATAGTAAAAGTCAAATCCCCAACACCGTTTCAAAATCATGTTAATAACTACAATTACTTGGATAGACTTAAAATCACAACACTTGGTAAAGTCGCGATCATGATCGCTGCGAAGTATTTAACTTCATATAATATACATTTTGGAACAGTAACCCAACCGTATTCTTTTATCCAACTACGAGTACATATGAGAACTATACCACCATGAAAACTAGACGACCGGATAGCGGAGTTGGTATTGGTCACGGGTCGATTCCCGGTCAAGACAAATCCTGTGTGCATGCACATGGAGGTTTGTCTTGGTCTGGGTGTTTCTATGTATAATAATAAGTAAAATAAAAGTATTCGTGTATTGGTATCAGTTATTCTAGTACCCATAGTACAAGCTCTGCTTAGTTTGGGACTAGATGACGTTGTGTGATATTTATAATTTATTATAAGCGGTAAACAGAGGTGTAAGTATAATTCCTATTACGTCCCCTTCAATGCACATGCAGATATTAATGCTATCCAACGCAAGTCAAATCCCTAGTCAGCAAAAGGAAGTGACACGATGTTATTCCTTGCATTGTATAGCACTCTGAGACCATTTTCTGTAGATAAAACATAATTACACGCTTTTCAAGGCACGTAATCGTGGAAGGAATCTAGCCATTGTTTTCTGAAAATTGGCTTCTGCGTTCCAGTTTCATTCGTGTAACAAAAGTGGAAACAACTGGAGTCTGAATTCAATATGCCAGCTACAGGCTTGTTTTTAACAACACAAACCTTGTTTGTGCAGGCAGTCTGCGCAGTTGAAACTGAGCGTGTAGCCGGAATGTTGAAATAAAGGCTACATTTGAATGCAATTGCAATTTTCACGTGTTATTTTGTACAAGAATAATTTAAAAAAGAAACCAATTTCAATTACAATAAGTTTGGACTTATATGGTTTTCTCATGGGTGCCATTGTCAGAACTGGACCAAATTGAAATGGGACCACATGGGAAGCACCAGCTTTTTGATAAAAAAAGAATCATTAAAATCGTTTCGCGCAGTCAAAAGTTATGAGGTAACAAACATTAACAAAAAGTAAAAAAATACAGTCGAATTGAGAATTGTCTGTTTTTAACTGACTTCAAAAAAGGAGGAGACCTTTTTTGAAGTCAGTTAAAAACAGACAAATAGAGATTGGTTGTTGCTGTTATTGAATTTTGTATAGATTTAGGAGATAATAATTTCATCCCCTTTAGGCGGCTTTATAG
The DNA here is from genome assembly GCA_905147285.1 of Hypena proboscidalis. NCBI lineage: Eukaryota > Metazoa > Arthropoda > Insecta > Lepidoptera > Erebidae > Hypena > Hypena proboscidalis. The sequence continues at coordinate 14,038,624 of LR990140.1, forward strand.
TACCTAGACAAACCAAATCAATTTAGGGACATCACTGCCAATTCCAACAGGTGTGCGGATAATAGGATATTTGTAATTTTTACTTACTTGTCATGCTTAGTCGCGCGTGACGGATGAGGTTCCAATTGCAGCGGGGTGGCGGGTGCGGAGCGCGGGGCCCCGCACCCGCCACCCGCCGCACCCGCTGCGAAATTTCCGGTTGACCTGAAGCAAACAAGTTACTGTTTAATAAAACTTTATCTGTGAAACACCATTGGGGTCACATACAATTATTGATAGAGTAGTTATCTATACCACAAATGCATCGAGCCTTCGTAACCAAAACTAGGTTATGTTCCTTTCAGAAATCTTACCTAGTTTGGTTTACCACTCAGATATTTTTTACTTGTATACATGTAAGACACTATCGTTTTATTTATAGTATAGAGAGCCAGTTTATATTTTGGACAGCCAAACATCACTTTTGTAGATAACACAAACATCAATGCTCAATGAATGTCCAGCTCTTCATATTCATCGCTTCACCCTTTAAAGCACATTTTACTAAAAAGAGTAAAATGATTTTGCTGCGTAAAACATTTTGTAGAAAAATAATATCCTGCATAGACAATATTAATTTCATTGAATGACTGATATTAGAATATAATGATACATATACCATGTGCAAAACACAACACAATTTTTGCGATAGCGACTGGCAATGTGTTAATTTTTACAAGCAATATCTTTATTTTAAGTGTTCATTTGTTTATCATAATATTAATAAAGTATATGAGCTGTAAAAATAATGGTTTTTATGGTGTAAATAATACGAATATTTTGATAATTCAGTCTGGCGCCAAACTTATTCAAGTAACAAAATAACGCCAAAACAATACTAAATTAAAATTGCTACTTTAAAATTACATACATTATAGCTGAAATTCAGAAATAAAGACATTTAAGTTACGACCACGATCTAGGTATCTAGAAGACTAGAAATCATCTTGTATCTACAGGAAGCCAACAGGAAAATGAGAATAACAAAATTTATTTTTATAGAGAATATGTAAGTAATTCTCAAATTAAAGATAAATATAAAAAAATAAAGCAGTCATAAACCATAATAATCAATGTTGTTGCTGTATTCGGTAAAACCTGAAACCGGCTCTGCAAGGCCAGAGGGCAATTAAGCTAGTGATGGAATCGCATATAAAGAATGTCCCAAGCGTGAGTCAGTCAGACGCAGATAACCACTCTATACGCCATATAAATTGCAATATCGAAGAATTATTGTTTATAATAAAACTAAACCGGATCCAATTGGTTTGACTTTATGGACAAATGACGGTGCCTGCCGTCATGACGTGATATTTACTAACTTGTAGACATAAATTCGTTTCGTAAGTCTCTCATACCTTTTAGGCCTGTAGCTTCTCCGTCTCTTCAGAGGAGATTGAGTCACCACATATGAAGGGTAACCCAGATGAACCTTATGTTTTTTCGGCACTCTACCTCTAGGCATGTTCTTCGGGGTATAATTTCCAATTCACTTATAAAACTCACATTCACTAGTCTGTAATAACTTCGCACTTGTGCGAATAAAAACAAAACAATTAATCTTCAAACATTAGTATTTTTAAACGAGCCTTCACTACAATACACTTCTTAGTCCAACACACATGGGTCTACTATGGCCAAGCCCAAAATAACCTGACGAAAATACTTTCACTGCGAAACCTGATCGCACTAAATTTAAAACAGCCTTAACATACATCCACACGACATGTCTCGCCGTAAACTACATTAAATATAAGAACATTTGTTCAAATAATAATGACGTACGACATTTTGTGGACAGTAATAATTTCTACCAACAAAAACCAGTATCCGCTGATTATATTACGAAATATGTACGCATAATGGTCATTGCTATGAGCAGCATGGTCAGCAATTACCTGTTGCTATAACTAATGATGACAAAAAATATGAAATTACAATTTAATATAGCTCAGGCAGAGTAAAGATATACCGAGTAATTTATTTTCATAGAAACGATCGTAACGCGTCACGTGCTTACGCCATTGAAAGGAACACAAAAAGAGTACCGACAAAAGACGGGGATGCGCCGCTGTGTCGAACGAACCAATCACAACCGAATGATTAAAGGTCAAATCAGGTACATGAAATTAAAAAAAAACAGTAAGTGGGCAGCTATATCGTTTATCGCGTGATTGTCTTTTGTTAATTCAAGTAAAGGAATCGAGTCAGAATACTGGTATATTTTTATATTGTGGCTCAGGTCTTATAGCCACATATTTTTGCATAAAATTTGATTTTTTAGTAGTGCGAGCTTAAGTTTGGATTTTGAATGCAGACAAATAGTGTTCCGGATTGATGACAAGACCTTGAAATTAACTAAACCTTATAACATACAGTCGACCTTCGATATTACAATATAAGATTAATTATCATTAGTAGATATATTTTTATAGTCAGAAGCTACCTGTTAAATGGATGATTAAACTCGTTTGACAAAGCCATTGTACAAAACAAAGAGACAAGCAAATTAAAACCAGGTATATAAACGTGACGTATTAGGAGTAATTAACATTGTAATGAAGACTAGTTATGATTTCAAGGACGGGGGCTAATCATGGTAATGAAATCATCCGTTGGAGTACTCTTCATTGAAGCGTAGTAAAGGGAAGTGCCGCATTAGTTTCCCTTTAAAAGGAAAACGCTGGCAATATCGTTCAGAGCGTTTCTTACAACTAGTTACAAGTCGTAAAATGCAGACAAAACAATTGCACTATAAAGGACCAGGTCCTCATTAGAGGCCCTTTATTTCCTTTACGCGCGAGTGATTTTTATGTCGCAGGGGCTAATGGTTTAAGTTTGTTCAGGGAAACTGCCTGCATTGTTTGTTATGTTTACGTTTTAGTTGTTAGGGACCACAACATTATGCGGGTAATCGATGCATTAGTCCCCTTATTTAAGGAATAAAATAGGAAAAACTAAAGCCGACACTTAATTCTTGATCGAATAAAAATGATGCGATTTATCTATTAAACATACAGGACACCGCAATGAATTCCTGGAAGATTCTAGGTTGCTCTATCTCCGTCGTGTAAAACACGTAGTATTCCCCTTGACCCCGTTTAGTTGATTGCGTTGCGAGGGCGTCTGAAAGAGACCCGGGAGCAAACAAAATGTACTACGAGGTCTCCGAGTATTTTATTCAAGGACATATACTTAATTGCGTAATATATATTTCAGGTTCGATGTCATAAGACACGAGTTTTTCCAATCCAGCTTCTTAGATATTTCTTTCTTTAGATTTAATATCCATTGTTTTGAAATATAAGCACTATTGTACAGACAAAATCTTCACACAATTCCAAGGTAAAAAAGCTAGGAAACACTGAAACAAGAACTTTAAGAAACTTTTTTTTTTACAAGTGAAATTGCAATTATAATATTAAGAACAACCGTTCTTTAGTAATCCACTATTATTTATTCTTTTAGCCTTGTAGGAAATACAGACTCGACGTAGAATATAGAATAGATTGATATGATTAAAATTCATAAAAAAGTCATCGTTGAAGTTTCATAAGAAAATAAATAAGGAGAAAAACATGTTGCCGGTCAGGTAAATCGAGTAAGATCATTGCTCCTCACCTTGAAAAGACCTCAATCGTGATTGAAATGTCGATAAGAGATAATACAGAAAAAAAAATATCGGAAATGTTTGAATTTAAACTGACCGAAATAGTAAATAAATTGTGGACGATCTCAAGTCCACAGTAGCAGTAGCACCAACACAACTGTCGTCGGTTGGATTATGCTTGAAATTTATATAATTATACTAGATATCGCCCAGAGCATCAACAATATGATATATTATAATAATATGAAGGTATACAATTTTTACAGTTACTACATCTGTTGCCACTTCGAAAGCGACTTGTCCTAGCAGATCTAGAAACATAATTATCTATTGAGAAACGATTTTATTATCATTTTGTACGCACATAAATCTTTGTATTCTTGTGTACAGGTTCAGGTATACAGCGTGAATAACCTTACAAAGAAATGAAGTCGAGGACAATACTATTGTCTGTAGTAATATTGTTCTAAGGCACAAAGGTCAATGTAAGGACTTAACGAATACTAAAAGAGGTTTGAAGCGTGGGTTCCGACTGTGATTGTATGATGAAATGATTATCCGTTGACACAGACACGCACAGACTTAAAAAAAAACAATTTCAAATCATCTACTTCTGCATGTAGGAAGTTATTATAATATGGCTTCAAACATAAAATAGAATAAATCATATTTTGCTGACGCAACCCTGCGCAGACGAAGTCGGCTACTATTCATTGTTATATGTTGGTAGTATAAAGACATTTGGAAGAAGTATGTGTTAAGTAATAGAAACAGAAAAGCCAGTATTGGCTGAGCTAAAATAAACACTGAACGTTTCAGGCGCCCGCCTGTCTGTCGATGTTATTACACGTGTTGGCTCCATTGTTATTTACGATCGTCTAGAGGCAAAACATTATAAGGCATCTAACTATTCCCCAAAACATCCGCCATTTATTTAACAAAAATATAGCGCTGACAGTCGTGTCAAAGTCATATATTTTGATAACAAACGTTTCTCGAGTCAAAATGAAGATACTTTAAACGTAAACTTATTAAAAAGTATATTTGATCAATAAATCCAAAGTTTTCCAAGAACCTCATCGACTCATAGACCTTGGCCTTCACAAACGTCATTCGAACAGTAGTAATTAGTAAACTTATCGTGAGAAGCGACAACTGCTGTATATTCACTTCGCAAATAAAGGCATAAAACTGAAAAAGATTTTTAATTTCCCACTAAGACGGGTAGAAAACGTAGTCTTTATTACTCCATTACATACTTAAACAACATTTGAACCATAATCTAAACTTACGTCGTAATTATCTTCCATATCAGATCCTCTCAGAAGCGACTAATTTACAGACTTTCCTAAATGCACTAGGTCCAACATTTCAATTCCATAACCAAATGTTATTACACATTTAGTTACACATCGTTTCTAAACACACCGTGATATTTGGAGAACATCACTCGAATTCAAAGAAACTTGATTCTGAGTTTATAAACTATACGAAACAGCTTCGAAGTATACTAACCGGTTCATTTACCATACGCGAGTGCTCTCATCATGAAGTTCATCGGTATTATCGTACTGGCATTAAAGATTGTAGAAATTGAGAATGTAAGATATATGAAATAATTGTTCTTTTAATATTCAGGGGTCAACTCTCTAAAACGATACATCCTTGAAATCGACTTTCCCACTTAACGGTGCCGGGTGTATCGGAACATGTTGACCCTCAGTGTTAATAGTTCAGTGAATAAAATTATTTTAGAGAATGCTGCCATACCATTATGGGAGAATAAGCCCAAGAGAAGAAATCGCTCATTCCCGTACGGATACACTATCGGCGGAAGAAAGTGCCGAGAGTGAGAATGAAAAAGTAATCGGGTTAAGAAATAACGGTGACGAGGAACGTGACAATTTTTCGATCGAACACAAACGCACTAAAAAGGTAAATAATATAAATTATTTGAGGATTTCTTTGTAATCTATAACGCACTAACCGCACGGGGCAGGTGGGAAACATGGGCGTAAACTATAAAAAGAAAGTTATTGAAATGCTCTAAGAGCTTATTTTACCCACAAATTCTCGATTATTTCATGCCAAAAACTTGGGTATTTACACCATTTTTAAACTGTTTTCCTTGAACAGATTTTAATTTTAGGTACGTTGGAGTTATAATTCAATGATATTGCAATTGCGATAGAGGACATAAAAAACAGGAATTTTCGATTTCAGCCATGCTCGATTGTGGTGTTGTCCAGCTTTCAGAATCCAACAATGCAGTCTCTATTGCGCAGATACCGATATGACTCCAATGGTCAGTCCTGAGATATTTCACAATACATTTCTTTTTATGTGACATAACTGTTTCTTTTCATTTCGTGGTTTTGTAGGCATTTTGATTCCGAGCAGTGTGAAGTACTTCATAAAGTTACCGCAAGGCATACGGGAGTCGCCGCTTCTCGTGCCATTGAATGACATGGCGTTTTCACCTCTCGGTGGATTTGTAAGGTGAGACAATAATCCGTTTATCCTCGACCTGTAGTGACTACTTTTATGTAGCACAAGGTTGGCCCAAATTGGAGATACTGCTCTTTTAATTATTTTTATATTTCAGGTATTACAAGGAAGTTCCTCCCATTCCTCACTCCTGGTAAAATGGGCTGAGGAGAAATCTCGGGAATCCCAAAAGCCTTATTAGATAAAGTTTAGCTTTAATATTTATTTATAATTTGACTTAAAATTTTATAATTTGACTTGAAATTTTAGATTTCTCAACTTCTGGTATAAAATAGAGGAGGCGGCGCCAAATTTTTGAGTTTTATTATTTTCGTCTACGTTACACGTGGACGAACAATTTATAACTATTATAAGTAAGCTAGTAAAATTACGATGAGAACTAGCAAGCTTAGAACAGGTGGTTAGTTTATAGAACAATGTTGAGTCTACCTTGCAAAGAATAACTCATGAGAACTGAACTTGAATGGTAAAGTAGAAAGTGGCACCGACAATCGCCAAAGATTAGGTGCAAAACATTATAATTGTCTAAAAAGGATATCAAGCGGCATCCTTCAACAGACTAAAGAGGCATAACACAATTTTTTTCACTTTATCACATTCAACACACAAATTTCATATATTATTCAAGCCTCGACCACTACAGTAAAATATCAATGCCACCTGTTGGGCGTCTCACACAGCGTTCCACTTCCGTGAGCTGCTAGCGCATGCCTTATGGCAGACTAAGGCGCTTTGCAGACGTAGCAACTTACAATAATTGACAGTTGACAATAGCAGCAACTGGCAACTGTCAAATTTATATTCAAGTATTCGCAACTATGTTGCTACGTCTGTAGTCTGCAAAGCGCTTAACTAACAAACACATCGGTTTTGAGCTCTAAAAATAATGCAAATCCACCGGCTTCCGCAATCCAAAAGAATAACAAGACACTAGTAATGTACGATTTGCAACAAACAACATTCACAGAAATAGCGGAGATCTAAACAGAGATTATAGTAAATCTTGTTTGCAGTACTAAAATACTTCATGATTCATATAAACACCGCTATCGCAAGGATATCGATAGTTAGATCGCTCGTACAATGCCACGTTTTCATTCTGTTTGCTGAGATTATTTCAGAAGGCAATAAGTAAGCAAATAAAATACTCTATCACATTTGAATATGTTACCTTAACACAATAGTGTAAATTTGTCCGAACACGTTCTATAAAATGTACTACAACATATAGATAGATAGATACAGAAAACTTTATTTGCACATCAAATTTGTAACAAATATACAAAGAAATAGGTACTTAAAACTATAACGTACAAAGGGCGGCCTTATCGCTTGACGCGATCTCTTACAGGCAACCTTAATCTACTCCGCTTGATTAAATTTTATCTTTCAATTCCAACAAGCAGAAACAGAGATGCTTCCTCTTTCTAGATTTACACTGATTTATGTTACCAATGACACTGGTAAAAGATTTGATAGCCCTGATCAGTTCTCCGGAATGGTGTCGACAAGCAACAATTCCGCCCAGCGAATATCAGCGCGACATAAAAATATTGGGCCGGAGATTGCAGTGGTGACCTGAAACTAGACGTCGACCCTAATACACTTGGGAAAAGGCTAGGATGATGAATTGCCGGCGCTTTTATGTGGAAAGCGGACCACAAATTGTGGGATCTGGGTCATATTTCTATTCATTTTTGAATCTTTTAAGGACGGCGTCTATCAGTCAGTAGACACCCATTTAACTATTTTTAATCTTTCTATAAAACGCATGACTTGTATTAATAAAAGATATTATATATATTGTAATACCTGTATCAACTTCTAATTGATTATTTTAATAGCATTTAGCTATGCTTAGCAAATTATACTAACTACTTAAGATTGAAGCAAATGGATGAACGTGACGTTACGAAATGACGTAACAGACAGTTGAGAAGTTAAGAGTCCTGACAAGAGGCGATTGTAGGTGGTTGGTTAAAGCGACTGCCCGGTGTGAAGAAGGTCACAGGTTTAAATCCAGCCGGTCCCATTATTCTTTCAACTGTTTTTTAATACCCAAATCGTTTTAGCTTTCTTAGAATTTAAAATCATACATGATTGGGAAGTAACATGCGAAACATTTACCTTCCTATATAAAGCTCTTACACCAGATTGAATTGGATGAGTTCAAGGCAAAGTTACTGTAGCAAGCTGTTGGCTGATATTAGATGAAGTAACTCTGTCAAAATTGCGCTTCAAAATGTTCACGTTAGTCAAGTGACTTATTACTTGCCCGTATGGCAAGATTGGCAAGTTTAGGCGGCTTTTCCTAAATGCTGCAATATCCGAATTTCAAAATTAGAATACATATACATATATGTATATAATCATATATGAAAATAGTTCCGACCGACAACGTAAGAAAATGAGTTTCAAAATTATGACTGCAAAACGGGAGTTAAATATAAAATAAAATATTTTAGTAGAAATCCAGAAATGCATTAGAACAAAAATGGTTAAGCGATGGTCGCGCCCACTGTATACAAACTACAATTATGTGGGTGCCAGGAACGCCTTCATTATTAAGTACTTATATTATATATATATGCTAGATGTATCGCATGATATAAGTTTGATTTAAATTATTTTTTTGCGTCGCAAACACGTTTAAGCTTGTATGAGTAAAATATGACGTATAATATAATATAATATATAATATTATTATTATCTTTTATATTTAATATATATTAGTATAATATATAAGTCCTCCAAATTTCCAATACGAATCGCTCGACTTACGCTCTTTGTATAGCAACACTAGCAACCACAATGCGCTCGTAAATTACGAGTAAATATAAACAGGCATTACTCCCAAACTATCTTCTAAAGATAGAATTATGACACATTGTTTTCACACACTGCCCTACATTTAAATCCATCTCAGCAATAAAATAGGCAATGACGTGGGTACCATTAAACAGTGGAGTATAATATGCTGGATCAACTCGTGCGCATAATTGAAATGCATAAATTATATTAATATAGAAAAGAATCCGGTTTTACAGTTTTGCAACATAAGCTATATAATATTACATAATAGATTAGAATTCTTTATGTTAGTGGGTTTACAATTGTATTTTTAAGTGCTGAATTGATAAATAAACGATGCAAAATGCAATGTGGCATTATTTTGTTGAACAAGATACAGTGTTAGTATTTATTTATTTATATATTTTAGGCAAATTGGCTAATCCTTTCACCACGATGGCAAGTCAAAATAAAATTTGACTCAGCCATCGACACGAAGAAGAAGAAGTGTTAGTATAAAAATAACATTATCATAATATGATAATGATTCTCTCTAACAATTCACATGAAATTAGGCTGATATGGGAGCATAGGGCAGTATCAAGTTTTTATTTGGCGCAACTTATTATAAAAACTGGTCTAGCCTGGGAGATTCGTTAACCTCTAAGACGCAGAGGACAAAATCAGATGTAGTCACTTTATCGATTATTCTGATGTTCTTTAGTTATTAAGTTTCAGGTTTTATTAAAAGACAGGATGCTGAAAAATAATGACAATATAATAATGTCACGGGTAAAGCCAACAAACCTAAAAAAAGCATTTTTTTATAAGTTTTCTAAAGTATTAAATTATTGGAGCACAGACATGCTTTATAATAAATATGAATCTGTTGGTCAGATACAAGACTCTACCGATTAGATATTGTGTACAAATGAAATTATATTACACATTATTATCTACAAGGTGAAGACCACAGCGGAGAATTTTAATTGTTTCCGATTTGAGTCATAATATATAATTTCAAACCCCTTTATCTCTCGAAATGTAGATTATTTTAGAGCGATATGAATATGAGTAATTATACGTAATAAAATAACACTATGATCAAAGTCCATGTCCAGTAGGTGGGTACCAACTAAAAGAATAACTAAATATTCTTTATAATAATTAATATATAACATACATAATCGTTATCAGAAATTACTATTACAATCTAGAAGATATCAGTGACGACTAAAACTAAGAAATTTAATCGTTTACAAACTCAATCAGTTTACAAATAATGTACAATTTCATTTCATTTAATTTATTTATTTCAATAACAATTTACATTTTGTCTGAAAAACAATACATGTACATTATTCGTAAAGTTTTAACAACAATACTATACATAATAATTATAGTTATTTATATGTTCTGAAATAACTAATAAGAAAATAACAAACATAAGATAAAAATAAAAGATACAAATTGGATTCTGATTGATTATTTTTATAGCATTTAGCTATGCTTAGCAAATTATGCTGCCCGGTGTGTAATAAGGTCGCAGGTTCAAATCCTGCCGGTCCCATATCTTTTTCAACTGTTTCTTAGTACAACATGGTTTATTTTACAAAGATGTTCAGGGTAGTACAGTAACGACATTAAACAAAAGAAAATACAGTTTACATTGCTAAAAACTCCTTTGTCAGAGACTGGTTTCTGCAGTAGGCAGACCTGTGTCACAGATTACCAGGCTCCCACCCGTTATACAAGTACTGTAAGCATCGAAGTTTACTATATTATGCTAATGAAAAGACATGATGTTAGTAAATTGTGAATTGGTTATGTTTGTGTATTGTGTCTCAACGAAACAAAGAAGTGTTTATAAAAGAAAAACTATGAATGTGCAGTTTTAAATCTCGAAAAGGACATAGACTACTTGTCTTGTTTTCGCAATCGACATTGAAAAGAATCGACATTCAAAGCAAATAAATTAAAATATGTAATTAACACTTCGTGAAAACTTTCCTAGATGTTTTGCATTTATTTAATCAAAGAACAAAACTGAATTGAAAAGCTTGCAGCAAAAATTTCAATCTGGCTAGAAGTATTTAGAGTAGTGAACAAATTTTATGAAATAATTGTGAAATTGATATCATACAATCATAAAATTGTGAAAACAAAAGAGATATGCCAATGTTTAGCAAAACAGGATCGTAATTCTATTTTACGCACTAGCGGTTTGTACGCGGTAAATTAGCCCCCGACTAGATCATAAAACTCTATAATGAATGTCTAAACAGCGATCAACAAGATTTCTTCAACACTAAACAGACTTACTTGAATTCAAGGAATTAGAAAGAGCGTAAGTACTAAACGTTGTATTTCGAGAGAACATCCAACGAGCTTGCAGTCCGAAGTATTTACAGATATAGATTGTACATTATTTGATAAAAAGAAATAAAGCAACTGTTCCTAAGCACGTGGCGCACTTATCTTAAGAATCAGCCGAACAGAGCAACGTTGGCAAGATGCCAACTGCCATACAAGTAGATAGGTACGCTATAAGAGGACACAATATTAAACCGAAAATCGTGGTACCGAACAAATTTTAGTACAGTCACATCAAAAAGGAACAGCGCGACTTACTCATGTATAATTCAATAGATTGCTTAGTCACGTATAAGTGACGGCCTTGGCACTGGGTTATTATTCTCTAGGAAAATGGTCACGTACAATATTGGTGAGTTGATGTCATGATGGCAGCAGCTTCTGCGACATCCGAATCATTAAAGACAGGAATGTTGAGATTAACCTACAACTTATAGAAGTTGTCTGCGCATCAGAAATCATATCCTTAGATTGAAGACCTGCTATCTTAAAATACATTATGATAAGGCAAAGATTTGCAGTCTATTAAAAATGTATATAGATGGTTTACAGGTTGTTTTCTCCCTGAAGAACATACTCTGGAATTAGCTGTTGGAGTATTTATATTTAAACAATGATTGTATAAAAATAGAGCATTGGCTTTCGATAAAAAGAAAGGCTGCTATGCCGCTGGCACTGATGAAAGTATGAGGGGCGGTATAATCAAGTGTAACGATTGTTCATCTACTGCAACAATTCACAATAAATACACCTATCTCCAGTAGAAAATAAAAACGCCTTTTTTTGAGGGGACTCCTTTGGTGCAAAAGTATTTTAACAGTATCTTTAAATGATCGATAAATTATCGTCTCTATCGATGAGATAATCGATATATTGCTATGAATATCAATGTCTATTACATTGACAAATTAAATTATCTTGAACATAACCTCGGACATCAAGAAGGTCGTGGGCCAATCCAATTTTTGGACAGGGCTTTAAAACCCTAATTTCTACAAGGTTGCATTGAAACCTTATGCTTCAAATCCAATTTATTATTCTAAATTGTAGTAGCTTAAAATTCCATAGCCAAAGTATTTCATAAAGGCTTTTAAAATCACAATATTCTATTTATAATACATGCGATAAGTTACTTTTGACGTTATAAAATTTACCAAGGTTAACGGCATCATTCGATTATAAAAAAATATGTAATCGTTTGGCTGTAAAAATAATATAAAATAACTCTATTGAACAATTTCCTTTTTGCTTGATTAATAGTGAGATAAAAAAACTAAGACATAACTACCAAAGTTACATTTTAACGATGTATTTATTTATTAAAATCTAGACGATTAATACTTGAGCTTAAAATACTGTTTGTGAACGTAATAGTGGTAATTATAATAAAGGCCATTTTGAGAGGTGCCGGATAGAAAAAAAGATAGATCTTATTCGAACCATTAATACTATCCTGACTGAATATAAAAGTGACTTAAGTTGCATTTGAAAAAAAACTGATAGACTTTCATTATGTGTGTTATAATGCTTATCCTGCCAATAACGTTTATCTAACACCTGTAAAATTGGTTTAGCTAAATTTAATTTAAATGTCAGATAATCACTTTGACAAGGGACAATTAAAATAATAAGAAATAGAAATATTTCACAACTCACACACAACGCTATCTAGTCCCAAACTAAGCAGAGCTTGTACTATGGGCACTAGAATAAGTGATATTAATACATATATTATACTTTTCTTTCGTAAATACATACTTATTATACACCCAGACTAAGACAAACCCCCATGTTCATGCACACAAAGTTTTGTCTTAAGTGGGAATCGAACCCACGACCTCAGCGTCGCAGGCAGGCACACTACCCACTCCGCCATCCGGTCGTCATCTAAGAATCAATAAAGCCATTAAGATGCCATTATTGGTTGAGGACCACCCACGTTAATTTAGGGACTTCGTTTTATTGTACAAAGAGTGACATCATCTTTACCGGCTCTGATTTCGTATAGAATAATGTCACCAGTCACCAACTCAAGCTGAGTTCGGCTTTAAGATGGGGAAGATAAAAGGGAAATTAATTGGACCGCGATTAAATGATATACCACGCTTGAGTTCAGAATTATAAATTATTATGTAATTATCATCAGTTCTCTGGATAAATGAGTAAAATGGAAATACGCTGTTTATTTTATAATAAAATAATAATAAAATATAATAAAATTGTAAATTTGCCATGTCACATTGAAGATTTTTAAGGGTATAACAGCAATAGAAGCTAAAATATATTTTCTTAGAATTGGTCTACATGAAATTAGATGCGGTTGTCACATTTGTGACGCTGAAGATCTAACTTAAAAACAGGTATCTATTTTATCTTTGTACCTAAAGGGGTCAATTAAGGGGTGTAAGTTGTAACGTAGTCTACTAATGACTAGTTAGGTAGGCAGAATAAATAGAAACAATCGATAGATTAACAAAGGTATTATTATTCTATATATTTATATCTATTAAATACAAGGTAGTCTCAAGGCGTAGGTTGGTAGGTAGGTAAGTGGTTTGGTAAGTCCTGGTGCAGCGAAGTGAGGAACACTTAACTCGGCGCTGGTGACCGCAGGCAAGAAGGGCGCGACGCGCACGCAGGTCCTTTATATACCCCACAGGGGTCTGCAGTGGGGGGCGCATCTTGAGGTTGCGGTGGCCGTGCGGTTGCGACGTCACACACCCCCTCCGTTAGGGCAGAATTTTTCTTAAAAAATTCGGCTCCTGGCTGACATGGAAGACCTCAGGAAGCAGTTCTTAAGCAGCACCGGCAGCTCGATCCGGCTTTACTGAAATCAGAACAATAAGTGTATATAAAAAAAATAACTAGAAAAAATATGAAGTTACGATACCTAAATAAAATTGAAAAGAACCGGAGTGATCGAGCCAAACGCATTCAATACAATAACAATGTCATGATGTCATTCAAAAATAACACTACGTGCAACCTATTAAGATTGAATTTTTACTAATTAAAGAAGATTATTGAAACTCATTCTTATCTAACGGAACTAAATATAACTAAAAATGTAAGTATAACAACTTGTTTACCAAGTAGCGCGTTAGCGAAGTAGTATTGGGTGTGCGCGTCTACACAGAAGGCATGACACATTTCAAGATGAATGAATGAACAACATCGTATAGTTGAAAATAATAGAATTCGACATCATTAGTAGATGTGATTCTAAAGGAATTATGAGCGTGAAGAATATTAGCGAACAAAATGGTATACCCGATTCGACAATGAGAATTTTAACCACTGAACCATAGGGTAAAATTTTTTTTTTTTTTTTTTTTTTTTTTTATACCATTATTGTTTATAGTTTATTTGTTTAATATCCTTTATATGCCATTCGCCAAGTGGCTTATCAGACATATCTGCTAGTTTGTACACTAATGGAGACTTTTTTGCTACGATTTTACATTTAATAAATTTAGGAGCGAGTTTTTTACAAAAATATTTATCCTTATCGCTCAAGTAAAAGGTACGTTTCCAAACAATATCACCAACATTGAATTCTGCCGTTTTACGGCGAAGATTATAAGAATGACAATTACGCTTGTGTGCACCTATTAGCGCTGCCTGTACTCTCTCGAAAATAGAGGATAAGTAGCCTAGTGACTCAGCATAACTATCACGTGGCTCATGAATTATATTAGTATCAGATTTACTAGAAACATAATGAGAACCACAGGTTACCATTTCACGCCCGAATACGATCATAGATGGTGTAAAACCGGTTACTTCGTTTACTGCACAATTCATTGCGAACTGAATTTTAGGTATAAGTGTATCCCATATGCGTTGATCGTTTGAAATGAACGTAGAAACAGCTGTTATTATAGTTTTATTATATCTTTCTACCGTATTTACATGAGGTGCATAATAGATTCCGATCTAACAAACAGGTTTTTATCATAATGAGTTTGCAAAGTCAAAAGGTTATTTGAAACGCGCAACAATGAGCCATTACATGCGGTAATATCAACATCTGGCGAAAAGCACGACGATATTATTTCATCAAATGCCAGGTCTGACAATTTAGCAATTTGTTTACGCAATTCCTCAACCGTAATTGATTTTTCAGGCACAACACCACCTCTTACAAGCACTTCATATTCGAGCTCAGCCTTACTTAAATGATTAAATTTGATAGCATAAGCCATATTTAAAAAAAAATTGATTGGGAATTACGCATACAAGATACACAATTATTTGAAAAAAAATGAATCCGTCCAAAAGGTGATAAGAATGTGTTTCCTTTTTTTTTTTTTTTTAAAACAAAAACATAAGCACATAAAAGTAGAAGTTTTTGTAGGTTATTTAAAACACGAGGTGAAACAAGTGAGATAATAGAATAAAAAAAAACACCGTACGCACCTTTCGGACGAAGAAAAGAAATATACACAGAAATAACACACAATTAAATAACTGCCAAGACTTAACCAAACCATGTACCATATAACCTCTATTGTTGGGCGCCGCTGTAACGTAGTCTACTAATGACTAGTTAGGTAGGCAGAATAAATAGAAACAATCGATAGATTAACAAAGGTATTATTATTCTATATATTTATATCTATTAAATACAAGGTAGTCTCAAGGCGTAGGTTGGTAGGTAGGTAAGTGGTTTGGTAAGTCCTGGTGCAGCGAAGTGAGGAACACTTAACTCGGCGCTGGTGACCGCAGGCAAGAAGGGCGCGACGCGCACGCAGGTCCTTTATATACCCCACAGGGGTCTGCAGTGGGGGGCGCATCTTGAGGTTGCGGTGGCCGTGCGGTTGCGACGTCACAAAGTTTATATAGCATTTCGTGAATTTTGCAGGGAAATGCATGAAATTCTGCACATAGGTTCCTAACATGATGTAAATTAACAATAAGATATTTTGTTGGCAATCCCACTCTCCAAAACGTTCACTTTGGGATTGGAAGTGCCTCAATTTTGTAGGCAATAACATGAAAATATCGAATTCGTAGGTAAAATGTCTGAAACCTTCTGTAATAACACTAAATACCCGTTTACAACTGCGTAAAGCAAATACTGAATCACAGTAATTCTCTTACACGATAACAAGTTTCTAAATAGCGTCAGAACGAGATTTTCCTAAGAGGTTATTACTACAATTAGCGTTCAAGATTCAAAGAGGTAATTTACGAAGAAATAGTGAAAGCTCCAAGTACTTTTAAGACTGCAGTAATCATATGACGGATGGTAAAGTTCTTGTGAAATAAGGGGTTTCGCTAAATGGTTGTTACTTAGTATAATGGCTGCAGGCTATTAGCACGGCTAAGCTAATAGCCTGCAGCGCTTAGAATCAAAAACTCGCAACTTGCCCGAGGTTTACTTGAAGATATCCATAATTCCTTTACAGGCCAACGCCACAGAGCAAGACACGCTTGATCACATTCTCTTATTATATAGAATAGTACAGGAAGACGTAGATCAACTCGGATTTACTGCTTAATACTGGGTGGCGCAAAAGTACTAGCACTAAAGAAAATACTTTTTTTTTTTTTATATGACATTTTCTGTCATTCTGTTGTTGAAAATTGTGTAGTGAACAAATGTAAAATACACTGAAAATAAACATGGACCGTTTTACTCCCCAAGAACGTGGAATAATTGTGTCAATGTTCTTACGGAATAATTCATCAGTGATAAGAACACAACGTGAATTTCGTCGACGATTTCCCCACCGTCCGGCACCGATTGGTCGCACAATTCGACGCTTTGCCACACGCCTTGAAGCAACTGGCTCAACATTGGATAGACCTAAGTCTGGGAGACCAAGAACAGGCCGTTCAGCTGAAAATATCGATGCTGTGCGCGAAGATGTGGAAGAGTGTCCAGAAACATCAACGAGGCGACGTGCCACGCAATTGGGCATTTCCAGACGGACCCTGCAGCGTATTTTGGTGAAAGACTTAAAGATGTTCCCGTATAAAACTCAAATGACTCATCAGCTGCTGCCTGCTGACCACCGAGCTCGTCTAGATTACTGCCAGCGCGTCATAAACCTCAACCTTGAAGAGGATGATTTTCCTTCAAAATTGGTTATGAGTGACGAAGCGCATTTCCATCTCTCAGGGCATGTCAATAAGCAGAATACTCGGTTCTGGGGCACTGATAATCCGCGCATTATTCAAGAAACACCTCTACACCCACTAAAAGTTACTGTATGGTGTGGCATCTGTGTTGACAGAGTGATCGGACCCTATTTTTTCGAAGACGCTGGAGGCAATGCGATAACTGTCACTGGAGAACGCTACAGAACCATGTTACGTGAGTTTTTGATACCCAGTTTGGACGAATTGGGGCTGGAGCACATCTGGTTTCAACAAGACGGCGCTACGGCACACACAGCGCGCGACACTATGGACTTAGTGAGGGACGCTTTTCCAGACCGAGTTATCTCTCGTTTTGGCGATTTGCCTTGGCCTGCAAGATCACCCGATCTGACCAGTCCAGACTTCTTTCTTTGGGGTTTTTTGAAATCTCGGGTGTATGTGAACAAGCCACAGACTCTCGCAGCTCTAAAAGAAAACATTCGTCAAGAAATAACGAACATATCGCAGGAAGTGTTACGGCAAGTTATGCAAAATGTCATAAATAGGGCTCAAATGTGTATCAACTCTGGAGGTCACCATTTAAAAGACATCATCTTTAAATCCTAATGGTACGAAATTTAATGGCACAAATATACATTTAAAAAAATCTAAATCTAGTTTTCTAATTTAGAAAAAATGTTATAGCTGAACCAAATAGGGTCTTTACTTTTGCGCCACCCAGTATAACACTGCTAAATGGTTGTTACATAGTGTTATCGCTGCATGCTATTAGCACGGCTAAGCTAATAGTCTGTAGCAATTACAATCACAATCACGCAACTGAGGTTTACTTGAAGATATCCATATTTCCATGACATGACAACGTTATAGGGCTGGAAACGATTGATAACATTATCTAATTATATAGAATAGTACAGGAAGAGGTAGACCAACACGGATTTACTGCCTTATATAACACCGCTAAATGGTTGTTACTTAGTATAATCGCTGCAGGCTATTAGCACGGCTAAGCTTCGGTTTAATGGCAGGTGAGCGAATAATACAGCATACTGTGAAGAACAAATAGATCGATCATACAGATTTTTTTCAATATACCCACTTATGCACACTATATTTCATTTATTACTTAAGTTTTTGCTATTTTTAAGCATGCATTCAATGGGTGTCTGATCGTAATGTTCCAGCTATGTTGTTAAAGAGTAGGTATTGTGATAAAATGTTTGTGTATGTACGCTTATCGTCTTGCGATGATTCGGATGTACGGAAGAATCCCTCGGATTTATGTTGCATTCGCTGTAGTTTTTTAATGTGTATTTGTAATGTTTTTATTAATAAATAAATAAATGTAAAACATATTGGTCTCAGATAATATGCGTGAGAAATTGAAACAACCAGTTTATTTTGTACATAGAAATTTTAAAATTCGTCAACTGAATGTCCCTGGCTAATATATAACCACAAATCTTACAGTTAATACAGAAATAGTCGCTGAAGACGCTGAAATATTTCTGACACCAGAATTGAACAACACTTTTGTAGCTCGACAATTTTAAAGCTCAAATAAATTAAATTTGCTCTTTGAACTGTCAAGTTATACAGATATGAGTCGTTTGATTCATTAAGCGGTCATTTATAAAACAATTTGCTCTGGCCTTAGCTGACCGGTTATTTTAGTACCGGCATTCAGTGTAAAGTAGGTCGGCAACACATGGTTAGAATCTATCATAAAGTTGCGACACCGGGGCCGTGCGTAGCATGCGTTACTGCTCTACCAAAATACCTTCCTTTTATGGCCTAAAATTAAACATTGTGTACACAAAAATGCTTGCAGCTATTTCTGCCACTATAAATAGAAACGATGTAGATTCTTGATTCTTGAACCGATTATGTCACATTTATAAACATCAAGATCGTTGATTAGAAAGATATTTCATTAAAGGAAATACCTTCTCCGTTTTAAATGAAATTGTTTATTTTCAATTAATAAATTCAGTTGGTACGGTGTCCCAAAAAAAGTCTAGTGAGCGAAGTAAGTTAGGGTGTTAAAAGCGTTTTGAACCCATGACGTCAAGCAACTTAACCATATATAAACAATTACCCGTGAATGCGTGATAATTGCAAATATCAATCAAATATGCCATCTTTTGCACATCACGGAATAATATGACCTCTTGACTATTTTCAAATGATCGGAATAAAACCAGTCTAGGTTTCGCAAGCTGATGATATGATCAAGGCTTACGGTGATTTCATATGATTTCGATAGGGTGTTAATTAACATGTCTGTTCTGTCATGTCATTGCCAGTAAAATGAATTTGAAAGACAAATTCATTCCACTATCCAAGTCGTTGTCTTATAAAGTTATGAGTCAACATTGAAATACAATTTTGCGTAATATTCGTAATTATTTTTTTTAAATAATATAATGGCTTTATTTACACAAAAATAAACATATTGATCCTAAATTAAACTAGTTAAATTTACGTCCATATTGTTAAATTTATAGCTTTTATCGGGAGTCGATAATATCATCTAATAAAACAATGATAACGTACTCGTCGATACGTCATTTTGTAGCTATAAGACATTTGTTATAGAAAACAATACACCTGCAACCAATCTAGACAGATAACGGGCAATTCAAGTGGTTTTATCTTGGAATCTGAATGTACGGTTATGATCTTTATATTGTGCAATATTAGGCAGTCGCAGTTATTTAAAAACAGTCAGTTTGGCCTTCGCTGTATGTCTTTAAATAAGACAATAGCGATGTTGTCTAATTAGTCTCAGTTGATGCAATAATCACCATCAGTAATGAAATGCTTATAACAGCTTATGCAGTATGTGTTACATTGATTGGGCAGACACATATTCATACTGGCTAATTCAGGCATTAAAATCTTCGGTAGTCATTGACGATAGCCTAAATCCTGATTCTTGTTCGTCAAAGAAGTACCATGCTACTTCAGAAACTCCAATAGAATGTACTTGGACTGCTTACTGGAATGTATACAGTTCAGGCCACCCTAGTGCCAGTTCAAAATTATACAGGGATTTTTAAACACTAATTTTGATTGCTGGACAGGAATGCTACAAGGAAAATGTGTAGGAGGAATTATTTTATACACCTGTACTCAAGCTAAGAATAAATAGCATGACTCTAACTGAGAGTTGATTGACAAAGAAAGACAACAAATAGTGACTTTTACTCACACACACAGTCACTCGGGTCTCACAAATCTCCAATGAAATAACAAAAGACCATGACGCGCAATTGATTAAAATGCACGTTAATTTCTTGAAAAATTTTGTTGGACTCATGCAATTTACTTCAATTTAGTAAGAATATACGAAATTTCACTTGGATTTCTACATACATTGTTATTGCATGTTACGAGTAATAAATTCGTCAGCGTCATATCCAACAACGAATACCAATTTGCGTGAGATCACTTCTCAGAGCAATTTTATGGTCTTCATCGAGTAATGCCGTTAGAGATATTATTAATAACTACGATATGGTAGTCATCGTTTGTTCCGTAGAATCTACGGAATCATCTACGTAGATGACTGTAAAATCTCTTTAACAAATCGAAATTAAGAACTGCATTTTTGTTGATAGTGTGTCGACTCTGAAGAACTTTCGAAATATGTGCAGTTTTATTAACCCAATAGCTACAGCAACAACCTCGCTAGGATAACCTTAGAGTGTTATGACCAGGGCTCGGAATTAGGTAGAGTTTTTTATGTACTTGCATCGAAATGTTGATATTAATGTGGACCTTCCCGGGATTTCTAATGGACAATCCCGTGTGGCCAACAATATTACGAATAAATAATAATAAAAACCTCAGAGATAGACAAATAAAACAAAGAAAATTAACATATTTTTTTTATTAGTTTACATTAATTCACAATACAAATTGTTGAAAGTCTGTAGTAAATTCTCATACGCATATTTCGCCTTTTTTATAAATACGAGCAAATACTTTTGCTTCTAGCCTAGACTCGTGAGGTTTTGCTTATTCAAACGGCCCATCAGAATCATTTTCCTTGTCCGATTCATTACCAGTAAGATTTGAAGTGTTCGCTTCCGACATTACTGTATAAATTTTGTGAGAATTAAAATATTTAGTCGCGCGTGCAGTAGTTTAAATTGTGTAAAAAAGTAAATAACTTTTTATTTAAAAAATCATGGGATTTTTTTCTGCTCTTTAAAATTTATTTCGGGATTTGAGGCATATCCACTTTATTCTTTCGCTGTATGAAATCAGTGTAAGTACATGAAAAACTCTACCTAATTCCGAGCCCTGGTTATGACACATTTGTTTTTAACAAACGGCAGTCGACAGCTACAAAGAGATTGGCCACAGAGGTTTTCTTGAAGATATCCACATTTACATGACGGACCAACGTCATAGAGCAAGAAACGCGCTCTGCTGGCCGCTAGTCTGATCACATTCTCTTATTGTATAGAATATTATAGGAAGAGGAAGATCAACATGGACTAAAGAATGATAGTCTACTACAAGCAAAGAAAAATTATATTAAAATGGCTAGTCAACACAAAATAAACTATACAGCTATTAATTCATCATTTTAAATTAGCATAATAAAAACAATACTTGCCAGATCATTTTAAATTCAATGCAAAATTAGTTAGGTATGTAGGTTACAGGTGAATGAGGTGCCTGTGTGTGGGTTGCATCATGTAGGTAGGTAATAAGCGAAGCGAATAATCGGATCAAAGTATCATGTTTTTTGGCCCAGAAACCTTAGCAATAGCACAGTATAAATATGTACAAACAGTACGGAAACTGCCTACAAACGTGCGACACATGCACACCGACGAGACCCCTAAGCGGCACTCGCTACTGAGAACACCGCGACAACCGCTTAGGCGTCTCGTCGGTGTGCATGTTTATGTGTGCGTGCCGTTTCGCACGTTTGTAGGCAGTTTCCGTACTGTTTGTACATATTTATACCGTGGCAATAGCAACAAAGTATTTAGTAGATAGATAACCATATTATATAGTACGTCAGAACTTATCTTTACGGGTCAAAAAAACTGTTTATAATGGACCACATTTTGGCAAGAATATCAGTATTATTTTTTATATATTATTAAGATTTGGCAGCGGAGTCATAGAAAGAAAAAATTGAGTAACGTAGCAGTAACGACTGCCTTGCTCGTAATCTATGTCAAATATGAGATAGTGTTTTTTTTCACAAATACATTGTAGTAAATAAGATCAGTAGGTATCTTCCTGAAAATACTGAAGGTGTAGTCATATTAAATCCTCTTGTGAAGCTTCTACACCCGATGACGTATACAATAATAAAATATCATAAAAACGTACATCTTATGTAACAATGTTTCACCATAATTATATATAATAAATAATAATAATAAATATTCCACAACTCACACACAACGCCATCTAGTTCCAAACTAAGCAGAGCTTGTACTATGGGTACTAGAATAACTGATACTATTACATATATACTTTTCTTTTGTAAATACATACTTATTATACAAAGAAACACCCAGACTAAGACAAACCCCCATGTTCATGCACACAAAGATGGGAATCGAACCCACGACCTCGGCGTCGCAGGCAGGTACACAACCCACTCCGCCATCCGGTCGATATACATTAATGTTGAGTCACACTCCACGACTGAACGCTGTCTCCAAAATACAAGCAATAGCTTAGTTAGGGAATCAGTACCAGTACTTTTTCTTCAAACATGTTCTAGTGTCATACCTTACGCAAACATTGTGTGATTAATTTTAGTCAACAAATGTTTTTTTTTTATCATCGATTAAATTACGACAACAAAAAAGACCTCAAATGTAAGAGAATACGCGCAGTGGCCCATTGTAGAAATAGAGAGTCATATTAGTTAAAAGCTTGTCAATCAACCTTGACAGTTGTAGGGTTGTTGCGTTCAAGGGCGAGGGTTGAAAGGTCCCGTACCGCGATATCACAATGCAATGACTTGGACACGGATCGTTAGACCACGCGCAGTTAAAGTTTGCTTGCGGAATAACGAGGTACTAATATTATTATATGTGTATCAAAATAATGACGAAGGACGTCGATATTCTATTCTACTAGCTGACCCGGTAAACGTTGTTTTGCCAAACATTTTAGATTTGCCATAAGCTCGGGGAAATTTTAATCGAAATAGAGTGAAAACATTTACAAAAAAAACGATAAATGATCAGTTATCGAGCGGGATGAAAATGATTAAATTACTAAAATGGCTATTAAAAAATAAGGGTTGGTGATAAAAGGGTAAAAATTTAGGTTTGTATGTATTTTTTAATGCCACATTATAGGAAAATAAAAAACAAAAAAACTACCGCCGATTCTCAGACCTACTATTCAGTAGGTCTGAGAATCGGCTACTATTAGTAGATCTGAGAATCGGCTACTATCTATTTTTTAATTTTTGGACAAATTTTTTTGTTTTTATTTTTCTATAATGTGGCATTAAAAAATACATACAAACCTAATTTTTTACATGCATATAAAATTTGGTGAAAATCAGTAAAGCCGTTTCGGAGGAGTAAGGTAACTAACATTGTGAAACGAGAATTTTATATAAAAGTTATAGGTAGAGAGCGACTCCACGATATATTGACAAAGACAGGTTTTATTATGACACAGTACATCAACTCGTTTTCAAACTAGGAATTTTATCAGAACTCTGCATATAGCACGATGGTTGTCATTGATGATTGCCAATAATAATAATGTACTCAGCATAATCGAAAATAGAGACGATTCAGACTCAACCATGACTATTGTTTGCAAACTTACTAATACTAATGCTATTTCATAAGACGAGTGAAATTAGAACAAAGAATCCTCAATAGATTTTATTTATGTGGAGCCTCTAATATAGTGAATTTCAGATGTACCTACAAGCCACTTATCCATGGAAGTCACGTGCCGAGTTTGATTTTTGATACGTCGGTCTGCTATCGATTAACGATTTACTTCAGAGAGCTAATTTTACAACTGGAGAATTTATTCCAGATCCTACAAAAAACTTATGTACGACACGAAGACGTTTAAAGCGAAAGGCTTTATTGCCCATTCGGTCACCTCATTTCAATTTGTAATATCTACAGATGTAAGGGTAATACCAGAATATGTCAGAAATCGTTCGCATCTCAGCACAATAATGCAGCGCTAAAAGCACAGCAGCGCACATAATTCTGTATTCGTAAGACAGTGTGACATAAGAGAAAAAGTAAAATTTGTATAACACTGTCATCAATTCAAATAAATAAAAAAAAACAGTTTTAAAAAATTTTGTCTGACTGTTTGTATCTAGTAATCTTTTTAACGGCTAGTTCGGTTTTAATAAAATTTTATACGCAGGTTACTGACTACAAGGCGCTTAACATAGGCTACTTTTTATTGATGTACTTTTTACGCAGACGAAACCGCGGGTGAAAGTTAGTTTGTTTGTTTGTTAGCGCTAATCTGGAAAACTAAAGATTGGATTTTAAATATTTTTTTTGTGTTTCATAGTTTAACTATCCAGGTTTTATGATATTAACCATTGATTGAATATAACGAACTCCACGCGGACGAAGTCGCGGTTAAAAGCTTGTAAGAAATAATCAAGAAAATTATAACACTTACTATTACAGTTACGGGAAAATATATTACCGTTTCGGGCTATCCGGTGCCTAGTAGTCTAGACATGATTTCTTTTGCAGGCCTCCTTGCATTAGTATCAACCTTGAGTACAAGTACATTGTTAAGAAAACAGGCGTTCGATAAACGACGTCATGCGAAATATTAATAAAGCTTTATGACGCGGGACGAGGATTAATATTATATCCATATTCATGAAGTTAATACCGAAAGGGGATGTATAGGTTTGTATTAATTTTAGTGGGTCAGATTCTAACCAAATCTCACGATGGCAGAGAAACTTTAATTTGCATATCCTTATTTTAATATTATTAATGCGAAAGTAACTCTGTAGTTTGACTGTCATTACACTTTCACAACACGAAAATGGAACTGATACTGGTAAATTCAGCGTTTTTTCTTTTGAGATTCACCCCTTAGGCATGGAACAAAGAAGATGTCTTAGGTCTGTAGGCAGAAAGGAAAGCCTACAAGAGAGGACTAGGGCTTTTCAGTAACACTAGTTTTTTTACAATAAATATTAAAAATGATATATAAAAATTATGAAGTTTGACTGCCTCGTTGGTCTTGTGGTAAGCGTATGCCTCTCACCGCGGTCCCAGGTTCGATTTCCAGGTCGGGCAAAGTGTTTTGGAATTTTACTGTCAGAAAATTCTCAATAGCAGCACAGTGTTGAATTTGTGTCCGGAGGATGACGATAGGCTCACCCTCTATTTCATAGGATAAAAATATAACAGGTGAAATGTGAGTGTTATGCACCTGTGCCACACTCTTTTGGGTAATATGGGCGTGATGTTATGAAATTCTCAACAGTAGCAGTGTTGAATTTGTGCCTGTTGGATGGCGATAGCACAGTATAAATATGCACAAACAGTACGGAAACTGCCTACAAACGTGCGAAACGGCACGCACACATAAACATGCACACCGACGAGACCCCTAAGCGATTGTCGCGGTGCTCTCAGTAGCGAGCGCCGCGCCGCCGCTTAGGGGTCTCGCTCGTCGGTGTGCATGTTTATGTGTGCATGCCGTTTCGCACGTTTGTAGGCAGTTTCCGTACTGTTTGTACATATTTATACTGTGGCGATAGGCATGGGACATAACATGGTACCTAAAACATAACTGATGAAGACGGTGTTTTACACCAGTGCCATACCGTACTGGATAAAATAGGTGTTGTTATGTTCATGTATGTTAAGTAGTTCTTTGAGAAGACTTGTAATAAAATTGTTGTTACTTACCTACTATAAATAACGAAATACAACATCCAATAAAGTCTCACAAGGTATTTACTTGTGACACATGCCAATTAGTAATAAACAAAATAAACCTATAAAGATGCATGCTTTGTTGCACACCTATTTTCCCTGTATATAAATATATATTTAGGATTGTTGACTGTCAACTAAGGCAAATTACCTATTAAATACAGAAATCAAATTGTAATAAGAAACAGTTGAATAAGATACGGGACCTGCAGGATTTGAACCTGCAACCTTCTGCACACCGGGCAGTCGCTTTACCAACCAGCTAGCAATAATATCATGACAAGTTTTGCAAGGCAATTCTCTTGCTATCTTTATCTTTTTAATCAAGATAAATAAAGCAAGCAATATAATTGCCACAAAGCAAGTATTAAAATTGCGGCAATTCTTTAATGGAGGACTGTGCTTTGATATCAACACAGAACAGAGTAATTAAAAATAGTATTTGCAGTCTTTCGGACACCCATTGTATTGGATTTTAATTAGGATTTTCTTAATAAATACTGTGTTGTCTACATTAATTCTTGTGAGATATAAATCTATAGAAAATTGCTTCGCATGCCGTTTCCTAGATGGCAGTGATGCTGTTACTAAGGAGGAAACTTAGCTTGGAAATGATGATTAAGACAATAATGGCAATTTACTTCTAAGAAGCCCCTCTTATTACAGATAGGTAGGTCCTCTTATAGCACAGATGACAAAATCTAAAGAATCACCATCTCAATAGTTATATTTTCCTGTTTTTCCAGTTGAAAGCACAGCATCTTTAGTCCACATTTACTATTTTTTTTGGCTAATCTTGTGCTGAAGAAGATTAACCAGTTATGTAATGTAGATGTAAAATCATCCAGTACCAAAACATGGTGGATGGTGCTATTTAAGCCCATTATATAAATAATTTGTTTTAGCCTTACCTAATAGGTTCAAATTAAGCTTTACATTTCCAGTATACAATCTAAAGACTTCCCATGCAATGCCAGAACATTCTAATAACATTTTAACAAACAAAACATAGTAATATTATTTTTATAAATACTTACTTATATATTTTATTTATTTGTCAATTAATTATTTTTACCTGAGGATAATGCAGTGGGCTGCAAAATTGTCAACATCCTATGCAACTAAACATTGTTATAAATATATATATATTGTAGCTGTTTATTATCCCTCAATAAATAAAAAAAAAAAAAAATTATAAGATGGTAAACAAAACCACTATTAAATTTGTGGTTGATAGAAAGGAGATTAATAAAGAATAATTATGTATCATTTGTATTTAGTTTAACAATCAACCATCAAAAATACAAATGATAACAATACATAATTAGCACAACCGCTGAGAGGAGAGGATACCATATTCTACTGAATAATCAAGGAAAAAGGTATCAGTTAGGAAACAAATACCTAGCTATTTACAAATTTGTTCCTAAAGCTTTGTATAGGTAAAATTTTGAGTTCTTGACGGTTTTTCAAGATAGCTACAGATGGCAGCTTGACCGATCAATAAACACCGTACTTGAGCGTGACCAATACCGACCCATGACATTTCATTTGCGGCTAACTTCAAAATGATCAAGATCCCTGATTTTACCTATAACAAGATGGGGAAACATTCTGTAACCCAGTTACAAGGACAAAAGGATAAAAATAAAGTTCAGCTGAATTTTAGTGACCAATATTACATTTCATAAATTTAAAAGTATAAAAATAGATTATCTACCCAGTTTTTAGTGCCTGCACAATCCTCTATCAGTTAAATAAGCAATATATTTAGATTGCTAGATTAGATTGGCATGAACTTGATTAGATTACTATTTTGTCCTTCAATAAAACCTTATGTTGGAAATGAAAAGAGTATACATTACATAGGTTTATCATCACTTTAACAACCTTTAATTACTAAGCCAAATTATTTAAGCCTTCAGAAACCTGTTGAAAAATACTATTGTAGTAATGACTTTTCCTAAAATACACTACTGTTTAAAGTCAATATTATAAAGTGTAAATATTTACCAAGTCTTTCTTATGGTCAAGAGTGGCCTCGCTGGTCTCTTGCCCCCCGCATCAGTAATGACGGAAAAGCGGTCACTGAAACTCCTCTTAACCTCCGTAAACCTGCTCCCAGAAGAAAGCCTCAATGACTTGGTAACAATGCCTTTTTTCCTCCGAAATTCTATAGGCTGGTCAATGTCACTCTCTTTGTCCTTAGGCTGAATGGATACTTTCTTTTGCTCCTTGATATATTTCAAATTAGAATCTGACACGTTTCCATTAAACTCACGGGTTTTGCTGTAGCCGTGCTCGCCTTCTCCAAAACCCTGGACGAAACACAGCATAATTTCATCAGAATAGGACTCCTTCATTTAGAAGGTCATGTCTAATGTTCGCCCAAACTAATAGACAACTCAAAATAAGGTCACCACAGTCAGCGATTCCTCGCTTGCTACGATAGCGAGTTCCCAGACATTTTCAATCATGAAAACTGAATAGATTTCTCCAAATTTTGACATAAACTTTGTTTATTTACGAAACTGAGTTTATATTAGGATTAAGAAATGTCATTAAGATGTTAAAACAGGAAACACTGACCACACAATATTTTTCGGCAATAACCAATTTATCGCACACACATTCACTGTCCTAAATTAACACAAATTCATTTAAGTTCGATTAATCGTAAATTTTAGGTAGGCCGCCGAAAATTATCGGGGTAAAATGACATTCGTATTTTTTTTAAAACGTTCGGTGACCGCCCGCAACTTGTGTTTCGTTCGAGAACACAATTTAACACAGCGTCGGCTGTTTACGAACTGACAGTACTCAATGACACGACACCGGTTTGGCCGCCCCACTCGGCCAGTCACAACTGCGCGGCGCAATGAATGAAGAATGTGACGTCGTTGCTTAATCGCATGGCATTTAACTAATGCCAATTTTTATAATTATTTGTTAAATTGCTACTATAATCGGTAAAACAACTTTAATAATGTCTTGAAATAAATTTAATTGCCACCCTTTCTCCTCTCTTACATTCATAAAATTAAAAGCTTTTAAAATCAGGGACACAGTAGAACAAAAGATTTTTCCTTTTTTGCATGCATATTATATAGCTCAGATTATAAATCTGTTAAAATTTGGTATTTCATTGAAATAAATACAATAAAAGTCGGCGCCTGCAGCGCTCCCTGACTGTAGAGAGTAGATACCAAAGGCACTTCAGTGCCGTTTTTTATTGAAACGAAGTTCCTTATCGCGCGTTGCGAAAGGGGGCTAGACGGAAAAAAATTGAACGAAAAGTTGTAACGACACTTTTCGTAGCAATTCTCGTAGTGGCGTAGTAATTACATGCTACGTTACAGCTACGGTGCTACATCATCAGACACCCGCATTTTTCTGTGTGCGTCTCTCTCTCTCGCTTTTAGAAAAAAAAAGATTAATTAAATTAAAAAAAAACTAAAAAGAAAAATTACTAGAGTTGAGTTTCTAAAAAAATAGGGGGCGCTGGCGCGCTGCGAAAGGTCCGCGCAGGCGTACACGATCGCTGTTCTAGTCAGTTAACAGTGAATGAATAGCTCGATATTGGGCACATTAATCGGGCGCTGGCGCGCTGCGAAAGGTCCGCGCAGGCGTACACACACGATCGCTGTTCTAGTCAGATAACAGTGAATTAATAACTTGTTTTTGGGCACATTAATCCTAAATTGGATCTGCAGGACATACTTAAACTATAAATCGGTGGACCTTATATATAGGACTTTGTAACGAAACCATAGCGCGATCTAATTCGATCCCAACGCCATCTATCGAGCGGCTTCGGAACTGATTGGTGCTACAGTACTAAATATCTCTCTCGCATAGAGAAAGCGAGCGAGATATTTTCGTTTTGTCTCTCTATGAATAATAAAGAAACTAAAAAAATATATTATCATAACTTAAAAAAAAAAATACAATTCCTGCCTTTTGTTGAGTGTATACAGGAGTTTTGTATATAATAAATAATTAAAAATAGTAACAATAATGAATCCTGACAGTGATTCTGCACAAGTTACGGATATTGCTGATGGATTTAGGTAAAGGCGTAGAGATTTTATACAGACAATAATAATGCTTTTGTATTTTAGCAAGTACGCATTATAACCTTTCTTTACTATTGTGCTAACCAAGTCATACGCGTTATAAACATTCCATTATTGTGTGTTTAGCAAGTGTACGCGTCATAACTATATTAAATTCAAAAGCAAGTTATTTTTTAATATTACCACAGAATGTTTACTAATTTTGTTATGTACATTTCATGGAATATCCGATTAGAACACATCTAATTATGTCATTGGGATTGGTCATGAGATTATTGATAGTGAGATCTGATATTATTATATCGCGAGTAAACTTGCGAATACAATTTAAAAGAAAGCAAGGAAATCGCAAAAAAATAATGTTAAAGATAAGGTTTGTTATGTGTGATCATTGATCATAGAACTATTACTCCTAGAAACCGAGTACACGCATGAAATGTGAAGCCAGCCACTTTAATTGTGCCGTTTCAGTTCAGTGTAACTCTCTGGTATTCATAAGATTTTCATTTAGTTTGTCTGTCCGCCAAGCGGCGCATTATAATTTTCAATCAATCTGTTTTTAGGCTAACTTTATACTTAAAATCATACAAGCAGTTTATTGATCTAGGCATTATAAGTCTATGCGTGTGTTTGAATGAACCTCGCTTTTGATATTTTGAAATTCGAATAGCGCGAAAGTTCAAAGATAAGAATTATTTTGAAATTGAGTGTGTAAGGCACAGGAAATATTGTTATGTAGCCATTCAGCCTAATTAATTTAGTAGCTTAGGTCAAAATTAAATTACTCATTAGTCTCTAATGTTATATCTAGACTAGATTGTAATCTTTATGACGTATCTAATTGCTTAGAAACATCATTAAAAAAAAAAAAAAAAAAAAAAAAAAATCAGCCTACTGGAGTATTGTGATAATATCTCCACAATAATTTTAAAAGTATCATTCGATTATTTTAAGAGAATGATTAAGTGATTCTGAATGATCGTGTGTACGCTTGCTACGCTTGATAATTTAATAATTGTCTTATTGTTTGTTGTTTTTTAATTTGGTTTAAATTTTTGTTACCGTATATTTAGTTTATTTTTATTAATAGACTGTTTTATTTGTTTAGTGGTTAAGGTCGCATACCTTTTACTGCAATCTCGGGTGCGAATCCTGATTTGTTGTTATTTGGAATTACCGAACTTCGTTCCATCCGGGTGTCCCTTCATCCCTTGACACCTCAGTAGTTTTTTTATATTATAGATATAGCTCAAGTATAGAAAATACTTAAAAATGGAATTTGGCCTTGTGACCTCCCCTGGCTATGAAGCATCATCCGCCCCTGTGCTATCTACCTGAGGTTGGTTATTTACTTATTTGGTAGAATGCCACCGGGCGTTCGCCAGCAGACTTAGCAGTGTATGTATTATTTTGAGTGTGCGATCATTATAAAGCTGTTATAAACACTACTGCCACTTTTCAACAGGTGGACCGCAGAGTCGTTAGTTACTTCCGATGTATACGATAATGTATGATTATATATGTTGATTTACGTGTCTCGATATTTGGCAGAGGTAAGGGCGTTTCATATATTTGGAGAGAAGAGAAAGGCACTCAGATGCTTGACCATGCTTTATTCTAATGTCGCTATTCCATCTCTATGACATTGACAGACACTTGACCATAGACTACAACATGCCCCTTTTTGAGACTTTGACAATTCAGAAGCAAGTTGGCTGCTATGTTGACATTGACATTTGTTATGACGCAAAACTTCAAACTTGTTTACAAAACAAACTATGAGCTCTATACATTTTTGCAACGACAAAACTTAAAATACTGTTCAATCAATTATGACGAATATACTGCATCATTTTTAGACTACTAACTAATTACGGACTAAACTATCTATTTTTTTATAAGCGTACAGTTAAGAAGTGAAGTGACAAGATGTGATTGTACATTTTTTATGCTTACATGACATGTATTACAAGAAAGTTCTATTAAATCTATAAATCAAATAATTGTTTTTTCTTAATTAATCTTCCTCGACTGCTATACTTTGGCGTATCAGCTAGCTGTACATTTTGAGTTGGCCTATTCTCAGTTACTTCTTGAGAAGTGATATCAGATTCGATATTTGAAAATGAAGTTGATAGTGATTTAGTTTCTGATTTCATTGTTGAGGGAATGATAATAGCATTGTTTTTGAAAATCAAATCATTAATTACATGTATCTCATGCCTAATATTCCAGTAGGGTAATATTTTAGGGTCACAATTTTGTTTACAATTTGGCCATCCCTGTATGTAAAATTCTTTTAACTTTTGTAAAGTACTATCAGAGTTTGTATTTAATAAAATTTTATCTAACTTTTCAGGTGTGATGGCTAAATTTGATGTTAATAAATTGACATGACATTCTATATTAGTTTCTATTTCTTCAAAGATGCTATTGACTTCTATGTTATTGATCTTTGACCTCGACAAAGTATCTGAAATATACATTTCTGTGCCTTTTGTATATGTGACAATTAAATGGTATGCTTGTAATGTGATCATCATTCTTTGAAGTCTTGTTGGGACATCAGACAAAGGCTTTTTGAATAAAGTTACTAGTGGTTGATGATCTGTTTCTACATAGACTGGTTTTCCATATACATATTGATGGAACTTCTTGCAACCAAATACAATGGCATATAATTCCTTCTCAATTTGAGCATAATTTTCTTGACAAGGTGTTAATGACTTGGAAGCATAAGCAATTGGATTTTTGTCATGTAAAATTACAGCACCTACTGTATCTTTTGATGCATCTACAGACATTCTAATTTGTTTCCTGACATCATAGTGAACTAATACTGGTGTTTGACAAATGATTGATTTTAACTTTGTGAACTGTTGTTCATGCATGGGTGACCATTGCCATACATTTTGTTTTTTGAGGAGATCTCTGAGCATATTTGTTTCTATTGACAAGTTAGGAATGAAACTACCCAAATAATTGATCATACCAAGAAATCTTTGTAGTTCTTTTACATTTTTTGGACTAGACATTTTTGTTATGGCTTCTATTTTTGACATGTCAGGTGTAATACCTTTTTCATTGAAAATATGACCTACATATTTTACTTCAGTTACCCCAAATTGACATTTAGATTTGTTAAACTTTAAATTGACTTCTTTTGCTCGTTTAAATACTGCTTCTAGACGATGCTTATGTTCTTTTTCATTTGACCCGTATACTAAAATATCGTCGATGTACACAATTACTCCTGGTAGTTCAAATAGTTCTGTCATTATTCTATGAAATATTTCTCCACTTGAGTTGATCCCGTATGGTAGCCTGAGAAATTTATACCTACCAAATGGTGTATTGAATGTACAGAGGTCACTACTCTCAGAATCTAACGGTATCATCCAATAACCTGAATTGGCATCTAATTTTGAAAAAATTGTGGCACCTGCAATTTTAGAACGTAAATCATCAAATGTAGGATATGGATAATGAGGTCTTTTGACTGCTACATTCAGGTTTCGTGGATCAAGACACATACGCAATTTACCATTGGGTTTTTCGACTAAGACAATTGAATTTACCCATTTTGTTGGCTTTATGACTTTTTCAATGACTTTTAATTTTTCCATGTTAGTTAATTCTTCTTTTAGCCTATCATGAAGTGCAAATGGAATTTTTCTGACTGGACATACCTTTGGTGTGACACTGGAATCAACATCTATGTGTGCTTGAGTAGGAATACATCCTAAGCCTTCAAATGTTGATGAATATTTATTCACAATATCATTTACAGTCTTTTGATTTTCATAACATGTTTCTTCAGACAATGCAAGTATTCTTTTTACTATGCCCAGTTTTTCACATATTTTCCAACCTAGAATTGTTTGACATTGGGCATTGACAATAACAAAGCATATGTTTGCTGTAGTTCCATTTTCAAAGTAACATTTTAGTATACATGACCCTATATTTGGAATTAATTGTCCTGAAAAAGAAAATACTTTATTATTTGTTCTAAAAATGTTGATTTCCTTACCAGTAACAACCGTCATTTGATTTACTGTGTGTTTAGAAATCACATTTGTGTCAGCACCTGTATCAATTCTACACAATAATGAGTAATCATGACATTTAATGGTTATATTCCATTCATTTGACTCCTTATTTATAGCATTAATGACATAGTGATCCGATTGATTTGTTTCATCTTTATTTTCTGACTGACATAACATACTTACATTAACATTGGTATTTTTATTGAAGAAGCAATATTTAGAAAAATGATTTTGTTTCTTGCAGTTTGAACATGTTTTTCCTTCAGCAGGGCATTTGAACCTGTGCACTTGACCACACCTGTTGCAAGATTTTTGTGAATGTGTTGAGGCCTGAAATCTAGAATGGTTATTATTTCTTGACGGAGATTTAGACTGATTTCTTTGTCTTGTGTTTGTTGCTCGATTTTGTTGATATGACTTGACGGCTTGAACTGAACTTTCATTTTCTGCTTTTGTGTTAGACATTTGAAGTTTTTCAGCTTCTCTGTGCGAGATCTCAATGCTTTTTGCAATTTTGATGGCTTTTTCTATTGTTAGTGACTCTTGTTGCAGTAATCTTTCCTGAATTTTTCTGTTATTTATTCCAATTACAAACATATCGCAAATGAGTTGTTCTTTCAACGTTTCAAACTCACATCTGATTGCCATGTTAGTTAATTTTGTGACATATTCTTCGATTGACTCTTCTTCTATCTGTTTTCTTGTAAAAAAATTATATCTCTCAACGGTGATGTTTTTGTGTGGTAGGAATTTATCATCAAATTTTTGAATTATTTTATCGAGAGTTATTGACGCATCTTTTCTATCAAGACCGAATGAGTTAAATACTTCCAGGCCATCATCTCCAATAAGACTTAAAAAAATTGCAATTTGTCGACTTACTGCTTCTTTGTCAATTGTATTCGCTTCAAGATAGATGAGGAATTTTTGTTTCCATAGCTTCCATGCAGCCGACATCGATGCTGGATCTGAATCCATTTTTAGCGGCCTGATCGCGGCAGTCATGACCACATTAAATCTGGAATCTTCTATTGCTATTGTCGTTTCTTCTGACACCATGTTGATTTACGTGTCTCGATATTTGGCAGAGGTAAGGGCGTTTCATATATTTGGAGAGAAGAGAAAGGCACTCAGATGCTTGACCATGCTTTATTCTAATGTCGCTATTCCATCTCTATGACATTGACAGACACTTGACCATAGACTACAACAATATATATTCAATTTGCATATAAATTAAGTCATTATCAGTGCATTGTATTTACAATGTAGCCACTATATATGGATATAAACTAGTAACACGTCACCAACAAGTGTGCTCTCGGCCAGTCTGTGACAAAGTCCGCAGTAGTTCGTCGATCACATCGTTTCAGTTCCCTCCTGGGATTATAGTCCTATGGTCTTCTAGAAAAGTACTAATGCGACAAGTTATTTTTTAAGTGTCCAAAAATACCTAGATTTAATATATATCCAGCAAATCCCATTGCGTGACGATTTATTTGGATCGATAGTAGACACCGCATACAAAGAGGGGTTTGCCAAGGTTACCGGGAAGCAAACTCTGAAATATTGAATGTTTCGGGAATAAACTGCCATATTTCGAAGTAGTGTCTCGTAAAATAAAATTTCAAGACGTCAAGAAACATTTTTCCACCGCTCGCGCGCTCGGGAAATCAATTCATTTAAAAAAAGATGAATTACTATAATGTTTCGACAAGGCGGTAAAAGTTTTAGGCCCGGACAGAGTATCTCACGCATTTATAATATTAGTGAGGGATAAATAAATATCGTAGATGCAATTTACATTCAACGAACCCTTAACTCTTAGGCAGTTTAGTCAGACGTTAATTTCAATTAAGTATTTTTTAACATACGGGCTGGATGCGAAATAGCGACATTTATTAAAACCACAGCTTTAAGATTTGGTCAGCGTTCATTTCCACCATTTTACGATTAAAAGAAAGTTACATTGAGATCATGCAATTTGTTAGGCGAACGAGTCTTTAACATAACATAACATAACATCTCGCCTTCAATACCCAGAAGGGTGTGACAGAGGTGTACAACACCCACACTTCACCTGCTATATTTAGGTCCCATGAGATAGGGGGTGAGCCTATTTTAAAGGCTTCCATATTGTTTTCCATATATTACTAAAAAACTTTTTTTTTTTTATGGTGGATAGGCTCGCGTTTGACCACGATCTCACCTGATGGTAAGTGATGATACGGTCTACGGTGGAGCACGCTTACCCACAGAGTACATTTGTATGCGCTTACCTATGAGATACCTATTGACTCTTGCTTTGAAGAGATCCAAGTTGTACTCATGCGGAAACACAGACTCGGGCAAGGCGTTCCACTCTTTGGCAGTTCGCATAAGAAATGTAGAAGCAAACCGCTTAGTGCGTAATGGTGGAATATCTACCGTGAAGCGATACTTTAGTGCCGTTTGTCTGGTAGTCCGATGGTGAAACGGGGACGGAGGGATAAGGTTGTGTAGTTCCTCGGCACACTCTCCGAAATGTATCCTATAAAAGACCGATAGGCTGGCAACCTTGCGACGGTGCTCCAGACTTGTCCATGTTTTCTTTCACTCTTAGCGAGCGATAATTTATAACTACTCGCATATTTGCATCTAGCAGTCAGCATTTCATGTTACTGAGCTAATGCTGGAAGGTACAACTCCGCAAAGTTTAGGAGTACAGGGATAATTCTTTAATTTAGGCCGTTCACTGTATTCTTTCAAGATATACACGATGGCGTTGAATATAACTTAAGTATTTCTTACTTTTTAATGCATTTTTTGCGACCACTTTTTCGACATAGTAAATTTACATTATACCAAATTTCAGCTTTCTAGCACTAAAGGTTTCACAGAGGACGTTTGGACAGACGGACGGACACATGGCGAAACTATAAGGCTAGGCACTATGCATTCCTAAAGAGGTAAAATCGTTTTAATAGAAACAGTCAATGATTAGATATGTTACGTTCATAGAAATTACGATTTAAATCCGTTCCGAGCTATTCCAAATTGCACACATTGACAAATGTAACTGATAAGTAAAACAAAAGATACGAAATAGCACGCAAATGAAAGAGATAGCTATAGTTTTAATGATTGCACTTCAGTGGTACGCACGTGACTGCGCTCGACGCAGGCCACACGCAAACTAAACACAAGACGTCCCAATTGGGACGTATTTGAGTATTCACAGCGCGAGCGCTTATAACATATCTGCTTTTGTTTTTATTTTTATATAATATCATTGGAAACAGTTATTTACGCCGCCACGGTACCTAAACGAGGAACGAAAACATAATAGGTACCAGGGGTATGGCAGATCAATAAGTAAATTTCGACTTTTTAGTAAAACGATGCTCCTAGGCAACAGGGAACAAACATTAGGGAAAACAGGATTGTATTGTACCTACGTTTGTAATCATAGATATTTGATAGAAGGAGATATGCCCGGTAGTTAAAAATGTATCAGAACCCGATGTCGCTAGGTTGGCCCCACCACCGCGCCACTACTACAAATGTAGTTCAGTAAAAGCAATAGATACACAGTCGCGCACACACTTGCAATTCATAAATCAGAACATAATTTACACAATCAATTATAAACCTTAACTCGTAACACACAGCGTGCATTTACCATGCACCTTACATCTTACTCACACTTAAACATTTGTCGCTATCGTTGTACTGTGCAAAAGCAATTTATTTTACATATACGCTAGTGATTGACTAAATCGGAAAGTTATCGATACTTCCGATAAAGTTGGGGTCCTAAAAATAAAATAAAAAATGATATGTCCAGAAAGTGTTATATTATTATGTGAGGCTGCGCGGGCGGTTCGTAACATAAAACTGAAAAGAATTTATATTTGCCCCCGATTTCAAGACACAGACTTTTTCTTTTTTAAAATGCGTTCGGAAATTCGTTCCGTAACATTTATTTATAGAGTCTAATATTAAGTACCTGATTTTAATTAATTTAATGGTCAATTCACGAATATAAAAACATTACAATACTAAATAAGCGTGTATTTATATAATTTAAAATAATTAAAACCTATCGTTTGTAGTTATTTAATAAAATGTATCGCACCTTCGGTAAGACAAGGGCCGAAGTGCTAAAATTTCTGAAAATGAGTTAAATATGCCAAAGTCACTTAAAAACTAATTTCTACCTGTAGGAACAAAGACATTCACTAGATTCAAATTATTTTCGCCAGATGGCACTAGTTGCCTTTGTACCATTTGTACGTTTTTTAAATGATATTGGCGCGACAAAATCTCATGGGTCAGTTGCGGCATCGTCCGTGTGAGTAGTGGTTGTGAACTGGAGCGTCAAAGTCATTAAGGTAAATATGCCCTTTTTTGTTTTATATTTCGGATAGACATGGTCACATTTCGTGTACTTATGCCTTATTTTAGAGCACATATTTGACAGAACAAAATCGTTTTGGTAGTTGTGCCTTTGTGAGTCCAACATTACCTAGTCTTTAAACCAAATCTAACTTTGTCATTCCAATTTTGTCTTATACAGATAACTATAATAGTATTTAAGACTTTGTCATTCCAACCGCTTTACTTTCTATGTAAAATTTATAACATTGCCGTCATTTTCTTTACAAAATCTTGTGTCTATTTATTGATCTGAAAGATAATTCCGATGCCATTTTTGCCATTTATTAACCCCCGATGCAAAAAAAAAGGTTCTTATAGGTTTGACGTATGTTATTTTTGTTCTGATGATTAATTAACCGAACTAAATGTTGATATTTTCGCTTTTAGGAAATAAAAATGGAATCTCGAGGCAAAAAAAAATTCAATCCTACTGCAAGCGTGGAGCACACATGAGGCAAAGAGACTTTCTCGCATCTTGTGTGAAACTGATACCGCCTGCATATCGAAGAGTCAAAATTACCGACAATAACACTCGTATTAAGGCACCTAGAAAACCAAATTCGACCTACTATTTTTTAATAGATTCACAAGAAATTAGGGTCTGTAAGATATCCGTCAACTATTTGCCTCAAACATAGTTCCAAAATTTTACGAACAATTTTATAATAGTTTATTTCAATAATACATTCCAGTGAACATGTAAATAAATATAAGTATCCACCTTTCATTGATTTTTATTATTTTTATTTTTTATAGTTACTGTTTTGTTTTTATAAAGTTTTAGTAGCACTACTGATTTGTGCCTAATTTAGATGACTATTTTTGTTAATCATTTAAAAAGATTTTTAAGTATTTAGGTTTTGAAAGTATTATGCAAAAAAGTTATCTATACCTAGATACTTAGTTGATTGTAATAAAATGTTCTTATGAATATTGTTTTCATATTCTATACTAGTTAACTTTGTGATTATGTTATAAGAAACAAATTGTGATTTCACAAATGCTGTGATTACTGACTGATTTTAGAATAACAGTATAAATAAGTCTTACGCATTAACATGGCATTTTATAGATTTAATTTAAACTTTTTAGAAGTGACTTTTATGTTATTTTTTTAAGTAAAGTTTTTAATTCTAGTGTTTTCTTTTGTCAGTGATAAAGATATTGTAAGAAGAAGAATAAAGAAGTTCAAAATAAGTAGTATTTTCATTGAATAAATCATTTCAAAACAATGTGTAATTTGGTCACAATTGCATAATTATTTAAATGTTGGGGAAATAAGGGCATAATTGTATGCATACTTTAATATTTTATTAAATATAGTATAAATAAATAAATAACTCACACTTTTAAATTACATATTTATATTCACAATTGTATAAGGTTTATTTCTGCTAAAAAATAAAATGCTATTTTACATTAATATGGGCAGAAAAACACAATATCAATCTATAAAAACCTTAAAACGTCTGTCCTGAAAAATTATAAAATTAGCACTTCGGCCCTTGTCCTACCGAAGGTGCGGTATGTCAATGTTTATTACTAACCTACATGGTGGCTGTTTTGTTTTTTTCAGCGCCTATTCATTGAAAGGATTTTGTGTTTTGAAATTTGAATCACTTTGCCTCACTAGTGAGTAAAAACGGTTTTTACTCACTGAATTCTAGCAAGCAAACGATCTTTTTCGTGCTGGTGTGGTGAAAACTTACTTTACGACCGTTGGTTATGCATTTATCTACTAGGTACGCTGTAAAATAATCAAAAACAGTAAAAAAGATTATTTTACATTCTCAAGGGTTTTCCAACCGTACTTAAATGTCATCCAATCAAGTATTCCAACCGGGCTAAGACGGTTGACAAAAATTTAAAAATAAACTATGATAGCAATATAATATTCGTTGGGCAATCGACATTATTATCGATAGCCTTCGTTAGGGGATCTTAACCACATCACTATCTCGCCGCAAGACACATCGGCTGTACTATGCGACGCTCTGTGTAAAAAAGGTATCGTTTTGTTATTTTTACATTGCTTGTCCAGTCGCTTAGCGACATACTAAAGGCAGTGATTAAGGAGCAATGTATTTTCTGCAAAAATAGTACAGCCGCTGCGATATTTGAAAACAAAAATAACGTAGTAAAAGCAAGAAATCTTTTACGATTTGTTGTTTTTTATGATTTTAAAGACAAATACAGTAAAATACTGTTATTTATATATGGTAAGTGATTCCGTGAGATACGAAGTTTTTAATATCACTTCGGTTTTTGCAGGAAACCACCGAACAACAAGGAATTTTTAGAATATATCGCGACCACGGTCGAAAGTGCACTAGTTCATGGAGACGGCCATTTGCCGCGTATATGCACAGCTTGCGCATATCGCGTGGACACAGACACGCCCCCTTGCCACTTCTCCTGTTTTTAGATTTCTATGTTTGTAATATTTTATCTGTTGTTTATAGCTTCAAATTCCGAACTAGTCAACGGTTTGCTTTATTTCTTGTTGGTTATATTTTTTTAGCATTTAGCTATGCTTAGCAAATTATGCTTTAATTAATATTCATAATTATAATTTATAATTAATTTTTAACATCATGTGTGCTGAATGTTACTTCGCCATGTTGGTTTGTATCCTACTTAAGATAGGTAGAAATGGATGAATATGACGTCACGTAATCATGTAACACATACACTTGAGTAATTTAGAGTCCTGGCAAGAGGCGACCGTAGCTGCCCGGATTGCAGAGGTCGCAGGTTCAAATCCTGCCGGTCCCATAATTTTTCAACTGTTTCTTAGTACAGTGTACTTAGTATTTATGTATAAATAAATTTTATTTGCGCAATCTGACAAGGGACAAGGGTTAGTTAAATGAGCAAGTACCGTATGACGAAGGTTGACGTAACAACCGCGGCGTAATCGATGTACATACATAGAAAAAAAACATACCATACATTTGAGTGCACGCATGGCGTAGTGGTTAAAGCGGTCGCCTCGACGCTTTCAACTGCGCTGGTGTTGTTCGATCCCCACACGGGACAAATCTTTGTGTGATTCGCAAAGATTTGTTCTGACTCTGGGTGTGCTGTGTGCGTGAATTGTATGTTTGTGAACACCCCCGCGACACAAGAGTGATGCCTAGTGCGGGCGTCGTTTTTTTAAAAATAAATAAATAAATAAAATACCGGCCGAATTGAGAACCTCCTCCTTTTTCGGAAGTCGGTTAAGAAGCGAAGTGAAGAAACTGAATCCCTTTAATACCGCAGTTATTTCAAATGGGACGGCAAACTGCCTCGTTGATCTAGATGTTAGCGTATGCGCCCCTCACCACGAGGTCTCGGGTTCAATTTCCGGGTTGGACAAAGTGTTATTTGTGAACTTTCCGGCAGGCAATTTTAAAAGCAGCACGGAGGTGGATTAGGAAAGACTCACCCTCTATCCCATGGGACCTAAACATAACAGGTGTAATGTGGGTGTTGAACACCTCTGCCACACCCTTCTCCGTAATATAGGCGTGATGTTATGTTATGCTATGTTATAGGACGGCAATATTCCCTAAGCTCCTCCATTTCCGAAGAAAACCTTTTTTATCGCTGCTTCATTTTAATCACGTTTTCCAATATTCTTGTTTATTTGACACACGACAAAAAAAATAAGTGGGTGGTTCGATAGGTATCTATCTGATTTCCTTAGATACTTTTTTCATTGTTAAATTAATATAAACTATAAAAAGTATACCAAACGATGTTTTATATTCATGTCAATAGCCTCAGTGGGTAAATAAGAGTAAATGTTATTAGGCATAATGTTTTTTCGCCTAATAAAGATCGAAAGATAATTTGGATATCATAGTGTAGAAAGGTGCGGTGTGGTAACCACCCTTAAGCAATATGTTTATTTCACATACAAAAGGTATTTTGTTAAATTAGGAAAGTATGCATAACCTAAGTAAATAGTATGCCAAGTGACAATTATGCCAAAAAATAATCTTACCTAACAATGATTATGCGTAAAGTATTTATGCTAAAAAAATCGGAAAAAATGCTTTGCGAAGTTAACTTATGCGAAAATATAAGTCCCAATTAACTATACTGATTTCAAACAATGCAATTATAGATGCATACATAAAATCTTCAGTTACAAGTAAGCGTAGGTACCTACTGCAGTGGGTTTACACTTAAGCCCAGCGCCCATCGGTATCCTGAAGCGTTTGCAGTGAATGCAACGCAAATACCTACCTATCCATTCAGAGCAACGATTGCAACTCAAGCAAGAGATGAAAAATAAACATTTCAGCTCTGTAACAATTGAATATCAGATAGGTAAAACTTTTCTCAGGTAGTTCGAGACAATACCTATTATAGAAGCTGTATAACAAAATACACAGTAATAAAATAACTGGAATGTGGAGGAATTATAATATTTGCCCGCGCGTAGTAGTGACATAACCAACATTAACTGCATATTTTTCTTGCACTGATAATCTTACGTTGTTAAGTAATGTGGCACATTGTATATATACTTATTTAGAGTGTGTACATAGAGATCATTTCTTGATTTCATTATTCCACTTGCAGATAAAACACGTTGCAATGCGTTTTGGTGTTTACCGGATATTATTTGGTAATATATATCTCAATATAACTTTGCTACCATGAGTAATGTTTGCAAAAGCACCGACGACGAGCAAAATTCAGCAATCGATCAAAGGCCTTCCAGGAAGAGATTTGTCATGGCTATATTTAGATGAAGCCTGTATTTTCGTGAGAGCTCACTTCGCTAATGTTTTATTATTGATCGTGTGCTGAAAAACAGGAGCCGCGATCATCGATATAATTGAATCTGATTTCAGGAATTGTTGACGGAAGACGAGCGAGCTTTTTTTTACCTCCACCATTTCAGAGGCAAGTGTTTAAGTAGCACTTTTCCTTAAATATTGTGACGCTTTATTGTGAGTGCTGTGAGGAAAACACCTGCTTCTAGAATAAGAAACTTTCGAAGTCTAGTGCTTTGGAAACTGGGTTTTAGGCGGTATATTAAATTAAATATTTAAGCTACATTATGTTTCATTAGGCTGATTTTAAAGCGTAAAGCCAAATATATACCTACTTACTACAACTCGTATAAAGCTATTTAAGGCATCAAAATGAAATATAAGAATTATTATAATCGAAATATGTAATAAAAACAAAATTAGCCAATTAAAATACTAAGTCCGAACTATCCAAATGGAGCTCCAAACATGTTTTATTATAATTGACGTGCTATATTGGGTATGTGGTAACATCTTATTTTATTCTTAATCGTTAACTGTAATCATCATTATAAAACCTCTAGAGATGGTACAAGAGAAGACCCTGAACTTTGTCTAGATCAGAGTTCCCAAACATTTTTTTCCTCGAGAGCCACTTTCAAAGTTGTACTGGGCCGGTAGACCCCGCCTGACAAATTTGCAGTAGGGTGCTACTGCAAATTTATTCTGGCTTCCTTGGTTTTTTCGAGTCCAAGCCAACATTTTTGTTCTTCACTATCGAAACCTGAAAAATTCGTGGACCGTTCCTTATTGCAAGTGCAGTCAAACTTTGTCTCCCGTGGATTCTAGGGGGTCCACGTGGACTACTTTGGGAATCAATGTCTAGATGTTAGGCATTGTTTGGGTAATTACAGATTTTTGAGACGTGAAAGCATCATTCAATTTGATTCTAACCATATTTGATGTTTAATTTTGTTAAATAAATGGTCTTCTAACTTCTTAATTTTAATGGTCCCAAGTCCTATGGCAATAAACATAAAATCTAAGATGCTGTTGGCAGAGAAATCTGAAATTCGTAATAATAGGTTGATTTCGTAAGCATCACTTACTTATCTACTATTAATCGAATTTATCATCTACATATTTTAGCAATTTAAATTATTACCTAATATCTTTCGGTTTTCACACAACATTTATTATTTTTTATTTATTTATTATATAAAAACA
Organism: Hypena proboscidalis; assembly: GCA_905147285.1. Lineage (NCBI taxonomy): Eukaryota > Metazoa > Arthropoda > Insecta > Lepidoptera > Erebidae > Hypena > Hypena proboscidalis. Next base: position 14,083,525 of record LR990140.1, read on the forward strand.
TTACAAAGTTACATTAAAAAACTACAACGAATGCAACATAAATCCGAGGGATGATTACGTACGTTTAAGTAAACATGACGTCAGGCGACACTCCCTCGCGTAGTTGCCAAAATATCCGAGTCTATGGCATTAAAAAAATTGTCTTTAGTACTTTAATTGAATTAAACTATGCTATAATATAATACGTCACAAAAACAATTATCTTATCAGTGGTTATGTATTAGAGCCGTTTGGGGTCGAAACTTTAGTTAAACGCGGCATTGACGCGTCACGTGACCAGAAGACTGGTTTTTACTTCGCCAAGCGGAATAAGCATTGCCATTCAACGTGGCAATGCTGCCAGCTAACGACAAAGACAACGATGCGGAAATTTTTTACGCCTAATTAATTTATTTTATTTTATGTTTTTTTTTTTGTAAATAGTTCATGAATAGTTTATCCTTTAGTTATTTTGAGTGTTTATTTCTTTATTTAAAAGTAACACATAACGTTCAAACATTTTTGTAATTATTACGTCAAATGAATTACAAGAATTATAAAAAATATTATTTATTCTTTGTTTATTATGTCGCGCCGGGCTCTATGCCGTTAGTGTGTGAGCCAAATATGAGTTTATTATTTAAGTTAAAACTACCTATTATTAAATTATGGTATACCTAATAAATAATAGCGTTAAAATAAAATCTTAACACCTCATTTCTTTATCATGATTATTTTATCAGATGTGTTGACTGTTGTAGGTATAATAACTTTGATAAAATACACTCAATACAGCCATACTGCCATAAGATACTACACACAGCTAGGTCACCTATGAAGAGGAAAACAACAGTCCTATTTATCATAACAACTAGCTTATTGTTTCGTTTATGTTTATGTAATAATTTACTTTTCTTTTACTCACGTGTCCGACGAGGCTTCGCTATTGTTTCGAAATTATTTTAATTAAAACCTCCGTGCGACAGCTGCCTGTCATTGTTTCTACACATAGCTAAGAGTTTTGTATAAGACTAAAGCACGGAAACAGAGCATTTTCCTCATAAATACGCATAAGGCAGCAATCATTCATTTTTCAATCAGAAAATGTAATTAACCTGAGTGACAGTCAAATTACTGCTTGACTGACATACAAGGTTTCTTTAATCCCGCAAAGCCTTAAGCGTCCTAAGTAGGCATCCACGGAAGAAACTTAAATATTATAAGTGAAAAAGAAAATACATAACATTTTAATAACTTTTCTTACCCTTCTTAACCATCTAGTATCTACTTTTAATATAGTACGCGGCAGGTGAAGATGAGTTTTGTATCTCTGAATCACTATTTACTCAGATACGACCTATAATATAAATGAATTTGTTAATGATAATATATTTTTAGGTAGTTACACCAATAAAATAAAATAAAGTATTACCAAAATATATATAATCATAAATACTTACATGAACTATTTGTATCATAGATAAGACCTTGAAAATCTTTGTCAACTCCGATTTTCATCTCAAGGTAGAAAACTTTTTAGTATTGAAATTAGGAAAGCTAGGGTGGCAGTAAACTCGATGATTGATGATGACTACTTATACCGTAAGACTCACCCAAAACACTCAGGTGTCGATTTTTGAAATGGGTATATTACTGGAAGGATATCATAATAGTAACAGAACAAAGCTGAACAGAATATCAATCAAGTATCGAGTCATAGCACGTTGAACAGCAATGAACAAGGAATGGTTTCAGTTAATAGGTTTACGACTGACCCAAATCTGTCAGTTTCCGTGAACTCCACTAATACATATCTTTAGTAATTCGCGAAATATTATTTGCATGAAGTCTCGTATTGAATAACAAGATTTTCGTAAGAAATAACCCTGAGAAAAGTGGGCATTTACATCTTGGAGAACCTGTGGTTTTGTTGGATTTTGGACGAATTCACATTATACGTAGAAATTATAAAATTTAGTGTTACTCGCTATTATTTTATGTAAAATTATGGCTAAAGAAATAAACCAATTAATTTGGAATGCAGGACATGGTTCTTGAGAATCATACCGATCAGAGAAAATCAAAGCGAATCGAGAAGGTCAACATTATACATTCAAATCTGTTAATATTTTTGAATAATGCTCTTTCCACGCACCTATCTGCCATGAGCTCTATCTATTGCTTCAAACTCAAATTTTATCAAGATACGAAATAATATTTGGCATATATTATTATCTACATTATTTTTATTGGTTCTGTCATCTATGCTATGCAATTAGTTCCTACTTAAGATAGGAACAAATGGATGAACGTTACGTCACGAAATGACGTATCATACAGTTGAGAAATTTAGGGTTCCGGTAAGAGGCGACCGTAGCTGGATGGCTTAGAGCGACTGCCCGGTGTGCAGTAAGGTCGCAGGTTCAAATCCTGCCGGTCTCATAACTTTTTCAACTGTTTCTTAGTATAATTTGCTAAGCATAGCTAAATGCTATAAAAATAATCAGAAGGTATATTACAATTTCGAGTTAAGCTTACACATTGTTAGACACAAAAATACATTTTATAATAAACATAAATCCAGACTACAATGATTTCGTAAACACGTGTGACGCATTTAACAATGCATAACCCAGACTTCCCCCAGACAAAACACATTCATCGGCCAAAAAGAAAGTAATCATATTCTTATGACGTTAAATTAATAGTAATCTATGTCTACTCTATTCAAGTATAAATTTTATTGGCGACAGGTGTAAGCTGTGACGTCATTCGTGCTACAAATATTTTGGCACTCATGTGAGGGAGTGTCGCCTAACGTCACGTCTCGCTTGACACGGTCACTACTAACGCCGCCACTGGCATGTGTGACGTATACGCACAAAGGTTAACTATTTTAATGAATTCGGTGTTCCTTGATACAGATCTTGATCTTGATGAAAGTTAAGGATTGAGAACACAGACAGCAGCTTGTGACAGAGAACGTGAAAGGAAATCGTTAAACGTGAAGGGATCTGATAGTCATCCGTACAAGTAAACAGTAACGCAGTATAGTGGAGTGTGAGAATCAGACCAATTAATATAAAAATAAAACTGAAAAGATCGATTATTCTGGCATCAGAAATAAAAAAACATTACATTTTAAAGATATGGTTCATAAAGCCAGAAGTGGTACGCGCTGCAACGCTAAAAGCACCGCAGTACTGATAATTCTGATGTGCCCAGTAAGTGAGTAAGTAGTAGTGTAGCAAAAGAAAAAATAATAAAATTACATTTTATATTTTTTTGTGTCACAAACAAACAATATTTTTGAGAAACAACAAAATAACAATATGGATTCCTTGCAAGAGAAAATTAAACAGAAGAAATCTTATCAATTGAGAATAGAGGTATAACAGTTATTAGTCCAGTGCTCCCTTTGTGCAGGTGTTTAAAATTCTTTGAGGCCATTGCCTCTCATAAAGCAGTCGTATCAAAAAACAAAAGGCACGTCGTAAATCATAATATAAAGAGAATCAAACTTCAATTTACATAATTTAAATAACTCATTTGTACCCCACATTGCCAAACGAACCGAAATTAATATTAAATGCTTGCATAAATTCATATTAAAGTAACGAAAGCCTTTTTACTGAATTGGTCCAGGTTTGTTAGGCATTTGAACAATAAGGTTACAGCGAAGTCAATTGGGTCGGGGACCATAGGGGAACATGGATGGATAATTTATTACTGTATTTCATAATTGTGTTACTAAAAAGTTTCCTACTTATGTACCCCGAGATGGACATCGAGGTTGTTGTTTTTAAGTTCTTATATCAATTATACAAAAAGTTCATGTAAGTAATTTTGATTATATTTTTTTAGTAATGTAATATTTTATTTATTTTATTTTATAGCAAAATAACATTACCTAAAACTATGGTTCTATATCTGTTTCAGAACTTTCAATGTTCTCATTAATGAAAGATTTATTAGTATATTGGAATTGCCGCGGCGGCAGAACTATTTTGACAAAACACTGCAGAAAAATGGCAGCTTTCCCAAAGACAAAAGCCACGACGAAATCTCAAAATTAGAATAACGAATCCAACTAAGGAATCAAAGTAGCATTCAACCGCATTTGGCCAACTATGGTGCGCAGAAGTCGGCAAAATACAGACAAAATCACTGCAGGTTAAATTCAGCAAACATACTGGAGCTATACAGGTGATTTCAGGTGAATTATGTTAAATATAGATAGATAGATATAAGATTTAGATAGATAGAATAGCTCCACACTAGGTCAAGAGCAGCTGGGGACAGTGTAGGGTGAGGTGTCCAACAATGAGCCAGTAGTACACATTGAGCCAACGCTGTATTTTGAATTTGCGACGTTGACCAACCGTGCTATTGGCAAAAATACGCTCCAATATAGTTCCCCCCCCGCGGTCCCCAATCGACGGTTAGCTCGCGCCAGAAGCGCACGTGTGGTGACGTGTTTAACAGTTTTCGACACCAAAACAACAAAAAAGGTAAGTTTTGTGTTATTTAATATTGCTAGCTTGTTATCACATATAACACATGAAATTAATTCATTTTGAAGAATGGCTACTTGGCTATAATTGCCGAATATCAATTTGCCGCCATGTTGTTCTGTTATTTTTTTACATAACCTAAAACCTCTAAAATGGAAGTTGGTTCACAATGAGCCACAAAGACGTGGTACACAATGAACCGCATGAATCCACATTTTCATTTTAATTTGTTTTTCTCTTATTGGCAGAAACAATTAGCTAAGCTGTTGTAATTGCTCAAACTTGTAAAAAATAATGTTCTTTTTAGAATGGGGCGATCGAAGGTCGAGAAAAGGAAGAAAGGTGGGCGTACCAAAGAAGCAATGCAGATATCTAGATCTCTTAGAGTTTATATGTAGGTAGAGTTTAGGTACAGAATTGTTAATTTGTATTCTGGTTATAATAGATACAAAATAATAACAATAAAATTGATATGCTAGTGAGTTTCTATTTAAAATTACGATGTTCGAGACTGATTTATGCGTTTATAACAGATTATTATGTAAAATATAACATTGGCTTGAAAAATTAAAGTAAAAATAATTTCTTACATCATAAACATATTGTTTTATTTACCTTCCTATCGTTATACTGCATGACTTAACAGCCAGATACGTTATTTAAATAAAATTAATTTAATGGTTCACTGTGTACACGGCCGATTCATTGTAGACCTAACGCTGGTTCACTGTATACCGGTGTTGGTACACAGTTAACCATTTATTGGTTTTGCTTGGAAATCAAAAAACATATTTTATGTTAGATTTTAGAATATAATTTTAACGCCAAATTAAAGCTTGATAACCAGGGTATGATCACACAAAATTTTGTTGAGATACATTCACTTAAATCCGACTTATGAAGTAACAAATTTTTGGTGGTTCATTGTTGGACACCTCACCCTACTGTGCTCCTTTCCATTGAAAATTCTGTTTTTGCACACCGCCTTTTTTCAATATGATTTTTTTATAAAACGTGTGCTAGTACGTTACCGATAGATAAGCAGTCAATATTACAAAAAAAATCCTTTTCTATTTTTTGTCTAACAGCCCCATGTAAATCATAAAACATAGAATAGGGTGAGAATGCTCTTTTTCCGTCTAAGTATTCAATATGCTTATAGCAATAATTTGCTTTAAAATATTACAAGGGTGAAAACAGTCGATTGGTAATTAGTATTTCAACTAAATAACAATTCAAATTCTATCCATTATCCACCATTCAGACTGACAGACAATCGTTATAAAAGGTAGCTAAGCATTGAAATAGTTTGTAATAAAATTTTATCATAATGTTATGGTAATGCTTCACGTGCGAAGGTACCGTGCTTATGGCCAATTTCAGAAAACTACACCGTAAAGATAACGATAACTAATTGCTAGAATATACTTCAATTTATTGTTATACTTGAGTATGATTTACTTTTTTTTAACAATAAGCTAAGCCATCGTGTAGGTAGACGGTACATTAAGGTTGAGTACCCGCCCATGCATTCCAATTTATTAGAAATGAAATATTCATCGGAGCCCGTAATAAAAAAAATCTTGCAGTAGGCATTGTACCTTAGCACGGAACCCTGAAAAAGTAATATACATACACAATGAGTTCCCAAGGCGAAGGTAAGCTAGGTTATAACCTCGACCTTTCTGGACTCCTTAGTTTTACATTCTTAAATGTTTTCACACTCAAATATGGAACGAAATTCTTAGATCCAATCTTGCAGGCGCCAAAACAAAATTGCGATCTGTTTGCGCAAATCGCAGTGGCACTTCAGGAAATGTAACCTCGTTCGAGCTAGGTCATCTTATCGCCATAATGGTGTGTTTCCACCTTAATGCAAAAGGCTGTTCAAAGTAGGACACTATGATCCAATAAAAATGATCGAATGTAGGCAATTTATGGGCGAGCGTGAGGAGGACAATAGGTCAACTGGGAACTATAGATAATTGAGTTGATTTTTGCAACAAGAGCAAAGCGGTGCTGTGTTTATTTGTCTTTCGTTATTTCGTTTTGTGTGGGTTCGAAGCAGAAGAAAATAATAGCAAATAAGATTTTTTTTTTTCAAAATTTACTACTAATATAAGTGATAAGCGAACTATATTTTGCGGCGAAAATAAATCATTAGGCAATAAATGTTACGGACATAAATATAGATAATGGAAGACATGAAGCAATCCAACAAATTGATTGATGAGTTTATAATGTTCACTTACACAAACAAGCTAACATAGAAGCGAGGTTGTTTACCGAATTTTTACGCAACTTCTTCTTGACGTGATCATTATCTTAATCAGCCAAACAAAAAAATATATTTAGAGCAATATCAAAGACACTGCACTTAGTAACTTTTATTAAAGAAACCATGAGTATGAGTACATATTTATGATATTCATCTTATAACCAATCTACTTTTAATAATTGCTAAGGTGAATAAAAATGCAACATTGGTTTCCAAGATTTGAATGATGGAAAATTAATTGCGAATGAGCAAAAACAGTTGATTGTTGATATTAAAGTTAAAGATGGAATACAGATTTGAAAAAATAACATAGCATAACATCATGCCTATATTTACCAGAAGGGTGTGGCAGACACCTCTGCAACACACTATAACAATACCTACATTTTACTCATTATGTTTCGGTCCCATGGGATGGGGGTTGAGTCTATCGCCATACCTACCAACTCCGTGCTACTATTGAGAATTTCCTGACGTAGAATCACAAATAACACTTTACCCAACCCGGGATTCGAACTCGAGACCGAGGCAGATTTTGCGTGCCATCAGGAAAAAAATCGCTGGAATATTTTTATAAATTTAATCTATATATTACCACCCCCACATTTAATCAACATTGCCAAGTAGTTTTTCTTCGTTGTATTTTTAAATTAGTTTAATGAATTACTATCATATTATAGTGGGTTTTTTTCTGCAAACATGGTGTTATCAGTCTATACTCCGTACTGCTTGCGTGCGCCGTGCAGGCGTGCACGTAGTGTTGTGTACTCAGCATCATCAACTTGCTTGGCTTAAAATTAGCAAATACGATACAGTGTATTATATTACTTATCTTCGGTAAAAAAAGTTTTTGTGACAGCGCTCGATCAAATAGTAAAGTTGTGTGATTGTAGGATATAGCTACATAAGTTCTTATAAATGCAAAAGTAATTCTGTCTCTCTGCTTGTTCACTTGTGTGACAGTGTGACTTTCGCAGCTAAACCACACAATTCTCAGCTTTTTTTATTTTCAAACAAACGCACAACGCCATCTAGGCCCAAACTAAGCAGAGCTTGTGCTATGGGTACTAGAATAACTGAGACTAATATATATATATATATATGTACTTTTCTTTCAAAGATTCACCCAGACCAAGACAAACCGTCTTGTTCATGCACACAAAGATTTGTCATGAGCGGGAATTGAACCCGCGATCTCAGCCTCGCTGGCAGGTACACTACCCACTAGCTTTGGAGGTGGACTACGATTCTAATCCCTCCAAGTCATGTACTTCTGGCTCTAATCTTTCTATCAAACGATGTATGTATGAACTCATGTTTTTTCACAAAACTTTGTTGGTAAAACGTTTGATATTTACTATTTTTAGATTTGCCACCAACTGTTGTTGTTAACAAGAGCACTGCGCCATTCATGTGCTGGGCATGACTCCCTCAAGCAGAACTGATGAATGAGCTAAAATGCATCAGCTCATTGCACTCCGGTGGGGCCAATTCTGTCAGTTGCGCCAATCTAGTGCATTCTTACCTCCATATAAATACGGTCGATATTTGATTGACAGGAATTTAAATTTCGTTTGATTCTATTTGTGGAATACTCATGCGGGTCTGGCTATCGGTTATACGTCGAAATAAATTAGCTGTGACATGATGTAACCGATATCTCTCTTTGGGTCAAATAGTGTTATATTTATATGAACTTATTCAGCAATTTAGTGTTCTGGACTAATGATACTGAGGGTTGTCTCTTTTACGAAATCGACCGACTTAAGTACTGCTAACTAACTATAGAATAGTCATTTCCTGCCACACTAATATCAATTTCCTCAGCTTATCACTGATATTCATCACACTTCAATGTATCAGATGCTTTGATTATATATATATCAGATGTATGTGATGATATTTCCTTAACGAGTGGTAGTAGGTTACCACCTACCGCCACTTGTTAAGGAAATGTCATTTTTGTACTAAATTAATATATTATACACGTATGTTTTTGAAACCACAATTGTTACGGCTTTAGTTTTCCTGTAAAGTTCATTACATGTACTACCGTCACAATTTATTCAGATTTTTGGAGCCAGTAGTTATAGCTTTTAGAGTGGAAGGGACGCCATAATCGAAAAAACATCACTTAGTTGGCATAGTTTAATAACATATTTATGCCAAATTTTAGCTTTAGGTATAGCACAAACAGTTTCGACGTTATGCCTCGGACAGTCGGACAGACGGGCATGGCGAAACGATAAGTATTCCATGTAGACACTACAAATCCCTAAAAAAGTATATAGTCATGTCATGTATAACGTCCATATGACCCAAGTTACGGGCGACTCTTTGACAGTATTATTGCGGCCGCTATCATGACCCCAGATAAAAAATGTCGACTGCTTTGTTTTATTAGACTGTTTCCACAAACTCCACAAAATTATGTCTGATAAGTTACTCCGTGGGTTATCGTTATCGGAGACTATTTGCATCTGTTGTCAAATAAAACTGCTGGTGGTGAGATAATATCTAAGTTTTAACCGACTTTATTGATTCAAGAAAAAAAACTGTGTACTGTGTAATAGACTAGGAGCCTGTGTCTACCTCCTTACGTCATTTATAAAAGCTAAAATTCCCTGTGTGTGCCTCTAACAAAAAAGTTTCCTTCGTGTGGCTTTTGTCAAAATTGCCATGGAATTTCGAAGAGCCTGAAAAGAGAATACAGTGATATGTGTACAAAAGCTGTAGAAAGAACATAATTAAACTATATTCTGTACCAAAATCAAAATTGGTTTTAGGATTAGACTTTTCTCATTTAATTATAACACTTATTACTGCACCTACCTTTGTTATTTTTGCACCACCTTACGGTTGACTGGTAGAGTATACCTATGGCATTAAGTGCGCCATTGTACACTTATTATAGAAGTTTTAAAATAAATAAATGAAATCAGAAAGACAATAATCGAGCAACAAAATGTCAAATTCACAAATAATTATTATAAATAATTATTACAAAGTATAGTAATAAAAGCTTTTGAATATTTATTGTAGTTAATTATTTTTCTACAGGGTTATCGCTGTCAGCCCTACCGTTATCATTAACATTTAAATAGTAATACGGTTATCTACACGATGCCTTTAAGTGATTAGAGATAATGGAATGTATAACGAGGTTGAGAGGGAACACGATCAATTATGGTCGGATTAGAATAGAAAACGAGTAGATTTAAAGTGGTAGTAAATCTGAGGGTTAAATAAATAAAGGGTAGTAGAAAAGCAAAACTTTGTATGGATTAGTATGAAGCGAAATGTAGATGGCGGTTTTTCTACATAAACCTTGAATGTGAAATGTCATTATGCGTATAAAAATAATCAATAAGAAATATTAATTATGCATTAGTTTACCATATTAATAATAGATTACTATTTATTAAAAAGCTGATTAAATTTACTTACTTACTTAGTCTACCAAATTGATAATAGATTACTATTTATTAAAAAGCTAATAGCTGATTACTACAACAGTAGTAAAAGAGTTCCCATACGTAAGGAAGTTAATATTATCAGCTTTTTAATAAATATAAATTATGTTAGTCTACCAAATTGATAATAAATTACTAAATTCGAACCTACCACCTCTACCAAATTGAAAATAGTAATCTATTTTCAATTTGGTAGAGTTAAGGTTTGTAATAATATGTAGTATTTTTAGGGTTCCGTAGTACCTACAAGGAACCCTTATAGTTTCGCCATGTCCGTCTGTCCGTCCGTCTGTCCAAGGCATAGCGACGAAACCGTTGGTGCTAGAAAACTGAAATTTTGCATGAACATGTATGTTAACTAAACAAAGAAAGTCGTAGAATAAAATTTGGAAAAATATTTTTTTTTCAGGTAGCTCCCTTACATGTAAAGTAGGGATGTTTTTTTTTTGTCGCCTACCCCATAGTGTGGGGTATTGTTAGATAGGCCTTTTAAAAACGTTTAGGGGTTGCTAAGACAGTTTTTTGATTTAGAGATCCGTTTGCGAGATAATTAACTTTAAAGAGCAAATTTTTGTTCGAGTAGGGCGTCCCCCCCCCCCCCTCTAAAAGCTAAACTACTGGGTATAAAATCTGAAAAAAATTGTGTCGGTAGTACATGTAATGAACTTTAAAGGAAAACTATAGCGGATAAGTTCACTTCATTAGTTCAAGAGGAATAGGGGTCCGAAATGTCAGATGCAGTTACTCAGAATATTTCGTTCAAAATTCTTGAAACATAAATAAACATACATAATACATATATAAAATCACGCCTTTATCCCACGGGGGTAGGCAGAGACGATGGAACGCCATGTGCTTCGCTCCTTACATACTTCTTTCGCTTCCTCAACATTCATACATCTCGTCATACGTGCTAGCTGGTTTCGTGTACTACAAACATTTCCTTTCTGAAGGACGCCATTTAGTTAAAAAGTAAAATTAAAAATATTTTTCTACGGAACCCTACTGCGCGTGGCCCGACACGCACTTGGCCGGTTTTTTTTACATTCAATGGTTTAAAGAGAGTGGAGGATAGATAGGTCATCTTTCTCTTGGTAGTTAAGTCAAAGTCAAAGTCAAAGTTTCTTTATTTGTTGAACATGGTAAAAAATTGATGTATTAACATTAGATAGGTACAGCATGTTCTGACAATTCTGACGTTCAAATTAAACATAATATCTATATATATATCAATAATTATTATTATAGACACAACACAGAACAATTTAAAATAAGAAAAATTATCAAGCTAAAATTATTACTAAATATTACAAAATACAATCAAATATAACTATAAATAACCATGGAAGAACTATTATTATATTGTGTCATTTAAAAATTCTTCAACACTATAGTAGCTTTTAACTCTTGTAGGAACTTGGATTTTATTGTATATTTTAGGAGCTAAACAAAATAAACTTTTCCCTAACAAAGCTGTTTTTGCTGTGTAAATACAAAGTTTGGTGTTGTCGCGTCTATTACGTTGGACAACATTTGACATACGTGGAAATAAATGAGGATTTGATTTTACAAATAGAGCTGTTTCTAATATATACAATGAAGGAAGTGTAAGTATTTTATATTTAGTGAAATATGGCTTGCAGCTATCAGTTACCTGCAGCCCAAACATTGCTCTGATGCATCGTTTTTGTAATTTAAATACAACTTCTTTGTCTGTAGAGTTGCCCCAAAAAATTATTCTGTATCTAAGCAACTTAAACAACATTATTTGACATGAAAAGTTATTCACCTAAACAAATTATTAAAAGCCGCTGTGATCACCCATCGATACCTTTCCTGGCACAGTTTCAAGATTATTTAAGTTAATTGCTCCTCAGGCCCTCGAGGCAGTAACGATTACTAATGATGACCGAACTTCATGCTATTGATTGAGAAATATTACAGAGCCAGCTCGTTACTTATCATTTACTCAAGTAGAAAATGGGCCTTTCGTCTGAAGAATTTTGTGATACGGATGTAGTGAATGGCTATACAGTCTATTAAATGGTTATCATAGCATGCAGCGAATAGTAGAAATAAAAAAAACCAGCCAAGCGTGTGTTCCGTTCACTTATCTATAAAAACGGCTAGAATCATCTTTGTTGTATGGGATATTTAAATTACCCTCAAATATTTAATTTAGATTAATAGATATTTTTTTTTTTAATATTGAAAGCCTTTATCAATAACGAGCAAAAACGAGAAAATAAATCACGTTTGTTGTATGGGTCCCGGAGCCTGTTTGGATATTGATTTTATTTGATTTTAGTTTTTGTTGATATAGCGGCAACAGTAATATAATATAATATAACGGTTCGTCAGATACAGCCTGGTGACATTCAAATTTAGACAGACGGACGGACAGCGTAGTCATGGCAATATGGTACACTTTTTAGCCTTTGGGTAAATTTGTAACGTTCCCATTACAAAACAGGACCAAAAAAAATATTGCAAATTGCTACTAGAACTGATTGCATTGGCCACATCATGAATGGTAACGTTATTTTTAAACTAATTGTATGTATGCATTGTAGAGAAGTTAAGGAGATAGTGCATATTCTTGTATGCTCCATCACAAAAACTCTCCTCTAGGTAATGAAAACATCACAAATCAATTTTGAATAGCCTTGCAGCCATGTAATTTGTAAATGGTTTTCCATTATCAGTGTTTATTATGGATAACTATATCTTCAAACGTTCACATTCATGAGCTCGTGACGTGGCTATACCAACATCACGCCTTTATTAACGTGGTGGAAGTGTATAGCACCTACATTTCACCAACATAAAAATAATCAAATTTTAATATCAAACCACAATACTACCGAAAATACTACTTGGATTCCATGCGGAATCCCAATAGATACTGATGTACAGGTTGTTCGGTACATCGTTTGCCATCCATATCCTCAGCTATAGTTTCAGCACCCTTAACTTATATTTAAATTTTAAAATCTCAATTTAATTTTTATGTAATTTTATTCAAATGAGTTAAATTAATGTACCTTATTGTTTTATAACTATAATAATTTGTGTGAAACTGTAATGTTTTGTTTAGTTTTTGATATTGCTTCATATGGGTCTTGTTACTCGAAATAATTGAATTTTAATTTTTAATTTAACTATACATCTAAAAAATTATAGTTAGGTATTCTTATTTGACGTCAAACTATAAATATTATGTGAGTGTTTCTGTTTCACTTCATATCACGGTCCGTTAAATCAAAATTCTAACAATGACAACATCAAGATTTTTTTCGAAGCAAAAAAAGTAGGTAAAAAAACCAATGCCATTGCTAGCAATCTATCTACGTAAAGGTAATTAATAATTCTGTAAAGCAACTGCAGGACTGTCCTTTACAAAGTCCGATAACTAATGAAACTAATTGAAAGACTTACCGACGCCGCCAAAGTAAGTTATCAGGGGAGATGCTCCGACCTGTTTTCAGTAGAGCTCGTCTGATGTTCGCCAAGGGCAGGCTCTCCCGCCTCAGGGAAAACCTCACTGATCTCACCACAGGCGGTATCGTGTCCTTGGTTTCCATTTGAACTAACACTTTGCCACGGCAATTTAGGAAACTTATAGTTAATTTACGTACATTTTAACACTAAATTCTACTTGCAACTGTTACAACACGATCAAAATACAATAGAAGCAGTTGGAAACTAAATAAATGTAACCTTATCTGAGCAATTTTAGCACCATATTTACATTTTAAGATATCATGGGTGATGCGTAAATACATCTTGTGTTGATATCTCTTACTGCCGTACAGACGAGTCTTTAAACGATCATATTTATTTGAACCGTGGAATACAATGAATAATTTTGATTTATAAAAACAGGTTTTATGTTTTTTTGTCTATTGTGACGAGACTAAATTTAATGCTTTGACTAATGGCTTTGAATAACACAATAATTACTTGGGCTAGACATAGAAATATTATAAATATAGTCAGGTTTTGTTGGTATTGGTATGGTTTAAAATAATACATGATTTAAGTATATCTAGGTAATAAACTTCGGTTCTTTGTTTTATTATTGCTAGGCGATTTATTTTCAGGATATCAGAAAATTCTTATGTAGTAATTTAATTTGGTTCGTCGTTTGTTAGTCGTGTTCCATCAACACATCAATTAGAAGTGAAAATATTGTTTCATGAAAAAAACTATTGCTGAGTTTTCATTTTTTTATAGGTGTATTAATTAATTGCATCTAGCTTATTAAACCTAATATGGTGTAATTGTTTATATGTTGTATTTGTTATAAATCGTTACACCTTAATTTTAGAGGCAATTTGAACAAGGAACATTTTCGTCATGTTTCGTGGTTGTATTTTACAGAACAAACGTGTTTTTTTTTTTTACGATGTGAAATTATGTTTTTTGCGCTTTTATATGATACATGTATAAAAAAAAATCGAATGTGTGGGTTGGTAATGTACCAGAAAAAAAAATTGACACTTTTTTATTTATAAATATCATGTTTAAGTTATGGAAATGAGATAAACTTATGATTTCAAGAAAATTCATTCTCATAAATTAAAACAAACAAAATGTTGAAAATCATGTTACAGTGGCACATTTGTACGTCATCGCGTCATTTTCATGGTATATCGAAATTTAAAACTCTCACTCAACAAGGCCTCCGATTGGATTGATTTATGTTCAAAATTAATATTTAGTCGTCTTATCAATTGCTATATGATGCTGTAGATAGTTATTCAAATATTGATTTAAATTTTTCTCACGAAAATGACGATGATAATCGTGAAAATGAGAAATATCTACTTATAAAAAATCTGGTAACATACATTCGCACAATATATTTATCGTCGTCGGGGAACGTCTGTTTTGTTTCTGAGATTTATTGACTACTGCTACTGTGACTAGAATTGTAGCGTATCTATATTCGACCCACTGGTATTGTCTACCAACTGAAGGTTTATGGGCGAGGCTTAACTCAGCATTACAATAAAATTTTACTTGTTATCTCAAGCGGTAAGGAAAATGCCGATAGCTTAGGGTTGCCAATTACTTTAACGGTATTTATTTTATAATTATTGTTTAGGTTCTTTTAAAGCAGTTTAGTCTTTCAGACAATTTAAAAAACAGAGAATTTTGTTGTCGTTAAATAAACTGAAGTATTAAGTTAAAGCTTTTCGTGTAGTAAAAAAAAGATATCAACGATAGCATGCTATTAATTTTTCAGACAATTTGTCAGAGTTGTGTAACCATGCATGCCTTTCTCACCGTTTCACTTTGTTTAAATAGCACAATTTGCATATACATACTTAGGTGCCTGACCTGTGAACTTAATAAGACAAGGCACGAACGAGGCCATAAAACTTTTAGCTTTACATATTATTAAGATTAAGTTTAAAGTTCGTTAAGTTTCAGATAACTTTTGTACTATTTGAATAATAAAAAGCTTTGGTTATGTCAACCCTACTAAATGAATTATTATCACAAATCTCTTTGGCAAGTGGAGTGAGTAATCAAGTTTGGTTCTTCCAAACAATTGAAACTCAACGGCATTTACCAAATTGCGGCAAATTCCGTTGAGTCTCAATAATATAGGAAAATACCATAATCAAAGTTTCCCTTACATCTTTTGTGTGGTTCGGTGTTTAGCCGAGGATTTTAATTTCTTTATGATAACGTATTATTAGAAAGTCGGCCGTCGAGTTCAGCGACACTGGTTGACTGCAACTTGATTGCTGTAGTATGATGACGTAATCAAGCAATGATTAAAAAAATCTATGTGCTAGTACTTACTGTCCTGAAAAGGCCGGTGTGGGAACTCTAAGATGGTGACCCTTGCGAGGGCGCTCGGCGTCGCTGCCGTCACTTGCCTCCTCGGCACCGACGGCGCTGCTCGACCCTCCCGCCGACCTGACATAGTTGATTCATAGTTTATTTAATAATACATCGTTAAATACCATGGGCGTAGCCAGAGTAAAGTAAAGCAGACGCGGATCCAGGGTGCCCTTATTCACATACATCAGCAGGCTCAATTTCTACGAAAATAGATCAAGCAAATGAAATGTGATAGGATTTAACACTGAAGAATTTTCCTTCCTAACTAAAGCCTGAATCTGCGCCTAGCCAGGGTCATCAATGGCTGTGGCCGATTGCCCACACAAGAATTGTATTTTTTGGTCGATCCAAGCAATAGTCAGTATAGTCACCCTCTTCTTCTTAATTAATATCATGTGCGTAATCTACCTGAAATTCAGGCTTCGCCCATGATATAACTATGCATAGGTATTAAATTATAGACACAAATTATTTACCCTAAGACTCCATAGTAGCAACGAAGTACAAAATATTTTGTTTTCAGTGACTTTTCTAGTTTTTCTACCCACGAATCCTGTGGTTTGCGAGTTTTTTTCAATTATTTTTTATGAATACTCGTATTATAAAACACATGGGTATGCAGATGATACAATTTGGTACTAATTGGCAAGTACCCATCTGACGGAATTGAAAAGGTTCCAATTAGCGTTCGGAAAACGGCTCATGGCTGTATGTGAGTGTGTACTTATTATGTTGAACTCTATAGGCATGTAAAAAGAAATTTTTTAGTCCTTAGTGATCACGTCGTTTTCCACTAAGCTGCACTTCAGTCATCTATTTTTATACAAGGTGGTTCGGTTATCCAATAATCGTCTTATGGATATCCACAAACAAATAACATTGGTAGGCATAACGCTCTATGTATCACGTTTGCGGATAGTGAGTCACGTTTGAAATACAACAACCCATTCAATTAGGGAAATAGAAGGTATATGAAAGTGTTGAACCCTAGAAAGCATGAGTAAATAAGTAATAAACTATTGTACGTAAAGCAGATTTGACAATCGAACCTGCAGTATACGTAATGGCTCATAAACATAAATATTGAAATATGTGGTAAGGATACCAGAAAGGACATGTACGTAGTGAGACACACATGTATGTACGTAGTACACGAAACCGGCGAACATGTTTGACGAGATGTATGAATGTTGACGAAGCGAAAGAAGTATGTAAGGAGCGTTCCATCATCTCTGCCTACCTCGTGGGATAAAGGCGTGATTTTATGTATGTATATGTTAAGGATTAAAGTTATTGATGTTTTTGCTATACCGAATAAAAAACAAAAATATTAGTTTACATAAATGAAAAGTTAAGCTGATAGTGAAGTATCTCGTATTTACAACATTGTAGAGTGAAATGAAAACATGTAAGTGCACAAGAAGTAAAATTCTAGAAAGAAGATCGTCAGCAGAGTCTAAATGCAATTGTGGGCTTAAGATAAAATAATAATCTATTGTCTATTTTCTCGTTCCTTAGCAAGAAATTCGGAATATTTTATTCAACAAAAAATTTACAAATTGGGCGGGCTGTTAAAGATTTGCCGACAGAACGTTGGATAAAGATCACTGAGGCGACAATTGATACATAAATAACACTTTAAGGACGTGCTCCTTCAAAGTGAACCATTCCAAATCCCAGAAACTTGATACCTATCTTTTAACATCAGATATTATCGGCAAACTACGCAAAGTTATTTTCAACTGACATGACAACCATTGATCCATTTCAAACCGATTTGTAACTAAAAATATGGCTATTAGTCATCGTGAATAATTGAAACGGCCTCCGTAATTGTGCCTCAAGTCACGATAAACTTCTCTTTATTAAGAAATGTCTCTAATAATGGAAAATTGTCTAAGAATAGGAAATAAGTTGTTGAGCTTATTATGAAAAAACGATACGGTCAGGTCACGTAAGTTTTTCTTTGCGTGTCAATGTATAACAAAGTTAAAATTTTGTCTGCCCAGAATTTGCCACGAGAATAACGTTATCGGTGGCGTTTCACAGATTGTCTATGGTGCATGTGGTGGGACAAAATGGCAAGAAAGAAGCACGTAAGGCTAAAGAATACGATAGTTTCTGATGAAAAAATACTAAAACAGAAGTTCAAATACACGATGCAAAAAAATGCAGTCACGATTCTTGTCTTGGGAACGTGTGTAGGTGTAAGTAAATACCTGATGTCTAAAATTATATACTACCTCACCAATAGTGCGTAGGCTTGTTTTCAACTTTAGTAATATTGTTAACGATGTTGTTTATTTATAGATACAGAGTAGATACAGTTGGTATTAATAATATCTCATCCCATGTTTTCAATTGCTCGTATTTTTTTCAAATTATTGATTTACGGATTTTTGTAAATACAGTGTAAGTTGTACAACATGATTCACCATGACATTTCGAAACATGTAAGTAACGTAATAAGAAAACTTAATCCGTTGTGTTGATTTAGATATTTTCATGCCATAAGATGTTTTGATCAAAAATATCAAATTCATTTGTATCAGTATGTTACTAGCACTTAGTTTCGAATATTCTAGAAAACATGTGCAATAAAAAAAATAGAAAAATACTCGTAGAAGTGTGTTGTAGAAAAAAAATTAGTTCTCTGCATTAAATTTTTGATCGTGTATATTTGATCGTATATCAAATTTAATTAGTTGTGTATGTGAAACAGTTATTAAAGATCAACCTGACCCGTTGTCCTAGTGAAACGACGTATCACTATGCTACGCGACGCGATTTATATAAAACAGGTGATGGACGCTTCAATTTGACAGCGGTCATTTGACATTCATCAATTGATTTGTAAGAATCGCGTCGCGTAGCGTAACACGTGTGGCGTTACGTCATTCTGCTAAGACAACGACTTATTCTAATTCACTAGGACAGTATATTGACAAACAAAGGACAATACAACCCAAACAAATCTAGGACATGCACATGCAAATAATTAAGTACCTTGGCATTATTAAGCTCTCAAAAAGCTGCAAGCAGGCTATATCTCGGTTTTATGAGGAATTAACTTGTCCTCCATGCCGTACCTAGAAAATAAGGGCATGATTGGCGTAAAACTACTTCTCTAATGTCCGGTTCCCACCGGGCAAACGAAGGCCAACGAATGGATTGGCTAGTCCGTAGGCGTTCGCCAGCAATCCAAAGCATGGCGATATAATCAAAGGTTTCGCGTTCGCTGAGCCATCCAAAATAGAACTAAAGAATCTGTTCGTTGGCCTTCGTTGGTTAGGTGTGGACCCGGTTTAAACATACCAATTCATGAACTAGATTCTTACTAAGTGAATCAGAACTTTTAATTCAAGACTGCATGTGATTTTCCTTTACTTATCTACACTATTAAATGGACTCGCAATTTCAAAGAACATTGATGGAATTTTCTGTTGCAAGAATACAGCAAATAAAATTAATTATTATATTTTAATTATGTATTTATTTATTGACCTAAAAGGAAAATCATATGCGACCATTAATTAATTAAAATTATCGCAACCTTGTAAAAAAAATACGAAATAAAACATGACAAGGGGATTTCAATCATAAACTTAAACAATACAAAACAATGCATAATAAAATTGGTATAATAACTTTGTACTATTATTTGTCTTAATTATATTAAAATCAGGGCAAGCCCTCTACTCGCATGTAACTTTAATTGTCACTTTGCTATGAGCTAATATACTTTTTGAATAAACTTGGCTCAAATAATGGATACAATAAAAAAAACTCGAGCCTTGTCTCTTGAAGCTTCAAACATTCGTTAAAGCTTGATAAGAGGCAAAAGGCGCCAAGTTATCAAGTACTTTTTAATTAAATTAAATGTTCAACTTACCGAAATATTCTCTTCAGGCGACTAATGACTTGATATTTTATATACACTTTTATTACACAGTTTTTGTTATGGCGATGCCATATAACACTCGTACATTATTTAAAATACTTTTATTTTGTCCACACACATTATAATTTATTTTATTGTTTATTAGCAGAGATTTCCAATTTACTGGCGAATATAATGGACCACCTTCCAATGTTGAAAGATAATCTAATGTTTTGTCGATTATATTATACAGGTTGTAAATGATATCATGATATCGTCGCAGTGGTTTAACACATGATTCGGGACCCCGAAAGCAAAAATTTTTCATTGGACATTTTCACACATCGGAAAATTGGTGTAATAAAATTTTAACACGTATAAAAAAACAATGTTTGATAATACGCTTGGAAAAATTACTTTTAGTTAATAAAATTTTTGAAATGATTTTGAAGCTCTGAACATTTTCACCGGAATATTCTGCAAATAGGAAAATTTCCAGCTGAAAAACCTTAAGTTTACCAAAAGTTTTTAAATGTATTGGGATAGGCATAGGTAATGTTACTCTACCATTATCAGTCGGGAAAAAAAAACGCGAGGCACGAAAATTTTCCTCTTCTTCTTCTTCTTACGTGTCAATGGCATTATGTTTTCTCATTTTTAATTTAAATTGTTTTTGTCCAGTGGGTAGCAACTTCTACTCCCTTGCTTGTGGCTTGCATTAGGTCTTCACGGGCACACGTAGAGGGCGACAATGGGCATGAAAGCAGATGAATTTTCCTCTAAAAAGTCATGAATGATCCGGTGGAAATTTTTTACAACTACGGTCACAAAATCATGCATTGAATCACTGGTAAGCGGCTTCGTCATAATGTCATTAACATCTTGTATATAAGTATTTTATTTAGATAATGTTTGCGACAAATTACATGATTCATCGCAAGGATTAATTTTGCTTGTATATTTACCTTACTTATATAGAATACCTAATGCCACGTTATATTTCAATAGAAATTGTCTGTAACTATACGAATTACTGCCTCGTTGGTTTTGTGGTTAGGGTGTGCTTACCACGAGGTCACGGGTTCAATTTCCGGGTCAGGCATAGAGTTATTTGTGAAGTTTCCGTAAGGTAATTCTCAATAGCTGCATGGAATTGGAATTGTGCCCGGTGGACGGTGATAGGCTCACCCCTATCCCATGAGACCTAAAACATAACAGGTGTGATGTGGGTGTTGTACACCTCTGCCAGATCCTTCTGATTAATAAAGGCGTAATGTAATGTTATGTTATTACATTACATTACATCTTCGATTGTGTAAAAACTACGTATTCGTAGTTACACTATCGAAGTTCTATGTACCTACCCTTCTCAATAAAATTACTCTTATCACTATGCCTATCGTTCCCAAAAGACAATGGGTTATCCGAATTAAGTATATCTAAGGTTCTCTCGAATCGTCTTGGTTGATATGATTTAATATAACCATTCCACTAGTAAATTATTGTGCTTGTAGAGACTTTATTAAGTTTTGTGTCTAAGTATATCTGCTAACTGTTGTATTTGCAGTACTGTTCAGGCTTGATGTTAATTGAGTTTGTAATTACGGGCACGTCACGTATGTTGGTAGTTCTCTAGTTCTCAACTATATGCAGTAACCAGCGATGCATCAAATTTTGCAACTTGCATGAATGCATCCCTGGCTTGCAGCCAGTGCTCTGCAGGGCTCGGGCCTCTTCTTATGATGAGAAGGGTTAGGGCTTAGTCTACCACGTCAGCCAAGTGTGGATTGGTAGACTTCACTCACCCTCGAGCACTTTTTAGGCACTCAGGCAAGCAGGTTTACCCACAACAACGTTTGCCTTCACCGTTAGCGAGCGATAATTTATATGATAAATACATACATATCTTCGAAAAGATTAATCGACAGAGGTGTGTGCTGTGGTTTGAACCCGAAACCTTTGACTAAGCATTTCTACAGTCTTTAAATCGGAGAAAATGTACTTTAAATAAACTAGAAGATTGTTTTTACATTCATTATAATTCCCGACTTATCCTTGTGTAATAAATAAACATAATTATATGGCCACAGACATTTTCTGCATATAGCAGTATTTTTTTAAAAATCTTGATTTTAAAAAATCTTAGCGTAGATAAATAAATCGAAATAGGATTTTCGTTGTTCTCACAAAATAATTATTACTATAGAGTTACATAGTATCATTAATTTTATTCATAATTTACGCAAGTATATAAATTAGTTATAAATATCCTTTTAACAATCTCTGTAAATTCCCACACCAGGTAATAAAAAACTTTAAATTGAAATATTAAAACATAATATTTGCCGGGCATTTAAGTTGTTACACGCTAGGCAATGAATATTCTTCGAAGAAATTCTTAAAATTGTTCAGGACGCCAACGAGGTGTACGTGCTTATTGCGAGAAAAGCCTGAAATTCAATATTACGCCGTTAATGTCAGGGACTGTTGGCGAGGAGTCTGTCTTATTCTCCACTAGCTTCCGCCCGCGGCTCCGCCCGCGTGGTATGTCAATTAAAAGTAGCCTATATGTTAATCCAGACTATAAGCTACATGTGTGCAAAATTTCATCGAAATCGACCCGGTAGTTTTGGCGTGAAAGAGTAACAAACATCCATCCATACATCCATACATACAAACTTTCGCCTTTATAATATTAGTAAGGATGTACTGAATTGCTCTGTCGACCTTCAAAGAAAATGAAAATGTATTGATGGCAAATATTTTATATTTTTATGGCTGGCATACGTGAAATATGCATGTAAATATGTTTATGTACATTTTTAGTTAAATAAAATATATATTTGAGCCGTTTGGGGAACTTTAGGGCCTTGCAAAACGCCTAATCGACGCTTCTCGCGACCAAGAAGGCAGGTTTTTACTTCGCCCTGCGAATAAGCATTGCCATTCAACGTGGCAATGCTGCCAGCCTTGTGGCCACGGTATCCGCTGGGGACAGCGGAGGAATTCTATGACGCAAAATTTAATTAAATTTATTTTATTCTATTTATTCATTGTAAATGTTAAATAAATTTTTATTATGTTTTCATGTTATCTATATATCTATACAGTTCGATTATTTTCTTGTTACGACACGTGTTCATAAACTAAACATGCTCCATTATAAAGCAGATGT
Source organism: Hypena proboscidalis (assembly GCA_905147285.1). NCBI lineage: Eukaryota > Metazoa > Arthropoda > Insecta > Lepidoptera > Erebidae > Hypena > Hypena proboscidalis. The sequence continues at coordinate 14,106,683 of LR990140.1, forward strand.
GGCGCTACGCTACATCTAAGGACCACAATTAATTGTATGCCTCATGTACTAGGAATTTCAGGGCCTAATCGGACTATCAACCAGGAAAAAAGTAGTGCAAGCACTTCTATTTCAATGTAAAGAAAGGCTCAAAGCAGGTGCTTACTCTGTACGCCTTGTTCTAAAAAGTGCTTCATTCAGTGTTTTACAGTTAATACAGTGAGGTACCAATCAACCTAGACATTTTCAGTATAAGGTATACAACGCGAAAGCATCTTATACTGGCAATGTATAGGTTGATCGGTGACCGTGTATACATAACTGTTGATAATGAAGACGTAAGTAAGTATGAACAACGTTATGTAGAGTTACCGCTGCGATGACTTACAATTTCATTGGATTACATGTAATGACACATTGCACGTCAATTTTAAAAACATTCATTCTATACGTAACATTCAGGAAATAATATATTATGACCTTCACTGTAGGTATTAATATTTTTTACTGCAAAAATTATTCATTAGAAGTATTAAAACTTGCACCTTACGCTACCTATTCTTATTTGTATAATAAATACGATTGGATGTTGTTACAAATGTGGATTCAGTTATGTATTGTATTTTTTTTGAAAACGATATCAATGTACCTGCATGTAAGTAGTTATAGCAACCATGGTTATAGAACATTATATAAATAATATTTATTGTTATTGTTAATAACTACGTATCAAACATATTAATTTATAAACATAGATATTTTTATTAAATTCACCTTTGTTTCTTTCTTACATTTTCTCATCAGAATTTAGGAAACCACGTGGTCTGGTATGACCTATAATGAAGTTTAAACTGGTAGGTATATTTCGTTCCTTTTTACGTATTTTCCAATAGATTTATATTATAACAATCTATAGGAAAATACGTATCAGGAAATGTATTCCTAATACGTTACAAAAATAATCTACTGCGCCTTAGTAACATTAAATGTATCAATTTTGCCTGACTTTAATAGTGAATTGTAATGGTATCATGTTGCTTACTATAAAGGTTGGGCATTGATGTTTTCCTACTCATAACACCAACCTACCTTTTTCAATGAATGAACAATTCCATATTTTCATTATCATTGCAAAAAAATAAAAAAATTTAGCACTATAACGTGGCATTAGCTATAACAACGTTGTTAAAGTTATTATTAGGTAATTGTAGAATCAACAGATTATCATATCAACCTCACCTACTTACTAGTTTCTATATTGGAGAGTCTAAAATAAGATTTCTAGACTCCAAAAGTGTAAATAATATTAGAATCGACCTAGAAATCTGACTTATAATTCTTATTTACCAATTAGAAAGCGTCAATTATCTAAAAACGTTTTTAATAGCTGTAAAGCCCACAAAAACACTCTTTTATACGACAAAATGTCCCTTTTGGTTAATTTCACAATGTAGCGTCACTTTGCCGAATCACTGAGCCACCAGTCACTTTTTGCGACGAAATAGTTTTATGTGATAACACTGCATTTTATAATCACTGTTATTATGTTAATAATACGCATTTAGTCCTTTCTTCCGATATACCTAGTGCACACTGTCCATTTACAATACCGGGGAGCTGTCATCTGGGGTTTACAAAGATATTCAAAGGATATTCTACTTTAAACATACCCTGATAAGGGTAAAAATAGGGTTGGGGCTCGGCGATGCTAGGCAAACATGCGCAGTGGTGCATTGCGCACAATATTGATTGCAATCATATGTATGATAGAAAATATGGCGGAAAATTTGATTTCGTTCCCAGAAAATAATAATCTCTCTGTCGGATACTATCAATGGTTATTTTGGGATTGACTTTTAAATGTACCCTAGAATAATAAGTGTTGATTATTTCGCGTATATTCAATGTTTAGACTGTATTTAATTATGTGTAAACAATGTTAATAGTTTAAGCCTAACTTAAGCCAGTAAATGTTTGTAATACTGAGCATCGCTATGCTACTCGCTTAGCCAGCAGCGTACGTAATGGTGGCCAGAAGATAAAAGATCTTAATGGACTATTTAAATCACTATGTATTTGTTAGTAAGGGTCAGTGGACAATTGGGACTTAGTGTGACCCGACCTTTTTGGTACAGTTGCTTTGTACAATCAGGGACAGTTTTATTAAGTCGAACATTTTAGTGTACCTAGAGATAACTGTCAAAACAAGTTGATACTAAAAGCGACACATAACGTTTTTTTTTATTTAGCATAAACTAATCTCATTTTTACAAAATAAGTTTTTTCATTTTTTTTTTAACTTCATATAGATTTTTTGCATTAACTTTTTTATTTATTAACGTCGATTAAAAATAATAATTGACGCGTAAATCCAAAACACTGTATCTCGAGTTACAGTGTTTTGTTTTAATAGCACATAGCCTTAATAGTTTTTACAAAAAAGCTTTTTCTGTGATACTTTACACCAACCATTAAAGTAATTAGTAAAAACCATTCTTTTTCCAAATGTATTATAAATTTTTCACGACTCGTTGCTATAAGAATTTCTTTTTAAATTCTTAGTAGAATATAATAATAATAATATATAATAATAACATCTCATTGCCCAGTGTTTAATAGTATAAAGCAACGATAAAAGCCAACTTGCTTTTATAGTTGCTTTCTAACAAGATAATTACTTTTGCCTGCACTTCGTTTTCCTCCTGAGTGCTGGTTACAGATTGCATTTAAGTTGTACAACGGAAAATCTAATAGAGGTAGGTTTACTTACGTATAGGTAGACAAAAAGTTATTTGTCTCTAGCTTTACTACAATTTTGTACTGTTTTTTTTTCATTTGTAAATAAAAAAATGTGTGTATAATGTAGCGGTCATATATTGTACCGAATATAAGTATGATAAATCAAAGATAGGATAATTAATCCCTACAGATCAATTTTGCCGTTGTACAAAGGAAGATAAAATGACTAGTAGCCAAAACGCAGTCGTAAACTTTTAATCGAAACAAGTTTATTTCAAATAAATACATAATTCCCAATAACAATGGGAATGATATATTTTTTAACAGATTTTGACCATGCTAGAACAGATCAACTAAATCAACGTATATTTGTGTCTCAAATCAATACATAGGTTTAAAGAAATAAAAGTACATTCAAGTATATTTTTCGCTACACATAACAACATACTGCCAGAATCATTTTCTCAGTGCTAGATCCTCATATTATAAAGAAAAACAAAATATCCGACTCGAGATAGCATTGATATTCTTGATATTAATTCAGAAATACCCAGACAGAAACGTAAATGCATATTATTTGTTGTTTAAAATGGGAACTTGTAGTTATGAAAAAAGTCTGGCAGCTTTCCATTACGTTTTTCCTCATTGACTGAAATCATTGGACATTATCCATGGAGATTTTTTTGAATTTCCCAGCTGGAATTGCGTTGTAAGCAGTGATTACAAATCGGGTAGGCACATTATAACACAGTTGTAGGTTGATTATTTATGTAATTTTCGACGACGTCAACAGCTTACGTATCAAAAAGTACCTGCCATAGTCAGTAATATTTAACTTTAAGAAAAACGCACTGGAATAAAAAATACTATACAAATCACTACAGTTTTTCTCTAACTTCGGCAGTGCACACGCGAACTTGCTTTTAATTCATTATATTGTGAAGCAGTTACCAAATAATGCCACAATGCACCTTAACTTAAACCGCTTTTGGATGCTATTCAAGACAAAGATTACCTAAGAATGGACAGGTAAAGAGGCGCAGCATCAGCGTTGCCAGAATATAAAAAGTTTTGCAGTGACAATTTTCAATCTGCAAGATTTTGTCATATTGCGTAGCTTTTACGTAATTACCATTAGTTGAATAAATGTCGTTATTGGTTGGTTTAATTGTGTATAACAATGATTAAGGGAAATTATCTAATGATGTTTATTAAAATTATCAAAACAATTGCAAATAAAATTGACTAAATGCATAGCTATTGCCAAACTACGGGCTACGGAAAAGTGCAAGTATGTAGCACTTTTTCGTGGTTCGTAGCATTCCTATTCTGTCGTAGCGCTCTACGATTCTACGTAGGCTACCAATCAACCTTAAATTTTTGAAAGTGATTAAGTCTTTACAGTTTGTCCTACAAAATGATTAGATAACTTACTATTTTTATCTCGTCTTAGAACTAGTGTTCATATGTATCGTATGGATTTCGATTAGGAGTAGTTTGAGTTGTGAGCTTTACAAACTTCAAAAATTAAGCATAACATAACATAACATCACGCCTATATTACCCAGCAAGGTGTGGCAGAGGCGTGAAAACCCATATTTAAAAATAAAAAAAAAGTGTTATGTACTACGGAGCGGGCACCCACTATCCCATGGGACCCAAGTCCCATGGGATATTGGATACATGGATATTGCCCGACCCGGGAATCAAACCCAAGACCTCGTAGTGAGAGGCGCATACGCTAACCACTAGACCATCGAGGCAGTTAAGCATACGATAAGCAGTTAAAAACAATCACTCGACCTTACTTCTAGTAAATAATGTAATTACACTACAGTATAGATTATCGTTCTAGATAGCATAATTAAACTTCGCAAATGGGAGGAAAACCACGCGAACTTATACCGTGAACTTTGTACTAACCGTAAACACACATACTCCGCTTGTGCTTATATGGGTCAAACAAATTACTGAATATTGTTCACCTGTGTCATAAGGTTTTACGTGATGTTGTTGTCAGCTTTTTAAATTCAGGGTTGTGTGATTAGCTTGTATTTATCTATTTCAAAGGTCTAAAAATATTAGAAAAGATTTATGACTGTTGTTTTATAACAATGCTTAGACAGGTATAAGGTATGTATTGCTAAGTACTGTACGTATATATAGAGGTATTGCTATATGATAAGCAACGCCCATCGGAGCTGCTACTTGGATTTTTTTTTATTTTTTTTTTTTTATTTTTTTTTTTTTATAAAAATAAAACTTCTTAGCTGTATTGAAGTCAATCTAAGCTCCGGTAATTCTATACAGACAATTTTAATGTAATAAGTATTTCAATTGAGTTGATTAAGTTTTATTTTAATTTTGTATTATTTCCAAGTTCCCTAATTGAAAAATTATGGGACATTTTTTAATTTTATATTTTTTTCATACAGGGTGGATGCGACATAGCGACATTTATTGAAACCACAGCTTCTATACAGGGCCAGTATGCATTTCCACCGGATAAAAAATTCTCTGGCGAAAAAAAAATCCACGTCTTCCGAAGAAATTGCACGATCGCAATGTTCAAATTGTTCAGAGAACGTGATTTTTTTTTTTTCGCCAGAGAATTTTTACCCGGTGGAAATTGATACTTACCATGTATAGAAGCTGTGGTTTCAATAAATGTCGCTATGTCGCATCCACCTCGTATATTACACATATCGTTATTATATTTACATTATTAACCTAACTAGTGTGCGTACGCCCAGCGGAATGTTGTTGAATTTAAAGATTTTAAGTATACAGATATTTAGTGTATGACGTCGTGTAATTGTGTATGGTAAAAAAAAAATTGTGCATGCAGCCATTGTGGAAAAATTCACCAAAAACTGATTCCGCTGGGCGAACGTTGTCCTGGCGGAACTTTTTTTAATCCATCGACTTTAGAAGAAAAGAGATGTGTCCAAAAATTAGTGTGTATTTGTGTGTAATTGTGTATGTATGAATAAAATTAGTGCATGCATAAACTTCGGAGAAATTCAAGTTTCCGCTGCGCGAACGTTTGGCCATTAGCTAGTTTTCATATAAAGCGCTTACATAGAGAGCTGTAGATTTTTACATACATTGTTATGAATTTGTTTATATTTGTTTAAAAAACAGATTAAGAAAAAATTTAAGGGTTTTAAAGATAAAAATATAAACGTAAAATACTCTTATTAGGTCTTAGTTCTTAAAGTATGCACTTTAGGGTCTAGATTTTCACGTTTATACAAACCTTGTAAGTGTCTGCAACATGTTGCTAAGTATCAATGATGTTCCGTTCCGCACACACAACAAATAAATCAAAAATAAATATATATTGTATAATTTTTGTATTTTGATGTTTGTTTTCATGTGTTCAAGCGCCCTTTATTCATGTGTTCTTTTTTTTTGCTTACACTGTTTTGTCCAGATAGGTTATTGACGACGCTGTTTTATCAAGAATAACTCATTTGCTCGTTATCAGATATAACAATACAATTGTCTACAATACATTGAATAGAAGCTAAAGCTTGCCATCCTATAAATATAATAATCGTCAAAATATACGTTTGTTACATCTTTAGCCAGCAATATTATTTTTTGTTATCTTATTTGTAGAGGCCCTGCGCACTTGTGAATGACATTAGAGGTGAAGGACAACAACCTTTTATTTAGAACTTGCTGGTTGCCTCGCCATATTTATTGTTAATGGAAATTCACTGCGAGAGAATTACGGTGCGAAGCATTATTTAACGTGTTATTTATGCCTTCACAGGTTCATAATTAATGGAATTTACGTAAGTGTGCAATAAATAATTATTGTGCAAACTTTTTGCTTCTCTTTACCTGACTTCACAAGTAAGAATGTTTATGCAGAGATCAGATGTCAAGATGTAACAGAAAGAAAATTAACGGTTATACTTTTGCAACAATTGGTCATTTAAAACTTGTCTCTAAAAGTGGTCTCTAGTTAAATGCATACTCTCGTAAGTATGACTACTTTATCGTATGATGTTGATTGTGATTGAATTAGATTTAAATGACAATTTTTGGTACACATTTTGACACATGAATCTGTTTCAATCACAATTAACATCAATCGTAAAAAGGCCGCCCTTATTGTATTCGAGCTTTTCAGGTGTAGTTTTTTGCAAAAAAAAATATTCTATGCAGTGAAATAAATAAATAATCCAATAACTCTTATAGGTGCTGGATAGCTTAGTATTTACCTTCTAGGCATAAAAAACTACCAAGTGGGTAGCTACATTTACATTTTAATGAGCGTTTCCTGTATACCGCAGCGAGCTGGATAACGGCGCAGATTATTTAGCTAGAAAGTAAAAACTACAAACGATTATTTGGTTACTAGCTACTACCTCCGTTCACAATCATGCCACGTTACATTGCATTTAATGCAGAAATATAATAACCGATATAATTAATACACCGTATTTATTATTGCAATCGTTTTCGTTATTGTAGTCAGTAAAAACCTCAGAACAACGAAGTAAAAACAGAACTGCTGTTTGACATTCAATGCTATCTGGGCTATATTATAGAAAATATATTGTATAATAACATGTCAAAGCTGGTATTTAAAGAACAAGGCGTAATAAGAGCATATACGATTAAATCAATTGGACCAAGTTGGTGTATGAAATAATATTCTGATTAAAACTAGTGCGGAAAATTCTGCACTCAACTGTATTAGACAAGAAAGCTCTTCAAGATGAAGTTGTTTAAATCTTTTATCACGTCCGAAACCAACGTTTATAGAAGGATTATTGTAGAGCACAAACATGTACAAATCGCCAAACCCCAACATCCCTCTAACTTTGTTAGACAAGCCGAGTTTGCACGACGCGTGACGGGAATTTACGAAGGGGTGTTCCTCATATTATACGGTGTATGAAAACAACAGAGTAAAAAGGCCAATGCACATATCAAGAAGAGTGATAGAGACAGGAAGACAACAGGGTACCATCTGATCTTGACGAATCTCTGTGAGGTCAAGGTAACTGGAAGGAAAACATGTTTTTGTATAATTTGTTTGTGGTTTTCCTTGGATTGTCTTATTGGCATATTTTTAGCTAGCAGTAACTAAAACCGGAGATATTACAATGTATGTATGTATCCTATTAACGAAGATTTCTTGTTAATATATGCCCGGACGATCTAAAAAACGTCTCTAACGGCATTTTAGACCAAAAATAAGATCTAGATGGGTCTGAGTTTTGAGAAATTCGATTTCTGATTTTATTAGGTTTGTAGAGAAATTGTTACTACATCATTTTCAAAAATCGAAATAGCTTTAAAAGGAGCGATTTTGTAATCGGAACTGGTTAAAATTTGGCATACGTAACGTCACGCCTATATTATGTATACGCCTATATATTTGACGAATTCCCACTTAAGACAAATCTTTGTGTGCATGAACATGGGGGCTTGTCTTAGTCTGGGTGTTTCTATGTATAACAAGTATGTATTTACAAAAGAAAAGTATATATATGTATCAGTATGAGTTATTCTAGTACCCATATTACAAGCTCTGCTTAGTTTGGGACTAGAAGGCGTTGTGTGTGAGTTGTGAAATATTTATTTATTTATTATGCAGAAGGATGTGGCAGTGGTGTATAACAGCCACATTTCCCCAGTTATGTTTAGGTCCTATGTGATAGAGGGTGAGCCTATAGCCATTCACCGTGCACACACTCCATGCTCCTATTGACAATTTCGTAACAGAAAAATCGTCGTTTTAAGGGTTTTCCAATACCAGTTTACATACTTTATATAGACCAAACGTTATTTGTGTTTGGTTTCATTAGACTTGTATCAATGATCACATTTATGAGAACGAATGTTCAGGGTCTTATGTTGTAGCCCGGAAGGTATCCAAGGGTTCGCCAAGGATTTACATACAACGTGTTTGGGCTTCTTAGATTCTTAGATTTTGTAATAAGTACCTATAATACTTATAGATTTAAGCATGACCTGTATTGCATGCCTTAGACTTTACTACTTTGGTGTAGTGGTTAAGCCGTCGCTTCGCCGCTTTCCACTGCACTGATGTTGTGGGTTCGATCCCCACATGGGACAAATCTTTATGTGATTCGCAAATATTTGTTCTGAGACTGGGTGTGCTTCAGTGAGTGAATGTGTGTATTTGGCCTTGTCATTGGGACCATTGGATAGTGTAATTGCTTCTGCCGTTCTATCAACTGTAAACAATCCAAACTGTAACAGCAATGTATACTCATATTTGCAATAAAAATATTGAAGTTTGAAGATTTGTCTCAATGAATATTTTTATGTCAAATTAAGTTTTATTTAATGTGATAATTTGCTTTATATAAAATACGAGTAAACAACTTTGATCATTCGCTTAACCACAAATAGACCGAACTGGCAAAATGCCAGGGATTGACTGTGAACAGTTCTTGTGGTTAGATTGTAAAGGACCTAATTCTAAACCACAACTTGTAGGGACACAGGGCAACCGGCGCATATTATGTATTTAAGTGGATACACTGGATACTTAAGTTTAGTCGCCCAGTTCGCCAGTCGCCTTCCCGTAACGCTAGAGATAGGCCGTAGTTAAGATAGAATAATGTAGTCGATAAGTTTATTATATAATATGTTCCTGGTACCAGTAAATATAAAACATTTAGAATAGTGACCTATCGTTTCTCTCATCAAATCAACAAAACAATACAACCATGAAGCACCCCCACACAACTACTAAGTATTTTTATAAAACACAGTATTTTTTTGTAAAACAAAGGACCTATCTCCAACCTCTTTAGGTTCCACCGTGGAGGACCACGTATAAGATCGGAGACTGTAAGTTTTTCCATCAATTGAGGAAATAACAGAACTGTTATGACAAATTTGTTTTTAATTTGGCAATATAGCTGATATTGGTTAGTGGGTTAGAATATTACCAGGCAGAATATTTACCAACAGTAGTGATTTAATATAGTAAAACCATTTCTATGTCCGCTAAATATGCGAGAATGCCGAGTGGGCGACTCTTGGTCTTATCTGATTTAACATTCATTGCATTTCAAAACCACTGTGTCCTGTGAATAATTGTCTGTTGTAAAAAAAAATAACTGATAATAATAATACTGAATAAAAATAACATTCACTTATTATTAAACTACACTTACTATAAACGATTCACTTTGAAAAGTTAGTTTTAACACTTTTAACTGCTATACCTTCACTGGTCTCTGCTATTTCTATATTTTGTTTGCATTAATAATGTAGATAATATTATAGATACTTAGTAGTTATTAAGTTTTTTAACTATTAACAATATTTTATTATAAAGCGCACAAATGTATAATAATATGTATTGTCTATTTCTATGCAGTTGCGTGCTTTGTTCGATAGCTTTTCATAAAAACAATGGACGCAGATGAACGCCACAAACGACAAACAGGCATAAATGCAGCCATGAAAAATGAAGTAACATCTAGATAAAACCACCCTTTCTATAGTTATAGTAGTATATAGTATATAACAGTTGTAATATCTGGTCTATAGAAAACAATAACTACTGGCCGTCCTTCAATTTAGTAAAGATCTTTAGAAGTAATTAATTCGTGAAACTCCTACACACACACACACACACACACAAAATCCTATAATCTGCAGCTTTGTTAATTCTAAGTAAGAGGTTTTGTTATCCAAGTCTGACCTCTCAGTCTCTGAGTCTGACCATCAATTTTCTCTGTGTGATACATACATTTGGATAACCATTGTGTTAAAAATATAAACGGACAAAACTCGTACTTTGCAGATAAAATGCATGCCTGATGACATTCATAGCGACTATCAATATGCTCGTACAAACTGATCAAGCAGCAGCAGCTATAGTCACAGTAGGACATACAAAAGCACAACAAACATGACATCAATCGGTCAAACTCCGCAAACTCACGTGATAAAAAGTGCGGGCACTGGTTCGTTGGCGAACGCCTGTACCGTCTGCAGGGAGCGCCGCGGCGACACCGGCGGCATGTCCAGGTACGCCAACTCCGGATCTGAGTGGTGATAGATTTATGAACTATGTGGGTGAAAAGCTTGGCAAAACACTGATGTTTGAACTGAAATTAACGTTTCTTAAGTCATTTGCGTTGCTTGAGAAAAGTACAGATTAGAAGTATTCTATTCTAAACTTTATCCCCATGACACGTCGGTCGCCCAGTCTGGTAGGTGTTAGCGCTCCTAATAAGCAATATGTATTAACTAAGCTTGGTTACGGATAACTGTCTATCTAATGTTAAATTTATTCGTTGCATTACTTTGATGTAAAAAAGCATCGAGAGTATAATACTGCCATGATAAGAGCGGTAAGTGCATGACAGCCAGAGAAAATGGCGCCTAAAGTTTGAAAAATTATTGTTCTGATTACACACATTTATACAATGATTTTTTAAATTTGATGAATTTGTTTAGTGGTTAAAAGGCTGTTCTTTTTATTAATAGTTATAAAGTCACTCCAAGTAATAGATTTTTATAAAATATGTAAAAATTTATATGGTATGTATCCGACGTATCATTTGAAACAAACACTTAAAATAAGCGCCGTAACTAACACAGACAGAGCGCTTATTCTATGGAACTTCTTTTTCTGCGCTTGATACAAGCTTTTTTTGTTTATAAACTATTAAAGACAAAGTTATAGATCTCGATACGGCGATTCCGAATATGAAACTTACTCAATATTGTGAAAAATGTTGCATACGGCGGTTATAATAAGCACGCCAGAATAGTACCTCCTTATATGGCGGACATGCCAACCTAGTTAGATCATGATAGATGGATTTATTGAATTTACTTAGGAATGTAAGATATTATTAAGCTCTAACAAGCTTTACCTTTTCCGGGTAAATCCTTACTGCATTCTCTGTTTTTTTTCCTATACAGAATGTGGTATAGACCACATTCTGTATAGGAAAAATATGAATGAAGGCGCCTTACTGACACATTATGCGAAAAATCCATCTAGTAATTTTATCAATCCGGTAGCAAATAAATAATACGATTACCTGAGAGCAGTTATTCAACATGTATAACATTAAAATAATTATGTTGCTAATGGAACTTCGGTGCTCGCGCATTAACAGGGACTGAAAAAAATTCAAGCAGTAAGTTTTAACGAACTATAGAGAGAATCCGGGGTAGAGCTAATTCCTCTCAATGATCGCTTAGTGCAAGCATTTAATTTGCGTCATTATATTTAACACAAATCAAAAAATAAATTTCTGTAGAAATATGTTATGTTTAATCTTGACCTCAGTGGATTAATCAACTTTGTTAAAACGCTCCTCTTATCATTTTTTACAATAACCTATAAGTTAAGGCCTGAAAAGACTTTAAAGCACAATATTTCCACAGTAAATTCACCCGAACAGCGAACAGTTATTGTCAAAAGTATTTACTCTACCACAAGTAAATAAATAAACAGTTTCTATTCGAGTTGATGCAATGCGATACGACGTAAAACTTGTAAAAGCGGTCAAAGCCGCGACAGCCACTACAATAACATTTGGAGTAACTCGAGTACTGGAATGATTCAGTGACAATGCTATGACCTAAATAAACTTTATTCCTACTCCGACCTATGAGTCTTATAACTGTTTCTGAATATTTAAACGACTTCCAAAAAGGACTCCTCCTTTTTGGAACTCGTATATATATTCATATTTGTTATTATTCAATATTTGGTTCTCAATTCGATTGTACTTTTAGATTTTTTTTTTGTTTGGAATATTTTTGGGTATATTTGTCATGTGGTCCCATGGTCATCTGGTCACGACCTGATGATGGGGGATCTGATCCTAGAGGAATCGAGGATAACCAATAATAGGACGAAGTTTGATTTGTGCCCGGTGGATGGCGATCAATGTCCAATTCCATTAATAGGTGAAATGTGGGTGTAGTGACCTTCTCTAATATGGTGCATAAAGCTCTAGACTAAGTTGTGTTTCGGTTAGTTCGTAAGATTAGTTACAGATGTAACAGTCTGCATGTCAAGTGTTTGTTTTTATTTTTTTAAAACGACGACCGCTCTAGTAATAACTCCTGTGTCGCGGGGATGTTCACAAACATACATTTCACACACACAAATTGTGATTTTACTTATGCATATTGTTGTACCAAACAAGACGATAAAGATTCTAGATCATCAAAAAGCAAAATAAAGTGCTTCAACCAAATTTTTTCAGTAGCATCTAAAATAGTCTAACTAAACAAACAAACATTCAATCAAAGTGCCATTGATATTTTTAGCACATGTATAAACTAGGACATGAAGTTTCCAGTTCTGCAGTGTTCCAGATTCAGACCAATTAGCAATAAAAAGCTACAAATTAAATGTGAGATGTAGAGCATTTCTCGAAAGCGCGAATTCCGAGAATTGCTAGTGCAGTGAATCAGAGTACACGTTTATTGCATTTATATTCTTAACTATGCATTATATCTTCTTCGTTAGATAATTGATATCAATCTGATAAGCCGTTTAAGAACTCAGGTCGGTCGCTGCATATACAATCTCGAAAAATGGTTTTTACTCATACAGGTCAGATCCAGCGCGATTGGGGCGCCCTCCGCGAAAAGACAACGTCTCACCTACTAGAGTGCCCTGAATTGCAAAATTGTAAAAAAGTAGTCACATACTGGGCGGCAGAAAAAGAAGAAGTTGACCACTCTATTTACTATGAGTGAACATCAATATTTTTTGGATTCTCCAAACTCATAAAACTGAAATAATATTGAAATTCCTAATGTCGGACAGCGGGACAGGGTTTATTAATATCTAATATTTTAACTGGGTTTTCAATAATCTTGCATATACACGGAATACTGACCTTCATCACCGATGCCACAAAGTCCCGTGTCTGACACAGAGCGACCTCGGGCCCTGAGGCCTGGCCTGTCCTTCCTGAAGTAGGTCCAGTGGCGAGCCACCGACGACACTCGCAGGAGACGATTAAATCTATAACATCACCAATATTACTTAGAACGTGGTATAGTTTTTATACGAGTGATAATAATTTTGTAATATTTTAAAGCAAATTTTAGCTTTGCTATGCCTTTTTGTAATTTATAAAATATTAAAGTTGAAACCAAATAAGGTTCGTCTAGCTAAAAGCTGGCACAAAAAGAGTTGAGAAATTTCGAGTCCGGCAGCATACGAATCCATAGCTGAATTGGCAAAGCACTTGGGGCGTAAACCCAGGGGGTGCAGGTTCGAGTCCTGATGGATTCTTAATTTTTCAACTTTAATATTTTATAAAAGATAATAATTTTTACTTATTTAAAATTTTACTTATTTAAACAAAAGTTTACGTTAGCATAGTTCGGTGCATTGGTAGTGATGTTAATAATTTAATATCATGAAATAACTGACATAGTAGAGAGGTGGTAGCGACGTATTTAGAATCTATTGCAGACATCCTTGGGCTGAAGTTGCCATTTTATATAAACCTGATACTTTATTGAGCATGGATTGATTCTTGTTTTCCCTGGAATGTACACGTCCACATCCATCTTGGCACATAATAATTATGGTGGGTGACCTACAACACTGATTTTCCGCGCGTAAGCATCCACTGAACAATATACAAATGTAATGTGTATATTATCTTAGATACTAAGTCATTTATCCTGCTATCTAAATGAAATTTTGAATGCATCTAATTAGATTTTTTATAAATCCTTCCACGAGGTTGTGGTGGAGATGCAATGTTTCGTTGTTGTTCCTAAGAATTTCTCCTTATTTGCTTTACGGTACTTTGTTATAAATGTTACAATAACCTATTTGGGGTAAACTACAGCAGAATTAATCAGTATATTTACACAACAGATTGATTCGTAATCATGATTCATGAGATGTTATGTCTAACATATGCAACACCTCACCTCAATCGCCGTTATTCGCTAAATGGGTCGGGGAATGACCTATGATTCAAAAACATACAAATTATGCCACATGTATATGTCACATCACATAACGGGATAGTAGAATCTTACTAAACTGTTTCAGGAACGGGTTTCGATCCTGACATACCATACATTAGGACAGACCCATCTCTATATTTAAGAAAGTACCGTATCATAAAGTCATATACGAAAATACAAATAACACTAGGTAAGATACGAAACGTATCATATCACTTTTTCAACAGGTTTTACCCATTATTACAGGATAAGGTACATCTGACTGAAAAAAAAGCAGCGATAGCCGAGTGGGAGACAGTAGGACTGCGAAGTTAAAGGTCTCGGGTTCGAACCCACGGCACACACCTCTCGTCTTTTCGATGATATGTGTGAAGGAAAACATCGTGAGGAAACTTGTATGCCTGAGAGTGCCTAATAAGTGCTTGAGGGTGTGTGAAGTCTACCAATCCGCACTTGGCCAGCGTGGTGGACTATGGCCTAACCCTTCTCATCATAAGAAGAGGCCCGAGCCCAGCAGTGGGACATGTATTAGATATAGGGCTGCTATTATTAACATACGAAAAACAACATAGAAGCTTTTAAAATTTGAAGGTTTTCCTTGATTTCTCTAGGTACCCATCATCAATCGTGACTTGATGAAAATGGGACCACATAATCCGGGACCAAAAAAAAAAAGAAATACAAGCGAATTGAGAACCTCCGCCTTTTTTGAAGTCAGTTAAAGTAGCTAGGCTTAATAGAGGACAGTAATAACTAAATGTGTCGAAGTACAATATAGGTTATGATCACTGCAATGAAAACTAGTATTTATTTACCAACCCTTTCATCAGAATAATTTATAAAACCATCAATTAACTTTAAAATAACCCTTAATCAATATCGAACGCTGTCCTAACTAGTCCTAGCCGACCTTGGCACGGGATATATAGTGTCTCCCTTTGAAGAAAGGTCATTCCGTTTCACTGACCTAATACTGACCCATTTAAAAATGGACGCTCATTTTCTCATAAGACTGGGTTACAGAAATAATAGATATTAGTGTATAGGTACAGCTACCTGTTTCATAATAAACATTTTCTTTATCAAATAGTAGGTATTGCAAGAGAGAAAATACTGGGTGTAATTTTTTTAGTTTAATTTTGATTCTATGACCCTGCTCGGCAATGCCCACGTTTTTTGTTCAAAATCGGTCTTGGCAAAATATATGAAGTAAATTAAACAGTAAAGATGCGAAAACACATTTCACTAATTAAACACTTCATTTTTCTACAAAGTATTTGATTAGAAAAATAAAAAAAAACTATCCGAAAACTGCAACGTTGACCGGAATATTGCCAATGTATTGAGATAGGCTAGAGCAGCGGTTCCCAGAGTTTATGCCGCGGAGCCCTGGAGTTCAGCAAAGCCTCTTTAGGGGCTCCGCGAGAAGTAAAGACCCCTCTCCCCTTGCCACCGATTGGAGCCTTTTGTCGTGTTATTCTCCTCGCCAGCCCTTAGTAATGGGCCATTGCTCGGGTCGAGTTTGGGAACCGCTGGGCTAGAGTAAGATTAATCAAACGGACACATTGCGAAAAATGAAAACTCCTAAAAAAAACTTTACTCCTAACTTACTGAATCACTGGTAAATCAACTTTGTCACTTATGTCATTTAGGTACACCCTGTAGTCCTTTATCATTGCGAATTTGCGATAAGGCGGTTCTAACGATTTACTCTCCAGCTTGTGCACAAAAACTTTAATACAAACAAGAAAGTTGGCAACATACCAGCCAGTTTCATCAATTAGATAGTGGAGCTTAGGGTAGATTTGGTACGAGCTCACAACAGACCTATGGAAGTCAACGTGAGTATCCAAAGCCTCATCTCAATAGGGTTTTACTTACTACTGTTACTAGCATTTTTCTTAATAGGTACTTAGGCATTTTCTTTTGCTCACAATTAATTTTACGGTCTGGCTAGTGTGTCCTATTACTGCTTGGCAAAAAGTAGAAGACAATAATGGTTTCGCCTCTCTGTTCTTCGTATGGTCATTCTGTTCATTCAATTTAAAAATCGACGAACTGGCATAATCAGTTGACCAATCGCGAACGTTGCTTCCATGAAACGCAATACTTTGACAATTAAACATAAATTAAAAGGTGACATTTTCTTTACATTTTAATTGTGTAGCGTGTTTTAACTTAATCATCTGGGGCCCGTGATCTAATGATTTTGTCACGGGCCCTATAATCATACATCTATTTATACATCTTTAAACATCCATATTTTTTGTATTATATAGATTTGAATTATATAGATGTGAATATGTTCACTCTCGACTCTCGGATTACATTGTTAATGTATTATTGTGTACTTCGTAATTGGCGTACTATTCCAATGTAAATTATTTACCTATCTACTGCCTGTAAGCTGTGAAGTGCCTGTATGAAATAAATAAATAAATCACTGAAGCAGAATACTTTTCAATTTTCGCAATGCATATTTATTGATATGATTATTACGGGCGCTAACGCGATTAAGCTGTTTGCTTGCGAGCATGATAAAGTGCAACATTGTCGAAACGTCAAGCTCTCGTAAAAATTATATCAGAAAAACAGATCTGTTGGTACAATGTTATAGGTAAAATCAGCAATCTTGGCAGTTTGAAGTTAACATTAAATTAAAATCACCGGTATTGGCCACGCTCGAGTAGGTACAGTGCTCTATTGGTCAAGCAGCCATTTGCAGCTTACTTTAAAGCGTCGAGATCCCAGATTTTACCTAGAGAGGATGGTATCAAGCATCTATACTGTAAAGGCTATTTCTTGAAAGTTCATGGTCAGCCTGCGGGCAGATTATTCGCCTTTCCTCAGATACTTACATTTTCCTCTTAGCAATCACATATATTCAAAAAGTAAAGCAGTTCTTACCTCTTGAGTGGCGTAGAATCATAATCTGATGAAGAACTCGTACCAGTTGACGTATCACTACCACTCGAATTCATTTGCCGATACACTTGACAACTTGCACTTTTATGTAAAACCATCATTTTGCTTGACCGTGACATTTCAATATACACCTTAACACTACGCAATAGTATCTAAATTGTAATTTATAGAGTAACCGTAACGTGCACTTTGAAATCAGTTTGAACACTAAAATATATTATTGTGAATGGATCGCGAAGAAAATTTTGTCACTCGCGTTCTATATTTAAACGGAGTTAAGACTAGTGGCGCCCGCGCAGTACGAATGGCTAGTTTCTAAGAACGAATTGACTCATCTCCAATTAGATTGGGGGAGAACGCTCAAATCATCTTCACAACCATCCTAAATTCTTGAACGTAAACATTTGATTTGCATTACTCGAAAACAACCGCTATGCGTAAACACATTCTTCAACATCAATCAATGTTATTTGGCGATCGCTGAGTTTGAGATTTTAAACCTAATCCATCTAGCTAGCTTATGGACCAAATAATCTGCTGAATTAGTGTCATCTGCTATATATTGTTATTATTATGCAAAGCATTTTTTTGTTGATAATCTGAGTGGAATCCTGTTTTTTGGTCATCATTTTGGCCTGAGCCAATGCTGTGGAATTCGATGCAGTGGAAACTCAAGCACACGTTTAGAACTCTTCCTTCAATCACTAATCTTACATAGATTTACATTTAAACGCTAAAAATAAAACACCAAATAAAATATTAAAATTTATTTATTAACATAACACCGCTCTAATACAATTAAAATGGAAGTTTTCTTCATAATCACATTTGAAAATGAACAGACAAGTTACATAAAACACATGATATCTAAGGGCCTTTGCAAACTGTACAAATTTATTATATTAACATCGTTGTAATATATAGACCAGACGAATAACTCACTCATCAGCTGAAACATTAGTGGGAATTTGCGAGGGCGCCGAGGCAATGTTATAGTAATGTTTAGTGACGAAATTGCGTCTGCCGCCCGCATTCCGCGCTTACCCCTTTGTCGTCACTCCCCGCATCTCTTTAGTAACAGGCGAGGAGTGATATTACTGACTGGTCTATAGCTCAAGTTATCTTTAAGCTGCAAGAGCCGACAAGCGAAAACTCTATTAAAAAAACTCAAACTGATAATCAAGATAACAAAATTTCGAAATGACTTCCAAGATGCTATCTTATTACACTATCCAATATATCCAGAATGTTCAAAATATTCCCCGATTAATCATAGGGTTTTTTTATTTAGTAGACAATAAGTAGTTCTGATTTAAAAGACTAATCAAAGTGCATGAAATCATGATGACGTCACAATGAAACAATTTGCTTAGGTCCTCATATCAATATCAAAGAACTCATAAAACTTTCATACGTTTGTACTTAAACCATACCACATAGTCATACATAATGTATTACATTGAAGACATAATTTGGCCATCGACAGTAATCGACTGAATGCAACTCATATTATATCGTTGGGAACAACTTACTAATAAATTCTGTGAATAAGTAAAAACCACTTAAATATTTTAGTCCTAGCTATGTAGTTTTATTCTGAAATTGTGCTCGCTAGTTCCTAGTAGTAGGGTCGCCGTGGGTTGTTCTGTAAAGAAAAAAAAACATAACGTTAATCACAAAAAATCCGCAAAAGTATATATCTAGACTAGCTTTCGCCCGCTACTTCGTCCGCGTGGAATTGTTACTTTGGGCTATATAATAACTGTAGCCCGCGAGACTTATTTTGCTGTGATGTTATCTAAAACTGCGATATCTCCTAAGATATTCATTTAAATCAGCATGATGTAAAGGACAATTTTGTTTTAAATTAAATACTTGTGATGAATAACGTATTAATTTGTATAACGATTGATATCATGTTTATAGAAACACCTTCGCAAAATAATGTATTATTTAAGAACAAATTTGGTTAGCATAAAAAAGGTTAAAGTGAGATAACCATAATAGATAAACATATGCTGTAGGGGACATTTTTTAGAACTTTTTAAGGGGTTTCATATGTTTTGTGACTTTTGCGAAACTTTAACCGTTTACGCAGCGCACGCAGCGGAAGCTCTCAAAAGAAAAAAATGCCCCCGATTTTGAAACATTCTTCACTGGTGCTCCTTTTGGTCTTAGCGTGATGATATATAGCCTATAGCCATTCTCAATAAATGGGCTCTCTAACACTGAAAAAAATCAGCTTTATAATATAAGTATAGATTACTATTATTCGAAAAAATAATCCAAAACCACTATAACTACAGCCAGTACACAGTTAATCGAAGTAGCATGTCATTCGTTTATTCAACATTACGCTAACTTCCACGGGAGCGGAGCACTAAGGTTCAACGCAATTCAAGCGCGGGAGAAGCTACTACTTAATATAACGATTTCCACGCGAACGTCGCGGGCAAAAGCTAGTATTTAATTAAAAACAACAACCCAAATAATATTCACGTTACGATTTGAATTCAAGAAAATCACGTGTAGACAATTTGCTAAATTAACACTAAGCGTCATTACGCAGCCCTTCGTCATTTTGACAACAACAATTGTAATAAACAATGGTTCTATTATAGAAAACAATAATGTATTAAGTATGCATGAACTGGTCAATCGGAACTGTCGTTGGTTTGGCAAACTCGTATAATGGAGTTAGTCCAATCGGCAATGCACGTGGCTGGGCACGATTCACGTGGGACAGTGGGAGGTGAATGATATATACATTATATATAATACATCTATCATATAACTGCGGATTTACAGTTACTGGTGGAACGATAAAGTTAAAAAGATAGGTATATTTAATATGTATTTGTAGATACAAATTACTAGTATTCTTGATAACCCCCTCCAGCTAAGCTTAATTGAATTGTGTTAGACGAAAGTTTACGTGGTGTAATGGGCAGGATATTCGTCATTGTATTTTGTTATGTACACATCAATACGGTCTCGGGAATATTTTATATATCATAATATCATAACTCAAAAACTATCTGTCCTATAATAAAAGTTTGTATGAGAAAAATAATCTCTATGGTGCTTCCAAATTTAAATATTTTGTTATTTTTTGTTTTAAAGACCTTAAAACTAACTTGGTGAAAACCAAATTCGAATTCATTCGCATTATTTTTAAATAATGATATTTGAAAATATTTTTATTATTGTATGTGTATATTATGTCTGTACAGACATAATTATACTATTTTATTATATGTACAGATTTTATAGATGACCTTGGTTTTAGGCAGTACGACCCTATGAAATACCTATGCCTATTATTTATGAAGTTCCGTATCGTTATTTTAATTTTTGTATATGAAATTAAAAAAGGCAATGATTACGTAATTTGTGTGCAATTTATAACCATTTTTATTATTGTGAATACAGCAAATATTATCGGTGGCGTATTATCCTAAATAATATTTCCGCGTTACTCAATATACTAACTGATATTGCTGAATATTTTTGCTATCATAACTCACCAAAGGGTTAGGCCTGAAGCGATAAGCGAGCATCATCCGTTTGCGATAGGCGTCGAACTCATCGTCCTCGGGCGATACCACGTCGGAAGTGTTCGCGCCTAGACCGAGGTTAGCCATCGGCTGATTTGCTCTGTAACCAAAAATGGAAACGTTTTATTAAGTATTTTGATTATTTTTATAGCATTTAGCTATGCTTAGCAAATTATACTAGGATTTGAACCTGCGACCTTACTGCACACCGGGCAGCCGCTCTTAGCCATCCAGCTACGGTCGCCTCTTTATACGGGATATAATCCCACCCACACGCCCACCACTGTGACTCCTGTGACGCCAGGATCTACAGCGGTAACCAACTGAAAGGCACCGTGCATGACACACGGGCAATCCCAGGGAGAGTTAAAATTGTCTTGGAACCCGCAACGAATTTAATCAGAAGTATATAGTTGGAGTTGGAAAGTATGTATCTTTACTTCCCTCCAGAGCAAAGCGGGAGACTGAGCAATGCCAAATATAGAAGTGTCTATATGGAAAGAGTGTAGACACCACGGATAGTGACAAAATTATGGGGCCTAAATTTGATTGCTGTAATAGGTATGGCAGAAACGGCTAAATGCACGGAAATTTATTCTGTTCGATACAAGATCCTCATAGTATACCACTCCAGATGTCAATTGTAAGCTATTTAACATACCATTACGTTCGTTGTGCCAGAGACTACACGGTCGCCTCTTACCGGCACCCTAAATTTCTCAACTGTATGATACGTCATTTCGTGACGTCACGTTCATCCATTTGTTCCTATCTTAAGTAGGAGACAAACCAACATGGCGAAGTTACATTCAGCACAAATGTTGTAACGAATAAACGTGTAACGAGCGGCTGCCCGGTGTGCAGTAAGGTCGCAGGTTCAAATCCTGCCGGTCCCATATCTTTTTCAACTATTTCTTAGTATAGTTTTATTAAGTACTTAAAATTGCAGTGGACCACAATGGATTGCTAACAAAATCATTTTGAATCTTGAAAAACCGGCCAAGTGCGTGTCGGGCCACGCGTAATTGGGTTCCGTAGTCAGCCAAAGATATTTGTTTTAAGTACGAACAATTCCAAGTAACTTTTAACAATTTGGGTCCCTATTAAATCTTAAACTAATTAGGTGATCATTGCCGCTATAGTTTTTTTTGAAATTTAATTATATTAACAATAGTTTTCATTATATTTTCAGATTTTTCTAGCCAGGAGTTTAGCTTTTACTGGTACACATTTGCTTGGTACATATTTGAACTATAATTTGCACTTTAAAGTTTGATCCCTGATAGCGATGATTCAAAAATGGAAATAGTTTGTTTTGCCAAAGCAATTTAGGCACGACGCAGTTACGTTTGACGCAAATATTCCATTTGGCAAAGTTTACTATAACTTGTCAGTCCATTAATAATAATTTTAGTTGATAAAGACGAGTATAAATCAAATAGTATCAAATCCTATCACTTTTGTGTTGAACATCAAACATGAAACACAATAATGCTTGAAATCAATTGGATTAATTGAATGTGTACTTAGGCATATAATTTTATAGTCCCTGCAGAAACTTGCGGGACATTAGACGCGCAGTTGTCAAGTCTGTTAGTTTAGTAGAAAAACGGGACGCGTGAGGTTTCTCATGGAGCGAGCATTCATGAGCCGAAATGTTTACATGTTCTTTGCGATTTCTTCCCGCTTGCTGCGTGAACTTTCCCATATCATGCCATTTTGTGTTCAAGCTATTTGCCGTACGTAGACTAAAACTAAACCCTTTTTAGGTTTAAAGATACTTTATTCTCATAACACGAATTACATCATTTACATGAGAACATTATTACATAATATTATTTTTACATTCGTCGTCATTAAACAAAAAAAACAAAAGTAAAATATCAAAAGTATGTAGGTAGTGCACTAAAACTAAATTAGATAAAAGTTTGCCAACGATTCTACGAACTAAGCATAAACTCGTCAAAGACGTATTCGCCCATGGTATTTAGGTACTAACTAGATGCTAGTGTGTGTCTAATAAATATTGGGCAAGTTGTTTTTTAAATATATTTGACGAACTATTTACATTCTAAGACTGGGAAGCAACTGAGAATCTAAACAAGCAATAGATTTTTATATCGATCTCTGTGCAGCTCCCGTTAATTGCAGCCAGTATTTGATTAATCATTCATGGTTCATATTGAACCGGACGTAGCTGGGTCAATGTCGCGCGGACTGATCGAACTTCCAGGTTAAGCAATGCTAACCGCGGTCGGCCGTGGATGGGTTACCATCTTTATCATAACGAGTTTTCCTCCGTGCCTCGGAGATCACGTTCAGCCGTCGATCCCGGTTGCCATTTGAACATCTATGGCAGTCGTTACGAGTTGTCAAGGTCAGAAGGTCTGACAACTAGTCTACCAATTAGTATTAATTACCTCGTACTGGGTTGAGGGAGTCTGATTGCAGTCACACCGCGTAGAATACTGATACTCAGCAAAATCCGTAAGGCTAGAAGCCGATCCCAATATAATTTGGAAAATGCTCGGCAGAAGAAGGTTCATTTTGACCAGTGGTTTCCAACCACTGGACCGGTAGCTACATTTTCTAATATTATAGAAGAAGGCAGTAGAATAGAATAAAAGAGGCATCTAGGATAGAATAGATCTTGTAAGCCCTAGCAGTTTGGTACCACTGATATTGATGAATGTGTGGCACGGAGTAGAAGAGAATGCTAATAAGTTTTTTTTTTATACTACGCCTACAGCGAACGAACGTGTAGTCCGCCTGATGGTAGTGGAGTACAGCCCATGGACATCAACAATCCACAAAAGTTATGTTATGTTTACCTATTCCGTTCATTTTAGGTATTTAACTAAATGTGAAAGCCAACGTCAATATTACACTTGCAAAAGAATTAATATCTATACAAGTGTCAAGTTCTGTGTAAATATATCTAATCGAAAAAAATTACATGTTTTTGAACGTTAATATTTCGGTATGTGTTTGAGCTACATTCATGCAATTTTGGGTAAAGAGGCATCTAGGATAGAATAGATCTCGTAAACGCGGTTTGGTACCACTGATATTGATGAATGTGTGGAATGAGAATAGAAGAAAATGCTAATAAGTTTACTTAATTGCATTTAAAACCTAAATGTGAAATAAGAGCCAACGTTAATATTATGCCTACAAAAGAATTAGAATCTATATGAGTTCCAAGTTCTGTGTAAATAAAACCAATAAATTTGACGTGATTTTGAACGTTAATATTTCGATGTGTTTGAGCTACATATATGCAATTTAAATACATAATTATGTCAAATTTGGGTTAAATAGATTTCGAATTGTGAAGTAGTCAAAAGTACCGTGAAATGGTTCGCGTTAATATAAAAACTCTGCGTCTCGCCAGTTCTCTTGAACCTTGGCTGCGACGCTTTCGCATAGCTTGAATAAGATGCCGCATAGTGATTAAACATTATTTTAGGTAATAGAAGAAAGTTTTCTACAAATTACGTAACAAATTGTTTTCAAAAGAAGCAAAGAATACCTTACCTAATCAAATCAAAATCAAATCAAATCATTTATTTCCATGGGCCCCAAGGGGCGCTTGAATCACCTAACTGATTTGATAAATCTACGAAAACAGGTTTATAAAAATACCGTAACTATTTAACATAAAACTGTTCAATCTCGTGTACACTTGTCAATCAAACTTGGCCTCACAATTATTCATAAGTAGCTAAGTAAAAACTTGCAAATTAATACCCATCAATGTTTTAACAGAATCGGGCTGCTTATATCTTGAAATGAAAAGTGGTAACAGATTCCTATTCAACAAAAGCATGATTATATTCTAATATTTTTTTTTTATTTAAAATATTAAATATTTAGATGTGGAATAACTCAGTAAATATCACGCTTTATTACCCAGGATGTGGCAGTGGTGTACAACACACACACTTCACCTGTCATGTTTTAGGTCCCATAGGATAGGGGTTAGCCTATCGCCATCCACCGGGCACAATTCCAACTCCGTGCTACAATTATGTATTTCCTTACGAAAAGTTCACAAATAACACTTTACCCAACCCGGGAATCGAACCCACTTGACCATCGAGGCAGCCCCGAGATATCTATTATTTAGTATGAAGCTCGAACTGTTATACATACTTGTTAATAGGATCCACAATGCCTGAACCTTCAGCACCGAGACCTTGGCCTTCACTCCACCCCAACTTCTGCAGCATTTTGAAACCTAAAATAAATAAGGATAAAAGTATATACATGGACAGTATATTATTTATTATTCTGTGTGAATACCTGGACTGTGTCCAAGTATTGAAATTTCGGATGTGATGCACTGCATTCCTTCCGACATACACATTTGGAATTTGTAATTCATGCATGATCGGAAATGCTGCTATGATGAGATGATGACATATTTGATGAAATATAAAATACGTTTCATCAAATAAACATCTCAGTGAAGGTCGTTGTATACCAGGATCTTAGACTATGATACTGATACGAATATATTCTCTTTTGTAAATTCATACTTATTATACATAGAAACACCCAGACCAAGACAAACCTCAATGTTCATGTACACAAAGATTTGTCTTGAGCGGGAATCGAACCCACAACCTCTGCGTAGCAGGCAGTTACACTACCGACATCGCTATCCGGTCGTCAATGTCGGACTGTAATAAGTAATGTAAGAGACTTACCAAGATTGTCCTCCTTCAGTTTGAACTCTTTGTAATCACTCAAATCTGGCTCCTTGCCGCTTTTCACTGCTGAGTACTTCTCCATAAACCTGCAATATAATAGTGTTATAAACAAACCTATTTAGGACTGTAGATGTAGCTAACTATCACAAAGTTTTAGTCTGCGTTTTCGGCGCACGACTTCTGACTAAAAACAAAATATTCTTCATTCTATTAGGACTGTCGCTTATGAATTCGCCGCTATGGGCGTGTGTAGCGTGTCGTCATTGAGTTTAGAGTCTATTATAGAGGCACAGTTCTTTAGGGTATTATGAAGACAAACTTTTTACGAGCGATAGAGAACGCACTTGTGCATAAGGCACGTAAGAGAGCAAGTTAGACGGATGTATGAATGTTTCCACTTGAAATAAGAACAAACAAGCCGTACTTGTTAATAATCTTTGTTCCATAATGTTTGTCTTCAAACACCCAAAAAAACTGTGGCTCTATAAAAACGTATAAACTCAATGGTTGGGATAAATCGATGTCTAACAACAAACTTTGACAGACCATACTCTACAGTGGCGCCACCAACGATAGTCCTCATTGAACACTTCGATCAGCAAATGTGAAAAGCCTCTATCACAAAGTCATTGTATTGTCTCATTATAAGTTGGTATACCGCCGCAGTAATGTATGTATACTTCAGACATCAAAACGAGATAATTTTTATGATTTACAATTATAATCCCAATTCACAGGCCATAAGTTTAATTTCTATTGCAATTGAGATTGTTTAGGACATTTTTAACAGTTTTTATTATACGAAAATCAACTTAAATAACAAAGCAATAGAATTTATATTCGTGTGATTTGTAATAACATAAATTTATCTTGTTCCGTAGGCTTTAGTATAGGTCGATAATTTTCAGCGTTAAGATCCGTGCCGTATAGTATAGTTAGTAGTAGGTAGGTAGCATAAGCTTACTTTTTCAACTCTTCCGGAGGTAAGAAATCGCCAATGTGATGTTTTCCAGCTGCTTGTTTCGTTAGCTCCGTAGCCCACTTCTCAGTCGCATTCATTTCTTTAGCTCGCAACCTATTAACAAACAACGTTATGATTTAGAGGAATCAGATTAAGAAATTGAATGATACTGCCATGGCATTGAAGAAAGCCACATAGGCAGTTGCAGATCACGTGGTATCTGAGTGTTCAACAATGCCATAGTTCATCGATCAAGGGCATTGGTTTAATAACACTCTATCAATCTATGAATGTTGTTGTTTGATAAAATTCAAGATCTAGGCGGTCGTGAAGTTGTCTGCATTTAAAATGAAGCCAGCATTTCGAGAACGAGTTGCCTCAGTAAGACGCTCTGACAACTTTTTTATTACTTTAATGAGTTTTATGATGATTACTTACTTATGCTCCCAAGTACCTTCAGCTGTATCTTCGTCACTGTCATACTCATACTTGTATTTGCCAGCAGCTGCCAAACGCTCCACCTCCTGCCTCTTTTTTAACATGTCCTGTTCACAAAATATAAAATTATAACTGTACTATAAGTCTCTAGAAGGCGTTGTATATCACAAGATTACGCCTGTATTTCCCTAATAATTTACATGATTATAAGGTAAGAGGCAGGACAAACACAAAATAAGTGGGACTAAGACGCGTTGCAGACCGAGCAGACGCGTCGTGGTTAAAGTATATAAAAAGGACGGGGTACGAAGGAGACGCGAACGATGATACGGGCGCCCGGGTGCAACGTGATCAAAGTAAGCACTTCTACTGTTTGCCGCATTTTGTTCAGTTTCTTTTGCATTCTAAACAGTTAGATTATTTTTTTTGAAAAAAAGTTATTAAAATCATTGTAATTAGTAGATATAATTAGTTTGAAATATAGTTTATTTTTATATTATTGGTTGTAATGTTTTGACGTGTTCAAGCGCCTGCCGGGGCCTATGAAAATAAATTATTTCATTTAGAATTTGAATTTTTAAATTTGTCTGCACCTTATCTCTATTGTATGTTTTCGAATAAAGCTCATTCTTCAAAGCGTCGAAGCCATGTCTTGTCCACCTTGTATTTTCTGTTTGTTTTGTGTCGCGGCGCTTATTATATTTTAAATGAAAATTTATATAACGGGCGCGTCCACGTCATACGACTGTTGTGTTTGTCCCGCCCCTTAGTTATAGTTTCACAAACAAATCATACCTGATACAAAAGATTCAGCTTGAAGTTGTCCTCACATTTCTTCCAGTCCTCGCCGCTAAGGTTGGTGGTCCCGTAGTTGGTCAGTGCGTATTGCATCAGAGCTTGATTGTTGCGGTGCAGCATGCTCAACCGCATTCCTTCTTCGTCGATCTTGGCTAGTTGACCTGCGAATTTAATGTTATTGGTGAGGTTGCAGCTGGAGTGATAGGGGCTTACTGTCCATCAAATCTAAGAGGAACCGTTCGACAGTTCATTTATGCAAAGCAAAGTGCTACTTATGTACATCAGGAGTAGAGTCTAATTTTCTAAATAAATAATTGTATTAAAAAAACTGATGTTGTTTTCTTGAGTTTTATTCCTTTAGCGTAAGGTATATTTTTCTTTGCATAAACGAACTGTCAAACGGTACCTCCTAGATTTGATGGACTATAGTTAGTCCTCTACCAGCATCATGACCAATGACCGAGAGAGACGGGTCTTCATGAGCTGACCTGTGCCATGTCTCAACCCCATAGAATTGGTCACCCCAAGAGCCTACCTTCGGGCATAGCCACGGTGGTTGCTGACGACGTATTCGCAGTTCCGGCGACCACCACCATGGGGCTCCACGGCAAACGACGGTGTTTTAGGCGGGTGAGAGCCCCTCATAACCACACCGTACTTCCAAACAGTGTAGGATATATGGTCAAGTATTTTCACCGCCAAGCAAAAATAAAGGTTTACGGCATACCTAACTGCGGGATACCAGATGCCATTGGCGCCACAACGCCTGGTGGTTTGATGTCAGCCGACGGCGGCTCGTCACTCCATCTCGACTTCTTCTTCTTACGTCTTTCGCGCCTACTGTCTGGTTCCTCATCACTTTGAGAACTAGCCTCACGTTTGTGTTGATATTGAGAGTGGAATGGATAGCTGAAAGATACAGGAGTAGAAAACCAAAGATATTAACCATTAATTTAATTTAGAGCATATGTGTGTCACATTTTTTTTATAGTATACGACAGTTGTTTTTAAAACAACTCACTATCGATTTAAGAATTTCATTAGTTACTTATAGATAAAAATCATGTTAATATAATAAAAATACCGGTTTAGCAGGGGTCCTAAAGGGAGGTCTAAAGTTAATGAATTAATTGATTCTAGTTATGGTTAGGTTAACGTAAGATTTAAGAATATTAAATTAATAGTTCCCACCTATCTCTTTCGTCCCTATAGAAGGGTTTCTCGTCATTACTATCGTCGTCTTCCAAACAGAACTCAGGCTCATACTTGTCCTCCGGTTTCACCTCGGGTTTCCTCTCCTTCTGTTCCCTCCTGTATTCCTGTATCAGCTCCCTAAACGTCTTGTATTCCTTCGAGTTAGTGTTGTGTAGGAACCTGCAAGAATTCGATTTGTAGTCCATTTTGAAGAGTGTAAACAACAACAAAGGATGTTTAAAGGCTTTATTCATCCTGAATAGCCTAGTGGGACCGTGTAGTAAACTGTGAACTGATTCTTCTTTGTATAACCAAGTCTAAACTAAGAGATGTAGTAGCGGTGCCAATTTCTGGCAATTAAATTCAAATTTTTAAGGTGTAATTTATTTACAGCAAAACCATAATTTATACCAATGTGAATGATTCGATTTAAGTTGATTATGTTTAGTTCCAAAAAAATCACCCAATTCGATCTAATACAATTGTGCGCTAGTGCTCCGTGACAAATGTCTAAATTTCGATCTCAATTTTGAATCCGAACGCAATAGTAGTCTAGAGTAAGGCTCCAGATGCTAAAATTTATATACCTGAGTCTCTTTGTCTATTAGTTAATATACGCTAACGCTATTTTGATAATAATAATAATAAAATAATAATCGTGGGATAATAAGATTTTTCATATTTTTCATGTTTAAATCATATTTAAAAATATATAAAATAAGTTAACAAATAAATAAACAGTAATAATAATAAAACGCTATATTAGTCAAGGTACTACAGATATAGATCTACATGGATAACGCAAATGCATGTACTTCGCGTGTCTCAACCTCGACCAAGCGTCGAGGTTGGTCGCCGCTAACTTCAGTCCACGCGCGTCTTTTGTCAGAGAAAATCATAGCGGACGGCTCCAGTTGAACGTACTGGTCGGATGGGCATCGGCGGCATCGGTGTCTTTGAATCGGTTTGGATTTCCCGTCACTAAATTTCGGCTGTGACGTCACAAAAGGTATTAAAAAGTCGGCACGCTTGGTTTCAATTCAAATCGTGATACTTGCGTTATCTATGTAGATCTATATCTGTGCAAGGTACGAACTATATTCTTAATTTATTGGTTACTAGATGCCCGCGCGGTTTTACCCGTGTCAAACGTTATTCTGGTAAAAAATATTTACGACGCCATCTATAAAAACCCTAAATGTACGGGAGGTTTTTCTAAATTTTATTCCCAAAGGATTACCTTTGGGAATAAAATTTAGAAAAACCTCCCGTACAGAAATTTATTTTTATTTAAGTTTAACTATACGATATTTCGTGCTACGACTATGACTACCATACAACCGTTCATCCCTCATTTTACCCCCTTGGAAATAGAATTACCAAAAATCCCTATGCGGTGTAAGGAATCTTCATGCAACATTTCAAGTTCCTAGCCCTAGCGGTTGAGGCTCTGCGTTGATGAATCAGTAAGTCGGGCGAACAGTTATATAAGTATAGATTTTGGAAACATATAGAATGAATTTTGGAATATTAAAATTTTTGATGACAAACAATTAATTTACTACACAGTCCCACAATATTTTGACCAAGAAATTAAAATATAAAAAGAATACAGCACGTATCCTCCTGCTGGGAAATAACATTTTTACCACAAGGACTGATCGTGTGTGTGTATTGCTTTCAGCACACTTTCCCAGTGGTCGCCGTTGGTCGCCACTTCCGAGGCGGCGCGCTGCACCGCCGGCGGACACGAATCTGCGAGAACTACACACCGCGATGAAAATATGTCTGCCGAGCCACTGCCCAATGGCCCCGCGCACAAGCGACTGTTACCGTCCCTTGTACACAGTTCATGAGTGAGCTTTCTGATATTCACATGCAATTTACCAAATCATTATATTTACAGAAGATTTGTATCGCAAAAAGGGCTGAATATATTATTATGTAATGATATTAAAAAAGGACAGTAGTTTCTTAATTTTTTTTTTTAAACTTACAACTTTTAACACTAATCAAATTATTATTAAATATTTTACTTCAGGTAAAAAGCCTCGTAAAAAAATATTTGAAATTAATTACTACCCCTTTTATTATATTCATGTTTTGGTTTGTATTTATGAATATTAATATGTGCATGTTTTTAGTTAATTTAACTAGCAATAAAAATATCAGAAAGCTCTTGAAATATAATGTTAGAGATAACCTTTGCATTATTAAGCCACATAAACACATCCCACTGTCAAGTGTTTTTTTTTAATTTAACTTGAGATTTAAATATTATATTATAGACTTTAGAATTGACAGGTTCAGAATTTGTTACTCTAACACGTGTTTATGTAGCTTTACGAGCATAACACAAAGGCCTTTAAAGCTGTAAGTTTGACGATGTTTACCTTGGGACGATTGGTATGGTTTGATATCCATGTCTTTATTTTTGGACATTTGATTGCCCGACATTGGCGGAAGCGGCGGTGGAATGTTCATTGCATCTTTAGGCATTGACGATTTGTCAAACGACTTCGAGTCAGGCGTGTGACCAGACATAGTGCTTGGTGGTAACGGTGGATTTGGTGGCATAAATGGCATCGGGGGTCCATTCCCGTTGCTGAAGTTCGGTGGGCCGTTAGGAGGGAAAGGTGGACGCGGCCCCATATAAGGCATATTGCCATTATTTGGTCCATTTGGCCCCATCATGTTAGGGAATGGAGGACCGAAGAAGGGAGGCATTGGACCATTTGGTCCTGGACCCTGCATGTTGGGGCCACACATATTCGGCGGCATAGGACCGCATGGG
This sequence comes from Hypena proboscidalis, assembly GCA_905147285.1. NCBI lineage: Eukaryota > Metazoa > Arthropoda > Insecta > Lepidoptera > Erebidae > Hypena > Hypena proboscidalis. The sequence goes on from LR990140.1 coordinate 14,138,759, forward strand.
CCATTAGGGCCCATGAAATTTGGTGGCATAGGGAAGTTAGGCGGACCACCAGGCCCACCCATAAATGGTGGCATAGGTCCTCTAGGTCCCATCATTGGTCCAGGTCCCATGTTAGGACCGGGTCCCATGTTAGGGCCTGAGCCCATATTTAGCCCAGGGCCCATATTTGGCCCAGGGCCCATATTAGGCCGCGGTCCCATATTAGGACCAGATCCCATATTATTAGAACCTGGTTTGTGACTATTGCCCATATTAGGGCCAGAGCCCATGTTTGGTCCCATATTAGGACCAGGGCCCATGTTTGGTCCCATATTAGGACCAGGGCCCATGTTTGGTCCCGGACCCATTAAGGGACCAGGACCCATATTAGAACTTTTGCCCATATTGGGACCTGGACCAATGTTTGAACCATGTCCTATATTAGACCCAGGACCCATATTGGATCCTGGTCCCATATGTGGGCCATGACCCATTTTCGGTCCATGACCCATGTTCGGGCCAGAACCCATATTAGGCCCAGGACCCATGATAGGACTGGGGCCCATGTTAGGTCCACGGCCCATGTTAGAACCGGGACCCATATTTGGACCAGGACCCATGCCAGGTCCGGGCCCCATTAGACTCGGTCCCATAAGCCCAGGAGGCATAGGTGGAGGTCCTAATGGTGGGACCATGTTACTAGGTGGTTCATTAGAATCATGATCATCATCAGAATTGGGTGACAGCATCCATGGTTTTTGGTCTGAATCAGAAGGTTGACTGGTGGGTGGCATAATTGGGATTTGCATAAGAGCTGGGATGCTATGAGAGCTGCATTTGTTATCCACAATCTTCTTCCTGTCTTCAGCAACAGGTGTGATTGGACTTTGATTCCGATTTCTGCCTCTATCACTCCATCGCCGATGCTTATCTCTGAAAATAAATTACCAGTAACTAATTTAATCTAATGTCTTATAGAAAATGTAGGAAGAATACATGAGGATTGGAAACTGCCATGTCTTGAAACTTACTTGAATACATGAATTACTCGGAGCACGAGAGAAAATGTGCTTTACATTTATTTAAGACTGACTTCTGCACACACTCTGCCTGCGTAGTAGGTATGCCAAAAAAAAGTTGCCTATGTCCTTCATCAGGTCTTAAACTTTACTATATCTATACCAAATTTTTAACAAGATTGGTTCAGTGGTTTGTTGTGAAAGTATAACAGACAGACAGATAGACAGAATTATTTTCTCATTTATGATATTTGTAAAGATTATAATAATTTATGTGGATTGTTAGTTCACATTAATACTTTTTTAGTTATCCTAAGATTGTTGGTTACTTTAACCAGCATTAGACTGGACCATTTACTAAAAAAAGAACTTCTACTGACAAAGATTTATCACAACAATATACCTTTGTCCTCTATCACCAGACTTTCTCCTTTCATCATTCTTATATCCCATATACTCTCTTTCATAAGTTTCCTCATTTGGCACCGCTTCATTAACTTCTTGTTTTAAATCTTCCTCGGCTTGTTTCTCTTCATTAGTATCCTTCTTTTGTTTTTCTAGCAAAGCCTTAAATTGGTTCATGAAGCTGCCATCATTGGAGAATATGTTCACAGAGCCTGAGTCATCAACTGGAGTGGGACTGAAATCAACAGGCTTGGTTAGTGATGGCAGATGGTTGATGTTGAAGGCTGGAGTGTGCAGTAGAATTACTTATATATTATCTCTTTGTAGATAACAACATATGAAATAAGAGTCTACTTTCAAAATGTTTTTGAAATTCAAGGGAAATGTAGGAAAATAAGGGAACAAATGATAGTAAACTATGATGTATCATTGTTGTGATGATTATCAAAGAAAATAAATATCTTGATAATTTCAAACCCTGCTTTAATTTGTAGTTATCATATCCATTTTACACAGGCTGCAGGCCAGAATTACAATTTCTTATTGATTTTCATAGCATTTAGCTATGCTTATCAAATTATACTAAGAAACAGTTAAGGGATTGGCAGTTTTTGAACCTGCACTCGAGCCAGTCGCTATATCTAACCAGCTACGGTTGCCTCTTGTCAGGACCTTAAACTTCTCAACTGTATGTTACGTCCAGAAGGTTGCAGGTTCAAAGCCCGCTGATCCTATATTTTTTTCAACTGTTTCTTAGCAGAATTAGAATGTTGAATATTGTTGTTTTAAACATAATATGCCATTTGTTAGGCTGTCTACACACTGAATACTACATTCCCTCATTTTATATGATTGATAAATGTACCTACACTTAGAAGATTCAGTGTGTAGACAACATAAGGTACTACTTCAAACAATATGTTAATTATTATGTTTTTGTAAGTCGGCCTTAATTGATAAGCATTTAGTTGCTATGATACATAACCAAACCCACATATAGTGAATGCCCCAGTATCTGCCTTCTCCTTTGAAGCAATACTAGTAAAATTAATATACATTGGTTGCAATCCAATTTATTAATGGCCACAAAGTAGGAAGCAACATTTCCATGTAAAGTACTGGCTTTGGACAGTTGGTTCAAGGAATGAAGTATAGGACTATGTATTCTTCTTTTTGTCGTCTCAATGACTATTAATATTACAGATGGGTCTGTAGCATTATAAGCATAAAGTACGCAGAATTATAAAACGAATAACATGCTGTGTAGCATCATTGATTTCTATTGAGGCTATTGTAAAGCATGGTATAGATTCCCCAGCATATTAGTCTAGTCATGTTGGAGCTCTAATAACGAAAACATCTGAAACATATCATAGAAAATGTATCATACTTGGATAGTTTAGCCTGTGCGGCAAGCGCGGCGGCTTGCTTTTGTGCTTCTAACTTGGCCTGTATCTCCATTTTCTTCCGCTCGATAATTTGTTCCTGCTTCGACATTTGAGCCCATCTTGTACTCAGCGCTGATTTATTTTTGTTATCTTTAAAGTGAATCATTGTAAATGCGTAACACTTGAATTAAAATGTGCAAATTAGTGATAACTCTTGTTAAATTGTTAGCCTTCGAGAAATCAAAAAGCAAACTTAACTTATCTTTACTTCATATTGTTTAGTGATGTGAATATTGTGAATTTGATTTATGATTTATAACCATAGAGCTCTTAGTATAATGATGCCATTCATTGGTCTAGAAAAAGAATCGATACTATTTTTATGTTATAATAATATCGATTAATGTGTGTTTTTTTTTCCTTAAAGTAAATATAATTTGAATACTACGTAATAATTTGACACCTTGCAATAAAATAGTAAGCGATTCATTGCAACTCAATGAATAAGAGGACTTGAAATTAAAAATTTTGAATTTGTCTAGTTTAATATTTAAAAAGAAAATGTTATTAATCCAAGTAACTCATTAACTAATATACCACAGGCTCTCAACGAGGGCGGTACCGCCCCCTAGGTGAAGCTGGAGCTTTTCTAGGGGGCAGTAGTGGGTTAAAACGAAATTTTGGGGCGTTAAGACGGTCAAGGAGACCGAACGCGGGTAGCGTTGCCATCCGTCCTATAGGCAAAGCAGTGTTGTTCATAGTTTGTAAAAAAAATAATTGAAAAGTGGGTGCTTGCGGAGTTTTCTAAACCTTGAGTTTTAAAGAGAATATTTCAAAATAAATCGACCTGTGGCACTATCGGATCTTCGCGGCTTCGGCGCAAAGATGCTTTGGTGTCATTCCTCAGTTCTTAAAGAAAAAATTAAATGTGGTCGCCAACGCCACTGTCTACCTTTTAAGGGCATCACATTGCTCGATGACCTTGAAGATCTGGCTGTTGTAACAGTGTTTAAAAATTAAGCGCCCTCTAGTTACAGAGAATCATACTATAACAAAATTTACTGACGATTGTACAAGATTATAGATGCGACGCAATACTGTATAGTATTTGCCTAATTCATTCGGTCTCTGGGAGGCAGTAAGTACTTTTTCAGATGTAAAAAGTAATTTATTTGTGCCCAAACTTACATTACGTATTTTTTTTGTTTGATATGAATACGTTGACTTCGCTTTGCCTGCTAGCTATACCTGCTGAAGGTCTATGATGACCAGATCAGTGCCCAACGGTTCTCAATATTGGAATTAGTCAGGAGAGACCAGTTTTCAAAATCTGCCTAATTGATCACGGTTGCTACTACAGAATACATGCTGAAGGTCTGATGATGACCAGGTTAGCGCCCAACGGTTCTCAATAATGGAATTAGTCAGGAGAAAACAGTTTTCAAAATCTGCCTATTTGATCGCGGTTGCTACTACAGAATGCATGCTGAAGGTCTGATGATGACCAGGTCAGCGCCCAACGGCTCTCAATAATAGAGTTAGTCAAGAGACCAGTTTTTTAAATCTGCCTAATTGATCACGGTTGCTACTACAGAATACATGCTGAATCATGTTGATTTACGTGTGTCTTGATTAAAGTCTGCATACCTTCGGAGTCCACCATCAGGTCAGTCAGTTCCTCACAGTCACCTAGGTCTAATTGAGTTCTTTCAAATGAGTACAAACATGTTGGTTTACGTGTGTCATGTGATGATTGAAGTTTTCCATCATCACTGTGCTCAAGACATTTTTTAACATAGGATGAATACAAAACATCGTTGAAAAATGTATAACTGTTGCGACTTATCGTCGGCGATCTGAGGTCGGGAAGAGGGGGAGGGGGGGAGTTTTAAGGGTAAAAAACGGTTTTTCTCGATTTCCGGCAAAACTAAAAGTCCCATGGAAAAAACGAATGACAAAGTTGTTGGTAATTAAAAGATCTAAAACTTTTGTGTTTACACTTTTTTCATATAACCTCAAAATTTAATGTGAAAAATTCAAAAAACCAAATTATTCGTTTTTTATTTTTATCTTTTACAAACAATATATTTTTTCACGAAATATGGTGAAAACTTACCTTTTTACGTCCCAAATACGCTGTAATTTATTTGATTTCCAACCTCAGATCGCCCGTAAATTATTTTTCCTTTAATTTTTATAATATTCTCCTCCTTTTCTAATGGGTTTCATCATACTATTTTTTTTTTTGTTTTAAAAATTATCGGCACTAGGCTAATAGTAGAGATGATGAATATAACCATCAACCAAAAATATTTAATAAACCAAATTAATAATCTAAAATATATTTGAAATCAAATTCAACGTGATTTGAACTTTGATGACCTCTTGCCGCCAAATTCGCAAGTTATCCTATCGCCCATTGTGCATTTGAAAATATTTTAAAGTTGTATTTTTATTGTCAAACTGTATATTTTTGGTGTACAATAAAGAATACTCTACTCTATCTCAATTGAATTTTAAACTTTAAGTCCTAAATTATAAAGATCATTTTCGTACGTGGAGCGGCGAGCCCGACCGAACGCCGAACAAACTGCCGAGCTGCACGGCCACGCGCATGCGCGCGGCCGGCTACTCATCGGCTAGATTAGTTTTGATTTTATGCGATTATGTGCTCTATCGTATTACTATACTAAAAAGTCCTAAGCCTGTTAAAGTATGATGGAAAGTTCATTGAATTTAACCTAGCATCAAACTAATGCAACGATAGAACAAAATATTAAACGTCATTAACATCAACAATAAACCGAATCTCGTACCTGACAAAAAATATTAACTAATATTTTCAACCGTAAAAAATATCGATATTTTATTCTGACTGTTAACGTTTAACCAATATAATATTTCAACCATATAGTCTATGATTATTTAAAAAATAAAACTTAAATAAAACTGGGTTTTATAACGCTTACAAACTTATTTACAATTTATACTAAATAAAAAGGATATTTGCCTTACATTAAGACTATGAGTTCATTCAAGAATAATGAATTCAAAATATTATTTGAAAGAAAAAACGCACGTACATCCTCTCGTCGTAGGCACAGATTAATTAATAGTAGCTAGTCGTAGTGTCGTCAAGACACTGACTGACACTGACAAGACAAATCCCGAGTAAGCGCCACGGGCATAGCGGGGGTGCTTGGTGGGGAGCTTTGCAAAGATTCGGGTTATATTTGATTATTACAAAATATAAAAATAAAAACGTGAAAATAGAGAATACAAATTGTTAAACAGGGTTTTTTCTTTCTTTTAGTATAAATATGATACAAAATGACCCAGCCGTTATGTAGACAATTTGATATTTAGTTTAAAAAAGACCCATGTTCTCAATTTTTAACACGCTTATATTAGCTTCACCTGTATGTTTGTTTGTTTGTTTGTTTGTATGTAACCGACTCCTTTGGACTCGATTTTGACCCACTTTAAACGGACAGATTTCATTCAAATTTTGCACACCTGTCAAAGATCGATGACAATGCAATAATTCGAAAAAAAAAAAAAAAAAAAAAAAAAAAACGCTCTTATAAATAAACCAAACTAAAAAGTAGAAAATAAATAATAGTTTAAAAAAACTAAAAAACACGCTTTTAAAGTACTTCTAACTAAAAAATGAAAAATAATTCCTAATATAAGCTGAAAAAAGCGTGGGGCGCTCTGTGCCATATTTTTCGTCTATCGAGCAACCCACGCTTTTTTCAGCTTATATTAGGAATTATTTTTCACTTTTTAGTTAGAAGTACTTTAAAAGCGTGTTTTTTAGTTTTTTTAAACTATTATTTTTTTGCCAACATTTGGACAAGTTTATAGAAAAAGTAAAGAATACAAAGTTTTTCTCATATACTCTAGTTTATTTGTATATTTTTTTTATAGTAATAGCATGAAAGAATTCGTCTACAAAATTCATTTTACCGAGCGTATTTTTCGGGTTCGATCGATGCAATCCCCTTTAAAATGAAAATTTAAAAAAAGTCGGTACCTGCGGCGCTTTATGTCTTTCTAATTTTAGAAAGAATATTCATAAAAATGTTGCCGCTTAAATTAAATAAATTTGTAAATTTAAAAATTATAAAATTAAATATAAATTTAAAAAATTTCAAGAGAATATTTACAAAAAAATATCAACAACTTACTGCGGTGTTATCTGGCACTTAGATTTCAAATAAATTATTTCTAAAAATAGTCGACGCCTGCGGGATTTTTGACATTCAGATTTATGAGAGAATATTTAAAAAAAATGGAGCCTGCGGCACTCGCTGGCTCTTTGATTTTTATAAAAAGATCTAAGATTCAGATTAAATTACATTTAGTTTTTTTTTTATTTGGCACACAAAATAAAACAGTAATAGTTTAACAGCCGAATCATATACCTATCTGGTCCCACGTCTCATCTGTAAAAATAAGTGCGGTATTATCTGCAAACGCTAATAATTTGCCATAATTAATTTTAGTATTGCACATTTCATTGACGTAGACCAGGAAAAGCGTGGGTTTAAGTATACTGCCCTGTGGCACGCCGAACTCAATAGGAAGCTCTTTGATAACGTACTCATTGATTTTCACACACTGTCCAGTTAGTCAAGTAACTTGCAAAAAGGCCTCATCTGCCGGTCTCTTACACCGTATACGTTCTAGTTTATCAATGAGCTTGAGGATGGGGACCGTTTTAAAGGCCTTGGCCAAGTCTAAAAATACTGCAACACTTTTCTTACCTTTGTCCAATACCTGCATAATAGGTTGATAAGTTCAAAGACTGCGTCATTCGTGGATCTGTTATTTCTAAAGACTTTTGATACCAGTTTTAAATATTTTGGTATCTCTTATACTTACGGAATTGAATAATCACCGGCTCAAACTTAACTAGTAAATGTTGACTATTTCTCGTTTTATTTTGAATAAAACATTTTACACACGCACGTTAATATCTATCTGTATAAATTTTTTTGAAAAATAAACGCCTCGACACACTTAACGATTACACCCTGTTTACTTAATAGTTTTTTACGATCTTTGTTTTGCATTTTCTGTGAAGATTTATTATAGTAACATATATATATTTTTTCACCATCAGAAAGAAGACATTTCAACGAACAAAAAACATACCAACTTTTTGAAAAAAGCTGATATTTTGACGGGTGAATTTTCGATCGAAAATAAGGGTAAAAAATCGATATTATTTAAAAAAAAAGGTAAAAAAATAAATATTTCTTATCAAATAAATTACAGCGTATTTGGGACATAAAAAGGTAAGTTTTCACCAAATTTCGTGCAAAAAAATGTTTGTTTGTAAAAGATAAAAATAAAAAACCAAAAGCTTGGTTTTTTGAATTTTTCACATAAATTTTGAGGTTATATGAAAAAAGTGTAAATACAAAAGTTTTAGATCTTTTTATTACCAACAACTTTGCCATTCGACTTTTTTCCATAGGACTTTTAGTTTTGCCGGAAATCGAGAAAATACGTTTTTCACCCTTAAAACCCTTTATGTCCGAAGATTTCAACACTTGTCAACACATGCGATCGCTGGGTAGCGATCGCATGTGTTGACTGTTGCAAACTTTGTGAGAGGTACACATGTAATAACTATCTCAAGATGAATCGAAAAATCTTCGGACATAAAGTAAACAGTATGTAGCGAACGAAATGAACAATTACAAAAATTTGCCCACCGCCCGCACCTGTTTCAGTCCCCTTTGTCGTCATACCCCCGCGCCCCTGTACCGCGCAGGCGAGGACTCAGTTAAACGGTCAGCCTATAAAGGCCGTGCCTATTTTTGAAGAATTAACCTACCTCCTATTCGTTGTGGGTTCGTACCTTCCATCATCAGCTCTAAATATCTTCAGAAAATATTAGTAAAATTGGGTCTATAATATTTGAGGGTTACCATTGTTTACCACTTAGATCCATCTTTTTTTTTTTAATTACATAAATAAAAATTTTAATTTCTGACTAGGTGGCAAATAGATCACGTACGTTCTGTATTTTTTTAATACCGTTTTTAGGCGCCCAATGTGGGGTTATTCTATCACGCGACGCTGTGTGATGTGTGTACAGCCAGCGCGCCCAGCAGCCTGTCGATCGCGTTCGCCTAATGTGGGTTCAGACTTATTTGCTATCATTTCCTCTACATATTGATTAAGTGCTCTTTGTTAATCTAAGCAAAGGTTCTTATTTGATTCCCATATTATTTCTGTGGACTATTGATATTTCTTTAAAATTTTGCAGATCATGCCAACTATCAGTTTTATAGCTATAATATCTCTTAAAAGTTAAAACTATTTATTAGAGGGTCCAACTTAATGAAAGAATAATCTGAAAATGATTTTAGATCTGAGGGTTTTGCGAAAAAAAGGCTTATTTTTTTCTGTGAATACACCACACCTTATTATTATACTTACGAACTTCTTTTTGCTGTCACCATTTATGAAAACGAAATGATACATTTGCTAATTCACATCTTGGTATGTTTCTGATTTTAGTCCATCAGTGTTTTTCGTTCATATATTTGTTGTTGTATTTCAATTGATTTTAATTACTTGGCTATTCTGAACATTCTGAATAATCGAGACACTTAGGACTAAAATAAAACATCAGACATCATTGCATATTATTCTTTTTATATTTTTTTTTCATCAGTTTAAATGGAAAATACAATTTCATTTATTTATAATGTTGTCATTTATTTATTGTAAACAAATATATTATAAAAGATTTACATATTACTATCAAAACAAAATATTCACAAAATGGCAGACTAACTAAACAATTACTTAGCTGTTTCATCAAGCATGCTAACAATTGCATCGTTTTGAGCTAAACAAGAAGGAGAAAGTTTGGCACTGATCCCATTATTCAAATTAAAGTGAAGATGGCATAAATGCACATTGCAGCAACACTATCTGTCATACAAGATAAGTTAGTCTGTTTGTCCAGATTTTGAATAGGTACCTTTTATAACGATACTCTTCACAACCTCTCTTCAGCTCATGTATTGCATGATCTAATACTGACTACCTATTTTATTCCACGTAATCACTGCAGACGGCTAGCGTCCGCGTACTGCCAAAGTTTTCAAAACTATAAAAGGGCAACGCCAAAGAGAGCCTACATTTGACTATTGTTTCTGTGGTAACTTGATAGTTAAAATAAACTAATCTGCTGCCTCATTATATCGAAATTCAAATTGACTTAATTAAAAAAAAAACAACAAACTCTGGCTCCTTTCATAACAATACAAACTCCATTGCATGGATAAAATTAACGCAATTTTAAAACATTCAAACAAATCATCAATCAATTCAAATTAAAAAAGTACCTCTTCACATTTCTGCATTACCCTGCCTTAACAATCATATTATACACTTAGACAGTTGACAAACAAAAAAAGCAATGGAAGAGGATAATGAGCAAATGAAATCACAAAATATATAGAAACATTCGACACTGTGTAAGGTTGCTTGAGTAAGTGCTTCGATGCTCTAACTGAACATAAGAGGTTGCAAACTTACACAAAACATTTCCGTGTAGCAAAAAAGCCTTAAATCTCTTCCACTGTTACATGAAATGCCGAAGAAAAGTATAATTGATAAATTGTACCTATACTTTGTTTATATTCTAATTTTTTTTTACATTTTAATAATTTAAAAACAACCAGTACTTGGTCGAGAAATTTATATCCATTTTTTTTTTTGTGTATTTTATATTTTGATGAAATATTTATAAGCTAATTAACGTGAGCCGATGTCAGGATTCATAGCTAGTCGTCGTTCGCTCGAACCGGCTGGCAAGTCTGTGTCTCTCGTCCGTCCGATCGAGCTTGTATAACGTATCTATATATACATTAACACTACCGCATCGTCTATACATCTTGACTCATATATAATGCACTGATATTTCGAGGGGCACAAGGAATATCGCAGCATTGTTCCACCGGGCCGCCGCCGCGCCGGTCCGCACCGACACGAACCATCGAACTTCATTCAATCGATTCCCGTCATATACATTTTATAGCGATTAATAAAAATAAAACACTAAGATTACATCCCTTAACGTGTCTAAATGTCTAATTCGTACTCTATTTACATTTGACATAATACATAATATTCAAATTGTTCGGTGTAAGGACAGTCTTGCGAGATCGATGTCGAGCCCGGGCTCGCGGCGACGGCCACCACTCATTACTGTACAGCAAATTTACAATAACATTTGATCAGAATACGCAAACTCAAAGATCTATATCTAAAAATTAAAGTAAGGTAAGGATCATCGTGTAACGCCCGCCTTAAGCCGCTATAATATCAGCTATGTTAAGTAATATAGCATGTTAGGTTTGCACATGACAAAAATGCCACTCGATATCATACATAACATTATTGAATTAAATAAAATAGGCCAAGTTCATTGTTGCGGTTCTAATATGGGGTTAACACAACCTGATTTGATAATATACGTACGACAAGTAAATATAAGATCTCAGACAAAAGGAACGCACTAAACGAAACAGTTGTGGCGTATTTGTCATGCGGCAAAGGTTGATATATATCTGGGAATTAGTACTCCTATTATATCACTAACTAGGATTAAAGAAGGTGACGTCACTAGATACTAAATATCTTCTACTCTGTACAATGGACTATGATATTTTATTGAGATATTTTTTTCCTTTGTATAAACATGACAAAATACAAATATTTCTGTCCAACTTTATAATAACTTAATCGGTAACAATCGAGCAACATTTGACATTTCATTACTCCCTTTGTGACAGTATAATTAGATATTATATCATATTACGTTATAAAGGGATATCTTAATTTAGGTAATTTGGGAATTGTAAATATGAGTCTATGCTACGTTCGGTAGATGTCGATATGGCGCTACGATAAGCCTATATAAGTGATTTTGTTTGAGTAGTGTCATATCGCATCTGGAACATGTAATAAGGCCGAGTAGTAGTTAATATGCGTTTTCAATGCCTGTAAAAATATACTTTGATATCTTTAAACGCTATCCGTGTCCTACGTGCGTCAATGAACAGTGCTAAACAACGGTTTTGACAAATGGAATGCATTTTTCACAATATCCACTTCAATAATCAACAACCTCTCCAAAATATTAACAGCAGAAGTTACCATTACAGTAATGATAAGACGATCCAATCAATATAATGCGCGTTTATATTCAATAGTTAGGAATTACATACAATAAAACAATCGATAGTTCTTAAACTAGTGGTAACAATAACATTTTAACTGATTGTTCCTATCGATTCCAATTGAGTTATTTCATTACTATATATACGTAAAAAGGTAAGTTCAACACAAAAGTATGAGTGAAAGCATCTCGCATCAGACAAGAAAGACTTGTTACGGGAATTCACAGCTGTTACAATCCGAGGTTGGAGTTATCACTAACATTATATTCCTAGTAAGCTTTGTGTTATCTTTAGTGGGTCCCAAGCAAACGATAACTCGAACAAGCAAATTCCCGCATTAAACAGCCACATACAGTGTTTTGTTAAAACGGTTATTACAACAACAATATATATTTATATATAATTTGTAAGCTTCTATTTATATTATCAATTGGTCACGAATATATAATAATATATAACATTTTGTAATGGTAAAAAAGTTTTGATTGAAGTTATAATAAACGCTATTTACACGCTAGAGTAACTTATTGCGATAATAAGAGTTTGTAACAATTTTAACTGTTGCGGCGATTGTGTGCATCATTGAAACGATAAACTTGAGTGATTCGATAAATAAACAACCAAAATAAATAAAATCCAAAGAGAAATTTAATTATCTAATATCATGGCCATAATATTGAGCATTATAATGAGTAAACAAGCGATGATAAACCACAAACATGATTCATGAGCAACAAAAGGGCACTTATGTTTGAATTGACCAAATAACTTCACATCACTAATGAAAAATCACTTTCCTGTATATACATAAAACAATTGACGATTATAATGAAAAAATGAAATACTAATGCCGTTTTGACACATTAATTGACAAAAAACTAACAGAAGTAACGTTATCCTTTAACAATATTTCGTTAACTACGAAAGGTGTTCGAGTTATACTATAATATACGCATATAACAACAAAGAAGTATACATTCGGTGAAAATTAACTTTACAATGACATTATCAAGTTTAAGGACGCTTATGCCGTAATAAGTTGACTTTAACAAATTGCATTTGGAATTATGTAATGGACTTGCACAAATCGTTTGCCTCAAAGATAAAAATCAGAATTACTTAACGCTAAATCATTTCAAATATGGACGTTACTTTCAGGACATAATATGCAAGACGGCTTCCACACATTTGGACCAGGGAATGTGAACGTTCGCGGTCGACAGCGAGCGTGGCCGGCGTCTGGTCCGAATGCATACTACATTTACTAACAATTTATTGTGATCTGGAGGGTATTTCCAAAAGGACCAGACAACTTTCTTATTTCTAGTGGATGTTCAACACTGGCCGGTTGTTGCTATCTTTCAAGACGTTATTTTTGGCAATAGAAAAACAATATTTACTCCGCGATTTTGGCAAACATTATTATTTACGAATTTGGAGCTCTGTCGTGTGATTCCCGAATACTTTCTTAGACTTTTCCACGAGCCATCAACTCTGCGAACGAGATCGCTTTGTGACATCCGATGAGTTACTTTATATCCTTACATTATTTACAAGATCTTTACACGGCACGGCAATAACACGACACAGCCAAACTTTAATAAATACGATATATAATACGGAAAATAAACCTGAATTATTACACTAGTCATAACAAAATTTAACAAGAACTTGATAAAATTTCTTTATAAGATACTACTATGTACAACATGCAAGCCGGGCAAGACAAATAAAATAAAATGAACGTCCAACATTCAAATATGGATGGATTATTCAGAAGCGAAAGGGACGACATTGGGCTAAATAGTACATAATATTATATAGACAAAAGGGTGTTTATAATTGTTCTCCAAGGCCAACGGTCGTTTCAAATTGACTTCTTACAATTGTCGAAGTTCAGTGCTGCCTCGTTATCCAGAGACGCTTAAATTATTAACACTTTGACCTCGTAATTAAGAGACATAGTAAAAATCATTATTTATAAGCAAAATTCATTTGGACAACAATAACATTAGACGGCAATAATTTTCGACTGGAATTAAATGTGGACGAACATATCTAGTATTGGACTATTATATACTCGATAATTTAAATTTCAATATACATAATATAATATTTACATAAAAAATCAACCAGATAAAAGTTTTCGAGACAGACATTGGGTCTACTCGCGTCCAGTAAAGATGCTATTGATAACAGACAGAAAGTTGTTGACAACAGCAAACAATGATAGAAATAGCTGATTTAGTTGATTCCTAGCGTTATTCCAACGATAGGAATCGAGTATGAGTTCGGAAGAGAAAGAACGCACGTTGCATTTTTACAAATTATAGAAAAATATCAAATTAGCTAAGGGAGTTCAAGTCAGATAGAATAAGAGTGATTCCACTCTGTAATGGTTAAGGTATCGCTCTGTTAAAATTAATGGAAGAACAATAAAACTTAATATACTACTATGTAACTTAATATTTTGTATTATTAACTACAATGAGAATGACTAAAACAGAACAAAAGTTACCTCAACCATGTTGTCACAACTAGAGATCGTCTTGCCAATTTGGTAGGCGTCCGGCATGCTTATGCTTAATGCATACATTAAATACGAAGGCAATCTCAAGTTCATTAACAGGACGTTTATTCATCTATCTGTACGAATGCCGAACTTTCATTTTCGTCCTTGCTTTGAGGTCAAATTGTTCGATTGAGTATAATTGAAGGATCTTACTACATTATGCATGATTCATCAAGTTTGTTTAGTTACTTATTTTCCTTGTTTATAATACGGTCGAGTAATGAAAACACTGTTCAAAATTCGTAAAATCACAAGTGAATAAACTTCAAAGGACAAAAGTACGAGGACTAGCTTCAAAAGATTTCGAGGTTCATTGATTCATTATGATACTTCGAAACGCGAATCCTCTTACTTTTATGCGTGAATGGAAGTCAATCTTTAATAAATATTCTAAATAGTATAGTATACTTACGCCTGAGGCCTGCCAACGACAAGACTGCATACATTACGCGACATGTCGTGTAATGTCATCCAGGCGACGGCCAATACGCCCTTCAATGGGCTTTCACGATCAAAACGCAGAACCAAATTCAGAACTAACAGTTCTAGCGCACATATCTTATGGATATTTATATATAACTCAGAGAAATCGGTGTCTACATATCGATTATTGCCATCGCCGAAGGGAATACAAACATTACACGGACACGTCGCGATGCCCCTAAATCCTTGTGATAAAACGTATTGCAGTCAGCGCGGCTCAACAAGACCGTCGTGTACATACAGCCTAACGTTTTACAGTTTACTATGATATATATAAAAGCTTATAACTCTGTCACTATGCGGGAGACACTGACTCGTATAAAAACTATAGATCTTATATTACAAATGTCCAGTATATGGTCGGGATGGTCCGTGAGTACTAGAGGCAGCGGGCGGCGGCGGGCGGCGGGGCCCTCAGATGTCAGTACGCCTGCGTCGTGCTGGCCGTCGACACGCGCTCCGGCTTCAGGTTACGCTGCAACGAACAACGATACGTTACACTCATATACAACACTATCTCATGATCATGAACGAGGCTCTGTCATTATGATTACTGGCTCAAAATCTACTGTTGTAGTTAGTCCATACTAGATGTCAGATGGACTAAAAGGCCATTCACTATAAAATCAATAGCGCAAGATTATCATTTTCATTACGATAGATTTCGCTGTGGTTGTAAGCCATAGAGAACATTGGGATGTTAAAAACTCATCACTTGTTCAAGATCATTTAAAAATAAACAGGTAACTGCGAGGTTCATTAAAGAAATGTAGGAGCAGTATCAAGGTGGCTTATCGTCCATGAGCGGAGAGATTGCGACACAAAAGACATATTAATCTAAAGATAAATAAATAACATCAATTTGTAAACAGATGTATAACATCAATTTCAGCTGTTGATCAGTGCATCACATGTGAGGAGACTTAACGATAATTAACAAATCCAACTAATTTGGTGCGTCTTAATAATCTTGAATCTTGACCTGACATTGGTCACACAATCTCGATATCTACGAAGGCGACATGCACAAGAAACAAGTGATTAACAAACTGATATCAGATATCAGTCAACTAATATCAACGATATCGATAAATAAAACTTTATCATGCCAAAACAACACATCTATTAACTACTGAACAATAATATTATTAGTTTCTACTATAGACAATCACTTACGGGTACGTTTCCATAGTCCTTTATATGCGTCGTCACAGACTTGAAATAAACAATCAGAGAAGATGCTAGATAAATTCCAAGATCAGGTATATTTGAGTTGCATATTTTGAAAGTGCGTTTTGTTTTAAGGTGAAGAGTACAACGACTGATACGAATAATTTGACTTAATAATTAGGTCATTGGCTTACAATAAACTCTGTACTTTATAGTGCATTAGTCACATCATTAAAAATGAACACTTGAATAATTTAGCAGCTAATTCCTATTTAAATCGCCTTTAGATAGGAGAAAATGCTGGTATTGTAAATGTATTTGATATACGTTTCCATGCCAACGGGAACAAAGCTACTATGACAAGGTTCTAAGGAGCGAACATGTTTTTCGAACTTGACTGTACTGCAATATGATAAAATGCATCACATGACATTTGTTTAGCCTCTGCTAAGGACAATAAACTTCGTCAATCTCTGCGTCTTATCAGGACCGCACTTGTTGTTATGAAATTCATGTTGACGTAGAACGTACAACACAACTTATCTTAGATATAACGCATTAAAATATTTGTAATACAATTTGAGCAACTTTGTCTGCGTTAGAAATAATCTATCAATGCCGGCAAGGTCGTTGAAGTGACCGCCAGATTGACCTTTATGAGAGGTTACCTTTGGTCTAGTTAGACTATAAAGGTAATAAATTAATGAGGGATATCGTTTTTTGTATCACAATTTGGCGCCACAGTAAAGTAAGTTCAGTCAAAGTTTGTTGACAAGACATTGATTTATACCAACCATTGAGTTAATGCGTTTTTATAGAAGCACACTTCTTTATGGAGTTTTGAAGACAAACATTTTAGTACAAAAATTTTAAGAAGTACGGCTTTTTCTCTCTTGCTCTCATACGTCTCAGTCGCTCTTAGAAAGTTCGTCTTCAGAATGCTCAAAAGAACTACAACTCTGTAGACACTTTAAAAATCAATGACTGCATAGCCAAATAGTGACATTTGACATTTCGAAGACCTCGCATTACACAGACATCCCTAGCGGTAAATTCACACGCAATAGTCTTCATTGCATAAGAATGACCGACAAGAAATTTTACCTAGCATTTTTTGTACTAAATTGCAGAGAATAACGTTTAATTGGTGAAGCAAATAGAGCAATCAAGACACGTTTCTACGTCACGTGTACCTACATGTGTGCGTCATTGAGCATTGGGATAAAAACAACAGTAACTGGGTGGTCGTTATCGTGTTGGCGAATTTGCATAATGGAGATTAAATTATGCAGTACAAAATATGCACGTTTTAATTTTTTGCCAGCCTTAGATTTTTTATAATGTAGGTTTTGGCTTGATATTATTATATTCAAGAATCTCTAGGAAGTTGACGTTCCGCCTCTCCAGCTTGTAGGCGGGTCGTTGTTCTATGGTATGTAATGTACTCACCAGCTGATCGTACTGGTTGACCATACGCTTGATGTGGTTGAGCTTGCGGTGCAGGTAGTTGACGCGCCGCCTCTCCTGCTTGTAGGCGGGGTCGTTGTTGACGCGTCGGTACTCGTCCACGATGCGCTGCTCTATACTCTGGAAACGAACAGAGGGCTTCAGTACACGAACACAACTGCGCTGTCTTCTAAAATATTACACTTGGGAACTGATAGATTTAAATACGTTATTATATCTCAAGCACGCGGCGCGGCGTGATCGTCAAGGAATGCGATGCGCCGATTCACACCGCGCCGCCACCGCAACGTACCGTGTGCTCCAAACCTAACACGGGTCTTTATCTCATCACCAAAACGCACTATACGTATCTCATGAAAACTAAAAAAATAAAAGTAATACAAAATAAAGTAGAATTTTGCAGGCATCAAAAAGATTATTGTAATTGCACCATAAAACCGGGAAAGAAAACCTAATGCTTTCGTAAGACCTATATGCAGACGCACAAACAATCATTAAGTTAATAATTACATATTATGTTTCCTGTTTCCGTTTATTTTCATACTTACTCACATGTTACAAAGGCCCATTTAACTGAAGTAAAGATAATTGTAAACATTATTTGGATAAAGTTCGATAAGTTTTTCAAGTCAATTTGGTGACACACAAAACAGTTATCTTCCTGTTATATAAACCCGTTATATAAAGACGCGTTTTCAACTAAACTGTTATTCAATTTCCTGCTTAGTCAAATGGCTTTATTTAGAGCTGAATAACTAGCTAAAATGTTACGTCGCGTAAATGTTTGAATTAATCATAAAACAGGTTGCTGCATGTTTCATCATTCACTATCATTTTTAAATTAATATTTTAGTAAAGATTAAATAAGATTTTACTTCGAATAGGTTAGCTTCTAATATAATTATAATGAATCGTGAGGTTTAAGTGCATAGTGAAAAGATTTTAAAATAGGGAATGTTTCATGTATATAATAAGTATGTATTTACAAAAGAAAATTATATACGTATTAGTATCAGTTATTGTACTACCCTTAGTACAAGCTCTGCTTAGTTTGGGACTAGAAGGGGTTGTGTAAGCCGTGAGATATTTATATATTTATGGCGATTTTTCGACCAGCCCTTTATAGGTGTTTGATAAATACATCAATCGATTGTTGTGGTACAATTGGTGTAATATTACCAAGTAAATTCTTCTCCCAGCAAATGAGGCCGTCGTACGTCTGACTTCAATAGTTTTAACCGCAAATAAAATAACAATGCGTCATCATAATAAAATACCATTTCGCACATAATTAGCAGAACGCTGATTTACCTTATTTTTTATTGCGAAGGTAGTAAAGACATAGAGATACATAAAATAACCTTCTTCTTTTTCTTCTTGTCGTGTCAATGACTATTGTAATTCTGTTTAATATTTTCCATTTATAGTTTTAGACCAATAGGATGCGACTAGGACACCTTTTTGGTTGTCCTGCATAAGGTCTTTTAGGGTAAAAGGGGAAGAAAGTAATGGACAGGACAACAGATGGACGATACTTTTAGTGGGCGATCCACATTCGCAACTAGTGTTGGATGTGTTTGTGAATCCCCACTTTTTATTTTTTTATTTGGCCAGGTTGTCTTTGCAGCGACCGACTTAAAAGAATAGCCACTTAATACTGCCTTCTGTTTTGACCCGGTTGTTGAACTAGACGTTAAGAAATCTATCCAGTCCATATCCACCAAAGCGGTAGGAGATGATGGTCTTCAAATCCAAATTTTTTTCCCGATCCTTACTGCTACTTTGCCCATTATTACCCACATAATCAATTATTCCCTTTGCTTCAACTCCTTTCTACCCCTTGGAAGAAGGCACATGTCCTACCGCTTTCCAAAGTTACCAATCCCACCTCATTGTCCCAGTACCGTCCTATATCCGTTCACCCTGTGAAGTCCAAAATCCTCGAGAGTACTGTCCATGACTAACTATCCCATTACCTTTATTTTAACAGCCTGCTGAGTCCATACTAGTAGGGGTTCCGTCCTGGCCATAGCACCGTTACTGCATTGATGAAAATCACTGATGATGTGCGCCTGACTATGGAAAACAAGCAGCTCACGGTCCTGGTTTTATTGGATTTTAGCAGTGCCTTCAACTCCGTTGATTTTGATGTCTTACTTGCAATTGTTTGGTGTTGTTAAGTACCCTTGTACTTAACAACACCAAACCCAGCCAACCAACACCAATTAAGCTTATCATGTAAATACGCTGTATTTACATGATAAGTTTAATTGGCTCGAAGATACGAGCTAGGGGGCAGGGAGCGTTCATTGGTATTGTCTGTACAACCGCATAAAACAACCGCTTTTACAGCTACATTTCGTTACGCAGCATCCAAAGTGTGGAATAACATTCCTCCTCCAATTAGAAATGCTAAAGCATTGAGTATGTTCAGGTTATACTTAAAACGATACCTAATCAATGCTCAGCGAGAGATGGCCATGTTAAATATAAATGTATCTTTTATTTAATGCATATGTGCAACTGCTATGAATTTCTTTTACGTTGTACATACAACCATAATTATATTTATGTTTTATCTTTGTTTTCTTCTTTTCTTTCATTTTGTTAGTTTAATTTATTTATTATATAAGTAACAGATTGTCATCCGTGTAGTCACTGGGGGATTGCTTGAAAACCAGCGCCAAGCTTTAGTTTGGCATATGCTGAACCAATACCCATTTAGGACAATTTTTGCTTTGGGGCCAACAGCCTTGTAAATTACTGTATTTTTTTTTCTGTCTTTACTGAATTTATGTGTCTCATTGTTTCTGTTGGTCCTAAATAAATATTTTCATTTTCATTTTTCAATCCTATCCTCTCTTAACGTCTCTATATCTGCAACTACATGATTTAAATCTTACCTTCAGGGTCGCTCGCAGTCGGTCCGCTATGAAGATACCAATTCCGAATGGTGTGATCTCGCTGCGAGTGTTCCTCAAGGTGACGTTGTTTCACCTCTGCTTTTCTTCATTTTTATAAATGCCATCACAAAGGTCCTTACTTCTCAGTATAGTCTCTACGCAGACCATTTTCAGTTGTATCGTGACTTTGAAGCTAACGACGTTGCCTCAGCTATTGACGCTGTCAACAATGACCTAGCTGCTATTAGTAAATGGGCAAAGTCTTTTGGACTTTTAGTCAACCCAATTAAGTCGCAGACGGTCATTCTTGGAGGCAGATATATGATCAACATCTTAAACCAGCAGCCTTTACCACCGATTACATATGAATCTGTTTCTATTCCGCTCACAAAATGTGTAAAACATCTTGGTGTCATGATAGACTCTAATCTATCATGGGACGTTCATATCGCAGAGGTAAGTAGAAGGGTGTTCTGTTCTTTTCAGGCTCTCAAACGATTCCAGAAGTTCCTACCATTTCAAACTAGTTACTCTTGCCCAGTCCCTTCTTCTCCCTCTTATTTACTAAGCTGATGTATGTTTTCTAGATGCAAAAGAGGAACACCTTAATAAACTGGAACGTCTGCAAAATTTGGGTATCCGCTTCATTATCGGTCT
Organism: Hypena proboscidalis; assembly: GCA_905147285.1. Taxonomy (NCBI): domain Eukaryota; kingdom Metazoa; phylum Arthropoda; class Insecta; order Lepidoptera; family Erebidae; genus Hypena; species Hypena proboscidalis. Next base: position 14,160,014 of record LR990140.1, read on the forward strand.
TCGACAATATGATCATGTTTCCGAATTCAGGAAAAATTAAGGGTGGTTACCCATTCAGCAACGTCGTAACCTCCGTATTTTGTTTCTTCTTTTCTCCGTCCTTCACAATCCTAATGCTTCTTCTTACATGCGTGAACGCTTGAGTACTTAGTGCCCAGGGGTAAACCCTACCGTTCCTCTTCTCTTCTTCTTTGCACTCTATTACACTTTTCTAGCTGTTATGACGGATCCTTCTCCATTCAAGCAGTGCGGTTACTGAATAGTCTTCCTCATAGAATACGCGATAGTCCATCTATAAATTAATGTGTTTAAGATAAAAATTAAAGAGCACTTTCATTCTTTGATAAGTCAAATCAATTTGACTTATCTTTTATTTTATATTTCTTTCTTACATAAATTATATAATAACACAATACACATGTACATTATTATTACGTATATTATTCTTGTATAATATTATGTATGTATATGTATATATGAATGTAGTTATATTTATCTTTTGTATTCTCTACTTAAGTTGTCCATTTATCTTGCCTTCTATGGCATCATCGTCTCCTCTATTGCTCTAGGTTTGCTGGAAGAGAACTCAAGCACTGAGTTAAGCTCGCCTGTTGTATACTCTTACTGTAATATGTTTATTTACCTGTAATCTTTTGTGTGCAATAAAGCATTAAATAAAAATTTAAACATGTTTTTAGACACACAAGGAAGTGCAATAGTTTAACGGTTGAGACAGAATGCCGGTCTTTCCAGAAGTTCCAGTCAGATAGTCTTGCTCGGTGTCTTATGAGGGTTACCGAAAAAAATAAAGATCTGGGCTGTTTTGAATGATATGTCACGGGTCACACGCTTTCTGACATTAGTCACGCTCGAGTGTAGTGCCCGTCAATTGGCCGATGAAGGACGGCCATCTGCAGCCAACTTCACTACCGCCATGATCTTTGATTTTATCAATATTCACACACTTGCCACAGGGGTAATATAGCAATCAAGTCAAGTTGAATCAAACAATATTGAACGGGATAATTAAGAAATAATAGGAAAACGACTTGACATGTCCCTTAGATGGCGGCCGGTGTGAGCTTTCATGTCAGCAAATGCTGTAGACCGGGTAAAATTTGGGTTTCAAAAGAAAACGGTGCGGTACGATGTCTATCACCACTCTCTAGGACCACTCCATAGTCAGCGACGTCATAACAAGCTGCGAGGCACGTACCTGGTGGTGCGGCGACAGCGGCTGCGCGCGCTTGAGCTCCTGCTCCAGGCGCGTGAACAGCTGCGCCACCTGCGCGATGCGCGCGTACAGCGAGCGGTACTCCGTGTACAGCTCCGCGAACTCGTTCTTGTACCGCCGCCGCACGTTGGAGCTCGTGATGGCCGGGTACTGCCTGCAACGGACAAAGCGTTACAGTACAAGCTCCGGGACTAATATACATGAAGTGATATAATCTAATAAAATCTAAATCTATATAAGTATATATATATATATATATATAAATATAACTAATATAATCCACCCGATAGTTAAAGTTTACTAAGGGTCAGTTGCCAAAATCATATTGTTTGATAAATCCTAACTAATATTATAAATGAGAAAATTACTAAATGACTTGACCAATCTTGATAAAAATTGGTATGAAGATTGTTGAAGACTTTAGGAAGGACATAGGCTACTCATTATAGACATACTAACCACGCGGGTGGAACCGCGAGCAGAAGCAAGTAAAATAAAACTTGACCCAATTTAAAAGTGTCACAGTTTACACTTGAAAATAGAATGCAGCTGTCACATGAATTGTCTTTCCTATTCTGTTATTCCAACCAATAATTATCTGACACCTGACAACTAGGCCTGAAGGTCGAAAAATATTGCAAATGCTTCGCAACTTGACACTACTACACTATTAAGTTTGAACCATGTATATACATATTTAATCTCATATTGCTATATACATACACATATTGTTGCCCTTTCTATTTCTAAATCAATAAGATAGCGACATTTATTTAGCCAAGTGTGCAAATATGGCAGTTCCGTTCTGACGCACAACCATTGTATGCACTGCATTTGAAACGGCAGCTCCATAACAGAGCATTGTATAAAGGCTAACACAGAGTAAAGATATTCCGAGTAGTTTATATATTTAAAAAAAAACTTTATTTGCACATCCTATTTTGTACCTAACATACAAAGAAATAGGTACTTAAAACTATAACAACCATATAAGCAACCTAAGAATGGACATAATAGAATGGATATTTGCGGTAGATTATCATCATAGAAATGGTCGGAACGGGTCACGTCCCTACGCCACGGCAAAAGAACGTAATAAGGATACCAAAAAAAGACCGGGGTGCGCCGCATTGTACTATCGTGTATCACGTGATTTGTGTGCACGGTTGGCGTAGTGGTTTAAGTAGTCGCCTAGCTGCTCTCCACTGTGCTGGTGTTGTTGGATTGATCCCCACACGGGACAAATCTTTGTGTGATCAGCAAAGATTTTTTCCCACTCTGGGCGTGTTTTGTGTGTGAAATGTATGTTTGTCAACACCCCCGCGATACAGGCATAATTCCTAGTGCGGACGACGTTTAAAAAAAATTTAAAGATAAAAATAAAAGATTGTCTTTTGTTATTTTAGAAGAAAAAGATCGAGTCAGAATACAAGTATATCTTTATACTGTGGACGAAATGTTTGTGCATGACTCTTTGTTAGCGAGTCGGAATGTAAAGCACTTATATATCTATCAGCCTTTCACTCGCAGTTGTTTACATACAACAAATTACATACACACGATGTTTTCTAACGTTACGTAAGACGACGTGCTTCTTTGAATGGTTCTGAGTAATGTATCTTTAAGATATGCATGCAGTCATATGCTAAATCGATCGAAGAATAATGCTAATATGGACGAAAATAATCTTGAGCAGGGATGAAGAACCTGTTGCGTAAATTGCAGACACAATAACTCAATGCATCAAATTCATCACTCTGATAATTTAAAGACTAGCATCCGCGCGCGGCTTCGCCCATGTGGTAGATACCTCGATAAATAGCCTATGTTACTTAGGAATAATATATTGGTTCTAATAGTGTAAAAAAAAATTAAATCAGTGCAGTTGTTTTTGAGTTAAATTGTAACAAACAAACAGTTTATAATATTAGATAAGACACTTTATTTGCATACCATTTCATTACAAACCAAAGACAACTATCGACAAGACAATAACAATATGCAAAGGGCGGCCTTATCGCTTGACGCAATTTCTGCCAGGCAACCTTTTTTACAAGTAGTTTGTAATCCCGCGTACATTTTATTAATCTTACTCATACTGAGTAAGTATGAAACCGACATCCTCAAAATTCGCGCATTATAAGATCTCAATTTAAAAGACATTGACACTTAATGAAAAGGTTTATTATCCCGGGACCTAGGGTAACTTTAGTTTTCCCACACAGTTAATAGCAAACTTAATTTCCGTGCCGTCCAACTAACTTCTACAAAGTGCTCTGATCTTGTTTAAAAGTAATCTCGCAACTGATTGATATTCTCAAGTCGAAGAACATCGTGTGAAAGTTGTCGCGACCTCGCGGTATAGACGCTACGTCAAAATGTTTAAACAGCATTTTTAGATTTAAAATTAGAATGGTGGCCATGACTGTTATCGAAATAATTAAGAAGGTTTTACTTGCTAATCATATCTAAAGATAATTATCGAATAAAACGATAAGGACATGACCTAAATGTTAGGTGTTTCATGATCGCATCAGCATATCGGGCTTGCCACTTGACATTTTAATTCGAGTATGACGTAGTTTTAACACAGATAACGTCAAAAGACAACAGAAATTGACGTTTCTATGTTGATAAATAGGTCACAGTCAAATTGAAATGTCAAGAGTGGCAATCTGTGCTAAGGGGTTCTTGACCGAAGTTATTGTGTAATAATAGCAGCCCTGTTCCTAATATATGTCCCACTGCTGGGCTCAGGCCCCTTCTCATGATGAGAAGTGTTAGGCTAGTTTTCCACGCTGGCCAAGTGTGGATTGGTAGACTTCACACTCACTCAAGCACTTTTTAGGCACTCTCAGGCATACAAATTTTCTTGACCATTAGCAAGTGACAATATATATGATAAATACACACATCTTCGAAAAGACGAATCTTAACGATTTATTGACAGAGGTGTGTTCCGTCTTTGACTTCGCAGTCCTACGGTCTCCCACTCGGCTATCGCTGCTTATCATATCGTAGCTAAATGGTATGATTTGAATGCAGAACCAAAAATGAGTGTTTACCTTTCGATCTCTGCCAAGCTTTCAGTCAAATTCTCATCAGGGACAGGCGCTAGTACTGTATTTTCTAAGGGTTCATTATTTGTGATGTCTTTATCTGAAAAAGAAAACAATACTCATTAGTATAAAGCTTATCTTATAATTCCAAAAAAGTATTTTTATTAAAACTGACGTGAGTTTGTAACATTATTCAAATTATGAATAAGGGTGTTACTCACGTAATGTTGGTCTATTTAGCCGACCGCGGTTTCGCCTATACTATACTTTTAGGCATTTTTAAGAGAGTGCGACACGTCACGCCTGAGTCGCAGCCAGTCTACCAGCGGTCGACTAAACCAACATTACGTGAGTAACACCCGTATTTCATAATTTGAATATTATTATTATATTCGAAGTAAAATTAGTAATCGTATTCTAGAAACAGATAGGTCAAATAAGGTTGAATTTCAAGATATTTGTCTCCCAATATTATTATTGTGATAGCCTTGGTCTTATTTAATTTTGATTACAACACATTTGCAAAGAAAACATGCATAAAATTCATGTAAACAAAATGGCACAACAAATTGCAATTGCGATGTTTATTATAACATCGAAGTAAAAAGTGATCTGTTTGTATACAGGTTTACATAAAGCAAGCTAGGCGTATCAAATTTTCAAATTCAAATTCAAATTCAAATCATTTATTTTCTTAGGCCCCAGGAGGCGCTTGAACACGTCAAAATATTACAAACAAATGATATAAAAATAAATTATAAGTAAAACTAAATTATACTAATTACAATGATTTGAATAACCGGGGCTTAGATTAATTTTAATCCAACTGTTTAAAATCAGATTAAAATCAAATAAGCAAATCTATTTGCGACGCTTCGCGGGCGTGTGAAATGAATCATTCAAATCAGACCGTTAAGTGTTGACTGTATCATTTGATTTGCATGTAATTATACCTACATTATAATTGAAATTGCACTACAGTATTTAAATAAATATGACAACATACACACAACACTATCTTGTCCAAAACTAAGCAGAGCTTGTACTATGGGACTACTCAACTACTCTCTTGCTCATATTTGCAGTAAGATTTCCATTTACATCTTAGGTTGGAGTCAATCATCACATTTCACTATCTAGTCCGAAAATGAACTTATGTTATGTTATATTTGGATTTTTGTATAAGATAGAACGCCAGATAGTTGGATTTTTTATATAAGATAGAACGCCAGAAGAAATTACACTATCCAATGGTCCCAATGACAAGGCCAAATACAAACATTCACTCACACAAGCACACTAGACTCAGAACCAATCTTTGCGAATCACACAAAGATTTGTTCTGTGGGGATCGAACCCACAACACCAGTGCAGTGGAGCGCGGCGAGGCGACCGCTTTAACCACTACACCACACGTGATATGTGAGTATTAGCGTTATCCATACATTTTAATTAGTTTTCTTTTTACAACTGTGAGTTATAGCTTTAAAATTGATGTGTTACGATAAGGTCAAATCAGATTCACATATCGAGTATTATCCTTTAAATAGGCACTTACCTGTAATATTAGTTTGCTCTACTGGGGGACTACTTCTAAAACCGTTAACCGCCTTAACAGGACTGGGACAGACAGCTTCCTTTACGGTAGTGTAATTGAGGGTGTAACCGTTGTCCTTTTTAACTGTAAATAAAAATAACATCCAAGTTAATACCTATAAGTTTTCTTTTACCTTTATGCTAGTTGCAAAACATTTGCAGGCAGGAAAACTCATGGAAATTTACAATGTTTATACATGCTTCATTACAGGAAATTAATATGTCAATAGAACATAATTAAATAATATGACTAACATATTACAACACGGTATTGTTCAAGGTCTATAATTTAGTCGTTTTAGAACTGACCTATATGCCACATAGGGCCAAATCATTCGCAAAAAATGGACCTGCTAATTAATAAGGGCCTCCCATAACTGCCTCATGATTTGATCGACATAGGAAGTAGGTGGGTTCATTGAACTTTAAAGGATGGTTGACTACTTGATAGGGAGCCCCTCTATTCATATAGCATCGTTGACAATAGGACGATGTTTGCTGTTTCTTGTTATCCGATAGATAAAGATACACGCCAATAGATTATGATGAGACTGGCACAGGACGGCAAAACATGGTGCAAGGAAGGGGAAAGCCCTTTAAGTAAATAAATGATTAGATAAAATGAGTGACCCTTCTCTTTATAGAATTATTTCTCTATATACCGACTATATAAGGATAATCTGACCGTTAACGAAAAGTCCTAAACTTTTCGTTAACGGTAAAATTATCCTTACTTCCTTACTAATATTATGAATGCGAAAAAATGTGAGTATGGATTTAACTAGCGGATTGATTACTCGTATTATTACTGTAAGGTGATTACTCACTACTTACTACTTACTATTATTATTATTGTAACATAATTGTTACTCTTTCACGCAAAAACTATCGGGTTGATTTTGATAAACTTTGGTACTACTCATGTAGCTTATAGCCTGGATTAACATTTATAGGCTACTTTTTATCGACAAACCACACGGCCGGAGCTGCTGAAGCTAGTAATGCATGAAACCCAATCAATACAAGGCCTTGAAAGCGCAGTGAGATCGAGTACTACCCTTAATAGTTGTAAGCTTTTACAAAAACATTGGCTAACCCACCCTAGGTTAAAGATTTATAATAATAACCATTTAAATCATAAGCTAGGTAACCTTTTTCATTGTTAGTATTACTAAAAGCTGGCACACAAGTTGAACACCAACCAATTATATACAATTTCAACATTTACAAGTACGAATTACAGTTGTCAAGTGACTAATACAGGTTCAATTATTTTAACCAAGAACCAGATTCGAGTAATCGTTTTTTAATCACACTGTGTATTACTTAAACGTATTATTCGCTATCAAATAAGTTTTAGTACCGTCATTACGAATGTAGGTTATTACCGAGCCCCATTTACTAAGTATTGATGTTTCTGTGCCTGCTGTGCAATTATTCCGAGTCAAGTTACAGTATGAAACTACGGCAAGTCTGTATATTTGATAGTCATCAAAACTGCAATTACTACACGGCCTTGTCCAAATTTAACTTATCAATATAAATAGCATCAATTGTAATAAGGATATCAACAACAAGATTACTGTCGATATTTTGACTGAAAAATAGATTTTGATTATTTATGTTACAATTTTTTTTTTAAACGACGCTTTAGGAATTACGCCTGTGTCGCAGGGGAGTCCACAAACATACATTTCACACACACAAAAACTCTGGGTGTACACCCAGAGTCAGAATAAATGTTTGCTGATCACATAAAGATTTGTTCCATGTGGGGATCGAACCCACAACACCAGCGCAGTTAAAAGTGGCGCGGTGGCAATAAGACGTGACGATCCTGGGCCACCGTTAGCAACGTACTTTACAACCGTATATAAGTTAAAATCTGCCTATACTGACCATTGGTCCGGTCATCCTCGTTGTCGGAGGCCTGCCGCTCGCCGGAGGAGGTGGTGGCGTAGCCCGAGGACGGCGGCGAGGGCCGGCGGTAGTGCGAGATGCGCTGCTTCTTGGCGGCCGGCGGCTCGGCGTCCGCGCCCGGCAGCACGGCCACGGCCGCCGCCGCCAGCGCGCCCGCGGCCCCGCCACTGCAACACGCGCGCGTTACACTCTCATCCAACAAACATTTACATTCATTCAAATCAATGTAAAATAAAAAGAAGTTAAAAATCGCCAATGTCCACAGTTAAAAATGATTACAAGCAGAAAACATACAACGAGAGACTAAATAATATACTAAAACTAAGTGAACTAGATTGACACGACAACAACGACTAGTTATTCTACTCGCACATCACTTGACTTGTCTCGAAGCAGAGGGGAAGATCTTCTTTTTGCTTAGCTGCATCTTCGCGATGAATGCGGGAACCGACTGATAGTATATCTCTTAACCTTAACGTAGGCTAGGAGATCGACAATCAGTTAAGAGCCCAAGTTTTCGAGGAGGCGGCAGACACGATCGCTTGATATAACGTTGGTGAACTTGCTTCACGAACACAAGGCTAAAATCTTCGTTTAAAATTGAATGTCATTTACAAAAACAATGTCAATTTACAATCACTTAAAACAGTGCTTCTGAGTACCGGGTTCCACGAAACCTTGTAGAATAAATAGAGATTTTGTACACGAAACCTTGTAGAGCCTTGAACCTTTCCTCTACAAGGTTTGCAAGGTCCCCCCCACTAATAAATATTTACTTTTCAAAAAATGGTTTCGTCATTTAAAAAGTTTGGGAACAGCAGACTACTGTATGCATAGTATATAATCGTTAGTTACCTGCTAGGAGGAAGGCTGGGCACGGGTTGCGGCGCCGTGCTCGTCCGTTTGCTGGCGCTGGGCGACGCGCGCGGGGACAGGGAGTTGGCGGAGTCGCTGCTCAACGGAGGCGTCAGGTTTTGAGGTTTCCGCCTAGAACGTTAAACGCTAGATTAACAAACGGTAGGTAAATGTCGCTCATAATCACCAATAAACACAATTACAGTTCATAACATATCACAATAAACTCTTACAACTAAAAATAATTTTCCCTAAAACAAACTGACTTCAATTATAATAATTTTAGACTTATACTTCAGCCAACGAAACGAGATAATTTTCATGATTTACAATTATAAACCCAATTTGCAGGTCATAAAGTTTCATTTCTATTGCAATTGACAGTGTTTAGGACATTTTTGACAGTTTTTATTATACGAAAATCAACTTATATTACAAAGCAATAGAATTTATATTCGTGTGATTTGTAATAACATAAATTTATCTTGATTCGTAGGCTTTGTTATATATGGTTTTATCATGGGTGCCATTGTCAGAACTGGACCAAATTGAAATAGGACCACACGGGAAGCACTTCAAATAAAAAAAGAATCAATAAAATCGCTTCGCCCTGTCGAAAGTTATGTGGTAACAAACATAAAAAAAAATACAGACGAATTGAGAACCTCCTCTTTTTTTGAAGTCGGTTGAAATAAACAGTAAACACAATATGTAAGCAAGTACAAACGGCAATACAAATTAACCAGATCGCAACAATTTACATGCCTGTTTCTTCGACAAATGTTTACATTTTCTTTTTTTTTTAAATTTCCTGCCAATTGTTCGCTCCGTATGACGATTAGATTAACTTCAATCTAGCTCAACAGTTGTTCTAAGCAAAAAAAGGTTTTTTATAGGTGTTGCTAGATAGAAGACGTCCTAAGATGCACGTCGTGGACATAATAAAAAAAAATTGCCGATTGGAATAAAAAGGGGATTCCCTAGTGTTGCTTATTTACAATAACCACTAATTGATGTGCGTGAAATGTTGTTGAAGCTGAAGGGAAAATCTTTTATTCGCTTAGCTGCATCTTCGTGATGAATGCGGATACCAACTGATTGTATATCTTTTAACCATATAGGCTGGCTAAGAGATAATCAATCAGTTAAGAACCCAAGTTTTCGAGGAGCCGACGGACTTGATTGCTTGATATCGTCGACGGCTTTCGCTTGAAAATTGAATGTCATTCACAAAAACAATGTCATTCAAATGAAGCTTTAAAAGTGGCAATACGTACCTCTTGAGCATACGTTTCTCCTCCTCGGTATAAAACGGCCAATCCTCGTTCACGTCATTCCAATGAATTCTACGTAAGTGGTAACAGTTATCCTTGAGCGTACTGATTTGAGGTAGAATCTTGTTCCACAAGCTGCGCTCCTTTTCTTTGAGACCCTCTGCAATTGTTAGGCCGAGCGTTAATCAAGTTAAGTTTGTGCAGAAAGCACCTATCTGCTTGAAATCTCGACTTACCACTATGAAGCCTCGCAAACAATTCGGGCTTCTTGAAGGGTTTCAACGCTAATAACTGTATAAGTCTTTCTCTGAAACAGAAATAGTATTTTAATTAGTTTTGTTATACATTAATTTGCTTTTAATACACGTAAAGCAGTAGTGGTCTGTATCTAGAATACGAACAATATTGGTATGGTCTTTTAGCTGCTGGGTAAATCAGCATATTTGTAAAAAAAAAACAAATTGTTCTTGGAAGGATTATGGACGTCATTACAAAATTAAATATTGTTGGAGATGCTAATTTATTCAAACAGCGTTAGCTAAATAAGACAACAAAAAATTACGTGCATTGAGCAAACACACTACTTTTTCATCATTTATGTCGTCTTTGTAAGAGTCACAAGTAAAAGCGTGAACTAATTATTTTTATCTGTATTGACACGTCAAAATTCACCTTGAGATCTATTTCCATTGCAGAACAACAATGACTTGTGATGTCCTTGACTCTGAGTCACTTGTAATGATCATATTGACTACTATAGTTTTGCTCGCCTACGGAGAAATAAATAGTAGAGATATTTGTGTCAGGCTTGCTTGATACCTGAGTTTAGTCAATCATGTATTCAAACAACTGGTTCTCAATCTGGGGCTGGTAAGAAGTTTTATCATATGAAAAGTGTTTACAATAATCCCCAAGTCACATTAATCAGTAGTTTCTACCTAGTAGCCTTAAGAATATTCATCTCTCTGTCCCTCTCTTCGAGTATAATTCCAAATTCTTGAAAACTTTTGAGTACAATTTTATGTGTGAGGATGATATAGTACGATATTTATCATGTTTGTTTTTGGAGAAAGTGTGACCCTGTTAACTTTTGTGGAAGTACAAGTTAAGTATGATCAGAAAAATAAGATTCAAACAAAAGTAGAACAAGACAAGTGGTCAGGTGGACATTAATTTAGGTTGGACATTGTTTAGATTTAGAGTTAGAAGCGGAAAATGGAAAAGTTTGACAAACTGTGTTCCAGACATACACTTACGCTATCTTTTCAAGTCAAAAGAACAAATGGCCATGATAATTATTGTCTAAGTTTTGTTTTCAACGCGGCTGTTATAAAATATGCTTCATGTTCGACTTTTCGACTTACGATGTCGAACAATTAAGCAACATCACAATTAAGCAAGGCCATAACATTTAATAACTGATATGTCTATTATTTCTTTTGTAAATTTTGCTTTGCGAAAAATACTATACATCTAATAAATAACTATATAAATAAAGTATGTATGTACAAAACATAAACCAGTGGTCGTTTGAATATCAGCCGCAAATTATCAAATTGGTTTTACTGCGATAACGATATGACGAACTTATCACTTTCGGGCGTCAATATTTCGCGTGACATTTAAACCATTTAAATTATGACTTTCGAAAAACATTTTCTTTTACCTCAAATCCATATTATTATAGAGGGAATTTAAGAAAAACTTGAAATTAAATAAAAAACATTAGATAAAATAATTTCTTAATAAAAACATTGATGCTGAAATAATGACACAATCATTTGAAATAAGGGGAAAACTGAAAGCAGTATGAAATAGTATGAATCATAACTAAGTCGGATGACGTAATGGTCAAACCCAGACTACATGATGTTAGCCGTCGTGAGCAATTATCAAGTGCATTCAGAGAATCGGGAAACGAAAAATGCATTATGTAGCAAACAACATAGTTGGAGCAACAGTACAGCAATTTAATTACTAGAAAAAAGTAATTGTACTCAATTTGTACAATGGCCTGTTGTTTATTATTGGATTGCTCGCTTAAACATGTAATTATTTTACACACAATTTGAATTTCATTAATGATGATTGCATAACGTCCTATAACTGAAATGTCTTTTTAACAATGACAATGATAGTTGTGCCAAACGAACTTCTGTTTCTCCTGAAACAGAAGTTCGATCTTCAGCTGAAGACTTGCAGACACCGAAACTCTCACGGACTTTTCATAATATGAGTCGAACATTAAAAAGGTTTCCTACAATAGTTACAGCCTTCTGTATCAAGTCATGAGTTTCTCAATACAGGTCTGGGATATTGTTTGCAAGTGTATTGATAACAAGAAATAAAACAAAGACTACATTACAAGGCAATAAGGAAGATCCTTTATTAACCTTGTGATCTAGAGACGACTGGCGAGAGAGTAAGCTGCACGACGCTGAGCAGCACCAGCCATTGGCATTTAGAACATGCAAGTACGTAGTTCACTGTTCAAAGTGCATGTTGCACGCTACATCTAGCCTTAAATAGTATCTACCAAGGTAAGTAGCTAAAGTAGGTGGCTACGATAAGTGTAGTGTGACTTACTTCAAGGACCGCCTAGTGAGGTCCGGATTAGGGGGAGGCCGTTGCGGCTGGTGCGGATTGGAGTGCAGTTGCGGGTACTGTTGGTGAGGTGGCAGCGCTGGCTGCGGGTGAGGGCGGGGGACGGGGGGCGCCGGCCGTTCGACCCGGTCAGTGCGCTCCAACCGCTCGGGCCGCTCCGGTCTGTCTGACCGCTCGGGCCGGTCCGGCCTCTCGGGCCTGTCGGACCGCTCGATCCTGTCCGGTCTCTCGGGCCGCTCCGGACGCTCGGCTCGATCCAACCGCTCAGCCCGCTCGGCTAGCTGCGTCGCTCCCGGGTACGGGTGTGAAGAACGCAATTTGACTCGACGTCCGATGTCCGTTTGATTAGGTTTGATCACGCGGGTGCTGGAATACGACCAATACGGTGAATTGGGGAAAGTGAAATATATCATGCAAAACTAGGAAATTGCTATGTATTGTGATTACCTAAATGGTTTGCGAGTTAACGCTATCAAGTATTGGCCTCGCAATATTTACATTTAGTAGTCGTTTTTGTAACGAAATTATATGTCTACTAATTTAAACAAATAGAAAAAAAAGTTTTTTTGATTGATTGTTTGTTCGTTAGTTTGGTTAAACACGCTAATCTCAGAAACTACTGGTCCAAATTCATAAATGATTTGTGTTGAATTTGCCCTATTCATTGAGCCTATAGACTATATAACATCACGCTTGAGTTTGTTTGATTGATTGTTTGTTCGTTAGTTTGGTTAAACACGCTAATCTCAGGAACTACTGCTCCAAATTTAGCAATGATTTTGTTGGATATCCCCCATTTATTGAGGAAGGCTATAGACTATAAAGCATCACGCTACAACTAATTGGAGTGGAGAAACAATATTATATGTTGCACAAACGAGGAAAATTTATGCCGTTAAATTAAGCTAGAACATTACACTGAACGCGACGGGAGCGGAGCATTATCGGATTACGAGAGTAAAACCGTGGGTTATTATAAGAAATTACTATTAGCAGATAAAGTCGCGGGCAAGATCAATTTACCTACACAACATACTGCCTACATCATAATTTCAAACATTATTTAGCTGATAAACAGCAAAGTTTTATCTTATTTTCCTGTATAATATAAACACGTTATCTAAGGCCTCATAATGTAATTAACTAATAATATATTAAGTCTCGCTTCAGTGAAAAGCGGGCAATATTTTAATAATATCAACAAACATTTCCGTCCGTTTAGCAGTTGGTAAAAGGAAACAAACAAAACGTTAATTTAATGAAACCTAACTCAGTACTGCTTTAATAAACTTCGCAAGTAAAAAGATTAAAAACTGGTCGACAGAGTGTCGATTATACTTTTATCCGAGTTCATAACATTCTATTATATTCAGAATCTTTAGCAGGGAATATCTCACAACTTTGTCATCTACCGTAATGTAATGACATAGGTGCATATCAACAAAATACTGTGATGTTTTTACTTGTTTTATTTGTTATTTTATGAAGTTGGCTGTTGTACTGACCATTTACTCTGCTCCGCGGCGACCGTTCTCGCCATACGGTCCTTGGTTGCCTCATACGAGTCGTCGTTGGCCTGAACGCGCATCCTGCGCGGCAGTGGCCCGCAAGACTCCAACCGTCGAGGACCTCCTCCCCGGACGCACTCGAATGAACCCTGGAACACATTCATATCACTTTACTATTGACGGACATACAAGAATGCTTATCAGTTTACCACAATTACCTAACAGTATAAAAAGGATGTGGTTTGAAACCAGAAAGTGCAATTCCCTTGTTTGTATGAGGAACAGTGAGAAGTTTACGTCTAAATATATCTCGTTCTCATTCAATCCCGTCAAAACTTTGAGCATAATATTCATTTTCCGTCATGTTCTTCTTTTATTTCGCAATATTACGTAGGCAAAACAAGCGTAATTTCAAGGAAATTTGTATCATGTTTACGTTAATTTACGTAACCTCGGCTTTCATCCCTGCTACGAGAGAAAACGCTCATCCAGAACAATAAACAAGCTGCCTTTATGCTGAAAGCCGTGAGCGACGCTTTTGTGCGTAAACCGAGGGTGAAGCGACAGCCCACGCAAAACGTTACACCCAAATTGATTCAGCTATTTATGAACCGCTCCAGAAATATTTTTAATACAAGAATATATAATTAAGGCTCTTTGTGATGCAATGTATGCGCTAAGCGACTGAATTCGCACTTTCTAACGGGTGTTGGGTAACGTTCTTAGCGACCTGCGCCGTTGCATTCCAATCCAAGTTAAATTTTCATTATTTTGCGAATACTGACCACGATTTGACCATTTGAAAAAAATCTGGGTAATTCTGAATATGAAAATTGAAAATTCATGACGTTACCTTCAATTGTTTATTTATAGACATAAAAGGATAATAAATGTGAGTATTTTGTTCATTTGAAAAGAGTCATAAATAAATGGTCGCAACTTAAAAATAATATTAATGATAAACATCCCATAATATAGTGCAATGGATTTAATTGATTACAACAAACATCAATGTTTGTCAAAGCAGAATGATTAGAAACGGTGAATCATCAATTCTTTGAAATACGATTTAAGTAGCAAGATAGGCGGAATTAAATGACAAATAAGAGTCTCGTATTGTATTTTACATTTTGAAAAGAAAACTAAACTCGTATAACACGAACATGAGGATAATAAAAGGTACTGTATTATTCAAAGATACAAACAAGTTGAAAATTCTGTTCCGTATCAGATTGAAGGAACCATAAACTTTGTTATTTATGGTGAAACTCGCAACTTTATCCCCGCGGATGTTACTTCAATCCGGACGCTAAGCTGTGTATAAAGGTTTTATGTCAAGAAACTATTTTTCAGCTTCACTGTGCAAACAAGGTTCTTTTCACGAGTAAAGTCCGGGACAGAATACACGCCTATGTCCGAAATGACTTTTCTGGTAGACATACCCATGATTCATAAAAACTTTCATAAATTCATAACATATTAGTCTTAATACGGTAGTTATGAATTATGTTTAAGTCCATGAAAGCAGTACATTAATCGAAAAGAAGAATGAAAGTATATAAAAGACATTGACGGCATAGTTGGGTGAGGCGCCACACGGTAAACTCTAACAAATTTGTCGACAACGCCATTCATAATCAGCTGCTAGTGTTCAACGAGTCCACGACCCACAAACGAAATGGTCACTATATGGGAGAAGCATAGTGAATATTAATAGGGCAGGCGATCAGCTGATCGACGAAATACGCCTTGGATTCTGAAATTTGTGAACATAGTATAGTGATATACGGTCACAGTAGTATCCGAAGCATCGATAGAATATATCGATAGGTTCAGTTGTCTTTAATGGTATATAACAAATACTCATTTGAAATATCAACATACTTAATTTACAGCAGCAGTATGAATATTTTTAACACCCGATTAATACATTTGTCGAATAACTACTAACTGCACTTTAATGCTATCCTATGTCATACATTTTTGTATGTATGCTATGACACGGTTTGATGATCGGGATGTAATAAATGTTTAAAAAAAATTAAGGAATCCTATAAAGTTTTGTAATGATCTGAAAAGTGTAGTACGGTTTGAGCACACATTTTATTTACTTTACTACATACTTAAGGTACGATTTGAGCACACATTTTATTTGCGTGATAAAAAAACTGACCAAGAAAGCAAGACATTTATAATACATTGAGTCGATATTGTCTTCACAATGCTTTGTTAACCTAACGATTTATGTATGTCAAGTGTGATAACGGTGATATCTTATGAAAACCGTGCAATATTAATAATTATTACAGTTAACATTGGATGAAAGTCAAGCAAATATATAAATGTATATGAATAATAAGATAGACTTAAAAATATCTCTACAAAGTAATAAAATACATACAGATATACATATTAAACCACACATACGGAAGGCTTTATAAAAATTGTAATGCAAAAATGAAATCAAGTTTTGGACATGTCGTCTGATCTCAACCTTGATATTTGTAGTTTTCAAACAAGGTATTGATAGCAGGAATATACAATATGTATTTATAGATCTCAAAATAGGTGCTTCGTTCGATTTAAGATTATTCTTGAGCAGGTATAAGTGCAGCTAAAAGTATGTGCTTAAGCAATAATTGTTGTGTACGTAAAGCCCCTCAAAGAAGTAGCACATTGTCTTTCACGATGGTCGATGGCACATTAAGGTTAAACAGGTAGGGATTAACGAGATTGTATCCCTAGTAGAGTTTACTACAATGTGCTTTATTAACTAATTATATAAGATAAGTGCTCGTCAATAAACTAATTTGTTGTTGACAGCATAATCATGTTTTGTTCAAGTAATCATTACTGGTCGGTTGATATTAAAAGTATCTAATATACATTTAAAGTTATCATATGATCCAAAAACTATAATCATAGACTTAATTTGCGTTTATAAAACACGCATAATGTTCCGTTATTATAATTTTCGGACGGGATACTAACAAGAACAAATTGACGTATCATCTTGCTCTGATCATAATACGTTTTAAATTTTTTACAAATATTTTTTGGTAGTCATCAGTATTTGAAGATAATTTGAGTAGAATATGTACCGACTTTGTATGGTTGTTTGATAAAGCCCGCATGACGTAGAATACCGGTAATAATCAAGGTGAACTGGGATGTGTGCTTAATAAGATTACGATATGTTACAATTTTCAATATATTTTAGACTGTTTCCAATGTAGTTTAGGCTCAGCTAGTCCTCAATAAAGAGAGGTTTGGGGTAAACAAACTGTAAGGTTTTATTGTTTGTTTATGACCAATAAACACGATATTGTAATAGGTTTTAGTAGGGTAAGCAGGTTGTTAATATATTTGCAATCTATTAAAATAATTCAATATCTAAAATAAGTATTCAAAATAAACAGTTAGATATAATGTGGTGACTAGGAAATAAAATATAATTGATGCACTAATTTACTACTTTATAATTAATTAAATTCATACTATTTTAATAGCAGTATCTTGTCAACTTGAAGATCTCTACAAATAGTGCGATGGTAATGTGAAACTGTTTAGTAGCAGTGATTAATGAATTTAATTTACTCGAACGGCTCTTACTTGTTACTCTTTCATTCTTCTATCAATCCGGAATTGAACTTTTAAAAGAATAAGATAAAGAATGGCAATTTTGTTTACTGTTGTACAATGTTTTCACAATTTTAAGGAATACGCCACTTTATGTAGAATCTATTGATTTTTGATTCGTATATAAAAGTAGACTATATATTTAAGACCAATATTATTGTTATTACCTGTGGACCCTCCATTTCTGCATTACTGTTGATGCTGAAGAGGAACGTGGCCTCACCCGACAGCCCATTGCCGATGGCGGGCGCCGGAATGGAAATTTTCTGAAATCAACAAAAAAGCATGTTAGAAAAACACAACTTATCAAATAACACCCACAAGTATTTACAAAACAAGAATAAAATAACAATAAAGTTTAATGTATAATTAAGTTTTCATTCTTCACATTAAACGAAGACCTCGGCAAGTGTGTCTGCCCTTATCAACAAAGCAAATATAAATAGTGTCATTAAGTTTACGCACGTGACATCTTTATGAAGAATAAAATTTACAGTGAACACACATTTCAATTCAGTTCTAAGTCTGAACAATTGAACCAACAAGAACGGCTCTCGAATTTGTTAAAGCAAAATGTACATTTTATACTTTGAACAAAGATTATCAGACTGGTAAGTGGTTGCCTCGGCAGGCAAGACACGATATAAAATGTTCTAGAACTATCCTGGGAAAATTGGTTTGATAAATCGATTATTTTTCTTTTAAATACAGGTCAGTCCCAGAGGCAGTGCAAGTGTAGAATAGGATGCCATTATCACTCTCTTAGTATTATTGTTGTTTGTATTTACGTAAAAAGTGTAAACCAATTGTGTACGACTGTGTATTTCTACATAAAAGTTATTGTTACTTGTGTGAGATGGAGAACTATTTGACATAGAAGCTCTCGGATTTTATTTTCCAACCATATCTACCAATCATAAAACCAATAGACTGAGAACAAAAGGCCATACTATAAATACATAGTATCATAAAAATGCATTTAATGTCGCGTATTTTCGAATTTTTCAATTATACTCTGTCCATTCCTTTATTAAGAATTACCGTTTTTTTGTCAGATTAATGTACTACAATAATAATGTACTTTATTGACAAGTGACACTTTTTAGGGAAGTTCACTGTTTGTAACAAACAACCATAGACTATAAATCAAATCGTGAAATGAAATAAATCGATCATTATGAAAAAGAATAATTTGACTTTTTTTGTGTATTGTCTGTATTTTTTATAAAAAAAGAATATAATAATAGTATCATGATTCCATGAATAATTCTTTGCAAGAAATTAAGTCGAAATCTTGGAATGACATATCAAAATGTAAACAAAGGTAACTAGGAAACCGTCATAGACTAAGTATGTGACATTATTAATATATTATTATTTTGTATATTTATTTCATCTAATAAAAACTACTAATAAACGAATAATTAATAATGAACTACAACCATTTCGATGTAATTAATCGATTGAAAGTTCTTCTTAGACAACATCGATTATGATTTCAAATCGAATCAGTAACGTGTGAAGGCATCCCTAAATGTAATCTGTCAAAAAGAAAATAAAGGAATGGACAGAGTATAAGCGCCCTTAACAAGACATCATCGCGTTAACTGCCGCGAAAATCTATTACCATCCCTTTCTTACTCTAGTAACAAAAATTGTCGTGTAGCATATTTTTGTGTTTTTATATTTAGCCACTTTTAAAGACATCAATCTGTACACTACCGGTGGAAATCTATAGTGCCATCCCTTTCATACTCAATTTTCATGTAGAGCATATTTTTTAATTTTTCTATTTAGCTCCCTTTTAAAGACATTAACGCGTTAACTTGCAGTGAATCACTATTGTGTCTGATCCTTCATACTCTAGTAAATTTCATGTAGAGTATATTTGTTTTTTTTTTATTTTTGCACCCATTAGGAGAGATACCTCAACGTTTTATCCTTTGGGGTTTTTCTTTTAGCACCAGAAAATGTAAGTGTCATTATACAAGCTTATTTTTACTTTACCAATACTGAGAAAGTAGTTACTTCAGAAGCAGTGACCAAATCAATTCCATTAGTTATTACAAGAGAATACGAAATAAACAATTTCACGTTTTGCATACAAATTAAACATTCCAAATAGTCAAAATGTATAAAAACTTGAATTTCCTATTTTTGTATTTTCTCATAAAAACTAGTAGATTAAAGGGGTATGACCAATCGACTATGGGATGTTTATCGCTGCTGTGCTATCTATTCCGTGGCTTTGTCAAGATAACAACTGCTGTATTGTATGTAGAATAATATGAAAGTTTAATTTTAAGCCGGATATTTTCATAGTAAGCTGGGATGTCATGAAAAAAGTTAGTAAACAAGTGGAAAAAACGTGATAATTCTATCAAAACAAAATTAGATTCTAGTTTATCCTTCATGTTTAAATAGAAAAACTCTTTTGTCTATTAAATCCCGCCCGTCCCGCTCTTATTACTAGATAATCGTCATACACAAAACTAGTAATTATTTACTATCTTATATTCGTGACACAAGGGTTTTGGCGATACAGTTTTTGGGCATTGCCTTTTGGTTTAAGATTCTGTACAAACGGTTTGCAGATTTAGTAAAGTAAAAATAAGGTTCTATAGTAAATTATTTCATATGAATGACAGACGAAGTTTGTGCAGAAATGTAAAGTATAAAGGCAGGAATGTACGACGCTTTACAAATAATCGACATTGTAGATAGTTAAAACGTAATCGTGCGATTACGTAAGCAAATGATAAGTGAAACTATTTTGGCACAACTGTATAGATAACCGAATGTTAATCGAAGTAAAAACTCTGTAACACAAGGTGGAGCACGTGAATAATTTTAAAAGAATCTGTTATCGCGTGTCTAAGATGTTAGGAGTTTCAACGTGGGAAATCTGGCACGAGATCTTGTGTGATTCACACGTATAAAACGGCTAAATGACTATGGGGGCTGCTTGACGAAATAAAATGCATAATAAGACACCTCTGAATTATATTGTATAACATACATTTGTCCACCTGTCACACGATTACGGAGCGCTGATAAAAGAGCGGAATAATCACTTAAGAAATCTATGACGACGGTTCTTGTTACATTTCCAAATAAGGCTGACCTGGGCCACTAGGCTTACTGCGATTGCAGCTGCATACGTATACATACATTGAAGTGTATAATATACTACTCATGAAGTGGGTAATGACTTTCATCGTCTGGTATGGCAACGTCGCGGCTACACAACCGATGAGCGTATCGCACCGTTTCACCATTAGGCAAGCATCTTCTATATTAAAACTGGCTCGTTATTAGTTTTAACCGAACACGAATACGACCAAAACAACACCCAACTTTCGGATTCCATTAATTGAGGTCGCTACGAGACGTTCATGATTCGCTACGCAGTGCCAGAAAAAACAAATTTACTAAATGTATTTTGTCAAGATTTTCCACTTCCCTTTCACAGATACTTGGAATATTGCACTCGTTGGAAAGATGGCGATGAAACTTGACAATGACCTGTTTAAGCAGCTGTAAAAAATAATAGCGATGGTTTATTATATTGTGTAAAAGCAAGATAGTAGATCGTAATGTCCAGGCATGTCTCATTTGGTATCGCGCACACCTACATGCGTGGCCGCGAGCCGCTCTAAGGTCGCGGCTGACGATGTGTGCCAGCACCACAATGCCAGGCAATTAACCTATTAAAGAGTGCGCCGCGAAGCGGACACCGATGGAGCAATAACCCGACTAGTCCCGCCGCGCCGCTAACGTGTTAACTGATACACAGATTACTCTTTACTCGACTCTTCCTGGTTTTCCTAGAAAATTTTCCTCAAAATATTTTTTTTACAGATTTAAGTCTGCCAGAGCATGGAATAGTTAAAATATAACCATAAAACCTGGCTAGTAGTACGATATCTCTACATGCCGTTGGAAAATTGAAGCGTTCTATTTTCAGAGCAATTTTCATTTTATTAAAGTTATCGTTTTCCTCGCAACGTAGTCTTGACGGGTTTCTATAAAAACTAAGTCAATAATGCACAAAGCGGCGTCGTCCATCACGCGATTTAATTCTTATAAACACAAGGTAAAGGCATAGAGCATAATATGGAATTATGGAGCTAATGAGGAAAAAACCCGCTACAAGCTACGAGCTCGCAGCAGACAGTGCGGGGAGCGCGGGGCGCGGCTTTCTCTGCGCACAGGCGACCGATATAAAGAGCGCCTCGCGATGGAACACTTCGGCATTCGGTCAACAGCCGTCTCGCCCGCATCGCCTGTTCCTTCCATGGATTCCTCTATTGTTTTGCTTTGCTGCTTTTTTTGACCGATATTTTGTGACTGTCACTATTACAATAACATACATGATTAGATAGTTATTTTTATAGGTAAATAGTCTAACCATCTGCAAATTGTAACATGTCAAGGTCGCTAGTTTCATTGTGTCTTCTGATGAAGGTCGGGCAACATCGTTTAGACCGGAAAATGGGTATACACGAGGAAATCCGCCGTTTTTCAAGGCATTATTGAAATGCCGCTTGGCTGATTAATCTGTAGGTGTCTTATCAGACTATATGACAGCTGTGTTAGTAAATTTCGAGGTTACGTCATTCTAAATGCGTAAACAGCTGCTTTCAGTTGGAATCTTTCGAGTTTTTCGATCGTGGCAGGAGATTTCTTTATTGTGTATTGCCGTCATGCGCAACGACTGTGCCTTTTGTTGGTTACCTAATTTCACAGCAAGCGGCGAGCGGTTCACAGACTTGCGAAGTGAGAGGCCGTCGCAACCGGTCCGTTCAGCTCGCTCGAGCGACAGATATACACAACTACCTACGTCGTAGATAGCGTACACAGCGGCGGATTGGCTAAAATGTTCGCGATAAACATAAGACGAAACATAAATATAATATGTGATAATTGCCGTTTCGTTTCTAGATAATCGTTCGCTATACTTGGTAAAATATAAAAGTTATTCTGTATTTTACATTTCCACGGGACAAACCCGGACGCAAAACCAGCGGTCGTGAGCCCCAGCCTCGAGTTAACGTGTAGTATCTTATTGACGTAACATCGCGGAGGTGGCACACGGACGTGCGATGCAAATTAAGCCTTAACTGTAGAGACTGTTGGAACATTATTGGTTCAACGCGCAACGGCATACGTCAGTGGTGTACAATAATAAATGGTTCACTTCAACACGAATCGTAGCGGGAAATCCACGCGACTGGCTTGTGATCGCCACCATGTTAATTGCTTGCCGACTTGTTATTTTCTTTACTTCATGGTATATGATAATGACTATTGGCAACGATTACTTCAAACTTGTTTACTTTCAACCGTAAAGAAAATTCTGGAATATGATATGCATCATAAGTATCATAACTGAATCAGTTAGTTAGTTTTAATAGAAGTATATAGAAATCTGACAGGTCAAATCAACGTCTTCCTTTGTGTTTGTAATTCAAATTCAACCTTGGAGTTTAAAACAATACAGTAGAAGTAGAAGCACTAATACGTAGCTGAATGTAATACTTTTTCTTGCCAACAACGATTTTATATTCACTTTATTTTTAAAATGTCTTCTTATTTATAGACATTTTAAATTAAAATTTTTTAAACAAATAATAATAGTAATTAATAACCTAAAGAAGTTTTTAAAATTAAAATCCATTAGTTATCTAAACACCCTTAGCCGTGACTATATACCAAAAGTAGTAGTGCGTCAAAACCGACAGTTTTCCATAAAATGTAGAACTTCTCACGAAAAGTGGTAGGGAGCTATGGGCTATCAATAAATAAACAAATGAATGTAGACGCTCTTGTAGCTGACATGTTGATAAACAATGTTTAGTTAACAAGTTGTTTTCCGTTGAATGTAACAACAGGAACTGTCTTTGAGACCGGCACCCTTAAACCGACTTGAAAAGAAGAGAATTTGGCAATGCGTCCGCGGAAGAAATTGTTCTAACACAATTTACTAACGGTAATAGTCACTTTCATCGCAGCAGACACATTTAAAGGCGAAGTGAGTGGCCAGTTATTCGTGAGGTTTCTACGATACTATTTGCATATTCGCCGACTTTCTAATGGACGATGCGGCCGCTCTTGTCGCAATCGTCGGCGGCGGTGAGGTAACACCGATTCATTTAATTATATACTTATGTTGAAAAAACAGTATTCGAGTCTCGCGCATTGTTGCCATTAAACAGTCTCTTGTGTGTGCGCCTGTCTAGCTTGGGTTTTTTCGCTCGATCGGCGCACGCTCATTGGCCAGTTCGAGGCTTATTAAAAAGCTGCGCTCGAAAACTAGAATACCTTGCCTTCACGTTTATGAACGAACGAATGTACAATTTAAAACAGCTAACTCAACCACGTCCACCAATAACAGTGCTGAAACGGATTATTACAAGGTATTGCAATTTTCCATTTCTTAGCAAACGCCCGACCTGATACGGTTGCGAAAACGTTACAGAAGTCAAAATCGAACCTTGTCAACAAATTCTATTTTACGTAGTTTCTACAGCGGTGAATGAACTATGTTAATTATTTGCGCGTGGTAAACGATTAGATTACTGTACTCAGACCACTTGAGCGTGTAGTTTGTTATCGCGACTTCCTATACTAGGTATAGATAGGCCCGATTACGTCAAACCATCAGGTTATCATTCGCATCTGTGACAAAATATGATATTTACAAAAGTAGCACACAAGAAGGACATGCAAGTATTTAATATGTCAGTTGCATTGTAAATATCACGAGCGTTGCGGTCGACGGGTGGGTCTTTGCAAGGATTCATTCTGGTGCCGTTCTCCTTCGCGGCGGGCGCTCGCGACCTTCCGCCAGAGGAGGGGCACCTCTCACCGACGACGTGACTGCAACCACGGCCTTACGTCGCGAGGCTGTATCGAAACCTCTACGTAACGAAGCTCTTTCCAGCGACGGCGACGGTTACTCAACGCCGATAGTTCCGTCGATACATACATACTCGCCTCGAACCACCTATACCACCGACAGATCACGTGATTACCTTGCGTAACGAATTATTGCCGGCACACCTTTTGATACAACGTGAAATACATAGAAATCTTTCATTATTGAGACACATAATAATGGTGAAACTATTACCCGAGTTGCGAGAACGAAATACCATTATCGTAGCGTTCGCGTCTTGCGCATCATTGTAGATAATTTTATCATCAGCTTATTTTTAATGATCATTTATATTAAAGAACGTTTCCACTACAACATCAATGATAATGAGAATGACGATAGCGATAGCGAACTAGTGCGGATGAAAACATGACGCGAGAGATCGGTTCATCCAAAACAATGGTAAGTAAAAGGCGAATGGATGTTCCCACTACAAATAAGACGAAGCTATTGTGTAGAGCAGTTACTTTTACTAACTATCAGACAAAATAATAACTTATTGTTTCATTATACACAACACATTAACCGACATGAGCAAACCCAGTTTCGAGATGTTGCTCAACATACACGTGACAGAAATTTTCACAATAATAAAACCATCACTAGACAAAAAACATAGGCATATTTTGGATACAAAAACAGTGCGAGACAACTTGTTTCTTATTTATGTATAATGAAGTTGTTTACGCTCTAAATCACAACGGATTTGTCTTGTGATGTCACTCTTTTCTGGGAGGAAGAGGCACGCCTTTTCATGTAGTAGCCGTACACACCCACAAGTAATACTTACTCAAACAAAATTATACGTACAATTCATATCAAGAATGAAACCAGCTCAGCTATTAATAGATATTGTATAATATACGTAGGAAGATTTTTTGGAATCGTGGGTGGTGCCAAAGTTTGCCCAGAAATAAATACCCTTAGATAATAAACTGATATGACTACCAAAAGCGGCAGTATTCGGTATCCGGTAGCAAAAGTAAATACTATTATTACCTTAAAGACCTAGACCTAATATAGTATGTTAAAGATTGAGGAGGATTAATGATATAAGATATACAGCCAAATTAAGATTTCATTAAGATCCTACGGCAATTCCTACAGAAAAAAATACTGAGAATCGAAACATTTGACTTGCCAAAAAATAAAACAAAAATGTGCAATGACGCGCAGATGTTGTAACATATCAAGATTTTTATACTCTGACATTCAACAAAGACACAAAAGACACGGCACATTTTTAAGATGTATCAAAAACAAACAACAGGAAAACAGATTTCATGAGATACAACACTTCAAAATGTAGCATACTGATGCGAAAGGGGATTGACCGAGGTTATTTCCCTCAGGACTCGACGCTAACAAAAAAGCTAAGCGCAAAATAATGCCGCCGGTTATCAGAGATATATGCACTAAAATAATGACCGCTTTCCAGATATAAATTTGGACGCAAGGGTTTTTATGAGCTCAATGTTACACAATCAATGTTTTTTTACTTTTAAAGCATTTTGCAGATATTTACGGTACTTCAAGGCAGTTGAAACTGTCGATGCAATATCTGACGCACAATATAACGACGAGACCAGATAATGTCGCAAGTATTTAGATCAAGGTGCGAAACACGCGTTCGAGAGTCGAGATCGGATCCGAGGAATTTTTGTTGAAGATCACGCTCGCACTCAGTTGCAGCGCATAAATTCATTATGAAACCAAAGCGGAATACAGTATTAGAAATTAATGTATAGGACAAGAAATCTACACACGAGTCAATTGAATATTAAAACGATCAATAGCAGTTACAAAAGAAACTGTGACAGGAAGAAAGCTGAATATTTGGCATTATGAGGGAATCTACTAATTCACAAGTGTAAATTATGTCTTATCAACATTAAGCATAATATTGATAAACACACTGATAGTAATGTATTCAGTATGCAATATCGGGGAACGTGCTCGATGTTTCCAGAAGCAGAATTGATTGGTCGCAAAGCGATTACATCTGTGAACGACAGACGCGCACAGGCAAATAAAAAAAAGCATGAGGCTGATATATTAAGACGAAGGGATTGAAGTTGCAACAGGCAAATAAGGTTTTACTCTTTGAATCAATTGAAGATTGAATGAGATGTACGAACGTCGGATCCAGAACAATCTAGTGGCACAGACGCGGCGCCGACGCGACGTGACGCCGGCCACGCCTCCCGACTATGGCTTTATATTACAGCTCTGCTATTTTATTATAGCGGCTTCGAATAGACTACGACGTGATTATTGATATAAGACTTAATTCACACAAGTGCCGCTAACATTTAGGGCCCATTCGCATGACTTGAACTTTGGCCTTTTGATAGAACTACTTCATAATTTAACGTTTTGAGTTTAAGTTCCTACATAGGTATCTCGTGGTTATGAAAAAGTTAACATAATAAATAGCAAATTCTATATATAAAATATAAATATAATATAAATATTTCACAACTCACACACAACGCTATCTAGTCCCAAACTAAGCAGAGCTTGTACTATGGGTACTAGAATAACTGATACTAATACATACATATATATATACTTTTCTTTCGTAAATACATACTTATTATACATAGAAACACCCAGACTAAGACAAAACCCCATGTTCATGCACACAAAGATTTGTCTTAAGTGGGAATCGAACCTTGGCGTCGCAGGCAGGCACACTACCCACTCCGCCATCCGGTCGTCATCGATGAATTAGTTGGAAGTCTAGTTCTCAATTAAAGATATACATTTTTATTTGCGATGAAGATCCATTTCCCATCAAACATGTTATATGTTTAAGGTTACAGTATTGAACAACTAAGTGACCTTTAGCATGTTACACAAGAATATAAATTTAGTTGAGGAAAGCTTACAAAGACTCCGCAAATCGACGTAATGACTTACTAAAAATAAATTGAACTAATTATCGGCAAGTCGTAAAAGCAAGGCGATCTAAATATAAATAATTTCGTGTTTTTGCAGTATTCAAACCAAGTGATAGTGTGTGAGAGAGAGAGATGGTATATAAATCAGGCATCTGTCAATGTTAGTTGGAAGTTGAGAGGCAAACAACGGCGGCGAATAATACACACAATAAAGCAGACAAATTGACTGCGAAACTACACCCGGTGGCTGAATTCAATATGCGGCTGACTCGCGTAGGTGCGCCGGTTTATTGTTTCCAGGCGGATATGTTTCCAACCAAATTATCGTTTATTTTAACGAAGAGCCGGGAGAGAAAAGAGACAGATGATGTCGGTATCACAAATGGAACTGGGGATAAAGAACAATCAGTTCGATTTGAACTTCAGACGACTTTGTTCTTAGCTGAAAGTTAGTCGAATAGCGATTGTTATCTGAATACAAAGGAAGGCATAATGAGAAAGCCTAGGGGCAGGTTGAAAACAATTTTGATGACCATGTTTCTATGGCGATGGCTACTGCTAAATATGGTTACGCATGACTTAGTAATAAGCGTAATGCCTTTTGAGATGTTTTGTAAGGTTTGAAGAGTGCAAGAATACTTTGTTGTGTAAGTGATAACGTGTTTGTTACATTTTCACTAGAACTTACGAATTAGATAACATCGGTGGTTAAGGACATTACAGAGCTTACTATCAAATTAATACAGACCCATACCATAATATAAAGTTAACCTTATTATATAATGAATCGCCAAGAATCAGTAAATAGTGTAAAAGTATAACTAATTTAATATTTTTCGGTAAGCGGAGAACGTGACAATTGAATGAACACAAATAAAGCTCATACACCTAATTTGCGTCAAGCCGTAAAAATTTCACTCTCACAATCAGTAAACATACATAGCCATTCGCTTTGACTAGCATATGGCCACGGTAAAAGGAGATATAGCATTTGTAAACCAACTTGTAGTCAGAGATTAAGCAAATGTAAGTGAGTGTGAACTCAAATAAGAATAAATGTGATAATTAGATGCTGAAACTGAAATAGCCTACTGTAAAGATATTGACGGGCAAATAAATGAATTCTGTGCACAAGATTGTATTCAAAGAATAGACATGATAGTTCGATAAGGAAATAAAATATATGAACAAGCACACCTCATGGCTAACTGTTGGCCTCTAGTTTGGCTAATAATATTTGTTGTATAACGGGCATTACGACTGCAGCCAACAAGGCGAAAACAATTGCGAACAAAACCGGTTACTGCCGTAGTCAAGATTCAGAGATATGCCAGATGCACCATACCCAAAAAAACTAACTTACTATATTTCGAAAACTCTGAAAAATATAAAACTGCATATTTTATTGATCATCCAACTGCGAGCAAAGAGCCTGAAAAGTGTTGTTTTTATCTGGTATTCTTAACGTCATCATAGCGAATTGTAATGTGGAAATCGGTTCAATAGCCTATATTTCACATTCAAATCGATTGTATGAGCGAACGACGATTGAGGCCAGTCGATAGTCTTTTTGGTTAACATTCATGTGAATTGAAAATTAAGTTGTGTTTCACGACGTCTAGAATTAATAAAGATGTTTGGAATTGAACGTTTAACTTTTGACGGTCATTGAAGAAGAGCAAATAAAGAAAAGGTAAACAAATATGTTATTCAGCAGATAAATCACGTATTTATGATGATAACTATAATCAATCTGAATAAATATAGCCCAATAATAACGAAAGACTTAAAACACCGTTTGGTCACAATGTTAAACGTGTCTCATTAAAATCAGAAATAGGTTTTGAGGTGAAGGCTAATCGACTCTTACTAGCATTGCTTTTTCGGACAAAACGAAACAGTACGGCATTAAGTGACTTTCAATAAGACGTAATGAAACTGGTCTATTCTCAGTTACCTTGTCTGCTTTTATATATTTTCAGGCTTTCTTATTACATCCATTAGAGTTTCGTAATGCTAAAATTTGACGAAAAAATACTCTATTGTCCGAGTGCCGCCTACTCGTGAAGTTCAGAATAGTGCTTGGAGCGAGCGGTAACTTTTACCTGCTTACGTAATGCTGCCAGGCACAATTTATTATCAACTCCATTGCAAGCTTTCGTAATATAAGCTAGCACTGCTTATACACTTTATGTCTAGTTGTCCTCTTTTCTGGTACCCGGATGTTTTTGGGTCTAGATTTTACTAAGCAGCATGGACTACTCTAAGACCTAAGTAGCTTACTAATAATTTATATCTATCTAACGAAGACTGGCTTATACCAACACGTGTTCAGTTGTATTATTTGGAATTAGAAACGGTTATAGAAAGAGAAATCACATTTTTTACTAATGAACAGCAATTTGGCAGGCAATTTTGTACAACTGCAATTTCATATTTAATTTCAAGTAACAGGAGTACATTATTCAAACGATATGGCGACAGTCCCTCAGTGGTAAATATCGCCGCATCAAATTAACCTGGAAATAGATACAAGTACTTCGGGCGTAGAATAGTGATAAGCGTTCGTTTATCCGTACCGATTTATTAGTTTAGTTGATATTTGAAACAATGTTGATGTCAGTATGTGTATAAGAGAACATCAAGATTGTACAAATGCTGTATCGACTTCGATGAGATTAGATGAACAGGTGCTATTATAATCTTAATAGCAAATAATAAGAGAGTAGGTACAAATGATTTGGGTGTCCGACAAGTGAAAGCTACAACAACTAACGAAGTGTTCTCATTTAGATTTTTCTTCTGACAACTTAAAAAATAGAACAAACTTTAACGGCCAGTTATATTACTTAAATTGTTATGTAATATTACTTTTGCTTTTTTAGTATTTAGCAATTATTTAGACAAGTATTAGAACACCTTTGCATATGTTTGCTTTGTTATTTATGTGGACAGATGTTCAGTTTTGAACAGATTGTTGATTACTTCGAAATTCAAAAGGTATGGTCAAAGATGTTTTAAGTTTTGATTCAGCAATTATTCTTGCTAAATAAGAATTTTCCTTTTCCAACATTATTAATATACGTAATCAAGAATTGAATATATGAATGTGAACATAAAGCAAAGTTAGTTATAGGCGTATGGCTAATGCTGAAGACTTACAAATGTATGCCTGATCTTTTGACCTTTTTACAATAGGTATTATCAACGATAAATAGAATTTGCATAGGTAAAACTCTTTCTAAACAAAGAGTTATGAAACATTAAGTTTTATTGAGATTTATAATTTTGAAAAATATGTCTTTCAATGTGAATAGTCTAGATTGAATGTAATGAAGCTGTGAAGCAAAGATCGAGCATGTGCGTAATTACACATTTGTTATTCAACATTAACACTGCGACCATTATCAGAGGGTTATAAGTATAAATGTTCAATCAGATCAATTTGATTTGAACCTTATTCCTCTGTATTAAGGTAGACAACTTTATGTTAAGTCGTAACTCCGGTAAGTTAACTACAATGTCATATTGCACGCATCATTGCACACGGTGATCTCATTTGCTGCCAAATTGATTAAACTTACTGTGAAGTAAGTAGTCTTTGATAATAAACGCGCAACTACTACGGTGTCATGTGAAAAAAGTATGTATGATTAAACATTGGCGAATTAAACGACGTGATTATTGCATAGAAAATCTTCAGAAATTTAAGAATTGCTTGGAACAATTGTCTTTCTCAGATGTATACCAGACTAGCGATCCCAATATGGCTTATGACACTTTCCTTGACACATTCCTGCTGTTCTATGAGCTATGCTTTCCCCACAGAATTATTACCATACAATTACATAAGAAACCAAAATGGGTAACACGGGGGATAAAAGCCTGTAGTAATAAAAAGAGGCAACTTCTGTGGCAATACAGGAAACAACCTACCATTTCAAATAAAACCCTATTTGGAGAATTTAACAAAAGGTTTAAAAGAGTTATAAAATTAACACAACAGTCTATCAATAGCCACAGTATCCAAACGTCAGCTAATAAAGCTAAAACTATATGGCAGATCATAAATAGCTCCAAGCAGAACATGCCAAAAGACATACTACCAAATATCATTTTAAACAATTCACCTAGCAAAACCATTGACATAGCAAATTCTTTTAATAATTATTATATTGACAAAATTGTACCTGATCAGAATATGAATAAACAACAATACAAATCATATTTATCAACAAAATCCAATTCAATGTTTATGAAACCATGTGATCCCGTTAACATGTTACACATGATAAAAACTTTAAAAAATACTAATAGTGTCGGTGTTGACGGCGTTTGCACAAAAGTAGTAAATTTTGTGGCAAAATGTATTTCCCAACCTTTATGTCATATATTGAATCAATGCATAGAAACCGGTATTTTTCCTACAAGTCTAAAAACATCTATTGTTATACCAGTACATAAAAAAGACGACAAAGACAAAATGGAAAACTACAGACCTATTGCTCTGCTTCCAATATTCTCCAAAATTTTTGAGAGGTACATTAGCAGAGAACTCTATAACTATTTTGAGAAGCAAAATATTCTAGCTAATGAACAAAAAGGTTTCAGACAAAACAAAACTATAAATCTTGCCATTTATGAATTCCTGGATATAATTATGTCAAATATGGACAAACGTACACCAATATGTGCCATATTTATGGATCTATTACTGTACAAACTTGAGAGCTGTGGAATAAGGGGTAAAATCCTTCAACTGTTAGAAAACTACCTGAAGGGGCGAACCCCGTATACTCAAATAACGAGAATCAATGCTCTAAGTAAAAATGAGAATTCTTATCAATCTGAGAGTCGTAATATAGTTTATGGGGTTCCACAAGGAAGTGTGCTTGGACCATTGCTATTTTTAATATATATAAATGACCTACCTAATGCTACTTCAAACCCAATCACACTATTTGCAGACAGACAGTACAGTTTCTATAAGATGTAAAGATAAGTTAACTTACGAAATTGACATTAATAACACTCTACAGAATATAATTACATGGTAAGATTCAAATAATTTAAAGGCTAATGTAAGCAAAACAAAAATTATGCACTTCAGTCAAAGGATTACTGATGACTCAAACATTAAAGTTAACTATAAAAATGAAATTGTAGATGAAGCACACGAAACAATATTCCTTGGCCTAATCATAGACAAAAAACTCACATGGAAATCGCACATACAAAAATTATGTAAGAAGGTCAACAAATCAGTCTATGCGCTGCATGAAATGGCAAAAATAAGCAACGTGAGCACCCTGTTAACTGCTTATCATGGTCTTGTCGCCTCAATATTGAGATATGGAGTAATTTTCTGGGGAAATTCAACTGATAGGGATGTAATATTTAAAATGCAAAAGCGCTGCATTAGAGCCATGTTTGGATTAAAATCCACTGACAGTTGTCAGCCAGCATTCAAAAAACATAAAATTATGACCTTGCCGTGTTTGTATGTTTACGAGGTATGTTTGTTTGTAAGGTCTAATCCTCAACTATACGAGTTAGCATCTGAAACATACAATAGACGCCAGCGAGACATACATCGCCTCTGTATGCGAAAAACCAATACTGCTCTAATGCATAAAAGCATATTTCACATGGCACCAGTAATCTATAATAAGTTACCGAAGAAAATAAAAGAGCTTAATATTATACCATTTAAGAAATGTCTTCAACAATTACTCACAGACAAGTGTTACTACTGTCTAAATGATTTTATTAATGATAATAATTTTATATAAGTTAAGGCTGATTTTGGAAATATTTCATGTTTCTCTGACATGTGACTAATTTAATTATTTAATGTGCTTTGATAATTTTATGACTATACAGGATAATTATTTAATTTAATTTATTATTTCATATTCTGACATGCAAATCTAATTTTAATTTCAATTGGACTTAATGTTATTGTATTTTAAATTAACCTATATTTAATTTTGATCTATTTTTCTGTTTGCTTACCTAATTAAGATTTATTTTTGTATACATTTTTGCATCACCAGAACTTATCACAAACCCTAACACCAAAAATTGTAACTGTGTTTTTATGCAAAATAAAACTGATTTGATTTGATTTGATTTGATTTGATGAAAAAGTGTAACATTGATGATATATTTTATAATTTTTGAAACTAACATTATTTGATTACTGCAATTGATTGTTCCGGAGCCAAATTGAGTAGGTAACAAATAGTTATTTTATTAGACTGTTCATAAAAAACTTAAAATAATAACGACTCTTTCACATGTTAGTGATTCATTAGCATTATTATTCACGTTCTGAAGTGGCTCGCTACTGCATCTCACTCTGCGATTGTGATTAAACAATCTCATGTCATTATCGTTATTATCTGAACACTTGACTTCGTATCTATTGCAATGAATTTCTAGCTAGGCAGTCCTATACAATTACCTATCACTTTCATATCTTTGTTGTTACCTTTTTCAAAACCTCCTAAATTGACTGGGCTAACAGCTGATGTATATACAATGTCTAAAATCAACACCGTTATTGATATAACAATGTTAGCAGATCATATTAGCGACCCCCGAGACGGATAAATGTATATTAATCAGATCAATATAAATAGCTTCCAGTATCATGATAATACATGTAGCAAAAACATAAGTAAACATGTTACTCACTTACTAATACGAAAACGAAGATTTCTATAATGCACACATTTATCAAGAGTAAGTAGTTGACGGAAAAACATCTCGAGGAAACGGCATTTCTAAGGAGAAATTGACGACGCGTATTATAAGCATTCGATGCATAGCGACGGAGGCGCCACCTATGCCTAATGGCCATAAACAAGATGACACGGGGATATTCTCAGTGTCAGTTGTTTACGGTGGCAATATTATTAACTTCGGTCCTGATATTTAGCACGAAGATGTGGATCTATATCTACGTGTATTAAAAATAAACTTGACACTTACCGAGTGAAATGTTCGTCTTGAAAACACGGCAGCCAGAAGGCAAATTTCGTGTGTATAACGCTAATAAATTGAATTCGTATGTGTTTTAAGCATTTGTTGACTTTAGCATACAAGAAAGACGAGTATATTTTACGTCCACTTCCTCGTTGGGCATCGAAAGCGGTATTAGCTATGTATGATGGACACGCGGTGTCGGCGCACACGACAACTTTCCCTACTTTAATGGAAAAACAGCATTAAAACGACAGCCTTACGGATAAAACTTGAAAGGCACGAGCATTACGCGTGGGATACCGACTGCAGCGAGCTCTACTCCAGACGAGGTGTTGACAATATCTAATAATCCGACGCAATCCTCAAATATGAGGTTATCCAAGGATTTAGCTTATAAACAGCAGACAGCTATGTCGCTTATATAAATAATGGTTCTTTGTGTTCAAACGAAGTCTGTTTTTCTGATTGAAGAGAGAATACATCACGAGTTTTGGCATTTATTTACATAATTGCCATATCACTCACGCGGAGCCTCACGTGCCAATTATTCTACAAAAGCACTTTAAGATTCAAACAAAAATATACAGTAAAAAACGACAAATCTATAGATCGTTCTTTTGTCCTTATTGGTCGAGTGGCGCTTGCGCAAGGGCCGTTATTCAAACTGCCAATCAGTTTTATTAAGGTAAGTCAATATAGGCCAGTCAAGGTAGCAACCACTTTCTGTAATAACTATGAAGATGATCGGACACCATTAAACGCCGAAAAGTGAAAGCTTGTGAATGTTCGCTAATAATTATTATCGATGGTCATTTTTTATTTATCAATGGATAAAGTGACACAGACTACCATGCGAAACTGTTTATTGGTAGTCTGATTTTTACTACCGTAATGGTTATCAAAAATCCAACACAATCTTCTACATCAAAATATTTATGTAAGAGCAATAAGACTAACACCTGCTCATTTCTATTAACTAATAATAACTATATGTTAAATATTTTTTATTATTTTACATACCACAATGCGGATAGTCTATTTTCCAACTACAGGCTTGAAACGTTTGGATTGTTCTTAGATAACGTTGTAAGTCATGACCTCAAAAATTATATCAAAATACACAGGAATTCCAGTATTTAGTGTACATTGTTTCGCACGAAGAGAGAAAACGAGTTAAATAGTACTTCACCACGTCCACCTGATTGTAGTTATAAATGCTATAACAGCAATTTAATACCACCCACTAGGTTTGCGTGTTTCTATGATATATTATTATGACGTAGCGTTACGGTATATTTCATTGTTGGTGTAACGAATTGGCGTTGAGGTTTGCCTGTGGAAGGCTGCTTTACATTTAGGCTTTATTCAACATATCTAAGGCACAGTGGCCCCAATCACAATAGGAGATACGCCCAAATTTACATCGGTGTACGCTCGGGTCCACAGCAAAAGCACGCGCTGCGAAGTGAAAGTGAATAGCGCGCACGTACGGCCGGCCCGGAGCCCCAATAAGACGACACCGCCGTCCGCATACTTCAGCAATTACCACGAGGAAATCAGCACCGTTCCGCCAAGTCGCTCCCAAAGCCCAGACTCAAACAGACAGCCATCGAATATGCCGACCGAATTTCAAATGATTAGGAATAACCAATCAAATCAAAGTGTAGAAACAACGCGTTATAATTATACCGATTTTCTGCAGTAAACAAGCAATGTAATTACACAAGCATACATTATTAATCAAGCCAAATGGGCAAAATGTGTTCAACGATTTACGCACTCCAGTGAAATTCGTTGGACTATGTTTGATGAATTACTGAACCTATATCTACACAAAGTTGACCTATTCAGTATTTCATATCTTCAGGGGATATCAATTGAATGTATTACCAACCCTGACCCCAAGGTTGAATCGAGCACATGCAACCAGCCGGCCTCAGGTATTGATTTTAAGGCTCTTCTACATTTGTTCCGGTATGCGATAGATCGTGCGAATTTGAGCGTTACGTAACGATTAGTAACATTGTTTAATTTGAACTGTCTAATCGTTTCGGAGCTACTGCTGAATTTAGCAGACATATTGAAAATAATCTAATATTTCCCGCTAATTGTTTTTTTTCGCACCGTATCGTTCAGCATCCAGTTGTTCTCAGAATTAACCTCAACAGTAACACCATTGAGTAAACCAGAGGCTATGCTCAATCGAACTAGATGTTCGGCACGCGCATTAATTTTGTCTTGTCTCGACGAGTTCATAAATGGGATAGACTGGCCAGTGAACTAGTTTCTGCATGGGTTGTATTCGAGTAAACATAACTAATATTGCCTTGTATTATTCAGTCCATAGGTGAGTATGGTCGAGACTGGATAGTTTATCATGCTGGCCAAGTACGCTGTGAACTTCACAGAACTTCAATACAAAATGATAAAGGTTTCCCAACGATTTTTAATTTCTGAGACTTATTATTTGGACATAATACTACTTTGAAAACATTATAATAGGTTCGAATAAGAGATCTCTAATATAATTGTTAGTTAAGTATCTTTCTTTTGGCTTTCAGATCTCATGCAAGGTACACATGTATAGACTATACATGTGCTGAAATCAGTGGTTTAACATTGTATTAATCATTTACGGAATGTTAGAAAGTTGCTGTTACATCATGAAGACTTAGGAGCGGATTACCGACTACCATTAAATTAAATATTGTGCACAGCCTTCGCAATTTTAAGTATGCACAGGTGGATTACGAATAGGCTGTGACACAACACAATGATATAAATTTCTCAGAGAATACAACCAGATACAAATTTCCAAATTCATTACATAATTCTGAAAAACGGCATAATGAGTTTGCACAGATGATCAATTCTAGACAAATTAAAAGTAAAATTGGACGTTTTGAAAACACAAGCAATTATCGCTCTGCGATTTAGCCCCTTTTTTTTTTTCGGACAAGGCCTCCAAAGAATGGGCCAAGTTTAATTCGAGACGTGGACACTGAAACAATAGGCCTATTCGAGATCTTTTTAAACTGGCTGAGAGTACCACAGGTCGTCCTTGTGGCGAGTGTAAACACTATTGTTTGATCACGTGGCTGCACCCATTATAATCTCATTAATGGGTTCACGCTATTGCAGTTTTGCTATTCGATTGCTACTGCGGAAACAATGTCTGTCATATAAACACTTATTTCAGTAAATCTGAGTTATAGAATACCCAATGAATGAAAGAACTAAACTACACAAAGATCTTGATAGTGGCATTTACCGTACTCAATATAAAAAGTCTTTGATTTATTCAAGAAAAATATGTAAATAAAATCGATTAATGTCACGATTCAAGTCGAACAAGGTTCTAGAGAAGGTTAAATGAACAAAATTTTAAAATGACCAATACGGAGAAATCGTCAGTCTGATGGTAACCTTCAGTGATCGATCAAGCACGACAAGATGAGCAAAATGCGACCGGGAAACCAAACCTAGATGAAGGTTAATGAGTGATTTGTGAACCCGAGATATCTCTTCGTTGCTATGTCGATGATACGATGCCCGTAGTTAACAATCATTGCTCGCGATCGTACATCATACATATACCTATATACTTGGGGTAATTGGCCTGAGCCTGGCCTGAACCATACAACTGTTAAACAACGGTACATTTTGCAATCCCTGACAACTTAAATTTAAAACATATTGTCTTCATAACGAAGGCGTTTTATATTCGACACCTGAGAGTTATCTGATTTATCAAAATATATTTTTTTTTCGTACAAAATCGAATCCTGTTTTCAAGGACTGTAATAATGTTCGGTAAACCGTTGGTGAAGGTAGTAAAGTGTTGGGAGGCCAACGACCTGACCGAGTCAAGACTTATTCCAACTAACAATGTGAGGAATATTCAATTTTACAATGCAGAGCATTGGGTTCAATGTACATAGTAGTGGATGAGTCATTAGATGCAAAGATAAATCGATACTAGAGTTGGCGATATGTAGTGTTATTTGTGTTATTCAGTCAAATAATGCGCATACTATTAGAACAAGGAAGTGATAATGTGAAGTTATGACAAAAACTTGGCTTGATACAACATTCGTTCGGTGTGGCGTAAAGGCATAATCGCAAAGGGGACAACGGCCGTCGCACCTGTGAGGTGCACTCCACATGTTCCCACTAGCGACTGGAACTGTAGCTATTTTTACACGTCCACTCTATCTTATTTACTATTCTGGTCTGCGACTCATTGAATTGTGGTTATTATGTGCAAGTTGGATATGTGCCAGCGAGTCTCGGACCTAACACACCGATACAGAGATATTCGAGGAATGATGGCGAAGCGTTTTCAGAGAACAGTATTTCAGTATTTATCTCAAACGTATTATTCTTAAGCACATTAAAATCACAAAGCCAAGGTTTAGCCGCTATAACCTACTTTCGGCGTTTACGTGAACACAATTTAACATTGTATGTAATTCGCAGAGTATACGTTTCCGCGTATTTCGTATCACAACCTTAGTGATACAGGAAAAAAATATTAGGGCATGACACTTTAGATTTCGAATAAGGTTGTCGGGGTCGTTTACATACGATACGAGCAAGTGATTCTCGAGGCGTAAGAGAAGAGATCACGTCAAACCGGCAAGCGAGTCGAGCGGTGGCAACAAGTAAACCGGTCGAAGGCGCCGGGCGGCGCCGGCATCGGGCGCGGGGATCGACCGGGGATTAACACCGTGTAAACAAAATGCATTAGCTACGGTTTTTGCAACAATCACATTAATAGACCAAGTTTGATTCTGAGTCTTGTAATATCTAGACTAGTTGAATTTAATATTACAAAGAGAGAGGCAAAGCCATAATAACATACTACTACATGTAGCATACAACACAAAAGATAGCACTACGTTAGTGCTATCTTTACGCACTTGTTGACATGTCACGTCAATTAATAGCTTCACACGGAAAATCAATAAACAAATAAGACGGTGGACTGATGCGAGGAAAATGTAGGCTAGTAATCTAGTCAGCGGCGACAGTACTATAAGGGCAGAAGTAAACAATGACACTGAATGTCAATCCAGTCTCCTAGTTCGTGCCCAAGACGTCTAGATGACGAGGACGCTGCGTGTAGGTACGTGACGGCGTGTGATCCGCATTTAATTTGTTTTTTGAAATATTTTAGGGTAAAAAGTTTAATAGACCACCGACCGCAGCGTCAAGCAGCTAATCGAAATCGGTTAAGTGGGTCATCATATAATTTCGCAAGCGTATCGAGTGCCGCAAGCGTTAACTGGTACGGCTCAGGCGAGTCAAGGCCCGTGCGGCGGTGGAGC
This sequence comes from Hypena proboscidalis, assembly GCA_905147285.1. Lineage (NCBI taxonomy): Eukaryota > Metazoa > Arthropoda > Insecta > Lepidoptera > Erebidae > Hypena > Hypena proboscidalis. The sequence goes on from LR990140.1 coordinate 14,199,866, forward strand.
CAACAAGATCCTGACGATGCTGCACTGTCGTATTTTACATACTTATTAATAGAGACCGGATAATATGCAACTTAAAAAGCTTGAAATATGCATGCAAATATGCATGAAAAATGCCTAAAATATGCACGAAAACTGACAGAATATGCAACATTAAATGAGTTTTTTTTGTTTTGTAAATATTATTCCTTTAGATTTAAGTATTTTGTTAGTAAATACTTGTCTTATTTATGTTTTACTTTATTATGTATGTATCTTTTTAATTTATTGTTATTTGATAAAATAAAAAAACTATTAAGTTTTATATTTTTTATTAAAAAATCAGCATACATTTATAGAAAACTATCCACGAAGACACACTTTTTTTTTCGGGAGGCATTGTACACACACAAAAACTTTTAACTGCAGGTGAATTATCCGAGCACGAGCGTGTCAACAATCAAAGTAATAATGACATGCATATGCATAATAGGTGGGAGAGTAGCGCGGTAGGCGAGCGCGCGGCGGCGCGATCATTTGTCTCTTTCATTTTTTGAGTACCTACCCAAAACAAAATACGCGCGGCTGCCGAGTGCGCTACGCTCGAAAAATACCTACCTACTGTAAATTATAGCAATAATATGCATCATCACTAGATATTAGTAAAAATATGCTATTAGCCTTGAAAATCGCTTAAATATGCAAATGCATATGCAAATATGCAAATGCATATTATCCGGTCTCTACTTATTAACAATTATCCTTACTTAATGACATCGTTTGCAATCCAAATTTTATTGTAGCTTCGGATCAAACTAGATCACATTCTCATGTTACCATTTAGGCCATCACGTTTTCTACACCTGTTGTGTGACTAATGTTTTGTTCAGTAAAATCTGAGCATGTTTTCTGAACACATCAATTTATTTTATAGTAATCGTTAATCGCGACAGCCATGCAAAGCTATGCGTGTGTTATTATTAATAAAATGTTTCTTAACATTTATTTGAAGCGTCATTAGAGATAAGGTCATTGAATTATGTAAAACGTACAGAGAAATACGTGCGATGAAGACAATTGTTATATCACACATCTTGGGAAATCTAATAACAAAATACTAACCGAACTGAAGCATGTATCGAAATGACACATAGACGTTGATATACATATTACGTTATCGAAATAACAATCACATTAGTACCGTTCATAAAAAACGCGAGGTCGAACTATAACGTTGAGGACAAATAGAGACCTTACACTGAACTTGACTTTTGAGGAGAATGTTTTAAGAGCCCTATTACAAAAAAATGCGTATGTGCAAGGTTTTCGCCGTCGTAATTGTATACTTTTTGCTGTTTATTACTTAAAAAAATTACATTATAAAGATAGCCCATTTCTTCGTCTTAAACATTAATACAACAGATATTATTTTTTTAATTTAATTATGCAGTAATCATCATTCTGCTGATGTATGATTCAGTAAAAGAGGGGAACAGACCTTGCTTGAGAGCTCTAATTTGTAAAAACTGGCTAACACTGCCCATCAAAATATTATTTTTTGTATTGAATGTATCCTCTACTAACATCATTATAAAATATATTTTTAATATTGACCTTTTATGAGTATAAAAAAAGGTCTGGAATTGATACAAGTTTTAATCAAAATTACCTCAAAACAATTCAGAATATCTCTGGTATTTCGTATTATTTCAATATAAAGTTTTTACTAAAATAATATTTCACTTTTGCTTTATCCTATAAATTTTTTGTTTTATTTAAAATTGCTATAGTTATTTTGTAATAAATCAAATAAAAGTAGTACTTATTTGACTGCGCCGGGGCGATGCAATCAGATGCGCACGAGCGCTTGTCGAGGTTGGACCTATGTCAGTTTATTTCGTGCGCTAGTGTGCGTAACTAGGCAAGTAAACGCTACGTCAGTGTGTGTGCGTGTGAGCATCTCATAGTAGGATCGCGATTTCTTGATCATTGTGAGTATAATATTATTTTGGTATTGTGTGTTGTAGTAGCACAATTATTTTACTTCTTTTGTATTATACAGATAATTGCGTTTTATTGTAGTTGTGCTACAGTCAATATGGGTAAATGTAAATACCAATGCTTAAGGAAACGTAAAAGGCATAACATCGAAAACCTGAGCAAAGCTAGAGAAGCAAGGTATGTATTTAATTTCTTTTTCGTCGTTATTTAATTGGTCGTGTTTGTTATGAATTGTCAGAAGGTTCTAATGAAAAAAAAAAAGAAAGGACATCCGCTCCCCTCAATACCTACTTTTTCGGCGTGTTCGAGAAAGTTCTTATGAAAGAAAAATAAGAAATTTGCTCATATTTCCCATTTCTATTAAAACATACTTATACGGGGTGGATGCGACATAGCGACATTTATTGAAACCACAGCTTCTATACATGGTAAGTATCAATTTCCACCGGATAAAAATTCTCTGGCGAAAAAAAAAAAATCACGTTCTCCGAACAATTTGAACATTGCGATCGTGCAATTTGTTCGGAAGACGTGAATTTTTTTTGCCAGAGAATTTTTTATCCGGTGGAAATGCATACTGGCCATGTATAGAAGCTGTGGTTTCAATAAATGTCGCTATGTCGCATCCACCCTGTATATTCATAATTTATATTTTTTTATAGAAATAATAAAAAACAGAATCTGGAAAACTTTGAAGCTTCAACATCTAGCAACATCAATAAAACTAAGGACATGGTAAAATAATGAACTTTTCTTAATATGAAATACTTCGTATTGAAAATTTAATTTATTTCATGCTTTTTTTAATTTTTTAGACTTTTGACAGTGAATACGCAGACTTCGACACTAATGATAATTCAATAATTGAAGAAACAGATATAGAAGAAATATCTGTTAACTGTAACGCTGACAAGGTATATATATTATACATTGTATACCAAATAGTTTGTTAAAACTTAGGCAATCCCCTTAAGTGATCTTTGTTTTACGCTACACAATGTACTTTTATATCTTTTTTCTAGGTAATGCTTCGTTTGGGAAAATTATTTAATATTATGTTTTTTTTTTTAATTTTTTAGAGTGTTGACAATGAAAATCCAGGCTTCGAGACTAATGATAGTTTAATCATTGAAGAAATAGATAAAGAAGAAATATCTGTTAACCGTAATGATGAAAAGGTATGTACGCTAACTAGTTGCTTAAGACTTAGGAAATCCCTATTATAACTAATCTTTGTCTTAAGCTACACAATTTACTTATATCTCTTTGATGGGTAATGCTAATGCTTTATTTTGCCTTGTTCACAGGATAATATAGATATTCAAGGAAGACGCTTAATTGATTTTCGTGGGTACACCTATTATAGTAGAACTTTTTAAGTAATAATTTTATATTGCATTACAACTAATAGCATAAACCTCTTTTCGCAGAATATCGTTTGTCATAAACTCATTTAGCATACATTGGAACCCATAATTCTGTAAGTCAGAATCATCTGTACGCATAATTTTGATATCCATAATAATCACAATGTATAATCATCACATCGCAGAAAGTTCAAAACCAGATTCATCTTTTGGCATATACTTCTTATCCATAACTATTTAAAAGTAGAACCATCATTTCGCATAATGCTTACAGCAAGAATCATCTTTTATGATTATTTATATATAAAACAAATCGTCTTCAAAATATTATAAATAATCAGTCGGACTACACAGAAGTTGGGTACCTTAAAGCAATAGGAGCTAATATAAGATTAGTTTAATTTTGTTTTCTGATTAATTTAATTGTTTTTTTTTTTTAGTAATTGTAATAAATAAAAGTTGATTTAATGATAATTATTTGGTTTTTATATCCTTGCCCATGAGAGCATGTTCATTTCTGGTCATAAGAGGTCACAGTTCTAACCTAACCTAACCTACGCATTTTTAACGAAGAAAGTAACCCAATCTATATTATTCTAATTGAAATTCTATGATCTTCATAGTATGCCTAGTCAAATTATGCCAAATAATCTGTACTCTAAATGAACGTTATGCTAAATGAAATTATACAAAATTTTACCTATGCCAAAGGTAAATATGCCAATAAAAATTCTACTATCTTAAATGTATGCCATTCTAAATTCGGTCATAAGCACATTATGCCTAAAAATATTTATGTCAAATATTTTTTATGCCTAATAAATGATCGACTAAAGAAGTTTCTGCGAAGTCAGTTATCCCAAATAGGTTTCGGAGTATCAAGTTTCTACCAAATAGACCGCACCCGATTTTCGTTTCTTCATGAATCAGTTGGTTGCAATTGATGCGCATAGCGAAAAATTGTCATCAAGTCACTATAGTAAACGACACTTATCGACATATTATAATGTATGTATTTATTTTTGTGGATCACACCTACTTTAGCATAATGTTCACGTACTGTAATATTTACTTTATATTAAGTTTCATAATGTTATCAAAAATATACGAAATAAAATAATTTTAATGTGTTTCAATTGACTAAATGTTGTAAAACTGATATACCTGTTATTGATAAGGAGCCAATTCTGCAAACTACTAAACTGGTAAACTGAAAAAATACTTTTTATTCTAACAACAAAGCATACTTTACGATTCGTTTACCGTGGAAGTGCCATAGGAAATCATACTACAGCGGATCAAGATTATTTAGTCACTGTTCACGCAACATGACTGTGCATCGAGTGTCGTAACTTGCCGCGCGGTCGCAGAAACACCTAATTTGGCGCAACGTAAAAATGTAATAGGGCTCTTAAGAAGGAAAAATTGTAAAGACGCCGAATAATTCGCAATATAAGCGGTATTTCAGAATATTAGCCTGGCAGTTTATAAAACAATAACCTGCAGGTTTTCCCATTGTTATTTGTTACTTATACACGAAACGACAAAACAACATTTAAGCAAATGTAAAACGTTTTATTTGTACAATCGAAATTAAAGTTGAATTAACATACTCGCAACGTTAAATTCTGTTGTGTGAACATCACGTATAATATAATGTCTGTGTACTTGTTATACTGTTACGTTTATAGAATGTATTACTGAGTCATTGAAACAATACCATCGCAAAACTAAAAAGCTTCTTAATTCGGTAAATGTAAAATCAATGCAACTTACCCCTTCATTTCCGGATAGGAACTGTATTTTAGGTTTTGCCAATCTGTCCTGAAACAGAAAAAAATATTGATTAGTATCTCCAATCATAGAATATGCATATTTCCTAATCTGTTTCTTTGTTGGAAATAGGTATATTTTCCCTTCTCCAGCAGTAACACAGAACAAAAAAGGGAACACAGAATTTAAATAAGCGCTTCTCAATTATATTTCTAATATCGGATTATCCCGTATGGTTTCGCTGATTGGATTAATCTCTGTAGACAATAAATTAACTATTATAGGTTTTAATATGAATGTTGAGAAAGCAAAAAAAGTATCCATCCATCGTTTCTGCCTACCCTCGCGCGATAAAGGCGTGATTCAATGTATGTATGTATGTTTTAATAACTTATCAACTGACATCATCGTTAAGGAAGAGCTCTTAAATAAATCATTATGATAACTAGTAAAGGAGATGATCGAGATCATCTATCAGGAATTATCCCTCCAGGCATTGTTCAAACCCTCTAAGAGGCACATAAACAGATGTATATCCAAATATTTCCATTATAAATCAGTACCGATGCAAAACATAAACAAGGTCTAAGATTGGCTTGAATGTAAATTGTAAGGAAGACGCCACGTCAAAAGAAACGTGTATTTTCGCTTGATTAAGTTATTAGAACTGTTAAACATTGAGCATAAGTGCTGTTTCCTGCCATTTACATAGTTACAAACAGTAAGAGATAATTGCATGTTTAAATAACAAGCAAACTTATGCATTGATTTTTCCCCATGCAAATATGAAATTGAAAGGTGATAAAATAATTTAATGAGGGGACCTTTGTTATTGAAGGCTGGTTTACATTAATCCAGTAGGTGTATGCTTTTTCAAGGAATTTTAGCGCTAGGTGGACATTTATTTACATCTAGCTGACCCAACAAACTTTGTCCTATCTAAACTTTAAACATTGAGTTCGAATTGGTATAATTTGCCGCAATTTTTAAGAACCTTCTCCTGACAGTAACAAATACAACAAAAAAAGAATTAGCAAAATCGCACCAGGCGTTTACGCGTGATGCGATGACCAAGGAATATATATGGGTTCATTTTTATATATATATATAGATATAATTTTGACATTTGTGACATAATAACAAAGTCTATACTGATCCAGCCCTGAAATGCCTTGAAACTAGAGTATTATTGTTCTTTCTACAGGATCAATGTACCTTAATAGTCAATATAAATAGCTATTTGTTAATATTGTGATAAAGCAGAACTCTAATAAACGAAAACGGCAGTAAATTCGTATTCGTATGATGTTTAATTTGACTAAAACAGAAACGCATTGCAGTAATATCGACCGATATATTGTAGTTTTGCTGCGATGCGATAATAGAAATATTACAATGCTATGGTATGACGATGCATTAATGGCCACATTGCTACAGTACTGTTAAATAACTAAAGGCGACTCATTCTGATTCCACCGAAGTAAAATAAGTACATGGGAGAATGGATCGAGGATGTAAATCTTCTGCTTATTTAAAGTAACAATATAATTACAGCCTTACTACCAAATTACATGATATTACACCCTCACTTACTGATGACATCAGCAATAAAGACTAGCTTGAAATACAACACTTATTAAAAAAAAAACTGATATTTTATGACTCATAAAGGTAGAGTTTTTATTAGTGCCCGTTTTGGTAATAATGCGGACTAGGTCAATTCCAAATTTTAATCTTAAACTTTAAGCAGTTGTTTGTAAACTTACATTATTGGGTAAATATTTAGTCTGGCTATAAGTTTGGACTCATAATGAAAATTCTCAAGCGTATTATTTGGTGATAGATGTTATCGGGCATTACGCTGTGAAACTGAGCATTTGTAGTACAATAATACAACTTATTTCAGTAGTTTTACGGCACAAATTACATTGACATGTAATTATTGAAATATTTATTTCGACAATTAGTAGCTTATTGTGTTACCTAGGTGTTGACGTTATTGTGTGCGTCGACAGACAGGAAAATACAAAGATGACGCATCGGGGGTTTACAATGCGTTATTATATTGAAATTTACTTGTATACAAGACCAATTATATTGTATTTTATAAACTTTATAAAATATTGCTTTTGTGGACTAATCCTAAACGGAAACTTTTTAGAGTATGTAATGGAAAACTTTCAATCACAAGAACTTTCTGACAATATCATAGGCACAATTGAAAAATTTGTGCCTTAAATATTTCCGGCTTAGAAGGCCCAAGGCTTAAGAATCATGTTAATAATCACTGAAAATCATTTCCATACATTTGCGGTTTTCTTATAACGTGTGTGTTACCAAAACCAGCATGTTTCCAAAATTATATTTAACAACAGTTACATTCAGTCCAGTTCAGTGGTAACCCTACCCTCCGAATATTGTAGAGGCAGACCTGCCTCTACTGTAGCTCAGACTATAGTAACGACTATTGCACATATTTTACACCATTCGGTATAATAAACATGGGTGTCATGTGGTAATTTGTCTGTCAAGAAAACGGGATGCATAAAAGCAAATCGCACTTAATATTTGTGCGGATAAATAGCTGGAGTCAAATTTCCACATAATTACACGGCATAACCTAATGAAACGTCGTAATTAGACGACAAGAAGCCAAACTAGTTGGGCAACGAGTTGGGTCGGCCACAATAAGCAAGTGTCGGCAAGTCGTGGCGTTGCACAACCGGCGATGGTCGAACGCGAGAAACATAACTAGGCTGGGCGGCAGAGCTGATGATGTAAACTTAAAAATTGCTTTAGTTACTTACTTAACCGCAAAACTCAATGTGAAATTACATTGCCATCTAGACACGGAGCGGGAAGGGATGACCCGGAACTTGAGATGCGATGGTTAGCATTTACGGCCGTGACTCGCGATCTCATGACGGTCAAGCAATTACTATGCGAATACGAATTCAATAAATCGACAAGAGTTATCAAATCTATTATAATTCTATTTGAATATTTTGCTAAACATTGCTTTATGGTTCTTTCAACGTTTTCAGTCATGGTACGTTAAGCAAATTGTCAGCTATAAATTTAATATTGATATTGGTCGCAAATGTCAAACAAGTTATAAACGGCAAGGTCGGCTCTAATAAAATTTATAAATCAGAACATACTAAGCACGTCAAATAAGCGTTGAAACAGCTACATTAGTCGCAAAAGACGAACTAATTAATTCGTTTCACTTTAAAGGTATATAAAATTACGTGTAGAATCTAAGACCTATTCTTTAGTGACTAAGTTCTTAAGCAGACCACTTTAAATTTAAACAGCCATAGGCCTGGGAACAGCTTTGACAATTTTAATCTAATGATGCGTTTTGTACTGATCTCAACCAGGTAAATGTTGCGGATGACTATCAGCTATGCCTGCTGGACCTGGAATAGTATGATCTGCCAACAATAGTAACAATACCGCTGCAGTATACAATTTGGTAATTGAAAAGATAAGATGATGATGTTTTTTGTTTGCGTTTGAAACTCGATCACAATTTTTTAGCATTAAGCAGCAATTTGCAAAATAGGTGCGCTTCATGCTGAAACTAAATTAACTAGGTATACAATTTGTAGCAGGCAAATAGAATCAGATAACTATACGTAACCATGTATACGCGATAATAAGTATTATTTTGCAGAGTAAAAAAAATATAAAAGCAATTTTGGCCTTGTGTTGAATTGCTGCGTTGTGCGGTGTGAGGCAATAAAATACCTGCACAAAGTGACCTTAACGGAATATACCGATGACCTTTAGCAAATAAAAATAGATATTATAAGCTTTTACAAACTTGCGTTTAAGAAGCATTGAAATCCTGTCAGATTACCTCTAAGGTAATGTTTTGAGCTACTGTATAATAAAATAAGAAATGTACGTAAATAATTTTCAAAAATGAACAAAGTTAAAGAGAGCATACATAGAAATGGCAGAAAATATCCCAAGTATAAAAATGGCAAGCTTCAGAGTCAGTGAAACAGCAAATAAAATAAGGATAAATTGTATATTAGAGATGACATGGCTAAATAAAATGACGGGTGTGTAATGACGTCAAACTATTTGTATGAATGCTTTATTATTTCCGAGTATAGAAATATAATTCTGCATAGTGCTAATTTGGTCCAGTGTAGGGCAATAAGTGAAGGTTAGTATAAAAAGTTAGTAAAATCAGATCTTGTCTGGTCGTCAAATTCCCTTTCTCAGTCACTTTTGCTCTAGGTGTATCTCGCAAGCCGCGAAGAAGTTTGACGTTTGGTATAACACCATACAGGGACTAAATCCGATGAAATGGTGAACATTCACGTAATTACAAATCACACTAATATAAATTCTATGACTAGGTAGTCCTCCTCTGTCAAACGTATTCCTCATGTCTGAGGGTCGTGACCTCCTTCATCCAAAAGACTTGATCTCACGATCTAACGTCATCTTAATCTATCTTCTACTCGGTAGTATTTAAAATTTAATTTCGAGTAATAAAACTGTTTAAAAGGTTATATTATGAATATGACATAAATTGCAATAGAAAATAAACTTTATGAACATCGAATTGGGTTTTCAAAGCGGATAATATTTACAATAATATGTAGATAGCCATTAAGTTATCTCCCTAGTATCAATTGAAGCAATCCAGGACATGAATGATCCTTCCTAGATGTCAAGTGCCTGCAGTTGTCACTTATCACTTTATAAGTTGCTTTGCCCGACAGGGTCCGCGATGATATGTATTTATTATATTATAAGACCTGTAAAACATTGTGGAATGCAATAAATATATTGAGTTTCGAGTATCATTGGGTTTACTGAAATATCTCTTTTACTTAGATATCCGTTAGAAAAAGGCAATCAAGTATACAATGGTATAAAAGTTAATTAACAAGTTTGGTATTATAACATTAAAATTGCTATCTAAAAGGAAAATGTTGCACATTTTGGAAACAAATTCTCGATATAAATCGTAAATACGTTTACTTTGATAATAATAGTCACAGTTATGCCCAGTTTAAAAAGTATTTAACTAATGTTTTACGTACATCGATAACCTTTAAAAACCGCATTAAACAAAATCAAGTTACGTAAATGATAACGTAGTCTTGTACTTATTAACATAGACTGCATATTTCTATGGAGTCAAGCAGTCTAGAATGTGTGATTAATAAGAACTAACGTAAAAAATATGACGTCGAAGAAGCTTGGGACCATTGCACTATATATTCGGATTAAGTTGTTGTCACCTCGCAACACATACATAGGTACTTGTATTTAAAGTATTTGCAATAAAATGCCTTATTAGTAGAATTGGACTTTAGGCACTTTTTAATAAGCACGTAAATATGTTACTTGCAGTTTTACTTATTCAGTTGACGTCTTGTTTGTTAGTTCTTCTTCTTCGTCGTGTCGATGGCTGAGTCAAATTTTATTTTTTCTTTTATTTTATGTTTGTTAGTGATTGTTTTAATAGTCTGATTTATGTAATAGTGTTAGCTGTTATTTTATAATTGTGTGACGAATTTGGAGTAGCGGAGATTTTACTAAAGTTCTCGACTAAATTCGAATGTCACAATGCTCACAATACATAGTGTATGCACTTTTTAAAATGTGTTAGTTTCATGGCAAGCATTAAATCATTAACTTTTTTAAATGCCGCAACTGCCAAATAGGAAAAACAAAGGTTACAATGAAGGAAAAGACAAAAAAAAGTGTTATAAAAACGTAGTTTAAATTTGTTAAACCGTGAAAGGATCTTCCGTTAGCGTATTTTAAATAATATCAAGTCTCGGGGCGCCTACCTGAGGAACGGAATCCGAGAAGAGAACTATAAAATGAAAGTTGTTCTCGTCTAGTTTTGTATTACGTCGCTTATAATACTCCTATAGTTCTATACGACTTTTTTACTAAAGCCCGTAATTAATAGTAATCAATTCACGACATACTAATTTGAATAATAATTGTTAATATTACTTATTTTCTAGCAATTAGTTGAATATGTTATCATGAACTGGTTGGCAGAGAATTCAAAATATTAAAGTTAAACAAGGCACTACAAACGAATTATATTTATTTTTTATAACGAATGTGGTATGTAAATTTTTTGTTTTGTTTACAATTATGTGGCCCGTATAATGTTAATACGTGTACTGTGCAGTATTTTGAAATTAATTTTGTTAAATTTATACCACGTGAAATAAAACAACATTGAATCTTTTCATTTTTAAAAACAAATTGGCAAATGCTACTTTTCGAGTTCTTACGATATTATAAAATTGACACACTAACCAACCAGGGATTTTTTTTTGTGTCAGGAAAATAAGTTTTATAAACATTATGATTACATTGTAGATAGTTTAAATATTAATTAGCGAGATACACGTGATTATTTTTATTAACGATTCATCAATATGATTACGGAACTGTATACTGTTGGTATAATCAACATTTTACAGTGTTCTATAGGTTGTCTTGTCTATAATAGACCGCATCATTCCGTGTCGCAGCTAGTCGCGTTTACTAGCGGTTGACCCCACAACCTTTGATGAAATATTAACGAAGTTACGATCGCATCCTTTGTACATTGACTCCATAGCGGCATGGTCCTTAAGGTTGCTTATAACCGCCCCATTTCTAATCATCCATCCTTTTCTACAACACGTATGTAGAAGGGGAGGGCGCCCCCACCTACCGTGAACGATAGCAACCTTCATAAAAACATCACATGATTCGTATACGCATTTCTTGGGTTTACTGCCGGTTTATGTCTTTATGGGACTGGGTCCATCTCTTTATGCCTGTTCAAACAATTAGGGGTAAGCCTCTTTATAACACCCATCAGCCTGCGATTGGCTGACGTTTTGCAAACTGCGGTTTTGCAAAACAGTGTAGCCAGTTAATATATTATCAGTAGGTAATTAGAAACGAGTACATTATTTTCGCAACTTACGACTTTTTACATTTGAGCTTTAATATAATTTGCCACCACAGACAGTTTAAATTAAATAAAATAAAATATAGGTAATATACCTAAATCTAGAAAATATCAAAATCTTTTAAGTCCTAAGATCTTAAAGGCGCCTAACCTGATATCGATTCTCGTTTTAATAGTTATTTTATTAGATAAATTTATATAAAAACATGTCTGTATGTATTAAACATATTACAGACATAATAATAAACCATATTTCCAAAGTTAGAATAGACTAACTTGTTTGCGTGGGTGTCCTAGATAACGCCTTCAATTTAACATTATTAACAGTTAGATAATTTATTATTAATGAAGGGTTTTTACGAAAAGGATAGCAGTTGATCTTTGATAAATAAGCTGTTGATGCTGATTGTGATGATAAGCGATATATAGCGAAGAATAAATTTTTGATTCGGTATAATGTTATTAATACTATAATAGTGATTAACAGATGTTAAGCTTAGCTTTCTTTTTCTGATAGCATCAATTTGACTTGATTGATTTTCTTATAATAACACCAGAAGGCAAGGCTTCTAATCACGTTCATTAAAAGGCATCTTAAATCCGATTCAAGTTAAAAAGTTTGGGATAAAAATAGATTTAGGGGAGGCAGTTACTCTCGGTCTCGAGTCTAACATCTGTTCGCAAGTAACTGCTTAGGGACAACCAGGTGCTTAGACCCGGGGGACGGAGGGTGCGACGACCTCGGGCCCTATCGGCCGTGCTCACCGTCACGCAGACGTCACTTCCTACCCATCACATACCAATAATGACTCTCCTACCATGAATTTAAAGAGCAAAATTGATAACGTCATAAACCTGTACAGATTAGCAACAAATTCATTATTAATTTATTCTTAAGATTTTGAAAAATTCTTGCTAAAGATTGTTTAAAGATATTTTCCATTTACTGTTGTGTATAGTTTTTACTTTCGTTTGTTGCTGACCGAAAATTTCATTTTATTACTGAGATGACCCTGATGTCAAAGCGGGATGATAATATTATCTACGTTTTTTGTTGGCAATTGGCAGTTCAGTTCGCTACAAATAGAATGCAAATTTGAGACAATTATTCTATAGTGTTACATTATGATTAAAAAAAATACTCAAATAACACAGCAAAGCGACTTCTTCCGTAATAAATTTGAAGATTTTAACAACTTCATGCTCAAGTTCAAATAATGACATACTTTTAGTGCCTGCCTACAACATGGATATCCGGTACAGATACCTACATTTCAACAACGCACGTGACATTAAAAGTATTTACATAAATGGGCTCGTATGTCTGGCTATTTGCTTCCATCAATTCTAATAAAACTGAAATACGACCTGCGCAGTGAGTCTACAAAATTAGCTAATAAGCAAGGAGTAAATTCTCATAACATGTTATGATTCATTCAATCAAGCGTAGGGCCATATTCTTCTTCTGAAACGATACGCTGGACACTCATTCGGCAGTTACAAAAGTGATTCATGGATGGCTTTCAATGCATAGAAAAAAGGCCAGGTGGCACGCTTACAAAGCAGCAAACAAAAACACGGCCACCAAACCTGCCGTATATCACTGACAGGTTTGAGGGAATTTCGATTTTGGCAGGCTAGGGAGAAAGTTGATAATTGTTTAGCAGGGGAAAATAATGGGTGCCCGTGATCTTAGGCCAACACAAAAGATATGTATCGCAGTTAAACACGTGCATGGGCCGAGGAATCGTAATCAGGTGGGCGACCAGCTTGGGGCGACGTTACAAAACTGTTTTCACATGCTGTTTGGACCTTTTTATCGTCTCCCTCTTTTTGTATTGGGTACGCACTCAAATTATGCAAATATTACTGCAGCCGACTGCTATTATCATAATAAATTATTGCATTTCTGAATATGGAAAGGTTATTAAATACAATATTTTAAAGCCTTGATACAACATGGTATGTGCAAAATCGTGTTAAGATTAGTTTCATAAATATTCAATTGTGCAGTGTATCAGAAATTTGCTGCAACACCTTAAATACCTTGGACCTGATTCTTTAAGTCTAATATAACACGTCACGACTTATAATAAGAATATTCAATGGCCGCGTAATGTGCGCCAAATACATTTAGCAAAGCGCTGAATGTTATCAATATCTTATCGCCTAACAGACAATAATTATTAATTCTCACTGATATTAAAGTTTTCAAATAAAAATAAATGATAAGCGTAAGAATGGCATAAATGATGACAAACATGTAAGAGGTGCACTGTTAATATGATATATATCAGCTAAATACCATGTCTACCTCACACATCCTGTAGGTGGTGTGGCGTGACTCAGCATTTGCATACTTTAGCTAGATGAACATCTGCAGCATTAAGCCACCTGTTTACTATTATCTAACCTAACTGTTATCTCAAGTCTACCCACTTAGGCGACTACGACAAATGTAAGAGACATTATAGTATCTATTACATATAATTAATAATATTTGCACCTAAATCAACAACAACAAAAATTCAGTCTTCAACAATGAAAAGCTAGGGGATATTGATTTGTGCAGAACTTGTATTGGGGTTGGTTTAAGCGATTGTATCCAATATTTGGGACGCAGGCTTTTGCTTGCAACAGGTCCATGATATAGAAGTATAATGTATGTAGCTCCAGCCACTCCGCATCGATTTCCGGCTCCCGGATATGTGAATGCCCTCAGGCTAGTTCATGATCGACGAAAACTGCAGAGAAAGCTACAAGTGTGAGTAATCTGCCGAATAAGTTTTTTATTTGTATTAACAGTACGCATCGCTGTGTCCTAAAAGATTTGTGCGATACTACGTCACAAATAACTGTGTTAAATTCGCACCTTTCTATTTCCATTGTCAGGAATCTCGAAGACTATAGCTAACTAGAATATATTATTCCAATCTATTTACTTAGTACAGATTGTAATATATTTTTTGACGATGAAAAAAAGCAATTTCTATTTACAGCTCTGTGCGCAACTGTCAGCTATTATTTTTCAGTTCCTTTGTATAGCCCTAAGAAAGACAGCTCATCGGGTTTACGCGAGACCTTCAATTACCAGGTAACAAAACACATTTTTACGGGAGAAGATATGATTCGGTAGTGACGCTCGTTACAAAAAATCTATTATCAACCGTCACGCTTACAAGCGAAGGGAATCTCTGAAGGGATACACCGAACTGTATTGACGTAATAAACACCCACGTTAAACCGATAACGGTTTTTAGATATGTAAGGGGACAAACCGATCACCTTCGACTGGGCACAGTTCCAAACCTGGGCATTGTACTGATTTCTTAAAATATGACCTCATTATTCATACATTTCAGTCAGTTTTACGTTTAGTTTTAGAGATAAAATTGTAGCAGGATTTTAAAACAATTCTCACTCTAGACTAGTCTCTATAGCGTGTCGGGATTTTACCCACAGAAACCTAAGTAGCAATATCAAGTATCAAGTATTATAATAGAACAAAAGTGAATACCAGCAGTTTCATAGTGAACAAACACTAGAATTAGTGGATAAATTCAGTATGAACAATATTATGTAACATGATAGCGAATGTTATCATAGTAAGTAACAGCAGTGAACTTGGAACGCGTATATCATACAATGTGAACTTATTGCCATCATTAATCATAGTTGTTAATGATTTGGAACGGTGCAACTGCTGAAGAGCAATATGCTGGCAATTATACTATCTAAGCTAATGGAAATTATATACAAACATTGTTATCACTTTTGACAAATGGATATAACAATGGAAAATTTTCAATGTGAAGTTTAACTCGATAAATAAACGACTATCAATTAATAAAACACAAAACATTGAGTTTTGGTTACGTCATTTCTTTTAATGGTATCAACAACGGCATTCGCAAATTAAATAAAAATTATACATAATTATAATTACTTTACAAATTGGTCTTAAGCAAGTATTGACTACGACCTGCACTGCCTGCCATTAATCAATGACAGTGTAGTAAGTGTGACCTTTTAATAATATAAAATATTCATGCCACAACTGTATATCCTCGTTCTAATAATCGCAGTCATTTTGATAATGATGTTCTCTCATTAATAGTAATAAAACATAGATGATGAGGTGTCGTAAATCACATAAACGAGGTCACACACTGTTTGTAGGGAAAACTAGATTATCTTTACAACCGTCAACAACGCGTAAAGGAACTGAATGATGACGAAAATTGTTTTATATTGTTCGAATAGTAAACGTTCATGTAGCGATTTAAGTAACATATATATATATTCAAGAGATTTAATAAGCCGCAAAGCAATTCTTGAAATTTTGACACGAATTTCAGCTAGTTGATAATCAATATTCGTTGTAATTTAAAGATTTTAAAATAAAATGTTTAAGTGATCTGACGGCTTGGTACTTTCACCTGCGCGTGCGCCGCCCCAACATTGTCATTGCGGCTATGAGCCCGATCCGCTTACCTAATATAAGGAGTTTACGAAACTTGTGGGCCCAAACGTCTAGACACGCGCCGAGTGCTTTAGATATAGAAATAGGAGCAATCAGATGGAACAGTAGAAATGGAATTATTCAAATCATTGTAATTAGTATAATTTAGTATTATTTATTATTTACTTTTATATCATTTTTTTGTAATGTTTTGACGTGTTCAAGCGCCTCCTGGGGCCTATGAAAATAAATGATTTGAATTTGAATTTGAATTTGGTTTCGTGCATTATTAATCGTTAAATTAAACTTTATAGCAAGATCGAATATAAACAGACTAAAATATTTTAATAATCATGATTAGGAATATCAATTCAATAAAAATAAACATGAGTTTGTGTTTAAAAGTATATATATTAAAGTAAGCCATGTAGCATAATACTTATTGTTATTTAAAGGTCTTCAAACAGTGGAACATTAATGAAGGTTCATCAATAACCAAGTAACTTACAACTTATTGTGTAATTTTAGCTATTGATTTATTGTAAAATATCTTAGTAGCTGCTGCCGCGCTTTGACTCGCGTTTAACCTTACTGCTCTGTCCCCGAGGAGTTTAGCGTAACGTTAAATATCCAAGAACCTTTTTTGATAGTTAGAATATAAAACACAAAAAGAATTATTAAAAATACAACCCGTAGTTCTCAAGATAGCGCTGTCAAACAAACTAACTTTTTTCCGCGGTTTGATCTGCGTGGTAGGTACAGTGCCACCGAGTTGGGTATGCAGGGCAAAATCTTCTACGCCATAGTGAAGATTGACTGCAATAGATATGCATGTGTAAATAACATATTTAAGAAGTGTAATATACCCACTTTTTATACATGTTACTCACTTATCCATAACTGGTATAGTAAGTCTTTACTATGACTACGAAATTTTTGCCCTGCATACCTAACTCGTTGGCCCACTGTACATCAATAAAAAGTAGCCTATATTACGCCCTTTATAGTTAGTTATCTACATCAAAAATTACATAAAAATTGGTCCAGACGTTTAGAAGATTAGCCAATACAAACAGAAAGACAGACAAAAATTATAAAAACTGTATTTTAGACATAGGTATCGTGCAAACATCTTAAATTGTCATTAAAAACAGATACTTACTTTTTTTTTATTGATATTTTGATTAAGTACCTTCTGCAATATTTTATGGCTCTATTAGAAATAATAGCTTTTAGAAATGTATTAAAAATATAATTTTGTAATAGGATATGTCAGTTAAAAAGGTTTTATTATTTCTAATGTCTATAAACATGGCATTCAAATGACTTAGCTAGCATTGTATTGGCATTATAGTTATTAATTTCGCCTAATGAAGATCAAAAGGTAATAGGTAAATAGGTTAGGGTGAGGCATGGGTGGCCCAGGAGGCCATACATAAGCCGCTACATGTTTATTTTAAGAAAAAGTATTTTATTAACCAAATTAAATAGTGTGTCAAGACATTTATGCCTAAAGATAATTATGCCTTAAAGTAATTCAAATTCAAATAATTTATTTTCATAGGCCCCAGGAGGCGCTTGAACACATCAAAACATTACAAAAAATTATATAAAAATAAATCATAAATTAATAACAAATTAATAATACTAAAGTATTTATTTATATCAACAAAAATTATGGCCTAAAAATACTGTGTTTTACTGTTATGCCAAATAGCAGTAGTTATGTAGTTAAATTATTTAAGAAAAACAATATGTGAAAAAAAATAGGGAAAATCATATTATAAGTGATGAAATCTTAAGAACTATGCAACACATTTTAATTCAGTTTTTGGCAATGGATAGAGTAATTTACTATAAAGGTTAATATTTAAAATAAATGCATATTATATTAGAGAAAAGCCAAGAAAATCATAGATTTGTGATGTGACGCTTACATTGCAAATGTTGGCAAAAAAATCCCTCAAATATTTAGTACTACATATATTTATGTTATGAGACTCAAACAGATATGACACAGGTGTAAAACACATATTCCACCTGTTATTTTAGGTTCCTTTGCAATTTAGTGAGCCAGGTATGCTCCTCCTGAAATAATTCAAAGCAAATTTTCAGCCAGTTTCAGTTCGAAAGCCAGTCAGGATGAGCAACAAAACAATATACTCATTTTTAGAAACTTTTTGAGATACACATCATTCCTGCGGGAACTGGGTGATTTAGCAATATCTCCTTTGTGATCGAAGCGTGTTGCAGATATGATATTTTGATTGCCCGATCATTAACTGATAATTTTGAATGCTACAATAATATTAACACGGGATTAGGTATTTCTACCGGCTTCAACTGATTACAAATTGTTAAATGTATTTGGGATTTTCTAAAAGGAAAATCCATTGTTTAGATTGAATATTGATAGTCTTTTCTTGGAATTTAGAAATCATGTATGCTACGGCTAGTTTACTTTTTTTTGACATTATATTATATTTTATTTTAATGTTTTTTCTTTTTAATGTAAGCTGTACAAATTTAAAAGAACCAAATGTTTACACACCAAGGTGTTTGCAGTGTACAGTACCTATACACATTTTTTACGAGAGAAACAATTATATAATATAATTGTTTCTTCTAAGATGGTGAAAATCAAATCATTTTATATCTTCTCTAGTTAAGATTACAAAAATGTAGGGTTTCAATCAAATCCAATAAATTGTTTTAATTTAGCAAACAGATATTAAAATCAATCATTTATAATTTGTGTATATCTATAGAACCATGATATAATTATCTAAAGAACACACAGTAGAGGTATTTGTGTATTGTTTGGTTAGAATTTTAGTTTATTTAACTTTCACTGACAATTAATTAGACTATAAAATTATAATTTTATTTTTAATGGGATCATACATATTATTATTATTATTCTACTTTAAGAAGATGATTTTTGGAAATATTAAAGGTTGGATGTGTAATCCAATTTGCATGTATAATAATTAGGTACAGAAAGAGGTTAGCAAGGGAGATTTTGTAATATTTATTTGACATTATAGTCTTGGTAAAATTACTGCTACATTATCAGACTTTAATATAATTTTACTAAAACCTATTTCACCAGTTCCTGATATGGTTGCAAATAGTCAGGTGTTGGTTAAATCTAAAACTTTCTATACAAATTTGACATTTTATTTGCAAAAAACCGGCCAAGTGCGTGTCGGGCCACGCGCAGTAGGGTTCCGTAGAAAAATATTTTTAATTTTACTTTTTAACTAAATGGCGTCCTTCAGAAAGGAAATGTTTGTAGTACACGAAACCAGCTAGCATGTATGACGAGATGTATGAATGTTGAGGAAGCGAAAGAAGTATGTAAGGAGCGAAGCACATGGCGTTCCATCGTCTCTGCCTACCCCCGTGGGATAAAGACCTGATTTTATATATGTATTGTGTATGTTTATTTATGTTTCAAGAATTTTGAACGAAATATTCTGAGTAACTGCATCTGACATTTCGGACCCCTATTCCTCTTGAACTAATGAAGTGAACTTATCCGCTATAGTTTTCCTTTAAAGTTCATTACATGTACTACCGACACAATTTTTTTCAGATTTTGGGATCCAGTAGTTTAGCTTTTAGAGGGGGGGGGGGGACGCCCTACTCGAACAAAAATTTGCTCTTTAAAGTTAATTATCTCGCAAACAAATTTCTAAATCAAAAAACTGTCTTAGCAACCCCTAAACGTTTTTAAAAGGCCTATCTAACAATACCCCACACTATGGGGTAGGCGACAAAAAAAAAACATCCCTACTTTACATGTAGGGGAGCTACCTGAAAAAAAAAATATTTTTCCAAATTTTATTCTACGACTTTCTTTGTTTAGTTAACATACATGTTCATGCAAAATTTCAGTTTTCTAGCACCAACGGTTTCGTCACTATGCCGTGGACAGACAGACGGACATGGCGAAACTATAAGGGTTCCTTGTAGGTACTACGGAACCCTAAAAAGGTTCTGAATAGGCTACCTACCAGAGACATAACCAGTACTGATGAAAGTGGTCCTAAGCTTTGAATACACCAGTTCCTTAGAATGTTAACTGCCTAATAACTCTTTGTACACATTTAATATGCCATCGCAAATGACAGAGCAGCGACCAGCTTTGTGACGCATTGCTATTTCTCTAGTTACTTCGTGTTGAGAGGAAACAAACGGTATGAAAAGTCTTATCAGGCACCAGATTTACAGTTTCTTCTGGAAAAAAGAATAAATTGCACCACCTACTGGTAGTTGTGGAAAAACGTTTGATATGTTTGAAAATTATTATGCAGATGTTGTTTCAGTAGTTGTCACTAAGATAATAACAGGTAAGTGATCTTAATAGGCTCTATAACTGTACAGGGGGACAGTTTTTTCATTTTGTGGTTACTAATACCACTTCAGATCATTTGTTTCAACTTATAAAAATATGTGCATGGCCCTTTTCAATTTCACAGATATCATGGTATTATTACTTATTTTAATGGATTGATTCTTATGCAGATTTGAATATGACATTCTTCATTGCTTTTGAGGGACACCTGCAATATTTGATAACCCTTGCAGTAACGAATTTTGCTAGAATAATTTAGGATTCAGATTGATTAAGACTATTTCAACTCATTTGCAGTGAACAATTGCAGAAAAGTCACATTTTCTTATGCTTAAGAGCTTTCTAAGATCCATTTTAAGATCATCACAGAGACCTTGTAGCCTGTTGTTATTAGTTGGACAGAGATATGAATAAAAACGAAACTATCAGAAGCAGGTAAAATACAAGAATGGCCAGTGCTCACAAACTGGGTGCATTATTCAAGGATCTGGAAGTTTTATAAGATCTGGAAGAGGTGGGGGATTGCATTGAAGTTGTATTTTGCATGTGATAAAAAAAACAACTGTGTAGTCTGATTGCATTTGGTGTGCAGTTGGCGGGTGGTTCTGTTTTGAAACAAAGGTTGAATGGTTTTTGGAAAGTTTAATAGCAGTTGCTGCATCAAAAGCTGATCTAACACTGCCTTACACAGATTAGTAGTTAAATTCCATCTTTATGAAGTGAGCAGGTGAAATGGTATAAAAACCAGCCTTGTACTTTAATACAAGTCCCACTGCAGGGCTCAGGCCTCCTCTCATGATGAGAAGTGTTGGGGCATAGTCCACCATGCTGGCCAAATGAAAATTGGTAGACTTAATGTAACTTTCAAGTGCTTTTTAGACAGAGTGGGCAGTGTAAGGTACACAGGTTTCCTTACAACGTTTTCTTTCACGGTTACTGAACAATTGTTTATATGATATAATACACATATCTTCTAAACAACAAATCTTAATGATATATTGACAGAGGTGTGTGCCGAGGATGGAGCCTTGGCTATAGCTGCAAATAATATAATACTTAATATTAAGCAGGATGTATAGGACACCTAACTTGATGAAAATTTGCCATAGACAACGGTCCTGTAAATATTTAATTAAAGTTTGAAGTTCTCTCACAACTTTTGAACTCCAACCTCTTACAACCGTGTCACTGCATAACCTGGTTTTTGTGTAATTATTTTAAAGTGGGACAGTGATGAAGTAAATACTCATAAAACTGGTCAATTATTAAGTGGACAAGTTGTCACTTAATGACCTAGTTAAGAAATTTATTAAGAACATTTGTCTATGATTATCAAAATTCTCCGAGGCTTTTAGCTCTTCCTAACTATAAGATTGAGCTCAGGATATATATATATATATATATCCTGAGCTCAATCTTATCTCAATCTATATATATATATGAAATAGTCTTTTTTATAGTTATTACGTCTTGACATAAAAGAAACAGTGTCAGATACCAGCTACTCCCCCAATCCTAGTTGTGCAAATTGAAATTTTCACAAAACGTTTGTGCAATAAAGATGGAGCGGGTAGCTGAAACATTAGATACCAATGTGGGTTTAAATCTAATAGACTTATTCGGACAAAACAAATCAATTTATTTATAATCAAATAATATCATGGTTGATTGTTGCTTTCAAATCATCTTATGTTAATAATTTGCTTCTTATGATACAAATAAACTTCAAAACAAGTTAGGTACATCACCTGAAAAGATAATTACTCAACCACAACATAATCATTAAGAAACACACAGCGCCATCTTTTGTTATAATGAAACACTATGTAAAGAATTATTGATTTGTTTTGAAGGACTTGTTTTTCTTTTAAAGATAATTATTTTCGAGTACATATTAATACATGTGGTCTACTTATGTATTTATATACTGCATAGCAGAATAGAAAACTAATTTGATTGTAATTTATTTTTTATAAATAGTGCAACAAATAAATAAGTTTATATGATATAAAATAAGTTTCTTTTATCATGACTATTTTAATAGATCTAGAATGCTATAGAACTATTCATGATTTATTATCATTTAAAATTTGTCAAAGAGAAATCTTCACTAGTGATGAGCAATAAGTTGCAAAGGATCATTTAGTTAAAAAAGCAGTAATGTTGGTATGACATCATAAAGGCAATAATTTAAATATTTAAAGAAATAAACAACAATCAAGACCATAGTAAAAGCTAGATTGTCATGTCTAGCATAGGTAGTTGAAGTTTAACTAAGAAACCAGTTTTTAACTTTTAGTTCTGACTTTTTCAAGTTTATTTAGTACATTCCAATAATATTGCATAAGGCTACTACATAAAATAATCTATATGACTATGAATAAAATAAATACAACCATTTCTTATTGTTGCAAGAAGAGTTGTGAAATATTACAACTTTGGTAACCAATTTGTTAGACATTCTACTTATTTGGCCCAGTTTCTTTTAAAAATGTTAAAATTTCATTACTCAATTACTATAAGATTCAAGTAAATCAGCTTATTTAGCGTGGTGTTTTCCAGAATGTTAACCAGATAAGTAAAACTTGTTGGTCTTGAATGTTTTTATTCAGAATTGGATTGATATCTTAAACAAGGGCATTAATATCTCTTATCGAGAAATAATACCCAGCGAAAAAGTAAGATCTGTAACATAACTCCACGGTAAACGTCGAATTCCGCTACAATAAGTCCGAATTCTCTAATTATAGCCGTATGAAATGTAAATCTGTGAAAATAACAGAGCAAATTTTCTACATGTTGACGTGGCGTGACATTGGAGAGGAGTTTATATCGTATTGCTACCTACTTAAACTTGTTTGGAAGCTAAATATGATAATTAGTAAACTGATTTATTAGAGTAAAACTTTGGAATTTGCAGTTTCATTTCAATTACTGTAATATAAGTATGGCGCCTGACATTGTTGGCTTACATATCTTTATTTTGGTATAACAATATGGCGCTTGTACTTACCCTATTATTTCTAAGGAAGTCTTCAATAGCTTTTAACGCTGAATCCGTTAATTTCACAAACACTAGTTCCTTGTTTTCTTTATAACTAGACTCCGATGATAACCCATACTGAACACCTGCTGGCAAGGCCGCCATTTCTTATTCACTATTCGCACTGTGGACCAGCTGACTCCTTTGCTAGTCGTCACGTTTCATATCATTCACACATTTTCTTAACCGTAATCACAAATTCACAACCTATATAAAATTATAATTACAACAACAAAAGGGTTTTATAAGTCCAAATTAACAATCTTTTTGTAACCCCATCGACTCGGCCTTTGTTGGCAGCGCTCTCAGTCTGCAAGGCCGCACTGACTGTCATGCGCAATGGCGCTTTTGACAGGAAACGCGAGCATTCACTGCGATACTAGCGCCATTTAGCAGTTGGTAACAAGTATTTTGAACTGTGGCTAACTTCACACATGTAAAAATTTACAATATTTTTTTTATTTTCACGCTAAAACAGATGAAAATCAAAAGTTAAATTCAATTATTTCCTGTAACATTGATTACTTCACCGTTATATGTTGGGATTTATACGTTGTGCACCTGTTTTAATGATTTTCAAGGAACAGTGAAGTTTAAAGGTTATGTTTCATCTTGTTTCGTAAGCTACTTCAAGACATTTGAACACTTCACTTACGTGTTATGATTTCTCACTTCACTTTTTTAATTTGTGAATAAATTTATGATTTTAATCCGCTGATATCGTTTATACGTTGTGAATTTATCCTATACAGGTAAGTTTTAGTAAATATCTATAAGTTTACAATGTTATGACAAGTAACAGATGTAACCGATGTAGGTGAAATGTAACCTAAAAAATTGTTACCATATTTTACAGGATTTACAACGATGGCTACATGGGAAGAGAAAAAACAGCTAATAACTCGCAATTTGCAAGAAGTTTTAGGTGATGAGAAGCTCACGGAAATTGTAAAACAACGAGATCTTAAAATTTACTGGGGCACAGCGACAACTGGACGTCCTCATGTCGCTTATTTTGTGCCTATGTCTAAAATAGCAGACTTTTTGAAGGCTGACTGTGAGGTAACTATCTTATTTGCTGACTTACATGCATATCTAGATAATATGAAAGCTCCCTGGGAGCTATTAGTTCTTCGCACTCAATATTATGAAGCTGCCATAAAAGCCATGTTACAATCAATTGGTGTTCCCCTTGATAAACTGAAGTTCGTTAGAGGTACTGAATACCAGCTTAATAAGGAATATACACTAGATGTGTACCGTATGTCATCTGTGATCACAGAACATGATGCCAAGAAAGCTGGAGCTGAAGTTGTGAAACAAGTTGACCATCCATTACTCAGTGGCCTCTTATATCCTGGGCTCCAGGCTTTAGATGAAGAATATCTGAAAGTAGATGCTCAATTTGGTGGAGTAGACCAGAGAAAAATATTTACTATGGCTGAAAAATACCTGCCACAACTTGGATATGCTAAAAGGGTACATTTAATGAACCCTATGGTGCCAGGACTCACAGGAGGCAAAATGTCAGCATCTGAAGAGGACAGCAAAATTGATCTTTTAGATAACCCGTCAAATGTTAAGAAGAAACTTAAGAAAGCTTTCTGTGAACCAGGAAACATTAATGATAATGGTGTTTTGTCATTTACTAAGTATGTAGTATTTCCACTAATGAAAAAGGATGAAACTTTTAAGATATGCAGAGCTGCAGATCATGGTGGTGATTTGGAATACACAAACTTTGAAGATTTAGAAAGTGCATTTGCTAAACAAGAAATTCACCCAGGTGATTTAAAAGCTAGTGTAGAAGCTGCCATTAATAAGTTATTAGGTCCAGTTCAAGAAATATTTAAAGAGCCTAAGCTTCAAGAACTAGCCAAGAAAGCCTACCCACCCCCAGCAAAAGTTAAAGGCAATGCAGCAGCTGGAGCTGATGAAATAACACCAGCTAAACTTGATATAAGAGTGGGGCGCATAGTTGAAGTGTCTAGACATCCAGATGCTGATGCTCTTTATGTGGAAAAGATTGATGTTGGGGAGGGGGAACCCAGAACTGTAGTATCTGGTTTAGTAAATTTTGTACCCATAGAGGAAATGCAGAACAGGGATGTAGTTGTTTTATGCAACTTGAAACCTGCTAAGATGCGTGGTGTTGAATCTAAAGGAATGGTACTTTGTGCATCTGTTGATGAGCCCAAGCAAGTTGAGCCTTTACTTGCTCCAGAAGGAAGCAAACCAGGTGATAGAGTGGTAGTAGAAAGTTATGAATCTGGTGAACCAGATGATGTTTTGAACCCTAAGAAGAAAGTATGGGATAAGCTTCAAGTTGATTTAAAAACTAATGACAATCTTTTTGCAGTTTGGCAGGGTAATAAGCTTATAAGTAAAGTTAATGGAAATCCTGTTACCACTAAGTCTATGAAAAATGCACCCATCAAATAGTAGATAACAAGTTTTATTTTACTCTCAATGAATTGTTATGAACAGCATGTTCTTTTTGCATTTGCATTATTAATATTTACAAATATGTATCACACGTTATTACAGTTAGCCAGCTAGCATAATTATTTATGTTTTATACGAAAATATATTTATTTTTTGTGAATGTGTTTTTTTTACTTGGTTATCTTATTATTAATATCTTATCAGTAAAACAGCTACACTTTAGAATAACTAGCGCCATCTTTTGTTGAAGAAATTTTTAGTTTTTTTACGCGTCCAAAGATGGCGCTTATCACTTGAAACATGAAATGTCATCTCTGATACTGCAAACATAACAATAACAAAATTAAATGAATCATTTTACCTCATTACCAAGATTGATAAAAATGATGTTGGCAAAGTATGGTAAAATAAAGAAATCTTATTTAATTATTTTTATACAGGTTCTTTCTTGATAAAATCACTCTGTGAACATTGTTTCGAATCTTGACTGGCATCTTTCTGCCATTCTACCAAACACATTTCAAATTGAGTTGGAATGTCACCAATTTCATCTATTAATGCCAGAACTTTTCTCCTGAATATTCTCATTTGCAGTTCAGTCAGTGCATTAATTTCCGGCAGCAAACCTAGCAAAAACATTTTTCTTGTGTCATCGTAGTGAGTTACATTTTGATGTAATTTCTTGACAAATGTTTCATTTGGCCTTGATTTTTTCTTTGGCGGCTCGGCGATTTCTAATTCTTGATAATGAGGATAAGCGGGCGAACTATCGGCGTCTTGTTCAATTGTGACATTAAATTCCATTCCTGATTCCTCTATCGATGGAATAATTGTATCGTGTTTTGATGTTTTCATGAAGGGTAAAACAAACTCCATTTCATCGTGTAAGTAATATCTTTTCTTAACCGATCCGTCCGGATTGGGCCTTAGACTCCTCAGAAGACCGTATCGGAGATTCTTCCACTTTTCTTTGCATTCTGAAACTATGAGTAAACAAATTTCAAGTTATTACAATTGGACCCTGTTAAGCAAAAAAGATCCAACCAACAAAATGTTACTTTTGAGTAAATACGATTTGAAATTCAGAAGTGAATATATTATAAACGAGCGGAAGGATACAAAAATGAAAAGTTACTGGTAGCAATGCAATAAAATAGCATTGTTTTAAATGTAATACCACTGGCTAGTGGCACTCAGTTTTCCAGATTTTGTTAAAAAACTACCTGTGGATCTTTTATGCAAAAAGAAAATTTTAGGTAACATTTTCACGGGAGATCCATTTAAAAATAAGTGGAGTATTTTTTTTTTTATTTCAGTAATTTTATTAAAACTGTTCTTCAAAAAAGGTGACAAAACCTTACTAAAGAACTACAGACCCATCTCACTCCTGAGCCACATCTACAAGTTGTTCTCGAGAGTGGTCACGAACCGCCTCGCCAGGATACTTGAAGAGTTCCAGCCACCAGAACAAGCCGGGTTTCGAAAAGGCTTTATTACCGTAGACCACATCCATTCTGTACGGCAGATTGTACAGAAAACCGAAGAGTACAATCAGCCGCTGTGTCTGGCTTTTGTGGACTACGAGAAAGCCTTCAACTCCATCGAGACTTGGGCGGTTCTGGATGCTCTACAACGATGTCGTATCGACTGGCGATACATCGAGGTGTTGAGATTCCTGTATGAGACCGCCACCATGACCGTCCAGATCCAGGACCAAAAGACAAACCAGATAGAGCTGCGTCGGGGGGTGAGGCAGGGGGATGTCATATCCCCGAAGCTGTTCACCAACGCTCTCGAGGATGTTTTTAAGACTCTGGACTGGACTGGGTATAAACATGAACGGTGAGTACATCTCGCACGTTCGGTTTGCCGATGACATCGTCATAGTAGCGGAGTCGCTGGAACAGCTGAGCGAAATGCTGCACAGCCTAGATGGAGCTTCACGACGTGTTGGTCTCGGCATGAATTTGGATAAAACCAAAATCATGCTCAATGAGCATGTCATGCCGAGACCAATATTTGTCGACGGATCGATGCTCGAAGTTGTTCAAAAATATATCTACCTAGGGCAGGCAATTAAGCTTGGTAGAAACAACTTCGAGCGAGAAGTCGATAGAAGGATCCAGTTGGGTTGGGCAGCATTTAGAAAACTTCGTCAGGTCTTCTCTTCGCCTTTACCGCAATGCCTGAAGATGAAAGTCTACAACCAGTGCGTCCTACCTGTTATGACCTACGGTGCCGAGATATGGACATTAACGGTTGCACTAGTCCACAAATTTAAAGTCGCGCAGCGGGCTATGGAGCGAGCTATGCTCGGCATTTCTTTGAAAGATAGAATTAGGAATGAGGTCATCCGACAAAGAACCAAAGTAACCGACATAGCTCGCAAAATAAGCTCGCTGAAGTGGCAGTGGGCTGGTCACGTTTGCCGAAGGACCGACAGCCGTTGGAGCAAACGAATCCTAGAATGGAGACCGCGACTTGGCAACCGTAAGGTAGGACGCCCCCCTGCCAGGTGGACTAACGACCTGAAGAAGGTCGCTGGAGGGGACTGGATGCGGAAGGCGCAGGACCGGGTGTTGTGGCGCAAATTGGGAGAGGCCTATGTCCAGCAGTGAACTACGAGCGGCTAAATGATGATGATGATGAAATTTATTAAAAGAAAAACTGTTGAGATCTTGAAACTAGACATGGGAAAAACGGCTCACCAAAAAGAAAAGAGTGATACGGTTCTTTTCGGTCAAAGAATCGTATCACTCTTTTGGCTCTTTGGGTCATTTGGCTCAGCGAGTCTAGCTCATGTATTAATTTCTCTCAGTCAGATCAGAGCCGATGCAACGCTTCATTCATGAGTGAGTTGGTATCAAGCGATCTAGTTCAATTTTAATATATGAATGAGTTACAATTCTCGTACTGTGGGTGGAGCTTCAGACAATAGATATTACTAGTTCTGCTTTTCCCCGCTGGATATAAGCGCTACGGGTGTGTTTATTTACTGTATATTATCTGTGGCCATTACATCATCTTCCTTCATAAATAATTATACAGTTTCGGTTTTTGGACACTATGTGGCGTTAGGGTTATTACAAGCTTAATTTTATCTATTGAATACTGTGGCGCTACTTGTTACAATATTATTATTTACATTTAATGTTAATATGACCCCACAAACTATACCTAACACGAAATGCCAGCACAGCTGTTTCTATAATAAAACATCTAGGTAACGAAGAATAGAAACTTAACAGGCTTTAAACTGTTTTGTTTACGGAGCTAATGTATGTTTGTCAAAACGTCAACACGAGAAAAGAAAATATTCCCGCCTAAATGATGTGTGCCACGGAATATTCTGCTTTATTCCTACCTAACGCTAGACTTAATTTACAATAAACGTATTTAACCGTTCGTCGGGATTTGGAATGATCGGAAACATTCGGCGCAGATCGGACACCCCGAATCGCGGCCGGCCGGTCTGCGTCCACTCACTGGCTCTCGCCCAGTGATTCCTGAACGATATGACGCGGAGCCAAATGAAGAGCCGAAGAGCCATTTAATATCACACTGAGCCGATTGAGATACGAGTCATTTGAAAAGAGCCGGATCTTTTGTGTCATTCATTCATTCACTACCCATGTCTACTTGAAACCTTTTCAAGATTACTAAATCTTACGGATTCTGACAGATAATAACGTACAGCTCGCTAATCAAGATATAGGTTATAGATATATCGCGTTTCACTCTTCCTCTTCAAGCTCAAAATCAGGTTCCCCCGAAAACCCGTCTACATCATCTTCTATACCATTGTCACCAGTCATATTTTTGTAAAACGACTCAGCAACGCTCGGGATCAACTACATTAAGCTGCTGATGTCGTTCAACTTAGCTTGTGGTATCATCTTCCAATACAAAAAAAAAAAAATGTATAATATATATTTTGCTGAAAGGATCCAACCTGTTTGGATTAAAAAAAATTAAATTTTTTTAAATTTTTAAATTTTTATCGATCCAAGAATCATGGATTTTGTTAGTTTTTTTCATAAAACGCTAAACGTGTTTTGGTAACTTTAGTGGCATAGAGGTTTGTTTGGTGAATGTTGTGAGACTGCCTGGATCTTTTTTGCGTATATAAAATTCGATTCGTAGATTCTTACTATATATATATCTCATTTTTCTAGAAATTGCTGGTTGGATCTTTTTTGCTTAACAGGGTCCAATTCTAATACCCTATTTCTCTGTTGCAACAGAGAACGGACTAAAAAAAGTAGTTTTTAAGTAATGAGTAAGAGTTTTTCTACGATACCCACTCCGCCGCGCCGACAAAATTTAAAAAATCCTGTTTGTGTGCGCAAATATTGTTGCTTACCATTTAATTGAGTCTGCTTTGCAACTTCATTCCAGGCTTCGTCAGTGGTATCCTTCTTTAGGTATTCGAATAAATTGAAATTGTATAGACATGGAAATTTTTCTATGGTCTTCACTAGCAACATACTCATGTCGCATTGCATTTTTGTTAGTAATAAATTATGTTGCCTCGTCAAGTTGTGTCCTTCTACTAGCGATTAGCAGTGGCGTCATGTGAGTCATTTCTGCTGATGTCGGCAACATGGCGGTGTGTTGCGTCGTTGTCGCCGTGACGTGTGGGTTTGCCGTGGTCCTATTGGCTAGATGCATTCGACACACTTTAATGAAGGTGTCGCCTGCGCAGGATAAATAACTTCGTAATAATATTATGTACACCTACATACTTTACGCAGTCGCATGGCAGACAACATATCGATTTATTTGATATTTAATGCAGTATCATTAGATTAAAATTGATTTAATCATTATGTTTTATGATTTTGCTTAAGCAAACAACAAGTTTGTGTGTTTGAGTAGATGGTGTTAATGTTATGAGCAAACTTTGTAATATGTACCAAACACCTACCTATATCCTAGATGAATTAAATACTTATCTTAAAAAGGCTAACTTTATAGTTATCCGGAGTATAGTTATTTACCGAATTCTAATAAACAGACATCATTAACAGCAGTCAACAATTTTGGCCCTTTTTAACATATCTCTGAATTTGCCCCAATTTCACCAACGCGTCAAACTAACGTTCAACGCTTTTCGGTCTCTCTGTTCCGTTGAAACATTGTTTTAGACAGAGACAGAAAGAGAGAGAGAGAGAGAGAGAGAGATTGAAATACGGGTTTGTGAAACCATGTTTAAGAAGTTTGATGAAATTGGGGGCTTAGAAATATTAAAAATACAAATAAATATAAAAAATACTAGTAAAAGTAAGTAAGTAGTTAACTCATTAGTCTCATTATCACATTTCTGAGAACGGTAGGTAGGTTAGATTTTTAATGAATAAATAAAATAGAGCTTCCTAATGAGGGTTCATTAGGCAGCTCTAATTTATTTATTAATTGAAAATCCAAGACTTACTCATTAGATAAACAAGTTACTTGTCGTTAGTTATTATGTTTGTAATATCGGCATACAATATTAGGAGATGACGACGTCTATTTTTTTCTACAGCTAACGCCATCTATCGTATCGATGTGTAAATCTCAGGTAACTCAGTTGAACAAAGCATTCAGAAAAATTCTGCATTCTCGAATAAGTAGATATTTAGTTGTAGTAAATTGGTAATGGGAATTTTTTTTTTTTTATACTACGCCCACAGCGAACGAACGTTTAGTCCACCTGATGGTAAGTGGAGTACAGCCCATAATGGACATCAACAATCCACAAAAGCAGATTATAGATACGTCGCTGCAGCTGAGGACTACGGTGTTATGCCTCATGTGCCAGTAATTTCAGGGCCTGATCTCACCACCAAACCGGAACACAGTAATGGAAGCACTACTATTTGGCGGCAGGTTAAAGGTGAGACGGTGGTGCTGCCACCCTCGAGCTCAATAGGCAATAAGAGCACGTAAAATCATGCCATGGAATGTTGTCACAGTGAAACACCATGCAATAACAGTGGATTGTGAGAAGGTTAAATTTGCAATTTGCGAGATCGTTCAAACCCCAGGAATTATATAAACTTCTTTTTATCATCGACACACAACGCTGTCCAAGCCGCGCGTAGAAGCTAGTGCAGTACATTTCAAAGCGGCACAAGTTTTGTGGCACTTTTAATAGTAAACTTATTTTTCGTATACACAGATAGCAGCAGTACACAATTCCATCGTCAACTGGTCATACTCCTTTCTTTCTTTTCATGACCATGTCTACTCTTACAGCGAAGCGCTACGCCCATGGTGCTTCGAAATACAAATATCTCATGTTTTTGTATTCGTTCTATTATGTATGGGTCCAACTTAACCATTTCATATCAATAGACAGCCGTACAAATACTGGCGGTAGCTCATTGGCAAGTCGGCACCATGGCATTGTAAGGTCGGTAACAAACAGAGATAATAGATGTCAAGATGTAATAGAAAATTGACGGTTATACTTTAGCAACTAATGGACTGTCAAATTTCATAGAAAATTTTCCCCGGGCCGGGTAAAAGCTGTCAAATGCCATACATTTCTTAACTTTGATGTGAATTTTATCTGGAACGCGCAGTGGGAATAATGTCATTTAAAACTTAAAGTTGTCTCTAGTTAAATGGTTGCTCTCTGGTTACACAAGCTTCTACACCTATTAGTTTTACGCCGTAGTCTATTTACAGTTACACAAAAAGTTCATGTTGGTTTATACCGGATATTGGACGACCGGATGGCGGAGTGGGTAGTGTACCTGCCTGCTACGCCGAGGTCGCGGGTTCGATTCCCGCTTAAGACAAATCTTTGTGTGCATGAACATGGGGGTTTGTCTTAGTCTGGGTGTTTCTATGTATAATAAGTATGTATTTACAAAAGAAAAGTATATATGTATTAGTATCAGTTATTCTAGTACCCATAGTACAAGCTCTGCTTAGTTTGGGACATGGGTATTTTTCATCGTGGTAAAATACGGTGGTATTATTGTTTATCTGCGTGTCGTTATATATACAAAATATATGTATATATAACTAAATGGTTGAGGAAATATGATAACAATAACATTTTATTGTTTACCTACGAATATATACTGGGTGTCCCAATACTCAACAATTATCGGAAACTAAAAAAAAATCAAAGTTTATTTACAAAAAAATGTTGAGTCAGTTATGGACAGTTTTCGAATCAAAGTCAAGTCAATTAAATTTATTTTTTTAATTTTTTTTGTCACTGGCTCATTTTATGAACCTTTAAATTATCATTAATTAAGTTAGATTTATAGCATGTAACTAAAAAATATTGCATTTGGTGTATGTTTAACTATACTTTGATAAGGTATCCTATATTTTACTATCTATGGAGCAGTCACTATGCCTATTGAAATTAAATTATAACTAATAAAAAAATAATCATTATAACCAAGTTAAGCTTCCAACGAAATATTGGTATATTTGGAAATTCTAGAAGTAAGACCTTGGAACATGTACGGACGGGGAAGGTACATCAAAATGATAAGTCATAAGATAAAAGTTAAAAGAAATGTATTTAAAGTCAGATAGAAAAACTTAAAACTAATGCTAAATGACCGACACGCGGCGAAAGGAACGTTTGCTGTTGCCCGAACCGATTGATTGCAACTACTGATTATTGTGTCGAATGTATGTATTTTGTTCACTTCGCTGCGTGTTGATGTCAGCATTAAACTAAAACTATTGCGTTGTACGGGTTTGCTCGTACAGAACATTTAACCATCTCAACAGTAATACATAATACTTTCTTGGCAGTCGGGTTAAAATATATTAGTATTAGACAAAAGCAAAATTATGATCTAATCATTAAATAACACATTTTATATAGAACACAAGACACGAGCTCGAACGGTTGAATGCAGTTTTCTATATCTATTATATAATAATATATACATCTATATTTACATTTAATAAAATTGTACATTTGTCATGTCTGTACATTGAAGATATTAAAGAAAAACAAACGAAGGGTTTTTATAACAGCAGTAGAAACCATGACATATTTTTTTAGAAGTTTTGTCAGTCTGTCTGTCTTTCTGTATGTTTGTACGCGCATCACGCATAAACTACTGCATAAAATTTTATGCATTTTTCCCGGTTTTCACAGCTGGCGGCCTAACTTATAAACTGGAACATATTTTATCTTTGTATTTTATACCTAAGAGCTAAATTCTCTTTAATATCTTCAATGTACAGACATGACAAATGTACAATTTTATTAAATGTAAATATAAGTATAGATGTATATATTATACATATAAACTGCATTCAACCGTTCGAGCTCGTGTCTTGTGTTCTGTATAAAATATGTTATTTAATGATTAGATCATAATTTTGCATTTGTCTAATACAAATATATTTTTTTAGCGCTGCAGTATTGTGCTGAGATGCGTACCATTTCTGGCATTATTAATAGTATTATTTAGCTATGTAGTATTTTAAATTATTTAGTTCTAGATGTATTATTGTATTCTATTTTTATTATGCCAGAATAAATGATTTTTCTTTCTTTCTTTCTTCTTTCTTAAATTATGGGGAATTAGTTTATAGGAACCTATCCGTTAATTAACAATAAGTTAGTCTTTTGGAAATAATATTCACCAAGGGGATTAAGTTATTATTATATAACTTAACATAAATTAGGGGATGTAAGTTTATATGGCAGGTTCGTTAATTTAAAAAAATGCATGAAATTCTGCTCATAGCCCATAGGTTGAAATGAATGAAATGCAGCATGGAAATATCGAATTCCACGCAGACGAAGTCGCAGACAAAAGCTAGTTTAACATAAATCCAATTAGTTCAATAAGTATCTCTTAGGTAATCCGATTAAACGATAGAATCATGTTGTTAAATAAAACCTACTTGTAAATACATATAGAAAAGAGTTTCGACACATATAATAAATAGAATTAGCGAAAAAGGGCATGAATACCGACGTTGAAAGCCATTAAGCTGTTCTCTCTACTCTGGCTCGGGCATCCTTCTAAAATTGGATAATCTGGGTCAGGTTAATCAGTCTGACTGAATAATAAACTTAGGTCTGTATGCATCGCATCTGACAATGAATGCATAGCGGTAAAATTGGATACTCGATAAAGGGAAGGGGTCACAGCTCCGCCATTTTGGAGCTTCAGCCATACGAGGGCTTCGGGCGAAGGGGAACTGCACATGCGCACAACGGGCACCCGCACCCTGTTAGGGCCGGGACCGTGCAACTGCTATGTCAAAAAACACGTTATTCTCTCCCCTAATTCTACTAACCTAGTACGTCTTATTAAGATAAATTAATAATACACACTCGTTTCTGTAATTTGGACGCTGCCACGAAGTCTCCGGCCGCGGAATGTGGATTACCTGACCGCTCTTGAAATATTTTTCAGTTCGAACAATGACAGGGAACGGCTGATTGGTCAGTGATTCATTTGTTTAATATTTATGTGGGAATCTCGGACATTACAGTGTAAAACCCGTGAATGAATTGAAAATTTCCCTGAAAACCTACGGAGTAAACATTGCATGTGTTAGTTCAGTGACTAGTGACTTCTTACAATTATATTGTGACTATTAGTGAGAATAATAATGGGATGACATCAAATACAGATGGAAAAGGTTTGGCGTCGGGTTGGTCTCCATTCCTCTCGTAAGAAGAGGGATGGAAGCGGTACTAGCCAGGAAGTGACGTCAACCGCACCACCACAGGAGGCTGAATATCAGAACATACATACCCTGAGAACAGCTGACTTGATAAGACAAAAGCAAGGCGAGGAGAAATCAACTCTACGCTCGTCATACATTATCAGAAACGGGGATAATTTTATACTTGTTGAGAGAAGGCGAAGGAGGCGTCGTAGGAGTGGGACAAGAGCGTCTTCTGGGAGCAGACATCACACCCCGCCTGTCGAGGAGCAGCCTCGCGCCGAACAGAAGCGGCGCCCGCCAGCGCGACTGAAGATATTCGGCATACAATGGCCCTTGCATTCCAGTGACTCTAGGTAAACGTTAGCTTATTTGCATAGGAAATATGTCAGTTACTTTATCAGCCTATCAGCCGGGTTCATTATACTGCAATACGGTACGTTGCACAACATGACTAGTTTGACTTATGTAAATCTGCAACGCTGTTGCGAACG
Source organism: Hypena proboscidalis (assembly GCA_905147285.1). Taxonomy (NCBI): domain Eukaryota; kingdom Metazoa; phylum Arthropoda; class Insecta; order Lepidoptera; family Erebidae; genus Hypena; species Hypena proboscidalis. The sequence goes on from LR990140.1 coordinate 14,236,399, forward strand.
CCGGCAGGTAATTTATTTGTGTTAAAATGCATGATGAGCTGCAGGGAGTGATTAAATCATTAAATCTTTCAATGGTGTGGAACTTAGTTTCTTACGTATTGTTCAGATTGGGTTGCATGCAGGCTAAACAATTACACCTCTGATAAAATATAAACAGAACATATTAATTAATCATGCGTTCTATTTCTGCGTGCGGCGGCGCATGGGTTTATCCTTAAGATAATGGCAACATGTTGATTTGTTCCATAAATTATTCGCCTGCTTTGAGTATCATCAAATATCCATCCATTTGCGTATTAACTTCAAATAATGCGAATATTAACATTCATCGTCACGTTCATAAGTGAGAGTTGGATGACGGCATCATTAATATCGAAATTGCCGAAGTCTTTCTCACTATAGTACAGTCCCATATCCGTTTCATATTAAGACGAAAAATAAACAAAAGTTTTCTCGGCTGTTTATACCTAAAACGAGTTGAAAGGTAAGTATGTGCTCTTCACGGCACACGTCTCGCATTAGCATTTTAGTGCTTTTTATTCCCCACTATTCCCAAGATGTTTTTGCTTGCTTTTCTTTAAATTCGCCGGGGTTGTCGTTTTTATGAGGCACTGCTGTTCATATTGACAGTAGTAGTTCAGTGGCAGAAGTATAGTGTGCAACACGACCATTGGATTATCCTGAACTTTTCTCATGGAAAGTTTTCTAATCGGAGTAACGAAAAGCGATGTGACGTAAATATGTATCAAAGGAGAGTAGAGTAGAGTATAAGAGTAGTAGAGTCGACCTGAAGTTATGCAGTAAGCAGAATAAGAAAATCCTTAAAGTTCCCTCACAGAAGCCCTAGTACTAACACACACGTCACAGAATATACTATAGATCAGATGCAAATGACAAGCAAACGGCCAGTTACGCTAAGATGGATAGATTTGGTTTCCATGAACGGGTACTCCGTCCGGAACACTGCAAAGATTGATTACGCTAGTATGACTTTGATATAGTAGGATCGTTAAGGCCATAAGAGAGAAAAGTACCAACAGTATTGTCATAGTTGCCAACCCATCCGTATCGCTAAAAAGCGCTACTTATACATATATAAGTAAAAATGGGCTCTTATAAGATAATATGGTATGTAGAGACAGGCATTGAAGATCTATAGAAAATAAAAAATATTCCTGGAAATCAAAAACACTAAATCAGTCAAATATATAGCAGAAACAATAAAAACGGTAACTTATTTCGAGAAAACTCGTAAACAGTGAACTTAGAAAGGATTCAAGGAGAAAGTTTCTTTTAAAAATGACAAACCCGCGAAGGATGAATTTAGAATTACTTTCTTACAACCGAAATAAAATTATGAACTGACACTACATTCTGCAGTTTCTTTTGCTTTATGGTTTCTTTTTAAAAATCCAACTAAGATAATAAATAGCATGGGGCCATGCAACACAATATCATGGCATAATATCTTTGAAACGAAATTTAGAGACGCGCTTCTTGTCTACCCTGAAATTTACCTCAGGTCTTTACCTGGGATTAGGATTGTAGATAAAAGGGTATTAAACCTTTCAAAATCGGTAATAAATCGCAAAAAAAATCATATTATGCATTAGACATTCAATACAAAACATGTTGTCGATAAATACAAATTTTGCACGATGATTGCCAATAGCAACATGATAAATAGATAGATGGAATAATTTGCTTTCCGTGTGAATTTTTACAACTAATATTACATGCAATGAGCGTTATCAATAAGGATAATGGTCCGGCGGAGATAACAGATATCATTTTAAGATGCACTAAAAGAAGAAACTACATAACATAACATCATCAAGCGTGGGGCGCTCTGTGCCATATTTTTCGTCTATCGAGCAACCCACGCTTTTTCATGAAATCTGTCTGTTTAAAGTGGGTCAAAATCGAGTCCAAAGGAGTCGGTTATATACATACATACATACAGGTGAAGCTAATATAAGCGTGTTAAAATGAATGTTGATGGCTATAAGGGAAGAGGAAGACCGAACAAAAGATGGATGGATTGTGTGAAATATGGCATGGCTGAAAAGCAAAGAGGTTGTAAATAACTCCTTTACAACTAGAAAGATATAAATATTAAGAAAGCGTAGTCAAATTTCTACACCTATGAATGTTAAATTTCACCTATTAATCAAATGAAATCAAATCGAATCATTTATTTTGCAAGAATGTAGTACAAATACAGGTGTTAGTAATTAAACAATGGTTCAATACATTCTACCATAACAATGGCGTGCAAAAAAATAAAAATATAAGGAGTCATGCAGTAGAAATTAAACTTTCTTAGATTAAATTTTAACAATAATTATTATCAAAATCAAATCAAATCATTTATTCATAAATATTAATTTATATTATAATATTAATTTCATTTTCAATTCAATTATTCATTATTGCATAATATCAGAAATGCACCTATGAAAGTCAAAAATGCATACACATACCTTCTGTATTTATATGTATGTGTGGGTTACGCTGACGTTTTATACAAAATAGACAACTAAGCCATTCCATCTACTTCTACTTTTCTCTGGCTGGTGCGGTGCTGAGAATAATCAGATAGAATGTGATGAAGAATGAATCGAATGTGTGGAAGGATAAAAAATAATATTATTATAAGGGCAGGTGGATGATGATTATCTGGGGACATCTGGTAGCTGGCTTTTTATTAATCTCGTCCATTGTTCGCATCTGTATTTAGATTGTGCATGTTCATGGGCTGTACTTAGCAATATATGTCATTTTAAACTGAGTTTGATGCTTAAGCTCTAAATGCAAAAGTTTTTAAGCTGAAAACCTTTTTTAAACGGAAATAAAGAGAGTATTGCGTTTGCGGTAGTGTTCCGCTCGCCTGAGGCAAAGCCCTTAGTCTCTTTGCGGCGGTAATTATTTTGCATCAGATTGCAATACAATTGAAATCTCCATCTTAAATTCCACAGGGAGGCGTAATCTAAGGCCCGAAAATCTCATTTGTGCAAATTTCAAATTTATATTAATTCAAATTTTGCGCAAGTAAGACTGAGCGTGTAGCCCTGTGAAATGTTATGTTTGAACAAATTGTTTGTGCAAAAAGATTGAGTGTGTGTAGAGTTTGTGAAGCTGGGTTAGCGAAGATAGGGTTTATAGCTAGAAGCCTCGCTCCACATGAAATTCGAAAGCTTTTAGCCTATGTTTCGCGCCTTGCAGTCAATTATCTACGTCAACAATTTTAATTAAATCGACCACGAATGATGCAAGTCATTTCGAAACGTCGTGCATAGGTATTTATTTACCTTTATAATAATTACCCGATTTAGATCCGTTGTCTAATTTTTTAAAAATGCTAAATTGGTCCAGCCCTTTAAAAGATAATCTGATACAAACAGATAGACAGACAAACAGAAAAAAAAATCAATCAGTGTTTTTTGTGCTAACAACTATACCAGCTGAAAAAAACATTGTTATTTTGACATTAAAATCAGACACTTCAATTTTATTTATTTGTATTGATGATATTATATTTGTTTACACATTATTATCGTTCAAAAAATCCTTTGGAAGTTTATTTAATAGATGTGTACATCCAGATTTCACGGCTGTTAATATTACGTCCCGGAGAGAACGAGGGCGGAAGGGTTGACTACATCAATCAGTCAATCCTCTGATTGTTTACTACGAAGTGACGTCACGGCTACATGCTCTGGCTTAATGAAAGTGTCAAGGAAACTTGCAATATATACAATTTATTTATTTAACACAGAGCAATTAGATATTTATATAGGCAACTAGTTACCGCCCGTATAGCTTCACCAATGTGGTATGTCAACCCTTATCACCGTAGCGTATCGGCAACTCACCGCGGTGTCTCGGGTTTGATTCCCGGGTCTGGCAAAATGTTATTTGTGAACGAACCATCAGGATATTCACAATAGCAGCACAGAGCTGGAATTGTGCCCGTTGGATGGCGATAGGGTCACCCCCAATCCCATGAAAGTCGAATGTGGTGTTTGTACACCTCTGCTATACCCTTCTGGGTAATATAGGCGTGATGTTATATTATATTATTTTATATTATTATTTAAGCATTCTAAGACCCATTAGCGACCTGATGTACAAACGGAATACTCTATTTTACGAACAAACTATGATAGAAAGATACGGTATCGGCCTTTAATATAACAAAATGCAATGCTTTATATTTGATATCTAATCTCTTGGACACGAGACTACGATGATAGATAAAGCATTATTTTAATAGTTGATGATAGTACATGTGATACTGATAAAGCCGGTGCTACTATTTTGACCATTTCAAGGTTTCGATTATCTCTATTAATATTAATAGTAAAACCTACGGTTGTTTTAGAATTAATTATTCGTTGAAAGATTAAACATTATCACTAACGTCATTTATTATACTATACTACTCCTCAACGGTTAGGAGTACGGGTATTATTCTATTAATATATTTATATTTGGTATATATATTTAAATATTTCACAACTCACACACAACGCAATCTAGTCCCAAACTAAGCAGAGCTTGTACTATGGGTTCTAGAATAATTGATACTAATACATACATATTTTTCTTTTGTAAATACATATTTATTATACATAGAAACACCCAGACTAAGACAAATCCCCATGTTCATGCACACAAAGATATCGGCACCTTAAGGTTGTTTACTGTATTCCTTCAAAGTATACACAGATGAGGCAAGACGTTGAATATTACGAAAATATTTCTTACTTTTTAGTGCATTTTTTTTTAATTGAAGTCTGTAAATTTTTTTGTTAAATTATTTATATTCAACCAATGAAAATCGGAGGAGGTTTCAAGTCAATGTGTATGTCTTTTTATATACAAACTAGCCACGCTCCGCCTGCTTTTACAACAAAAATAGCCTATACCTATTATATGTTATTCCTGGGGGCGTAGACTATCTCCACACCGATTTTTATCAAGATCCGTTGAGTAAGTCCAAAGCAGAGCTGTTTAGGTACAAAATAACAAAATCTTTCTTCTATATAATATTAGAATAGACTATCTGTTGTTTTTTTACTATACAATAATAACTTGTGCAAAAGCATATCACGATTGTTATTGAAAAGATAAGATACGTTCGATTACGTGACAGAATTATTGGTCTCAAAATAACTAAAATAATCAACTTATTCATGACTCACCATTGAGCTAATCATCAGATCAATGGAATTAAAAATACAACATTATTATTACTACAAAGTAAATTTTACAAAGCTTTAAAATTGGTTAAATCGTGACAACATTTGTTTACTAGTTCGAGATGAAGCTGATAAAAGTGTGTTAAATAATTGACTTTAAAACTAAATTAGGCAAATCTAGACCTAATGTCCTAGCGTCTCAGTTCAAATAGTGCTTGCGTGTAAATGCGTGTCTTATCGCCGCGGTACAATGACATGTCACGTGCTATTGAGTAGAGTTGCGAAACGGTTGTAGCGTTTCAGCAAAGTCGCACAAACGAATATGAAACTGACGGGTAGTTAGATATAGAGTGAATACGGCATTTATCAAAACCGCAGATTCTAAAAATGTTATATTTTTAGAATTTCTTACTTTTTAGTGCATTTTTGAAAAAATATTTTTATTTTCAACCAATGAAAATCGGAGGAGGTTTCAAGTCAATGTGTATGTCTTTTTATATACAAACTAGCCACCGCACCGTCTGCGGCTCCGCCCGCTTTTGCAACAAAAATAGCCTATACCTATTAAATGTTATTCCTGGGGGCGTAGACTATCTCCACTACTAATAAATATGAGCATTTTTGATCGTAGGATTCAGACTCAAATAGATAGCAAAAGTTTAATGACCAAGACATCGTAATTCAAAAATTCGATTGTCATTCAGCATTATATCCTACAATCTTTCGAAGCAATAATTGATAGAAACATACTTACCTTCTCAAAAAATAAATAAGTAACAATAAGGAAGTCTGGACAAAACACTCGTAAGCAATGAAGAACGACTTACACTAATTGGCGGGTTTATCTAGACAATAGAAAACCCTTGATTTTTTTATGATGTCCAGTGTTGCTGTCTGGAAAGCCTTAAAAAAAAAGTACCCCTAGCCATTAATAATGTGTACAGGTCGCGCGATGGTTTAAGATCGCTCGCCGTCGGCGCACACCCGCCCCCCTCACTCCGCACGCCTTCATCTCGGCAGCTCTAGGATCAGGATGTTAATAATAAGATCTTGTGTTATGTTGTCTTATATTATGATACCTGATAGCAATCAAAATACAAAACACTTAGTCAAGCCAGATCTTTAGCCACTTTTAAAAATATGTTAAACAAGCATTATCTATCACTTTAATAAAAATATATATTATATTATGATATGTATGATAGTATTTTGTATTGTATTATTATATATTTATGGATGTACTTATTAATTATTGAATTATATATTATTAGATAACTTACAAATTATATTGTTTTCTTTTTATGGTGGATAGGCACGCGTTTGACCACGATCTCACCTGATGGTAAGATGCGGTCTACGGTGGAGCACGCTTACCTATGAGATACCTATTGACTCTTGCTTTGAAGAGATCCAAGTTGTACTCATGCGGAAACACAGACTCGGGCAAGGCGTTCCACTCTTTGGCAGTTCGCATAAGAAATGTAGAAGCGAGACGCTAAGTGCGTAATGGTGGAATATCTGCCGTTTGTCTGGTAGTCCGATGGTAAAACGGAGACGGAAGGATATTTATTTACTTATATTAGGTATTTTCTGTACCAATCTTTACTTTAAGGAAATTGTTTGAGCAAAATAAAAAATTAAAAAATGTTTCAAAGTTCCACACATCCTGAAACTACCACGCTCTCTCTTTTTAAATCTGTCCATCCAAAGGTTGCCTTACAGAAATAGCGTCAAGCGATAAGGCCACCTGCATATTGTTATTGTATTTTAATAGTTGTCTTTAGTTTGTAATGAAATGGTATGCAAAAAAAGTTTTATCTATCTATCTTAAGTGCACAACATGAAGCATCTGTGTATTGATCCTATTTTACTTTAGAGGCAAAGGAAATTACGCTTGCAGCAGCAAACGGCACCCAGGCACAGTATAAATATGTACAAACAGTACGGAAACTGCCTACAAACGTGCGAAACGGCACGCAGACCGACGAGACCCCTAAGCGGTTGTCGCGGTGCTCTCAGTAGCGAGTGCCGCTTAGGGGTCTCGTCGGTGTGCATGTTTATGTGTGCGTGCCGTTTCGCACGTTTGTAGGCAGTTTCCGTACTGTTTGTACATATTTATACTGTGACCCAGGGGTACTTTCTTTACCTACTCTAGTGATTGCAGTTTGGTCTGTCTAACGAGATTATATTTCTGGATGTTATTAAATATGTTTGATTAATTGCATACGGTCAGGATTATAAATAAATACAACAGCAACTTTGTCTGCATTTATTTCGAGCCTTGATGATCTATTCATCCTCAATACCTCTGCCGACCACGAAATTATTACTAATATAAGAGAACTGCCTCGATGGTTTAGTGGTTAGCGTATGCGCCATAAACCGTGAAGTCTCGGCTTCTATCCTGGGTCAAGCAAAGTGCTATTTATGAACATTCCGTCACGAAATTCACAATAGCAGCATGAAGTTGGAATTGTTCTCGGTGGATGGCGACTGGCCCCTATCCCATTGGATCTAAAATCATAACAGGTGAAGTGTGGGTGTTGTACACCTGCCCAACCGACCCTTCTGGGTAATATAGACGTGATGTTTTGTTATGTTATGATGTATAAGACAAGTGGCTATAGCTGCTATTTTCAGCAGGTAACAACAAAAGTTCGTTTGCAATTTCAGGCACACGTCGATTACCCGCCGCTTCTGCCGCGGCCGCCGCTCCCGAGAGGACAACGAGCTGTACCGCTCCAACAGCTTCAAGTTCGAGAGATTCACCCGCGAACCGCCTGCAGAAGAGTCTGCTTCTGGCTCACAGGTCAGTTACATACAACATAATTATATATACAAACACACACCTCACTCCTACCGTTATTCTCTCCGAGGCGTGTAACTTATGAAAGTTAGACCTTATTAAAATTATGAAATACGGGTGTTACTCACGTAATGTTAGTCTATTTAGTCGACCGCGGTTTCGCCTATACGTCACGTCCTTTCTATGACGTCAGAGCGCGCGGCGCGCGTCGCTGCCCGCAGTGCAAGACTGGCTGCGACTCAGGCGCGACGTATCGCACTCTCTTGATAATGCCTAGACGTATAGGCGAAACCGCGGTCGACTAAATAGACCAACATTACGTGAGTATCACCCGTATTTCATAATTTTAATAATGTTACAAACTCACGTCAGTTTTAATAAAAATAAAGTTAGACCTGTCTATAAAAAAAAAGTAAAAAAACTAGTTATTGGAAATTAAATTTCAAAGGAAAAAATCTGAAAGAAAAAAAAGAAAGAAAAATATTTTTATTTCCTTACACACGTACAATATAAATAAAACACAAATTTCATTACATATTAAACATAACAGTTAATGCAAGGAAACGGTTTTGCATGAAGTTTGTTGCGCAGTCATAATTTGTTTGCTCTCACACGGTTAATACGTAGCAGGTAAGCAAGGATGTAGGTAAGATGCATTATATTGTACAATATTTGTTGTCATCTAACATTGTTACAAATTTAACGAAGCAAATAAATGCATAGTGTAAAAGACATCAACGCGTTCGATTCCTAAACGAGTAAGTCAAGTTATTAGTCACTTAAATAACAAAAATATTTTTATTTACGATAAAAATTATGTCATTACGTTCTCCTACGTCATCAACCGCAAAAACAATAAAAGCGTACGTTAAAAACAATACTTATCAGAGTTTCTAATCCATTATCTAATTAGGCACTTATTTTAAAATTATCCGGAGACTTGATAATAATTACGTGACTCTAGCTAACCTACCCTAATTACTAAGTGAATAATTAATTATGTATTCGTGGATTTAAAAAAACTATATAGTTTAAAATAGTGCTTCACGTCACTATTTTTTCGAACATTGGTCACAAATTTCAAATGATCGATGACCAAACTATAGTTGAGACTACTCTTATTATTCCATCGGTTCTCCTTTACGAACAATAAATCTATAAGTGTACAATAAAACACACTTAGCCATAAATTAAATTATCAGATTTAAAATGAACGATGAATGACATGTAGCGCAATGTCAAAATTAATTCTTCCTACCTATCTCTGTAAAATCGAGTTCCTTAGAAAACCGCACAGGAGCGGGTGAGTGTAGTTTGTATGGCACGTGTATGAACCCGTCGGTCACACGTGAAAGCCTTACCCACTTATCTAGATGAGCTATCTCTGCCACAAAGAGTGTACTTACAAAGTCTGGCCGAAAGCCGCTCCCAGTAGAGGTGCACGTTGAGCGTGAATTTCACACACAATACTAACGGTCTGAGGAATAAATTCGGCATCGATATCAAAGAAATTCTGTTAGCTATCAAATCATCGTATTGAACATTTTATTGTATATTTTTGAAGCGAATAATTTTGCACAAAATGTGGAGGTTGGGAAGGTATGTACTTAATTTGCTTGTTTTTCTAAAGTTTGTTATCGAATGGGAAATATTGCTTTTACAATTTGCCAAAGATTTTAAATATTTTTTTTCGATTCCTTTACGGTGAGATTAAAGAGGATTACGATAAATTAAATCAAATCAAAACAATTTGATCAAATTTGTATAGTTTCAATCAAAAAGGTTGTAAATAACTCTTTTACAACTAGAGAGCCATACATTTCAAGAAAGCCTATTACATTATTGCACCTATGACTGTCATAATTCAAATTCACCTATTAATATCAATAATGCATCTATGAAAGTCAAAAATGCATACACAATTTCTGTATTTATATGTGTGGGAGACACGCTGACGTTTCATATAAAATAGACAACTAAGCCGTTCTAGAAACTCATTCATGTTTTTTATAACTATTAAATTAGCGCCATCTAGTAGTAAGACTATGAATCCCGCTATACAAATGCTGCAAAGCCTTCCGACTGGACTGGCTTTTATTTATTTTACGCAAAATTCTCTAGATGGCGTGGCAAACAGTTTTTCCGTATGAAGTACGATATCCAGACTATAGATGGCGCTGCTAATATTTTCCACTTTCCCTAATGGAATATTAAAATGTATTAAGATATTAGTTAATACATTTATAAATTACAATGAAATACAATACTCAACAAATATTACTTTGTAATATTGCTTAACTTCTTCTGCTTCTTTCTTCTTTCTTCAAAACGGGTACAAAGGTTTGGAGACTATCAAAAATCTTCCTTGCCTCAATTTGAGAGAATCTCTTGGCTCTTAGCATTGACATCACCCATTCGAAAACTTAACTTTGACTTAGTGGCAATTAAAACAAAAGTAGGTACGCGAACAGTAAAATATCAAACAAATACACATCAGTAACCAGGTGCCTACAAAATCAAACCTTGTTATAGTAACATGTTTACATACATAGGTAAATTAGTTTTACGTATGGAATTGTGTTGAATATTTGGCGACAAGGGGTGCGTTGCGTAGTTCCTGCGGTATTGAAACATAAATTGTGTGCGCACGTTGTGGAGGACATTAATATCAGCTGTCCTATCAGTGTTTTATTTTTACATTATTTCATTAGCAGTAATAAAATCAGAACGAGGTATATAAAGGATCGGATCGCACGAGTAATGCCTTTGGTGTTCATATTCTTCGGTAGGTAACTGCTTACCATCAGGCAGGCCGTATGCTTGTTTACCACCTCACTGTTAATACAAAAAATATCTAACAAATTCAACCCAATTACTAGGTGCCTGTTAATGTTAAAACTTAAAACAAGTGTACACACGACAACAGATCTAGCTAAATTTCCAGTAAGATGGTGTCGCATTCAATAATGTGTATGAAAGGAGCCTCCCCGATTGACGTACATAACAATTCCCTACGTCCGGCGCACCCTGGGCAATTCGCGAGTTCTTCAAAGCGAATTGGCTAATCCTTTCACCACGATGGCAAGTCAAAACCTTAACCACCTTACTGACTGTCCAAAATGCCCTATCACCTGCACAAGAGAACTCATGAACGCCGACGAGAGCGCCATAACAGTGGCCACTTATTGAACCAATAAAATTTGACTCAGCCATCGACACGACGAAGAGGAGAAGATTCAATAAGCTTCCCGTGCAATTCGAGACCAGCGTATACTGGCTAAGTATAATTTGACAAGAAGCCGTGTGTACGTATGGAGTAGTGTTGAATATTCGGCAACATAGGGTGCGTTGCGTAGTTCCTGCGGTATTGAAACATAAATTGTGTGCACACGTTGTGGAGGACATTAATATCAGCTGTCCTATCAATTACGCGCGGTCAGCGACGACAGCCTATCGAAGGAAAATACGTGAAAAATTTGACACACGACCCTAATTTATCTGTGGAATATTTCTTTAGGGGTGTCGAAGGATGTCTTCTTATTTCAATGGATGAAACATGAAATTATCTATAGGAATATTAATATGCAATCGCCGTGGTTTACGGTGCTTGCCTTGTTAAGAAAACGAACAAGCTACAAGAAAAATAAAAGATAAGAAACAAGTATCTATTACTATTAGTAAACTAATAAGCAGAGTTTCTCTGATGAAACTATAAAATCAGGATCGAAACTTTTCACTAAATCCATTTTATAGAGCCTAGTTTAGAATATGTATTTTATTACCTATATATTTTATATTGGATATTGTTATAATACAATCGCAAGGGATTTAAGGCTACATTCAAAATCAGGTGTAAATAAACACGCCTATAGACACATATCAGCTACATCCAAAATCATTTACCGCCGACGCAGTACTTACCCATCAAAACACAGTACCTCGCACAGCCCTGTCGGCAATATAAATCACGTTATCCCCGTCGTGATCGCGATTGCCTCATCAACATACTAATGCGAAAGCGCCAGATGTGCCCGCCACACTTATAAAAGTCTGCCAGACTTTGTAAATGTTGGAAAATAGATTCTGCTACCTTTATGACGTTGTATGAAGCTGTAGACCGTGAAATTATGTGCAAATGTTGGCGATTGCTAGACTAGATTTTGCCGGCATTTTCAATAAGCTATGTTTAGTGGCAATAGAAGGAGAAGTGACTGTTTGTTCGGCATTTATGCGAAATTTTCATCTGTAGAGAGAAGGTTTACACAGGCGCTTTTGCAGACGTAGCAAAATAGATACAGCAACTGTCAACTTTTCAAAGGAAATTTTAACAGTTCCAGTTGCAGCAAGTAGTAACATGTATTTCTTCTTGTTGTTGTTGATGTTCATCTTGTTACAGCTACTAGAGAGTACCTAGTTCTCTCTAGTAGCTGTAACTTCTTTTTTTTTCATGTACCTACATGTTGCATTAGTTACATATGAAAGTAGATAGCGAGATATTAATGCTTGAGTGCAAGAAATAAAATAACTTTGGTCTCAAGAAATAAATAAAGAAGTGAATGATTTACATTCATAGATAAAATAAAAAGTAACAGTCGAATTAGCGACTCATAAACTTTTTACATCTCTTTTTTTTGACATCTAGTTTAAAATACGAGTGAATCATCCATTTTTAAACCTAAATATATCCCAGGCGTTTAATAGCGAGACTAGAATATTTTCACTACTTAAGGTATGAATATTATACCGTACCCTCCTAAAACACAGGCTATCTGCATACTTGAGTACTAAAAGGAAAAGTCTAGAAAAACTGCAGCACAGCGTGAGCTCAAAACATGCTCGCCACTCTCGTTATGAGAAAACTTGGGACATTCTTTATCCGACGGTCGTTTAACATCGCTATGTATGTATGTGTGTGTGTATTGTTGGTTTACTTCCATAGTTACAGCTGAAAGTTTCATGATTTCGTTTTTTCGTTCTTATTTTTGACAGTTATTGTTTAACTTGATTTAGTTTGGCGGTTAGGATTGAAAGTGGTGTGTTTTGATTGCTTTATATGTTGAAATTATCTTAAATGTCTTCTTTTATTTCCTTTTAACATTGATAGTGACGCGGGTTAGGGTTCCGTAGCCGAATGGCAAAAAACGGAACCCTTATGGATTCGTCATGTCTGTCCGTCCGTATGTCACAGACACTTTTTTCGTAACTATAAGAGCTATACTGTTGAAACTTGGTAAGTAGATTTATTCGGTGAACCGCATTATGATTTTCATACAAAAATATAAAAAAACAATAAATATTAGGGGTAAAAGGCAAAAACAATATTAGAGTTTCAGTTCTAACTATGGGGAATACTTAAAACTGAAACTTATACCCATACGTGTGGGGTCTTTAAAAATGATATTGAGTTTTTAATATATTTTTTTTCTAAACTGAATAGTTTGCGCGAGAGACGCTTCCAAAGTGAAAAAATGTGTCCCCCCACCCCCACTTCTAAAATAAGGAAATAATAAATGTAAAAATAATATAATAATATGTTGTACTTTACCATGCGAACTACCACCGAAAATGGGTTTGAAGAATAAAGAAAACATTTATTTAGGTGGTACGGAACCCTACGTGCGCGAGTCCGACTCGCACTTGGTGTTTTTTTTAGTTTTATTTAATAAACTATTTGCATGTTCTTAGGTCTCTTACCATAATGGTTCGCTAAGGAAAAACAATTTTAGCAAATCTTTTTGCGATCCAAACTTAATTTTACACCTGCGTAATGTCAGAACTATTAATGCAGAGCTTGCACCCTATGATTCACGGAAAGTTTTAGGATTTGCGGACACGGTCAAACACTACCGGCAATCGGACAAGCATAAGTGGAAATTTGTTTTAATTGTAGGTGATGTACAGTGATTATTATCACCAGCGCCATTAATAACATAACATTACATTACGCCTATATTACCCAGGAGGCTGTGGCAGAGGAGAACAACACCCACATTTCACCTGTTATGTTTAGGTCCCAAGAGATGAGAGAGAGGGGGTGAGCCTATCGCCATCCACCTGGTTCAATTCCAACCCCATGCATTTATTTCCAAAAATATATCTCCATTTAATGCGTACACGAGGAATTAAATTAGCGGTAATCACCGCTAAATGCCGGTTAAGCACTCGAGCCGCTAGTTTTTAACTCGATTGCAAAATGCGTATACCCGAGTACTATTCCCTTCGGGGCCTCTGTAATCAACTTCAGTTTCGGATACGTTGTAATTGAAAATGTCGAGTTGGTGGATGTTCATTTTCCAGTAATTAATCGCCGTGATGACATGCAGCTACCCCTTACCTACCATAGCTACCATTGTTGTCTATGCTTAGGTAGGCTTCGTGGGGTGTATTTACCCTATCCTGTCTAGTCGATTTTTGTGATGAGTTTGTCATCTGAAATTATTAGTTGTCGCTTGATTATGAAGATAATATTCGGATGCTAGTTTTTGTACCTAGTTATGTTGGTAATAATATTTTTTGATTGCTTGTTTTGTTTGTAACTGCAGTTTTGTAACTGTAGATGTTAAATCAATCCTCCTCCTTGCTTCGATTTCCTCAATTCTGAGGGTCATGACCTCTTTTCTGGATCATCATATCCCGTGTGATGGTCCGCCACCTGAGCCTGTCTTGGGCTGTGTGTAGTGCAGTGTGGACCGTGGATCAAAGTTAGTGCAGACTTGATCAGACCAGCATATCGGGCTACGGCCTCTGGGTTTCTTTCCTTCGATCTTTCCAGTAACCAACAGTCTTTCGAGGTTGTCGCCTTCTCGTCGAAAATTCTACGGAGGCACAGGAATAAAAAAAAATGAAGCTGAATAAATATTTCTTATTAAGCCAATGATCTTATTACGGCCATGGTAAATTATATCAAGACAAATCGAGAAGTTCGCACCCCGATTCAATAACATTTTTATTATAGCACCTTCCTAAAAGTTTTGGATTTATGGTTGACAGAAACAATGTGATAAATATTTTGATGTAGGTGTTGTTACCTTTTCAGCGTAGGTATATATTATGTATCACGTGTTAAAAGAATGGTCCCAGATTTTCATCAAAATAATCCGTTGTGGCGTGAAGATATAATTAATTTAATGTGTTTTTGTAACGTGCCTCCTATCTTAAGATTATTTTACATTTGTTTGTTTTTAAAATTGGTGTATTTAAGTTTATTTTAAAATAAGGCATCTTTAGTGCGTTAATAGGCTTGAAAACTAGCAACTAAAATAAAATACTAACTACTATTTATATTGGGGTGTTATTTTATCTGACAGCAATAATAGTATTGGTTCGCAAATCGTTGTCAGTAAAATAACAGATATATCAGCAAAAATATAGATTTTGTCGTACTATATCTTTTGTCAGCAAAATAATAGATCTGTCAG
Organism: Hypena proboscidalis; assembly: GCA_905147285.1. Taxonomy (NCBI): domain Eukaryota; kingdom Metazoa; phylum Arthropoda; class Insecta; order Lepidoptera; family Erebidae; genus Hypena; species Hypena proboscidalis. Next base: position 14,251,827 of record LR990140.1, read on the forward strand.
CAAAATAATAGAATTGTCAGCAGTTGTTCTAGAGGTTAGCGTATGTGCCTCTCACTGCTAAATCTCGGGTTCGACTCCTCAACGAGGCATTAAATTTCGTATTCTAATTATTTCATGTCCCTTAGCATATCATTCGTAACACCTATATCGTAGTGCGCGATCTCGTTTGACGAGTTCAATAGTTTACGAACATTACAGTATACACGGCTACAAATTAAGCTATACATGTCCAGTCTTCTTCTTCTTCTAGCGTGTCGATGGCTGCAGTCAAATTCTCATGGTGTTGACTTGCCATCGTGGTGAAAGGATTCACCAGTCTGCTTGGTGGAAATTTGCAGACTGCCCAGGGTGCGCCGGACGTAGGGGTTGATACGGGTGTGTACGTCGCTCGGGGAGGCTCCTTTCATGCACCCCAGTATAAGATGATCTCGTGTTGTATAGGCTCCCCGTGCAATACAAGACCAGCTTACACTGGAAATGTTCAGCTTGATGGGTAGCCGTATATACACTACTTTATTTGTCTGAGATGGTGGTCACAGCTAAGTGATACAATCTTGTAGGCACCGTGTTTTTGCCAAACAACCAGTTTTTTGGGCTTCCCGAGTAACGAGTAACATATACTTAAGGACTGTAAAAGTATTGGATTACTTACTAACGAGAATTTAACTGTATATGGCAGCGTGCTTATAAGTAAAATGTACGTAATTATGGAACATCAAAAATCATATTTATATTTTGTATAAGAAAGAAAGAAACGTATTTATTCGAGTAAAAATAAAACTTTATTAATACAGCGGTGTACAGGGTAACAAACAATGAATAAATATATATAAAAAATAAAAAGTAAGATATTTTTACACGATCCATCTTATAGCCATATGTGTTCTTAAGCCCTGCAACGCTGATATTCCGATAGAACTGGACGGGTATACGACTGTATAAACTAAATTAACCTAACTTTACTTAACTAAGTAATACTTACCTGGACATAGTCAAATTATATTATGAAGTAGAAGAAATATTATCTAACTTATTATTTTTTGCATACTCAGACAGTGTTTAATACCATTTTACAATAGTTCTCATAAAAATATCGAAATAAATCGGTCTACAAAACTTAATTCTTATTCTAAATATAGAAATAAACCTGTTCTGTAATTAACAGGCAGATAAAAAGCGCCGTTAAGCTATTAAAATACCGTCGGTATCATGCACATATTATAAGCTAAATCATAATGTTTAATAGCAAACAAAACACAATTATTATTTTTGTAAATGAGCAATTTGAAACCATTACATTTACTTGGATGTTAAAACAGCCATTAAATATGGTCTTATGCTTTTAAGCTAGCCTATGTTATCCTACTGCTCTTAATAACATTTTGTACAGCTCTGTCGGGCTAGCTTGTCGAGTGCGAAATAGCGAACTTTTTCGCAAGCGCTAGCAAACATTTTTCGAAGTTGGTGTCTAGTATACCTTTAAGGCTTTACGTTTCGGCATAACAGGTTACACAGGCTGTGATCACAGGCAGACCGATACTAAAACCCTAAAAGATAAATATTTAATTGCCGTAGATTTTAATTATATTCGGTTTATTATTTTTTATTTATTTTTATTATACACATCAGAAGTACAATGGTGGACTTAACGCCGTAGGCATTCGCTTCCAGTCAACCATAAAGAGGTGCAGAGACGATAATGGTGGGTGCGATAATAGAAGAGAAAATTGGACAATCTATAAATTGACAATCCTTATTAATGTTTATTGTAATAATTATATCTAAAACAGCATAATATATATTGTAAGTATACTTAATATTACTTTAATATAATAAAACTAATATTTATAAAATAAAGTACACATAATCAGAATTATGGAATAATATAAATGTATGTAATTATGTGTCTTATATTTTTTTAATACAAGTGAAGATTCAAGAAATAAACTAGGGCTTTATGCCCTATTATTTATATATTATATTATTATTTTTTATGCTAGAAGATTGCAAGACGGTCTTCTTTTAACACAGTGCCACAGTGTCATAATGTTAAACAACTCCACGCAATTTAGAGTAGTTTTTCTAGTAGCCTGAGAACGATTATACTCAAAGAATATCAGGAAGTAATTCATCATAGGTGGGTTCATGTTTTTGTGCACGCTACCGAAGATAATAGTGACATGTCACGATTTTCGTGATATATGTATTGTGTGTCTTATCTAAATTAAGTCAATGTCTAGGATCGGATTATTGAAATGGGACAATGGATATGTATCATTAGAGGTCGTGTGATCTGAAGAGAGAAGAACTAGCCTGTGCCGGTTTTGAATAATTTTATTAAAAAAACCGGCTTCAATTTCAAAAAATGCACTAAAAGGTATGATTTTTTTTTCTAGCACATGTTGTTCCACTGCTATACACTTTTCTGTTTTGGGCTGTGTCTTCCAATCCCTCTAAAACGAGTATATAAAAAAAGTAACAAGACTTAAGTAATATTCTACGTCTCACTTCATATGTATATTATAACTTGCAAGAATTACAATAAACGGTCTTAAGGTGCCTTTATTTAAATAATTATCCCAAACTCCTAACCGTTGAGGAGAAAAAAATTATAACACAGTCAAATTGAGATCCACTTCCCTTTTTTTGAAGTCGGTTAAAAAGACACTTACCTTACTTACTTTACTTACGTATTCAAATATTGATCTACTTGCTTAAAAAACATAACGACACGTCTAGATTACCTAGAAGAGTGTGACAGGGGTTTATAACATACAAATTTCACCTATTATGTTTAGGTCCCATGTGATAGGGGTTGAGCCTATCGCCATCTACCGGGCACAAATCCAACTCCGTGACGCTATTGCGAATTTATTAATTGAAAAATCGCAAATATTTTATCTCTATTGTCCGACCAACCCGGGGCCAGGACCTCGCGATGAGTCTTGTTTGCTAATTACTAGACCAACGAGATATTTCTTGCTACTAGTCCTATTTTTATTTTTAATAATATATTTACCTAACATATTTTTTAAGTCTTCAGTTGAGATACGTATTCTTGGTATGGAAAAACGTGATGGTAACAAGAACAAACGAACCCTTTTAATCAGAGCTTAAATAGAATCCTTGGAGTATTTGTTACCGAAACTTACAGGAGTCAATACAATTTGACAAGCGGCTGACATGTGACGCGTGAGGCGTTCCCCTTTATCCAGATTTGGTAGGCTTTGCCGCTACTGTTACAAACTTTGCCAATATCCCAGGAATCGATTCACACTGTTTGAATAATACCAGACTATTCGGTTTGGCACACGGTCGAATCAAAGGATTTGAAGTTGTACGGGTGCAAGGTCAATAGTACCTACCTATTATATGGAAGTGGATGTGTTAAGTTACATAGGATACAATATTAAATTATTATATTACTTAAATCTGTTTTTTTTAAATGACGCCCGCACTAGAAATAACTCCTGCGTCGCGGGGGTGTTTACAAACATACATTTCGCACACATATAGCAGACCCAGAGTCAGATCAAATCTTTGCGCATCACACAAAGATTTGTCCCGTGTAGGGATCGAAACCTCAACAACAGAGCAGTTGAAAGTGGCGAGGCGACCACTTTAACCACTACGCTAACGCACTCAAAACTTGCTTGTGCTGTCACTCGTGTTTGTCTTGTTATTCAGTTGTTTTTTTTGTGAGAATTTATGGGCTAAAACATGGCAGCTATAATATACAGTAATATATATTAATGTATGTCAAAATACGAGCATCTAAAAATAATACATTGAAGCTGCCGAGTGTTTCTATGGAACCTGAATTCGTGAAACCTGTAAATTTCTATGGAAAGCTGTAATTAAATGTATCGAGATGTATCGGGATGTTAGTATTCATTTTAGCATTTTAGCTGTCGTGTGTGAACTGTGTGTGTAGCCGGTAAAACCCGCCTTTTAACGAATGGTGATGATCGTGATTCAATTGGATTCAAATGACAATTTTTGGTACAAATTTTGACACATGAATCTGATTTAATCATAATCAACATCAATTATAATAAGGCTGTTTGCACAAATTGTTTGCGCAAGTAAGATTGAGCGTGCAGTCGGCATCCTAATAAAAAGATCTATGTTATCTTCTCACTGATGACTCGCTTGTGTGATAAATTGTATTTATTGCGATCACCATCTATTATTTTCATTTCTATGCATAAAGAAACCTACCCATTGACGTCAGAGCTATCATCAGCTTGACTTGTTGAGAAGTAAAAAGAGCTTATTAAGCCTTGACATGATTTCGCTTATTATACGCCTCATCAGCACGTTTTCAACAGCGTGCTGTATTGTGACTGAAACTTTTTGACATAGAGCTCGTACTGTATTGGAAAATTTAAAAAAATATATATTGTTGAGGCTTCAAATGTTATATTTACTTACATACGGGGTAGAGGTGATATAGGGGACATTTATATAAACCACAGATTCCAAACGTATTCGGTTTTATTTTCTATCGATTAAAAATAAAATTACGAAAAAATACGTTGCCGAACAAATTCTATGATCTTCGATTGCCCTGTATATACCTATCACGAACCTAAATTAAATGTAAAGATGAAATATATGCCAGTTTTTAAGTCGACCACCAACTGTACAACTGTAAAAACCGCATTCAATATCATGCAGTAGTTTTAGAGTTACCTGGTGTAATAAAGTCCACTCGGTTTTTAGGGTTCCGTAGCCGAATGGCAAAAAACGGAATCCTTAATGAGTCGTCATGTCTGTCCGTCTGTCGGTCCGTATGTCACAGCCACTTTTTCCGTAACTATATATTTTTTTCATCAAACCCATATGTGTATCTATGGATAGGTCTTCAAAAATGATATTGAGGTTTCTAATATTTTTTTTCTAAACTGAATAGTTTGCGCGAGGGACGTATTGTGTATATTATCCAAGTGGAAATATTTGTGTCCCCTCCCCCCCGTAACTTCTAAAATAAGGGAATGATAAATGTAAAAATAATATAATGATGTACATTACCATGCAAACTTCCACTGAAAATTGGTTTGAACGAGATCTAATAAATAGTTTTTTTAATACGTAATTAATAGTAAACCGCATTTTACCTTTCATTCAATCAACTACAATATAATAAAGAACTAAGAAAAACATTTATTTAAATGTATAGTGGTACGGAACCCTACGTGCGCGAGTCCGACTCGCACTTGGCCGGTTTTTTTTTATAAATATTATCTATGAACAGACATGTTTAATTTAAAATTTTATTATATGCATAGATACTGGGTATCTATCTATAATCAAAATGTTTAATCTATTAGCTCTACTACTAAAATATCCACTTTATATTATTATTCTAAACATTATACTTTTCAAATATTTTATACTTTTGTAATCTTTTGTGAAAACAGTGGGCGTTCAGACAAACCTCATAAAAATTGTAAGGACGAACAAAACGCGGACGTCCGGATCTCTATGTGGAAAAAAAAACAACCAGTGTCCACTATGTGTATTGTGTACAAAGGAATCTGGGTTATTCCTTAAGTATGTGTATACAACACGTAGGTACAGTCCGTAACGAAAGTTATTTCACAAAATTAGGGAGCAATTTTACCGGATAAGTTCTGGGTAGCCTATTCGGGACATTTTTGACAGATATAATGTCAATTTATTAAAGAATTTATAGAACGAACCAGCTGTCAAATTTATAGAATTAACCAGATCTTAACTATCCCAAACCTTATCCGCAACAAATGAGGGAAAGAAAATCTTTCTAAACAAACCGAACACAAGTATTTAATTGCGAGAAGGCTGTAAGAAGAAGCATTGCCACCAAATAGTCTTCTAAGTAACCCTAAGTTATGTGATGATTTTTTTATTTTTTGGTGGCCACTCAGAAATGTCTGGTACAGAATGACTGAAGCTGGGGTGCATGAAAGGAGCCTTCGCGAGTGACGTACACAACGATACCCTACGTCCGCGCACCCTGGGCAATTCGCGAGTTCTTCAAAGCGAATTGGCTAATCCTTTCACCACGATGGCAAGTCAAAATAAAATTTGACTCAGCCATCGACACGACGAAGAAGAAGACTGAAGCCCTAATATTTCCTATCAATTGTGAATATTTGAGGTCTATGGTTAAAAGTGGTCATGAACTTCGATGGCTATACTGCTAAGTTGAAATGAAATTCATATAACATAACATCACGACTATATTACCCAGAAGGGTGTGGTAAAGTTGTATAACACCTACATTTCACCCGTTTTATTTATGTCCTTTGTCATAGGGGTTGAGCTTTTTGCCATCCACCCCAGGCAGAAAACCAATTCCGTGCTTTTTAATAATTGTCCGACAGAAAAATGAAAAATTACAATTTTGCTCGACCCAGTTACAAACCCGACACCTCGCAGTGAGAGTTGCAAATGCTAAGAACTACTGCCTTTTCTGTGCTCAAACAAAATTTTATACACATATTTATAAATCCCCCTAACTTGCAAACCATATACATTTTGATGATGACGCTACCTTTAAATTCTGTGAGACTGTACCGGTTTAGCAAAGGTAATCTTCAAAATTCCTCAAAATATCCTGCGTCACGAGATACCCCCATTACGTAACGCGATCTTTGTTGCCATAACCGTTATTGGCAAACTTTGATGTTACGGGTCCTAACGGGTTTAATGATAAACTGCCAATAAAGGAAACTATCTCGTGTTATTACAGATAATGATGGCCAAAACTATTATGTATTGTTTGTTTGTATAGATTAACTTTTATACGGCACTTAGGATAAGTGTTATGACGGCTTAAAATCGGCTGTTTTTGAACGAGTTTCGCAAACTATTTAATAGAATATGTGCTTTTAAAAGCTTATTAATATGAAAGTCGAAACCGCATAATCAAAAATGCAGTTTCGAGATAAGCAGCTATATAGAGCGAGATAATCAGAGAATTGTCATTTGAACAAAATGACTTTCTCCGCAGGCTGTAGTTAGTTAAAAGCTAACTATATTATTACATCGAGGACTACTAATGGATAAGGCATCGTCCTTATGATAGAGAGGTTTGAATCCTGGCCATTACACCACGGACGTGAACTTCCTCATAACACAAGCGATTTAAGGTTAATAAGAATTACTAGTAAGCTGTTTTTTAAAGAAAAAAAAAGAGAGATGTTTTTATACCTTTTATACTATTTATTTTGTAACCTAACTTTATTACTATGCACAAATGTTTGTAACAAAATAATAGTTTGATTATGTCAATCGTATTTTTAAAGAATACGCAGTAGAATTTAAAAATAACTAACCAAATTTTTTTTGAAACTAATTAAATAACTGAGCGATAACCAAAACAGACAAAACTAGGTATAACAAAAATTAAAGGCCGTAGCAATTTGCCTGGCCATACCTAATGCGGTTAGCATTAGGTATGGCCAGGCATGGCCTTTAATTTTTTTGCACAATATAAAACGTCGCATTTGGTAAAATTAATTTGATTGTCAAGGAAAAAAATATTTTTAAAGTTTAATGTTTAGTTATACCAAACTCGCTTATACCTTAAAATGGGCGATTACTGATACCATCAATAAACAAATAGCCAGAAAATAAATGTAAAAATACATATAAATAAATAATAAATAAATAGGTATCTCACAACTTACACACAACGCCATCTAATTCCAAACCAAGCAGAGCTTGTACTATGGTTACTAGAATAACTGATACTAATACATATATACTTTTCTTTTGTAAGTACATACCTATTATATATAGAAACAGTACTTTTTGCTTTAAACATGTACTAGTGTCATACCTTACGCAAACATTGTGTGATTAATTTGAGTCAATAAATGCTTTTTATTTATTTTTATAAATACCCAGACTAAGACAAACCGCCATATTCATGCACACAAAGATTTGTCTTAAGCGGGAATCGAACCCTTGACCTCGGCGTCGCAGGTAGGTACACTACCCACTCCGCCATTCAAACGTCAACGTCAGATGAAATAACATTGAAATTACAATTACAAACACAATATAAAATACCCGCCGCCGAGGAAAATGTGCAGACTTTTATTCAAGGGTTGCAGTAACAATTTAGCAGCCGACAACCGCACTGTTTGTTACATTTGTCGCAAAAGCAAACACCTTCGTTAAACTGTGGAAAGTAAAAAGGCAAAAACAGAAAGCTTTTCCCCCATACATATGACAAAATGACAAGGAAATCAGATGTTGGGTGAAAATCATTCGGCTTCTGTGGGCTTTGATCTTGTGGCATTAGAATTTACATATTTTGTGTGTATCTATTCAGGTCTTTGATGTCCTTTCTGCGGTTCGTCGGTGAATCGATGGTGACTTGATAAAACGTGCTTTATGCATCCAGACGACTCACTTTATGGGGCTTTGTTTTGTTTTTGTGCAGCCTTTATGTTTGATAGTTATCGTTGAATAAGTTCGTATGTGGCTATCTGAAGAGGAATTTTAATTGTCCGCTTGTTAGGTTTTGTTATATAGCTAAGTAACGTAGCTTACGATCGTAATGGATTCAAATCTGATCGTAGTGACATTTAAAATTGACACAATTGAACTAATTTTGTGCTCATATACAAACAGAAAGGAATCTAAACGTCTTCATTTTAGTACATGAATTTTCTTTTCAAGTTACGTGATATTTTTTTTAAAAACGTCTTTCGCACTAGGAATAACTCCTGTGTCGCGGGGGTATTTACAAACATAAATTTTACACATACAAAGCACACCCAGAGGCAGAACAAATCTTTGCGGATCACACAAAGATTTGTCCCGTGTGGGGATCGAACCCTCAACACCAGCACAGTTGAAAGCGGCGAGGCGACCGCTTTAACCACGACGCCAACTGTGCACTCAAATGCACGGTTGATTGTCATGCAATGAAATGATAAATATGGTGAAAAGAGATAAGCGTAAATCATACCAGATATACTTCAGCAACTAGTCGATAAAAAACAATACAGACAATACTCTCACCGAGAAAATCCTCATAAGGAAACTAAGTTTTCCTCGAATTGAAATCTTTCTATTTCACATGCAATATATTGAAACATATTGAATCCCATACATTAGAGTCGGCTTGGCTATGATTAGACGACGGTGTCAGGCAAACGAGGTTTGTTCGAAAATACGACGTAATTTGCGTAGTCTGCAGACTTGGCGCAATCAGACGCGCGTATTGTGTAGCTCCTTTGTGTATTTTCTTAGCTCTAAACATCTGAATTTTGCTAAATTTTAGCTTACCATAAGTCTGGCGTATGTTGTTGAAGTATAAAGGCTGGAAATGTCGTAGTGATTTGTTGTGAAGAACTTTGCGTTAACAAATCATTTCTTCTGTATACAAAAGTGTACAAATTGTAAAATAATATACAGTATTTATTAATTTAATTGAATTTGAATTCATTGCATTATTTGGTTATTTTATGTCTGTACTTGTACGCCATTAATGGCATATCAACTTGCATGCATTTTTTTACCTGTATGTATACACATATTTGAACAAATAAAGAATCTGAATTTGAATCTAGGAAAATATACTAAATTTACAGTAATGTCACTTGTGCAAAATATTGTTTGTAAAAAAATATGTAACTGGCTGGTAATTTTTTCATTTACTCATGACTTATTATTCTTATAAATACAAAGTAAGGTACTGATATAATCATTAAATTGCGATGCATCTAACTGTGAATAAAGTATGACTGTTGCGATCTTTTTCGACCTGTCAGAGTAATACCTCGGCCTCAATCAAGACATCAATCCTTTTAAATCGGAACGATATCTTAATAATCCTAAAAGATTATTTTATACATTCGCTAAACCCTGTTAAGTTAAACAGACTTAAATTAATATGCAGTGGCGTGTTAATTTGAGCAGATGCACAAGGCGTGATTATGGGGGGATGCAGTTTATGAAATTGACTATCGGTAGATAGGTGAAGGTAGGTTGTGTGCATCAGCCCTTGGTAATAGCCCGCCCTGAATAAACTTCCTGATAGGGTGGTTAGACTACGTATGGTTTTATAAGCACTGAAATACTAAAGTGAAATTCTTAACTAGAGACGGCGGCAGATTGTTAGCAATTTGTATGAACATGAAAGAAGGTTTTACAAATGATATGTTAGTTTCTATACCATAAATTGTAGTTGTATGCAGAACTTCTCTTGATAACGAAAAATATATATATGGCTGTAAGAAATTGCTTTTATAGCGATAAAGCCGCATATTGTTTAATCTAAAGGATGTGCTTTATGAAACTGACTTTCAAATTTGATTAGGAGTTATCTATCTATCTATATGGCGACTGAATACATGATTAGGTATATGTAAGATTAATACTACGCCATTAAGACGTAGTTTTTGTATGTCATACAATGTTTTTCTTGTTTTTGCAATTAAATATAATCAAAATGGTTGTAAGATATTATCTTTACTAGTATTATAGCGACATAACTTAAACTGTTAACTAGTATAACCTGCTAATTATGAACAGTCGTTTCAGTGAATAAGTTCTAATGTAAATAAGTTAGCACTTTAAGGGGAAGAATTGTTTGGCTGTTTTCCATACACAAGTAATGTGGGTTTAATAGTGCTATTTTTTTATAAAATATTATTTGATTTTCCAGTTTGTATGTAACTCAACTTAATCAATTTTGTCAAAATGGCCACGAACAAACATGCATTTAAGTGTTTTAGATATAATTTGTCTATAAAAATGGACAAAAACTGAATAATATTAAAGTTAAAGCAATTTAACGTATGAAAACACGGCGCTTGGAAGTCAAAACTTCACGTATTATGGCTAGTATTATTTTAACTAGAGCCTGCTTTAGTGAAACAAGGCTAAAAAAAGTGCCTGCGCTGGTATTTGTTGATGTGAATAAACGAGCTAAACCTACACTGCCAAAATGAGTCAGACACATTTAAAAATAAACACTGTGACGTAGAAAATAGGGTGTATTGTTGAAACATTTGCTTGTAAAATAAAATTACACAAACCGAGGTTTAAAACCGTCGAATGTTTAATGAGGAGGTAGATTTTTGTTTAATTAAGTTTGAAATAAAAGCAAGCGTCAATTTGAATAACAATAAGAGTGCTTGAAGATTTCAAATCTTTGGGACTGTGAGGGATCCTCTTTTGTTTTTGTTGATAAGTTATGCACAATGACATCTGTTAAATAGAAGTATTTCGGTTTTTCCGTTAAATATTTTATGACGGCTGTTAAGTTAGATTCGATTTTGGTGATACTTATTCGCATGGTAGGTGTTCTATGGTTACAAGATTCAAACTAAACATTTAAATAATTATAATTAACATTATTACTTACCTTTTCGCTTTCAGATTCAAATGTATTTACTATTTTGTCGCAATCTCACAGTTTATTTATTTTTCTTCAAAAAGTAAAACGCTTTTCTTGACAGAGTTGTGTTTTGATTCAATTAATGAAATCTAGTATTATTTAATTTCACGAAACAAAGCTTTGGCCAACAAAATGTATTTGTTTCTCTCGAAGCTTTCGCCGACAATGAAACAGAATGAGAGACAAGTTAATAGAGTTTTTAATAGGTTTCTACAACAACAGACCACTTTTGTATTGAACATTTCATTTATTTCTCTTTGAAATAGTGGCCGTTACTGATTTTATTCATTTCTATTTTTTCTGTCGTAGAGGTCTATAGGGCTGTATTATTTTGCTTATATATTACGTTTAATGTAATATGAAACAAAAAACGCAAGAGAAGTTAATAAATGATTATAATTCACATTATAACTTACCTTTGACGACCGGATGGCGGCGTGGGTAGTGTACCTGCCTGCTACGCCGAGGTCACGGGTTGGATTCACGCATAAGACAAATCTTTGTGTGCATGAACATGGGGGTTTGTCTTAGTCTGAGTGTTTATATGTATAATAAGTATGTATTTACAAAAGAAAAGTATATATGTATTAGTATCAGTTATTCTACATAGTACCCATAGTACAAGCTCTGCTTAGTTTGGGACTAGATGGCGTTGTGTGTAAGTTGAGAGATATTTATATTTATATTTATTTATTTAATGATATTATGAGAGAAGAGACAGAAAGAATGGAAGCTTAAAAAGTCTACGTAAGTCTAGTAGTAGACTATTTTGTCTTTTTGTATGAGTTGGTGACTAGGAAATTGCTTTGATTGAGACTAAAACGTTTATAACACTTACCGTCTTTCGCCTTCTACTCTGAACTTGTCCGTATGGTTTTTTTAAACACGAATGTAAATAAAATGTAAATCAACATAATTAAGAATGCACTGCAGTGAGCTCTTCGCAATACTAATCAGCAAAAACATCACTCACAGCAATTAAACAGACATGTGGCGGTTTATGGGTGTATTAGCGATTTATCGCCATTTCATCGCGTCGATTAGAAGATGTAGTGTAGTTCGAAATATGCTTAGAAAGTTCAGCATCACCGTCGTTCCGCTTTCAATGTGGACAGTGAGATGACGCATCTTGAGCACGCACGCGATTCTTACTTATGCTTTCGACGCCACGGTATTTTACACATTTCTAATACGTCTGCTGTCTTGATGAAGGCTTAATTGTTATGTATAAGATGTATATACACAATTTTTTTATAAATAGGACCAGTGTAGTCTTCAGTTGGTTTCAATGGTGATCTTTAATGCTCCGTGTTCACGAACGGTGTTACTCGATAGTTCTACTCCGAGACGAGTAAAACTTAACTTATGAACCGCGTGGTTCGAAGAAAAACAAATTTTAATTCTTTTAAAAAAAATCGACTCCCGCACTAGCACTACATACATTTCACACTCACAAAGCAAAACCAGAACAAATCTTTGCGGATTAGACAAAGATTTGTCTCGTGTGGGAGTTCGAATCCACAACACCAGCGCAGTTGAAAGTGGCGAGGCGACCGCTTTAACCACTATGCTAACCGTGCACTGAAAAATGAAAATTCCTTTCCATTGAATATCTCGACGGTTTTCTCGATCATGAAAACCTACTGTGTGTACGTACCATGAGAATTACTCACGCAATTGTAAACAATAAAAGTAACAAATAACAATAACTTTAATTTAAATAATTTACCCTAATAAATGCATGAAAATATTTACAAAACAATTTCAAAAGCACTTACATTAATCACAGGAATTTGTTATCTATTCATACATACACTGGTGGTAGGTAGCTCTTCATTGTAGGGCCGGCTCGTCCTAATGGAGGTAAGTTGACCGTTTTCACTGGTGGAGGACTTAAGTTCCTATTAAGTCCATCAATATCGTCGTGTTCATTTGATAAATGGTTGTTCCTTTGTAAAACTTTATAGTTTTTAATCACCCCACGTAATTCTTCCTGTTGCTGTAATGTACGGAAGTTTCGCGTAATCTTGTCTTCCGCCATTTCTTGGTCTTCATCGTTTGTAAAGTATTGCATTTCATTCTTTTGTTTGAAGTTTGTATGCATTTGCTTGGGCTTCGACCTCATTTTATTTGATTCAAACTGATTTCTAGATAAATAATTCATAATGTCAGCGATGTCTATAGGCTTCTTTTTAATAGTCTTAATTTCATTAAAAGGTTTTGGATCAAATTGAATGTATTTAGGGCTGGAATATCTTTCGGGCTGCGGTAATGGTTTTGCTTTGAGATTTGTATCTTCATTCTTAATATTGTTACCTATTTCTTGATCAGCTTTGCTGTTTCTTAATAAGTTCTTTAAGAATATATTTTCTTCTAATACCTCTGCCATGTTTGCTTCCGTTGTTGTAGTTGTAGTTTCTTTGGGTTGCATCTCAGTTATAGCAAATATTGGTTTGAAATCATTTTTGTCATCAGATACTATAAAATCACTAAACCTGATGTTGCCTATAGTAGTCATAGTAGTAGGTTCTTGAGTAGTGGTTGTTTTTTTATCGTTATCATAAGTATTATCAAATCTTGTTTGTAGCATTGTGTTACTGTCCATAGATTTTTGATAACTCAGGGGTATAACATTCAAATTCATATCCATTGGATTATTGTTTTTAGTTAAAATTCTTGTTCTTCTTGACTCAAAACCATTATCATCATAATTGTAGGTTTGTGTTACCATTTGGCTACGAGGCACAAACTGATCTTGAGTTATAAGTTTGGGGCGTGAAGTCTGACTGATTTCACTTTGTGGTTCCTTAGTATTGTGTTCATACTGTTGATTGTAATCATTTTGTTGTTTATACCAGTCAATAGAATGAGTGGAAGGTGTGATTTTTTCAGTTGAGTACTGACTTTCACTAGTGACTGGATTTACTGTGTTATAGTTATTGTTACGGTACTGATTTTCATTTCCGGCATTGGAAAGGGTGTTAAAATTATTATAATACTGTCCTTGGTTATTAGAACTCTCAAATTGGCGAGGAATCTCAGGTGTTTGTTTAATACTAGGTTGCAGTTGTTGTTGTATCATTTTAGTGTATTGGTCCGCGGTCATATCACTAAAATTAATGCTTACATCATCTTCACCGGAAGATCGCGAGATAAGATTTTTCTCCATATTATTTTGATTTGAGTTTGCATTAAGGCCGTATTGCCACCTCCATAAAGCTTTATTGCTCTCTTCGTCTGACTCTTTTATGTTTGCTTGGTAGTTTACTAACTGTGGCATTGTTGGCCTTTCAGTTGTAAATATTCTACCTATATTTTGTTGTTGCTGTTGTTGTTGTTGCGGCGTATTCACAGACGGTACATGGGCGCCTTGTGAAGCCAGGAAAGTTATTTGCGGGGAAATTGTTCCACTGTTTTGTTTTTGCATTTGATCTGTGAAATCAATGGTTTGAATAGGAGCTTGCGAACTTGCTGCGGCTACTAAATTATTTTGTGGATTCGAAGCCTGTGAAAAACTATGCGAGAATGATTCGGGAGTTTTCCCAGTAAATAAATTGCTAAGACGCGGCGGTGAGACAGCAAAACGATTTCGTTTTTCACTTTCGCTTTGGCTTAATTCATTTTCCCTCTCTTCCTCGTTCCATGATTTTAAGTGCGGTGGCTTTTTGAGCTCTTCGGCTATGTTGTATTGGACTGCTCTAAAATCAAATAAAAAGTATTGAATCAGTGAAATAACATAAATACAAAGCTTGGAAAATGGGATCGCCAGACTATAAATATTTTACAAACCTCTGAATAATTTCGGGCACTGGCGGCGGTACGGGCAAATGATCGCCGCTCGCTCTAAAGCCGTTGGAGTCCGCGATATAATGGACTGTGTAGGTTTTTCCGTTATCTCCGACGTAAGAGTATGATCCTTCCACTACTTGCTCTTCTTTGTCAGCACCCATATTTTCCATGCGACTGTGCTGCACATAATGGGTCTGATCAGCGCCTAGCGCCCTAAAATAAAAATAAAAATTACAGAAACCTACTTACTACTTATTAATATATATATTATATAGAATATTTTCTTACAAGCCTATACTTACTCGTAGCTAAAGCTTCCATCCAAGTCCATTTCATTCGATAACCGTAGAATGGGTATCGCAGTTTCTGTCGTAGAGATAAAAACACCCGGCTGAGGTATATATTGTGAGCCCTGATAACTAGCTGCCTTCATTTGGTCCATGGCATGGTCTCTTTGAATATCTGATATCATTATACTCCGTTGTGTCATCGATTGCATGCTTGGGTGTGTTGTAGATTCAGAGTTAGTATTGAATGGAAAAGGTAAAAATTTCGTGTCTATTCGATCAATGGGAGGATGATAGCTCTTGGGTACTGGTCTCATTTCTTTTCGTTCTGGTTGGTGCGTAGCTCTTTGAGTTCTGTTATATTGACTTCTCATATAGGGTGGCATCGGAGATGAAGGCTTGTCATCATCGTCGTCGTCATCGTCATCCGATTTCATTGGCATTAGCGTTGATGATGCTATTGAAAATGGACTCGGTGACCCTGAAGGACTCTTAGTGACAGTCGGGGGTAAGTATGGGAATGGTAGGTTGTTAAAGTTCTTCATTGGAAAGTATGGTATAGGAGTGTGACTTTCAGGAGGTAAATAAAACTGTTTCTCTGAATTAAACATCTCTGAATGCGATCCATGATATTGTGGTGGAAAAGGAAAGTTTTCATGTCTCTCACTGTCTACTGCTAAACTTATCATCAAAATTATTAGTGGTATCTGTAAAATTTTAAACAGTATCATGTTAATACAACTTACAGTTTTTAAAGTAATCCATTTAAATCCAATTTCACTTGCACAAACACTTCACTTACCAGCTTCATTTTTCTTGAAGCTGTGATTGTTTTTGATAACAATTTTCACGTCACACTATAACACTGTTGGAAAATAGACTGGTAATGAAAATGAATTCCGCATACATTTATACGCACGCGAGATGTGTCCAGGCATTCGTGAAAGAGATCGTTTGGTTTTAAAACTACGTTTCTCTTCTTTGATGCACGCTTTTTCATCGTTGTTTTTATCACGTATCGAGCAATCGGTCGATGCGGTTCGTAATTATACTCACAAAGAAAATCTGTATCGAAGTATCGAACGATATTAGATTGGCAGTCTCTGAAGGGTCATTTACATATCTCAATATTGTTGAGAAGCGTTCAGTTAACAGTTCGTATAATTTATATGTAGCATCAACTTTTTTTTTTTTTTTTTTTTTTTATTTGTAGTACAATAACAAAATAATTAAAAAATACAGCTTACATAGATCCAAAACTCCTTTGTGAGAGACTGTCAGTCAGTCAGTCAACTTAAGTCAGTCAACCTTAGGAATGGTATAAGATTATTTGCACGATACATTTTGTTATTTGTTCGAGACCAGAAAATTATAGCTACCGTATCCTGTACCTACATTCTACATCTATATTTTTGAATTTAAATACATGAATGGTTCTATAATAGTATGGTATCATGACTATATATTACTTGCAGAGGTTTCGGACGAAACAAAAAGAGATGTGATTCATGGCGTTTAATTAATTAAAGGGATCGAAACACCCGGGGCAAGGAAAGGGGCACCGTTCGATAAATTGGCAGATAAATTGACGCTTTTTATGCGGTCATACCGAAATCGCGATCGTAAAGTGATGCAAGTTTGGTAATGGTCAAAGTCGAGTCAACGGCCCACAAAACCGGTTTGTAAGGATTTTTAGTCAAAACCAACCCGCGGTAAAAATACCAACTTCGTGTGAATACAATTTCCTTTATTTTTTATTTACTTATTAATAAAGTCCGACGACTACTTGAAAACGGTACTTTACGGAATTCAAAGTACCTCTTTTATTTTATATTTCTTTTTATACATTTGAGAGGTTCGAACGTTCGCCCGGGGAAATTTTATATTGCACCTTCTCATTTAATTCTTATGTTATATCCGTATTAATACTTGTAATCAGTAAGAATAAAAAATATTTATATAAATAATACTTAATTTTATATTTTTGAAGTTTATTTTTTTATGATTTATTTTTGTGATTTTAATAAAAACCATTTTTAAAATATACGACACTGTAAAAGAATAATAATAGAAATAAATTATTTGATATCTTATAAAACTGATATAACATAACTGACACTAACACTAACATAACTAATCTGCCTCGTTGGTCTGGCAGTATATTTTGTGTAACGCTGAACTCTCGGGTTCGATTTCCGGATCGAGCAAAGTGGGAATTTGGAATTTTTTCGGCAAGAAATAATCAATAGCAACACGGAGATGGTATTATGCCCGGTGGATGGCTATAACCTCACCCCTTATCCCATGAGACCTAAGCAGGTGAAGTGTGGGTGTTGTACACAACTGCCACTACCTTCTAGTTATGTTATGTTATGATATAACTTTATACTACGAGCTTTTTTAATGGTGAATAAGGATTCAATACCAAACCAATTTACCCATTGATATCCAAATTTACTTAAATCCGGTTTGAAATTCAGTAAAAATTCGCTTGATTTGTAGAAGATTATGACTTCTGAATTTGTTTCAAAAAGCTTACTTTTATGCACACTCTTAAAATTTCATTATCTTTTATTTAATTATTGGTTCTCTGAATGTAACAAAATTAAAATTTGGTTGGTTTCTTTAATTACAATAGCGAAACGCGATTGGATTGACACACATTCTTGGTTATTCTTGTGGTAGCGGCATTTTAAAATCATGTCAATGAAATTGCTTATACAACCACTGTCACAAGTTAACATATTGGCCAAGAATAATATTTTTTGTTCCTAAAAGTCAATCCAACTTTATTTAAACAAATAAAATGCTAATAATTCCATTGTAATCATATCGTTTTGTCGTAGTGACAAGTCAATAAAGAGGTATAATCGCAACAAAAACACAAAATAAATTATAAACTTATTTATTGATTTATTACATTACAAATATCACTTGCTTTGTAAATACAATACTATCACAACCTGTCACACCTCGATCAGCGATCTAATTCACAATTCATAATCGTGACCAAGATCACTGACAATCGATTAATCGAAACAAATCGATTTAATCAACACCAATAAAATCGTTCAGAGGTAATAATATCCGAGTAAGTCTTTGTCCATTTAAGTGAATCACATATTAGATTCTGTTTCCATATTTATTCTATTGAATTTTTGTATGTTGATTGATTTGACTCACTTTAATCGAAAAAAGACATAATATTCATAATCATTCAATCATAAATAATCGCGTCGTCCATATTGGTTACTAAACATTTTACTACAATATTAGTGAAGCGTTAAACGTTGTAGTTCGGTGCGTAGTTCGGCTGTTGGGGGTAGTAAGTTGGTGGATGTTGGGGATAATAAGTTGGCTGGGGTGGGTTGTATGTGGGTACTGGTACTGGCACTGGCTTTTCAGGCTGAGGAGGTATATACGGGTGGGATGGTACGTAAGACGGATGTTGAGGTTGAGGCGCTGGCGTGGACCACTCAGGGTTATACACCCCGTGAGGATAGTGGGGTTTAGTGGGGTAAACTGGCTCAGGGGTGTAAGTAGGCATTGAGGGGTAGATCGGGCGAGGGGTGTAAGTGGGATGAACAGGATGAACTGGTCGGGGAGTGTAAGTGGGATATGTATAAACAGGTTTGGCAGTGGTAACTACGACGGGTTCGTCATGTTGATGTCCATAGGTGCTGTAATAATAAAAAATATGTTAGATGGTATCAGTTGCCGTGTCTTGTTTTTACAGATTGTTATTTCATGTCTCATATTTGGTAGTGTTACAGTGTTATATTAATTATCGTTGCTATTTTTCTACATGTCTATAAATAGTACGAGAGAAAAAAAATGAGTTTTGTTTCGATAAAATTTAATGTTTCGTAAAAAAAAGATGCCATCAGAACATGTATTTTAAACACTGTCATTTAATATGGAACAACTAATATTTTTTATTGAAAGCTATCGAAGAACAATATTAGTATGTATAAGGCAGTAATAGACAACAGAGGTTTAATTGTAGACCACACATTTAGCGTACAATTAATATAAAAAAACAATACTCACGGTTGTTGAGGAACAGGAGCCTTAGGCAAATGGTCTCCGAAGGCATGGTAGCCAGTTTTGTCAGCGTACCAGTTGACGGTGTAGGTCTTGCCGTCAGCACCTACGTACGAGTACCAGCCTTTCTTGACTAAGCTGGATTCTTCTCGGTTAGGACTTGTATAGTAGCCTTGTTCGCCAACCCATGTACCGTCTCCTAATTTGTATCTGGAATATGGAATTTACAAATATAAGACTTCTCATATCAACTATACAGGATTGAAATGGTCTTGCTGAGGGAGGCCAAACGCCCGCACCGAGGGGCCCGGCAGGCGATCGCCACCCCTAATGTATGGCTGGTACACGCCGGCAACATATCAAACTCAACGATTCCATCATTTTGTTTATACCAAATGAAACAATGAAATGAATTGTAAATATTGTAAATAAAATATTTGGTCCATAAATAATAACTGATTAGTTAACCTAATCAATTGTATTTCCAATAGATATATAAACTTGTATGTTTATACATATACATGCGTAGAAATGCATGTATATACATTACTCTCGATCTTACATTTTGTCTTGGATATGAATTGTTTGTTGAATTTGAATCTGTGATACAATTTATAGTTAACTGATAATTGCAAAATCTAAACAACATTTATGCAACATAAATTCATACAACCGTTCAATCCTTATTATACTGCCTTAGGGGTGAATTGCCAAAAAGCCCTTCTTAGTACGCGCCTGCTTCATGTAGGGAACCTTGGTGCATAAATTCAAGATTCTAGGCCCACCGGTTTAGGCTTCGCCTTAATGGATCAGTCAGTTGGGCAAACAATTATAATATATAATGTTGTTTTGGTTGCTATAACTTACACATACAATTATTGTCCAAAAACAAACAAATATTGTATGAATTATTTGAAAAGTGTGTGTGCACCATGCACATGAGTTTCTCACCAGCTCTTCTCATGATGCAATACCCATCGGAGCTGGTACTTAGATTGATTTTTATTCAAATCTCTAAGTTGAATTAAAGTCAATCTAAGCTCCGGTGTCAAATCATTTTATTACAATAAGTATTATAATTTAGTTAGCTAAGTTTTATTTTAATTTTATATTTTTTGTGTTTTGATGTTTGTTTTGACGTGTTCAAGCGCCCCTTGGGGCCCATGGAAATAAATGATTTGATTTGATTTGATTTATATGTGTATTTTTACTAAAAAAGTTAAAAACCAAATATGATCTTTGATTACTTACTCGAAATTGTAATTGCCATCCCCAATAAAGAACTCGTTCTTGATCACCGGGTTCTGAGTAGTGGGCGCTGTGGTCCAGTGGTAATTATTCGCTGGTGTGGTCCAGCTTTGCCAATGTTGGCCTGGAGGGTACGAATTGGCAGCAGGAGTGAGATCGCCACTTTCCCTCAAAAGTTCCAAGTTAGAGGCCACTGCTTCTGAGTCTGCAATCTCATGGAAGTCATTCTGCACTTCTTCGGCAAGTGAGAACGCCAAAATAGTGGCGAGAATGAAGAGCTGTGGAATGAAAATAAGACTGATTAATATTTGAAACTGATTACTGATTACCCCCTACCACTAGTCTCAGAGTTATTCCTGTTGAGAACTACTCAAAAGAAGGGCATTGAAACTGAAACTGTTATGCCATTATTTTTTAAGTATTTAACTAAGTATATTGGGTATGTATTTAGTGATTTTTTAAGTAAAGATCACATAATTTGGACAATTATATCTAAAACGGATGGTATACATAAATAGTTCCATATTTTATATAATATTAAAGTTGAAAAATTAAGAATCCAACAGGACTCGAACCCGCACCCCCTGGGTATACGCCCCAAGTGCTTTGCCAATTCAGCCATGGATTCGCATGCTGCTAGACTCGAAACCTCTCAACTCCCTTGTGACAGCGTCATAGGTATACAAAAAGGCATAGCAAAGCTAAAATGCTTTAAAATATTACAAGTTCCATATTCCCTTTTTTTCTTTAATTTCCCTTTTGCTGATGTTTTAAATGGTATTTTTTAGCTAAAGACGCTAGGTATACCTACCGCTCCTAAGAATATGCAGTACAAAAATTAATCATTAAATATGAAACTATTTGGTTTTACATCTAAACACGTTATAAATACTTATATCTAATCATTATTGTATAAATTAAGGTAAAGTTAATATAAATAAGATTTGTAATGATTAAAAATAGAAGGGTTTTAATTATTATAACTTGTTAATTAAGTTAATTTGTTTTGACAGATTTAATCTTTATGCATTGTTATCAAACAAATTATTTGTTTATTTATTTATGGCTTACCTGTAGCACAAAATAATAAAAAAAAACATTCGTTAATGTAAAATGTTTGGAAATGGATTTTCCTTCCACTAACTAACCACTAAGACTCTACGTCGAAAATTATTTAATTTTAAATATTTTTTGCACTGATGGTTCACTGTCACAATATTTGAAGGACTCACCAGCTTCATGTTTATGTCCTTCCAAGTCGGTTCCTCCTACAACACTGTGGTCAAAAAGGGTCGGACCACATTTTTATAGCAAAGATCCTGCGGCTGATGCATCCGTCCATTTGTCAGTAACGAATATGACTCATTATGTCGACGATAAATGCTTCTTCGTATAATTTGGTAAGCAAAGCTAAATGCTATAAAATTGGTTTTCAGTTGTTTTTTCAAGTTTAACATTATCCTTGATTCTTTTGGTTTAAGTAAAATAGAATAGTAGTATCTGGACTATTGTGTTCTCAACAAGTTTACATTTATTTAATTGATTAGAATCGTAAATCGTATGTTGTTAGGTTAATTAGTAGTGTTAGTTTGTTTATTTATTGTTATTTTAATATTAAGTACCTATGTTGATATCCATGTTATCAGGCCTGATCGATAACCAGCGTCAGACTTGAGTCTGACATAATGCTGAATCAGGACCTATTTGGTACAGCTGTGGGCATAATGTTTAATATTCTTTTGTTCCATTTTTTTTTGTATATTGTTATTTATCTATTATGTCCCGCTTGTTGTAACAATTTTTTTCTTTCTTTCTTTCTTAGCTAATCCAGTTTGAGAACACCACATCAAAATTGGAATGAAATGAAAATAGTTTATTAGTGTTTCACGTACACGTTTTATAATACAAATATGAAAGGAGTTTTCTTGTAGGTAGGTTATACCCGTATTAGGAATCACCGCTGTTTCATAGCAACAAGTGTTATGAAGGCAAACAAAGCGTTTTACTTAATTTAATCATAATTCTATACTAAATATTATATTTTTTTTACTTAAGTACAATTTAAATTAATTTAAATTTTAACAGGTAATGAGTATAAAGGGGTGTAGATGTACCTTATAATGTGTGTGTGTGTGCGTGTATGTGTGTGTATGAATGGTGTGTGAGTGCAGGAGTGAATTAGTCTTTAACTAACTAGAATCATAGTTTTAATCCTTATATGAAGTTGTCTCTATCTCGTTTTTAAAAGATATAACGCTGAGACGCAGTTATGTTATGATTTGTGTTAGTAGTTAAGTTTTTTAGGTATTCCTTTATACGAACGATCGGACAGTCCGTCATCTGACTCATGGGTTACATAGGCGTGTGTGTTTGCCATAATGTCCCATAACGGGAAAATCAAATAGATATACACATCTTTTGTCGATAATTGTTGTCCCCCAAAAATGTCGAATCAGTTATAAATTATGGTTGGTTTATAAAAATGCCTAGTTGAATTAATTCTATTATTCTTATTCATATAACGAGTAGAATAAGGAAGCGGTAATGCGTAGGATTGGATATAGATTTTCATAGAAAATGTACGATTATTGAGTACTGCTTTGGATCTTCATGATGCAATGTAGCTAACAGAACATTTATACTCTGTCCATTCCTTTATTTTCTTTTTGACAGATTACATTTAGGGATGCCTTCACACGCTACTGACTCGATTTGAAATCATAATCGATGTTGTCTAAGAAGAACTTTCAATCGATTAATTACATCGAAATGGTTTTAGTTCATTATTAATTATTCGTTTATTAGTATTTTTTATTAGATGAAATAAATATACAAAATAATAATATAATAATAATGTCACATACTTAGTCTATGACAGTTTCCTTGTTTACATTTTGATATGTCATTCCAAGATTTCGACTTAATTTCTTGCAAATAATTATTCATGGAATCATGATACTATTATTATATTCTTTTTTTTATAAAAAATACAGACAATACACATAAAAAAGTCAAATTATTCTTTTTCATAATGATCGATTTATTTCATTTCACGATTTGATTTATAGTCTGTGGTTGTTTGTTACAAACAGTGAACTTCCCTAAAAAGTGTCGCTTGTCAATAAAGTACATTATTATGGTAGTACATTAATCTGACAAAAAAAACGATAATTCATAGGCGTGATCTGTCAAAAAGAAAATAAAGGAATGGACGGAGTATAGTACGCATGTATATCTACCTCCTTTTTAAAGCCTCTAAGGAGGGTACCCGGTGCACTCGTCCTGTTCTTCAAATCGTTAAAGTACCTATTAAATTCGACGGTATTCTTTTATTACTTAACATACTGTTATATCTGCTTACCGTAATTTTGAAAAATTCCTCACCACAAATACTGAGTGTAATAATACATCCCCGCATTTGAAGAACTATTCCCGAAGGAGTGTATTGTTCAAGGTCATGAGTAATTTGGGCAGTGGGCATAGAAGTGGTAGTCATCCTGACGTTGGAATTTCCCAAATATAACTCGTAACATTTAAGAATTTGATAGTTTATCCTTAATGCAGATAAAACAACTTTTTTCCTTTATTACTTTCTATGAAACATAATGGTGCCAAGTTTTAATTAACTTAAAAAAAGGAGATTCTATGTATGTATGTGTATATGTAGGTAACTTTTATGTTCGCGCTTTTCTCGGCAACTACTGATCTGATTTGAATGGGCATTTCGGTATGTCAATCCTTGGGTTTCAAGGAAAGTTTTAGAATATAATTTGTTAGGATCTGATGAAGACTCTGAGATAAGTCTGTATGTTGTGATATTAAAAATATAAAAATAAAAATTAAGCCAACTTCCAAAACAGCTGTTAAAGAAATGACCACCAAAGTCCTTTTATTTAAAGGAATGTATATAAATATACGAAATGAATATTTAATAATAATTTAAAACTCTGATTCAATTTATTTTATTAAATTAAAAAACGTGGATCATTTATTTACCAATTTTAAAGGTGACAGAAGATTAGGAACATAATTCCTCTAAAAATATTGTCAGTATGTTACCGCTATTTAACTTGTAAAAAAGGTATGGTATGTTTTACGTTCCGTTGGTCTGCTTTATTGTGGATCTCAATATTTTTGTTTTCCTGCGCCTTGTCTCTTTGCTTAGGTATTTTTTGAAAAAGGGGTTGTTACAAATTTAATGTTTTATTCACGTAATTACGAAAAACTAAAGAAATATTTATTTTGTTATTTCACCAAGACCTCATAAATAAACTTGGATTATTTACATTAGATAGAACGCCAGGACCAATGGTTCCAATGACAAGGCCAAATACACACATTCACTCACACAAGCACACCCTCATAAACGTCATTGTTTTGTACACGTGTGATATTTATATTTATTATTATACTTAATCCATGAGATCCTTTTGCTGTAATATAAGATTTGTTTACGTATGTCAATTTGTTCATCATCATAATTATAACATGGGGCATTACTCTCATATCAGTCCTTGGTAGAGTATTCATTCAATGGATGGAGTAAATAAATGAGAGCTTTTATGATGAATAGCGCGCACACTTTGTTGACCACTGAAATGGTTTTATTTAGAACTAAATGCATCGTAGGCCACTTAATTTTAAATATTGTGTGCCACTGTCCTTGGTTCTGATTTTGTTAATGTACCTACTTACAACAAGCTTGATGTATTTTCAAAAGAAAAGTATATATGTATTAGTAGATATCAGTTATTCTAATACCATAGTACAAGCTCTGCTTAGTTTGGGACTAGATGGCGTTGTGACAAGGCCAAATACACACATTCACTCACACAAACACACCCAGTCTCAGAACAAATCTTGGCGAATCACACAAAGATTTGTACCATGTGGGGATCGAACCCGCAACAACTGTGCAGTGGAGGCGAGGTGACCACTTAAACCACACACCACACGTGCAGACAAGAAATAACTAAGAAATTTTAATTAAAATCAATCTAAGTACCAGCTTCGATGGGAACTGCATAATGAGAAGAGTGAGAAACGCACGTGTACCATGTTTTCCAATAATTCATTCAATATTTGTTTGTTTTTTAACAATAATTAAATGTGTAAAGTTATAGCAACCAGAACACAATGTCCCTATGTCCTGCTTGCCATAAGGTCCCATCTAACAGCCGGTTAGGTGTGTAAGAGTTCGGATTTATAAGATTAGTTAGAAAGTTAGAATAACTGGTGGTAGAGCTCTTGTGAATGAGCTCGAGGGCGGCAGCACCACCGTCTCACCTTTGACCTGCCGCCAAATAGTAATGCTTCTATTACTGTGTTCCGGTTTGGTGGTGAGATCAGGGCCTGAAATTACTGGCACATGACGCATAACACCGTAGTCCTCAGCTGCAGCGACGCATCTATAATCTGCTTTTGTGGATTGTTGATGTCCATGGGCTGTACTCCACTTACCATCAGGTGGACTACACGTTCGTTCGCTGTGGGCGTTGTATAAAAAAAAAAAACTATACATTGACATTGTAGTCGTTACTACTATAGTTCTGTCTACGATTGACGATCTGAGCGGTTGTTGTAAAGCAAATCATAAAATGCACCCTGAAAGCCCTAAAAGCTCTTTCTTAATGCCAGTTTAGAGGCATATCTTTGGATGGTCATTTTCAAAAGATTGTCTACATGTACAACCTTATTTTTACTTTACCAGAAATTTAAAAACTGTTTGGTCAGAATTAGTGACTATATCATACGTAAAAAATAACAGTATTTTTTTCAGATTTTGCATTCATTTTTGATTTTTTGGAATGTACAATTTGTATAGAAAACTTGTTAAGTTTTTTTCCTTGTCTCGTAAAAACTAGCTGATTGGACTGATTTTGAACTAACGTCTTTCACTTTATCAGGTTTCTGGTAAAGTAAAAATAAGTTATATATACAGAGTGTAAATGACATCATGATTTACCAATAGTTCAGTACATGATTAAAATTAAAAACTAAATATATTTTTGTAATATTTAAAGCAAATTTTAGCTTTGCTATGCATCTATTTTATGTAATATTAAAGTTGAAAAATTAAGAATCTAGCAGGACTCGAACCTGCACCTCTTGGGTATACGCCCCCTGCTGGATTCTTAATTTTTCAACTTTAATATTACATAAAATAGATGCATAGCAAAGCTAAAATTTGCTTTAAATATTACAAGTATTGATAAAAATGCGTCATCTCTCGACAGTAATGAGTTGATCTTAATTCAAACGTACTGTATGCGATTATGTGAATAAGTAACGCATAGATGGCGCTAAAACCAAGTAATGGTTCGTCTAGCTTCGGCTGGCACAAAAGAGTTGAGAAATTTCGAGTCCGGCAGCATGTAAATATATTTTGTTTACGATATTTCCTGATATCTTCCACTACCTTAGACTATCTTAATTCATTTGCTGCTTTCTGTTCATTTTTAAAATTTTCTAATCAAAAATGTTTGCACCAAAATGATGATTAATCACTAAAAAGCGTTATTGCCTTTGATGTGTTATTTTATTCCAAGACCAATTTTCTCCTGTGTGGCAATTTGGGATGCGATTTTTTTTGATGATGTGTTGTTTATTCCAAGACCGATTTTCTCCTGTGTGGCAATTTTTTTCCATTCTGGGTCTCTTTTTATGAGACACTGCTTATTATGCTTTTTGGCTTCGGCTCATAGAATTTTATTCTTGATATTCAATAGCCCTGGTAGTATCATGGACTAGTCCAGGGCATTCCAAACTATGTATGTCAGGGGAGTAGTAAGAAAATCTGCATTGAAGAAGAACAGATCGCAAATAAATTTGGAAACAGATGAGAGTGGCAAAAAAAGTAGTCAGCGAACAAAGTCAAATAAATATCTCTTTTATAAATTTGGTTCTTACTTGCTTAAATATTCCATTTTTATAAAGTTCATAGACTACTAGAACTACAACTACCTATAAGGTAACATTATTTTTGGCAAAAGGTGGTTGGGGTACATTCTCACCAAAAAAGAGCAAAAAAGAACCCAAGAGCGTCACAGTGAAAATAAGCCTATATTTCGTATAAAAAAGATAACTTTGTTTATTTAGAATACTGCTTTATTAGATATCCTAAGATCACTTCTATACATTTAACACAAAAGATATAAATATAAATTTTAGAATAAAACAATTTAATTATAACAGTTGAATTGTTTATGACATTATTATGTCAACTTGTTGATCAGCAATCAAATTCACAAGTCGTAATCGTGCTTAAGATTGCTGATAGAAATGTCCTGTCGTATTCACATTCCTTTCTTTTATTTTTTTTTATCACAAAAGATTGATTAAAATACATAGAATTAAAGATAAAGAGTGAGGAGATTCTTTGTACAGGCATACCGTTTCATCTTTTATTAAAGCCAGTTATCATTACTTTATCAATAATTAAATATTGTAGTTGAGCGCCTCGGTTTTCTGTTGGGGCTTATACTGATTCTGCTGATGTTGTGGGTAAAAATTGTTATAAATTGGTTTGATAAATTCTTGCGGGTTGGGGTAGTTGGGAAAGTAAGGAGGTGGAGAGTACGTCGGCCAGGGGTAAGTGGGTGGTGGTTTGGGTGCTTCTACCGGTCTTGCAGTGCTTGAAGTGACGGGGGTATCGTACTGAACGTGGTGAGGATGTTCGTCGTGGTGGTGTTGGGGGCTGCAACAAATAAAAAAATGTTATTTACGGATATTAATAGTTCTTAATATATATATATATATAGAAAAACACTTCGATCCGGTTCTAAATTAGCTGATTGGCGTGGTTCTACCGTGCCCCCTCTTTACATTTAATTGATAATATATAAATAAATTCTCGAAGCTCATAAAACAAAGTAAGTTAGAAAGCTTCAAAAGTTGGTACCATTTTTCAATGAATATTTGGGATCTAACTTTTTAGATATAACTTGACTCCTGTATAAAAAAATGAGCCAAAAATACTCACGGTTGGGTAGTCGGAGCCACAGTCACAGGGGGCGAATGGAAATGGGTTCCATAAGGATGGTATCCTGTCTTGTCAGCGTAGTACGTAACAGTGTATGTCTTGCCGTCAGGCCCAACGTAGGAGTACCAGCCTTGCTTCACCAGACTGTCATCTTCCCTATTAGGACTTGTGTAGTAACCTTTCTCGCCTACCCATGTTCCGTCACCCAATTTGTATCTGTATAGAAAAAAATTGGTTAGCTGTAGTATGCAATTTGTATAAGCGTTTTTGGTATATCTTATTGCCCTCATAGCACGGGTTGCAACAGACTCTTGACATATCGATTCAACTATGACGTCAACTATAACAACAGTTTCTATGGTAATAACTACGTCATAGTCGAGTTCAGAAGGCAGTCATACGTCATAGTCGAATCTAGAATGCAAGAATGTCGAGTCGTCTTAAGGGGCAGTATGATGATAAAGATGTTAATATTATTAAAACCGACGTGAGGTGAAGACATTATTATTGAGAATACGGGTTACTCACGTTACTTTAGCCGGGATATGCCGACTAGTTTCGAATCTAGTACGTAGATTCATCAATACGTCTAGCACTCTTATCTTGAGTGCTAGACGTCGCGCGGAGGCGACGACACGCGAATAATAGCCCAGTTGATGAATCTACGTACTAGATTCGAAACTAGTCGGCATATCCCGGCTAAAGTAACGTGAGTAACCCGTATTCTCAATAATAATGATATAGATGTTGTTAGGCTGCAGTACTAAAATCCCACTAGTAGGTAGCCTATTTGTTGACTCGCTATGTATTAGGGACATACGTGGACTTAAGTAAAGCTACAGGTGCAATTCGCAAATGATACAGGAAAGATATTTCAGAAAGAGCTAAATACATATATAAATTTACTTACTCGTAATTGTAATAACCATCTCCCATGACGAATTCATTCTTGATTATTGGGACTTGTGTAGTTGTAGATGGTTCTGGCCAAGAATAATGCTGATGCGGAGGGTGAGAGGTAGTCCAGTAATAATTATTATTATTCGGGTTTTGAGGATTTATCCAGTGGTTGTCGGGATTCCATGGTGGGATTGATCGGTAAGGATCTACGAAGGAGGTTCGAGCATGGGCAACATCCGTCTTCATGAGCTCCAAGTTTGAAGCCATTGCTTCTAAGTCCTCGAGCTCGTTTGCATCATTTTTCTCTTCCTCAGCCAGGGCAAGCGCCAATACAACAGCGAAAACGTAGAACTGTAGAATAAGATTCATTTGAGTGGACAACCAGAATGTAATTAATTCATTAATATAATGCCGCTTATATACTACAAATCCACTGTGTCTCATTTAAATGGCAAAACGTTAGATTTTTGCATAAGCTATTAAACCTTCGCAAAGTTACCATAAGTTAAGCTTTGGTTACATAATTGATCAATAATTAATGTACATTAATTATTGATCAATTAAGTAACCAAGATTTGGTTACTTTGTTAGGTAGTGTAATGTAGTCTTATCTTGAGGACCGATAGTGTCTTGTACATTTATCTGGCTGGCGGATCTTGAAAGTTAGTTCCAATATTTTCTTTTATAAAATGGTATGGTAATTAAGCGGATACAACGATTTTCTTACACCCGTCCAGTCATATATTTACAAATACAAATGACTGATAAGTCAGTGCATTTTGGTATTTTTTGATGAATCACAATGATAACCCTGCTCTAAAAAATTACGCGATGTTGTGATTATGGCGTAACATCCGTTTTGAACCCATTAGTGGTAGTTTTGTGATTGACTAGATTTTGTACAGAGTTGCATAAACGTGTTTAAGTTAAGTTAAGAGTATTAAGCACACGATTTATTTAGTTTTGTTTGATAATATCAGAATTTCGCACACAACATTTAAAAAAAAAGGATAAATATATCGGATGCACACACAGATAACTTAAATTATGAATGCAAAGAGAGAAATGCAAATTAAATTATTTCTTCAAATATATTTTGGGCACTGGTTTTTGTCGCACAAAATTTGGTGACTTACCAGTTTCATGGTTGGTCCTTCTAAGACGGTTCTTCCTTCGACACTGTGATCAAAAAGGACAAACCCACTTATATATCCTGGTGCATTGGATACACCCATTTTTGCACGAAACAAGATACAATGACCTCACCCGCACATTTAAAAAGTCCGATTAATAAATATTAGGGAAAAGTCACCTCAGACTTCCGAGATAGGTATTTATTTCCTAAACGGCGCGGGGGTTTTATTTAATTTATGATTTACATATCTCATGGTTTTGCTTTTCAAGTGACTCATTAGTAAATTAATAAGGCCAGGTATTTGTTATCAAATAAATGAATAAACAATTGTCCTTTTTACTCACAAAGTGGTTAAAAACTGCGTCATTTAACGCGAATCGATGAAAGCATAACTTCATTACAAATATCAAATTTCTATTTGATTCATATTCCTTCTAATCGAGGTTTGGTCAAGGCGGTTTATTCAAGGAAAACTAGCCAATTAGGTCGCTCTCATAATGCACTGATAAAATAATGTATGCGCGAACGCTAACATCGGAGTGCTCTCCATTTCTTCACTAACATTATTCCGATGCGATAACAATCTGACGCAGCTTGAGAGATAACGCATGAGCCAACGGTTTTGTGTTTATTAAGGTACAGAGGTATAGTATTGTCAAATTCTTGAAAATTAACTGAAATATTATCTGTAAATATGTGAATCGAACGAGGCTATCTAAGCTGCGATTTAAGTGCAAGCGGGCGAAATCCACCGCGCTACATTTCACACGGTGTAAAAAACACACGGTTTCTGACCTATTAGGATGTGGAATAGAATTAATTCTTCATTCTATTGGTCACCTGTCAAACGGAGCTGCACGAGAAACGCTTGCACTGAAAACCTCGAGCCCGCCAAACTACTTCTTTTTCTTGTAGTGTCAATGACTATAGTACACAGATATAGATCTACATAGATAACGCAAGTATCACGATTTGTATTGAAACCAAGCGTGCCGACTTTTTAATACCTATTGTGACGTCACAGCCGAAATTTAGTGACGGGAAATCCAAACCGATTCAAAGACACCGATTCCGCCGATGCCCATACACCCAGTACGTTCAACTGGAGCCGTCCGCTATGATTTTCTCTGACAAAAGACGCGCGTGGACTGAAGTAAGCGGCGACCAACCTCGACGCTTGGTCGGGGTTGAGACACGCGAAGTAAATGCATTTGCGTTATCTATGTAGATCTATATCTGTGCTATAGTACTTCTGTTAAATAATTTATATCTATATAGATTTAGACCAATAGGATGCGACTAGGACGTCTTTTTGGTTGGTCTGCATAAGGTCTTATATTGTACAAGGGGTAGGAAGTAATAGACAAGACAACAGATGGGTCATATTTTGGGTGGGCGATCCTCATTCGCAACTAGTGTTGGATGTGTTTTTGAAACCCTACTTGGCATGTTGTCTTTGCAGCGACCAACTTGGGTCCGGAGACGGTTTAGGGACTGCCAGATCGGCCACAACAATTCATTTCCAGGTGGTAGATGTTTGGCCGGGTCCAGATAATCGGGTGGTGCGAATCCAAACAGACATAAATACATTTATCTAACCTAGTTGCTAGCTCCGTACAGATAAGGTTTTACTCGATCGAGGCTAACCGTCGAGATTGTCCAATCATTCAGTGCGAATTAATTTTCATTTGTTGTTGTTTATGTGTATTGTGTTATATGTTAAGTTTATTCGTTTTGTAGTAAAACTTGACAAGATTGACAGCTTTATTATTAAACATTCTTCCGTTAGCGGCCCGCGTGGTAAGTCCATAAAAAGTAGCCTATATTATTAATGGAGCCTTGAACTATTTAACTCAAATTTTTACTAAGATCGGTCCAATAGATTCGAAGATTTAAGGGTACAAACAACCAAACAAACAAAAAAATGAATATTGCAACTTTATTGCATTAACATTTTACATTATTCCAGCAGCCAACACATTCAATATTATAACGGTATTTCAACAATTGGGAATACCCAAAGTCAGCTTTTTAACTATAATAATATGTTCAGTTTCGATTCACTACTAGATATATCTCTTGGTAAAAAATTAACTAAAATTAAAATCCTGTACTAAAAAAGCTGTCGAAGATTTAGCTACGGTAACCAGATCTGAAATATAGAATATTATTCGCTCCATCTTACTTGCACAAATATTTGGTGCTAAAAGGGCCGTTTTGCCAATTACACGCTCATTCTCACTTGTGCAAATTAAAATTGTTATAGGTACATTTGACATTAAATTGTACATAGCGTTGCTTCGTCAAACATAACAACTCTTTTCCTTTTTTTAGTCGGTATCTAGTATGTAAATACTACATTTGTTTAAATTTAAATGCATTTCAAACCGTTATATTTTGTGAGGTGGAGCAACGAACAATACATAATATAACATATATAATTTAAGTTTACCTGAATCTAACCAGCCTCGCCGATCTTTACTATTTACCTATCCGTTATATCTTTTACAGTCTGTTTTTCTGTAAAACATTAGGCATAACCATATCTTTAACAGTCTTAAATACCTACTGCAAATCATAATTTGCAGTATTTAAGAGATTGCAGATTAAACTGGTTTAAAGTAACAAGCGGCAGTCCATATATTGCCTTAGCAATTCGTAATAAATAATTCTACTTTTGGCGGTTTAATCGAACAAACACATATATTTTGATGCAAAGCTTTAATAAATTTGACCACCATCCTGCACCTATTAGCTATTCATGATTATTTTCATATCATGATATTATCTTTAGATAAATTAAACTTTTTAAAACAAATAATTATGTCTTTATCTAAATACAAACACATCTATATATCTTCTACTTAATATTAAAAGCTGCGTTTTAAACACAAAAATCTTTTAATTATTAAGCCTTCATAATCGGCAGAGTGTTATTCTTATAACACTGCTAATAGGACCTAAAGTCGGTGAGGCTCTGCGCGACATATAATAATGTAAAATTCACCCTAAAAACCTGTACTTTCTGGCTTCCTGGCTTCGTCAAGATGACATCGTGACGAAGCCGCCTACAAGAGATTTTGAGAAGCGGCAAATTCGTGACTTTTCCGAGGAACATTTTCGTTTTTCTCGATTTTTACCGACTTGTAATAGAGAAAAACGTTACGTTACTTAATGTTTCCTATCCCTTTTTGTAGAATTTTCCTATAAAAAATATTCACACCAAGAGCTTCAAAATCATGTTGAAAATCACTGAAAAGGTTCTCACTTGCGATTTTTTTTATAATGTATAAAATAAATCTTAGACAGATTTTGCAACGTTTGAAAATATCAGATAAAAAATTGCACCCGGGGTGTAATAAGCTTCTCATCCAGAAGTTCTTTTAAGCTTCTTGCGAGTCAAATCAGTATAATATGCGTAGCTCGTGCCCTCCTTAGCCCAGTACGGGACAATACATAATTCTCATTTATACCTGCAGGCAGACGTTTGGTGTTTTGACAGCCCGTAACGAATTCTCTCAGACACACAAGAGGTTCAATAAGTGATCATAAATCTACCACCCACGGGTTGACAGGACCAAGTGTTCCTTTGAGTTCATTGGCTGTGTCTAGGAGTTCTTTGACTATAATGGTAATTTTAATATGTGGGAAAAGAAAACAAAATAAATATATATAAAACTAATTTATTTATTACTGATACAAGTATCACTTGATTTTTAGTTTTAACATTCTTTGAACATACAAACTATCACAAAACAAAACACTTTTGATCAGTGATCGAATTCACAATTCATAATCGTGACTAAGATCACTGACAATCGATTATTATGATTCAATCGATTTGATTAAAACCACTTAAATCGTACAGAGGTAATATTATTCGTATACCTATGCATTGTTGTACATCAAGGCATATCAGACACAAAATCGTGTATTTTTATTGTCATGGCTCTCTCATACATGCTTATGCATATGCTGGCATCCCGCTCTATTAGCTTGATACGCTTTGAAGTACAAACGACTAAATAAACTTATCAAATATTTCGTAATAAATAATATCTATGGTTTGTTCTTGTCAAAACATTACCGTGTTATAACCACCACATCTTCACTAATGAGTTATTGTAATATTAAACGTTGTAGTTATAGTTGCTCTGTTGCGGGTAGTAAGTCTGCTGCTGTTGCGGGTTGTAGGTTTGTTGAGGTGGGTTGTACGTTTGTTGAGGTGGGTTGTACGTTTGCTGGGGAGGGTTGTAGGTTTGTTGGGGTGGATAATAAGTTTGTTGGGGAGGTTTGTAGGTGTGCTGAGGAGGCTTGTAGGTCTGTTGAGGTGGGTTATAAGTTTGTTGGGGAGGGTTGTAAGTTTGTTGAGGAGGATTGTAGGTCTGTTGAGGTGGGTTATAAGTTTGTTGGGAAGGGTTGTAAGTGTGCTGAGGTGGGTTGAATGTTGGACTGGGCTGCTGAGGTACATAAGTAGACTGAGGTGGTTCATAACTGGGTTTCTGAGGAGTGTATGTGGGCTTAGTCGGCTGAGGAGCAGGTAGCTCGTCATGTTGTTGAAGAGAGCTGAAACAAAGAAAATACTAAGTTAATGCTTGTTCATTAGCGTGGACTTTATTAATGTTTGTCCTGTTATACCCCGTGACTTATTGATTGCCTATACAAATTACTAGTATTCTTGTTAACCCCCTCCAGCTAAGCTTAATTAGCTTGTGTTAGGAGGAAGTTCACGTCCGTGGTGTAATGGCCAGGATTCGAACCCACGACCGATTAATCGTAAGACCGATGCCTTAACCATTGCGCCACGGCCGCTTTCAGATTCTAAAATTCAGATAATAACGAGAAATTTATAGGGATTATTTTAAAAGGTTACGTTTTGGATAATAAAGTTACGACAATGATACTATATGCTTTATCTAAGAGGGTGTAAAAGTCAGGTTTATGAGCACGATAACAAAAATAACCCGTAAAGATCTAACTTTGCATAGTTTGCCACTAACTTTCATGTTTTTTATGACCGTTGATATTATGTTTGATGGTCTTAAAAACACCAAACTATCATCAAAGTACTATGTTATTATGTTTTATGTGACATAGATAAATGCTGTGACCTTCAGTGTAGGTCAAATTTTATAGTTATACTTATAGTTTATATGAGCGGACTTTCGTTTTATTAATCCTTACTAATATTACAAATGAGATAACTTTGTCTGTCTGTCTGTCACGCTTTCACTAGCAAACTACTGAACCGATCTTGATGTTGATTGGTATGGAAATAGTTTAAGAAGGTCCATTTTATATCGACAAACTTAGCACGCGGCTGGAGCCGCGCGTACATGTTATTTTACTATAATTTCGAAAATATTCAACGTAATTCACGACACACATTAATTTCTTATTTCAATGATCAAAATGTGATGTCTGCAAATTTATATTAACACTTTTATTGTCGTGTCGTCTGTCTTCGATTGGATCAACTGAATAATTTTCTTCTTAATCATTTATTATTCTTTAAATCTACCAAGTTGATTAATTACACGTTTTAGCTAGGTACTCAGTTATTTAACATGGTTGACCCGAGACATACCATGTGTTTATCTCTATTAATATTATAAAGAAGGATTTATTTACATTTTGTTACAATTTAACTCAAAAAATACAGGACCTTTCTTCTTCTTCTTCTTTTTCCAAGACTTTGCCAATTTATATTGGAGTCGGCTTCTAGTCTAACGGATTTAGCTGAATATCAGTATTTAAAGCGGATAAATAATAACAATACGATGCTCATTGTTAGACTAGTTGTCAGATTTCCTGGCCTCTAATTACCCGTAACGACTACAATAGATGTCCAAATGGTAACCGGGACCGACGGATTAACGTGCTCTGGACATTTTCACCGAGTATATTACTTGATAATGATGCTTTTTTCTCGCCTTGGTGACCACGAATTATCGTCAGAATGCATTTTTGTGGCGAGCGAGCAGTAGTACTAACAAACTATGCAAATATTTAGATATTGATATATTTAATACAAAAATTGGACCGGCTAGACGGATACTCAGCCAGGACTTCTTTTAGAAATATTTATAGCGATCTTTTATGTGTTTTATTTTTTAGTTTTAGTGTAATAATTAAGCGCTTACTTTTGTACTTTTGTTTTTGATGTTCACAAAATTTCGATTTATATTCAAAAGTTTTTCGTGAAGATCTGTTATTGGCTCTCTGTCACTTATTTACGTTAAGCTATTCAAATTCTAACATGCTGTTGATCTTCCTATAAATAAATAAATAAATAAAATAAATAAAAACTATATTTTTTCAGGAATGTGGGCGAAGCCGCGCGAGCAAGCTAGTGAATGCTAATAATGTGTTTTGTTTTGATAGATAGGTTATAGAATGACTACTGGTAATGTGCCATTGTACTGTTAATTTATTAGTGACCAGTCATGATCGTCTTGTTTATGGTAATTTGATCGTTGTAACTGTCAAAATGACAATAAACAGTTGTAGCACCTCATTAGTTTTTTCTTCGTTGTTGGGGAGTCTAATGATAAATATTGTTAGTTAAATGAAAAGATTTCTTTGTTAACCTAAGTTTTGAAGGGAACATATCCAATAAGTTTTGATGACGAATTGGCGACTAATTGAAAAAAGTGTCAAATGGCGGTCAAACTATAATGCATACTTTTATATCGGAAGTTAGCTTTCTTAATTCACTTCTTTTCTATTCGGCTACAATTTTATTTATATTTCGACCGAATTTTAAGATAATAAAATATATAGAAAAAATTGAAATTGATACTTTTATCCATATAACACGATTTTAATGCCAATAACTGCCTATAAACAGCTAATATAAATTTTACGACAGCACATCAAAATTTCTCCCCAATATTTTCTTGATTTTTATGAAACTTATAGTGTTATATTGTTATAATTTGGTAGCATTTGTACCGGCTTTTGAGAGGCTTTGAACCCATAATTCACTGGCTACGCCCTCACGTTTGGGCAAATAAATAAACTTGGACCGACTTGTTTCTTGTTTTTCTATTCAAGGCCACACTAGGAGGAATATTTGGTGTTAGTAAATAGTTATTTTTTATTAAGTATATGTTAGGAATATTGTTCTGTGAGTAAGTACACATAGTATTTGTTTATAAAGCGTACTAATTCATATAGTTATATGTAGCTGCAAATGAATTTTCACTTAACTGAAGTCATTTTTTTTTAAATTTGTCAACATTTATCCTTAAATTGCTAGCTGTTTCAAATCGTACACATATATCGAAACACACTCTGAATCCAGTATTTTTTTAGTAGCTCATTCACAAGAGCGTAGAGCTCTTGTGAATGAGCTCGAGTAAATTATAATACTAACCCAACCTTTCATCACAAGTAGAGGCCCTTGCATTGGGACATGTATTAGTTATAGAGCTGCTATTATTATACTTACGCCTGGATAGCTAGGTGTCGAATTAAGGTGTAGACAAAAAAATACTTACGGTTGCTGAGCAACTGGTGCTTTAGGCAGATGGTCTCCGAATGCATGGTAACCAGTCTTGTCAGCCCAGTACGTGACCTTGTAGGTCTTGCCGTCAGCTCCAACGTAGGAGTAGAAGCCTTTCTTCACGAGGTTCTCCTCATCCTGTTTACCGTTCAAGTAGTAGCCTTGCTCAGATACGTGGGTACCATCTCCGATCTGGTATCTGAAAAAAAAGATTTTATTAGAATGTTTTAAGTTATATCTTTATTTGATTGAAAAAAATAATATCTTCATTCGACTGGGAATGGTAAGGAACCGGACCCTTGATCTTATGATTGCAAGAGAGCTTATTGGGTGGCCATGATAAATTATACGTTAG
Organism: Hypena proboscidalis; assembly: GCA_905147285.1. Taxonomy (NCBI): domain Eukaryota; kingdom Metazoa; phylum Arthropoda; class Insecta; order Lepidoptera; family Erebidae; genus Hypena; species Hypena proboscidalis. Next base: position 14,290,477 of record LR990140.1, read on the forward strand.
GAAAGTCAATTTTCGTAAATAACCCTTTAAGTATGCAGTAGGGTTTTACTCAAGCACATTATTATAATAATACTGAGTGATGACTGTTTAGTCATCACACACATAATAACAAAATCATAATCCTATACCTTAACTTCAAATGTCATTCCAAATGATAACATTTACAGATATGAACTGTAATATTAATTAAAATCTGTGAATATAATGCGGGATTACCATCATGAAATTAATGTCAATTTAATGACTACTAATTTAAAAAAAAAGAATATTAGGAGCAACATGGTCGGTGGCAACGATGAAAAATTGAATAATATTAAACACTACAAAACTAGTTCATAAAAATAAATAAAGACCTCACATAAGTAGGTATTATTTGGAAGTAAATATGTAGGTGACAAAACTAGACACGGTCGTCATTAATATGTATATTTTGTACCGCAATCTCGACTACCTAAAGACATAAATTGGTTCAATATATCACACGATGGTGGAACGTTGTTCGATGTATTTTTTTGTACCCGTTTCGCCAAGGCCTGCGGCACTATAAAGATTACCATCACACACATTCAGGATATACTTAACAGTTTTTTTATCCTTCCATGTATGTCATCTGAGATCTTCCGAGGCCTAAGGGCCATATTATAAGTAGGGAAAGATCTGTGAAAAGATATAGTTTGTTGCATAAAGCGTTTAGAAGTAGCTACTTGGGAAGCGCTCTCCTAGAATGAGGTTTAAAGAACTCTTCCAAATAGTTTCTCATCTTTTACCGTTACACCTACTTATTGCCACAAAACTATCGTGTTTTAAATTAAAAATACATTATTTCCATATTAGGATAGCGATTGGAAATTAATTCCAATATAAGTAGAGACATCATAAAAATTATGAGCCAATAAATATTCATTCTGGTGGAACAACGGTACTTTTTATAGTATTTTGTTTCTTTTGGTTGTTCCGATGGCGGTTGTACTGTTATTTTGGTTCTGAGTTGAAAAATTAGGGCCTTTTGAGGGCTCTTTGGTAGAGGTGTGAGATAACCGGAATGCCCGGGATTTTATGTCGCCATACGATCCGTTGTTCGACCGTTAGGGTCGAAAAGAGTCACAGCCTGCCATTTTTACATAATACATATTTGCATTTCAAACAGTGACGACGGTCAATGATGATGCGATTTTGAATTTTTTATGTGGTGTTTACTACGGTATACCGAACGACCGACTTACATATATACGACACAGTCACATATATGTACAGTAAGTGTTATTATTAATGTTGTATGTTCTAAAAGTATGCATTTCCTTGTTATTTAGCGACTTCATTGTTTATATTTGAATAGTTAAGAGTAGACGTAGCAAGAAGAGGGTGAAATAAAGAGAATGAACAAGCTCATAGGCTTATCACAGAGCTTATGGGGCTTTAGTGCACTATTTTCGTTTAGCCGTCTCAACAGGTGTTTTATCAACATTACCGAGATACGGCGTTTTAGTATGTGCCTCTATTTTACTAATAGAGATGTTGTTTACGCTAAGCTTAAAACATTATAGGAGCTATACACTTACAAAATTTGTTAAGGATCAATTTGTTTTATGGAGTGCAATTGCTTGGAATTCATTTTAACTTAACTAAAACCGCTTTACCTAGTGCCTATTAAGGGATTAGGTAGATTATAAAGACTTAAAACTAAATATTTTTGTTTTATAGAACAAGATAAAGTAAACTTAAATACTTACTCGTAATTGTAGTTGCCATTATCCCCAATGTAGTGCTCGTTCTTGATCACAGAGACAGGAGTAGTGGTGGTCGTAGGCTTGTTGTTCTGTCCGGTGCCAGAGCTCCAGTAGTAATCATTTTGTACTTCATTCGATGGCTGCACCCAGGTGTTACTTGGCTGAGCCTGAGGGTTCTCCCAGCTATCCTGATTGGCCTGCCACTTGGGAGGTCTTTGACTTGGAGGCACGTAAGCGTAGGTGTTGGCTGATGCGGATAGATCAGCGCCATTTCTTAAGAGCTCGGTGTTTGAAGCTGCTGCTTCTAAATCCTCGATCCTTTCCATTTCTCTCTCATTTTTATCTTCCTCGGCGAGTGTTAGCGCCAAGATGGCGGCGAGGATGTAGAGCTGTGGATATAATAGAGTTATTCAGTTTTGTTTTGTTTTGACAAACTTGCTTATCACTGACGAATGGTACAAATAAGGTTCTAGTACGACATTTAACAAAGTAAAGTGTACCTATGTCTATATTGAAATAAACAATATTAGTAAAATACCTAATGATAAACCTAGGCGCCATTTGTATTAGCTCAAAAAAATAGGCTAAACATATTTACAAATACTATTTATAGGTATTAATCATAAAGGATATCTAAAAATTAGTTAATATTTGGCGTCGTTAAGTTTTTGTTTAGATTTATGGCTTCCCTTTTTAAAGATTACGATTTATTCGACGGTTTTTCATTTTTTTACATTATTTGGGCCAATATAACAACATTATTAATAGGTTATTAATAAACTTCCTTACCAGACCTAGCTAATATCATGTACAAACTGTTCTTAGATATTAAATAAGATCAACTTGAGAAAGACCACTAAGGTAACATTTGTTAACTCAATTTCACATTTTGATAATTTTACTAGACTAGCTATGTTTTAAAAACGAAATTAAATAAGAAAATAACGTTTACTTTCTTTCTAGTCCAAATCCTAAAAAATAAAATATTTTATAATACTTCTCTCCAAACACATTTATTTTAAATTTCTATTTATTCACACTGATTTTTTTCACATTCCACTGTCACAAAATTCCATGGACTCACCAGCTTCATAATGATGTCCTTCCGTGTCAGGTCTTCCACTGATACTGTGGTCACATGGGCCCAATCCACATTTTTATAGCAAATGTCCTGCGTCTACTTGCGTCTGCGCATCTTCGCTATGCGTCGCAAGTTACAATGACCTCGCTAGCATGGTATACCTACTGTCAATAAATTTTATTAAATTTAAGGACAAAATACTTTAAGATAAGATTAAGGAAGTAATAAGACATCTTTATTAGTTTTAGGTATTGCAGAAATATAAAAAAAATAGTATATAATTTTTTTAGTTAGGATTGGCTAGTTTGGTTTATGGTTACTATACTTCTTCTTCCACCTGAACAAAAAGTCTATTTAGTGTTAATCTACACACACACTCTCTCTCTATAAAATCGTGTCTTTTCATTAGCATAATAGTATATTTAAACTTTGTTACATACAGTACTTTGTTTGTATAAGGGGTGGGAGCCTGGTAATCTGTGACACATGTCTACTAACTGCAGAAACCAGTCTCTCACAAAGGAGTTTTGTATCTATGTAAGCTGTATTTTTTTATTTATGTCATTATTGTACTACCCTGAACACCTTTGTGAAAGAGAAATAATCAAATGTTTATCTTTATGTTATCTTTTATCTCGGATACTTATTGATTCTAAACCAAAATTCCTTAAAATCCGTTTAGCATTTTTTGCTAGAAAACTTAACAAATTCCATGTGTGTAATGTCGATTCTTACAAGTCGCATTTATGATATTTATGCGTCATTCAATTTGGTTTAGTTCGATAAATACTTCATATTTCTTCTACTTATTTAATACACTTTAATGAACAATTTTTTTTTTTCGTAGCCTACTTAAAACTAAAGTTCAAAGGTAAGTAGGTCAATTCTGTTCTTTGAAATTCAACGTGTCGTCATTAATGCGTAATGAAGATGAATCAATAATTGTAACAACTGAATTGTAAATGTAAGTCAAAGCTTTCTTGAATTTGTCATCAGTTATTACTTGGTATTGTTTACCTTTCTATAACAGCTCATTAAATTGATATGCAACAAATGAAGATTAAGAAGTTTACAATAGTTTTAACACAAAGGCCCAATTTTACCAGTTTGTAATAAGGTCTCGGATAGTTAAGTGTTAGTTTATTCTATGAATTCAATACAAATTTGTCATTTCATCAGCAAAAAGTTCTAAATTGGTTACCTGGGACTTCTCAACAACTTGTGAAACTGGCCAATAATCATAAGTAACAGGCTTTTTCACAAAAAGTTTTACTCTCCGGTTAGCCTTCTTTTAATTTTAAAAGCATCAAACTAAAAAAAGGTGTCTCTATTAAATTATATGCTTTTACAACAAAAACATGCAAAAACTATATTTTCACTCACTCTTTTATACAGATATATACGACAATACCATCTATGTGTGTAATTAATACCCTAGCAATCATTTGCATAGTAATTTTACGCTCAATACAATAAATAAATACATCACAATTGCTAATAAAATAAAAACCGGCCAATTGCAAGTTAGATTCGCGCATGAGATTTATTTAAAAAATAAATACATCATTAAACAATGTGTAAATTTTCCAAGCGTCTACCTTTTACTATAATCAATATCAAGCAAAAACGAGCAAAAAAATTACGTTTGTTGTACGGGAGCCCCCTCCCTTACATAATTATTTTATTTGGCTTTTAGTATTTGTTGTTATAGCGGTAATAGTTTTACATCATCTTTGAAATTTTTAACTGTCTAGCTATCACGGTTCATAGGATACAGCCTGCTGACTGATGGACAGCGAAGCATCAGTAATTGGGTTCCGTTTTTACCCTTTTGGTACGGAACTAAAAAAGGAATATTCTTAGATAAATTTTCAGCAAACAATCTTTAATTAATGTATGCAATTGTTTCATTCATAAGTACTGTAGGCGGTACGTATGTTTACTTAGATATTAGTATGTGACTAAAATAAGACTGTGCGAATTATCCTAATTGACTTTAGAGGCTGTAGATATGAATCATTTTTGTAGCGTTTTGTCTATATCCTCAATTTCATTATTGAAAAATGTTATTATTCGCTCGATGAGTTTGTAAAGAAAAATGCCTGTCGATCTTACAAATTTAGAAATGATCTTTAAGATTTATTTTATTTTATGGTTTATTTTGGTTCTGGTTGGTTATTTTTTATATTTTTTTATTTTCATTTTATTAATTATATTTGTCCATGTATTTAGTGTTATTTCAATTTAATTGCTGTTATTTCGTTGTGTTTTAGATAAAAGTAATTGTTATTAATAAGAAGATTACAGTTTGTTACTTTTATTACTTACCATTATATTTGCTTTTGGATTAAAATTAATCTAAGCTCCGGTTATTCAAATCATTGTAATTAGTATAATTTAGTTTTACTTATTGTTTATTTTAAAAACTAAATATCTACCTAACTATAAATACATAAAATAAAATATTAACATCAAACTCGGTCAAATTATAACACACACAAACACACACATACAATCAATAAATTAATTAATAAAATGAAATAAAATAATTAAATACATTATGCGTCATAAAATTCCTCCGCATCACTGTCCACAGCGGATACCGTGGCCAGAAGGCTGGCAGCATTGCCACGTTGAATGGCAATGCTTATTCGCTGGGCGAAGTAAAAACCAGCCCTCTGGTCGCGAGAAGCGTCGATTAGGCGCTTTGAAATATCTTTAAATAAAGCCCGAGCTCTCGGACCCCATGGTCCTAAAGTTTCAACCCCAAACGGCTCAAATATATAACCACTGACGAGATTATTATACTTGCGCCGTTTGAGGTTTTCGGCGGATGCTGCCGCAGCACCCGCGCAACTTACAGTGCTTGGAAGATGTGATGGCGCAAGGGTATCGACGCAAGTAGCGTCCCATACCAAAGGCCTGCCCATCTTCCATGGCAGTAACGACATACCGTCTGGTCTCTTGCCATCGTCACGCGCCAAGCCATTAGGTTCAAGAACGGCTGGCACGCCGGCGGTGACAAGAGTACGACGTAATATATCGTTAAGATGCGCGTGCCGCGACATGCGACCTGCGCTTTTGCTGCACGATAGGACATGGTGTCCGAGGCAATCGACGCTCTCACCGCAGTGACAGGGATGCGGAGCGACACTAGGTAGACCCAAACGAAAACAGGTGGCGATGCGGAATGTCTCGTTGTCCAGCATTGTACCTAAGCTAGGCGACGGGAGCGCAAAAAGCCAAAGACCTGACTCCCATTCTCCCACAGCCAACAAGCGAGCGCGCTCGGCCGCATTAGAGGCTGTATTCAAAAGGTTGTTCATCCTTTGATTACAGAGCGGCCCGTCCCATTGTCTCTGGGAGAAAGGGTTAGTCGGTACGGCTGTGCTCGGACAAGCCATCTGCCAGGCGGTCACTGCATCGGACTTGCATAACACTTCAGAATTAACCAGTGTAGGTGCTAAAATTTTCCTGGTTAATTCTTCCGTGCTATGGACCGACGACAGGAAGGCCGGCAAACTAATATCTGAAATTTTGCGAATGCCGAATCCGCCCAGGCGAACCGGTAAGGACGCCTGTAGCCACGCTCGGTCATTCAAAGTTACATTAAGAATTTTGCTAATTGTGTTTTGGATAATATTGTCCATTTGGCCTAAAAGAGTAACGTTTTTCCAAAAATGAGTGGATCTGAGGGCATGAGTAAATTTAGGGACGAAAAGACAGTATCGAATAATCGTGAAAGCCGAATGCATATTAATTTGGAGAAGGCGATATTGTTTATTTTTAAATCATTTGTTTGTAATATTTTGACGTGTTCAAGCGCCTCCTGGGGCCTATGAAAATAAATGATTTGAATTTGAATTTGAATTTGAATTTGCATGCTATTTAATGGCTGAATATGCTAGAGTCTTAATACTATTGTACCATCTTAATGTACCATATTCTTGGCAAATAAAAAAAATATTTCATTTATTAATATTTATTTATTTCAAGGTTATTATGACATGCTAGATTCCACCAGCTTAGCTACTGAGTATATCGGTTAAAACTAGCCCATAGTCTCTAATTAATATACACTGAGCGAGGTGTCGGGTTCGATTCACGGTTCGGGCAAAGTGTTATTTGTGAACTTTCCGTCCCGAAATTCACAGTAGCAGCACGGAGTTGGAATTGTGCCCGTTGGATGGCGATAGGCTCACCCTCTATCTCATGGGACCTAAACATAACAGGTGAAGTGTGAGTGTTGTACACCTTTACCACACTCTGCTGGGTAATATAGGCGTGATGTTATGTTATGCTATGTTATAACTGTTATAATGATGTAATGTTACATTTGGGCGAAATTTTATCAAAATCCATTCATTAGTTTTTGTGTGATATAGTAACAAATATCCACAATTACTATAAGTACAAAGGAGTACCCTGGTAGGCAGGTCTTCAGTTTTTTCTTTAAAGATACTCAGGCTTTACTTACAGACACAGCTAAAATGCCACTCATTGAAGTGCTTTTCATTCGTTAAGATTGTCGGATTTGATAAGCAAAATCTCGTCAATATAATTCGGACAAATCGATTTGAAAAAATAAAATGTGTGAGTCAGCATTTTATCACATTACTAATATAATATATAATATAATATAAGCTTACAGCCCGTCTGAACCTAAGTATTTAATTGTATCGTATTTTAAAAGATATCAAACTAGAGGCCTATTATTTTATTCAAACTATGATTAATTAAGGCCTTGTGCACAAAACTGCAAATTGGTGCAAAAGAATTGACGAAGCGAATTTATGCTAATCAATTCGCAAGTTTTTGCAATGCGTCGCGCGAGCATGCAGATTTTTACGATGCTGCGTCACAACGCGTTTTGTGTTTGAGACCTAAATATAAAAAATCGAGTGTCATTTGAATTAAAACGCCAATAACAAACTGCTTTTAAACGATTTAATTGATGTATAGACTGGTTATATGCATTTTTTATTAAATACATGTTAGAAACAGTCATTAGTTGATTCATTACGCATTTTAGCTTGATAATTGCCACAAAATAATGTTGACCACTTTTCGTAACATACGTCGACGCATTTCTATTGCCATCGAGTCCATTGCAAACATCTTCTATAAAGATTTCAGAACATCAGATTTTTTCTCAACACGGATCTTTCTCCTTCAACTGGACCTAGCCGTTTGGGACAAATACTTTTTGGATGAATCATCATTGGTCATCAATGTGGGACACCTTTAAATAAATAATTAAATTAAATTAAACTCATATTTTTCTCTAAATTATGATAATATCTGTCGTTTATTCATGAATCATTTGGTTAGCCTTTTTACAAGCTACAAATATAATAAAAAAAAATAAATATTTTGAGAAAGCTAAATCATACTTTATTTATTTACTATGCGGTATATTAATTAATAACGGCAAATATTCAAAAATGTTTTATTATGTATCATGTCACGAAAATATTATCTACTGACATTTTTCGTAGCATAAAGATAATTTCTCATTAAAATATTTATTAGTCACGTATGATGCTAGAACATTTTGCAGCCAATTAAAATATGTTAAAAATTTGTGTACTTAAAGTGTCAAAATAATTACAAAAGTAATGTAAAAAGTTGTAACCGATACAGAATCTAGATAACGCAGCAAACACTTAGCTGTATACGATATGGGTAAACTATATTTTAATACTACATATATAAACAAGCTCTGTTTAGTTTGGGACTAAATGACGTTGTGTGTAAGTAGTAAAATATTTAATATTTATTTATATATGTATTTTTATAAGTTTTAATAAGACATATTCGGTGGACCCATATTATTATACCATTTTTAGTAAGTACCAATAGTTTTTTAATAGAATTCTGATTTCTAACAGATCGATATTAGTGGTTATAAAAGCAAAGTTACGTAAAAGGATGAGTCAATCCTAGCAAAAAAACATCACTAAGCATATGACATCGTTACTTCGTAAGGGCCGCAGTATAAAGTTATGAGATCTTAGTAGTCAAGCTCAAGGTGACGTATATGTTCCAGAACGGAATGTTTAGCTATTTTTGGCAGCAATCATTTTTTTTGAAATGATAGCGTTTTGGATGCTCATACAAAAAATACTGAATTACTGGCACACGAGACATAATCCTGTTATGCTTAAATAAAGCGACATTCTAGTCCTCAAGCGTGATTAAACCTACAGCTACTATCTACATCTCTGCATCACTCAAAGGTAGTCAACTTTTAGTGTAGTAGAGAATACTTTTCTTACTTACATTTTAGTGCATAAAGTTTTAAATAAATAAATAAACATTCAACAATCTGATTTTGTGAATTGACTGACCACTGTATCTGCTGTGGACAGCGATGCGGAGGAATTAAATGACGCATTATTTAATTATTTTATTTTATTTATAAATTGTATGAGGGATGATATATAGTGTTATTATTCGTCATAAGTTATTTAATTTTTCTGTAAATTCCTTGTTTAATTAATATATTTTAATTTTATTATAAAAAAATAAATAAATACTTGAGCTTAACAGCTTGAAGGTGCTACCAGACCATCTGTAATATAATGTACTTAATATATAATGAATAAATATAATGTACCTTGTACAAGGTCTATTATACGTATCGAATACGTAATTGTTTGTGCTATATTCTATTCTACGCAAAAGGTTTATCTGACACTTGTGACACTGGGCGTAAGTATACATAATATCTGTATATGAATAAAGTAGAAATCACCCATAATAATATTTTGAAAATTACTATTGTGACAAATGGAACTGAATGTTTAAACTTGTTGTCTGAGACATGAGTCTTGATTTCGCATAACTAAGGGTACCCACTTACCGCGGCAAGTGTAGCTTAACTTCAAGATAAATCGATTAGAGCTTAGCATAAATCGATTCGCCATGAGCTTACAATATTTTTCATATTTGCTCGGAAATCGATGCTCTTGTCATATAACAATGTCTGCAAATGCGTTTTGATTTATGTATTTTGGGTATCGTCAGTGGGCAGACATGATAACTTTTGTTCATTAGATGTTTTTGCTAAGGACGACCACATTTAGTTTTGTACTGGAATGTTAGGTTTATTTTTGGAAGTGACTTTTAACAAAGATTTGATTCTTCGCAAGCTTGTAGGCTAGGTTTGTTTGAAAGTAATGTTTGAAGACTCATATATATAATTTTATTTTTCTCTTCTTCTTTCGTGTCGATGGCTGCAGTCATATTCATGGTGTTGACTTGCCATCGTGGTGAAAGGATTCGCCAGTCTGCTTGGTGGAAATTTGCAGACTACCCAGGGTGCGCCGGACGTATGGGTTAATTGTGTACGTCGCTCGGGGAGGCTCCTTTCATCCACCCCTATTTTTTCTAATTTTAAGGTACTCCAACAGTACATATATTTAAACAAAACATTAACAAAGGATTATAATATGCTATTAATATAGTATACTGCGTCGATGGTCTAGTGGTTAGCGTATGCGCCTCTTACCGCGAGGTCTCAGGCTATTTGTGAACTTTCCGTCAGGATATTCACAATAGCCATAACAGCTAACCATAACAGGTGAAATGTGGGTGTTGTACACCTCTGCCACACCCTCCTGGGTAATATAGGCGTGGTGTTATGTTATGTTATGTAGTCTAATATGCGATGCGTACCTATGACAGGCTCATTCTAGTTTATAACATTGAGACTGAAATATATATATTAATAATGTTTATTTTCTGTTTCAGGTAAGGACTTACAGCATGAAAAGTCTGCTATCGATAAAATAAAGAAGAAAGTTATAAAAACAATCAGTTAAGTATATAACTAAAAAACCAAAACGTATCAGCCCATTGTGCATACTTAGATAAGACTCTTCTAAAAATTGTATTTAATCTGTGTGTACAACAAAGAATTTTCTATCTATCAGTGTAAAAGTGCAGCAGTTTTAATTGTAACAATGTTTTCGCTGTGGGAACCAACGTAAGTCCATAGAATCAGATTTTAGGTATTTTTAACTTAAGTGTAACCGCAGCGCACATGAGACTCGATTAAATCTCACAACATCCTCATATCTAACCGAGACAGAGCTAAGTCGACGTGAATTAAATGCGTACATTTTTTGTATTCTGGCAGTTTACCTCATCCTATAAACCTCGCAAGTACCCCGAATTATGACTCACAAAACCTTTTATAACGGTTTTAATTGTGTATATTGTGCACCGAAGCGAAAAACTGTGAAAATTAAAAGGTTTTATTACTGCTAAGAGTTTTTGGGGAGAGATTTGTTTAAGTAATTTTAAAGGCAAACGATTTAGGTACAGAGAAATACAAACTTGAAGCTTCGTTAGATTTTTAGTTTCAGTCAACGAAGTATTTAAAAAATGATTCAATAACAATAATGATCCAAAGTTTTCGCGGTAATAAATACCACCATAAAGCGAAAACTTTGGATCATTATTGACCGTAGGAGGCTCTACTAAACGAATCAGTACAGCTTTGTTACTACGGGTTAAATTGCACGTCTCTTTCTAACAAAACTTAGATCTGTTTTGCATGATATTAAATTATAATAGTGTTCCGTTATAATTGAAGAATACGGGTTTACTCACGTTATTTTAGCCGGGATATGCCGACTAGTTTCGAATCTATTACGTAGATTCGTCAAATAGGCGATAAATCGCGTCCAGGCTTAAATAACGTGAGTAACCCGTATTCTGAATAATAATGTCATCACCTCACGTCGATTTTAATAATATTAGTCTTCCGTTGTAGAAAATCGATTGTATTTTTCATAAAATGGGTAGGTACATGAAGCAAATAAAGATCGTCTCAGCCCAATTCTTTATAAAAATGGTAAATAGAAAATCTCTTAGGTAAACATACAGCATTGAAACTATGGAATAAAATCGTCAAAGTTAACTGTTATGTTATCAATCACATATTGGCATTTCGACCACTGAGATAACCTTGCCAGTATCGACAGCTTTTACCGAATCTAGGATATCGAAGTAATAACGGTCACAGTCTCGTCAGTCATCTCATAAGGCGATAGATTCTTATTTATGGCTCAGGAGATAAAAGCCTTCATACCTAACGTAACATCAAAGTTCTGTTATATGACGTCACACAAATATCGGATAACCATGTTTTCGTAAGATGTACTTCGTCAGGAAAAATATTTTATTAAGAAAACTCAGTGGAGCGCGTAGTGGGGTTTCCTACCTAAAAGGTTTGCAAAGAAAACAAAATTATATGAAACGTATTACCCCTAAGTCCTTTTTTTCGAATCGATTTAATCGATGAGCAATTACAATCGATTACTAAGTCAAAAGGTTTACCCCATTATGGTAATTTCGAGACGTTTAACTTCATTTCTTTGGGTTTCAATGCACCTACACCCACACTGTTGCAAGTTTAGTTAAAGTGTTTGACTTAGTCATTTTAGTCAACTTTGAAAGTCAAGTTGTCCTCTCAAGTAACAATACCTGACATTCTGTATCCGCCGTAAATTTTGTCTGGTGATGTCATTTACGTTATCCAAAAATATATGGCAATAAAATGTTTAACTAACAACGGTTCTCAAATGTAATGCTTACATCAAACCGAAAAATGCATGAAATAAAACATTGGTGTTGACTAAGCAGACGTTGATCCTGCATTCCCTATACTCTTTCTTTACGCAGGCTCCATGCAAGCTTTCGTTACAGACTGACTTATAACAATTAGTATGTATTAGGCAAAATCTAACGGATTATTGAAAACACCCTGATATACACGACCATGACACTCGAGCCTCTGTGAATTGGTTGGGACTACATGCAGACTAACTATATCCAACAAGCTTTTTCACATTTGTTGTGGATTGGGTTAAGACAAAGAAACCAGGAATAAAGGAAATAAATTATATTAGAAAAATAAACTAAAGAAAAACACTGAACCTAGAATGATAAAACCAAAAGACTGAAAAACTTAATTGTCAAAAACATAAAAGCAAATTCTTATAAAAAAAAAATATACAAAAAGGTCCGATTAGGCACAACATTATTGGGTCGATAGTTTAAAACTGTCCACCCAGTGATGTGACATCTGCAACCACTTTACAATCTTTTAAATATAGATTCTAAAACTGGCTAGATGAAAAAGTTTTTTACAATCGTAATGATTTATTCAATACAATAATACTATAACATACAATACAAAACTATTGTTGACTTGTAATCTAAATTACCAATAAACGATTTTTGCTTTTTGATTTATTTATTTGGTCACTCTTCATACATCGGGGTAAAAACGAAGACTGACACTATAATTTATGGAAAAATCAAGCTCTTAGCATTAAAGTTCAGATTAAAATGATTCACGTGTATGAGTATTTCTTTACGAAACTTTACTGTAACGCTAAATGGTTATAAACCTTATGGTAGGTAAAAGCACCACCTAAATGCCTAAAACCTCTTTTTATGTCGCTTTATGAAGGTAGTACTTTAGTAGCCTTTAGAAGTGACCATAATGCAACGAATCAATTCTTTACGATATGGTACTAAAAGGCTGTTAAAATGAGGATACGTTCAAGGCGTACAACTAATCTTCGTAATGAAACACATAATTCGATTGTGGGTTTATCTGAACCTTAAGTTAGGGTTATCGTGACGTAAGAGAGGTTAAAAGAGTTCACTTATCGTAGGTCTATCAATCTGGACTTTTTTTGCAAAGAAATGATCTTGATGTTAGAGCACGTTAACCGTCGGTCCTCATTGTCATTTGCACATCTAAGACAGTCGTTACGGGTAATCAGAGGCCAGTGAGCGTGACAACTAGTATAACAAAAATATATATCATATTGCCCCGTACTGGGTTGTGGAGGCATTCGCTCTACGTAAAATAGTGACACTCAGCCAAATCCGTAAACATCTAAAAATTAGCCGAACCCAATGCAATTGGAAAGGCCTTGGCGTATGATAAAATAAAATAAAATAATAAAAATAGCCTTTAATTATCCCACTTAAAAAATTGTGACAAAATAGTAAATAGAAAAAAAAAATAGAAGAGATAAAAATGAAAATTACAAACTAAAACTAAAAAGTAAATATGATTTTTATATTAATGGGGAATCCACTTAAGGACAAAGGCCTCCTCCATCGCATGCCAGTCGTGTCTATTTTGGGCTTTGGTAGTCCACGTAACGCCAGCTGTAGCCACAATGTCGTCTCGCCATCTTCTAGCGTATGATACAATGATAAAAATAAAACAATGCAGACATTTTCAGGATAGCTCACAAATAAGCCAAATAAAGCGATGTGTGTGTAATCTTTAGTATCTTTTTTCAAAAAATAGACAACGGGTCTAAATCGCGTAATTATTATAAAGGTAAATAAATACCTATGCTCGACGTTTCAAATGATTTTCGAATAATTACGCATTTTGTTGTTGACTAATTTTTAAAAAATGTTCTCAAATCGCGAAAGTTTAAAAACATATCTTTAGTATCTATTTATAAATTGCAGTAAATTCTGCATACGTCATACTTCAAAAATGCTGGATGTAAGAGATAAAGTAAACTCGTATCCTAAAGACACCTGTATAAATCTGGACGATCGGTAACCCTACGCTAAGTGGATTTATATCTTGACAATAAAACAAGGGCCTGAATCAACCATCATTAGTTCCTTTGAGATGACGCATACTTCGCCTTTTGTTAGAGGAAATCAAACCAATTAATTTGATGGTGTTTGATTGGTATCTTGTAATTATATTGTCAAACAATAATAACTTTATTTAATCTGCGATGCAAAGCTACCTATCTGAATGATCTTCAAAGCCACTTTGGCGAACTACACAGGATATTTGTAATGACCAATGTGTTATATATTTTAATTTATTTTTATTAAAAAAATACACGTTGAATACCACAGCCTTCAACTTTTTCAAAGTCAGTTTAAAAATAGGTCAATATCTAGGTATTTTAGCGTGGAAGACGAAAACATCATGGGTTCAGGCAAGCGACATAATATATAGCACCATATATATCAATAATTCGAATAACGTTCGTGACCAATTCAACTTTTAACAGTGTTAACGTATAAATAATACAAACAAATATATTAAACATATTGACACGTATGCATATAAACATTTATTTCTAACAATGTCCGTCTAAACTCCTTTATTTTACAATTTAGTAGATTGTTGAACTTCCACTGACACATAAAACTGATATATGAATAGTGTTATCTCCATCTATATCTACGTCTTTATAACAGTCATAATTTAAATGTTAAAAAGCATCCGTTTGTTTTTTGTCAGGGGTTAAATATTAAACGGTTTTAGTGTCAATGTGAAACATAACACGGTTAAAACTATTGTTACGGTTTTAGGCCAACGATATCCAACAAATTATAGTTTATGTATAATGTTTCTAACATCATATTTATTGGAGAAGGAAAATTATGTTCACTGTATGTGTACATAAATTCCTATAATAATGTTACTACATTAATGCTGTGATATCACTAAGAATCATAAAAGGGTTCGAGGCCAAAAACCAACCTGCTTACATTTCAGAATGAACTATTAAATATTTTGGTGTGCTTTCCAAGTTTGT
The DNA here is from genome assembly GCA_905147285.1 of Hypena proboscidalis. NCBI lineage: Eukaryota > Metazoa > Arthropoda > Insecta > Lepidoptera > Erebidae > Hypena > Hypena proboscidalis. Next base: position 14,305,896 of record LR990140.1, read on the forward strand.
ATGAATCAATGAAAAGTGCAAGGTCTCTGTGAATAATTGTCTGTTATTTCATCATGTACAAAAATGCAATACATGATTTCATTTTTGGTTGAAAGATACTGGATGTATTACTTAGATGTGTACTCGATTACTTCGATATGACTGTGTGTTGTGTGTTATTAAGGGTAGTCTCCCGAGCGCAGTGTTTTCATAGTAACGTAATATGGGTTAACTTTAATATTATCAAGGCTTTATCTATTTTATATTTAAGACACTAAAATGTATGTTTGTCCGTGGTCGTTTTGTCAAAATTGTTTTAAATAATAATTGAGTCACATACTAGAAAAAATGGGCACTAACAAATGCATATTTAATATGCATTTTATTATTTTTGATATGCCTATATTACTTTTGTATGGAAAGTAGCCAAGCCATTGTTCCTCCTTAAGATTTTTTCGTTATTTTAAAGTTGCCTTAGACCTATCCTCTCCAAAATACTCCAAAAGTCTCCTCTCCTAAAGAGATGAGAACGAGGAGGCTTTATTGTAGGAGGTCCCATTCAACGTAAAGAAAAACTAGTAGGTACTGAATTAACATTATTTGTGACGGAAAGAATATTAATAAAATAAAATAAATAGTTCGACATGTCACAACTAAAACAACGCTAAATATAAAAATTTACGTATATTTGTAAAAGTAACCAGGAATTTCCGAGAACCAGTCTCAAATATCCGAACTCAAAAGGTGCACATCATCACCATCGTTCAAGGCTGCAAATCTTTTACACTTTTATCGAAGTAACGGTTTTGGCGAAGTTTTACCTGAACTTGTTGACAAGAGGGTATGTATGTCAAATGTTTGAACTTTGAACACGTAATACGGCATTCGCTCCCGTTTTATGTAAACAATCCGTTCTTGCCTTTATATTTTATTTACTTTTTTATTGTATTGGAATTTGGGTTAAAGATTTTGAGGCAGCTGGTTAGCAATATGTCTTTTATTTAATAAACAAAAACGAATAAAAAATGAATTAAGATATTTCAAGAACAAATAACTTAGTGGAACGGTAAATTAATATTATAATTATTGCAGTAAAATAACTGAGTCCAGTAATCAAATGCACACATCTTAATGAACATTAATAAACCCGTATCACATACAGTCCATTCGTTTTGTTTCATTCGAGTCTTGTAATTACTTCTCTCCGATGTATCGATACGTGTTTCAAGCTTTCTCGATAAAAAAAGGAAAATTGCATTCGGCACTGCACGGCCCTGCCTAATTTTCATACTTTTTAATGACGTCACCTGCCTTCGAGATTGTCCGTCTAAATTGTTGTTCAAATCAATAAATAATTAATCAATCAAAGTCAAAGTTTAAGTCAAATCATTTATTTTCATAAATCACAAAGGGCGCTTGAACACGTCATCAAACATTATAACTACAGAGCAAATAAAAATAAACTAAAGAATTAAATAAATTAAAATTATACTTATCAGTAATAACAATTATAATATGATTTGAATAGCTTCGGTATATCTTTTCAAATAATAAATCATACAATTTTGTTATTGCTACAATAAACCTTTACATAAAGGAAAATAATATAACATATTGCTAAGGAATAAACATTTTTTGTCAAATGAAAATAGTCTTGGTACATATCTGCTATATTAACTAGACTCGATTTGTCATCAAATCCGTTTTTACCAGCGGTGTTTATGGTCAATGCTCACAAAAATAAGCCGTGTTCATTGATGTTTTGTGTGACAGTAGTGTTTATAAATATGATAAAAAGGAACGACACATGAACCAAATTTACACTAATTATGCTTTGCACTCTGCTCTTGCTCTCACTGTGCAATTGACTAGAAATTTGCTAAATGTAAAAATGAAAATCATACAACTGTCCTATAACCTTAGGATTTGTTTTGCCTATACAACTTATTTATAGTAAACCACACTAGTTTTGTGTTTATCGCCAATATAATTATTTAACACTATAATTATAGATATTTAAATTATTAAATATGAGAATGTTAAACTTTTCAACTTAGCAGCAAGAGTTGCGAGCCCAACAATAAAAATCCTTTTCCTTACAGATATATAATAAAGTGCGCCCACGTCTGTGGTCAGGCGAAGATAACTTTAACAAGACCGCCGGATAACATTTTGATATATTATGGTAGAACATTCGGCGGTTCGAAAACATATAAATCTCTCTTTTAAGGAGAGTTTTCGACGACTTTTTACTGAACGTGTTATATACTGCTTTAATGTGATTAACCCCCTTATTAATGGCTTTTATTGAACGTTTTTTACGAAATTTATTCATGTAGCTGCTTCCAAAACATAGATAGTTAACCGAGATTACGTTTAATTATATTTTGAGGAAGATCAATCTTCTTGTAAAATAATTGTCAGTATTTTTTTCAATTAATATTATCGATTGTAAGTGGTTTGACATTCCACATGAAGGAATCTATACATATAATAAAATTGTTAATGTGCCACGTCTGAAAATTGCAGATATTTAAGAAATAATAAAACTTATATTATAAGCTTAAACATATTGTTTTAGAATTTTTGTCTGTCTGTCTGCATTTTGAATAGAATTGGATGCAGATTTCAGTTATGTAGTTAGAGATCTAACTTAAAAACGGCTATGTGTTATCTTTGTATTTTATACCTAAGGGGATAAATTAGGAGGTGAAAGTTTAAATGGGTGGAATTTTTTGTAATTTCCATTACATTACAACAACATAGATTAACAATAAGATAGTTTTTTTGGATAATACACTCCCCTTTGGGTATATTCAGGGTCGAAAGTGTATGAGGGAAATTCCTTGATTTTGTAGGCAATAACATGATTTCCACGCAGACAAAGTCGCGGGCAAAAGGTAGTAATGAATAAATTTCATTCCCATCACTTTTTTATGGTTATTTTTAAAACATTCATTAGCCATATCGCGCAGAGTGAATGATGAATTCACTCAGATATTGAAGTAACAGTTCGTAAATTTTGTTTCTCTCAGACCTGTCGCGCTCCCAATCAAAATTCAATTAGTAATATCTATAAGAGAAATGTTTCGTTCAATTTTAATGATCGTTTGTATTTCAAGTTAAGTTACTGATTTCAGTTTGTTTTAATTATTTGAGATTATGGCAGCTAATACTATGAAACAGTTGAAATATTATGGGACCGGCAGGCTTTGAACCTGCGTCCTCAACACCGGGAAACCTGCTGGTCCCATATTTTTTTAACTGTATCTTATTATAATTTGCTAAGCATAACTAAATGCTCTAAAAATAATCAATAACATTATGGCAGCTGTTTCTATGATACTTAACTTAATCCTGCCTTTTACTCGCGGCTCTAGCCCGCATGATAATACGATATTAAGTAAAAAATATATGTTGTTGTGTATTTTCAATCAAAATTGGTCCACTTATTCGTGTGTGAAGAAGTAACAAACATACACACACAAACTTTCGCAGCTATAATAGTACTATGATGTATATATATGTAGTATCATGAAGTTAGAAGGCATTTAGTAGAAGAATTCAAGTGGAAACAACTGATATAACCTCTCAACACGACCGCAGCACATTCGCAGGCGTGACCGCTTGACAAACTTACATCCGACATGCGACAACTTGGCAAGAGCTAGCCAAGTATGTTATCAATTCGTTGCAACATGAATTACTGGTGCCCAAGTTCCAAATCAAACTTATTTTTGGGTAAATATTATTTTGCTTGTCACATTTTCACGGTTAAAAATCTTTTCTGTAGCATGAATATAAGAATAATATTTTTTTTATACGACATATACATATTATTAAAGCTACAGCTCATGGACATCACTTCAACTATGTATGTACTTAAAGTACTACATTATGAACTACACCTACCTTTGTTTATCTTTGCACCACCCTATATTTACTGTTAGAGAATAACCCTAGGCATTAAATCCACTTGTATTCCATTTTGTGTGCAATACGGTCAATAAAAAAATAAATTAAAATCTACAAATTAGATTGAAGATGCGTCACTGCATCTAAGAACTACGGTGTTATGGTCATGTACCAGTAATTTCAGGGTCTAATCTCACAACAATTCTCACCTAACCGGAACACACGCATCACTATAATGTCGGCAGTCTTCAAACTCGTTCATTAGAGGTGTACCACCATCAGAAGAGGTACCACACTAATCAGGTACCATAACAAGCGCAAGATAGATTTGGTCGCGTTTTTGTCATGTTTATTATAAACAGAAACATGTCTAAAATCAATTTCACGCTCGTATCCGGCCCCTGTGATCTACCATTTTCTCTGGTCATTCTAAATTATCCGTTTATTCTTGACCTTCTTCCGTAGGCAATAATCATTTGCATATTGGTCGAGACATGATTTTTTTATATGAAAATTATTTAAATCTCTGAGATATGTTCGAAATAAGTTAGACTGACGTCACCGATGTCTAGTCGATCGTGATAACTACGGTTTATTTGTCATAATAGAAGAAGGAACGTAGACACAGATAAACATTATAATTGTATGTCATATCTTAAGAAAGAGGTTATGGAAGATAGGTTTGTAGGTATGTACGGTGTAAGAAACATTTTAGGCCTCGTAACAACACTTCATATACGTCAATATCCTGTGTACCTTAATAACAAAACCGTGCCTAAAGAACGTATTCTACAATAATGTTTTGAAGAGCAACGCATAAAAGTATTAAACCAATTTGTACAAATTCGATCGAACATCGAGTAAATTTATCCGACACCTACAATTTCTCGATACATTATTAAGGCGTATAAGGAAATGGTACCGCAAATCCCGAAGGATCATTTCGTAATTAAGTTTCCGAAGAGTCCATACCTACTAACGATAACAGAAATATGGGGACTGAGTCCGAACGTGATTTATATTGCGAAGAGATAATTTCTTTTAATTGTGGCGTGTTTAAGGATACCCTTGCGGTTTTGGGTGGCTTTTACCGTATCGTTATGTGGTTTTTATTGAAGCCTAAAACAATTTATTCGGACGTGCTTACTTTAAATTAAAATTGAATTTAAAATCACCTTTGAAATAAAGTTCGTAAGCTTTGCCACCGCAATGGTAAACCATTATCATCATTAACTTTTTTTTAATGACGCCCGCACTTGGAATTACTCCTGTGTCGCGGGGGTCTTTACTAAAATACTTTTCACACACACAGAGCACACCTAGAGTCAGAACAAATCTTTGCAGATCACACATTTGACGACCGGATGGCGGAGTGGGTAGTGTTCGATTTCTTTGTGCGCATGAACATGGGGGTTTGTCTTAGTCTGGGTGTTTCTATGTATAATAAGTATGTATTTAAAAAAGAAAAAGAAAATTAGTATCTGTTATTCTAGTACCCATAGTACAAGCTCTGCTTAGATTGGGACTAGATGGCGTTGTGTGTGAGTTGTGAAATATTTATTTATTTACATAGATGTGATTTGTGGATCGAACCCACAACACCAGCGCAATTGAAAACGGCGAGGCGACCGCGTTAACCACTACGCCAACCATGCACTTGAACTTGTTCTTGTCTCTGTCAAAACTTTTATGAAGTCTTCTCATACTTAACAAAGGTCTGACACGAGTGATTTGTTCTCTTAAAAGTTATTTTCAACCCATTTTTTGCTAACTACAAGTAATTTTAAAACCTGTGCTCGGGAATACGAGGAATAGTGCCATATTTTGACTACCATCCAAAAAAAATGTTCACGTTTTAAAGTTAATGGTGTTTTGTAACTGGTTCTTAGGACCAATTTCACTAGCTGAGTTCAACGCTGAGCTAGGGTTTTCGATCGCTCTGTCCCGTTCTCACAATGAGAGAGAGGAAGAAATCGAAAGACAGGTTTAGCGTTAACCGCAACCTTTAAAGTTTGGTTAAATTGGGACTTAGTATGTTAGTGACCCCCAGTGGTGAATCATATATGTCTGTTTACCCCGCCTCGACAAATTCATGGCTCAGATGCGATTACGTTTGATTAATATATTTGACACAATATTTTGTTTTTTCCAGTGATGTTAATTTGGTGAATTTGTTGTTGTAAGTTCATCAAACTTAGGACAGTCGTCTTTTAAATGAAATATTTCTACTCAGCTTTAGTAAGAAGAGAACTGCCAAGTTTCACTGCAAGGTCTTTGGTTCGATACCCGGATCGGGCAAAGTGTTATTTGTTAACTTTCCGTTAGGAAATTCTCAATAGCAGCACGGAATTGGCATTGTGCCCGATGCATGACATAACAGGTGAAATGTGTTATGTTTAGTAAGAAACTTCCGTACATTTATATTAAGAAACAGTTGATCGGGTCTGCCAACTGAGCTAGCAGACTTTTCCTAATGAGTCTGTATTAAACTGTTACTTAGTATAAATGCATTGCTCGCTGCAAAACATTAGAATTAACTATAATTTTCCCTTCTGATATATATATATAGGGCACTTAATCAAATACATAATAGCAGCCCTGAATCTAATACGTGTCCCACTGCTGGGCTCGGGCCTCTTCTAAAGATGAGAAGGGTTAGGCCATAGTAGGGTTGCCAACTTTTTTCAGAAGAAAAAGAGTATATCTGATTTCAAAGGAGGTAAAAAAGAGTATGGACTTAAAAAAAGAGTATCATTTATGTTAAATTTTTAAAAAGGTATTTTTTTGTACTTTTTGCAGCACATAATGTGGTTGGAGGAAATTTTTTTTGGGGGTACCAACATAAATTAACAATAAATAATTGATTTTTGGTTTTGATTATGGGTTTTTGCATACGATTATATGTCTAGTAAGTTATATGTGTAAAAAAGAGTATTTTAGCGTACTCTATTAGTGTTATAGATTATAGAGTACGCTTACATGATATAGAGTACAATACTCTATTTTAGAGTACGGTTGGCAACCCTAGGCCATAGTCCACCACGTTGGCTATGTGCGGATAGTTAGACTTCACATAACCTCGAGTACTTTTTAGGCACCCTAATCAAATACTTCCGTGTCTTATTAACTTTTGGTCATGCTGACGTCATAACAGTTTTATTTACACTCAGATTTATAAGTATTTGGACCTGCCTTAAGGGCAATGCCATCAACCGGAACTATCTTATATAAGTGCTGCAAGCAGCCACGATGATGAATGACTTTTTCATAATCATTCGTGTTATCGAAACATTAACGGTAAAGGTCTTGATGATAAATCAAGTTTATTTGTTCCCTTAAATTGTCTTATAACATGATTAAGATGGTTTTCAAAGTAAATTGAAAAGATTTCACATATACCTATACTCGAAAATAGCAACTGATTATTATCTCTTCCAGGTAAAAAAATAATGTGACACCGAAGCTAACATTCAAAAATAAATATTTAATTTATAAGGATAAGGTATCTAAAATTAAATGGACCTTACTTTTGTTAATAAGTATGCAAATAAAGATAAATTAGCTAATTGGTTATGCAGGAATTCGCCAAATAAATTTCAGACAGAATCCCGAAATCGGGGAACGATCACAAATCGTGATGCAAATGTAAGTAAAAGGAAAAGTATTGAATACAAAAAGAAAGCAAATGGTTAAAATGAACCTTTCGAAAGATACCGCCAAGGTTATAGAGGTCAATGAACTTGTTGATTTTATCTGTAGTGTAGACATTGCTTTAGGCTACCAAGTAATTAAAAATGTATAGCTTTTGTTATAGTTCATTGCCTGAATTAGTTGCTGTCATGTATGATGTCAATGGTGGGATGGCAACATCGTTGAAGACCACGCCTTGAATTGCATGTTTGGCTAAATATTTGTATACATGCTTCTAATCATCAGTGATGTAGGCGTAGGTGTACTTTTGGAACTAATGTTATAAATACCAACTAAACATTACAAAAAATAACATCACGCCTATATTACCCAGAAGGGTTTAGCAGAGGTGTACAACACCCACATTTCGCCTGTTTTTTATTTATTTATTTAACTTTTTGCACACAACATGGTATACAGGTGGACTTGATGCCTAGTGGCATTCTCTAACAGTCAACCTAGGGTAATGCAGAGAAGCAAAGGTAGGTGCGTTACGATAGTAAATATACACTGACTTGAAAATCGATTAAATACATATTAATACATATATGGTACATACATAATACTTTAAATACGTCAATAATATACACAAATTTATATATTTATAAATATATACATATATATATATAAATAACGGATGAAGAGAAGGGGGATGTTATGTTAAGGTCCCATGGGATATGGGGTGATCCTATCGCCATCTATCAAGCACGATTCCAACTTCGTGCTGCTATTGTGAAATTCTTGACGGAAAGTTCAGAAATAACACTTTGCCCGACCCGGGAATTAAACCCGAGACCTCGCGGAGAGAGCATACGCTAACCACTAGACTATCAAGGCAATAAATATCAACCATGTTAATATTATTAAATACAATAAAATTAAAGTAAATGAGAGAGGATCATTTGAGTTGTCACTATCTCAGTTTTGTAGACGCTACGATGTTAACACTAATAATAATAAATAAAATAAATATTAAAATAAATATTTCACAACTCACACACAAAGCCATCTAGTCCCAAACTAAGCAGAGCTTGTAATATGGGTACTAGAATAACTGATACTAATACATATATACTTTTTTTTTTGTAAATACATACATAATATACATAGAAACACCCAGACTAAGACAAACCCCCATGTTCATGCACACAAAGATTTGTCTTAAGTGGGACTCAAACCCAAGACCTCGGCGTCGCAGGCAGGTACACTACCCACTCCGCCATCCGCTATAATATAATAATAGCAACCCTAATACATATCCCACTGCTGGGCTCGGGCCTCTTCTCATGATGAGAAGGGTTAGGCCATAGTCCACCACGCTGGCCAAGTGCGGATTGGTAGACTTCACACGACCTCGAGTACTTTTAAGGCACTCTCAGGCATGCAGGTTTCCTCACGATGTTTTTCCTTCACCGTTAGCGAGCGAAAATTTATATGATAAATACACAAATATCTTCGAAAAGACGAATCTTAACAATTTATTGACAGAGGTGTGTGCCGTGGGTTCGAACCCGAGACCTTTGACTTTAAAGTCCTACGGTCTCCCACTTGGCTATCGCTGCTATGATCTCCCACTCGGCTATCGATGTTGACAATAAGGCCAATAAAATGTCATAAATGAATTTCTATAAAGGTGCCCAATTAAAACGAATTTAATGAAATTTAATGAATGAATGAATAAATATAGTATAGATATCTCTTACTGCCTCTTCAAAAAAAAAAATGATTACGTGTAGGAATGATTAGTACCTCATTTTAGTTATTAAATGGTAACAAGCCGTGGGTTGTTTTTTCCGTTAAAGTAGATTGTTAACATCTTAATAGATTTTTGATGGATTATTAAATGGAATACAGTTAAAGACTTACTTAATAATCGATACCAATTGTGCAATAATAATAAATTTTCGATTCGATTCGATCCATAAAAATATTATATTATGCAAATATATTTTTGTACCTGACTGGTTATTTTGATTTGTTTCCTGGAAATGAAGTAATAATTTGTGTATTACGTACGTGATAATAAAACAAAGCTTTTAATGAAAATAACTGTTATACCTTCATAAATCGAAGCGAATTCCCTTTAAGGGCTATGTTCTAATAACGTTGGTTAGACGGTCGCCTCGTCGCTCTCCACTATACTGGTGTTGTGGGTTCGATCCCCACATGGGTCAAATCTTTGTGTGATTCGCAGATTGTTCTGAAACTGGGTGTGCTTGTGTGAGTGAATGTGTGTATTTGGTCTTGTCATTTGGACCATTGGATAGTGTAATTCCTTCTGGCGTACTATCTTATCTAAAAAAAAACTAATTGTAAAAAATATAAATTATAACGAAAATGGTTGTATACACAATTCACGTGGCATTTCTGCTTCCTCAAGCAATGTTTTTTGCTTTATCGTTCTATGACCTCTTGTAATCTAGGTGGTATAAAAACTTAGTTTACTTTGTAAGGTTTTAGTTTACCGCTTCCAACCCTGACAGCTTCCGGTTGTTTTGAATACACAAAATGTAGGCCAGCGTTACGAATGCCTTCTACCGTGAACGTCGCTGTACTTACAACTTGTCTGCTAACTAAAATTATTAATTACGGGATCTTCTTAACCGACCTTTTATTCTCATAGATAAATCCATCTTATTAGGGTCAGAAAGCGTAGCAAACACTTATTTCTCGTTGGTTTTTATGTCACAAAAAATGTATTACTTAATACGTGTTAATGATAAGTTTAATCAAAAGCGTTTTATAAAATCAAAAGGCATTCACAGTAAATACGAAGCTTAACAAGACATTGCAAGAAAAATACATGATCAATAAAACATGATCTAGAAAAGTGTACGGCATTGTAGTCCCCACCAATCGCTATCCTCCGGGAGAATGGGATGAATTCTTAGTTCTACACAATGGCGCACGTAATCACGAGAATGAAATAAGTTTCTTTAGTGATGGAAAATAAATGTAGAGTAGATAAACTTATGGTGACGGCTTCAGACGTAAGCAAAATAAACCTTGAAAGCATAAAAGAGTACATATTATAAAAATTATGAAAAATGCTTAGTATACTTTATAAAAGCATATTATGGATGAGAGTAATCATGTGTTAGTTTCAGTATTTAACGTTGTTCAAAATTATTCAAAAAGTCTAATTTTAGGCATTTCATGTAGGCAGGCGATAATTAAAATATTCCAGCAAGTTATTCGTCACGGTCATGACATTGAAGAGGATTGAACGATGTAACATATTAAGCTCCACATACCCTTAAAATTCTGCTTGTGTACCAATCGATTATGTAAATGACTTCAGCGGTGATGCGAATATAATCTACACTGTAATTATCGACGTAAAAGCAATTTATTTAGTCGCTGGATCAAAATGACTGATTAAAACGTTTCATGGTGACGTGACAGGATTGTTATCCGTGGAGCTATCTCACTTTCTTAATATTTCTGGACACGTATGAGTTCTAGATTGTCATCGGTGCTATGTGCTTGACAGACAACAAAACTTACCTTTGCGTGGGCTGCTCCGGGACTGATGCCCTTCACGATTTAAATCATTCCCACATATAGTCTATCTTTATTGTATGCACATGTAGCGAATGTATGATGTCGCAATCAAATTCAGTGAGTGCAGTAGCAATTTGTTATACGCAAAAATGGCTAACGTAATCTCTCTGATCGTTATTTATTCCAAGTGTACTTGAGCGGTTTAGTTGACAGTTTTCTTGTTTTAGTTTGTGCAATTTGTTAAATTCAACCAAAGGCAAATAAACTGCAGCTTGCATCTTGCTAGTTTGTCATATCCGAAACAAACAAGTTGAAAATTTCTGAATTGGCAAGGCTTCAAGGTACGGTAAGCGTTAACGTGGGTGTTGGCACAACATTATGCCCCTCTTCTTGACACTTGTCGCCGTGTAATGCAGTTTTTATAAGCTCGTGCAATGTGGTATGACGACAAGAAACATCTGTACCAAATTTTATCGCTGAATTAAATTTTGAACGGTCATGCATATTCGATTATATCTGCTCAAGGTCTTTTGTGCGAGCTTTTGTATTGAGATATTTTATTGTTTCGACTTCAACATCCTTGTATAGTTATTCAAATTAGATGTTTTATGTGTTGACAATACAGTCAACACAGTGACAGACAACCGGCAAAAGATAAGTTTTAAGCAAGTTTTACTTCCAAAGCTTCGTCACTACTTGATCTGTTTATCTTGTACATCACACACGTCAAGTTCACAGGTTCCTCTCGGCGTGGCCTTATAAGAACACAATGCTACGTAATGATGCCGGTGCCATTGTTGACGAACCGCGCTCTGATCATCAATATTTGCATTACCATTGCCTAGACTTAAGAATTTATCAACGTGACAATTTGCTCTCGTATAATTTAAATCAGTGTTGTTGGTCCTAATTATAATTTCAGACACTCTAATTGCGTTATCGATGTAACATTTGAAATTTTATCATATCATATCCTTTATTTCTCTTCTAACTTAAGTTCTATCTTAATGATATGGAGTTTCTTTTTAGTTGCCAATTTGATTATTGTAATATTCAATACATCGAAAGCGTGACCATTTAATCTACCATTAGTCATCATAATATCTTTCGCTATGAATATAAAAGTGATTTTCTATTCAGCAGTCTTTTATTCATATACTGGTATAATACCGTTTTTATAGAACTTGTTTGTCTGGTGACCACGCGACCTTGTGACCCAACTATTACAATTTATATGGGCAAAATGGTAAAAAGCTTTTTGTACGTTCTTATCTTTTATGTCATATTTCTTTTCTTATTCATAACCATATATCTTTGGGTTTCTAAATCAGGGCCACGTCTGATATGACTCTTTTGCAAGTCTGTAAATATCGAGATTGTTTTTTACTCGCATTCTCATGACGTTGTAGATTTTATCGATCGTTATCACTCACTTGTTCAGCTTACGTTTTATTTGTACCTTCTCCGTCAAATATATTATGATTGGATTTATATCTTGGATTGAATTGCAAGCGTCTGAAAAAGGATTCTATGTTTTTTACATCTTCCATATTATTTTGCTGTCGGAGTCAGCACTTTAGTCATATCACGGTTTCTTATTTTTTCGTTTTATGTGTGAATATTAATAGAAAAGATGAATTCTGCTCTACTTTTAGGTATTATAAATTATAACAGAGGTCAATGTTGTTTATTATTATATCGAACAGGATTGCTTCGAAGCATATTCTAATCAACTTTCACTCTCGAATTGTCCTAGATTGACTTAAGATAGCGTGATCGCGAATTTGATTTCTGTTCGGTTTTTTGTCTAGTTTCTAGTTTTCTACTATTGCAGTACAATTTCATCTTTAGCTAAAAGCCAAATACGCATGATGATTTTTATTTTAGCTTACGTTCACACCTCTAATAATTTTATGACGATAAAAATACACACAGTTTTGGAAACAGTTATTCGAATGTGTTATTAATTAAGCGACTAAATAAAGGTGTAAAAACTATGTGTTGTAAAGTCAATAGCGAATTAATCTGTAACATAATACATTACTTATTCAAAAACTGTAGTTATCTTGTGTGTGACATGCCTATAAAAAACACATTATTTAAAATAATAACATGATTTTTGTTCTTACTGAAAATACCATTAAAATATGCAATATACCTGCCAAAAGATATATTTTAAATATACTGTATTGTAACTTAATACTTAATATATCTTAAAACTGTTAAATAGATAAGTATCTAATCTCTAACCTCAAGGATATCGCGTTACACTTGTAAAATATTTTGATTTACTTCAGTTGTGAGAATATATGTATGGAACACTTCATATAAATTATATTTATGGTACAACAGTGTTGTTTAAATAAAGGATCATGTTGAAAGGTTTATGGTGATGAATGGGCTTATTGTAATGTTGTTTTGCATATCTACCTTGATTACTATCTTATGTGCTTTTCTTCTGCATTATTTAGATTATGATATTTAATAGTAGGTAAACAATAGCCACGATTTCTACTTGAATATTTTTATAGCATTTAGCCATGCTTAGCAAATTATACTAAGTAACAGTTGAAAAAGATATGGGACCGGCAGGATTTGAACCTGCGACCTTACTGCACGTACAGTACTGCCGGTCCCATATCTTTTTCAACTGTTTCTTAGAATAATTTGCTAAGCATAGCTAAATGCTATAAAAATATTCAATTAGAAGTTAAAATAACGTACGCGTTCATTCTTTACAACATTTGTGCTGAATGTAACTTCGCCATGTTGGTTTGTATCCTACTTAAGATAGGAACAAATGGATGAACGTGACGTCACGAAATGACGTATCATACAGTTGAGAAATTTAGGGTTCTGGTAAGAGGCGACCGTAGCTGGATGGCTAAAGCGGCTGCCCGGTGTGCAATAAGGTCACAGGTTCAAATCCTGCCGGTCCCATATCTTTTTCAACTGTTTCTTAATAGCCAAGATACGAGGCGGTCAAAGCATTTTAGCTATGGCTGCAACATCAAGTATTTTTTAATAATGCTTGTTGGCACAACACCCACACTTCACCAGTTATGTTTAGGTCCCATAGGATAGGAGGTGAGCCTATCGCCATCCAAAGGACATAACACCCTCTTCTGCTATTGTGAATTTCATGACGAAAAATTCACAAATAACACATCTATTACAGGAATCTAACTCGAGTCCTCGCGATGAGAGACGCAAATGCTAACCACTAGATCATTTAGTTTTTAGCATTTTTGCTTGTGCAATAATTTGATTTTGAACAAGAACTAGTTCATTGCAAAATAGTATCGGTATCTAGAATAATATTTTTTTAATTGAAAACATATGGTGATAAGGTATGTTGCTTTGAATAATTCTAAAACAATATAATTATGAGTGTCCCAGAAAAATACTTTTACATTTTATTTCTAAATATAACTTTTTTATAGCTCATGAAAACGTGACTACAGGTGCGGACCCGGGCCCATATTATTAGATATCAGAATTGTCTTATTCTGTGACAAGGGACATCGCGTAACAATAACATTTACTACCCTGTTATAATCCCGTCCAGGAAAAACTTTCAGAAAACATTGTATAACTTTTCAAGGCAAAATGCCCAGACGGAGCCTCCTCAATTATTTCCTTAACTTGTCCAATACAAACAAAATAAAAACCTTTGGGATCAAAACGGGAATACCCAATTTTTGTATAAAAATCTGAAAACGACAACTTTACTGTATTAAACCTTTGTCCGTATCACCTGTTTGTGAGCGTCAATTTATTTGAATTCTTGTACCGGTACCGGTACATTTATTATTGTTGGTATGACTAATTCATTATTATGCAGTCTCTTATTGGGCTGGTTTTGTTGCAGTTGGCGTCGGAAAGCCGGCAATCTACAAAAAAATTAAAAGATTTATTACCTACTTATTACATTTGTATTTTTTTTTATCTAAGCGATCTTATTTAAATCTAGCCTTGAAAAGCAGCAATTAATGTTTTATTCGTAAATTCGTTCAGGCTTACCAGCTACTCGCTACTTAGAACAAATCTTTGCGAATCACACAAATATTTGTCCATTATGTAACGAATATTGCGTTATTTGTACTTAAAGGTAAGTTATAGCACTTAGTATATGCTATAACTTAGTTGTTGTTTATGGTCACGTGAGGTATCACGTGGCACTTTAGATGTTTGTGCGTGCGTGCCATTTAGTATTAATTATAAATTATGGTGATGTTTAATCTTCGTAATGTTGTTACGAATTAATTTGCCACATCATCCTTCAATTTAGCAATTGGGCTATTATTTTCCAAAAGGGGTAACCCATAAATTACCACTTCCATTTTTATAAAGTCCCAAATATCATAGAACGTTTAGCTGTCTAAACGTTTTGGATTGCCGTGGATATAAATAAATTTAATAAAAATAAAAATGCCTTTTATTTCTTACACACATTCCGAAAAATTTTACAACTTACTTAACATGCTACAATTTCATGCATTTTTAGGTATAATGAAATTAGTTGAATGTGGTTTATTATATTTAAAAACATTAAAAATGATAAAAACTTAGTAACAATATTTTAAAATAAATGAAATATTGTTGCGCGTAAGAATTTATTTATTTGATTTTTAATAGATTTGTCGAATTAAAATAGGAAATTAATTTAAACACAATTAGTTAAAAAACTTTACAAAATAAATAGGTAAATGCACATGGCACATACACCTTATTTTGCGATACGTACACAAAATTATTTGTTAAGATTTATTTAAATTAGATTTATAATATATCGAATTCAATTTATAAAAAAAAGTGTACATAAGGTAAAAAATATCTCAAATATTATAAATTTATTCTGATGAGTGATCGCATTCAGATTAAGTGAAGCTGCATCACGAGAAGCTGTACCCATTCTTATTTCTGCCTCTAATCATTTCCGTTCAGTATCTTCGACGGCGAAATGAATCTCAATGGCAACAAGAATCTATAGTCAACATTGGATAAATTGGCAGATTTGCATATATATCAACCAAAAGTTAAGATATTCAAATATTGAGACCAAGAAATGAATAATATTTATTAAACTGTTGTGAGGAATACTTTAGTAAAATTAATTTAATATTAAATAAAGATTTACCGACCGAATAAAAACGAAGTCAGTTAAAGGATCTAATTAATAACCACTGATTTCTTATCATGCCTGCGACCATAATGTTCTTGATCAATAAAATACGATCACAGAACACACACCATGGAATGCTTTCAGCCTCATTTGTTTTTTCTTTATTCCAAACGATTCTTTTGTTCCGATACAAACGAGTCCCATGAGATTAGGAACAGAGTAGTGATGCAGCGAAAACTTATTTGCCTGCCAATCGATTAACGAACGGATATCGACTTTGATTCCAATCGATTAGGTACTTCATTTCTTCTGTGTTGTGTACATTTGGCGAGAACACTCGGGTTAGTTAGAATCAATTTATTTGGAAAAGATTGTGTGCATTGTTGTCATGATATTTCATGTGATTTATGAAGTGTGATAATAACAATACCTTTGGGATGTTGGCAAGTTTGTTCAAAATAAGACACAATATATAAAAGAAAATACTTTGCGTTATAAATGGGCAACATTGATAAATTATTTATTTCAATAAATATTCTTGACATTTTTGCACTTCATTGAAATGACGTAAATTAGTTCAAACAATTTTTGAAAATCAAACTGTTGTATTGTCTTTTAATACGCCTGAATTTATGTCACGCTTGACATTATGTGTATCGTTGATTTCTTCATCAAAATAATTTATAATTTTATATAAAAAAAATGCAAATTTATTTATCTTCTGAGAAGACTGAGAAGGAACAGTGTTCCAACGCTCAAGAATCGATTTAATATCAAACAGTGAGAGAGATCAGTGGACTCTCCTCACAGCTACATGACACGACCGGACATTGATCTGATAGATTAGCAGCTAAATGTGGAAAAACAGATTGCTGTGCTAAGCAGGATATATAAAAAAAAAAATCTTCTCGCAGAGATACATCTATGGAAGGCGGGCTTAATGCCACAGGCATTATCTACCAGTCAACCTTAACATGGTGCAGAGATATGTTCGGATAGGTGCATAAAGTATATTAGATATTGGCAATAGTATTGTGTATATTATACCAAATATCAATAAACCTACTTTCCAATATCAGATATCACAGTATAAACCTAGGCAATACTCGATGGCTGTGCCAAGTCTTACAGTTACCTGCATTGAAGTGTGAGGTAGTACGTAAGATACTTTGCCAAAATTGAAAATGATAAAATAGGGTGATAAAGATTTCGTGAACAAACTAGAAAGAAACCTGGAATCTGTCATTAGATTGTTCTCAAATTTTCAGTTAAATTTACGAGTTTTTATTTAAAACTTTTCAAGTTTAAGTTATTATTATAAGGACACAAATTCTTTGTGTTTTACTGTTAAAAATTTACAGATTTGTATTGGTATTCATGCTCTGCCATTATCACTTACGACGAAAAAATCTTTAATTTAAACATTTAAATACTTGCCTAAGGTTTTGTTATTCGATTCGTTCTGAAATAATTGTAATAAATTAAGTCAATTATTTATTATTATATATATTTTGTTTCTTGGCTAACTACAGTCTCAAGATTCCTATAGTAAATGAAAACACGTACCATTACAGTCTTATTGATTCAAAAATGTCTTGTAATCAACCCAGTATGCGGTAATGCCATTTATAAACGGTCTTCGCAAATCGAAAATATTGACGTTATTCGTGTTATTTAACTCGACTTCATTCCAGGAATTTAAATGAGTTTCATCGAAACTGCCAAATCGTTGACCTACACCTGTTCCGGGACGTCGAAACCTGTCCGGGGGCTGGAGAGGTTAGCTTAAACCGGGATGACATCGAGATTATAATGTTGTTCCACGAGACTTCGTTGAGCTCGGAACGTTTCTCAGAATTTGCAGGTTATTGAGTTCGTCCATTTGCTGCTCAATTGCGGTCTTGTGAGTTGGGTTATGTATTGTAATTATTAAGAGAGTGATTATGTCAGTACACTTCAGGTTTTTGTTGATTGATCAATCTTAAACCTGTAATTAGTTTGTCGGTGCAAGTAAACATTGTGTTGAAATCTGTAAAGAACGGGTATGTAGGTACTATAGGTAATAATTAAATAAAAAGGATAATTACCTATATAGTTGTGAGATATTTATTTATTTATTTATTTAATTACCTATTTCTGGGTTTACTAGTATTGCTTTTGATTGAAATTCACTTTGAATTAAATTGGCACGATATATTTTTAAATTGTTTTCAGATTTAGGGTTTTGACTTGACTTTAATGTGCTTTTTGAGAACGATCTAATTAATTTGCAGCTAGAAAAGCTATTTTCAATACCAAAAACAAAATTTAATTGTAAATGTACGCAGTTTTCAGTGCTAGTAATCCTAGGCTCTCAATAGCTGCTAAGTTGTCAGCAAGAGGCACAAAGCACAACTAGCGATTCATCGAGGCGTGCATCACACTTGCCATTATAATATGAGTGCGAGAGCATCCTATGTGAGTGGATTCACTGTCTTTTACGCAAAGAGTTTCTGGTTTTGATATTGATTGCAGATTTTTTCTCATTTGACGACATATACCTACATATTATTGCCTCAATATCTCAATCACAAAAGTGAGTTTTCATCAAGCGCCATGGAGCATAGCCAGCGACTCGCCGAGCCGTGTGTCGGATTATTCGTATGTGAGTGCGAGTGCATGCCATTGTGTGCAGGTACCGGCTTTTAAGAATGGAAACACTGTCTGATATATTTAACACAAAGAGTTTCTGGTTTGATATAGATAACTGAAAGGTTTTCTCGTTTGACGACACATACCTACAATATAAGTGCGGAATTCAGTGTAAATATCCTCAATATCTCAATTGCAATAGTCAACAAGCGCCACAGAGTATAGCCAGCGCTTCGTCGAGGCGTGCATTGGACTATTCGTATATGAGTGCGAGTTCATGCCATTGTGTGCAGGTACCGGCTTTTGTGAATACTGACGAATGGATCCACTGTCTGGTATATTCTGTATATTATAGATTAGATATATATAACTGAAAAGATTTCTCGTTTTACGACACATACCTTCATCATAAGTGCGGCATTCAGTAAATATCTTCAATATCTCGATTGCCATAGTGAGTTTTCAGCAAGCGCCACAAAGCGTAGCCAGCTACTCGTCGAGGCGTGCATCGGACGTGCGATTCGTATGTGAGTGCGAGTGCATGCCATTGTGTGCAGGTACCGCCTTTTGTGAATACTGACGAATGGATCCACTGTCTGGTATATTCCGTATATTATAGATTAGATATATTATATATAACTGAAAAGATTTCTCGTTTGACGACACATACCTTCATCATGTGTGCTTGAGTGAGTGAATGTGTATATTTGGCCTTGTCATTGGGACCATTGGATAGTGTAATTGCTTTTGGCGTTCTATCTAATGAAAAAAACTTAAAAAAGAAAAAAAATCATAAGTGCGGCATTCAGTAAATATCCTCAATATCTCGATTGCCATAGTGAGTTTTCAGCAAGCGCCACAAAGCGTAGCCAGCGACTCGTCGAGGCGTGCATCGGACGTGCGATTCGTATGTGAGTGCGAGTGCATGCCATTGTGTGCAGGTGGCTTTTGTGAATATTGACGAATACATCTACTATCTCAGTATCTGCCATATGTGAGTTGAAGTTTCATTTTGAAAAGAAAAAACGTGATAAATACGTGAAATTATAACAGTACACTCATAATATTCATGTTGCGTTTTTCGTAGTATGAAGTATAGTATTCCGTATTGTATGTTCTGTGAAAGGAGTAAAGAACTAAAAAAATAATTTAAGAAAAGATCGTTTTCTTTACATGGCTAACATGTCTGGATTATTTACCATAATTAGATAAGTTAATTGCCTTGAAAAATAAGTTATTATTTTAAAATACAATCACATCAATGTACGTTCGTATGTTATATTCTTTGGAATTGAAAAAAAAATGAAAAAAATATTTTCTCTTGTCTCTAAAGTGTATTCGAAAACTGTTTTTTTTTTGTTATTTAATTAAAAAAATAAATAAAAAGTGTTTAGTTAAGTTTTTAACAACATATTAGTAATACCTTTTCCTAGTAAAGTATAAGCCATAAGCATTCGCCATAAGTCGTCGTCACATTCAAATGAATATTCAATATTGGAAATGATGAAGGGTATTTTTGTAAAAAGAGATATTGAAGCTTTCAGGCTGGTAAATTCTCGTGAAAGGAGAGATTACTGCGCGAGTAGCTACACGGAATCGAAACTGGAACACGTGTTTTTACGCTTATTAACGATACAAGGAGGAAAATTAATTTGTACTATGTTAACTGATCAAGTAATATAAATAAGTAGCTGTAAAATTTGTCAACGAGTAATCCGCTCACTACTTAGTGCCGCGGTTTATAAATGAACTACCCTCCACCATAAAATATAAAATTAATGCAACAAATATAAAATCCAAGCTTAAGTCTTATTTAATAAATAAACTAATAGAGTAAATGCATTCACCTAACTTGTAACTTAAATATTTAAGAAGGTAAAATATTGTTATACCTAAGTTAATAATGTAATGTTTTTCACTTGAAATGTAATAATAATTTGTTAGTAGCGTTTACGACTGCTGTACTAGATTGCTGATAAAATTGAGCTGCAGGCAAACCTCTGTGGTTTTTAAGCAACGCATTAAGATGTAAATTTTTTTAAGATGGCTTTTGTAAATGTTAATAAATAAAAAAAAATAAAAAAAATGCTTATGAACATAACATAATATACCACCTATATTACACATAATAGTGTGTCAGAGGTGAATAACACCCACAGTTTCCGTGTTTCGTTAAGGTCTCATGTGATAGGGGGCGAGCCTATCGCCATCCACCAGGTACGTTTCCATCTCCATGGTACAATTAAAAATTGCCTGACGGAAAAATCACAAAAAACATTTTTGCCCAACTAGGAAATCAAACCCGAGATCGCGCGATGAGAAGTTTTACGCTAACTACTAAAGCACGAGGTATTTGATTATAATATAATAAATATTTTGATTCCCTTCTTATGTTTACATCTGATTCACAGATATAGATCTACATAGATAACGCAAATGCTTGTACTTCGCGTGTCCGAACCCCGACCAAGCGTCAAGGTTGGCTCACTTCAGTCCACGCGCGTCTTTTGTTAGAGAAAATCATAGCGGACGGCTCCAGTTGAATCGTTTGAATCGTACTGGGCGGATGGGCATCGGCGGCATCGGTGTCTTTGAATCGGTTTGGATTTCCCGTCACTAAATTTCGGCTGTGACGTCATAATAGGTATTAAAAAGTCGGCACGCTTGGTTTCAATACAAATCGTGATACTTGCGTTATCTATGTAGATCTATATCTGTGATCTGATCATTATAAACAGCAGACCTAGGAAAAATATTATCTGCTTAGAAAACTTCAGCTAGAGGTTTATGCGTATCAAAGTAAAATCAAATCCGTCGAATATTCATTGCACTCGATTTAGATATTCATAAAAATCCAGGTCAGAGTTACCATTGGAGAATCTTTTGTGCTGCAATTTTGAAAGTTTCGACAGGTGCTTTAAAACAAACTTTGTATAAAACTACGATTGCTTATATACTATGCCAAAACTAAGATTGCTTAACGACATTAAAATCAAAGAACTTGGCTTTGCCAAATGCAAAGTCGAATATGAATATGACAATACTTATCATTTTTACCTAGAAAATTTGTGGTAAATTCTAAAGTTCTACAATACTTTGAGAGGATTCATCACTACATCTACGACATGGTTATGGGTTTCCAACTTATTGAATTTGACTACACGCTAGATTTGCTATATACATACCCTGTTCATTTTTGACACACCTATAAAAAGGTGCATTATACAGCAAAATTCTGCCTTAACTTTTAGAAGTAAGGTCAAAATAAGTTTTAATAGAGGGTTTAAAATACTATAACCATTGAGTGCACTGTTGGCATAGGGGTTAAAGCA
The DNA here is from genome assembly GCA_905147285.1 of Hypena proboscidalis. NCBI lineage: Eukaryota > Metazoa > Arthropoda > Insecta > Lepidoptera > Erebidae > Hypena > Hypena proboscidalis. The sequence continues at coordinate 14,328,072 of LR990140.1, forward strand.
GTCGCCTCGTCGTTTTTATCTGCGTTGTGAGTTGTGGGTTCGATCTTTGTATCCACATGACAAATCTTTGTACGATCCGCAAAGATATGTTCTGACTCCGGGTGTGCTTTGTGTGTGTGAAATGTATGTTTGTGAACCCCTTAGCGATACAGGCGTTATTCATAGTGCAACGTTTCTTTAAAAAAAACGAAGAATAAAAAAAATTTATCGTATCTCTACGATGTAATGTAGCGATGACTCTGTATCCAGTCTACAAATCCTACATATATCCTTTAAAAAACCGCAAAGCTACTGCTGGCACACCGGTTCACCCACTCTTATTTTCAGGGATGTGATCTCGCTGTATCACCCACAGCAAATAAAAGCTTACTCCATAAACAACGCGACTCAATAATCCGTAGTCTCAACGCAATAATTTATGCTTTGTTCCCTCTATTCGTAACAAACACGCCCCTTTGTGTAGCGATGATAAATTAGTAGCTTACCTGTCGGGATTAGCCGTACGATCGACACCCCAGTTTGTAATGTTTTTATTTGTATGATGGCTTGTTTATTTGAACAATACAATGAACTCTATGTCCCTGTGTGGATTAGATCATTGAGTTTGAGTAATTGAGTTGACAGCATGTGTTTGAATGACTCTTTACGTTTGGTAGAAGTGGCATTATTAGATCAATATTCAACAACGCGAAATGTTACTGTTAGCTGAAGTTGCAGTGGAAAATGTTTGGCGAACGTACATACTATCGTGTTCCGGTTTATCGATACGTGTTAATAATGATAGTTGTAGGAAAATTGCTGAGCAATTTCCTTACTATCAGTGAATAATCAGAACGTATAGGGCAGAGCTGCACTGGATATTTATGTGCTGAAACTGCTTTTACTGAAAATGCCAAAATGTCTTTAAATTGAGTTAAATGATTGTTGATGACGATGACGTTGATGGTCTAGCAGTTAGTGTATGCGCCTCTCACCGCGAGGTCCGGGTTCGATTCCCGGATCGGGCAAAGTGTTATTTGTAACCTTTCCGTCAGAAAATTCACAATAGCAGCACGAGGTTGGAATTGTGCCCGGTGGATGGCGATTGGCCTCCTATCCCATGGGACCTAAACATAACAAGTGAAGTATGGGTGTTGTACACGTCTGCGACACTCTTTTGGGCAATATAGGCGTGATGTCATGTGTTTTTAAATTTTAAATCGACTGCAGAAATCATAATACTTTTCGTGTCGCAATATCACAGCAAACATCGACTACGATGTAGATGATTAATTACTATAATATGATGAAACATAAGGATGTTAAAAGAAAGAAAATGCTACAGCCTGCCGTGTATCAACTGTGATTCTTTGACGTAGATTAATTGGAGCTGCCCCCTATTAGGGGCTGTAAAGGGTTACTACGGGGTACATGTTTATAAGAAGGGGACTCCTATCATTTACACAACACAAGTATTGACTTATGCTTATACCTTTAGATATGAAATATATGTTCTAATTAGGTAGATAAATAAGATAGATAAAATATTGCTTTACTCATAAATAAAAACATACATTTTTAAACAGGCTCCACAAAACCGAATGATCGGTTTGTTTGTGGAAATACATTGCACTCGAATTAAAATCATATAGGTACACATTAATTAGATAAACTACAACAACAATTCACTTACACTTTAATTAATATATAATTCAAATATTACAACACTCTTTATAGTATTCCCTTTCAACATTAAAGTTATTCAATATTTTATTGTAGAGATCTTAAGATAATCTTTACATAACTTAAGTAAGTTTCATGACTCATTTACGTATGTATCAAACAAATGTTTTTTATAAGCTATGGCAAACTTTCTTTTGTTCTTTTCAGATCTTAGGCATTTCATTAAATAATAAAGGTAGCCTCCGTTTTATTGTCCTCCTTCCAAAATAGTTATTTATACAAAAAGTTTTAAGGGCTACACCTCTAGTACAGTCGGCCAATGAGTTGGGTATGCAGGGCAAAAACTTCTAAGTCATAGAAGACTTACGACACAAGTTATGGATAAGTGAATTATATATCTAAATAGTGGGTATATTACACTTATTAAATATGAAATACAAACTTACATTTCTATTGCAGTCAGTTTTTACTATGGCGTAGAAGTTTTTGCCCTGCATACCCAACTCATTGGCCGACTGTACATATCCGGTGCTGAAGAGTAGGTACGTTCTCAATCTCAGCATGGTTGTTGATTGCTATGTTTGACAGCTGGTAACGTGAATATTCTGAATGTACACAATGTGTTCATCATTTTGTGGCACCTGAAAAATTCATTGGATTTTGCGAATAACCTGCGAATATTGCTTCCGACTGCGATTTCACCCGGATGGTATTTCCATAAATAATCCGAATTGCTGTTACAAATGTAATTAATATATAATTAATCAGTTCAGTGGTAATGCCGTGAAAGTGTAACAAAAACACCCACGTCCGCATTTATAATATTAATCAGGATTTGTATTATAGTTATATTAATAACTACTTCCAAACTATTTTATGATTACTGAAATGTGTAAAATATATCAGATATTTCGATGGTCTAGTGGTTAGCGTATGCGTCTCTCATCGCGAGGTCTCGGGTTCGATTCCCGGGTCGGGCAAAGTGTTATTTGAGAACTTGCCGTCAGGGAATTCACAACACCAGCACGGAGTTGGAATTGTGCCCGGTGGATGACGATAAGCTCACCCCCTATCCCATGGGTCTTAAACATAATAGGTGAAAAGTGTGTGTTTTTACCTCTGTTATGTTATCTAAAATAAATAGTAAACATAATATATATATTCAAGGCTTTGTACAAACCTTTCAACTTTTTTATATTTTCCACTGATATCAACTCCATTGATGTGATTAAAACTATGTGGTTTTAGCGTATTCAGTTATTCAAAATAGAGTGATTTAATATATTAACATAATCTGAATAAAATAAATATAAACTAGTCACTAATAAATAAATAAATATTTCACAACTCACACACAACGCCATCTAGTATCAAACTAAGCAGAGCTTGTACTATGGGTACTAGAATAACTAATACTAATACATATATACTTTTCTTTTGTAAATACATACTTATTATACATAGAAACACCCGGACTAAGACAAACCCCCATGTTCACGCACACAAAGATTTGTCTTAAGTGGGAATGAACCCACTACCTCGGCGTCGCAAGCAGGTACACTACCCACTCCGCCATCCGGTCGTCCCTGATACTAAATGAATAAAATGAAGATGAAGATGAAGACTAAATATAATCTAGAATACTGATCATTTTAAATGTCTAGTACATTTATGAAAGGCTAGTAATACTTTGATTTTAAATAATATCATTTTTAAAAGTTTTTTTTTTAAACTAGAGGATGAAAATACGTCAGCTGTTTTATTTGTGTGTTGCAATTAGGTATTAACCCTTCACTATGACTGTATACAGGGTGGATAAGACATAGCGCCATTTATTACAACAACACTTTCAAGACATGATCAGTTCTCATTCACATCGTTTGAATTTTTTTCGGCTTTTTCGAACAGATTGAACATCGAGATCATTCTATTTGTTAGGAAAACGTATTTTTTGTGTCATGCCTAGAAACTGTTGGTTCAATAATAAATATCACTACGTCGCATACACACTGTATGAGTTCACAAATTAAAGCTTTCATAACAGCCCAAAAACTTACAGTATAAAACTTATACCAGCCTCGAAACTTGCGAAACTAATCTAATTTGAAGGTGCAGCATGTATAACGGTTATATTAATCTATACATTTCCAGTTTAAAATGGTCTTACATTGTAAAGACTCTCCTTGCAAAGCAAGACCAGATTATACTGAAAATGTACAGCTTGATGAGTAGACGTTTGTACTGTAAAGATATTAAAGTCACTACAATTACATCTCACTTAGGTACAGTGTCTCGTCGAGTTTTTGCCAAGTGCTTTGTACGAGTTATGACGACGTCAGCTATCTCGGCGATAAATCACGAACATTGCCGAAGAATTCCGAACCTTGTAACGACTTCTCTGTGGGACTTGAGCTGAAAAGCACGAAAAAGGTGGTTTTCTTAGGAGGTAAGAAACTCTATCGCTAGTTCTCTAAGAACTACAAATGATTTATATTAGATGAAGTTGTTGAACTGCCGCGATGGTCTGGTGGTTAGCGGGCCCAATTCCTGGGTTGGGTATAGTTATTTGTGAACTTACGTCAGGAAATTCACAATACCAGCACGGAGTTGGAATTGCGCACGGTGGATGGCGATAGGCCCTATCTCATGGGACCTCAACATAATAGGTGAAATGTGGGTGTTGTACACTTCTGCCACTGGGTAATATAAGCGGGATGTTATATGTTGTTCAGCACCTATTTTTGACATCTATAAAGGTTTTATTTAAAAGTTAATTCAATAATTAAGTTAGTTAAGATAGAACTGAGTTTATTACAGAAAAAGTTACAATGGTTAGTTATAATTTAGTGCAAGTGTAATTTCTATTTCCAGTAATAGTTAGTTCCAGTATTGGATTACTAGATTAGTGAGTTTAACCATCTATGTAATTGAGCTCGCGTGCAGTTTCCAGGAATGTGGATTTTTCACTTCAGATAGAGAATTCCATTATCAATCGAAATGGAAATCTTGTCTCAATAGATTTATTTTTTAGTTGGTAGAAAATGTAAAAATTATAATTCATCTCACTTCATTACAATTCCTTGATTAACTAATTTAAATTCAATAGTCTCGGATTCAATAGTCCGGTCGGGCCAAGTGTTATTTGTGAATTTTTCGACAGAAAATTCACAATAGCAGCACGGAGTTGGAATAATGCCCGGTGGATGGCGATAGGCTCACCCCATATCCCATTGGACTTACACATAACAGGTGAAATGTGGGTATTATATACCTCTGCCACACCCTTCTGTGTAATATAAGCGTCATGTTAAATGTTGTTCAGCACCTATTTTTGGTATCTATAAATGTTTCATATAAAAGTTAACTAAATAATTAAGTTAGTTAAGATAGCCTAAACATAACAGGTGAAATGTGAGTGTTGTATACTTCTGCAATACCCTTGTGGGTAATATTGGCGTGAGGTTATGTAATATAATATCCTTTTAAAATCATTCATCTTATTAGGCTCATTGAACAATCAAATTGCGCTGAATTGTTGGAGTTCTTATTAACAGCAAAAGAGAATGCAGATAGGTCTTTATTTGCTCAACAGTTATAGTATTTGTGTGCCGTAAAATAGGATATACGACAAAAAATACCTAACAAATACTAATCTGCCATTAAATATTAATACTTACATCGAACATTTTGAAAAACTTTCATGGTTAACATGAAACCGAATTAAAAAATATGTATGTAAACTTTCATTTTCTTCTAAATTCTGTCCTGCATGGTAGAGAACGGCGGCCTCCCTTGAGTGACGTTAGAGCCTTGTGCCCGGTTTATCACCCATATAATTATTTTTTCAGGGATCGCTCTGCTCTTATAAATTGGTTTTGAATATTTTATCTTTTTCCTTACTCGACACCTAAAATTGCAATTTGGGGTTTAAAAACTTTGAGCAGCTGATATTGTCTAGTTAGATCGTGTTCTAGTTAGAAATTATAGACTTTCCTGGACTATTTGGTAGTCTACATTAGGGACATAATATGGGCACCTCTTGAAATCAAATATGGTAAATATATGTATGACCCAAAAGACGTGCAAGCACTATATCATAAATGTAGCCTATGTATGTACATCTGTGGAGAGGACAGGTCTAGTAGGTGACAGATACATACAGTGAAACAACGCATCAGATTTCATCCCCTGGGGGTTGACCGTGGATGAAGTGTGTACATGTCAACAAAGAACCATTTTACAAGTCTTTCTGCATTCTGTATGCATTTCTCTCTTTGTCTGAGCTGTTTACCATTTTATCTAACATCTACAAAACAATTTCGAACCACAAACATACTTAAATATACACAAAATATCGCACCTCGTAGGTTCCGTTATAATTTTTTCACTCTAACAAATTACAATCAGATTACAATCTGGAAAGAAATTCTGGAGCACAAGATGGATTGTAAATTAAAGACCAGTAGGACCGAGGGTTCGTGTCGGACCGAATGTCGGACGTCTTGCAGGCCGAGGTGTCGGACGATAGAGATGGATGATGAAAAAGCACCTTGTCAGATTACGATTCGATTGCTGTATATCGATCAATGTATGACATGTAGGGATTCGATCGGAAAATGTTATTCGATTAGGAAGTGATTTGCCCTGAGGTAACGAAAGTTGACGTTGTTGTTGCTTGTATATTTTTTCTAGATGGATGAATATTTTTATTTCCAAAAATATTATCTTTAAAGCCTACATGTATATTGTTCTTAAAATGATTTCAAAATTGAAAAACTGTATCAACAAGAAATCTTAGTCACTTTCCGAAAATGTTTTGTAAGCTCAAAACAATAATCGTTAAAATGCAATTTATATATATGTCTACATAATTTATGACTGACCTTCAGGTAGTATAGGGTAATATGCTTTGTATATCGTTGGTATAGATGATACCACAATAATCTGTTATGGGTTACCGAGTAATGCTCGAAATGTAACCACATATTAATTATCTACTTCATGAGCTGTGTATAAGACACACGGTAACATCGCACTCAGAGGTAATTCCCGGTGTAACGAGAATTAATTAGAGGCTGAGTACGCGATACATTGATTGCTGAACACTTAATTCGATTGCTCCTCAGCACTTACTCAATGTAATGTACCTCGCGTTAGATCAGAAGTACGCAGACTGTGGAGTAGTCAAATGACTTAATCAAAATTGTAGCATATGGTGGTATGAGTATAGTCTGGAGTATTTAATGTGTGTACATTCTAGATAAGTAGGTAGGTATTATTGTTTTGAGATGGCATATTTCTTTAATTACTCCGAGGAACAAAAGAACTTGCTGAAGCATCCTGAATCGCAATTTAGAATATATTCAGGTGAAAAATATTATTTTAAAAGTTATCAATAAGGCAACGTGCTCGAAGCTTTCCTTTTCAGATAAAGGACTCTACAGGTCTCTGACGTAATTAAATTAATTACTTCCAAAAGTAATTTGTATATATCCGGCTAATGGACCGAATTAAAATGAAAAATATGAGTAGCCGACCGCCAAGGGACGTACCCCTTTCTGGAGTTATATTTTTTGGTGGATAACAATATTTCTCCCTAGCGCGGTAAAACATTTGGCCCCGCGAAAAGGCAAATTAAATCATACACCGAGCGTCTCAATTATTCCAAACGCGCGGTATATGCCACAGGCAGTTACAAAAAGAATGGTGGCGCTGGTCCTTTGAAAAGCCCATCGGGGGGTGCTCTCAAAGCTGTCACCCTCAGAAGTACACTTCACTACGATCGTAAACAGCCAAGTCTACGAAAACACGCGTCCCAACATCCATCGCCGCTCGCGTTTCACGAGCGCTACAAACACAAACAATCAAAGCGGCAGTGTATACAGTGCGTAGCGATGGAGGATGTGACATCGTTTCGAGATGGGGTACAGGCGCCGCGGCGGCTGGCGGAACGCGCATGCGTACAAAATCTCACCCTATTGGTCTAGGGTGACGTCATCGGGGTGAACCCGTAGGTCTGAGTGACACCAACAGTCACCCCCGAGTCGTGCTAGGGTATCCTCGTGCCCAGTGGTGATACAAAAACAATCGTTCAATTTACTGATACAGACAGTTATATCGGACAATAGTTTGTGATAAAAGTGGTATTTACTGCAGTGTGAACGAACGCCGTGCAATTGTTTCGCAGCAGAAGCTAGGACTCCATTGAATAAGGTAACGTTATCTCACGTTGTTTACAGTTTCTGTTCGTGTCAGAGTTCTCAATGATGCTAGCTCATGTATGAGTTGGCGCGACGTGTTTTATCATATTCAGTAAATTTTGCAGGAGGCTGTTGACCGTAGTTAGCGCTGTAAAAAATATTTAGATCATTTTTCCTTTTTGTCTCCCGTGATAATCGTTCGTACTGAGACCGGCTCGGTGAATGTTTATTATGTAAAGCATTATACTTATTCGTACAATCAAAGAATCTGTTTGTGTTAAAGTTACAATTGCCTTACAAACAAAAATAGACAGGAAAGTGATTTGAGTTGAGATAAAAGACATCTCTTGCAAAGTTTTCGCGTTGAGTGTGTCTAACTGGAATGTTAGGGGATTGTTATTATGTTGAGTTTCTTCCCTTTTCTTTCTTTTTGCATTCCGTGTAAACAAGGCTTCAAATATTTAAGTTTCTTAATTTAAAGGAAGATTAATCTAACATCCGTATCCGTATCTACATGCAAAAATATTGATTGAAACTCAATCTTAAATAATATGAGGCCCATTAAAATGCTCAAATGTCGCATTCAGGATGAATTTGTATCAACAGTCACGTCTTGTTTACTAAATAGGTTGTGGTGTGCTGTAATCCAATACTTTCCATAAATTAACGGAGAGTCTCCGATACGGAGCCTTCTCTGATCTAACCAACCGTTTCCGCCTTTCATATCCCATTTGAATATTTAGGAGGAACAAAACGTGGAGTGGAAATGTTGGCGCAAAATTTGTTTTTTCTCTAAACTAGAAGTGGCGTTGTTTACAGAAGGCCTCATTGAAAACGCCCCTTAAATGAAGTGGGGTAATGCTACGAACAATTTGGTTGAAGGTTTTAGTGCTATGAGAGCAAATTCGGTATAATGGTTTTGTTCGTAGAAGTATCTTGAGCACCTACTTTAGTTTATTGTTGGATAATTGCGGGAGAGTCGGTTGAGTCTATAAATATCTCATAACTTTGAGAAATTTCACTGGATGTGTAATTCTATGAAAACTCTTCAATGAATGTGCCGTTTTACAGACATTTTCAGTTTGAAAATTGCATAATAGCCTTATTATATTACATTAGACTACCGTAGCCTTTACTTTCGACATTATTAACATAACATAACTCACATTTCACCTGTTATGTTTTTGTCCCAGGGGATAGGGGGTAAGCCTATCGCCATCCACCGGGCTCCGTGCTCACTGTGAAAGTTCACAAATAACACTTTGCCCGGCCCTGGATTTAAACCCGAGACCGTGCAGTAAGAGACGCATACGCTAACCACTAGACTATCAAAGCTCGATTAATTTGATGTATGACATTCTATGATTATGATTATAACACAAAAGTTATCAAAGTTTGCTGAACAACGCGAACAGAGTGTGACACGCGAAGAACACCGATCTTGCTGCCGTTTTCGACATAAAAAAATATTTATTATAAAAAAAAAAAAATAATTTTAGATGCTTATTGTTGAAATTAATTTAAAGAAACAATAAAATTTATAAATTCATGATTGCTCATCTGCAATGCTCTATTTAACTAAATCTGATAAAGCTTATTTGCCAGCATCTCTATGTATGAATAATGGCAAGTCTGCTGAATTACTTAGTCTTGTTAGACTAAACGAACATCCTCCCCATTTCATGTTTTAAACTATGTCAATTGTTCGAGATAGTTTATGCAAAACGGACATGGCTGTCGACAACCAAAGTACCAAATTGATCACTTCTATTGACTGTACAAACGTATATTGCAGTTAAATGTTGAGCTTTAATTAAATAATTGCCGTTAGTAGCAAAATTTTAAGTGGCAATGTTGCACCAACTAGAATATTCTGACTAGGTTGAGTGGTCGTCGTCGTCGTCGTGTCGATGGCTGAGTCAAATTTTATTGGCCCAATAAGTGGCCACTGTTATGGTGCTCTCGTCGGCGATTCATGAGCGCCTCTCTTGTGCAGGTGTTAGGGCATTTTGGACAGTCAGTAAGGTGGTCAAGGTTTTGACTTGCCATCGTGGTAAAAGGATTAGCCAATTCACTTTTAAGAACTCGCGAATTGCCCAGGGTGCGCCGGACGTAGGGTATTGTTGTGTACGTCACTCGGGGAGGCTCCTTTCAGTGAGTGGTGGTACCTTAGATCGCTGCTATAATTATCATTTTAATGTTTATTACTACATGAAATACATACAACAGTTGAAGAGACTGATTGTCTGACGAAACTTACAGGGTATTTGGTACAGCGCTAAAAGAATATGCCCTTAGCAAACATTTTTAGCACCCTAACTCACTTTTTACATCACCAGTTTTTTTATTAATATTTTAAGATTTTTTAGAAAAAATACCATATTCAGCTTTTGAACGAAATTTAAAAAAAGAATAGCTGATAATAATAACCTTCTAACTTTAATATTTTTGATGCAAATTTGGCACATTGTTCATAAAGTCCCTAAGTCATGCAATACAGATCATACTTAAATCTATAAGTATTATAGTACTTATTAAACTCTTTAAATACATTTGTTTAGGAACTATTTTATTAATTAGGAACCTCAAAATTTTGTACTTGTCTTAATGATTACGGTTGTTTCTCAATAAAGTTAAGAATTACAGAAACTATAGCTAAGGACTATCTTTAAGCTAATTTAATTCTGCAAACGATGTTTAAACTGTATATATTTTTTATTTATTTATTTATTTATTTTAAAACTTCATGTACAATATCGCACATAGGCGGACTTAATGCCATAGGCATTCTCTACCAGTCAACCTTTGGGTGATGCTGAGAGTGGGGTAGTAGGTGCAAAAAGGAAGTTTTAATTAGGAGATGAATAAAATAATAAAATAATGATGAGTACTTACATACCTACATATAATTACACAAATAACAATATATAATAACTATATGAAAATATAAATAATACATAAACATATCCCATATATACATAATTAAAATACCTAATATACATATACAATATATTATACTTATACATATTACATATAATACTAACAATGATGAGATGATTCCGCAAATTCGTCAAATAGCAGATCACGGACCTTAACCTTGAACGCATAACGGTTTGTGGACATCCTGATTTCAAGAGGTAGCGCATTCCATAAAAGGACAGACTGGACAAAGAAAGAATCTAAAGTCGAATCTAAAGGTAAAAACAACGCATAACCACGCCATACTAAACAAAAGATCTAAAAATCTTACCCTTGGAGGTGTATATGCGTAAATATACTAATCTAAATGCAGATTGCTAGCTTATCGCCAGAATCCACTCCACCGCGGCGCCTAGGAACGAACATTATTAAGGGCTCCACGTCTCATACAAAGAGTTCCAAAGGTTCTTTTTAATTTCTCGTTCGACAATTTCTTAACCTAATTTGTGAAGGACCAGTACCTTCGACCATGACCGATTTTCTTTCTGCTCGTTGCTCGTTAGTTGGCACTGTAATGCTCACTAATTTATAATTTGATTTGTTTGTTTGTTTCGCTGCGTCTTCGTGATTTACTAAGTGTCTTCAGATTCTCTGAGCGAATTATGTGTACAGATTGCTTCTATTTTTATATTCTGCAGTCTTTTAATTTGATTCATCGTATTGTTGTTTTCTTTTTATATTTAAAGCATGTTGCCAAAATGTTCGTAACTATATAACAATTACGAGTAAGAGACATAAAACTCATTCTCAAATTATATTTATAGGTATTGTTGTACGTTAAAAGTTTTATTTGTTTATAATACATGTAAAATGAAGAAACCACTATTATAAAACCAATAGGTAACCTTTAAGTTTTTCGAAAGTAACAATCTATTTGAAACTTAAAATACGCTAATGTTAAATCATCCATGTTCGATTTTGATATTCGTTTGGCTGTGATGAAGATTAAAATTGGGGATATTTTTAAAAATGCTCAGAAGCAATCTAAAGAGTGGTAGTTGGTTACCCTATATATTATTAATCTTTGAAAGAAAGACTTTTCTTGATAAGCGACATTATGAAGCTTCTCGTATCAAAAGAAAGAGGGCACGTCCGTCCAGTTATTCTAGGATTATGCTAGAATTCGTGATAGAAAAATCTCATTTCATTCAAACTATTCAGCACTTCTAAATGCAGATTGCATCCGTTTTCTGGAAAATTCATCTAACTTTTAAACTAAAAGACAACTTCAACTGCCTCCTATGCCATTAATTTTGAAAGCATTTAAGCTCATCTATGTACAAACTCTGTCGCCTCATTATTTTATCCCACATAATATTATATAATTCATAATAAGTAGACATATTGTAATTATACTCTTTTCTTTTTTGCAGGTAATTTCATTATCCAAAAAAGAAATCAAAAATTAAAATTACAAAAAGCTCGGCGCGAAATATTATAAGCAAAATATTTTTTTAAAGTAAAAAGTACTAATCATTTTAATTTAACTTTTATTTTATTCTTTATTAACTAGTTTAGTTAACGATTGTGTTCAGTTTTGTTATGTACATTTTTCGTTCTTTCATTTAATACAACTGCATCGAAATCGGTCTATCCGTTAGTGAAGCACAGACAGACAGGCAGACATCGACGTCAACACCCCTCTTTTTGCATCGGGGGTTAAAAAGGTATTTTGCAAACAGAAAGGGTAAGTAAATAAATGTTTCAACAATCAAGATTATAATTCCAATTTCCTATTAGAAACAGAACGAGCTAAGTTAATCTTCGCAACAATAATATTATTGCCGAAATGTATACAATACACGCTTCTAATTGTACAGGGCTAGAATTTAGATTCCCAAATCGAATTTCCCATTAGTGTGTAAACACAATTTTCTTTCTAATCAGTACAAAAAATACAGAATGCTTGTTGAGAACCTCTGAAGGTATAAAGGCAATTACTGAAATGGCTGGCCGCATGTGCGTTGAATGCCAATAATTGGAACTAATCACCGATACGAAACCTCTAAAGCTACTAGGTTGTGTGGAAACAATACAAACCTAACCTCTTTGTTTGTAAACCTCGGTCGTACAAAACAACTAAGTATTTAGTTTTAAAATTGCCCTAATTAGGCCGCTCCGTTTATATATTCAGATGGCTATTTCAAGTCTGGAGTTTATGTGGAATGAAATTCAGGTAAAAGGAATAAGGTTCTATTCACAAGGACATAAAGTTACAGGTATATGCAAATGATATGAAGGGCCATTTAGGTCTTTAGTAAAAAGAACAAAGAGTAAACGAAATTGGCTTTGACGTGGAATGGTGTGCCGCTAAATAATTACATTCGAAAAAAAAATGATATTTTACTTCGAGGAAAATACAATTACCCGTTGAAGCTCACAAAGGTTCATAGAAAAATCAATTTCCTGATAATATTTCAAAGGCTTTTTTCCTCACTTTATTAGAGGAGATTGTTTGAAATCCCTGTAGCGATTCAGTAAAAGAATTTAATCCGTAGATTAGCTCCAGTAGCGATCGTTCAAACGAGTCCTGATCGGCATCGCTCGATAATCGGTCCTAATTTGATTGGCACTCGGGCAGCTGGCAACGACGGGAAAACTCTATTACTCGCCAACTTTGTAGGGTTTTACGGACCATCAAAGGAAATTTAGTAGTATATAGATTGGCCTATTTACGGGCCTTTTAGTTCCGTTTGTTATTGCGGTAGTCTCTTTGTTACCTGATCTGTCTACTATCACTTAAGACTTTTTGTAGGCAAAAATTAACATTAAGTAAGTATTTGAGCTGGTGGATACTAATATTTTATTACATATTTATTAGGGATAGACGCCCGAGTTCCGTCTTTTCATCGCAACGTGATATGGGTTTTACTTCAATATTATAAAGTTATATCTATTATTATAGACGAATCATATCTAAAACACTAAAATTCATGTATTTTTGTTGCCATTTTGTCTAAATTGTTTTAATAATTAATTGAGTTACATAAAAACTAAAAAAAAAAATATTTCGGAAAATAGGTGCCAACAAACATGCTTGTTTTTAGATATGATTTGTCTATAAAAATAACTAAACACTTAATAATATTAAAGTTCCATATTACTTTAATAGGTATTGAAGACAAACGAGTTTCCTCTTAAAGTGCCATTCTTGATCTTATGGTAAAAAAAACTGCAGAACGTCATAATTATTCAAAATAAAACGGCATACCTATTTATTAAACAGTTACATGCTATGGTTAGTTAGTAGACATGTTATTCGGGAAATGTCCTCGATGTATAAATTACAAAAGTATAAATCAAACTAATTAATAACTATATTCGTCCATATTTTACAATATACTGCCAATTCATCGTAAAATTTGGTGAAAAGTATATTGATGGCAATTAGTTGACCGTTAGGAATAGACTACTTAATAAGATCGATACGAGATAATAGTAACAAATTAAGTTATTTCTGCCTATTAATTTAATTTATTTTTCCCACGATCAAGTTTTCGTGTATCAGTTTCTATACTATTGTTGTTTTATGAAAACGTGTCTTGAATTTGAATACTCCGCGGAATCCGCCTAATACTATAACAAAAGTACCCCACTATGTCCTATGTACCCCAAATATTTCATGTGGTTTAGGCATAGTGCCACTAGAAAAAGACAAACAGGATACTAAAAGTAGTCGAAAATTAAATGCTTTACAATATTCCCAAAAATCTATACAAAAATATTAACTACTGGCCTCGCCAAGGCAAGTTAAATAAAAACTTGTAATAAATTATTGATTCTATCTTTTTCTACTGTTCTATTTTTCAACAATATCGTTTTGCTAGCTATTTGCAGCACTTAAAAAACATGGGTTTTCTTGAGAAAAACATGATAAGAAAAGAACCTTTTAACGTTATTGATGTTGTTGAAAGGGATTCTGTGTTTATTGATAGCATTTTATAGATGAGGCAACATTTGCCACTTGTCAATAGATTAAACGTTGGCTCATTTGTTACTATCATGCTATAAAAAAAGAAACATGATTTTTTTTTGTTTTTTTATGAGCTATCATTTCGACGAGAGGATATTATATAGACACCATCTATCTAAATGCATAAACGGTATAAATTTATATAAAATTATACATATGTTTTCTAATATTGACACAGTAATTTGTAAGCGAGGTGAATACATACATTTTTCAATCCCGTTTGATACAAAAATTGATTTGTTAGCAACATGAATACATTTATCAAACCTCAATTTTTATATACAAAATATTTTTTTTTCCTAATTTATCCATTGTATTTATAGATAGTGGAATACTATTCAGTAATTAAGTAACGTAACATTGCTGGCTATATATCGGAAGTGGTTTTTCGTGTTAACAAAAGGGGAAGGTTTCTTTTTCAGTGATTTTCTTTATTGACTGCTTACAATCACGGGGAGTAAACATTCGTTTAGTTGGAAAAACGTCTTGT
The DNA here is from genome assembly GCA_905147285.1 of Hypena proboscidalis. Taxonomy (NCBI): domain Eukaryota; kingdom Metazoa; phylum Arthropoda; class Insecta; order Lepidoptera; family Erebidae; genus Hypena; species Hypena proboscidalis. The sequence goes on from LR990140.1 coordinate 14,343,376, forward strand.
ACAGAAAAAAAAAATGTGAAGTGAAAAATTGACCGACAAATTCTTTTTTTGTCGGTGTTTGTACTGGTGTACCTACATACATTTCTCAACATTACTATTCATAAGTACATAACGATATATTGCAAATATTTCACGTGTGAATGCTAATGCTACCGTTAAGATTAAACACATGTCATTATGTATATTAGCTATTTCAAATTACTGAGATATTTGTGTTTAACAAGACTCCTGAGTCAATATTGAAATAAATTTTACGATTATGTATTTTAGGAAGACAAATACCATTAACATTAGAACTGTAAGAATTGTAACTTTAAAATAAAGAAGTATACTTATGTCGATGATGCTTTAAGTCAAGGTCAATATTGGCAGGGCTGCCTAGTGCCTATCCTCCATTATAGGTAAATAAAGAAAACATAACAATGTTTTGCGAAAATAAACTTTAATGGCAATGAATAGAGATTACTTTATATTACAATTCATTTTGTGACAATTTAAAACGTCTCAGTTTTAAATTATCACTGTTTTTCAAATTGAACCTTCTAGTTATGTTGTTATGGTTGTTTTTTTTAGTAAGTAAACAAATGGTAATACCGTTTATTTGCATTTTATAACATCATACTTGGGATATTGTCTGTTTTTGATAGGTTACAAATTTACTGTTACTATCCGATACGTATTAATTTGTGATAAAAATAATGCAGGAAAGTGCAAAAATATAGTAGTTACCCACTACGAATGACATGGAAGTAAATCTTATTTTACCTAACCTTCTGGTAGTTTTCTTAGAAATCGCTTGCGAGTGGCAAATTGCATCTTACAGCACTTCCTTTACGCAAATGCATACAGTTACGGTCGATTGATGTAAACCGTTTTCACATTTTTAGACATATCGTAAATTCGTAACATATCTCTTAGGCACAATTTTCCATTTGTATAAAAACACGATAGTTGCAGTTATATTAACGCACAAGTACACTGTCTCATATACAATTTATACAAAGAGCTTGTGAAAGAGCTCAAGTAATAGCTCTTTTAACTTTAAATATTATAGTCAAAAGTAAGTAAATACTCAAAACAAAGGTAACTTACTCATACACATCATTTAAAAAAAATCTTGATAAAAGCCTTCTAACAAATACACACATTGTTTTAACCCACCCAATAATTATCACGTCATACGCATACACCATAAATTCCATATCAGATTTGCCCCCTGCTGTGGTACCCCGTACAATGTACAATAATGCCATATTTACACAGGGGACAGCCGCGTGTCCACCTGTCAAACTGATGATGCCGGCAATTATAACTCGTTTGCATCATTTGCAATCAGTCCGTGATACATATCAATTACGGTTTACAAAGGTAACTATGGCCGATATCCGTGATTTCGGCTTGAAATATGATCAGCCTGTTGCAGTGTATATTTTTTAGATATATTTAATAATATAATAATAATAACATTGTTTGTTTATGAATTAAAATAAAGTCAATCTAAGCTCCGGTGTCAAATCATTTTATTACAATAAGTATTATAATTTAGTTAGCCAAGTTTTATTTGAATTTTATATTTTTTGTATTTTGATGTTTGTTTTGACGTGTTCAAGCGCCCCGTGGGGCCCATGGAAATAATTGATTTGATTTGATTTGATTATGTTTTAAATCACACATGAAAAAATATACTAATCACATTGCAACATTATAATTATATTGTGAGAGATTGGTGCCTAAACTAGACTAACGTCTATATTTCAGGACACCAGGTCTCCCCTCCTCTCAATTGATTACATTTCTTGTGTAAGTGAAAAAACAAACAGTTTTAACAAATAGTTAAAAGCTTAGTGTGGTATGTGGTGTGATTTTAGGCGTCATGAACCATGAGATGAGAGTATCGCGCGCGCGCGCGCGTGTGTGTGTGTGAGAGAGTGTGTGTGTGTGTGTGTGTGTGCGTGTGTGTGTGTGTGTGTGTGGGGGTATGGCATTGTTTAAATCCAGATAAAAAGTTATCATGACGTGACATAAATTTACTATAATTGTAATTTGGGTCCTATTAAAAGTATTTTATTAAGTGCCTTGATGATGAAACTTCACTGTCTACTTTCCATATCGTTAATACGCTTCAAAAGTAATGACTATGTTTAATAAGTGAAACACGTAATGAACTTCCCAGTCAGAAGTTTTGCACGAACGCGCGCGTAAACGTTGCGAAGTGTAGGGGTGTCCCATTATAAATCATTTTTAACTTAATGAAAAGAGAAAATATATCAATCTTTTGTCTCAAGCTCTGTCTGGGGCGGGAAAATTAAGACTGTGAAAAATGGGCTGGCCATTATGTAAATTATTATTTGTTTATAAATAAAATGGCGTTAAAGTAATGAATGAAGGTAAGAAAATGTGTGCTCTTTGTAAAATTAAAAATGCGAAAATGGTCTCTCATTGTGTTCGTAGTAATGGTAATTTGTTTGGCTTTTCGGCAGGCTTTTATAAATCTCAGCGCCTTTTCAAGGCAATTGGACAAAAAGCGCCAGCGTTTTAGATAGCTAATTTTAGTTTCTGTTATAAATAAGACGTTACTTGCAAATTTATTATTCTTGAATATCATGAATCAGCATCGTTTTTATTAGAAATAGATTAAAATGAAACAGAAGTGAAACGTAATTGTTTTGATTCAGCTTGTTCATGAAATCTTAAACAAATTATTGCCACGCTTTGGTATCTCAAAGCGTATGAAAACTTAGCAGATTGTAAAAAAAATTGCAACTGTAATTGGAAATAAAAAAGAACTGGAAGAGTCGGAGATGCTACAATGGGTACTCATAAGGTATGGATCCAAATTAAAATACATTATTAATTTTACCAGAGATAAACTTTACCTTGCCATTTAGATATAGTATTTAGAAATAGTCCACTCAAAGTTTTGCATATGTATCGCTGCGGACAATTAGGTTTATTTGGATAGACTAATGCAAGCATTGTTCAGCATTCGTAATTGCATTTCGTGAAACTCAGTTACACTGAATATAGGGAGCTTTTTGGAACAAGTCAGCTGCTTTTAAAACCTTTTTTAACACGCTTATATTAGCTTCACCTGTATGTATGTATGTATGTATGTAACCGACTCCTTTTGACCCACTTTAAATGCACAGATTTCATTCAAATTTTGCACACCTGTCAAAGATTGATGACAATGCAATTATTCGATAAAAAAAGAAAAAAAAAAATTAAAAAAAAATAAAAATATAATTTAAAAAAACTAAAAAACTGTGAAAAATAGCGTGGGGCGCTCTGTGCCATATTTTTCGTCTATCGAGCAACCCACGCTTTTTCACAATAATACTAGTATTTATTGTTCATTACCATTTTCAGCTTATATTAGGAATTCTTTTTCACTTTTTAGTTAGAAGAATTTAAAAAGCGTGTTTTTTAGTTTTTGTAAACTATATTTTTAAGTATAAGCCTTTGGGTCCAGAGATTTTTCTAAAGGTGTTCATAATTCCTGAAGCGGGAATGGTCAAAATTCACCATACATGGAAACTACATGTTGAGTTGATTATTCAAAATTCGGACCGAACGTATAATTCAATCTACCTACTCTTCATGAATAATTGAATGTTCCATATTATTTGGTTAAAAGATTTATATGCAGTGGTTATTTTGTATTTTATGAATTTCAAACGTGGTTTCAATGGAATTAAATTTAATATAATGTTTGTGGTTTTTTGATTGATTTTAGCAGAATTAATTAAGGCAATCTTCAAATTGAATATGTTTCGTCTGCTTACTGTTTTTTGTTGATGAACAGCTTCTTAATTGTGTGGGACTATGAGACCAATCTGCAATGTTTTTGGCGGCTACGATCATATTTTACTATATTTTTTTGTTCGTTTTGAAATTATAAGCAAATAAAAGGGAAAACATACTTTCTTATCGAGAAAAAACAAATATAGAGACGGTCGAGAAATTGCATTGTACGTTTGTGTTGCCACCTACACAGATAACCTTTCTTTGAAATATCATCGCCATTTCTCAAACAACACATTACAAAAATAAATACACATACCACGGTATCTCGCTCTCGTCTCACGGATTTATCGCTCCTAAATAATGACTAAACATCCTCAATTTACTAAGCGAAACGTTTCGCTCCGAGCGATATGCGATTGAAAAATTGTCGCTCAGGTAATTCCGTTGGGCCTGATACGCTTGACGATCGCTCAGTGCCTCAGGGTATGTAAAGACATGGGGTAGACACACTGTAGTTACTACCTTCGTTATGCAAGACTGATCTATGCTGAGGGAGAATTATTGGGAGATTGGTCGAAGGATTCGTGAAGGGTGTGATTTTGGTTATAATGGCTTCACTAACTCATCTCTCCAAGACTCTCATTCGTTCGACTTTGATTCTTAGCAAGTCCAAGCAAACTTAGAAATATCATCATTAGTAATTTTTGTAACTTTAATGTAATCACTTAATTTTTGAGATCTTTTTATTCAAGTTATATGATTTCATTCAATTATTCGAATTTTCTTAAAATCATGTTTAATGATCCTAGTGCCTAGCCGAACATTACCGAATTCACAACGCTCGCTGTACAAAGTTACATTATATAACATGGTGGCTCCTGATTCATCACGTTTGGTACTAATATAGGGGTTAGAATCGGATTAGGCCCGGCGAGTGTCGGACGAGAGTACAACGATACACTGACGACTTGCTTTTATTGTATCTGACAACACTGCCTGCCCAGTGTGGCCACCCTTTCACCTGAAATGATGTTTACCCAAAGGATTAGAATACGTCTAAAAATGGAGGTACAGGGACGTGTGATTTTAGGAGGTAGGGTTTCAGGAATATCGAGAATACTGTTTTATTTCAATTTTGGAAAGAAAGTTTTTTGTTAGATCAAATAGACCAATTTTTACTGTGTTTATGAAAGAAAGATTAATGTTCTAAAAATAAAAAAATAAGGGCAAAAAATAATCTTATGAGAAATCCTTCATAATTGAAAGAACGTGATATCAATAAATATAATAGTATTAATGAACACTAAACGATATAAGAAGCACAAATACAAAGGCAATTTTATCAGTCGCTAGTTTTAAACTATTTATTCTTTTATACCTCGTAATACCGCTCGCCATCACCCCTCAAATATTGTTTGACGCCGCCGCGCCGTGCCGGATTAGCATAGGTACATCTAAAAATGTTTTGGTTAGTTAGACTGATGCGGTGTGTGGTTTTAGGACATTGGGATCTAATGTCGTTTAAAACAATGTTCATATAGTATACATAATCCTGGTCATGTTTAATTTACTGTTGGAATTCTAAACAGGATCTAATAAGCGTTTGATTTGAAAGTAGATTCTTTACGGTACGCATTAGTTTGAAAAAAAAAGCACACTTTAAATATTTTGCAGTAAAATAATAGCAGCCCTGTATCTAATACATGTCCCACTGCTGGGCTCGGGCCTATTCTCATGATGGGAAGGGTTAGGCCATAGTCCTCCACGCTGGCCGAGTGCGGATTGGTAGACTTCACACACCCTGAAGCATTTATTAGGCACTCTCAGGCATTTTCCAGTAATCGGATATTATTCATAGCGTAGTAAGTTGTAGTCTCCTCATGACTGTTGTTGGAGCTCTCTGTCTTTTTAACACGCTTATATTAGCTTCACCTGTATGTTTGTTTGTTTGTTTGTTTGTTTGTTTGTTTGTATGTAACCGACTCCTTTGGACTCGATTTTGACCCACTTTAAACGGACAGATTTAATTCAAACTTTCTACACTTGTAAAGAATCAGCGACAATATAATAATTTCATAAATTTATCTCATTATCCTGATTAGGATCGCCAGGATTAAAAAAAAACTAAAAAACACGCTTTTAAATAACATCAAACTAAAAAGTGAAAAATAAATATAGTTTAAAAAAACTAAAAAAACACGCTTTTAAAGCACATCAAACTAAAAAGTGAAAAATAATAAACGAAAAATACTAGTACTATTGTGAAAAAAAGCGTGGGTCGCTCGATAGACGAAAAATATGGCACAGAGCGCCCCACGCTTTTTTTCACAATAGTACTAGTATTTTTCGTTTATTATTGTGTGTTTTTTTAGTTTTTTTAAACTATATTTTTTTATCTCTAAAGTACTTTAACATATTCAGCCTGTAATGGCTGGCAATAGGCTGACACTTGACTACTACATCATTTTGCATTTCACTAGTGAGTTAGGAGCCCTCCGGTATGTAGACGAGATATTAATACGTATTGTACATGTTATTGGCACATACAAGCCGATAGGTTTCGTGCTCTTGATATGAGATACCCTTGAATTAAGTATCGTCGATATATTAAGTTGTCGAAACCTGTATCTATGTAAGAATATCAGTATCACAGAAGTGAAATATACAGTTTCTTTGTCTGCATTCAAGAAACGATAGCTTTTACCGCTTTACTTATCACGGACTTTACAATAGACCTAAGTCGGTTTTAGTAAATGTTTTCAATATAAATACGTTACCAAAAACTTGACCGTTCTGTACCCCTCCGATAGATTACCTAACAACTAATAGTAGGTTAGAATTGGTTAGTGTTTAAGACGAATAACGGTTTTTAAATTATAATAGAAATCAAAATGTCAAAGACGCACCTTGTCGCCGCGCATCTGTCTAGTCAAACACAAGTGCGAGTTGAGGAATTGTCGTCTTAATGTCATCGCAAAAAGAATAATTTTGTTTGCAGGAATACAAGCGCATGAGTCTAATCGAACACAAGTGCGAGTTGAGGAATTGTCGTCTTAATGTCATCGCCAAAAAGAATAATTTTGTTTGCAGGAATACAAAAAGTGGTATTTGAAAAACGGCGACATGCGTCCCAGTGTTAAAAGATAGTCGATAGCATTTCTATTGACTAGTTATTAAGATTTCTATGATAGAAATGGACATAGGTATAAAAAAACTTTCCTAAGTTAACATCTTCATCATTTTCCGAGCAAAACATTAACCAATTAATTGGTTTCGGCTTCTAGTCTAACAGCTTTAGCTAAATATCAGTATTTTACGTGGAGCGACTGCCATCATTAGTACGAGGTAATACGATACTCTTTATTAGACAAGTTGTCAGACTTTATGGCCTCTGACTACCCGTGACGACTGCCATAGATGTTCAAATGGCAACCGGGACCGACGGCTTAATGTGATCTCCGAGGTTCGAAGGAAAACTCTTTATGCTAAAGTTGGTCACCCCATCCACGGCCATCCTAGCATTGCTTAACCTGCAAGACCGATCGGCCCACGCAGCTTCGACTTAGCCACCAGCTCTTACTCTATTTTACGTAAACAAAGCTTTCTATAAGTAAAAGTATGTATAACTTCTACTTAATATAAACAGACTTTAAGTACATTATTTTATAGAATACAGCCTAAAAGCTTCTAAAAAGCTTCTTCTTCAATAGCCTGTCACTTTTGAGCAGAGTCACCCGTTAGTGCTGTAATAACGTTGGATATACGTAAAGGGGACGGTGATAGGCGTCATGTGAATTTCAGCTTTCGATATAAATAAGTAATTATTCCCAGTAGTCCCCTGAGCAGTTTTTGAAAGCAAACGTTATAGTCTGGAAGCTTTACATAAAGTTTTCAAATATTAGACAACGGGTCTTAATCGCGTAATTATTATAAAGGTAAATAAATACCTATGCTCGACGTTTCGTAACAAACAGTTTTCTATTTTTTTTTTAACTTTTGAAAAACATATAACATAAAGTTGTATTACATAAAGTTGATATAAAAAATACTGTAAAAAGAATGTAGCCTTATGCAAAGGAATACAAGATCAAATTAACTTGGAAAAACAGTCAAAAAGTGATCCGTGTCCGATTCCGTGATCTAATTGAACAATGCACGTTGAAGTATTTTTTCCTTGACTACGTCTTTACATACATATTTTATACATCCTTCAATAAAAAGCAGCCTTTAAACCAGGTTTATTACATATATCAATGTTTATTACTAACTATTTTCTATAAAATCATTTTCATAAAAAGAGTTCCGCATCATACTTGTCTACGAATGTGTCCAGAGAAACCCTAACCATCTTAATTCAAACATAGACATTGAACATACCTACTCACATGTGGTATCCTCTCGAGGCAGTCTGCAAAGGCACATTTTATATATATTTATGCATTAACAGATCTCAAAGGGGGTAAGCTGCGTTTGGACGACCTCTCAGACATTCTAATGAGGAGGCCGTGTGTTAAGAATGGTTCAAACACTTTGTATTTACAATTCAACCAACATTTGCTAAGGATTAATATTTTATAAGAGCCTTTAAATGTCCCGGAGGATATTATTGTGAAGCCTTTGTTAGGAGGTTGTTAGCATTTTGTATTAACTGAACAAAATATTTCATTTGAAATCGTGCAAAAAGTGTAATTTGGGCTTTTCTAGTCAAGAAATTCTCAATAGCACACGGAGTCTAGAACTGTGCACGATGGCTAGGATAGGCTTTTTACATGGGACCTAAATATAAGGTGAAGTGTGGGTGTTGTACACCTCAACCACGCCCTTTTGGATAATATAGGCGTGAAATTATGTCATATTATAATAAACATAAAAATATAAAAAACGATTTCTCCTACTCAGTCTTTGAACTAATAATTATATTGAAAACGATTTTCCTATTTAAATGCTATTTAGTAGCACATACATTTCTGCATAATCAGCAATGCTACTTAGGCGAATTAATCTTCGTTTATCATTCATAACAATTACTGCGGCTGGAATAATTAGTCCAATTATACTTTGATTAATTCTCGGATTAAGCGAGTGTCTCAGACAGGAATTATTACTGTCATCAGTCATGATAATGCTACTATTTATTTATTATTTACGATGGTTACCTTTGGTTGTTGGTGCTAGGTCTGCTAATTTGATACAAACCTTACAAAAATATCAGAACAGGCTTTTTTTTACTGTTACATAATTTACATGGTTTTGTTTAAACCAGTATTATTTTTATCTCTTTTAGTCTAATTACTATAATTAAGAAAATGCACTAAAACGTAACAAATACTTAAGTAATATTCAACGTCTCGCCTGATCTGTTTAACTTGTAAGAATACAGTAAACGGCCTTAAGGTGCCTTTATTTAAATAAGTATTCTCGTATTCCTAACCGTTGAGGAGTTGTACCTTTCAGCATCAGCTTAGCAACATGAAACGCTGACTGCTAAATGCAAATATCCGAGTAGCTCTAGGTAACATACTAAAAACAATATAGAAGCTTTTTAAATTTGAAGGTTGCTCTCGATTTCTCTAGGATTCATCAGATGAATGAAAATGGGAGTGGTTCCATTTTCATTCATCTGATAATGGGATCCAAATAAAAAAATATTTCATGTGGATGAAAGAATTTTTTGAAGTCGGTTAAAAAGGGACACCTTTTATCTGAATAAATTGATGTATACAGATATGTGCAATATACATAAATAAAAAAAAAACAAAACAAAAAATATAAATAAAAGCCATCAATGGAATTGCAAAAAACCATTCATTTTTATTCTGTTTCTGTACTGATAGTGGCGTTCCAATTTAAAAAGCCTACAGAACAATGCTGAAATTTAGTTGTTTCATTTGATATAGTGGGCATTGGGCATCGACAGACAAAAATAAAAGTGCTTTACATTCCATTACTGAGGTTCAGCACGTAGTTGTTACCAAACAGAAACACCATATGTGGCCAAACATTCAATAATCTTGTGTAAAATCTGGTATGGATATAGAGCGCAAATAAAAGGTTTTTGATCAAGGATTACATTAAAAAATTCTGTTCTTGTAACCTAACATCACGCCTATAATACCCAGAAGGGTGTGGCAGAGGTGTACAACACCCACATTTCACCTGTTATGTTGAGGTTCCATGGGATAGGGGGTGAGCCTATCGCCATCCACCGGGCACAATTCCAACTCCGTGCTGCTATTAAGAATTTCCTAACGGAAAGTTCACAAATGATACTTTGCCCGACCGGCAATGAAAGCCTAATGAAAGAAAGAAAAAAAGACTTCGCGGTTAGATTCGCTTATCACTAGACCAATGAGACAGTCTACATGTATCTTTTATACTATTATTTTGAAAAGTTCTATTGCTATTTCCTATCTAAAGAACAACATAAGTTCTGTAGTGAAATCCAAAAGGAGAGGAATACTTTTTATGCGTCAAAAACATATAAAATTAAAGGGTAAAAATGTAATGATCTACGTGAATAAAATAAATAAAAAGAACCACCTCCGTGTTCAAGCTAAAAGTTTTTTCGAAAGAAATCTTGAGCTGAAACTGTAGCGACAAAATAAAGATTGTATTAGCAATTTTTCGATAATGTACCAAGGTACGGATCGCATCGTTTGTCGTCACGTCTCTCGTGATAAAAGATGAGGAAAACTGAAATTGACAACAAATTTTCATTTAAGGAGTTTTCAAGGTTGTTTGTGGTTCTATGGCTAATCATATTTTTGGTTATATTTTTATATATAGTTCGCATACCCGAGAGTTAGATTCGGACCTTAATTTTCCCCAATATAGAAATAACCTTAATTGTATTTAGCACAAAAATAAAATCATAAAAAAGTAACAGAAAGAAAAGCCATAATGACCCCCCACCAAAACAGTTTACAGCAAAATCGTTTTATCAACTTTTTTGTTTTTAATACTACGCCTACAGCGAACGAACGTGTAGTCCACCTGATGGTAAGTGGAGTACAGCCCATGGACATCAACAATCCACAAAAGCAGATTATAGATGCGTCGCTGCAGCTGAACACTACGGTGTTATGCCTCATGTGCCAGTAATTTCAGGGCCGGATCACCAAACCGGAACACAGTAATGGAAGCACTACTATTTGGCGGCAGGTTAAAGGTGAGACGGTGGTGCTGCCGCCCTCGAGCTCATTCACAAGAGCTCTACCACCAGTAACAACATGGAAATTTATCTATCTATCGTAGCGTTGATGCTCAGGATAAAGATATTCTTTATTTATTAGTAGGTAAGCGCTAAAACAAATCATATAGCTTCACTAATCAATGATATGAACTTCCAAATAATTTTGCAGCATCCCAAGTTAAAATCCACAGGGTTCACCCCTCGTGGTTGCTTCGTTCTCCAGTTTAAACAGAACACGTTGCTCGCATGCAATATTAATAGGAATGCAGTCGCTCCCCTACGCCCCTGTAGGGGTGGCTTTACTAACGCTAAATTCATCACAAGTATTTAGGGGTATCTATTTAACGCCCCCAGATTAATTATTGATTGAGTGTAACGCGAAATAATTACATTTTGTTATTGGTGATTAGTTTGCATCAATATTTGGGATTACAGAGAATTAATTATAGAGAGCTTTTGATTTGATAGAATTTGTTAGTTAATTTAAGCGCTTAGTCCTTACTCGATTAATTTATTGAGTGCCTTGTTTAGTTACTGTTCTGTTCTAATTGAAGTTCTCTTGAGATTGCAGAAAGTGTCTGTTGATATCTTTCGTAATCAGTGCAGCGGTGTGTGATTTTCTAAGATAAACACGGCCTATACCATATATAGTGGGTCTCAAGGTTTAACGGTCATGACACATATCGTCTGCAATACGATAAACTATGGAGTTTTCTTGTAATACAACTAGCAAACATTGATTAAATCTTCGTGTTTGTACTCCGCATGAGTTAACAAGCACACAGATTGCCAACTATACAGTGATTTGTATAACGCACTACAAGACTCATTAGCATCTGTTAGTTAAATGAATACTTCAAAGCACAATTTGTGACTAGGAACAGTATCACAGTGTGATATCATCTCATCACTATTCAGTACGAGCGGTCCTTGCGTGTATTTTCCTACATATCCTCCGCACTTTGTTTGTCCCGAGTGTCGTTGCACTTCATCATACATAGCTCTCTATCTACAATAGCTAGTCGTTTTAAGTGGATTACACTCGGCATTGGACAATGCTTTAGTTTTTATGACCGTTTAAGCTCTGAAGCGAGTGAGGGACGGATGGGTCGTTAGTACTTTTCTGTTATGGCCTGAGGGTGTAATTTACGACTATTGTTTGCTGTAGCAGATTAGGATTTTGTTTTTTAATGGAGGTTTTCGTCCATCAGGCTTTTGGTTTCTGTCAGCAAACGGAAATATTGCATCGTTCGTTAGGGGTCGCGGCTACCCTAAATAAAATCAAACGTTAACGTGGCATACGAAATCTATGTGTATATACTCGTACGTATGAATTGCTTCGTACATATTCAGTTCATGGATGAAAATAAGGTTAGTACATGGAAGGAGTACCGACGATTATCCGAGATATACTCAGTTCCAGGAAATAGCTGGGGTTTTTCTCGTTTTGGTTCGGTCGAGTGCCGGCAGCCGTGCCACCATTCCGATCGTGTAAACTCTGATTTCCAGTTCTAAATAAAAGGATTTTTCTTCTAAGTATTAGATTAAATAAAAGAGGTTTCTCATCGCTTGAGAGACCTTTCAGAAATATATAAAACTGACCACTGAAAAAAAGCTTTGTTTTAGTTTCGTTTAATTAACCATTCTGTTTAAAGGTTTTGTTAAACAATCTATGTATACGTAAACTATGTAACGAAAGTCGTTTTACTTATACCGAGAAAAAGCTAAAACTAACACAATATAAACAAACCCAACTCCATTCCATCAAAGCTAAAAAAACCTATTTTAAATATCATATATATTCAAATGGAGATGCGAATCGGATTTCATCCACCGCAGCTCTAGTTACATCGCGTTATGAAAATTCATTCTGTTTCTTGGCAAAGTCGCAGGCTTTATAATACAGATGTAGTGCAGCCGACACGTGTCAATATATTTTATTCATGTGTGCAGGGGCAGTGCAGATTGCGCTCTGCTTTATGATTTTGTATGTCGTGTTTGTGTGCGTCGGCCTGTAATTGAAAATCGTGCGGTTATACTGCTGTATACGGTGTTTTGAAAGCTTGTGGTCAAGGATAGGTGGGCGGCGGATTATTTTCATATGTGATGTTTTAGCTATGGTGAATATATTTGTTGATGAGGTGAATGGTAAAGTATTGGTTACCTTTTTTTTTGAAGTAATAGAAGCAATGTCAAACTTATGTTTTCATTAAATGCCAAGCATTTTTACCGTAAAAAATACAAAATGTTGTGACTGAGAATGTTGTTTATTGTCTAAAGAATTAAGAGCTTTAAGTGAGATAATCAGATTTACTTTTAATATATACAATACGTTAAATATATATCTTCCATAAGTTCCACACACAAAAGGATTATTTAGTGGTTTATAAGCCAAGGTCACCCAAGAACCCAAGCTTACCTGTTTTCAGCAATACCTACATAAATCTAGGGCTGAGATACCAGGCTTTGTAGGCTTTTGCGAGTGTGATGGCATAACACATGTGCGGTGTTTTCTTTGTGTACGGTTTTCGCCGTGTTTTTGTAGCCTGTGAGGTTTTAAATTTTCCAACGCTTGGAATACTTCAGGCTTCGGTATGAGGGAAATTTTGTGTAAGAGCATTATTCTGCTTTGTGGTAATGGATAGTTAAGAAAGTATTTCATGCTTTAGCTTTATTCAGGTCTGGGCATTTTTTTTAATTAGTAATTGCGGGACAACGTATTTTTTTATGCTACATAAGACCAAAATAAAATGATGACTACATGTCGTGAATATCTTCAAAAGGATGTGTTACTGTACGGAATACATTCTGTTCTTGTAAATTCAGGATCAAAAGATACCTTAAGGCAACGCATCCACCGAAGCTGCGCTTAAGTTGGAAGATTTAGTGAACTAAAACACAATTTCGAAAATTTGCTATTCAGTAACAGGTTGAAGGACAGCAAATATCAGGGCCTTTACTAATTGTATAGTTATATAACTTAACTGAATTCTTAGCTGTTTTAAGCATTTACTTTTAGACTTAGTCATCCTAACCTAACAAATAACACAGTCATGTAGTCATGTCACGTCACCGCAAAGTTTTCCTTCTTACATTGTACATTACATTTAATACATTCCTTTATAGATATGAGTACATTGAGCTCGTTGGAAGGTCGTATCGTATCAGATGTATGGAAAATGACCCCATTCTAATGCAGTTAATACCTTTAATAGCCGTCTACGAGATCGAGATAGGGTTAATGACACATCGAGATAATGGGCAATAGATTTGTCGTTGAGCTTTTGAAATGCTTTGCTTACATCTATGATTTATCGACGACCGGATGGCGGAGTGGGTTGTGTACCTTTTTTTTTTTTTTTTTTTTTTTTTTTTTTTCGCGGGGAAATGCATTTACGCATACCACCCCACCCGTGGGGGGACGGGCAGAGTGGCTATGTGGGACTCCCGTGCCTACGATGTTAAACGGCACAGAATACCCACTAAAACCCCGCGGTGTGCCCTCGTCGCCGAAAGATGGTGGGTCGGCGAGCCCTGGATCGATCTTACATCCACAGGGCTCGCCGCGGCGACCGTGCCCAGTCCGACCACTGACCGGGCACCCGACTCTACTCAGTCCTACTCGTAGCGACGCCCCGGGCACACCCAGGGCGTCACTCCGTCGCGGAAGGCATCAGCGGGCGGCGGAAAACCCCCTCCACCGCCCGCGGCCTCGCTTAGGGCGGCATTAGGCTCGCGGCGTACGCGCGCCTTCGCCGCCCAGCTCGCCGGCGGCGGAGCGGATCAGCCAGGGGTGCGTCCTCCCTGATCCGCTCCGCCGCCTCCTTCTGCAAGATGACGTCCTCACAGAAGGATGCGACCGCATCCCACGACCTCGCGCTGCCCATGGCCGCAACCACGGCCGGCAGCGAGAGGTCGTTCCCTATGACCGCGGTGAGTTCCCGGCGCTGCACCTCCCAAGCAGGACACTGCTCGAGAGTGTGCTGCGCCGAGTCCTCACCGCAGTCGCAGTGGTGGCACATGGGGCTCGCCTCCCTCTTCAGCCTGTGCAGGTACTTCCCGAAGCAACCATGCCCGGTCAATACCTGCACTAGCCTGAAGGAGAGAGTCCCATGCTGCCGCCCCGCCCACTCCTCGAGAATCGGCCGGAGCGCCTCCACGGTCCGAAAACCAGCCCGTGGAGCCCCCAGCCGATTCCCCCACCGGACCATCAGCGTCCGGTGGGCCTCCTCGCGCCAAGCTCGCAGCTGCTCGGGCATGGGGACAGAACCCTCGGCCCGAGCAGCCGCGCCGCGCTTGTACACTTCGGCGAGCACTTCCGCATCCAAATCCCACGGGGGTGTCCCGGCCAACGCACACGCCGAGTGGGTTGTGTACCTGCCTGCGACGCCAAGGTCGTGGGTTCGATTCCCACTTAAAACAAATCTTTGTGTGCATGAACATGGGGGTTTGTCTTAGTCTGGGTGTTTCTATGTATAATAAGTATGTATTTATAAAAGAAAAGTATATATGTATTAGTATCAGTTATTCTAGTACCCATAGTACAAGCTCTGCTTAGTTTGGGACTAGATGGCGCTGTGTGTGAGTTGTGAAATATTTATTTATTTATATGAATAAAAGACCATAGAACATAACGCATTGTACAACCTTGTTCCTCCATCCCTATTTCACCATTGGACTATCAGACAAACGGCACTCTGGCATTGTTTCATGGATAACTTTCCTTATGTGAACTACCAACGAATGGAATGCCCTGCCCGAGTCTGTGTTTCTGCTTCAATACAATCTGAGTGTCATCAAAGCAAGATTAAATAGGTATCTTATAGGTAAGCGTGCTCCATCACTTACCATTACGTGAGATTGTGGTCAAACGCGTGCCTATGTATACCATAAAAAAACGTGGGATTAATTTATGCTGTATAGTTTCATGACGACAATAAAAAACCTTTGACACAGTTTTAAGAGATGTTCGTTTAAAGAGATAGACAGAAAATAAAACAAAATAATAATTTAAAATTGTAACAAGTATTCCTTACACATTATTCAAAAAATCACCCGTCAAGTCTGTTAGTTTGCAATAAAGTCAAAAACTACTGAATGGGTTTATGTCTGGTTTTCGCCACTATATAGGTAAAGATATGGAAGCTATCTAAACACTTTTAAAATTTGTCAAGGGTTATACTACGGCAGCGAAGCCACGCGCGGAGGTTACTTATTTAACTATAAAAACTCCTTATTTTCTATAGACATAAAATTTTAGCGCTCAAGGACAAATTTTCACAGTACCTCCAATCCCTTCCTTCATTCCGGTACTAACAATAAAAGCAAATTGTAACGACGTTGATGTTTTGACGCACTCATTTTACGACGCAAGCTACATTTTGCCTACTACCCGCAATTCTAAAGGACTCTGTACTGAAAATGAAATGACTTAAATTACAGTACACTAGAGTTTAAGTGTGACTTAATTGTCCTGGGAAAAGCTGGGCTGAATGAGGCTCACTATTTTAGTTTAACTAGAACAAAGTTGGCAAAGTTTGGTACATAGCCTGGGATGAAATTTTTCGGTAATGAGATAGGTATGCTTTGAATGTAGGTCAACTAGAACAAAATATCCCAGCTGTTCTACAACTACATAAATTAAAGTTAAAAGTGCTAAGTAGAGCAAAGAAAATCCTTTTTCGTGTTTTAGTTTATAATTTGCGTCGTGCCTTGTTAAAGCGCTAAATAAAATTGGATCTTTAAATATAAAAAGATCAAGAAAGAAATGTAGATTCAAAAAGTAATGAAATTACGTAATTAAATGAACCCCAGAATGTGCGAATTATATGGTCCAAAGGTCAATGTGCTGTAATATTCTCGAGTTAGTTTCAGAATAAACCTTATTCCAACCTTTATCGTATCGGTTAAATGTTGGTCGAATACCGTGAGTAAAATAAATAAGAAATATCTTTTATGATTATTTGTAACAATTCCTCGTTTGATCAAAACTGCAGTTTATAACTATTCCAACTTTTGATGTTGGACACAGACAAAAGGCTTCAGGTTCAGAGTGACGTCACGTCGCACACAAGTTGACGTAACTATCTGAATATTTGCTCAGAGCTTCATGTAGTTCATATGCTCGTTAGTGCTTCTATGAAAATGTTTCCAACTTCGTTTGCGGCAGGTTTGCAGAATTGTATTTCAGAGAAAATGTTACAGCTGTTGATTTTGTGACGTACTGACATTTTTTAATGGCTGTGAAGCAATTATAATATGTACTAGCTGTCCAGCTACGAGGTCCATCGAAAAAAATAAGCCTTTATGTTAATCTAGATTTATAGGTAAACTACGTCTGTGCAAAATTTTATCAAAGTCAACCCTGTAGTTTTTGCGTGATAGAAACATCTACACACACTTCTTAACAAACTTTCGCATATAATATAAGTATGATAGTAATGAATGATTACTATCGAAATAACACATAACATAACATCACGCCTATATTTCCCAAGTGTGGGTTTTGTACACTTCTGCGACACCCTATGTCGCAGAAGTGTACAAAACCCACACTTCACCTGTTATGTTTAGGTCTTTAGGGATACGGGGTAAGCCTAACGGCCATCCGTGCTGCTATTGTGAATTTCCTGACGAAAAGTTCACAAATAACATTTTGCCCGACCCGGGAATCGAACCCGAGACCTGGCAGTGAGAGGCGCGCTAACCATTAGACCATCGAGGCAATTTATCGAAATATTTTATTAAATTGAAATTTATGGTTTATCAATTAATGTATAAACCATAAATTGCATACTTATTTTTTACGGGTTAATACTGGTTTAAACTAAATTGATAGATAAAATATAAAAAATTTGGAAACTGATTAAAATTGTTCTGTATAATAGCTTCCGCGTTATGAAAAAACTTTAATCAACCATGCAGTTTAATGTCAAAAATATTTTTGGGAATTCCTAATAATAATAAAATAAACAGCACTAGGTTAATAACTCCATCAATATATTAACTGGAAAAAATAAATCCTGTTTAGTATTTAAATGTCAGTATCACTAGATTTATTAGTAGAAATACATCGATTAATTCTTTTTTTGTAGGCGAGCGATGACTTGGACATGACTAGATTAGCATAAGTATTACTATTACTAGCTTTCGGTGACATACTAACATTAGTCAAAAACGGTATTTGATATAAAATATTTAACAAACTATGTAGCTACGTACTACGAGTATGTAGCCACATGTAGATTGTCGTCCGGCTAGTGGCTGGCAGCAATGAAATTTCACTTCAAAGAAATAGACCATCTTGACGATATCTGGGCGAGGACCGTCCATTTGTGCGGATAAACCTGAGGCCTGTTTTTTTACGGGATATAATCCCACCCACACGCTCACCTCTGTGACTCCTGTGACGCCAGGATCTACAGCGGTAACCAACTGAAAGGCACCGCGCATGACACACGGGCAATCCCAGGGAGAGTTAAAATTGTTTTGGAACCCGCAACGAATTTAATCAGAATTATATATAGTTGGAGTTGGAAAGTATGTATCTTTACCTGAGGCCTGTTTCAAAAACGTGCTTGTTATACAAGCAACTTCATGCTAGTCAGAGAGCATGTATTTAACTAGAGATAACTATAAGTTATAAATTACATTATTCCCACTGCGCGAGCACAGCTGCGCGTTTTGGATAAAATTGACGCCAAAATTTAGAAACATAATCATATTATTAGAAAATGTTAATATGACTCATATAATGACTTTTATTTTTAATGGAACATGAATCCATTATTAATTGCATATTATAATAGGTTACTTTAAGCGGGTTCTGTGACTTATATTTATTTATTTGATTACCACATGTCAGTACGTGTCCCTCCTCCTCTCCGCGCTTTAGCCAATAACTTTGATTTTCAAAATGGCCGAAATGCCCGTTAGGATAAAAACGAAGTGTACAATCTACCTGATAGTGTTAAAAACTATGAGTGCTTTAGTTATCAAATTAAATAACAATATTATGTTGTTTATATTTGTAAAATGTACGATGTATTGTGGTTAAATATAGAAAATGTTCGATGAGAGAATTTAATTGTTTGCATAATACATTATAATAATTTAGTTATTATACATGAAGCCAAATTGCTATTATGTATAATACTAATACACTCATTGGTTACCTTAACTTATGTGTACGGTTAGTTTAACATGAAAGCTATAATAATGAATAAATAATCGCATTTATCAACGGCATCCTATCAGACTTAGCAGATATATTGCATTATTTATTGATACGGACACTACTACACATATTTTAAGCACAATAACAACGATTTTGCATTAGTAGCCCATTATGCAAATACATTTACTAACGGACTTCGGGTTATTTGGTATGTTTCTACAAATAAGGTGCAAGATCTAACAGTAAAGGCGGCTACACATCGACCTGTACATTTCCAATATAAAATGGTCTCGCGTTATACTGTCTTCTCGTGGAATGCGAGACCAGCTTGTTCTAGAAATGTATAGGTTGATCGGTAACCGTGTGAACCTATATATCTTAATCAGAGATCTAATGATATATATTACAGTTTAGGCAATGTTTAGTAGTTATGTATCACCGTTGAGGAATTGTAGTCAATAATTAATTCAAAGGAGGTTAATATCCAATAAAAGAATTATTTTAATGCAATAAAACATTCCGAATATTATATTATAAGTATTATCGGTTCTAGTGATTTATTATAAGTATTTAGCAGATAGGTACTAAAATGGTTTGATATGTTATTTAATTAGTGTATAGTAGCATTTAAAAACGTCAAGCGTCACAAACTCAACAGCTGTAACATTTTAACTAAACGACACTTCTGCAAACCTGCCGCAAATGAAGTTGGAAACATTTTCATAGAAGCACTAACGAACGTACTTATGAACTACATGAAGCTCTGAGCAAATATTCAGATAGTTACGTCAACTTGTGTGCGACGTGACGTCCTTTGTGAACCTGGAGCTTTTTCTGAATCCAACATCAAAAGATGGAATAGTTATAAGCTGCAAACAGATTGTACGGATTTTGGGATTTCTTTTCAGAATGTTGAATGTTGTTTTTTGCGGTTGGTGAAAAAAGGAATGCCTTTAACTATCTGTGGCTTAAAATGGGATGATCATAATTTTAGATGTCAAATTTAGTTATAAAAAAAGATTTAATTTCTTTATTTAACAAAGTTGGTTGATAACTAAAATACACTAGATATTAATTGAACCCATGAAAAAGATATTTGGATATAAGCATAATATTCAAATAAGAGTCCTTGTAAACATAAAGTTAGTATGCAGCACAGTTCATGTTTGAGGGCCACATTTAAAAGACAAAGCGCCTGTTGCAAAAATGTGGGGCGTTATGAGATATCCACTTTTATTGCCGCACATAAGTGTGCAGGCGTTCTACAACGACCGTTAAGTTCTGTGCAAGAAAGAGATTGTAGTTAAACAATTATTGTTGCAGCAATGTCTTGTGGTTAACTTTTATATTTTTTTTTATAAATAGCGCCCCTAGCATGTTGACATTTTGGAATAATTTAAAGTTTTGAAACCCCAGTACCAAAAATAATATCGTTGTAGAGTGCAGGGATGTTGTTAACAGCTGTTCCATATTCGCCATCAGGTGTATTAAAATCTATTAATTCCAAGGATTTAATATAAAAAAACTCAATTTCTCACTTGAGGTTTCCCATTGTTTTTCGTAAGAGGCAATATGAACGATCATTACAAATGTCGCCACTATTTTATCTCAGTCACTTAAATTTCAACAAGAATACAGCACGAATAATAATAATGTCCTTAATAAACATTAACAATCAAAACAACAGTCCAGATAGTAGCAACACGTCCGAATGTAATTTGTAACTACGTTAGGCGCCGGCGGACGAGATAAGGGTCCGCTTGCGGTGAAACTTTAATATTGCCACATTCACTCCTTAAGAAACCTTCGGGGTTAAGCCGAGACGTGCATAAGCCTTTCATTACTACCTTCTTGTATGAGGTTTGTTCGTCAAGAAACTAAATTTCATACAAGACTCTTCTATCAAAACCCATCTACTTATCATACTTATAGAGTTGTTTTGTGAGAGAAATTCGGTGTCTGTCAGCCCGATTAACTAATAGGTCTTGACGTAACACGTGTAACCCTGGCGACAGAATAAATAAGGCTTGCCCTCTTTATCAATACTGGCGCCATTTATATGTGCGTAGTATGATAGAAATAAGTAACTCAAACAAGCACCTACATTTGTACAAGCGCCTGTGAAAAAATAAAGAGCAAATCAACAAAACTCGTTAATTTATTCGTGGCTGCAAGGGGCTATGGGAGGTAACATTAAAATTTGAGCCTTGTCAGGTGTTAAGTCCATAATTTCCCTGGGGAACAATCCGGGATCGCGTTTTAAGGGTTTCCATGAATGGCAGTTCTAATTTCTACTGTCGCTCGTCTTCCACCTTGTTTTAAAAGCTATTTGTTAAAAGCTGTTTTGGCCGTGAAATCTTAGCGAGGCGACGACCCGCTTTGAATTTAAATACTCCATGGATTTTGTTATGAATTGCAGGGAGGGATGCTTGAATTATTTATGAAAACATCATACTGCACATCTGATAAAAAAATGAAAATGGTGCGTTTAATTATAAACAGTTCTTATGATAGGTTACATTCTATGATAGAAAGCAAGTCTATTAGATATTTTGTTTGATTTTTTTTGGTATATTTTACTGCTAACTACCAAAATTTCCTCTTAAATTATAGTGCTTATGCAGTTCTATCATAAACAGAGGAGTTCTAGCTTCTCACTATCACTTAAAATTAGATAAATGGTATTTTCCTACTTTTAGTACTTTTTTCAACATTCAAGTATGATCTGCTGACACTGTTATGGGAGTGCCAGGCTCAAATTTCCTCTTAGATTATAGTGCTTATGCAGTTCTATCATAAACAGAGGAGTTCTAGCCTCTCACTATCACTTGAAATTAGCTAAATGGTATTTTCCTACTTTTAGTATTTTTTCGCTATTCAGGTTTGATCTGCTGGTACTTGAAGATAGGCTCAGAACTATTGCTGAAAAGTATGAGGAACTATAGAACTTAGTCGTATCTAGGTAAAAATCACCTTTTTTCTTGATTTGCTGAAAAATGATCTGCTACGGGAAGTTAGCAGATCATTTTTTGAAATAAAAATTTTTCAGGAAAAAACCCTAGAACTATCTTTAAAAAGTATCAGGAACTATAGAACTCTTCTGCATGCGATAAGAACTCCCATTTATTTGTGATCTGCTAGACAATGATCTGCCAAGTTCACAAACATAATATTGTCTTGTCCAGCTCTTATCGCATTTTAGTAAGTATTATATTTAGTTTTCGAACTCTATGTAATTGTTCCTATTAACACTTTTGACGATAAACAAATTTAATAATAACTAGTAGTTAAACTTTTAGCGTTCTGTTTGTATATTCACTAGCTTTACATAAATGATACAAATTCCTAATATCAATTTTCCTTTTTGTTACAGGTAAACATAACATTAACATAACACGAGAAGAAAACATTTTGCGTGGTAAGATAAAATAAAAAGTCCAAACATTTATTTTCTTTTCTACAGAGCAGATTTTGATACCATTTTATAGCAGAGTTTGGTACCAAAAGTTCAATAGTCGTCGGCTCGTTAGTTCGGTTTATATGCAGACTTAACTCGGCCGTCTGGTTTGGTTCGTGGAAACCACAGACCACTCTGGAACGGGGATACAATGTTTTGTTTAGAAAGGAAAAGAGAAATTGTAACTATGTGGTGGGCATTTGATTTTGATTTAAAGTTGAGAAGCTGAGTGGAAATGTTTTTGAACTGTCTGACTGAACTGGTGTATTGATCAATTTTATTTGGTTACCGAGGGCGGTTAGAGCCCACTTATTTTATTTAACAACTGCAATTCATCAATAATAAAACAAGATTTTTTAATTAAAATCCGTATTGTCCCATTGTATGTGTCACACTCAGTTTCTTCTACTTGTCTCTCCTTGTGGCCTTTCTAGCTATCAAAATGATGTAACCAAATCATTAAGAGATACTTTTGTTAGATATACGGGTAGATGACCCTTTACCATAGTAGGTATTAAGATAAGAATTATATTATGTAACCATTGGTCATTGTAAGTACATATTTTATAAAGGGATGGCATTTGATGTCAATGACAGTATAAGAGCTATAAGATCGCATGAATCCTCACATTAAAATCTTTTAACAGTTCACAGTCAAACATTCCAAGTGAATTATAACAAGGTTCTATCCCAATACCAATTTACGGAAGTTAGAACTAAAGCTAAGAAGTTACACAATATATAACTTTTAACTAAATACGTGATGTAATTGAAAGTTATAAAGCATTGTTGACAAACACCAGCTGTTTTCTATATCTTCAAACAGTTTGGACGTGCAAATTTCGTCACTAACTTACGAACTGTTGGTCTGAATGGCCGCCGATCGCAGCCTTTACCATAACTAACGAAACTTATGCAGTTGCCTCATTAATATGGATTTAGTTTACACTAAGAAACGGACGTCTTCCCTAAACTCTTAAAGACATTTTAAGTACTTAATAAGTAAGAGTTGGAGTCGATTAAGCAACTTGCCAAAATAATTACAAAAGTTTGTTGCATATTGTTATAAACTTTTTTAGTTGATTAAGAAATGTCATATTTTATTTAAGGATTTTAAATGTGGGATCAGTTTAATAATATGTACTCAATCATTAAGTGAATGAGCTCTGTTTTAACTGAGGTTCACTGTTTTAAATGTTTTGAGCAATTCGACAACGCTGTGTCTAATAAATGATTGTTTTATTTAAGTATCTTAAAAAGCTATAAACAGTAGAAGGAATACTAAGTTTACTTGCAAAAGAATACTAATAATAGGTATTGTTACTTTGCAGTTTCATTAGAATACTGTATTTAAGCAGAAACCACTTTTGGTAAATAATACGCAACATTTACTTTGTATTAAAATTAATTAAATAAATTTAAATAACAAATAACACAAAAAATATAATATGGTATTTACAAAATTATACCGCATAAAAAAGCTCCTCCGCATCGATGTCAAAGGGCAACATCGTGCCCAGAAGGCTGGCAGCATTGCCACTTTGTATGGCAATGCAATGGCGATTTGTATTCTATAAATAAAATAAATAAAATAAATATCTCACAACTTACACAACGCCATCTAGTCCCAAACTAAGCAGAGCTTGTACCATGGGTACTAGAATAACTGATACTATTACATATATATTTTTCGTTTGTAAATACATACTTATTATACATAGAAACACCCAGACTATGACAAAGCCCCCATGTTCATGCACACAAAGATTTGTCTTAAGCGGGAATCGAACCCGCGACCTCGTCGTCGCAGGCAGGTACACTACCCCTTCCGCCATGCGGTCGTCAATTCTATTTTAGAACTATGAACTTGCCTGCACGGTCAGTTTCTAAATACTTATTAAAACCCTTTAGAAATACCAACAGTCACATATAATTTGCAATTATTCCATAAAGTTAGTCCTTTGACGGTCGCAAATGAGTGCCTGAAGGTTCTTTGAGGTTGTATTAATCTATCCCTCTTTAGACCCACAATTATAGAGGTACAATGATAGAACGATTCAGTCATCTATTATTACGGTCTAGTCTTTGTGGATGGTCAGTGTATGGGTGTGGCTGGATCTGGTGACAAATTGCATGTAATCTTTCCGATCGCGTTGGTATAAAGGATCTTTATACTATGCAGATCATACGATACATTGAAAGATGTGTTCATAGGCAAAATTTTGACGGCTTTAAAGATAGCTGCAGATGGCCAATCGACGAGCACCGTAATCGGGTGTGGCCAATAAACCAAACTAACCCATGACATGTCATTTGCGGCTAACTTCAGGACCGTAAAGATTCCAGATTTTACTTATAATGTGGTTGAATTGTAAGGAGAGCAAAGTTTCTCTGCCGTAAGTATCGTAATATAAAGTCCATGATACGTAGAGTCAGCTTCACTGATTCCTTATAGCTAGCTAATTATGACTTATCTTACATATGAAATATCAAATTTTATTGGGATTCAATAGCAGATAACTATAACAAACTTATAACTTATATTGGAGTTATAGTTGAAGCCGAGGAATGTATCATTATTGTATTTGTATTAGGTATGAAAAGGTACAAAAATAACATTCACAGATGGACTTTTCTAATAATTATAATATTCTAAGCACTAATGTATCAAATTAACTTGCCGTACTAATGGTCCGTAATTGTTCGAAATCATCTACTGTACGCTGGAGGATTACGCCATGCTTCCTGCAAGAGTAATTGCAGTGTTATTATGAAACTGGAACACGTTAGTTAGAGCATCTACCGTTAGACTTTAGGTGCACTAAACACATTGTGTATATAGAAATAGAAAGCATTTATTCCGATCACAAGCACAGGACAACAAAAAATAAAAAAAAAAATATCTTGTGATGTTGTTTACAAACTATGTATTTTTTTGATATATTGGGTGAAATCGGATGCTAATGTAGATGGAATAAATAATAATAAATCACACAATATTCACACAACGCCGTCTGGTCCCAAACTAAGCAGAGCTTGTACTGTGGGTACTAGAATAACTGATACTAATACATATATACTTTTTCCTGTAAAATCATACTTATTATAGAAACATCCAAAACAAGACAAACCTCCATGTTCATGCAGACAAAGATTTGTCTTCAGCAGGATTCGAACCCAGCTTCACTACCAACAACACTATCCGGTCGTCATCGATAATTTAGAAGAGATAGCGTAATGTAGTAAATAATATATTAAGTAGTATATTATATTGCAAAATTAGGTAGTAACTATATATCTATTTAAATTATTATAGTATGAAAGCATTCTTGTAGCATTATTTTAATCTTATTACTTTGTAGTTGTACACTTAACTTTACTCTTGCCTAGTCTTCTATTTCTTCTTTCCCTCTACGGCTCAAAGGTTTGCTGGTAGAAAATTCAATATTGAATTAAGCCTTTGTACCTAATATTTTAACTGTTTCTTTTCTATTATGTTATTGTAAATTCTGTGTGTGTACAATAAAGTATTTGAAATTTGAAGTATGTACTGATATTCTTTGTTCTGAGTAAATTGCATCTCATGGTAAATTATGGTTATCTACTACATATAATGATCTATCATCATCATGCTCTTCAAAGTACCTACCCAATGGGGTAGTTCTACATTTTAAAACATCTATCAGATTAATAATTCATCATAGATCAAAAGACAGACAGACAATAGTTCCCCTTAGTTTGTAACGGATATCAGTTCACAAAGTTAGTATAAATACAGAGCTTGATTTTACATGCTGTTTCATTACGGCGGTCGACTTCGGTTCGTTACGCTTCGGACGTGAAAGTTAGTCCGAGTACTCGGAGGCTCGGGGAAATTTCCAGAAGATTCGCCCAACTTAGGCAGGACTAGGGAGGCTGGGGCGAAAGTTAACAAGTCGAGCTCTCAGTGCGTGATCTGTTGAGCTTTTGAGATATAATGCACCCATTTTAAAGTTAAATAGTGGCAGTTTGAAATTTCGTGATTATTCGTGATTTAAAAGTATTTTTACATTTTCAATACTATATCGCTTTAAGATATGAAAATTTTGATAGAATTCTGTTTTAGAAATCTGAACCTGAAGCGGTGCATGAATGTAACTGGATGCTGCAATCAATACATATACCTACGTGTTCCGGTAAAAGGCTAAGCCTATAAAGCCATGTTTCATTTTTCATTTCACACTTTTCACATTACTTAATTACAGAAAGATTGAAATTATTAACAGTTATCATTAAATAACCATTTTTTATTGTGAATAAAAACGAGTCACAGCAATCTTTAACAAGTTACTCAGAATCCATCTTTGTTTCGTCTCGTGTCTGCAGTAGATATTTCATTTCACTTAATAAACTACTCAAGTTCTGAAATAACCAATGAGGTTTCAATAATAACAGGAGTCACTTAGTTTCAGTAAACAGTCTAGACATCAATAACTTGACAGGCTCTGTAATTCATATTACTTTCTACTTCGCTGGGTTCCCACCAAGTGGACGTCAGTTTCGGTTTTACTTCCAAATGAGTGTATCGATACTTTTCAATCTATTCGAAACAAGTATCATTATAATAATTAATTTGCTTTTATTTAGTTTCAGTTTCGTAAATGTATATTAAAAGCACCATACATTAACGAAGGTGGAACTAAACTATTTGTCAGAACGTAATATATAGAATATAAATAACTTCTATTTATTGAGCTACTCAATTTTGAAAACACCATGCATGCACTCAGTAAGTTTTGCGCGATGCGTGAATTATAATGTACCTACAGCAGATGGATAAACAAAATATACAGACCAGTCTCACAACATTTTCTTATATTATAATAATAATAATAATAAAAAGCTTTATTGCACACCAAGGAAAAATAAATATACAGAAAAAAAGAAGATATATAGTACAAATAGCGGTCTTATTGCAACTAAGGCAATCTCTTACAGACAACCATTGGATGGAGAGTAAGAAAGAGACACGAAAGGGAAGTTTAAGGTGTACTAGAGAGAATTAAGAATACGGAAAGAATATTTAAATGCATAAAGATATTAATTATGATGAATATACCTACATTTAGGTACAATAATAAAATACTTACATACATACCTCTTAGCATGTATGTTTGACGAAATGTATGAATATTGAGGAAGCAAATGAAGTAGGTAAGGAGAGAGATAAAATCGTCATTTTATGTATGTATGTGTAACTCTTTAATACGATAACTCATACTACATTTTATTATAAATTTAGATTTTGAGAGACAGGAGCTAATGCAGTAGATTGTTTATAAATCCGCTTCTGGAAGGCTTTGCTCACTGAACAGCGAAATCCATTGACCCGTTTATATCAGCGTTATCGATTAAAAACTTGGATTATAACTTCCTTTTATAATAAAATCGCACTTCGAGGAGGTAACTGGGGGATCAAGAATTCTTTAGCTCTTTTAATTACTTAACTTGACAACGATACCTAATGAATTTTTGGGACACTCGGAATCAAAAACTTTTGGGTTTGTTTGACACCGGCCCCTCTGATTTGTCGTCAAAGATTAAAAGTACGAACTTTTGAATTTGTTTCTTTTTAACAGTTAATTTGGGTTGATTTGATGACATTTGTATTTAAAATTCACGTTGGCGGTGTAAGTACATTTTTAATGCAATAAAAAGTTCGCCATATGAAGGTTTTCATTTAAGAATTGACGTAAGACTCAAATATAAAATCGACGGCATAATATCAGATTGAATATAATAAAACAAAAATGTTCTACTGCCTCGATGGTCTGGTGGTTAGCGTCTTGGGATCAATTCCCGGGTCGAGCAAAGTTTTTTTTGTGAAGGAAATTTACAATAGCAGCACGGAGTGCCATTGTCCCCGGTGAATGGCGATAGGCTCAGGCTCTCTTGGGACCTAAACATAACAGGTGAAATGTGGATGATGTACACCTTTGCCACACCCTTTTTGGTTATATAAGCGTGATATTATATTATGTAATGTTATAATGAAAAAAAAACAGCTCTGAAAAATGGAAATCATTTTATATTATTGCTACAAAATGACACTTTTAAGCACTACCGTACTGTGCGAAATGGTATAATAAATGATTCATTTATAGTCAATTCACTCTTAATTAGTCATGAATAAATGCAAACTAAGCTTTGATCGTAATACTATTGTGTTGGCGAGGTACAGTCCAGTTACGGCGCTAATAAAACCTTAATAAGCTATTTTAGTCTCCATGTTTGTGTACTATGTACTTTAATCTGCAATTAAACTAGGATTTACCGCTAATTAAGGTAACAGCATGTAATGTAAACAAACAACTTTTATGATTAAAAGTTGTTGAGCAACAAGCTGAATTGGACGCAATGTTTTTGAAAGTTTTAATGTGAGTTGTACTTTAAACTGTGCATGTTTGAACACGCTATGGCATTTGCTATGAGTGCGACTCGAGGTGTGAAAGACCAAGCTCCCAGCACCCGCTGATTTTCCTGAGCTAGCCGAACACTTGCCACCTGGAAGTAGGCTGCAGTGGCCGATCTGGAAGTCTCTCAACCGCCTTCGGACACAAGTATGTCGCTTCAGGGAGAACCTAGTCCAATGGAGAATCACAATCACCAATGACACCTCGTGCAATTGTGGTTGCCGCATTCAAAACATGGCTCACCTGCTTTCGTGCCCGTTGTCTCCCACTACATGTGCCCGTGAAGACCTTATGCAAGCCACAAGCAAGAGAGTAGAAGTTGCTACCTACTCGGCAAAAACAATATAAATAAAAATGAGAAACCATAATGAAATCGACACGTAAGAAGAAGATTTGCTATGGGTTTGCATATTCTGTTGTAGATATTAGGATTGCTCTATTCTGAGACAAAATATAAAGTAGCTTTATAATCGCAAAGAGGTGATAGGTTTTGTCTTTTTAACCAACTTCAAAAAAAAGGAGGAGGTTCTTAATTCGATTGTATTTATTTCTGATGCTGGCAGGTACAACTCTTCAAGGGTTGGCAGTACGGGGATAATTCTTTAAATATAAGCACTTTAAGACCGTTTAACATATTATTTCATGTAATACATAGATGAGGTTACTTTTTAGTCCTTTTTTGTAATTGAAGACAGGTTTATTCTGTATTTTTTTAAATTTTTAGTAGAATCGTTTATTTTTGTAATTAAAGAAGTCAGATGCAAAAGCAAAAAAAAAATTAAATTAACATATACAACTATTATTATACATTTTCACTTCTCTTTAATACTAGTAAAGCGACTATTGTATGCTTTTATATTACTAATCCTATTGACACCAGTAAGTAATCTTTTAATCGCCTATTATCGTGAAGTGACGGCCAGCTATTAAGTAATTTATTTCATTTGATCTTTAGCGTTTCATTTATGTAACATAACATACATAACATCACGCCTATAACCTAGAAGGGTGCTACAGAGGTGTACAACACCCACATTTCACCTGTTCAGGTCCCATGGGGTAGTGGGTGAGCCTATCGCCATCGACCACTATTCACAGGCAAAGTGTTATTCCACATATAACACTTTGCCTGACCCGGGAATCGAACCCGGGACCTCGCGATGAGAGAGGCATACGCTAATTACTAGACCATCGATGCAGTTTCATTTAGGTATGTTTTTATCAAAAGTTTAAATGTTATCTTTAAGAATTTTTGAGACGAACTTTTGCGATATAAAACTTACTTTTTTCTTTTTTTTAATAAATAAATATTTCACAACTTACACACAACGCCATCTAGTCCCAAACTAAGCAGAGCTTGTACTATATGTACTAGAATAACTGATACTAATACATATATACTTTTCTTTTGTAAATACATACTTATTATACATAGAAACACCCAGACTAAGACAAACCCCCATGTTCATGCACACAAAGATTTGACTATAGACTATAGACTATAATATATATTAGACTTTATTGATAGGGTACATAAAGATCAGCCCAAGTATGTGTGCATAAGCTGCATTAGATACTGACGAGTCGATTGCAGTTGGTTAGTTTACCAAAGCTTGCGTCAGCGTCAACGTATGTTTACATATTTTCATAAAAAAGAGGCGCGCCAGATAAGACATTGAAAAGCGGTTGTATTAAAAAAGATTTATTTTCAATAAAACCTAATTACATGTTCTTAGAGCAAAGACCAAAACAGGATTGATTAATAACTACTTACAATAATAATGGAAACCTCGGTAATGCGCAGTCGGCATTATGTGCATCAGCAATATTTGTTCTAGAACTTTCTATAGTATCGTATATGCTGAGTAGTTTCCATTACTGTTTGTTGCTAAGCCGAACTTTGACTGACAAAGCATATATCTACGGGATGGTCACCCTTGACACGCGCAAACGCGTCGTGTCGTCACGTCTGCGCATACTTCGAGTGTTGACGCTAACGCTTGCTTCCAACTGCAAGCTTTAGAAGCCCTCTGTGGTAAATAGGATAGGTAACAAAATAAATGAAGACTGAAACTATTTTTTTTGCTTAAAGTAAGGTACGTTATATCAAAATAACTATAATAATACCTGCTACCAAAATGAATGCGACAAATAGTATCTCCTTTCATCAAGTTGGAATAACTCATGCGAACTTATATAATTCAGAACTGCATATGGCATTTTAATTAAAATGTTTCACGTATCTGGGGTTTGAGTTATGCAGTGTATGCTCAATGCTGAGTAAATCTTGCGGATTATGCATATGTGTGACCAATGTCCAATTTGTATTTGAAATGAATTTCTCTTAAATCTTTATTAATTAATCTAAGTTTTACTATATATGGTACAAAGTATCTTCTTAAAAGAAACGCTTATTTTACCCGCAAAGTTGCCTTTTAGTGTTCCTAAA
The DNA here is from genome assembly GCA_905147285.1 of Hypena proboscidalis. Taxonomy (NCBI): domain Eukaryota; kingdom Metazoa; phylum Arthropoda; class Insecta; order Lepidoptera; family Erebidae; genus Hypena; species Hypena proboscidalis. The sequence goes on from LR990140.1 coordinate 14,374,849, forward strand.
TAAAGTATATGTTTTGCATTATCATGCACATCTTTCATCAAACCCTACGTTCGGGTCATTCCGTGCACAATAAAAGATACGCAATTCAAATATATATATTTTTTTAAATATAATATTTAAAAAAAAATACTTCTATTGGCCTATAATATTCTTCGACAATTTTATTTATCTTGGTGCGAGCATCAGCAATACCGGTTCATGTGACGGTGAAATCAAGAGGCGCATAGGAATGGCCAAGAGTGCAATGTCACAGCTGCAAGGCATATGGAGGAATCGTAACATCTCACGCAAAACCAAAACTAATTTAGTTAAAACTTTGGTATTCTCCATATTTAGCTACGGAGCTGAGACTTGGACTCTCAAAAAGGCTGACCGTAACCGCATTGATACCTTCGAGATGTGGTGCTGGAGGAAAATGTTTCAAATCCCATGGACTGCTTTTCGCACAAACATATCCATCCTGCGCGAACTGAACATCAAGACCAGACTGTCAACCATCTGCCTGCGAAGAGTACTGGATTTCTTCGGTCACATAGCCAGGAAAGAAGGCCACAACCTTGAACAGCTCATAATTACTGGCAAGGTTGATGGCAAAAGACCTAGAGGCCGTAGCCCGACAAGATGGACAGACCAGATCCGTTCCACTCTGGATACCCAACTGCATGTTGCACTACATGATGCCAAGAACAGAGACAGATGGCGGGACACTGTCAAAAAAAAGATAATACCACGGGGATTTCACGACCCTCAGCAATGAGGAACACGACGCGAGGAGGAGGATAATATTCTTCATACAATCTGTGTCTTCGAAACCAAAATAATATTTCCAGTAGCATCATCCTTCTAAGTTTCCTCTATGTAACAAAGGATGTGGCCTTACCATACTCGTATAACTTCCAAGAAAATCTTCATAAAATCTGCAGCCACGAATATTGAAAGTTCATGTCATAGTAAAGTCTGACGCAAAAATTCTATACGGAAAAAGTATTCGAGATTGCGAGGCAACCCTAGCTATTTATGACACCCAAGGACGCGCAAACGAAAGTAATCCTTATGCCAATATCATAAAGGTTGTCACAAATGTCCAGATTTTATTCGTAACTAATGCTCCCTGAAAGTTTCTCGTATTGATGGATGCTATTAGTTATTCCTAGTGAAGTTTCATGTCAGTATGATGAGCTGTTTTGTGACAACTAGCTGGAAACTTTTCTTGGGTTATGTTGGTTAATTTATTTAGATAGAAATACAAACTTTGAAGTCTATTTCATGTGTTTACTAACATTAACGTTACTAATTAACGTTTTTATAGTTATATCAAAACACAATAGAATTATAGAGCCGAATATCTAATTGATTAATGAAATCCAGTCTTACGCAGCTTATTTCTTAGCCAGAGAGATCGCATAGAGCCTTAATCTTCATACTACCAAGACACATCATATACATCTTAAGCACCTTAATATTACTTCAGGTCAGTACCCAGAGCGACCTTATTCGCTTGATTGCCAGTATTTACTCAGCACATCTGCAATCTGGCCTCGGCGATACGCCAGTCGAATACGCTTACCTATAGTAAGGCCATTTATCAGATTTTTTCAGGCTTATGCCCTTAACGACCGTCATAAATATTCGCATGATAATCGGATCCGACAGCTTAACGTGCTTTCCGAAACAGGAAAAATCTCGCCTCAGACACCCATGTATATTGGTTATAGCAATATGAGATTGTAGTTCGGTCTGTTCTAAAATATAGTCTCAGTACTGTATATAAGTGTGAGACCGTTGAATTGCGAAGTCAAAAATTCTATACGGTACTATAAATTGTTAAGATTCGTCTTATCGTAATATTCGTGTATCTATCAATAAAATTATCGCTCGCTAACGGTACAGGAAAACATCGTGTGGAAATGCTTGAGAGTGCCTAAAAAGTACTCGCGGGTGAGTGTAGTCTACCAATCCGCACTTGGCAAGCGTGGTGGACTATGGCCTAACCATTCTCATCATGAGAAGAGTCCCGAAATCCACAGTGGGACGTGTATTAGATACAGGGTTGCTATTATTAAATACCAAAATCCGGCCTGTTATGCCTGTTATCTCTATAAATTAGAAAGCAAAGCAAACGTATTGTTCTCAGTTTTGTTCTTTTTATTGTTAAATTGAATATAGTGCCTGCCTTTGTACACTTCAGCTTACAAACGAACCGAATGAGAAAGAAATAACGCGGAATTTTCTTAGCACTCCTTAATTAAGCAATTCTTGTTAAGGGATTTTACAATATTCCCTTGAGCTATTATGCTAATTAATGTTTTCATATCAAATTAATTTTGAAGAGCAACTACATAGATCGAGATTTTTTGTTGTTGACCTATTTACTATGCAATCATTGTTTTGATGTAAATGCTAAACCTACTGAATAACAGTTAAATATATATGGTTAAAAAACGAACCGAAATGTAATGGAATATTATTTCGATATTTCACTAGATCAGTTTTAATAGTTTCCAAAATATCTGGTTACAACTTTTGTTTAATCTTGAAAATTAATTTACATTTTGTATATTTTGATCTAGCCCAATAATCAAGCTCAAAAATAAATTCAATACGGTATTTTATAAACCAATTGATTCTCAGATTATATCGAGAGAGTTCGTTGACCTAAACGGCACCCTAGTACTTTTGAGGTGTGGGGCGGTGCCTGAGTAGGCATTGTGAAGGACTCGCCTAGACGTAGACTCAGGTGAGTGGACTCAAAGGCGGCCTGTCACGACTCAAACGATCGACTACCTCGTTATTATGGTAAGTGTGGGTTGAACATTTCATCTTGAACGTATAACGTTCGGTATTTAATTTGAAACAAGTTAGAACAAAACGTTAGTGAAAAATAATATTTTTCACCTTATTTTCTGTATTTCTTGAAAATGTATTATTATATCAATCTTTACTTATCCCAAAATGTATTATTATAAAATTAAAAGCGGCCGTGTCGCAATGGATAGTCGGTCTTACGATCGAGAGGTCGTGGGTTCGAATTCTGGCCATTACACCACGGACTTGAACTGCCTCCTAACACAAGCGAATTAAGCTTAGCTGGAGAAAATAAAAGCACAGCAACAAACATTTTAAAAAGTGAAGCTTAAAGACTTACTAACTCTATAACTAGAGGTTAATTTGGGTTACTCTGTTATTTGATTCTTAAAAGAGTATATAATGAATGGCTATTCATCCAAATACTGGCCACAACCGACGTACTTTTCATTATAATATAAATCGATCAGCGCGACCATTTTTGTCGAGTTCATTAATTTGTTAGTAATTTTTAACCTTATTTTAAGGACCATTAGGTCCAAAACTGCCAAGATAATAATGATTTCGACTACAAATACACATACAGAGTGTGTATGTGTACTTGGAGTGTGTGTGTATTACACACGGAGTATGTGTACGTTCAATAATTATAATATTCATATTAACGTATTTGTAGGTAGGTAGCAAGTAGGTCAAATTTTCATATCCCATGAGTATCATAACAACCGCATGAAGGGTTCATTGTTACATTTATAAAGAGAGTCTGCAGCGAGAAGATAATTCTAAGTATTATTCGACTAATGTTTTGATGATCACAATTATATTAATGTTAAAGGTAAAATGACATTTGTAATATTTTAACGACTAAGAACATAACATCACGCCTATATAACCCCGAAGAGTGGCAGAGGGGTACAACACCCACATTTCACCTGTTATGTTGAGGTCCCATAGGATAGGGGGTAAGCCTATTGCCATTCACCGGGCACAATTCCAACTCCTAACGGAATTTTCTGAATCTCCTGACGGAAAGTTCACAATTAACACTTTGCCCAACCCGGGAATTGAACCCGATATTCGCAGTGAGAGGCGCATACGCTAACCAGTACTCCATCGAGGCAGCTAACAGACACATATTTTGTAAAAAATATATTTAATGACAAATCTGGAACGTTCCTGTACAGGCGAATTCTTGCGGTCTGTGAACACCTTCGCACACCATTATGAACTGTGATCTCTATTTTTATCTTTGAGCATTATGTTACAGGCTGAGTAAAAGGTCTATACATTATAATAATTTAAACTCTATTTAAAAAAACATACCACCCTAACTAATGAAGAGATTGGAGATTGTTATGTAAGTTTGCCGAATAAAATTTCAATTTTGAATGATATCATTACATATTAGTATTATCGTAACGCACCTACCTTTGTTTCTCTGCACCACCCTAGGTTGACTGTTAGAGAATGCCACTAGGCATTAAGTGCACCATTTTGTGTGCAAAAAGTTAAATAAATAAATAAATTACAGGTTCACACTTTAATGCTCCGAGAACCCTTGAAGCCTAGAAACTTTGATATTTTGTGTGATGTATCATTGGTGCCCACACAGGTGTATTATTTGAATATGTAACGTAACATTTCAAGGTAATCCTCGCACGAGGACCTTAAGACTTTACACGTGATTATTTATGATAGCATAAAATACCTACGAGGCGACCGTAAACATCTTTCATTATAATATTATTAAAACCGACGTGAGGTGAAGACATTATTATTGAAAATACGGGTTACTCACGTTACTTTAGCCGGGATATGCCGACTAGTTTCGAATCTAATACGTAGATTCATCAACTGGGCTGTTATTCGCGTGTCGTCACCTCCGCGCGACGTCTAGCACTGCGCGCCTCTGCGCGCGTCGCACGGCTTGATGTCGCAGCGGGGGTGGGGATAGTGGGGAGTGGAAGATGCTCTGTTGTTGATGTTGTACAGTGCGGCTCGTCGTCATCACTGTTTGTGTGGTGGGTTGACCGTGTCGTGGTGTGAAAAGAGCTCACTGTATCGGCCCTGATTGTCACCTCCTCACTCGTACGTCCTTCTCTATGCAGTACCGGTTTCCAGGTATTGGAGAGAGCCCAACCAGTGTCACGGTTGAAGTTCGGGTGTCTGCTTATTTCTATAGTTTCACGAATTTTGCGTGGTAAGAAGAACCTCTCCTTAGCCAGCACTTTCACCTGATCAAAATGAATGTAGTGAGACGCACCCGAATCCAGCGCGTGTTCGGCGATGGCTGAACCGTTCCTGTCCAGTTTCCTTACGCATCTGACATGTTCCGTGAGTCTGGTCGCCACGTTACGTCCCGTTTCACCCACGTACACTTTACCGCAACTGCAAGGAACAGTGTAGACGCCTGGGACGTTTAAAGGCTCAAAATCTTTCGGGGATCGTACCAATTGCCTCAGTTGTGTAAGAGGTCGGAATATCGTCTTGATGCTATATCTCCGGCGTAACAAGTGTCCGATTTTGTCCGTAACCCCCTTAACAAACGGTAGAAATAGTGGCGCTCTATCTACTGAGGGAGATGGTGTGTTGTAATTGTAACAAAGACGGCAGCTTTGCCTCCAACTGTAACCGTTGTTTTGCAACACTTTTCTAACATGCGTCAATTCCCTGTTGAGGTATTTACGATCACACAATCGCAGGGCTCTGTTTATTAGTGTCCGTGGTACTGAGGCCAAATGCGCTGGGTGGTGGTGTGAGTCAGCTCTTAAGTACCGATCCGTATGTGTTGGTTTTCGATACACAGTATGTGACAAAAACCCATTAGGCTCGCGTATGACCAGTACATCCAGGAAAGAGAGAGTCCTATCTTTTTCTTTTTCGATCGTAAATGATATTCGCGTGTGTATGGAATTTAGATGATCAAGGAGTGGTAACACATGATCCCTGTGTAGAATCGCGAAAACATCATCTACATAACGCCACCAGTGTTTAGGTTTATTTGTTACACTATTTAGCGCAACATCTTCGAACCACTCCATAAAAATATTCGCTGCCACAGGAGCCAACGGGGAACCCATCGCTACACCATCAACTTGTAGGTAGTATTCTCCTTGCCAGACGAAGTAACCGCTTTGCAGACAAAACACAATGATGTCCATGTATTCAGTGGGTATGCCAACGATTTCTAATAAATCTGCTATAATATTGATTGTGTCCGCCACTGGTACATTAGTAAACAAAGATGTTACGTCAAAGCTCACCATTATTTCTTCGTCGCGCAACCTCACATCCTCCAGAAGCTGGATAAAGTGCGTGGAGTCCTTTACATAGCTCGACGTTTTACCAGTTAGTGGTTGTAGCATGTCAGACAAAAATCGGGACGTATTATATGTAGGTGCGTCGATTTGGCTCACTATAGGTCTCAGAGGGCAGTTATATTTGTGGATTTTCGGTAGGCCATACATTTTAGGTGTTGTTGGATTCGACGGGCGCAAATACTTCCTCAACGCATCATCCGACAGACAGCGTAAGAGTTTGTCTAGGTTGGTAGTAACACGAGTAGTTGGGTTGTAATTTACTTTTTTATAAGTGCAACTGTCACTTAACAACTCTAGCATTTTGTTTTGATAGTCCAACGTGTCCATGACCACTGTCGCATTACCTTTATCTGCTGGCAATACAAGAATGTCCTGGTTATCCCGCAGATCATTAAGCGCTTTAATTTCCTGTTTCGTGATGTTAGGATTTGGCAGTTTAGACCTTCGTAACACAGTTGATACATCTTGTCTTAGGCATTCTGCATCACGATGTGGTAGTCTGTTCCGTAATAAGTTATTTTCAATGCCCGTGATGATAGCCTCAATTGGTAGTCTTTGTGGTGTAGGTGCAAAATTTAAGCCCTTTGATAAAGCTATTTTTAAATTGGTGGATATTGTCTGTGAAGACAAATTAACTACCGTCCGTTCAATTCTTTTGTGACAATCTATGTTCTTGAGAGTTTTTTCTGACTTTTCCACCAGGCGCTTTAATTTATTGTCTTGTCTTTTCCTTGATTCACCAAGTATGCCCTGTGATCTGATGTAAGTCATTGCATCAAGTGTATCCCATAAATCAGGACGTAAATACTGCGACAATTGTAAGTGTAAACTGTGTAACTGTTTGTTTACGTTCGCTAAATGCCGATGTTTTTCACGGATTACCCTCTTTGTTAACTTATTATTGACCGCCTCAAAGAAGCTAATATAATCACGTATGCACTTCACAGGTTTAACATAAACGAAATTAGGCACTACACTATTTTCACAGCAGTCTTCCACATATTGCAGATCACTCGCGAGTTTGTTGCGTTTTGTTCTTAAACGTGCGAACATTTTTACGCGTTCTTGCCATACCTTCCCGTAAAGGTTTACAATAATATTATTAAAACCGACGTGAGGTGAAGACATTATTATTGAAAATACGGGTTACTCACGTTACTTTAGCCGGGATATGCCGACTAGTTTCGAATCTAATACGTAGATTCATCAACTGGGCTGTTATTCGCGTGTCGTCACCTCCGCGCGACGTCTAGCACTGCGCGCCTCTGCGCGCGTCGCACGGCTTGATGTCGCAGCGGGGGTGGGGATAGTGGGGAGTGGAAGATGCTCTGTTGTTGATGTTGTACAGTGCGGCTCGTCGTCATCACTGTTTGTGTGGTGGGTTGACCGTGTCGTGGTGTGAAAAGAGCTCACTGTATCGGCCCTGATTGTCACCTCCTCACTACAACACCTAAAATGTATGGCCTACCGAAAATCCACAAATATAACTGCCCTCTGAGACCTATAGTGAGCCAAATCGACGCACCTACATATAATACGTCCCGATTTTTGTCTGACATGCTACAACCACTAACTGGTAAAACGTCGAGCTATGTAAAGGACTCCACGCACTTTATCCAGCTTCTGGAGGATGTGAGGTTGCGCGACGAAGAAATAATGGTGAGCTTTGACGTAACATCTTTGTTTACTAATGTACCAGTGGCGGACACAATCAATATTATAGCAGATTTATTAGAAATCGTTGGCATACCCACTGAATACATGGACATCATTGTGTTTTGTCTGCAAAGCGGTTACTTCGTCTGGCAAGGAGAATACTACCTACAAGTTGATGGTGTAGCGATGGGTTCCCCGTTGGCTCCTGTGGCAGCGAATATTTTTATGGAGTGGTTCGAAGATGTTGCGCTAAATAGTGTAACAAATAAACCTAAACACTGGTGGCGTTATGTAGATGATGTTTTCGCGATTCTACACAGGGATCATGTGTTACCACTCCTTGATCATCTAAATTCCATACACACGCGAATATCATTTACGATCGAAAAAGAAAAAGATAGGACTCTCTCTTTCCTGGATGTACTGGTCATACGCGAGCCTAATGGGTTTTTGTCACATACTGTGTATCGAAAACCAACACATACGGATCGGTACTTAAGAGCTGACTCACACCACCACCCAGCGCATTTGGCCTCAGTACCACGGACACTAATAAACAGAGCCCTGCGATTGTGTGATCGTAAATACCTCAACAGGGAATTGACGCATGTTAGAAAAGTGTTGCAAAACAACGGTTACAGTTGGAGGCAAAGCTGCCGTCTTTGTTACAATTACAACACACCATCTCCCTCAGTAGATAGAGCGCCACTATTTCTACCGTTTGTTAAGGGGGTTACGGACAAAATCGGACACTTGTTACGCCGGAGATATAGCATCAAGACGATATTCCGACCTCTTACACAACTGAGGCAATTGGTACGATCCCCGAAAGATTTTGAGCCTTTAAACGTCCCAGGCGTCTACACTGTTCCTTGCAGTTGCGGTAAAGTGTACGTGGGTGAAACGGGACGTAACGTGGCGACCAGACTCACGGAACATGTCAGATGCGTAAGGAAACTGGACAGGAACGGTTCAGCCATCGCCGAACACGCGCTGGATTCGGGTGCGTCTCACTACATTCATTTTGATCAGGTGAAAGTGCTGGCTAAGGAGAGGTTCTTCTTACCACGCAAAATTCGTGAAACTATAGAAATAAGCAGACACCCGAACTTCAACCGTGACACTGGTTGGGCATCTCCAATACCTGGAAACCGGTACTGCATAGAGAAGGACGTACGAGTGAGGAGGTGACAATCAGGGCCGATACAGTGAGCTCTTTTCACACCACGACACGGTCAACCCACCACACAAACAGTGATGACGACGAGCCGCACTGTACAACATCAACAACAGAGCATCTTCCACTCCCCACTATCCCCACCCCCGCTGCGACATCAAGCCGTGCGACGCGCGCAGAGGCGCGCAGTGCTAGACGTCGCGCGGAGGTGACGACACGCGAATAACAGCCCAGTTGATGAATCTACGTATTAGATTCGAAACTAGTCGGCATATCCCGGCTAAAGTAACGTGAGTAACCCGTATTTTCAATAATAATATCTTTCATTATTCTAACAATGTGGGGACGGAAACGAGTCTTCAGGACGGTTTTGAATTAATAATTTTAAGGACCTTACATCATTTGGTATTATAAAAGCTGCTTTGTTTATTTTTACTTTTAAAAAACATGAGAGGCAAAGAAAATAAGTAGACTCAAAGTTGCAATATTCAAAGTAATATCAGTTTCAGAAAAAGCGAGAATCTCTGGACTCAACAAAGACAGACTATGAACGCATTCAAAATGTATTTAAATAAAATAATACACATAACATCACGCCTATATTACCCAGAAGGCTGTGGCAGAGGTGTACAGCCCTCACATTTTACCAGTTATGTTTAGGTCTCAAGAGATACGGTATGAGCTTACCGCCATCCACCGGGCACAATTCCAACTCCGATTGTGAGATTCCTGACGGAAAGTTCAATCCGGGAATCGAAAGCGAGACCTTTTGGTGAGAGGCGCATATGCTAACCACTAGACCATCGAGGCAATTGTAATAAAATACTATCGATACTTTAAACATTAAAACTTATCATGGACTTAATATATTCGTAGATACCGTTGTACGAAGCAGTGAGTTTCACATACAAGAGTATAGTACAACTGAAATTCACTGTCGGAGATAATGTGTGCGCCCAATGGTTACTGAGTGTGTGCCCGCAGACCACTGCGGCGAACGATCCCCGATATTACCACTATATCAACCCTGAGCACTTCAAATGCAGATCATTTGTTCAAGTAAGGGCTTCTGCCAGTTTCATTTTGTTCGTCGTGAATAATATTTCATGTATTCCTTTTGCAACAGTTTCAATAATTGCGGACTGTCTGCCGGACAGTTATTCAATTTAATTTAATTCATCTATTCAATCAATAATTGCGCTCACACTGTCTGCCGGACATTTATTCATTAATTAATTCATTTATTCTTTATACATAATCGTATTAAAACCTAATAAATAATTCGATCGTCTTTATTTTGACTTAAATGTAAGCAGAACTTTGAAAACAAAATGATTAACATTTACTCAAACAAATACAGGAATCACAAATAAGTTAAAGCAAGAGTATATAGGTATCTCATAGGAAAGCGTGCGTCCACCATAGTCCACATCATCACTTATTATTAGGTGAGATTGTGTCCAAACGCGGGTCTATCTACCATTAAAAAGTTTTCTTATCCATCCATATAATTGAACTGCGTCAGTATAAATTAAAATACAAGGACTATAAGTTTGAAGTACCACGTTTAGCGCTAGTGCTCTCAATCAACCTTTGAATACCCCAGTTTCCTAATCAAATTAAGGATTAACATCAACGTTGGCTTAAAACTTAACTATTTGACGAAACTTCTTATTGATTATTTTTATAGCATTTAGCTATGCTTAGCAAATTATACTAAGAAACAGTTGAAAAAGATATGAATAAGGTTATAATAAGGTATAATTCAGGTTCCTGAAGGTTTCATGAAAAGTCTCTTAGAGAGAATGGTAAATCTCGATTTGCTGATTCCGAATATGTACATAACTCATTACGACAAATATCGAGTGATTGTATTCTTAGTTAGCACGGCAGCATACATCTACACATACAATCTTCACAAACTTTCGTATTTATAATATTAGGAGATTTAATGTAAATAAAAGACAGATTACAGCTTAACTTAATTAAGTTTAGCAGCACTCGCTGGGTAATTCATGTACCGAACAGTGTTCAACTAGCAACAATGTTATCTGTTTAATATTGTGATTCTAACAAGCACTCTGATGCTTGTTAATGGACTACTCTGTGATAGTGCTAGGCTTATGCCATAGATTTCAGGTCTTCAATTACAGTACCTACCTATTAATGTGTTTGCATAGATTAATAATAAAGCCATATAGTTTTACCATATACCACCAGAAAATATACATGTTGGATCTAAAATAAATTAGTCTAATAATTTTATCTAAACTTTTTATGTATTAATATTATAGGGGCAACCGATGCTTGGTAAATACTAAAACGTGCTTTTTTATATTGTTAAATAAAAGAAGATTATTTTGTGTTTAAGTTTGATATTTAGTTATTTGCTAGAGTTAAATCCTATTTACACGATGCAAGGCAATTTTTTGTTTTTCGTTTGTTTATCGAGATTTAAAAGACAGAGATGGTAATAGAGTTTCTTTGCAAAATTTGCACCGTATAAATAAGCCTCATAGGACAACCCTGTAGTATTTCAGAATTCTATCAAGAAAAACTAAAAACATCTAAATTCTATTTCCTCTAAAAAAATGGGAACTATAATACGCTTTTTGCGAATGAACATACCCTTTTAGGCTTTTGTGGCACGATCGACGATATACGTCAGAGGGCGCGACAGAATTTCAATATGGGCCCATAAAGGAGCGGGGTGTCTCTCTACCCCGGGGAGTTCCTTGAAGTTAGCCGATTGTGTTGTACTGCCATTTGTCAAGTTTCTGTAGAAATAGGAACTAGTGAGAAATGGTTTATTTTATTTTATTTATATAACTTTCTTGTCAGACTGGTTCATAAAACTGTGATAAGATCAATTGAAAATGTGATTTGACGTAGTAAAATTGTAGTAACCACATGTTATCTAGTTTGCGTAGTATTATAAACTTATTACTTAATGATTATTCAGTTATTTAAATGAAAAAAATATCTATTGTCTAAACTGTTAGGTAAAAAATAGGCATCTGGAACACTGTAAGGAATAAATATAGGAATAAATAAAATGTCGGTGTATAACTTAAGACCATATTCTAGGTTGAAATAAGGCTAAGAGGGTTTTAAAAGGCTTTTGTACGAGTTTAAATACTGTGGCTACATTTAAGCTTCTGGGTAAGCTCTTTTTGTATAAATAACCTGGTAAAATCGCGTAAGCTTAACTTTGTTTTTCGAGAGAAAATAATATTTGTCGCATGACTTATACGGTATATATTTCTTTTATCTGATAAGTTATATGAATGTTGGCAAAATTAGTATGTTATGGTGGGTGCCACATATAAGCCAATATACCGTTCAAGATTAACGATTGATAAGGCAAAGAACATCCCACGAATTGTGTAACAAAAAGTTTGTCCCCAATCACCTTTGAGACCTCCAAGGGAAAATCACCTTTAGCTAGATGAAAATAAGTTTCGTGTAAACTGCTAAAGATATATTTGTACTCGTCCACATGTTTGATCGAAACTCCGCGGCCGTGCAGAATTTCAATAAAGAAGCTCGAAGAAATATCGTTGCAAGGGCGGGTATAGAACCTCCGCAGTACCTCCGTAATGGCCTCGCCTCGGAACTAAACAGTAATAACCAATATACCAGTTTTTATGAGGAATCCGCAGAATGTTTGTATAACGTGATTATCAGTTTATGGGATACGTGATTTAGGCGTTATTACCACTAGGAGAGATTAAATAGTTAGGACATTATGAAGTTCTAACGATGGTGATGTAATGAACAGTAAAATTGTAACTACTTTGTAATAGCAAAGATGACTTCTGGTATTATGCGATGCTTTTATATGGATATTTGCTGGTATTATTAAGTAATTAATGCATTTATGGATAATGTCCGAAGCAGAGGCTTTTGGCAAGTTGATTTTGGTTACGAGCCTGTAAAGCTTCAGTGAATGCGTTAATGAATTTTCAATTAGGCCTGCGGTACATCATGCAGTACTGGATAAATAATTACATAATGATTTCGATGTTATTTATTGTTTGTTGTTTCTTATTATTAACTTAAAGTACGTTTATATTTGCGCTGTTATTGAGGTGAGTGCACCAGTAAATTAGTAGTTTCATAAGGAAATTGTGAAGTAAGCTAAGTAAGTCATCTGATTTCATTATTACTTATGACTGCCAACACAATCAATAACTAATGCCAAAATTAACATAATTATTTTCAATATCAAACTACATAAAGACTACATAAATCATAACGGTATTTGGAAATGAACTACTCTTTTTATGTGTCTTTTAATTGTATGATAATTGTTAAATTTTATTCATTTCATTTGAAAAGATGGTGCACATGAGTTTCTCACCAGCTCTCCTCATAGTGCAATACCCATCGGAGCTGGTACTTGGTTTGATTTTAATCTGATTGTAAACAGTTGGATTGAAATTAATCTAAGCCCCGGTTATTCAAATCATTGTAATTAGTATAATTTAGTTTTACTTATAATTTATTTTTTATATAATTTGTTTGTAATATTTTGACGTGTTCAAGTGCCTCCTGGGGCCTATGAAAATAAATGATTTGAATTTGAATTTGAAAACTAGGTCAGTCACCATAGGTCAATCACTACCGGTCACAATACAATTGTCTGGTATATGCAGGTCTAATCTCTTCACCCGGTTGACAGGACACAATTTGATATTATCTAAACACAGGTTAACTCATTGAACCATTTAGTTATGGAGTGCTTACTCCTAGATGTTATCTGGTATAGATCTGCCTGATAGTTTAATGCAGGTTTGGGTCAGAAAAAAAACATGACATTCAACTCTCAAAAGAATGACTTTTCATTATCCTAGACTTAGGATTTCCTAGAATTCTTTCGTCACACTGTATTCTAAACTATTGTTCTACATAACTGGGCTCAAGTATTTTCATAAAAGGCTAAAATACCAAAAAGAACACAGAGTTCAATAACAATAATTGCTGTAATACGACATGTGATGTGTCTGCACGTGTGGTGTAGTGGTTTAAGCGGTCGCCTCGCCGCTCTCCATTGCACTGGTGTTGTGTTCGATCCCCACATGGGACAAATCTTTGTGTGATTCACAAAGCTTTGTTCTAAAACTGGGTGTGCTTGTGTGAGTGAATGTGTGTATTTGGCCTTGTCATTGGGACCATTGGATAGTGTAATTGCTCCTGGCGTTCTATCTAATGTAAAAAAAAAAATCAAATCCATAAAAATCCAAATGTGATCCCCGCGGATACATGAAAGCGGCTCGACAGCCACCCAATTTGTTCCAATATTTGCTCCAAACAATACATATATTGAAAATATTTCAAACATTCTTATTCAACGTCCTCACTCCTACCCTTAGGATAATAAATCGCTATTTAACTCTCAGTTTTCCCAGTTTAATACGGGACATTGGTATTTCGATAATGCGCCTGTTATCTCCTACATCTTCCCTCCCCCCAAGAATTTATCTGAGGGTGAGCATGCGAAAAAATGCCGTAATAATGAGTATTGGAGACAATGTTCCTTAACTTGTGTAAGAGCACTTGAAGTTACTGGAAGAACTTACTTATTGGACGTGAACGCGAATAAGGTTTAATGAATTGAAGGGCCCAGCAAGCAGTGATTTGAGAAATTTTATTTATTTTGACTGTTTCTGTATAAAACAATTACATACCTACTAGTCTTTACAGATGATCTGTGGCGTAACATTTTTAGTTAGTGCATTTCATTACTGATAATTTGACAGTACAATACAATAAAACACAATTCACATAATTTTGGCATGTCAATAAAAAAACAGGGCAACAATTATACCTACATCATAAAATCCATCATAACTTTAACCACGTCTTTTCCTCACCTATATACCCCAAGACACGAAACCAAGTAGGACAAATCGAATCGACTTCTCGATAGAATCGAAATGTCAGCAAAAGTCATAAAAACAAATCGATAACGTGGATTTAACCCTCCGTTAGAGTCCCCTCCCATTTTCCGCATTTTGATTTTCCGTTGATTGGGTTTAAAATGCTCTCCCGCTATTTTGATAAAGCCCATAACAAAATGTAGGATCACTCGGACCCTTTTGAATGTATGAAACTCTATTAATAACGATAAGTATTATTATTTCCCCGTTTGTTCAGGATGTTTGGCTCGTATTTTCATTTAGTGATAGCAATTTGTGATATTAACGGTCTTACTAAATGAATGAATAAATTAGTTTTTGTTGCGGGTCTGGTTGTGTTCGATGTTTAATCGAAAATAGTTTATACAAAAGTTATTTGTGAAATACTAACGGTGTTGATAAGTATGGTTTTGGATGGGTATACTCGGTATACTACTACTAGCTTACAATGTATTAATTAAACGAAATTAAACGATAGCTCGTAAGAGTCGAACAATATAATTATATTATACGTATTATAATAAATATAGGGGTACGTTTCCACCCGTTACTAAGTGCCAATGTTCTTATTAACGTTTAGCTGTGTATGATTTTTATATATTTCCCTGCTAAAATGCATCACTGAATTCAAAAACCAACATTATATTTACAAACATTTTAAGAACAAGATGTCTTTACAATAAGAAGATAATAATAAGATTCTCATAGTCCTAATCGAGCAGGGTAGTCAAGAGAACAACGCATTACTTTAAACAAAATGTTACACGAAACATAAAGCCTGGTTACCCAAAGAGTATAAAACCCGCGTTTTATTTTTACAGGCCATCGCGTTTTTATTGTGGCCGCCTCGACAGCATTTGTTGATGACGACCAAGGAATAACAAATCGACTGTGATGCTTTTTAGGCTGGGTTATGACAAAATGACCTGGGTTATCACAAAAAAATGACGTCATATGGCCTGGATGTACCTTCATTTTTGGTAAAATATGTCTCAACTTAGAAAATTACGTTCCGGACTTCATTTTCTACGACATTTAAATTAAATAAAAATGGCCACAAAGAATAAAAAAACTTTTAACTTATTTTCGATGTCTAGGTATGAGTAGTACAAATAATGCATCGTTCTTATAACATAAATCACACACATCTTACAAGAAAAGTTGACATATCTGACAAAATGAGTTTGCAATACACCTCCGAATTCATCCCGAGGGAAAAAAATAGGTATATATTATGTTTTATTGCAAATATCTGTTCGTATTGGGGTTTGCACAACATCCCATCAAGGGAAGTGCATCAATGACTGTTCAGTTTTGCCCATTCACATACATTTTGATATGTGTAGATCACAAAGCAAAGCCCACAGATTAACGTCCAAACAAATATTTTTCACTAAAACTACCGTTTTTCATTCCAAACCATTACTGGCTGACAAAAAATGGGTCCTTTATCAAAGCTGTGAAGGTCGAATTTCTATTGGAGCATAAAAAAGCTACATGGTGTTTTATTTAGGGTGAATTTGTAGGTGTCATCGTTGTAACTTTGTACCATGTGCTATGTCAGCTTTTAGGGTTGTATTACGTGCTTAATTTGACAACATCGTGTATAAATAGTTACAGTAGTGTCTTCCTTTATGTCTGGTTTTGCTTGAGGTAGGTAAGAATTGGCTATGACGAGTATGTTTTTTTTGTGCCTATTGATTTTAATCTTTATTTTTATTTTTTATAATCATAAATATAACCTCTGGAACAATCTTCTGGGTAATAAAGGCGTTATTTTGTGTATGTATGTAAACAAAATTAAAAAAAAATTCAAACTTGTTGCAGAACTTTAAAATAATTTCTTTAAAATCATCACAATTCGTTAGCTTCTTCTTATGATGTTTTTGTTTTTATGAAATAATGTTGCTTACAGACGAATTTTGGTCTTGCTTTTGTTTGTTTGTTCAAGTTACCTGCAAACCGCACTCTAGCCGAAATAAATCATGTTTATTTGATACAAAACTCCGAAAAAGTATATTTGAAATTTGTTACTCGTAACAAAAACAAATTTCATTACGAGACATTTTTTTAAAAAGAAAATTTTGACAATCCTCAACTTTTTGGTAGGTTGGCGGTTGAATTTAATCTTTGTAGTGATGTTATTAGGGTTGAATTTCGTGGCGGTTATGTGGGAATGATACATGTTTTCATTTTCGCGTCGTGACAGCAAGGGGAGACGTATGATGGGAGTCCTCCTACAAAATCCAATATGACAAATTCGGAAGTACGTGATTGGAATGAGTGCGGGTAGAAGAATTTTATTTTTGGCCTGCAATGACGGATCCGGGACACCTGAGTCATTACTACGGTTGGACGGATCGATGACTTTCTGATGAGAATTATTATAAAAATGGAGAATATTTTTAAGAAATCGAAGGAGAATTTGATAGGGAGAAATGTATGATGTAATTGTAATAATATACGCTTGGGTGGTTTGTGAACGTTTCATGTGTTCTCATTTGGGTAGGTTAATGACTTGTACATACTCGTAAGTGTATTGGTAAATTGTATTTCAATGGAGAAGGTTTTGAATCAATTTTAGAGAATGTACTTTGTTCGAATTTAGTTTCGATGATGTACCACATTATTCTTTCGTAATTTTGATTTGTTAAAATTTTAGATAAAAAAAATAAAAAATTATTAGATAAATGTATGATATCGATCGATGCAATGAGAAAAGCAAGTAAATAAATAATAAAAATTACATATAGCCAAAAGCTTTTCAGTTAAATAAATACTCCATATTTTCTATTAAAATTAGTACACAACTGATGCTAGGCAAAACGAAATTAATTTCTCTACACAGAATCGTAATTGCAATTACTATGAAGGTTTTATTTAGTTATTCATTAGCATGCACCAAAATTAAATGCTAGAAACAGAAATACTGCAATTAACACAAACACAGCACAATGTATACATTTAAAGTAAACTAAATATTAAATTAACTTTCCATTTGAGACAATGGCTTCAGAAATAGGTCAAATGTAGAACGTTTGATTCTCTCCCAGGGAATTGGAATTGAGTTAACAATAAATGTAGTTGGAACTTTTAGAGGTTTCATATAATATATAGGCATTCAATATCAGTTATGTAAAACTAATGGCAGAAACACACATAAGTACGTCTTGGCGTAGTCGGTAGCTAAAAATTGATATAAGCACAAACTCACCATTGTGACTTGTTGAGTCGTGTCTTGACGTTCCAAAGAAATGCACGTCCTGGTATGTCTCGACATGCCATGATACAATAGTGTGTTTCTGCATTAATAATATATTCAAATCATTTTTTTATTTAATTATTTATTATATACAATACAATATCAGACAATCAATAATCATGCAAAAGATGCAAAACAACGAGTCAAATGGAAAAAGAAGATAATGTTTTCCTCGATAAAAAAAAAATATATACAATAATAATATAATATATGTATTACGATAATAAGCTGTTTTGTAAGCTATTACAAAACAGCTGTTACTTATTTTTGTTTCTACATTTTACATTTTTCATCATACTTTTAAATATTTTTAAATCGTAGCCTACTCAAAAGCATGTAACGCGTAAAGAAGGTGCTACGTGAGCTTAGTACTAACTAGCATAATATATTCGTAGCAGTTCGTAGCACTTACTACGCATAATTTACCATAAAAAAACGAGTGTGTCTACATATTATTTAAAATTCCGACACACGTGGCAATTTGTACGTGTCAAGCGGTAAAAGTGTTGTACTTTATAGCAGTAATTTACAAATTTTATGCTAAATTCCTTTACATGTGTTGGTATAAAATATGATCCAAAAATTTTACTGGTGGTAGAGCTCTTGTGAATGAGCTCGAGGGTGGCAGCACCACCGTCTCATCTTTAACCTGTCGCCAAATAGTAGTGCTTCCATTACTGTGTTCTGGTTTGGTGGTGAGATCAGGCCCTGAAATTACTGGCACATGAGGCATAACACCGTAGTCCTCAGCTGCAGCGACGCATCTATAATCTGCTTTTGATGATTGTTGATGTCCATGGGCTGTACTCCACTTACCATCAGGTGGACTACACGTTCGTTCGCTGTGGGCGTAGTATAAAAAAAAATATATATTAAGTAAGTAATATAAGTAGGAGATCTGCGCGGACCGATCGATTTTACAGGTTAAGCAATGCCAACCGCGGTCGGCCGTGGATGGGTGATCATCTTTAACATAGCGAGTTTCTCTCTTTGCCTCGAAGAAAACGTTAAGCCTTTGGTCCCGGTTGCATTTTGAACATCTAGATAAATAAATATCTCACAACTTACACACAACGTCATCTAGTCCCAAACTAAGCAGAGCTTGTAATATGGGTACTAGAATAACTGATACTAATACATATATACTTTTCTTTTGTAAATACATACTTATGATACATAGAAACACCCAGACTAAGTCAAACCCCCATGTTCATGCACACAAAGATTTGTCTTAAGCGGGAATCGAACCCGCGACCTCGGCGTCGCAGGCAAGTACACTACACTCTCCGCCATCATACACTACATCTCCATATGTCTCTCTCCGTTTGCTTGTCTAAGGAAATAAATTGAAGCGGTTTTTTTCAAGTATTGCTTTCAGGTCTCACAGGATGAATAAAAAATATTATCGCAATAATCTGGGTCATTTATTTAAATTTTACGTCCAATCAACAAAAAAGCTTCCATAACTTATGCCCAACATTTCATTCGAGTACGAACAATATTTTTCCGTTGATAAACTGGAAACAATTGTTTATTTATTACTGTAAAGCGGAGGTATGGTATGAAAGTAAAATATATTGCGGCCATGAGCTGTATCGAACAATGTTTTCAATAGACGAATGAGATTTTACGATTTTTCCATAAAAAAGCTGCGTATGATAATGATTTGCGTTTTTCTTTCGTGTTTGGGAAATGGGATTTCTTTCTGTGAAAAAACGTTTTCTTCTTTGTATAGGGCTGTAAGAATCAAAAAGGTATGATGTGAGGTTGATTTATTTTTTTGTTGGAGGCAATCACTGTAGGTATTGTTTCAAGAGTGATTCTATGAGATGTCGCAAGATATAATATGGTCTGGTATGGTGGTATAGCTAAAAATATAGTTTAAAAAAACTAAAAAAACACGCTTTTAAAGCACATCAAACTAAAAAGTGAAAAATAATTCTTATTATAACCTGAAAATAATAATAAACGAAAAATACTAGTACTATTGTGAAAAAAAGCGTGGGTCGCTCGATAGACGAAAAATATGGCACAGAGCGCCCCACGCTTTTTTTCACAATAGTACTAGTATTTTTCGTTTATTATTATTTTCAGGTTATAATAAGAATTATTTTTCACTTTTTAGTTTGATGTGCTTTAAAAGCGTGTTTTTTTAGTTTTTTTAAACTATATTTATTTTTCACTTTTTAGTTTTTAGTTTTTTTTTAATCCTGGCGATCCTAATCAGGATAATGAGATAAATTTATGAAATTATTATATTGTCGCTGATTCTTTACAAGTGTAGAAAGTTTGAATTAAATCTGTCCGTTTAAAGTGGGTCAAAATCGAGTCCAAAGGAGTCGGTTACATACAAACAAACAAACAAACAAACAAACAAACAAACATACAGGTGAAGCTAATATAAGCGTGTTAAAAATATGGGATAATGCTTCTGGGTACTAAAATGAAAAATAAAATAGGGTCAAGGGTTGCAAAATTGAATTTAACTAGGTGTAGATAATACTTTGATTTAGCAATCCTTGATAGAATTGTTAGTAAAGACAGCTTATACTTGTATTCTTATTCTGTGCTTATACAAAGCAATATTATTATGACTGTTTGGATGTTGTTAACATACACGTGTATACAACTTTGATTATTTTATTTTAAAATTCATGCACAGTTATCACTGAACGTATGTACTATTCGAACGAAAGGTTCGGGATCCACTGTACAACTAATTTTGCGAAGACATTTCAAGACAGTAAAGCCTAAATCGCAACTAATTATAAATTTCATTGAAAAATATTGGTAACTGTCAAGTTCAAACAAACTAAAAGCTTTTTTAACACACTTGCTAAATAGGCTATGAAACTATTATACTGATAGTACAATAATTCAAAAAATATATAATTTTTACATTGGTATGGCACTCAAGCTACTGCGATTAGCTCACGTAGATCCGAAACAAACAGACCTCTATTTGTTAACAACGCAATAAGAGTATCCGTTAGAGCTCAAACGTTCAATATTTGCTCGACAAGCGAGGGAGGTACCCAATTGCTAAGAGTAACACTAAAGGCCTTGTACAACAGCCGCCGGGCATGGACACCTCTAATAGAAAATTCAGTGTAGTTAGTTTGGGGTTACTATTGCGCCGAAAAATTATTTATTATTACTTGGAAAACATTTTTAGGCTATAGATATTTTTTTGTTATTGAGAATATGGGATATGCCGACTAGTTTCGAATCTAGTACGTAGATTCATCAACTGGGTGATTAATCGCGTGTCATCGCCATCGCGCGACGTCTCGCACTCGACAATAATGTATTATCAATAAAAATGTGTTCACCTCACATCGGTTTAAATAATATTATATTTTTTTTAATACAGAAATGGCAATCTTTGTTTTTAGCTTATAGTGACACTCAATTTAAATGACTGCATTTATAACACACCATTCTCCAGTATTTACTTGACTGCATTTATAGTCAGTGATAACGATAAGTGCAAAATGATATTCAGTAAAATTAACCCAAATACACTTGATCTTAGCTTAGTAAAATTTGAAGTCGAATTGAGGTATCAAAGTGATAAAGGTAACACCAAAGGCTTTGGACAATAACCGCGAGTAAGAGAGATAGATGAACACATCTAAAAGCCACTGGAGTGCAGTTTCAGCCGGATATTGCACCGGATATTGTTTTAAACTGAAACCCATTTACAGGAAATGTATTTTGATAACAATGTTTGAAATGGCCTTTGTATTTTGCTCCTTTCCTAACAAAATATGTGCCATCACTTAGATTGTTAGCCTTTGATCGCTCGAGCTCAAAAAACTTTACCTTTCATCATAAATAACACACAATATTCAATGATTTATTGGATATCCGAAGCCTTAATTAGAATCAATAAGTGAAATAGAGTTAATGTCTATACATAGATTAGAACAAACAAATTTTCAGAATCGCAATTTATAAAAGGTATACATAGAACATACTTTTGTACATATATACTACGTAGGTGTTGCAAAATAATTACGTGCCAGAAATAGAACACCCACCTCTTGCCCTGTAATATGAGCTCAACGAACACTTACGCATTAAAAATTAACGAAGCACTTTCCTCTCGAGATGAAACCGTAGTTTCGGCCTTGACCGCGCCGAACGTCTCGGCCGAAACTGAGGGTTGATGTCGATACTAAGGGATTCTCGGTCCGTATTCCGGAGACTGAAAGATTTAGAGGCAATAAAGTTCGATGTTGGCGTCGAGCAATACGATCTCATTGTTCGTTCGATCGGATTAGTACCGTGAAGATTGGTCGCGGCTCAGTCGGGTATTGGAGCGATGTAATCAACGCTACAGTGTGGATCTGTCCCGTTCAGTACTGATGTATGTCCCCAATATATTGTACTGCAAACGGTTTGAATCAATATGGGTCTGTATAAAAAGTTCATTTATAAATGAATGTACAGGGGTAGGTGTGTTAGGATTTGTTTCGAAACAACTGGTGCAGTAAACGAGATTACGTACATGGTATTTTCACTTAGACCGAGCTATGAAAAATACAAATAAATAAAATTAACCGGAATGTCTTAAAATGCGCGTTTTATCATTTACTTAAAAAACAAAAGTATTAGAATAATAAATATTTAACTTCTACATAATAACATGAATATCATATTGCCCTTTCGTTTTGAAGGCCAACTTGCTGTTTTGATTAATCTGGCACGAACGAAGCAAAGTGGACCTAAATATTTAAACTGAAATGAAAGTACTAAAATAACATTTTATAATGCAATTGTGTTTGGTGTAGTGAGACCGATTAACAAACAGAGCCATTTTTTATTTTTGTTTGTTTACACTCTCTGTTATGAAAAATAGCTCTTCGTTTTTGTTTCATTTTTATTTTTTATTGTCCATTAAAAGCAGGCTCTTAAATGCATCCCACTATTTGTTTAGTAACTACGTTTGAAACATTGTACTTCTTTAGTTTTTTGTTATTGAATATTTACGGGTAAGTAGGCTATACTCATGTAGAGGAGTACTTTTACTGTGATAGATTTAAAGAGGTAACGATTTAAGATTACTAATATTCCTATAGTAATGAGTAAAAATAGGAGCGTACATTACAGTACGTATAAAAACAAATAAAGATATTTGAGTGACGAACGATAATAGAATTGAAATACTTAAAATATAGAAAAATACAGAAAGAAATATTACAAGCCCATAAAAACAATAATAATAATCCATAAGCAAAACAAACACTACAATCACAATGAAATTTACATTCAAACTATTCATTCCATTTATAAACTGCAAGACGATCCCAAAAAGAATAAAATAAAAAGAGTAAAACATGGTCCATCCCGGGTATCATTTGTAAGGGTGATCCCAAACCTAATAAGGGTAAGCAGGGATGCAAAGCACGCACGCGGCGAATTTGCCTAGGACTACTTCTAAGTAATTGACTTTAGACTCAGTTGATACAGGGGCTTAGGGTTAGGGACTACTATGTACTCACTTTTGTTTCGTGAGGTAGGTTTGCATCAAATTTCCTTGTAGATTGAATTTGAAATGTTAAGGCAAGCAAGTGTTTCTGACAATCTTTTTCCAAAATATTTAAAGATTCAAAGAAAGAAATAGTGGCTTTTGGTTTTTACTATACTAGTGAATGTTTGTGTATCATAAGTTTCTACGGTAGTTCAGTTTTAAGAAAGTACTAACGAAGCTTGATTCTGCATAAATTGAAGCAATAAACACTGAACAGTGTGCAGACATGTAAAAAGGTCTACGGGTTAAAACACGTAATTTTTACCACAATCAAATAATTAAGAACAAAACTTCCTCAATTAAGAGTACATAAAGGAAACTGTTTGTTATGAAAATTACAGCTAATAAACTACGCTCATTTTATTTTTATTTCGCAGAAATTTCCCTGAGTACGCGAAAGACGTTTAGACCTTTAATAAAGGGACACGCTCGCTCAATAAGACCATTCCTATTGTCTTCCCTTTTTCATTTTACCCGCAAAAATGGAGGATTCGGCGATAAAATTTAAATAACGGTCATTTTCTCTTTTTAAAGTTCAAATCTTTGCCTTCGGCAGGAGTTGCGGAATACATTTGAAATGAGAGAAGTGTCCTTAAAAGTGTACGAACCTGTGTTTTAATATTATGAACGTGTCGAGTTTGTCTGTAGATTATTTTTATTAATGACCTTTCAAGGAGTTAGTAAATCAATGAAATTGGTAACTTTATTTTTTTAAATGACTTTTGTATAGTATTGAATTAAAGAAACTTTATTAATGTTCCTACGATTTTTGTTATATCACTTTCTTGACTTTTGTTATTTCAGTTTCTTTTCATTTAAGTGCTCACGAGTAAGGAGTGTGAAACTGTGATTATTATGATTATTAACTAACTACTTTAATATTAAGAAATTAGATAATTATTTTACGTATATAAGTACATTGAGTGTATTTTGTCATTGTATTATTATTTTCGCTCTCTCACAAATTAATTATATTAATAATTTCTACAGCTAAAATTTAATTTATTCATGAAGTTATTTGCGCTTTCTTCATACATTGCACTCTCTGATACATATTTTATTAATGAAATGCAAAGATGCGCAGTATTTTTCAACGACTGCGAGTACTACAGCAAAGGTATAGAATATTTATTTGCTCTCAGGTGGATAATAAACTCTTGACCAGTCGTCTAGAACTTTAATTAACTTTCGTACAAATTATGTTGTGCTTTTGTATTGCCAATGGATTAAATAAGGTTTTGTTTGTTCTACCTACTAGTGATTAAAAATTAAATTAATGAGTTTGTTGTTCTACTAATTACAATTATTATTAACATTACAATTTTTTTTGGAAGTGGAAAAGAACTGTTAGGTTATTTAATGATTTTCATTATTCAGGGTATTTTAAATAATACTAATGACTATCTCGGTGCTAAGACTTATAAGTAAAAACATAGTTAATAGCAGTACTTGAAGTGTTACTATATTAAAAAGATCCACAATACATAAACATTCATATCATTCTTAAAGTTAAGAGGGAACAAATGCTTAGCTGTTTGTCATACAAAAGTAATATGAAATTAACTTTATTATTTTTAAGTTTTCATCTATATTTATAGACAAATCATATCTAAAACACTAAAATGCAAGTTAGTTGGCGCCCATATTTTTATATGTATTAGTTTGTATGAATCTCATCAATTATTAAAACAATTTTGACAAAATGACCACAAACATACCTACATGCATTTTAGTGTTTTAAATATGATTTGTGTATAAAATAGATAACAACTTAATAATATTAAAGTTAAACGCATATTACGTTAGTATGAAAACACGGCGCTCGGGAATTTACTTAAACATAAGTATTACCATTACGTCACATAAAACAACCGAAGGGGTAAAACCGAAATAACAAACAAAGCAATGTCATTCAGAATAAAACATTTTGCTTCAGTTACAGCATTATTTTCCCTAAAGGTATGAATACCTGATGAATATAGGATGAAGAGAGTTCAATTTACCTCGCCAGCGTTTTCATACATAAACCATGAAAGCCGCGATGTATAACCTCTTTAAATTTAATATAATTACCAATGAGTATCTACTATCCGTATATAACCATCTGGATAGGAAATAATCTTTATTATACATGGTATTTTCACAACTATTAAAGACCTAATGTCATTAATTTTTTTTGTAATTTTGCATACTGTTGAATACTATACCCATGCTCTCGCAGTAATTTTATTAGTTAATGATTGTTGGCGACCAACGAACCTTTTTAGGGTTCCGTAGTACCTACAAGGAACCCTTATAGTTTCGCCATGTCCGTCTGTCGGTCCGTCTGTCCGAGGCATAGCGACAAAACCGTTGGTGCTAGAAAACTGAAATTTTGCATAAACATGTATGTTAACTATACAAAGAAAGTCGTAGAATAAAATTTGGAAAAATATTTTTTTTTCGGGTAGCTCCCCTACACGTAAAGTAGAGATGTTTTTTTTTGTCGCCTACCCCATAGTCTGGGGTATTGTTAGATAGGCCTTTTAAAAACGTTAAAGAACGTTAAGACAGTTTTTTGATTTAGAGATCCGTTTGCGAGATAATTAACTTTAAAGAGCAAATTTTTGTTCGAGTAGAGCGTCCCCCCCCCTCTAAAAGCTAAACTACTGGATCCCAAAATCTGAAAAAAATTGTGTCGGTAGTACATGTAATGAACTTTAAAGGAAAACTATAGCGGATAAGTTCACTTCATTAGTTTAAGAGGAATAGGGGTCCGAAATGTCAGATGCAGTTACTCAGAATATTTATATAAAATCACGCCTTTATCCCACGGGGGTAGGCAGAGACGATGGAACGCCATGTGCTTCGCTCCTTACATACTTCTTTCGCTTCCTCAACATTCATACATCTCGTCATACGTCCTAGCTGGTTTCGTGTACTACAAACATTTCCTTTCTGAAGGACGCCATTTATCTGGTTACTTTAACTTAATTAGTTCTAGAGTAATTGGGGTCCAAAGTGTAAAATGCAGTTACTTAGAATAATTCGTGCAAATTACAAAAACCTTTGAAAGTAATGACTTGTATGAAGATGTTACTTGTTTAATACAGATAGTAAATCCCTTTTAAGTCGAAATATGTTGTTACGACTAGCTACGGAAGCCTACTGTGCGTGGCCCGACACGCACTTGGCCGGTTTTATACAATCATATTGTTTTTATACATAATATTGTTTTTGGTATTCTTTTGGACAAATATTTTGTACAGAGAATTAAACAGTTGAACCACAGCAGCGTTTCAATCAACAATGATAGTATTATGTTTAACGCATAAACATAACATAACTGAACATCACGCCTATTCACACCCACACTTCACCTGTTATGTTTAGGTCTCATGGGTTAGGGGGTGATCTTATCAACATCTAACGGTCACAATTCCAACTCCGTGCTGCTAACGTGAATGTCCTGACGGATAGTTCACTAGTAACACTTTTCCCGACCCAGGAATCGAACCCGAGGCCTCGCGGTGAGAGGGGCATACGCTAACCACCTGACCATCGAGGCTGTATTATGTTTACTGTATAAAAAAGGGGTAGAACATAAGTTGTGGTAGTGTTATTAAAATAAGGCTGTATAATTCATGATACATAATTAGGGTCCTGTAAAACCTTTGTTAAATTTAGTTGGCTATTTTCTTTTGCGTCATTGTGGGTTCTTTGTTCAGGATAACGGTTAAGGCAGGGATTCTTTATGCTTAATTTTGGTAAGCTAATTTTGTATGCTAACCATCTTGTATTAACTGTTCTGAAAATATAAATCAGGGAGTAATGACAAGTAAGGGTACAATATTCGTCATTTCTAGGTTGGTTAGAAAATAGCCAGCCGTAAAATTACTCTTTACAGAGTCAAAGTCAAAGTCAAAGTATTTTATTTGTAAACATAGGTAAAAAAAGTTGTTACAAAATTACAAAATGTCAGCTATGTTTGGCCTAAAGCATACAAATACAGATATTTTAATTCTATACAGATATTATTCAGATATATAATAACTTGTACGAGAGGTCTTTGCATAGGAGGTTTAGACATAATTTTATATTCAGTCACTTAATTATGTATCTGCAAAAGGTTTAAGTTAATGTTTTACTAGTTCTTTATCGGCCACATAATTAGGAGGGGTGATGAGAGCCTAGAAAAGCTGATCGTGGTGGGGAATACGGAGGGTAAACGAGCCCGTGGACGATCCCCAACCAGATGGAGCGATCAAGTGCGAGGCCCATCAGCTGTTAAATTTAGCTCGGTTGTCAGAGACGCGACAAACAGACGCCGGTGGAGGCAGATTATTAAGGCCAGGTGCAGGCCATCCACATCCGATGATGACCACGATCCTCAGTCATAAGGGACCGACCGTAGAGAGAAAGTTTTTTATCATACACGGAAACTGAAAACCTCCTAGTTCCACTTTGTTAACCAGCCAATCAGCATATCATATTTTACAAATATTTTTTTTCATTCATATACACACACGAATTACGACCCACACACTCAGAAACAATACACAACCAACTAATTTATAACTTGCTAACATCTTGTCTTTTCATTAAAATATTTATATTTTAAAACTTTGTTACTTACAGTACTTTTTATAAGGGATAGGAGCCTGGTAATCTGTGACACAGGTCTACCTACTGCAGAAACCAGTCTCTCACAAAGGAGTTTTGTTACTATGTTACCAGTATTTTTTTTAAAAAGTTCTATTATTGAAGTGTGTTAATGATACAGGCCTAAATCTTTAACAACATTATATAACGTGCATGTTGATTCAAAAACTGCAGCTTCAGTAAAAATTACTTAAAACTGCTAATAAAATCTGCTTGCTAGCAAACTATCCGAAGTTCTTCAAGGTGCTTCGTAACGACTTCTCGACACGTTTCAGTGAAGCATCTCAATTCAAGAGATAATAGCCAGAAAGCCACTAGAATTCGTAGTACTCTAGTACCTTGCTGGGTTGATTCAATCTAGACTCAATACTAAGAATATTCACTTTCAAAGCTAAGTTTTCAAAATAAGTTTGCAAGTTGCCGAAGTTTCGCAAGTTTGTTTAGTATTCGTTGAAGATTACGAACGGTAGTTTTAGAACAAATATAAAACATTATAATATAATGTTTTATATTTGTTCTAAAACTACCGTATTATTATATTTTATATAATATTAAAGTTGAAAAATTAAGAATCCAGCAGGACTCGAACCCGTTGGGTATACGCCCCAAGTGCTTTGCCTATTCAGCTATGGATTTGTATGCTGCCAGACTCCAGATTCTATATTATATATATTATATAAAATACAAAAAGGCATAGCAAAGCTAAAATTTGCTTTAAAATATAACAAATATATTATATTGATAATGATCTAACGACCATCGCTCTAAATATATGTTTCTTTTAACAAAAGATTACACTGAATTACGAGAATTCATCAATCATAATATTATGTTTCTGTAACTTCAACAAACATAATTTTCTTTTAATATTTTTCACAACATAAATGTCACAAAAAGATATTTGCTTTTGACATTCAAGTAAATTTATAAAACTTCAAAGAAAATTTCCCTCCATTTCAAGCATAATTACACCAGAATACTGTTTTGAATTATCTCCAGGCACGTGACAAGAAAATCTTTAGAAAAATCACAAAAAGACGTTCGGAATCCCTCTTGAATATGACGTCATCCCTCACTATACACTTAAGTCATTCGGTCATTCTTTTCTTAAAGACCGGCACGGAGAGGGTGAAAATGAAATTAAATTCTGAATGAAAGCCGATCTCACCGTGAGATAAAGGGGGATCTTCTATGAATTATACCCCCTTGAAGACGCGAGGGTCCCGTAGAACAATAGTGTAATCGTCCAATTAAGTGTTTGTATGAGTTCAAAGGCGTCTACGCTGAGACGTGGATGTGAAATTTGTCTTAGCCTTAAATGCGTTGTTTTAGCTTCTTTGAGTGTAGAACCTTTACTAACGTAATTAAGAATGCTTGACAATCGTGACAAGAAATATTAATGCATATCACAATTATATGCTTAACGTAAACTTTCGTTAATATTTTGGTAGATCATCACTTTTTCTGAAATCGAATAAGGAGATTCTGGCTAAGTCAAAGCTGCGTGGAACGATTGACTTTGCTGGTTAAACAATGTTAACCGCGGTTGGCCGTAGATGGGTGATCATCTTAACATAACGAGAGGGCACGTCGCGCGTCGGTGCCGGTTACCATTTGAAGATCTATATATGGCAGTCTTAACAGATAGTCAGAACCCAGAAAATGTGACAACTTATCTAACAAAGAGTATCGTATCACCTCATACAGGGCTGTGAAGTTCTGATGGCAGGCGTTTCACGTAAAATACTGATAATCCGACTAGAAGATGACCCCAATCGAGAAGAAGGCTCGGCAGATTGTTTTTTTTAAACAAGTTTCATATGAGAAGTAACTTATTATTTATTTGAGGTTTTGATCAGAAATAACTGTATCACGTATTCTGTTGTTAATGAAATAACGCCTTCAGTGACCTAGTAATTTTATTAAACACGCCGTATGCAGAATTTCATAAAAAGCAAAAGCGCCGCTGTGGCGATGTCCATCCATCTGAACTGGCCCACTTTACCGGGCATCGTTCCAATTCGGATTACTACAGTTTTTGTGGCAAACCCGATTACTCAGTCCAGCTTTCAACACAAAGGATAGATCTTCCAAATGACTCTCTCTATTCACTCTATTATATTATCTAGAGTGCTCTAGAGCTTTTTCGTGACTGTTGAAGAGAAATGATTGCTGAGTTCGAAAGATAGTTTTTAGAGGAGTGGTACTCGAAACCGCCGATAAAAAACAGCACTGACGAAAGTCTCGAATATGTTTGTTTAGTTTGCCTGTTGTCCGTTTCCAAAAGAATCTGGTCGTAAGAGTAGCATATATAGAAGATAAATAACAGTAAAAAAAAATATCACAAATATTATCATTTAGATATCTATTGTAGACTATACATATAACTTATTTAATTATAACACATTTTTTTTACCCATTAATACCCCGTAACTAATTTAGATTAAACAAAAACGACCAGTTAATGATTTGTGACCAGAACCCCCGTGTTATTGTTTTAATAATGAGCCCATTACGATCCCTTTTACAAAATTTATTATTCCCAAAATCCACAAAACCGAGTCACACATTCAGCTCCTACAAATTAATTCAAATTGCTATCAATTTAACGTATTAATGTAACCGTCATTCATATTCATATGCTAGAGGCTGTAAATTTGTCTGTGGCCGTGTGGCGGACGGGCACGGGTGTCCCTGCGCCGAATCGGTCATAATTTTCGATTTTCCGCACAATTGAACAAGATCGGCTTTTGGCGCCTTTTAGAAGCTGTTAGCCTCAGGAGATATAATTGTTGGGTGTTCTTGAACGGTATTCAAAGTTAGGAGACAATTGAGAAATTCACGGTAGGTATATCTTAGCTTTTCTGTGACAGTCTGTACGTGGTTCAATTATGCAAGTCCACCGAGATGGAGATGACGAGGGTCGAAGTTAGCATTATTATAATTATACAAAAAATAAAGAAGTGATTTTATTAATTTTGATAAAAATTACAAAAATAGCTTAAATGTAATAATCGCTTGACTTAAATCAGATTATCGGGCTTTTATGAAACAATCATAGCTGCCCAAAAAATTAGGGTCTGGTTTAAATATTAGTCCCTTATTAAAACCAACCCCATCAATATAAAGTAGAAGGTATAATTTTAAACTCATTGCTTCATTAACAAGACTTAATTAAATTAATTTCAGAATATGAGCAATGAAAATCCAATTTAATCCAGTACTGGTTATGAAAAGACGAAATCTGCTCTATTGAAATATTTTAATTTTGTTCCGCGCTATGGATAGCGGCAATCGAGTGGAATAAATAAATCATTTATTTCAGGCTGCATAGGCCAATAGATACCTTAACCTAAAAATACATAATTATAAATTCACTTCCTTTGCACTAAGTCTTTGTGCGTTCCTGGGGTATAGTTCTGCGGAAAACTGAAAATTATGATTGACTTATTCATCTATGAATACTCGAGTACCATTGTATAAATAGTTTTGAATTAGTAAAAGTTTTCATAAGTCACGAAAATCTAAGTAAATAATTTGTAAAAATATATTATTATGCTATTTACAAGAGTCATAATTGATTAAATGAAAGTCTAAAGTTTTAACACAAATAACAATTCACAAAATATAAATTAATCGCCTAAATACATTTGTAGATATTGATAACTTTCACGAAAATAAAATACTTTAATCTAAAGTAAACTTTAAAAGCGAAGATTAAAGAGCAATAAATGAAGGTTAAGTTCGCCTTCATAAATTTCTCAAACCCATCTCTATTATTTAAAATTTGAAACACTTTAATACGATTAGACTTCGCTGGCAACTACCAAGCATTTAGGTTAATGAGTTATGAGGCTTTATCCTTAAGGGAAATAAAATTCTGGCACAAAACATGGATAGACGAGCTTTCACAACGATGCCAGCGATAAAAAATGAAACAAATTTTCCCAGGAGAAAATATATTGGGAAAATTTTCTTGATAATAATGGAGCAAGTTGGGTAAAAGGCTTTTCAGAAGCAGACGATTAAAAATAACAAAAGGGTTTCGGACACTAGCGTGGAATAAAAAGGTTTCAGGTTAGTATTAAAATTATAATTTATTGTGAAACTTTATACTGGTGTTAAAAATTGTTATTCTTAGCCGTTACTTTGACCTGATATTACAATAATGAAACTAGGTTTTCTGCAGTCTACTACAGCGAAAAATCAAAGTGATTCGCAATTCAATTATTCCTATTAACGCTTCCGTCCTCTAATTACCATTATAGGTAATATGTAAATTATTACACCATACATTAAACGCCTTTATTTATTTCGGATGTGATTTTGGACATTACAAATAAAATAAAATAACGTTTATTTGCAATAGTACCTATTGCAAATAAAAGTTATTTTATTTTATAGTTAGTTTTACATAAATCTTCCGTTTCGAATGGCAAACCTGTATCATGTGTGGCGAAGTAATTATTTTAACTAAAAAATAAACTTATTATTAAATTACAAGCACGAAATAACAAAAAGCAGACTTAATATCAGTAATTTGTAAGGTCCAAGTGCATCAATGCATTATAATTTTTCACACTTAATAATTTTTACTGATACTTCTGTTTTTTAATGCTTTCAAATTTTCTTAGCTATACGTAACTGAGTATCAGAGCTGGACCGCCTTGCCGACGATGCTGTCGTCTACAAGCATCACAAACCCATTAAGCTCCTAATATTTATAGCACCTAGCGACAGTGTAAATGCATACTCCTATCATTCATGGGATATTACCGCCCGTCAGAGTAAACCCCCGTTTGCAACCCCTACTGTTTCTAAGGAGCTAGCTTAAGATTAAGATGGGCTTAAATTTCCTTTCTGCGGCATCAATAAGTAAGTAACAAAAGTTTGGTTTAAATGAAAAACGTAAAATATGTCCATAACGAAGTGTTTATAACAGTTTGTCAAAAATATATAATGAAAGAACACATGGAGGATGGGTTAAAGTTGTCATTGTGCTCGACTATTGTACTGTATGGCTTAATACGTGCACATGACAAATCTTAGGGTTGTCCAAAAATATTGTTTTGAGACCCGATGTAAGTACCTGCCATAAACAGGCTATCTTGCTATTTTCCTTTGTGTGGCTAAGGACACCGTCGCATTCGGGCTATCTTCCTTTACGTTATTTTTTCTAAAAACGGTAATGTTTAATGAAGAAAAATATTCAAGAATAATAAATTAATTTTCAAGACAATTATACAGAATATGAAGTAAAATTGAAACCTAAATCATAAAATCTAAAATAAAAAGTACTGTATTGACTTTCAGTAAATCGCTGTTTCCTTGAAAAGCATAAACGCAATAATCGTGTAAAGGAACAAATACCTAATACTTATATAATTTAAGTACGAATACTTTTTATATTAAAGAATATTTTTCTCAACAGTATTTATATTCTTCCTCGTTATTAATCTATAGAGAATTATTACATGATAATTATAATGATAATTATATTTTTACATTCATATAAATATTATTAAATGTGTTTTGTTATGTAGTAATCACCGTAGAACTGAACGCAAATCTCTGACTTTTCACATTAATGTTTTTTTTAGTTTAGGCGCCGGTTTTAGTTTTAGCGAATTTCTCAATATTCCGGTTAAACATCTGAAAGAAAATATTAGTCGTTCCTCTACTCTACATCATACATGTTATCTAAAGACTGTAAGTCTCTATATATATTTAAACAAAATAAGATGCCAGAACTAAACAGAACTTCAGTATTAGAAGAAGACAAAGTGTAAATAAACACGAGGGGTTCATTCCTGTTTCGACCAACTGTTTTGACCCACATTCCTAAAAATTCTTGTTTTGACCTACTTTATTTTTCCGTGCTGTTTCGACCCACCTGATAAAAAGTACTGACTGCAATGAAAACGTTGATTTTAGTAAATTGTAAAATGGTAAATAGTTTTACCTGTTGCTTAACCTAATCCATCATTTACTATAGACCTAATCATAACGTGTGTCCATTATTATGATTAGGTCCTTTTTCTTAGCTTATTTCTATGTACAAAGTTTAGTGTGGTTTACATAATATAATAATATGTGTTATGTTAGATGATATTGAGAAATGTGAAATTGGGAAAATGAAAGTAGCATCCTTTATTAATTGTTTCAGGAAAAATGCTAACTATAGCGTTCATGGCTGTATTTTTCGTAGTCTGTCCTGAATGTAATCGGGTTCCAATCAGGGACTTCAGACTTGATTAATCTGAATGTCGTTTCATTATGTCGATTGCTTTTTATCCATTAACAAAACGTATATCAATGGAATAACGTGTATTTTATCTTTTGAACTGCCAAAGTCTCCATAAATTACTTACAGCTGCTTGAAAGGTTTATTAACACATTTAGAATGTGCCATCTGCTAAAAAAAATCTCACATGTTTTATTGACTACCTCAATTCTTTGTGTGCAAATGCCAATATTCTAGTGCTCTGATCTCCATAATCAAAAATAAAAAATCTTCGTAGTATCAGGGTATCTCCACTTCTGATGCAACGGTGAATGTAGATTAAGTAATGTTCTGTGCTTTGAGTCGGGCATTGTACAGGCATGTCTTAATGCTGGCAAAATCCGGTAATGTTTTAACTAAATGCATGCCTTTATTTTGCAGTGTTACTAAGCTTCTGTTGAATATATTTGGGATTGGTTTCCTCTCCGCTGATGCAGTTTCTTGTTGGCATCGATATAATTCTCACCTAATTTCATTTTTTGCAATGCTAGGTATGCATTTGTTGTGTGGGCAAACCTTGATTATTTGCTTGCCAATATTTGTGACTACTTTTCTCTTTGATAACCCGTATTCATTAGTAGAATCGGCCCGCCTCTTTTTGATTTTACAAAATATAACTCTCTTGAAGTAAAAGAAGTAGAAGTAGATGGTAAAACATCATCGGTTGCATCCTTTTTTTCAAACCGCGGAGTATTTTACGTGTTAACCAAGCAATATTTAGCTAATAACTGACAAAGTAACTGACTCTTCAAATAACAATATATCTCACCACTCATTTAAAAAAAATAATCTCTTTTGTTATAATAATATATCGTTTCGGTAAAATGTGCAAATAACCCAATGTATTGTTTTCAAAGTCATACATTATTTTTATCATAATTTCACTAATTTCACCAAAGCGGCAATTTTGAATCAAAACTACGGATTAGGCAACACTTGCACTTATTTTGACAAATTTTGATTTTTATAACATTCTAAACAATAGTTTATTGGTCCGTGTATTACCTGCTTAAAATTGCTAATCCTTTACGTTAATCTGCCCATAAATCATTTTTACAAGAACTAGTTTTGTTAACTGATTTTAGAGTTTTAAGAAGCGGCTTGTCGTTTGCGTTGTATATTATTATATTCGACCATTAATAAATATCCATTATTGGTAACCTAAGAGTCCATTGTAGACACACAAGAGTTATTTTTTTTAAATCATTGTCCACCCGTACTGAAGTTAGCTTGTTTGTCTATTAAATAATTCGTGTATATTTTCATTAAAATATCTTTATGTATCTTAAAAGTTATACGTTAGTCCATTTACATCATTTTAACCAAACCCTAATTGAAATAACTTAAAGATTGTTCTTATATGGATTATTATACTACACTTTACTCAAATCCTTCATTTCATTTCAAAACCTAGTGAATTATAAAAGAGCGACTTATGTTGCTGACAGTATTTTTTCTATACAAATTATTTTTGAGACGAACGAGGAATAGAAAGTTGGGCAAATCAAGAAATTTTTTATTAATATTAATAATTTTTAAATTTTGGGTCGAACGCGGAACACATTTTGAGACGAACGCGGAATTTTTTGAGTGGGTCGAAACTTTGTGGTCGAAACAGGAATGAATCACACGAGGGTGTCTTTTTGCCTTATCTTGGTTATTTGCTTTTACAACACCACGTGAAAGTCTATTCTTACCTTAGATTACGTATAGTATACAATATGTTTTAAGTATATACAGTATGGCGTGAAACGAGTGGTTTTCCACATCGTTTTACATTTTGTCGTAACCATTGAAAAGAAGTTGTGTCACTGAGGCTTGCTTGAACATTGTGAAGTTCACATTTTCATTTGCACTTAATGCTTCATAATAATTGACGACCGAATGGCGGAGTGGGTAGTGTACCTGCCTGCGACGCCGAGGTCGCGGGTTAGATTCCCGCTTAAGACAAATCTTTGTGTGCATGAACATGAGGGTTTGTCTTAGTCTGGGTGTTTCTATGGGGAACACCCAAATACTCCGAAATATTTAATTCCGAATTTTGATGTTCCGATTTTCAAATGTCCGAATTTCATAACACCTAAGAATCATAATGTCTATTATTAAAAATCACGAATTTTATTTTACCGAAAGTCGATATTGCGATTTGTTAGTTTTCCGATTTTCATACGTTCGAAGAATCAAATTCTCGGAAGGTTCTCGGTCCGAAAAACTACATTCCGATTTTCAATACTTCGAATAAACTAAACCGTCAACATGTTGTGCCAAAAAAATTTGTAACAAAAACGAATCGCTGCAAAACCGACTTCACGCAGTCTTGTCTGCCCTACCCTAGAGTGTAATTTAACGAACAAATTTAAAGATTTGAAGCAATAGCTTGCAATAATTCCACATGTGAGTATTCCGGGATTTCTTTTAGAATACCTTCAATTTTTTGTAACTTATGCTCATTCTTGGATTTCCTTTTCTTGTTTGTAAAATAGGTTCAAATAATTATAAAAATTATTAGGTAGGTTAGGTTAGAAACATGAAAGACAACGCACGAGCCGAGCGAGCGAAGCGAGCGTGCCGCGGCAGCGGCCGGCGAAGTGCCAGTAAAATCATTGTAAGCCGTAACTACCATATGCCATAACATCATTTCCCACCAAAATTGCTTGTAAGAAAGTTTAAAATAATTATAAAAATTAATAGGTAGGTTAGGTTAGAAACATGAAAGACAACGCACGAGCCGAGCGAGCGAAGCGAGCGTGCCGCGGCAGCGGCCGGCGAAGTGCCTGTCTAATCATTGTAAGCTGTAACTATCAAATGCCATAACATCATTTAGGAACAATTTTGAATGTCCCGTCCATGATCCAATATTCACTTTTTGCTAAGTAGGTCATTAAGGCTTTAGTGCTAAACAGCATTACTCTTTTATTTCCGAAAACTTTGCTTTTAATTAAAAATAATTCCCCGTCTCCAGTTGTAACTGCTTCTTCGTTAACTACAAAATCAAATTTTGTTGGTTCTTTAATAGTCAACATAGCTTTCTTTTTTTCACGATTAACTATTTGTCTCAGGGCGTCTTTTGATGGTAAATTAATTGAAATGTCACCGTAACCGTTTATTTGTCTTGCTATTTAGTTTTACAAGGCGTTTTTATTTCGTAATTGCATTAATCTGTATTTTAAATAATCGGTATTCGTATTTTTGATGTTTCGAATTATCATTAAGTCGGACTTTTTATTATTCGATCTATTGAAATTCGGTATTTCACTAATAGTAATTATAAACGTTAGGAATATTAAAATGTAGTATTTATAAAAATAGGAGTAATGATAAGTCGGAGTTCTTATATTCGGAATTTTGAACCATTCGGAATTATGAATATCGGTATTTTGAAATTCGTGATGGTGACTTTCGGAATAAAGTTTTTCGTATTTATGTAGTGTACCCGTTTCTATGTATAATAAGTATGTATTTTCAAAAGAAAAGTATATATATATGTATTAGTATCAGTTATTCTAGTACCCATATTACAAGCTCTGCTTAGTTTGGAACTAGGTGACGTTGTGTAAGTTGAAAAAAAAAATGTATCTGTTTCGCGGTTTCGTATAGAATATTATTATATCTGGTACAATACGCAAATTGAATACAAACAACCCTCAGACAGTATTATTATATTCATTTATTTAGAGAGTACACCACTGAGATTTAAATTGTTAATCCTTTTCGTTATCTGCGAACTAAATTGGTTAATTTCATTGTGAGATGAAATTTACTTCAAATATTCTTGGAGGAAACATCTTACCGGACGTTTTTTTTGTAATTGTTTACCGTAAACGGGAAAAACGATTAAAATAAAACGGCTTTAACAGACTTTGAGACTTCAGTTTTTTTTTTGTTAACTCAAGCCAAACGTACAGCATCGTAAAAATGAGAATGAACCAAGTCGCCAAATAAATGATCGTCATAAGCGGCATAAGGACGTCGTTTCCGCAGCACTCAACTTTCGCAACGATTTACACATACAATTCCTCAGCTACTTAACATAATGAAAAAAGTTTAAAACAATGTTTTAAGGCAGTACTCAAGAAAGCTGGCAGCTAATAAGTTATCCGCGAAACAAACAACTCCCATCTGAAATGTCTGTAACATCATTGTTTTCCGATGGCTCCCTGGTTCGGCTAACATAAATCTTGATAATATGCAAATTTTATTTCATTAAAGCAGTTGGTCTATAAGCAATATGGCCGGCTGAGTTACTGCGGGTCCGCCCTCGGATTAACTAATGGCTGTTTATCTTGTAAAGATCCCTCGCAAGAGTCGTACTGAAGGATGTGTTCGAATTATTAATTTGGACGTTATTACATGACTTTGTGTAAGTTAATACGAGAAAGCGGCTTGTCAACTGCTTTGATACTCTATGCTATTTTAGGACTAAACGCAAATGGAAATGATACGTGTAGAACCACCCAGTTACTGCGGCCATTTTCTGCTTGACGTCTCAGAGCATACCTACATTAATTTTACTAAAAAAGAGATGCCATTGTATTCCATCTTTTATATTAAAGCAAAAATACGGCTTGTTATTTATTTTGTTATCATTCATAATGTTATGTTCTAAACTTTTTTTTTTCGTAGTTGTTCACCACAAAAATAATTAGTTAAAGTCGATTTGACGAGAGTCAGAATTTTTGAAGAAGATTGACTGTATAAAATAACATATTACTTGAAGACTATCTACTAAGCTTTTGAGTATCATTTAAGGGTATGTTCGGTGAAATACTTTATTGAAAAAATATATCCAAAAGATTTTTGTGAAGGTAAAAAGTGTCTAAGTATAAATCTTACTGTAAAAGAAATTGTTTGGATATAATTAACAATATTACTCATTTTTATGAAGACAAGTTTTTAATACTTAGCTTTTATAAGTTGTCATAAAATACTGCCAATGTGCCAAGAGTGCCAATTAACAAAGCAAACTTTGAAAGTGTTTATTTACAAGCCTAATAAAATATATTTTTACTATAACAATGACTCAACAAAAGCGTGAGTCATAAAGTTTGCTTTATCTACGACCCTTTTAAGTACAAATTGCTATCATATAATTAAGCGATTGTAGTACGCACGTCAGGGAACTCAAATCACTCCCTCTGTTCAAATGTAGCAAATTTAACGCAGTTAACCGTTAAATATATGCACCTCGTTAAATCGCCAATCAGTTCTGTTGACGCGTCCGGAAATCGTAAAACAACTTGCCATAGCACAAAAGCGATCGAACCTATTCATTTCGAATTTGCGTTATTAAATTATGACATCGATTATTCGATTATTCCATTCGAAAACTGATAATCGGATGCATCCCTAGCGCATGACGTTCGGAAATCGGTAATAAATCGACTTTGCGTTGGCATTTTGTTGATTTACGTGTGTGCAAGTGAAATCGATGCGCTTTGTTCTGAAATGAATTTGAATAGGTATCGGTTTGGTTCGATTGAGAGATGCGTTTTTGTCATGGACATTGGCCAGATTTTTTTGTTTGTGTATCGTATCGTTGAACATGATACACCGGCAACGTTTGTCCAAATATGCGAATATACGAACGCTGTATCGGATTTGAAATTGATCGTTTAAATATTTATTTATTAACATATGTACCGTTGTTAAATACTGTAAAAATTAAATCAAATGGAATAATTAATAAATTGTTAAGGCATGGGTTTCATTTAGTTAAGCTAATCGTTTTTCATTTAAACATACTTATACTTATTAGTAGTCAATTGTTGAATATAAGCAACAAGTACTCGGATATTGACGAATCCATCTATAATAATGTAACATATTTTAATGTCAAAAATAGTTATTTGTAGGGTATACCTACATATTTAGTTAGTTGTTAATATTGAGCTCAAAGCAACTTACTGTACGGTAGACGAAAAACAATAGCTTTATTCTTTTTACGAAATAGCTGCCGCTTACATTGTTTTAATCTACGGTAAAAAACGTATTGTTTACTTACTACAAGACGTTCAAAAGCAAGAAAAGCAATTTTCCCCGTTCATACACACAAAGGCTTGCATACATACGCACTTCTCTCGGATAACACTGCTCTTTTCGAAATGAGAACCACTGTTTATGTTTCACACAGTGATTAAAGTGAAGTGTCAAAAACAAAATGCCAACATGGCGGGTGGGGGGAATGGGATGCATCCATTCCGCGTGTCAAAAACGGGGAATATTATGACTTTGACGGGTGTCGATAGTGGTAAACTGTAGACTATAATTTTCTTTGTTTTTACCGCTGTTGTTTCAACATTTCCCCTAGTAATTGCAACTCATTTCGTTGAGATGGTTGTTTGTTGTAGTTTTTTTAAATCACTTTTAAGCCAGTGCGTTTATTTTTGTTTTTCTTTTGTTTGTGTAGTGAACTTTTGCGGGATATTAAGTACACTCTAAAAAGGCTAGCGAGTAAAGAGCATCGGTACATGCAGCGTTGAGTAAATATAGATATCCTGAAGAGTTCCTCTCAGGCTTCGAACCGTTAACGCGTTTGATGTGAGCTCTGACCAAAAAGGACGATTTCGTTTTTCAGTTACCAAAGACACTGCGTATCGGCATGCATGGGTGTACGAAAACGATTAAAAAGAGTTTCAATAATCAAAGGATGTCGGTGTAACCAACCAATCGGTACCTTAATGGAAATGAAAGTTACATAAAATGAAATTATTACTAAAGCTACTAAGCTAATCAACTTTATGAAGATTTATTTTTATAAAACCGGCCTTTTATTTTATTAAGCATTTTAAAAACAGATAACTTTATCAGAAGTAATTTAAATAAGGCTCTCAGAAATGTCTTCTTAAGCTACAATAAATGATGATAGACAGTTTGTTTAGATATCGCGTCAATTGATAGATTTTAATGCGGATGACGTCAAGGGGAGCTTACCTTATCTGAAGGACGCAGACTTTTTTAAAAAACAAAAAAGGGCAAAGCTCGCACTATCGCAAGGGTGTCGAGAAAATCCTGGGAGATTACTTACTGAGTGATTGCTGTTTCTAAACTCTTGTGGCAATGTTCGTGAAAGTGAATGTTAAGAACCTATAGTGATGCGACACGCTAAGTAGTCGAGTAGTATGTAGACTGGTTCACAAACCACTTGGTGGAAACATAAAGTAAACTAAAATCTAACGGGCAATTAACGCGATCATGCAATTATTTACCTTTTAGGCTTGACGTTTCGGTTAACAGGTTACACTGGTCCAGGTACCATGGTCGTAAGCAAACTGGTTCTAGCGGCGCGCCGTCTCCGTTCCGCGCCGCTAGAACCAGTTTGCTTGCACCCACCTAGATTTTATTTAATCATGAAAAGCGTAAGTTTAAAAGTTAATAAAGTAAACTGTCTTTAGGATTAGTTCACTGATATTATTATGTTCTGGTTCGTTAGTTAGTATTATTACGCAGATTACCTAGCACGCAATTTGTGAATAAAGAGAAGTTTAGGTTACTGATATTGTAGTTTAACGTCAAAGGTGTCATTGTGAAAATATTGATAAATGGTTGTGTATATGTAAAATAAAACATTAATACATAAACCTTGGGAAATCTTAGTCAAAGAGTATATAATCAGGCTCGGGGCAATAATTTTATTTAATGTAATAATGCACCTTTGTACAATTTGGACTGATGCCTGTAGTGAGCAAGTTAGTAAATTCTACTGAATTTTCGT
The DNA here is from genome assembly GCA_905147285.1 of Hypena proboscidalis. Taxonomy (NCBI): domain Eukaryota; kingdom Metazoa; phylum Arthropoda; class Insecta; order Lepidoptera; family Erebidae; genus Hypena; species Hypena proboscidalis. Next base: position 14,417,161 of record LR990140.1, read on the forward strand.
CGAACAATTTCATTGTATTGAGAGTGATTTCTGTAAGAGCGATTTAAAAAAAGAACCAAATAACGTTTTCCTATAACGAATGAATATCATTTTAATATCAAGTACCTACTCCACGTATAGAGCACATCACTAATGCATTCAATGATTTACCTACGCGACAAACGTTCAGGGATAATACAGTCAAAACTGTACTTTAGTTTGATGGCAGTAGGGTGGTTTATACCCTGTGATTAAGGGTTGCATGAAATTGGTGAATTGCCATCTCTCGTGAATGCACGCTGTGATGGGGAAAGTTTTCTTATTATTTTTATTTATTATATATTCCCTGCTGGTTCGTGTGGTCTAATGTTATTTTGTATGACGTCTTTTGTCTATAAGTATCTCGAACTTCAGAGTTTCAAGATGATTACTGAAAAAAAAGTAGTGAAATATATCTCTTATATGTATAAGTATTAAGACCATCCCTGTTGATTTCCTTTTTACCCATATCATTAATTAAATAATGTTTCGCCGTAATAATGAAATGATTGTAAGTGTCAAAACAGTAATGCTGCCGTGGTATAACTAAAATGCCGTTATCTGCTCAAACAATTTTTTTGGATACCAAATAAAAACCGCGGAAAAAATTTAAACCGATGTAACTTTTCGATGAAAAAACTTATTTTATCTGGTTTTGGTATCTTTGAATCTGAAATAAGTTTTGTCATCGAAAAGTATGTAACGGTTTAATTTTTTTTGCTCAGTTTTTATTTGGTATCCAAATAAATGGTTTGAGCAGATAACGGCATTTTAGTTATACCACGGCAGAATGACACTCTCACAAAGGTGTTTATTAACGTAACATAACTTCACGCCTATATTACTCTAAAGAGTAATATAGGCGTGAAGTACCTGTTATGTTTAGGTCCCATTGGATAAGGGATGAGCCTATCGCCATCCACCGGGCACAATGCCAACTCCGTACAGCTATTGTGAATTTCCTGACGAAAGTTTACAAATAACACTTTGCCCGACACGGGCATCGAACCCGAGACCTCGCGGCGAGAGGCGCATACGTTAACCACTAGACCATCGAGGCAGTCTGAGTTTTATTATCGCTCGATAATATTGGATCAGTGTAAAAGCTTTACATTATTTATCATGTCAAAGTAACACTATTTTACTTAATGATAACATAATTATTTTTGTAACCTTCAAGTAGCCTCAATAACCGTATTTTTATACAATAAATATTTAGTTTTCAAGCAATTGATTCCTACAGTGCGAAGGCCATAGCCAAGCGACCGGAAATATAAAGCCCCATGAACGACACCTGATAGCGCGACGGCGGCCACTTCCGGTGGCGCTGTGCGTATCCGGTGCGGACGATTCGTTTGCTCCCCATTGTTTATTTAATTTGTAATCAAAGCTATTCTGTTTACTCAATAAAAATTACTTCAACATAGATCTAGAGGGCCCGACATGTTTAGAAAGGACTTGGATAAACAACGAGTTTGGTAAATTAATTTTGAAACTCAATTGGGTTTATCGTATTGTAATGTTTTTTGAGTGCGTGCCTGTTAAATATTGATATAATAGTGGCTACATACACAAGTTAATGATGAAAAACATAAACATTCACAGAATCGAATATGTATGAATTTTACTTTGAGACTCAAAGCCACCAAGGAGTCTCGTATACACATAGGATATACCTACGTATGTCAAAAGAGATGAAAAACTCGTAAAGTATTATTTTTTTAATTTCCTTGATGGTCTAGTGGTAAGTGTATCTCTCTCTGCGAATGCCCGGGTTCAATTCACGGGTAGAGCAAAGTGTTATTTGTGAACTTTCTTCTTTTGGCATGGGGTTGTAATTGTGCCCGGTGGATGCAAATAGGCTCACCTGGGACCTTAATATAACAGGTGAAATATGGGTGATGATCACCTCTGCCAAAACCTTTAGGGTAATATGGGCGTGATGTTATGTAAAGTTTTTTTGTTACTACGTAAATAAAAACAAATCTGAAAAACTTGATACAAGAACACTTGAAAAATATTAAGAGAACTTTCTAAACAAATTAAAACTTACAATTTGCTCTTTTAATATTTACATCAAAGAATCAACGTCGAGCTTAAGTTTTGATCCTAATGAGACAAAAGGTTGTATCTTAGACCTTTAAGTAAATTAAGCTTACCTTATTTGCCTTTTCTTTGATGTAAGAAACATAATTTAATTTTTCTCGATTATACGCCTGAAAAAATATATTTCTGTTCGAGTAAGCTCATTATATGGAGGTATTTTCTGGCCCATCTTTCGGGCTGAATAAGGTATGCAGGAGTCATTGTTAAAAGGCTCCGGTCAGCGACAATAAATATAGAATATATTTCGGTCGGATGAGGATATAATCCGGATTTAGACCCGTTTTTGCCGGTCGATGCTGGAAAGGTGGAGCGGCAGTCAAGCGACGACGTTTTGTAGAAACAATTTAACTTGTTATCCTGAAAAAGGTTTTGTATTTCTAAATTTAATCGAGGATTTCACGTGTTGTTAGTGATTACATATTTTAGAAAAAGCTTTATGATGAAGTATAATTTTAACAACAAATTTCTTTTAACTTTAAACAGGAATGTCTGTTACAGGGTACCTAAATTGTTGTGAGACAATTCTAATTAAGTTATGGTTGGTTCTGTGTTTTAGTTTCAATTGAACAGTTATTATGTATTACTATGCTTTTTTAATGAACATGAATCCACCTTGGTGAAACACTATCTTATAGTTACCTAAAATACCAAAGCCCTACCGCTAAATTACTGACTATAATCTTTGTATGTTTATTTATTTATTTATTTATTTAACTTTTTGCACACAAAATGGTACATAGGTGGACTTAATGCCTAGTGGCATTCTCTAACAGTCAACCTAGGGTGGTGCAGAGAAACAAAGGTAGGTGCGTTTCGATAATAGGTACTAATAAAGAAAAAAATTATACACTGATTTGAAAATCGATTAAATACATATAAATACATATATGGTACATACATAATACTTATAATACGTCAATAATATACACAAATATGTACCTATATAAATATATACACATATATTTATATAACGGATGAAGAGAAGGGGGATGAACAACTAATCATTATGACGATTCTGCCAATTTTTCTGTTAAAAGTTTGCGTACTTTAATTTTGAAGGTGTACCGGGTTCTTGCCATCCTGATATCTATGTTCGCGAAGAGCACCTTACATTTAAGTAAAAACGTTTTAAACAGAACGTAACAAGGATTGTACAACATTTTACGATATAAAATATAATTTTAAACCTGCTGGCAACACTGTCACTATCCGCTACTACTGCGACCACAGCACAACAAAGCTTATAAAAATGCGCATATCATACGCTACAGAAAGGACAGTTTTGGGTAAATCTCGCTCTTTGTTGTGGTATAACGTCATCTTTTGTGGTTAGCGTAATAAAGATATAAAATTGTTGTGCAAATGTGCCTTGAGCTTTTGCAGTGTTTAATTTTTGAAATAAATTGCAGTGCGGCTATCAGCTGGCATTAAGAAGATTTTTGTTTTGTGTTATCTTTAAATTTATAAAATCACGTAAAAATCAATACATATACACATAATACAATTGTAAATTTGCCATGTCTGTCTCATCTTGATGATATAAAACATTATTATACTTATAGAACAATTTTCGTTCTCCTCGGTCTTCTGTAAGATATAGAGGGTTAAACTTTTGTATGTAATAATAGTATTCTAAATTCCCAAGTTTTAGTATTTTGATTATCATTACAGGTAGGTATAGGTACCAGCAGGTACCCGAGATGGCTACCTACTGGTTTGCTACCATTTAAAGAGCCTTATAATAAACCAAAATCATCACATTCCATAAAAAAGCTTTTTAGGAACATATTCTGGAAATAAATTACACATAAAGTTCATAATATTGGCACGTTTTTCCACAATCTGGCCGCATAAAAATGCCTCATTATATTTCCGTATATTACGAGATCAGGGGCGGATTTGCAACATATATGTTGTGTGAAACCGCCAATTAAATTCACGTTACGCTCTTATTAAACATAAGCAGGGTTTGGGTTCGCCCCCTATAGCCGCGGCATTGCTATAAAAACAATTAGGCGCGTAATTTTTTCTCGAAGCACGTATCCCCGTAATTACGGGCAGATGGCGCCACTCGTTATGGCGGCAAAGTGATATTAGTCATTCATTGCGAGGGCCACTATTGGAAATTTTGCTGCACACGTTATTTATGTTGGGGTTCATAATGTGTGCAGAAACAAAAGTTTTGATATTAATTTACTCAAACTCGCTCACAAAATATAGTGTTTCAATCTAAAAAAGATACTGTTTTCAAGATATACTTGTATCTTCACGGTGGTCTGTGTATTTGTCGCTCCATAAGATTTTACTGCACAACTTTTGAAGAAACGCACGTTATATTTATACTCGTATCATCTTAACTTATTCAGACCTGTGAAAAAACAGCATAATTTTTAGCAAAGTTTTTATTGTGTACTCCGCTTAGAATGATATTAACAAACACTTTGAAAACCGACGTAAGCATGACTCTCCAAAAACGAAATTTCTCCAGTATCAATAACTCAATACATCATAAACTACTTTGTATCGAATTTGTATAAAGAATCGAGCAGATGTGAATAATCTCTTTAGATCGTATTTCTGCTGAATTTCCGTGTTTGATAAATGTTGGGTAAATTTATTGGGTTCCAAATTCTTTATAGAAGCCCGTGTAACATTTATTTGTAAAAATAATTGTTTTTCTATCTAAAACTAATTTCTAAGATTTAGTCAGACAATCTCAAAAAGTTGTTACAATACATTTTTTACTTAATTTTTGTTACAAATTTAGCTTGTAGTTCTCTCTAAACAGTCGCTTTTTATAAAAACTTAAGCTATCCGTAAATGCCAGCTAAGTGTATTACAAGTTTGCCAACTGACCATTATTAACATAGCTAAAACCCAACATGGGGATAAGCATAACGAAAACTTACGCAACATTCTTGCTTTGAAACCCTTAAATATAATATCAACTATGTCACTTTGTACCTTCACCTCTTGCCGTTCAAGGGTACCAAATCTTCGCAACGACATTCTTGCTATTCCGCCAGTCATGATAGGGTACAAAAATAATTAATCGCCGAAATTCTATTATGACGTCATTAGATCCCCCAAATATTGGACAAGCGTTCTGATAGGCGACGGAACGGAAAGATAAAAGCAAATGACATTAGCTATAGGTTCTATGGGTACCTACATAATCCCGTATTGTTATATTTATACAATCAACGATAATCCCATTACTGCGGGCATAGTTAATCCTGTCTTTGGAAAGGGTACAAACAGATCAATTTATTTGAGCAATACGTACTTTTTGAAGTATAATTTGAACAAATTATTGAAAATGTAGTAAGTAGATGTTATTCATTCTATAAAATGTATTCAATCAAGATTTCATTTTTTAATAAACAGAAAGGCTCGAAGAATACCGAACTAGAACTCGCCCAGTATTTAATAAAAAAATTGGAAGAAAATCTTGCCTTAAAAGGTTTAACCCAGTTTACGAAGGAGAACATTTTGATATTTATAGTCGATCATAACAGCGGCATAGCTCATCAATTTTCTTCAAGAATTTTATGCATGCGGTAAAAAATTAAAAGCTGGAAAATATTCTTTTTTAAGATAAAGACAAAGGAATAGAAGAGAGAACAACATAAAGGTATTGGCATCAGGAGACGAATTTTGGTCATTGCGGCATTACGATCCGAATTTTAACATAAAAATTAAAAAATAAAAACAAATCAATATTTATTTCTCTAAAAATTGTAACTCATCATCTAAAATGTTTTTTCTCGTGATGAATGTTCATTTCTGGTCGCCCAAAATCGTTAAGTATTGTTTCTCGAATTGCCTATTTAATGTACCTATGTTTTGTGAGCTTACCTTCCATAAACGATTTAGAACACAAAAAACCCTTGAATTACTTACCCTTAATTAGCATGTACTTACCTTGGTATTTATTTAATGGGATCCTTTCTTACGGATTACGTTTTCCAATAGCAACTTAAGACCCTTTTGAAAGTTAAGGATCGTGTTCACTGTTGTTTTCTGTCCCTCCTTTTACACTTTACTGCACAGCTCTGTCTCGTCAGTAAAAAATATATTTTTATACGACATATTAATAAGTGTGTCCAATGGTAAGTGGCGACAACAGCTATGTACATCCATAATCCAGAAAATATTGTAGATGCTTGACTAGATTCATTTTAAATGGATGTGTCTAATGTGCTTTTTGGCAGCAGGAGAAATACTTGTTGATAACGTTATGTACAACGTGTTTATATAATTATGTTCAAGTTTTATAATTAATATCGTCGAGTTTTCCTAAATTGCTGAGGTTGGCAGTTCCTTGCAATTTATGTGCCATCTCACGTTTGACCTCAATAACCCAATTAGGGCACCGGTAACCTTAAGGTTATGGCAGGTTCTGTTACTGAAGCTTATAACGATGGAGTCTTTATTAATTCATAAACATTCATTTGTGTACAAGTTAAGGAGTGCGTATTGTATTCATAATTATAAATAATCGTAGATTTTACTTCGTTTTCGTTTCAAAGATAAACTTTATTATTGCCTCACAACTGCCACTTTTCTAGGAGAAGTTCGATTATGAAAATATCTGCAATCAAATTAAATGATATTATGATCAAAAATGTATACCAAAAATACCCTTACTAGTTGTTCTCATAAATTGCGCTGAAACTGCCAACGAAATCAGTGTAGCATTACCTTTATAGTCTTTTAAATGTTTTCCCCCATTTCTTTTCAATAAAGTTTCACTAAGAGCTTTTCAGAATATTCATGAAGATGTCTGTTCTTTTCAGGTGGGTGTATTCAATTGGTACTGTGGTGAGTAATAATTATTCTTTTTTTCCACCGTCAAGCCGTCCGCGTCCAGGTGAAACTTAGTTAGAAGTTGTTTCATTTACAGTTCGTTTAGTTTTTATTGAGTGCGACTGCGGGCTAATTGAATCTTACTATTCCGTCTCGGACTATTTAATTATTAGTAGCTTGTTAGCTAATTAAAAGAGAATGTAAGCCTGATTAGTGAGATTAAGTAAGTTAGTTTCAAAGATGAAAAAAATACATACTTGATTATATTCTAATAAACTAAATACAAAATCTGCCACTTTTGACAATTATTAGACGCTTCATGTGAACTAATGATAATAATAATAATATAATTATATATATCAGTCAATTAACTGATAGCAAAGGGCCTCGACCAACACCTTAAGAGGCTCGCGTTAGGCGGCTGGACCAAGAACCAGATGCAAAAGGCGGTCCTTTTGGACACGGCACGCATCGTGAGGAGGTTCCTCTCTCTGGAGCCCTAACCATCGGCAGCTTGGTCCCTGCACCTGAAGTCGGTAGGACACTGTTTTTTTTATATTTTAAATGTTTTTTTGTAGTTTTTATAAATCATATTTAAAAATATATAAAATAAGTTAAGAAATAAATATAGAGATAAAATAATAATAATACTAATGTGATATTTTTTTGTCTATCTGCCATGTAACTTGCTGTGACAAAATAATATCCAAGAAACACCAAAGTATTTTATAATTAGTCTCAATAGCAGCTGACTAAGCTCAATAGTTCGTGATCAACCTCGCAGACAAATTTTATTATGCAAGCTGGCGTGTTCCTGACGTCGCCTCGCCGTAATAAAATTAATACATCGTTTGTGAACTCTGAAAGCTGTTTTAAGCAACACGATACTACAGGCAGTCGTTACATATACCTCATATATGACCCATCGAGGTCTTTACCCTGTTAACCTATAACCCCATTACGTGTCGGATATTTCATTAAATATCTATTTTAATTCGTAATACGAGTAAGTGCGACAAGGACAAATAGCTTTCGATAAGTCATGTCTTTGTTATTAATTTAGAAGGACCGCCTTAAATTATAAATGAGGCATTAGAGTTTGGGAGTAGGCATAGGCTTTCACGGATCTTAATAATGGGTGCGATGGAGCTTATGATAATGGATTGTGGAAGTTTTTATGTCTTTACTTACCTAAGGTTCGTAAAAAACGTGTTTCATAAAATAAGGGACAACAACGCCTTACCTTAAGTATTGTATAGATAGATAGATAGATAGATAGATACTTGAACAGCTGTTTCGTGTTCCATAACTTCAACATGCGAGCATTGTAGTTTAGCTTGGCTCCTGCTAATTATTTCATAAAGTAAAATCACAGTATACACAACATTGAAGCCGCAAAAAATATACATATGCGGCAAGCACAAAATACAATCAAATCAACCACTACACGTGTTTCATGTTTTTAATCTACTTCTATTTGTCGCTGCAAAAATTAAGTTTTAGGATTTGTAAGATTATTTATGAGGTCACTTTGTGAATTTATTAAACCGAAAATCTACGTTTTATTTATAAAGTTAACCTTTTATAATATTTGTAGAATTATATACTATATCTTGTATTTTATTCGCTTTGCTTGCTTGAAAAAGTGACGATTTTATCAAATGTCATTTCCATCCTCGTCTTAATGCATCAATTGCACGGTGAAAATGGCTCATTATATATTTTTTTATAGAATAAAACAACTTTCTTGAAGCAGTAATTGAAAATGTACCGTCATTTAGCATTCCGTTAAACATAATAAAAGTTTGATAATTTCCTTTTTATAAAGGAAACTATAGATGCAAAGCTGACACACACACGTGGTCAATTCGTTATAACAAAAGCTATTAAGGAAAAATCACCAATATTAAAATCTCATCTCAATGTCCATAAAAAGATAATTACGACAAAATATATTCTTTGAAACCCGAGCTGAAAATAAGAGTCGAATATTTTGTCTGACTTTCCATTCCACTTGATTGAAATTTAACGATGTCATCGAGGCAAACTATACCAGACATCACCACTTAATGTTGGGTCCAGAGAACAAAAAATCAATTCACCGATATTTTAAGACGTGCAGAAGTCACGTCTTCTGTCCGTGGGCAGGAATGACACCCTAGGGAGTGGACGTAAAGATTAACGTCCTGTCTGTCCTCGGGCCTAAATCACATTATGGGCCCCCTACTCTTTGTTTAATGCCGCCTTAAGATGAACGGCCTTAGATGAGACTGAGATTTTTTACCTGAGCTAGTAAGTTTGTTCTAGAGTAATGAGTTGTACGGACTAATTCGAGCATTGTAGTAACAAGCAAGCATAATCTAAGCATTCAAAGAGTCGAGCTTTTGAATTAGAAAAAAAAAATGTAATAAGGTTGGTATTTTGGTTATTCACATTAGAGACTAAATTATACTATATCTTCTTTCTCTTTAAAGAGAAAATAATAAAGGTTTGGTTAAAAATGTGGCAAGGGTGACCAGAACCAAAAAAATGCAATAAATGACACACAGTACCGACACATACCCTTAACTTTGGAATCGAATACATTCGTCTGTTTTTTCACACTTGATTGCGAAACTTTCACGGTTCGTTCACACAAAAACGTTGTGCTTTTTGTTAGTCCGCGCAAATGGGTGGAACGACATATTTATGGCTCCGCGTGAGGTCAGGATGTAGGCGTGGACATGTTATTGTGCCAAAATGCTCTGAATTCTACTATCGTTCCGCAGGATTGAGGCCCTAATATTCTGTTGTAAGGCCATAAATAAAATTTATTATATGCTGTAATAACGGCTATCTGGATGTACGGTTAAACGTATGAAATTATTTATGGAGCTTAATAGGATTTTTGGGACGTTTAAGCGATTTAATTTCGTCTGTTTTATGGGCTAAGTTTGCTATTTATATCATTTAACCACATATTTTTGCGTGGTCACTTGAATGCCGGACCTAATGGATGACCGCAATATCGTTACATATTTCACATTTATTTTAATAGCCATTGCGTTGTACTGAAGAATTTTAATATATTCTGAATATTTAAATGATTTGTGTAACGAAGTTTGTGTATACATATAATGTTAAATGATTTATAACATTATTGTTGATCTATCAGAATCTTAATACAGTACTTAAACAACTACAGTGAGTGAATCATCGATTATAAATCAATAATCGGTTCACGTGCGACTATGTTTGTACAGATTGCATTGACGCTAATGACGGCTAACAGCGCATACAAATCATGCTTGTGTGTTCATGGGGAAATATGACGTGTTTACTAGTAGTTGTACTTAGCAATACAAGGCTTCATGAAGATTTATTTTAAAATACGCAGCAAATAATTAGTCGTGAATACAAGTTGTACAATCTTTATTTTTCGAAATAAGTTTTTCTGCCTGCCTCGATGGTTAATAGTTAGGTCGAGGACTCGGGTTTGATTCCCGGGTCGAGCAAAGTGATTTTTGTGAACTTTTCGTCAGGAAATTTACAATAGCAGCACGGAGTTTGAATTGTGCCCGTATAATGGCGATAGGCTCACGCCCTATCCCATAGGACCTAAAACATAACAGGTGTTATGTGGGTGTTGTACACCTCTGGCACACTCTTCTGGGAAATATAGGCGTGACGTTATGTAATGCTATGTAGTTTTTTTTTAAACACTGGTACCCGTATATGGTAAAATTATCTATCCATTTCCTATGCAAGAGTCTTCATATTTTAGATTTTTATTCCCGATAGATTTGAGATAAATGGTCAGCTACGATATTTTTTATTTTTTTTAAAGCTAAGCAATTTGCAAATACAATGATATTTATGCTTTTGAGCCAAAAAAGTGAACTACATTATTATTGTTCACTCAAGTACACACATAAAGTTGTAAAGTAGCTATACAACTTGTTTAAAAGATATAAACTTGAGAAGCAACCTAAACTTATTTCATACATTAGCAACATTGTTCGACACACCGCTAAGTCACTTTGTACAAACAACAAGCTTGTTGTAGATTGTCTCCTAATTGTTGTATCTTCAGACTTTAGTCATGTTTTGAAAGTCTGAAAGCTTTCATGAGGTGTTATAGATACTTGAGGCTTAACCTTTTCTTTTAAATATTTGTGAACTACCTACATTGATCTTTATTTTCTTTTGTGCCATGTTTGTAATTAAATAAATAAATAAATATTTCACAACTCACACACAACGCCATCTAGTTCCAAACTAAGCAGAGCTTGTACTATGGGTACTAGAATAACTGATACTAATACATATATATACTTTTCTTTTGTAAATACATACTTATTATACATAGAAACACCCAGACTAAGACAAACCCCCATGTTCATGCACACAAAGATTTGTCTTAAGTGGGAATCGAACCCACGACCTCGGCGTCGCAGGCAGGTACACTACCCACTCCACCATCCGGTCGTAATTTGCTCCAATTAGGATAAAAATATAGTGGATAATGTTTGTTGGAAATTGTTATTTTGCTAAAATGTACTACTAATGTACTTAGAATATAGTCATAACTTATGAATTGATAGTGAAGTGTCTGCATGGATGTTTATGGTAGTGTTTCTCATGTGAGTGAATCATTTTGTATTCTTTTTGAGAAATAAATAATCTTTAACCCGAACTTTAGGGAAAACTCCCGAGCGTCGTGTTCTCATACTAACTTAATATGGGTTTAACTTTTATATTATTAAGTTTTAATCTATATTTCAAATCATATCTAAAACACTTAAATGCATGTTTGTTCGTTGTAATTTTTTCGAAACAAAAAAATAGTTTTAATCATTAATTGAGTTACATACAAACCAAAAATAAAATAATAATATTAATTTAACTGTTTATTAGTGTAAAACAATTTAAGTTAATATTTTGCGAAATGGAGACTGTTTTTCATACAATGGTTCAAAAAAATGTACATAGATGAAAATTTTATAAATAGATAGGTAATCTTTTGTTATTCCATCCTTAAATATATGGAGGATCTTGGCATTTTGAGAGCAGAGTTTAAGAGATAAGGGTCAGTTTCAGAGGTTCCAAATAGTTTATATCCGACTTCTGAAATATCTCCTGACCGGATTTACAAGTGACACAAAGTAAGTTTGAAAACAGAACACCGCTGTCACTTTTTTTAAGCCAGTTTTTTGCTTATCCTGCCAATAAGGTTTATCTAATACCTGTGAACTTGGGGCTTATCTTATTAATTATAACAGTACATTTTTACTTACATTAATTTGAGATATAATTCAACGTTTTTCGTTTAGCGCCTATTATGTTCATTCTCCTTTAGATGCTGCTGCAATAAAAAGAGTGCACGGTTGGCGTAGCGTTTAAAGCGGTCGCCTCGCCGCTTTCAACTACGCTGGTGTTGTGGGTTCGATCCCCGCATGGGACAAATCTTTGTGTGATTCGCAAAGATTTGTTCTGACTCTGGGTGTGCTTTGTGTACACCCCCGCGATACAGGAGTTATTCCAAGTGCGGGCGTCGTTTTTTTAAAAAATAAAAATGATATCACACCATCTATAAACTACACAGTATTTAAGATACTCGTCACTCGTCACAATAGCTTGTAATTGTCTAATTGTGAGCATTCACTCTCTCTCACAGCTCTGTATATTGCTATACGGTTAACGACTGGGGTTCTCCCCTCACCATTATTTGAGGTATTGCTTTAATCATCACACCTAACATTAAACGCTTGGATTTCTACAAATATATAGTTGAACAAAGTTTAAGGAAAATATGAAATAATTTATAATATATGAAGGTGAGGTTTTTATGCGAACATTTACGACACTATGTGTCACCATTTTGGTAGGTCTCACCAATACTGATTAAATATATATAATATAATATATATATAATAAATCGTTTATTTCAGGTAACAAACCCATGTAAATAGCTTTTTTTTTGTATAAACAATACAAATACACAACTCGGATTAAATAAATATAAAATTGATTACAAATAAATTTAATTAGATTAAAATCAGATCAAAATTAAATAATGCACGATGCTTCAAACGAGATGTCAAATGTTCGTATGCACATATGAACATGCACGTAGGCGATCTGATACTATTGACAGGTTTCTAGACCTGTCTCCTCAGTGTTGCCACGTACTAGGTGTCATTCCAGAAGACTCTAATTATGTGCCATAATAACGCATCTGAAAATATCCTACTACGTAGAACCAAAACTACTGCGGTTATTTCGTTCATTTTAAGTAAATATCACGAAATAAGGGTCGATAAACTCTTGTAGCATCGTAGGCCGTAAATCAGCGCGTGACGTCATACTACTACGCGAGCTTTGCTTCGTAGCTGGCGTAGCACGTACCGTAGCAGCTACACAGTACGAATATAGATATGATTCATTCGCTGTAGGTAACCTACTTAGAAAATGCGCTGTTTATTTTAGTTGGAGCATGAAATTATGCTGAGTGGGTAAAATATGAAAAGTTATTGACCTGAGCCTTTGGAAGTTTATGTGGTTGATGTTAGATTTCGTCATTAGAAATAAATTTTACGTACAGGATTGAGTTATTTAAAAATAGCTGAACAAAAGACTGCGTTTTTCATTTTATACCATCCTTTTATTTTTTTTTTCAATGTTTTAATTTATAGTAATAGTAAAGTCCAGTTTTCAATTAATATTTTCAATAAAAAAACTAACCAGTAAAAGAAATTGCGGTACATTTGTATCCTGTAATTAAAGTGAGACAAAACAAAGGCGTTCGAGCACAAAGGAAATGTCTAATGGATAGAGCTTAGTACAAAGTTCTTACAGTTACTTTAAAAATATATTAATCTGAATTTAATGAATCTGAAACTTGGTGCCGAGGTTAAAAATAATTACGTATTAATAGATATTATAGTCTATTTTGATTTTTTTTTATTTATGACTTAAAACGTGACAATAAAGTTAACCACTGCGTTTAAGTAATATTGTCAAGGTACAGAAAGAAAAATGCATCTTTGGCTTAGGGCGCTTCTCACCGCGAGTCCTCAGGTTCGATTCCCGGGTAGCGCAAAATGCTATTTATTATTTTTCGACAGAAAATTCTCAATAGCGGCATGGAGTTGGATATGTGCCCGGTGGATGTCGATTAGCTCACCCCCTATCACATGGGACCTAAACATAACAGGTGAAGTGTGGGTAATATAGGCGTGTTGTTATGTTATGTTATGTTAACATTTGATGTATAGCAGTACGACATAACCAAGCAAATACACCGAATCATGTTAGGCAAATACCTCAATATACGTGTAAACAGGCAAGGCCGTACAAAACTACGCCGCTGATTAACAATACTAACATAACATTGAAGGTCAATCGAACTGTTTGTGACTACGCAAACTAATAAGCTTTCGTTTGATTAGTGAATGTGTAAATGCCTATATTAATTTGTTTGTAGATTTTCATTTTTCTTCTTCGTCGTGTCGATGGCTGAGTCAAATTTTATTTTGACTTGCCATCGTGGTGAAAGTGAATTGCCCAGGGTGCGCCGGACGTAGGTTCGTTCTAAATATAAATGTATATTTATATAGAAGGAAAAGAATAAGACAGGTTTGTTTTTTTCATTGTTATAATTACCTGCTTCTTAAGTACCTGAAATTGAATGATTTTGAGCATGATAGCATAATTATAATACCTATATCTATGCAAGTATATTTACTTAATAGGTATATCAAATTTAAAAGTTTTAAGTCTTGTATACTTATCTAATAACAGATGTACACATTAATATTTATATATAACAATTAATTCGCCAAAAATAATCTTATTTATTATCTAAAAGACACGTAATTGAAGGACTTTAGAGGATGCAAAATTTTAAAACTAACATAAAATGAATAAAATATACCTGGTCCCTTTATTTATTAATTTAATTTATAAACAGTAATAAAATGTAATTATGTCACAGTATAGACCAGAAAAGAAAATCTAAAATATATACATGAAAAAATATAGTCAATTATTTACATTTAGTTGAGGTGGTTAGGTGACATAGTATTCCTCCGTATCGACCTCGGCTACGGGGACCGTGTTTAGAAGACTGACAGCATTACCACGTTGTATGACAATGCTAATTATTTGTGCTAAGTAGAAGCCAGCCTTCTGATGTCTTGAATTATTTATTTCTGATCTAAAATAAACTTTTATCATTATCAGATAGCATAAATGTTACAACAAGTACGAACATAAGAATCTAAGCTTTTTATATTGTATCACTGGATCAACAAGGTGATTTTTAATAAAATGAAAAGAAGCAGCTGAAAGTAAACGGAAAAAGTAAAAATTAATCTTCCAGCCGTTTGACAAAAATCTGTATATTTCTCTCTTTTCTATCTAGTTATTTATTTTAAGGGCGGCTCAAGTTTGCCGACATCGAAACCCTTTACAGATGTCACGCGAAGGGAGCACGGATTGTCCCTTATTTAGGGTGTAACTTAGATACGGATAGGTATCGCTGAAACTTTGCAGTTCTCTTATTGGATTGCAAAACTCTGTACTTACATTTGGTTCTTATTAAACAAGATTTGGTCAGTGTTTTTTGATTTACTATGGAGACTGCAAACAAAAAATTCATATTTTCTTCAAACACTTGATACCGCAGTGATGTAGGGTACTTATATTTAATAATAATTCAAGCTATACTTTTATTTTCTTATTAATGAAAATAAGAACCTAGTAGTTTTGTAGGTAATGTGTGTAAAAAACTCTTGTTACTTTTCATCCCTAAGTTAGACGCATTTTTTTTGTTAATAATGCACCTGTTTGGTTCATTATTACAGAGCAAAATATAAATTTGCAATAATGTGTTATTGAACAATTTACATTAGATATACCTCCATAATTGAGCATTGCGGTGATTCAATTTATTGAATGTTATAATTTGGGTCGTGTCCAAGTATTGGGATTGAAAATTAGTAGTGTCAGTTCCAGTTATGGTAGATATAATTTGATAAAACATTATGACACTTCAACGTTGGTCAACATCAGTAACATTTGAGGGCAGACGAAGCTTTGTTTAGCTGCTAGCTTCGTACAAACATAATAATATACTACTAAGCTCTCAGCTCATCATAATCATGTTGCTATCCAATCCCTACAAATCCATTAGACCGAGTTCCCACACGTCTCTCCATAATAATTAATGTAAAGGTGTTTGGATGCTATTACACGGTTAATAGCATGAGTCGACACCTGACGATAGACCCCTTGTTTTCTGAGAACCTTGGAGGAAATAGAGAAAAATAAATTGTTTCTTTATATTAGCAGCCCTGTATCTAATACATGTCCCACTGCTGGGCTTGGGCCTCTTCTCATGATGAGAAGGGTTAGGCCATAGTCCTCAACGCTGGCCAAGTAAGGATTGGTAGAAAGTATGTGTCTATTGTTTCTTTATTCATAACTAATTTCAATAATTTTTTTTTGTTACTCGGTATAGATGTAGTTTTCTAATTGTGAAAGAATTGCAAAAATTGGTCGAATAGTTTTTGAGTTAAATCGTGCCAAAAACCAAACAAAATTCTTTGTTATATTGTTAAATTAGATTTAACGTCAATTTTCATTTGAAGAGTATGCTAAGCTCGTTACCCGCACTAAGGAAGCTTAAATAATCTCTACAAATCCATTACACTAAGTTCGCACACGTCTCATATGCAACAATTAAGATAAAGGTGCTTGGATGCTATTAAACGGTTAATAACATTGTGATAAGATGAGCCGACGGCACCAGTCGATGGTCTCCTTGTTCCTCGACGCTATTCTTGGAGAATAAAAATAAACTGGTTTCTTTACTTTAAGCTAGCTTCCCCCGGGCGGCTTCGACCACGTTATATCGCAAGAATAATAAAGCTTATGTTACTGGCAAAAAATATTATGTCGTTATCAGTATCGAGCAAAAAAACACATCTGTTGTATGGAGATGGATGGAGATTTAAGTATTTGTTGTTATAGCGGCACCAGTTTTTATACATCATCTTAGTAAATTTCAAAAGTCAAGCTATCACGCTTTATGAGATACAGCCTGGTGACAGACGGACAGCGAAGTCTAATAAGGTTCCGTTTTTATCCTTTAGGTACGAACCTAAAAACTCTTATTACTATCCATCCCTATACTATACGCAGTTTTTTAGTTAATAATGGACCGAACATCCAGAGCACCGGCTTTGACCACGTTATATCGCAAAAATAATCAAGCTTATATATAAAAAATATGCCAAAATAGTTAATTAAATATTCGACGACCGGTGTGGGTAGTGTACTTGCCTGCGACGCCGAGGTCGTGGGTTCGATGCCCACTTAAGACAAATCTTTGTGTGCATGAACATGGGGGTTTGTCTCAGTCTGGGTGTTTTTATGTATAATAAGTATGTATTTACAAAAGAAAAGTATATATGTATTAGTATCAGTTATTCTAGTACACATAGTAAACGCTCTGCTTAGTTTGGGACTAGATGGCGTTGTGTGTGAGTTGTGGAATATTTATTTATTTATATATTTATGTTGAAATGTTTTTGAGTTAAATAGTGACAAACCCATTAAAGAATCCTCTGTTGTTTTTGATGTAACGTTTATTATATAATTTTTATTTGAGCTAAACTTGTATTAACCACACCTCTTTGATCTGTTAACAAATCCCTACAAATCCATAACACCAAGTTTCTACAAGTCTCACGATAATAAAGGGGCTTCGATGCTGTTAAATGGTTATTAACATCGTGTCGAGGTAAGACAGCACCTGTCGATAACTCCTTGTTTCCTGGCGTTTTACTTGGAGTAAATAGACAGCGTCTTCAAAACTCTTTGAAAGCTTTTTTGTTGTTATTCTTCATCATTATATTTAGATGTTTGGTATTGATTACATTTAGAAAGTTTCTCTTTGTTGACTTGATATTCTTATTTGCAAGTCTGAAACACCGTGACGTAATTACGGAGAACTTTCTGTTACGCAATAAAGCTTCGACACCTGTCAATTTTCCTTGTGATTGTACAACACTCTTACTCTAAGGAATTTGGAACTAAGAAAAAACGATTTACTGCCTCGATGGTCTAGTGGTTAGCGTATGCGAGTTCTCGGGTTTGATGACCGGGTCGGGCAAAGTGATATTTGTAAACTTTCTATCAGGAAATTCTCAATAGCAACACGGAATTGGATTTATGCTCGGTGGATGGCGATAGGCTCAACCTCTATCACATGGGACCTAAATATAGCAGGGGAAGTGTGAGTGTTATACCCCTCTGCCACACTCTTCTGGGTAAAAAATGTTATGTTACTCGTATGTTAAACAGATTTATGATTTTTACAAATCTTCTATATACATATGGCCTGTTATGTAACCTCTAAGATCAGGGTAGTATTTTGATTGTTTGTATGAATATATGTAGGTAAGAATTATTGTCAATGAACCACGTGTGATAAAAGTTCAAGATAATATATTATAGTAAACTAAATAAATTCTAGCACCAAAATAAATAAATAAATAAATAACAAATAAATATTTCACAACTCACACACAACGCCATCTAGTCCCAAACTAAACAGAGCTAGTACTATGGGTACTAGAATAACTGATACTAATACATATATACTTTTCTTTTGTAAATACATACTTATTATACATAGAAACACCCAGACTAAGACAAACCCCCATGTTCATGCACACAAAGATTTGTCTTAAGTGGGAATCGAACCCACGACCTCGGCGTCGCAGTCGGGTACACTACCCACTCCGCCATCCTGGTCGTATAACTTTAACCAAATACACTTACTTCCCGATATCTGTCGAAAGCATGTCACTTGCATTCCCTCTTAGTGCAAGTAAAATATAGAAGTCCAATTCGAACATGACACTTGCAATTGAAAAGTCACGAGTCTCACAGTAAATTTTCAACCATAATCTTTCTTCAAATTATGAAATACGGGTGTTACTCACGTAATGTTGGTCTATTTAGTCGACCGCGGTTTCGCCTATACGTCTAGGCATTATCAAGAGAGTGCGATACGTCGCGCCTGAGTCGCAGCCAGTTTGCACTGGCTTGATAAAGCCTACACGTATAGGCGAAACCGCGGTCGACTAAATAGACCAACATTGCGTGAGTAACACCCGTATTTCATAATTTGAATAATGTTACAAACTCACGTCTGTTTTAATAAAAACATAATCTTTCTGTTAAGTATACTTCTCCACTTTTGTTTTTTCGCTGACTCCCATTAAGCAACCGAACTCTTGTATGAACTACGACTACTAGGTTTCTATGTGACAAAGAGCTAAGAAACTTGCACGTATTCCTCGTACGAATCGTAACAGCATGTTAATTATTTCGAAGTATATTGGAGGTGACGTGCGCTAAGTTTTATTACCTACTGAAAACTATATAATTCAGTCTAGTGTGCGACGAAGTTTATATTAGTTTTGGTTTGGAGTTCGTGTAACTATTTTTGGAAGATTTAGAATTAATGATTGTTGTTAGTTTGCTTACCTTGCTGCGAAGTTGAAAGTTGAGTCTTGAAGTAAGATTCGCTTGAAGTTAGCCAATTTTCAGATGAAAATAGCTCCTAATGTGAATTGTATCGACAAGAACGGTAAATAGATACTACAAAGACAAATGCATTCATGTTGATAAAATAAAAATATAATTTTGAAAGTAGGAGGTTTTCGTAGAAGAATAAATAGTATAAAATATAACTGACAGAGTACAACTTCATGCCCATAACTGTGGATAGAACTTCATAACAAAACGTGTTAAAATGCCTCAAAACTGCCCTCTTAACAAACACTTTCACACCCTTAACACACACATACACCCGCTTTTGTCAAGCACATTGTTTCCACTCAGTACCAGGTGTACTCCATGAATACCTAATCTTAATGGAGTATGAACATGTACAGATAAGGGCGAGAATAAATCATCGAATGAATGTTTTACCAACTCCCGAACTGTGGGAAGGAACAGATTGTAAAGTTTGTAAGAATGAAACGGTGTTTTATCGACGAGGAAATTCGAGCACTTAAGAACGTTTGAATCATACATTTTTTATATTGAAATCGGGCATTTGATTCAATATTGAGGACTAGATTTCAAATATTCTAATTCTTTGCTTTTATATGTCAAATTCTCTTCAGAAACTTAGCACGTAAACGGAACATGGAATTGCAAAGTAAGTATATCTACTTACTTTGCAATTCCATGTTCCGTTTACTCCTTTAATCGTCCTTGATTAAGACATCTTTTAAAATTTTTACCTCTTAAAACCTGTAAGCTTTGAAGCCTGTAAATTGCTCCTACTAGAGTAATAGCTCAAGCGCTGAGAAATAGACACCATTCGGATATCACGAAAACGAAATCATTTAGCAAAAAAACCCTATTAAATAATACTCTCTTTCTCGACATCACAAAACTGATCTTTGAACCAATAACCATAAAATACATTTTTTAATAGCACAGCAGAATTTCCCGGCAGATGTTTTCGTGGAACACCAAAATTGAACTTAAGTGCCTTAACTTAAAGTTGATAATTGTGTGTTGGAGGCTTCTGGGGAGAGCAGGCGCCAGCGTTTGTCACGTTTAAATATGATTTATGCAAGTAATTTAGTTAAGTACATATAGACATTACGAGCTGTGCGTGTCGGATAGATTAAAATGTTCGTCGCGATCCTTTTGTGGTCTTATATCCTTGTCTTACACTGCAATGAATTATGAGATACCTCAGACTGAGATATTATGACGTAGGTTGAAAGAGAGAGAGAGGAATCAGCACCTCTGTTTGTTAATTACATGATCGCAGTGATCATTCTAGTTATATAATTTGATTGCGCTGTGAACGTCATAATTGGAAATTAATCTAAACATAAAATTAAATGCGTAAAAACTTCCGCTACTTTATGAAATTAAATATATTTGTGTAATATAGCAAGTAGCGATAGCCAAGTGGGAGACCGTAGGACTGCTAAGCCAAATGTCTCGGGTTCGAACCCACGGCACGCACCTCTGTCAATAAATCGTGAAGATTCGTCTGATCGAAGATATGTGTGTATTTGTCGTATAAATTATCGCTTGCTAACGGTGAAGGAAAACATCGTGAGGCAACTTGCATGCCTGAGAGTGGCTAAAAGTGCTCGAGGGTGTGTGAAGTCTACCAATCCGCACTTGGCCTGCTCATCATGAGAAGAGGCTCGAGCCTAGCAGTGGGACATGTATTAGATACAAGGCTGCTATTATTATATATTATTTATCGTGTAATATTAATGATAAATGATCATTTATACATCGCGTGAGACCTTGCTGCATAATACGGTTTGTGATAATCTTGGATCGAAGAAGCCGACGTAGTAATATCAGTTAACTGAAGGCTGTCAGTATTTTAGTTGGAAAAATAAATTGCTATAAAAATTAGGCGAAGCCGGTTATTATCTACTCATAAGACTTTAGACGATAACTTATATTTTCTTGGATTTGGTGTTTGAGTGTTTTGTAACCACATTTTCGCCGTGTGAACATTCACTTTTACAATGAATTCATAAATTAATATAAATATCTCATAACTTACACACCGTTGTGTGTAAGTTATGAGATATTTATATTAAATTATCTAGTCCCAAACTAACTAGAGCTTGTACTATGAGTACTAGAATAACTGATACTAAAACATATATACTTCTCTTTTGTAAATACATACTTATTATACATAGAAACACCCAGAGTCCCAGACAAACCCTCATGTTCATACACACAAAAAAATGTCTTAAGCGGGCAGGTACTACCCATTCCGCCATCCTTTTGTCAAATGTATTAATGTCATGCAACTAGTTTCGAAATATAAATGAGGTTCTATAAATTACATGAACGATTTAGATGAATGCTGTATTGGAGCTTTAGGAGGTGTTTCATATCTATCTCTATTCTTGTTTGAATATCTTCATCTCAATTCCTCGCCGCAATTTCCCGAGATGATGCAAGGCGTCATTTATCTCAGTTTGCGAGGAAATCTCTTGGATTGTGATACACGGTACAATGGCGCTAGACTAGTACTGTCGCCGCGTCTATTTTCGTCGACAATGCCTTCGGGTGCGACGTAGCCACTACGTATAAAATTTCCATACGCGGAGTTCAAGGCTGTCTGCGATATAAGTTATAAGAATTAGCGGTTATGATGTTCTCATTAAGAATATTATTTTAATTATAGAACAGAATTTTTCATTTTTCTTACTTTTCTTTACATTTATATTGAATGAAATCCGTAGATAAATTGCTTGAAAATATGGTTTTGTTTTCGTCACTGTAGAAATACTACAATAAAAAATATATATAGTATATACACATGTCTTTTTAGAAGACTTCTTTGACACGGTATTAATTGCACTATTTTGTAAAAAGTGTCAAATATACACCTTTAAATGGTGTTTTAATGGCATGCAGTAATAACCCTTATAAATGCCGGATACACACACGCCTGGCAAACGAAGACCAACGAACGCTTTCGTAGATTCCTGTTTGGAGTACTTTGGACAGCTAAGCGGACGCCATCGATCGTTCGTTGCGTGGCCGTAAAATCAAAGTATTCGTTAGCGTACGCTAAGCCATTCGAAATAGCACCCGAAAAACCGTTCGCTGGCCTTCGTTCGTAAGGTGTGTACCCGGCATGACGCCTGATTGCAATCAGTTCATCACTTGCACCAAAAAAAGTGACTCACCACCCGCCTCGCCTGGAAAACTCTTCAGTGATCACGTGACCGTGCCGTGACGTCAACGTGCGCGCATCGTGCGAACACTATTGACACAACACATTACTATGCGCATTCTATTACATTATTCATTTGTTACGTCTTTGACCATTATCTACAAAAAATATTTTCACTATAGGGAAAACAATATAATGATATACCTAATTTTCCAATTTTTTTGTTAAGCACATGTTGTTGACGAGTGCGCATTTGCATTAATCGAATGTGAATTGAATGCAATTGTTTTATTACCTATAATTTCGTCAATAGCATTTGGATTTATACATTGTTATTGACCAAATTCATTGATAAATGATGAATTCAGAAAGCCGAAATTGAATCATAACTGAATGTTTCGGTCGCAATCAAATTACCATTCTCCGAGTAGAGGCTTCACTATTTCATGAATAAGTAAAATAAAAAGCAAGAATTGATACAACAAAAATATTATTATACCCAATTCAGTATGTAGGTACTATTAATAAAATCGTAAATTGGTCAATATCTGTCCCTTCGCACTTCAAAATAATGGTTATGTTGGGAGCCGAAATGTTAGAACATCCGCAGTGCGTAGTCAGAACAGCTCATTAGACCCTTTAAAATACGGTACGTCCGTCGTCCCTATGGTAATGAGCCACCTGCTAACACGCTGTTGACTAAAATATTGCCAATATCGAACGTTATTAGGGCTGAATATGTGCTCGCTTCACTCAAAAATAATGAATGTTTAAAAGACAATCCGCGCCGACCTTATTTCCTTAACCTAGACAAACTTTATTTTTATTGCGGCCAGTAACATCATGAACAATATTTAATTTCTGAAATATACGAACTATTTACTTCTAAAACTGAAATTCTTAGTGGCCAGACCAATCTGGCGTTCGAAAAAAGAACACAATTTGCCCGCCAAAAATGATTAACGCCGACATCTTGCAAGCAATATACCACGAAACCGACACGGCACGGTTCTTTATTTATTTCCTCTTACAACTTACTTAAGGGTGGAGCTAATGATGTATTGCGGTAATATATGGCGATTAACTTGCAGTTTTTGGCCGGCCCCCAGTGCAAGTGCAAGGATGTGCTGAAATGAATGCTGGGTTCGCACGCGATCGTATTTTGTCCAGGATTAAGTGGCCGTGTAGTGATAGATTCCTTCAGTGGCTTCTGTGGTTTAGAATGCTACGATTTATTTGGTGGCTTGAAGAAGTAGATATCTTCAGTCTAGAGTGGTCTCACATCAATCTATGGTGAATAAAATATATCGTAAAGATATTTTTTGTAGGTAGGATAATTACGAAGGAAACTTAAACATTAAAAAAAAGAACGGCTCCCGCATTATTAATAACTTCTATATCGCTGGAGTATTTACAAACATACATTTCACACACACAAAGCACCCAGATTCAGAATAAATCTTTGCGAATCACACAAAGATTTGTCCCGTGTGGGAGATTGAACCCACAACACCAGCGTGATTGAAAGCGGCGAGGCGGCCGCTTTAACCACTGCGCCAACCGTGCACTCTACTCAACTTTAGTGTTATACTGTAGTTATGGTCTTATTCTAAAATGCAACTATCACCTTAATTATGGTCAGTTATGTCACCATTGACAATTAAACAATTTTTAGTCCATTTTAAGTAATTTATTTTCGTTATTGTTGAAAAAACATTGAAAAAAATACTAGGAAGGAAATCACAGTATAAAATGCACCTGGATATATTTTGCTCGACTAACGGCCCATTCCATTTTTATGAATATTTTTTGAATAGCTCGTATTGCGGTTCGAATAAATTGTTCACGAAACAAAGCGGCCTAGCGTAGACAAAAAAATGCAATACTTTTTTTACAAAACAAACCTATAAATGAAGGATTGATGGTTTTGTATACATGTTATGCCTTGACGCGTTACCGTTAATACCCCTTATATGAAGCTCAAAAAGTTAATCGTAAATCAGAGACAATTAAAACCAATAACAGAACAATACTCCGATATAATTCTATTCTATAGATAGGTACACATAACTTGGCACAAGAGGATTTTCAGTGTTGTTGCCATTCAATGAGATTAATCAATACCGGCCATTGCAATTACCCGTTAATTCCAACGAAAGCCTAACACAATGACAGCAAGGGGTGACCGAAAATCAATCACGTGGATGAGCCCTTAGGCGATCCTAACTTTTTCTTCTGTCTGTTGTCAACGCATAAAAAGTACTCAGTTTCCAATTAACGATATAGAGATTTTCCACGTCGTCGGTTGTAATCCGAACCAGCTGTAATGGAGCGAAAAAAACCACTTGACTTTTGCATCGAAATTACTTTTTCGGTGTGGAGTGTGCGTTGGGCTTAATTTAATTCAAACCGTTTCGTAATAACTGTGAGGAACTAGTAACTAACTTTTTTCAAGTTTGGAATTTGTGGGTTCTTGTTTTAGAATCATTACGATTTTCATGTATTGTGTATATTTTGTAATTTATTTGATCGAAATACTATGAAAATTATAAGTACTAAGCTGACAGCAACGACTCTGTATATCAAATTGTTTATGGTAGCAAATGCTAGCTTAGTAGTGGTTGCTTAATAGGGTAATTCCAAGTGAAGTACTATTTAGTACCGAGTTTAATCTATTGAGACTCCACTGACACACACTAAAATGTCACAACATTTACAGTCACTAGTTAATTTTCATCCCGACACTTGGCCGTATAGAAACTCTTTGTCCTTCTGATGTGTTTGCCTCATTAGTGACTTATTCGAATGTATTCCACATTCGAATTTCAAATGTTTGCTATGTTAATGTTAACTTGTGTGGCAAATACGTCATAGTGATGCTCATTTGTTAATTCAAACGTTTATATGAATGATTTTATATTAATTTTATTAACGAATTTTGCTCTTGGTTTTAGATAAAGTATGCGTAGGAATTCTGTTCTATTGTATTAAAAATCACCAGGCTCACGTATTACTGATAAGTTTCCAAGAGGTTAATTTCCAAAGAATATAGTTTTGGTATTAGTCCGAAGGTGTTTTCATTACCATTTAGAATTGTTAGTACCCAGCCAGATACCTAAGCGGATTTGCATTTACGAGCCAGACACGCGGTTCTAGAATACGAAATTCAAATCTCGTTTTAATTTTTCCACCCATAAACGGTTTCAATCCACCGAGTACTTAAATGTGCCCGATGGTAATGTTCCACCATGTCTAGGGTTCTCAGCGTGTCCGCCATTTTAATCACAATCATTTAGCAGATGCGCTATTTGTATGCAATATTCGAACTCGGAACGCGATAAAAATAGGACATTTTAATTAAAGAATAATAATGGCTGGCTTTATTTTATGCCAGTTTTTTTATCTTTAAAAAGACCTGATTTTGAAAAGTGAAAAAGTGAATCAGTAAAGCACCTTTACGTATATATATTTATATTCTCAATATTATAAGCTTTTCTATTCAATGTTCGTTTTGTATCTAAAACTGGTTTGGTTGATTAACAATGAAGTTTTTAATTCATTTAAACAGAGTTGCCAGTAATCATACCTACCTGGGAAAAATAAATGTCAGTTTTGATAACAATAGCTATTATTTAGTATTGTCCACTATATATGACACATGGTGTGCTTATCATAAAGGCTGCGCAAAAACAAAAGGATTGAAAATAAAACCTTTCTCAATTCACACAGATGTCAGCATATATATACTACCTTTGTTGTATATTTGTACAAGTGGCTACCCCTTAACTAAAACAATATTATGTGTGATCTTTAGACTCGTGTTTGTTTAGTTGTATCTATTCAAAATTAATATTATACATTCCGAGTCATTAACTTTATATTAAGTCAAATACGTAAATGGTATAAATATTAATTATTACGATGAGAATTTTTTAGGATTAGGATCTTAATTTCATATTTAATTTCATTTAGGAAACTCTTCTTCATTTGATTAGGCACCTACTAAAAGAAATAAATAATACTGAAAGTGGTGGTTAGACCACTTATTCTAAATTACTATAAACCTACATGGTCGATGGTCTAGTGGTAAGCGTATACGCCTCTGATCGCGAGGTCTTGGGTTCGATTCCCGGGTCGGGGAAAGTGTTATTTGGGAACTTTCCGTCAGGAAATTCACAATAGCAGCACGGAGTTGAAATGGTGACCGGTGGATAGCGATAGGCTCACCCCCTATACCATATGCACCCCCCATATGACCTAAACATAACAGGTGAAATATGGGTGTTGTTTCTACCATACCCTTTTTGGTAATATAGGCGTGATGTTGTGTTATAAGCTTACATGACACTGTTAAGTATTTTATCAATTTTTTGCTCACTCTCAGTCCAAACTTTAGTTATAGGCTGACCGTTTAACTGAGTCCTCGCAATATTAATAACAATGTCAATCTGTGTATGCAACAGTTAACACATGCGATCGCTACCCATGTAGTGAACGAAATGAACAATTACATAAATTTGCCCACCACCTGTCTCAGTCCCCTTTGTCGCCATACCCCTGCGCCCCTGTACCGCGCAGGCGAGGACTCAGTTAAACGGCCTATAGGCAGTAGTAGTAGTTGTAGTTTGATTTCATTAATCGTTAGACTCTTTACTCATTAGGCGGCGCGGCACCGGTATGGTACTTATTTATTTATTTAATTCTTTATTGTAACTATAAGACAAAGAAATAAACATATTACAGTACAGTATACAAGAGACGAGCTTAACTCAGTGCTTGAGTTCCTGCAAACCTAGACCTGGTAAAATATTTTCATAAAAAATATACCGGAGAATTTTACCATTTCGATACCGCGCCGACTAATGAGTTAAGAGCCTTATCATCTTAATTTACAGGACAATTGAAAAGTCTAGACGAAAACAAGTATATTTCGAGCTCCAGAGCAATAATTATTATCAGTCCAAGCGGTGCTTATCCAATATTGTTACGGGGCTGCTGGAGCGAGAGACGCCTTTTACATTTAATAGAGATTCGAATCTCTACGAGTGCACACTTATAATAATTTCATTACTCTGAGTAACCGTCATACTTTAAATGGCGACAAACCTGTGGAATATTTCTGTAAATAAGATTAAAGATAAATTGTTTAAGTGTTATAACTATAAAAATTACCGTGCTATTATTTTTCATGTTTGAATTTAAACGAAATTCTGTTAACCTTCTCTTTTTAGTGTCTTTTAGCCCAAACGAAAAATATCTGAACAATTTAATCTGAAATTGAGTTATGTGGTAATTTTTTTATGTAAAATATTGCTTCGTTGGTCTAGTTGTTAGTGTATGCGGCGCCTCTCACCGCGAGGTGTCGTCTTGGGTTCAATTGCCGGGTCGCAACAAAGTTTTATTTTTTATATTTAGCAGCATGAAGCTGGGTTTGTGCCCGGTGGATGGCGATAGGTTATACCTATCCCATGGGACCTAAATATAACAGGTGAAATGTGGGTGTTATACCACTCTGACACACCCTCTGGGTAATATAGTCGGCATTCATAGCGGTATAGATTTTAAAAAGTGCAATTTAATCTACGACTAAGATAGAAACGCTTAAACATACATTCATCTAGTACATTAGTAATGGCCACAAAAATTTACAACAAGCTAACGGAAAATCTCAAAAATGAAGATAAGCCTCACATATTAATAAAAAACCTAAAGGAACTATTAGAGAGTAAAGGATATTATAATATTAATGAATATCTGTATAATAAGACTCTAAAATAAAATATTAGTACTATTTAAATTAAATAAAACATACATAAAATATAAAGTTTGTTTATAAAAGATATGCCATCCCCTCTCTTAAGTTACTTTGCCCGACAGGGTCCACAAAGATCTGTATCACTATTTTGTAAGACCTTTAAACACTGTGGAATGCAATAAATAGGTATATTGAGTATTGAGTATTGAAACTTAAAGACCAGGCATTTCTTAGATTTTCTTCCTACCAGAATTGAAATAAGTTTGAATATCTAAATAAATTAAGTCTGGGCACAACAACAATAACACTCTAAATCCGAACCATCTAATAAGATTCAGTCCTAAATGTCATCCTCAATTACTCGCGCATTGGTCTCCAGGGCCATTACCAAGATGGCTGACTTCTTCGCAACACGCGAGCTCTCGTGTCTCTCTACATGCTACAGATTGATCCGGGGCTGCTCGGGTCATTAAGGAGAAAGGTTCTGAGGATTAGCTTGGGGCACTGGAAAACACGCAGGAGTAATCTAGATGACACCCCTCGTTTGCAAGCTGATACATTTGCTGGGAAAAACAAAGCGACAGTTACAAAAAGTAAAATTATTTCGAATTTCTATAATATTCAAATTCAAATTTCGAAATTCAGATCATTTATTTTCATAGGCCCCAGGAGGCACTTGAACATTATACTTAGTGCCTTATCATACTAGCGGATTGCGAGCGGATTCAAAGCGGAGCGGGTACGCAGCGGAGACGTCGCGGACGCGTGGCGAATACGCTACGTTTTCGTCGCGTGTTTGTAGCGAATTTACGACGTACAATACACTCAGTAACAAAATTGATTCCGACGAGGAAACACTGCTGTTGGCTTTGTTACTTCGGAAACGCCGGCGACGAAAACGAAAGCATCGACGAATTTGGGAAGATCCATTATCAATTAATCGAATGGAAGAGAGCGACTAATTTGTGTTGTTTTGCAAACGATTAAAAAATAATCCTAAATATATTGTTCCTACCTACCATAAAACAAACATAAAATATTTAAGCAAGATAAAATCCCACAAGAATCCGTTATGATGCAAAATGATTTGACATTTGAAAAAAAATATTTTATTAAGTTGGTTGGCTGGCGTTTGTACGAGACAGTACAAAATGGCGTCCACGCCGCGCGTCCGCAACGAATTCGCTGCGAATGCGCGGCGTGTTCGTTGCGCGCCCGCAACGAATCCGTTGCGCGCCCGCTCCGCTTTGAATCCGCTCGTAATCCGCTAGTATGATAAGGCCCGAAGTCTGTTTAAAAGTCTGATAGTCGATTAAATTTGAACTTTTTCTTTATTAACTCTTGAATACTATCGTTCGACCGTTACTGTTTGCCTGGCGTTAAAACGTTCGATATTTGAAAGATGTCGTTCGACGACCGGTTGAATGAATGACATTTATAATGGTGTTGCCAGGAAAATGCCAACAGTGGTATTCATAATAATAATAAAAATAATTAAAATAATTTAATCTCGATAAACATCTTAAGAGACTCGCGTTGGGTAGCTGGATCAAGGGTCTGATGCAGAAGGCGGTGCTACTCGACACGGCACGGATTGTGAGGAGGTTCCTCTCTCTAGAGCCCTAACCACCGGTAGCTTAGTCCCTGCATCCGATACCGGTGGGGTACTATTTTTTATATTTTTAAATATTTTTTAGTACTTTATATTTAAAAATGTAAATTTTTTTATATTTTTAAATGTACTTTACTTTTATAATTTATATTTAAACATGTAAAAAATGAGAAAAAGAATAAATGAGTAAATAAAATAATTAAAAAAACATACACGTTGACTTGAGAACCTCCTCCTTTTTCTTTGTCGGTTAAAAATATCAAAACCATGTATCGCATCTGCCTACCCAAATAGATTGATATGAATTCCGCAGGTCATTAGGGTGAAAGGTTCAGAGGATTACCGTAGGGCCGTGGGGTACTGAAATATACCCACATGTAATGTGTGATATTTTTAGCACGGAGGTGTTTTTTACCCGTCTGGCAAGGGATAATTGGTTGTTTGGGTGAAAGGAATACCTGTTTATAGACGGGTGTTCACGAAGCAACTATAGTTAGTTAGTTTTCTCGATAGATGGCGTTAGCGTCGAATTAGATCGCGCTAACGAAATGTTACACACTTTTAGTAGGGCAAATCATCCGTGGAACTAATAAATGAATCTTGTACAGATCAGAACTCTATTTTGTTGTTTTATTTTCAACCATATATGTGTTCACATAAGATCAACGGAGTATCTATTAGTTCGGTACCAAACAACGGGTAAATTGGTGTCGGATTACTGTCGAACATTGTTATTTCTAAACAGTAAACTCTCTTAGTATTAGAGGTTCGAGATGTTGACCACCCTGACTGACTGCAGCATATAAAACCATTTTTCCTAAGTATTTTCCAGATAAATTGATTAAAACTGGATAAACTTAAAGTACCTAACTAATCGCCGCACATAAGTACTTTACGTAGAAAAAAAAAAGATATTTTTAATAAATATTAGACCTTTTTTTTAGTAAATAAAATTTGAAGTGGTGATAATCACATGAATAGCAGCTTTTGTCTCGTGGTGTGTAGTAATGACGTAAAATAATCGCAAAATAATTAAAATAAGTAATGTTATAAGCTCCATGAACGAAAGTTAAGCATCAAAGCGCCTTAAGGGGAAACAACCGGTATGGAATTCTCATACAAAATGAGTATGGTTGTATATTTTACATTTTTCATCACAATGTTATAATTTTTGCACAGCCAATTTAAAACATGATTATCTATGTTCCTTCGATTTCAAATTATCTTTAGTCTGCCTTTTTTAAAAATTATAGGCATCCAAACATCCGCAGTTTTGAACTGCCAGACAAATGCTACTTTTTCAGTATTATACAACAGATTATTAGAATTTTTAGAACGAATGAACCTTGTAAATGTAATTAACTTTCTATTTTATGAATAATTTTCATCAAAATATCTCTCTTTAAAGCTGTTTAAGCGCTAGGAAAATTAACGTGAGACAATTTTAATTTTATTTTAAGGATCACCTGGTACCTAAAAATTGCTACCATAGTACGACTTATCAATCCCTTCAAAATATGTCTATCTTCTTTTCTCATTCATTAAAAGTATTTATAATGTTGCAATATAAAGTGAAATACACTGTACTCTTTGAGAAAACTTTTACCATTAGAATATAACGTCACATAGGAACCACCTAGACACATTTCAAAGCCTGGGTAATTCAACAGACAAAGTTATACGAATCTCCAAGGCTTGGTGACCTAAAAACATTATACACAGTTGACTCACTTTACGTCCGTGATTTGCATATCGTGAATACTACCAACATACTACCGACTACCAACTTCTGTAAACGAATTTCTTTGACGCCAGTTAAGTAATAAATGTTTTAATTGTTAGCCTCCAAGACAATTAAGTTGTAGATTTCTTCCAAACTTTTCTTACATAATAAGATCTTGTTTATATTTTTGTCTTGTTTCTTCTACAGATACCTATAAAACTTAAGGAACTGTCTGAATTAGACTCGCTATATTTTTTTTGTTTGCATTACTTACATAACATTACTCAAATCAGATATGGCTATAATGAAATCGAGAAATAGCTGCTACAAAGAATCGATATTATACGTTCTGCACCTTAATTCTAAATAAATTATATATATAAAACCAATATCAGACTGATTAACACAGTTATAATATAAAATATAAATTAACCTATCTTTATTTACAGAAAAATATATTTATATGTTGGATCTTATATTAACCTAGTCTAATAACTTAATCTAAAATTAATAAGTCACTGTCAGAAGGCCTCGTTCCCAAAATGCTGGCAGCATTACCGTTGTATTGCGATACTAAGTCGCTGGCCGAAATATAAGCCAACATTTCAAGAACGAGTTGCCTCAGTTAGACGAACTGACAACTCTTTGTACAGACTTATTAGTGCTACGGTTCCAAGGCCCTAATTTTTTGATCGCAAAACGTGCAAACACTTGATAGCAATCAAGCGAGCTAAATTCGCGCCTCTTGATGCACTCAATTAATACTATTTAAGAAAATAATCATTTCAAAACCTACGCCAATTTATAAATGACTTCAAAGGAAAGAGAAATGAAGTATTTTATAAATAGCACTAATCTACACAACTCTACATCGGTATGCATAGATAGCATGACTTATACGATATTGTCTTCAGCATGCACTTACATACACACAAGTCCGCGTGTATTTAAGTAGTATTATATAATAGGCTGTTAAGAGCACGTGTGAACGATGTACGACACGCTCCGAAGCCTTACAGTTGTACGAACAAGATTGTGTGTGAGGGCCACAGTAAAGAACTCATGACTAAGACCCGTTGTTTATCGTATCACTTTGAAATTGTTATGTAAAAGTGTCAAATGATTGTACTTCGTCGTTTATGCATAACAAACAATACATACAAAACCCAAATTCGAACCTTAAGTCAATTTTATAGACAACGTCAATCGAATTGTTAATTGATACAAACACAAATAAGGGTTAAAAATGTTTATCTAATTATATGTTTTAAATCAACACATTATTCACCATTCCATCGATGTTCTTTATCAGCAAGTCTACAACCTGATCTGTGTTAAATCAATTGGCATAATTAGTTTTAAATACGACTATTAATCAAATAGGAACGTCATCGCTTGTAATTTTATTCTAAAATATATACTAGCTTCAAATATTTAAAGCATTCTGGTATTAACTGTAATTTGGAACTGATTTTAAATAACTTATGAATGTATGCAATTTAAAGTATATTAATTTAATGGTTAGTCCGCAGACCGATTAATTAGCAATGAATAATTTATATTGAAGTGGTCAAGTTAGATGGGCAACTGTCTGGACATACGATTATATGGATCATTCTACGCAGGATATTTACTACTGTAAAAATGGTAGACCTATTCTGAAAAGCAATTACAGAATAGGCCTCAATTTTTTTAAGGTCGGTTTAGTGCTCGACCGACCGTCGGTGCGCACATCAGGCACGTTATCATTTTTAGGCAAATTCAGCAATATACGCGTGCGTACGGTCGGTCAAGCACTGAACGATGTATGGATCTTCTTACAAATGACAAGCGCGACCGATGCGACGTACGCACTGAGGCACGTGGTGACGAGACGTTCACTGATACGGCCTAAAATCTAGGAATAAAGTAAATAACTGACTTCAAAAGACTTTTGCAATTAAATTTCTAATTAATTTATATATAGCATTTAGCTATGCTTAGCAATCTAATACTAAGGACAGTCGAAACAATTTTTGCACTTAAAGCGGGATTTGAATCCGCTTCAAGCCCAAAACATTTTTCGACTGTTGTATCTCCCGATGTATTATCATAGTTGAAATTTGGTTCTTTTCTATAGCCGAACCATTCTATCTTCAAATCTATAATAATCACGATAACATTACCCAATGAAAAAAAAGCACATTCTTTTGTTTTACATGGTTTCCTATTACCATACTGTTTCCCTGCGTTGTGTGCGATATGTTAGCTAAAACGTCCATTCATCATGCGAGAGCTGATCTCTGCGTGGATCTGGTAGATTTATGACGCGATATGACGTGCCTGAATGCCCGATCGGAGTACGGGGACCGTCTCGTGGAAGATTTTTGATATGAGTAAACAAAGGATTTGGGGTTAGAGAAAGGCTCTTGGGGAAATGGAAATGCTATTTTATTTAGTTGAGAATAATAATTTAGGTAATTTAGGTATTTGAATGAGTATTTGCGTATATCGGTATAACCCGTTTGCTTTAAGATGGCCAAATTTTGTTGTCCCGCTTTTGCATATTTCACCTCTTGTTAGCTCCTAACATGTCAAAAATAACACCGTCAAAAAAGTTAAAAGTGGTTTATAGAGCTAAGGTATGGAGAAGTCCTCCCACCGCGAGGTTTCAGGTTCGATTCCCGGGTGGGGCAATGTGTTAATTATCAACTTTCCGTCAAGCAATTTACAATAGCGGAGTTGGAATAGTGCACGGTGGATGGCGATAGGCTCACCCCCTATGTCATGGGACCTAAACATAACAGGTGAAATGTAGGTGTTGTACAGCTCTGCCACACCCGTCTCGGTAATATACGTGCGATGTTATGTTATTTTAGGCATGGAAAAGTCGAAATCGGCCACACTTGGCCAAAACAAAGCGAATGCGTATAAACACAAAATTAACTGTTTGTTATTTAACACGTTTTCAGTGTCAAATACTGATATAAAAAAAAAATCTAAGTCCCGGTTATTCAAATCATTGTAATTAGTATAATTTAATTTTACTTACAATTTATTTTTATATCATTTGTTTGAATATTTTGACGTGTTCAAGCGCCTCCTGGCGCCTATGAAAATAAATGATTTGAATTTGAATTTGAATTTATATATAAAATAATAATATACTTACTTAAAAGGATCCGCAGGCCCTAAGCCATGATGACTCAATTTTTTTACTTGAATTTGTATGACTTGTCATCCACCCTAACCGGACGGACATACCAAAATCAAATGAATAAAAAATATAAATATTATTCATCATACTAAGTTGAAACCACGTGTTCAGTGATCATTTCAAAGTACCAATTGTACCAGGAATTGTGAAATGACGCACTCTGGCGGATAGGCAGAGATTTTTCTGCAATGATGTCGGTTATATGTAAATGATTTGATTCATAACTCGTGGGAAATGAGGATGGTAAGTTTATGTGGTTATATGTGCTACAGTGCTAAGTATGGTCCGCAAAGAAAACTTGATTTTAACAAAGAATAATGTATACCCGGATATCGACTTGCATGTGGTGAAAGTTCTGTTAGATTATTTAAACAAATTTTATTCTACAGATACGATAGATTTTTATTAAATATGTTTGTTTTGTATCAGCTGTTATCCATAAATGTTTCAGTTTTGTATGAATGCCAAATGAATTTAACTAACGTCTTGATTTTTAATTGTTACAGGTACTCATCGAAAATAAGTCAAAAGCTTGTGAAAAATGGCGTGAATGGTTACTGACATAAATTTACAAAAAAAACCGACCTCAATTACAAAAATGCACTAAAAAGTAAAAATACATTTAATGTGTCGCCTCATCTGTGTATAACTTGAAAGAATACAGTACACGGCCTTAAGGTGCCTATATTTAAAGATGCCTTTGTTTTTCCCGTACTCCTAACCATACAGGAGTTGCAACTTCCATCATCAGCTCAGCAACATGAAATGCTGACTGCTAGATGCAAATATCCAAGTAACTTTAGATAATCTAAAAAAGCAATATTTAAAGCAGAAAAATTGCAAAGAAGCATTTGAAATTTGAGGGTTGACCGCGATTTATCTAGGATCTCGTCATCAGATCGTGACTTGATAGAAATGGGACCACATGATAAGTATACCCTTTTAAGCAAAGAAAATAACTTCTCAAATCGGTTCAGGCGTCTTCGAGTAATCAGCGAACCTACATAAAAAATTGAGAACGGATTGAGAATCTCCTCCTTTTGTTTGAAGTTGGCTAATAATACTATTGTTTGCTGACCATACACATCGAACGAACGAGTAGGTTAAATAAAGGGCTTCTCAGAAAAGTCTTCTAAAAGGTGATGATGACTTGAAGTTTACAGAACTGTTGTCTTTGACTGTTCATAGAAAAGGGGCCCTTGGTAAATATAGCTATGAGCGACATGAAGAATTTAGATCTAATGTCTTGCTTGACGGATCTATTAACGAAAACCTGTTAGGCATAGATAATTTTTTAACGTTTATCTTATAGCATGCGTTCGCTTAGGTAGGATTTCGGAAAAATAATAAAAAAATATCTTTATGAAGGATTCTGTACGTTGATATTCGTGTAATACATAAGAAATTCACTACGCATGTGTGTAAAAACGTAACCTACGGCTAGTCTTGTATGTATATTTACATTGTTAAACGAATGTATAAAAAAAACATATAACATTATTATGTAACGAGATGCAATAATAGCCAATGTGAATGTATCAAATGATTGTTAGTGATTCATTGTTTATGATAAACAACAATCACGGTTCAATTCTCGGTGGGGTCAAGGGAAATTATTGAGTAATGTCAATTGACTCAGAGGCAATCATACTGACTCTAACTAACACGCCTAGTTAGAGATTCTAAGTAATTCCCTTCAACTTAGTAATGTCTTAATAGGTATTTGAGATAAGTAGATATCGATTTACAAGGTATTTTTACTAATTTGTTAACTTTCATTAGTAAAGGATGGTGAAGGTTAGTTTGACAGAGGTGTATTACACTCACATTTCATCTCTTATCTTTAGATTACAGGTGATAAGGGGTGAGCCCATAGCCATCCAGCGGATCCACAATTCAAACTCTGTGCTGCTATAAGAAGGATTTCGTGACGGCATAATCCCAAATAATTATTTTGCTCGACCCAAAAAATAAACTTGAGACCTCGCTGTAAGCGGCGCCACACACACTAACCACTAGACCAACGACGCAGTTTTATCCATCAGGCCATCTTAGGAAATCTTTGAAAAACAGAGAAAACTAATACGACTAAGGGCCAATTTCGCCAACGTGCTAAGCTCAAATTTAACGTTATGATATATCTCTCTGTTCCGGGCAAACATTGAAGGAAAGAGAGAGAGATGGAAAGACGATTTTAATAAAACCATTGATAAATAAGTCATGTGAAATCGGGACTAAACGCTTTCACAATAAAATCGTCAACATAGAAATTACTTACAAGATGTATACAGCGACTCTCGCAACTACCAGAGTGATGTCATCATCTCGTAAATGAGTATGCACAACATTTTGTCTAGAACTACGGACTAGACAAAGTCTACATGTCTATGTGTACTATCCTCATATAAATAGATTAACAGCAAACAAAGTCTTAATTCGTGTACTTAGTTTTACAGGATGTATGAATTGAAACCCTTCTGATTTTAAACGTGGTTTGCGTTTATTTCCACTGTTTATGTTTTTTACAAAACTAAATTTTACACATTTTTCGAACAATTTGAAATTCTACGAAAGAATAGAAAATCTCAACATTATATTTGTTCGGAAAAGAAAAAAAAACACTAAAAAAATACCGGTATAAATGAACACTAGCCTTGTCCAGATTCTGTGGTTTCAATAAATGTCACTATCTACCCCGTACATTATATTATTATGCTTGGAACTCTTAATTCAGTCCATTGTTACGTTGATACAATATTCCTTTAACTATAAAATATCACCATCACTCATAGTATGAATGATCGAATGACGTATTTCCAAGGATATCTTCTCCTGGTATTTCCATAAACAATTTGCAAATTCCTTTCCCATGACCATCTCAACATCCTTAAACCGTTTCGTCAAGGATAAACCGTTGTATATGTATGTTCAAAATATATTAATAACGTTTTTTCCTGGAACGATCGATGTTACGTAAAACAAAAGTATCGTGCGAAGGTTATTATGACTCATGCTGTTCAGAAATTGGGGCATTTCTACACGTACACCCTCATCCAGCTATACATTTCCAGTATAAAATGGTCTAGCATTTTATGGGATTCCCGTACATTGCGAGACTAGCTTGTAAAGGACATAGATTACAGTGTAGCCGTATGTACACGTTATGCCTAGGTGGAGTTATTTGCGTCTGACTAATATAGAACGTATACTAATTTACAGCTATTATTACTTTTTAGTGGTGGTGCCGAACCTTGAACTCTGTGAGTCATGCCTGGCAGGCTTTGTAACCGTTACGAAATTGCGATAGCTATAGGGTTTCTATTTATATGATTGGATATGACCTACGGTAAAAATTATAGGCTATATTTAATCGTGAATCATAGCTACTGTTATTTTTTTGTGTAGACGGGCGAAAAGGCAATAAGGATTAAGTGGTACGCCGATAGCAGCTATTCATAGTTCGTTAAGGTGACGTCATCGTTTACCCCCATGCCTGTTAAATACAATTGATGATTAGTTTGCCATATGCGTGTAAACGTCAGTCATTTTCATTTTGGTCTTGTGTTCTTAAACTGTAAAGCTATTAATTGTTCAATAACTGACATAATACTGGTTAATACACGTTATAGACTTTCCTGAATACTGCAATACTGCGAAAGTCTATCAGACATAAGATTTTACATGTTAAAGAGAATAACAATTTCTAATACGTGTCCATTTTCTACCAGTGGGAAACCCCCGGGAGTTTAGAGCAAATGTTTCTGTACCGTCGAACGGAGGTTATGCCTGAATATACAATCACTACACTACAACTGTTTTATTTTAGCAAATAACACGAAAATCTTCAGAGCCTTTATGATTACGGCTAGTTTGGTCTTATTCTTATTGTTTTTATTGGCACAAAAAACATTAAAATCTAACATTAAGGCCCTAAAAGCTCGTTAGTATATAACAGTTCAATGCTAAGCTCATCAACTTTTTATATTTTTTTTGCAATTTCGCCATTTGTTGCTACATAAAAATGACTTATACTCCAGTAAATAGCTAAAGCTATTTGCATGTATTAGGCGCTCGTGAGTCGCGGCACGCAACTCAGACACGCACGACTGAAATAAATGATATTTTCCAGCTCACCATAAGTATTCTTCAGTTGAGCGGTGGTAAGACGATAATGCTGTCGATTTTTTGTATAATACCGTCATATATAATGCTATGGAATACTTCAATACCTTTTTATAAAAGTAGATCTTATTGCTTTTCGTTTGGAATTGATTTTTTTTTTATTATATGTATTTTATCAATTAAAAGCAAAGTTAACTTTATATTTTATATATTCAAATCTCAATTTAATTGAGCTTTATTAGAATTGACTTAAAGAAGATAACTTTTCTCTTTAAACAAACTTTTAGCAAGTATAAAATAATCAAAATAAAGTCAACATATTTTTTCTGACGTTGCAAAATTATATTTTTTTGAACATTGCATGTAAGGACTTGAAATAATTTGCATGTTAATGAGATCCGTGCAGTTATGTGAACAAAATGATTAAAGCAAAATTTTGCCTGTACAGCACATAAAAACAGGTTTTCTGCGAACCCAGCGTTTTGCAAGCTAATCAAGCTACGCTTACGTATTATAATTTCACTTTAGATTGAAATATAGAATAAGACATTCAGATGCTTAACTTTATCTAAGTATACCTTTAAAAATATATTATGTCAAAATTTTTGTAACTGAGGTTAAGAAAATTGTTATTGTAGTAGAGATAACCGTTAATTTCAGTTTCCAAATACAATATTAGAATTTCGTCTTTAGAATATAACTGAGTTTGGTTCAGGCAAATATCACGTAAGAAAGTCGGCCTTGTTTCTAAAGATTTCGTAAGGGACAATACAAATAATATTATTAAGGCGGCATAATATTTTGTTGTTATTAAGTGAAAGTAGGCTTAAATATAATACTATAACTGCCTCCTGGTGGTGTAGTGGTACGCGTATGCGGCTCTCACCGCAAGGTCTCGAGTTCGATTCTCGGATCAGACAAGTGTTTTTGTGAACTTTCCGTCTGGCAATTCACAATAGCAGCACGGAGTTGGAATTGTGCCCGATGGATGGCAATAGGCTCACTAGGTATTGTAGACCTCTGCCACACCCTTCTGGGTACTATAGGCGTTATGTTATGTGTTCAAACAAAGCGAAAGGCTTTGTACTTGAACTGCTTTAAACTAGAACGTAGTCACCATTTTTTCCAACCAAATATATTTACACTTTAATAAACGAAGTGTCCAGACTTCAAGGTAGATGGGGGACAAGATAAATACCACTATCTCAAGTTAATGGCTTTCTGTCTCTTGTGAGGGTGTCCATGTCCATCGAATAGAGGAGACTCAGTGTCAGGTCAGGTGCCTTGATTTGTCTTCTTTACTTCGACATGTCCAGTGTTGCGGACAGAATTTTGATCTTTGCATTCAATTTGTTAACATTTTTGGTAAGAGGGTTTCAGGGTTCAAATAGTACAGGTCAAGCAAAGAAACATTAATCTTCTAAAAAAAAAGACAAAATATTTAAATTATTTTGTGTCCTGCTCTAGTAATTTGTATTCATGGTACTAAGCGTAAGCAACAGGAACGCTAATAAACAGATATTTGGTATTATAACCAACACTTTTAAATGAATAAAATGAAAAATTTATTACAGAATAACCAATTTTTTTACAGAGATTCTAGTTTACAAAATCTTATATTACATAACATCACGACTATATAACCCAGAAGGGTGTGGCAGAGGTGAACAACAACCACATTTCTCCTGTTATGTTTAGGTCCCACGGGATAGGAGGGTACATACCGCCATCAACCGGGCAAAATTCCAACTCCTGGCTGCTATTGTAAATTTTCTGAAAGTTCACAAATAACACTTTGCCTGACCAGGGAATGGAACCCGAGACCTGAGAAGCAGTCTTATATTATAATAATTGAGAAATGCGTGACTCAGAGTTTAAGAATCACTGGCACTTTTGCTTTATCTTTAAGTACCAGTAGGTATGTCCAGCTGTATACCTACTTCAAGTCATTATAATGTAATAGGCAAGACTTTCTTTCGATAATAACCACTTCATATACGGCTACTCACGCAAAGCTAATTACGTTAGATAATAGCGTAGACATGTCCCCTTGACTACAAGCACCTAACTGTGAGTAATATGTAGGTAACTCGATAACGATTAGATAACCTGATAGCCTGATATGATCGATTCAATCTATTGTGATGGCTTTCAATAGACCGAGCTCAATGTGTGTGTGGAGTCCACATGAGAGCACATACTCTCTTCTCATAGAGAAGATACAAAAGGCTTTCCTCAGATACCTGTATAAGCGTATTTACGGGACTTCCCATTTTTGTACCCCACGAAATTTCTTTTAGGTTGTTTAGGTTACAACTCATTGGAAGTCCGACGGGATAGAAACCAACTCATAGTCATGTGCAAAATTCTTAGAGGAATAATTGATGCACCAGACTTGCATGATGAGT
Organism: Hypena proboscidalis; assembly: GCA_905147285.1. NCBI lineage: Eukaryota > Metazoa > Arthropoda > Insecta > Lepidoptera > Erebidae > Hypena > Hypena proboscidalis. The sequence goes on from LR990140.1 coordinate 14,458,649, forward strand.
TGTGTCGATTCTTCGCCCCAGACAACTATCGCCGCAATCGCATAGCATGTGTTGTTTGCTGTGCCACCAATACCACCATGTGTTAACAATGTGTTTGATTTTTTGCGAAAGAGATGGTTGAATTCTCATTATGTTTGTTATATTATTATGTTAATATTTTTATATTGTTTCCAAATGATGATTGCCTTGTATTCTCTGTATGGTTAATTTAATTGTGTTAATTAAGTACACAACTATCTTAAATTATAGTGATTGGTGTAATCACTGCTATAATTTAAGTAAATAAATAAATAAATAACTATGTACTACGTGCTATCGACTTGCAGATTTTATCGGTAGTAATACAGGTGTAAAAGAAAATATGGGTAGGTTTTATAATATATATATTTATCTTATTATGTAAGGACAATACTAGCAACACTAGTGTTTAGAATTTGATTGATATCTTATCAATGTTTGATTAATGTCAATCAAGTTTAATTTTGCAACCGAAGGCTGTTTTAAAACGAACTGACGGTAAACATATTTGTGAGTGAGTTTTCTATGCTTGATTGTATGCGCATATGCATAATGAAATGCACAAAAGAATCGCTTAATAAACTCGATAACGATTAGATAACCGATTGCGTTATATGATCGATTCTATCTATTGTGATGGCTTTCAATAGACCACTTCATAACTATGTACTACGTGCTATCGATTTCGAGATTTTATCGGTAGTAACACAGGTGTTAAGAAAATATGGGTAGGTTTTAATATTTATCTTATTATATAAGAACAATACTAGCAGCACTAGTGTTTAGAATTTGATTGATATCTTGTCAATGTTTGTGCAATATCAATCCAGTTCAATTTTGCACACGCAGGCTGTTTTTAAACGAACTATGTATTATATATAGGTATATATATTTGTGAGTAAGTTTTCTATGCTTCATTGTATGCGCATGTGCATCATTTGTATAACGAAATGCATAAAAGAATCGCTAAAAAAATATTCTTTGAACAACAGTGTGATGTCCTGAAAAGAAGTGGATTTTTTTTATAAGGTCGGCAATGCGCAAGCACGTCCGACAGGTCATAAGTTTACTTGGTGCTAGTCTACATAAGATTTTCAACACTTATTTCTACACGAGTTAAACTTGTTTATAAGATTACTAGTATCTTGTAAAAAAAAAAAATCTAAAAAGATACTGGTCATCAGGGTCTAATGATTTGTATCATTCAGACCCTGATGACCTGATGATACAAATTGGGATTTAATTTATTAACATTCTCATTTACTCTGAAACTGAACACGAAAAAGATTGCCTCTGCGCCAGAACAAATGCATTGCAAATACTTTCATCTTGAAATAATCCCCACTCTGAAAACGAAAATAGTCTAATAAAATATACACGAAAAATTTCTTTTTGGACATTCGTGCCCAGTTTTGGTCAGTGGAACCTGAGTAAATCCCCTTTATAATACAAGAGGGTATTGTTTGCTGTAACGTTGCTCTGCATAAATATCGTCAAAGCATAACATACTCAAATATTTAACACTCTAAGCGAACCTCCTCCTTCGCAAGCTATTTCACACTACTTGTTTTCTCGCGAACAACATTTATACCCAAGACTTATGCGTGGTGCAGGGTGCATTTTTCTGGCTTCTATTATTCATCGGGACAATACAATATAAGCTTAGACGTGCAATATTTTGGGATGAATTTCCTTTGTCTGCCCCAAAAACAAATAAGTCACCGTCGTCACCTGAGCAAACGTGCGCCCCACAACAAGTTTATATCAATTTTCTACCGAGTGCGTCTGGATGGTGGAAAACACTTAACCGTGGATGTGAGCCTTTATGTTCTTTTAGAATAAAACAGTTTTATTTCTTCCAGCACACTTTGAGAAGGAAATTAAAAAGAATTCAATGAGGTTCCCGGGAAGCGCGAATGCTGAATAATATTTTTATTTGGGTCTGTTTGAGGTTTAAGAGACGTATAATATGAATTCGGAATGAATAAATTTCACAGGTTTGTTTGAAATCTTTTTTGGTTTTTATTATGTTTTCTGCGCGTGATGAGATTGTTTGATTTTTTTGTTCGTGTATAAATAAAATTTTCATAACAAAATGTTGTGATAAGGAGATTATCTAATAGCTGAATCATCATGATAACAAAAATAGCAACGGAATTTTCTTGTTTACAATAGTCTTTTTAATACCTACTTTAAGGAAAGTTATACCTTATTGTGATGGATTCACGTTAGCATAAAATACAACGGTGACAAGAAGTATAATTTTCAAAAGATATAGTTTAAGAGCAAGACTAGCTGCAACTGAGGCGCGACGTGTCGCACTCTCTTGAAAATGCCTAAAGTATAGTATAGGCGAAACCGCGGTCGACTAAATAGATCAACATTACGTGAGTAACACCCGTATTTCATAATTTGAATAATGTTACAAACTCACGTCAGTTTTGATAAAAATATATAGTTTAAATTATTTTAAATTTTACCATGTTGCAATATATGAACCTATATGTCTATTTAATCTATGTATACTTACAAAGTATATTTTTAGCTACGATTGATGTTTCCATGACAACTAAAGCTGCTCGCACATAAACAGAGCTGAATACTCTTTTATGTCCGCACGGTTTACGACAATTACACTAAACAAACATACATATGCACGGTTATGACCATACTCATTCGACCATAGATTGGATTGAACTATCCTGAACCAATTTGTTAAGTAAACTCTTTGGCAAGCGACACGTAAACACGTATTTTTATCTTCCTGGAACGGCCTTTCTTTCATGAGCATATAGAGAAAATATATTAATATTGTTATTAGTAAAATAATCAATAATAGTAATAGCAGCCTTGTATCTAAAACATATCCCACTGCTAGTCTCGAGCCGAGATGTACAACTCCCATACTTCACCTGTTATGCTTAGGTCCCATTAAACAGGGGGTAAGCATATCGCCATCTACTGGGCACAATTTCAATTCCATGCTTCTATTGTGAATTTCCTGACTGAAAGTTCAAAAATAACATTTTATCGAGGCAGTCTTTATTATTATCTAGCTAAGAATATCTTATCAAATAAAGGGCATGTTTGCTCTAGCAAAACAAGTTGTCCTCGATTTGCAATGCGGCAAATTTGGGCACATTTCTTCTTGTATTTTGTCCATGTTTGTTAAGCAAAGTAAGTAAACAGCGGTAAGTGTTCTTTCGGCCAAATTCGTGAGCCCGCATTTTGAGGAACGCTTAATAGGGTGTTTATTATTGAGATACTGGTCGAAGGTTTCAGATGTAATTAGAGAGAATGACTACAGATACTTTTTATTATAGTACCTACTAAATATACAGGGTGTAAATGGCATCGTCACGAAGGCGCTTACCAGTGATTCAGTACATGATATTGAGACTTGACAAATAAATTTTGCCAGTATTAGAAAAATTTGCTCACTGGTAAACGGATTTGTCACGATGTCATTTACACCCTGTACAGAATGTATGGTATTTAGGTTCCGTTTTTTTACTGAAATGTTAGGTATTTCAGGGCTGTAGTTTTATCACGTTATATGATCCAATTATAAAATTTCCAAGTGACACACTAACACACACACACATACAAACTGAAATAATATTAAATGCTTATCACTTGAATAATTATCTAAAATCAGTTAAATTAAAGAAAGCACGTCAAGTAGTTATTTCACTGATAATAATGTTTATGGTTGGTTGTTCAAACTCCCAGAATATTCGAATGTAGTAAGTTATCAATTTTTAATTTTAACTTTTAGTGGAACGCTATTAAAATTTAGCAGTTGAATAATAACGACGGTGAAAAGGAAAAACACATTATACACCACTTTAGTCGAACACACACACACACACACACACACACACACACATACACACACACACACGGTTGGTTTATATTTTATGAGCCAGATAAGAGTTATCCGGAACCTCTGAAATTGGGCCTATGAATCGAACTATCATACGACAAAACTGAATCACCTTTAAACTCGTTCATTTAAATACAAGGCGCAAAATTAATGTTTACTTACTTATTACTGTACTTACTTATTTTATTACAATATCTTTAGTTGTTTACAATGTGGGTATTCTGTAGAAAAAAACATAAAACTACCATATCTTAGAATCGTGATGACGTTTGGTTATTATGTTTGTAAAGAACTGCGCAGCATCCTTCTACGTAACAGCAAATGAATCATGAGCTGGAGAAAAATATATTAGTATTATATTATAATGTCACGCATGAGAAATTACGGTAGTGGTGCAAATTCCATACATTAGAAATTTGCACAAACTGTATGTGCAAGTTAGATGAAGCGTATAGCGGGTACCTAATGAAACAATAAGGTAGTACTCACATTCCATTCAATTACACTGTTTCAGTATTCATTCTAATGTCCTATGAATACATAACAATAACAATGATCGTTTACATGGAGGTATTGGGCAATGGTTACCAATAAATATTTATTGCTAAGGCCCAATATCCCTACCTAGTATTGCGAAAATTTTAGCATCGGAATACAAGCAATTTGAGTTATATAAATGTGGTCAATCTATCATTGGCGTTTGTTTACCTTTATCATGAAAATATATATACACACCGCTTAAAAATAAAATAAAAATATATAAACATAACTATCTCTTGGAAAAATGCATTTTTATACTTGATTTAATCAATCAGTAACTATGATTGTCAATGACAAACTCTCACAACTCATATTAATACAAAATATTATGTAAGCACATTTTTACTATTTATTCATATTGTCTCAACAATATTAAGATGCGATAATAATTATTTACACCTACAATGAAGACCTATCAATAAACTAAACATATTATTTAACTAATGTAGTTGATTGCTTATAATAACACGGCCATGTTGGTGATTATTGGATATTATAGAAACTTTCCAAAGACGCTTTATATGCTCGTCATGTGACTCCTATCTAAGACGCCACTGCCTTGGAATATTATCGGCCTTTAGGGGCATTACGAATAGAAGGATAAAAAAACTCTGTCATATAAGACTTTAAAATGCTAAAATGTTTCAAATGAGAATTGCTTTCTGTAGGTATGTGGACATAAAGGCAAATATTTCTATTGGCTTTTGTAAATGATAGCAACCAGAGTGTTATCATTTGTCACTTTGGCAGGTGTTGGAATCTTGTATTGGCGTGCTATTTCAGATGGTTATGCAGGTTTTGCCGGTAACATGCGCATTACATCCACAGACTTATGTATAACACATGCATTAACTGTTATGGCTTTATACAGTACTAACTTCCCTCTGCGACTTCCAAAAAGGAAATCTATGTTCTTTTCCAGCTCCTTATGACCAGAAGGCTGGTTTGTTACTTGGTCAAAGGATCAGCATTGCCATCCAACGTGGCTATGCAGCCAGCCTTCTGGGAACGTTACCCGCGGCTGACATAGGTGCGGAGGTATTTTTGACGCCTAAATTATAAATATTATTTTTTGTACATAGTTAGGTATTTCTCTGATTTAGTTTATGAAATGTTATTTTAATTTATTTAATTAATTGTAATAAGATCAATAAAAACAAATTAAAGCTCCTCATTATCTATCGCCATCGTGTTCGGTTCAGAAGATGAACTGTGAAACTTACAGAGATACTTTCTCACAGAGCGATAATTTCATACCAATAAATTTGCAGCAGATAATTTGCATGCCACCTCCATGCAATTGGAGAGCTATAAAAAATAACAAAAAAGCATTAAGCTTGCTCTTGCCGTTTGTATAGTGTCATTACAGCAACAATTATACGCAAGTGGCCGTTAAAGCAATTGAAACTTTTTGCGTCTGTTGCAGCCATATTTAAAAGGTACGGTGCACAAAAGTGGTATGCAGGAAAACGATTATGCAACCCTTCCGAATAGGGTTGGTCGGTTCCTGTTGTGACTTTTATGTATAGAAATGCGACCTAAAATTGTGAACTAGAAATATTCAAATTCAATCTTGAATACTAATAATACTGTATTCTAGCCCGGACTCAGCTTGAATAGAGTGACTTAAATATTGTATTTGCTTTATAGAAGAATTAATTTTAATAGCGGTCGGCAGCGCCACCGTCTCACCTTTAACCTGCCGCAAAATCGTAGTGCTTGTTACACTACCGTGTTTCGGTTTGGTGGTAGGATCGGACCCTGAAATTACTGGCACATAGGGCATAACACCATAGCCCTCAGATGGAGCGACGCTTTAGGTGGACTATACGTACGTTCGCTACATAAGTCGTATAAAAAAAAACAACAATTAATGCAAACGACATTAATTTCATTGAGGCTAAAATTGAGACTAACTCTTTTTAAGTTAAGTTTCATCAAAATCATATCCATTATATATAATCGCTTAGTATAAAATAGCTTGTAGATATCATTTCACAATATTAATGATAATATAAAAATAATAAAAATAACAAAGTGTAACGTGTGATTAAAATGAGAATAACAAAATTATTTCCTCCTTCATGAATAAATTCATCTAATCCGTTGGTAGTCAATACTCTTCTTAGTAAAACAAATTCACACATACCCGTCGAAATAGGCATTCCGCTAACACCAAATGGATTCCAAGAACATAAATTTGTTATTTTAACTGACATCATGGATGTCAAGATAATGAAACGGCTTACAGTTGTTAATAAACTTGGGTCTTTCCCATGATTGCGATTATCAGAGAGATAAAATAATCATTTTTCCTGAAGATATAGCAATTTTTAGTAGAGCTATGTATAAGAAAGATTATGTATATAATATGTGACTTATCTGATCTACTATTTACTGCACCTTCTGGTTCATGCTCGAATATCTAGTACGTCAATAAAATATTGGCCTATACTTTGTATCAAAATCAGAGACAATAATCGAGCTCCAAAATGTCAATTCACAAATAATTATTCGTAAATAACATTTGGAGCTCGATTTTTGTCACTCTGATTTTGGTACAGAGTATACATGATATTAGTATTTTGGTAATCCGTTTAGTATTTTTTACTTGAAAGAGTAATAAACATTCACATATTGACACGAGCGCGAACTTTCAATTTATAATATTAGCAGTACCGTATCAAACATAGACGTGGTCAGTGCTCATTTTCAACAATAAAAAAATCTTCCTTTTTTTTCAAATCTTTTAATAAATTCTCATCTGTCGAATCCACCCTCTATGTAGCATCCCTATCAGAGTCGAGCAACACTTCTAGAGCCAATTGTACACGTGACGGTTCCCGGACGACTCGATACGAGCTTTTTACTTAACTTGCATGAAGATAATGCTTTTTCGCTGTCGTTTTTCGGCTGTGAAGTTGAGTGATTACCTTTGAAGAAGGACGGTGGTATGGGTTGATGATAGTTCTTCTCGCATTTTCATATACATTCGCTGAATACGGATGTGTGGAGGTATAGATATGTTAGGAAGCCAAATTTCCGTGAATTTATATATAATGTAAGCAAGAGTGCAGAAATGCAAACTGACTTCAATATACAGAACCAGCGCAATAACAGCTGAAACTCGCCTACAAAAATGATTTCCCAGCAGCCTGACCGTTAAAGGCAAACAATCAATCGTTCGGAAAAAAACTAAAAATTAAGGTAGTCGTGTACCAAAACGGCAGTGTCTGCACTAGTTAACACGGCCGGGGTGGGATTACAACACGAAAATAAAATATATTTTCGCGCAAACAGTTTCCAGCAATTTAGCAGTCGTGTCGCCGCCGTGTGCCAGCCAATTTCGTTCATTCCCTTCTATGTTCGTCGTACGTAACAAGCAAGCGTTAATTGAAAATGGAATTTTTGCTACCTAATCCGGCCCTGTTCGCTATAATCGATTGGGTCTTAATACTCGGTGGTGTGTAATCGAATCGGATTGATTATTGGGCTCGGTATCAGGTTGGTATCGAGTAGGCCTCGTCCCTTGGGCGTTTTGGTTTTGAATTGTTTAGTAACCTGTAATAGTTACGCAATGTGACACTTACATCGAAATTTAGCTTTAAAATGATGTTGATACTTTTTAGTAAGCTAAGTAAGTAAGCGTAGTTAAGCTCCTTTTAAATAAATCCGTTGTTTTATATTCTGAATCGTATTTTGTAATTTTCACGGCAAAAGATCACCTTTTAGGCTCTCTATTTCACTTTTTTTGTGTTTTGTAATATTATAAGTTAAATGTATAAACAATCGCCTATAAGGTATACATTATCTAGCCACATACAGAGAGTAAATGCATAATTATTTCTCGAAATAACTTCCGAAACATTTGCGTACTTGATAGTACTTGAATTTGACTGAACATTTCATTAGCGATTCATTTTACTAATAAAATGAATCGCTTGAATAATTTCAGAACGAGTTTGGCGTATGCGGATTAACAAGAGTTAAATCAACTTTGGTTAGAAATCCACTTACTCTAATGTGATATTATTAGGATATTTTGTGCAGGGATCTGCTGATGTACTTATAATGAATTTGATTTATCCTAGCAACACTAATTTTGTTATGATGGATAGCTTCATTACGAACTGAATTAAATAAATAATTTAGTATGTATTGTTCTCATAGAAATCTTAATAATAAGGCAATAGAAATGTCAAAGACGCGTGACCTTGTCGCCGCGCATCTGTCTAGTCAAACACAAGTGCGAGTTGAGGAATTGTCGTCTTAATGTCATCGCAAAAAGAATAATTTTGTTTGCAGGAATACAAGCGCATGAGTCTAATCGAACACAAGTGCGAGTTGAGGAATTGTCGTCTTAATGTCATCGCCAAAAAGAATAATTTTGTTTGCAGGAATACAAAAAGTGGTATTTGAAAAACGGCGACATGCGTCCCAGTGTTAAAAGATAGTCGATAGCATTTCTATTGACTAGTTATTAAGATTTCTATGATTGTTCTATTTTGTATAACACTAGCTCTTAGGCACGCGAGTGGAACGTCATAAAAAAAACGTCAAAAAGCTTATATTATCTGGGATCTGAACTATCCTCACAACAATTTTCATTAAAATTAGTCCAGTATATTCGAAGATTTTAAGGTACACACAAACGAACAATATTTTTTCATTTTTATATATTGGTATACAATATCCGCGCTTCACGGAGACGACGCTGAGCTTCACCAGTCGACTCGTGACCAAGAATGATGCAAGTCATTCGAAACGTCGAGCATAGGTATTTATTTACCTTTATAATAATTACGCGATTTAGACTCGTTGTCTAATTTTTGAAAAATATTCTCAAATCGCGAAAGTTTAAAAACATATATTCGTATAGATAAGGAAAGTAGCAGCATTTATACCAATTTGTCTAAGAAACTATTAAAAACTTTGACAATATGATATTACGTAAGCATGAACAAAAGATAGTGGTTTTTATTACGCAAGAGTAAAAACCTAAGTATCACTCTGTGATGACATATGGATTTAAACTCTCGTCAGGCTAGTATAACAATCGCGACATAGATTTTTCCCGTTTATGTTATGTATCTCCATAAAAAAATGTGACTAAACGCGTCAAATTCTATCTCGCACTTGCTATGCTATGCTCGTTATACATGCTGCCCTCTGAAGCACCAAAAATTACATAATTCTGCGTTTTATAGAAATAAATTACTTAAAGATTCTCTTGAGAAATTGAGAAAACTGAAATAATATTTCATCTTATTCATAATACAAACAAGAGGCGTCTGTGTCTTTCAGGTATCTTTAATTAAATTTCTTGTTACATAAGAAGCTAGGTAATAAATCAAACTGCCAGTATCCAGCTGTTTTCATACTGTTGTTTACGATATAACTACTTTCTCTTTGACTAGTCTTGGGTTACATTATATCACAGAAAACTATACAAGAACTAGGTTTGAATTATCTATGGTACAAGATAGTAAATGTATAAGTATGTAGGTATACGTGGTTTTAGAATTATACATTAAGAAGAACTTGGTGTACATAATTACATGACGTTTAGGCTCATTAATTACTTTCGTAATTAAATTAGACTTTCATCATTCGGTTTTTGTTTTTGGTATATCATAGTACAGGCATACCGATACCCGTCGCTTGTACCAACCCAGAAAACATGCATTCAACAATAGACAACTAGAGTGCACGGTTGGCGTAGCGGTTAAAGCGGTCGCCTCGCCGCTTTCAACTACGCTGGTGTTGTGGGTTCGATCCCCACATGGAAAAAATCTTATGTGATTCACAATGATTTGTTCTGACTCTGGGTGTGCTTTGTGTGTGTGAAATGTATGTTTGTGGACACAGGAGTTATTCATAGTGCAGGCGCCGTTTAAAAAAAAAAAGAAAAATATGAGATTTGACAGCTTTTACCCGGCCCGGGAATTTTTCTATGAAATTTGACAATTCAATAACTGCAAAAGTATAACTGTCAATTTTCTTCATGTTATATCTGACATAATATATTAACTCTGTATCAACCAATGAGTAAAGCACCTTAGTCTTATGTTGCCAGTGCCCGTATATAATGCTTTATTTAAAATATCTAATCTAACGACTAAACCAAAATATAGTAAAACAAACACGTTACTAGCACAGCAGGTCAATGTCAATCAATGTTGTATTCTACTTAAAATAGGAACAAATGGATGAACGTGACGTCACGAAATGACGTATCAAACAGTTGAGAAATTTAAGGTACTGGTAAGAGGTGACCGTAGCTGGATAGCTAAAGCGGCTGCCCGGTGTGCAGTAAGGTCGCAGATTCCAATCCTGCCGGTCCCATTTCAACTGTTTCTTAGTATAATTTGCTAAGCATAGCTAAATGCTATAAAAATAATCAATTAGACAGCAGGTCAAAGCTAAACCGATATGATACATCATTACCTCACTCTCCATAATGTATATCAAATGCTTTATGTCAGCTTCAGCTTACAAGCTTACATAATAGATGCGCCTTCACAAATCAAACAGTGACAGTTGCGATTGTGTTAATCAAAGCAAACGTACGTTAGATGTAACGCGATTACAGTTGAGTAGTGTCTAGACTGACTCAATTACAACTAGGTTATGTAACGAAGGCAGGAGAACAACGGTCGTAACTCCTGGTTTGGCAGCAACTTTGGTCGTGTACCTGAACTTTAATATCTAACTATAGAGTAAATTAAACTACGGTAGTTTTACGGTAGGTAGACACAGAGTTTAGTATTTACGCATAAAAAATAATATTGATCTTATTCTAATTGTACACACCCCAACATAAGTAATAACTATTGTTAAGGCTGCATCACCTTTCTCAACATTTAACACCGATTTTTAGTTGCTATTTAAAACTTATTTTACATGGATACTATCATGTTGTAGCGTAAAGTGGAACTTAAAATGCACACTTTTACCAAGCACAGACACAGAGGTTTTTACAGAGGAGCTTAGTTAAGTCGAAGCCACGCGGACTGACCGATCTTGCAGGCTAAGCAATGCTAACCGTGGATGGGTGACCGTCTCAACAAAAACGAGTTTTCCACCGTGACTAGGAGAGCACGTTAAGCCGTGAGTCCCGGTTGCCATTTGAACATCTATGGCAGTCGTTTCGGGTAGTTAGAGGTTAAAAGTCTGACAAGTAATCTAACGGGATTAAAATTAATCTAAGCCCTGGTTATTCAAATCATTGTAATTAGTATAATTTAGTATTACTTATAATTTATTTTTATATCATTTGTTTGTAATATTTTAACGTGTTCAAGCGCCTGGGGCCTATGAGAATAAATAATGTGAATTTGAATTTGAATTTAACAAAGAGTATACCTCGTACTGAGTTGTGGAGGTGTGATGGTAGTTGCTCCACGTAGAATACTGATATTGAGTTGAATCCGTTAGACTAGAAGCGGACCCCAATGTAGTTGGAAAAAAACTCGGCAGAAGATGATGAGTTTTATGTATTTATTTATTTGGCTCTTCAACAATGAGTACACTGTTACATTAATAAAGGTATACATTGTGAACTTAAGTCTAAGCATCTCACTACTTATAGAGAAGCACAACATGCATTATAATAAAAATTGAATTTTACAGTAGGTTAGGTTTGAGAGAAATCATTAAAGTAGTATTTTTCACTATTTCGACTACATTCGGCCGCCAAAGAGTTAATACGTTCAAGCAAGCAGTTAAGTTAGTTCCAAAGATAGTGATAATATTATGAAAATTTCGTTTATTATTACCAAATATATTTTATATTTATGTACACATTAAATTATATATAAACAATACCAAATTTTCCTAACAAACAGCTGCTTCACTAATAGATTATATCACATAACAAATAAAATAATGTTTAATATCTCTGCTAAGGTTAAATGTCACTAAAATAAAAACACATTTATTTTAAACACGATTGTTAACCTTTAACCGCACAAAAATATCCGTAATGTATTTATTTTATGAGAAATAATAATACAGCTGTATCAATTCCAGTACATACTTAATAAAGAAACTAGAAATAAACAGTTAGCAGGTGAATGCAATACCAATACATTTGTCCTTATAGAATATATTATTATTAAAAATGTAAATAAGCCATGTCTGTACATTAAAGATATTTAAAAAAAGTTTATAACAGGGCTTTTTAAAACTGAAGTAGAAGCCGAAACATTGTTTTTTTTTATTTTTGCTTTCTGTCTGTATGTTCGTATGCGCATCACGTAAAAACTACAGAATGGAATGAGATGCGGTTTAAACAAATGTGTAGTTAGATTCTAACTTAAAATCTAGCACATGTTTTTTTTTTGTTTTTTACGTAAGGGGGAAATTTAAAGCTGCAAGTTTAAAAGGAAGGGAAGTTTAAAGGATAATTAATGAAATTCTGCACATAGTTTCCTTACATGACGTAATACTGGCAGATATCACTTGCTTTACGGAAATTGCACTACCCAAGGAGGTAAATTAGGTGTTGTAAGTTTGTATGTGAACTAATATTTTTTTAAGGAAATTGCACAATCTGCGCGTAGGTACTAGACAATTAAATTTAACAAACACAAAAAAAAAATAGTTTCTTAATTTTGTAGAAAATAGCATGAAAATATTGAATGCCAAGTCGCAAAAGTACCAGGCAAAAGCTAGTTTAAAATAAATCAACATCCTCCCAACTGAATTTCGGTCATGGCTGGTGGTCAATGGAGCCCATCGACGCGGGGGATATTAATATTGCAAATGTGTACGCAAACACAGGTGCAGTCTGTGCCCTTACACTCAAAGTCCCATGGGAAAATATACAGATACGATCAGAAAAAGATCAGGTGACGAGCCCACGGCATCTCATGCATTACGAGGTACAGAAATGTAATGTCCACGTGTCAGAAAACTACCAAACGTCATGACTAAGTTTCTTCAATACGTAGTTCATATTAATGCTAATAACTACGCTAACAAGACAGTCCTGTCTGTCCTAATTTTAAATCCTCAGTAAATAAGACCAGAACGGCATTGAGAGCTCTTTGCAGTAACAAAAAACAAACTTACTGCCTGCGGACAGACGATTTCCGACTATAAGGATGACTAAAACAAGTTAAAATGGCAATTAGTATCTGTCTTTGAACTATAATCATCAATTTGTCGGCTCAAAGTAATAACAGCTTTGTGTGATCCTTAAATGCATAGTTAAATATGAAGCAAGATCACGCAAATAAGTACTACCAACAGGATAGTTTCACCAACATTCAACGTTTACTGACATCTACTTAGCATAATGGTGTATTTGCTCAACATATTTATAATAGCTACCGTTGCTGCACGCCATCTCAAGATGACATTTGGATTTGAGTTTCGACTTGACATATTTCTTGGAGTACATAATCATTGTTTAAACTTCTTAGCCCACCATAGAAAACATCACAAAATAAGTTTTCGTGCAAAAGTACTCGAGTGGCATTCATCACAAAGCGTCGTCAAAGAGTACTATCCAACGCAGATACGACACTTCGCCATGACGCGTTTTATCAAAGGCACAAACATCCGGCTCTTTTGTTGGCAGATGTTTTTGCTCTGAAATGATCTACTCAAAAAACTTGGCACAATACATTTTACGGATCTCGTTGTTGACTTACTCTTGACTTATTGTTTGTTATGAGTTGCTGAGCACGCCGATTTGTTGTGGAGTGAATGTTTTAGACTTGAGAGTCTTGTTTCCATTTTACTTTAACTTTCATGTCATTACAGATAGGCTCCTTCTATACTTAAATATGTGGGTACATACATAGATATATCAGCCTATTTTGTTCTAAAAAGTGTTTTTGTTTTATATTAAAACTTTTTTCGTTAGCCGAAATAAAGTGTTGAAAGAGGTTTTATATGAAAAAAGGCAAGTCTTTGAATCACTTAAATTAAAAATGTTTGCCTCATGTTTACAATAAAAGCGTATGAACGATCCCTAATTTTGAGCACCATACGTACTCCATGCTTACTAACAAACAGCGAAGGGTTAACAGTCTGCTGCGTAACAGAGGGTGTTCGTAAAAGGAACATCATACGCGGGGTTCATAAAAAAAGAACGCAGGTGATGTTTCCAAGGCCGGATCTACACGTTTGCCCCAACTGTTTGGCCATTGGCATTGCAGCTAAAAAAATAAGTTGGCCGTCTCGTTCTGTCGGTTTTTGCAAGGAAATCTGTACTAAAATTGGCGAGGTATCCACCTTTTTGTCATGTCGGTGCCAATGTGTAGAGCCAACGTAAAGTGAAAAGGGATGTTATTTTCTTTTATTTATGCTTGCTTCTTGTATACAAGTCCTTTGAATAAATCAGTCGCATTGATGTTTTAGCGATAAACTCTTAACTCGGAGTTTGTTTTTAACGCTCTTTTTGAGTTAATTTGATTAAATTCTGAGTCTGTCAAGGGGAGACAAAGGTCGCTAATGATTTTGACAGTATAAGGCAAATTAAAGTCCCTATAAAGTACTTGTATTGCGAGAATAATTTTATAATTTGTATCAATGTTATAGGGACAATTTTTAAGAATTTTTATTATTTCTATTTAGTGATTTACAATATCACTTCTTAATTTACAGTACACGTACAGCAGTATGTAGCTGTATTCTTTACTCTGTTCCAAAATGTCAAATACACAAATAATTAATTGTGAATTACATTTTGGAGCTCGATTTTTGACTGCCTGATTTTGGTACACAGTATAGGTTTAATTTTCACTTTTTATTAACAACCTACTATAAACAACTTTCGTCTATGAAACGGCTTCCCTAAAACCATTATTTACGTCATACGGATACCAGCCTATCTCCTGTTTCCAACGTTTATCAAGTCCACTCATAAACTTCCATCATAACAGCCCATTTGTTTGCCTCTATTTATAACTATATACAAATGTACGACAGGCTTTTTCTGACATGGAATAAATCAGTAGCCATACACCGATGGCCGAGACCTCATCACTTTGATAAATGCACGCAACATGAGAACCTATGGGTAGGGGATAGAGATAGCTATAACGTAGGGATGATAGAAGTAAAAGTTATTTTGATTATGAATTTGACTGAGACCTTGCTGACTTCAAAGTGGCTACAAGATTGAATGTAAACACATAGAATTGAAAAGCATGTGTGAATGAAAACGACCTTTTATAGAAACAAGAATAATATTTTTCAAAAATTAGATAGCGGGTCTAAATGGCGTAATAATTATAAAGGTAAATAAATACCTATGCTCGACGTTTCGAAATGACTTGCATCATTCGTGGTCACGAGCTTATTACGAAGTGTTTACCTTTATAATAATTACACGATTCAGATCCGTTGTTTATTTTTTGAAAATGTTCACAAATTGCGAAAGTTTAAAAATAACAATATTTTAATTTTTTCATATGCTTTTGAATTGTGTGAGTACCATGACTACCATGGTACATGAATGCAAAAGCTTTGTGATGGATAGGTACGATACTATCGATTGATTATAATATATGTTTAACAAACGATTTGATACAGATTATTTTCTTAACTATCGTGAATTCATATTGCTACTTTTGGGCAGGTGTGGCATATGAATCACCAGATTTCTTTAATATAGATATCGTATAATGCAATTATTTCGGGTTTAGCATCGTCCTTTATCTTTAGTTTAAATTCTGATTCACCTTGTTTGCTAATTTTATCACTGATAATTATATTATTTATCAACGGCATTAAAACGATAAAACTCTTTTTTTATCAATTCACGCGTCACTCTCCTACGCACCCTACAAATAACTATGCATCTTTGATAAAATATCATGATATTTCAAACATCGAAAATATTAATCATTAATAAAAAATGTTATTTTCGCGATACCTTTGATGATGTTTAAAGCAACCCTAGGGGATAAGTTATGGGAAATATAAAGCCGCCATACTTTAAGTCGATGGTATAAGAGATAATTTATCACAGTTTTATCTCGAGGTTATTCTTTGCGTCTAAGTGTTGGGGTAAATGTTAGTCAATGTTAGTGATAAATTATGTTTTGTACCATTTTTGCTTATTTCTACCTCAATGGGTATAAACGTGTAAATGTTGAAATAGTGTGGCTGAAATGTTGTAAAAAAAATATATCGAAGATAAAGAATTATGCCAGTTTCTTAGGTTCCGGATAGATCTTATCCAACCCAAGTAGTATATATGCGAAAGTATAATCTGAATGTATTCAAAAGTGACACAAGTTACACTTGCAAAAATCACACAGCTCACTTTGATATACCTATTATAGCAATCAAATTTTAGGCCCATAGTTTTTGTCACTGTCTGTGGTGTCTACACTCTTTCCATATAGACACTTTGTCTATATTTGGCATTACTCAGTCTCCCGCTTTGCTTTGGAGGGAAGTAAAGATACATACTTTCCAACTCCAACTATATACTTCTGATTAAATTCGTTGCGGGTTCCAAGACAATTTTAACTCTCCCTGGGATTGCCCGTGTTTCATGCACGGTGCTTTTCAGTTGGTTGCCGCTGTAGATCCTGGCGTGGTGTGGGCGTGTGGGTGGGATTATATCCCGTAAAAAAGCTCACTTTGATTTATGTGTGTTATATGCTTATTAGCCAGATTGCACCCAAACAGATGGGCGCGAATAACCACCGAATGGATACCCAAGGACGGTCATCGACGTCGCGGTAGGCCCAGAAAGCGCTGGAGGGATGATTTAGACTCGTTTTGGAGGGATTGGACAGACAGAGCCCAAAACAGAGAATTGTGGTCGGGTATGGGGGAGACCTTTGCTCAGCAGTGGGACATCATGGGTTAGAAAAAAAAAAAAAAAAAAAAATATGCTTATTCTGCCAACAAGGTTTATCTAACACTTGTGAAATGAAAGTAAAGATTGTGATAAGAAAAACTGATCCAATAAAAATAATCATTCTTAGTTCTGGCTTATGATTCACATTACTAATGTACGTTAATTAAAGAGTCCGCATGATTATTTTAATATCAATAAAAAAGATAACTAAACCCGATAAGCTAAGTAAATTGTAATTTACCGTGTCATAATTATTATATGTATTTTATCATAATATCTTGTTAATCTATATTCTATATTATCTAGCTGTGACCTTCACGATGACCAAACGATGTACTCAGATAAAATAGATACTTCTAAGAAAAAATCATAAATAACTTCAAATTGTATCGATATCATTGATAGTATTTTTATTCCAATCAATAGTATTTCTGGTGTAGATCAGTGGGTAACCCTAAAGTTTGTATATCCGAATGATGTCAAGTAACTTCCGATCGGCCGACTGCTCAAATTTATGGAGGAGAGTCTATAATGAGGCTAAAATCACAATAGACCCACGGAGGTCGACGTGGAAACCCAATGCTTCGTCCAACAATGATAGTTATAAAGTTTGTTTATCAGAGGTAATGAAATTAATTTATTTATTTATTTATTTGGAAACTTATAGAACGTTATACTAATAGTTATATTTTTAGATTAATGTAAGCCATTATTCAAAAACTTAATATTCTATCACTTCCATGCTTATATATAGAAGAATTATGTACCTATATTTGCTAAAAAGAATTCAGAACTATTTCAAAAGTTCAGTGACATACCAAATAGCAGAACTCGACACAAAGATAGACTAAGATTACCACAAATAAATTTAGAATTTTTCAATAATCTACCACATAATATCAGAAATTTACCATTATTATAATTCAAACGGACACATCATAATTTTTTATTAAATAAGACATACTATGACATTAAGGAATATTTTGAGGATAAGGACATATTATTTAATTCTGTATATATATAATAATTGCTGTAATTTAATTGTGTTTATGTTTAACTTGTACTATTTGTTACTTTTAATTTGAATTTATGTAAATATTAACACGCAATTATTTGGCACAATATGAGGACAAACAACATTATAACACCAATTTATGTACCATATTTTAGCAAATAAATGATTGATTGATAGATTAATTAATACTATCTTCAAACTAACAATTAGTTTTTTTACTTTTATTATACGTAAAAACTACCACATGTGGCTTATAATAGCCTGCATTTGCATAAATAATTATTTTTACTACACGATCCAAACCGCGGGCGACCTTAAAGGAAATATAAAATATAACAACAACATACAAAAGACTTATCTGTTTTTAGATATAAAACAAAAAAAAAACACACACACGTAATATTTCTCTCTTAACTCACAAATTCATCGTACATTTGATATTATCGATCTTAATCTTTTGACCTTGGTAGAGTTTTACTAAAGACTAAGATATATCTTATGGTAACGATATCATTTCATATGATGCCAAAGTTAAAATCTTAAAGCACTTATTTTGTTTTAATAAAATAGTATTTGAAGGACCAGTTTCAGAGCTACCGGATAAATTTTATCTGACCCATAAAATATAACCTAACCGAGTGATAGAAGATACACTTTAAAAAAGAACACAGCGTGTGTATATCCTTCTCCTGTCAATTAGGTTTATCTATCACCTGTGAAATTGGTGCTTAATCTTATATTATTATTTTTTAATTTCTCCTTCCTGAGCGTAAATGCTAACCATCTCATTGTAACACAAACTGTACAAAATTTGATTACGCAACCTCCACAAGCAGTTATTATCTTAATAAGTTTTTTTGTCGTCCATGTTTTACAGTAAACAATAAGACGAAATTCTATGTAAGAAGATTCTATGTTAAGATTGACCTAGAGCGTCAATCTTTTAAACCAATAGCACTTCGTATGCAATGTAAATAAAACTATCTAAGATACTCGTTATTCAGTATTCATTCAAATATTCCGTTCAATCCCGAGGCTAGTCTTTAGGGAATCCAAAGTATTCGAAGTCCGGTAAGGTCCAAGATTTCCATCTGGAATTAGCTCGGAATTCGCCGACTCGTTCCCAAAGTTAGGTACAGACTGAACTGAAATGAAGATTATTTTGTTTTGCTATTTTTATTCGACCATCATCAATCTGATCATATTAGGAACCTTTTCAACCTTTGATAATAAAGATTATTCTAGCACGAATTGTGTGAACCCTTTCATCGTTTCGTTAGCAAAATAAAGATTTTCCTTTCATATATTTTGCAGTATATTTTAGCAATAAATGAAATATGTTCCAATAACGGCCATATTTGTTGAACGTCGTCACTTTCATACCACTTACAAATACTATCACGTACTACCAGATTACCCCCCATTCCACAATGGACGTTCACCATAGGCATAGCTATCCCATCAGTAGCAAGGGAATGCAACAAAAGAGTTCATTCTTATCTACTGACTACATTGTGCATCTGCAATATACTCGGAATTAAAAAACCATCCTTGGATGTTCGGAATTCCCTGAAGGGTTCTCGATGTCTGAGGTTGAGGGGTGCAGAGGCCGAGCGATTGAATGTGGTCATTGCGGCAAAGGGGGCTGGACATTCGCAGTTTAGAATGCTTCGCTGCTAGCTGCGGTGCGATTAACTATGCTAGTGTTTAGGTACGGTAATGAAAAGACTGACAAGGATTAATAGTCGAGAGCAAATCTTTTGTTTCTGGAGACAATGAATTTCAAAGCAGTAGATTAGTTGGGTCAAGCAACAGATGTTTATTTCTTGGTAGGAATTTGCTCTTCTAGCTTGGGTGGGTATTAAATAAAGATAGGTTTCAGCTATTGGATAAATAAAATTTCAAGCGGTTTCAATAAGTAAATCAGTTGTATTTTTAAGTCTACTTATTATAATAAATAATATAATTCGGAATACGGGACACCATGAGTTTGGGATCCATTGAATAAAGGTCGTACTCGGGATTAATATTAAGATTGTTAGCAGCGCATAACTATCTGAACTTATAGCCATATATCTGACTAACACTGATATTGATCTAAGCTATATCGTCACTAGGGCAATATCATCTTCAACTCATCAGCCTAAAGATGATCAATGCTGGAAATTAGGCCTCATCTGATGTTCACAACAACGCTTTTTTTGGGCAAACAGCGCCAGAAGCAAACGAAGTAGCGGTCTTAGTCAGACCATCTGTCCATTTGGTTGAGGAGCGACCCACGCTGCGCTTGCTGGTTCGTGGCCGCCACTCGTGCCCTTTTGTGCTCAAACGGCTGTCTGTTCTGCGAGCTATGTGCCCAGCCTATTGCCACTTCAGCTTTGCAATCCGCTGAGCTATGTCGGTAATTTTAGTTCTCCTCATTTATGATTCGATTACGCATGGAATATAACCTACATAACCTGACTTTACTCTTACATACATAAAATTATCCCAAAAATTCAGGACAGTGGTAATGGAGATGATTTAAATGGATCATCCAGAGTCTTTGATTCACCCAGTTTATTTTCAATACTAAATCGGGTGCCAAAAAGGTTTAAACATTCCATTGTGAAAGGACACGCATTAATTCAAAGGGCACGTTTCGTTTCCCGTCTCGGCGACACTGTCGAAATGTTAATTTACCGGAAATTAAAGTTGTTTCAACTTGTTACCCTTTGGACATGACTCTTTCACTATATTCATGTGATCCTCGTGAATAAAACATGTGTTTTTGTACTTGACTGTAGTAAGTGAGGACATTTTTGTCTTTTTTTGCAGCTTTTTTGTGAGTTGTTATGTGCGTAGCCAATACATCTTTATTTTTCGAGCGTAGTCTTTGTTTTTAAACTTGGAGCTTCTAATTAGTTTATTTTATTATTTTAGTTTCAACAACCCGAAAATTAAACCTATTTCATATGTATTTTTTGTAGGTTATTTTAACAGTGAAGTCAAATTTGTGTTAATGTAGAATATAATACAAGTAATAACACTAAGTCCTATGAATTAGAAATATAAAGCCCCATAACATAGTATCAATTTTATTTAAACGTCATACCTGATATTACGTCCCTAACTAAAACACAATGATACTGTTTCAGCTAATTTCACAAATGATTATTTACTAACCAAACACACAGGGTTCGCTGATAATTCCATTATTAATACCTGTCTAGTCCAGTGTACCAGTTTAATCCATTTGTGCTATTATTGAATCATGACCGGCAAGGTTCGGTGCCCGGGCATGTAATTAAATGAAGTATTCTTGTTACCGCGGTTTTGTGGTTGTTAACAACTGTTGGCAATGCACGAATGAATTTTGTTGCATTACAGCGTTTAATTTGAACTGATTCGGGCATTTCAAATGTGATGAGGAAATTGGGAGTATTGCATTGATTGATTGAAATTTAGCCGAATTTGCATGGAAAGGTTTCATAGCGCTAATTGCTAACGTATGATTAATTTTCAGTTGCGATTTTGAATTGTTTTCGGGCGAAGGATACAATAATTTTTCTTTGTTGGATTTTTATTAGATTTAGTTTAACCTAACTGCCTCGTGTGTCTAGTGATTTGTTATTTGTAAACTTTCCGTCAGGAAATTCTCAATAGCTGCATAGAGTTGTATTTCTGTCCGGTGGATTGCAATAGGCTCACCCCCTATCCCATGGGACCTAAACATAACAGGTAAAATGTGGGTGTTTGTTGACCTGTGCCACACCCTTTTGGGTAATATAGGTGTGATAATATGTATGTTTTTTTTGTTACTTTAAGCAAATTACAAACTATTCTAGTAAATATGTGTAGACCTACACATACCATAAAACCATTTAATTTCAATGGAAACTAACGTGAATGAAACAAAAGCCCGTTAAGCAACGCCAAATATTGTCTAAATGAATAAGTCAATATTGATATTATTATAAGAATTAATTTGAATGAGTTTGCAAAATCAAAGCAAATTATTATAATTTTTTTCAATTCAGAAAACGTTTGCGTGTATTTTTTCGTAAATTTAATTAGAAATATTCATTCAACATTTAGGTCAGCTCCAAAATCATTTAAAGACAATACTTTAATTTAGTGCTGTAAACAAACTCCCACCCGTCGCATACCTACGACGGCGCGCGCGCAGCCGACCGCCGCCGAACAATGCCGAGTGGAGCCGATCGTCGCCCCGCTCCTCGCCCTGCACCTCGCGCTGCGGCTATATAAGCCGAGCGCAGCGGTGCCATAAGACAGTCGGCCAGTCGGACTAGTGCGCTCCACCCGCTTCCAATACTTGGGACGGTACAAAGCCTCTAGTCTCGCTACTCTCACACACTCATTCGTACTTCCACACTGGGATGCGTTTGTCGTGTTTGTTCTAGTTTTATAGTCATTGGAATTCAATTGTTTTGTTTGTTTATAATTTAAATAAACTTTTCTAAAACTTAAAGTGGTTTGTTGTGGATCGCCGTCCGTAATTATAATATATCCCATAGATATATTACAGTGGCGCACAACGTTGGGCAAAATATAAATTATTTACGAAGACTGCGACCCAAGCCACATCGAGTCAGCACCATGGCTATGACAAATGAGCAGCTCCAGCTCCTCCTAGCTGCTGTATCGGGAAGAAGAAAATCATTTGCATCCTGCCAGATACATTACCAGGGAGAGAAGGATAGCAGCAAGCTGGAGGCTTTCCTGGCGGCCATCGACATCTTCAAAAAAATTGAGAAGATCCCGGATGAAGAGGCTCTCACCGGACTTCCCCTCGTACTCACTGGCGATGCGGGAATATGGTGGCAAGGAGTCAAAACCACCGTAACCACCTGGACGGACTTTGTGAAGAAGATACGGCATACCTTTGCTCCAAGGAGGCCCGCTTACCTACTTTACCAGGATCTCGTCGGTGACAAGCAGAAGGATGATGAATGTGTAGATTCATACGTCGCTCGGAAGAGATCAATCATAGCCTTACTCCCCGCACCCGCACTATCGGAAGAACAGCAAATCGACATGATTTTTGGGCAGATAAAACTGAAAGTTCGTGCCCGCATTCCTCGGGAATCAGTCAAAACTTTTGATGACCTGCTCATTTCAGCTCGAGGAGTAGAACAAATCCTTTTGGAAGCTTCCACCTCAGCATCCACTCCTGGTGAAGCTGGTAAACCAAAAGGTAAAGTACGCTGCCAGTTCTGCAAAAATATAGGACATACAATGGATGTATGCCGCAAAAAAATTAAAGCTGACAGTGAGACTCCCCAACTCGAGAGGAAAACCACTGCAGTCATGACCCAGCCCCAGCAGATGCTTTCTCCATCACAACCGAAATTTTCATGCTACGGTTGTGGTACACCTGGGTTTTACAGAAGCAATTGTCCAAAGTGCAGTAGTACGGTGAAGACAGAAAAAGTTGGATTCTGCGCAATAGACGTACATTTGGATACACAAGCCCGACATGTAGTGTACATCACAATCGAGGGTGTCACTGGCACGGCACATATAGACACAGGTGCAAAAACGAATGTTGCGTCATGGAGCTTGTACAAGATGCTTCTCGCAAAAGGATACATTTTTAGCCAAGAAGTGGTAAATGTAACGCTCGCAGATGGTGCATCACGTCGACAAACAGTCTTTACTTTCATGGCTTCTGTTAAATTGGCTGGACGGATGATCAAGACAAGTTTTATAGTTTTTCCAAACTCCACCAACAACAAAACGCTGTTAGGAATCAGTTTCCTGCAAAAGGCTGGCATTATACTCAATATGCCTCAATTCACATGGACGTTCATTGATGAACCAGAAGAGGAGCATGAGATGTATAAGGAAGGCTTTGCTATTTTTGCAGATCCACATGATTTGGCTCCAGTTGACATAGTAGAAACTATGAACCTGCCGTCACCAATTACACCAATAGGGCTATCACCGATTGAATCCCCTGCCAGTACTCCGACAAAAGAAATGGACGGATCAGATGTTGTCCAGATTTCGAAAGATTCGGGAAGGATCGAGCTACCGCCAGGTCTACTGACACCGCCACGGGAATATCAAATGATTCCATTTGAATTATCGGATACAACTCCTCAACTCAAGCAACGTCGTGATGGAGTCTTATTCGATGGCTATTCACCTCGTCTGAACTATATACTTCGAGATGCTCAAACTAACGTCCACCGTGCTGAAGTGGAGTTGTCCCCGCATTTTCAAGCATTATACGACGCACCCAGCAGAGATAATGTTGAGATTGCAACTATCGATGCTACTGTAGACTGCAGTAATCAATTAAATGATTTGTTATCCTTTCTGCAAACATGTTCGTGGTATAGAAGATTTGTGAAGGACTTCACGAAGATCGCTGAACCTCTCACTCGTCTTACCAAAAAGGTTGCTGCATGGACATGGGAACAGGAACAAGTGAATGCATACAGTCAACTCAAACTATGTTTAACATCCGCTTCCATTCTGTGCCAAGCCGATGAGACTCAACCTTATGTGATAAAAACCAATGCTAGTAACTATGCCATCGGAGCAGCTTTAAACCAGGGGGAGAGAGAAACAGAGAATCCAGTCGAATACGCAAGTTGGATTTCAACACCTCCTGAAATCAAGGAACAACGCGATCCAGCTTCTTATGTCCTAACCTTGCCTGGACAGTCTAATTCACCGCTTGGTATATATCATTCATCTGCTTTAACTCCCTATCATAGCATTACAGATGATGTACCTCAGCCAGTGCGTCCTTTACGAAAACGAGGACGACCAAAGAAGACACCGTCGGTGACAACGCCGACCCAAGAACCTGCGATGCTGCGTGGACGACCCCGCAAGTCTACCAGCACTTCCAACGATTCTGCCTCATCGTCGGGACGACTTCAGAGGCAGAGGGGGAGACTGTAAACAAACTCCCACCCGTCGCATACCTACGACGGCGCGCGCGCAGCCGACCGCCGCCGAACAATGCCGAGTGGAGCCGATCGTCGCCCCGCTCCTCGCCCTGCACCTCGCGCTGCGGCTATATAAGCCGAGCGCAGCGGTGCCATAAGACAGTCGGCCAGTCGGACTAGTGCGCTCCACCCGCTTCCAATACTTGGGACGGTACAAAGCCTCTAGTCTCGCTACTCTCACACACTCATTCGTACTTCCACACTGGGATGCGTTTGTCGTGTTTGTTCTAGTTTTATAGTCATTGGAATTCAATTGTTTTGTTTGTTTATAATTTAAATAAACTTTTCTAAAACTTAAAGTGGTTTGTTGTGGATCGCCGTCCGTAATTATAATATATCCCATAGATATATTACAGTGCGTAATTTTACTGTCAAATTATACCTCAAATTAGCTATGTATTTAAATAAACGTAAATTTTTAATTAATAACGGACTATTTTAAATTTCAATTGAAATGTAAATTTTAAAGAAACTAAAATGATTTAAATTTTGCTCTTTTTAGGTGAAATCTTTTATTAAAAACTATCACTAATTAAGATTACTTAAAGTTTAAACACCTTTAATCAAATTGAAACATTGTACAAAAGTTTTAATATTTTATTTCACTAGGAGGTAGGTAATTACAATAATTTAAATCAATAGCTTTAATTAAAATTGTATGGAAAGTGATATAACATTTTGCCAAATGTTTTTCGCAGGTCACTTAGTTGACGCCCGTTTAATCAGTAGGTGAATATTCTATTGTCTGTGTCAGCCATATCTTCTCAAGCATTATAATACGGTGATTGCAATATGCAGCCCATATTGTCATGGCTTGATGATTCAGATTGGCTGTGGAGAGGTATACTATGAGTTACTTGGTATATATTATGCCTGCTGTCACGCTTAAAATGAATTATTATTTTATACGATGTACCGAACGGACGTGTAGTCCACCTGATAGTAATTGATACATCCTTTGAATATCAACAATCCACCAAGGCAGATTCTAAAGCGTCGTTTCATCTGAGGACTAATGTGAAGGTTATAAGAGCATGATCTCACCACCAAACCTGGACACAGTAGTGCAAGCACAACTACATTAAAGGTAATGGTTGGTGGTGCTGCCGTCCTAGAGCTCGTTTACAAAATCTCTATCACTGTCAAGTTGTACTTAGTATTTGTAAGAATTGTATTTTTGTAAACTCTTATGTCAAAAAAGTAGGTAAACTAAAAAGCAAAAACTAAATTTACTTCGCACAAAATAATACGTTTTTTTCATTTATTTAAATAGAAATTATTTTATAATTCTGAAGTCGGTGCCAAGTAAAAGCTATAACAACCTTTCTACAATATCAAATTACAGTACACACAATAAAGGGAGGCGTAGTTCTGCTAGTGCGCGGTCGCCCAGTATTGGTACTTACCACAGAAATATAACTAATATTCAGTCAGAAAAAAGTTGTTAGAAAGATTGATATTATCTATACAGAGTTATTGTTTACTTTGAGGGTTGCCCTCGATTTCTCTAGGATCCCATCATCAAAACGTAATTTGAAGAAAATGGAATCACATGACAAGTATATCCTTTCA
This sequence comes from Hypena proboscidalis, assembly GCA_905147285.1. NCBI lineage: Eukaryota > Metazoa > Arthropoda > Insecta > Lepidoptera > Erebidae > Hypena > Hypena proboscidalis. The sequence continues at coordinate 14,485,474 of LR990140.1, forward strand.
AACAAAGAAAAAATTACTCAAATCGGTTTAGGCGTCTTCGAGTAATCGGCGAACAAACATAAAAAAAAAATACAACCGAATTGAGAACCTCCTCCTTTTTTTGAAGTCGGTTAAAAACAAAACACCACAAGTGATAAAAAACCGTACCGCGATGGCTTTCACAAATGTATAAGTCACACACAGAAGGCAGTCTTCAATTCAGGGTCATGCAGAAAAATTAGGTCTTGTGAAAATCAAATCCGAATTTAGGATAGGCTTTTATTATAAGTATGGAAAGCATTGTTGCGGTGTCATGTGTAGATTTAAGGTTATTAATTTGAGGATATCACTAAGACTGACTTAGAACAACCAGTTGACTATGTCTAGCAACAACTACAAAGTTGAATGTGATTGTTTGTAACAATATATTTATGTTTTTTATCTTTGGATATTTTATTGGATGTAGCTACCCCCTTAGATGCTAACCTACTACAAGGCCATTGGAATACAATCTCGAATAAAAATGTAAAATAAGTATTAGAAAAATCCGGTCATTTTAAGGCTGACTGACGTAGGTACTATCAGCAAAGTCGATTCAAGACCCATTTGACAAATATTTCCTTTGACAAATATTTGTTGATAGAACAAGCGAATTTAGACTTTAGTCTGTACAAAAATAGTATTAAGGTGGATCATGTCTCTACTTTGTTAATAGTACATTAATATAACATACCAATATTTATATATATTAACATTAATAGCAGGCTAATAATTTTATCTCACGTTATCTTTGTCACCTGGCGACATAATAAGCAAGTGATTATTTTAGTATGGCAAATATTATGAAATAATATAATAATTATACCAAAGACTAAACAAACAATAATGTATGTTCAAAACGAGTAAAGATTGCTTAAGATTAGATAACTTTCATGAGCCCATATGTCATTTGATAAATGTGTAATATTTTAAGAAAAGTGCTAAGAAACTGTACCTTAATTTTTGGATAAAATAGTTTCGAATTAAAAAAATACAGAAGTTACTAAGCAGTAGATAAATGACACTGTTTTGAATTATCATCTAATTAAAAAATACTAAAAAACTAGTTGTTTTTTGATAAAACTTTCATTACGACGTTCAATCCCCGAATTCTGTCGTTTGTTTAGAAGCCTGCTTAAAATTTATCATAAAATAATATTGTGATCTGTGCAAACTACCATAAAGATTTAATTCATTTGTCATTGACTAAGCAACAAATAAAGTTAAATTTGGATGTAATACACCTTTCTGGATAATAATTTGTGATATGTATTGTATTATATACTATACCTAGACCTTCGATAAACAGCAAATATACCAAAATTAAATCAAGATAATCCGTTATACACAAATATCAGATATCAAACTGTGAACTAGCTGTGTGGTTTCACTACGGGATAGTTAATTAAATTTCAGACCTTCTAATATTTCAGCAATGTCCGACATTAGCCCAGGTATGAGTTTTATCTCTATAATATCTATATAAATATATAGGTATAGTGAAGGGGTTGTGCTGTTGCTAGTTACCTACATGTAGATATCACATACAGGTTGTAGTAAATTACATCGTCACAAAGACGTTTACCAGTGATGTAGTATATATATGATTAATGATGATTTTGATGTAGTAAAACTAGCATTAAGACAAATCTGGTAGTAATACTCCTGGTGATCTGAACCACAGGTCTCTCCTAAATCAGACACCAGTCTCTGTTTGTACAACATTGCAATGTATTTTTTACGAATTTGTGAAAGAGAAAATAAATATTTTTTATATTTATTTTATTATTATTAGATTCCAAGACCGTCGCCGTGTCGGCCAAAGATAAATATTGCAACTTACACAGACCGAAATTTTTTTCTTCTATGTATAATAAGTATGTATACAAAAGAAAAAGTATGTATGTATTAGTATTAGTTATTCTAGTACGCATAGTACAAGCTTCGCTTAGTTTGGGACTAGATGATGTTGTGTGAAAGATGTGTGATATTTTTATTATTTTATCATGGCAAAAATACTCTTGTCACAATTACATACTCTTAATTTCATAAAGTTTTGTTATTACACGTCAATGATATTATAGAACTATAGATATGTTACGTTCATAGAAATTACGATTTAAATCCGTTCCGAGCTATTCCAAATTGCACACATTGACAAATGTCCGCAGCGCACGCATCCTTATCGCTCTAACGTCAAAACAATATCGCTTTCTCTTTCTTAACTTGAACATGGCGCATGGCGTCTGGCACGTGACTGCGCTCGACGCAGGCCACACGCAAACTAAACACAAGACGTCCCAATTGGGACGTATTTGAGTATTCACAGCGCGAGCGCTTATAACATATCTGCTTTTGTTTTTATATAATATCATTGTTACACGTTCTATTTTTGGTAAATACCATTTAATACCAATAGTAATATTATTATGGTAAATAATCACACATTACTTACTTACTTTTTCCATCACTTAATATAATAATCCTTCTTCATTTCTGTGTAAAACTACCTTTCTGTAAATCTTTTACACTAATATCCATCCAAAGGTTGCCTGGAAGAAATCGCGTTAAGCGATAAGGCCGCCCTTTGTGCATAATATTGTTATTGAAACTTTTGTACAAATGTATTTCCTATGTCGTATGCACAAATAAAGCTTTTATCTATCTATCTATATTGTTCAATTCATGTACTTAATATTGTAATAACAACTGAAACAACAATAACTAATAAAAATCATAAAAACACACACACATCATAAAAAGATCTGTCCCAAAAACGACGTTAAATTTAATTTACCCACTACTAATTGCGTATCTAATATTTACTTTTCTCTCTTTATTTTAACTGTTATTGCAGGGGTCAGGGTTTCAAGGCACTTCAGTATTAATTATCAAAACATTATTCATGACAATAAATATTCACAGCTAGTCAATAATAATTTATTACCAAAACTAATCAAACGTTATTTTTTAGTTAAATTTTCCTTATTCCGCACGTAATAACTGGATATAACTGGATATTTGATGATTTGTATCTATGTATGCTAATAATATAATTATGTATGTACTGAAAGCGATTGTTATCGAACAATTAGCTAGTGGTAGTAACAAATTGTTATTTTACCAAATTTGTGAGAGATGTACTGCTTCGATGAGCTAGTGGTTGGCGTATTCGTCTCTCACCAGTCAGAGTTATTTGTAAAATTCACAATAGCAGCATTGAGTTGGAATTGTGCCTGGTGGATTGCGATAGGCTCACCTCCTATCCCATGAAACCTAAACATAACAGGTGAAGTGTGGGTGTTGTACATCTTTGCCACATCCTTCTAGGTAATATAGACGTAATGTTATGATGTTCATTACCGTTGGTAATAAATTGTTTTCAATTAGGATTGTCTTTAGACACTTCCGCGTTTGATTTTCCGCGTATACAAGGCAATTATCTATGACGACCGGACAGCGGAGTTTGTAGTGCAACTGCCCGCTACGCAGAGGTTGATGCCCGCTAAAAACAAATTTTTGTGTGCATGAACCTGGAAGTTTGTCTAGGTCTGGGTGTTTCTTTGTATAATAAGTATGTACATATTTACAAACGAAAAGTACATATTATTATGTTAATACATATGTACTTTTCGTTTGTAAATATGTACATCAGTTATTGTAATACCAGATGACGAGATGACGTTGTGTGAAATTTGTATGATATTTAATATTAATCTATAGAATAAAAACTATCATACTTTTTTTATTAAAAAATATCTAATAGCTTATCAAGGTAAGATTGAGTAGCACGCGTAGACATAAATCCCAGTTTATCTTGAATAGTATCAGCCTGATCGAATAATTGAATACCAATTGCAATCAGATTTGTGCCAATCACGCTTCGATAGACGACTTGAGCTCTCCCATTAATATCATACCTGAGGGCAGATATTAATCTTAGCACACACTGGCCCAACATTGGTCATAGTGACAAATCCTTTGGAGAGAACCTGTGACTTACGACGTATTTCGGATTACTGCGGCTATGCGTCTGCGGTGTATGCCGTACCTGGCCAAGGTGTATGTTGGTTATAGATATTGTACATAAATTTGATGGAGAGGGTTCGATAGGAATCCTTAGACGTGTATTATCTACGTATGCAGTGTTTATGGGGGCTTACGGTCTTTGAGTCATAATTTAAGCTTCATAGCGCATACACAATGGTAATTGTGTTCAGTCTAGTCTAAGCGGTCCTGTTTTAGTTATAAAGTTTCGTTCATTTGATTTCCAATACGTTTATCTCACCGCAAGGTCTTGAGTTCGATGCCTGGGTCTGCCAATAGTATTATTTAGGATTATTTCGTCAGGCAATTCTCAAAAGCAGAACGGATTTGGTATTGTGCCCGGTGCCCTCTATCCTATGAGACCTATAAATAGCAGGTGAAATTTGGGTGTTATATACCTCTGCCATACCCTTCTGAGTAATATAGGCGTGATGTTATGTTATGTTTATTTCAAGATATTTATAAATAAAATGCGCAATGTGACCATACCTAATGGCTTAACTTATAATATATCAATTTTCAACATAGGTATGACGTCTCTAAATATGATTTGGCTTCATTTTATTTTCTAATAAAGCTAATGAACTCCAAATGTATTACTATGACGCAAATTATAGCATAACAATGGAATTTAACCAATACTCGACCCTCAAATTGAAATCACTCATCGATACCTCAGAATAAATCGCAAGCCGTGCGACGTTGCTAACCCAATACCCACTACTATTTACAATTTACGGGCACCTAAATCCAGCTTTTCAAAGTATACAATGACCCTTACTATCCAAGCTCTTGAAACGGCTGAAACTCCAAGGCTTTAATATTCATGAAGGCTAATCTTTATCGTTCATTTCGCACCATTAACCGTACGAATCGGGAGGTTAATAAATCACCGCTTATGATTCTATGGTCTCCTGGTACGATCGATGGGTTGTTAGCTCAGCCATTGTTTGAAATATAAACATAATGGGGCAATAATATTATTAAAACGGACGTGAGGTGAAGACATTATTATTGAGAATCTATTACGTAGATTGCCCAGTGGATGAATCTACGAAATAGATTCGAAACTAGTCGGCATATCTCCGGCTAAAATAACGTGAGTAACCCGTATTCTTAATAATAATAATGGGGCAACTTGTAGCCGTTTTTTGTGATTGATATTAAATTTATATAAATTAGTCTATACTAAGTATTTTTATTGTATTTATTATGCTAAAGATAATCAAAATCAATTAGCAGTTTCTTATTTGATGATCCGGGCAGTTTCAGAGGTTACGGATAGATCTTATCTGCCCCATTAAATAATCTGACCGAATATAAGAGTGGCACAAGTAACAATTCAAAATAGAACATAGCTGTCATTTCTATTTATGTGTAGAGATATAAATCCTCTGAAACCTATACAATTTATTTATTTAGAAATTATAATATAAATGGTAATAATAATTTCTGTTATTTCTTCTGTGAAACGTTGCCATACAAACGTTCGTTTTTACAGTAGGATGTTTTGATTCTCCTTTACATTATCAAAAGTCAAAAGCAAGCAATATATAAAGTCTCAATTCGAGTTTCCAAAACGAGACTTCTCTTCAATAGAACGCGTCACGGCGCTGAGGACAGTTGATAAAATAATTAGCTATTAGAGGGGCATTCCGCCCTTTGTCGTTGATAATTTTATCTCTCTGCTCTACTGAACTGTGACTCATAATAATCTGATTTGAGGGGCCCCGGCCAACTGATTTTTAACTTGAATGTCACCCCAAGTTTTGAGCGTGTTTGCAGATTACTTGAAGTTTAAAATTAGCGCTGCTTTAGTAACTTTGTTAATAGTAGGCTGCTTGTTATTTATATACCTACAGTTGTTATCTAAAATTCCTTTATCTTCCCCATTTGTCTAACTAACTATGTTTAATTACAATCAACAAAATGATGTTCAGCCTAACATTTTCTATAGATATTTGTTTTCCAGTCAATCCTCTATCTAGAACTTCTCTTTCACAATTTTAATACACATTCATATTTTTAACTACATCGCTCACCCTTTTGGCACTCGAGCTATCAATATTTTTCCACATAATCACTTTTGCTTGCACCGCGTTAACTCTCCCCTTTCGATACATGCATATTGATATGTACGACACACTACATTGTACACACAATGTAGAATGTACATTGTACATGTATTGTATAGTTCGCCAGACGCATCACGCCGTCATCTGCAGCCTGTCTGCATAACTCAATACCATAACTATGTGAGCTTTTCAATAATGTACAGACAACCTAACGACATATCATAATGGATAAATATTTTGAGAAGTATTTTTAGATTAAGTCCTGGAGGAATTTGTCTCGGAACTTGTTCCAGCAAATTTTCTTGGAACAGGAAATTGTTGAAAACTAAATAAAATGAAGCGAAACAATTTTGTTTTAAATATACGTTTATATAAAAACATAAACGTTTATATTATAATCGGTCGTTATAGACTCCGAATATAGATAATTTTCTAAGACAAAATATATTTTTGATAAAATATAGTTTTTAAAGATTTGGATTTTCATTTAAAAAACTGAATCCATATTTTCCACAGTACAAACTATTCAAAGAAAAACTGAAGTACTAAATTGGCCGTGTTTAATAAAAGTTCGGTCTGCGAAAGCTGCGGATGTATTATATTGTGAAGAAATAACTGGTAAAGTTGGCAACGTTTCGCAACGTTATAATTAATGGCCACAGACGGTTTCGTTTCGGGGGCAAAACGGGGCAAAATTGGCCAAAACAAAAAGATAATTGTGCCCAATTAATTTCGACTCTTTGCAAATGAGGGTGAGTTCCTTTTATGTCCCCTCGCCTTTATTGGTTCCAGGCGATATTTAGTTCGGGTCGATTTGTTTGTTTTAGCTTTCCTGTCGGTAATGAATTTTCTTTAGACGCTCTGATGCCGACCGTACAATGGACATTAATCTCAATGGACGTTTTAAATTTAAGGATCCCATTAAGCATAATATGTGTGAACATGTAATGGGATTCTTCGCTTTGTAGCACCCTTGGTGAAAAGAACATTTAGATTGGATTCATTGCTTTAAATCTACGAAACAGAGTGCTTCGGTAGATTTATAGAACTGGTCAGGATAAAATGGAGTCAAAAAGAATATGTACAGTTTAAGAAGCAACCTAAAAATACCTCTCACTCTTTAAAAGTATCTTAGGATTATTCCTGCTTCTTAACCTGTTATTTCCCTTATTGTGAGCAGTGTCTGAAACCAGCACACACAATTAAATATGAAAGAAAAACGATCTTAAAGAACAATAAAATGATAACATAGAACCTTGGCTGAATTTATCACAATACAATTTTATCTCATTATCATTACAGTATTGTTTGTAGATCAAGTTGGCATAAAGTTAATATTCAAAATATCGCTATCTACTCCTTACGCAGTATGTAGAACGATCTGGTCTTAAGTATAATAAATTCATGATTCATTTGTATACATTTTAAGAAATGGATTCTCTTCATTGTAGTAGATATAAGAAAAGTACCTACTTTTGTTGTAACACTGCCTCAATGGTCTAGTGGTTAGGGTACATCGGCTAGGGTACCGCGAGGTCTTGGGTTCGATTCCCGGGTCGGGCAAAGTTTCAGGCAATTCACAGTTGAGTTTATTATTATGATGGCAGTTTTTAATCTTGCAATAGAGATTATATGGTTAAAAAAATCCAGATATATGGTTTCCATTTTAATTCCTGTATTATACTAAGGTTTGGGGTGACCATTATAATTATCTCTAGAAAAACTTGAACTTCTTGAAAAAAATAACTTTTTTTATTATAGTAGTACATAATCAGTGACAAATTTTGTCTAAAATAGACAATCTAGATGTATTAACAAGTCTCGTCGAGTACTAATTGCCAGGCGCTGCAGCGTCGCATTTCGCTCATTCAGACAATACGACACCGATCGCAATTGACGAGCTTGTTAAATTGCTTCGGAACTTGACTCCTGAACTGTTAGCGGCTGCTTTGATATTGATAGTCAGGAATCAGGAAATATTTGCAGAGGGCGAAATGTATTGTCTTTATTATTGTACTAGCTTCCGTTTACAGCTCCGCCTGCGTGGTACCTATGTCATTAAAAGTGGTCTAAGGTTTTCCGGGTACCTTTAACTATCTTTTTACCAATTTACAACAAAATCGGTCTCAGGTAGTTTGAGAGCCTATTGGGTACAAACAAAAAGTAACAAAAAATCTTTCCTTTTTATAATATTAGTAATAGATTACTTGTATCAAGCTCATACGTACTTATTTTCTTTAAAATAATTTTATTAAATTCTTTGTTTGGTAGTTTTCGTCAAAAATGTTGTACCTACTTGTAAGTGTAATAAAAATATGAAATACGTTTTATGTAAGACCTTAATTACTATTTAGAAAATTTGAATTCATTTCCTTATTAAAAAGCACTTATAATAACGGCAATGAATTTTTTTCTTAGATTTATTTATAAATGTGTAATTAATTATACTTTTATTACACATCCTAAGTCTAAAGTAATTATAATGTCTTTGTACAGGAACTATTAGATTATGTCACACGAGAACTTGATGTTGTATTTTTTTATAAGCGAAACAATATTTATATATCTGTACTGAATAAATATAAAACATGGCAAGAAAATTAATTTAAAAAAACAGGACAGTAGCCTGAAGCCAAATAATATCGTAATATCCAATTCTTTTTATCGAATAAATGTACACAAAAATGTGTATAATAAGTAAATTCAAATAAGGCCTACCCAGAAAGTGGCCACGTTAACAGCGTTGTCTGTAGCCTTGTTTAGATAGTTCATCTATGGCGCTGATACTGAGGTTAGTCCAGTGGGTCTATAGTGTTGGGTGGTTAAGCGAATTTTCTTTCTCTCACAGTTTTTCTTAGTGGTAACAGGCTGGTCCTCTATGGCGGCCGTAGTAGGCAAAAAGCTGTTTCGGCTCTTCAGTCGCCACGGTATAATATCCAATTAAGAGTTGGTGTACAGTACTAGCCTGAATGTTGCTACGAATACTTATAAATTCCATCACCTAAAGAATAATTACACTATTTTAATATTTCTTGTACACTCTGATTCACCAGTATTTTTCGTTGTTTCAGGCGGCTCTCTGCGCTGACTACAGCGTTCCCGTGGACTGTGTAGCCGCCGGCCCCGCGCCGCGCCCCAGTTCCTTCCACGAGGTTTCCGCACCCAAAGTAAGTTAATACACCCACTTATTTGCTTGAATGTTGAGTGATGAATATTTGAGGAAGTGTTTTTCACACGGTTTCACTTGTTTCAAGGAGTCTTTACGGCCCGAAATTCTTCTCAAATTACTTAACTTTTCTAAGCAAAACTGAGAACATCATAATATGGTTTTGTAGTGTTAATCTTTAGACTTCACGCAGCGCCTTAGTTTCTACCACGATGTTTCTGCGCCCAAAGTACCTAAGTTAGGGCTTATACACAAAACTGCGAATCATAAACACAAAAAACTAAGACGCAAATTGCTGCAATGCGATTTTATACGGCAAGAGTGACCAAACTTAATATAAAGAATTGACGATGCGAACTTATACGAATCAATTCGCAAGTTCTTGCAATGCGTCGCGGGAGTTCGTACATTTTCGCATCGCAGTTTTGTGTACAAGCCCTTTATACACCTGCTGATGTAGTTACTTGAATGTTGAGTGATGAATATTTGAAGGAGTCTTTAATACACGGTTTCATTTGTTTCAAGGAGTCTTTACGGTCCGAATTTCTGCTCAAATTACTTAATTTTTCTGTGCAAAGCTGAGAATCTCATAACATGTTGTTTTAGTAATCTCTAGGCCCCACGCAGTGCCCTAGTTTCATCCACGAGGTTTCTGCATTCAAAGTATGTTAGGGCTTGTACACAAACACAAAAAACTAAGACGCAAATTGCTGCAATGTAAAGAATGGATGATGTGAAATTATGCGAATCAGTTCGCAAGGTCTTGCGATGCGTCGCGCGAGCTTGCAGATTCTGACGATGCAACGTCGCATCGCAATTTTGTGTACAAGCATCTAGTTATGTAGTGATGAATATTTGAAGAAGTGTTTTTGACACTGTTTCATTTGTTTCAAGAAGTCTTTAGCAGGGTTTGAAAAGTCTGTTGAAATTTCATAACTTTTCAATGTAAAGAGATCTAAGATTCCCATATCATCGTTTTATAGTGCTAATCTATAGGCTTTGCGCTGCGCCTTAGTTCCTTTCACGAGGTTTCCGTACCAAAGTAAGTTAATACATACTTACGTAGTTACTTCAATGTTTGAGTGTTTGAGAATGGAGTGTGGAATGTTTGAAAAAATCTTAAAGACTATAAAAAGAATTTGTATATGTTTTTGAAAGTAAAACGGAGATTAAAATATTTGCAATCTACAAGATTCTCCCAAGAATATATACTTAACAAGGAAGAAAGAATACTAGGGTTTTTAAAGGGATCCAACATTTAATTTTATATGTTTCATACTTTCTGTGTCTAACGAAGTCTTATCTCAGCATACTAAACCTCATGCTGACACTGATAAAAATTTCCTGATAAAAGTATCGATAAAATTTGGCCAATTTAGATACAGTTTGAAGGACGTCCTAATGTATAGGTTGATATTTCTCGGTCTTTTGTACTTAAAAATATACACGGCTACACATAAAGCTCTACGTTTCCAGTATAACCTGGTCTCGCTCACTGCAAGGGAAGCCTACAATGCGAGACAATCTTATTCTAGCAATGTATAGCTTTATATGTGCCGTGTGGACAACTGAGTGAATCATAAACTGATAATTAGAACATGGAAGGTACTTTTTAGCCAAAGTAGGAATCGGGGCGATTAAATAGCTATGAATAATACCTATGATTGCTGTGTGACCTTTACTTTGGATTAATTCTACAAAATCTTTATCATTTTTCAATAGCATTTTTTGCTTGTTTCTTAACCCTACTAAAACAAACACAGAGAATATGCAGTAATTTCTATTAACAACAATATGTTGATAATACAGCTCACTCGAATTCGTTGACAAAAGCTACCCTTTCAAAGTTTTATTATGTAAAAGACAACTTTAACTTATTAAAGTAAGTCAAAATAATCACCATCTTACATTTTAGCCGTATAAAAAGAACGAGTAAATGTACAGTGGGCCAAAGAGTTAGCTATGCAGGGCAAAAACTTCTATGTCATAGTAAAGACTTACTACACCAGTTATGGATTAGTGAGTTACATAACAAAATAGTGGGTATATTACACTTATTAAATATGTAATTCACACATGCATATCTATTGTAGTCAGTTTTCACTATGGCGTAGTAGTTTTTGCCCTGCATACCTAATTGCTTGGCCCACTGTACGTTAAGCGCGTATCAGAATTGCGCAATCGTTCACTCCAATTCCAACCCTCCTTGAAATGATCTCATCCAAAGTGGGATGCACCTATAAAATTTTAATAGCACCCATAAAAATATTATAAAACTCTTGCTTTCTCAGTTATTTATACGACCGTCGAAAATAAGCGTTATCGTCATTTTTCCTCAGCATTGAACTTACTGTGTGACGGTGAGTTGCATGATTTTGAATAATCACAGTATTATTTTAAGCACAAACGTCTGACAATAATTATAATAAATTTAATAATGAAATATAATGAGATTATTACTGGTGGTAGAGCTCTTGTGAATGAGCTCGAGGGCGGCAGCACCACCGTCTCACCTTTAACCTACCGCCTAATAGTAGTGTTTCCGTTGGTTTGGTGGTGAGATCAGGCCCTGAAATTACTGGCACATGAGGCATAACACCGTAGTCCTCAGCTGCAGCGACGCATCAAAAGCAGATTATAATCTGCTTTTGTGGATTGTTGATGTCCATGGGCTGTAATCCACTTACCATCAGTTGGACTACACGTTCGTTCGCTGTGGGCGTAGTATAAAAAAAATAAAAAAGGTATATAAAGTGCATTTTCTATCGGTGTTCACATTTTTGTAACATCTGTAAAAATATAAAATGGTTAAAAAAATAAAAACGTTTGTGGAATTTATTTACCAATAAAATTATACGTACTAAAATAATTATACTTTTGTTTATGAACATGTTATTGCCAAAGCTTTACATTTATTTGGTTATAAAAGTATGATTCATGTTGACATTATAATGGTATCTAAGTAGTCAGATTTAATTAAATTCCGATTATGATTTTTCATATTTATTATGCCTTGTCATAAACAACAATGTAGGCACTCTAAACTTATCTTCATAAAAATCAAAAGCTCAGCCTACTTGATTATAAATAGCTTAATAAAACTGACCGCTCATCTTAGTCATCGCATAATATAATAAAGAATCTGCCAATTGACGAACGGATGGCGGAATGGGTAGTGTACCTGACTGCAACGCCGAGGTCGCGAGTTCGATTCCCGCTTAAGACAAATCTTTGTGTGCATAAACATGAGGGTTTGTCTTAGTCTGGGTGTTTCTATGTATAATTAGTATGTATTTACAAAAATAAAAGTATATATGTATTAGTATTAGTTATTCTAGTACCCATAGTACAAGCTCTGCTTAGTTTGGGACTAGATGGCGTTCTGTGTAAGTTGTGAGATATTTATAATTAACCTCTTTTAAAAAACTGCTTAAGTTTCCATTGAAGAGATACAGGGTGTAAATGACATCGCTGACCAAGTCACTTACCTCAGTACATGATTATTTGACCCCGGTACGTACATTTTTAAAAATTAAAAGGCCTTTAAGAAAAAAAAATAAGTAAATAGTACAGAAATGTCGAATACTACGCGGATTAAGTTGTGGGGTAGTAATAATATTAAAGTTAGATGAAACTCTTTGGCCATTGGATAGTGTCTTTATCTTGATCTTTATCTTTATAATAATAAATTGAGGTTCATGATGATTTTATGTTTTGACTTTTACTCAAATCAAATGTTTTCTTTTTTTGTAATTAATGTGTAATGTAATCTATGGTGTCTTTAACTGAATTAAATAAATATTTAATTTAATAATATATATATATTTAAATTTCACGTAAAAAAAAAAAGTTTCACGAAATCACTTCATCACTACATAGTATAAAACAAAGTCGCCTTTTCTGTCCCTATGTGCGCTTAAATCTTTAAAACTACGCAACGGATTTTGATGCGGTTTTTTCCAATAGATAGAGTGATTCAAGAGAAAGGTTTTTATGTATAATACATGCATAGAAAGGGGGAATTGTTTTACTTCAAATTTAACGCGTGCGGGCCACGGGCAGTAATGAATAAATCAAACTACTGGATCGATTTTAATCATTTTTTCAGTGAGTGACATAGGCTATATATTATATACCCGTGCGAATCCGGAGCGGGCCGCTGTGTTTTTATATACAACGTTCACAGTTTTTCTGTAGTGTACCTATTTAGTATCAGCATTGTACCCGTGCGAAGCCGGGGCGGGTCGCTAGTACCTTATAAATTACTAATCTGAACTGAAACAATATAATTTGAACGAATCGTATGCCAGTTTTCTTGTAAGATCTTAAAACCAAGCTTCTGGATCCTGTTCAGTAATATTTATTTCATGATGATGAATTCTACAATTTTCATTCTCAACACTGTAGTGTACGTTAATTGGCTAATACTTTCGTTATATGACAGAAAAAAGCCAGTAAAATAAGTTTAGTCATTTCTTTATAAATAAACATTAATCACAATAATGCACTCCTTAACATTCTTATCGGACTTTTCGTGAAGACTATCGCATATTTTAATACCAAATGAAAGTGTACCAAATTAGTCATGAGCTTTAAATACGTTTCACCCACAATGACACGCCTACACGTCCTGAGAATAAAAAATCAATGAACAAACTTCGCGATGACCTTTTCAAGAACGTAGCGTTGTGAAAAGGTGACTCACACAGTCATTCAACTCGGCTCAATTCAATCCGCAGCTGAAATCCCAAACACGAGTCTTTTTATTCCTTTACATTCCACTACTTACTATTTTTGCTCGCTTCAATGGTGCAGCAAAAAATATAAAACATAAAACGCAATGTACCTTAAAATGGTGAGTGAATTTCGTAGCAGCTATATTCGCAGTAGGTATGTTGAGTGTTAGTCGGTCAGTCTACTTATTCGCATGTAAGACTCCTTTTTAAGTTCATGAGTCAGTCTGTTGAAGAATGTTTATTTAAGTAATGAGGCAAGGTTTGAGAAGTAATTGACTTTGATGGCATTTGTATGTCCAATTTTAAGTAAACAACTTCTTGTCATTAGGCTAGTATGTTTGCCTATCTTGCTAATGATGAATGTGGTTTAAGGTGCAGTGTGTCCAATCGAATATTTTCATATCGACAGAACCTTCATTCACTGTCTATCAAGCTTATAGATAAAATAATTATTAACATAGATCACAAGATATTTTTTTTCTAACAAGCTATGGATGTAAATCTGAAATAAAATTATTAATATGTAACTAAATAAATAAAACCATACACTTAATATAAATCTACAGACAAATTTTATATGTTCATTACTTGTGTTTCAGCTTATTGCGTAGGTACGTAGATTTTGTACCTATTAACACAGGATGATCCGTGTGCGTATTCTTAAATGGAATCACACGAAAATTGAACTTATGTCAATCTAATATCGACCGTATTTATGTGTGGGTAAAGTTGCACCATTTTTTCGACACTGGCAGCTTCCTTCGCACCACCGGTTGCGATATAATATATATTATTTTAATTTCTTATAATCCAGATACAAATATTTTGTTTTTGTATATCGAAGGGTTGAATTCTCTACATACCCTCATATTAACAACCAGTTTGAGCAAAATTAACAACACACTCAAAAAAAAAAACTCCTATCAAATATCAAACAAAGAGACAAACAGTATTATAAGTAATTTACATTTCATTACCAGCTATAAACCAAGAAACCAGTCCAATTCAAACTAGATTCATTACCATCAGGAATTGACTCAGTCATTTGTTTAATAAACTATCCACATAGAATTATAATCAAGCTATAAAGTCATTGATAATTACAAGTTACAGTCAATAGTAATGATTCACGCTAATCGTTAATTAGACATTCAATTGATATGCCGGTTCCTTGATGAATCAGGACACGTACCACGTGACTCAGACATAAACATCCCTGAAGTGACAATAGGCAGGGCGAAAACAGTAAACCAACAAAAATAAAAAAGGTGCTGGATGTAATAATATTACGGTTTCTTTTGTCATTTGTATTACTTTATTGACTGTGGAGCTTTCTTAAATATCCTTGAGGGCGGAATCACTATTGTCAAATCTTTAAGTTGCCGCATATAATAGTGCTTCTACTAATTTAGGTCATCACCTAATCAATAGGGGGTGGTAGAATAGGAGGTTATATAAGAGATGGTGATGATTTTTCCCTCAAATTTGTTCTTAACCATATTTTATTTAGGAATTCGTCTAAAACTTAATGGAAGCAGTGAGTTTGTTTCGTCAGTTTCTAAATATTTCTTATTTTTTAATACAAAGATATTTATGCTATTAAGTCAATGACCTTCATGATGCCGCATGATGATTCATACGCTAAAAAATATATTTTAATTGCGTTAAAAGCGGCAATCAATTTCAACGTCCATAAAATTGGCAATATGTTGACGTTATAAAAGTTTACTACCTCACTTTAAAAAAAACTCGTATCGATGATTCATAATATATGTTTGTTTACAACTTTCATTTGTATTTATGTAGTACATGCAAAAACAACTGACATTTCAAATGAAAGTACTTTTAAATTTTTCACCTCCTTTCCAATATGAGGCACAGAAAATACAAAAATATCAGAGAAGTAGTTCCAGTTAGATAATTTTAAAATATGTACTACCAAAATACATCGGTGCTTCTCTTATTTATAAACGGCCAAAGCACATAAAAAAAACCTATTATAATTTTTTGTCATTAAATTGCCCATGCAATTTTTATCAACTTTTGTAATGAAATCATTTTTTATAAACCCAATATTTCATAAAGCTATCAATCAAAATTCATAACTTCGCATACTATATACAAAACGATGACGTCACGTCTATGTAGCCGTTTGTTTGGAGCGTTCGGACGAGTCAATTATTAAAGTGAATTCAAAATTGTATTATCTCAGGAAGCTTTTGTGATATGAAAGTAATTCTTTTAATGACGTTCGTAATATTGAAAGGTGTTTAATATCAAACAAAAATAGAATTTAGTCATCATGCCTATTGCTTTTCTGGAGGACGTTCAAGTATTTAATGTGAAAATTCACGAGTACTCAAAAGCCATTGATATATATTATAATTATGATATATTTATCACATAGATAGTAGTTATCGGACAATTGAAATAAGTGCACTAAGTACTACCGTAGAGTTTCTACATAATAAATGTTATCAGAAGATGCTCTCTAGGGACATTTGACCATGGATATGTTAGAATCTAATCTTGACTATATTACATTATATTATTAGAATACATTTTTAAAATTTTCTAGAATTAATTTAAAACATATGTTTTAAATTACTAAGAACGGCCAAGAGTGGAGTGTGTATTGCAATCAACAATATTTATCAGATTATGATGATAAAATAACGAGAACCGGATCGCTTTAACAATTAAATTAGATTTTTTAAATATTATCGCTGCAGTACTACTAAACATATTAATATTAAAACTCATTTCTTATCCCATAAAAACCTTAGAAAAGTTATACTCATGCATTTTATTCTATATCAGCTTCCATCAGCAGCTTCACACGCGTGGTATGTTGACAAAAATTATTCTTTGCTTTGCATGGGGTCTTAAACTCATAAATTTTAAAAAGATCGGTCTAGTATTTTTTGAGCATATCCGACAGATATAAACAAATAAAAAATCTTCCTCATTTAAAATTAAATTTAAATTAAATCTACCTATGTCATGAATCACACAAACTTAAAAGTGACAAACCTCTTCATTTTAAAGACCACTCAAACTTGTATTACTGACATACCTTCACGATGACTCCTAATGAGTCAATTTTTATCCCTACGAGACACGTCATTTCACAGCATGTAATACAATTGCAAAGGGGGTGTGTCATTGTTTAGACTAACAACCATTGTATTATAAATATTGCTAATTGATATTTCATAACATCTGACTACTATTAATTGTCTGATGACTAAGTTGTTTAGAATGGCATCGGAATTGTTCCGATGCCAAACATGCCATAAGACAGCGAGGAAGTAGATCACTTACGTCATATATCGCATGTTGCATGTCTCGTATGAATATTCTTTTGATTTGTTGTCTTTCAGTATTTCCAATTAGGTAATTTATTGGCTTTACTTTATTTGGTATATTTGCTTTGTAAAGAAAGGTTTTAACACTGTTTACTCTGCTTTAAATCAAAAACTTAACAATACAAATAAATAAAATTGAAGTGCCTGTTTTTAATGTTAAAATAACAATGTTTTTTTCAGTTGATATAGTTATTTGCACGATGCCTATGCCTAAAATACAGTTTAAATTTATTGTCTATCTGTCTGTCTGTTTGTTTCGGCTAATCTTCTAAGCGACTAGACCTGTTTTTATAAAACTTTATATATGCAAGTAATTGACTACAAGGCGCGAAACATAGGCTACTTTTCGTTGATGTGCCTACCGATGCAGACGAAGACGCGGGCGAAAGTTAATTAATTTGTTTGTTAGCGCTAATCTGAAGAACTAATGATCGGATTTTATTAATTCTGTTGGCGTTTAATAGTTTAACTATCCATTAAGGTTTTTTAATATTTAACATTACGCTGATCTCTATGGAAGCGGGGCAGTAACGTTTAACGCGGCTACTACTTAATATATCTAACTCCACGCCGACGAAGTCGCGGGTAACTAGTTGAAAATAATGGTAGTCACAATTGCAGTTAACCTTCTGGTTGAGCCGATGAGGCTGAACATTAATATTAGCGAAATTCATTACAATCTCTACTACTATATATATATACAACTCAATAATAATAATATTATTATTATTGCTTGGTCTACTTCCACCCATATGGCATAACTAAATCTATCATGCGTAAATGAGTCGAGTGACTAGACGCATAATGATTTATAGATAGACGTAAACTTCCGGCAGGTGGTCGCAAAAGGGTGAGAGCAATACAAACTGTCGGTTTATCTACGTAATTACGACTGCTAGGTCTGTCAACAAGGGCTCAAAGGCGATTGACATACGACATTTTATAAAAGCTGAAAGCATTTTCACGATGTACATAACATATCGATGTCAATCAAAAGTCATTAGCCAGAAAATTATCGAAATATTAATAATTACTATATTAATCATTAAAGAGGTGACCGAGATACCCAATTGTTATTTGTTTGATCTATTTATTTGATATTAAATATTACGATAAACAAATAATTAGAACACGTTGTGTCTATATATAAGCATTTATCTTTAATTAGAAGAATTGATAAAAAGTAAGTTAAGTGAAATTTCAAGTTGCCATAATATGATTGGCGTTTTTAATCAGCAAACTGTTTGTGTTAGTAAGATGAAGCGTGTAGCTGGTACCTCATTAAAAGTATAGCCTGGGGCACCATCGTAAGGTTGCCAGCCTATCGGTCTTTTATAGGATACACTTCGGATAGTGTGCCGAGGTATTACACAACCTTATCCCTCCGTCCCCGTTTCACCATAGGACTAAAAGACAAATGACACTCAGGCATCGCTTCACAGTAGATTCCACCAATACGAACTAAGCGTTTCGCCTTTACATTTCTTAAGCGAACGGCCAAAGAATGGAACGCCTTGCCCGAGTCTGTGTTTCCGCATGAGTACAACTTGGATCTCTTCAAAGCAAGAGTTAATAGGTATCTCATAGGTAAGCGTGCTCCACCGTAGACCGCATCATCACTTACCATCAGGTGAGAATGTGGTCAAACGCGTGCCACCATCAATTAAAAAAAAAAGAAAAAAGGCCTCTTTACGCAATGGTCCCAAAATAATAATATGTTAAGCATAGCTAAATGCTATAAAAATAATCAATTAGAAGTATGGTCCTAAAAGTTATGACTAAAAAAAGAATTCGCTTGTCTTTTAAAAATGATTTTAAATAACGCTGCACTGATGAGCTCATCGAAAAATTCTGCACCACACCAAATCATTCAATCATTAATTTCTTCTCAAAGTTTGACCTGTCGATGTAACAGGATCTAAGAGTATGTTATATGAGTTCAATCTAAGGATTATTAAAATTTAAGAGAGATCTCATTATTAAGAAATGAGGGTGGGGCCTTTAAAATTGTTGAAAACCCATGACGTAATTCATTTTTTACAAACAGTAACAGCATCCTTTTAAGGTTTTTATGGTTTGTTGATTTTGTTATGGGGGACCTATATGGTATACATATCTACTAACTTTTAGGTTATAAAACACTTATAAACACTAATTTTAAGTGAGAGTTATGCTTTGAAAGCAATTTTTAGACAACAATGATTCCGAGTGAGCTATTTTAATGTTATGTAATGTAATTTTAATGTGTATATATGAAAAGCCCACACGAAATATTCAAACCACATTTTCCTGTTTCTGTAAATTACCTATTCCATTAAATATGTCGATATTCCTCATAATTCACACAGTATTATTAGTTACATGAACACATTTTCACTTTAATAATGCTGCAATTAATTAAACGAAACGGACGTCATCATCAATCATAATTAACTTATTGTTTTGAAATTTAGGACGAAGTTCTGAATGACTCAAAGCATTGTGTAATTATAACTTTGTGACTGCGTCAATGTTTCTGTTATATTTTCGTTATATAAATAAAGATTACAACAACAACAATTAAAAAAACAATATACAAAACATCATATAACGGTTTAATTTCCAATGGCTATTATAAACCCAACCCACTAAAAATAAGCTAGCAAAGCAACACAGGACAAGTCATATAAAGAGTATTATTACACTGAAATAAATCGATCGAGTGTGGTGGTGCGTTCTTATTTATTTATTTATAATACAACTGCCTATTGCTCTCACAGTTGCCCAATACGTGCATAGCATAGTTTAACATTAATAAAAACTTATAATCTACTTAGAAATAATGTGCATGTATTTACAAATTCACCATATTTTGAAAAAAAGATGTCACATTTGAGTGTTGAGTAGGAAGTGTATTTAATAGCGTTACAGCCTTTTTTTTTTAACTGGGAAATGCCTGACGCACGCTGTCGACCCGGCTAGAGTCGCTGGTTATGTCCGAATTGCACGGACTAATACCTAATGTGTTCCATCAACGTGATATGAGCGGGTTGTATCGCTCGCGCATGGATGCTAGCACCCAGGAATCTCGACTGCCGTGCAAACCTGCAAACTGGCGGTCTCGTCGTAGTGTTGGAGGGCCTAGTCTTCCCTCCTTATAAAAGACGCGCGATAAACACGTCGCACAATTTCTCGTGCCAGCTTCTGCTAGGAGGAATAGCGTTACAGCATCTTATTGGCTCTTTAAACGTCAAATGCATCGATCGACGTCAATCGATTTCGAAGTAAGTCTAGATCTTATATTATGTAACCACGGACAATAACGTACAAAGGGCTCTCAACACAATAGCAAGGCTAACAATCGCACAAATCAAATGCGAAACAAAAGCTAATATTTCTCTCAAAGCATTCTTATCTCATGAATACATGATGCAAAACAAATAATGTTCGAGATTTGACGGTGCACGGTCACGGATGCGTGCGTCAGAAAAGCATCCTTCACTTATGACGTCACGGTGACGAGTCGAACAGCATCATGTTATTGTACCTTGATAAGATTTGACGTAATATCTAAAGCTATCTGAAGCTATCCAGAAAAATAGTAAGAGCCAACACTTGAATCTGACAAAAACTTTGTTCCACTCTCTTAAGCATTTTCACATACGGAGGATTTGGATTCATTAAAAATACAGAAAAGCGAATAAAGCTTCAATCAATTGCGAATATCATTCCTGAAATAGACTCACCGGGACACTACTTGCACTTGAAAGCAAATTCATGGATCTGAATATTTATATATATCTGAAGGAAAGATTATATTTTTGAAGGAGATTTGTACGTAAAGCTTGAGGCAGACAATTACAAATCCAGTTTATGATTTTTTACCGTACATGATCACGGTTATATCGTGCGTCAGCGTCACTTAAGTTTCTTCCGCAAGTGTGATATCAAACTTACGTGTGCATACAACATTTCGGTGCTTTCAAGTTCATTTTCGGGCAGCACTTTCAAATTTGCACTCTTCATTCATTATTGTTCCTTCCGATCTCGTCACACTAATAACATACTTAAGTAAACAAATTTAATGAGGTATAACTTATTATGCTGCACCGCAATTTAAACTGAATGATCTATACATATAATTAAAGCGTAAGAGGGTAAAAACTGTATTTATGTATTTCCTTGATTTTAATGACGTATTAAAAGCTAATAAGATATGTACATATTCATTACATTAGTATATTATGTATAATTTTAGGGTTATGACACTATACTATATTATTTCCATTATCATTATCATGACAAGTTCAATTTTACTTTATTTTCTTTAATTACGCACCAACAACTGCCCATAACTTTGCTCATTGCTTACTTGTCCATCCTAATGTTGCCTGTAAGAAATTGCTTACAGCGATAAGGCCGCCCATTGTGCAACATATTTTTTAAGTGCATTTGTTTACATAATAACCTTTGTTAATATTGTTGTACAATAAAGATACTCTATATCAATCTATCTATCTAAAAGCGTAATTGTGTAATGCTAAGATTTTCTTATTTATTTCAAAATTTGCAATAGTATTCGCAGAGACCATTGATCTGCATAATATTGTCCATCAAAGTAACTTGACGATAAAAAGATTTGACGTAGCTCGTCATGTAATTACTGGCACGAGTATGAGCAAGCCGATGGTCGCCGACGGGGATTCCACACAACATTAGCTTTATTTATATAAATACTTAGGCACTTTTAAATTTGAACTACATATTTTTTCTATGAATAACTTATTTAGATGAGTTAGCTGCTTGGTCATTCATTACATATATGGCTACTGTGAGTAATTTTTACTGGACAATGTTGTAGATGATTAATAGTACCTAGTAGCCATTTTTACAATGCTTTTTTATTATTTTTTCATAGGATATATTGAAGTGGAGGAAGACAAGGAAGGCTTTCTCCATCACCACCATGTAAAATACATAGTTGGGAAGACAGAGAGAGGGAGCTTTTACCATAGTTTCCAAAGATTTTTTTTACCTAGTGAGAAAACTAGATAGCTTGTAATGACTCGTCAAAATCTATGATATTGTATCGTAACAAACAGAAAAAGCTTTATTATTTACATTCTTTTAAAATTAAAATTGATGGTCTGTATATTTTGCTCAAATATTAACACGTGTTCGAAACGAATAATAAAAGAGTTAACGAAAGGACGATAGTTTATAGCTAACCGTGGACTACTAGCAAGGCACCTGAAGAACAATTTCACCTTATTTGAATAGTGTTATTTTTGTTATAATTTGTCCGTTTTAGTGTTAGATCCTGAAATAAAGGCCTAGCTCAAATGTCATCACAGACTTCCTGCATAGCAACGCACCCAACAACTTTTGCAGATGTGGACAGTCCATTTTGTAGTCCGTCCGTTGTTTTTACTATTAGAAGGATGACCTCGATAGTGAAATCCGTTGTAAAGAAACTAATAGTACTCATTCCTATGAATGGCTGAAGAACCCTAACACCATTTACGTAACTCAAGTTCTGATTAGCGCATTTGTCAACTGTCGCGAAACCAATTACTCACTTTAGACCTTATACGTAGTGATGATTTTATTAATCATTGACATAGTATTCGAACGTTGTAGTGACGCAATTTCACAGAATGTGATGTGCCAGTTACTTGACCAGCGTTTGTCATACTGCCCTTATACTCTGGCTGTTGAAGCTTTGACGCATGGATTCATCAGCTCGGGAATATAGGTGTGTCAACTAATTGGTTTCCTTATTTTCAATCTGTTGAACTGAGTTGATTTATTTTGGCGTCAGTTTTGAATATCGGATATGGGCCTCCAATTTGTACAATAGTCAACAGTCAATATACAATAGTACAGTACAAATAGTCGTATTATATAGTTAACCTTGTCCTAACACAAGTGCAATCTTTGAACCCGCAAAATTCGACTTGTATTTTCACGCTACAGATTTAACTGGTAAGCAACATTTACTCCGCGGATTGCTCGTTATATAAGGCAACTCTGTAAAATATAACCAATCCTAAGATTTACTGTGAAAAACGTATGTATTGTTTTCGTAAACAAATATTGTAAAATCATCTTCATGTAGTAAAATATTTTTTAAATTTTTAATAAAAAAACAAAATGCGTATTTAAGGTATAAAAAGGATTGACAAAGAAAAATGACAAAACAAACAAACAATATTTACACTATTGGATAGCTGCCGTGACGTCACAACGGAATTGTAAAGTATGTATTGACGTAGGTAATAGTTACAACATAGTATTTTGAAAACTATACATACATAATTACAGTGATGTCTAAGGCAGGTAAGGTAAACAGTGTAGGCTGTAGACGACGTTGTTAAATAATTTGGTGCACAATATGTCACGTCTGCTACTGTGCGCCAGTTGAGCACGGCCGTGGACGTTTGTTGTGTGCCTCAAGTTGAAAGATACCTGCATACACCTATGCCAAAATGTCATTTAGTTATATTTTAGGCAAATTATCCAACTGTTAGGATTACCATTACAATTCAATATTTGGGTGCCAATATTGTTTAGGCTGTTACTGATAATTGAGTTGTAGCTGCGTAAGAAATTAACACACGCGACAATATGTAAATTTCAACTGACTGAGGCGAAGGGAAAGAGTATATTATTTACTCGCGAATAAAGGGATACCGCTATAAACTGCTGAAAAGAGTGAAATCGTAACTCGTTGATTTGAATTTGTTAGGCAAACTATAAGTACCAAAAATCATGCTACGTCCAATGCGAATCCAATATTTTTTGGGTCGTTATCCGAACCAAATGCCGAAGTCAAATCATTCGATACATTTGCGGCCATTCCGACTGCATCAGAGGCTTCTATGAAAGCAATTTCCTCTTAGTAGTCATAGCTCCATAGGACCTTTTCCTCATAAATGATGGCAAATTAATCATTGCATACCTTTAACCGTCATATTGTTAATCACAGGACTCTCCGTGACTCAATGGTTAATTTACATACAATACACATTTGTAATTATACAGGCAAATATTTGTACATAATTGAATATGGAAAATGTTACGTAATATTCTTTTAATTGTTCGGTTATTGAACAGTTTTACTATGTTGTGAGCCTCGTGTTTGAATGCAAATTTTAAATGAGCTTCGTTTTTGTTTCTCTTATCCTTACTTATTTTCTTTCACACACTCTTTTTCTTACTTGCGTAGTACTTATGAGTAGTGAGAGACATCATCAGCTCTGTGTTTGAGTGCTCGTAAGACAATATTATGACTTACTACGTAAATCAATGAAGTTTGGTACAGATCAAGAGGCTATAGATTACATTTATTTAATTAAATCACTCTTGATCGGCTATTTATTTGTATAAGTAGCAACCAGCTGCCACTGATATTCACAAAAGGTAGATTACAAGATAATTACACCGTAATAAATAACTCTAGGCGTAGTACATTTTTAAACATGAGAGCCGCACACGTTAATTGCCTGTCATGTCACTATTCGCACCCTAAAGCAGGGACCCGTTCCTAGTGCGTCACCAAAAAATATTAAAAAAAAAACAAGGAACCCAGAAACGCCCAACCGTTTCACATGTGTCCTCCACTGCACAACTGAACACCTGCGTCGGAATGACTCATTAGGCTCACGTGAACAACCACCGCCATATGTGACCAGCCAAAGGTTGGGAACCACCGCCAAAGTGACTCATTGATAACAGATGTAAATAATCCAAAGTAGTTCACTATGAGTAATAGATACCGATTGATTTATCTATAGAGGTAATCTGTTTGATAGTGTAGCTTAACATTTAGGTTACTTTTATCGGTACTTTTTTTTTATATGTAACCATCATACAGGGATGTGACATAGCGATATTTATTGAAACCATAACTTCCATAGATGGCCAGTATTAATTGCCACCGATTCATACCTATATGGAAGCTGTGGTTTCAATAAATCATCATTCCTGTATATAAAAAAATCGTAGAAATCCATTAAAATTATTAAAATAGCAGACCCAAATTATTTTACGAAGTTACCAAAACAAGATAAGGTTCACAAAATTGTTATCCAATTACTACAATAACAGATGGTAATTGAAAGAAATTACCCTGAGTACTTATACGCAAACATTCTTTAGTACAAAGTGAGTCATGTACATACGATAACGGCAAATGTACGCAACTCACATTACGAAACGTAGGTATTTGAGATATCCTTGTTTCCATGCCGGGTATCAGTACAGTTTGTGTAATAAAAAAAGTACCGCTGTGAATTATACTGCTGGTGGCTGTGCTGTGGCGCAGTGTTCCATGGTAGATTGAGCAAGGACATTTTTATTGAATTTCCAATCATTGGACGAAATATTTTCCCTAAAAATACATTCAATGTTTCGGCGCAAAATTAACAAATAAACACGGTGACTGATCCTATACATTTCCTATATATATAATATAATAGGAATTGTATATATAATATAAGCCGGTGAGCTGGTCTGGCACAGAAAACCTATACAAGACGAGTCCATCTTATACTGGAAAGGTTTATGTGTTATCTGTACCTAAACCATGAATATTACCAATGATATTAATTTTTTTTACAGGATTTGTTGTCCTGCTTGTGTTAACTATATATAATTCAAAGATATACAACTCATGATTACCCACAAAATAAATTAAATCCTTTTAGTAAAAACTGGTTTTCTAAATTCTCCTAAAATTAATATTAATCTAAATTCTTAGGGCCTCATTTGCAGGTCTCTGGCTAAACATACTAGAATATGCTAGAATCTGCTCAATGAAATAAGTATACTATTTCATTGAGCAAATTCTAGATTACGACCTCCTTGTTGTTTTTAACTCACCTATGATTCATCAGACACTCAATCTTGAGAGACTTTTTACTATTATTTGTATTGTCTGCATTTAAACGAATTGTGATCTAGGGAATTAGCACTGTAGGTTATTTTTGTATGTCTATGACCCCCTATCGCTGTCAAAATCATAATTAATTATACACGTATCTTGAATATCAGGCTAAAATAGAAATAATGTTCAAATACTTAAATCTGATTTACAAAGTTGATGATTAGATAAGGCAGTCCGAAAAATTAATGGCACCAACGCTATATTTTACATTAAGTCTCAAATTAAGACCTAGTTTACCATAAAATAACTTAAGTGTAAGGTATACTTCTATTCCTGCACTAAAATAAAACCTTGTTTAGCATTATTACACCTTTCACTTACACAATTTATAAAACAAAATCCATTTGTTTCTGTCGTAGTTGCTATAAATTTCAAGGCGTTCCACTTCTTTCAAACGCTCAGCTATTTACGTGAATAAGGTTAAATTATCATGCAATCCCAATAAAGTACATACGGTTCCACATCACGCTGTACAACTCCAGTATACGCTGGTCCCGCTTTGCACGGGAAGCTTAATATAATGTTAGACCATCTTACACAGAAGTTGTATAGCTAGATGTGTATCCCTGTATAGTGGGCCAACGAGTTAGCTATGCAGGGCAAAAACTTCTAAGTCATAGTAAAGACTTACTACACCAGTTATGGATAAGTGAGTTACATATCTAAATAGTGGGTATATTAAATTTATTAAATATGTAATGCACACATGCATATCTATTGCAGTCAGTTTTCTCTATGGCATAGAAGTTTTTGTCTTGCATACCTAATTGCTTGGCCCACTGTACATAACCATATCTTTGTTATAACAACTGTCATTGGTGTTCCATGGCTAGAAAAGTGAAGTCATCGATAAGGTCGACGTCGAATAACGAGTGCATTCACCTTATTCGTGCTTAGATCATAGCGATAATATACTAGTATGTCCTTTGACTTTGGTATAAAAATCCACAGTTAGCTTATGCTTATTTACATGATTCCCATAAAAAACCTTAGAAATAATCTCGCCATGACAATCGATTTATATTTAGGGAATACCTTTTCTGGTACGATTCTGGCTAAAAGTATACAAAAACTTATTAAAGTACGATATTGAGCGACGTAAAATATGTAGTTGTAAACTGGGCTCTTCACTAGGGTTGATATTTGGACGGGACATTATTGAGAAAATAAACCATGCCAATGAAGAGAAAAAATTCCAAGTGAGTGTTTCTTTGTGATATGATCCCGTGACTCATTATAATATATGACAAACAGGATGCATTGAGATAATTAGGTTGACATGATGAACGTATTTCTGGAATTGCACTGTGATTCTTGGAACTACAAAAGCTTTTTTTGATAAACGCTTTGCAGGGCAAGCGTTTATCAAAAAAGTACTGTTATAAAAAAATGGGTGCGTTGTGGAATCAATTACAATGATGTTATAATGCACTTGTGTAGTATTTTTTATAATTTTTTTCCCTTTTTTAAATCCCAGAAGTATTTTAGTAAGCATTTGACTTGACCCATCATCTTTCGAAAACAATCATAAAAAATACAAAAAAATTGAATAGGAGAGAACAGTTCTTTAAAATTAAAAAAGGATTATCAAATTCCTAATGTTTTTTTTTTTTCAATGATCCTTTATATAATAAAGTTAGTTGAGTACGATTTTGATTCGTTCATTATATTAATTCAGGCCACAGTCTCAGCTTGTTTTATCTCAACACTTATCTAACTTAAGGATGTTTTTGTAACACCAAAATAAATCTATTGTTGTTAAATTCTTTTGTAACAAATGTATTTTAGACAAATCTTTTGTATTAGTACTTCATAATGTTATCTTGTTCAAAGGAAGTACTGGCAACACTAGTTAGGTGTTAAAAAAATATTGGTGATAAAATTTTTGGTGACTCAGATATTTGTTTTTTGCACTTAGTGATTGACTCGTTTTTTGATGATTCAAAGTTATTCAATGAATGAAACGTTAATTAGTCATCAAAAGTCAGACAGACAAAAGCTCGACTATTGTATATAGTAGTAGAGTATTCGTCAGCATTGACTATTTTATTTTTGTTCACACCAACAAAAGTGTGAGAGTGGGTGGACGGTAGACACTTTGGAACCAGGGCTGCCCCATCAACATTAATTAATTATCTTGTATTAAATAAATGCTTTGTAGTACATACTTGTTCAGGGTCAAGAGTTCATTGTACGGGTATCTGACCTAATTTTACTCAGTAGCGTTCGTGAGTCATTTCCCACAATTATAAAGTTAAAAAATAAAAACTATAATGAAATTGTTTTATCTACTTCTAGAACAAGACAACTTTTCTTCATTGTGTTCGACAATCTGGACACTTTTTTTTAAACATGAATATTATTAAATTAGTTTACCGGGAAGAAAATTGATTAAGAGCATACGTTTCTACGGTTTATAACTATCTCCTACCAATTTTTCATTTAAATCGATTCAGTGGTTTTGCTGCGAAATTTTTCAAAAACACACTGAGTTCCTTCACATTTATAATTTATTACTCATATAAGTAAGTAAAGAGTTTTTTGACAGATAAAATAAAAATGTATTCTTTAAACATAAATAGGCTTTTAGTGTTTCACTAGATTATTATTACAATTGAAGCCGAATGTTCCGCTATAGCATTATTATTTTAATAGCCGGCCAATTTCAACCCTAGTGGGTAATTTAGTAATTCGATCTATTAAAGCTAGCTTTGAGATTTTTCGGCGATGACTCGTTCATTCAAGTTTGGCTTTGGTATATTACGTCATTTTATGGGGCGGAAATACTTTTAATAACTTTTATGTGATTTTTTTTTTATATTACGCTTACAGCGAACGAACGTGTAGTCCACCTGATGGTAAGTAGAGTACAGCCCATGGACATCAACAAATCCACAAAAGCAGATTATAGATGCGTCGCTGCAGCTGAGGACTACGGTGTTATGCCTCATGTGCCAGTAATTTCAGGGCCTGATCTCACCACCAAACCTGAACACAGTAATGGAAGCACTACTATTTGGCGGCAGGGTAAAGGTGAGACAATGGTGCTGCCGTCCTCGAGCTCATTCACAAGAGCTCTACCACCATAATCTGAAGCCATAACGTGACTTTTGTATACGAATATAAAATGGAAGGAGATATAAGAACTAGCACTGTAGGCTTGCTTTCATTGGCCGGTCGTAGTGGAAACCCAAGAGCGCCCGCAGGACTCTCATCTCTGTTCTTGCCTTGGTCGGCTGGTCAGAGAGGGGTCGCCAGAGCAGAGAGTGTCATTTTTAAGGGCACAACTACGAGGAAACCCGCTCTTGGCAACAATCTAAATATAAATGGAAGAAATAAATTCTTTTCTAAATATAAGAATTATCTGACTACCTCGATGATCTAGTGGTAAGCGTATGCACCTCTCACCGCGAGGTCTCGGGTTCGATTCCCGGCTCGGGCAAAGTATTATTAGTAAACTTTCCGTCAGGAAATTTTTAATAGCAGCACGGAGTTGGATTAGTGCCCGTTGGATGGCAATAGGCATATATATCACATGAGACTTAAACATATCAGATGTAGTGTTATATTATGCTTGCTCTAGTGTTTTCAATTATAAATGTGCGTTTGGTCACTGATATAATTAAGTTTCCCTACACACATGTTCACATACAAATCGCAGAAAAATTGAGGCTATTGGTAATATTGCATCAAATTATTCTTTCACTTATATTGTTTCTATACGCATGTTCATCAGCAAGTTTAGTTCAACTCAGCTCAGTTCAGCTCAGCTCAGTTCAGCATAAATTTATGGTAATGTTTCTAGTCACATCAGATTTATCTTACTTATACTATTTTATTTCAATTTAAACGATTTATTTTCTTTCTGGTATCTATGAAAACAATGTATTGAACTGTTAATAGTTACCTACCTAATTTACAACCATTACTGCCACCTACGTTCTTTGTGATGACCCTAACGGTTGTACACTTAATACAATTGACGATGACATCAGGGGCTATGTGTATTTGATATTTTTATTATCATGTATCTTTTAGCATTTTGTCAATGACATAGACTTTGTTTGAATTGATGGGATCACTGAATCTATATTTTCGTCTGCGTTCACGTAAAGGATAGGTAGGCTATATCAGAATGGCTTCAGTATTATCAGCGCTGCAGTGCTTTTAGCGCTGCAGTATTGTGCTGAGATGCGTACCATTACTAGAATTATGAAAAATATTTTAGAATTATGTAGTTTTAGACGCTTTGGAATGTATTTTCTTTTCTTTGTAAGCTTGCAATGGCATATTACATACAATCGCATATATCTCATACAATCTTTGAGTGCACGGTTAGCGTACTGGTTAAAGCGGTCGCCTCGCCGCTCTCAACTGCGCTGATGTTGTGGGTTCGATCCCCACACGGGACAAATCTTTGTGTGTGCCGCAAATATCTGTTCTGACTCTGGGTGTGCTTTGTGTGTGTAAAATGTATGTTTGTAAACACCCCCGCGACACAGAAGTAATTCCTAGTGCGGGCATCGTACTCAAAAACAAATAGTTATATAATATAATACAAATTATAAATTATATAATCATACTTTCATACCAATACTACTTCATCATGTACGTAGTAGTAGGGCCCCAACAAATTACATAAGTCATTTTCTGATATTCTCTATTCTGTCACGCAAATCTCTTAATTGATTTGATAAATTGGCACCACACCTTTCAGACTTAATATTTATGTACCTTCTTATAATTATGTATTGGTAGTTATAGATATACACTTTCTGTTGTGTTGTCCCTTTGTCCCAAGTCCAGTCATATCAACAGGAAATTCTGGTTTAAAACTACCTATAAAGGAAATACTATAGTCCGCACATTGTTGGACGCACAAAAGGCGTCCTGAGGTCGGATAGTCGAGATAAAGAATTTTTATGAAAGGTGTAAACAACAATACCTCTGGGACAATAAAAAGTGAGAACTAGGAAATATTATTCTTTTTTTGGTAAGGTTACAAAAAAACAATTCGATAATTCAAAAACCACTGACTACCTTCACATAACATTGCAATTTAATTACCAGTCAGTGTTCATAGTTAGCATTCTACATCAAGTTGCGCAAAAACACGATGACCATAAAAGGTCGCCACATAAGTGCCAAATGGCCGAACTTAGCGCAAGAGGTCTACCTCACCAACTATTTCTTCTCTTGTTGTACTATCGGTCGATCGCTAACCATTACAGTGACATTTAACGCTCAGTACCAAAGAACCATTGGTCAGTAAACTTGATTTATTGTTGGCGACGCGGTTTGTACTACCCGCACCGCAGTACGGATTGTTTCGAAAGCGCTTGCAACTATTTCTAATCTAGTTCGTATCTATTTTAATTACGATCCGGGTACCAGAACCCGCATTCCAAAGACAACATTGTTCAATATAATTCACTCTCAATACAAAACAGGATAGTGATCAATCGTTGTTTTGAATTATGCGTATACTATTGTTGCACAGAACGCGTAAACGACCTCAAAACGGCATTCGACCTAGTCGAGCGTAATCTAACATAACTCAGGTCGGACCGAAATCTAAACGGGAAAGTTTACGTTTAGTTACCCAGTCACTATCAGCTATATTTTGAACTTTATTTCATTCTTCTTAAAGTTCATTATTGCTTTCGATAATAAGGGACACGTGCGGAATGGAGGTATTAATGGAGTCGGTTATCTACAACAAAGCATTCTAGCGCTTTACAATTCCGGTGGGTTTAGTAGCGTGTTCGCTATCGTTCTTTTGCCCCAGCGCTTCATCGCTGCCGGAGTTATTTCGACCGCGATGACTCAAGCCTCGGTAAACAGTATGCGGGGCGATGAGTCACCGTTTTACACATTCGCGTATAGCGTTTGAGTAGTGTTGTCAGTCTACAGTTGGAGTCGTCAAGTAACCGCACCGTCCTAGGCGTTTATATCGCAGGTTTACTGCCAAACGCCTAGACTTACTCATTATTGGCAAGATAAGCTACTGTGGCAACAAATATTTTGTGTACATTGGACAAGAACAAGTTTGTGTGAAAGTGTATGAGTAGGTCTAGTTTTATAACTTGTGTGTGTGCGTGTCGGTAGTGAAACGGTCGATAAAGTTGGTGATCGTTTTGTGCTATTTGTGGATTCCGTACATACCTGCTGGATTGGATTATTATAAGTTGGATTTATGTGTTAACAATGCCGTCGAACAAGAAACTGATGTCGAAGATGCGACAGATCGCCCAGTGGATACTAGTGGTGCATGTGGTGAGTGTCTCGTTCATTTCATTCAAACCGATGTTACGTTACCTAATGCCTGGAGTCGGGTGAAGGCAATACTCACAAAAATAACTGCTGCTACAAATAAGTCTATGAGCAAGTAAATAACAAGAGTCAAGACTTTTCAGACATGCTAATTAGATACCTACGTTAAAGTTGTCCTGCCAATAAGCTAATGTAAGCAGGCACGAATAACTATGAAAGGGCCAAAAATAAACCGAGATCAGTCCTGTAGTAAGTAAATATTGATTAGGAACCTGAGGCACTCCCGGGACTGACTTAACTCAGTTATAAGTTCAGAGAGCAAAGTTTTCTCCGCGATATGGGAGACGCAATCTTTTTCTTTTCAAACACGACAGTAAAATTCTAATAAAATGGTATAAAACTTCCATTGAGCTTGGCAATATTGGATTTGGATAAGATAAAAGTAGGTGAACAATACACAATTGTTCTTGGCTGTTGATAAATACGGAATAATACCAAATCTAACACTTGGGTAAACAAAACCCAAATTTCATTGTCTAAGCTAAATCAATGCTCTTTGTATTCAGTGTTCACAAAGACAAGTTACATCTTTATTCTTGGATAGGAGATACAATCCGGTCTTTTAAACATAATATTAAAATTGTCTCACCCTACTAATGCGCTGTGCCAGAGGGACAACAATGGTCACAAAAGGAAAAGTCTGATCCAAATTCCTTTTTGTCCACTGCAACACTGGTCTCTTCTATAGTTTGTCGATTTATCATAGTACCTTAGTTAACCTTATGGGACGTTTCGTTCCACGGATATTCTAAATCCTTTAAAATGTTGGCATCTCATTTCCTTGCACTAATGAGTTCTAAAATTACTTCAGTGCGATGACCTTCTCAAGGAGGTGTTGAAAATTCTGTCCTAATTGCTCCCTTCATTGAAACATTTGTAAGGGTCTACTTAAGAAGACCCCAGCGCGCCCTTCGGGCGATTCGCACTGGCAACTTAGTAATTAAGCTTATTTTCTCTGCTGTTTTGTCGCTTTCAACAATTGTGTGCTCACTTAGATTAGTCACAGAAGCGTGCTCGAAGAATAGACGTCCGAAAAATATACTCGAGAAAGTATAAAAATACGCCTCGTTGGTATTCCGATGAATCAGACATTTATTTTCTAGATGCTTCATTTCTTCATTGAAAGTAAACATCAATATTATTGGCCGTTGACTAGACATGTCACAGACATAGGGCTTCAAGCCAAATTGAAAAAGTACCTAGTCAAAGCCCCTCAAAGTGAAAAGAACAAAATGCAATCTGTTTAATTTAGTTGTGTGGAGCCTGTTTGCGGTCCCTGGTTTGCTGAACGTGACCAGACAGTAGCAAGCGGCCTAGGCATAACCGTGCCAATTGTCGGTCGGCAAATGCAATTCCATCTAACGAATTCTCCTGTTGTTCTATTTTATACTGCATCGCCATCTTTCTGTTTGCACGACTGTGTAAAACGAAAATGATAGACTTAGAGTTCCCCTTCCGTGTCGGCACGCTCCATCACAGACATGAGATTACGTTCTAAAAGTGCATGAGGCCGCTGTGCAGATAGTATGTCTGTTTGTCATCGTTTGTTATTGTAAACAAAACAAGCATTTGTGACGGTGACTCATACAACTTGCGCATCTGTTAAATGCATGGTATCTGTATCTTGATCCTTCTTACTACAAGGATGTTAGAAGTACCTATTAGGTATACAACTAAGAATCTACATCTCGGTAATATTTATAAGAAATCTATTTATTTACTACCTACATAATAGATACAATAATATTTCGTAAGATCTTTTCCTATAAGAAGCTCGTAAAATTTCGTCGTGGCATACAACTCTGTGGGCAGAAACTCTTACTAACAACAAGCTCTTTATTTGGCAGTCTATTGATTCATCGTCCAAAAATATTTCTATAGGCGTGGATAAATTCATAAAAATGTATAAGTAGTAGTGTATTACCATATTGGAGTCACGCGACACCGCGCTATTTTAGTTCGGGATCCCAGGAGGCGTGTCTCCGATATTAATACTCAGTCGGGCGGGTGGTGACTCATCCGGCCGTCTGAAAGCTCCGTCTTGTCCCACATCCTTCATACTCTCAGCATTACTCATAGTGGGTGAACCCGGAATCGTTTATATGGACGACTTCCTCGGTATCTTGTGCTTGTTTATTATTAACCATTGTTCATGACAAATGATATAATTATGCGCGGGAATCCGAGAATCATCTTACGTTTTGAAATTCTTATGTGTGCCGCAAAAAAACATATCGTGGAAGATCACATAACCATAACTTTAAAGGTCGTTCTGAGTCACTGCAAAAGACGTCATTTCACACGTGCTTTGGAAACTTATGCGCATTTAACATTCTGAATTCCTTAACTTTTAACCAAAGTCAAGAATCCAGAAGTTATTCTAGTATTATAGCTATGAATGTTTTATGACCGTCGTAGATCTATGGTTTTGGAATTAAATTAAGTATGTTTCCTCGTTTATTCTTAGTATGAGTCACAACTTGTTCCTGGTGAAGGCCAGTATTGTTTATCTTATTTCGATTTACTTCCTTGGATTACGATCGTTCTCTCATTTGCATATCGCTTGCTTATTGCAAGACCGACATAACGAAAAAAACATAATTTTACAGGACGGTAGTTTTAAACTTTGAATCTTTAGTATCTCAATAAAAAAGCACTGTTTTTATTCAGAAGTATTTTAATCAGTCTTGTACATTAATTAACTTTCATATTAAGTAGTCACAATGTGTTATCTTAAACACACTGTTTTCAAAAACCAAATAAAAAAAACCAGTTCCTCACTTATGTCATTGTTGTAGCAAAAAGTTACATAGAAAAAGTATTACTCGTAATTATGTCATCCTTACAATAAAGAAAACATAATTTAAATTACTTTATGTTTAATTACAATAATGACATAACACAAAATAATCCTACATTGTAACAATATTTATTTAAAGAAAGGTACTTAACATTTGCTGCAATATAGTATTATTCCAAAATATGACGTCCTTCACGCACAAGATGCGTGCGTTGGCCTTGAAAACTTTGGTTTAACTGAGATGGAACGATATTGAAATTACAAACAATGCGCGTCGACAGCGCGCAATTTAGACATTTATCGCCATCTGGCGAATTGGAATTGAAGCATGCTGTTGTCTTTATTGCACCAAAAAATAGATCGATAAAGCTTTGTTTTTACATACTTATCTCAAAATATCAAGATTTTGAAATATGTCGTTGTTGCAATAAGCAAGCGATATGCTCTTAGAATTGTAACAACGAACCTGTTGGATTGAATTTTTGTGTTGTAACATATTAAAAAACTAAATTAAACTTTATAGTTAGTTACAGCTACTTACTTGTTTATTTCTTAGAAAATCTAGATTCGAAGTACTGAAATGGTAGGTTATTAGATTGACTGATTTAATCAGTGTTGGAGCGTTAACAAGCTATAATCGACTTGCAGAGTTTGTCCTATAATGCAGCAACAGGAAACTAATTATTATTACTTACAACGGTAGTACATTGCAGTTATACATATTCTACGTTTCTATACGTAATATGAGTGCAGGAAGTAAGCTGTTGACTACTCTACCCCCATTATACGATACAATTGATGAATGGCCAGACGCGAACATGTGTGCTTGAGCAGAATTCAATTTGATCCCTTTCAGAGCTAACCCTTACGCCTGAATGCCTGTATTGATTTGAATCTGTAAATAAAATACGGGATGCACACGATTTCCACAATTTTATTGATATCTCATTCAGGTCCTTGATATTTTTTATATGCCTTCCACCTACTTCACTGATCATGACTTATCTATGCAAAAGTATATATAAGATTAGATATGATTAAAAAGTAATGTGATAATTTTTGGCAACCGAATTTAGTTGTAGCCTTGACGAAAAAAATCAACCTTCTGACGTTGAACTGTATCTATACATACAAACATACTAACCTACGTTTAATTTATTGGTCGTTTTAATTAAGCATCAAAATATGCAAATAAAGAACGCAGAAATCTCTGTAGACATCGCAAATCAAAACTGTAGGGTGGCACGCCGACGTTTAATTATGTAAATAAATTTTCATGCATAGCAAGGTATTGTTAAACAATGCGCTAGATGAACCAAGCCTACCCTTCTATAATAAAAGTTTTAGGAGAACTGCCCCTCGGGCAAAAACGGATCACCCTTTTGTTCTTTTTTGACGAACTTGTAGGGATACAACTTTACTACAGAACAACTGCCAATTCATAATATATATTATGTTTATATCGTAGGTATTCGACAGTAAAAATGCTTGCGAAGCATTTCGAATTCCGTCACAAAGTTGTTGCGTAAACTGTACCTATATAAGTACGAGTGCGTATGTTGAACTGTTTACGTAAACAACCTCGACGAATCCATCTGAGCTGTTACTAATTTAGCCCTTAATGAGAACTCTTGGTAAGGATCCCTTCGTGTCCGCAGGCGCGGAAGCGGGAACTCATCAGAGTCTCTAATAGCCTGAAACCACCCCTGGGTTAAACAGATATCATTTTATTTATAAACAGATTCGAAAATAAAAATATGCGGATCTCGCCTCAATATTGTCCTCTCATTATTTTGTGTTGGGTGACGATTTTAATTGGAGGTTTCACTTATGAATTATTCTTCTGGTTACCGCCGCGCCGTTCACTCAACATGGCAACTACCTAATGCAATGTTATTGCGCGTCTGAATTCAAAAATATGTAAGCATTTATTTTTGTAAATCTGTTTAATTTTATTGTGACCTTTCTGGTTGGCGGCCGCACAAAATAAAAAAACAAACATCCCAAGGCTATAAAAATTTGTCTTCACACCAACAAAATTTGGAAGCATCCCCCGAAATGTTATCACCTCATAGTATCGTCGATGCAGGCACAATATCTCATAATATTCTTTATATCCGTCCCCATAAACACAAACGGGTCGTGGTAATGACGTCCCGTAGAGGGGAGAGAGGACGTCTAACCGGCCGTTACGGTCGCTGAATATGTGACCGCTGCATTTTATTACCACTTTACTCTGCCACATAATCGACCTTCATGATGAAGGGCTTCTCTTCGACTAATAGTCAACTGGTATGCGAAGGCTATTGTCCTACATATTCTATGCCGTGAGCTCTTAGGACTTACTTAATTGTTTCATCCGTTTCGCTGACTCATGAACAAATTGAGGAACTACGTATTGTATTCAATGAAACTACTGTGACAAGTGTTGGATGATTAGAAGATTTCATTGTTCATTTTGGATTTCTTATTGTTCCAGGTCGAATTCATAGAAGCATACTGCACACCCCGAGACACAGCCCGCCGCTCCCCGCAACGCAGCCGCCGCTCAAGAGAGCCACGTCGCTCCCCTGAAGCCACTAAATGGCGCTACGACTCCCGCCGCACGAACTACGATTGTGACTCCAGTCGTCGTCCGTACGAGTACGAAAGTCGGAGGTCCTACGGCAGGGAGTTTGACGGGGATTCGGGCAGGCGAGCAGAATTTGACGCTGAGTCGGCCCGGAGACGCGCTGACTACGAGTCTGCTAGAAGGACCGACTTTGATTTGTCGGCTCCTAGTGTTTCAAGAAGAAGCCCCGAGAGTGCACCTGAGGGTTCTGTAGAGTCTCCGCCTGAGCCGGCACCTTCAGCACCCTTCAGACACGATAAACAGTCAAGACATCGATCTCAACCATATTACGAATCTGGTAAGTTTAAACCACTTTTATTATTTCATTTATTTATTACAAGTTGACATTTCTCGAATCCATTTTTATGATACAGTAAAATTAATGCATGCATGCATAATGTATTAAGAAATATGAAACCAATCACCTTTGTGACAAAGTAATAAAGTTTGTAACAAGCAACAATCTAAAAAAAACTAATTAATATTGATAAGTAACCGTTTGATTGGCATCCTGGCAACACAGCGCAAGCTCACAACATGGTTTCTCGATCTATTTAACAGTATTTATTCAAGTCAATAAGTCTTAATAAATTGTTTGGCCTTAAATGAAGCAAAAAAAAACTTAAGATTTCAATGAAGCAAAACATACACGT
Organism: Hypena proboscidalis; assembly: GCA_905147285.1. Classification (NCBI taxonomy): domain Eukaryota; kingdom Metazoa; phylum Arthropoda; class Insecta; order Lepidoptera; family Erebidae; genus Hypena; species Hypena proboscidalis. The sequence continues at coordinate 14,524,207 of LR990140.1, forward strand.
CATATTAAGAACTGAAAACTCAGCGTAGCCAAATTGTTGAATAGTTTCCCTAAAACCGGGTTTTCATGCTTCATTTCCTTGGTTCTACATACAGGCTCTTACGTTTTTAAGAACGTCCTACCAAGGACTCAGGACAAAAGGTCCATTCATGCGCTCCAACAATCACGGTAGACTCTTGTTAGGCTATTGTCTTCACTGTAAGACAAGACTGTCTTGCTTTATTAAAAAAAAAACAGATTTAAATTCCTAGAGATTTTGCATCACGTCTTCGTAATTGGGTCAGTTTAATTTTGTCCTAATCTTGGTATTTGATGCTCGTACAATAAATACTTACCAGTTGGATACTTTCCAGAGTTTATAGGTGAACTGCCGGATCTACATTGCAAGATTAGCTCAATAAATTACTTTTGATGTAGGTTGATCTTTTTAAAGCATCATTTATGTTGGATAAATAAAACTTATTGATGAAACCTTTCATCTCCATGGGCTTGTAATTCATAATTTGGATTTAATAATATACATTATATAATATAAAATCTATTTATTCAACTCACTATGACTCATAATGTTAGTAGAGCGTATATACTATGTTAGTAAACGATACAATTTGGAACTTGTTATAAAAAAGCGAGATGAGCACATAGTTCATCGCCTCGCCGCCATCCCATGAGAAATGGCGTCAAAGCGACCCAGGTACGGGCGATACTATTAATATTAATAAATACTAAATAGTATTAATGCAAAGAATTTCATCAATGATAAAACAGAGCATAACTTATTAAACAGAAAAAAATCCTTTACTATATAATGAAGACGTACTAGAGTTACGACAAAAAATTACCAGATTGCGGTTTTTTATTATCCAGAGAGTTCCAGCCGCTAATACCAGCTCGTATTGATGCAACAATAGCAAGTTTTAATCAGCCCTTTTGTCGTTTGTCCGTCCGTCTAGACTAGGCTGGAAAAATGTCCGGGATTTTATATTAACCGTGGCTTTTATTATAAGCTTCTCTGTAGTTCCGATTACAGTTCCTAGTGAATAGTGTTTTATGGTTTCACTATCATTGGAGATAATTGCGATTGCAAATATAATTCATGGGTGTATCTCAAATTCTGAAGCTATTAATTTTACCTGAATTGGTCAAAAATTAATATCTAGTTTAGAAGTTTAATGATCACTGGTAATAAATCTTTTATAGTCTGTATTACTGTTTAAAACTTTATAATCCTGTAATATAACAAATCCCTGTTTAAGTTCATAACATTGCGTGGCCGCAATTTACGAGAAAACTTTTGTTATGAGTTTTTTGAACTATCTCTCAATTTATCAATACGATATCTTTAAGTGTTAGTTCAACTTACAATTGTTCTATATAGTAATATCTTAAAATACCTTTACATGCGAGTCGATTACGTTTAACCTTTCACTGCCAACACGCTTCAGAAAGACATTTAACACGTTAATCGCGGCAATTTAACAAATTTCGAGTTGCGCGGCTGGTCATCCACGCGGAAAAGTAATTACGTCACGTAATGACGTCACTTACCCTCCCATCTGCTCTCTCCACGTCGCTAATAGACAATTTGTTCAGTTTTTGACGCCGTTTTGTTCAATCGGCGCAGCGTGTCAAACGTTCAGCCTCCTCTTATTTTTGATGACTGTAAATTTCTTTGCGATTGTACTTACTTATGACAACGTAAAATAAAAAGAAGGGAACACGATTTTTTAGAACAGTATAATAATATATTCACAAAATAAGCTTAAGTATCCGACGAGAGCTTTTCCAAAGAACTATAAAAATACTTAAGTCACAATAATTTTTTTACGAACCACAAAGAAAAATGCTACAGAATAATCTAAATGAGGCAACGGAAAATACGGTATTAAAACAAAAGGCCTTGTTCTAGGGAGAGCATTAAAAAAAGTTTATTATAAAATGGCATACTACGGTAGGCTACGATTCGTTAGTTCTTTCCTATCGTCGCGGCTTTTAAAATCCAGACTTTTATGTTCATGATGCATTCAGAAGGAGTCCTTTGTTACTCGAAGCAAGGAATTCTCGTTAGGGTATTTCGTCGTGGCTTTGAAATAACATTAGCTTCGCGTGTAGGCACGTGTATGAGGGGTTTATCGCATTCATTAACTAAGGTAAAAGTAGGTACTCCATATTTGATTGAAATGGAAATGAATAAGATTAAATACAAGGGGGGCAATTTCACCGAGAATATTTTATTGCGTCGTAATTGTTACTTGTAAATCCTTGTGAGTTTGTTGCTACCAATATATCTCTGTAATCGTGAAATGCAAATATTGATAAGGAATGAATCATTGATATCATAATAGTCTTTATGTTCCACAAACTGATAATACAAGCACTAACTGATACAAACATTGTTTTGCAAAACAACACACATCTCAAGTCATTTGGGTGTTGATTGTGTCTTCCGTATAAATAATGACATCCCAAAATAGAAATGGATACTTTGAATACCTCTGAAACGAGACGTTTATCAAGCGGCACCCCTATCTCTCCGAGGGCAAATAACAACAACTTGAAACGATGTCCAATTTATAACTATGTTCTTGTAAATTGAACAATGGCATAACTTGAAAACTGGATCCCGTAAATGTCTCATAAACAGTATTTTGATAAAATTATGAACTACATTAAGACCTTGATATAAAATATTGTTTTTTATACTTTGTCCAGTAGAAGTTGTACACTTAGTGGTATGTAGATGTATGATCGAAACGCGTGGATTTAAATGATGCCACTCGAGACAAGTTGAGCGGCACTAGACACGAAGAAAACTCTTCGACCCATGTTTTGCTCGTTACCGTCTACAGTTTATCCTAAACCCACTTCAACACACTCGACGCTCCTTGCTCATTTCGTAAAATTTAAAATGAACGTGCATTTTGTTTTGTTCTAGAATCATCGTCAGACGACAGATCGTCATCATCAGAGGAAGAAGAAGAAGAGTTCGGAGAATTTGATCCGTTCGCTACAGCTCCGTCGTTGCATTCACCAGATAGCGGTCGTTCCGATCCAAGATACGCTAACGCACCTCGCAGAAATCCTAGTCCTTACTATTACGGTGATCTGTTCAAAACACCGGCGCAGCCAACGACACCTTCCGCCCCCACCATTTCCACCACATCTTCGTCTCGTGGCCCTCGGTACAGGAAGTCAGCTAGTCTTGACGCTCCACACGTTGCACCCCGACCTAATCTGCCGAAGAGATTTTCAGTCGCCGAAGATGGTTTCCGCGAACTAGAGCGGTCGTCATCTTCGTCCGGTGAGAGCGCGTGGATGCCGCCGAGGCGTCGTGGGCGCGACGCGGCCGGCTGCGCGTGCGCCGCGCCCGAAGATGTAGAGGAGCATCATTCTTCTCGTAGCGTCTTTTACGTGCCGGCGCCGCTGCCCCGCTGGCCGCAAGAGATGACCACCAGACAGATTTACGAAACAGCCTTTGACTGCAAAATTGCTCGCTCAGATGACGATCTAGATGACTTTGATAGAGTCAGCAATCATCCTGCTCTATTACAAGCAGAAGGTCGAAAAGTGATTTCTTCTGCTTCGTCGGCATTTGATGCCGTCGAACATAGCGAGCCAGACTACAAGGGTCGCCGTAAGGTGACTATGAAAACTGACAGTGTACGACGTTCGAAAATTCCTACAATTCGTCAAAAAAGGGAAAATGAAAGTAATGCCTGTGCCTTGTCAGAGGAGTTGGAAAATGTGCACATCGAAGGAGATGGCCGAACAGCTTCGGTATCTCAACTTCCACTTCGAGGTTATACACCCTCACCACCGTCAACAGCCCCACTACCAACAAAATTTCAGCAAAAGGATGGATCCGCCATGAACAGTATTAAGAGTGCCCCAAACCTGCCACAATCGCAACCAGCACATCCTCGTCTTAAAGATTTAAGGTTACCTGTAAAATCATTACGTGCTCGTGATACACCGACAAGCAGTGATGTTAGCATGGCTGACGTAAAAGGATCTACGGAGCTTGACCTTGGACAACGACTGAGGGATTCGAGTCGTGAATCTCGAGATGGTGATGACGAAGGCGGGCAATCAAAAGACGGTATTTTTTTAGAGATTAAGGGTCGACCCACTTCCGATTCTGACACACCTGAATTGAATCGGTATACGGGGCCAAAGGGGGTCGGCCCTATAATGGAGTTTAAAGGAAGGCCTGGCGTAATACGTCCGCGTCGCAAGTACTCTAGCACGGAAAGTATGGCCACAAGCAGCAGCGGAGGCAGTATGGAGTCATTGCGAAGTAGTAATAGTGAGGGTGATAGAAGTAGTAGTAGTTCTGAAAGCCGTCATTCGTCTTCGTTAAGTTCACATAGCTCTGACTCAGGCAATGTGCCATTTACAAAATCACATCACATGCAGCTATCGGGGTTTGGGCATCATCCAGCTAAGTTACATATTCTAAGTCCTATATCTGATAAATCACAAGAACCAGCGTCAGAAACATCAGATAACAATAAAAACAATAACTCACAAAAAGTGTCACCTGAAGATGCTGAAACAGGAAACACAACTATCCAAACAACTGTGGAAATCGTTGCCAAACCTAAACGCCGTGCATTACAAAATAGGAATATTCTGAACCTAACGTTCAGACATTCTACAACTGGTGATGCCGAAATTCAAGGCTCTGATAGTGGTATATCAATACACTCAAGAGAGGGCGTAGACTCACGAAATGCTTTCATTAATTTCAAAAACAGTAATACTGAAGAGGAACGAAAAGACGAAGATGTTGACTTATCTGATCTTCCATTCGACATGCCGAAGCTAAGGAGACGACGAGCTGAAGCTGAAGCCGACTTACGATCCTTGCCATTTGACATGCCTAAACTACGTCGCAAGTTACGAGGACAGTCATTACAACTAAGTAATGACTTTGGAGGAGCTATCTCAAACGCTTCCTCTAGCCAAAGCGTTCAAGATTTAAATCAAGGTACTTATTTATGTCTATATATTTCTATTTATACATTTTTCATAGCACTTTATAAAATAACATAAAATTGATTGAGCCAGTTTGGCAGTTTCCTTATGGGTTTTTCAATAATTCTATTATGGCAGAGGGATTTCCATGTCAATGTTCGAGGCAAAAGTATATCCGAAGGGTCTGTCGACTCTGATTCTTTGATTCCTCAAACTCGAAGCGACCGCCATCGCATTATGCCGATTAAGACGTATGACTCCAAATTGCTCCACACGAAATTCTTTGGTCCGACGCCCATCCAATATTTAATTTGCTTGAGTGCTCTTTGAGGGAACTTTTTCCTGTACCCGTTGGAGGCAATTTGTAACCGTTCAGTTGAGTTAGGAGTTCGTAAACACAGAGAATTGCGTGTTGTTTGACGTTCAATGTTAGGCAGCATCTTAGACTTTTTCAACTTAGAGTAAACTTCCTTCTTATATTTGATTGATTGCTGATGAGATTAATAATGAGCGTTTTTTTTATTACAGGAAACAAACACAAACCGAATTTGAAGTTGAATTTCGATAGCGGTAGCGGGGGTTCTGGCAGTTCTAAAGGATTGCATTTGAATTTGGGACCTATAGCTCCGCCACGAGATCTCGTCGATGCGTCTCTTCCACTTGACCGCCAAGGGTAAGTTCTTAAGAAATATTTTACAAAATAACTAATATGCTCTTTATAAATTCGTATTCAGCAATTTCGTGATTTTTTACGAGAAACTAATGATAATATTTATTATTTCAGGTGGTACCACGGGACCTTATCTCGCGTTGAAGCTGAAAGTCTGCTAAGAGATGCGAATGAGGGCGCCTTTTTGGTTAGAAACAGTGAATCGGCCAAGCTCGACTATTCATTGAGTTTGAAGTGAGTATTCTGTCAGATAATATTTAAATTATTTTCTATTCAAGTTTAAAATAACTTACATAAGTTTTAAAACCGGCCAAGTGCGTGTCGGGCCACGCGCAGTAGGCTTCCGTAGCGTAACAACATATTTCGACTTAAAGGGGATTTACTATCTGTATTAAACAAGTAACATCTTCATACATGTCATTACTTTCAAAGGTTTTTGTAATTTGCACGAATTATTCTAAGTAACTGCATTTTACACTTTGGACCCCAATTACTCTAGAACTAATTAAGTTAAAGTAACCAGATAAATAGCGTCCTTCAGATAGGAAATGTTTGTAGTACACGAAACCAGCTAGCACGTATGACGAGATGTATGAATGTTAAGGAAGCGAAAGAAGTATGTAAGGAGCGAAGCACATGGCGTTCCATCGTCTCTGCCTACCCCCGTGGGATAAAGGCGTGATTTTATATATGTATTATGTATGTTTATTTATGTTTCAAGAATTTTGAACGAAATATTCTGAGTAACTGCATCTGACATTTCGGACCCCTATTCCTCTTGAACTAATGAAGTGAACTTATCCGCTATAGTTTTCCTTTAAAGTTCATTACATGTACTACCGACACAATTTTTTTCAGATTTTAGGATCCAGTAGTTTTAGCTTTTAGAGGGGGGGGGACGCCCTACTCGAACAAAAATTTGCTCTTTAAAGTTAATTATCTCGCAAACGGATCCCTAAATCAAAAAACTGTCTTAGCAACCCCTAAACGTTTTTAAAAGTCCTATCTAACAATACCCCACATTATGGGGTAGGCGACAAAAAAAAAACATCCCTACTTTACATGTAGGGGAGCTACCTGAAAAAAAAATATTTTACCAAATTTTACTCTACGACTTTCTTTGTTTAGTTAACATACATGTTTATGCAAAATTTCAGTTTTCTAGCACCAACGGTTTCGTCGCTATGCCGTGGACAGACAGACGGACATGGCGAAACTATAAGGGTTCCTTGTAGGTACTACGGAACCCTAAAAAGCTTGTGTACCAGTTTTTAATGTGAATTCTTACTTGTTGCAGATCAACACGTGGTTTCATGCACATGCGTATTTGCCGAAGTACAGAAGGTTACACTTTGGGTGGTGCAGCAACAGCATTCACCACGGTGCCAGCCTTAATGAGGCATTACGTCACTGCGCAAAGGCTTCCAGTCAGAGGTGCGGAACACATGGCACTGTCCACACCCCTCCCAGCCGTCCTACTTTGAACGTCCTGCCAACAAAGATGGGATTGAATTTTGAAAAGAACCCTAACCTAGTTGGTTGGTTCGGAGTACTTCGAAGTTTGTAAGGTGTAAATAGCAGCGGTCGGAAACCCAAGGTGTGATTATTGTTTTGTTTTGATTGCTGACGAAAGCACAAGCAGCGAAGGAGTTACTTATCGTATTTGTATAGCTTTAGGAGAACCCAGTGAATAAAACCAAAGAGTTAGGATAACTTGCAATGTTTTGCTATAAAACTGGCTTATATTCTTTTTGTATACGCTCAGGTAGCACTGTAATTATGCTAGTCCCGATATTGCAGCAACGTATTTATAATAAATATTATTTATTCGCATATAATCATTTTCAAGTTAATAATATTGTACTGTGTAACGAAATAGGTACTTATGTTGGATTGCTTATATTACTCATTGATCATTTATCTTATACATTATGGACGATATAATATATCTTTTATTAGTCAGTGTTAACTATGTGTATCGTATATTTATTTGATATTGACACAAATAATGATATTAAAGTAGTTATATTCGTGGATGATAATGCGTTAAGCACACAAGGTTTAAATGATTCATCAGAATGTTATTATCTTTCCGATGACCTTTGAATTATTTTGTAATACTTTGGCCTAAGCAATAGAGTAGTGACGCAAATGCCACTGGCCTTTACGAGCGTGGAAACGTTCGAATGGTCAAACGGTCATCGAATAAACAATATAGGTACTTGTTTTTGCCGGTTATCGAAGTATGTATTTATCATATACCATAAAAGTCTGAAAATAATTTTAGTTTGAATATAACAATGACTATCTCTCAATGTTACTTAAAATCATTATCGCATTATAAATAGCTTTGTAACAGGCATTTAGATCGATTCCTATGATTCATATAATCACATAGATACAGGTGTAGAGAATCGTGTCTGAATTTAAAATATGTTTTCAACATTAGTGAGTCATTGCTAAAACATTCAGCTTTACATATTAAAAGCGCGTAAACTGCTTACGTAAACTATAAAATGTATTCACCAAGGTTGAAAACAAATCAAATTGAACATGGCGAATTATTTATAAAGCAAACATGAAATAGGTGGATACAGTTGTCGCATCGACAAGCTTGATGCAAAAAAAACCTTAACTGTATTATTACAAGGTTTAGTTTACTTAGAAATGTAGTAGAATGAGTCACCTACACGTGGGCCGGACGGACACGAAAATAATATCGATTTAGTACAAAATTGTACGCAAAGTAGACTTAATGACTACTGGAAAATTGTCACAGTGTGTCAAACATAGCATAGTACTTATTTATATCTAAACCTCGAGTGTATTTGCTCATAACAAACAACAAACTGCGGCATGTCACTAAATTAACTTTGTAACGTTTCTTAATTCGAGTGGGTAGACAAGAATGTTAATATTTAGAACAAGGCAGATGCATTTGAGGCACAATATTGGCCGATTTGAAACTATATTGATATAGCTTTCATACTAATAGTGACAAGTTTTAAGCTACCCATCATAATAATGGCACATACCTACATATTAATATAAGATCATAGATGAAGATTGCACATGTTAAGTAACTTTCACTCGATGACTTATTTATATTTTTTGTTATATTAGAAGTTAAGTAGATTAACGGGAAGGTAATTATGGGGCCCTCAATATGTCTAGTTTAGTTCCTTCATAGTTTTATATCACTTGTATTTCATTAAAAAAAACATTTGTAGAGTGTGCTGGCCCCTACGCGTTTTCTTTAGAAAGTTGTTTAGGGTGCTAAGGTAGTAAACATACTAAAAGCTCAGTAAGTGAGCCAGAGTGGGGGAAGGCGGGGAATGGGCCCAATTTTTATATTTTTGCTAAAATATTTAAAACGGTTCAGAAAAACTGTCTTCGATGGAATGAAAGCTCATACAATCTCCCACAAATTTTGTCTAATTTTTTTACCCATTTTCGTACTAAACGTTCCGGAATCTGAGCTTGTCCTGCCTCCCTCGACTCTAACCTCCTAGATGCCTAGGCTTTTAGTATGTTTACAACGTAAGTACCTCAAGAAAATCTGAACACTTCGCGCAGGGGCCAGTTCTCGCACTCCACACCAGCCTGATTTTTGGCTATTTTTTGGGCGGACTATTGGTATTTTTACAACGACGGATATGAAGCAAGTGATATTATGCAATGAAAGGGTGTAGCAGCTATATAATATTTAATAGTTGTGTCTGTGATTTTGTGTTATTACAATAAAAGCCAAAAAAATGTTGTGTATTTATGTATTAAGTTCGTATTTATTGTATAACGTAACTTGCTTAATGCACGTGTGTATAGTTATGTACAACAAGATCTCATTAAATACTTCCGGACGTTCGGTTACCTTAGAGTTAATTTTTGATTAATTTGTACCTGATTTTTTTAAAGTAAAGTAACGTTGTTCGAGACTTAAAACAATTAAGTTTTAACAGATTTATTTTGTTAATTGATTTCGTGATGATTAGACTAATAAATAGAATAGAAATGTATGGGAATGAACGAATTTTTTGAATGTATGTTACTAATGTGACTATTATTGTATGTAATAACTTAACCACCGCAGAGCAGCTTTTGCAAGCATGCAATTAATTTTAATATAGAATGTAATGTACCGTTTTATTATTAAGCTGTAGTACTTATTACATGAGACGGGTTATATATTTGGGTCCAGAATCATCGTCGACGCGACGACTTTTAACGTCTACACTCGTAGAAAAAAAAATTAAAATCTTATCTCATGTACTAGGTACGATGTATGATTATGTAGTGAACGCATAATGGAAGGTAGGCTATAATAACGGATGAAATTCTTATATTTGGAAGTTTTGAAAACGTGTCAAAATTTTTTTCATGAAAGATGTAGGTCCTGGTATGGAGTTAGGTAAAAATTATAGTTAAAGTAGTAATAATCAACTGTAATTTTGAAGGTGTAGTTTGAAATTGAGGATGAAATAAATAACTTGAAAAATATATTTTTGTTTTGTTCAACTCTTTGTCCTATCACCCTTGACATAGCTAGTAGGTAGAAACGTAAAAAATGAGTCTGATGGTTTTTTTTTAATTTTCAACATCTTGAAACCGAAAAGAAATCATTAGTATTAATAAAACGACATTTTAAATTATTGCAGAGCGAAAGAGTTCTTTGCTTAATGTTCACGTAAACAAATTGAGTTGAGACTTAGATTTGTAACAGTGGGCAATTTCATAACAAGTTAGTTGTTCTTGAACATACTTGTTAGTTAGTAGGTAGCTCTGAATTTCTCAACTGTATGATACGTCATTTCGTGACGTCACATTCATTCATTTGTTCCTATATTAAGTAGGATACAAACCAACATGGCGAAGTTACATTCAGCACAAATGTTGTAAAGTATGAAATTTAGGGTTCTGGTAAGAGGCGACCGTAGCTGGATGGCTAAAGCGGCTGCCCGGTGTGCAGTAAGGTCGCAGGTTCAAATCCTGCCGGTGCCATATCTTTTTCAACCGTTTCTTAGTATATTTTGCTAAGCATAGCTAAATGCTATAAAATAATCAATTAGAAGATAGATTTTAAAATTTGATTTCGAACCAAATTAATAGGCAATTGGATAGCTTCCAAAATCCATCATCAGACCCTGAACATAATTTGTCTTATAAGCTCATTGTGACAAATCTAATGAGTGTAAACTCAATAGGTGTACATGAACTATATAAGCAGAGACTCGTTCGCTCTCCGTTAATAACATAAATATCGTTGTAATAATACTAATGTGCTGTACATGGTGCTGTACAGACTATGGCCCACCTCATGACCTGTCCCACATGCTCACTACCTGCACAAAGGAGGCGCTCATGAATGCCGATGAAACCGCTATCCGCGTGGCTACGCACTGGGCTCATAGAATTTGACTGCAGCCATCTACACGAAAGAAGAAGAATAATACTAATTTCTACCCCGGTATAAAATATTTCTGATTTTGAAGAGTATAATAAAACATATGAAAAAAAAATTGAAAAAAGAATTGGCACTTTTGCTCAACGGTGTGTGTTTATTGAAACGACTAGATGGTGGCAGTGGTCTTGTGAACGAGTTCGAGGGCGTCAGTACCACCGTCTCACCTTTAACCTACCATCAAATAGTAGTGCTGGGACTACTGTGTTCCAGTTTGGTGGTGGTATCGGGCCCTAAAATTACTGCCACATTATGCATAACACCATAGTCCTCTACAATCTGCTTTTGTGGCTTGTTGATGTTCATGGTTTATAGATACTACTTACCACTATATGACCGTTCGCTAGATACGTCGTATAAAAAAATGGATGCTAGAGGTCATTCAGGAAAATTCATGTAGGGACTCTGTTATCTATATATATATATATCTGTGCCCGGATTCAGGCTAGCGTTGAGCCGCCCTGCTTGTTTCATTATTAGGTACTTAAATATTATTATTTGTTTAACTCATTTCATTAAATAACTACTAAAGTTGCAAGTAGGGCGGTGTCAGCGCTGGCTGGGCTTTGGGTATCACTAATAATTTATGTTTGAATTGTAGGTACATCCCTTTATGAGAGAAATAAATAAATGTTTATGTTTATATATAAATGAATCCTAATTTCCTTGGTCACGGCATCACGCATGAACGACTGACCCGATGATTCTTTTTATGTTCTGTTTGTTATAGTCAGGAGACGATTCTTATGAAATAAGAAGTCGGTGCCAAGTAAACAATAACTCTGTTTAGATAATATCAATCTTTCTAACAACTAATTTTCTGACTGAATATTAGTTATATTTATGTGGTAAGTACCAATACTGGGCGACCGCGCACTAGCACAACTACGCCTCCCTTTATTGTGTGTACTGTAATTTGATATTGTTGAAAGGTTGTTAAGTATAGCTTTTACTTGGCACCGAATTCAGAATTATAAAATAATTATTTAATAATTTCTATTTAACTAAATGCAAAAATGTATTATTTTGTGCGAAGTAAATTTTTTTTTTTTGCTTTTTAGTTTACCTACTTTTTGAAGTCGGTTATTTTTTGTTAAAAATTATTTTATTTTACGATTTTAAGTGATGGGTAGACCGAGCAAGAATGTTTCTCGAATGAGGAGACGACGGTTACTTGAGACGGAAAACTTATTAATAATAAATAAAGAATTAAATAATAATAATCTCCTGACTATTCAGGGTCACGACCTGCTCTTATCAGCTCATTTTACACAATAACTAGCAGTAGGAATATGCGTACAGTAGTGAAAGAATTATCCTTTAACTGCTAACTATTGAGGAGTTGACCTTCTATCATCAGTTCAACCACATAAAATTATTGCGACCAAGCTTAAATCCTGGTGTAGCCTCGAATTAAATAAAATATGAACGTTGCCCGCGATTTCTCTATTTGTTTACATTTTAATCTATGTTTATGTTTATATAATAATATACACTGTACCTACATACTGTATGAGGTTTGACATAACGTTGGCAGAATGCGTGCTGCAAATATCGTCGATAATGTATGCATAGTTAAGACAGGACAACGTCTGTCGGGACAGCTTGTAAATAATAAAATCTGAGGTCACGAGGTCATTGAGCAAAAAATTACAAAAAGAAGTGAAATCCCAACAAAAACATTTTCATGTAAAATGTTGCCTGACCTGGTGAAAATTTATTACTTTTTGTTAGGTCACAGTAATTCTTGCAGTAATAAAACGGCCAAGCCACATATTTTAAGTACAATCAAACCAATAGATTCATGACCCATTTAACATAAGTTTTGTTTAAAGTTGTCACATTTACGATAACATAACTATATCGTGACGAGATTGTTAATGTTACGGTGACAGTGATAAATTGAAAAAATGTTAATAATTACCACATGATTTGCTAAATGTAATGATAATATTAAAATTGACACTTTTTCCCGTAGTTTAATAGGTCAGCTACACCATGATTAATTTATTACTTTTACCTTCTATTTTGTTAATTATTAGTTACGGTACAAATTTTAATGTGTCTTGAATTTCCCTTGGTTTTCTATTCCGTGTTCAAACTGCATCACAACGACATCTCTTATTTTCCTGACGATACAAAAATACAGTGTAACAGCTCCATCTTTGTTTTTATCTAAGTACTAGCTAGGAAGTAAAGTAAGTTTAAATATCTTGTAGGATGTAGTTATCAGATATATTAAACAGATGTCTCTAGTACAGTAGTATATTTATTATACTCGCTTTCGACGACCATAGCATTTATTTCGTCAGTTTCTTACCTTAATATTATTAAGCCGGTGAACATTTATGTCTAGAACTCAAAAACTATTCAATATCAATACATTGTTATTTTCTTCCTCATTATTAATACCTACAAACAAAACTATTTGGTTTTAAAAGTGATAAAACGCTAAAAATACAATACATGCTTATTAAAAAACGTAATAAATTAAAAATTTTGTATACCAGCTGGCGTCATCAGCGGAGTTCATTTACCCACATTTACCCGTCACCGTAAATTTATTAAAAACTATCCTTCATCCAAGTTAAAAACCGAATTGGGGTTTATTTGATAGACAATTTCTGTGTGTGATTTTTTTTAACTGGTTTATTTCATAATATAATAAAATACTCTGTGCTGGTTTATTACACGGTTGTAAATGGAAATGTAAACCATAGACAAAGCATCACTCGCTCCGCTCGTTGACTAGACATAACATAAACCTCATAAACTTTTTAGTCGTACCAATTCCTAATTTATGAACTCACATAGAGTACATTTTATGTAGTCAATGTGAACTCATTGATTCCTACTGCGCGTAAAAAGCTGCGCGTGCCAGATAATTTGACGTCTTAAACGTCAAAGACCCGGCGCGGGTCTTATTTCGCTTGGTGTTTTTAAAATTAAACCAACAAAATCTCTTCAAAAAAATAAAAAACCCTGTAGGATACAATGGAATGGTGTACAGTACCCGGCTGCGAAAGCAAAACGGGGGATATGACGCCGAATAACGTTAAAGTTTCTTTCCATCGGTAAGTCGATTTTAATATTATTCAGTTTCCATCCGTGAATCACAAAACTCTACTAATAATACCGATTATTGTATGTTTAGCCAAGTCTACATAGGGTCTAACACCTCGCTTAATGTAGTTAAATGCTAAAAACTAAAAATATTCAGTTTACTAGAACTAAGTAGTGTTGTGAAAGTATCGATAAACTGTTCAATGCATAATTAATTTGATCAACTAATAAAAATAAAACCATATTCTGAAAGTCTCATGTCACAATGTTAGATCTCAACTGCTACGAAATGGCATTTGAGGCCAATTTGATTTTACGTTAATTAAATAAATGCATTAGATATGGCAATATGAATGCAAGTATTATTGTAAGAACGGCACAAACAATAAATTTAAAATTAACAAACATTTATGACCTTATCCTACTTTGACAGTTATATTGTGGGGAGACTGGTGCCTAAGCTAGGTGTAAAACCTGTATTTCAGGTCACCAGGCCTTGTAAAAAGCGAGTGTTGGCCGTAAACCGACACAAAGGTAGTGCAACATCTTTATGTTTCGAATCCAGCTACTAGAGCGTGGAACAATTAATCTAAGTTTCGCAAGTAAAGAGGGGCAGTCGGTCAGTCAATCAGATTTGGTACTTCGAACAGAAAAAAAGAGGTCCTAGGTGCGAGCCCTGGGGCACCCTAGATGGTACTATTCTAGCAATAATTTGAACTTTTTGACCTTTAGGAACTGCGATCTGTTTGCTAGATAAGTCTCGCACCATTGAGTGGAGAACTGCAGATACCCGCGTGAGCCAGCTTTTGTATCAGAAGATAATGGTTAACAACATCGATGGCTTTTGAGAAATCGGTGTTTTTTGGCGTGAATTTCTGCCTTATTCTCTAATGCTCTATCAATGTCAGTGACGTAATCTAAAAGGGTGGACATGGTTGATCTTTCCGGTAATATGATCACTTATATGCATTAATGCATATAAGTGATCATATTTGTATTATTGTATTTTCTAATTTCTTGTGTAATAAATAAATGTTTAAATTTCATGTTATCTATTTCTTGTTTTTTTTTAATGCAACAGCGTCTTCACAATCTTTTTTAGGAAGACGAATTCCCTGAATATTAAAATATCTTATTAATATATTATATTGACATAGTACCTATGCAATGCAATCTTTTGATATCGATGGGCACATCGACAATGAAGGCCATCACTATAGCAGTGACAGTAAAATTTTTGCAAATGTGTAACTGTCAAATTGCCTTTATATTTTCATCTTGACATTTATGTTCTCTGATGTAAACAAACATTTGAATTTCGCGCGTTTGCTTTGTGAAAATTCAAGGACGCGGCAATCACTCTAAAATGTGACACCAGACTGATATACAGAGTTAGAATGCTCAATCTGGAATACATAATACCATTAAAGACGTGTACGTATAATTTTATACTTTGATGCTATCAGATAAAAGTTGAAAAAAAACTGTAAATTTCTAAACTTAAATTAATATTTTTTGTTCATTGCTAACATGGCTAAGACCATAGACTTATAAAAAAGGCAGACAGAGTCTCTTGAAACACTTACTGAAGCACCCATAGTAAGTCACACGTACACACAGAACACACACATTGACACAATAGTAAGTCAGTCGCCCGCCATTACGCTTTGGACTGTGCTGTTGCTCGGATGTTCACGTAAAATAATTAAAGATGCCGTCTTGTGTAGTGAAAAGCTGCCGAAACCATAGTGCTTCGACAAAAAAAAACCAGGGGATCACTTTTCATAGGTAAGCAAGTAATATATTCAGCTTATTGCCGCAATTATAATGTTTTCGTAAAAAAATATACCTAAACTATCAGTGTTGACAGTCAATAAATATTTTCATTTACCCTGAATTTGGATAAATATTTTTTAGTAGTATATACTTTAGTATAAATTATTGTTATATGTTTTATAGATTTTCTGCTGCAAACGATGTATGAAAAAATTATTGGATAAAAATAATTAGAAACTGCAGAAATGATGCATCCAATATCAATATTGCCATACCCAAAAAATCGCATGTAAGTGAATCTAAGCTTCGCGATTATTGGTTTAGTTTAACTTAGATATTATATTTAGTTTGTTCATTTTGTTGACGTTTTCAAGCACTTTCTGATAGTTTATGTAATAAAGAATTTTTGATTTTGGTTTTTTTTTTATTTTTATAACTGCTATAACTTACTCTACTATCCGATTTGAGCTACACGTCCTAAACTGGGACACTTTGTATATCACTAAAGCATCTTCACCATCTAAGAGTCAGGAAGCGCCGTAGAAGTCGTAATTTTAAAATATTTTCCAAAAACTAAGAAGCTGCACTAAAGCATCTTCGTTGCCTTGCGTTGCAGTGCCCAGAGCAACGAATTTTGTACATAATTCCTTAATAAAAACAAACAACATCCACCTGCAAGCCATCATCGAGTGCTAGAAATTCAACTTTGTTTCGAAATTCAAAAATAAAGTTGTTTTATATTGCTTGGTTTTTGGCCACGGTAGTTGAAACTACCTAAATAACTATATCATGCTTGATGGTAAAAAGCAGCAAATAAAAAAATATAAGAATAAAATCTCTAAAATATTTATTTAAATTATTGTAAAAATGTGGGTAATATTTCTCATGTCTGGTAACCCCTTACACACGCACACATAAACACACCGCCGCCATTTTGGTGCTTCAATCATTTTCTAGGTGACATTCTATCCGCCTTTTTTTAAACGTCCTTGGCTAAAACCAATTACTTCCGCTCTCACCGTAACCTGATGAACACGTGACCATTAGGAGACACATATAGACTCTTTTGAATCCTTACCGTGAAATAAGGACGAAGATGACGATGAATATTCAAATAATAAAAGTAAAAGATGTTGTCCACATTTACGGTCAAAGGAGCGGGCAACAATCTTGAAGTTGAATATACATGACATGTAAAAACCCTTTAGGAAAAGCTTGTTTCAGCGGAAGATAAGATTGAATACCTATCATGTGAAATCAATAAGCTGAAAAGCATTTTTTTTAACAGGAAAAAAAGTCCAAACAATGTCAATAAAATTGGTAAATAATTTTCAAATATAAACAATATAGATGTTGATTATGTTGACAACACAAAATTAAATGTATTATTTGCTTTGGTGACTTCACTCTGCGTGTTCGGTACACTCCATCTGCCTTAGAGCACTCGATACCTAAAAGTATCGATACTTTTTTCGTGGACATACTGGCTTGTTTTGTTTGACATTTCGTTTCACAGACGTACTAGAGATGCTAACGCATTTTAAGGGGGTATAGTCTGTGCGCATTTTCGTTTGTTGCTCAGAAGAACGAATCATATGGAACTGCCATAAGCATGTACTTTGCCTGCCATACCTACGTTCACAAACATGGCGGATTAGGGATGTTCACTCGCTTGTCTATCTAATCGATAAAATTATATTGATGGATGCCTGGAGTTAAGATTGTTCAACTAACCTTAAGAACTTTGATTTTTATACTACTGTCGGTGAAACTAGATAATTTCAAGATTTCCATCTACTTTTATTGTACCTAGATAGATAGATAAAAACTTTATTTGTACATCATTTATAGGACATTTTTAATTAACCCGCGACGCAAAAAGAGGGGTGTTATAAGTTTGACGTCGATGTCTGTCTGTGTGGGTGTCTGTGGCATCGTAGCTCTCTAACTAATGGACCGATTTCGATGCAGTTTTTTTCTTACGAGAGCCAGTATCCATGCAATGGTTTTTACCTATGTTTGGTATAAATCGGTTCAGCCATTTACAATAAATGGTAAAGGTGGGGATGAAGAATCGATTATTTTCAAATATGCATACTCAAGTGGGGTATCAAATGAATGGTAAAAATGTGTACATTACAAAAATATATATTTTTCATAAATATTGATTCTGCCATTTATTTACAAGAAATTAGGGTTTGAAGTGGAGATGAACCATCAAATATTTTAAGATATACCTTAGCCCAACTAAGGTATAAAATGAACGGGCAAAACGTGTTGATTATAAAAGAAATATGTTTCATGAAAATCGGTTCAGGCGCTTACAAAAAAAACAACAAAAACAAACAATTCTATGTGTAAGTTAAATGTTATGCTTAAAAGTATTAGTATATGTAGATAGTATAGATTAGAAACCAACATTATTTTATGTAGGTACTTTATTCAAGAACTGCCCTTACCAATTCAAGATCTTTTGCATTTTGTGGATGTGAATAACCCGAACATGATGGTTGATCAATAGTGTTTGCTCTGTCAATAAATGCCAATTGGGATGGGTGGTTTACCTGAAAGGGCATAAGTAGTATAATATGGATATGGTCACAAGTAATAGTAGGAAGTTACAGAAACATAGACTCTGTTTGGTAAATTGTAAAAAAGAATTAAAATAAATTTTGAGTTAAATGGTTTTATTAAAACTACCAGTCCACTCCGGCTTCCATGGCACAAACATAGTCTATGTCACTCGAAGATAGTGAAGCTTTCCAAAGAAAAAAAATTTCTTTAAATTGTTGCTGTTGTTTCGGTTCTTATTTGGTGCAAACAAACAATAACATTTTTCTCTTAAGATATTATAGATAAAGATCTTAAAAACCTACATAGATAAAATATTATTCTTAAAGCTAAAAAAATATTGATTAAGGTTTAGGGACCAATATTATCACATCACTTATCACTCTGGGGCATTGATCTGTCAAAAATAATAGAGTGTATGGTAATCGGATCAACCTATCAACAGGAACAACACACAACATTACCACTACTACTATTACTACTTTCTAGTGCTCTACTACATTAGACCCAAAAACAACAGTTTGATAAATTGCTTGCCTTTGTAAATACTGTTGGGATAGCATCATCTCTCAATCTAACTATGTTTAGAGTTTTATTGAATGCACTCTCTTCAAAGTGCAATGACCACACATGAATTAAAGACTCCTGACCGGATATTTTCTAAGCCAATCTTTTCTAACCATTACCTTTTCCGGAATTCGTTTCTTGGTAAACTATAACGACAAATAATACTTTGAATAACTTAGTACTTAATTTATCGATAAGGTTCTATGTTCGATGATGGCACAACACTAGCATCCGTTAATGTTTTTGAAATGAATGAATTATTAAGAATATTGCGGGTTTCTGCAGCTCACAACCAAGATGATTCGAAGTTATATCACAGTTTTGCACAATAATTAAGTCAAAAACACTAGAAAAATATAAAAACCTCACAATGACATCTTCTCACTTGTCAACAAAACCGTCAAACACCGTTTAGTAAAATGGCGTCCTTGGCAGCAGAAGTACATTAGCCAATGAGGAGAGTGCTGATAAAAAGAGTGTTAGTCATTATTCCTAACGTAAAACTGGTGTTGTGAGAAAGAGATAGGTATTACATTATTATTGCTGTGTCAAATAGAGCAATTACGGCAATTCCATATGATTCGTTGTTCTGAGGTTTGTTGACTGAACTTGACTGACGTTCCAAAGATAATGTAAATACGTTCGAGTGCGTGCGAGACTACAGTCTGTAGTAGAATATAATTATTATCTTTGATTCTCAGAATGGCAACTACGATAGAGGCAAATGCTCATTTTTATGCATTTAAAGATGGATATAAAAGTTATAGTGATGAAGACCGTGCTTTTCAACGCAAGTACTATAAGGAATTATATAATTATTATGGCAGTCATCCAAAAATTCCGCAGAACACAAAAAAACCATGGACTAAGGCAAAAATTTATAAGGTTAGTTTTTTGTTGTTATTTATCAAAGTTTTATCTCACAATATAAGACACGGTTTTACCTGGACACTCTAAATATTGTTTGGGAGTGCACAATAAATATGATTATAGTTAATTAATTAAGCACATAAGTACTGACCTAAATATTTTTGTGTTTCCAGTGTCCAAAGGCGGTGTACGATAAACGCCTAGTTTACCATAGTACTTAGAGAATACAGTTCAAATTTATTTGTACAATACATTTAAAAATCAGAAGTCTAGAGCAGTCAAGTGTTCTTGGTCCGTTCTGCCCTTTTTGCAATTGCCAGAGATAGATTTATTTCAGTATGGTAGTTTATGCATTATTCTAATCACCCTGCGAAGCGTCAGCATAGTGGTATACTTGAATATAAATACATTTTCTGCTTGTAATAAGATGAAAAAAATACACTGTTGAAAATGTGTTGTGTTAAGCACTGCATAAGGCAATATGTATTCAATTAATTATCAAATCACTGTATATGTACTATTTGTACTATCTTACGAAATGCACCTACCTTTGCTTCTCTGCACCACCCGTTGACTGTTAGAGAATGCCACTAAGCATTAAGTCCGCCAGTATACCATGTTGTGTGCAAATAGATAAATAATTAAATAAAAGAGCATTTTATGATTGACATTCGTTTTCAATTTATTATAGCACTGCATGGTTATTCCTCTGTATTTATTTGTGTCTTTTATGTTTCTGTATCTGTTTGTGTTTTATTATTAGCTAGCTTTTTCCTGCGATTTTGTAAACAGTGATTGTAAGTCTAATCTGAACAATAATATAATTAAATAATAGAGATATCGCTCCTTTAGTATCATAGAGACCTAATACAAAAAGTAACGTTTTAGAAAAGAGATTTGTATGACAACAGTTTTAATCGCTAGTTGCCAAAAACTTCACCTTTTGTATTAGGTCTTTTTAATACTGAAGGTGCGATATGCCGACTAGTTTGACACATAAAAATTTTTAGTCACTTGTTTTTTCTTAATCTGAGGTTTTCACCATGCCTTTTTGACATGCAATGAAAATGCAAGAGGTAGAGTATAAGGAAGTACTATAGGAAATTGGTGAATCCAAAGTGAACGGGGGAAGATACCTACTTTACTTTTCTATCTATTTTATTCTTGAATAAATTTAGATTCGGCAAAAGTTTTAGTTGGGTTTTTTCTGTCAGGAAATATAGCAGCAACATATGTATCCAGTAGATGGCCAAAGGCTCACTGCTTTACCCTATTGTTGGGACCTAAATAATCTAAATATGTACCTACTTATACTTATATTATACTTGTTGATACCTACAAATACAAAATACTAGCTGTCATGCTATGTTATAAGTTAAGCCATGAGTTAACTCTTGCCAGTAGGTATCTAGCTAAACTACTTTATTTTTCAGATTACACAACTGATAAAGAAATGTATGACCCAGGTTCATAAAAAGTCTTTGGAAAAATATTGGCTTTCAAGATATGGTATTGTAAAATATTTAGGAAAGGAGTATTTGGTAATGAAGAGACAAAAACAAGGCAATGTACCCGTAAATGTAGTCCCACTTGAAAAATATTTTGATATTCTTCTGGAAGTTTACAAAAAATTGAACAAACCTAAAATGAATGTGTTGGCACAAAGTATTAGAAATAAAGTCTATATACCAATAAAAGCCATTGAAATATTTATTGAGGTCTCTTCAAGACCCAAAAAGAAGCAACAACGACTGAGTTCTAAAAGACTTTGGTTTGAGCAATTTAAATTCAATGATCTGGGACGACTTGATTTAATAAATTTTGAATCCTGTGCAGATGGAGAGTACAAATGGTTGATGACTTATCAAGACTATGCAACGCAATTTTTACATCTCAGACCATTAAAAACAAAACATAGTAACGAAATAGCACAAGAACTTATCAAAATATTCCTAGAGTTTGGTCCTCCATCTACGTTAGTAAGTATGCTAAAAATATCATTTATTAAAATACTTTTAAAAATAATAGAGAAGCAATGGCCAGAATGCAAAATAACTATTGTAGCCTTACATGGTCATAAGATAGATATGATACGAAAAGACAGAGAGATTAAAGGCAGATTACAAAAGTGGATGACAGAAAATAGTTCTACTAATTGGTCACTTGGCTGCTATTTTATTCAACATGAAATAAACAAGTTGCAGTGTTGTATCATTGAAAATTCGCCTAACTGTGCTGTTTTTGGTGGTGGAACAAACTCACTATTCTTATGATTTCGTAAATAATACAAGACATATCAGAAGACATTTAAGGCCTCCAACAAATAAAAAAGTTCTATCTATATCTATTATAGGTCAATAATTTAACTGTAGCCAGCCAGCTCTACCTAGTAATATCTTTAAGTCTCAAATTGAAGGGATGCATACTATATCCTGTACATGCCTCATCCCAAGAATATCACACCATCAACACACAGGATGAACTTGACAGACATACATCAACATTTCCAATATTATTAAGAATATTGAATTAATTCTGAAATCAACTGTGAATTTTGTAATCAAATCAAATGTATTGAACTAAAATACGTAAAAAATCTGTATCAAATGGCAGAGTACAATAAACTGCTCCTCAAGGCGGTTTTACCCTTGGAGAGACAATATAAAAAAGGCTCCTTTCAATTAACTGACCACTTTATTACCACTAAATAGGCAACGTGTGGTGTAGTGGTTTAAGCGGTTGCCTCGCCGCTCCACTGCACTGGTGTTGTGAGTTCGATCCCCACATGGGACAAACTGTGTGATTCACAAATATTTCTCCTGAGACTGGGTGTGCTTGAGTGAGGAAATGTGTGTATTATTCTGGCCTTGTCATTGGATCCATTGGATAGTGTAATTGCTTCTAGAATTCTATCTAATGTAAAAAATCCAAATTAATATTTATCTTTAACATTGACAACTCATCAAAATAGTTGTTTGTGCAACAAGAGAGCAAAGACGATATTTATGACTGTAGTATCCTTAGTAATGCCATAGAATTATTAAGAGAAGGATTGCTGTGTGTGTGTCGCCATACGGCAGTGATGGCGAACCTTTGGCACTTTGACACGCAGCATAAACATTTTGGTACGCGAAATTCACGAATTCCTTGAATGAATTGGGCACGTCGTGGCCTCATAATTCTTTGTTTTTATAAAATAATGGCATGTGCATCAATAAAGGATCGCCATACCTGCCATAGGGTCATCAAGCGACAAGAAGATACTATCACCATCTAGCGTACCTACCGCACGAGCGTTTACTCTAATAAATCGATTTTTTTGTTGTGTTCTCATTTTCAGGAGGTTCTTATGAAATTTGAAAAGTTAATAATGCGTATATAAATTTTTCTAATTTAGCCTTAGCGCTTTTGACAATATTTTATAATATAAACAATATGGGGTTTGACTTAACAAATGCGTGCTACAAATATCATCAAATGAGGATGATGAGAGGGTATAAGTTTTTTTTACATAGGTATTTTAGATTTAACCACAAAATTAAAATACTTCAATAATGGTTCAATTTTGCCTGTATAAATCAAGTTAGTTGCAAATAAACTGTACGACAAATAAACTGGACAATGTCTGTCGGGAGAGAATCACCCGCCGACATCGTTTTCAAATCACAAATAACCATAAAATGAAAACAATAGTTTATAGATTGATTGGTTATGTTACTAGAGAAAAATGTGATTGTGAGTAGGTACAGTCAGAGAATTGACGTGTTGAGCATTTGACGAAAAATTATTAATATTTCAATATCTACAAATTGCCAATATGTTTTGTAGCGAACAAAAAATAATTGTTATTGTCATTATTATAAATGATGTTCTTTGCAGTGTTTGTTGCTCTGATTTGGAATCTTAATTAAATATACAAAACTTATTTTAAACAGTAATGTTTTGGTGTTTATTATTTAAATGTAGTTTATTATATTCAAGTCTTTATCAGTTATTAAAGTAAAATATTGCATAAAACAGATAAAGTTTATGGCATGAATAAATTCGAAGTAATTATTAAAAATGTTGGCGCCAAAATTGACGATGACATTTTGTTCATGGCATGGGGTGGAGGACTTTGCTAATTAAGAAAGATGACTAACAAAACGCTACTAATAATTGCCATTTTTGATCTTATTCGATATAAACACATAATTTATTGTCCTATACACTATTTTTTCTACTTTATGAATAATTTATAAAAGAAAATATATTTTTTACCAAATCGGTTTCACCTTTTTTTAAATACGGTAGACTTCGCGCTTATGCATGTGTAGTCCTGGCTATTGTTACCCGGAATGAGTGCCGGCGCGCAGTATAATAAATATGAAAGTGTCATGTCATGTAGAATTTTGGTTCTGACGTCAGGTGTGACAGGATTTTGCCCTAATAAGATGCACTTGCGACAGTTTTGCCAATTTTTAGATAGTCTCCTTTAATAATACATTATCTTTGGTCACCCTGGCTCGTTTTGTTTTGCTTGTACACTGATCACAGAGTAACTGATGGCACGGTTCGATTTTAGGGTTCCGTAGCCGAATGGGAAAAACGGAACCTTTATGGAATCGTCATGTCTGTCCGTCCGTATGTCACAGCCACTTTTTTCCGTAACTATAAGAGCTATAGTGTGGAAACTTGGTTGGTAAGTAGATGTATTAAGTAAACCGTAATAAGATTTTCTTACAAAAATAGAAAAAAAAAACAATAAATTTTTGGGGTAATTAAATTAGTAATTTAATAATACTTAGAACTGAAACTCAATTTTTTTTTCTACCAAACCCATACGTGTGGGGTTTCTATGGATAGGTCTTTAAAATGGTATTGAGGTTTTTAATATATTTTTTTTCTAAACTGAATAGTTTGTGAAAGAGACGCTTCCAAAGTGGAAAAATTATTTGGCTGTATTGCTACTGTATTTCGATAAAATTATCCGTCGTTTACGTCCGTGATTTAGTCGCATAATTGCGGTAAAATAACTAAACATCAATAGCGCCAATTAAAAGCAAAATAATAAAAACCCGCGCGCCATCTAGTTAGACCAACGCGCGACTTTTGATAGCACGCGGCATTCGTTTCTCGAACAACAACAGCGCCAGACAATAATAATAATTCAATGGCAGTAAATGACGTAATTTTTTTTTATTCAGTAATCGTGCCGCGTAAATGCAGCGATCGCGAAAATGCGTAGTTTTCCCTCATGCGGTTTTTACCGCATGAGGGAATCCATAATGTTTCGAAAACGAAACATTATGGATCTACCAATCCTATCGTTCCCACCAATCCTACTGTTCTTTTAGGGTTGTTCTCGCCGTACAAAAAATGTGGCTCTGCAGTCAGCACTTCTGCAGGTTACAAAAGCAGAATATTCTTTAACAGCCTTTTTAGGTAATGATTGTACAGTAATAACATTACGCCGCAATAATTTCTTATATTTAGTCGTTATTGCCATCTATTCAATCTATTCTGTTCTATCAATAGAACGCAGTGCTGCCATCTATTAGCAGCACTGCGTTCTCCTCGTCTGCCTTGTCGTTCTCATTTTAATAAATGGTTCTTACAATGGCGACTACGATAGAGCCAAAAGTTAAGTTTTGTCCTTTTAAAGATGGATATAAAGAGTTAAGTGATGAGGCACGTACTTTAAAATACATATATATGTTACAAGCAATTATATAATTATTATGGCAGTCATTCAAAAACTTTACAGAACTTAAAAGTTTAGATAATTACAAGCGGACCCGACAGACGCGGTTGTCGTGTCTTAACTATGCATACATTCTCTGTGACGATATTTGCAGCATTATGTCAGTCAATGTTATGTCAAACCCCATAAAGGTACATTCAAAAAGTTCATATTGTCAAAAGCGCTAAGGTTAAGGGGTTGGTGATAAAAGGGTTACAATTTAGGGTTGTATGTATTTTTAATGCCACATTATTGAAAAAAAAAAAAAACAAAAATTTTGGTCCAAAAATTAAAAAAAATCAATTTAAGGTTGAAAAACCCTTAACACTTAGGGGTATGAAAAATAGATGGTTAAAAAATTTATGGTTGAAAAACCCTATTCACTTAGGGGTATGAAAAATAGATAGTTGCCGATTTTCAGACCAACTAAATATGCATATAAAATTTGGTACCTAAATATCAGTAAAGCCGTTGCGGAGGAGTAAGGTAACTAACATTGTGACACGAGAATTTTATATATAAGGTCTATCTGCATTTCCAAGACGATAAATGAAATAACCCTTTTGATCCTTTGTGGTAATTTTTTCATCAGAAAGCTATTAAGGCGCTAAGTGATTCTATAAAAGGTTCGATTCATTTAAACCAAAATGGGGCGATTGCGTTTAGGGTAGGGTTGCCAATGCTGCCATACGTCAGTATTTGTCCTGATATAACAGGATTTTTTGGCCCCTGTGAGGATTCTGGCCGGACTTGAATAATGTCAGAATTTGCAAAGTTAAACTAAGTTTCTACGATTGGCGTCTTTTGTTTCATAACAAAAACCAACATTAATAAAATGAAAAAATAATACAACTAAACCTAAAAATATTAATTCTTCCACTTTTTTTATGCTACGCTTGCAGCTAACGAACGTGTAGTCCACCTGATGGGAACTGGAGCACAGCCCATGGACATAAACTTTTGATTCACTTAAACGCAGCTTTGAATCTGGAACTGTGCCCGGTGGATTGCGATAGGCTCCTCTTATCTGAACATTATAGGTAAAGTATCCAATGGGTATTATTATAATCTACGTCTGCCACATCGAGCTATAGGTACCTACATTCTCGCATTGCACGATGCAATCATGTCTCGCAATCGAATACTGGAAAGAGTAGACAACAGACTGATAATAAATCATCATTTAAACAAGTCCCAGTCTTGTAGCAGGAGGGTTAGGGTCTACCCACATTTATCGACGCGGAATCGGCTTAAGCCGAGTGCGTATCACCCACAGATATAGATCTACATAGATAACGCAAATGCATGTACTTCGCGTGTTCGAACCCCGACCAAGCGTCAAGGTTGGTCGCCGCTAACTTCAGTCCACGCGCGTCTTTTGTTAGAGAAAATCATAGCGGACGGCCGTTTGAATCGTACTGTGGCGGATGGGCATCGGCGGCATCGGTGTCTTTGAATCGGTTTGGATTTCCCGTCACTAAATTTCGGCTGTTGACGTCCACAATAGGTATTAAAAAGTCGGCACGCTTTGGTTTCAATACAAATCGTGATACTTGCGTTATCTATGTAGATCTATATCTGTGGTATCACCCCACTACTCGACAGCGCCGTACGGATGCGATCAGCTAATCGACAAACGGCTCGTTTTGCCGTCAGCCGGTGTCGCGTCGCGACGGCCGGGCCGAGCCGATGCGAAAGGTATTAACACCCTTATTCCGTCGGCATAAAGACTTTTTTTGACCGGCGTTAGCCGATTCCGCGTCGATAAATGTGGGTAGACCCTTACTCAGAGGGTTCACTGCCCTTTAGGCTAGGCTATAAGTAGATACGTTATCAGCTTAACCCACAAACTAATTTAACCTTCAACGGTACGTATCAGTAATCTAAAATCGAAGTCTAATCTATCTTGTTTACTTCCATCGATTTAACTAATCCTAAACCAAGATTAGCTAAGTTTGGAAGTTTGCAGGTAGCGCGGGCGTCTTCAAATGAAAATTCAGCAAACTTCAGTTGACCTGCTCCTAAACTATTCACAGTTTCTGTTACTAAACTACAACATAAATGTTAGGGTAATACGCGTTTACCAATATTCAATACCTAGGGGAATTACGTAGGTATAGGTATACAGGATTGCTCATTTATATGGGGAAGTCTGAAATTATAAGACACATAAAACCTGTTCTTAGAAACCATGACATCGCTTTTAGTTAAAACAAAACTGCTTATTTAGATTTAAGAAAATACTTGTAACTACTCAGCTTGGGAATCGAACCCGGTAGAATTGTAAAATAAAATTTGTATTATTTCTATTTCGTTATCGATAGTGTAGGTCATAAACAGTTAATCATGCTATGAAAGTCATGAAACATGACAATTAAAAAGAAAAATGTCTAATCTTATCCAAAAATTAAAAAACAAATGTTAAGCGTGAACAACCCTTATCACTTAGGGGTATGAAAAATAGATAATAGCCGATTGTCAGACCTACTGAATATGCATATAAAAATTGGTAAAAATCAGTAAAGCCGTTTTGGAGGAGTAAGTTAACTAACATTGTGACACGAGAATTTTATATATAATATAAGATATATCTTTTATTTAGTTAGACCACGCATTATTTGAGTAGATGTTCGAAATGGCAGTCAACAGTATGGACTGACCGATATAAATGAGCCACCCTGAATACTTTCATATTTGAATTTTTCAGACATGCAGCTTTTTTTTAGTATTGACGGTTTATTATAACGGTAAATAGTTTTATGTTAATTTGCATGAGTAAAGTAAGTACCTATCTCATAACAATACTTACCTATTACATACATAACATCACGCCTATATTTCCCAGAAGGGTGTGGCAGAGGTGTACAACACCCACATATCGCCTGTTATGTTTAGATCCCATTGGCTGCCATCCACCAGGCACATAGGTAGGTAAGCATATGATATATATATAAAATAGATATTCTATTTTCATGTAGTTTAGTTTCCAAATAGTAGTGCTTCTATTACTGTGTTCCGGTATGGTGGTGAGATCAGGCCCTGAAATTACTAGCACATGAGGCATAACACCGTAGTCCTCAGCTGCAGCGACGCATCTACTTATATAATCTGTTTTTGTGGATTGTTGATGTCCATGGGCTGTACTCCACTTACCATCAGGTGGACTACACGTTCGTTCGTTGTGGGCGTAATAATAAAAAAAAGTTAGTTTGTACGTACTCGTTGTAAAACACGTTACAAAGAAAAAGGCAAGTTGAAAAATAAACTATCCATTGCGTGCCAACGCTAATGACTTGTCTAATAAAAAGAAATGGATCTTTAATTAATACGGAGTATCACGGCAATTTGAGCGTTTGGTGCCAGTTGGTACCATACCAACTAAAATGTAGGTTATCATTTATAATCACTGGTAGCACACTGACTATTTTATTTTATACTAAGAAACAGTTGAAAAAGATATGGGACCGGCAGGATTTGAACCTGCGACCTTACTGCACACCGGGCAGTCGCTTTTAGCCATCCTAGCTTTGACCGCGATTTCTTCCAGTGTAATTCGTTATAATTAGTAGTAGCTGCTGCCACGATTTGACCCGCGTTAAAAATGACTGCTATGCTCCCGGAGTTAATAATAGCAGCCCTGTATCTAATACATGTCCTACTGCTGGGCTCGGGCCTCTTCTCATGATGAGAAGGGTTAGGCCATAGTCACCACGCTGGCCAAGTACGGGTTGGTAGATTTCACACACTCTCGAGCACTTATTAGGCACTCTAAGGCATGTAGGTTTCCTCACGATATTTTCCTTCACCGTTAGCAAGCGATAATTTATATGATAAATACACACATATCTTCGAAAAGACGAGAGGTGTGTACCGTGGGTTCGAACTCGAGACCTTTAACTTAGCAGTCCTACGGTCTCCCACTCGGCTTTCGCTGCTTGCTATGCCCGGAGTTAAGCGTAATGGTAAATACTTAAAAACTTTGATAGTTAAAATAACAAACGTAAAAACAATTATTGAAATCCGATCAGTAGTTCCCGAGGTTCGCGCTAACATCTCCTGATAGCGAATCTCAAACAACACTTATACCTGACACGGGAATCGAACCTCATACCTCGAGGTGACAGCAATTTATACCGCTAGACCAACGAGACAGATTAGGTTTTATTTTGAAATAATATTAATTTATTATGATGTGAAATAACGACTTTTATTAACCGACTTCAGAAAAAGGAGGAGGTAACAGTAACTCTGTATAGATAATATCAATCTTTCTAACAACTATTTTCCGACTGAATATTAGTTATATTTTTGTGGTAAGTACCAATACTGGGCGACCGCGCACCTACACAACTACGCCTCCCTTTATTGTGTGTACTGTAATTTGATATTGTAGAAAGGTTGTTTTAGCTTTTACTTGGCACCGACTTCAGAATTATAAAATAATTATTTAATAATTTCTATTTAACTAAAGGAAAAAAGGTTTTATTTTGTGCGAAGTAAATTTATTTTTTGCTTTTTAGTTTACCTACTTTTTGAAGTCGGTTTTTTTTGTTATTGAAAATACAGGTTATATATACGGTCAGTATTAATTTCATCTAATAATTATTTATCTGTTACAAAAAAAAAGGGCGTCTTGTTCAATTAGTTCGGGCAAAGTGTTTTTTTTTAATAACTGGTTTAAAATTAATACTGACCATATAAAAAACCTGTTTTTTTATTCAATATATGCCGCTATGTCACTTCCACTCTGTATATGCCTATGCACCGAGTCGACGAAATATGAAAGCGCCTGATAATAATAGAAGAGCAAAATTGTGTTCTTTTTGTTTGCTCAAAAAAAGCATGCAGGCTCGTAGGTTTGTAACAAAAATGATATAACACTGAAATAATATATCATTTTCCAATAAACTGACTGAAAAAAAAAACCGTCTGCAATGATAAAAAATGCACTAAAAAGTAAGAAATAATTAAATAATATTCAACGACTCGCCTCATCTGTGTATAACTTGAAAGAATACATAGTAAACGGCCTTAAGAGGCCTATTACATTTCGACTGTGATTTTTGTGTTTAATGGTCAACTTTGACGTTATTTTTCTAAGAAACTGTAAGACCTCAATAACTTTGACTTAAGTAGTGGTAAAGACAAGTTATTAAAATAGTTTATAGTGGCCTCGGTTTTTTAATTTTTTTCTTATCTATTGATATAACGGCAAAATTCCTAAGCGAGATTTTCAAAAAATTCACGACATCACTTTTTCGAGCTCGAAGTTTGTACTACTAAACATAAGCAAATTAAATGAAAAATATTTAATAATAGCGCTTATATAGTGGTTTAGTTCATAGTGGCTTCAGAATTTTAAAACATGTATGGAATATCTATGATAAAAATCCCATTCTAAACCATAAAATTACTAAAAAGCGCTCAGAATTAACTGTGAATTTCTCCTTACTACATTAATATTGGTACGTAAAATTTATACTAGAACAAACGTTAGTTCATAAGAAATTAAATAGTCATAATTTCTTGAAAAATAAATAAGCTATAAAGCTTTAAATAAACGTATTTACAATTGCCAAATTGCTTTAAATTGCGATGCATCGGCTGCTCGCACTCAGTACCGCGCGAGCGCTCGTTGAGGAAACATCTATGCCGAATTTTTTCGCGCCGAACTGGCCGAACTATCTAGCTTGAACTGGTATAGTTGGACTTATCGATTTTGATCATGTAGGTACTTTTTGTAACTATTAATATTAAAATCGAAACATATTATTAATTTCTTTTTACTATGAGAAAAGCGGGCCTTAAAAATTTAAAAGATAGATAGAACTTTTTTAAATCTTCTACATTGTATTTTGTTGGCCTGTAAACACAGATTACGTTTATTGTAGGCTCGATTCCAGATCATTCTATAGTATTTTCTCTACATAACTGGTAAATATTTTTTTCACCACACCAGCACGAAAAAGATCGTTTTCTTGCCAGAATTCAGTGAGTAAAAACCGTTTTTACTCACTAGTGAGGCAAAGTGATTTAAATTTCGAAACACAAAATCCTTCCAATGAATAGTCATTGGAAGGATTTTTTTTTCAGCACACATGTGCTGAAAAAAAAACAGCAGCCACCATGTAGGTTAGTAATAAACATTGACATCAATTTTATTAAATAACTACAAACTATATGTTTTAATTATTTTAAGTTATATAAAATACAAGCTTATTTAGTATTTTCATGTTTTAAATATTTTTTTCTTTTAGTTTTCATGTTTTCCATTAAAATCAGGTACTTGATTAATATTAGACTCTTTAAATAAATGTTACGGAAAGCATTTCCGAACGCATATTGTGGAACTCTAAAAGAGTTGCGACAACTGTTTGCTTTTTTACCAGAAAAATCACGTGAAAGGTATTTGAAAGCGTATGACATAATTTAATTAGTGGCGACTTACAAAAGGTCCTAAAACGTATTCTGAATTGGTATTACTGTCGTATTTCATGGAATTATTCCAGGTTAAGCAATCGAGTACGAGTTTATTTAAATCTTAATATTTTCTCACTGGAAGAGATGAACAGTTTTGTATGTAACGCGTTAGAAAAAAATAATTTCCAGTTATAAGTATATAGAAGTAGTCTTTATTAGAATCACTCGCTACGCTCGGGATTCAATTTAAGACAACTTCACAAGCTCAAGATTTAAAATTGGCACACAACAGAATTATAAACTTTTTCTCACTTGTACCATAAATAACTATTATATAATATAATAAATATCTGTGTTACTCAATTGTTTTGGTGAAAATACTTTCCCAATTATTGAAACTATGTTTTTGTATACGAATTTGAATGTCAACCCGTTTCGAAATATTTACAAAAAAAAACGACAGTTCTTAGTATTAGATTGCTGAGCATGGCTAAATGCTATATAAAAATCAATTAGAAATTCAGTAGAATCCGTTTATAATGATATCGAAAGGAATTGACAAACACGTCATAATAAGCGGACGTCATACAAAGCGTTTTGTAAAAAAAAACCTTTTTTATGTAAATATGTATGTACTTAAATATTTTAATAGAGAAACATAGTAACTACATTATGTATACATACATATTAAATCAAAATTAAAATTAAACGTTATAAACACATTATTATAACACATATAAGGGTATTTTTTAATGTAAGTAATCTGTAATTTTTGTTTGCTTTTGTTTTTTCGTTTTATTGTTAAATCAGTTTCTAATACGATTGTGTATAAAATAAATCGGTATTGTCAAAAAATTATCAAGACAAAAACGAGCCAAGTGCCGAACGAACATTACCGAAGGTGTAAATAATAATGTCAGTCATTATAACCGGACATAATTAATTAAATATGGGTCATAATAAGCGAAGTGTAACTGTAAGGGAAGTCATTATATCCGACTTTTTATAAGAGTTTTATATGAAATTCAAAATTCGTAATGTAATTACGTCATAATGATCGGTTGGTCAATATAGGCGGAGTCATAATAAACGGGTTCTACTCTATTTACAAAGTGTATCGAAAAAAGAACTGTAATTAGCAAAGTATATTTTTACTCAGCTATAAATATAGGTCTAATGTGTCATTGATTTTTTTGAAATTGATTATTAGATCAGTTGTCATTATTAACAATATTTTAATTAAAATATCTTTTATATAGTAATATTCAACAAGGACAATAATTAAATAACAAATAGCTATATTAGAGAAAAAGTATCAAAGTCATTTAGTCGTAGCTATAGCAGAGTGTCGTGAACTCGTGACCCCGGGCGAGTTGTCGCCGTGCTTCGATATACCTAATCTTTCAAAATGCAATTTTGTGATAGGCCTCTTAAGGCCTGTATGTAAAGAATTATTCCCGTACTAATGTCCGTTGAGATGTTGTACCTTCAAGCATCAGCTCAGCAATATGAAATGCTAACTGTTAGATACAAATATCCGAGTAGCTTTAGGTAATATACGAAAAATAATAAAGAAACCTTTCAAATTGGGCCGGCCTCGATTTCTCTAGGATCCCATCATCAAATCGTAACCTGATGAAAATGGGATCACATGACAAGTATACACTCTTTCAGACAAAATAGGGGACTTCGAGTAATCAAGGAACAAATATGCAATACAAAAAAAAAACAAAAAAAACATACAATCGAATGGAGAAATCCCTTTTTTTTATGAAGTCGGTTAAAATAATGATCTACTTTTAGGTACAATTTAAACGTGTCTTAATTAAATAAACGGGGTTCCAAGAGCGTTATGAATAAAAATCATTTGAATGCTTTGAATGTTTAATTTAATTCTAATGTAATGTGTTTATTGTATAAAACTGTTGGTTAAGTAACTCGACTTCTAATATTGTACCTATTTATATCTCCAGCCATTTCGTTAAAATCAAGTTCTGTCCCAGTGGCAATTTGGATTCCGTCATGAAATGACTTTTTAAAAAGAACTTTATTGAATTAGAAATGCCAGAAAAATCGTACAACTGAGACCAAACATAAAAATATATATGGAGGTTATACACCTATAAATTACATAGTTTTTATGCACATTTGAAAACATTTTGCATTCTCCTCATTTCATAGCTTTACAAATTGCTGCGAAGATGTATGCAGGTGTGTTCTATAGTGGAAAAGCTTACATTTCCATAGAAAAGCCGCAGAAGTGGCTGAGTAAACAAATCCTTTTCAACAGTGTACAGTTTCCGCAAAGATATATCTAGCCGGAGGCCGTGTACCCGCTTCTAAAGATAATTCAACGATCTATTTGCTTTCAGTTATATGACGTAGCGCCGTCATATGATTTT
Organism: Hypena proboscidalis; assembly: GCA_905147285.1. NCBI lineage: Eukaryota > Metazoa > Arthropoda > Insecta > Lepidoptera > Erebidae > Hypena > Hypena proboscidalis. The sequence goes on from LR990140.1 coordinate 14,558,702, forward strand.
TTTATATCTTGTTTAAACTAAAATTAAAATAGATTGAAGGCAAAGGTTGAGGATTTTTGATTCAGTATTTTTTATCTTGAACTGTTTTATGGGATTGAGCTCAGCAACTGCAAGGCTGCCCTTTTAAGTTAAGACACAGATACGTGTCACTCATTAGCAAAATCTCCACTTACTTACTCTCTCTCTTTATAAGTTAGAAGATTTTTTGCTTAAAAGTGACTGATGTTGCAAATTACCCACACACCTGAATAAAGCCACACAGTCTCACTTAAGTGTAACGATTACACGACAAGTCCATTCTTCATTAAACCTAACTTAGTCTGAGTGTTATTGGGAAATATTGTCACTGATATAAATGCAATTGAATGCGGAGCTGCTCCGATTGGCCACGTTCGAGTACGGTGCTTGTCGATTGGTAGATTTAGTGTAGTACAGTCAGCTACAGATAACTGAACACCTGCCTATAGGAATTTGAAGCGAAGTATAAAAGGCTCAAGACCCTGTAGATCAAGAACTATCATAATATATGATAGCGTGCCAATTAGTTAATTGTTTATCTCAAAGAAATGATTGTGTTAGAATTATAAATTACAACCTAATTATTATTTTATTATAATAATTACGTAATTACTGTATTATTTAATTAATTATTTATTAAGAAAGACTTGTAATGCAAGGCGAGCAAAACATCATCTGCATTTCAACAATCAAAACACCACCTGCAGTCGTACGACAAAAACACCACGTGCAGTCCAACGATCAAAACAACAGGTGCGCTTGCCCCACCACTTGAACAGATTGTTTTGATCGCCTTATAAATACCAGCTGTCTGTATTATTAAGTCATTCGTGCTTGAACTGTCGACGAGTAAACACAGTTGCAAATTATCACTACCGTGTTTTATTATGGATCACCTGTCCGCTCTAACATATATACATATAACTATAATATTATAACTATATTATTATCATAAAACAAAGACCCAAAAGCTGTAGAAGTGTAGACAAAAAAATATCAGTTGCATACACAGCAGAGTTGCAATGTTCTACGGTATACTGTCGGGTAGCTATCACATTTTGGAGGCATAATTTGTGCTGATGTTGCTTTTCAAATTAGGTACACTAGGAACGTAAAATTAGTACGTATTTATATTATTCAGATATGCATTTCTGTAGAAATAATTTTCAACTATTTTGTCTCATTGAGAGTAATAAAATTGATAGTATCTGTGTGATAATGTTTTTAATAATGTATTTAAAAGATTTACTTAAATTTGAACTAGTTTTAAGTTTTACTTCGGTTTTAGATGTAACTAAAATAAATAGGGTGCAAGAATTTAATGAATTTGTAAAAAAAATTGAGAATCTTATTTCGCTTTTTAAGAGCTAGTTAGGCGGAGTCGCTCACCGCTATCTATTTGTCTGTCTGTCCTTATGTATGCTTAGATCTTTAATTGATAGAGTGTTTAACTGAAAGGTTTTTATGTTAAATAAATGCGCAACTACATGGCACCGGAGCAAAGCGAGAGCTGCTAGTCTTTATTATAAAAATATAATTATTTTCTAAGACTATCTGAAAATTTTTTTTGAAAGTTTACTCATTTAGTATCTACCAGCTTTACTGAAACAGTGTCTCAAAATTACTCTGTTTATGATAACTTTAAGGAAATGAGATTTTCAAAGACACGTTTTGCCTAAATAATTAAGGTTAATTGCTTAAAGTTTCAGATCCATACAAGTGAAATCACAACAATTGCCTTCGTCTGTTAAACAAGCATAAAGTAAGTATGTTTACGAGTTGTGACGAGAATTTTTATAAGGATATCGTTTTGAAATTCAATATTTCGGATGACCTTTCCCAAATAAATTTAATATTGGCAAATTATGGTAAAGAGTAATGCGATACTCGATACCGAACTTTTTGAATACTAAATGGGAAACTTGTTGGAATTGTCAGAGACAAAAGTTCAAATACATATTATCTTTCCTGTTTCTCTGTAGATAACAAGATCTCCGTCGCAAAGATTTCCAGTCACGAACTTTTCTAAAGAACTAACTTCCGTACACATTATTTGCAGAAGAGGTTGAATAAATATGATGCAACTTTATTTTCTTTATAAAGTTTGGAAACGGAAATATTTATCGGATATTTTTGTTTAGTTTATGTTGTGAATGTTTTATTTAAGATATGGTATAATATGTTTGGTAGTGATTTCTTACGTGCTTAGTAGATTTAAAAATAAAAAGTAAACCAGCTTATTTATATATACTTATTAAGGTTTTGTAGTTTGTCGTTACAATATATTTTAGTCTTAAAAGGGGTTTACTATCTGTCAAGTAACAACTTCACACATGTTATTATTTATATAGGTTTTTGGATTAAGTACAAACTAATCAAAGAAACTGAATTTTACAATTGGGCTCCAATTACTCTTGAACTAATTAAGTTATCGTAGCCATTGTTTTTTAAAGTTCATAACATATAGGGGAAGTCCGCCAGACTTGAACCGCTTTTTACATGATACGTCAAAATTTGCTGTTGATTGGTTAAGGGAATCGATAGATACCTTACTCTATTAAGAACATTTGTGCATAATTGTTTTTTTTAAAATAACTCACAGGTAAAATTGTATTATCATTTTATTGAAAAATGTGAAATTGCTCAAGTCTCCCCAATAGGCGGGACACTTGAACTGGCCATGGGGAGAGTTAACCATAGTATTTTAAGCGAAACTGTAAGGGTTCCTTGTAGGCACAACGGAACCCTTAAAATCATTAAAATACTGACAAACACGACAAACACATTATGTCATTGATTTATAGCTGAAATACTAAAGATATTGAAGCAAAATGAGCAGAATATGCCAAGATTACGCAGGTTACTTGCGACATGAAATATGTATCGGGATGACCTCAGCTTGACATTTATTTCGACAGGTTCACGACTCCGAACTTGAAATAGGATGGATGGATAGGAACTCTATTAATCTCCGTGATAGGCTCTTTGCAAGACTTGGCAGTTTCTCTGTGCCATTATTGAACATGTCACAAGAGGGTTGGCCATCAATATTGCATGTAACGTTAGAAGTCGTCATTTATTTTCAACACTCGACTGTATTTTTATTGAGAAAAGGTTGATGTGGTATATATTTTATGAGCTAAGTTGATCTTAATAGGTTGTTCGAATAGTAGTTTTTAGGGTTCCGTAGCCGAATGGCAAAAAACAGAACCCTTATGGATTCGTCATGTCTGTCCGTTTATCCGTCCGTATGTCACAGCCACTTTTTTCCGTAGCTATAAGAGCTATACTGTGGAAATTTGGTAAGTAGATGTATTCGGTGAACTGCATTAAGATTTACATACAAAAATTAAAAAAAAAAAATTTTTTGGGGTTCACCATACTTGGAACTCAAACTCAATTTTTTTTTCATCAAAACCCATACGGGGTATCTAGGTATGGATAGGTCTTCAAAAATAATATTGATGTTTCTAATATACATTTTATCTAAACTGAATGTCTGCCCCCCCCCCCCCGTAATATCTAAAATAAGGGAATGATAAATGTAAAAATAATATATGATGTACAGTGGGCCAACGAGTTAGCTATGCAGGGCAAAAACTTCTAAGTCATAGTAAAGACTTACTATAATGGATAAGTAAGTTACATATCTAAATAGTGAGTATATTACACTTATTAAATATGTAATTCTCCCATTCATATCTATTGCAGTTAGTTTTCACTATGGCATAGAAGTTTTTGCCCTGTATACCTATTTGCTTGGCCCACTGTACATTACCATGCAAACTTCCACCGAAAATTGGTTTAAACGAGATCTAATAATTAGTTTTTTTTTAATATGTTATAAATCGTAAACCGCATTTTACCTTTCATTCAATGATCTCCAATATAATAAAGAATAAAGAAAACATTTATTTAGATGTATAGTAGTACGGAACCCTACGTGCGCGAGTCCGACTCGCACTTGGCCGATTTTTAATTCTTGTCAGTACCAGCCATGATGATAGAACTAATGCGCAACTAGTTAGACTACCCCAGTGGCAGTGGTGGTGAAGCATGGGGTGGTCCGAACTGAAATATTCGCGTGAAATAATTATCAGCATCTGAAAGAAAATACAGGAACAATGCTAAATTACAAACTATACTTAATAACGTTAAATTATTTATTTATTTATTAATGGATAACCAACAATTGTGTACACTGTGCGATTACAATATTAGCTAACTTAAAAGACTTACTTAAGTGTAACAATTTCTGAAAGGTTAACCGCATGCAATAAAATAGCAGAAAATATACAGTAAAAGTTATGAATAATAATTATCTTAAATTTAGATGTGTAGTAATATTACAGTTATATAATTCTCTTCCAATATTAAATAAAATAACAACTTACAATACAACGTGGCAATGCTGCTAGCTTTTTGGGAACGTTGCCCACTGGTAGCGGTCTTTTCGGTCTAGGTTTGTACATAGATTTAGATTTAGTCATTTATTTTTAGGTTAATGGGATTTTTTTTTTAAATTATTAATTGAATAAATATTATGTAGGTTGGTTAGGTAGATAAACGAATATATTCATTACTTAATGAATAAAGATTACGAGAAAAAAAAATTAAAAGTGGTAACATAGTAGTGGTAATTTGTTTGAAAATTTGAAATTTTGTTTTTTTAACAATGAGTCTGTACTTAATTATGAAATTAACAATATTTTGGTGAAATTGCTTAAGGCTGTCATTATAAATGTCTGTTACGTCACTAGAGACTAAAACGACTGAATACTGGCACTGCTTTCGTAATTGTCTAACAAATAATTTGACTGGATGATTGCCGAACAATCTACTGAGCTCATTTAATTGATACTACCTAACACAGTTCAATCAAATACTAATACAATTCTATACAAATACCTAATACCCTAGCTAACAAAGATAAACTGACGGGTAATCCGTCTAAATACGGAATGGCGTAGTCTGTTACTTGTCTGGTTAATACGAGCACTGGGATAGACTGGCATTTTGATAATATCTGGGTATTCTGGACTAGAAACACGCTAGTTTTAGCATCGGCGATCGATGATTTTGCTAACTGTATCGATGCTGCGTAACAGTTTGGCGATTTTTTGCGTTTAATCACAGTGCTCTTATCGCGTTTAGTCGTGACATAAGAATCGCGTTTTAACGACTAAACGTAACGTTTGTGTTTTGTCTAAATTATAGTTTTATCTATAGCTTCGACAGGCACTGTACGGAAAGTTTAATGAACAGTTGTTCTAGATTTGGTAAGATCACGTTATATCCATAATCTAGCCAAGATTGCTCCATTACCTGAAAGTTTCGATGGTGGTTAACCATTAAAACTTTCAGGTTTTTGATAACTCAAGGTAAACAAATACAAATTTTACATTTATTTTCAGAATAATTCGAATAGGCTTTTCAATAACTTATCAGGCACCTGTAAAAGTGGGCCTTAATCTGGTGTTTAGCTTGAAGTAAACCGGTTAATAGGTGTGATTAATTAAACACAGATAGACAGTTCGTTCGATCACAGATTGAAATATGAAGAGAATATAATCAAACAAGATAAATTCATTACGCTTGCCACAACTGATGGGTATAATAAATTATTGATAATATATATATATTTTTTTTTAAAAAGCTTAATAGTAATTTGCAAATACAAATATTACTAGTATTCTTGTTAACCCCCTCCAGCTAAGCTAAATTCGCTTGTGTTGGAGGAAGTTCACGTCCGTGGTGTAATGGCCAGGATTCGAACCCACGACCTCTCGATCGTAAGACCAATGCCTTATCCATTGCGCCACGGCCGCTTCATAGCAATTGTGGCAAGGGTATTAATCAATCGATTTTTTTATTTTTTCATAACATATAACAACATAACATCACGCCTATATTAACCATAAGGGTGTGGCAGATGTGTACCTACAACATTCACATTTCACCTGTTAGGCTTAGGTCCCATGGGATAGGGGGTGAGCCTATCGCCATCCAACGGGCATTTATTTTATCCTAGATGATTTAATTATTTAGAAGATTTAATAAGATTTCCTAGATGATAAGTTTCTCTGAATCCTACTTTCTTCTATGTACAATTTGTATGTAGTAACTATGCTTAGCAATTGGTCCGAGGTTTTCTCTTTGCACTTGCAAAATGTAAATGCACACAGTCAACATTTATAAGATTTTCAGTGTTCTCTCTCGGTCTCGCGTAGCGCAAAAATATAGTGACAGTTCCCAAGGGAATGAAACCTGTACTGGAGTGAGCTTGGCCATATTTCATCAATTGTTTCTATAAAATGGAAACTTAAATAGTTATCGACTGCCTTATATAGTTTACACAACCGGTTTTATTAGATTTCATGATTTCAACATGGACTATAAATGTACATGGCTATGTATAATAATAAATTGATAACAAGTTTTATGCCGATTAAAACGTTTTTATTAAAACTGACGAGAGTTTGTAACACTATTTAAATTTTGTTATATGGGTGTTACTCACGTAATGTTGGCCTATTTAGTCGACCGCGGTTTCACCTATATATTTAGGCATTTGCAAGAGAGTGCGACAAGTCGCGCCTGAGTCGCAGCTAGTCTTGCGTTGAAACCGCGGTCGACTAAATAGACCCACATTACGCGAGTAACACCCGTTTTTCATAAATTGAATAAGATTAAAACGTAATCTTCAAAGAGTACTTCTCGTTGGGCAAGAAAATTATAATATTATTAAAGAAAGAAAGAAACATATTTATTCTGATAAACTATAACAGAAAACACAAATAAAAAATAAAAATAAAACATACTAAACATGAATTTTGTCAGAAAAGGACATCTCAGCCATATGCTACAAAGCCCTGCAGCGCTGATATTCTGATGGCGCCAGAGAGAGATTAAATGTATTAAATAATAACAAATCTAATTTCTAATTATCCCAGTCACAAACCTCTAACACGACTTATGAGAACGCAAAATAAAATGATAATAGTAGTATAGTTATTAATGAGAATTCATCATAAATCGTGATTCCCCCAACTTATTACAGTAATGAAATTCAACGTACAAACGGCTACACATCAACTTATACATTGCCGGTATAAGATGGTCTTACGTTGTAAATGCTTCCCGTGCAAGAGACCAGCTTATTTATTTATTTATTGTGGTACAAGAAACAAAAGGTATTATAATCAAGAACACGTGCAATGTGAGACCAGCTTATTTATTTATCATGGTACAAGAAACAAATAGTATTATAATCAAGAACACGTGCAATGTGAGACCAGCTTATTTATTTATTTATTGTGGTACAAGAAACAAAAGGTATTATAATCAAGAACACGTGCAATGTGAGACCAGCTTATTTATTTATTGTGGTACAAGAAACAAATAGTATTATAATCAAGAACACGTGCAATGTGAGACCAGCTTATTTATTTATTTATTGTGGTACAAGAAACAAAAGGTATTATAATCAAGAACACGTGCAATGTGAGACCAGCTTATTTATTTATTGTGGTACAAGAAACAAATAGTATTATAATCAAGAACACGTGCAATGTGAGACCAGCTTATTTATTTATTTATTGTGGTACAAGAAACAAAAGGTATTATAATCAAGAACACGTGCAATGTGAGACCAGCTTATTTATTTATTGTGGTACAAGAAACAAATAGTATTATAATCAAGAACAATTACCAAAACATACATAAATTAACACTGTCATCAATAAAGTTTCTAATAATAAAATTACACTCGACGGCTTATTTAATCGCACAGATAAATCCTTACTAATATTATAAATGTGAAAGTTTGTAAGAATGGATGTATGGATGTTTGTTACTCTTTCACGCAAAAACTACCGGATCGATTTTGATTAAATTTTGCACACATGTAGCTTATAGCTTGGATTAACATATAGGCTACTTTTTATACAAAATAAAGTAGTGCATCAAATTTACGCTAAGGCGGTACGAAGTTCGCCGGGTCAGCTAGTAATATATATTACAATTTTAACAATTTGAGAAAATAATATATAATTATAATATTTGTATTTATATTAGCTTATACCTAATATAAGAGAACATTTAATAGAATAAAAGTAACCTAAATAAATCAGAGTTATTCCGCATTAGAAAATAGTTGTAAAATAAACTTATTTAATTTTTCATGAAAAATATCAATATTGTTGAATGTATTATTGTAACAGCTACACGCTCGTATTATGAATCTGTTTTTATATTATACTGGAAATGTATAGGTTGATCGGTAGCCGTATGACCTAGTTATAGAGTAATGTATTATTCAGAGCCCACGTTCGCTAGACGCTGGTAAAGTACAGATAGCATCAATAACTGAATAGACTTTTCTTTTGTTCGTATGTAATCATATGTTAAGTGTTTAGGGTTGAAAGTACCACAAAGCTTTTGACTAGCAGGTATAAATGTTGGTGTGGAAGAGTAAGACCAAAAGAACCTTTGAGTTAAATACACTTACTTTGTGTACATTTACCGGGTCAGCGAGTAGTTTATAAAATAGGCATTAAACGTAAAGTAAAGTTAGTTTAGTTTATTCCCGTTCAAATAATAAATAACGCGAATATATTAATAACGCGAAAGTTTATTAGTAACTCAAACATAAAGGTAACTGCCTCGATGGTCTAGTGGTTAGCGTATGCACCCTTACCGCGAAGTATCGGGTTCAATTTTCGGGTCAGGCAAAGTGTTATTTGTGATCTTTCCGTCAGGAAATACACAATAGCAGCATGGAGTTGGAATTGTCCCCGGTGGATGGCGATAGGCTCGATGATATGTTATGTATTTAGTACTTACTATTTTTCTTCATATTATTGTATCAATGGCTATTCCAGGAGGGAGCCACCTTGACTCCATTCTAATTAGCCTGCATACAATCTTATAATACTATTTATCAGCATTATCAGCACAAGCGCCATCTAGTTTACTTATAAAATGCAATATAGGTCTTCTATGTTGAACACAATTTACGTTATTGAATGACAAACGGAAAAAGGATCTAATTAACGCTAAACCGCAAGTCACAAAGATTTTATATATTAAATTGATGCAATGAAATAAACGATGGTTGAGCTCATATAATAAGGTTGACAATAATAACGGACTGCTCACTACTACAAATTTACTAAAAAATATTTAATTTACGTGTGCCATTGTCAATTTAAAGCTTGCAGTTGGAAGTAAGCGTCAGCGTCAACTCTCAACGAATGTTAACATATTTTCATAGAAAAAGATGCGCTTCATGCCTCAGTGTATTTTTAATTACTGCCTTTGTAAAAAATCGAAACGTTCGTAACAGGCTTATGAGCTCCTTGAATCTTGATACCGTGCTCTTTAATATCCACATCGAATAGCAAACGCAATATTGAATAATTAATCGTAGAATCACTGAGCCGTGAAGTTATCCTTTTGATGCGTAGCTACTTCGAATTATGTTTGCTTCTGATAAATCTGTTTGAGCCGTTTAAATCAGATCTGATCTCGTTTGCATAATAAAAGCATCCTTGTATACATAATTATACATGTCCCACTCCTGGGCACAGGTTTCCTCTCATAATAAACACCACCACACTCGCGCTTCCCAAGTGCTGTTTGAAAGACTTCACACACCTTCAAGCTCATTTTGTATATGTTTTTAGGTATGTAGGCTTACCTTCTCACGATGTTTCCTAGAAAACAAACAAAAACAATACTGAAACCGATTAATAAGGACATAGAGAAGTGAAATAACTATCAATACATTCGGGACTGAGTGGGTGCTTATTGTTAATAAAAAGACCATTCAAAGGAAGTATCTGCCCTTTAAAAGTCCTTACAAGCAATGAATGATTCAAAAGTGTCTTTTTGTCCAATAAAAAACCTGTTCAGGCGCAATAAAGAACCTTCTTTTTATAAAACCTACGCGTTACCACTTCTACCGTTCCAAACACAATTTCAATTCAAAGTAAGGTACTCAATTGAATACCAATCCATTTCAATGAACAGGGGTGAAACAATGGGAAGTAAATAAAATTAATAAATAATACAACCTTATTTTAAACGTAGAATATCGATTAATTGATAAGTAGGTCAGTGTAGGTCAAATGTAGTTGGTTATTTTCGGTCCTTTTTGACGTTGACCAGACGACAACACACATAGAAACATGTAGTCGATTGTTAAAACTCCATATTCATGAAGTTGGATGTATTTTAAGTGGTCTAGTAGCGGTAAGTGATTGATAGTTAGAAATGAACGCAAGGGTTCGATTCCTGTGTCGGGCAAGTGTTATTTAGAATTTTGCCGCTGGAATCGTGCCTGATGGATAGCGATAGACCACCCTCTATCTCATGTTTTCCTATACATAACGGGTGAACAGGTGTAGGTTGAGTGAATTAAAACGACGTGTTTGGAAGAGTTATGTTTAATGTAGGTATGTAAATTAATGTCAATGTGCGGCGGCGATGCTCTTTAATCGTTAAGATTCGTCTTTACGATTTGTGTGTTTTCATCATATAAATAATCGCTCGCTCACGGTGAAGGAAAACATCGTGAGGCAACCTACATGTCTGAGAGTAAGAAAAGTTAGAAACAGGGCTGCTGCTATTTATTATTATTATAATATTTCACCTACATGAAATGCCACTAATAATAATGTTATCAAATAAGCAAAAGTTAGTGAAGTTTCTTACTCATTCACGCTAATTCTAAATAGCTTTTAAAAATGGCAACTGTTCTCTTATTAATACAAGACGATTAAAACAATAAAAAACCCAGCAAATGTCTCAAGGTTATTGATGCAAACCCTTTCCTCAATAAATGAATATTCTCCCTCCTTGACAAGTATAATGAAGAACAATTTAAATACAATAGGAAAAAAGCAGAGTATTATTCTAAGATCCTGTGATTTAATATAAAACTCAATTATCTTTATTACCATTACAAAAGATTCTGAATTTTCTTTTTAATTTGTTATACGAAGGAAAAATCTACAGTTATTAATGACAAAAAGTGTTATAAAAGAATGGTCAATTAATACTCTGTTGAATGTCGGAAGGTTATTAAACTTTTTAACAGTATTTTAATTGAGTGAAAGGTCTTTGTAAAAAAATCGCTTTATACATTTTCTATCTTATCATTCTTTCATCTTATTTTCTTATCATTTTCTATCTATACAGGGTGTATTTTTGAAACGGGGCAGTAAGGGCAAGTACCTTAACCGTTGCAGTTACAGCAAAACGTTCTTAAAAGACCTTCCCTAACTTTTTGGGACATTTTGAACTGCATTCACAGATTTTGTAAAAAACTTACAGTTAGCAAAAAAAATGCAAAAAGTTCAAATTTTTTTTTTATGCCAATCGATTCTATTTCATGTGGGGATCAAAAAACTCTATGGGACCATTTTAGCTTTTAGTACTAGAAAAGACAGAAATCGCCAAAAACGTTTCCCATACATTTCGGCAACAGAAACGAATTTCTACGATGGTCTAACTTTTTGTTATGGCCTGGAAGTGGGTAGAATTGACTGTAAAGTAAATAAAAAGAATTTTTACCCTCAAATTTCGAATTTGATTCGAAAATCTGTGTGTTATACTTAGTTTCAGCTGAGAAACTTCGTATGAGTTATTAATTAAGGATTTTCGCTAAAATGTCTTCTAATCGTGAAAAAATTGACTTATTAGAAGCGTACTTTGAAAGAACCCTGCAATTCCAGGTTTTTTAAAAGATTTGTAATAACCTTTCTTGTTGGCACATGCCGCAACGGATACTTATTGCGGTACCACACTAATGCAGCTCCCGCATTTCGATTATTGACAAAATACGCTTCTAATAAGTCAATTTTTTCACGATTAGAAGACATTTTAGCGAAAATCCTTAATTAATAACTCATACGAAGTTTCTCAGCTGAAACTAAGTATAACACACAGATTTTCGAATCAAATTCGAAATTTGAGGGTAAAAATTCTTTTTATTTACTTTACAGTCAATTCTACCCACTTTCAGGCCATAACAAAAAGTTAGACCATCGTAGAAATTCGTTTCTGTTGCCGAAATGTATGGGAAACGTTTTTGGCGATTTCTGTCTTTTCTAGTACTGAAAGCTAAAATGGTCCCATAGAGTTTTTTGATCCCCACATGAAATAGAATCGATTGGCATAAAAAAAAAATGTTGAACTTTTTGCATTTTTTTTGCTAACTGTACCTAAGTTTTTTACAAAATCTGTGAATGCAGTTCAAAATGTCCCAAAAAGTTAGAAAAGGTCTTTTAAGAACGTTTTGCTGTAACTGCAACGGTTAAGGTACTTGCCCTTACTGCCCCGTTTCAAAAATACACCCTGTATATAATTTACTAGCTGACCCGGCAAACGTTGTTTTGCCAAAAATTTTAGATTTGCCATAAGCTCAGGGAAATTTTAATCGAAATAGAGTGAAAATGATCAGTTATCGAGCGGAATAAAAAAATATTAAATTACTATAAATGGCTAATAAAAAATAGGGGTTGGTGATAAAAGTGTAAAAATGTACGGTTGTATGTATTTTGAAATGCCACATTATAGAAAAATAAGAAGAAAAAAATTGTCCAAAAATTATTTTCTGCCTATTTCGGAGCAGCTCGTCTCGATTCGTGCGAGCTTCGTAGAGTCGTACCATGAAGTAAATACAAAGAGGAGGTGCCCTAACGACAAAACTCTAAGCAGGCATGAGTCACCAGATTGCGGGGCAAAGAGGTGGATTACGCATGCGCAGTAACGCCGATACAACCAATGCCACCTAGAGGCGAGTTGCTTTAGCAACTCACCTCTAGGTGGCATTGGTATTGGTATTGGCATTGGTAAAGAGACAAGCGTGATATTTCAAAAAAGTCATTAAAAGTTCTGCTATTCATCGATAGATGGCAAAACTAAAAAGTATCACCGCTGTGCCGGTCGGAGTGGGGGTGTTAGGTTATTTTCGTTACGGAATTTCTGGATTTGGTCTCTACGCTCAAGGCCCATATTTCTAAGGTACCATCGCGTCCTAAATCATTTTCAAATTTTCATTTGCAATTATTTCACAAGGTTTATCGGATTTTACATCCAAAGTTAACGAGTTTAAACTGAGTTGATAATATTGTGGCGTTTGACATTGACGTGCCCTATTTTGTAGAAGTTGATTATGCCCTCGTCCGCTTGCTTTGACGTGGATCAAGCAGCGTATTATTATGCAAGCTAGGCGAGTTATAAGTTATGATATTGTTAGGATAAGTTAAAACTGCCTCGTTTATCTATTGGTTTGCATGTGCGACCCCTTGAGGCGTAGTCTTGGGTTGAGCAAAAGTGTTATTTGAGATTTTGCCGTCAGGAAATTCTCAATAGCAGCACGGACTTGTAATTAGGACCAATGGATGGCGATAGGCTCATCCCTTATCACATGGGCCCTAAACATAACAGGTGAAATGTGACTCAGAAAAGGGGTAAGGTGCAGGGGGTAACCTCTCACGTTTATTTCATAAACGTTACAATAGTGACAATTTTGAATACTTTTGGCAGTCAAACATTAATGCAGTCAGTCTGGTATTAATATTCTTAATTGAAATTTTACATAATTTACAAATTGTCCTCTTTATTTGTTAGGGCTCTGATTTTATATCTTATGAAAATTTTTAGACCCAAATTACATTCTTACCCGATCTAGAAATCGAGCCTGATACCTCAGGAATTTGCGATCAGCAGCAAGAAGTCAAAAGAAGTAGTGCGTAAATAAAAAAAACATAACATACATCACACCTATATTACCCAGAAGGATGTGGTAGAGGTGTAAATCAAAACAAATGCATACCTTTCTCTTATTTATGAAGAGCGGAGAAGAGAGGGGTGCATGAAAGGAGCCTCCCCGAGTGACGTACAAAACGATTCCCTACGTCCGGTGCACCCTGGGCAATTCGCGAGTTCTCCAAAGCGAATTGGCTAATCCTTTCACCACGATCGCAAGTCAAAATAAAATTTGACTCAGCAAACACGACGAATGAGAATTTATGAAGATCTTAAAGGTACAAGGAATTTATGAAGATCTTAAAGGTATAAATCGATACTTTATATCGGAGAACACTTCCAAATGTCGTAAGTCAGATCTCGATAAAATCCAATATTATATGACAGGTAAATCTCAATCCGTCCGGTTACGACGGCACATGAAGTGACCTTCCGAAGGCTGTATTATGTGTTTATTATCTACAAGAGAGACTATTTGATAGAGTTGCAATAGATTGGTTTACTTTTGGGTGTATAACCAAGAGTGATATATAAAAAAAATTGTGGTGGTTCTTCGTATTTGGATTTTCAACCAAATATTTGGTTTTTGGTTCTTATTTAACTACATTATTTTGATTACTCGCCATGTTGGTTTTTATCATACTTAAGATAGGTGCAAATGGATGAACGTGACTCCACGAAATGACGTAACATACATTTGAGACATTTTGGGTCCTGGCAAGAGGCGACCGTCGCTGGTTGGTTAAAGTGGCTGCCCGGTGTGCTAAGGTCCCAGGTTCAAATCCTGCCACTCCCAAAATTATTCACTGTTACTTAGTATACATTATTTGAATGCACTTTTTGTTAGAAAAACTTCTGGTACCGGAAAAATCCAGTGCAGTCTCTGTATTTCGGGTATAAAACAAAACAGATGCTACCACAAACCACAGGAGACTGCAGCACAAACGCAGTAAACCGTTGTGATATACTAGGTATATCAGCGGATTACAAAGGATAGTGGAATAAACCGTTGTTTGTGGATCGTCAGCAAACAAAGCGAGATAAAGAAAATTTACCGAGAGCAAAATTCAACTTGGGAATAAATACTGGTATTTTACCGATCGAATCGAATGAAAAAATCGAATCTAGGGAAGTACAGTGCAGCGAATGACTCATGTAATGCTGTAATTCAGTGTTATCAACGAATGTTCAGTATATTATTATGAGATTGAGCTATAGGTATATTTTTGTGTGTAATCTCCACTAATTAAAAAGAGGAAAGATTTTTTTCTTTATTTTTTTGTACCCAAAAACCTTGATTTGAAGATAATTGTCTGCACGTGTGGTGTAGTGGTGTAAGCGGTCGCCTCGCCGCTCTCCACTGCACTGGTGTTGTGGGTTCGATCCCCACATGGGACAAATCTTTGTGTGATGCCCAAAGATTTGTTCTGAGACTGTTTGTTGTGAGTGAATGTGTGTATTTGGCGTTGTCATTGGGACCATTGGTTAGTGTAATTGCTTCTGGCGTTCTATCTAATGTAAAAAATCCAAATTATTATTATTATAGATCAAGACCTCAGAAATAATATAGGCTACTTTTTATCTACGTGCCGTGCGGACGGAGCCGCGCGCAGAACCTAGTAACTTATTGTATATTACCCAGAACGGTATGGAAGAGATTTAACTTACACTTCACCTGTTATGTTTTTTAAGTCCCATGTGATAGCCCGCAGATCCTATCGCCTCGTGCCTAATGAGCCTATCGTTATCCACCGGGCACAATTCCAACTCCAAGCTGTTATTGAAAATTTAGTGTCGACAAAATCCCAAGAAACACTTGTTCCTGTCTCGGGCATTGAACCTGAGACCTCGGGATGAGACGCCGTATACGCGAACCACAAGAGCAACATTTACCTTGATGCAATCTCACCTTAAAGAGCTTGGGTGCATGAAAGGAGCCACCCCGAGTGACGTACACAATGATTCCCTACGTCCGGCGCACCCTGGGCAATTCGCGAGTTCTTCAAAGCGAATTGGCTAATCCTTTCACCACGATGGCAAGTCATAATAAAATTTGACTCAGCCATCGACACGACGAAGAAGAAGAACCTTGAAGATCATAGTTGGAATAGAAATTTAAGAAAGCAGTTTTATAACTTCAAAGGGGATTTTAGAATGCGAGGAATTGTACATCTCTCGTTTGACTATCCATTCTTTTTCTATTTCCGACGTCTGTCTTTCATTAGTCGACCTTCAGTGGGACAGTTAGTTGTCTTGGCCTTGTCTTTGAGCTCACACTCGTAAGAGATTTCTGCACATATCTCAGAGCAAACAATTAATCTTTAAAACAATACACCTTTAACTATTGTTCTACTCGCGTTAGTAGCTTTACAAGCCGGTTTGGAAAATTTTGTGCATTCTTATTTCTATATAAAATACGGTCGATATTTGATTGACAGAGAATTCTAATTTAGTGTGTATTTATTTAGAGAATACGCATCGTTAAAGATACGACTTTAATTAACATTACAGGTACATAAATTAGCTGAAATTGGTATGAATGTTTGGAACACCATTATAAAAGAAATTTAAATCTTCGTATCGAAACCGTACTAGAAAAAAAAATTGAAGGGGTCCCTAAATAGTTTTGCCGTGTTTTTCAGCTAATTGTTATTCAGCTTTTATCACAAAAATATGTTATACATCTTTGCAGATCATACAATTACCTCCTAATTTAACTGTTTCCCGCCAGAAATCCAACAACAACGGTCGGTACAACACAAAGGCTACATATCATCGCGCTATTAGCTGTGTGGGTCAAGCAGGGAAATTGGTTCGTTTGTTTGTTTGATAAAGCTAATCTCGGGATGATCTGGTCGGATTTCAATATTATGCATTTAGAAGTCTAATAAGTAAATAAAAAACTACTGAGGTGTCAAGGGACACCCGGATGGAACGAAGTTCTTTTCCATTAATTAGTAAAGAAATTTTTATTTCTCTAAGTTATAAAAAAAATCTTAATGTGGTTCACCGAATACTCACTCTGTGTGTCTGATGAGGTAGCACCGTAGCTGTAACGTAGCATGTAATTACTACGCCGCTACGAGAATTGCTACGAAATGTGTCGTTACAACTTTTCGTCCCATTTTTTTCCGTCTAGCCCCCTTTCGCAACGCGCGATAAGGAACTTCGTTCCAATAATGAACTACATCACGATAAACTTCATGGAAGTGGAGCAGTTAGGTTTAACGCAGGTAACACAACGGGAATAGCAATCAATCAAAATAACAAATAAAATAACCATACCCGATACAATAATGTTCATAAAAATCGGTCAGGCAAGTTGTGACACTGGTACGCCGCAGGCGGTACTTAGGATCTCAGTTGGGTTCGCTATCTTGAAGCTTCCTCCCTTTGCACGTATTAAGTAACCCATAGATACTAACATGATTTTATGTTGCTTAGTAACAGTTTTATTTTTATACTTGTTAAGTAAAGCGGCCTTGTTGATATTTTCAGGGATATTAAGCTCAGATGATAGCATTCTATAAAGAACTATAGTTCGTTCGCGTTCAAAACTCAGTGAGTCATCATTGTCCACCAGCCAAGCCGCCCCCTAACCTATCAAATGTTTACAAATTACAAGGCCAAGTTCAAAGTAATCAGTTGTAGGCATTGCTTCAAACGTAACGCTCGTGTCCTGTCAATACACCTGTACCCTGCAGTTGCATTGATGACTCACTGCCTTTTTAACGCGAACGAACTATAAGTCAGATTTGGCTAATATAGATCAGACACAATAACAGTATACTTGTCTTTTAGTTTTTTAATATTAAGGCGATTAGGCAATATTACAATAGCATCTTGTATTATTTTCTAAACGTAAGGAAATATTTTTTATACACTCAGCTTTTTCGTTTAGTTAATATAACCGAAGCTGAACACGTCTCATTTTTACAGCACCCTTGAAAACAAGAGGGCGGATGTATTTAAAAAATATAAGGGTCCCGTTTGAAGATAACGTTCATGAGGGCGCTTGTACAACCCAAGAGATTATATCTGGCAACGTTTTATATAACATACTAAGCAGGAAGGAATATTGTAAAGTTTATTGTTTGGGTTTTATATTGCTTATATTATTATTGCATATTCATCCTTGCATATTTCTATTATCTTATAAGTATTTATAATTCGATTCGAGTTATTAGCTTAGGAGCGAACTTTATTAGGAAACAAAAATTTCAATAGTCTTAAATAGAAAGAAAAAGAAATTAAAGAATCATTTATTCTGGCATAGGAAAAAAATAAAAAAAGAACATTACAAAGCGTCTAAAACTAAATATTTTAAAATATTATTCATAATACCAGAAATGGTATGCATCTCAGCACAATACTGCAACGGTAAAAGCACCGCAGCGCTGATAATTCTGATGCGCCCAGTAAGTGAGTAACTAGCAGTGTAACAAAAGAAAAAACTAAAAAATATTATATTTTTTTGTGTAACAAACAAACAATATATATTTTTGGAAAACACCTTAATTACATAAATAAGAAACAACTACAACAACACCTATATAATAGTAATGCATTACATAAACAGAACAAATCATATTATGCAAACTCATATATTTTTCAAAATTAATAATTACAATTATTGATGACAAATATACGGAATCTAAATGATGTGATTGTTTTTGTGACAAGCTGGTTGTGTTACTACACATATGATGCAGCTACCACCGACTCTGACTTATAGCTGCAGCTATCCACATTGATGCTATACTATAAGTTTTATACATACACGTTTTATAACATAACATAACATCAGGCGTGATAATGATGATTGTGGGTAAGATAGGCGTATCTTACCCAGAAGGGTTTGGCAGAGGTGCACAACACCCACACTTCACCTGAAAAGCGATAGGCTCACCCCGTATCCCATGGGACCTATACATAACAGATGCAATGTGATTAAAATTATCGCAGTCAGTCTTGCAAGACTGGCTGTGACTCAGGCGCGACGTATCGCACTCTCTTGATAATGGCGAGACGTATAGGCGAAACCGCGGTCGACTAAATAGACCAACATTACGTGAGTAACACCCGTATTTTATAATTTTAATAATGTTACAAACTCACTTCAGTTTTAATCAAAATAGATGCAATGTGAGTGTTGGACATTTTATTTTGTGCCGTTTCGTGTTTTATTTTATAAACTATGGCAAATAAAACAAATAATCCGAAAACCAGATGACAGATCGCACCCCTTTATTTGTGTTTACCTGTTTCAGACTGTTGACATACAGGATTTTGTTTCCTATGTGTTTTTGTGATGAAAGGTGGAATATACGCAATGAACTGTGAACATCGGGGTTAGAAATATTTGCCTTATTACTTATGTGATGTGACAAGAATCTTCAAACGTATTTAATATAAAATATTCTTCTTTTATGGCATATCATCAAATCTAGATTTAAATTTCATAAAATTTTATTATTCAGCTTTCAAAATGTTGTTCCTTGCATAATATAAAAGGGAATTTGTATAGAGACCAGTAAGAAGCTATATTTTGTAAATGAAAAGATCATTCATAATGTTAATATTGGTAACCCGAACGTAGACATAGCTACTTTTAAAATTACGAAACAAGCAGTCGAATCTAATCCGTGCGGTATTTATTGCTTAGTTTTTAGGGACAGTTTCTGAGGTTCTAATTAAATCAAATCAAATCAAATCATTTATTTTCATGGGCCCCAAGGGGCGCTTGAACACGTCAAAATTGATTATTTTTATAGCATTTAGCAATGCTTAGCTAATTATACTAAGAAACATTTTGTATCCTAATTAAGATAGGAACAAATGGATGAACGTGACGTCACGAAATGACGTATCATACAGTTGAGAAATTTAGGGTTCTGGTAGGAGGTGAGCTGGATGGCTAAAGCGGCTGCCCGGTGTGCAGTATCGTCGCAGGTTCGAATCCTGCCGGTCACATATCTTTTTCAACTGTTTCTTAGTATAGTTTCTGAGGTGCCGGAATTATCTTATCACATAAAGTGACAGTTCTAATCTTATAAAAAGATCACAGCTGTCACTTTCATTTATGTGCGTTATATTATTATGCTTATCTTGCTCTGACCTGACTCTGATCAAATTTTCAAGTGTGACTTACGTCACTATTACATTCGGTGAGGTTATATTTTATGGGTCGGATAAAATCTATCTGGTACCTCAGAAACTGGCCCTAAACATTTGATATTACGATGAAGTAGATAAGTTTTTATATAAAATTCATTAGTTTACTCTAAATAATAACTGCGCTGAACCCAAACAATTGGGATAAGGGCAGGTATCCCTTCCAATTACCGATCGTCTTGAGCTCCTCGGTATCTCGCTGACCTCGAAACTTAATTTCGGCTCACACATCGAGTCGAAAGCTCAACTAGCCGCCAAAAAGCTGGGCATCCTCAACAAGGTGAGACAGTACTTTACACCGAGGCAGTTGCTCGACCTCTATCAAGCACAAGTCCGGTCGTGTGTGGAGTACTGTTCTCATCTGTGGGATGGTTCAGCAAAATACCAACTTGAGGCACTCGAGTCAGTCGAGAGGAGGGCCAAGAGAATTATCTGCGATAACGATTTGACGGAAGCTCGACTACAAAGTCTGGAGCACCGTCGCAAAGTTGCCAGCCTATCGGTCTTTTATAGGATACATTTCGGAGAGTGTGCCGAGGAACTACATAACCTTATCCCTCCGTCCCCGTTTCACCATCGGACTACCAGACAAACGGCACTCAGGCATCGCTTCACGGTAGATATTCCACAATTTCGCACTAAGCGTTTTGCTTCTACATTTCTTATGCGAACTGCCAAAGAGTGGAACGCCTTGCCCGAGTCTGTGTTTCCGCATGAGTACAACTTGGATCTCTTCAAAGCAAGAGTCAATAGGTATCTCATAGGTAAGCGTGCTCCACCGTAGACCGCATCATCACTTACCATCAGGTGAGATCGTGGTCAAACGCAAGCCTATCCACCATAAAAAAAAAAAAAAAGGTGGATGATGAAGCGACGAAAATAATAAACATGTTACCGTAAAACAAATATTTCCCCCAAGAAAAGCGTTAAAGTCAACATTAATGAACCTCCTGCATATTAAATATAACATCCTCAAATATAATGTCATACTAGATGCCCTGCGCGGCTTCACCTGCGTCAAACGTTATTTTGGCCGGTGCCCTCAAGTTAAAAAATATTAACAACGCCATCTATTGAATTTTTGCGTCAACTCGCTTGTTACTGGAAAACCCTAAACCTCTTCTTGGGAATAAAATTTAGAAAAACCCCGGTACAGAAATTCATTAATTTTTATTCAAGTTTAACTATACGAAATTTCATGTCTGTAACTTCAAAAATGACGGACTTCTATACAACCGTTGATCTCTCATTTTACCCCCTTCAAAATGGAATTGCCAAAAATCCCTTTTTAGTGCGCCCCTACGCCATGTAAGGTATCTTCATAGAAATTTTCAAGTTCCTAGGCCTAGTGGTTTAGGCCCTGCGTTGATGAATCTGTCAGTATATAATTAAGATTATATACAGAGGTCACACGAAGTAACATCCGCCAGGTTGTTCGGTTTCCTCTGCGTGTGGAATTCATGAATAATTCAGACGAGGTTCGGATTTCGCTTATCGATTGCTAGGTCTTGGGTCGAATGAGAAGTGATTTATGGGAGTGCAAGATTCGTCACACGGCATTCCAGGAATTTGGTGAGAAATTCGTATATTAACGGTAATTTTGTGAGAGATTTAGAGCGAAGATAGCGTTTAATTAAATGTATTTGATTTCTATGCTATTATTACTTAAGAGCCTTAGCCCAACAGCTCGTGAATTCGTTTTAGTTTTGAAGCTTGGTTTTGTGCTCCGTACTCACACGTTCTACTGGATAGTTTTACTTCAGAACGAGAAATTAACGTGTAAAACTTGAATCTCGACGGTAAACAAATGAGAATGTCTTCGCACTGAATGTGTGGACAATCTCGACGGTTTTCTTTCTCGTTCGAGTATAATTATGTTCGTACGGAGCCTTATAGTGCAATTAAACGATGATAAGTTTTACAAGGTAACTCTTGCTATATCTATCTTTATTCTTTGTTGCGTTAATTTTTTTCTTTACACAATTAAAACCATTCAAAGAAAAAAATGCATTTAATAATAATTATGTCATTACCAAGCTTTATTAATAAGAAACATTTTCCAGGAATAGGTTTCGAAGTATTCTTGAATCGACCACACGCCGCGCCGCTTCTAACGGAATGCGATATCCAAATTCTTACCGCAAATCCTATACAGCGGCCTAGTATCCAGTAATCCAGATTTGGTATTGGTTATACTGGTTAATCTAAGATTCGAATACTTATTCATTTATAATTCTCTCGCGTTTCAGCTTAGTAATAAAGTTAAAATTTGATTATTACCATCACATTTGTTTGATGCGCACTTGAGAAAAGGGCGATTTCCAAAACACGCGGCACCGTATTACCTCGCATGGCCCTTTAAAACAATCATGGCTGAATAAACCTATTATCAAAAAATAAAAGTTCATAAAACATGCTGAAAATATCTACTAGTTCTTTATAATAAAGAAGATAAAAAGATTAAAATAGAATACAAATCTCTCCATTAAACTAGCAATTTGCTTAGTCATTTTCATAAGAATGTTTGGGTCTGGTGAAAAATACTATTCAATTATCTTTTATTTTTCAAGGCTCTGCTGCTTTCAAGCTTTATTGAGGTAAGTTTCGTGTTTATAAATGGTTGCTAATAATATAATTAAAGGGGGAAAACTGGATGTTATATTTTTCTCGAAATGCTGGCGTATATTGCCAGCAACAATAGAACGCGGTAATGTTGCCAGCATTAACTAAAAGAGGTACGAGGCCTTCTGACAGTGACTTATTTTGTTTAGATTAAGTTATTGGACCAATTTAATTATAGATCCAAAATGTATATTTTTCTATAAATAAAGATTTTATATTTTTTGATATCATATTTTGGGAGTCAATGGTTTGAACAGAATTAAATTCATTTAAAACAAATTATTATAATTATTCTCCTTTTTTGTTACAGGGTTTTAACTAGTATGTATATGGAAACTGTACGAGAGCAAACTAAACGTTAAAAAAAAGAAAAAACAGAAAAACACAACGTGTGTGGATTGTAGATTGGACGATATTTGATCGCTTAAACTACGAACGAGCTTATGAAAACAGTTGTTCTGCATTGGTTTGTTTTGTTTCTTCTATCCGGCTATCCGAGCTATTTTCACCATTAATTTTATTTATAGTAGAACTATTTTTTTATCTTAGAGAAGAAAAAGATGATTAATAGATCAAATTAATGTGATTTCAAGATAAATCAGTTAGAGCTAAGTCTAGTAAAATTATTTTCCTTACCTTACCTCGACAATATGAAGACTTAAACGGACAAAACCATATGAGTTAGTTAGTTTTAGTGATTAAGTGAAAAATTACAAACAAAAACAGTGATAGTTCAAAAGACAAATGAACAAAGTGTCTTCACCTTAATAAAAACTGAGTAAAGTGTTATTGGACGCCTCTTAGATTTATGATTACATATTAATTAAGGTTAAAATAGAATTACTCATTGGCCTTTATGGGCTAGATTGTAATAAAATAAGATATTTGTGATATCTTACAATACAAAAAAAATACATTAACCAAAAGATTGAAAAACAATGTATGAAGTAAACTTCAAAGGTTTTTATAGAAGTATGGTCATATTCTTATCAGTATAGTTAAGATATATATTAAGAAAGTTCGTTACGGCATAATATATTTTCTCCACGACAAGACTACTAATGTCACTAATACTTGACGATTTTTACGTAAATTTCGTCACAGAGTACGAATACTTATGTCGGTATCGGCAACTTTTGTAGTGTAATGTAGAAGCAGACTAATTATTATCGTGTCGAATTAATTCCCAAATTCGTTCAAACATAGTTGCAGACATACTATAATATAATTAAATTGACTCGTTTTTTTCTTTTTTTTAACAACTGCTTCACTAGGAACAACTCCTGTGTTGCGAGAGTGTTAAAAATCATACATTCATACACACAAAGCACACTCAGAATCAGAACAATTTTTTGACGATCGCACAAAGATTCGTCACGTGTGGGGATCGAAGTCATAACACCAACGCAGTTGAAAGCGGTGAGGCGACCGCTTTAACCACTACACTAATCGTGCACTCAAGTTTGGTACAACCCTTGCAGTAAAACTCACATCTACAAAAGAAAAATCTTAAATGAAATTGTTAGGCATTGCCTAATCTGGACAGAACAGAAACGTGTCAGCTAAAAGTCAGACTCGTCCCTTGTCACATTAGGAACGAATACACGATTTACCTTACCTTTAAGACCTTGCAAATATCCTCTTTTAAGCTAAACGTGACATTTTCTCAATTTTATTCCGATATTAATATTTTCCATGCTGATTTGTTAACGTAAATTCGTAACGTAAAAGAGAACAGAAGGGATATTTTTTACTCTAGTATTATATTTTAACAAAAAAGGTTTTTTGTTCATTTGCTAGGCTCTAAATCTACAGGAACGATCTTGATGAAAATTTTTGTGAAGATTGTTTAAGACACCAGGAATAAATTAGGTTTCTAATTATCGACGAGGCGGAATCGTGGCATATAGCTAGCCTGGAATATTTTAGTTAATGTACCTATAGTTTTTCTTTAGCAGTTTATAAAAAAAATTCTATGTAATGGAGGTTGTATCAAAAACTATTATAACTAATATACTTGCATAGATGTATCAACTATAAGTATACAATTATCTTAATTAATCATCCTTTAAAGGTGACTCTAGACGAGAAAATCTTTACAATCATTTTTATTTTCACAAGAAAATTGATGGATCAATAAATAAAGCTCAGCTTATGAATAAATTCTAGCATCGCATTAACTTGTCACATGAAGCTAAGTCAATAGCATCGATCAAATTCTCAGTAAGTACTAGCTTCGTATGACCGAGGCCATTAGCGTTTTATTTGTATGCTGAGCTCGGCGCCGGCCGTTCACCGTCTGCTGTAATTAATGAAATCGATTCACTCTCTGCGGTCAGATTTGATTGCGATTGCACATTGCAGTACATAACACGTATAGACTGCCACATGGGAAATTATGCGTTATATTTTTCTGTGTGTCAATAAGCCACCAAAAATGTTTCGCCATTAGCGAATAGCATTTAATAGAAGAAGCAATTTATAGAACCCGACGTGTGAAATATTGTGATTTACCATCAAACATAAACTATATTTAACATTTTATATAATATTAAAACGCGACAGTATAGTTGTTGGTCTTAACTCAAACGTACTGTATGTGACTAAGTTTACTTTTAAGTTTAAGATTTTCGTTTTTTAATTCTAAGTTTACTCGGTCACTCATTGCATAGGTGGCGCTAAAACCAAGTTAGGTTCGTCTAGCTAAGATATATATTAATTAATCGCTGGCACAAAAAGAGGTGATCAATTTCGAGCCTAGCAGCATACGAATCCATAGCTAAATTGGCAAAGCACTTGGGGCGTATACTCAGGGTGTGCAGGTTCGAGTCCTGCTGGATTCTTCATTTTGCATCTTTAATATTATATAAAATACAAAAAGGCATAGCAAGGCTATCATTTGCTTTTATATATTATAAGTATATTTATCATTATTTGTAGGTTTGTTCTAGGTTGAATATGGTGCTCCACAAGTTAAAATATATCTCTTAGTTAAGTTGAGTCACAAGAGCAATTTAATCACGCTCTCACGTATTAAAGTGGACTCTTTACTTTGAGACTACACTTCTATCATCTTACGACCGATGCGAGACGTCTAGTATGACAACTTAACTTTGAGTGGCTTTAGAGATGCTTTGTGGTTCTTCATTAACTTCAGAAATTGTATATTCTTATTTTAATTAAGCTTTGACTTTCAGGCCGGTTTGGTTGTCCGACTGAGCGATGGTGCGTACGCTGGTTGCGCTTGTCATTTGTATGAAAAATAATAAATTGTTCAGTGCTTGACGACGACTAAGATTAGAAACAAGCCTTGTCACGTCACGGTCCAGATTTCAGTACAGTTCGTATTGGATAATGTATTTATTTTGATCCTAATTTAACATTTATCTTAAAAACATAACACACCACGTTACGCTTTGTCATACGATCCAGAATCTAAGACTTGAACTCAAGTGTATATTTTCGTTATATTCGCACTTTTATAGCACCACTTTTATTTACATAATCGCTTGTTTGAGCTCGGCTATAAATATTTGAATGTCATGCAAATGGGACATTCGCTTCTAGGTCCAACAAAAAGATGTTGTGTAGAGATCGTTTGTAGTACTTGTCCCCGTTGTCGGACGTCCCACTTCAGGACTCAAGTGCCGGCACAACTCGATGTCGAAATAAAATAAAAAATATTTGGAGGAGATATTCTTTTAATGACATTTCTTTCTTTTCATAATTACATCAGATGGTAGCGGATGGAAGAAGATGGCATAAAAGCCTTAAAATAAACAACGGTAAACAATACGCGCTCTGATGTCTCTTTAACAAGTTCTGAAATGTCCTCATTCATAAACCTTTTATTCTATCATGGCCAATTATACAGCTGAATACTTACACTGTAAATACAACCTTAAATATTTTAAAATAACGCTACAAATTGTATGCTCTCGTCAAGTGATGAAATAAAATGTTGCTAAAGAGCGTTGCCGAATGTATTTTGGTTGTTTGTAGACAATTTAAATTGGTTTTCTTGTGATCTTTTATTCTGTTGTTTTCGACATTGACAATTTATATAGATATATTTTCAAAGTCAGATGTTACAGCAATAGGATGGCAAAAAATAAACGTTACCTAAAATGTTCCAATTCTAATCACTACATAGTATAAAACAAAGTCGCCTTTTCTGTCCCTATGTGCGCTTAAATCTTTAAAACTACGCAACGGATTTTGATGCGGTTTTTCCAATAGATAGAGTGATTCAAGAGGAAGGTTTTTATGTATAATACATACATGCATATTATAGTAGAGAAAAGCCGAGAAATTTAAAGATTTGCAATGTGATGTCGTAACAAACATATTTTACTGCGCTTACATTGCAAACGCTGGCTTAACCTTACGAGATAGATCAAATTTATGTACTACGGAATTGTATATCTTAAAAAGATAAATAAAAAAATCCGCAACAGCATATGTTTATCTCCTAAGGATAACCCAGAGTAACCATTTTTATCTTTTACATATTACAAAAAAAAATATGGGTTATTTGCCAAGCTATTTTAAACGATACAGTATCATTCCTTATCCAATTAAACACATTAGATACGTTGTGCATTTCATGTAGATCAAAATTGCCCTTTACAGCATGTTATTTAAATGAATATTTTCGAAGATATTACAGATTTAAAAATTGCGGGACGTAGCGTTTGCGGCGGTATCGGCCGGTCGGGGCGGCGGGAGCGAGCCTGTTCAGAGGGACAGAGAATCGTCAGTAGTGCGTTAGGCTCGACTCAGTCAGCTTCGGGATAGATATAGAGCTGAGAAATGTAAAAAGTAAATAAGTAAAAATGTTGTGTATATTCCAAAGATAGCAGGAAATCTTCATGGTATAGAGAAAGGGGGAATTGTTTTACTCCAAATTTAACGCGTGCGGGCCACGGGCAGTAATGAATAAATCAAACTACTGGATCGATTTTAATCATTTTTTCAGTGAGTGACATTATATACCCGTGCGAATCCGGAGCGGGCCGCTGTGTTTTTATATACAACGTTCACAGTTTTTCTGTAGTGTATTTAGTATCAGCATTGTACCCGTGCGAAGCCGGGGCGGGTCGCTAGTATTCTTATAAAACATTTTCGGTATCTTAGATATGTCATCTACGATCAAAATACTCTAATGTTAGTTAGAAATTTAAAATATGGTAATAATTTTTACTGTAACAAAAACACATGTAAAGAACCACTAATAAGTTCTGCACACCTAATATTTGTACTCATTAATTTGTAGTTCTAGAATATCACCTATATAAAAAAACAAATATCTGAAATAACGTCCCCTGAATAACCGTTTACATGTTTCAGACTTGGTTTAGGCATACCAATTAGCAGCATCAAAGTGAAATCTGACGTCATCATCGGCGTTTGTTTTATCCCTTGTTTGTAAAAGCTTTGTGTCATCACGAGTGATTCATTATGTACGCTCTCGTTCATTAGTGATGGTTCGATATGTGATGTGCGATTTACATAATTATGATTGATATTATACGCAAATGGGTGAATGTAGGTGCCATGAAATAGTGATTATTTAGGACACATGCTTGTACATTGTGTCAAAATATCAAATTTTATGTTTCAAGGGCTACATGTGTTTTAATTTAGTGAATGCATAAGTGATTTATAGGCAAGATAAAATTGTTAAGTTATACCTTTACCTTGTTCATCTTTATTTTTTGTTTGACAGCTCACGACTATGAATATCCGTTTTTTCTGGTATAATATTCTAGAGTAATGTTGTACTTTATTGAACACTTTTAAGTGATTACCGTGTGTCATAACAAAAAAACACAGACTATAAACCAGGTCTTGAAATCCGATAGATCGATTACATTATTTTGAAAAAAAAAAAAGTAAATTATTTATGTATTGTGTCTGTAAATTTAATTATTAAAAAATAAAAATCGTATGATTACTCCATAATTAATTATTTTAGAGAAATCAAGTCGAAATCTTAATCAAATGAAACAAGTAAAATTATTATTAAATTTTATTTACTATAAATATTGATCACTCTTCTTTAAAGAACCTTAAAACCGAATTATTAATATTATCTTAACTAAAAACACTTCTTTGTATTTTAATCGATATAAAGTTCTTGTTAAATAAAATCGAATATTATCTTAAATCGAATCGGTAACGTGTAAAGGCATCACTTATGTCGAAATGTCAAAAAAAAATAAACGATGGGACAGGGTATAATCACTTTTTCATTTTGTATACTTGATAAAAACGCTTGTTTTTGAGGCTTAAAAATGCTCCATGGTTCTAAAGTTCGTACGCAAAAATGGGAAAAATGGTTTTTACTAAAAACATTACAATATACTCAATAACTATAATGTTTATGTATCATTTAACCGGTCCATGTCAGGTTAGTAACTACGTTACTCAGCTTTTTGCATGAAACTACGTCAAAATCCGTCATAATCCATTAAATAATTTAGGATGATGGATGAACGGTGTCGAGCAAAACTAGTGGAGCAAAATGCAGTCTGTATTTATTTTATTATAAAAATTCAAACATAGACTGTCAGTTTATTCACTAATTTTTACATCTAGACGTCAGAAACTTTATGGTTTAAGGTCGACCATCTTCTTTGAACTTATTATTACTTATCTGAAAAATATTTGTGTGTAAAGGATAGTTTTAAGAATCCTGATATTGTAATTTTTCCTTTAAACTAGAGTGACTTTTGAAAATTATTGATAGTTATAAGTTTTCAAACGACTAAGAAAAATGTTCGAATACACCTCACTCCTACAGTTTGATTGTTTTTTTGTCAAAGAAAATCCATGATTATATTAAGTGTGTTTATAACAATTAAAGGAAAATTTTGTATTCTGGTAAATTAATTTAATAATATTAAATTGCATTTATCGACAAATTTACCAACGATTTTTTTTGCAATGTAGATATTTCTCAAAATAATTATATTAACAGCCATGTGAAGACATTTACATTTTAAAAATATACTCAACTTCTCAGATTATTTTTTTTGCCGTGAAACTTTTATGCGAGCGTTAAACTCTGATGCCAATAACTTAATGAAATAGTCAATAAAAAGAAATTGCTTCGCAAAATTTTACACGTACGTGGATACTGAAAGTTGTTGATCCAATTTAGCATGAAAACACTTTACATACATTAAAATGCTAAAGGGTGAATAAACGCTTCAAAAACCTGTGTGTTCAAAAACTTCTACTTATTCTGGATTTATAATGTCTAGAAATACAGCTAAAAGTTGCATCTGTATTTTTTAACTATATAGCCGGCTTTATCTAATACGTAACTTTTTTAAATATGTTTATAACCACATATTGCAACGTTGAGTGTATATAACATATCCTTTGTTAAAAGTTACAAGTAATTTATATCTTTAATATCTATTTAATTCCATCCAATGCGTACTAACTTATCTAACTTTAATTTCATTTATTTTTTACGGTTATGTAACCTTTTACATGACTAAAGATGACATTACAGTACAGGTATATTAGTTCCACCAAACTAATATTTTATAATATAACATCATACTGTACTGTACACCCATATTTACGAATACCCATAGTACAAGTTCTGCTTAGCTTGGGACAAGGTTACGAGGTGTGAAAGTTGTATGACATTAAAAAAGTAAAACTCAACTTTCCATCGCGCGAGAGCTAAACTCGAAGTAAAATCGTGTTTTGCTCACTGAAATGAATCGAAGCAAAATCGAGTTTTGCTCACTATTTTCATACAACAAATAACAACTTTTCGAGTCGCTGAGGCGAAAAATCATTTTCCATTAATATTTTATTACGATTGAAATGCCGTGTTCAATCGCAGGCTTTCATTCATCCACGGCACGCTTGGCGCGGTGGCTGACGACCGTCAATTTTTAATTAGAGACATTTCCTTTCAGTCGGTTTTTGGGTCACGTATCATGGAACATCTAAAATATGTATGGGACTTTCCTAAGGCATAACAAAGACGTAATATTGGGTATTGTTTTGTGAACTTTTTTGTTTGCAAAGGTCATTTCATAAATCTTTTATTTTTTTTTTTCGACTTGTACAGTACCAGCTGCCTATGTTTTCAATTGGTCAGGAGGTAATTTCTGTTTTTAGAGTATTGAATCGAATTTACAGTGTCGTTTTTTGGGTCTACATAAATGTATACATAATTATTCATGTCCTACTGCTGGGCACGGACCTCTTTTCACTGGGAAAGGGTGAGGCCATAGTTTACCGCACGTGCAAAGTATTTCAGAAGTAAATCTATTTTCAAAATCTATTTTTATTTATTTAATACTGGCACCGTACTGCTAACAGACAGTAGTTAAATAATTAACATTAGAACAGTACGCCAATTACAAAGTACACAATAGTTCATTAACAATATAATCCGATATGGGTCTCCTCTTTTTTTTTTTAAGGTTGTTTATCCTTACGAATTCAGGCAAAGGCTACTTCATTATAATGAGGCACTTCCTTATCTGCTAAATAATGTATAATTACCTTACATACATTAAAAACGTATAATATTATTTTTTATTTATTTTATTTAAAAAAAATAACGACGCCCGCACTAGCAATAACTCCAGTGTCGCGGGGGTGTTCACAAACATACATTTCACACACACAAAGCACACCCAGAGTCAGAACAAATCATTGCGAATCACACAAAGATTTGTCCCATGTGGGGATCGAACCCACAACACCAGCGTAGTTGAAAGCGACGAGGCGACCGCTTTAACCGCTACGCCAACCGTGCACTGGAGTTATTGCTAGTGCGGGCGTCGTTTTTTTTTTAAATAAAATAAATAAAAAATAATATTATACGTATACAACAGTATAAACAATATAAATAATACACATAATATGCCCGATGCGGTATAACCCGAGTATGCTGAAATTATAGTTGAATATTCCAATTCCTTTACAGTAATATGAACACTAAATTCCACTTTGTGAAGGAAGTTATATACATTGCATATTTTATGACACAACTGCAGAACAAAGACCACAAATAATGCTTTAGCTGTATTAGAATTGGATATTTAAATATAATAGTTGGCGCTAGAGTAATTTATTATAATAACGATGCTCGTAGTTATTATGTTGTGAATTAGCTTAATTAGACCACGAGTAAAGGAACTATTGACAAAAAAGGCGTTTTCATCCGATATTTATGTTGCTATGTATATAACTATGTATGTATATGTGCTGTCTGCACGTGTGGTTTAAGTGGTCGCCTCGCCGCTCTCCACTGCACTGGTGTTGTGGGTGCGATTCCCACATGGGACAAATCTTTGTGTGATTCACAAAGATTTGTTTTGAGACTGGGTGTGCTTGTGTGAGTGAATGTGTGTATTTGGCCTTGTCATTGGGACCATTGGATAGTGTAATTGCTTCTGGCGTTCTATCTAATGTAAAAAAAGCCAAATTAAACTAATTAATCCTTTTGCTTTAAGTTGTGCTGATACACCAAATAACTAAGTACAGAAGACAAACACTTTTTTTTGTTGGCTTCCGATGGCCTCGGCAACTGTGCCCGGATTAGTGCTGAGCGAGTAAAGCTTTTAACCATAATCATTTAAGCAACGTTCTCCAAGGGCCAAGGGCTCTTCCTATGGGGAACGGACTTCGACTTGGATGTTGGTGGCAATTTGAGCCGACCTTTTGGGGCTTATGCACGTACCTCAGATTTTATATCTACGGTCAGCGGGCGCGATGGGGTCCGAGGCAGTACCCGCCAACGAAAGTGATCTGAGCGGTCAAGAAATCATGTCTGTGAGCGGTATCTATGTGTGCGTTCCTCGAGCGCCCGTTGTATGTAGCTTACATTTTGTACTGTATTCTTTGACAAAGCAAAGCTAGGCAAATAATGTGGTTCTATTAGATTTTAACAACCACATACCTGCTGGTAGCTTTGACGGAAACACAGCCTTAAATTTTGATACTTAAATACTTCAAGCAGAGTTAGTAAACCGGTTTTGAGCGTTGATATCAAATCATTGAACCTTTGACAGCTGTTTATAATGGTGTTTGTAACGGTTATGATTACCATTATAACTGTGTTACCTAGATGACCATTATAAACTTTTTACTTATAAATAATATTCGCATTGATTGTGTCGCTCAAAATGTTAGACTGAAAGATGTTGTAATTATTCCATATCTGCCACCATTTATTCAAATATTATTAAAACCTAATTGTAATTAATGTAATAAAACTGTATTCGGTTATTTTACAATACCATTCAGTTAATGGACATTGGGTATAATTAAATAAGTTGCTTAGTTTACTCCTATACTAATAATAATATGCGTGCGACACGCTATTAGCACAAACTATAATATAAACTCATCACCGAGTTTATTAAAAAAGACATTATTAAGATAAAGGTGTGATAAACTATTCTCATTATACATTTTAACAGTAAAACTAATATCAACAACCACAGGAGGTATTTGTGTGAAAAATTTATATGCAAATAAAATGTGTCGTGCGTGTCGTAGCATTGTACTACGCTGTAGCACTTCGTAGCTTTGTAGCACTT
Source organism: Hypena proboscidalis (assembly GCA_905147285.1). Classification (NCBI taxonomy): domain Eukaryota; kingdom Metazoa; phylum Arthropoda; class Insecta; order Lepidoptera; family Erebidae; genus Hypena; species Hypena proboscidalis. The sequence continues at coordinate 14,591,875 of LR990140.1, forward strand.
GATAACGTTTACAAACATAAATCGTAGCACTTATAAACACGCACTCAAATCACTTATATGAATAATGTTGACTTCGTGGTTTCTTTTGTCTTTGTTTAGAAGTAGTTATTATGCGTAAGTTATGTTTCTTTCAGCCAACAGCCATTATAAGTATGAGTGTATGCAATGGCTTATAAACTGTTTTAGAATAACTTTACTGTATATAAGACCCTTTACGCAATCTCGACCAGTCGCGTCGCTCAGCGCTGCGGTCTCTCGGCAACCAAAACATAACAACTCGGGTCGGAGACTAGTCAAGCGACAGTATTCCAATTTTAAATTCGAAAGTGCCGCACAAAAGTCGTGACGTCGACCGTTGACACAATGCGCAAACACCTTTAGTAACGGTCACCGGCTAATATAGTACTGAATACATACTTAAATATTTGACTGCTCCATCGATATGTGAGACATTTCGTATCTTGAATAGTTAGTTATTAAACTGAATTGTTCGTTATAAGGTTCGAAAGTTCTCCATAGAAACATGACTGAATAACTAATAGCTGTTAGGAAATAATTCATTGTAATTGACTTGGAACTCTGTTAAAAAAGCAACAGCTTTGACCAGGCTATTTTTATCAGCTAAGGTTTCAAATAAATACGGCCATTGTAATCTGCCACAAAGACTTGATTGATGGTGAATTTTGAAACATAGGCACTATGTAAACGTAGTTACTTAGTTGGAGCAACTGTAAATTTTTCTGGCCAAAAGTTGATTGTTTCCGCAGGTAAATTTAGAAAGAGTTTGACACACTATTTCTAAGACAAAAGGATAAAAAAAATGGTTTGACTTTCACTATGAAAAAGTTATTTTTATCTGAAATACATAACAGTTCTATAAAATATCTATAATAATACAGTATCGTATACAGGGTGAATTTTTGAAACGGGGCAGTAAGGGCAAGTACCTTAACCGTTGCAGTTACAGCAAAACGTTCTTAAAAGACCTTCCCTAACTTTTTGGGACATTTTGAACTGCATTCACAGATTTTGTAAAAAACTTAGTTAGCAGAAAAAATGCAAAAAGTCCAAATTTTTTTTTTATGCCAATCGATTCTATTTCATGTGGGGATCAAAAAACTCTATGGGATCATTTTAGCTTTCAGTACTAGAAAAGACAGAAATCGCCAAAAACGTTTCCCATACATTTCGGCAACAGAAACGAATTTCTACGATGGTCTAACTTTTTGTTATGGCCTGGAAGTGGGTAGAATTGACTGTAAAGTAAATAAAAAGAATTTTTACCCTCAAATTTCGAATTTGATTCGAAAATCTGTGTATTATACTTAGTTTCAGCTGAGAAACTTCGTATGAGTTATTAATTAAGGATTTTCGCTAAAATGTCTTCTAATCGTGAAAAAATTGACTTATTAGAAGCGTATTTTGAAAGAACCCTGCAATTCCAGGTTTTTCAAAAGATTTGTAATAACCTTTCTTGTTGGCACATGCCGCAACGGATACTTATTGCGGTACCACACTAATGCAGCTCCCGCATTTCGATTATTGACAAAATACGCTTCTAATAAGTCAATTTTTTCACGATTAGAAGACATTTTAGCGAAAATCCTTAATTAATAACTCATACGAAGTTTCTCAGCTGAAACTAAGTATAACACACAGATTTTCGAATCAAATTCGAAATTTGAGGGTAAAAATTCTTTTTATTTACTTTACAGTCAATTCTACCCACTTCCAGGCCATAACAAAAAGTTAGACCATCGTAGAAATTCGTTTCTGTTGCCGAAATGTATGGGAAACGTTTTTGGCGATTTCTGTCTTTTCTAGTACTGAAAGCTAAAATGGTCCCATAGAGTTTTTTGATCCCCACATGAAATAGAATCGATTGGCATAAAAAAAAAAATTTGAACCTTTTGCATTTTTTTTTGCTTACTGTAAGTTTTTTACAAAATCTGTGAATGCAGTTCAAAATGTCCCAAAAAGTTAGGGAAGGTCTTTTAAGAACGTTTTGCTGTAACTGCAACGGTTAAGGTACTTGCCCTTACTGCCCCGTTTCAAAAATACACCCTGTATATACTCTATAATTTAAATATTAATAGGCAATATCTCAACCCTTGTAATATTGCCTGATAGCTAATAATATAGACTTACTAGAATTAAAACACGATACAATTGGATTCTTCAACTTTAATTATTTGACCATGAGCTTCAAAATTTCCACCGATACAGAAGTTTTATTTGTATCGACATTAAATTAAGGTATTTAAATTTTTTTTTAAATTTTCTTACCTGTTCATGTCCTCAAAAGAGCATAAAAGTTTAAATTAAATTTTGCAGACTGAGTCTTTCGCAAAGAAGTTCGTAAAGTAAGCAAGAGTACGGTTACACAATGGGACTTAATCAAACTAGATGTAGCGAGTTATAAAGAATTTCCTTATCGTGTGTCCCGGCAAGCTTTTCATGTACGGAAATAGTATTGTGAACAGAATAGAACCTGGGCAACTTTCGTGTAATGTGAAAAAAATAAAACAAAGCACCAGTGTGTGCTCAAAAGAATTCCAACGCTAGATTATATTTTACAAAGTTAATAAAACATGCAGAAAATAGTTTTTCACATGATAATTTTTTCGCATTTAGCAAAAACATTTGCACATGCATTTTAGCAATTTATAATGTTGCCCAAAGGCGACATTGTTGTTCACGTTGGCACGCTCTTGTTAAATAAGATTTATGTTAAGTGACTTGTAGAATTTCAACTAGAGAAATAAATGAATTCTGAATCTGAATTTGAATCTGAATCTGAATCTAAATCCGAATCTTGTTCACGTTGGCAATATGCTTGTCTAGATATTAAGAGCGCCCCTGAGAAGTTATATGGGGAGCCAATGATTCTCTAATGTGGGAATAGGTATGACTGTATCAGATACATGGGAGATCTCGATATGAGTACTATTTACGGTGTGAGAAAGATTTACGCTTCAATGACATTCAACAGAATGGACCAGAATGGATAATGTCCTAACTTAACCATCAAAAACATAGGTTCATAGTTGGAAATATAAATGGCTGTCACAAACAAATTTAAATTGTAGTTAAATATTCTGTGTTCTACTTAGTTTGCACCAAATTGGATGACTTTTAGCCCTTTGGAGCAATTTTAATTTAGAAGTTTTGGAGCGCAGACCCGAGGTCAATTTAATTTCACTAATATGGTGCAGCTGATAAACAATACAAATACATGAACTAAACAAGATTGTCGGTTGAGATCGAAATTTATTTGGCACAAGAGAACACCAGTAGCCCGTTGTAATAAAACAACAAACGTGACTTGGAGTTAATACTACTCTTTATTCTACTGTTACGCTTTCATTTGTGTCAATCACACTTAGCGTTACTGAATGCTTTTAGCACAAAAGATGTAGGTTGTGTAACTCTACTGACGTCTTTTATCTACAACTTACAGAAATGTCTTTCCAGGTATGCTTTTATAAATATATAACTAATATTCCAGTTTAGGAGTGTATAAAATAATCTTTATTTACAGAGAAATATACATATAGGATCTTAAATTAAATTAGTCTAATAACTTAAACTAAGTTAATAAGTCACTGTCAGAAGGCCTCGTTCCCAAAATGCTGGCAGCATTACCGCGTTGTATTGCGATACTAAGTCGCCGAAATATAAGCCAGCATTTCGAGAACGTGTTGCCTCAGTTAGACGCGCTGACAACTCTTTGTACAGACTATATGTGGTACGGCCCCAAGGCCCTAATGTTTCGACCGCAAAAGGCGCAAATATGTAACAGCTATCAAGTTTGCTATATTTTGCGTCTCTTGAGGCACTCTGCAAAATCAGTCACCGCACCAGATCTTACATGAGTACCAGGAAGATGAGACAAAGCAAAGGTGTCTACGCAAGTAGCGTCCCACACCAAAGGACGGCCCATCTTCCAAGGCACAAGAGTCATTCCGTCGGGTGTCTTACCATCATTCCAGGTATTGTATCTAAAGTTCATTATTTTTGTCATTTGTTTTGATAGTCATTTGCTAGACGTATAATCTCGCACCAATTAACGGGACTGGTGTCATTGTCAAATTTTCAATAGAAAAATTACAACTTAATTGGGTTAGAAAACCGTGTGGGGCTATAACTGTTATGTAACCAATGTGGTTACATAACAGTTATACTATATATATTCTTGAAACATAAAAATGGATTAAATGTCAAACAAAAGAATGTCTTAAAGAACGTAAATTCAAAAACCTAAACAAAACAGAGCTTATAAAGTTCAAAGTCTTAACATGAAGGAGATAAAGAAGCGCTTTGACCTTTTTAGTCGATGAGAACCTCTCGTGATTGGCTGATTCATCTTGTTATGAAAGCTACTAAAAACGCTCTGCTGTGAGTGGTGAATCAATAAAGAGAACCTTTGAGATGAAGGTGTAAAATTAAACAAGTATTTATTTTTGGAACCCATATTACATACATTCAAAAATACGAGTAACTAGAAAATTAATTAATGTTCCCGTCGCAGTCTATCATCGCTATGAGACCTGATAAAGTATCTTGTTATACAATGAATACAATACATGAAAAAAATGTTGTACAAAAATCATTTTTAAATAAAAAATGTAGTTCTCTTTTTACATGAAATAAAAAAGGTTCAATTATTTTTGGTAACTAAAAAGAGCATTCAATTTTGGAATTGCACGTTTAATAAAAGACAATATTTTAGCATTGGGCCATTTTAACTTTTATCATGTACAAAAAGTACATGATAAAAGTTAAAATGGCCCAATTTAAAAATGATTTTTGCATGTCAGATATTTCAACTGTATTACAATGGACATCGTGCAAATCGGCCTTTGGATCAACGTAAGAGCCAACCTAACCATAAATCATATTTTGTATTATGATTTAATAATAAAATATTAATTTTTCAAGGATAATTTAAAATCTTGTTATCGTTTTAAAACGTAATTTCAGTATTTTCTTTAAATTAATGGTATTCTTGACTTATAACATTCAAACTTCATTATTCGCACATTTTACTTGTAAGATGTAAAAATAAGTGTATAAAAAACAGTGAACAATTATTATTTTCATAATATACACATTTCTACAGACACTAACTGCAAAATTTTTACATTAAAATAAATTCAACAAAAAGAACAAACGTCAAAAAAAGACAGCTATCAATAACTGACAAATGACATCAGTGACATTTTCTTTGTGAACATAGTTTGATATTTTTTCTAGTCAGTTGCTTTTAAAACAAATTTTTACTACACCTTCGTAGAAAGTACCTCTTTTCAGTATCTAATACGGAGAATATCTATTAAAGAAAGTTAGTCTTTTCAGACGAGTTCTGAAAAGCAACATGTAATGAATGTTAGAAGTCTAAAATATTACTCCTAAATTCATTACTCCCATGGGAGTAATGAACTTTTTTTTAAATTTCTTTTTTTTTTCATTTTGTTTTCTGTACTTTTTGGTAAGCCATAAATAAAAAAGAATATTAAAAGAATAAAATAACTACTTTTATAAAAATAAATAAATTAATATAACTTAATTATATAATAACTCCATAAATTGTTAAAATTGTTGTTAATTCAATAATATTCCTTCTACTTTAGACTATAGTATTGTCTATGACTAATATTGTTTATGCTCATGTCTTTTGTTATTGGTGAACAATAAATCACTCTGTTGGCAACCGCCATCCTAGTTTTATTAGGTTATGGGCCCAGACCTATAATCCTATATAATCCGTGCGTGAAATAAGTTTAAATAATGTCTACTAACTACATAGCTAACGTTCCAAAGCTGAGAGGTCGAGACAACTACGAGGACTGGGCTTTTGCGGCATCAAACGTGCTTGTGTTGGAAAACATGGCGGACGCCATTTCGACACAGTTGCCGGCATCTGCGACCGCATCCCAGAAGATGGAAGACTCGAAAGCTAAGGCAAAGTTGATCCTGACAATAGATCCAGCGCTTTATGTTCATATAAAGCAGGCATCTACTACTTACGATCTATGGATTACGTTAAAAAATATGTTCGACGATTCGGGCCACATGAGAAAAATAAGTCTACTACGAAATCTCATCAACATTAGGCTAGAAAATTGCGAATCAATGACGAACTACGTGACTCAAATCGTAGAAACTGGACAACGACTGCGTGGAACGGGTTTTCAGTTATCAGATGAGTGGATTGGGGCAATGATGTTGGCTGGACTACCAGAAAGGTATGCTCCTATGCTCATGGCCATCGAACATTCGGGTATCGAGATAACCGCTGACATTATCAAAACAAAATTGCTGGATATGGGTTCAGACATCACTTCCGGTTCCGAGAATGCGCTAATAGCCAAAAGATCGCAGCATAGAGAAACCAAGAACGGAAATGTCAGTTGTGTCAAACAAACGTCAGATTCGATTAAGAAAGCTGTCAAGGTAATCAAATGTTTTAATTGTAAACAGACTGGTCACTACAAAAACCAATGTCCAAAATTAGATAAAAGCAAGAGAAAACAGTCAGAAAATGCTTTCAGTGCCATTTTTTTAACCGGCAAATTCAATAAGAACAATTGGTATGTTGATAGTGGGGCCAGTAAACACATGACAGCCAGGCGTGATTTGATCGAGAACCTATCCCAACAGTGCGACACGAAGGAAATAATTATTGCAAATCAGACTAGTGTTCCAGTTATATGCTCGGGTGATGTAAACATCGTGACTGTTGTGAATGGTGTGGAGTACGACATCACAGTTTCCAATGTTTTATGTGTGACAGATTTGACCACAAACCTGCTCTCGGTGAGTCAGTTGATTAAGAACGGAAATAATGTGATATTTAAGGAAAATGCCTGCTATATCCGTAATCAGCAGAATGAACTCGTCGGCCAGGCTGAGCTGATTGATGGTGTCTACAAATTACAGATTTTGGAAACAGAGGAGTCATTAGTAGCGGTGCCAGCTATAACATGTAGCAGGATCTGGCACAGACGCTTGGGACATATAAATAGTACCAGTCTAAATCGTATGAAACAGGCAGCAGAGGGAATTACCTTTCCTGAAGTGGCAAAGATTGAAAAAGCATCATGTATTGTTTGTTGCGAGGGCAAACAAGCCAGGTTACCATTTCAACAGAGCTCGACCAAATCTGAGAGAGTGCTGGAATTAATCCATGCAGATGTTGGAGGTCCAATGGAAAGCCTATCAGTGGGTAAATCCAAGTACTATGTTCTGTTTGTCGACGACTACAGCAAGATGGTATTTGTATATTTTTTAAGAACAAAATGTGAAGTTTTTGCACAATTCAAGTGTTTTCAGTCCATGGTTGAGAAACAGAAAGACAGAAAAATCAAAATCTTAAGAACAGACAATGGCGGTGAGTTCTGTAGCTTAGAGTTTGAGAAGTATTTAGCAGAACAAGGAATAGTCCATCAAAAGACTAATGTTTATACCCCACAGCAGAACGGCCTATGTGAGCGTATGAATAGGTCCATTGTGGAAAAGGCCAGATGCCTGCTTTTTGATGCAGACTTGGATAAGAAACTTTGGGCTGAGGCTGTGAATACTTCAGTATATTTGAGAAATAGATCTGTCGTTTCTGGATTGAAAGATAAAACCCCTTATGAGGTCTGGACAGGCCAGAAGCCAGAATTGAGCCATTTGCGAGTATTTGGAAGTGTTGTCATGACACATGTTCCAAAAGAGAAGCGTACCAAGTGGGACAAGAAGGCGAAGCAGCTTATTCTAGTAGGTTATGCTGAGAACATAAAGGGATACAGGATATATGACCCTGCGACTAACTCTGTGATCACAAGCAGAGATGTAGTAATTATGGAGCACACAGAAAAGAATACAGCTGATATTTTAGTGGAGTGTAAACCTACAGAAATGGACAGGCCAGATATGTTGAATGACCAGACTATGGAGAGACTATCAGATTCAGAAGAAGAAGATGACAGTAATGATAGAACTTATGTACCTGATCAAGAAACTTCTTCAGTAAGTACTGATGACAATTTTTATGACACTATCTCAGGCGAAGATATAACACTGGTAAACACAGATGTTGAAGAAACAGAAAAAAGAATTCGAAGAAAGCCAGAAAGATTTGGTATTAACAACTTGTGTTTTACAGAGTGTGAAAAAGGAAGTGACAAAGGAGACATCTCACTTGAAGAAGCTTTGCGTGGACCAGAAAGTCAGTTCTGGAAGGCAGCCATGCAAGAAGAGTTAAATTCCTTTCAAGAAAACGATGCTTGGGAAGAAGCTGATCACCCTAGAGACAATTCAGTGGTTCAATGCAAGTGGGTGTTTAAGAAAAAACTCAACAGCGATGACAGTATAAGATATCGTGCAAGGTTAGTTGCCAAAGGCTTTAGTCAAAAGCCAGGTGTAGATTATCATGAGACATTTTCTCCTGTACTTAGATATTCCACATTGAGAATGTTGTTTGCATTAGCAGTAAATTTAGATTTAAATGTGAATCATCTTGATGTAAGCACTGCTTTTTTAAATGGTTTTCTGAAAGAAACAGTATATATGAATAAACCAGTTACAGATTTTTGTAAGAAGACTGATAATAAAGTATTTAAGTTAAAGCGTGCCATCTATGGCCTGAAGCAGTCTTCTCGTGCATGGAATCAGAGGGTTGATGATTATTTACAGAGCTTAGGCTATAAAAAGTCAAAATATGAGCCATGTTTATACACTAAATTGTTAGGAAATGTTAAAGTTATAGTTGCTGTGTTTGTTGATGATTTTTTTGTGTTTTACAATTGTAAATCAGCTTTAGATTTGTTAGTTGATAATTTAAGTAAAGAATTTAAAATGAAAAACCTTGGTCAGTTAAAACAATGTCTAGGAATGAGAGTTAAATTTGGTAAAAACTCTATATCTCTTGATCAAGAACAATATGTTGAAAGTTTGCTTACAAAGTTTAATATGTTACAGAGTAAACCTGTTAGTACTCCTATGGAGATGAATCTAAAACTTGAAAAAGCTGAAAAAGCTGAAAACCTTTATCATTGTCCTTATCAACAACTTCTGGGTAGTTTGATGTACTTAGCGGTATTAACTAGACCTGACATTTCATACAGTGTGAGTTTTCTTAGTCAATTTAATAACTCATACAATGAAACTCACTGGAAACATGTAAAAAGGATTTTAAAATACTTGAAAAGCACTAAAAGTTATGGTCTTATTTTTAGTAAAGATGTAAATAATTGTAATATTAAGGGTTTTGTTGATGCAGATTGGGGTTCAGATGTAACTGATAGAAAATCATATTCTGGATTTTGCTTTGCATTATCAAACTCAGTAATTTCTTTTGAATGTAGAAAGCAAAGAAATGTAGCATTGTCTAGTACCGAAGCGGAGTACATTTCAATGTCGGAAGCTAGTAAAGAAGCAATTTATTTGAAAAATTTGTTTACTGAAATTGTTGGCAGTTCAGATCCTATTATGTTGTATAATGATAGCCAAAGTGCTCAGAAACTGGTATCTAATCCAATATTTCATCGTAGATCTAAGCACATAGACATTAGGTACCATTTTGTTAGAGAAGCTGTAAGCAATAATATGATAAATATATCTTATCTTGAGACAGCTGAAATGCCTGCAGATATTTTAACCAAGAGTTTAGGCTCGACTAAACATTATTATTTTATGAGAAAGTTAGGTATTTCACCTGTGTCATAATTATCTAGATTTAAGTGTTTATAAACTTAAGGGGAGATATTTGTTGTTAAAAAGTTTTTATTTTTGTTAAGGCGATATTATTTTATTAAGGGGAGATGTTAAAATTGTTGTTAATTCAATAATATTCCTTCTACTTTAGACTATAGTATTGTCTATGACTAATATTGTTTATGCTCATGTCTTTTGTTATTGGTGAACAATAAATCACTCTGTTGGCAACCGCCATCCTAGTTTTATTATAAATAAACCACTAAAATCACTATTATTACCTGTTACAAAATAATTACAAACGTTTTTTCACAAATCAACTTCATAGAAAGAAAGAAAGAAAGAAGAAGAAAGAAAAATCATTTATTCTGGCATAATAAAAATAGAATACATTATAATACTTACATCTAAAACTAAATAATTTAAAATACTACTTAACTAAATAATACTATTAATAATGCCAGAAATGGAACGCATCTCAGCATAATACTGCAGCGCTAAAAGCACCGCAGCGCTGATATTCTGATGCGCCCAAATAAAGTCAATGAAATCAACTACTTTCATCCCTTGGTGTACAATGTACTATTATTTTGGTATTTTATGTAAAAAGAACGGTTTCTATGAAATGACAGAACCGCAAGCACTGATCCTTGACGGGATCAGGAACCGCGCTATAATGTTTTGTCGAGCATTAAACCTAACCTAAAAATTGGTAAATATTTTTGCTAATTTTAATATTATCAGAAGGGTCTGCGACTTGAATCTTTGAAAAGTGATCATCAACTACACAAATCATATTTTTTGGTGGCTATGAGTCTTTGGGCGTAAATGTATGGACGCTGCTGCACCAAGTCCATCGCTTAAACTGAATTTTAGATGATAAGACAAAACAAAATGTTTTTAAATGATTAAAATTACGAGGTCCATCGCATTATTTTATTATGAAATGAAATATTAAATTCTCTTAAGTGATAAAAATGAACGGTTAGAAGCTTTACCTAACTTCATTAAAAGAAGGATTAATAATCGAGGCGTCTGAGATAAACAATATTAAACTTGGTAATTTGTGAAGATTAACAGTAAAGTAAGATTTTAAAGTAAGACTGCAAGTTGAATCGGTTCAGTTATTGATGGTGGAAGAGCTCTTGTGAACGAGCACCATCATCTCGTCTCAAACCCGTTTGCATTACCGTGTCTTTCAGTTTGGTGGTTAGATCAGGCCCGAAAGATGGCAGATGAAACTAGCTAGGTAGCTAGAAGCTGAGGTAGATAAAGCTTAGATGAAGCGACGCATCTACTTATGTGAATATTTGATGTCCATGGGCAGTAGGCACTTACCATCATCATATGTGTTCGCTACATACATCGTAGAAAGAAATAGAATGTTCACGTAATTTTTTGAGTAGAACATAATGAATGACTGTATTAATTTGATGTCATACTTTCGATTTTTTATGGTGATTTTTATTATTGCAGTCACCTTTTTTCATCAAAAATAAATAAATAAATAAATAAATATTTCACAGCTCACACACAACGTCATCTAGTCCCAAACTAAGCAGAGCTTGTAATATGGGTACTAGAATAACTGATACTAATACAATATATACTTTTCTTTTGTAAATACATACATATTATACATAGAAACACCCAGACTAAGACAAACCTCCATGTTCATGCACACAAAGATTTGTCTTAAGTGGGAATCGAACCCACGACCTCGGCGTCGCAGGCAGGTACACTACCCACTCCGCCATCCGGTCGTCAAAATCTCACCATGAAAGATATTTTCGCTGCTTAGTTCCTTAAACTAACCCATTTAATGTAAAGGGTCTACACATGAAAACCATCGCGGCTATCTCCTCTTTTAAAGTATTTAAACAAGAAAACAATATTCCAGTACAATAGTAAATTAGCGGCTAGACGCCACTATCTCGCGGATTTCCGTTGTCTATAAATTAGGGAACGCTCGTGTAAAGTCTTGCGGTGGAGTTATGAAGATTGGTGAGCACAGGCACTTTGGTAAAAAAAAAATGAAATTTATTTAAAAAAAAGGAAAATAGTCTCTATGATATGTTATATTATATTACCTACCTAATTACTAGAAGCAAAAACTTGTTATTGGCTTTATGGTTCCTAAACTTATTGCTATTTAAGTTATACTAGCTGTAAGTTTTCCATATGATAAATAAATAAATATACTTCATTTAAAATATAATTATTAAGATTCACAATAACTTTAATAGAAATTAAATAAAGATTATGTACTTGCCACTGGAATTAATTTTGTTTAAATTGCCACTGTTATGGATAAATAAGCTATTAATATTTTTTTTATTATAAAAAAAATTGTATTTCTTTTCTTATCTTGGACAAAGCATTGTTGCTTAATATGTGAATGTGAAGTTACAATCCATATACGGTAAATTAGAAAGATTATAAAAAAAACAGTGTCTTATTTTGCGGTACAGTAAAAGTTCATTTTTCAACTTCATATAAAACGAAACATATTTGCAGTTCCCAAATTATTTTCAATTCAACACACAATAGGCTAGGCTGAGGCTATAATTCCAGACAAATGGATGTAGTTGTAGATGGCACACGTCAACAAAACTGACAAAGGGCTTAGACCGAATTAATCGCTATAACAACTATAAATAAAGTGTTCTTTCTAAAGAAAATTCGTTTTTATTTCAAATAACAAATCATTTATATAAAAAAGTATTACAAAGATTATTTTTTGCTATGAAATAGTGGATAGTAAGTATAGTAATAACAATTTTACTGTATATTTGTTGATTTTGTGTTAGAAAGGGAATAAAAAATATTTTTGTCAAGTAAATAATTTGTATTATATTTCTCTATTTAAAAATCTAGATTATTTATCTGTATTAAAATAAATAAATAAAAATAGAATAATAAAAAAATAAAAATGAGGAAGTAGTTTTAATCGTTCTGTAGTATTAATGTGGTACAGATCATAAAAGTTTTTGTTAACAATGTTTCAGGCTGAGTGCACTTAGCCTTTAAAATTAAAGCGTTCTTAGACTTGTCTACTACGTTTGTCTCTTTTTCACGAGTCTTAATATGCTCTATACATCTCAGCCTTAGAAACCTTTTTAATATTTTATATTATAACGATCCCAAAAACAAAACACAATAAATATAATCCTAAAAGTTTGCCACAAATTGGTTTATTACGTTAACAACGGGCAGTCATTATCCCTTATACACCATGTATCAGTTCTAATACTCGTCCAAAAATAGCCGCTTGATCAAAGTATAATTACTTCGGGATCCTTTTTGTTAGTTCTTTGGTGTGAGGTTCGATTACGAACGTTGATTTATTTGATAAACAGTCGTCCTTCCGGGATCGTAAGTTAATAAAACAGTAGTTTAGCTGGGTTTTGAGGTTTATCTAAATGAATATTGATGACTAAATAAAACACTACTTTATGTTTTTAATTAAACGATGGATTATCCCTGTATTGTAGAAACTTCACAAACCTACATTTCACATTGACTCAGAATATATCTCAATTCGAAAAGGCTTCAATTTTTGCTAAAGACCTCAGATTACGAGCAAAATAGTCACATTTTTGTAATTTTGATTAATTTTTGGAATAATGAATATTGTTTATGTTTGTAGACCTAGAATTGTTTTAAATTTATAATGAAGGTATCTATTGTTCTGAAATAATCATACATCTCTCGCAAAACATCACAAAATAAGTAGCATTAAACAACATTTTGATTGTGATATTTAGGTTTTTTTTCAGAATAATTGATCCACTTTTGCATTTTTCTGTTGGATTATTGTTTTTCCTTGTCCTTCCTTCTTCTTTTTAAATTATTTTATGTGTAATACCATCCTTCATAGTTTTCTTCACACTGGAAACTCAAACATCTGTCTTTTGAAAAGTTTTATTTTCTTGAAAAAATAATTACCGCATTCACATTACTTCACTGTACATGTTTCTGACATCCTCGTCGCTGCAGTCTAGCGCGCATTCCAGTCGATCACGCAAGAGTTCCTTCACCTCTGACCCGCACAAACAAATCCAATCCAAGTCATTATACTGTACCCACTATACCCTATTCTGTAGGCAGCCAGGCCTGTAGTTGAATGCACTATGCGGCACCCACTTACGTGTTTAGTATTGCGGATAAATCTAATTTTGTATGCAGTTTGTTTTTATGTTGATGTTTCGTGCCAAAGTTTTTGGGTATTTGAGACCTAATTTCGAAAAGCCAACTAGTTCTGTTTATAACCCTGGTGGCAAAGTGATTTACTCACACCGCATACGACATCTGCATAATGTAAATATGTCTTTTCGCGTATTTATTGGACGTACTAATTACCGTATAAATTACTCTTCTAGGATTTTGATTTGATAATCCTAAAGCAATATGTTTTCATTATCATCATCATTCAGCCGCTCGTAGTCCACTGCTGGGCATAGGCCTCTCCCAATTTGCGCCACAACACGCGGTCCTGCGCCTTCCGCATCCAGTCCCCTCCAGCGACCTTCTTCAGGTCGTCAGTCCACCTGGCAGGAGGTCGGCCTACCTTACGGTTGCCGAGTCGCGGTCACCACTCCAGGATTCGTTTGCTCCAACGTCTGTCGGTCCTTCGGCAGACGTGACCAGCCAATTGCCAGTTCAGCGAGTTTATTTTAAATATGTTTTATTTTTCTCAAAACGCTTTTAATCTCAAAAAAGAATAAAAAAATATAGATTCTACATTAGTTACTTTCATTTGATACAATTTTTCTATCACGGTTTACTTTTAACTTTATCACAAAATACTGTAACTTACTAAATATTATCTCAACCAATGACGTTGATTCAATAGCTTTGTTCAAGTTCATGGCCAATATAGGTTAATCTATAGGTAGATGTATAATGCTTAGGGCACGATGGGACTGACATACAGAAGTTGTGATAAAACATTGTTAAGATCAACGCATGTCTAATCTTATAACATTTCGAGGAACAATTTCTCGCACTGCAGACTTGACAAAGACAAACTTAGCTTTCTCGTAGAACAAGATTATTTGAATAAAGTAGAGATTGATGTCGTAATAGCCACGTTCATTCAAAAGTCCGTTCATTGATAGTTGATTAATTTGATTCATATTTCTAGAAGATTATGTAATGGAAAGTGTGTGATGGAACAAAGTGTTTCGTTTCAAAATTTTTAATATGCTGATTTTTTTTGTTGCTTGCGACCACCGCCAGTATAAACTGTCTGCCGAAACGTAAAGCCTAAAAGGTAAATACTGCATAATCGCATTAACTCTTGTAAAATTTTACTTTGTGCATATTCAATGTTTTACATACCTCACGTATAGATATTTGTGTAACTATTTGGTGTAAATATTTGGTTTTACATAGTTATGTAGGAGGTATTCCTGTAATAACATGCTAGACAGCAATATCCGCACCCAAGTTAGTCTGAACTACAAGGCGGTGTTTCAAACTTCACCAGGTATTGTGTTTACCAACATAATTAATTTTCGTCATAAGAATAATCTCATGCCTACATTCTAATGCCTACTTATTGTTATATCTGACCTATTAATAGAGAAAAATATAGATGATCAAGTAACTTTTATCAAACGAACACAACATAAATATGTGCATTAGATATTAAGTCTAGAATTCTAATTACATGCTATTTTGTGTTGCAAAAGCATTAATTAACTTTATCGGTACGCTCTTTGTTTTGTTTGATAACCCTGGCACAGACATATCTTTGAGAGCCTGCTCAATTGGCTCCGCTTAACTTTTGAGTTCCTCTATTGTCTAAAATATTTGAAACTTGTATCTCTTTATCTCGATACAGTATAACTCTCTTAGTAATCAATGTCTAAATCTCTTAAGTTAACAAAACTGAACCAAAGTTTGGCCTACCTGCCAGATCTGTTCCTCTCCTAAATGTTAATTAATTAACGATAATTGTGGAGCGAGAATCGAATCGTTGTGTAGCCAAACTAATTGTTGCCGATGGACACACATTTTTGATGAGGTTTGTCTATCAATTTGCCACAAAAGTGTTAATTAAGTAGAATCTAACGGGAATTGACGCAATCATGCATTAGCCTACCTACCTGCCTTTCAGGTTTGACGTTTCGGCAGACAGATTACACTGGCCGTGATCGTAAGCAGAGTTCTAGTGGCGCGCCGTCTCGGCGATGATTATCCGTCTACCCTCACTTCTTGACTTTAAACTATTTATATCTAAACAAAAGAAATATAACAAAAGAAAAATAGTTTCCTTTCTTTTTTTATTATTTATTTCATGAAATTGTTATCAAAATAGTGTGAATAAATACAACTTGAAAACATACAACATAAAATTATGCAAAATTTTGATGATATTTATGAAGGTTTCCTCCGTTGAACAAACCAACGGATTATATTGTCAGGCCTCTGTAAATATTGAAATTAATTTTACGGGAGCCAAACATTTATTATCTCTGTTTTACATTTTATTACTTTCTCGAATTTCTGCTTCCTCTTCGCGTTTACCTAAGAAGATTAGGATGTCAGTTTACATGCTAAAGTAAAAAGATTTAATAAATGCTTACCAATTTTATAGGTAATTAAATATATTGGAACATCGGCAATATTCAATATACCAAAATAAAATCTGAAACAAAATCCGATATTAATCATTTATACTAGCTTCTACGCGCGGCTTCGCCTGCGTAGTATGCCAATGAGCTTGAACTATCTCCACACCAATTTTCAATAACAACAGTCCAGCAATTTCAAAGATTTTTGGGTGCAAACAAACAAACAAACAAAAAAAAATCTTCTTTATTTCTCTCTATTATTCTTTGGTGGTAAATTGTCGCTTGCTAACGGTGAAGGAAAATATCGTGAGGAAACTTGCATGTCTGATAGTGCCTAAAAAGTGCTCGAGGGAGTGTGATGTCTACCAATCCGCACTTGGCCAGCGTGGTTGACTTTGGCCTAACCTTTCTCATCATGAGAAGAGGCCCGAGCCCAGCAGTGGGATATGTATACAGGGCTGCTATTATTATTATTATTATTATTGTAGATAATTTTTATTAAAAGAAATTCCGGCCACATTTTTCTTCACGAAAGCTTACAACTCCTAAATATATTATAATCACAGTAATCTTTTTTGTAACATCTTGTTATCTTCATAATTGCCTTCAGAAATCAAACGAAAATTTTATGGGATTATACTTTGAAAGCTAGCGGAAATTATGCAAAGGCGTGGGTCGAGCGGATAATCGTGTGGTAGTCGATGCCTAGGGGATTGACTACATTGACCTATGAATAAAGCTTCGTCAAAGGTTTAGTATAAAGTTTTGTATACTCAGGCCTTGGTGTATGTAAATGACATGATTGTACGAGCCAATACTGCTCGAACAGCGAAACATACTATAAACAAAAATTAGTCGTTTACGATAGTCGCTACCAAAGAATCGGAACGCATAAACCTGTGTTTGGTAAACAAGTATTGTACATAAACGTGACTCATACTACTAAACGTAACAACAACTTCTTCTTCTTCTTCGTCGTATCGATGGTTGAGTCAAATTTTACTTTGACTTGCCATCGTGTTGAAAGGATTAGCCAATTCGCCTTGGAAAACTCGCGAATTGCCCAGGGTGCGCCGGCCGTAGGGAATCGTTGTGTACGTCACTCAGGGAGGCTCCTTTCATGCACCTCCAACAACAACAACTAACAGTATAACTTAACTATAACTTTACCATTTACAATTCTTCAAGTGGTTTAGTGCTACTTTAAAAGAACACAAGAACAAAGTGTCATTTTCGATAATAGAGACAATAAGATAGGTGTTAATGGACATATTCTTAGCATAAATTAATTTAGTAGCTTAGGTCAAAATTAAACTACTCATTAGTCTCTAATGTTATATCTAGACTAGATTGTAATATTTATGATGTATCTAATTGTTTAGAAACATCATAAAAAGAAAAAAAAGAAAAAAATTACAATAAACCTTTTAACCTGAAGTGATTTTGGTGTTACTAAAAACTACCTTCTAAAAGCTGTTATTTTGTTTATAAGCGATGAAAACAGGTGTAGGTTCTCAATTCACGCTTACTGGTGGTAGAGCTCTGGTGAATGAGCTCGAGGGTGCAGCACCACCATCTCACCTTTAACCTGCCGCCAAATAGTAGTGCTTCCATTACTGTGTTCCGGTTTGGTGGTGAGATCAGGCCCTGAAATTACTGGCACATGAGGCATAACACCATAGTCCTCAGCTGCAGCGACGCATCTATAATCTACTTTTGTGGATTGTTGATGTCCATGGGCTGTACTCCATTTACCATCAGGTGGACTACATGTTCGTTCGCTGTGGGCGTAGTATAAAAAAAAAACCCAAAGCTGGTTTGAGAAATGAAGTCAAAGCTTAGTACTGCACTGCATAAAATAACATCACGCCTATATTACTCATAAGGGTGTGGCAGAGGTTTACAACACCCACACTTCACCTGTTATGTTTAGGTCGCATATGATGGGGGATGAGTTTATCGCCATCCACCGGGCACAATGCCAACTCCGTGCTGCTATTGAGAATTTCCTGACGGAAATTTCACAAATGCAATTTTACCCGACCCCTAGTCCCGTCGATTCCTAGACCTCGCGGTGAGAGGCGCATACGCTAACCACTAGACCAACAAAGCAGTTACTACTCGGTTTTTTTTTAAATATGAGGTTGTAATATTTACAGAGATTTTATATCATTTGTAAAATAAAAATATGACTTTGATAATTAAGATATATTATCTCCAAATCAAGAACAAATTACAAAGGTTGCAACATAACTATGCAAAACTGCTCAATAACAAACATGTGGAAACATTTTCCATCTCCGTGACAAAATGTGAGAGCGCTCTTCGTCCGCTTACACACTCGGTTGGTTCCACGATAAATCCTTGCCATGTGAAATGTCAATATATTTCTGTTATGTTCTTAAATTTTTCAAAATCAAATTATAAAGAGCTAAAGTATGTGAGTTTAAATATGTAAAGAGAATCTCGGAAACTTACTGATCCGATTTTTATCTAACTAAGGAATACATTTTCTGGGAATCGTAGCCACTGAAACGTCGAGGCAACAGGGGTTGCCCAATACATTGTTGTTTCAAACGTCCAGGCAACAGGGGTTGCCCAAGCGGCAACTCAGCGTACTAGTACAATATAAACGAGGTTTTAACTATGAAGCTTGTTAGAGCTTCGTAAAAAATTTACTAGATGACACTGACTAGCTAACGCCTCATATGTATTAATTAAAAAAAAAGACAGATGGCAGCAGGCGTCGAAAAAAAATTGTTTTCAACAGTGTAATTTTGCGTACCTACTGATCGGAAGTTTTAGTGAATGCCACTTTTAAAATGTAAATATTTTATGTTTTTATTAGCCCAGTGTATTATTATTATATATTAAAAAAAAGCTGAATGTCTATTCTTCTAAATTAAATAAAAAAAAAACAAAAATAAAAAGTCCAATATAATAACAAAATTTTCCGAACGGCTAGAGTCACCCCGCGGATATCCAGCGTACTAGTACAATTTAGAACGAGTTTGTATCTATGAACCTTAAAAAGAAAGCTTAGTAAAATGTTTACTAGATGGCTCTGCTAGCTAACGCATCATATGTATTAATTCAAGAGTCCGACAGATGTCAGCAAGCGTTGAAAAAATTTTTTTTCTTTAGTGATATTTTACGTAACTAGTGAGTGGAAGTGTTAGTGAGTGCCGGTTTTAAAATGTAAGTATTTTATATATTTAATAGCCCAGTGTATTAGTGTTATATATTAAAAGAAAGCTGAATGTCTATTCTTTTAGATTAACTACCAATTTTAAGCATCAACAGTCAAAATAAAGTTTTTCACGTGTTATAGTCGAAAGACAAAAACTTCGCCCCAATGCTAAACCTAACCTAAAATTCGTCATGATTTTGTGTTATTATACGATTTTTTAATAGAATACTTATTGTAATTAGTAAAACAGGTCCTTATTTATATTTAAGTAGACTTTCAAAAAGAAATATGACGTAAATAATTAGAATTTCACGTTTTTATATTTCCTTGCCCAGAGTTTAGGTATGGCCGCCATTGCCGTCCGCGTTTTGGATTTTTTTGTTTTGGATGAATGTGCTACACTGTTCATTTTAAGTAATGATATAATGGTATCAAAGAAAAGCTTATTTAATCTAGTTTAATAATTAGTATACATCATTACACAAAAGTTAGATATAGTTTCGTTACATCTTGTTAAAAAAAATATTTTACATCAATTTAACTCCTAGTGTAAAGTTATTTTTTTTTTATGGATTTCAGATTAATTGTTATACTTTAATAAGTACATATTTTGATTCCTTATCAATTCAGCTTTATACTGGTATTTTTTATTTTGCTATAGCTGCAATAGTTTGCTAGAAAATACACTTTGAATCAGTAGTATGATGAGGCGCAATTTGCCGCTGGCCCTCAGGGACGGGCCGGGACGGCTAGGGATAGGCCGCTAATTTCTCTCGAACGGTCCAGTGGTAGCTATTTATCATATCGCAAGCACCCATGGCCGAGGTGCAGTAACTTTTAACAAGGGGGAACAGCTGGCATAAAATGAAATAAAAAAATAAAAAAATTGC
This sequence comes from Hypena proboscidalis, assembly GCA_905147285.1. Classification (NCBI taxonomy): domain Eukaryota; kingdom Metazoa; phylum Arthropoda; class Insecta; order Lepidoptera; family Erebidae; genus Hypena; species Hypena proboscidalis. The sequence continues at coordinate 14,612,238 of LR990140.1, forward strand.
CAGTAAAGCTATGGTCTAAGAGCCCGTGAACGCCAGACCTTCGTTATTTTATACAAGCTGGAATCTTGTCAGCGCATGCTCCCAACCTAACTAACCTACCTGTAAGAACGATGCACTATTTATAAAGTTTGGGTTACAGTTGCTTTGGCAGACCAACGGTACTACAGGTGTGTAAAATACTACTATATAATTATTTAATATTTTATATTTAATAGTTATTCAATCTAAATTTATCAAATAATAAAGTGTGATTTTTTGGTTACTTTCAGAATATTATTAAAAATCACGTCATTAAATGCCAGACACTTAACTTTGTGGCAACCGTGTTAGGTAACGACTGTCGCAGAGGGGTAATTATTATTATTATTTTCTCTCTTGCTCTACTAGTAACTACAAAGTGTTATGAACAGGGCTCGGAATTAGGTAGAGTTTTTCATGTACTTACACTGATTTCATACAGCGAAAGAATAAAGTGGATATGCCTCAAATCCCGAGATTAATTTTAAAGAGCAGAAAAAAATCCCATGATTTTTTAAATAAAAGGTGTAACGCGGAGTTTAAAATACGCGCCAAAGCCAGCAGTGCTATCGGGAACGATTACGATAGTTCGTGGCTCGACGTTCGTCGGTCGTGGTTCGTGGCGCTCGCGTCGCCGCAAGCGCATTCAATTTAGCAAACATGTTCGGTCGCTCTCTCGGCCGCCGCCCGCGCTGCGCTCAACACGTATCGTGAATATCGTGATCTCTTCCGCGTCTCGCTAGCTTATCCGCCGCCATGTTAATTTTTTATATTGTATTGTGACTTGTATAAGGTGGGAATATAATTAATATGACAATTGGAACATTGTGTTTACCTTTATATCCACGTGCCTACCCAGACAGTTACAGTGACGCCCAACTCGCGGCCAACTTGTGTTACGCTAACAGCGAAATACGAACCCAACCCAAGGCCAAGTGCAGTGTAATAGTGATAGTGAACCATTGAACATGCCGCGAACCACGCGGACAACCAGAGCCCGCAAGGCGGAGGAGCGAGTAAGCGACGATTACTCCGACACAGACTGCGACTCAGTGGCGGAGCCGCGCGCCCATGCCGGCGCCGCTACCACCCAAGCACGCGACTCAACAAACGCGGCCGAGGAGCTGCGCGCCCAGGGGGGCGCCGCCCTCGTCCGCACACTCGGCGGGGCCCAAACCGGCGCACCCGCCGCATCGTTCAACATCGAGGAGCTGCGCGCCCAGGGGGGCGCCGCCCTCGACCACACGCTCGGCGGGGCCCAGACCGGCGCACCCACCGCAGCGCTGAACAGCGACACGGCCGAGCAGATGCGCGCCCGAGAAGGCGCCGCCCTCGACCACGTGCTCGGCGGGGCCCAGACCGGCGCACCCACCGCAGCGCTGAACAGCCACACGGCCGAGCAGATGCGCGCCCGGGAAGGCGCCGCCCTCGACCACGTGCTCGGCGGGGCCCAGACCAGCGCACCCACCGCAGCGCTGAACACCGAGCGGCTGCTGTCCACCGTGATGGAGTCATTCGCCAGAATGCAGGCGGAGACCAACCGCACGCTGATGGAAACCCTACAATCCCTACATCATGGCGACCGGTGGAACCCAGTCGCGTCAACACCGGCGGCATCACCCGCGGCGCACGCACCTGCGGCCCGCAGCGGTAATTTTTCACGGTGTACCGCCAGGTTCGACGGACAAGCACGCGATCCTGAAACACTGGAAGCGTTCATCGATGCAGTCGAGGTCTATAAGGAGTGCACCGATGTGACCGATGATCATGCGCTACGCGGTCTCTCCATGTTGCTAAGCGGCGACGCGGCGGTATGGTGGCGCGGCACCCGAGCTAGCGTCGGCTCGTGGCCAGACGCGCTCGAGCGTTTGCGCGCTGCCTACGGCGTGCAACAGCCCGCGTACAGGACATTACGTAAGGTATTTATGTGTGAACAGAGTGAATGTGAACGCGCTGAGGTTTTCATATCAAGGGTACGATCCCTATTAGTTCGATTGCCATACGTTGTGCCAAGCGATATGGTAGTGGATATTGCATACGGCCTTTTACACCGTCGAATACGCAAACGTTTGTCACGAGACTCTATCAACGACATCGATCATCTGTTAGAGAGAGCGAGACTCGCGGAAGACGCGATAACAGAATTAAAGAACTCGATCGTTCCCGAGAACTCGAAAGTGCCTACCGCTCGCGATCGGGATACTACTACCGGTCCGTCCGCAACCACAAGTTCCAAACTCACCTCTAACTCGAACGAAAACTCGAAACGTAATCGTACCAAATGTTCTTTTTGCAAAACGTTCGGTCACACGGTTAATGAATGCCGTAAAGCTAATAAGGTCGATAACCCTAAGGCATCTGATAAAGTAGGTGTTAGCGATAATAAGGGAAATAATCCGATACGTTGTTATGGATGCGGCCAACCAGGGGTAGTCAAGTCGAAGTGTGAAAATTGCTCGATTAAACACGCGCCCGCTAAACCATCCGATTTTAATGTTGTCAAAGGTGACTTCTTCGCGTCAACGACGTCACACCCGTTGATACCAATAAGCGTGGTAGGCAAAGAAGGAGTAGCGATAGTCGACACCGGAGCTACGCACAGCGTCGCTAGCCCATTATTGTATTCGTTGTTAGTGGATAACGGCGTTCAATTCCAAGAGACAGAGCGTTATGTCGGGCTCGCCGATGGCTCGTGTCATAGGAAAATGGTAAAGACTGCTACCGTACCTGTCATTTTAGATAGTCGAAGAGTCGACACCGAGTTCATGGTGTTCTCAGGTGACGACACCAGGACACTATTAGGTCGTGATTTTATTGCTAATGCCAATATTGTTTTAGATATAGCCCAGAAGTCATGGCATTTTGCAGATAGCCCAGGAGACCGATTCCCATTTTTGCAATCTTACATATTAAACAGCGCGGCCGTGATGCAAGCAGAGATCTGCGATGTATCACTGCGCCAAGATGAAGGTACGAGCTTGTCACCGGAGCACAGGGCCGCACTCAACGAGTTTTTGCAACGCAGAGTCGCCCAGTTCGCTGCAGCTGGACCGCCTACAGACTTCGCTGTTCACAAGATTAAGGTAAGTGAGACACAGGAACCTTTAGCTTCTCCCCCCTTTAGGTTGTCGCCGCCCAAGAGAGAGGCACTCGAGAAAGAGCTGCACAACCTCATTAGCTCCGACGTCATCGAGGAGTGCGAGTCGCCATGGGCATCGAATGTCGTGCTTGTCAAGAAGAAGGACGGCAACTATAGGCTGTGCGTTGATTACCGCAAGCTCAACGCCGTCACCGAGCCTGACAGGTACCCTCTCCCAAGAATCGAGGACATTCTTCACGACGCTAAAACTGCTAAGTATATGACAACCCTTGACCTCCGAGCTGGCTACTTCCAGGTGAACGTCGACCCTAATGATAGGGACAAAACAGCGTTCATAACACCACTCGGCACTTATAGATTTAAACGCATGCCGATGGGTTTGCGCAACTCAGGTGCTACGTTCCAAAGGTTGATCGACAGATTCAAATCAAACCTACCAGGTACCACCATACTGGGGTATTTGGACGATCTGCTGGTAATGTCCGATGAGTCCTTCGAGAAGCACCTAGCCGACCTCACCTCCGTGTTTGACCGGCTTGCCTCTTTCAACTTGAGAGTTAACCGAGAGAAAAGTCACTTCGCAAGAAGTTCTGTAAAGTTTTTAGGTCATGTTATCCTACCAGGTGGTATCCACGTTGATCCTGGAAAGACCGCGGCCATCGCGGACATGCCGACGCCCCGGAACATTAAACATCTAAAATGTTTCCTGCAGACCTCTAGTTGGTTCAGGCGCTTTATCCCTGACTATGCAGAGGTTGCCAAGCCGTTGACGGCGCTGTTAAAAAAGGTAAGCGTATGGAAATGGGGCCCGGAGCAGCAGGCAGCTTTCGAAAAGATCAAGCAACTGCTTGTTTCCGCGCCAATTTTGCGTCAGGCCGACGCAACGTTGCCTTTCATTCTCAGTACTGACAGCAGCGGGTACGCCCTTGGGGCGGTTCTCCTCCAGGGGGAGGGAACCGACCAACGCCCTATAGAATACGCCAGCCGCCTCTTGACCGCTGCCGAAAGAAATTACAGTACGACGGAGAGGGAAGCTCTAGCCGTAGTCTGGGCAGTCTCCAAATTCAGGGGATATATAGATGGCGCTGAAGTAGTTATTAAGTCGGACCATCAGCCGCTTAGGTGGCTAATGAGTATGAAGTCTCCAAGCGGTCGCCTAGCAAGGTGGGCCCTGAGCCTTCAGGAATATAACCTAAAAATAGAATACACCCCAGGTAAGGCCAATGTTATAGCGGACACCCTGTCGCGTCCAGCATGCGCCGGAGATAGCGATTGCGAGCTTTGCTGCGCTACGGCCAATATGCCCTCTCGCAGTCTGAAGGACCTGCGCGAGAATCAGCTGAAGGACCCCGAGGTTAGCAAAATCGTCGAGGCCCTGGAATCAGACGAACCCTCTAGGGGGAGGGTATGGGCAAACAAGGGGTATGTACTTTCTGAAGGTGTGTTATACAGATATTGTCCTGAGAACGAGGAACACGACGACGCTAGTCTGGTGGTTCCAGAACAAGAACGCGCCAAAGTACTGGCCGAGTTCCATGACGCACCCACTGCTGGTCACATGGGCGCAGAACGCACGCTGCAACGCTTAGTTGGTAAGTACTACTGGCCGGGAATGCGTTCTTACGTTACGCAATACGTTAAAAATTGTGTACCTTGTCAGCGTTACAAGGCGGACACTAGAAAACCAGCTGGATTGTTGCAGATGCCCGCTTCTGCTCGCAGGTTTGAGGTATTAGCTGTGGACCTATTCGGTCCTCTGCCTGTAACTGCAAAAGGACACAAATGGATCCTGATAGTCGAGGACACCTGCACGCGCTGGGTTGAGCTGTTTGCCCTTACTTCTGCTACCAGTGAGGAATGCGCAAAGGTACTTATATCAGAGGTATACTTACGGTTTGGAGTCCCCAGGCGCTTGGTCAGTGACAATGGTGTGCAGTTCATAAGTGAGGTGATGCAGCAAACCTGTCACGCGATGGGCATAAAGCAATCACTTACCTCATTTTATCATCCCGAGGCAAACCCGGTGGAGCGTAAGAATCGGGACCTCAAGCCACAGCTGGCTATTCTGGTAGGTAAAGATCATAACACTTGGGATATCCACTTACCTGCGGTCCGTTTCGCCATGAACTCGGCAGTCACATTGGGAACGGGCTACTCGCCCGCTTATTTGAATTTCGCACGAGATATGCGCGCGCCAGCAGATCTCATGTCGGACATGCGCACCATTATCGAGAACGATACTTATGTAGGTGACATCACTAACTTCCTTAAAAGGATCTCGTCGGTACTCTTAGATGCGCGCGACGTTTATGAGAGTGCCCAAGCGGCACGTAAGAAGTACACCGACGAACATCGTCGACCAGCTCCCGATTATAAGGTCGGAGACCTGGTATTGTTGAAAACTCAAGGTGCTAATGACACAAGCACGGGGCAGACGTCAAAGTTTATACCTCGCCGTGACGGACCGTACAAGGTCCAGGCTGTGGTCAGCCCCACTACTTACATCCTTGAGCGTCCCAGAGACAGTACAGTGCTAGGTAAATACCACGCGTCTAATTTGACCCCCTTTGTTGGTCGTATCCAATCTCCGGTGCAGGAGAAAAGACGGAGGGGAAGGCCTCGTAAGCGCTAACCCAAACGCGAGGACGTTCGTTCGGGTTAGAGGGGGAGGTTGTAACGCGGAGTTTAAAATACGCGCCAAAGCCAGCAGTGCTATCGGGAACGATTACGATAGTTCGTGGCTCGACGTTCGTCGGTCGTGGTTCGTGGCGCTCGCGTCGCCGCAAGCGCATTCAATTTAGCAAACATGTTCGGTCGCTCTCTCGGCCGCCGCCCGCGCTGCGCTCAACACGTATCGTGAATATCGTGATCTCTTCCGCGTCTCGCTAGCTTATCCGCCGCCATGTTAATTTTTTATATTGTATTGTGACTTGTATAAGGTGGGAATATAATTAATATGACAATTGGAACATTGTGTTTACCTTTATATCCACGTGCCTACCCAGACAGTTACAAAGGTTATTTACTTTTTTACACAATTTAAACTACTGCACGCGCGACTAAATATTTTAATTCTCACAAAATGTATACTGTAATGTTGGAAGCGAACACTTCAAATCTTACTGGTAATGAATCGGACAAGGAAAATGATTCTGATGGGCCGTTTGAATAAGCAAAACCTCACGAGTCTAGGCTAGAAGCAAAAGTATTTGCTCGTATTTATAAAAAAAGGTGAAATATGCGTATGAGAATTTACTACAGACTTTTAACAATTTGTATTGTGAATTAATGTTAACTAATAAATAAAATATGTTAATTATCTTTGTTTTATATATTCGTAATATTGTTGGCCACACATTGTCCATTAGAAATCCCGGGAAGGTCCATATTAATATCAACATTTCGATGCAAGTACATAAAAAACTCTACCTAATTCCGAGCCCTGGTTATGAACTAAAGTGTGAGTAAGTGGTGTTGGATCTCACGGGTTCAGCAGCTTCCATGGGGTGCATGAAAGGAGCCTCCCCGAGTGACGTACACAACGATTCCCTACGTCCGGCGCACCCTGGGCAATTCGCGAGTTCGCCAAAGCGAATTGGCTAATCCTTTCACCACGATGGCAAGTCAAAATAAAATTTGACTCTGCCATCGACACGACGAAGAAGAAGAAGAGCAGCTTCCAAATAAACCAAATTCTGTAGTTTTATATTGATTTTTTCTTTTTGTGAATAGATTTTAATATATAAATATGTCGTGGATTCATGGCGCCATAGTGCAACCGACAGCGCCATCTATTAGATCGTTATGGAACCAAATTACAACTTTGCCGAAAACGCAAGCGCGCCCTTTCGCTTGGACACGATCGTCGGTAGAGGGGATGCAGCTAGGACTGGCGAAAGGACGGAGCGTTCAGTCAGTTGAACTCCGATAGTCAAGGCAGACGCTCAATACCAACGCACGTGTTTGTTTCTTGTAAAATTGTTTAAATAAAATGTCATCGATTTAAATTCTGTTTCGTTCGAGTACTCACGACAGTGCCCACATCTAACTAATACTATTCAAATTCAAATTCAAAATTCAAATCATTTTTTTTCATAGGCCCCAGGAGGCGCTTGAACACGTCAAAACATTACAAAAAATGATATAAAAGTAAATAATAAATAATACTAAATTATACTAATTACAATGATTTGAATAACCGGGGCTCAGATTAATTTTAATCAAACTGTTTAGAATCGAATTAAAATCAATCTAAGTACCAGCTCCGATGGGTATTGCATTATGAGAAGAGCTGGTGAGAAACTCATGTGCACCATCTTTTAAAATGAAAAATATAACAATATAAAAGTACATAAACACATAAGAAGAGCAATTCATTTCCAAATACTATTATCATTTATGTAGTCTGAAATACTATAGTAAGCTTTTTGACATAATTTAGTTTTAACATATTTTTTAAATTTACCTATTGATAATTCTATTGCGTCTAAAGGAAGTTTATTGTAAAAGCGTATACATTGACCTGGAAACGAGTTAGAGATTTTATGGAGCCTAGTAGTGGGCACAGCGAGTTTGTTTTTGTTCCTTAGATTTAATTTATGGAGATCACTATTTTTCTTAAATTTCGTTTGGTTTTTGTGAACGTACATTAAATTTTCGTAAATGTATTGAGAATGTAACGTAATAATATGTATCTCTTTAAATTTATTTCTTAGTGTCTCCTTGGGACTCATCATATAGATAGCTCGAATAGCTCGTTTCTGGAGCACAAATATTGAATCTATATCCGCGGCACTACCCCAAAGCAATAAACCATATGACATTATACTGTGAAAATAGCTAAAATAAACTAAACGCGCAGTGTCAACATCGGTCAGTTGACGAATTGTTTTTACGGCGTAAGCTGCTGAGCTGAGTCTACCAGACAACGTTTCTATATGTGGGCCCCATTGTAATTTAGAGTCTAATGTTATACCAAGAAAGACAACTTTATTGACCATTTCCAATTCCTCATTGTCCATCACCACACTAGTTTTGACTTGCTTAACATTTTTTGTAAAAAATCTATGTCGGATCACGAAGAAGACCCGATGCTTCGCATCTCGGCCACCCATGATGCGACATATACATAGTAGTCTAATTTAAAATGACTATTGTTTAGTATTTTATCCTTTATCCAAGTGTCATTATAAAGTAAATGCTGTCCTTTTAGTATATTGTTTCAGTTCGTTGGTTTTATTCAGTTCTAATTTGAGTGCGGTTCAAAGCAATCTAAAACTTAAATCTTAAAGAAGGATATCATTCAAATGAACGAAGTGAACTGATAGAATGCTTGACGTGTTTATCTTCATCTCTACTAATCTACTTATGCTATTAATATTATAAATACGAAAGTTTTTTTTTCGTTTGATATCGAATACGTTTTTAATCTACTAGACCAAAAATTGGCGAGGCAGCTCTACATTTTTTTCAAGATGTCAGGCTAATCATAGGCTATCTTTTATAGATGTACCATGTGGACGAAGCTGCATACAAAAGCTAGTCAAGTACCTATATAGCGCAACATTCCGTCTTAATCTTCTCAATAATTTCCCATAGGTGCCATAACTCTACTAAAGTATATTATGAGTAGAGGAAGTATCCACCTGCGTTACAATATGTGATTGCACATCAAGGCGAACATCTTCATTAATACACGACCTGCTCGAGATTTTATATGAGAGCCTATATGAGGGAGCGCCTGGTATTAAATATTGTACCTCTGTGTTACGCAACAGCGTTATTAAATCGGAAAATAAAATAACATTTTGCTTACTTACGTCCCTTATTTTTGTGCGTTACTTTTGAAGTTAGATACAAAAGGAAATCTGTGCCCTGACCTGCGACATGTTTAAACGACGTATATAGCAATGAATTTGAAAGGCACCTGTGTACCTAAATCCAATATTATAGTTAGTACATTGTACACCAATGTATAAAAGTAGTCGATTTCATTGACGGTGCAGTTTTAAGGCCCGTAGTGAAACTTAATACACTAGAAAGAAGGTGATGTGACCGGATGGCGGAGTGGGGAGTGTACCTGCCTGCGACGCCGAGGTCGTGGGTTCGATTCCCACTTAGGACAAATCTTTGTGCGCGTGAACATGGGGGTTTGTCTTAGTCTGGGTGTTTCTATGTATAATAAGTATGTATTTACAAAAGAAAAGTATATATGTATTAGTATCAGTTATTCTAGTACCCATAGTACAAGCTCTGCTTAGTTTGGGACTAGATGGCGTTGTGTGTGAGTTGTGAAATATTTATTTATTTATTTATTTATTTATTTATATACTACACCTACAAAGAAACGAAAACTAGCAAAAACAACAAAATCTACCAAATATTGTTAGAGAAACTACTAAATATACCAAAATGTACGAAATATTTCAAAAATTACCGAGTACAACCTAAATTCACGAAAAACAACCAAAAATAACAAATTAATCATAATTTAAAAACAAAGCTCATGGCGTTCCATCGTCTCTTTCTAACCCCGTGATTTTATGTATGTATGTAAATCATAAAATAAAAGAAAAAGACTTCGCCTTCGTAGCAGAGGGAGTAAAAAGTAGGAAAAGTCCCACTATTCAGAACTCGCCTTAAGCACTAACTTTCTTTGATATATATTCACCGTAATGACATACAATGAGGTACTTTCTACGTAGGTGTAGTATAAAATGTTTAACGCAGAGTTTAACATACTTATGTAGTGAGTTAAACATTCAAATGTACTCGTAATATATAACCTTTGTCCGCTATAAACTCTAGAGTTTTTACAAGCACTTTTACTGAAGTTTTTAAGTTACCTTTAAGCGTGACCCTAATATACACTGAAATCTTCGGGCCCGTTGTTTCAAAGAGTGTTGTAAAAATGAAACGTGTTGAACCCTCGCCATTATGATAGTCGTTATTTAGCTGGGATCTGTGTATATTTAAATAAAGTTCGTTTCTGATGTAGTTCTTTTACACCATGTATTAAAAAAATACGCTTTTTTGTATTTACACGACGTTTTTTCTCTTTGTTATTTTGGCTTTTATTTTAAGCAATCTTTATAAGTAAGCAATCACGTGTTTGGAATGGGGGTAAATATTTTGTGAATAAGAAACATGGTCTGCCTAATAACCCTTAGCCAGATAGCAAAGCTTGCACGAACCATAAAAAAAACATAAAGTAGTCCTCAAATGTAGCAAAAACAATCGGTTTTTGTTTACTGCTTTTAGTGGTGTGTATCACTTAAAGCAGTAAGCTATAATTGTAAATACTATCCCTTAATGCAAGACTCCACAGCATTAAAGCTGAGCAACCACCACTGTTTTCTTACCTAATTATTACATATTTTTTTATAATAATTACCTATTTTTGTATATTATGTAAGAAAATAAAAAATAATTTTCTTTCTTCTTTCTTTCTTAATTTCATCCTGGCCGCTTATTTTCCTCTAAAACCCCACAAAATCACACTATTTTGTCAAATCATACCGTTTGACGTATTCTATGACACAAAGTCACAATAGGTACGGTATTTTGTAGGATCGTCAAACAGTTCTAGCCAGCATCTATCAATAGGATAATAATAAGAATATTATTTTAAAATGAATTTTCTCACTACTAAAAAACACATTTTTTTTTTTTTTTTAAAAAGCTTGCTAGTAATTTGCAAATACAAATTACTAGTATTTTTGTTAACCCCCTCCAGCTAAGCTTAATTCGCTTGTGTTAGGAGGAAGTTCACGTCCGTGGTGTAATGGCCAGGATTCGAACCCACGACCTCTCGATCATAAGACCGATGCCTTATCCATTGCGCCACGGCCGCTTAAAATGACACAGTCAAAACGCTAGCCATGTTGCACGGCGGCTAAGTCTCGTGGGTGTCTGCGACTATGAGCGAGCGATACCTGGCACCCCGGCAAAGTCTTGTTGACGGAACACACTGGGTTTTAGTCCGTGCACTTGGACATAACCACTGACTCTGCCCAGATCAGTGGTATGCGTCAGGCAACTTCCAGTATATAAAAAAAAATCTATGCGTTTACTGGCAAACAATTAATTTTATTTCATAATTAGTGTTTCACAAACAGCTTTCAAACATACTGCGAAATCATCTTGCTTATTTTTCCTTCCAGAATAACGGTCATGTTTAATCTCATAACATCTTGGGCCAACATTTCTAGCTCGGTAGTTTTGACAAAGACAAACTTCGCTCTCTCGTAGAGTAAAATTGTGAATTAGTTATGTTATGTTAGTTAGAACTTTGAAAGTTGATTGTGTAAGATCATATATGTTTATTAATATTACAAAGACTGAAAGTATAGAAAAAAATTTATGTTATCACTAGCTTACTGCTAAGAAACCACGAAAAAATCGTAATGCCATTTCAGAGAAGTTCGATAACTAACACTGTGACATGAAATTTAGGGCCTGTTTCAGAGGCTCCAGATAGATCTTAAAACACAGCTGTCACTTTCAATTATGTGTGTTATATGCTTATCCTGCCAATAGCGTTTATCTTACACCTCTAAAACTGGGATTTAATGTTTAATTAGTATCGACGCAGCGACGCACCAGAAACAAAATATATTTAATAATCTAGTAAGAATAATAAAATATTTCACTTATCATAAAGACATACATCAAATATACAGGGTAAGATAAAACTAAACAATACAGTTTTTATATAAAATACTTCATCGCACGCAGACATTTCCACTACTGCCTTTCTTCTAGAAAATATCACCACCTAAAAGGTAAAGCAAAGAAATTTCCACAAATTTACATCTGGCAAGGTATAAGGAAATATTCTATTCGACAAGTACAATCACTTCTCTCACGAGTAACAAAGAACTCAGCATATGTGTGACACATTTACATAATATATAAAATAGCTGCAGTCATATTTCCAGAAGAGAATTAACTTAGGAATAATAAAGTATAAGTCTTTGTTTAATTCAGTTGCCGATAAAATTGTAATTGTATAGAACTTAATTCAGAGGTATTAATCTAAAAAAGAGGGTGGGTGACACCAACATTTCAGCTCTAAAGATAAGGTGTTATTTAAAAGTCACTTGGACTTTTAAATAACACCTTGGACTTGAAAAAATCTTCAAAATACGATGTATTTTGAAGATTTTTTTGATAAAACTCATAATTATATTTACCAAATCAGACTGTTACCTCATAATCAACAATCAGTTTATTTTGTTTTGCCTTATCATTAGATATATCTAATCATGTGTGAATTAATTGCTCAACTGCACTCGACTATATTTTTCTTTCCAGTGCATAAGGGACGAACAAAAGCAAAAAGGCTTCGTTCAATCGACTATTCAAGTAAGCAAAGCTACGAACCCACTCTATTTATAAATTAAAAACCAACAGAAGGGCCTCTTTTATAAGTTTCATTGAATGTATATGTTACGCTTGCGATAAATGTGATTAATTGAAAATCATAATAATTACCGGTGATTATTAATAAAATAATAAATAAATAAATATTTCACGACGCACATACAACGCCATCTAGTCCCAAAGTAAGCAGAGCTTGTACTATGGGTGCTAGAATAACTGATACTCATACATAATTATACTTTTGACTTTTTGACTTTACTATCTCCAAATCTACACTCAAGCACCGTTTAATAACTTAACCCACGCTTTCTGTACCATTAACAAAGACCTAGCACAAATAGCTGAGTGGAGTGAACAACATGGACTAATAGTTAATCCGACTAAAACGCAAGTCATTGTTGTGGGCAGTTCTAGAACATTAGTCAAAATCGACTGGACTCAATTACCGCAAATAGTGTTTAATGGTACAGTTATTCCTATAAGTAATGTTGTGAAAACTTTGGGCATTCAAATTGATAAAAATATGTCATGGCAGCCCCAGGTTCGTGAAGTCAGTCGCAAGCTGTATGCGTCGGCGGGTGCTTTACGAAGATTGCGGAATTTTCTTCCGACTGCTACCAAAATTGCGCTCGCACAATCTCTTCTTCTTCCTATTCTCGACTATGCCGATGTCAGCTATCTTGATCTCACTGAGGAGCAACTGGACAAGCTTGAGCGCCTTCAAAATTTTTGTATAAGGTTTATATTTGGTCTACGCAAATATGATCACGTGTCTGAATACCGCACTATGCTCAAGTGGCTTCCTATTCGCCTTCGACGGAATACTCATATACTTATTCTACTCTATAATATTCTTTTTAATCCTTCTACTCCCTCTTATTTAAAAGAACGTTTCAAGTTCCTCAATGACGCACATTCATTATCCTTAAGATCATCAGTGAATCTGAGGCTGGAGATGCCAATGCATTCCACTAAATTCTACGATAAGTCTTTTGTAGTACAGGCTACACGGTTGTGGAATGCATTGCCTGAGCCTATCAGACGTGCTCAATCTCTAAATATTTTCAAAAAACTTATTAAAGCTCACTATCTTTCCTTATAGATCTTCCTTTCTCTTTATCTCCTACACTCCATCTCTTTTATGTCTCCCATTCTATATCTTCCTTCTTATTGCTCTTTATATTTTTTGCTGCTGCCTTAAATCGATCTAGTGTATTATTTACATGAATAGCTATATGTGTTTATTGTATATATATATATATATATATGTATGTATATATATGTGTGTGTGTATAATGTATATATTATACTGCTAATCGTATGTACAGTATATTATTTATATGTAACTATAATAGTATTATATGTAAGTATTAATATACCTACCCATTATATCCGTTTCACAATTATTTCTAGTACACTAAAAAAAATAACTACCTATTTATAATTTCTTAAGCTCTCTTGTCCATCCAAAGGTTGCCTGTAAGAAATTGCTTTTATAGCGATAAGGCCGCCCATTGTACTATCTAAATGATGTGCTTTATGAAACTGACTTTCTTATTTGTGTACAATAAAGAGTTATCTATCTATCTACTTTTCTTTTGTAAATACATACTTATTACACATAGAAACACCCAGACTAAGACAAACCCCCATGTTCATGCACACAAAGATTTGTCTTATGTGGAAATCGAACCTCGGCGTCGCCGCGTCGCAGGCAGGTACACTACACACTCCGCCATCCGGTCGTCAAATTATAATATATTATAATATATTAATAATTACTAAAAGGCGAGGTTAAAGTTATAAATTAATCACATCTATCATGCATCTATCGTTAATTAAAAAAAAAACACCCACAGTACCGATAAATGTAATACATTTTCAAAAAGAACGTAAGCGTCTTTCTGATAAATCGAGCAATAGAGGAGTGGCAGAGGTTTTAAATTTTGGTCCTTTAAGTAGGTTAGGTTAGATTGTAACCAAAATGAGCCCCGTGGATGTAAGATCGATCCGGGGCTCGCCGACCCACCATCTTTCGGCGACGAGGGCACACCGCGGGGTTTTAGTGGGTATTCTGTGCCGTTTAACATCGTAGGCACGGGAGTCCCACATAGCCACTCTGCCCGTCCCCCCACGGGTGGGGTGGTATGCGTAAAAGCATAATATAATATAATATAATTATAATATATTAATAATTAGTAATTATTCAATTTATCACATTTATCGTAACATTTACATTAGGTATACCTAATATAAATTATGTTACGGTAATGTAATAAATTGAATTGAGTTCGTTAACTGATTAACCTAATTATGGTATCAATATTCAAATTGTATCGTGTAATTTAAAATGGGTCCTGCAGACTAACCTGGTGCGTGGATCATGAAAATACAAGTAAATGTAACACTTTTAGTTAAAAAAATATGTTTCATTTTCAAAATAAAAAACTTATCGAAATATAATATCGTGACCAAGCTCAACTTTTCTGGGATATTCTAATCTAGGTCCTAAGCAAACCTTAGGCAGCTTTTGTATTTAAAATAAGCAGAAGTCTATAGAAGTAAATTTAAACCGTCACTTGAAGTTTCCGCAAATAACAAACGGACTGACGGACAGAGTTATGGCCGTTCTTATAAGGGTGTCGTATTTAACCTCGACGTAACTAGAACTGGGTTAGGTTAATACTCGTATTTAGGTTGATGTATTCATGACTATCTATTCCTATAAAAGCTACTGTTTAAAATGTTTCATCTTATTTTTTAAACGACTTCGGAAAAGGGAGAGGTTTATATTCGACGCGTTAATTTTCTTTAAATGATTTTCTAGCGATTTTGCCAGCATTTGTAAACCGATTAAAAAATTCTTTTTTGTTTGTGAGAATGTACTTCCGAGATGGTCCCATATCTACCAAGTCAGGATCTGATGATGGAATCCCAAAGAAGTAAAGGGCAATCCTCAATTTTTCTTTAAATGTTTTTGTATATTTCCTGAAACTATTTAGATATTTGCATCTAGCAGCCAGTATTTCGATATAGAGAGGTATCATTATCAAGCTGTCTAGAACAAGACTTGTTCAAATTTTTATATTTTTGCCTTCTACAATATAAGACTAAATGAATTATATCCAAAGTAATTAAATTTTTCAAGAAGTTTTGCACTGAAGTTATTTAAAATGCTCTATTAGGGTGCGTTGTACTAAGGCTTTGTTATTGTTACGGTTAAAGATAACATGTTGCGTCGTGTAAACAATGATAACTTTAACCGTAATATTAACAAAGCCTTCGTAAATCGCACCCAAACATACAAACATAAGGAAATGTATATAAAGTGTGTGGTTTTCGCCATAACTCATTGCATTGTATCCACATGCAATTATAATGCTCGTTGTCTCTAGATAGCTTAACTGAATAATTTACTCCATGTACGTGATACCAATGCTTGAAAGCATGCATTATGAAGGTATTACGTGATCTGTCTGAATCTTACTATTTCATACTATGAATGTAGAAAACTGGCTTACTATAAGGGTGCTATTACATCTACATGGTTGCTGAAAATCAGCGCTGTGGAAGTTTTGCAGGAATGCAAGACTCCACAGCATTAAAGCTGAGCAACCACCACTGTTTTCTTACATAATTAGTACATTTTTATAATACCTACTTTTTCATGTGTATGTTATGTAAGATAAAAGTAATTTTCTTTCTTTCTTTCTTTACATTGATTGACGTCGCTCGATGCGCACAAACAGCACGAAACAGCACACACACACATTTGCTTTTAAAACGACAAATAAATCGAACGACGGTCGATCGATTTAGATGTAATAACCCTCCTTACTGAAAGAAGGAATGAAGGTTCCTTACTACACTAGAGCAGAGTAATAATCCTGTACCTGTAAATTGTGTAAATTGATATTTCCTGAGTTTGTTAACATTAGTAAAAAACGCAAGAAATAACCACGCCGTTTTGTCCCGAACTTTTTACGTTTGAACTACTTTTACGATTTTTGTATAAGTATTCACATATTGCTAGGAACCTCTTTAGAGAATAAACATAAAACCATATTCAATGACATTGAGACCATAGACTAGGAGGACAGTTAAAAACAAAAGAGGAGAATTGTCAGAGATAGGTTGGCGCCTTCGATTAGGCCGATATTACATTGCGATATTTGTTTTTTTTAAATGATAAATAAATAGGGATTCGATTAGTATGATCATTAATAATAAGTGAGATGATTTGTTTTATGAGGTTAGACCTGTGGTGTTATTGTTATGTCTAAATTATTGACGTAAGTATTGTTTTTGAATGCCTAAATGCCTTAACCTTCAAAAATATTATGTACTGTATGTTACGGACGGACTGACAAAGAAAACGATATATTCAGCTAATATAAATTCATCCTCATTATGTTATACAGTTAAAACCTAATCCATATTGACATAATTACCAGGTAAATAAAATCTTTAAGCAAATTTCGCTAAATATACCAACAGATAAAGTTGTCAAGCTTGTCTGCAATTAATTAAATTTAATTTTACTGCAGCTCAACATTTAATACCATTGTTTTATATTTACTGCTTTTGTTATCGTCCTTTTTTGGGTCAATGTCGTAATAATTTACATGTTTATTCTTTAAAAGGATTAACTTTGTCAAAGACGTTTATCTCTACCGGGCTTTATCTTCGTATTTATGAACAGACAGTGCTGTTTAATTAGTCACTTAAGCTTAGAATAATACGAAGTCATTATGGAGAAAAGGTTTGCGTATTGGCAATGCACTTGGTTATTTTTTACAAAATAAGATGCAACGTAAGTACATTGCATCCTACCGCTAGAACAACGAGACAGTACACGAAGTAACATAAATATTTATAATTTAACACTTTTATGGCTTGTTTATTTTTGAATATTATTCTTTATTTTTGGCACATACTAAACTATTTTTAACCGACTTCTAAAAAAGGAGGAGGTTCTCAATTCGATTCGTATATATGTTGCTTTTTTTATGTTTGTTCACGGATATCTCCGTCGTTTATGAACTGATTTTGATGATTCTTTTTTTGTTGGACAGGAGATGATTCCAAAGGGGTACCATTGTCAGCATGTCGTGATCTGATGATGGAATCTCAGAGAAATCGAGGGCAACCCTCGAATTTTATAGGCACATGTAAAGTTTTTAGTGTGTTTTTCAAAGCTACACCAGTATTTACGTATTTTTATGTGGATGAGCTGATGATGGAAGGTCAACTCCTCAATGGTTAGGAGTTAAAGGATAATTCTTTCACTACTGTACACATATTCAGACTGCTAGTTATGATTTCAAGTGAGCTGTTGGAACGGAGATATTTCAAAGGTGGTCCCATTGTCAGCATGTCATGATCTGATGATGGGACCCCAGAGAAATCGGGGGCAACCCTCATATTTAGGAGTTAAAGGATAATTCTTTCACTACTGTACGCATATTCCTACTGCATGTTATTGTGTAAAATGAGCTGATGATGGAAGGTCGTGACCCTCAATAGTCAGGAGAAAGGATTTCATTCTTGTTTATTATAAATTAGTTTTCCGTCTTAAGTAACCATCGTCTCCTCATTCGAGAAACATTCTTGCTCGGTCTACCCATCACTTAAAATCGTAAAATAAAATAATTTTTAACAAAAAAAAAAAACCGACTTCAAAAAGTAGGTAAACTAAAAAGCAAAAAATAAATTTACTTCGCACAAAATAATACGTTTTATCATATAATAAAATAGAAATGATTAAATAATTATTTTATAATTCTCTGTATAGATAATATCAATCGTTCTAACAACCTTTTTCTAACTGAATATTAGTTATATTTCTGTGGTAAGTACCAATACTGGGCGACCGCGCACTAGCACAGCTACGCCTGCCCTTTTGTGTGAACTGTAATTTGATATTGTAGAAAGGTTGTTTTTACTTGGCACCGACTTCAGAATTATAAAATAATTATTTAATCATTTCTATTTTATTATAAAAAACGTATTATTTTGTGCGAAGTAAATTTATTTTTTGCTCTTTACCTACTTTTTGAAGTCGGTTTTTTTTTGTTAAAAATTATACTAAATATAAATCGCTTTTCAATCATGTTTAAGAATACCTATTCTTTTATCCATATTATCAACTTTTACCATATTAAACATAAAAATATGTGGAAATAAAAAAATTATATGCCCACCTCTGTTAGATAATAATGACTGGTGTCAGATGATAGATGTGGTGATTTATGGGATAATTGCATTCAATCCACATTAGTTCGTTTGCGTAATGTTCAAGCAGAGGTGCGCGGGTGAAGGGGGTGAAATCCTCAAATTATTTGCTCACCCCCTTAAGATAACGAACCCAACTAAGATCTAAATAATCGACAGCGGCGTACCGGTGTCGCAACGTGCCAGGTCGATTTATGAATACGGGTATGATATTGAGTAGTCCATTAGAATATTTTCGACATTTATTTTCTAGAAAAATGTTTACTTGCTACAGCTGAAAGCCTATCCAATCAAAGGTGTACTTTTGTAGAAACTTTGACCTTTCCCTTTAATTTTTTGTGCTACACTATATTTATTTAGCAGCGAGAATAAAGACAAGATTGATAAATTAAATCAGGAAAATCGTATGTGTGAAATAAATTTTAAATACTGTCTTTTATACTGAAATTAGTTACTGGTATAAAGTCATTATGTGAAAACGACATTTAGATACATTTATTGTTCCGCTACAATATATTTTTTAAAGACTACCATTAAATGTATTTTGGAGACCCCTTTCATCATTTATCATACCCGATAAAGCCCAAACAATACACAAATATGGTACAAACATATCGCTCTAATGCAAGCCGCCCTAATCGTCTTTCCCATTTGCGTTTCCCTATTAAATTAACTCGGGTATATTCCAGATTTGCACCGACAAAAGCTTCTGACAAACGCGAGTAGAACAATGGGAAAAGGTGTATTGTTTTGAAGACGAATTGTTTGCTCCAAGATATGTGCAGAAATCTCTTACGAGTGTGAGCTCAAAGACAAGGCCAAGACAACTAACTGTCCCAGTGAAGGTCGACAGTTATGAAAGATAGATGTCAGAAATAGAAAAAGAATGCTTCAGTGGATTGTCAAGATTCAGAATTATGAAAACTTCTTTAAAGTTATAGGTAGGTGTTGTCCTACTTCAGCTTTGGTCCGCAACTGGTACTGGATGTGGGGGTGCTTCATTTGTTGCGTAAAATTAATTTATTGATTGATGGTTGATAAGATTGAAACGATAGGTCACTATACTAATGTTTTAATTAACTGGTACCAGAGTAAATATTATATAATAAACTTATTGACTACATTATTCTAACTTAACTACGACCTATCTCTAGCGATACGTGAAGGCGACTGGCGAACCGGGCGACTAAACTTAAGTATCCACTTAATACAAAAATGCGCCGGTTGCACTGTGTCCCTACACTGGAAATAAAACTAAGATTTTATTAATCGACCAATGAGAACTGAACCCATCAGGGTGCCATCCTTTTAAGTCTGATTTTTCTCCAGAAAAGTGAAAAAAATAAAGCTATTCGTAAATCCACGACGTTAACTTCTTGCCATGTAGTTGAATTGTAGGAAAAGACTTTTATACCATTGCAATTATAATATATCTAGAATATTTTATCCCACTAACAATTTGAATAAGTATAAAATAAGAAAGAACTTACGCAAGCATTAAAAACAATAACTCATTTGCTTAAGACACTAACGAACAACATTAATTGCTTCAAATAAAGAGGAATATAACAAATTGATTACTTTCTTTGGTGAAAGACTATAAACCAATAAATACCCTTATATATTAACCATGTTTCTTAAAAATGGAAAACTCTTAATTTAACTATCTACTTTTTTAAAAGTTTGTCCGTGACAAAAAAGGAGAGTATATGTTATTTGAAAGTAATTCTCCATTTTATAAAGAAACACAGCCATAAACATTAAAACTAGCACAACATTATGAGGCTATATCAGCAATAATTTAAATTTCGATTCAAAAGCTGAATATGATATATTTCAAAAAAATATTAATTACTTAAATAAAACAACTGATGAGGTGAAAAGTGAGTCACGGGTGCTTAAACTATAGCTAAGGATACTACCTTTTAGCCAATATAATTTCGCAAACTTATCTTATAATACAAAAAAGGATCTTTTATTATTCTTTTATTTTATTTATAATATTTGAGCGAAGTAAACAGAATAATAATAAGAAATAACAGTCAGGTTTAATCTAATTTTCTTATATATCATGCCCAACACCAAACAGACAATTTGGAACAAGTTAAGTATTAATGAAAATGCTCGGCGTGATGGGCAATCACATGTTGTTATAACGCTGGTGGGTACTTCCGTCCTTCATTGCATACTTTATTAACAGTTATGGCGCCTATGGGAAATAATTGAGGAGAAATGCCATGGATGGACTCAAGTGGAATATCATATTCTGCTGATACAATAAATGCGAATGTTTGTGAGTATGTTTGTTGGTTACTTCATCACGCTCGACGGGATGGACCTAATTTGCAGATATTCGGCAACAAATGGCCTTTTTTTTTTTTTTTTTTTTTTTTACGTGGGGAAATGCATTTACGCATACCACCCCCGCCCGGGGAAGGGCAGAGTGGTTATGTGGGACTCGCCCGTGCCTAAAGATGGTAAACGGCACGGGAATACCCACTAAAACCCCACGGTGCTCCCGCACTCGCCTTGATGGGAGGGTCATGGGAATCTGGCGCAGCCTTTACGTCCACGACCCTCCCGGCGATGCCCGCCGAAGCAGGCCCCTCATGGCCCCCAAAATGTGGGGGGTCCGGCGCCGAGGACCGCGTGCAAAGCCATCGGACATTCCCCATGTCCGACGGCCTGGTCCTCTCGCGGCGAGACAGGTGGTCGGTCCCGCCGCCCACCACGCCGCAGTTCAACGGCTGCGGCCCCGCCGGGACCGCGGAAGGCAGGGAAAGTGGCAACGAAACACCAACAGTCCTCTCCCGCCGCGGCCCCGTAAACCACCGGGCCACAGTGCGAGCTTGCGCCGACACCGCAGCCCGGCTCTCGCCCGCCTAGGCAGGCCCCTCATGGCCCCCAAAATGTGGGGGGACCGGCACCGAGGACCGCGTGCAAAGCCGTCAGACACTTTCGTATCTGACGGCCTGGCCCTCCGCGGTGAGACAGATGTTCGTCCCACCGCCCACCACGCCGCAGTACTAACGGCTGCGGCCCCGCCGGGACCGCGGAAGGTAGGGAAAGCGGCAACGAAACACCGGCAGTCCTCTCCCGCCGCGGCCCCGCAACTCCTCGACCGCAGTGCCGACTTCCTCACGCCAGCACTACAGGCCCTCCTGTTGCAGAGCCCCCCCATAAGGGCCCTGCAACATGGGCTGCTCCCACATGGACTTCCAGCCAAAGCCCGAAGAGCAGCCCCCCTCTGGGGTCCACTTGGCTTCGCCGTGGCTCGGGGGCGCCACGGGTACTAAGCCCCACCGCGACGACAACGCGGGACCCGTTGGTGGGGCGGCAACAAATGGCCTGGATTAACTTATAGCTTATTTAATGTTACTAATTTAATCTTACTATACGTGAGGATTGTAGAGGGACGGGTGTGATGTTCCTCCACCACAAAGGGTAGATCCTTAGATCAGGCTCGGTGGTATAGCCTGCAGACAGCTGTCCAACGGTAGCGTCTTGGAAGTGGTATTTATGTACACTTCGTTATCGCGATTCAGCGCTCTTTGACATTTGTAACCAGTGTGTCACTTTTTGACGTTGTTAATGTCATAATCATCATAATTCATTTTGTGCGGATACCGCCACAAGGATAACATAATATGCGTGGAATTATTAAGTAATGATCATGCAGACCACTCAGTGAGTTTGACCAGCGAAATCTCATAACTTAAGCTGGGTTATTTATTTATTTATTATTTACACAACTGCTTATTGCACTTACAGTTTCCCAACACGTGCAATAAACTAATACAAATATAAAGATGAAAGAGAATGAAAGAGTACTTATCGCTAGACTTAATGCTACTTAAAAGTACTTAAAAAAGAAACACAATATGATTTTAAAAATTGTTCAAATTTGGATTAAAATATATCAATATCTGGATACTGAGCAATAAAGGCGTTGATCTGAGTCTAAGCCTGATTTGTTGGAGCAAATTGGGCAGTGCACATACCACTAGACACCCTAAGTTGTTAAATTTTATGATGAGTGTAATTGTTACTGTTAAAGTTAGTTATAACCGTAACAATAACGAAGTATATGTTGCAACTCAACTATAAAATCTATCTTTAGGTTACTTGTCAAAATATATCAGACACAAGGAAAAATATTCTTAAGAATCTTATTAAATAAAATGTAAACGAATGTAGTACGTATTGGTATGAAGAGAATTTTAATGAAATCACATAAATCTGTGAGAGATCTGAACTAAAAGATATAGGATACCCTCTTTGGGATCTTAAATAAATGTTATACATTGCTCTTTCACACTATCTATCAAGATGAACCTGAGTAAAATATTAGATGAGATCGTAAATTCAAAACTGAATGTTATGTTAGTTACTTATGCGATATTTTTACGAGATTTGGGGAGAATGGCGTCGGTTGAATACTGACTTAGCAAAGTCAATTGAATCAAGATTTTTGCCTTTATTCGTCCCTTTTACACAATAATGCAAGATGGAATTAAGCGATTTAATTCAGCCTTCGTCAAATTTACACAGCGCTACTAAAATAAACAACAAATATCATCGGCTGCAAAAGTAATTAAAATTTAATAAACAATAAATTAAAGTCTAGAACTTTTGGTAATTGTTTGACTGCCGATTATAGCAGGTTGGATGTTGGTAAATTGAGGCGCAGCGATCCCAGCTCCGATAGAGCCTGATGGTAGAGTGGAGAGAGCGACTTGTGCGACCAAGCGCAGGACTTGCCACAATGGCGGCGGTAAAACCCGTCATGGAGGAGTGGTTAGAGAAGAGGCATGGTGTCCTCTCTTACCGCGTGACACAGGTACTGACTGATCATGGTTGCTTCGGTAAGTACCTGTGTCGGATAGGTCGCGAAACCATTGCCCGGTGTCACCACATAGTCCTAGGTTTTCAGTCTGTATTTTTGTTCAACAGGTTGCCTTTAGAATTTAAAAGCACACTTAGCACTAACCTGTTTAAAAATAAGTTGAGGGATATATATTTCTTCAATGAATATATTGAAGAAAGACTATTACAGTGTTGAAGAGTTCATAAATGACAAAACACCGACACAATAATAATAATTATGTCTAAAAAAAATGTAATGTATTTATAAATCTGTCTTCGTTTTCTATTTATTTGGATTTTATTAAGTATTTACAAGTGTCTTGCCTCACTTTAGAATTTATTAAATTAAAATGTACAACCTTAAATACCAGTTTTTTATTGTTGATGTATGTTATGATGTGTTCTATTTTGTAATGTTACTCTCTATTTTTGTTTTATTTTTTATACTTACTTACTATTTTATGTGATCATTTTTTCAACACAATGTATATTGTTAGGAATAAATTACTTATGACTTATTTATTTATTTATTATTTATTTATTTTACACTCAGCTGCTCACTGTGCTGACAGTTCTTATGACCATAGCGAAGACTGCCCTGAGGACACGGCGCAACACTCACTAGAGGAGTGCTCAGCGTGGGCTGTGCAACGCCTTGACCTTGTCGCGGCGATCTTGCGAGCGATACCTGGCACCCCGGCAAAAGTATTGGAACGGAACACACTTGGTTTTAGTCCGTGCAATCCGGACATTACCACTGACTTTGTCCAGATCAGTGGTATGCGTCAGACATTGCCCAGTATAAAAAAAAGGTTGGATGTTGGTGTTATAAAACTTTTCCTCGCCCAATGGATTAATATAACTGTGAAAATTAGTTCTAGACGATTACCATACATCCGGTGCTGTACGGATTGAGCAAAGGTTTTCACTTTATTTCTTAAATCGTCTTACTGCTGAAAATATGACTAAAGCTTATACATAATGTAAATGTGTCACACATATGCCGAGTTCTTTGTCGCTCGCGAGAGAAGTGATTGTACTTGTCGAATAAAAAATTGCCTTATGCCTGCTGAGGTGAAAATTTATGTGAAAGTAAATTTACCTTAGCCTGTTTATAGCAGTAATATTTTTTGGGTTGAACATTGTTACAAATGTTTGCGTGCGGTAAAGTTAGATAAGCATATAATTTAATTTATCCTGGTGTGCCAGGTGGATGGCTATAGGCTTACCCCCTATCACTCAATTTTACAAGTAAATTATGTATACACCTCTGTCACACCCTTTTAGGTAATATAAGCGTGATATTATGTTATGTTATACTGCATGAATGAATGAATGAATAAACATTTATTTCAGATAATTAAAATCCACATACATTATTAAAACACATAACACAACATTAAATACCATTAGACATCACATAACATTGAGACTCAAATACAAATACATTGAGACACAAATACAATACAGCACATACACATCTAAATTATAAATCCAGCTACTTCAGGTAACGGCCCCAATTGCCCTTTTTACTAGATGGCAGTTTATAGGTGAGGTATAATCCTCGCTTATCATCTTTAGGATGCATGGCATGGCTTTTATAGATACTGAGATTTTATTTAAGCTTCTAGTTGCAGTATGGCACGTCTATCTACTGAGCTGTTGGCACTTAGTAGGAACAAGGTGTCTCATGCCGTTAGATCCCTCACAGGACACTGCAAGCTAAATAGGCACTTATCCCGTATGGGCTATGCGGACGATGACTACTGCAGATTCTGTAAAGAGGAACTGGAAACACCGCTGCACCTCTTTTGCGACTGCGAGCCACTGATCCATAGGCGAAGCATCATTCTGGGACGCCATATCTTGGATCTGGATGATATCAGGTCACTCCCGATCGGCCGACTGCTCTAGTTTATGGAGGCTATTATTGGCCTAAAGGAGAGTCTGTAATGAGGCTACAATCACAATAGACCCACGGAGGTGGGCGTGAACACCCAAAGCCTCGTCCCAACAATAATAATAAAATCTATAAAAAGCCTTAACAACAATTTTAATTATGACGGATATCTAATGTATATGGTACAACATGCCGTTCCAAATCATTCCCAACTTTATAACTGTAATAAAGTATGTTATGAAGAGTGGAAGCATCTACCTGCGATATAACAATATATGATTTCACATCAAGGTGATGCTTGAGATTGTTTATATTATGAGTCTGTATGAGGGATAGCCTTTAATTCTTATGTTGCAAAACCGCTTTATTGCTCAGAAAAAAAAAAAATGTTAGACAAATACATATATGCGACATAAACAATATTTCATTGTTATGTTTAGGTTTCATGGGATAGGGGGCGAGCCTAACGCCATCCACCGGGTGCAATTCCAACACCGTGCTGCTATTGTTAAATTCCTCACCACAAATAACACTTTGCCCGACTCGGGAATCGAACCCGAGACCTCACGGTAAAAGGCGCATACACTAGACCATCGACGCAGTAGAATTCTAACAGTATAATTTGTTATAATCTGTTTTAAAGTGAATCCCGACACGGTTACGGTACGGTTCACCTGGGAGCTGTTTATCCGGTGGAGCGAGCTCTATTAATCCTCATTTAGTATTCAATAAGATCCACTTATGCTCACTCTAGATCAAAAAGTTCCGAACTTTGTTTATAATATGAACTAAATAATAATAATAGCAGCCCTGTATTTAATACATGTCCCACTGCTGGGCTCGGGCCTCTTCTCATGATGAGAAGGGTTAGGCCATAGTCCACCACGCTGCCCAAGTGCGGATTGGTAGACTTCACACACCCTCGAGCACTTATTAGGCATGTAGGTTTCCTCACGATGTTTTCCTTCACCGTTAGCGAGCGATAATTTATACGATAAATACACACATATCTTCGAATAGACGAGAGGTGTGTGCCGTGGGTTCGAACTCGAGACCTTTAACTTCGCAGTCCTACGATCTCCCACTCGGCTATCGCTGCTTATATAATATGAATATATATGAAATATAAATTAATTGCTGTTCGTTAGTCTCGCTGAAACTCGAGAAAGGCTAGATTTGGCTAATTTTGGTCTTGAATTATTTGTGTAAGTCCAGCGAAGGTTTAGAAGATGAATATATATGAAAGTTGTAAACTATCTATCAGATTATTTTATGTGGATCGATAACATACCGAGCATTTTTTTTATAATTACGGATTTCTTTCGTTTGTTTTAAATTTATTTTATACAAAAGTTTAGGTCTTTTACTTATCGATTTCGGCAGTACAAAGTCTGCCGGGTCAGCTAGTTTAGTAATATAAATTGTACTTATACGGAAGGACTGGCCTTGTACAAGCTAAAATTGCCCTTGGACTTTTCAATCCAGTGGGTCATGTGTACGATTTGTCATTCTGACAGGATGTCACACGAAAGACATAATGATGCTACCGCTTTTTGTGCTATAAATTGGTCACTCTATATTGAATACAGTTTTTAATGTAATGTAATAATATAAATCTAGGTAAGTATTTACGCGTTTCGACTTTGTATGCCAGATCTTACTTGTGTTCGAGGACTCCAGAATACAACATAATACTGAAATTTAAATGAACTAGTCATCATTGAACAGGAGGAGTGAGATTTATCGTTGAACCAGACGAGTTCATCAGTGGACATACATATCACATTCTAAAACGTTTTTGACGAGTTTATGCTTAGTTTGTTCAATCGTTGGTAAATAGTACTTAAATTTATTTTTACTACCTACCTACTATTAAAATTTTACTTTGTTTGATGACGACCAATGTAAAAAATTTGTTTTGTTATCCACAATGTTTGCATGTAAATGAACTAAATCGTGTTATGAAAGTAAAGTGTATTTAAACATATTTAAAGATAGAAGATATTATAACATGTATAAATACACTTATTGTGTTTCCTAGCATTTTATTAGTGAAAAGTTCTATAGTTTGAAACTTCTAATAGCTCGTCAAAACTTTTGGCTGAGATTGCTTAACATTTTTTTAAAGTACCTTGATTGAGGGAAAATCTATCTGACAATGTAAATTATGATGTATCTCCGTTTTGAATGCAGTATAAAATAAAAAAATTTATCAATATTTTTGACGCTGAAATAGATAAAAACAAAATCAATAAATTAACTAGTGAACAATATTGCCGGGAACATGAAACGTTATAATTAATTATTCCTTAAATTCCCTTTTATCAATCCGAAACACATCCTCCAAGGCCTGAGTATACAAAACTTTGTACATGCAAAACCTTTGACGAAGCTTTATTCATAGGTCGATCCCCTAGGCACTGACTACAACACGATTATCCGTTCGATTCGCGCCTTTGCATAATTTCCGCTAACTTTCATAAAATTTTCACTTTAATCCCCACGGAAAATTATGATGATAACAAGATGTTACAAAAAAGATTACTGCCACATATTTAGGGGACGTAAGCTTTTTGGCGAAAAACGAGTCTGGATTTTTTCATTAAAGTTGATTATGAAATAATTGGGTTGGAATTTCGTTTCGGATTTTCATCTTATAAGCGGTCATGTTGTAATTTTCTTGTTACGACGTAAACAAATGGCATTGATTAATAAGCATAATTATTTGATCTTGAATGTTTGTTTTTTGTTTTTATTTCAATCAGCGTTTAATATTTTGATATTCAAATCCCACCAAAAACATTTTCATGTAAAATGTTGTCCAGACGAGGCCTAATATGGCTTACAGTTACCTTACTCTACAAGCCATTTAGTTAGTATAAAAACTACTGCACAAAAGAAGAGTAATTAATTTTTTAACCTAATTACATCTATGTAATGGTATCTAAACGGCCAAGCCACATACGAGTTGTTTTTAGGGGGATTTCACTTCTTTTTGTAAGTACCTCTATCGTGTCCCCAGATTTTATTGTTTAGAACAGTTCCTATATAAAATTTTCATACCTCTAATACTAGCTTACATATAAAATAACAGCTTTCTAAGACTTCGGGAAGTAGTGAGCTTTGAGTTTTGAAGATCATCAGTGAATCAGTGACGAAATCGGGGGTTTTTAGATATCAATAAAATCTTAAGTATAAGAGTTATTGAACTGAAACTTTATATATTTAATAAGTCTAGTATAATATTATATTCGTTTATCTAGTACAATTAAAACCCCAATTATAAGTGGTCAAAAATCGACGAAACACTTCGAGAAAAAGTAGGTGAGGTAGTGCCCTTCGCTTCGCTGGCTTGTCTTGGCGCGGCCTCTACCGTGGTAGCCATAGGTCCAATTAAGAGTTCTGCATTGTTAAAGCCTGAAGGCAGCATTTTACAATTGATAATAAAATACTGACGTATTTGTTAAAAAATATATTCCGGATCCATTACCACATTATTTTTTTTGTAAAAAATTTTTTGAATATTTTTTTATGCTTTCCAGCGAACCAAACAAAACTATACTTTAATATATCACCCTAAATAGAAACATTACAGTAACCCTGACTAATGTCAGAGGTTTAACCGAAACCCTCATAAGAGCGGTCATTATTCTCTTCGTCCACCCGTTTGTTATTTGCGGTTACTATTGTTCTCATTTATCATTAGAAAAGCCAAAATATTGTTTGGAATGCATGAAAAGCTAAGGGAGTTTTTGCATATCCGATTCTTATTTTTATTTATTTACTTTAGATTCAGACTAAATCCGAACAAAGTTCGGTAATAGCTCTGATTGAATTCTGACCGAATCTCATGGTAGTTAGGTCTAATAACATGTGGTGCGCGCCAGAAACCTCCCCGCGTGCTCTTTGACTGCTGGTGAATTACGGCAGTTGAAGGGACGGTGCACTCCGGGCCGGGAGATGGTGTTCTCCCGAGGTTATAGTTACGTGGGGCAGCGCAGCGGTGATCCCGGGACTTGACTCTGGGGATTTGTTTGTTTGGGCTCGCTAATCTCTAAAATTACTGGTTGCATTTACATAACTCATATTGCATGTTTTATCTACATTTTAAAATAGGTTTTAAGTTGTTTAACATTGCGCTACAACCCACAGGAGTGAAACAGTAAGGTATGGGGCGGGCAGCAGTTTCTGGTTTTTGAGAGCGCATGGCTCGGAACGAACTAGGCATCATTTTAAAATTGGTGTCTATAGCTGAGTTAACTTCTGTTTAACATTGAAATACTTATCGGATCATACGATGTCACATGTACTTGTTGGAAAGGGGGACCAAATTGGGCTTCTCCTTTGCATTATATATTTTTTTACATTCTATAAATCAGCTAAATAGAAGTCCTACTACCTTCATGTCACATGTTCACGTGAAATATACTCTATATATATGTGAGTAAATGAATCTGAATCCGAATCTAATCACAGGCTATTGTCTAACCCAAAAGTTTAGTAAAGTACTCCATCGGATTAGAGCATTAGTGGCTTTGTGTTCCGGGATCGTTAAATTGGCCTGGCACACGTAACAAACTTAATTGGAACTAAGTATGTCGGGTAAGAAAGGAACTACGTTTTCCGCGTTAGGCAAAGAAAACACTTTGAAGTGCTGTGTTGTGGTCCCTTCAGTAGTTTTTTATAAGGGGCGAAGCCTCAGTGCAGTATGAATGAATAGTCACTTGTACTGGCACTTGTAAAAGTTGTTTTTTTATCATCAAAGGCTTTGACCTGATGAAACCTTGTTAAATACCTTTAAATACATTGTATAATGTTTTATGACAAAAAATTCTTCAAAATTATATTTGGCCTAAATATATAATATGTATTTTTTTATACTACGCTCGCAGCGAACGAACGTTTAGTCCACCTGATGGTAAGTGGAGTACAGCCCATGGACATCAACAATCCACAAAAGCAGATTATAGATGCGTCGCTGCAGCTGAGGACTACGGTGTTATACCTCAAGTGCCAGTAATTTCAGGGCCTGATCTCACCACCAAACCGGAACACAGTAATGGAAGCACTACTATTTGGCGGCAGGTTAAAGGTGAGACGGTGGTGCTGCCGCCCTCGAGCTCATTCACAAGAGCTCTACCAAACATTGTCGAAAAACTAGGTCAATCGGCAATGATTAGAAATGTCTACACTACAATTTGGCTAGCCTCAATTAATTATCATTAATTAATTTGGACGGGCACAGATCTGGCAGGTAAACCAAACTTTCGCAAAGTTTTCTTAACTCAAGAGAGTTAGACCGTGATTACTAAGAAAGTTATACTAGACAAAGAGAGAACTGATACAAGTTTCAAATGTTTGACACAATAGAGGAACTCAAAAGTCAAGTGTAGGCAATTGAGCAAGTTCTCAAAGATATGTCTGTGCCAGGGTTATCAAACAAAACAAAGAGCGTACCGATAAAGTTAATAAACTCTTTTACAGTCAGCGCCGGATTTAGGCTTCGGCGGCCCATATGCAAGGTATATGCTGGAGGCAAATCGTTTGTGGTTATAGAAAAGAGCACAGCAATAAGTTGTTTACCATAAAATTGATGTAAAATAAAACTATATGTATCTAAAAGCTAAGCTATTTTTTGTCTGATTTTTATATTAATAAACGTATCGATAGTATAATATTGTCGAAGAAGTTTTTCCCTCAAAACGTCACTCACTGAAGTAATGAGAGCCAAAATATTTAATCTGTCCTCGGTCATGGAAGTTCGGCGCTTATTTTTTATAAGTAAAAAATTTTAATTATAAAATAAAAATAAAATATTCCTGATTTCTACCCTGCTATATAGGTATTTCTTTCATTGTCTGTTATATAACTTTCTAATTGGCCTTGGATGGCATTAAAAACCACTTATCAATTAAATATTCAGGTTTATTAAAATACATAGATTACCTACATGCTTGTTTTAAAGTTTAACTGTCAAAAGTGGCGGCCCCCTTGTGGTGGTGGCCCATAGGCAACTGCCAGTGTTGCCTAAGCCTAAATCCGGCACTGTTTACTGTACTGCCGCAGCATATAATTTGAACTTTATCTAAACTTGAAAGGCACACGTTCATAAGTCAAATACTGTTTAAGTTGTTTGACAATTAATAATAAGGTCATAAGTAGATACCGCTTAGGTTTTGGCACAAAATTAACGTAAGTAAACTGCATTAAAAACTAGATTTATTCGTAAAGAGGTAATATACCGGATAGATCATTCAACTATAGGCCTACAGAATAGGGTAAAGTGGGGTACACTATAATGACATGGATTGGATTTGTTTGAGCGGGTCAAAGGTAAAGGAACTCTTGCGTGATCAACTGTAATGCGCGCTAGACTGCAGCGGCGCGGATCTAAGAAACATTTACTGTGAAATACCTTGTAAATGCGGTATTTTAAACGCTGAAACTACTTCTTGAGAATAAATTAAATCATACTTTTAACCAACCTAAAAAAGAGGAGGTTCTCAATTCGACTGTTTTTTTTAATGTTTGATCGCCGAATATACTTGTTCCACTTGTGGTTCCATTTTCATCATGTCACGATCTGATGATGGGTCCTAGAGAAATAGAGGGCAACCATCAAATTCCAAAGGATATATCGTATTTTCGTATATTACCTAAAGCTACTCGGATATTTGCATCTAGCAGTCAGCATTTCATGTTGCTGAGCTGATGCTGGAAGGTACAACTACTCAACGGTTAGGAGTACAGTAATAATTATTTATATATAGATACCTTAAGGCCGTTTACTGTATTCTTTCAAGATATTATACACAGATCAGGCGAGACGTTGAATATTACTTAAGTTTTTCTTACTTTAGGTAAAAAGGTTTTAAGTATTTGTTAAATTATGAGTAGTGGGTTCAGCTAACACCGTTTGCGTTGAAGCTCTAGAAATAGTATTTATTTTGGGATTAATGGTCTAATGAACTCTAATTAACCACCAGTGACAAATTAATCTAGATTTTACGTTCCTTACGCATTGCAACATTGCTAATACGAGAAATAATAGTGCTACGAGAGGCAGCTATTGTATGAATTGAAAATTCATAACTCTATAACCGAGGTACAAGATGAACTGAGTGGTTTTTTTTTTTAAATAAACTAGTGTTATTTTTATAGGTAATAAATAAATGGTTAATTATTTTGCACACATTATAAGAATTTTCATTTGCGAAACCAAAAAATATTTATGAAATCCAAATTCGAACGAAATTCTAAATTTATTTTTCAAAATATAAATTTCCCTTATCAAAACAACTTTGTTTAATATTAAATATTTCTAGCGATTAAATCGTTATTTTAGTCCCGCAGTTTTGTTGACGTGTGACATCTACAACTACATTCATTTGCCTGAAATTATTGCTCCAGTCCAGCCATTTGTGCGGAGTACTGAAAATTAATTTAGCACTTGAAATATTTTTCATTCATCTCCAGTAAAAAATAAATGGTTTAAATAATACTAATAATTTTATAAAAGTAAAATAATTGTGAACCAAAAGTAAACAAGGGTATTTCTTTTAATGTATTTTAGTTGTGCGCTGATATTTTTCACCACGAAGAATCGGGTAGCTGCACGCAGTATAAAATCGTGCTCTATCACATGAGAGCAAATCATAGTGAAGTAAGGTGTTACACACCTCTGCCAAACTTCTTAACATTTTATCTTATTTTATTTGTTATTTCATATTTTTTTATTCTTTACCAAATAAAGTACCTGTGCTTACCAACCTTCGTAACTCCACCGCAAGACTTTACACGAACGTTCCTTAATTTAAAGACATCGGAAATCCGCGAGATAGTGGCGTCTAGCGGCTAATTTACTATTGTAGTGGAATATTGTTTTCTTGATCAAATGCTTTGAAAGGAGTAGATAGACGAGAACAAATTGTTTTCATTTGTGGCGGCGGCGCTTTTAATT
The DNA here is from genome assembly GCA_905147285.1 of Hypena proboscidalis. Taxonomy (NCBI): domain Eukaryota; kingdom Metazoa; phylum Arthropoda; class Insecta; order Lepidoptera; family Erebidae; genus Hypena; species Hypena proboscidalis. Next base: position 14,645,700 of record LR990140.1, read on the forward strand.
GTAATAAGGTGTGATAATTTCATTAATTTATTTAAAAATCACACATAACTATCATTACAGGTAATTCCTAATGCGACAGTTTATGACACAAAAATATAAACATAAACCAAAACTATACAAAGTAAAACATAACAATTATAAGAACACGTAACCTAACATTAGATAATCAAGACACAACATAAATTACACATAGAATACACTCAGGAAATATACCAATCAAAGAACAAACACAATTAATATTTACAATTTCTTAATTAAATCATAACTGAACTCTAACATTATCTATAAATAATCACAACTGTAACATATTGTATGCAATGTGACTCTAGCAAATTCACTCTGGGTGTGTACCCAATTTGTGTGTACAAATATATCTATCTTTTGATTGACGACGTTTATTTATTTATTATATCAGTATTTAATAAATATAATAAAAATAATAATTTATTGGACTTAACAATCTTAAATAGAATTTACAACATAAAATACTAAAAAAATTCTTGAATTTCATATGTACAGCTAACAATAAAAACATTGAAAGGAGAAAAAAAAATATGCGTCAAAAAATACTGCCGCATCAATGTCAAATGCGGGTGACGCGCCCACAAGGCTGGCATAATAAATTAACAACGTACCTAATATTTTTTTTCTCATGTTGTTAAAAACACATCTAACTAATCCCTTCGAATCCCAAACTGTTTTTTTTAAAACGACGCGTGCACCAGGAATATCTCCTGTGTCGCAGGGTTGTTCACAAACATACATTTCACGCACACAAAGCACATCCAGAGTCAGAACAAATCTTTGCGGGTCACTCAAAATTTGTCACGTATGGGGATCGAACCCAAAACACCAGCGCAGTTAAAAGCGGTGAGGCGACCAATTTAACCACTACGCCAACCATGCACTAAAATAAATTAATATTATTCATGATGTGTAATACTTACCTTGTTTTTTTTATTCCTCTTTATATATAATGATAAGTTACACTAATTTAAAAAAATCATAGCTACCGTTACAGAACATTAAAGTTTAAAAATGAATCAATTTCGCAGAACTCATTACTTTTTTAACGATATTCATAGAACTCCAAGTCGAATTTAAATTATGTTTTCCAATTTCATTCCAAAAAAGATTTTCGTGATGAAGTCGAGACTTATCTATAACACCAATTGAAACTGCATAAGCATAAATTGAAGTCTTTAAAAAGTGATTTGAAAAGTTATTCGAGTGGAATAGGAATGAAGTCTTGATATTCAGAAAACTCATAAAATAGGTTTTATGTTAATGATTCTGGAATAAATGTAAATGTTTAGTTTTAAATTTTTTATTTTAAAAATATATAATGATTTCTCAAAAAAGTATTTTTTTTTTATTTTGTCGCAAGAACTTTAGTTAAAACCATAATAATATCATTTAAATGGTGATACTTTCGTTACTATAGCTATTGTTTAAAGTCTAGGTTTGAATATAATAACCTAACAGATAGGACCACTGTCTTATTTTTCTCCTTGTCGTTAAAAATACTACTACAACCGTTTTTGCTTCTTCTTTCAAATGCTCTTATTTATAACAAAGCGTTATTAGCAGCTTTCACAACGAGATGAATCAGCCAATCATAAGAGGCTCTCGCTCGACTTAGACAAAGCAGCTCTTTACCTCCACTCTGTTCAGACGTCGCGAGCTTTACTCAATATTGGTTTTTAAATTTGCTTACAACAAGTGTATCTGCACAACAGGTACGATATACCTTTATGGTAATATTGACTATTGGCAAAATTAAAATTATTTTCAAAAATGTTATAAACCTAATTTTCTACAGCCTATAAAGCAACCTGATAATTTTTCCTAAACTATCAACTAACATATTTATAATTACATCGTTATCTATACCAGAGTAAACACCGAGTAGTTTATCTTCGTAGAAACAGTCGGAACGCGTCACGTGACTACGCCTTGGAATAAGAATGCAGTAAGGAACCAACATGAGACGGGGATGTGTCGCTGTGACGTACAAATTGAAAAAAATAATCATAGAAGCTCAAGTCAGTAGGTAGGCAGTCCATTCGTGTATCGCAAGATTGCCTTTTGGTCTTTTAAGGAAAGGGAACGAGTCAGAGTACTGGTTGATATTTATACTGTGTCTATACTAATATTATAAAGAAGAAAGTTTTTTTGTATGTTTGTACCACGCGGGTTGAGCCGCGAACGGAAGCTAATCTATTATAATTCTAGGAGTTGTTAAAAATCATGTTTTCATGAAATCAGGACAAGGTTGCTTAAAATTTTAAAATATTTTGTTTTTAGAAAAAATACCTTTTCAATATCGTTTATAGAAATAAACATCGATAAATTAGAATAGAATAGGTTCAAATTAATTTGAGCACGAAAATCAGCGTAGGTTCTATTGTGTACACAATACTATTTTCGTACATGAAAAGCTTGCCGGGACACACGACAAGGAAATTCTTTATAACTCGCTACATCTAGTTTGATTAAGTCCCATTGTGTGACTGTACTCTTATTTACTTTACCAACTTCTAAGTGAAACTGTTTTAGAAGGCTCTGCTTGAAAATGTAATCTTATTAAGTCCGGATTTTAAGCAAACTTTATTTAATCATTTTATTTTGGACGTGTAGGCCTAATTTATTTTATTTTATTTTATGTGATTGAAATAAGGCAGTTTTTTTAAATAATTGACTCCTTATTTCATATTTTCAACGCACTGTTTAGATTAGAGGGACTTTTTTATAGGTTCTGTTTGTATTCTGTTTATTTTGTTTGTGTTTCCTACTAATATTATAAATGTGGCAGCTTTTGTGGATTGATGTTTATCTATCAAGTAAATAGAAACTTCTAGACGGATTTTGATAGAAAATTGATTCAATTATAGCTTGTAGTTTAGTTTAACACTTTTTATTAAGGATATGGAAGAGTCGTGGAGAAAAGCTCATCATGATCATTCACAGCGTTTTTAACCGACTTTAAAAAAATAAGGTTCTTTATTCGATTGATTATTTTTTTCATTTTTTTTTATTTTTGTCTATAGAGTATACTTGTCATGTGGTCCAATTTTTATAAAATCACGATCTGATGATTCTAGAGCGATCAAGGGCAAACCTCTAATTTAAACGCTTCTATATATTTTTTTCGTATATTAAAGCTAAAGCTACTCGGATTTCATGTTGTTGAGCTGGTGTAGGAAGGAACAACTCCTAAATATAGGCACCATAACGCTGTTTACTGTATTCTATCAAGTTATACATAGTTGTGGCGAGACGTTGAATATTACTCTTTAGCGCATTTTTGTAATAGAAATCGGTTTGTAGTTTTTCTGCTAGGCCTCTCTCTTACTACGCCATTTGTCCCGATCCTTTGCGAGTATAGTTCAAGTCCGCCCTGCAATACGGACAATATCGTCAACTATAGCAAGCCTTTTAGAAGCTACTTCCATCTATTTCTTAGGCACGCTTACTGAATACAGTTTTTATAACAAACTCGAACATTGCCATAAAAAATCGAATCCATATAGAATTATTTATTAAGGAACATTAGTTATTCAATCAAGGTTCACAATCGAATCAAAGCTGAATAACGGACAATACTGTTAAATAACTAACAACGGAAATAGATACAAATGTGACTCATATTGACTGAACGAGCAAATTTCGAGAACTTTTAATAAAATATTAGTTTATTTTTATTTTTTTAAAGTGAAGTTTATTACGGAGAATGATGAAGAAACTTAACTCAAGGTATGGTATCAGCAGACTAGAGCTGCGTCGTGGGCGCACTCGTGCGCTTCTTTAGAAGGGTTTGCGCGTTGGTAGTCAGTTCGACGTCACAAGTCGTTTAAGTAAACATGCCCATGATAATTATTAAATGGATAATGATAACCACAGTAGAACAATACAGTACAGCAAAAAGTTTTCTAACTAGCTAGTTAAAGGCTCTTTGTCAATTACGCACCGCAAATTAATTGGCGATATTTAAGTATATTGCCTTGTAACGTAGCAACAAAAATCTGCGATAACTGGTATGACGTAATGTGCCTTAAAATAGCCGAGTATCAGTGACATTGGTAGCCTCGTGGACAAAGGGGCTAAAATTCAATGTGATTTGAGTGTGGATTTATAAGTGCTACGATGTATGTTTAAAGGTTATCAAGTGCTACATAGCTACGAGGCACTACTTCGTAGTCTTCTTCTTCTTCGTCGTGTCGATGGCTGAGTCAAATTTTATTTTGACTTGCCATCGTGGTGAAAGGATTAGCCAATACGCCTTGAAGAACTCGCGAATTGCCCAGGGTGCGCTGGACGTAGGGAATCGTTTTGTACGTCACTTGGGGAGGCTCCTACTACTACTACTACTTCGTAGTATGACGCTACGACATAAACTACACGTTATCTATACATATAAGGAAATTGTAGTAAATCATTTTTTTTTTTAACCTTCTATAGTTGTGAGATTGTTGACAGGTGTATTACTAGAAAGTTATATCAAATGTTTAATCAAACCCGTACCATAATGTGATTATGTCTGTTATAATCAACTGAATGATGAGTTGGAATTTTATTTGTTCTTCGAGCGTGCAGCACGCATGTTTGGGTTACTTAAACAACCTATTCAATTATTCTCGATGTCTATTAAGATTGGTTAGTTCTGATTTCGTTATTTGCGTTTTTTTACCTTGTATATGGCGATGGGCTCATTCCCTATGATATTATGGAACTTAAACCTAGCTAGTGAAATATGTAACAAAACATCGTGCCTATATTTACCTAAAAGAATGTGGCAGAGATGTATAATACCCACACTTCACCTGTATTGTTAAGGTCCAGTGTGATAGGGGGTGAGCCATACCGGGCACAAATCCTACTGTAGTGTATAAGTATGTACCCATTATATGTAGTTGTCATGTGACTGATGTAACCCATATATAAACCTATGTTATTCTTAATAAAAGTTAGTATCATTTCGTACTGCTTGGTGTTTCATTCCAAATGCAATCCTAACATAATATGGCGACCCTGCCGAAACGAATCAGCCTCGCGCGTGTATTTTGATACCATGTCCCTATAAGGCGGCCGAACTATAAACTTTGTCTCTAATATACGCGGTGCAAAGATGAATTTTTGTGAGGAACTTTGTCGTGAACTGTTGTGTTCGTTGATACAATTTCGTCGTTCTGTTCTCAACGTTAAATATGGGCAACACTGAGAGCCACACGAAGGAAGAAGTGGTGATCGCGCAGACTGCTGCGGGTGAAGGCAGTAATACAGCGAAAACTGACCAGTTGCTGTTCCACGCAAGTACCACAAACACAATCCTTTTGATTATCACACTGCTGCTGTGTCTTGGATGTATTTTCGTGGTATATAAGGCGTACCGGAGATGTCACGGGAGACTGGTGGAAAGGCATGTTAACGACATCGTTTTGAGGAGATACGCGAGTATTCTTCGCGGTCAACGTAAAGCGGTGCAGCCGGGCGATATCGCGTAAGCGGCGTGTGAGAAAACGGCAACAAAAATATCGGTACAAGTTCGTGAAAAGCAAAATGCGTAGTATGTAAGAAGTGCGTATAAAAAATCATAGTATGTAAGAAGTGCGTATAAAAATCGTAGTATGTAAGAAGTGCGTATAAAAATCGTAGTATGTAAGTAGTGCGTATAAAAGAAAAAATAAATAAAGCGTCGTGAAGCGTAAAAATGAATGAACTTTGAACTTTATTTTAAGTAAAGGGTGTAACGGTGACAGTATCGATGGCTATCCAGTTATATTGGTATGTATTAATTTTAGGTAATTATCTCTATGTTGGATTAATATAAAGTGGCTATATAACGTTAATGGCAGATTTTATCAAAGAATTGTACGATGAATTATTGACAATACGAAAATATTTAATTAAAATTGGACCTAGTAGGAGGCAAGGAAATATATCTTGTAAAAAGTTGGAAGAAGCTAATATTTTGTTTAAACAATTTAATAATTATCTAGAAGAAATAAAAAGGGTTAGGAAATTTAAAAGTGTTTCAGAAACTGAAGATATTGATCAAATTTGTGAGAAGTTTCATAATTTGTTTTTAGAAGTTACTTCGTTGTGTAAATACGAGACAGTAAATTCTACCACGATGTCCAAGTTCGATTTAAAAATAGCGATTAGCTTATTACCAGTAATGAACGATACTGAATTAGTGACTAAGCAATTAATAGATGGTTTAGAATATTACGATTCAGTTCTAGAGGATGCTTCAAAGAAGGAATTAATAGCATTTGTTTTAAAAAGTAGATTGTCACAGTTCGCTAAATTAAGATTATTGAAAGAATATAAAAGCGTTTCAGAATTATTAAAGGACATGAAATTACATTTACTACCGAAAAAATCATTCATGGCCATATCCAGTAAATTACAGTATCTAAAACAAAATGAAAAAACCATCACAGACTACGGTCACGAATTATCGAGCTTATTTGTTGACCTTACGATTTCGCAGTCCGAAGGACATGAAGAAAGCTACGATGCCTTAAAACGCGTAAATGAAAAGCTTGCGATCAAACGCTTTGCCGACGGGTTGCGAAACCGTAGGTTAAGCACAATTATAACAGCTAGAAATTTTGACTCGCTTAATGATGCCATACAAGCTGCGATAGATGAAGAAACTTCATCATCAGGTGACCCTTCTTCAAATATTTTGTCTATGAAAAGGTCTAACCCAATGCATTTTAGTAATTTTAGGGGTAACCATAGAGGTTTCCGACCAACCACAAGAGGTAGGTGTTACAACTATTATAATAATAGCAGCAACCAACGAGGAGCTGGTGGACACTATCACCAGCGCGGAGCCGTGCGTGGCAGAGCGACACCTTTCCGAGGGAATCAGTCCGGGCGAGGATTTCGAGGTCAGTACTATAATAATTACCGTAATTACAACCAACAAAATAATAGTAATAAAAGAGGTCCTCAGGAAAATGGTAACAAAAGGTTGATGACGGCGACTCAAGATGGTGATGTTGCCGAGGCAAATATTTACAATTTTTTCGAGACTAAAAGTAAATTTATTTTTGCTAATGATAATTCAGTAGTTGCTAGGCTATCCTTAAATGGTTTAAAGTACTCTTGGTTAATTGACACTGGGGCATCGATTTCAGCCGTTGACTATAATAGCGTCTTAAAACAAAACATTCCAATACATAAATGGAAGACATCAATAAATGGTATTGGAGGCAAAGTTGACGCAATCGGTTTCGTTTATTTACAGTTAGAAACGCAGGGATACTATTTCAGTCACAAGTTTTATGTTTTTAATTCTTTGCCATGTAAGGCGGATGGCATAATTGGGTATAATTTCTTAAACAAGTTTAGATCACGTATCAATCTAGAACATAAACAATTACTTATTTATACATCGTTAAATGATGAGATTGTTTTCAAATTAAGTAGCCCTGAAAAAAAAACTTATAATATTCCGTCGAGATCGGAATCGATACATTACGTAGAAACCAATTTAAAAGACGAGTGTGTAATCTGTGCAACAGAGTTATGCGAAGGTGTCTTTATGGCTAGTAGTATAGGGGCACCAGTCAATGGAAAAATCCCAATAAAAATATTAAATACAACAGAAAATTCATTAACATTGAATGAAATTAAACCTAATTTACATAAGTTAAGTGATTATAATATCTGTACATTTGATAGTTGTTTACGTAACGCGGATCGCGTGAAGTCTTTGTTATCACAACTTAAGTTGCAACATTTAAACTTAGAGGAACAGGTTTCCATTGAAAACTTATGTGCAAAATATGCGGATATTTTTTATTTACCAGGTGACAGATTAACTACCACACCTATATACAGTCATAAAATTAAATTAAACGATAATAGTGACACTGTATATGTGAAACCCTACAGATTGCCACACTCTCAAAAGGCTGAGGTTCAAAAACAAATTAATGAAATGTTGTCTCAAAATATAATAGAGCCTTGTAGAAGTGAATGGTCGAGTCCGGTCCTATTAGTGCCAAAAAAACATGACCCTGCTGGCGAAAAAAAATGGCGTTTAGTTATAGACTACAGAAAATTGAACAATTGCATTAAAGATGACAAATTCCCATTACCGAATATTACCGATATACTTGATTCTCTCTCAGGCTGCATTTATTTTACTCATTTAGATTTATATCAAGGATTTTTTAATGTTAATTTAGATAAAGAAAGTCGGAAATATACAGCTTTTAATTCCGGTCAATACCAAATGACCAGAATGCCAATGGGACTTAAGACAAGCCCAAATTCGTTCTCGAGAATGATGAATATAGCCATGGCCGGTCTCACGTATGAAAAATGTCTAGTATATTTAGACGATTTGATTGTTTACGGTAGAAATTTAAATTCAGCCATAAAAAATTTAACAGACGTATTTGAGCGGTTGCGAAAAACAAATCTTAAATTGAATCTAATTAAGTGTAATTTTTTGAGGAAGGAAATGTTATATTTAGGACACATAATAACATCAGAAGGTGTCTTACCTGACCCACAAAAATTAGATATTGTAAAAAAATATCCAGTTCCATGCAATTCAGATGAAGTTAAGCGGTTTGTCGCGTTTGCCAATTATTACAGGAAATTTATAAAAAACTTTGCTTCGATTACACAACCTTTAAATAACTTATCTAAGAAAAATGTTAAATTTGAGTGGTCAGAAAAATGTCAAAAGTCGTTTGATCTATTAAAGCAAAAATTAATTACGCCACCAGTGTTAGAGTATCCTGATTTTTCTAATAAAAATGAGTTTATTCTTCAGACAGACGCATCTGGGTTAGCGATAGGAGCTGTTTTAGCAAATCAAAATGGCAAACCAGTAGCATATGCCAGTAGGACATTGAATAAAGCGGAAAAACTTTACCCGACGATTGAGAAAGAATTATTAGCGATTGTTTGGGGCATAAAGCATTTTAGACCGTATCTTTATGGTCGCAAATTTAAAATAAAAACTGACCACAAACCGTTAATATACTTATTTAATATCAAAGAGCCATCGAGTAGGTTATTAAAATTCAGGCTATCACTAGAGGAATATGATTTTTGTGTGGAGTATGTTAAGGGTTCGAACAATGCAGCTGCAGACGCATTGTCTCGGATCGTCTTAACATCTAAAGATTTGCAAGATATGCAAGATAGCATGATAAATGTGATGACGAGAGCACAGAAATTAAAGTTAGTTTCTAAAAAAGACATTTCAGATACTATAGTCTCTACTGATGACTGGTCTGATCAACCAAGCGTTGTGGAAACTCATAGTAAGCCTAAGATGTCTATTGAGCTTAGATTTATAAGTAATGAAAATTTAAATAAACTAAGAAAAAAACGTATAATAGAGGAAGAAAATAAAATATTTTTATTTGTGCAAAAAGAAATGACTATATACATACATCCAGCTACTCGATCGCAACTGACGCCAGACGCTTTTGCGAGAGAGCTGGAAACGTTTTGTAGTAAAATAAATGTAAATGAAGTATATTTTATAAGAAATAAATTAAACGACGCGTTCATTGATAAATTAGCACAAACAATAAAACAATTAAGTAATTGGACCGGTCCCCGTTTATGTGTTTTGAAAGAAGTTGAGAGGATACAAGATAAAGACGAAAGAAGAGTTATTTTGAACGACTTTCATCTGTTACCTACGAGTGGCCACGCAGGTATTAGACGAATGGTCAATAATATAAAGAAATATTATTTTTGGGAAGGACTTGAACGTGATGTTACTCAATTTATCAAGAGATGCGACAAGTGTCAAAAGCAAAAGCATTCAGTGCATATTAAAGAACCGATGGTAATATCAACCACGGCCCACACTGCTTTTGAAAAAATATATTTAGATGTAGTAGGTCCATTAGATAAGGATATGCATAATTTCTCTTATATATTAACGCTACAGTGTGAATTAACCAAATATGTTGAGGCTTATCCTTTAGTAACTAAAAGCAGTGCAGAAATTGCTAAAACCTTCGTAAATAACTTTATATTACGTTATGGAATACCTAAAGAAATAGCAACCGACAAAGGAGCTGAATTTATGTCTGCTACAATGCAAGAGGTATGTAAATTACTTTATATAAACAAAATGAACTCCACGGCATACCGACACGAAAGTATCGGAGCGCTCGAGAATTCCCACAAAAGTTTAGGTGCGTATTTAAGAATACATACGGATAACCATCCTGAACTATGGAGCAGTTGGCTTCCTTACTGGAGTTTCAGTTACAATACGTCGGTCCACACTGAGACCAAATATACACCTTTCGAATTGGTTTTTGGTAAGAAGTGTAATTTGCCCAGTAGTCTTACGAAATCCATCGATCCTCTATATAATCACGATAGCTATCCTTTAGAACTGAAATATCGATTACAAGTTTCCTTGAACGAAGCTAGAAAAAACTTAATTAAGTCTAAATTATTGCGTAAAGAAAAATATGATCAAAAATCCAACCCAATTAAATATAAAAAGGATGACTTAATCTTAATTCGAAACGAAACTGGTAATAAGTTATCGAATATTTATTTAGGTCCATATATTGTATTAAAAGACATATCACCGAATGTGGAAATATTAAAAGATGGTAAGCTTGATACTGTTCACAAAAATCGTACAAAATTATATATTCCAGAAAATGACTAATAAATGTACTTAAGACGTTTATGGTAAAAAAAAAAAATTGATGAAAATGTTATAAATAAATGATTGGTGAATGAAACAATGTATTTTTTATGTTACTGTTTGTAATCGTTGTATTTTTAAGTATTAAAATAAAATAAAGCCATAAGTTTTATTTTATTTTTCCTTATGTAGGAAGATGTAGTGTATAAGTATGTACCCATTATATGTAGTTGTCATGTGACTGATGTAACCCATATATAAACCTATGTTATTCTTAATAAAAGTTAGTATCATTTCGTACTGCTTGGTGTTTCATTCCAAATGCAATCCTAACATTATACTACTCTGTGCTGCTATTGAGAATTTCCTACTGGGAAAATCTTAAATAACAGTTTTGCCTGTCCTGGGAGTTGAACCCGAGACCTCGATACGCTAACCACTAGACCAACGAGGTATTGAAATATGTACGAGTCTTAATATATCTATATTGAAATTTGGGGTCATAAACATGTGTTGCTTTGTAAAAAAAGCAAAGTTAAAATAAAAATACAATTGTTTCACATTGTGAGACTCTTGACCCATTTTATAATATTATAATAGTATTCATGTTACTTCTAAGTAGAAAAAAAACTAGTTCCACTTCAACGCTACGTGGTTAGCGGTTAAAAGGATATTTTATATGCATTAGAATAAGCTCTGCATAAGTACTGGCTTGGTGATGTCACGAGTGTTTTTTGCTCCAAGTGCAGTAAGTTTTAATGAAAAATACTTTAACAAGAAGACTGGTTGACTGAAAATATTCATGTTGAAATTAGTTTCACAGTTGGAGTTCTTTATTTCTCTCATACTGCTTTTAAATTGTGGAAGGCTCAACAATTCCATAGTGTAAACATTATGTTTTACAATACATTTAAAGTATTCTGTACTCTCTTTTTTATAGTACTTCAAAATAAAGACAGATACATCTTAGAAGAATATTAGTTACAAAGGGATTCAGTTAAACTAACTAGAATCATTTTTTCTCTTAATAAAAAAACAAGACAATTAAACGTGTTTGTGACAAGGTTTTAGCACTAAAAAATTATAAAAAAACACTTGTTTTAACACAATAGCAATTAAAGTCTCAAAATGCAAGATGGTTTCAACAAACTTCTTCAAAAATGTTTTCTTTTATACTTTTTTTCTCTGAATTTAGTAGTTTTGTAAATATTCTGTAAGTCTTTTTTTTTTACGGGATATAATAACATCCACACGTCCACCACTGTGACTCCTGTGACGCCAGGATCTACAGCGGTAACCAACTGAAAAGCACCGTGCATGACACACGGGCAATCCCAGGGAGAGTTAAAATTGTCTTGGAACCCGCAACGAATTTAATCAGAAGTATATAGTTGGAGTTGGAATGCAATGTCTTAGAACATCACCATATTTATTTATTTACACAACTGTTTAATGCACTCACAGTTTTCCAACACGTGCAATAAACTAATACAAATAGAAGACTTAATACTACTTAAAAGTACTTAAAAAAGAGACACATGATTTCAGATATTGTTCAAATTTAGAGTAAAATATATCAATATCTGGATACTGAGCAATAAAGTCGTTGATAGCAAATTGGGCAGTGCACGTTCGTACAGCCGGCGTTGCTAGAAGGCGACGCGAGTGCATCCGCGTGTACTGATTTGGTGCCGATAACGAACAATGTGATAACGTAATCGGATCATCAATTTTATTATTTAGCAGTAAATAATAATGCGTCATAATCGCACATTTGCGTAGACCACCATAGATCTGCATTCACCGTTCATAGTATAGTAAAGTGAACGCGGGATTCAGGACTTGCAACTCTCACTGCAGACCGCTTAAAGTATGGACAGCAAAATCAAGGTTCACAAAACATTACCGATATTACCTCTTTGTTAGGCCTTACGTTATTCCCATACATATTTTAGATGTTCCATGACACGTGACCCAAATATGACTAATGGTAGAGGAGCCCATTAAGGGATTTCGGGATTTATTCAAGCGCGGCAGATTAATATACAGGGGGATACCTTGTACCCGGTTAAGTACCTCCACCAAACATGTGGCCCATATATACGGCCGCCCGTGCAGGATACAGGATCAGATTAGTAAAAAAAAATTGCCCATCAGAAATTCTCGAGCGCGTCAGATTAAAGTAGGGTGAGTTAATTACATCCTAAAAAGTGTATATTCCACTAATCTGTAAATTTGAGAGTGACGCAAAGAAAGGGGAGGGCAGCAAAGTTGTAAAAAAAAAACGTCATCTTGACATTCTCGAGCGTAGCTAATTTTTTTTTATTTTGAAGGATATAATTCAAGAATAATGAAAAATATATAATCTGACGATTTCCGCAAGCCGAAATAACAAAAATTCCTCGATAAAGTTAAATGCGTGCAGCTGCGTGATGCTTACATTTCCTTCTCCGCGTGTCTATTCCTTTCTGACTCTTTCTCTATCTATTACTCTCTCACTCCGTCTCCACTCTGGTTTCTGCTGCCATGACGAAAAATGAAAAAATCTAATGAAAAATGAAAAATGATCGAAGAAAAATGTTAAAAACTATCAAATAGGTTTTATTATAGTAAAAATTTAGCTGTGCCGTATAAATATAAAATCATTAAATTACCATTTAAATTTAATTCAATATTATTTAAGATTTTTCTAAATCAATCAATCTAAATCAATAGTTTACAATCGATAGTTATGAAAAATTTTAATTATTATGTAAATTAAGTTAGCTGACATATAAATATGATTTTTATTGAAAAAAATATTACAAAAAAATAAAAAACTGTTAGTGCAATTTTTAAAAAATATTTTTTTGTTCTAATTTAATTATTAAAAATAAAATAAAAAAATTAAAAACGTCGGCTAACTTAAGTATCATTATTTATTTATTTAACATATATGTTTCTTTTAAAATAGTTCATTATTTATTATTTAACCTAGTGATAATATCTTATTAATTAATATTTATTCAAAAATAATGTTAATTACACGAATTGAAAGACTTTCAAGCTGGGAGAGTTCAAATGCATAGAAATATTATTTCTTTTAACCCAAAATATCACATAAATTATATTTAGAGCTTAAAAATGTCATAATTACAATTTTAAGCGACCAGGAATGGAATTAGCCGGCAGTTGCAGGGATGGCCTTTAGGGTGAACCGTTTTTCTAATTTCTTTTTGTCAGATCAGGCGAATCCCTCTATATAATCGTCAGATTATGAGACAGTACGTTTAGAACATAAAGATGATCCATATATATCTTAATCTGACGCGCTTGAGTATTTCAAAATGGCGAATTTTTTTTGCACATTATGAGAATGGCCGCGAGTTTGCGTCCCATCGAAATCGTCAGATTAGTGAATGGGAGCTTTTTTTTGGTGCACTTAACACTCCCGTAGAAAATCTGACGCGCTCGATTATTTTTATTTTTTTTTCATTTTCAACCCTTACATACAACCACCCGCATCATGCAAACGATCAGATTAACATACGTTCATTGTTAAAAATACGTAGGGCATTGATGCTATCAATATCTGACGCGCTCGAGGATGTCCATGCAACAGTTTTTTTTTACATATTTAAAAATCTATAGCCGCTTCCCCCACCGATGAAAAGGTATATATCATTTAACATTTTTTTCTTCTTATCATCTAAGCTTTGCAACCCAATAGATCTCTACGACGCTCGAATAAATCCCCATTTAGCATTGTGGTCTCCCCTACTATAAAGAGAAATGTCTTAATTAATAATTGACGGTCAGCGCTCCAAGCATGCCTTGTATGAATGAAAGCCTGAAATTGAACAAAGCATTTCGATCGTAATGCATTATTGAACAATCAATAGAAAATGTATTTTTATAGCGCAGTTACTCCCTATTTACGACTTGGAGTAAGAAATAAGTTTTAGATACATATTTTAGTAGTTCAGTGGATGCTATTACGCTGTCTGAAGTGAATATAAAATTAGATCAAATGTGATAAGAAGTTCTCAATAATTACGATTACTAAACAGTAAGTATTATAACTGCCTTGATGGTTTAGTTGTTAGCCTATGTGCCTCCCACTACGAGGTCTCGGTTTTGATTTCACAATAGCAGCATGGCGTTGGAATTGTGCCCCGTGGATGGCGAAAGGCTACACAATTGATCATACATTAAAAATCAAGATTTTACTGAAACTCTTTGATGTATCTTACTTAAGATAGGAACAAATGGATGAACGTGACGTCACGAAATGACGTATCATACAGTTGAGAAATTTAGGGTTCTGGTAAGAGGCGACCGTAGCTGGATGGCTAAAGCAGCTGCCCGGTGTACAGTAAGGTCGCAGGTTCAAATCCTGCCGGTCCCATATCTTTTTCAACTGTTTCTTAGTATAATTTGCTAAACATAGCTAAATGCTATAAAATAATCAATTAGAAGTTATAACTCTTTGGCTGAAACTATGTAACAATACGCGTCAATAACAATGCGACGTACGTTGAAATCTCCACGTACGTACAATTTTGGAAAGCAATTTCTTTTCATTGACCATTTCCTTAAGTTATTGTCGTAAGAGTTTAACGGTCGCGTAAAAGATTTACGACGAACAATTTAATCTGAAACGCGTCGTTTAAAATATTGTATATTTAAATATCAGTTAATTATACACAAGTAAATGAACTAATCACTTACTGGTATTACAAGAAATAATTTGTAACAGAATTGTGTTGCTTCTCTTTAAATTTAAAATAAAACATCCTTTTGGCTGAAAAATCTGATGTAAATATTAGATTTGATTCTACCATGTATTTAAATAAGAGTGTTTTTTCCTAACAGTTGTTAAAATCGCAAGGAATCAGGACTTTTTTGTATGAACCCTCGTCGGTTAATCTACAGAGTTTAATAATACTGTCTTTTACAAACAAATTTCCTCCAGATAAGTAATTAAAAAGTTCATACAAGATCGTCGACCTTATGTTTAAAAGTAGTGAAGAAGTTTCTTCTTCTATGTTTGAATTTTTAAAATAAATATACACTGCATTTTTCTGCACTAGTTTTGCTCGACGCCATCCATCATCCTAAATTATTTAATGGATTCTGACGGACTTTGCCGACGTTTTAAGCAGAAAGTTGATTTTTATGTAGTTACTGAAACCTGACATGAAATCGACGGATAAAATTGAGACGGTTCTACTATATTTTGCCACATAACTGTATAGTACAGCTATTTAAAACAATCAGAAGTGCGCACTAATCTAGAAAACTTAATTTTGGAAATTCAAGACTCCATCTCTTAAAAAATAGTTACAATGATGGTTTTTTCAATTTAATTCAGCTTGCCGATATTTAAAAAAAATATGTTTTGACGTTTTTAGCGTTCTATAATTAAGTACCATAAATTTCACCTACCGCTATTCGTGGTGATGATATCAGAAGTAAAAGAAAGAAACACAAAACAAATTTACTCTTTTAAGCTTTATTCAAAAATCAGCTGTCTCGGTTCATTTGCATTTATCCAAACAAAAAATCCTTCATTAATATTGTTTAAGTAGTGTTATACACACTACGAAGATGTAATCAAGCAAAGTGACTGTGCATATAATTTATTCGATTTCTCACTACGGTTTGCTGTTGAATCTAAATTTGTCACGTTTGTAATTTCTTTTTCGTTTCTCACTAGGAATATCTCCTGCTTCGCGGAGGTGTTCAGAAACATGCATTTCAAAGACACAAAGCACACCCAGAGTCAAAACAAATCTTTGCGAACCTACAACACCAGCGAGGTTGAGAGCGGCGAGGCGACCGCTCTAACCACTACGCCAACCGTGCACTAAATTATTGTGAAACACTTATATTATAGCTTTCGAACAGAAACACTAGATATCGTGACATCTGTTCAAGCATGTCCTAATCAAACATATAACTATTCAATGACACCTACATTTTGAGTTTGCGTCTAAAATCAATCATAATTATGCTAAGAGCACTTAATCAATATAGAGAGGAAACTAATGCAAATATCTATGCAAATGTCTGCCATAACTCGCGGGAAAGCGGGTAGATTGTACTGCGCCTCTATGATTTGACAACTCGTTTTATATGACATGTATCACCAGCGGTTTTTTAGATTCGTCAATGGCCAGTCCTTTTAGGTTTAATAGTCTTTGTAATTATGTAGATTTCAAATACAGATCAAAACATCACTAATGAGCATAAGCGTACATAATGAATCATTCTTGTTGACACAAAGGTTTTACAAACAAGGGATGAACAAACGCCGATGATGACGTCAGCATTCACTTTGTTGCTGCTAATTGGTTTAAGCCTGTAAATATGACTCTAACAAAAACATTTTTATGTAAAATGTTGACCAAACGACGTCTAACATTGCCTACAGTAACAAAAAGTTATCAGATCTGATGTAAGTAGAGCCAGCTTCTAACTCTTCCAATTCTATATGGCCTTACTTTACAAGCCCTTTTCAAACTCTACACCTTAGTCAAAATTTACTGGTGGTAGAGCTCTTGTGAATGAGCTCGAGGGTGGCAGCACCACCGTCTCACCTTTAACCTGCCGCCAAATAGTAGTGATTCCATTACTGTGTTTTGGTTTGGTGGTGAGATCAGGCCCTGAAATTACTGGCACATGAGGCATAACACCGTAGTCCTCAGCAGCAGCGACGCATCTATAATCAGCTTTTGTGGATTGTTGATGTCCATGGGCTGTACTCCACTTACCATCAGGTTGACTATACGTTCGTTCGCTGTGGGCGTAGTAAAAAAAAATTTATGGTTTGATCAAACTGTTTTGTTGGGATTTCACGTATTTTTGTAAGTTGTAGCTCTTTCGTGACCCAGATTTTAACGCTCTTTATTCATATTATGTCGTTTCGTTATTTAACGCGCCTACTCAATTCCTGACATAAAAGGTTGATTTTAATGTGTCAGAAGTCATTAATTATAATATTTGGCCATGAAAAAAATATATTCAGACTACGATATTTCAAATCTTAAATAGAAAAATATTCTTACACTGTGGATTGTTTACCGATATTTACTTGGTTTTAACATAATTTACTCCCAGCTGCTGCTGACTGATGTAATTACAAAAAAAAATATCCGGAACTTGTGCAGAAACACTGTCAGGATTCATTATTTTTTATTATTCATTATGTACAAAAAACCTGTATACACTCAACAAAAATAATCGTCGCGACACCACACTGTTCAATGCGAAATAAAAAGATGAAGCAAAAATAACTGGCTTGCTTACTATGAGAGAGAGAGAGACAGACAGAGAAACACGCACACGCCGCACGGCTTACAACTATAGCAAAAAGTGTCGTTACAATTTTTGGTCTTAATTTTTTCCGCCTAGTCCCCTTTCGCAACGCGCGGTAAGGAACTTCGTTCCAAAACTTTGTTCCAATAAGATATAAATATTATTAAAAGAATATCTGGTCAAAATATTTATTTTATTTCGGCATCGAGTTGTACCAGCACTTGAGTCCTGAAATGGGACGTCCGACAACGGGGACAAGTACAATAAGAACTACACAACATCTTTTTGTTGGACCTAGAAGCGAATGTCCCATTTGCATGACATTCAAATATTTATAGCCGAGCTCAAACAAGCGATTATGTAAATAAAAGTGGTGCTATAAAAGTGCGAATATAAGGAAAATATGAACTTGAGTTCAAGCCATTATTCTGGATGTAGTCGCAGAACGTTACACCATACGTTAAGAGAAAATTATTTGAAATTAAAGAATTATATGACCATTTTGTAATCTTACACGGGAAGATAATGTTTACCATTTGACGTATTCCTCAATTAAATTATAAAATATGTTACTGCAAATTTTTGCCAAATTATAATTCAAAAGTTGCAATATCATATTTTTTTACATTAAGAACATATCATTTAGAAATATGTCAGTGTTATACCTCAAAGTTGATTTAGCTTTGCCTGTCGTCTTATCATACAGAATAAGAACCCAGTTTCATAACGGTAACTATGCGAGATTTTCCTTATATTCCGCACGCAATAACTCTTTTACGGGTAATGATTTTTCTATTATAACATTACCAGGGAAATTTAAATATGGTTGCTTATTAAATGTCCTGGGATAAATAAGACACTTATATCTTCCACTGATATCATTAATATCAAGCGAATGCATGACGTGATTGAGACAGTATTTTCAAATGATATGAGAGATTTGGTCTCGTGGTTATTGTGACTGCCCACCACGAGGTAGATTCTTTGGTCAGGCAAAAGTATTGTTTGCGATTTTTCTATCAGAAAATGTTTAGTATCAGCAAGGAGTCTGAAATTTTGTCCATTGGATGGTGATCCTTGAACACATGAGACCGAAATACTACCAAGTCTCTGCCACACCCTTTGGGTAATATACGCGTCATATTCAGTATTAGTTTTAGCAAACTGGGTCCAAACACTGGGTTGACTGGTGGTAGAGCTCTTGTGAACGAGCTCGAGGGTGGCAGCACCACCGTCTCACCTTTAACCTGCCACCAAATAGTATTGCTTCCATTACTGTGTTCCGGTTTGGTGGTGAGATCAGGCCCTGAAATTACTGGCACATGAGGCATAACACCTTAGTCCTCAGCTGCAGCGACGCATCTATAATTTGCTTTTGTGGATTGTTGATGTCCATGGGCTGTACTCCACTTACCATCAGGTGGACTACACGTTCGTTCGCTGTGGGCGTAGTATATAAAAAAAAAACAAGCAGGCAATCACAGTAACTAATTTAACTTTGCATTATACAGATAGTAATCCACGCATAACGTCGTCTAGACATGTTTGTTAAAAATTGGAGACGTAAACATGTTACTTATTCATCAATCAAAACTTAATAGTATGATAAAATAAAATGCTAACCATACAACTTGGATTAAAATTGAGACTTACGAGCGCTGCGTTTTTATACTAACGTTATTATGGGTTTTACTTTAATACTATAAAGTTTTTATCTATTTTTATACACAAATTATATGTTGCATTGTTTTTATCATGAATTGAGTTACAATAACAATATACAAAACCATTAAATTAAAATAATCATTTTGAAAAATGGGCGCCAACAAACAAACATGCATTTTAGTGTTCTAGATTAATCTTTAAAAATAAATAAATACTTAATAATATTAAAGTTAAACATATTTTAATTTTAAATGGAAAACAACCAAGCAATTTTTCCCTCTTAAACGATTTGTCTTAAAACTTAAGAAATAGATAAAATATTTGTGAAAAACAAATATATTTTTAGAATTTAAATCAAAATGGCTGTGAAATATTAAGTCAATTGTACACGCGTTCTAAATTTACTACATTTACTATGAAATTAGAGTTAAGTCTATAGACACCTCGGTAATGAATGTGATTCTAGAAGTGCTGTGTTAGCTACACGGGAACGTTAACATGTGAGAGTGTGTATCTAAGTTGACAACTTTAGCGTAGCTATGGTTTAAATTGCTAGGTAGAAAATACAAGTACTTTTACTAAAGCACTTGTATTTTCTGCTCTTCGTGGTATCACTTAACAGGCAGATGTGTGTGTGCGTAACTTCTCCCTTTCTTAAAAATATTTACATTTTATACTTGTTGATAAAATTACTGTATAAATTACGATTATAAAGATCGGACGTATAATTATTTCCTGCTTCTTTCGAGCCTTTTTTCCCAATTACATTGGGGTTGGCGTTTAGTCTAAAATATCAGTATTTTACGTGTAGCAACTGCCATCAGTCGTCCACTACCAGTACGATGTGTGCAACCGGGACCGATGGCCTAGCGTGATCACCCATCCACGGGAGACCGCCGTTAGCATTGCTTATCTTGCAAAATCAATCGGTCCGCGCGGTTTCGACTAAGCCACGAGCTCCTCTTATACTTATATACAGTATACTTTCACATACATTTGACGACCGGATGGCGGAGTGGATAGTGTACCTTTTTTTTTTTTTTTTTTTTTTTTTTTTCGCGGGGAAATGCATTTACGCATACCACCCTACCCGTGGGGGGACGGGCAGAGTGGCTATGTGGGACTCCCGTGCCTACGATGTTAAACGGCACAGAATACCCACTAAAACCCCGCGGTGTGCCCTCGTCGCCGAAAGATGGTGGGTCGGCGAGCCCTGGATCGATCTTACATCCACAGGGCTCGCCGCGGCGACCGTGCCCAGTCCGACCACTGACCGGGCACCCGACTCTACTCAGTCCTACTCGTAGCGACGCCCCGGGCACACCTAGGGCGTCACTCCGTCGCGGAAGGCATCAGCGGGCGGCGGAAAACCCCCTCCACCGCCCGCGGCCTCGCTTAGGGCGGCATTAGGCTCGCGGCGTACGCGCGCCTTCGCCGCCCAGCTCGCCGGCGGCGGAGCGGATCAGCCAGGGGTGCGTCCTCCCTGATCCGCTCCGCCGCCTCCTTCTGCAAGATGACGTCCTCACAGAAGGATGCGACCGCATCCCACGACCTCGCGCTGCCCATGGCCGCAACCACGGCCGGCAGCGAGAGGTCGTTCCCTATGACCGCGGTGAGTTCCCGGCGCTGCACCTCCCAAGCAGGACACTGCTCGAGAGTGTGCTGCGCCGAGTCCTCACCGCAGTCGCAGTGGTGGCACATGGGGCTCGCCTCCCTCTTCAGCCTGTGCAGGTACTTCCCGAAGCAACCATGCCCGGTCAATACCTGCACTAGCCTGAAGGAGAGAGTCCCATGCTGCCGCCCCGCCCACTCCTCGAGAATCGGCCGGAGCGCCTCCACGGTCCGAAAACCAGCCCGTGGAGCCCCCAGCCGATTCCCCCACCGGACCATCAGCGTCCGGTGGGCCTCCTCGCGCCAAGCTCGCAGCTGCTCGGGCATGGGGACAGAACCCTCGGCCCGAGCAGCCGCGCCGCGCTTGTACACTTCGGCGAGCACTTCCGCATCCAAATCCCACGGGGCTGTCCCGGCCAACGCACACGCCGCGTCGGTCGACACCGTGCGGTATCCGCGAATGGCCCTGACCGCTAGGATGCGCTGCGGTCTCCACAGCCGCGCCCTGTTCCTGGCGGACAAGGCCTCCGCCCACACGGGTGCGCCGTACAGTGCCATTGACCGTACCACCCCCGCGTAAAGCCGTCGGCTGGCGACGCTGGCGCCGCCCACGTTCGGCAAAAGCCGACCGAGAGCGGCAGCCACGCCTTCCAGCTTGGGCACCAAAATGCGGAAGTGCTCGTCGAAACTCCACCGCCTGTCTATCACTAGGCCCAGATACTTGATCTGGGCCCCGATCCGTACGAGGACCGAGCCGACGGTAATCGAGGCGCCAGCAGGTGGCCCGCGACGAGGCCCGTGAAACATCACGGCCTCAGTCTTGGCAGGGGCCACCCTAAGCCCCAGCGCCTCGATGCGCTCGACCACTTGGGACACACCCACTGTGGCCAGGCGCGCCGCCTCCTCGAAGTCTCGCCCCCGGGCCGTGACGAGCGTGTCATCCGCATAGCAGATGACATCTAGGCCCGGGGGGAAAGCTCCACGCAGCACCCAGTCGTAACCGATGTTCCACAGGAGCGGTCCTAGGACCGAACCCTGTGGGACACCGCACGACACGGGCCTGCGGAGCAAAGCTCCGTCTCGGTCCTCGTACAGAACCCCCCTGCCTTCGAGATAGTCGGCCACCAGCCGCATCAGGTAAACCGGCACTCCATGGTACCGGAGTGCCTCGCTGACGCAGCTGAATGGCAGAGTCCCGAAGGCGTTGGCGATATCCAACGATACCGCCAACAACACCCCTCTGCCGGCGACGGCCGCCTCCGCAGCAGCCCTCAGGCGCAGGATGGCCCCGATCGTCGAACGTCCAGCACGGAAACCGTACTGGGCATCCGACAGACCAGGGCCTACCTCATCAAGATGCCGGACGATACGGGTAGCAATCACTCTTTCGAGCAGCTTTCCCGCCTCATCCAGCAACACGATAGGCCTGTAGGCCGCCACGGTGTCGGGCGGCCGTCCCGGCTTCGGGAGGAGAACCAGCTTCCCCGCCTTCCAGCAGTCAGGAAACCGTCCGGACGCCAGGCACACGTCGAACAGTTCCCTGAGGCGATCCCCCATGTGGTTGAGGACCAGGGCCAACACCCGTCCGGGTACCCCGTCGGGCCCGGGGGCGGTGTTCTTCGAACGCATCCGGAGAACAGCCGCCCCTACTTCCGCATCCGTGACGGGCGGAGCACTGAGGTCGGCCTCCCGGTCGTCGGTCTCTGCAACCATTGCCGGGGGCGTGTGCTCCGCCCGTTGCGGGAATAGGCCCTCAACCACCTCTGCGAGGAAGCTGGGTTGGAGAGTCTCCGTAAGGGGGGCGCCCCGCGAGCGTAGCTTGTTCAGCGCAGCTCGGTAGGGGCGGCCCCAGGGGTCACGATCGAGACCCTCCAACATCTCCTGCCGCGCCTCCTCCTTTAGGGCGCACACCTGCTCAATGTACGCCGCGTAAAGCCGGTCTTCCATCTCGACGTCGCGAGGGCGACGTCGCCGGCTACGGCCATAGGACCTCCGCGCCGCAAAACACGCGGCGCGGAGGGAGGCAAGCTCCGGGGACCACCAGTATACCTCCGTCTTCGGGGACCAACGCTTGGCACGGGGCATGGCCGCATCGCAAACCTGCGTTATCGCATCGCGAATGCGGCCAGCCGCAGCGTTGGCTCCCTCGGACGAAGGCGGGGAGGCGAACCAATTCGAAATAATGGCCGCCTCCTCCAGCAGATCCCCGTCCATCCACCCCACAGCCCACCGCGGAAACGCACCGCGACGCCGAGAGGGAACGTGACCCCTACTGGGGCCCTGGGACCGGGAGAGCTCAAATCGGATATACCGGTGATCCGAGAGCGTCTCAACCTCATCCAGGACACGCCATTTCCTTACTTGCGCTTCGACGGCAGGGGTAGCGAACGAAAGGTCCACTATCGACCCCCCCTGCCGCCGAACGCACGTGTTGGTGGTACCTCTGTTGAGGAGACAGAGGCCCACCGACGCTGCCCACTCTTCGACCGCCCGACCGCGGGCGTCCGTTCTGGGGGACCCCCACGCCAAGGATTTGGCATTGAAGTCCCCCAGAACGAGCACCTGACGAGGTGCTATCCGCCGTATCGAGGTCTCCACTCTATTGAGGAAGACCTCGAATTCCGCCAGACTCCGGTTTGGGGAGAAGTACACGCCGACCAGCGTTACCTCCCCCCAATCAGCAGCAACGAATCCCGAGCCCTTATCTCTGAGAGACAAGGGCGGGGACCGAAGCGCACCGGAGCCGACGATGGCCACGGAGCCGTCCCAGTCACCCACCCAATTCGGGCGGGGAGGAACAAAGTAGGGCTCCGCGGCCACGGCCACACCTACTGACCACTCCGCCATCGCCTGCAGGAGGAGGTCCTGGGCGGCGGCGCAGTGGTTCAGGTTCGTCTGGAGGAGATTGGAGGCTTCGTAGTCCATTACTGGATTTCTGAAACCTCCATCTCCTCTCCTGCGGTCGGCGGCCGAGCACCGGGAGCAGCCGTGGTCGATCGGCCAGCTCCCGGACGCTTCGGCGCGTTGGGGACTGTGCACCCCTCCCGCCCCATCAAGTGGTCGGCGGGCCTACCACCCGCCGCGCACTGGGGGCAGTGAGGGGCGGCAGAACATTCCGCCGCCCTGTGCCCCGATTGACCGCAGCGGAAACACAATCCGCTGCAGTCTACCGTGCTTGTGCAGTTGGGCTTCAGGTGGCCCCTCGCCATACACCCATAGCACCTCGCAGGCCTCTCCTCAAGGACCGTGATACGGGCCGAGGAAAAGCCCACGAGGAGCCTGCCAGCTTTGGCAGTGGATAGTGTACCTGCCTGCGATGCCGAGGTCGTGGGTTCGATTCCCACTTAAGACAAATCTTTGTGTGCATGAAAATGGGGGTTTGTCTTAGTCTGGGTGTTTCTATGTATAATAAGTATGTATTTACAAAAGAAAAGTATATATGTATTAGTATCAGTTATTCTAGTACCCATAGTACAAGCTCTGCTTAGTTTGGGACTAGATGGCGTTGTGTGTTATATTTAGTTGTGAGATGTTTATTTATTATTTATTTATTTATTTACCGATCTCAAAAATCGCTTATAGTTGCGAATGTGTGATCAGTCCACGTGATGTACTTAAATGTGCAAATATGGACTAGGAGTTATCCATCTAACCGCAGAGAGTGAATCGATTCCATTAATTACAGCAGACGGTGAACGGCCGGCGCCGAGCTCAGCATACAAATAAAACGCTTATGGCCTCGGTCATACGAAGCTAGTACTTACTGACAATTTGATTGATGCTATTTACTAAGCTTTATGTGACAAGTTAATGCGTGGCTAGAATTTATTCATAAGCTGAGCTTTATTTATTGATGCATTAATTTTCTTGTGAAAATAAATATGTTAGCGAAAATGCTTTTGTCTGGGCTCACATTTGGTTTGAGTATTTACTTACACTTTATTTTTTCTAAAAATGAGTTTCTTTTTTAAAAAACTAATTGTATTTTAGATTATATTCATGAAAATATTCATATTAGATATGAAAAAGTTGTAATTGTATTGAAAAGATTATAGAATGAACTGTGCGCTAGTAAAAATAGTTTCATTATCGATTTTTCACGTAATGTAAGAGGTTCTTGTATGATATTTGCACGGTTTATAGGTTTTCATCCCTAATGTGACAAGGGCCGAGTCCGATTTTTATCACACACGTATCCATGTCCAGATTACACAATGCCAACCATTTTTTGGGACATTGTCTTTTTAAGATAGCTCCTAAGTACTCATAGATTATATTTTACTTAGAAATACATCAATGTCTGTTAAAATCTGGTGATCGAGGATAACACACCAGCACTTTTAATCAGTCTTTAAAAAGAACTTGTTTTTTTGTGACAAAAGTGTCTAAAATTAGACATAGTTATAATATTTAATTTTACAATAGCATCTTTTTTACTTGTTTTTAAAAAATGCAGTTCTTATTTATGCATTAGTTCTTATTTTGAGAGATTTATATTTATATTTGAGATTAATTTATTTTAGAGAATGAAATTTTAATTTTTGAAATAATTTAAGATTATTTTTAAGGACAAACATTTGGAACTTGGTATCATAACTATTGTTCAGTTTAAAAATACCTATTCAACGACATATTTCATGAAGCTACAAATGTAATTATGTTGTAGAATGTGTTTGTTTGAACACGTTAATCTCTGGAATCGATGATTAGATTTGAATATTGAATTTAAATTATAATTAAATTCTTAGAAAAAGCTATAAGCCATTTAAAACAAAGCGATAACCGACAGGAGCAAGCAGTAATGGTTAACGTTAGTAGCAGTTGCTAGTTTTTGAGAACGCATAGCTTAAACGCACTAACAATTAAAGATAGCACCATAGTTATATTTTTACAGCTCATAAATAGCTATCCAACAATGCAACAGATGTACTTATTGAATAGTGGGACCAGGTTCCATATTAAAATGGGGCATCTCCTTTACGGACCTGCGTATTATTCTATCCTATCTTACTAATATTATGAATCTAACAGTTTATCATTTTTATCACGTTTTTTATCGACGTACTACGTGAATGACACCGTGTATAGAAGCTAGTATTGCAAAAAAGTTGTCTTTATTGTAGTATATTAAGCCCACACTACTAATCTACTTCTAGGTATTGAGTCGACATCGATTGTATTAGATTGGACTGCTAGTACCTAATGTTTGTTATGTTCGAAGCACGGGCGTGTTACCAATATTGACATTTGTATTGCCTCTAATCTTTCTCAGGTACAAATTGCACTCAGCTAATAGAATTGTCTCAACATTTCTAGTTTTTGTCGTTTAGCCGATTAAATTAGGGATATTTTTATTGCATATCAAATAAATAATCGCCTATCAATACATACTCATTATTTATATTCTTTTTTACATCAAATAACTTACTTCACTACTTTTTACCTTTTTGAATCCACCCACTAAATAAAATTATATTATACTACCTACCAATTTCTTATTATCATAGATCGTAACAGACGACAGTATGTGGCGCTACCTGCAGAAGCTAAAAATGTGCCTATTGGGCAAAAAAGGAAGCGTGGACGCCCCGCGAAAGCAAGACCCGCTTTAATAATTCAATAAATTACAATTTTGTATCTAATTTTATATTTTTTTTGCTGATCTCATTATGTGATAATTAATAAATAATAAGATGACTGTGACTAATAAAATGTTGTTTGATTTAGAAAAACTGCTGTAAATATTATAAAAATAGAAGCTATATTTAAAAAGAGTTAACATGTATAATGTGCATTAAGATTATTAGTTGTGCATTGATAAAAAAGCTTTTGCTTTAGGAAAAATTGCTGTGCCCTGTGAAAATAAATTGTAGTGTGTTTAGTGATATTTTGAGTTGAATATTTTGTTGTGCAATCAGTAATTTTGATGGGAATTCGGTATTTAATTGCATAGAAAAAGGATATTTTATGATTTGCGTAAATACTACCCATTAAATTACATGAAATAGGTGGCCTAAAAATACTAAAAATGCAAAAGATTTCAGTAAAAGCAGCCCTCTTATACATTTCCCACTGCTGGGCTCGGGCTTCTTCTCATAATAAGAAGGGTTCAGCCATAGTCCACCACAAGCGCGGATTGGTAGACTTCACACACCTACGACCACTTTACACTTATCTTCAATAAGACAAATCTTAACGATTTATTGACAGAGGTGTGTGCCGTGGGTTCAAACCCGAGACCTTTGACTTTGCAGTCCTACGGCCTCCTATTCGACTACTGCTGCTAATTATAACCATAAAGTATTATTGTGTCTGCCTACCAACTGTGTAAGAACGCGATCCACGAACGAATGGAAAAGCAAAGAATATAAATATTATTATTTTATAGTTCTTAAACTGAACTGCATTTTCGTTTGTTTTGTAATTAGAAAAGGTTTTTTTCCACGGTTTACAAAGTTTGGTCAATGCTCCACCCGCGTATATTAAGTTTATACCCCAAGCATCCGGCTATACTGGACGGAACGGATTTTTTTGTACGAAGCTTTAAGCCTAACTATGAAAGATGAATGAAAATCCATCAATAGCAACCGTTTTTGGCCGACCATTCAGTTTTTGCGATACAAAAAGCTGAAACACCGTAAAAACTTGAAAAAATATTGCCGTTGCACGGTTAACAGAGGCGTACGTAAATGAGTCAAGTTGATTTTGATAAAAATCTTTCAGAATTAAAACTACAACATGCTAGGTGAGAGAGTCACCTTGAGTCACAACTTGACAAGTCACAAGTCGTCCGCAGTCTTAGCTGACCCCCTCCTCCCCTCTGTCTAATAGTCGCTATATTGCTCTATACACATAAATGTATTAAAGAGATCTATTGCTGTATAGCAGTTTCAAATCTTTGACGTACAATTTTGTCGTTATTGAGAGAACCATGTAAATGTCACGGGCCTACTATGACCGCGTCTAGTCTAGTGCATAGTGATAATTTAAAATATTGAAAATTTGTACTAAGAAACAGTTGAAAAAGATATGGGACCGGCAGGATTTGAACCTGCGACCTTACTGCACACCGGGCAGCCGCTCTTAGCCATCCAGCTACGGTCGCCTCTTACCGGCACCCTAAATTTCTCAACTGTATGATACGTCATTTCGTGACGTCACGTTCATCCATTTGTTCCTATCTTAAGTAGGAGACAAACCAACATGGTGAAGTTACATTCAGCACAAATGTTGTAACGAATAAACGTATCCCATATCTTTTTCAACTGTTTCTTAGTATAATTTGCTAAGCATAGCTAAATGCTATAAAAATAATCAAAATTGAAAATTTGTTTTTTATTTTTTTTTTACTTTTCTATTTTTCCACCAATTATCTGATCTGTCAGCTTCAAAAATCTTCACTTTTTAACAAATTAACTCGAAAACATGTAGTCTTAAAAATAAAATATAACTGAACAATATTTTTCAGTTGTACCTAAAATATTCACGAAAATGACTTAGCAAATTGTTCGGTTAATGGCAACGGTGATTTATATTTTCTTCGGCGTTTTTTATCTTCAACATTATAAAGAAATATTATACTCTGCTCTCTCATAATGCACGATACTTGATAAATTCTTGACATTTTGAAATTCTTTAAATAAATTTAAAAAAAAAAAAAATCAAGCTATTTTCACCAATAGATAGTGCGATTCACGAGAAAGGCTTTTATCGAAGTATAATTTAATTCAATTCATTTATTTATTTCAGACATAGTCCATATACAATTACAATCAGATTAAAACAAAAACACCTTAAAATAGTCATAAAATAATAATAATAATACAGTTAAAATTGAAAATTAATTAGCAAGATTAGATTAAATTAAATTAGTAAAATAGAATTTCAATTGTACGTAATAATATTAAAATTATCAATAAATAAAAATAAAAATAAGACACACACGCAACGTTAAAAAATGCGAGTATAGGTGCCACAATGAAGATGCATCCACCTTCGCACAAGGGGTAGGTCCCACCGCTCAGCCCATACCCTCAAGAGACTGTTTGAGGTACTTCGTAGGCGACTTAATAGTGAAGCGCTTCGCTTCCTCATGATGGCGAAAAAGTCATCCGTCCGCGCCTCATAATACATACACATTATTATTATAGAATTACATGGTACCCGAAGCAAACCACGGGCGAGTCGCTAGTTAATAAAATATTATGTTTTTGTAAGTCATCTTGTTGTGACAGGTCTAGTTATTAAGAACCACGGATTTTCTCAGGATTAATAATATTTACACATAAAAGTGTCCTGATTTTGTTGCAATTTCTTTGAAGGAGCAATTTTTTGTTTCATTTCTAATTTATCTTTTTTTTATATTGAAATAAACGCTCAGATAAAATCAAAAAAGCAAATTGAATAACAATCTTCTACTACAAAATCGCACAAAACGAATACATCTCTGTAATAGAATAAATAAAATAAAAAGTAGTATTCCTTTCTACCCCCTACGAACAATCCATTCGCGTAGAATAAAAAAGCTGATTGTATCCCTTCCGCTCCGGAAACTTGCTTTGTGTAAGCCACTTCATCGCACTTTTTATCCAAGCACCTACTGGATAAAAAATGTGATGAAATAAATTTAAAAATCTTTTTTATTACAAGCAAAGCGTTATTTAGATCTTTGAGCTTTGTGATTTTATGAACGTTTGCTTAACATTGTATGTCAGTGAGAATAATACGGTCGTTGTTCTTTTTATTTTCGCGGTGTTATCCAGTTTAATGGCAGAATTTGTATTATTAATGGTTTTACATTTGCCACAGCATTTTTGCAGATGATTTTTGCAGTGTTTGTTTGGGTGGCTACAAGTGCTGCTTAGATTTCTCTTTGTGGATGATTATGCAAGCTTTCTTCTTGCAAGCTCTTCACTTTCTGCAACATTTGTCGCAGATGAAAAGCAAATCCTCCACGTATAAAGCAGCATTGGCCTTTTCTGCTTTAAATTGTCAAGGCATCTTCTGTTAATATTAATGCATACGTAAGCAAATTGAATGTGAAATTAATCAAATTGTGGTATAAATTTTAGTAAATAAATAAACAAACTTTCATGTCTCAGATTTAAGCCGTCTTAGTATGGTAATACGACCAATATACCAAAGCAAGATCATGGGATTGTAGGTCGCTGTTTCAGATTTGTGGTAAAGATTTGGTTACGGTCATAGATGCTCTATGGTTACGGTATACCGCTTCAAACGGGTTGTATATTATTAATGCAATACCATTATTGCTTTATTATTAAAATACCTAGTTGCAAATGTATCTTATTAGCGCATAAAAAAATAAAAATATGCACTAGTACTTGATTGTTTTTTATTATATATCTACGTACCTATATCCTTAGTAGTCGTATGCTGATATTTAGCTCAATTCGTTTGACTAGAAGATAACCCCAACGTCAATGGGAAAAGGTTCGTAGAATGATGATGCTGTATCGTAGTGTATTGTTAATACTTGACTTGATTGACATTATAAAGACTTGAAGTCTGTAGATAATAGAATCTCATGTTCTAAATCTGTATTTTTTTACAGTTCGTTTCCGTCTACGTGTGGAACTCACGATTGTGAACGCGCCGCTTAAACGAATGATATTAAGTTATATTAAGCGCAAACTTCAAAGCATATGGGCAAAAAAACTACATAAAAATGTTACAAAGGAACGAAGCAAGCTTAATAAAAGCATGTAGAATATTTAGGTACACCTCCTAATCCGATATCCTTTACGACTTTTTAAATATAACGAGCTCTGGCACGGTTAACTGTTACTTATCTTTATGTAAAAGGTCAAATATTGCTAAATATCATGTATTGAGTGTCCTATTGTATTTATCTTTACTATGTAGTCAAAGTAAACATATCCATTTTTTTTTTTAGAAGTGCGCCGATTTTTGACAATAATTCAATATTTTTCTTATTTTTTTTTACGATTGAAAGTAAAAATGAGACTTCTTTAACGAATTCTCCTAATTTCTATATAGAGAATTTTGCATTCCTATAAATTAATTCTCATTCAACCCGAGACCTTGCACTCGATAAGCAACATCCGAATCTTACCCGAATTATTCATGAAGTCCATACAAAGACGAAACTGAAGTACCTGAGGGATGATACTTCGTATAATCTAAAATTGGACGTCTGTTTAAGTAAAAAACATTTAAAATGCTGTTTTTAAGAGATTTACAAGATTTGTTACAAAAGTTCTGCAGATTCCTCATTATAAATGAGTAACTACATAATCTTTGAGGTTTATCGTCTATTTTGTTAAATGGATTAATCCATTATACACGAATCAAAGGAAAATAAAGTGTATTAGTTGCCTGTAATGTTTATCTAACAATTATATTATTGTATCTATTTATAAAGTTAGTACATACAGCAACAAAAGTAGATAAACACTTTAACAACTCAAACTTTTATACAACTCATATTATCGTTTACTTTTAGTTCTGATTCATCCAATCATGAAATAATTAAGATTTTCAGAATTAAGTGACTTTTATGTGTAGTTACTTCTGTTGCTGACTGTTCATTATTTTATTATCAAGAGACTGTAATGATCCCCTCAAGTTGAACGATAAGCTAGTGTTTCTAACAGTTTTACGACTTAAGTAATAGGTATGATTACGAGAACTGATTCAGTGCTCACTAATTTCACCAAAGTGCCTAAAGGTTTATATAGTCAAGCATAATTTCAGTGATTCCTCTTACCCTTATCAAAGATATTGACATAATTAGTTTCAATTAAAGCGTTGGTAATCGTCTGAAGGATTTATCCGTAGGCGTAACCAAAGTTATATATATATATATAACAAGCATTTGTTCGCGACTTCGTCCGCATGGAATTCGTTATATGAAGTAGTATCTGCTTTTGCGCTTTAACCCACGTTAAAACTTATAGCATTGCTCCCATGGAGTTTAGCGTAAAGCGTAAAGCGCTAACAAACAAATAAACTAAACTAAACTTTCATCTGCGTGATAGGTATATCAATATAAATAAATCTATGTTACGCGCCTTATAGTCAGTTACTTGCAACTAAAATTTTATCAAAATCAGACCAGCCGTTTAGTAGATAGACAGACAGACAGAGAAACTAAAATTTAAAAACTGTATTTTAGGCAACAAACAGTGTTTTTTTGGCATTTATAACAGACGCTACAATTTTATTTATTGGTTGTTTATTTATGATTGATGATGTGTCACCGCAGTTCTCCTATTATTGATTTCTAATATAATAAGGGCAGAAAAGGATTAGTTGGGTAGATTAAATTTAGGAGTCTACTAATAAGTGCTTATTGTTTAAGTACAATACACTCTTTACAGTAAACTCGTGGGTGCATGAAAGGAGCCTCCACGAGTGACGTACACAACGATTCCCTACGCCCGACGCACCCTGGGCAATTCGCGAGTTCTTCAAAGCGAATTGGCTAATCCTTTCACCACGATGGCAAGTCAAAATAAAATTTTACTCTGCCATTGACACGACGAAGAAGAAGAAGTAAACTCGTATGTTATGAAAGTAATTATACCGTAACGTATTTAGTAGTTGCCAACTTGAATAAAACTTAACATTTACTTGCTTCCGGTTTGCATTTGAATAAGTATTTCTATTTAACAACTAAATAAGGCTTAGTACGAAAAGAACAAAAGTATACAATTTAATCAAGTTTGAATTAGAAATAAAAATAAAAACTTAACAGCAAAAAAAGTAAATGTACACACCTAATCTAAAAGACCACTGTCAGTGGGCAACGTTCACAAAATGCTGGCAGCATTACCACGATGTATGGAAAGCTGAACTTCTGGCCGAAATAAATACCAGCATTCTTTGAACGTGTGGCCTCAAATATTTAATTAAATAAACACTTTAAAAATGTTTTATCTGAATGAATATGCATTTATCTTAAATCCAAATATGACATTATCATTTAAAAATTTAGCCCTGAAATTTGCAACTATCCTCTTTGCTGCGCTCGCTATACATTATTAGGAATCCATAGTAGCTACACGAGAGCTCGGCGAGACTGAATTTGTGGCTCCCGATGGTATCGTTGAGGCCAATGGATTAGCTTATACCAGAGGAATACAGGACTAGAATATTACATTAGCTGCCGCTTCAGCATGTATATATTTTGGTGTAGCATTGTAAAGCAAAAATGTTAAACATTGAGTTTCTCTAACATAAGATGACTTATGATAAAATTTGTACATTTAATTTTATAGTACTGTTGTAAAATATACCAAGATACCAATCTACCAAAATAAAGTAAACGATTGTTTTCGAAAAAGCGCGCCGATGATAAATTTCTATTAATGCTCATCCTCTCATATATGGATACGAAAATGAATTTAAATGGTTATACGTGTTTGGCTTCGTCATAACGTAACACCACGCCTATTATAACCCATAAGGGTGTGACAGAGGTGTACAACACCCACATTGCACCCGTTGTGCTTAGGTTCCATTAGATAGGGGGTTAGCCAATCGCCATCCTCCAGGCACAAATCTAACTCCGTGCTGCTATTGTGAATTGCCTGGCCAAAAGTTAACAAATAACACTTTGCCCGGCCCGGGAATCGAGCTCGAGTCCTCGCGATAAGAGACGCACGGCGCGTCTATTACTTTATAGCTAGTCGTTTTCTAATCAAATTTTTTATTTAATTAATCTTTTAATACACTAGTGTTGATAATATTCTGGCATCTCATTAAATATATACCAACCACTAATGGATATAATGTAACATATGTCACATTTATTCAAGTGCCACTAATTATAGCCAAATAGGTCACGTGTTGATTAAGAAATATGTTATCAGCGCTTAATTTAACAGATCGTTGACGATGAAATTATCTTTCAGGTGGCGGGACCTCTGCTGCATGCTAGCACTTTATGAAGACTAGTTAAGTTAATATTTAAATACACTATAGTAACACTTTTATAGTCTATTCAAAGAGTTGTCAGCGCGTCTAACTGAGGCAACTCGTTCTCGAAATGCTGTTATATATTTCGGCCAGCGACTTAGTATCGCAATACAACGCGGTATTTTGGGTACGAGGCCTTCTGACAGTGACTTATTAAGTTATTAAGTTTAGATTTAGTTATTAGACTATTTTAATTAAAGGTAAATAAAGAAGTTTTTAATACACAACTTTATATTTAATTTTATTCAAAATATCAAATATAATGATGGATGATGATTAAAAAAAATAAAAATATTACGGTAACCTCGAAAATTCTAAAAGTGAAAAAATACCCAGTCTAGAATTTAGAAAGGGTATTTTAGCTTTTGTTTAGTTAATTTTACTAAGACTGGACAGTTATTTATTAATTTCGTATTCAAAAAAAAAAACCTGACTTCAAGTTTCCAAAAAACTATCTTTTTAGTTTCATTAGGAAGTTTGTTTCTTAGCAAAAGCAATAACTTAAAACATGGCTGCGACGTAAAACTTTAGTACGGTTTAAAAAATATTTTTAACACAGTAGAGTATCACAAAACTTGTCTCAAGGAGCTTATACTCGTAGCAGACTTATCAAAGGCTGCTAACATTAAGCAGACGTTCTTTCTAAAGAAAGTTTATTAGAGTACTTAGTGAAAGGAAATGGTAGTGTTGCAAGGTATTAATAACTTTGTCTATTCTTTACTTTTCCGTTCTTTCTGTCGTCAATGAAGTATTTGATTTATTTTATTGTGTTTATGTACCAGGAACTGCAATGAGAGACAGATATCATATTTATCATAACATTTTATTGGCATTCAAACTATACAGTTTTTTTTTAGATTTTGCCATTCAAATGCTAATAAATTTGATCGAATCGAATTGCTGTGCGATTTATCGATTACATTTGTGGATTATAGTATAGTGATAGGTGAGGTTGGATGGTTCAACGGTATGGCAGTGTGCTTACACAATGAGGTATATCGTTTTTCGTCTCACCAGGTAGCGCCACAGTAGAGTAAGGTCTGTCAAAGTTTGGTGACAGACTTGGATTTATCCCAACCATTGAGACAATCATTTTGGAATAAAAATTATTAAGAAGTACGGATTTTTTGTTCTAATTTCAATTGGGGACATTGATACATCCGTCTCTTTTGCTCTTATACGCGCCTTATACACAAGTGCGTTCATCGTCGTAAAAAGTTTTCTTCAAAACGCCCTAAATAACTGTGACTATACTTATAGAAATTCAATGACCGTATAGCCAACCTACAAATAGTGACATTTGATATTCCGGAGAACTCACGCTACACAAGCATCCCTAGTAGCGAATTCATACGCGATAGCCCTAATTGGAAAGACATAAAGCATTACCGTAATACCATAGAACGCGAATGTATCTATGCCCGGACACAACCGGTTTTCTGTAATTCAGCGTTCTTTTTGTGTGGGTCGAACTATAAAGCCGTCTGCAGACGCTTGGCGAACAATGGCCAATAGCGAACACCAAACAACAAACGCCAACATGTGGACGGGTGCTTATTAGTGTATGCCTGATTTTGTTTGTGTTCGCCAGTGTTTGGGATCGGTGCGGTTTTCTTCACAAATCAGAGGATGTTCAGCAAACAGATTGCAATGTCCCCACACGCTTGTGTTTAGCAATTGCTGTCCGCTGTTTGATGTTTGAAACAAACAGCTAACGTCGGGAGTCGGCATAACGCAACTCCCGTGTTTGCTTACGACTTTGATTTACAATGAGTACCTATAATGTAAGTCCCAAAATAGTAAGGAAAATAAATCATCTCAATTTCATCAATATATTATTATATTTTAAACAAACCATAGATAAATCGAAATTGTTAAGCAATATAAATATTCTGCGCAATTTCAGCTTGTTCTCGTTAACAGCTTTATGAAATTATGTGCTAGTTATTTGTTAACGTATACTGAATTTTGTTAGCATATTGTTAATATTTTAATGTGTGTTTAGGATAGATACATTTTGAAGAGTGTGTCTGTTGGAGAAACA
The DNA here is from genome assembly GCA_905147285.1 of Hypena proboscidalis. NCBI lineage: Eukaryota > Metazoa > Arthropoda > Insecta > Lepidoptera > Erebidae > Hypena > Hypena proboscidalis. The sequence goes on from LR990140.1 coordinate 14,681,942, forward strand.
AAACGCGTATAGGTGCCGCGATCTCTGCGCAATCCCATTGGCCGATTTGAGTGTCGCGTCATGTGACGAGCGCCAATCCGCAGCGGCCGCGTGTGTAACAAACTAGCTCTTCGCAACCATCTTGTAATCGTTAAAAGTCTTGTATCGAAAGTATTGGAAATATTACTGCACTGTCGCATCATCATACCATCTTTTCTTTAACCAGCACTACCAAAAATCTTATACATATCTGGGAATAAACGGTACAGTGTCTGTAGATCTTTCATAAATTTGATACATTAAGCCTCAAGTTCAGAGGTGTTAGATTAAACTAATTTGCAGGATAACAATAATGAAAGTGACAGTATACAATAATGAAAGTGACAGCTGTGTCAAGCGTAACTTGTATATTTTATGGGGTTATATTAAAATATATTTTTAACATCAAAGTACTGCTAAAATATGTACATACTTACTCTTGAGACACCTAAAGTAATAATTAAGTATCCTACCCCGTATTAGGTATACGACACGCGAGTTTTTGCTCATACCATGATCCGCAAATAGTACATCATTATAAAATGCCATCGCTAAAGTTTACCTGGTACCCTCTTCTGACATTTCAAAGTTGTGACGTGTGCTGAGTGTTCGTTACGAAGTCCGGGCACCTCAAGTGAAGTTAACAAGTCCCGCTGCCTGCATTTTAAGTGAGGCTCGCCCTGATTAGTAATTGACATTTTCATTTTCTTAAATAATACTTTAGGAAAGTTATAAAAGTCGACATTTTGACTTTATTATGTCATGTCAACCGACTGATCTAAGACTATTAACTACAGATTTGCAGATTTTTTAATTGCTTGAAGCAATTTGCTGAAGGATAGTTCTCAACGTTTTCTCCATATGTGATGATTCTTCTACTTTAAACCATCTGAACAATACTGTGATATTACAGCCAGCACCAGCAATATATAAATATCAGTCAGAAGCAACACCAATCGATACTCCATCAACTGCACTACGTTTTTTGCTGACGAGTAGGCTGCAATCGGCGGAATTAATCTTGCCTGAGTGTCCGAAATGATAGCAAAAAAAGTAACGGGCACCTGAAGTGAATATTTTTTTTACACTTAATACCGTTTTTACTCTAACAACATAGTGAAGCTGTAATCAATAACTCTTTAAAATTTATATAAATAGTTGTTGTCTTAAATTAACAGAGATTATACCTAAAAAAAGTTCAAGTTTTGATCCTCAGACGTTTTGGTATGCCACCAAAATTAAACTCAAACAGAGATTATTTTTTTAGGTATTTTCTTTGTTTATATAAACAACTTGTACTAGTAGGTTCTTGTAAGATACACGTCTGTGAGTTCAAAAATAATTTGTTTTAAATCGTTAATTTCAATTGAAATAATTCACAGATGTTTAAATTGTTTACACAGACTTTTAATTGTCATCCTTATTTTTGGTTGTTAAAGCTTAAATCTTAAAGATTCGCTGTAGAATGAAATTCTTGACAGGTTAAGAAATTTGAAGAGCTCAAACAATTTGCTCAGAATATTAAATACCTATTTCTTAAATTACTGAAGCGGCGACAAATATTCCGTCTGCTGAGATAACTTTTCTTACATAATACTTAATTGTCTCGAGCTGAAGATTAAAGTAAATGAAAATGAGTAATAAAAATCTTTATACAATGAATTTGACAAAAGATTTCAATGTGGTCACAGTTTGAGCTTCTGTTTACTAATTGATAATATGATGAATGTTGTTGCTCTGACACTACTGAAATACAGGTTTGTGGTGTTTATTCGTTTATGACAATACATTTATAATCAAGACTAAAGATCGCTCCAGTTAATGACATTTATGTTTGGTCATCAGCATAAATGACAATAATCGGCAAGATGAGTTGTCCACACTTTTTCTTTGAGTTCAACGATTTAATACACCAAAATTTATTTTATTTATATTTACTAGTGGTATAAAGTTATGCATCCGTTAAATAATATTGTTATCCATTATTTTTAACACAATGTATGTTAAATCGTTAAAAATTATAAACTTTAATTTATAAAAATATAAACATATTCAAAAGTATTTAAACAAATAATAAAGATAATATTAAATATTTATAATAAATTATTAAAGAAAATACTTTTAGAGATGGTTTCTAGACGCAAAGGGGTACGGATAATTTTGCGCGAGACGTAGATTCGGCCCCATGTTTGCCGAAAACTTAAAAAACTAACAATCAACACTAAAGCGTCTTTAAAACCTTAGGGTAGGCAGCGCCAAAGGCACTGATTTTTTTTTAAACTAAGAAGTTGCACCAAAGCGTCTTTGCCGCTAAGAGTCAAGTTATTTGACCATTTTCTTTAAATTATAAATCATTTCTTTAAATTGTAAACAGGAAAACGCCAAAGTGAAACATTTTCTATAAAATCTAAAAAGCCCGCGGGCCGCACCTTATATAAATATATACCATTTATTACCGGTATAAACCATTGTCTTCGTATAAAACTTAATAATACCGGAGAATCATGAAGACACATAAGTTTCGAGTTCAGCTACAAACCGTAACTAACATTAAGTTATTGAGCTCCGGGATCATAACTTTGCATAAAATAGTGCCGGGATGCTGCAAGAATTTCAATGTATAAGCACTTTTTTTTTTTTTCAATACTTTATTGCGTTCCACAAAGTATTCTTAGGTGGTAAGATTTAACATAAATATGTAGGGCATAGCAAAAACAGGAGAGATGATGATATTTTTATTATTGTAAAATTTGAATAGCCATTTAACATTATTATGATTACTTGTCACGTTTATCATTTAATCATTCAAATATTAGTAGAGTAGTAGCATTTTTCTACTAAAAAATCTTTTAATTTAATTATAAATGCAGATGCCATTTCTTGTTATTTTATTTCTTCCGGAAGGAAGATGAATACATATTTTGATTGACATGATCTGTTCGTCCCTTTTTAATAAAATTCCGGATATTTTCGTGTAAATCTACATATTGCCAATATAACATGCAAGGAATCTTAGTTTTCAGTTACATTTGAAAATAAGTTTTACAAAAAAAGACAATGTATAAAGTCTGCTTTAAGTCCTCGCAAATATAATGGAAAATTTTCGAGTCTCGTATGTTATGCTATATCCAAGTGTAATCCGTAATTTTAATACGAAACAAGAATTTCTGCTCTGCGGATGCTGCACTGTTTTATTTTTTGGTTTAAATTGCATCAACGTGCTGATCCGTATGTCCGGGGAAAAAAATTGAATTTTTTTAATCAAGTAAAGTTTTTTCAATTTACTACACAAAGATTTTTATGTTCCAAAGGATCACTATTAACATACTTGTCTTTAGAAGCTGGTCATTAGACATATTAATACGTAAAGTAAAAAAAAGCATTTTGAATGTTTTCATGGATACATTTTTAACCTTATATTCACAAGGCTTTGGCATTTATTCAACCATTTCTTATCTATCAAAACAATAAGATGTAACACTCACAATTTACTACAAGGGTTAGAGCTTATGGTGTCCGGAAACTGACAAAACCGCAGATAGTTGTACTAATCTTAAACTGCGCGGGTATAAACTTTAGGGCAATATATATTATATTTTAGACCTTCCGCCTTACACTGCGGTTATACGACAAGTTAGTTGTACAGACTATGAACCTTGCTAACTTTGAATTGAAGATTAAATGATTAAGTATAAAATTCAATATACATTGTGTTTCTTGCCAGTTCTTTTCAACTGAGCCTTGACACGGAACTGGCACTAAGATTCACTTACATCGTCCTCGCATGAGCTGGTGTCCTGCCGACTGCCTCTGACCACCGCGATGTGTGTCGGCCTTTAGCCACGCGTCGCGGCACCGAACTTATGTGTGGCATTTTTTTTCATTTCATTATAAAAATCATTGTTTGATATTGATTTTTCAAAGAATCATGTTAGTCTTAAAAAATAATATTTAGTCATAACATAAATATTTTTCATATTATTGAGCTTCAAACTAACAAAACTATGGTCATCCTTAACGGTTTTACCCTAAATAATTTTTGACTTTGACTTTAATACTGTTTAGTATAAGAGAGGCATCGTAAATTGAGAACTATTTCGATGCCATTATTAATTATTGATTAATTTTTATGTAATTTGGTGAATCTGAAAGTAGATTATCGGATATTTGATCAAAACTACCAACTACGCAGGTGGAATCGCGAGCTATTTTTTTTTTTATTTATTTAAGTACATATTAATTTAACAGAATTGAATAATATTTAAAAATATAAAATGGCTCAGTCTATAACTTTTGATAGGCACAGGTGAACTGAACTAATATGGATTCTCTCTTCACGCTTGAAAAAAGTGAACCCAATAAAACGGATTTAAAACGCGGAATTCAAACATGAAAAATCAATTCCCATTGTCGTGATTTTTTGACAAAAAAATGAACCAAGAGATTTCAATAGCGAACGGGGGCAATCCGCGACCCAAACTTTATTGTAACACGAACGGTAAATGGAGCAAATTTTATAGTTTTATTTTATTCCGTGTAATATTGACAGCCTTCGTTATTTTAAGGTCTAATTTGATAAAAAAGAAGCCCTTTTTACAGAGTAATTATAAATACTTATAATTCACAAACAGTTTACTAAGTAAGAATTTTATAAATTCTTTATTGACATAAAACGAATAAAATTAAGAATAACATTGTTATGCTAATTACAATAACTGAATGTTGTATGTTTCCACCAGGCTCAATCGCCTCTAAAAAACTTAGTTTATAAATATTTATACAATAAGATAGACAAAATGTCGGTAGTAGTGTAAATTATAGTTACTGTGCACCACAACTAATAACATGTATAACGACTTTTCGAAATTCAACTTTGATTTTTCTCCTGATTGTCTGTGGGAAATTACCAATACATCAGTGTACAGTGACACCTGCAATGACCTTTTGTGAATAATATGGTAATTATACCGTTGTTATAAGTTCACTGCTATCGTCTTTTGTTTGATAGAAATATACAAAAGTAGGCGACGGTGTAGGTGTTTTTGTTTCTACCAATTGCGTGACATTTTCATTTAGTTGTCTTTGGGTATTGTCACTATTCATTGCTATTTAGTTCATTGTTTTCTATATTTAAATACATTGTGTTTAATGCTTTTATAATAGCAGCCCTGTATCTACTACATGTTCCTGCTGGGAGAGAGAAAGGGTAAGGCCCACCACGCTGGCCAAGATCCTGGTGGCTTACCCCCTGTGCCAGGGGACCTAAACATAGCAGGCATGATGTTATGTTATGTTATACAGTGATGGTTTATTATTTCGTCATTAAGTACAGTAGCCATTAAATACATTGTATATGAAAAATTCATCAATATTTCAATAAACTCCCTCGGTATATGAAACGGTAATATTCTACGATGAAAAATGGTTGAGTAAATATAATAATACTAGATAGGCTACATCGATAAAATGTAGCCTATAATGTTAATCCAGGCTATAAGCTATTTGTGTGCAAAGTTTCATCGAAATTGACTTGGTAGTTTTTGCGTGAAAGATCAACAAACATCCATACATCCATGCATCCATACTCTCAAACTTTTAATATTAGTATGTCATTTTTTTTTTGCTTGTACAAATACTTTTTAATTAATTTAGATAAACATATAACTAAAAATAATAATGACTTATAATTACACTATATATTTTAACATACACAATTAATAAATAAAATAAAAAAGGATTAAATTAGTAAGATATAATGATTATGAGTAAAGTAAAAAGAATATTAATAACTTAGTTATCTTAATAGCAGTTTTTTAATTTAGTATTTAATTAAAATCATAAATCGTTGAAAGGATGCAAGTTTTGTGAGGTAATATTCTCATAGTATCTTTTTTTTAGTCATTGGAACTAACAAATCAAGTATGAAAACTGAAAAACTTGCATCGTGTAAATGAGCCTTATTTACCTCTTTGCTACTAAAACGTAATTCCGAATTAGAAATTTTGATATAGCAAACTGTCAAAACTGACAAGCATTTGATTGGCAATGACACGTCATAGTACGGCCCAGATTCTTCAAGCAAAAGTACCAATAGGACATTAACTTTAAAATTAGAACAATGCTCATTTTGTTGAATTTGATGTGGAGGGGCTCTTGGTCTATTTATTGACTTTAACTGCGAAAACTAAAACATTTGTACTCGTAAGATTAAGTTTAATTAAATGCCCGTGTAATAAGCTTAAGGATTCAAACATAAACCTGAAAGTTAGATTGCTTTAACATTAGGCTGACTTATCATTCATCATTTTCAGCCACTTTAAAATGACACCGTAATAAGGGCATTAAAATTTTAAGTACCAGCTTCTACCTTGAATATTCTTGAAGTTAGAAGCAGGTTTCTGAAATCTCGCAAATTTGAGGCAGAGCAGACTTGAATTCGTAAACTGAACAAGATTGAGTTGTATGAATTTACAAACAAGCAGAGTTATCTTTGTAACTCGAGTTTATGCATAATTCTTCACACAAAATATTTTGTCTGAATTGTTTTCGTACCCTATATAGGTCGATTAAAAATGTGTTTTAAACAAAATTTATTTTCTTTTCCTATTGTTATTGATACTATTTAGAAACAGTTAAAGGGATTTATTAATTTGACTGATTCTCCTATCGGTTTGTCTTTGATCTTCATTTTATAATTGTACATCATGATCCGTCCGATTTTTTTTTACGAATAGTTCAAATGATTGCTATTGATAACAGATAACTTATTTCATACAAATAAATAAACAACACAGTCAAAGGAGAGTTAAATATTTAAATAATGTAATCTAGAGGCCAATCTTGTTTGGGTTCAGTCAACTTATGCGGGCCATTAAAAGTTTTAAGTATCTTTGCACTAGGCATTCAACCACTGAACTAAATTTCTATGTATATTTTCTAACCTTTAAATATTGTAAACACAATGTGAAAAATATTTTTTACATACTCCGTTGGTAATTTTTACTGGTTGTCAATTCTAACTTCCAATTCATAATATTACGATCTTCGGTCATATTCCGAAATAAAGATGCAAACCGCCAATTTCGGTAGTCCTATGGGAAATTATAGATACCTTCGACCGTCCTTGCAATATCTTCACTCTTTATTGACTTAATTTTGTAATAATTTTTAGTAAAAGTATTTTATTATAATGAAATTGACTCTTAACGCAATGTTCATTTGGTTGATTATATGTATAAATTTAATCATAATATTTCAAAACATATTCAGGCATTGCATAGGTATTTTAAAAACATATTTTCCTCCTTTCTAACGCTCTACCAGGTAAGAAGAGCTCTACCAGATTCGTATTTGGTTTTACGACCGTAAAAAAAATAGCCCTACCTTACTGGCTATGTTTTTTTAACCAGCACCAAATTCATTAGTCAATGCTTAGCGACAACTTGACGATATGGGGCACCGGGCTCTTGACAGCGAATTTATTGTTGCCTACACACACACTCACGATATACATTATATGCATTCTGTCACGCCATTATTAACCTTCCTGCACTTAAAATAAAGACGAAAATAGTAGAGGAAAATATGTGGTATATGCAATTTTTCACTCTTACGCCCTGGTATTTACAGTCGGCAAAACACAGTAATTTGCCCGAATTCCTTGAAGCGAAACTGTAAACAAATGTCTAGTAAAACTGTACTGAAATTTTATTTTCTGTACTCTAAATTGCTTACATAGTTAAGTTAAAAGTACGAAGTTATTTTAACAGTTATTTCTATACGAGGGTTCTTTTACGTTAAAAGTTTGGTTGTTACAGGTTTATGTTCATTTTATATTTTGCACGATCCGTCTAAAATTATGACATACCTGAATTTTACCCGCAGTTTGGTTTGGTTACCTGGTACTTCGGTAAACATAGCCTACATGTTACACACAGGCTACAAAGTTCACGGTGTGCAACATTACATCAAACCCAACCAGTTGATTTTGCGTTTATAATAAAACCTGCCTTGATGGTCCAGTCTAAATTAAAAGAAGCAGGATTGAGCTGGAATTGTGCCCGGTGGATGGCGATAGATTCACCCCCTATCCCATTGGACCTAAACATAACAAGTGAGGTTTGTGACCGGCTAGATTTGAACCTGCGACCTTTCTGCACACCGGGCAGCCGCTTTAGCCATCCAGCTAAGGTCGCCTCTTACCAGAACCCAATATATAATTTGCTAAGCATAGCTTAATGCTATAAAAATAATATTTTTAAAAGCTTACTAGCAATTTGCAAATACTAATTAATAGTATTCTTGTTAACCCCCTCCAACTAAGCTTAATTCGCTTGTGTTAGGAGGAAGTTTACGTCCGTGGTGTAATGGCCAGAATTCGAACCCACGACCTCTCGATCGTAAGACCGATGCCTTATCCATTGCGCCACGGCCGCTTTATTTATTAGAAGTGAGGTATGTTTTTACTAAATCCTGAATGTTTTATTGTGCATGATGTGTTTGCTGATTGATATTGTGCAATCATACCTGCATGTATTACTTGTAAAAAATGTTATGATTATGATAATGAACCTATTAAAAAATAAATAGTTAAAAGTGAAGTGTGGATGCTGTACACCTCTGCCACTCCCTTCCGAGTAATATAGGCGTGATGTAATGTTATTTATAATATTAGTAAGATTTACAAATATATCCAACAATATCTTGACAAATCCAAGACGAACTTGAAGCATAAAGCGATTTAATTGTAGCACGTATCGTATGACTGTAACAGTCCAAACATCTTTAGTGAGCATCCCCGAGGCATTTCGTCAAGCAATTATAAGGCTACGTTGGCTCAAAGGCAACATGATTCACTCTTAGTTCAAACAATTTGATGAATTTGAACACGATTCCTCAATTCATTTGCTAAATTGAGTCAACCGTGTGTATTGTATAGACTAATTTTGAAATTCAACAGGATCATTGATATTTTAGTATAATTAGAAAATGCAATAAATTATACGCAAAAACATGTTTATACAGTTCAATAATATCATTATAATAGTTGCTGTTGAGTCAAGCAATATTATTTAAATGATTAACGTCACACTGTCTTACTCACGATCAGGGCGCACCAGAATATCAACGCTGCGGTGCTAATGTGCTGCAGTATTATGCTGATGTGCGTACCTTTTCTGGCACATCGGTATGTTCATATACTTATTTTAAAAAGAAATAAGAAGTTTTTAAACTAGTTCATATAATTTTAAGAATTGCCGGCATAAATGTATCTTATTCTTATTATTAAAAAGGATACAAAATATAAATACTAAATAATTGTTGTTGTGAAAAAAATCAAGTAGTACTAAAACAACTATTTCACAAGACTGAATAAAGTAATTGCAATAAGTACTTTGCAATTTCAATATTAATTGAAATGTTCACGAATCCGTTTCAAATATATTTTAATTTTCGTATCATCAAAATAAATTGAATTCTATTTGTGTGTTCATTTCAAATACATTTTTAATTAAATTTAAACGTAAACGCAATCAATATAAAAAAAAATGTTAAAAGCTTAAAATTATGCCGGTTATTTTAATTTTTTAAAACTAAATTAAAATAACTGCAAATGAATTACGATTTTATGTTACACTAATATTGAATACCCGTGTTAATTCAATATAATTACAGTTATTTGTTAATGAATGACAATAATGTTTTCTTTAACATTTATGTCATGTAAATATAAAAAAGATAAACATGGCCGCTTGAATAAATAAAACTAACGAGTAAATTCCTCTTATGTGTCGTAAGGGACTACTAACAGCATGAAGAGGTGACGTCATACACTCGTAAAAATTTATTGCTGGACATGGTCAGGTAATGAACTTTATCGTAATAACCATTGGAGCGTAAGCACATAGGTACTTTTTGATACCTCAAAATAACAGTACATTACGATCATGTCATTTAGGACAGTAATTTTAGACTAGAATGTAAATAAAAAAAACCAATTTATAGTAATTAAATTTGTATCTACCCATATTCGATGTTCTTTTTGATTATGTGTTCATATGCACGTTGATCTATGATGACGACCGGATGGCGGAGTGGGTAGTGTACCTGCATGCGACGCCGAGGTCGTGGGTTCGATTTCCACTTAAGACAAATCTTTGTGTGCATGAATATGGGGGTTTGTCTTAGTCTGGGTGTTTCTATGTATAATAAGTATGTATTTACAAAAGAAAAGTATATATGTATTAGAATCAGTTATTCTAGTACCCATAGTACAAGCTCTGCTTAGTTAGGGACTAGATGGCGTTGTTTGTGAGTTGTGAAATATTGATTTATTTATTTATCTACTATGTTATTTATCTGGCAGGGGCTAAATGTGCATTGCCTCTTGTCATTGACCTCTTGACGTACATTTTCTGTTTCATTTTCCTGTAAACCGTTTTAATTTCTCTAATTGTAACATAATGTGTGGTGAATCTATGGTTTAAATTACTTTAAATGATGAATTGTAAATAATTTAATGGGCCTGGTGCTATAATTTAAGCTATTTATATCGTCGTTGCGTGTGCAAAAATCGCTATGTGTTTTTGACCTATTTTTCAGGAGCAAGTAAAAACCGATTTATTCCAAATATATCTGAGGTAGAGAAAAATACAATTCTATGGTAATATAATGATAAAATTTACGTAGTATTAAACTGTTTTTGAAACCATAACGTAAAGCCCTAATTTACTAAAAAATAAATTGTATGGATTTGGCACATAGCGGAAATTATCTGGGTTCAAAATATTCGCCAAGTGTTATAGAGCACATAGATGGGACGATGTAGTCAAAACTCGTGTTTTTAATTACACATAGCTATATAATAAAACAGCAATTTGAAATAAAAATCTAATTTTAATCATCAAACTTGCAAACATAAAGGCTTTTCTTAGCTAATTATTTATAGGTATTATATAATATAATTAAAAAGTTCGACAAATAAATCAACTAAAGAAAAATTTACATTAATTTTTTATGAAAAATGTAGGTATACAAGACAAAAAAAATTAAAAATTTAAATTGTCGTAAAATAAGTGATAATCACGGTGCATGTACTGTTTTAGGCTTTGTAAATGGTTAAATTTTGTTGTATCAATTTTCAATGGACAATTGTATAAATTGGTAGGTTCTCTTATACCAGTCATGTTTATTCTTCTTTGTGGTAAAGTATCCCAGTCATCAGAATGACGTAATTTGTATTTTAATTCGCCATTAACGTATAGAAGTCCTCTTATATCGGTCACTGTAGCATCGCCAGTTTTTCGCCCCGGTCTTATACTAGAGTAATTGCCAGGCACCATCTCGTAATTTTTGAAAAAGGTGTAATCTAAATAATTAACAATGTAAGGCTGAGATGGCCGTGTTTGTCTCATTCGAGACACATAATCAGATGGCGAAAATATTGGAGGTTTAAATTTCTTCTCAAGTGTAGAATGGACACTGTCTACCTCCATCATGGTGTGTCCCTTTTCAAGAATAATTTGTTCGATTACAATGCCTTTCTTTGCACTAACATTAGCCAATGCGCTGGCTAGTATTTTGTTCTTATTCTGATAGGCACAACCATCTGATATCATAACTACTTTTTGTTTACCATTACAATATTTTTCAACAAAATCCACAATACAACTGGTTACATTATTAGCAGTAACTCCGCCATCGCCTTCATGCCAAATATATAAATAAACATCTTTTGTATTTTTAACATAAATAGTGTAATTATGTAGTGCCAATTTCATTTTGTAATATTGTTCTGAAACTAGAAGCTTAGGACACAGTAACACGCTTTGCATATCCATTGACACTACAAGTACATCATCAGACATTTCTTCAATAGCTCTTGCTTTTGCTGTTCTTGCTTCATCTTTTTTAATTATATGTAGCTGATACATGTCATCTGAAATATTTCCTTGCTTGTGGCTAACACAAACATCACACTGGTCTTTCCTTGGTTTATATATCGATATCTTATGCCCACTTAGTATCTCTTGAAACCTCTTTCTCTTTACTGCATACTTATTATTTGATAGGCACCAAGCAGAGTATACAGAATGCATGTGGCTGAAAGACTCAAACGATTCTTCTACATATACCCTGGAAGTATTTGCTCGGCAATAATGGCTTGGTACTTTTGGTACACATTCTAGCCACTCATTCACAGAATCAGACTTAAGAGTATTTGTGTCAGGGTGATTACGAACTCTATCAATTCTTCTTTTTTTACCTTCACCACTCTCTGTTATAGTAGCGTTAGATCGAATCCATAATTGTAATGTATCTTTTTTTAAATCAAACGTAGCAAGAAAAAAATCTCTACAAACACGCACTTTCTCGCCATTCATGGTGGGCAAATAACAATCAAATCCAAAAGCCTTTTTTTGTACATTTACGCCTGATTTTCTACGTCGCAATACGTTTCGAACTTGAATTAACCCATTAATATAAGATTTCTTAGCATCCCATGTTGCCAACTGCCAAAAATATCTAAAAATATCTATCCGCACTACATCGTTTACAGCCCCACACAAAAAACTTCTCTCAGAGAGCTTGGCAATTCCATGATTACAAGGTTTCTCTCTCATAAGTCTACCATCTTTTGAAACTTCTTGTACTACAGAACTGTCCTCTACTTTAACTATCTTATGTCCTCTATAACTTTTGCCTAAAAGCCTTAAATTCTGATTATTTTTCCTTTTCCTAGTCTCTGACGTAGTATTCTCAATCTCCTCAGTATCATTTTCGCCTTCAAGTTCTAATGGAACCGGCTCAAAACAACCTGTTTGGTCATTTAGGTGCAGCATAACATCACTGAAAGTAGTATCTAAACTATGTGGCAAAGAATTGTCTCGTGTTGTTACAGAACAACTAGCAGGCATGTCACACATATCAGCACAAGCAGCAGTAACAGTTACAAAAGTTTGAGTTGTAGTTGTAATAGACCCAGCAGCTGATACTCTATCCATATCAATTATATCGTTTTGTTCGTATACTCTGTCGTCTTCAAAAGCTGTAGAAGAAATAGTTACTAATGTTTGTGAAGCAGCAGTACTAACTGAATCAATTGCCTCGTTCGTTGCTGTACTTGTGCTTTCAGATTCGGCATTCATTCTGACGACGCTCTCTGTCTGTTTGAAGCTAACTTGTGGAGTTGGTGATTGTGGGAACAGTACAGAAGATTCTTCTTCCAGCTCTGCAGCCAACCGTGTAATCGATTGTTCATCTTTCCTGCATAATGCTACCAGCTTACTACTCCTCCATAATCTTGACATCGTTAAAAATATCTGAAAATTTAGGAATTAAAAAAAGCGTTAGATTCCACAGCCCAAGTTAGTTAAAGCGGCAAACGTTCACATTCATAATCATGATTAATTATTAAATTTAGCCTGGTAGGTAGGTATTTAGGTAACATACAAACACATAAACAAAAATGATAAGTAACAAACAGAATAACCCGCCGAATCATCAGCCACTTTTAAACAAGAAAAAGAACCCAAACAGCCCAGCAATGCTCATGTAGGTAGATTGCAGCGTAATTATTGCACTTAATATAACAGCTTAATATTAGTATTAGCTCTAAAACCCTCATACATGCTAAAAGTTATAAGTAGGTACCTTACAAACTATACCCCTCTGTAAGTTGATATAAGGATAATTATTAGTAGGTATTATGAATTAGTATAGAATAGCGATTAATTTACTTACATATTGCGTAGTTTTCAACTACGGTACACTATCAACCTTTATAACACAAATTACTACTAAATAAACATTTAAATTAATTCCACAAACAATTTCTCGACTGATCTCATGAACCGCCAAAACTGCACTAACTAAAATCGTAGAAGAAATTAGCTATGTGACGCTCGACTTGTGCATTGCACGATGGTGCAAGTTGAAACTTGTACACAAATATCGCTATGTGCCGATAAACACATGTCGGGCGCAATGGACCATAATTAAGTTCTAGTAATCGTTTTTAGCTATGTGATTTGAAACACATAATTATTTTTGAGGAACATTGAGAGTATTAACGTCACATGGCTATTTTTTAAAACTTCGTTAATATTGGGTTTTTCACAAATCGGTTTTTGCACCTTGTGCGCATTCGAATAAGGATCAAAATGGTATAAAAAACAAAAAAATGTACAAAATCACATAGCGACTTTTGCAGGCGCAACGACGATATAAAGAAATAAAGAATTGATTTATAAAGTTAAATACAGCCCTTACTACGCGATAAATGTGGTAATGCTTTCTGGTGGCACAATGGTGTCACACGAAGAGCGTAGTGATTTTGTCCGTGGTTGACTGTCACCATGAGCGGTCGAAAACATCAAAATGCCTCATTGTGTGGTGAAAGGTTGCACAAAATACTAAAGGAGACATAACAAATAAATAACACTTTGATATTTCATATCACTGCTAAGTTACAAATCCACGATTATTAGTAAACTCAATTTATATGCCTATCTTTATATTTAAAATAATGTATCAAAGTTACTTTTAACACAAGTTAAATTATGATTCTTTAAAAATATTTAAGTATTCTGCTTAGTCAACCAACGCGAACGGTTGCCTAGTCATGCTAGACAGTCTGAAGCACGCATCGCTTGTCTAATCTATTTTCCATAGGTGCACGTACGATGCCCTCTAGGTCAATGGCTTTTGAGAGAGAGATTTGCTTGTATTTTATGGCATTTAATTGTTGTTTATAATCTTATTGATTGACAATAATATTATGTAAAAAATGTGACACTCAGTCACAACTTCCACAAGTCACAATAATAATTTTACAAACCATTATTTCCAATTCAGGTAAATTTTATATAATTATTTCTGTCCTGTAATAATGCCACAAGCATTTTAATTGAATTTGATAACAAAGCGTTTGGTAATTCCATTATGCATTCCACAACAATTGTTTTACAATTGCATGTTCATTATCTGGGCTTATTATATATTTTAGAAAATGTTTCTAATATTTTTTTACATTCCAGTAAGACCATTAGCTAGATAGCCCAAAGCCATCATGAACTAAATTCCATGTTTGGTGATAGTTCTTACCTATGTTAGAGGCACACACAGGGGAACTATCAGCTTTTATTAAATGACGTAAGCCGGCCGTCCATTGGTTCTCCCTCCATTTTGCCCCATATTACATTAATAACAATCATTTGAGATATAGATATACATAAAATATGTAACTTTGGGTAAGCCTAGGGACAAATCCTGTAGATAATAACCGAGGCTCGAATTGAAACCAAAGCCGCCGTCGAGCTCTTTGATTTGGGTAAAACGATAGTAACTGAAAATGTGTTAAAGTTTATTGGACTTTAGTTGGTTTACTAGACAAGTTGATATATTTTGACTATTCTAATTAAATATGTGTGGGTAAACCTATGTGCCTCTCACCGTGAGGTCTCAAGTTTGATTCCCGCGTTGGGTGAAGTGTTATTTGTGATTTTCCTATCAGAAAATTCTCAATAGCAGTATGGAGTTTGATCTGTGCCCGGTAGATGGTGATAGGCTCACACGGAACCTAAATATAACAGCCGAAATAAAGGTGTTATAACCCCTTGCGGGTAATATAGCCATGATGATAAGTTTACTGCAATGTTAAGTTATTCAAAAAATCTCAAATATCAAATCTCTAACCGCTTTGCAGTTATAAGTTCAAATTTTAACAACACAACACTAAAATTACATTTTCATAAAGGGTGAATATTTTAACTACTACAGTAGAAACTTTATTATATTCTCATCGACCGTCCTCGGCTGTTCGTATATTTACATTTTATAGCAAGTATTTTACCGTAGATTAAATATCACACCATTACCCTCATTAAGGTAGAATGAAGCGTTACTAATTGCGAACAACCGTCCCGTATTGTTTGTTGTTTTAGGAAAATTATATAGGAAGTTTAATGATGTATATTATAGTAAATAACAATACTCATGACACTTAATTATTAAGATAGTGTTGTTAGAATATTTTGCGTTAGTTCCATCGATAGAATTACTTATTATTATACCGTTTTATCATAGATAAAGGAGCAAACGGTTTAAAAAGTGTAAGCTTAGATATTATTTTTTCCAAATTGAACAAGGAATTGCAAATATACTGGGATAGTGGGTAATCAAACCTGAGTTTCAAGGTATTATGTATTTTTATTTGAACATCTTGTTAAAAAAAGCAGCATGCACCTCACCTCAAAAATCATGCGATAATCATATTATATAAAATCAAAACCAACTAAATCAAAACTATTGATAAAATAATCATAAGATAAGCAAACATATATTATCTTAGAACATGCATTTATCTGAGCGTAGCTAAGCCTCCCCGTTCTCTCAAAGGCATTGACCTACAGGACCTACATACAGGCTTCACTCATACGTCTCTTGTTAATAGATTAGTGTATGGATGCGCGAGACTGACTGACTGTTTACACAATGGAAATATTGGTGTTCAAAAGTGTTATTTTCTTTGAAAAGTTTCTGAATAAAAGGATTGTTAAAAGACACGCAGGTTATTGATAAACATTTTAAGGTTAAAATTATGTTGAAAGATAATTGTCATTTATAAGTAAAACTAGGTAGGTTAGGTATATTTTCTAAAGTTCAGTAGGTTAGTAGAACTTTTAGTTACTCTTTAATAGAAAAGAAAACAGTACGTAGCAAAATGTTTGAAATATTTAGAAATTCCGCCATGAATGTGCCATAAATAACAAACTAAGGTGCGCATAAAAGTACAGTATTCCACTTCTAAATCCGTAAGCCCAGTCTCATAAAACATTACTGTTACAATAGCTACAAATTCTAAACTAAACTATTCAAGAAATGCTATGCTTAGTAATGGAAATAAAATTTCAGTACAGTTTCACTCGACATTTGTTGATAGTTTCACTTCAAGGAATTCGCGAAAATTACTGTTTAGCCGACTGTAAATACCACGGCGGAGTATTTACTGTACATAAAGGTGAAAAATTGCATAAACTGCTGTTTTGATTCTTATATTGAATGGAGGAAGGTAAATAATTTCGTGACGAAATGTTAATGATGTACACTGCGTGGTTGTGTGTGATAGCTACAATGAATTTGCCGTCAAGAGCCTGGTGCCTCATGTCGTCAAGTTGTCGCTAAGCATTTACTAATGAATTTGATGCTAGTTTTCATTACATGTTAATAAAACATACTTTAACTTTAAATAGTTATAATAATCTTTTGAATGTAAAAGAACGATACCGAATCGGGTGACCAACGGTAATCACCGATTTATTTTTCCGAAGTATATTTTATTATAATATAACTTTAAAATTTCATTAATTTCATAATTATTATGAAAGATAGAGATCTATAACAGAATTAAGTCAATAAAGAGAAAAGACACTGCAAGGACGACTGAGGGTATCTGTAATTTCCCATAGGGCCACTGACATTTGCGGTATGCATCATTATTATTTAAGTTAATGATGGCTGAAGGCCATAACATTGTGAATGGAAGGGTTTGGCATTTCATGTTATTTTGCTGAAGTTGATCACCACTCGACAATTAATGTCAACTTTATTTTTGTGTTTATTTTTATCAACAAATGACCTAAAACTATACTTATTTTTGTTTATATTCGCTCTAAATCTCTAAATAAAAATATACTTTTTTCACCAAATATTTTTAGTCTACCGCTTTAATAAGCAATAGAGAATGGTACGGGGGAATATTGGGTGTAAAACGGCTAGTGCCAAAACAGTCCCACAATGTACACGTGTATGCATTTTTGTGAGAAACGGCGTTTTTTATTTTTCTTTATTAAAATGTCTTCCTAAATGGGTAAAAATGATGTGGACTCTTCCAGCTATATTTGCGTAAAAAAATTGAAATTTTGAGTTAAAAAAGAAGTTTATATCTACTAAAACTAGGTTAGTTATGAATTGTTTCAGCACAGTACTTAAATTGATAAAGATATTTTTTTTATGTTTTGTGAAGTGGGTAACCACTTTTAACTCTTAATAGACGTGTTATCTAAAGAAATAGTTGAAAAAAAGATGGAACTGGCAGAATATAAACCTGCGACCTGTATGCCGGGCAGCCGCTTTAGCTTCAGCAACGGTCACCTCTTGCCAAGACCCTAAATTTCTCAACTGTTAGTCACGTCCTTACGTGACTAAATCTCACTTTTTTAAATTTACTTAGTATAATTTGCTAAGCATAGCTGCTGCTATGCTATGAAAAATAATCATTAAGAAAATGTTATCTAACATTGGTATTTCTAGACCCAATAAGTATTAAACGATTTTAAGATTTTTTATACTTGATTTTGTTATTGAAATCAATCAAACAAAATGTCCTTGTAGAATCCAAAAAGTTTCAATCAAATTATATGATTTTTTTTTAATTTGTTTAAATGATTTTGCAAGTTAATTCAACTATCATTGGATTACAACAAATGCGAACGAAAAAGTTTGTATATCTTCACGTAAGACTAATAATAAAAGAGCTTTTTGAACAATAAGACAAATGTTTTGATCATGTCCATATTTTATGCAAAATAATATTTTTTTTCTTAAAAAAAAAACTGATCTATAACAGCATAATAATAATTTAAATATTTATTGAACGGGCTGCAGTCTGTACAAATGACCTGAGCTAACCAGAATATCGAATTGATTTCTTCCGAATCGGAACTGGCAGCGCTCATTAGAGATTCCCGACACTAAAGGTAGTTAGGAATAGTTTTGTGATTTCAGTGTTTGAAACAACTGGTCGAGGTTCGGCATTGTGTAATGGATAAATTGTAATGTAGGCCTACCAGTTCAGAATTGTTTTAACGCCATTAGTGTTTGTGGGTTTTCAAGATATTATACAACCTTTTTTTTACTTGCTTCGTTCGAATGCAACATTTTTTATAAGTGTTTTTATGAATAATTTAACCCCAATAGAATCTTTTCAGTAGTAAAAAGAAAGATTTTGTTCATATAGGCCTTATTTTAATTACCTCATATCTTTATTTGTGGTATAAAAGCAGGAAATTGCTCATTGATCAAAACATCTGCTCATTGATCTACGACCACTTATTGGAATTAGTTGTCTTATATTCAGATGTTTCAAATTATGGGTATACTACGTGGAGTAAAAAGTATTTAATGTGATGAGAACTGTTTGTTGGCTTCGAATCTGGTATGCTTAAATATAGAAATGTAGGTATTACGTGAGCAAATACATTTTCCATGACAAGATGAAAACTTGGATTATAAAGGTGAACTCTGCTTCATTGTAAATTCACTCTACAAACATGTTCAGTCTGCTCTGTCTCAAATTTGCGAGCTTCCAGAAAGTATCCTCCAAGGTAGAGGCAGCTACTTGAAATTTAATGTCCTTATTACGGTGTCATTATATAGTCGTCGAAAACGATGAAAGATCTGTCTCTGGCAATTACGTATTAAAACATTTCTGCATAATGTTTAGGGGCTTCAAACACGGCAGCTATAACACAATATAAAATCACGCCTACATTACCCAGAAGCGTGTGGCAGAGGTGTACAACACCGACATTTCACCTGTTATATTTCGGTCGTATGGGGTGAGCCTATCGCCATCCACCGGGCACAATTCCAACTCCAGCAGCACGGAGTTGGAACTGTGCCGGGTGGATGGCGGATTGTGAACCCATCCATCTGGCTGGGGGTAGGGTAAGATTAATGTATGTCAAAATACGAAGAAGTAAAAGTATACATTATAGCTGTGTGTGTTGTTATCTGTCAAGTTCTTTGGCAAGATGTAATGAAATGTATCAAAATGTATCGGAATGTAATTATATATTTTTACATTTAAATAGCCGTGTGTGAACTGCTTTTAGCACTTACACTTTAATAAAATTATGCCCTTACCTTTATTTTGTCTTCCAATGTTTGGTAATACCTATATTAAAGTCCGCCGTAGTACAATTCTATTTTTATAAGTATGAAGTTTTACAATAAATAAAAATAAATTATTAAACAACTCATTCACCTTTACTGTTTATTATACATGAAATTTGTGACATTAGTATGAGATATATATTATTTTACTCATTGATTATACTACTTCACTGTTATTATATTGTTAGATGTTAGTTTTCCGATATCGTGCTAGTTTATTAAGTTATAAATTAAAGTGAAACGTTCTTGGTGATCAATTACGAGAAATTGGCTCGAACGCCCGGCTGCAAGTGCCTGGTGCACAAACGTCGCAGCCTAGTTAAGGTCAATAAAGTTTATTATCTTTTTCATATTATCAAAGATATTACAAACGGGTAGATATATAAGCCTCGTCGAGGCCATTCACAGCCAAATAACTCCCCACGTTTACAACTCGTTCAAAAATGTATTATCAAATCATACAGAGTACAAAATGAACAAAGTTTATGTGTGAGATAAGGGTCTTAAATAAAAGCGTTTTAAAAACTTAAACCATTATTTTTTTTAAGCATAGAGTGGGCTTGTACTGTGTGGTATATTATTTAGCAATATGCTACATTTTCCTTTGATTCCTCATTATATTAGAGTGCAGTTAGATAGGAATAAAGATCAGCGACCGAATTTGTAGTACGTGTTCGAACAGGTATCTCTGATGTGGGCAGCAAGTCTGCTTAGCTGTTATGAGGCTGGGCGAGATGTGATTCACGTATGTATCCGAAGAAGTGTGCACGGATTGTCACACAATCGATGCCCCAAGAAGGACACCTTCGCCGCGTCGTCGGTAAAGACCTAAGAGATGCTGGCGGGACGTCCTAGATGTCTTAAATAAAAACTGGTGAATAACTGCCGGAGATAGAGAGGATTAGAATTGTTTGGTAAAGGTCTTTGCCCAGCTGTGGGACAACAAAGTCAAATAAAAAAAAAAAACATTATATATTAAAATGATTTTGCTTATAGAATTTGTACTGTATAACAAAATTTTATTTTGTTTATGTCACCGCTAGTTAGAAGCTTTATAAATGTAAAGTTTAGTGTGAATTTAGTCATTAGCCGCATTGACTGACGATTTGTAAAAAGCTACGCCTAATAAAGTACAAACTGATAGCAATAAAACAATCACTAGCCAATACACCAACCAAAATACAGCCACAATAAAATACATTACTAATATATAATGACAAAACCCACCTTAACCTTAAAGGAAATGTCACGAAAGGTCACAATTGATAGAATCAGACACCTACACAGTCGCCCACAGTTTGTACCTATCCGGCTACTGACAGTATACATAATTATATTATACAAAGTGACAACGAATAACTTAAAACTGAATGTGATAATAATATTCATAATAGGTCATTTCAGGTGTGGTTGTTCATAGATGAAGTTCTGATTAGATACAGCTATGTCATCAGAACTTAATAAAGAAATTGAGACTAAAAAATCTTAATGTGTGATGCGACTTTGATTGAGGTAAAACCTATCATGATTATTTAAAGCCTAATAAGATCCAGACATTTAGCTCCAATTTCACAAGATCAACCTTATGGGCAGAATAAGCACATAGCGCACATAAATAAAAATTACAGCTGTGTTATTTTTTCAAGTGTAAATTGTATCACTTTTAAAGTTGGCCGTGTTATATTTTATGGGTCGGATAGGATCAATCTCCAGCACCTCAGAAACAAGTCCTTAATTTTCAAAAAAATAATTTCGTTAATAATAAAAATAAACCCTAATAACGAAAGCTGCTTGAAATTTTCACGGAATAAAACAAAAACTATAAAATTTTCTCCATTTCCTTTTCGTGTAACAATAACGTTTGGGTCGCGGATTGCCTCAATTCGGTTGCTATGAAATCTCTCGGTTCAATTGTTGTCAAAGAATCACGACAATGGAAATTGATTTTTCCTGTTTAAATGCCGCGTTCTAAATCCATTTTATTGTGATGGCTTCTTTGAGGCGTGTGTGCGTGAATAAGGAATCCACATTAGTGCAGCCCACCTGTGCCAAACAGTTTATTATGTAAATAGTCTGACCCATTTCTTCCCCCATCGTCATATTATAACATACAAAGCAATTTTAAAAGCACAAGGGATGAATTTACAACTTTAGTAAAAAGTAATATGGTTATACAAGCCCGGCTGTACAATCGCATCAACAAGCAAATTTATATTCATCCACTGGCTAAGAATGCTTTCAAATCTAAACTGACAGACTGGCTAAAGAAATTAGATTATACACAGACTGAGAACCTTTTAAAATCACAAATGTAAATAAACTTATGGTATGCTAGTTATGCTACTAAATTTGTTTCCCTTTTGTATTAAAAAACTTTAACTAAACTGTTTGCTAAACTAGATAAACTAAGTAATCTAAATCTATATTAATGATTTTTGCATGCTAATTTATATTATACAAATTATTTTTAAATACCTACAATAGTTTATTCATGTAAACTTTGTTATGTTATAATACAGTACACCGTTCATTATCTTGTGGATAGAAATGGAAGGCGCTGGTACCTGTGATACAGTGGTTTTCACTAGTACAGGTGCCAACGTTACAACCTTTTGTAATATTTGGATTAATCTAATATGTACTTGCTTTGTATTGCTCCATGTATTCTTATTGAAATAAATGATTATTATTATTAAAAGCCATAAGCACACGTATGCAAAATTTCATCAAATTCGATAGCTTTTACGTGAAAGTGCAACAAATATCCAAACACACACAAACATACAGTCCTAACAAACTTTGGGACATATAAAATAGGATTAGTAGGATATTTATACCTTTAGAAGTTATCTATCGTATCGAAATTAACTTCTTATTCATAATTTTTATAGCATTTAGTAATGCATAGCAAATTATACAGTACTAAGAAAAAATTATGCGACCTCTACATACCGGGCAGTCCCTTTAACCAATAAGCTACGGTCACCTCTTGCCAGGACTCTTAATTTCTCAACTGTATATTACGTCATTACGTGACGTCACGTTCATCCATTTGTACCTATCTTAAGTAGGATAGAACTTCATTAAATTGTTTTTATGTAATCTGTATTCAACAAGTAGGTTTTTGTGGAAGTGGTACATAACCGTTTTAAAATTATAATAAATGACCTGCTATTACCTAAGAACCTCTTAGGGCCTACAAATTACGCTCTTTGAATTTCTAAGCGAGGCTTTCTCTTTAAGTGGTTGAAATGGCTGTACTCGTATTTTTTGTTCGCTTGTAATATTTTCTGGACATAAAATTTCAATTTTATTGCTCAAAAGGACTCTGTCTTGCTTGACGAATTAGACAAAAATTGGTGAAAATTTGGATGAGACTAGATCTGTTTCGCTGCTCTTTCTTAAATTTCTTTTTAAATCTGTCCATCTAAAGGTAGCCTGGGAAAAAATTGCGTCAAGCGATAAGGCCACTCTTTGCATATTGGTATTGTCTTTCAATAGTTGTCTTTTGTTGAAGATACTTCAACGACGGGGAGTATGTCGAGAACTCGACATGCATCGCCCGCGCACATCAGCTGACGGCGCCGAAACGGGTTCCTTCACTAGTCATCGGCACCGCACACCCCGCACCTCACCGCGCCAACTGCCGGCCGTCGATGACCGGTCCCGCCCGTCAGTTAGCCATAGACTGCGCAAAGCACGCTCACGCTCGCGCATTCTCTCTCTTTGCATTTTATATAACGTAGCTTCGCAATCCAAGCTTATAATATTATCAGATACAATACATCTTCAAATACAGTCCACTCTTTTTCAGCTTCTATGGTAACATCTTTAGTTTATAATGAAATGGTATGCAAATAAAGTTTTATTTATCTATCTATCTATCCCCAAATTGTACGGATAACCTTTCAACTGATTATTTAACTTAAAATTGAATTTTATACATACATATTATATAAAATCACGCCTTTACCCCACGGGGGTAGGCTGAGACGATGGAACACCATGCGCTTCGCTCCTTACATACTCTTTGTAAGTATCTAAAGATGTACAACTTTTATACTTTCACCAAATAAAACAACATATTTTTAAAATTTGAATATCCAACAAATGGACATTTATTTTCAATAAAATTGAAATTTTGTCACGGTTTTTAGGTAAGAGGGTTTTATAGATTTCGAAAAAAAACTCCTTATTTTTATAAAAAGGGGAAAATGGGGGCTTTTTTATAGAGATTGATTAGAGTTGCCAATAAAGAAATAATAAAAAAATATTACATTAGTGTCAAATGGAAAATAATTGCCCAATATTTGAATAAGTGTTAACTTCTTAAATATATGTATATAAATTAGATCAAGGACCTAATACTTGTCACAATACTATTGTGTACAAGTAGTTTCGATTGTCTTCAAGAGCTTTATTAAGATCTACGGAACAATGCAATTGAAATTCGAAATAGTTCGATTCCACGAGTATTCAACTTGATATTACCCGTGAATAGTCTGGGCAACTTGTCTTGCAACCGCAGTATAATACAGGAAGCGTAAAATACATTTGCCTAAGGTCGGATAATATCCGGTTTACACCCGCAGTTTCAGATTTGTGCGACTATCTCCGGCTTTGTGGGTACTATCCGGCACCATAAACTCAACCCTTTATAGTCAATTGTGAGTGCTACATCTTGTTGTTTTGGTTGATAAGAGACGACCGTGATTTTCAAGACTAAAAACGAAAACTTGAGAAGGAGGAACATTATCAAAGATATCTTAAAATTGCTCTTTTTAAAACGGTTTACTTTACAAAACACAACACCAACATTCCACCTGTTATGATTAGGTCCCATGGGATAGGGGGTGTGCCTGTCGCTATTCACCGGGCACAATTCCAACTCCGTGACAAATTACACTTTGCTCGACCTGGGAATCGAACCTAAGACCTCGCGGTGAGAGGCACGCTAAGAGAGGTGATGCGCTAACCACTAGACCATCGAGGCAGATATATTAATAATCCGATTAAATGTAAAGAAAGTTAAAACAAAAATGAACGAACACATTTCAGACTTTTTACAAATGCTTATATAAAACAGTTTATATAAGTATTGGTAGAAACCATTTATCTTTGTTAAGTCTCAGCTTTAAATGAAAAAAAAAGTATTATGCGAAATCGTGACCAACAATACCTTTTCTTTCGTAATATTTATTTTCATTTATTATCTGGGTTATGCTGAATTGCAGCCAAAAATCTTGTCGCAAAACAAAATGGGGGATTACATACTATATCATGCGAGAGCAGAAATTTACCATTCCATTTCCGTGAATTCAAAACGGGTAGTATTTAAACGCAAATCATAAAATATCCTTTTTCTATGCAATTAAATACCGAATTCCCATCAAAATTACTGATTGCACAACAAAATATTCAACTCAAAATATCACTAAACACACTACAATTTATTTTCACAACGCACAGCAATTTTTCCTAAAGCAAAAGCTTTTTTATCAATGCACAGCTAATAATCTTAATGCACATTATACATGTTAACTCTTTTTCTTTTAAATATAGCTTCTATTTTTATAATATTTACAGCAGTTTTTCTAAATCAAACAACATTTTATTAGTCACAGTCATCTTATTATTTATTAATTATCACATAATGAGATCAGCAAAAAAAAAATAAAATTAGATACAAAATTGTAATTTATTGAAATAATAAAGCGGGTCTTGCTTTCGCGAGGCGTCCACGCTTCCTTTTTTGCCCAATAGGCACATTTTTAGCTTCTGCAGGTGGCGCCACGTACTGTCGTCTGTTACGATCTATGATAATAAGAAATTGGTAGGTAGTATAATATTATTTTATTTAGTGGGTGGATTCAAAAAGGGGTCGGAGTATCACACAGATTGATTCTAGCATTCTCTGTTAAGGTCGCAGTTCTAACCTAACCTAACCTACTACTTTACCCATAATTTGACCTATGCAAATTCAAATTCAAATTCAAATTCAAATTCAAATTCAAATCATTTATTTTCATAGGCCCCAGGAGGCGCTTGAACACGTCAAAACATTACAAAAAATGATAAAAAAGTAAATAATAAATAATACTAAATTATACTAATTACAATGATTTGAATAACCGGGGCTCAGATTAATTTTAATCAAACTGTTTAGAATCGAATTAAAATCAATCCAAGTACCAGCTCCGATGGGTATTGCATTATGAGAAGAGCTGGTGAGAAACTCATGTGCACCATCTTTTAAAATGAAAAATATAACAATATAAAAGTACATAAAAAAAATCACATAAGAAGAGCAATTCATTTCCAAATACTATTATCATTTATGTAATCTGAAATACTATAGTAAGCTTTTTGACATAATTTAGTTCTAACATATTTTTTAAATTTACCTATATGCCATAACTTTTTTAAAGTTTTTCAGTTAAGTTGTTCTGCTTTTAGAAATAATGCAATGTAAAAGGATTTTTTTGTTATAATAATCATTAAATTAGCCGAACATGGCTTCTTGAAAATTAAGACAAATATGATGAACAGATTTTGTTGTACTTACTCGTTAATATGCGACTGGGATAGTTATTTTGCTATGAAATATGGTAAATTTGATGTGCAGTCAGTATTTGGGTGATTCCTGAGAGAAGCGTTCCTGGCGTAAGATCCATGGCATTTTTTTTTTTCAAGTTTTGTGAAAACAAAAAATATGTAGCAAAAGAGAGCTTAAAAACAAACTTTTCTGTCCATAAGGCACTCACGTAAACATAATAGTTTCGGAAATAAAAATACGTTTGTTTTGGGTCGCCACGGATCTCACGTAAAAAACCATGGATCTTAGGTAGCATATGAAATACGAGGCGGCATAGCTTAAAAGTCGTTTATTTTAAAGAATATTAAACGAAATTGTAAATAAAACATCATTTGTCTAGTAATAATATTTTTATTCACTTAATCAGCAAAAACAAAATCAACAAAAGTTAGAATAATTATAAAAACGTGTTTAACTTTAAAAAATAATAAAGGTAAGTCAGGGATGGTGGTAGAGGAGCTCAAGGGGTGGTAAAGCCGCCATCCTACCTTAAACTACCACCAAATACGAATGCTTTCACTACTGTGATCCAGTTCGGTGGTGAAATCAGATCCTGAAATTACAGGTACATGAAGCAAAGCACCGTAGCCCTCAGATGAAGCGACGCATCTACAATCTGCTTTGTGGATTGTAGATATATTCATGGGCTACAGCTACATATAACATCAGGTGAACTACATGCTCGTTCGCTACATACGTCGTATAAAGTAAATATAAAAACTAGACAATTGAGGACTCTAATAATGCTGGACTACCGTTTTTTTTTCCCAGTGCATGGAAAAGCATAATTATAAACCGGCCAAGTGCTTGTTGGGCCAAATGTAGTGTAGGGTTCCATAATCAACCGTTAGAACATACCTAGTAATACAGATTTAAGAGGGGCTCACTGCTTGACCTACTTGTATTAAATATACTTCTATTAATTAATCTTATTAAATAAGTAACAACTTCAAACAATTCATTATTAACAAAGGTTATGTATTTTGTACGAATTATTTCAAGTAATTGCATTTTTCAATTCGGACTTAGCCGTGACACTTTTCCTTCATTATATTATAATACTACCACAAAATCGTTGGCTACAGAAAACTAGCTCATGCATATACCTAAGTTGCTATACCTACACTCGGCGGGCACGCGGGGGTCCAGGGGCCGTACGCGTGCGAACGAAAGTAGTCTTAGAAATTGTGTCTGTGAGCGATGCCCGAGCAACGCAAACATAGAGCGCGCAACGTATGTAGCATGTCTTCTGTACCGTATTCAGTAATACCACAGTAACGAATTATTCTGTATTTCTTGAGCCAATTGTTTAGCTTTTAGAGGGGGAGGGCTATTTAAACAAAAAAATACTATCCATGGTTAAAAATACTTTTAGCAGATCTCAGAGTAAAAAATTACCTTTGCATACCCTTAATGCTTTTAAAAGACCTATTTAATGATACTCTACATTAAGAGGTACGTGAAAGAAAAAAAAACCCCTTTACTCTTAGCAAAAGTACCTACCCCAATTTTTTTTTCTTCAAGATTTAATTTTATCACTTTGTAGCCATAGTTATCATACATATGTTTACAAAATTTCAGCTTACCGGCACTAACAGTCTAGATGCTAGGGCCCGGACAGACAAACATAGTGAAACTATATGGCTTTCTAGTAGATAATACGGAACTCTAAAAAACACTTTCATTAATTGACATCATTAGTAAATAGATAAATAGCAAGAACAGTGTCAGTCTACAAGGTAGTAACCTTTGGCAGAACTCGCCAGCGTACAAGACAAAGATTCATGGCCAAAAACAAAGATCCGTGGCTTAAAACCCACGGATCTGCGCCCACGGATCTCACGACAATTTACATTTTAGGATATAACAATGAATCTATTAATAATATTATACATATTTTTACTTGAAAGTTTACTCAAGGATATAAGTATTCATGATCTTAAACCATTAAGGTGAAAGTATTTTCAACTACGTAGTAAAACAAGCTATGGAATGTATCAACCCTGTAGGACCAAAACGTGTAGTAGTCAAAGAACTCACCTAACTTATTTTGCGCGAAACTGAGCGACACCAACTTTACGTCTGAGCACTGCCAGTAAACTGGCGATGTGTCGAACCAATCGCGAGATGCCTACCACGTTCGAACCGAATTTGGTTGCTATTTTACGTCGCACGGTTGAAACGACGCCCGCCGCGTGACATGTTTTTGAATGACTAAAGCTACTATAAGTTTTATTTTTTTATAACAGTTTGATTATAATAGGATAGCAGCACTTTCTAGGTATTCAAAAATATATGAATTAATATAAAGCTATAAGCGTAGACAAAATAAATCGTCATTACAAAGTACAGGTTACGCGTGTGACACGTAAAATTCAAGCTAAATCACCCCGTTTTTCAGTTTCAAATGGATTTTAAACCAATTTTCAGTTTTACATTGTTATTTTAATCAATAGGCCTCATTACTATAATAGTCAAGGAATCGTATGAGTGCTTCTAATTAAGTAATGTATGTCTATTATTTTAGATAATATTACGATGTGACTGTCAAAATCAAGCTTCCCAGGAATCACCCATTTATGCTATGCATGTAGTATTTTTGTACAAAAATAAATTTA
The DNA here is from genome assembly GCA_905147285.1 of Hypena proboscidalis. NCBI lineage: Eukaryota > Metazoa > Arthropoda > Insecta > Lepidoptera > Erebidae > Hypena > Hypena proboscidalis. The sequence goes on from LR990140.1 coordinate 14,711,129, forward strand.
ACTGTATTGCATTATGAGGAAAAAAGGAATGTCATATTGATGTGTAATTTCGAATTATCTGCAGTTTGAGTTTTGTTAAACATTTAGTTTATCTGTAGTGAAGTAAGTTATTTGATGTAAAAAAGAATATAAATGATGAGTATGTATTGATAGGCGATTATTTATTTGATATCTACTATATAAAAATAAGTCGGGTTTTCCTTCCTGACGCTATAACTCCAGAACGCACGAACCGATTTCCACGGTTTTGCATTCGTTGGAAAGGTCTCGGGCTCCGTGAGGTTTATAGCAAAGAAAATTTAGGAAAACAATAAAAATTTTAACAGAAAAGCGGGAAAATCTTTTTTTACATACAGCGCCATCTCTGATACATAGCATGCACTACAAACCACAGATATAGATCTACATAGATAACGCAGATGCATGTACTTCGCGTGTCTCAACCCCGACCAAGCGTCGAGGTTGGTCGCCTCTAAGTTCAGTCCACGCGCGTCTTTTGTCAGAGAAAATCATAGCGGACGGCTCCAGTTGAACGTACTGGGCGGATTGGCATCGGCGGCATCGGTGTCTTTGAATCTGTTTGGATTTCCCGTCACTAAATTTCGGCTGTGACGTCACAATGGGTATTAAAAAGTCGGCACGCTTGGTTTCAATACAAATCGTGATACTTGCGTTATCTATGTAGATCTATATCTGTGCTACAAACCAATATTATAAGTAGATGGCGCCGGTGCGTGATACATTGTTTGACAGCCACCCATTTTTTTCTGCTCAGTTAAATTCATGTGACAAACCGGTACTGTGAAATTGTGAAAAAAAAGTAAAAAAAATAAGTTATTCGATTCCTAAGATTACAATTGGAAACCCGATTGAGACAACGCGTGAGCACACGAAGATCATTGGCATCATACAATCGCTTGGCATTCCAATATGATCCCACTGCGAACTACAGTGATGATGAAAATTTTGATATTGGACCAATGATGACTATATGCCGATATTGCAATGCGTTAAATTAATTCGTGCTTTTCAAACACAAGAGCAAAAAGAGAGGCAGCCCGTGAAACAGCTAGGTTAAAACGAGAAATCGTCGAGCTTATCGTACAGATGAACAGAGGAATAATCTTCGAAGTGCAAGAAGAAATGGTTCCAGTATTGATTTGAATCGAGCAGCGTTTCTATATGATTGCACCATCGACTACAGCTTGCATCGTTTAGTTTGCATTGGTCCAATAGACGTTGTTTGCCAGCACTGTGGAGCATTGAAGTTTGCTGGTGAAACGCCTGGTTTGTGCTGCCTTAGTGGTAAAGTGAAATTGCCATTATGGCGACTTATTTTTTTTGATGCCCCCGGTGGAACTGGGCAGACATTCCTCATGTCATTGATTTTGGCCACTGTACGTGCGAGATCCGAAATTGCGGTAGCAATTGCTTCTTCTGCAATAGCGGCCACATTGTTAGACGGATGCCGTACGGCTCACTAAGCGTTAAAATTGCCATTAAACCTTCAAACTACTGAACAACCGACATGTAGCATTTCGAAACACTCTGCAAGGGCCAAAGTTTTAGTAGCATCAAAAATCATCATATGGGACGAATGGACAATGGCTCACAATGACACACAAACGCGCATTGGAAGCACTAGACCTCGATATGTTTTGGTGGTGCAATGATTTTATTATCTGGCGATTTCCGACAAACACTACCAGTCATTGCAAGATCTACTGCTGCCGACGAAAAAAACGCTTGCCTCAAAGCATCAAATCTGTGGCGATATGTAAAGAAACTTCAACTGTCTGTAAATATGAGAGTTGCATTGTTAAACGTTCTAACTGCTTATGATTTCTCGAAGCAATTGCTGACTATCGGTAATGGCCGTGTTCCTGTTGACAAATCGAGCGGTTTGATTTCCTTTTCTCCAAATGTTTTCAATTTCGTATCATCAAAAGAGGAGCTTATCAACAAAGTATTCCCGGATACCATTGCTAACTACAAAAATACTAAATGGTTAAGTGAGCGAGCAATTTTGGCCGCTAAAAATAAAGATGTAGATGACCTCAATTTTATAGTACAAAATCAAATCGTAGGTACTCTGTATTCATTCAAATCTATCGACTGTGTAACAAACGAAGAAGAAGCTACTAATTATCCAAGTGAATTTTAAAACTCCTTGGATGTGCTTGGTTTACCACCGCACAATTTAAAACTTAAGGTTGGCTCGGTAGTCATCATGCTTAGAAATTTAAACCAACCAAAACTGTGCAATGGAACGCGTTTAGTTTCCGATGATCCTAACGGATATGCCTTTTTAGTTTAAACGAATTCAATTCCCGTTTCGTCTTGCCTTCGCCATGACGATCAACAAATCACAGGGCCAATCCTTGACTATTTGTGGCCACAATCTAGAAAATGCATGTTTTTGTCATGGTCAATTGTACGTGGCATGCTCACGTGTCGGCAAACCATCCGCTCTATTTGTTCTTGCGCCTGACCAAAAAACAAAGAATGTCGTTTACCACAAGGTGCTTGAATGAAAATCCCATTAATGAATTAATCCGAGTGTATGCCAATCTGCACAACATAGTTTTCAATCATTTTTTTCTGACATGAGTTTGAAGTACTTAATTATTATTATTTTTTTAATTTTTATTCTCATTCTGTATGTTTTCATCATCATTCATCATAATAAAATACATTTATGTTTCTATCTATATTAATATTATTTTAATCATTGTATTACGTTCATCAAAGCCTAAATTAGTTCAGCTAAAAGGTAACACGACATTCATTGACTGTTAGGCGGTACGAAGTTCGCCGGGTCAGCTAGTGCAATATAAAATATCCCATTCAAAACTAAAAGTGAGTTTTTTTTTGTTTTCTGTACATATAACGTGGTTTTCTTTAGAGGAGGCCTTCACCTGTGAGGGGTCCGTGCTAAAATAAAAACCAATTAAAATAACAATATTTATTAATATTATTTAAAAATATAATTATAATAAATTAATATAAAAATAAATTTACAATAATAATCTTAAATAAAATTAAAGAAATATTATTTTTAATTTTATCTTGCAATTATTCAAATATGTAATTACTAAATCATTCAAATACGTTATATTTTTTTTTATTGGTAGATATAATCTAAAAATAAGATTTATAAAAATGTCATTGCATATAAAATTTATTATGATTTTGAATGTAATTAAGTAGCATGGAATAAAAGGCTTTTAATTTTATTTCATTTATTTATTTATTACATATAACGTAACGTATACACAAAATAAATATGAAAACCTTTTCTCAATTAGATTTTTTGTTTTACGTTCTTACTCGAAAAAAGGAAATTGAATTGATGATAATTAATATTCTTGAATTATATTCTACTACGAGTATCCACAATTAGCCTAATACGTTATTTTCGACTTAAAATGTAACAAATAATACCAATAATATTCAGTTGTAAATCTTTCAATTCTGTTATTACTAACTTATAAACTTTCAAGTCAAGACAATGAAGTATTATGTGACGAAGTTATATCAGTAGACGGCAAACTTGTCACCATTTCAATAATTTGAGATTTCAAACAATTTGCTCCAGTTTATGAAGTTTCTTTATTCGTATAGAACTCCAATCAATATTCAATTTTGAACCATAACCTTTGAAGATTCAGATTTAGATTCATTTCATTCGATGACCAGATGGTGGAGTTGTTGTGCACCTGCTTGCGACGCTGGGGTCGCGGGTTCGTTTCCCGCTCTAGACAAAATCTTTGTGACGAACATGGAGGATTGTCTTGGTCTAGGTGTTTATATGAATAATAAGTATTTATTTACAAATCAAGTATTAGTAGGTATCTTATTTGTACCCATGGTACAAGCTCTGCTTAGTTGGGGACTAGACGGCGTTGTGTGGTTTTTATTTCGCTACAAACATGGTTTACGATTGGTGTTATACAATTTGATTAGATTTGTATAATATCATGTTTTGCCACATAGATGTAGCATGCAAATATTACAATTACTTATATTAATTACTAACTTCTTCTAAAACAATACCAAAATTATGGACTAAACTAAAACAATAATGTCACACTATACCTAGCTACTAAAAAAAAAGGATAAAATGAAAGATACGTCTTAAAATAATAACATAAGGCCTATATTATCCAGAATAGTATGGAAGATGTATTTTTCACACTTACAAAACTTCCCCCTGTTATGTTTAGGTACCATATGATGGGGAGTGCGCCTATCGCCACTCAATTCCAACTCCGTGCTGCTGTAGAGAATTCATAAAAGAAATATCCCATGAAACACTGCCGCCAGCCCGGTAATCGAACCCGGGACCTCGAAGTGAGAGGCCGAATATGCCCCATTGTTCTCTACCACAAGAACAACGGGGCGGAAATAATAAAAACAAATTCACGCATATAATAAATTAATCTTCAGTTATATTCATCCAGTAATAATACGCACTAATGTTGTAATAATGGGTTTCCATTATTTAAACATCAATACATTGTATTTTGATATCACTATTTCAATATTTGACACGAGTGTGTTTAATTTATTAATAATGGTAAACTTGATCTGAATTTGTTCACCAAAAGTAAATATTACAGTGCATTGGAAATATATATCCGATAATTAATTAGTCTTTGTTTTCTTGTCACAAATTTTAATTAGACGGTGATAAAATCTATTTATACCTGGTAACAGTACCAAAAATGCTTTCGATGGCTTAGTACATAGCGTATGCACCTCACGCCACCAGGTCTCGGGTTCGATTCCCAGGTCGGGTATAGTGTTATTTGTGAACTTTCCGTCAAAAAATTTACAATTGCAGCACGGAGTTGGAATCGTGCCCAGTGGATGGCGATACCTTGTACCATGGGACCTAATCATAACAGGTGAAGTGTGAGTGTTGTACACCTCTGCCACACCCTTCTTGGTAATATAGGCGTGATGTAATGTTTATGTACATGGAATCTCTTTCAAACGAAGTTTTATTAGAAAGGAATTTTAATTACTTACATTTTTGAAGAACTAGAATTTAAGCAAGTGTATTAAAATTCTTACTTTAGAATGCACGGTTGGCGTAGCGGTTAAAGCGGTCGCCTCACCGCTTTCAACTACGCTGGTGTTGTGGGTTCGATCCCCACATGGGACAAATCTTTGTGTGATTCGCAAAGATTTGTTCTGACTCTGGGTGTGCTTTGTGTGTGTGTGAAATGTATGATTGTGAACACCCCCGCGACACAAGAGTTATTCCTAGTGCGGGCGTCGTTTTAAAAAAAAAAAAAAAAAAAGAACACTAAAAAGCAACTGCCGAGACTAAGCTTAAATAAATTTTCCAGTCTTTCAAACTTTTCCAAGGTAACTTATAAGAAAATGACAACGTCAATTACTAATCAAGGCCAGCCTCACTTAAAATGCAGGCAACGGGACTTGTTAACTTCATTCAAGGTGCCCGGACTTCGTAACGAAGGTTCAGCACACGTCACGACTTTGCAGTGTCAGAAAAGGGTTCCAGTGAAACTTTTGCGGAGGAATTTTATAATGATGTGCTATTTTTGGAGCTTTTGCGTCACAGTGTGAGTGAAAACTTACGTGTCGTTGGTATGGTGTGCCTGATACAGGGTTGGATAATAAATTATTACCTTCGATATCTTAGGTATTGTAGGTAGATTATGTTTAGGATTATTTGAATGCCATGATATTTAAAAATATATATCAGGTTCTGTTTGACTTGCCATCAAAAAAGTCAAAATAAAATTTGACTCAGCCATTGACACGACGAAGAAGAAGAAGGTACTGTTTGTAATGATTGAAAGCAGATAAATGTTAACAATAAAAGTATATTTGGCTTCCTCTATGTTTATTTTATAAAGTCAGTATTTATCACATGGTGACAATATTTTTCCATATTAATAATTTTACATACAAATACCGACTTTAAAAACAAAAAATACGGTAAAGTAAGAAATACTTAAGTAATATTCAACTTCTCGCCTCATCTGTGTATAACTTGAAAGAATGCAGTAAACGGCCTTAAGGTACCTTTATTAAAAGAATTATGCCCGTACTCCTAACTGTTGAGTAGTTGTACCTTCCAGCATCAGCTCAGCATATGAAAAACTGACTAATAGATGCAAAAATTCGAGTAGCTTTAGGCAATATACAAAAAACAATATAATAACCTTGAAAATTTGAGGGTTGTCCCCGATTTCTCTAGGATGACATCATCAGATCGTAACTTGATGAGCTCGGGAACACATGACAAGTATACTCTTTTAGAATGTATTTCAATTATTCTCCCTTAAATTGTACATTTCTATGTAGCCATTTACTTAAACTATTCAATTTATATTTTTCGGGAAAAGCCGTACACCGGTATATCCTTCTAAGGAATTGGGAAGAGTATCAACGGACCCTTTTCAGATTATTCGTGGTAATATGAATTTCGATATTGTTGGAATTTATTCTGCATGACCTAATAATGTTTATATTATGGTTGATTTTATTTATATGATATCTAAGTAGGTGTTACGCTGTGCGTCACCCTTCTGTGTTATAAACGTGACGCGTAATCTTTATGAGAGGGAACTCCCGGTATGGAATTCTCATACAAAATGAGTATGGTTGTATCTTTTACATTTTTCATCACAATGTTATAATTTTTGCACAGTCAATTTAAAACATGATTATCTATGTTCCTTCGATTTCAAATTATCTTTAGTCTGCCTATTTTAAAAATTATAGGCATCCAAACATCCGTAGTTTTGAACGGCCTGACAAATGCGACTTTTTTAGTATTATACAACAGATTATTACAAGTTTTCGAAACGAAGGACCCTCGTAAATATAATGTACTTTCTATTTTATCAATAATTATCATCAAAGTACCTCATTTTCATTCATCAAATACCATATTACAAATTAAAGAAAATTACAATATCTATCTCAACTCATTGAAAGGGGGTGAGGCAGCCATTCGTTAGCTACTCGGAAGTGAAGGAGGGGTGCCAGTGAGATACCGAACCAAGCCGAGATATGACATACCATAGTCTACCGACCAGAGAGTATGCAATGAACTGCATTGAACCTTTTTTGACATTCACGACTGCAACAAGTTATAGTCCGAGATCTAGCTGCAGAATCTTTTCGTTCTTTATAAACATAATTGAATTATATTTTTATGTAAATAATCATTTAGGGACTGAGCTGTATACATGGCATATGGGTTAAAAGTACCTACCAAAGTCTAGACGAATAACAGAAATAAAAACAGTAAGTTGAAAACAATGATTGTTTTTTGCATTAATAACTTATTAATAGTTATTTATATATTATTTCAAAAGACAATTGTATACAATTGTACTATTGTGACAAAGTGTAAATGTTAAAACGATTGACTGTTAAAATGTGTAAATGATGAGGCTGATCATAATCTGTTTTTTTATTTTTATCACGTCCCTAATCACCCCATACTTTCAAGGGCTGTTATAAATTAATAGTCAGCTATATATGCCGAGCAGAGTATTAGTATCTATAGAAACATGTTACATTATCTTTGAAAAGACAACGTTTAATTGTCTTGTTAATTTATCATTGAGTTGGAGTAATAATAATAATCGTTAAATGCTTTCGAACCTAAAACCTTCTACATGCATAATAATAACTATGCCGATACAATATTCATTTAAAATGCATAGCTCTTGGCCTAATTACAGTGTCATTCATTGCAATTCGCTTGTGTCATATGTCACACTTGTATTTTATAATGTTGATTATAATATTTAAATAGTTTCTCTGGACTTAAATATGGGTAAACAATCTTTACATTGTGTATTGTTAATTATTTACATAGTAAATATATCATTATATCTACGAATACTTAAATTGTAATGTCATTATATCGTGCATGTCATTTTTGTTCTTTCATATGTACAAGCAAACACATAACCGTTTCAGCAAATTTGAACAAAAATAAGATAAATATATTTACAGCATATAAACCGCATAGTAATAAAGATTTTTGTCATTTGAGTTTGTGCTGAGGTAAATTATTTACATTTCTGTATTTTTAGTGAACCGCAGAATGAAAAGAAGAGACTTGGCCTATTTGTCAGCTTATACTTCACGAGAGCGAAAAATGAATAAGGTTAAACGTAAAATAGAGCTGAAGAAAGTAATTATTATTAGATAAATGACGAATGCCATGTTGCAGAATAATGCAATTCTTTTATCACTGTCTCAAGAGAAACGCAATGTGCTAAATATTAGAGCAATATTATTAAATATTATTATTATATACCCTAAATAATACAGTATCATTTCTAAACTTTGTTTTATTATTTAAATAAAGAAAACACTCAGAATCAAGAGTTAAACGGTACTATCACTATTATATTATAGTACTAATGTTTTGATGCAATTACATACTACGTGGGTGCAGTCGCAGAAGAAACTAGTGATATTATAAATCCCAAAGTAACTTTGAATGTCTGTCGGTCTGTTGTTCCTGCAAAATAAAATCGTTTAATCGATCTTGATGAGTGTTAATGTTTTTTTTGTTGACAAAGCCCGCTTAATTAAGCGGCCGTGGCGCAATGGATAAGGCATCGGTCTTACGATCGAGAGGTCGTGGGTTCGAATCCTGGCCATTACACCACGGACGTAAAACTTCCTCTTATCACAAGCGAATTAAGCTTAGCTGGAGGGGGTTAACAAGAATACTAGTAATTTGTATTTGCAAATTGCTAGTAAGCTTTTAAAAAAAAAAAAAAATAATAAGTCTAAACACGCAAAGTTTAATTGATATCAAATTTGTGTCTATAGCCTCTATTTTCATGCGTGGGCGTCGGGCAAGGCTTGACGCCTTGACGCCTTGACGCGAACTCAAATTGGACGTATTGCGAAAGCGACAATAATTACCCTTGCTGTAAACCTCATGGCAATTTTGAACTCGACTGTACATCATCATCAAAATCAAACTGAATTCGGACGCCAAAATTAAATCATGTTACAGAATAAGGACGCGCTATATCTTTAGGCTCAACTCACATCGACTAGCTAGCTTCATATTTATCTGTAATCTGTGACGTAGACACAGAAGCACTGCGTCGTCGCGTTGCGTCCAGTTTATATGGCCTATTTAGCCCAAGATAGATGTAGACAAATTGTATGGATAAATGCAAATGAACCTGAAAAGCAACAACATAAACAGATCAGCTTTTTAAGTTCATTAAAATCATGATTATTTTAAATTGCTGGGCTAATCTTTAGTATATTTCCAGCAGGCCCACATAATGAATATATGTATAAATATAAATATTATTATGTAAAAAAACCGATGGCGTAAAACGCGACGTGAAATCTTTTATCTCTTTTAGTTGCCTGCCCGCCTGTTAAAACAGCGTCGTAAGTTCTTAGTCTGAATTATGCCTAAAGGTATAGAATATCTATATTTAGTAGATTTTTAGTCGACTAGTTGGTCGACTAGTGCATAATGCAACTGACTGTGGAACAATAAACATCCCTGTTTCACATACAAATCTCGCCATTGTTACCATAGCAACAAAATTTTGTTGAAAATCGGCAGACTTATCAAACAACAAATCCTAGGTATTGAACCGTTGAGTAACAACTGAACATCAACATATATTTTCACTCACACATTTATATATAAGACCGATAGAGACAGCAATACCTTTATATGTGTGCAGAGTCTACAGAACTAAGAGTATATTATTTTGAGCAAAGATTTTATTACGGAATTATATTATTATGGAAGACAGGTATTTTTTGCTGTTGCAGATACCTTCCTTAATCATTTTCAAAAAATGCATCACCACGTCGAAATACGTTACAGTTTTACTATACCCAAACTCAGAGTAATAAGCCAACCGGAGGAGTCATTGTCAGGCGTCCTACACTGCCAAATGCGGAAAAGCTCTTGCACTTCATATAAAACTAGTTGTCAAATTATAGACGCGCAGGACGCGGTCCCCGCCAGCTTTGATATACTTATTTTTACAGATATTTGCTTTTATTTCCTCTCCATACTGATTAAGTGCTCTTTGCACCCAAAGCTTCCGCAGCACTAGTGCAAATTGAACCTACACAATATATGTTTTTTGACTCTTAAACTATAGAAAAACAAATTCAAAACGAAAAATAGTATAAAACTGTACATAATTAATAAAGTACAGTTACAAAAAAAATCACCGGCTTTTAAACTTCTTTTGTCCTTTAATTTATTGTGAAGTTTTAACACCAATTAAGGTTCACTGTTTAAAAAAGGTTTTAAAAGATCGCTTACCATAAAAATCCGGGCTGACAGTTTATAAAATCTTTTTAGAGACGCCGCGACGCCGCGAGTTTATAAATTTCCAACAAGTCTCTAATTATTTATAAAGACCTCGAAAATGGGTCTCACTTTGTCATGTCAATCTGTTCCGTCCTCATCGGGATAAAGCGTAACAAGGTTAACCCCTCGCTGTCCAGGGACATCTATATTATGCAATTACTCATTCAGCACTTGTTATAAACTAATTGAAACTTTATCCTTATTAATATAAAACCTCTAATCATGTAAACTTGTTCAAGTGGTGTAGCGTAAATGAAAAAGTTGGACCTACTAACAGCTTACAATATGAAAGTTGCAGACTTTTATTGTTTTGGTAGCGTAATTTTGAAGTTTAATCTTTTGTACAGAACTAATTTCATGCTTAAAGTACTAGGATAAAAAATCTACACTTTTAGTAAACATTTTCTTAACTTTGACGAACTAAAATCGACTGTAGTCGATAACAGTGGTTGATGTGCTACACTGATATTTAAAAGGTAATAATATTATGATTATTCATGACTATTACGGATGGTGCAAATCAGACAATATTTGTATAATCACATTACTTCAAGCATTGTAAGTTATTGTAAAGTGATTGTACAATGTACTATCAGCAAAGTTTTTAACAAATATTTCCACTGAAAAGGGTTGGCATTTGTTGATAGAACAAGCGAATTTGGACTTTTAAAAAATCTATACAAAATTAGTATTAAGGTGGATCATTAATTTACTTTGTTGATGGTACATACAACCTCCCTAAAATAAAGTTTTTTCGTAACATCAACAAATTGATCCTGTTCGAGTATTGATAAGCCAATTCAGCTAAAAAGTAGCTCAGGCGATAGAAAGTTTGTTTACATAAAGTACTGATTGATGACGAGTCTGCACCTGCTCTTTTCGCATAATACCGTATAATTGCCTTACATCAATCATGTTCTATTGGGAATATGATATTTACGTACTCTAATACTTTTATTATTAACATTAACATAACATAACATCGCGCCTATATTACCCAGAAGGGTGTGGCAGAGGCGTAAAACACCCATATTTCACCTGTTATGTTTAGGTCCCATGGGATAGGGGGTGAGCCTATCGTCATCCACTGGGCACAATTCCAACTGCGTGCTGCTATTGTGAATATCCTGACGGAAAGCTCACAAACAACACTTTGCCCGACCTGGAAATCGAACCCGAGACCGCGCAATGAGAGGCACATACGCTAACCAGTAGACCATCGAGGCAGTTTTATATCAGGTAATAATTTTACATCAGGTATTAATGCGTCGTACGTATGAATAATTTATTTTTTATTATAAATTGTTATTAGTTTTTGATTTGCTTTTTTATTATTATTTTTTTAAGTAATTTGTGTAAATAAACTTATTAGAAATATACTAAGAAACAGTTGAAAAATTATGGAACCGGCAGGATTTGAACCTGCGATATACAGTTGAGAAATTTAGGGTCCTGGCAAGAGGCGACATTAGCTGGTTGATTAAAGCGGCGGTCAGTGTGCAGAAGGTCGCAGGTTCAAATCCTGCCGGTACCATAATTTTTTCAACTGTTTCTTAGTATAGTTTGCTAAGCATAGCTAAATGCTATAAAAATAATCAATAAGAAGATTATTAGAAAGATTTAAAATACAATACAATATGATGGTTGGTTTTTCACACACTCTATTGAGTTTTTACTTTAAAAAGAGGTTTTTGGATTGAACACATCAGTATTCAGTTTTCATGAAAAATAATGTTAATCCAGATACAAGTTGACAAAAATCAATTTACATTTAAATAGAAGCAACGGATTAAAGGGTTCAGGTATTAAAATATTTTAATTAACAAATTGAAATGCTAATCTGTACAACAAAGATTAGGAAATATTTAAGTGAGACCTTGCTTTATAACCTCGGAGTTGAATCAAGACGGAGATAAATAAGTTTTAGAAGTAAATCAGGTAAGTTATTAACTTTTAGAACCTTGGCTGCGACGTTAGATCCTTTCAGTCTAATGGTGCTCCCACATTGCCATTAGAAAATGTTTAGTAACGTTAGTAAATATTTGTTAACAAACATTTAATCACAGATGTTAAAAAATGTTTTCATGTTAGAAAATGTTTAGTAACGTTAAGTTAACAAATTATAACAAAATAAAACATGTGTTTTCTTTTAGAATTTGGCGCATCCATTTTTTTTCTTCTTTTTTAAACAAAAAATGAAAGCTATTCTAATGAGCAAATCCTCTCCCATTTTCGTGTAGACGCTCTCAGAACGCAAACCAAACTGCGAGCCAATACCAGATTTAAATGTCACCAAATGTTAGTAAACATTAGTAATCATTTTCTTTTAGTGTAGGAGCACTTATAACATCTAACAGTTTCTAACAAAATGTAACAATTGACAACATTTGTGAGTAAATGTTTTTATGTTAGAAAATGTTTACAAACATTTTCTAACGGCAGTGTGGGAGCACCATATACGTTCTTTATGATAGACGGCTGATGTTACTAAAATATAAATAACCATTAGTAGAGAATTGTCTAACAATTCACTTACTAACGGCTGATGTTACTAAAATATAAATAACCATTAGTAGAGAATTGTCTAACAATTCACTTACTATCAGGCTGATCTAGGCTTCTTATCTTATAGTAAGACCTAAAGCCCTAAGACAACTGTCTTAGAGCCTATTGACGTATCATACAATCATTCAGCATCTATAAATAGATAATAATATTAAAATAATGTTGTTTACGTAAGAATAGGTCAACGAAATCATAGCACGATTAATTAATTTACAATTTAAACTTTTCGGCTTTAAGTACCGTTTTTATAACTAGATGGCGTTGGCGTCGAGATAGATCGCGATATGGTTTCGTTACCGGCATGGGTATAAAAGGAAAGATAAATTTGTAATTAATCGGGTTATCATGCTCACCCAATATCCCAAACCAGCGTCCTATTTCCAAGCATCTCTTAGTCGACCCTCGTTTAATGTTATCACTTAACTATACAAATAGTAAAATTGTAATTTAGCCATATCTGTAAATTGACAGCAGTAGAAGCCAAAACATATTTTGTCTGAATTTTTGTCGGTCTGTATATGTTTGTGAGCGCATCACGCAAAAACTTCTGCACTGAATTGGATGCGGTTTTCACAGTTGTGTAGCTGGAGGTCAAACTTAAAATCTGGTATATGTTTTTTATCTCTAAGGGATAAATTTGTATCTCTAAGGTTGTAAGTATATAGGTAAAGTTAGTAAACTTTGGAATAATTTCATGAAATTCTGCACGTAGATTGCTTACATGAGATGAATTAACGATGAGATAGCGTTTTTGGAAAGTCCACTCCCCGAGGAAGTAAATTTGGGTTGAAAGAGTATGAGAAAAGTGCCTCAATTTTGTAGGCAATAGGTAGTGTAAAATATTATTGTGACATTGTGTAAGAGCACACAAAATTAAGTGACTTTGAGAGGTATGAGTCGGGGGAGGTAAGCGGCCAAGACAAGTGAACGGGTAGTACATCAGCCGTAACTCACGTGGATAGCAGATAACTGAGAGTAGACAAACAAGAATTATTGCTGATTAAAGGTTAGGAAAAAGGAAATGTTTGTATATTATCAAATATTCATCAGAGACCACAGCACCAAAAGCAATACAAACCAAATTTGAAAGCGTAGTTTGCTCGCGTCAATTTGTAAAGAACGACGTTGGTTGCAAATTGCAATTTCAAGCCTGAACTTTCAAACGAAGGCTACACATGCATGCGGTGATCACATATGCGTTTGGTTTGACCTGTCACCCGGTTGTCTCATCAACCGAGTTGATTGCACCAAACGTTTCAGCTGGCGGCTAAAATTGTTACTTTAATAGCTGTTTATTAACCGTGAACCACGCAGACTGACAGTTAGTAGACGGGCTTATAAAATAACTAAAAGTTGTCCGCGTGAAATAACTTATATTTACCACACGATTTTATACGCATCGTACATTACTGCCCTGCTACCATCGTGTTTAGTATAGAATTAAATCTTACATACGAAGTTTTCTTCGTTTTCGTTTCAAATTTCATAGCTGCTCCACTGCTATTCGTTGCAGGGAGATGGTATTATAGCATATAGTATTTATAAATTTATTTAATAAGCTGTCGTATACATAATTTTTTTTATTGGGACTATTAAGTTTCTGCAATTAGCACGTTCAAGCAAACAAATGAACTCTTCAGCTATATTTGAAATATTATCTCTTTTTAATTGCCTATATTGCAAGGTAATAAGATGTAAGGATATAAATTTTAATAAATAATGAAATAAGAATTAGCTGAAAAATGCCTAGATAATAATCACTTAAAATAAATCTGAATTTGACGTGAAGTTATGTTATGTTACTTTTATGAAACTCGGCACCACCCGCTACGTATGTCGGTAAAAAAATAAAAAATAATGTATGTCAATATAGGGTATCAAGCTAACTCCCAACTAAACATTAAAATCAGTCCATCCGTTTGAGCGTGAACAGGAAACAAACATACAAACACATTAACTTTCGACGTTATAATATTGGTGTAATTAAATGAGCTATAAAAATAATTAAATATATTATTCAATGCCAATTAATCTACGACCTATATTTTTTATTATCAATTCCATAATTATGTATAAAGTTGCAATTTCATTAACTTAACTTCCTGAAGTTGTAATTTATTTAGAGTTAGTTTGCATGTGCCCAATGCCTACCTACTTATAGTAATTGGTTTACCCACTTCAAATTCAGCCTGGTGTGTACGTAATGCGATTGTAAAGATTAATGTACTAATACTATTAGTAATATTTATCTACCCTCTTTGAAATTGAATAAAATGGTAATTTGTATTCCGGTTATGGTCTCCAAATGAACAGTGAGTTAGGTTATGGTAAGGGTGGCGTAATTAAATATCCGATGTTTGCTCAACTAAATACCTTAGAATTTTTCAATATTATGGCTCTTTAAAACGACTTTCGTAGTTTTTTTTTTAAATGAGACCTTAATAAAACAAATTAAAAATTTAATTTATTCATAAGTTTTAGCCATTTACACCCGACGGACGTCAGTCAAAAGTAATCACCTATAGTTGAAGTAATTACCTGCTGAGAACTATTGATCCTAAATTTAATTTAACTTTTCAGAAGAGTTTAATAGCAATCAGAATTAATATGGAAAAAAATATGCTACTAAAATGCTTCAAAGCATCAATAATATGCTACTAAAATGCTTCAAAGCATCAAACGAATCCCCAAATGAATGTACACTCAAATAATTAGACACACAACAACAGTTTATCCGTGTTCATGCGTAAGATTGCATAATGTTACCAAATTAGTTCCATAGCCATTGTCTGCAGACGCATTTCCTACACGTCTGACCTACCAAAACCAGACAGGCCGTTGCATGTTTATTTTGATACGAACACCTTTGAATTTCCTCTTAGACGACGCTACTTGAGCACCACCTTTGAAGTAGAAGTAAGAAATATACCACCATCTCGTTCATCCACATGTTGAAAGCATGGGAAGCTTTCCTATCGTGCACCGTGTTCATAACTGAAAGAAAGCTTTCAGTCCGCGTTTTAGCGGCAGGGCGCGCGGACGTGTGGCCACGCCGCCCGGCTTCTCTTGCCGCGATATTTGAAACGCATTTCGTACGGACGCTTTATTTTGCATACTCAATTGGAATTGCAAGTGAATATTTGAATATCGTCGTATAATTATCAACCGAGCTGCATCGTACTTTTATTACAGCAATAAAACAACTTTTGACGATCATTCGATCGTGAGTGAATGCGTTTGTGAATTATTCGATGTTCAAAGTTTATTTTCGTCGCCTCTGCCCGTGTATGAATAATGTGCATATTTCCAAATATAGCCGATTATTTAGAGCAAACTTCGCTTAGTTTCCCTCTATAGACTTTACCCGTTTGGTCCAAATAAGTGACTTATTAGCAACCTCTGATATCAAATCTCCATATCCTATACCTTAGTCTTGTAAATAATATTTTTTAAAGTATTGTGAATCTGGTTCGAGGACCAATGTTTGAACTAAATACTTATTGGCTTGAAGTGTAGTGCTTTGTGTAAATATAAATGCAACGCGAACATATCTACTGAGCAAGTTTCAACCGTCAATGTGATCGACAACGAAGACTAATTGATATCGATTTTTCACATAATCAAGGTAAGACTATTTATTTGTATGCGTGTATGGCTTCGCATGTTTATTTACAGACAACGGTGGCTAAATGAATTAAACACATCCATTACAATTCCCAGGCGATTTATACCCACATCGCAAAGATAAGTTTCATGTTAAAACTAATGAAAATTGGCATTTAAACTACTCTATTTTATTATTTACCGAGCACGGTAGGGTTTGAGTGACAGAATATATTAATGTTTAAAAAATTTGGAGCAAAGTTTACACGTAGTTTTAAGTATTTGTCGATGGAAAGAAAATTATATTGAAAAGTAGTGCGCGGACATTAACAGATTTGGAAAACTGGGCAAGATTTATTCTGTTAAACTTTTTCAATTGTGCACATACTGCATCGCTCCCGTGAAGCTTAGCGTAATGTTAAATATCTTAAATCCTTTATTGAGAATAAGACTGTCAAACACAAATAAAATTATTTAAATTCAATTAGTAGTTCTCGAGATTAGCGCTTTCAAACAGACAAAGTAACTTTCTCCCGCGATTTCTTCTGCGGTGTCGGTATATCGATAAAAAGTAGCCTATATTACGCGACTTGAGGTCAGTACCTGCAACTTAATTTTTTTAGAACTTAAGCCGATACAAGACAGGCAGACAATAATTTTAAAAACTTAAAATCTAGGCAAAAGTCCAGCTTAAAAAATCATTTTTTGTTTTCATTAAAAACAGACAATTTCATTTTATTTATTTTTATTAATTAAATGATAGCTTTCTGTTATAGACCATGTAATGTAATTGTTCATTATTCGTTTTCAGGATCATTGTTAAAAAATACAACGATTTTGATAGAAGAAATCTAAAATAAGATGTAAACATATAAGGTTTTATTAAAGAGTTGGTTATAGATGAAAATAGCATTTGAATCTTATAAACACTGTTTGCTTTGGCTGGCACCCACAATTTTTAGTAACATAAATATTAATACCCAAATTGACAATATCTGGTTCAGATATCTATAAACATTTCGTTCAAAAAAGAATATCTATCGTAATAGTATGAAATATATTTTTTTTATAATTGCTATTTAATGCTTAGGGATTTTTTTATATTGAAGTCTGTTGGAGGTAAAAGAAAACACTGTGTTTTTCTCACGCAACTGAGATTAATTAACACCGCGAGACATTTGCCAGAAACGCTTTCATTTTACGTAATGATCGCTAATTTATTTCCAAATAAACAATGCTCACCAGGACTGATAAAGTATATAACAGGAAATAAAAACAAGTACTCTTAAAAAATTAACCTCTATTAAAAAAAATACTTCTTAGAAAGATGATTATGTGACTTTTTAACAATGACACAAAACTGACTTAAGCTTGATAGTCACTTTTTTATTATAAATAAATATTATAAGCACGTGGGTTTTCATACTCATAACAATTCAATTTAGTTTCCTTCATAACACATATTTTATGACGTATCGACAGCTGTTGAGCTATTCCCAGAAAAGCAATATATACAAACAATACCTATTGTTTTGCGCA
The DNA here is from genome assembly GCA_905147285.1 of Hypena proboscidalis. Lineage (NCBI taxonomy): Eukaryota > Metazoa > Arthropoda > Insecta > Lepidoptera > Erebidae > Hypena > Hypena proboscidalis. The sequence goes on from LR990140.1 coordinate 14,729,208, forward strand.
AGCCAGGTTTTCCAAGTCAGCATAGCTACGATGCGGTAACTTGGAATGTTTTTATTAAAATAATATGCCAGCTAGTAACGTTTCAACGTACGCGTAATCAAGGTAATACTATGTTCTACTTCCTAAATATATAGTTACTAACAAATGTTTACTTATTGCATCATGATATTTAAAGATGGAATTAAAAGAAACTAAACATTGGAAATTGAATTATGAGTTTCTGCCCACGTTTTTAAAATCAATCTTATCTTTACAAATGATTACTTACGGTACGGACTTTTGTTCCTGTGGACACGTAAATTAAAACGCTAATTCCATCCAAGGCCTTATATTCGTAAGTTATAATATTTAAAGGTGGAATAAACAAAAATGTGAAGTTACGTTTAAAGTTAAAAGCCTAAGCGTAAACTTGTCTCAGATATAAAAAGGCAATTTTTGCCACGACTATTACTATAAGATTTAATATAATAAAAATTAATGGTACTTGCGATATTAAACACTTTACATGTTAAATGATGTTGAGTAAAGTAAATCAATAAGAACACTCGGTAAAAATACACTCCGAATACACAACCTTCTCTTTTATTGAAGTCGGCTAGTAAATGATTAATAGATAAGTAGCCTCGAAATCATTACCGATGTACTCACCTATTAATAGATATACGTGCTCCTGTTATATTCTTATCGATTTATTAATTAAATACCATGAATATACTAAATGAATAAGTTATTTTTTTAAATATTATTTTTCATGGAATGCCTTTTTTAAAAAGCTTTAAAAGAAGAAAGAAGAAAGAAAAGAAAGAAAAAACATTTATTTCACAGACACACTCTGGACAACACAGTTGAAAACAAAAACAAGCAAACAATCAAAGAAAAAAAAGAACATAACAAAAAATAGTAGTAACTAAACCTAACTTAACAAAAACAAATTATCAAAGACACAAAAAAAAAAAAAAACAGAAAGAAAGAATAAGCAGTTTTTTTCTTTTTTTTTTTTTTCTTTAGCGATTGCCTGTCACATCAGTCAGCTGTCGCTTTAGGTACAGTATACTTTAAAACTTATTTTGTTTACCACTGAGTTGACTTTTCTTGTATAGATATACAATTTATAATAACAAGACTCTATATAATTTAAAAGATTTGTACCGATTCGCGAGCGTCTAAAACAATTTTTCAATAATTTACAACAAAAGTAACTTTGTAGAAGCATTCATAGATCTAAGTTTTAGTAGCCAATGGTGTTCAAAAAAAATATTCGAAAGTACATAATCTGTCACATTAAGAGAAGACTCCCGAGCGCCGTGTTTTCATACTAACGTAATATGGGTTTAATTTTAATATTATTAAGTTTTTTCTATTTTTATAGATATACCACATTATTATCTAAACCACTTAAATGCATGTTTGTTAGTGGGAATTAAGTCAAAATTGTTTTAATCATTTATTGAGTTACATACAAACTATAAAAATATTCATAATTTTGTAAAAATTGGCACTCACAAACATGCATTTTAGTGTAAAGTTAAAGTATATATTTTTGGGTAGTACGTGTTGACCACGCCGATTGATCGATAAGCGTACTACTACCGTAAGGCACTCTAAACGTGAAATATACACCTTAATAGTTGCTGTATATCAAACCTTGGATTTCCATATTCATGACGTTTCGCGTCCATTCTATAAAACCATTTAATAATACCGCTGAAGGTTACATTTGGTAATGTTATGCTGAAATGCCAAGGGCTCGAGAGGGTGTTAGCATTACGGTAACCTTTTCCGATTCAATATTAGGTTAAACCTAGATTTGGTGCGATGTATGTAACTGTCAAAACTGGCTTGTAATTTAAAATAATGTTTGTAATGAAAGCGTTGATGGTTTTGCTGTAGGCAGAGTTGAAATAAATTATTGTGTTTACAATCAAATTCGTCGGTTCTCTATCTTATTAATAAATATTAGTCTGATAACATTGGCTACTTACTATCGAATCTTTCAATATATCAGATCGATATTTTTTATGAAACCGGCAATTTTCATGTTGGTCATGGTTAACAACTAGTTTCAAGGTATAATAAAGTTTTTAACTAATAGCCTTCATTTTCAGCCCAATATCGCTCACTCAGATGAAGATAAATTGCATAATATTGTGGGCGTATTTCCACAAATCACGGGATTCTTTCTACACTTATTCGCCACCAGAAATATCTGTGTTTTCAGATAGGATATAATGTTGACGAAATTATGATCCAAAATAATTAACTAATTGCAAAGACAACAGCAAAATGGATGAGTGATTTTATTATTTAACTATTTGTTTCCTTGGAAAATTTGATAATGCAAGGTGCCAGAAAATTGTTAGACAAAGTCAGCTTTACTATACAAAATAAAAAAGCCGGCATAGAACCAGGTGAGGTACAATACGTAAACATCTTTGTTGGTTTACATCGGATATTACGTCACATTGCCACTTGTTTATGCAGCAAAGAAAGTGCCAGAAATATACCGGTATGATTTATTAACCAAAGCATGAAATATATCACCTGTGAGTATTATTTCCAAGTTTTGTTGTTGAAAAGCACTCAACGGCGTTCTTTCTCTTGGATTTTCCTTTCAAGAATATATTTTTCTCTTTACATATTCTTCTGCTTCTTTGTCGTGCCGATGGCTAGTCGGATTTCAGGTTTTATTGGTTCAAAATGTAACTACTGCCATGGCGCTATCATTGGCGTCCATGAGCGCCTCTTTTGTGCAAGTGGTAGAGCAGAACCCATTCATTAAGACAGTTCAGTCACCCTCAGTACTTGAGGAGAAGCACCCCATCGTTGTCTTATTTTTGAAAATACAATACATACGTTAAAAAAGTTAAATTCAATTCAAATTTGTAAGTGAGATCATCAAAAATACCTGCAAAATAATGTACTTATTGTGTACTGAGACAAGAATATTACTTTGAGTAGCTTGTACACAATCAATATGAGCCATCAAAAGATCTTCTTTTTAAAATATTGGACTATTAACATTGTATATGTTAAGCCTGGAACATGGAACCGTTTCAATATGTAGATAGAATAGAATTTTTAGATACATACGCCTCATGGGATCGATAGACCTGATCTGGCTTAGCATATAAAGCTTATAACCGTGATATAGTTATATTTCGCTTATATTTATTTTTTTACCTACCTACCTACTTTAGGTAGGTAGGTAAAAAAATAAATATAAGCGTAGAGAGGTATCTCTACGCTTATATTTATTTTTTGTCTTGAGTATATTGTATTGCGTTTCGAAAAATTGGTAATTTTTCCTGAGGTAATTTTCGATCAAGATTAAATTTTACTGTTAGTTACTTTTTAAATAATTATGGACCAGAAACCACAGCCTACTCTTAGCATCGGCGATTTGGCGGCTGATGTCATCGAAGCAGATTGCTGCATCGAAAGCGTGTGTGCTATTGGCTCTAAAGCAATACAAACTTTTCCCTAGCAATAGCCAATATAAAAATATCAATATAAAAAACACTCTTTAAATTTTCTCGAACAATCCAATGGAAATCCTTAAAAGACCTTGAAAGTTTCGATCTTCAAGGTTAGGCATTCAATCTACTCTATTACTAAACAGCTCGCGAACTAACTTAGGTATTACTTCAGGTTATTGGCTGGAGTCGTCGGTATTGTAATTTGATAAGATTGTTTGTAGGTATTTGACTGGATGATTGAGTAGGTTGTGGTAGAGTTCTGAAAACGAGTTCCAGGCTAAAAACGACCAAGATGGCAGGAAAAACAGAAAAGCCGAGCGATTTAAATGCGTTGCAGATGGAAAAGGATAGGGTACCATTGCAAGCATTGTAATAAACTTTTACTACAAGTTCGTTTGCCACCGTTAATTTTAATCGTTCATGTTTAAATCGACAAAGCAATCAATACTTTGAACGCCACAACATAATGAAAAATATAATGCACGAACATGACAATCAGCTGTCATGCAAATGTAATTAGTGTACTGAACATGCAATAAGGTTAATGTTCTCTGCTGGACATTTTGTGAAAGTACAACAATAATTACTCAAAATGACGGTTACCTCCGAATCTGTTACCCTCACAAAATTTAGCGCGTGAGCTTAAAACTTTGTGTTCGCCGTTAAATGATTTATTATATCTATTGGCAAACAAGGGCTTTTTAAAAATTAAATGTAAGTATAAAATACGATCTGTTCTCTTGTGGAATGCGCTACCTTTGAAAATCAGGATGGCATCTAGTCGTGATGTCCTTAAATTTAAAGTAAAACAATTATACATGAGTTATATGGCGGAATCTTAATGTATGTATGTTATTTTATTTTTAGTATTTTATGTAATGTATGTTATTGTATTTGTGTATTATTTAGATTTATTATACAATAAAGTAATTACTCCTACTTTTATTATTATGCACCTACCAATTATCTCTGCACCACCCTAAGGGTCGACTGGTAGAAAATGCCTTCGGCATTAAGTCCGCCTTTGTCACAAATTCTGTGCAAGAAGTTTTTAAATAAATAAATTAATGTATTATGTATATGAAGGAAAACATCGCGAGGAAACCTTCATGCCTGATTGTGCTCGAGGGTGTGTGAAGTCTACCAATCCGCACTTGCCCAGCGTGGTGGACTACGGTCTTACCATTCGAAAAGCCCCGAGCCCAGCCGTGTAGATATGTACGTGGGACATGTAGATACTGGGCTACTATTATTATTATTATAAACAATACCATTATTTTTACAATGATGTATTATTGTATAATTACACCCACTACAGCCATCTTATTGAAAATTGGTCCCGCAATACTTGAAACCACAACATAACAGGAAACTTTACACTTATATACTTCCATGTTCACCTTTTTTGTTGAAAAGTTACTACACAAGCACTTTACAGGCATACAGTATTTAATATAATCACTAATGTAAAGTAATGTAAAAGAAAACTAGACGCTAAAAGCTTTCAAAGTTCAATCGCAAATCAATTTAAATAAGCGTTTTAGTCTTTAGTACCTTATTATTGTATACCTAACTTATTGTACGCATTGGTAGTAACTGTTAGTGCAATGAGTATTTGAATAATAAATAAATAAATAATACATAAGCGTTTTAAACAACAGTTTTTGTTGTATTGGCAATTTAATATGTGGCAGTGGTGTACAACACCCACACTTCACCTGTTATGTTCAGGTCCCATGGGATAGTAGGTCAGCCTATCGCGTTCCACATGGTATAATTTCACCTCTGCGCTGATATAGTAAACGGAAAGTTCACAAATGACACTTTGCCCGACCCAGGAATCGAATCCGAGACCTTACAGTGAGAGGTGCATACGCTAACCACTGGACCATCGAGGCAGTTCATTGTTTTGAATAAACATTGAAGCAATCAGAGTGGTGTTCGATTGCATTTGCAATTATCCGGAAGATAAACAGTATTGTCTACAGTTTGTTCTTGTTTTTACTTTGTTGAATGACTGACTTTTATCAATTTAAAGATTTAGATTTAGAGATTGAAATAGATTGGGATTGTGTATCGTTTGGTATTTCATTGCACCATTTCTAATGACAATATTTTACTCGAAAATCAGAAAGTTGTTTTAGCTGTATATTTATTTCCTTTTATATGAAATACCTAAGTAACTGCCAGATCGCATTTCTTTGTTAAGCATTTTCTTCAGAATATAAATATATAACATCATCAAACTATGTTCCGTTAAATACAATATTAACGTAACAAATTCACTACAAGCGATGTTGACCGGAGATGACTGAGCACTAGAGTGTGGGAAGTTACTCCGAGTAACTTCAATGATGTATCATTGTGTCGGTCCAAGTTTATCGAAACACAATGTAAGTATGTAGTATTATTTCTTATTATATTCTCATCAGCTTAATTTGATGGACAATTAAGTTTTTGTGAAGGGATATTTATCGTTGTAATAATATTATTTTTGGCAAACAGACTATCGCTTAGCTGAAAGACATAGTAATTAATTAAAGTCACGCCTTATCCAATGAAGGTAGGCAGTTACCATAGAATGCCATGTGCTCCTAACATACCCCTTTCGCTTTCGATTCCCGTCACATATGCTCGCTGGCTTCATATACTCCGTACTTGTCCTTTCTGAAGGCCACTTTTCAGGTCTCAATATGTATCCAAGGACGACCTTTATCAGTATTTCCAGCCACAGCTGCGTTAAATATATCTTTCACTTATCTACTTGCATTCATTATTTCGACATGACCGAAGCAACTAAGTATACCTTTCTCAATCCTTTTCACTATATTTATCATCTTTCAAACCACAACTATCTTTTATCACACTGTTTCTTATCCTGTCATTTAGAGTTACACCTCACAACACTTAGAAATAATATATTACTAGGTTCTGTTCGCGAGTCCAAATAAAACGTAAACTATATTATGCCTGAAGTCTTAAGCTATCTCCACACCAATTTGCATTAAGATTGGTCCAATAGATTTGAAGATTATTGGGGTAAAAACAAAAAACAAACGAAAAAATCTTTTCTCATTATAATATTAATCAAGAAGTTTGCATAATTAGATTTCATTCAATAGTATATCGCATGGAGAACTTAACGTGATATTCCAATATTCTATCCATCTGCTCTGTTATCGGCGATATAAGTAATGAATGTGTAAACGCACAAAGGTCAGTCGGCCACATATTGATCTGCAATTATGACCGAAAATGTGTGTCGAAGTAATTTAGTACGTTTTTCGATAATAGAGACAAGTTTTCGAGCCTTGAATCCACTATATTTAAAGGTATGTAAAATTCGAGATATAACTTGGAAAATATATAAAAATAACATTGTCAATATTTATTTTTAAAGTTTATATTTACAAGCCAGGGAATATAGAAAATAGATGATCTAAATTTATTTCGAGATATTTATAAAGCTCTGAATTGTAAATGTAGCTGTGAAGAGCCTTAAACTTTATAAATTGAGTTTATTGAGGGCATACTTACCTTCGGTTTATTTTTACATCTAATTGAACTATTTGAGCTAATCGTTGTCCTCTGTTCAGGAGTTCTATTTTCGGCATAAGATGTCGATTATTCTATAATTTGCGTATTCTATCAATTCTCATTATCTGTTTTTGTTAGAAATCAGACATCTAAAGGGCAACAGTATGCCCTTCACCTGGTCTTTAGAAATGTATGAAGCCCACATTCAAAGTAAGTATTCGGTTATTGATAAATAGACATAGAGTACACTATATAAGTAATTATGTTTCATGTTCACAACATATATTTTTTTTTGTTATAAATTCTAGCCTGCTAAATATGGTTTAGTTTTTGCAATATAAAAGAGCAGTTGATTGCCTCGTTGGTCTAATAGTTAGCGTAGGTATGCGCCCCTCACCGCGGTCTCGGGTTCAATTCTCGGGTCGGGCGAAAGTGTTTAGTAGTAAAAAGTTGCGAAACTGTTACATGGTCATTAGATATTGTTTTAGTTACTAAATTAGTTTATAGAAAGACTGTTTGTTTTCCTAATAAAATAAAATAAAATGTTAAGATTTTGGCATCAGGAAAATCTCAATAGCAGCACGGAGTTGAAAATATGCTCGGTGGATCGTGATATCATAACAGGTGAAGTGTGGGTGTTTTACACCTCTGCCACACTCTTCTGGGTAATAAACCGTGATGTTATGAAACACAATAGTGTAGTGTCATAGTTTGTGTGAGACTAAATGAAACAAAAGACCACCACTCAGCCAAGAACGACGTGTTCCATCAAATACACACACTATAACGTTGTGCATCTCTACTTCAACTATATTAAAGCATACTATCGGAGTGCCTTCATGAAATGCAAGAACTATTTTTTTTTACACTCTAACACTTAGTTCAGAATAATCAACCTAACGCTTTGTTAATTGTTTGTGTTTCTTACCGGACAAAAATAGAAGTTTAAATTCTTAGTAAAGCTCCATGCTGGAGCGTGTAAGCAAAATTAAACTTGTGTTCTCGTGTTACTGAAATTACAAGGAAGTTGATACGGTTTTAATTCAAAATGCCGAGGTACTCTCCTCTGAACTTTAAACTAATTTACCGCGTTCCTCATATTATAAAAAAAAAACACTGATGAAAACATTTCAGTTACAAAAGAGTCCGAATACTAAAGCTGGTTTACATAAAACCTATTTTTATAAAACGAATGTTTAGTTCTTCGAAGTAAAAGCAGTTGGACTTTAAATTATTCAAATAAACTCTGCATGATTTATCGATAATACCACAAGTTCCAACGTAAGTGGATTCGTCGTTACAACTACGGATCAATATTTGAGGTGAAACGAATTTTCTTCGGCTGTTGTTAAGCTAAGAATAGAATCACCCCATGTTTCCCCATGGGTGTAGTACGGGGTCATCCAAAGGTTTACCTAAAGTGAACGGTACCGGCCAATAGCAGTATATTGGATAGACACATCCATGTGTGTACACTCTCCTCAATTTACTAATAACGCCATTCTCTCGAAGTAATAAAGATTGGGTTACCTTTTTTTTACCTGTTAACATAAGTCAAACATTTCATATGAATGCCTATTTCCTTAGATATAGGCAAATAATGTTGAATATAAAAAAGTACCTAATATAATAAGCACATAACGCACTTTCGCAGTAAGACTGTGATGTATCGTGAATTATTTTTATTTTTATATTATATTTTGAAATTCTGGGATTGCAAAAGGCATACTTTCAGCATGTCTTTTTTATATTTACGTGGAATCCATAAAAAAATGCCGGTAACGGATAGTTATTATTCAACGCATAAAATATAACGTGACGAATTCAAAAGAGACTCAAGTTTCACTTGAAAAAAAAAATACAGCTGTCACTTAAATTTATGTGTGTGACATGCTTATTCTGCCAATAAGATTTATCTAACACAATGTGAAATTAGGGCTGGATTTTATTAAAACACAACACAACTTACGTGGCACTTTACATGTCCTGTCATGTGTGTTTGTATGGTAGGAAATTTATACTAATTATTACTTTGTCAAGCTCTATCAAACAAATGACTAACACAATTGTAACTAAACTATACCTATAACCATAATAACTACAACTCAGCCACAAGCTATATAGGTACCTAGCAGCAATCACCACTTTGATCTGTCAAATCACTTACTGAATGTGGTCAGGACTATACATAAAATAAGACGTTTCTATAAGGATGTTATTACACCAACAACGATCAATGTATTTAACGATTAAAGATAAGAGCGCATCACAGCAATCTCGGTGTAATAGCATCCTTAATATTGTAATCCTTTGATAGTCTTCTTCTTCTTTGCGTGTCAATGGAAAAACTCATGGAATTTAAATATAATGGATATTTAAATTTTGATTGACCAAAACTTTGCCACAAGAACGGCATTATCAGTGGCGCTCCAGAAGTCGTCCACCTTTAATGGTGAACTACTCGTTTCGAATGATGCATTGAAGAAAAACACATACAGAGTTCCACAGGGAGTACCTTACGGAGGTGTCAAAATGCCAAGAGTAATATTAAGGTACCTATACAATAAGCAACAGACACAAAAAGCTTATTATAATCGCTATTTACCTCCTTGATACGAGCCTATGTCACTTAAAAAGGGTTTATACTTAACATATAAAAAAACTCAGCTTTGAATCTGTAGATAACAAAAAGCACTTACCATAATTTTTAACTTTTTTTGTAATATAGGTCAAAAACATACTTTGTTTAACAAAATGATAGTAAAATAAGTTATCTAATTTGTTTACTGACTTTGTAGATAACCAGATTAGGTTTTCCATTACGCCGCTATTTACAAAAGATAAACTTATTATGTTGGGATTTAGATAATCTCATCACTTTTCGATCGCGCACGTTCTGTCGAAAATAGGAAAAGTTTTCATCACATTACTTTATTTCGTTACAATACCATACTAAAATTGCTTTTAGGGTCCTGCAAAGAAACCACTACATTGATTTTTTTAATAAATATAAATATCACACAACATACACACAACGTCATCTAGTCCCAAACTAGGCAGAGCTTGTACTATGGGTACTAGAATAACTGATATTTATACATTTATACTTTTCTTTTGTAAATACATACTTATCATACATAGAAACACCCAGACCAAGACAAACCACCATGTTGAGACTTGTCTGGAGCGGTAATCGAACCCGCGACATCAGCATAGCAGTCAATTGCACTACCGACTCCGCTATCTGATCGTCTAATTCTTTGAAATTGGTGATGAGCATTTGTTTTTGTATGTCTGTCCGTACATTAAAAATCATTTTTGAAATCACATAAATATCCAACCTAATATTACGTTGGATCTTTTGCATGATTAAAGTATCTTCATGTTTTAAGACCTAAACAGTCTACATTTAATAATAGCTACGATACCATCGCAGTAATAATGTTATGTTTTATCCACTTTGTAAAGTTCAAGTTCAACGATGAACCAAAGTTATACAAGGATAAAGATAACATGGTAACAGAATCACCACAAGCCCACATGGATACAATAAATATCTAATCTTGTAATAATTCGAATAGTAATACTCTATTTTTGGACACAATTGACGTAATACTAGTGAAGTTTAAAAGTCTATTGTGTATACTTTGTTCATTCATATCATGGCACTAAAAAAACAGGTAGGTCCGAATTCGGCACATAAGTACATAGTTGTGCCTTAGTGCAATGAAAATGAGACGTCACATTAAGGCCCAGTCTCCACCAAAGCGGAGAAGCAAGGAGCAAAGAGAAGCTGTGTTTTGAATAACCAATCGGATTTCGTTATTTTCACATCACCTCACCGCCCCGCTTTGGTGGAAATGGGTCAAGCGGAGAGAAATCTAATTTTTGTATGCTGACAAGCGGCGCACGGTTCAGGGACGTGTGCATATAACCGATACGCATCTCAAACGAGCGGCACACCGCTCCTTTCCGCTCCACTGTGGTGGAAATCACATGCCAGCTTCGCCACGCTTCTTCATTTCGCTTTTTCACTCCGCTTCTCGCCTCTCCGTTTTGCTGGAAACTGGGCCTCATACATTCATGTCGCAATTTCGACGGGCGGACCTTATCTTATTAGATCATGGTTTATATTGTCTTTTATTTCAATGGGTGGGGTTTCATACAGTAGAAAACTGCCACCTGATATGAGTGGTTGATTGATAGACTTTTTAGGTTTGATAGCTTGCTTACTAAAACAAGGTTAATAGTCGTCACAAAGTTAGTCCATAATCAATTTTAAGTCGTGAAATTTCTATGAAAAATAACTATAAAAAAAGGGTAACCTCTAAAAGTTCGCTTTGACATTAGGTAATAGGTACACTTGACATTGGGATACGAATAGATAGTGTAACAGATTCTAGCTTACCTAAAAAATCCAAATTTATATAAGAACTGTGAGTGGTATGCTAATCATAAAATTGGTTTAATGAACAAAAAGATGAAGAAAGAAGAAGAAGCGATGCATCTTTTATCTGCATTTATGAATTGTTGTTGTACTTGGGCTATAGTTACCACTTTCCATGATTCCATTCGACTTCAAGACGAAAAAACATTCACACAAAAAAAATAATTAAAAAACGATTCAAAATGTCAACCTCATGAAAGTAGTGGCTAGCTTTAAAAACCTGATGCACTTTATTGATTCAATCAAAGCAAAAGTTTTTCTTCTTTACCGCAGTCGTTTTGCTGAATGTTTGCAATTGCCGTCACTTTTACGGACGCGTGGAGTTTTCCACACTTCCGGCGACCGTAACAACTGTCATAGATGTACGTGGCATCGATAAAAGATGAGGCTGAATTCAGACTAACAGAACAGTGCCTTTGAATGGATGGGTTTGTAGGTAAGCTGGGTGGTTTTAATATATCTCATATTTGCTTGCGATTGGGGTTCCACCTGCTTGGTATGTCAAGTAGTATATAATGTTATTTTTGAGGTCTTGAAATATCACCTCTCACTATGATTGGTTAAATATACTCAGATTGTATTCAACAAACGAAACAATATTTCCTCTTCATAATGCCTATACCGAGTAGTAAATTTATTATTAACTAGCTGTTGCTTGCCACTTCATCTACGTTAAATTCTATGTTTCGATGATGTTTCCTACAAAGTTGAGGAACTACCGTCATACACATTTACTAAGAAATTGCCAAAAAAGCCATCCTATTGCTAATTTTTGTTGTTAAGGTAACCTACAGAATATGCAGAATTCCGTCAAAATTAATTAACTTACCACTTAAACTTACTTCCCCTAATTCACCCCCATGAAAAATAATATTAAAAAAATCCATTAAACAGATCACTTACGTCAATTTACCCACAAACATACAGACAGATAGGAATTCGTAAAACATATGTTTTGACTTTTACTGCTGATGTAAATATACCTTGTACATTTTTTTTAAATATTTTTAGTGTAGAGACATGATAAATTTACAATTTTATTATAATGTATAAATATTTATGTTGGTAACTTAAATAACATCGTCATGTTTAAGTACCGAAGATAATTAGGAGGGAGAGAGGGTACATCCACCATCCGTCCCTCTTAATTTTCTTCGGTGATATTAGATGATAAAAACTATTAATTTGGTTCTAGAAAATTGAAATATTATGAAAACTTCAATTTAATTTTTATTTCCCATTGATTTTTTACTAACTTCACGCAATATATAATATTACGATGCTTAATTTTTATAACATTTACTAAATTGCTTCACTTTAGCAGGCGTGAGTTGACAAGTAGACATGTATAGAATCCATTTATAAGGTGCTTGCTCTCGGCACGGAAGTGACTCACATGACGTGAGCAGCTGTCACAAATCAATCATTTCATACTCTGTGTGCATAAAGGTACCTTTTCTATGCTGAGAGCCTTTTGTCACAGTATAAAGTGTTTTCCTATAGATACGTGTAATATGATACAGGCACGACGACAAATATTACTCCATTGATTGATTTTACATTTTATTTTAGTAAAAAAAAATACATTTTACATTTTCTTAGATTTTTTCACAGTCGGCACTCTAAATTACCATGATGTACGGTAGTAGTTATATTTCAGTTTAGCTTACAGAAAATCTAATCCCTTGATCTATTCCGGTACCTCCCTAAATACAAGCCTCCCTAATAAAAAAATCTTTAGATTTTCCATAAAGAAGCAGCTTGAAATAAATATATGATTCTATTCAAGTAATTTTACTTTGAATTTTTGTTTATAGGAAAGAAAATAAACAGTTTTTTTATAAATAACTAACTATTGTCTGTGACTTCATTTGCGTGGAATTTGATATACCCATGCCATTTCCTACAAAATTGAGAATCTGCCGTCTTACACTTTAAACCCAAAATTTACCGCTTTGGAGAATTTAAAAAAATCTGTCTTATTGATAATTAGTTTTATGTAGGAAATCGAATGTACAGAATTTCGGGAAAAAGGGGTATTATAATTTTATTTTTTTAATACCTTCAATGTACAGACATGGCAATTTTACAATTTTATTATATGTAATAATTTCCAATATTTGTTACGTTGCTTTCAATACAAATATAAATTGTTGAGTATGGCAATCATTAGTAACATTTAATCAAATAATCAAAAAATAACGAAGAGGAAAGGTATCTGTGAAATTATTTACATAAATTTTCATTTTGCTTACCAAGTTTTATAAATGACTGCCAATAAATACCAACGGAAAAAAATAATGGTGTTTTTTGCCGTTGAAATAAAAATATGCTTTTACAAAAGAATCTGTTAAAGAAGAATTTACTTTATTTTCATTATTGCCTGCGGCTCAAGTTACTTTTGATTTCTAATATCATCATTATATTTATAATGTTTTTTAATAGCAGAAATTTATTCATTATATTATTTTGTAACGATCAGCTACAGCTACGCTTTACCAATTTATCCGTATTATTGAATACTTTACATTAAAAAAAGATAATATTTAGAGCCTTTCAATATCAATCTGCTATAATTTAAAAAAAGGATTATTTTACGTAATAATGAGTACAGGATAAACATTTTAAAAATCCTTTTTTCGTCGTTAATATCGTTATTTCATCACTGATTTGAACAGATTTTAGTCACAATTTTATAAATAATTACACACAAAAAATATATTTCATGTTTTGATATGTATAAGCCTGGTGCGATATCAACAGACAGCAGCTATTCGCCATTATGATTTTCGCTCTCAAGGGACAGTATACTGAAAGTACTGAAACATAGAAATGGATAGAATGCCGAAAACGAGCACTTACTTATTCTGCTCAATTCTTTCAGTTTCCTTTAGCTCGTGGTTAGAGGCCAGCCACTAAATATTTGAAGAAAGTTCTTGTAGGTTTGCCTGTATAGGATAGAAGCTGATGTGTTTTCATAATAATAATATGGTACTTCGGTACTAGTTAAATTATTTATAAGCTACCGTACGCTTAGTGGTTTTTACTGGGCGTAAAATGACTGTGTAATCACGGATTGTTGAATTACAAAAAATTCTATTTACTTTTTGTCTTTTAAAAATTCTATGCATGTTCGTAAAAGTTTAACAGAATTGTTATTCTTTTTTTCCTGAATGGTCAGGCAGAGCATGATTATCCCATACAAACGGAATGCCGCAATAATTTGTGATTCAAACGTATTTACTAGATATTATTTACATTAAGACAGTATTAATCTTGGAATTTGTTGCTAAAAACATTATAAATATCTTCATGAATCGAAGGTAAAGATTGAATTTCACGTATTTTAACAGCGTTAACGTCACATTTTCATCATATTTGTTATGTATTGTAAACATTTATATCTGTAATATTTTCTGGTCAGAAATATAGTTTATATTATGTTGTTTGGGATAAACAAAATGAAATGGAAGAAATATTTAGTTTTCATTCATATGTTTTGGCAGCCAAGATAAATTTTATTTGCGTTAACATTTGAATGATGAATAGGACTGTCTCGCGGGTATAAATGAAAACTAAATATTTCTTTCATTTCTTTTTGTTAATCCCAAACTAGATAATTGAAACTATGTTTTATGACGCAAATCGCGTATTTTATGACGCAAATTAACATTAGCAATTTTTAGGAGATAATTTTGGAGTCGAAATTAATAAAGAAAGTGCCTCTATTTTGTTGCAAATAGCATGACATATCGAATTCCTCGCGTACAAAGTCGCAGGCAGCAGCAAATAACAAATAAAACGATAAATTTTGATCGTTTTTTTTGCTCAAACTCTAAAATACAACATTGCAGTGGTAAACAGTTGTCTCTATCTTTTAAATGTTATTTATCGGTCATGTCGTTTGACTTTAATTCACTTTTGCATTTCACTTAGTTGCGAAGGTGAGGCGTCTACTGTTTCACTTTACATTGCTAAGTTAAAGTAAAATTTGTTTAACAATGTCCGTTGACATGGCTAAAAGCTTTCGCGGGTGACGCCAAACCAAACCAAACGGGGTGGTTTGAAAACTATTGAAAAGTAATTTTCACTCGATATCTCATCGAATTCAATTTATATTCCAACTTTACCCATTTTTTCCCAAACTTTGCAGTACGTACTGTGCGATGTGTGAATGTTGTAAAAACAATAGGATAAATTGAAAGTTTTAGCATACATAGCAGGTGATCATATCGTAATCTACGGCCACAATTCCAATCTTCGATAATTATCGTGGCAAATTAACAAATATCACTTTTACCTGACCTGGGATCGATGCAAACGCTAACCACTAGACCAATGAGTCAGTAAATGCTTTAATTATTCCCAGAAATACAGCGCCTAACTAAAACAGCTAAGATTATACGAAAAATATTTTTTGGACTGAAATTAAGGTTAATGAAACTCCAAATAAAATACTGCTAAGAATCTTCAATAATTTGTTAGGTAAGATAGACTAGCTTCATTGTATTGATGACGTCAGCTCGCTTAAATTAAACACTGGTCCTTTCTTTATCAAACCAACCTTATCGGTGGTCTTATTTGCATGGAGAAATTTTCCCTAACATTACCATAGTTTTTACATAAAATTCAAGGACGTTTACATTCTATAAGTATTAAAAGAATGTGATTCTTTCGGTAAGGCCACTTCTGTATATTTTTTTAGTCAAAACAAAAATACTGATAAATTATTTACATACGTGCTTGAAAAACCAAACATTAATAAATAAATACATAAATATTTCACAACTCACACACAACGCTATCTAGTCCCAAACTGAGGAGAGCTTGTACTATGGGTACTAGAATAACTGATACTAATACATATATACTTTTCTTTCGTAAATACATACTTATTATACATAGAAACACCCAGACTAAGACAAACCGCCATGTTCATGCACACAAAGATTTGTCTTAAGTGGGAATCGAACCCACGACCTCGGCGTCGCAGGCAGGTACACTACCCACTATCCGGTCGTCAAATAATTTGAAATTGTTATTAAAAAGAACTGTGTTTTGACGGAGTCCCAAACATTATTATAAATAAAAGGCCATCGAGTTAAGCACTTACTTGTATCCTACTATACAACAGAAACCTGATTTATGATTCCATATGTTTAATATTAAACTTACGTAATAAAATTTCCCGAGTGTTTTACAAAGATAACCTCATTATGTTGCTGACCCCTCTTTTAATGATACGAACGTATCTTTGTATATTTAGAGCAGAGAAAACAGAAACAGCGCAGACATAAATTGAACTAATAATGCTTGGAGCTACGTGCTTCAGTGTGATCGAGAATGAAATCAGTGCATGCAGTGTATTGACTATGTGTACTCAAGACGTGTCACCCTGAAGGCTAGGGTTGTTTATTCATTGAGGGCGATTTGATATCGAATGTCATGAATTTATTTGTGCATGAATGTAGCTGCATTTACATATAACTTTACTCCCAATGCGGTTTAGAATTTGGTTTCAGTCCTCATTTTTTGAGTTCTTAATATTTCGGTTCAACTCAAATTAATAATATTTTGTTTAACACGAAATCAGTGAACATATTTTTTCGTAACTTTATGAATGAGAACGATTTAAAATTGGAGGTACTCGTATGTTATAATATATCGCAAAATGGTTATGATTTTATAATAATAATTAAAATAATAATAATATTTTTACAACCATCGTATATCTTTGAAATATGAACATAGTGCAACATCGGTAACAAAACCCTTCTTGGCAGTTGGGTAAAAAGGATGCTCAGAACAAAAACATCTGATTTGTGTAGCAAATCTCTCCTGATTGCGCGATAATCCTCAGTTATTCTTTATATCAGGGTTTAACGTGTGGCTGCAGCTGTGAATCTTGGATTACAGGAGTTACGATGGTACACAGCGTGGAACTAAGTCCTTTTATCGTCCCATTATGGCTGCCTTTAGCGCAATGCTCCACAAAAGCTATTGGGATGAGTAGCCCACAAAAATATTTTATCTCCTTCTCAACAGATTTTGAGAGTTAAGAATGTAAAGCTATGCAAGCTGAAGGGATTACGATGAGTCCGTATAGTATCAATAACGTTTATTGATATTGGCGAGTCAGGCATATTGATAAACTGTTTTAAGACTATCCATAAAATACTATATTTTGTTATATCGCTCCGTCCCAGCTCTGTTAGTATATATTGTCGATCACGAAGTCACGTACACGCGGCAACACATCTAGTTACACATTTCCAGTGTAAGCTGGTATCGCATTGTATAGGCGTCTCGTAACATGCCGAACCAGCTTATGCTATAAATATATAGCTTGATGTGGGCGCGTGTACACGTCCTAGACCGATCATTTTATGACTTGTAGTAAAATATGAAAATGTACCTAATTTTAGACTTAGGTATAGAAAATATGTGATACAGTTTAATATACGAAAATATGTGTTTAGTTTTCAAAAGATAAAAGGGTTTCTTAAAAGCTGTTTTAAAAAGAGCAAACAAATAGTGGGGCTTAGAATAAAAAAAAAAACACATTGAATCAAACGCGAACTCGATCTATCGTTCAACGATGCGTTTTAAACGAATATTTTTATAAAAAATGAAGTAGTCTGAATTGCATTCTTGCATGCAAGGTCGTGCGGTTGCAGTTCAAATGGATAATAAAATCATAGCTAGATATACATCTAGTATATACGTCGCCTCACGTCGATGCTGCATATAGTGTAAGTATCTCAAAAAAAATAATATGATAACCCTTTTCTTTAAATAACAATGTTAAGAGATTCGATATAACGTATCTTTTATAAGCCTAAAGTAAGGTACATTTGATATTTTATTACCAAGTCATAAAATGATCGGTATAGGACGTGTACACATGGCTACCCATTCTTTCCATACGCCGGGCGCTGACGCTGATACTTGTTTCCAACCGCAGGCTTAAAAGGTACAAACTCTCGTCATAGAGAATATTTTTGATCTGGAAAAACAGAGTAATTTGCATATGTTGTGATTATCACCAATTTCCTCGGTGGCAATATAATGAAAAGGAAGTTGAGTTTATTTAAATTCAAGTTTTTTTTTTAAATTAAGGTATGATAACACTCACCACGCATTACCTTTTCATTACCTTAATTTATTTTTCAATTTAATTTGGTGTTAATTAAATCACACTCTAGGTTCAAAAGAAAATAAAATGAATAAACAGAATGAGCGGCTTTTGAAGACGACATCACACATCACACAAAATTTCTATACCAACGTTGTTACTATTTCGACTTCTTTTTTTTCTTACAGCGTAGTGGCCTTTAGGGATAAGAGCTCTCAAAATGCTTGTTATCAGAATCTTCAGAATTTGTAGTTATAGATAAAATAACAAACCGAAAAATAACGTTTGATTTTCAGCTAAGAAAAGAACTACCCCATTCCTTTAATAAGTATTGTACAATGGCAGTAAAATAGTAATATTATCTAGGAGACAGACATATTTGTGAATTTTGACATCATTGATGGTTATATTATTGTATAGTGGTTTTAACATATTTGCAGTTAACATAAAATCTTCGCATCAAACTGCGTTTTAAGTATAATATTTTAACTTTTGCCTTCATCATCATCATCAGAGTTCACGGTCCTGCGCCTTACGCATACAATCGCTCCCAGCAATTTAAGGAAAATCGTCGCGCCATCTTGCCAAAGGGGGGCCCAAACTACGTTTAACTTTGGTATTTAATATTATTTTTATTAGTTTTGTCATTTTTTTGCTAGTTTTTGTAATCTTTGCTGGCCATGACTGTTGAAAAGAAGCAATATTTATCACACTAATACATGTTTATAAACTATACATATTTCAGTCGAATCCGAATTCCGTCTATGAATAGCACGAATCCCAAATCCGCAGCGGTTTTGCGGACGCGACCTAATCACTGGAGACAAACCAGTCAATCCGGGAATCAGGCTGTCGAACACAGATACCACGTATTTACGTATTAAGGGAAAGAAACTGGTTGGGTGTTTTCCCTACAAAAATAATATAGGTTTAACTTTAATATTATTAAGGTTTTAATTAATAAAAATATATAAAATTTAAGTGTCTGTTTTTATTGTTAAAAAACAATGTTTTTTCAAGCTGGTATAGTTATTGCTACGATGTCTGTCATCAATCTTCTCAATTGCTGGACCTATCAAAAATAAAATTTTAGATGTAGGTATCTCTACATCAAAAAACTAATTTATAATAAAATGTTTGTTTGTATAGGTACTACTTAATTAATTTATATTTAATTATTTTTGACATTCTTGACAAAATAGGCGTCAACAAACATTATTTAGATTAGATTCGTCTATAAAAATAGATAAAAACTTAATTATATTACAGTCAAACCCATATTGCGTTGGTATAAAAACAAGTCGCCCGGGATTCTACTTTGTACGTCCTATTATTCGTGTTTAGAAAATATGTGCATGCTCTTAGCTTAAAAAAAATGAGATTGATATTCATGTATGTATGTAGTATAAAAATCTGCTGATATTCTTTTGTTTACTTATTAAATATTAAATGAAGTACGTGCAAAACTCAGTATGTTTCATATTTTACCGAGAAAATCTAGTTTTACCTGTTTATTTACGATGCGATGGTAATGACGGAAAAGTAATGTTGAAAAAAAAAAACTGTAGAGAACACTTTTATCGACATAATTATATTTAGCATCTTAGAAAGAAGATTGTTACTCTTTTCATATATATAAAATCATAGATGTATTTACTTATTCAGGCCTCAATAAACATATTCATTTAAATTAATTTTAAGGTATCATTTTAGCGTTCACAATGAGGCCTAATTTAATAAATTAAATCTTTAACTAAGACGGAGGTTTCCAGGCTGATGTTATAAACGTGTTCCTTTTGTTAAATAATCTAATAAAATAATACAGGAGCAAAATTCTGGTAGCCTAATTATATAAGATATATGATAGTTATGTACATAAACATTTGTGTCAGGTAATAACTAGCTGATAAAAGGCAACATAGAAGATTAAATCAAAAAACAATAATAGAATATTGATTGAACCAAGTATGATTTAGTTAAAGAAAAAGTTACTTATCATAGTAAGTTTGTATTATAAGGGAATTTATATGCTGGCAAGAACCTTTGTGTATTGTGTAATAACATAACATAACATCACGCCCTTATTATCCAAAAGGGTGTAGCAGAGGCGCACAACACCCACACTTCACCTGTTATGTATAGGTTCCATGGGATAGAGGGTGAGCCTATTATCATCCACCGGGCACAATTCCAACTCCGTGCTACTGTTCTGAGTTTTCTGACGGTAAGTTCACAAATTTGCCCGACCCGAGAATCGAACCCGATACCTCGTGGTGAGAGGCGCATATACGTTAACCACTAAACCAACGAGGAGAACATGTGTAATTCATAATCAGAATTCTAATTCCTTTGTATTAGAAGAAATAGAACAAACATACATTGGTTTCTGTTTTCTAAATATTTAGTTCGTGCTCAAAACGAGGGATTGCATTTTATTTATAAAATTTTCTCGGAATATGTGATTTTGGTTGCACGTTTTAGTCGACTCTATTTCGATATTATAAAATTTTATCTATTTTAAATGGAACATGATTTTAAATTTATTCTGTTATAGTTTAATAAGAAAATCGCTTGCAAAGAAAATTTATTGTAACTTAAGAAAAGTATTGATGAACAGTGCTGCTTATTTTACTTGAACAGTGCTGTTAGTATGAATAAAACCTGTAATATTTATAAGTCGCTCAGTCTATTTGTGTTGTTTACATCCAAAGAAAACAAAGCAAAAACTTTCAACTTGGTACGGAAAAACTTCTTAGTAAGTTCAGAAAATTTTGTTTAAGCCTTCATTTTGCTTTAAAAACAAAATGCAATATTAATTTCCTTACTCGGCTGCTCTATTTAAAATACAAGGTATAAGTTAGTTTGGCAATACTTTCCTTTGGTTTTGTTCTTTAAAAATATATTCTTAAGAATAATATTTAACTACAACGTTCTACGTCATAGGTACAGTGAAATACTTCGTGATATATTACCATCATTTTCATTCAGTAGCAGATATTATTAAAAAATTGTGGCTGTAAAACAACCCACAATCCAATAATAGTGACGGTAATCTATCGAGAGCTTGTTGATTTCATGCGCAAAACATAACTAGGTTCATACCTACTAAAAACCAATTACACCAACTTTTTAAACTAAAGATTAAGCTTTCAAGCTCTCAGTTCCGTACAAACATTGAATGAGAAAAATAGATGCAAATACGGGTTAAATGAAACTGTAGATTAAGATGTTCGGTGAAATCGGCCTTAAGTCAGATAGCGGTATTTGATAATGGATCCGGTTGTAAATGTATAATTGTTGTTGGTTTTCACTTGCCATTAATTGCATTTTTTATAAATGCTTGTTGAAGATATATTTTAAAACAAAAATAGTTTTACTACAACGTTCTGCGTCATACAGTGTAATACTTCGTGATATATCGGCATCATTTTCATTCAGTCGCAGATATTATTAAAAAATTGCGGCTGTAAAACAACCCACAATCCAATAATAGTGACAGTAATCCATCGACAATTTGTTGATTTTATGCGCGAAACATAACTAGGTTCATTCCACCAAGTTGTTAAACTAAAGATTAAGCTTTCAAGTTCTCAGTTCCATACCAACATTAAATGAGAAAGAGAGATGCAAATACGGGTTAAATGAAACTGTAGATTAAGGTTTTCGTTGAAATCGGTCTTAAGCCAGATTGCGGTATTTGATAATGGATCCGGTTGTAAATGTATGATTGTTGTTGGTTTTCAACTTGCTAAAAATTGCATTTTTTAATAAATGCTTGTTAGAGATATATTTTAAAACAAAAATAGTTTAACTACAACGTTCTACGTCATACAATGTAATAATTCGTGAAATATTGCCATCATCTTCATTCAGTAGCAGATATTATAAAAAAATTGCGGCAATAAAACAACCCACAATCCAATAATAGTGACGGTAATCCATCGACAGTTTGTTGATTTTATGCGCGAAACATAACAACGTTTATACTAAGCCAGCTAAAAATAAAAGCAGTGTGCGGTATTTGATAATGGATCCGGTTAGAAATGAATGAATGTTGGGTTTTTTGGCTACTTTTTATTGCATTTTATAAAATTGCCAGTTGTTTGCGTTCCTAATGATTTGATGAATGGAAGCTATTATGTATATAACAATCTTTCAATAACCATTTTTAGCCATTCTGCTTTGGTTGCTATAACTTACACATATAATTATTGTCAAGAAGAAACAAAAATTGTATGAATTATTGGAATAGATGAGTTTCTAACCAGCTCTTCTCAAATAACCACTGGAATTGGTATTTAGACTGATTTTAATTCAAAACTAAGTTTAATTTGACGTAAATCTAAGCTTCGATAATTCAAATCATTTGATGCATATAATATTATTATATAATTAATTAAATTTTATTTTAATAGTTAGTATATAATTTGTATTATTCATTTATTACAAGTTATTAGTTTATCAACCATAACTTTGTGGACGACTTCTTATTAAGATGACAGAGACACATTCAATGCGAAGAACTTTGCATGCGTTTTCCATTTATCCTCGCGGTCTTCTCGATCACGATTCTCGTCTTGGAATAAAACTTTCGAGTAAAACCATAAGCAAGTACTGAGCATAACATTGTGCTAATGTTATTCACGAATAACTAACAACTTCTCATTCCCAAGTGTAGGATCTGATCTTACATTCAAGAAATAAACGTAGATTACTTAGATGTGGATGGATTAAAAACGAGTAAAACAACCGTTCAATTCAAGCTGTCAGAATATAATGCTCAAAATAATCATTTCACAACATGACATTGGCAAATAGTGTTGCCACAATAAATACTCTAATCGGTACAACAATATTATCGATTTAAAAATAGTAAAGGTGTAATTACTATTTTTAAATCGACTAATCAATACAATATTTTTTAAAAAGTAAACTTATGTATAATTATCGTATTTATATAACCTTACACAAGCTATTTATAAAGTGAAACGGAAGCTAGAAATTACTCGTTGGCTTGCATTTTTTATTCACCTCCCAGGGCGGATCATTCGTACTTGGCTATGCTCGAGATATTTCAGCGTCTGCCTGAATTATAACAAGGGTCGGTCGAGCCTCTCGACCGCGTTGTTGAGTTAAGGTTAAGTTCTGATAACGGCTGCTTTGGTAAAAAACAGCAGCACTACGTCATTGACATAAATAATAGAATTACCAGCATTCACTTGCGGTGCCGCTTATGGGGCTCATCTTTTAAAAGAAGCTTATAAATGGGTTAATCCGGGGTATCAGGTAACATTCCAAATGTCATTCAAAGCCGGTCTGTTTGTTCCAGCGGAAGATTTTTCTTCTTTTGCGCTTTGTCTATGTTCGTTACTGATAATTAATAATATATTATATACAAACTTTTACAACGTTAGTACGATGAGTTGGTTAAGACTAAGCTTTCGCAATAAGAAACATTTCCATAACAGCTAAAACTATCCATCTCTAATTGTATGCTGAAATAATATCGGTCTCCCAATGAGATTTCACAAGCTTTTTCTACAATCAAAGATAATTGATATAACCTAGACAGGTTTTAAAATCTATAATTCTATTCATACATGTCAAGCTTCTGACAAATAGGTACGGTAATTTGGAAGTATACATATAATTATCATTTAAAAACAATAGCTACACAATAATATTAAAAAAATCTGGTCTGACTTTTAATATAATGTAATTAATTAATACAACACACAATACGTGATCTTTATTGCTGTCAAAAGCTATTTGGCAGCGAATTTCTAAGTGACAGTTGCCGTTAGGGGAAGAGGCACTCCCTCCTACGCCCGTCGCTACAATTTGTATCGGAAGACTTCCTTAATGAACATCTCCATTACGTCACTGTAAAATTAATTTGAATAATTTTTAGATGACGTAAGTTAAGTTGTTTTTATGAAATATAAAGGAGTGTAGATATATTTAGATACATTTTTTAATAACATTAATAATTTATTACTATCTCTATGGTTTAGTGGTTAGCGTATGCTAACCACTCGTGAGATCTCGGGTTTGATTTCCGGGACAAGCTACGTTATTTGTGAACTTTCCGTCAGGAAATTTACAATAGCGGCACGGAGTTGGTATTTTGCCCGATGGATAGCGATTAGCTCACCCCTTATCCTCTGGGACCTAAACATAACAGGTGAAATGTGGGTGTTGCACACCTCTGCCACACCCTTCTGGGTAAAATATAACCTGACCGAAATTAAAAAGTAACACAAGTTACACTTGTAAAAAGAACACAGCTGGCAGTTTCATATATACGCGTTGTATGCTTATCCTGCTAATAACCTTTTTCTTACATCTGTGAAATTGGGACTAAGTATTTTAATGCCAGCAAACAGAGTTTATAATAAAAACTAATTATTTCAAATCTAAATAGACCTAACTGTTTACCTTGTTTACTGAATCAACAGTTCCTTTCTTCTTTGTTTACGAAGTTATACTATTAACACGTTATGTATGTTTCTAAACGGAGTTTACCAAGGGTGAACTTTGATTGACAATTAAAACTTAAAGCATATTCGTAAAATAATACTGAATCAATGAAAATCAAGAATTGAGTCAACGAAACAAAACAAAATCCCTGTTTGTCCTTATAAGTTAATTCAGTATACCTATATAATAGCAGTTCTGTATCTAATACACGTCCCACTGCTGGACTCGGGCCTCTTCTCATGTTGAGAAGGGTCCACCACGATGGCCAAGTGCGGTTTGGTTGACTACACACACTCTCGAGTACTTTTTAGGCATTCTCAGGCATGCAGGTTTTCTCACGATGTTTTCCTTCAACGTTAGCAAGCGATAATTAATAATATTCAGTATATTCATTATTGCTTTTAATTTCGGAAGATTGGAAACGGCCATCTTTATTGTAATTTCCCCTAGCCGGCATTGACCTTGGCTCTGAAAGGCTGAATCGGCGAACTTAATCAACTGCCAACATTATTTACTTCCAATCCTGTTTACTCGTTTTATTATTGAAGGCACGTTTAGCAACAAGTGACAGATTTAAGAAAATGTGCCCTAATTTATTTGATAGAATGAATAATAATATTAAAGCGTTCTAAAAAATTCAAGATTTTTTATTGATTTTTATAGCATGTAGCTATGCTTAGCAAATTATACTAAAAAACAGTTCCCTTCTGCACACCGGGCAGTCACTTTAACCAACCTATCCTACTTAAGATAGGAATAAATGGATGAACGTGACGTCACGAAATGACGTAACATACAGTGGAGAAATTTACATTCCTGGCAAGAGACGACCGTAGCTGGTTGGGTAAAGCGCTTGCTCGGTGTGCACATGGACGCAGGTTAAAATTCTGCCGGTCCTATATTTTTTTCAACTGTTCTTTAGTATAAAAGTCAAAATATTTTTTTTTGGTGAAAACAATATCTTAGCTTATTCTTATTACTGAATTGAAAAACTAAAGCTTGAAATAATAATAAAAATAATGTTACTGCTTCTGAAGAAATCGCATTTTCACAATGCTTGCAGTAGTAAAATCGTATTTTCACGTCCATGTTTTGAATGAAATACGAGCTTTGAAAATCGTATGGATGCTCTATACCGGCAGGGCATATTATTAGCCACAGGTGTTCCGAAGTACCTATCTCCTGTGTTTGCTTGTCATAAATAACGTGGCAAGCGAACCAATCCGGATATTTGTTTGAACTATCCAGGAAAATCTTGTACCAATAACTGTTCAGGATTAGAGTAGCTTATAGTAAGTATTCAAAGGAAAGGATTTTACACATTTTGGCTCAGTTCATATCGTAAAATAGTTCCATCTGAATTTTACATAATTTAAAAGTATATTAGCACAATTGAAATATTCAAGTGTGACAGTCACAGAATAATAAATAAATAAATAAATATTTTACAACTCACACACAACGCCATCTAGTCCCAAACTAAGCAGAGCTTGTACTATGGGTACTAGAATAACTGATACTAATACATATATACTTTCTTTTCTAAATACATACATATAATATACATAGAAACACCCAGACTAAGACATACCCCCATGTTCATGCACACAAAGATTTCTCTTAAGTGGGAATCGAACCCACGACCTCTGCATCGCAGGCAGGTACACTACCCACTCCGCCATCCAGTCGTCAAGTATTCAAAGGAAAGGATTTTACACATGTTGGCTCAGTTCATATCGTAATAAAATAGTTCCACCTGCGTTTTACATAATTTAAAAGTATTACCATAGCACAATTGAAATATTCAAGCGTGACAGTCACAGAATATTTATGATTAACTATTTCTGTGCCAATTTCAGTAATTAGTGAATAGCATATAATAATAAAAATATAGCCTTTTATTCAGATCACTTGGTACATTTGACTCTTATGTAACGAACTAACATTGAAATCTTGTAATGAATAAACAATTTAAACTAATATTTAATTTTGTTGCTTCGTTATCTTTCCTAGATCTGCTTGCCAGTCGGCATAGGCCTCCTCCAACCTTTTCCATTCCTTTCTTTCTTGAGACCTCTCTTTCTCTTGCCTTCCCTTGGGTACCACCATGTCACCTTTTTGCTCCATTTTTCGTGTCCTCTTGCTATGTGACCAGCCCATCGCCATTTGAGTCTTTTGATTTTGTTTATTACATCGGTAGTTTTTGTTCTGTTTCTAATGAGGACTTTTTTTACTCTGTCAGACTTTCTATTATTTAATATACTCCATTCCATGGCATACTGGCAAGTTGCTAGTTTGTTTGAGGTCTCCTAATATAATATGGTATAAAATCACGCCTATATTACCCAGAAGGGTGTGGCAGAGGTGTTCAACGTCTACATTTTACCTATGTTTAAGTGCCATAGGATAGAGGATGAGCCTATCGCCATTCACCAGGCACAATGCCAAGTCCGTGCTGCTATTGGTGTGCCTGTTTATAAATGGAACGTGTTTGAAATACAATTAAACATAAGTCATAAATAATCCTGTTGCCTCAATTATCGATTCTGCTAGGTAGGTAATTTGCATGCTTTTGATGACAGTAGTTATAATGGCAAGTGAGTTTGAGTTTTAAAAATTCTTTATTAACATAAGACAAGGTATACAATTTAGAATAACATTGTTATGCTAATTACAATAAATGTAACTTATTGTTTCCACCAGGCTTTATCGCCTCTAAAAAACTTAGCATTAATTATAATTATTTTAAAAATATAATACATAAAAAGTCGGTAGGTACATACCTGTAGTAATATTGTGTTTAACTATGCACTATTGATTGTAGTAACATTTCTTAACATACACAATTCAATTAGATTTAGGACTATTATCAGCTACATAAAAAGTTAACACTGAATAGTTATCTTAAAAACTAATTCATAATAACAGTATTTGCATTAATTATGCACGCATAAAGTGGGTAAATTGAGATGAACACTCGACTAAGTACGTGCGCGAGCGGTGCACGGCCGCCCGACCGGTCATCCGGCCGCTTGACGTCACTCACTATGCAACACATAGTGATGTGGTAAGCGGTAGGTTCTGTACTTGTCGATATAAGGTAGATTATTATGACGCGTGCGACCGATTGACGAAACCAAGCTATTAGGGTTATATGGATTTTTTAAAATGTAGAATTTATGAGTTAGTTTTAATATAAAGTTTTTGAGAAGTGGAAAGTTAATTTTTAAATGAATATTATAAAGATTTGTTCTAAATGGCGTATTATAGGCAATTTTTATGGCTTTATTTTGGATGACTTGTAGTCTATTATAATTGGTTTCGCAGGTACTGCTCCACACCGGTGCAGCATACGTAAGGCAGGGCCTAACTAAAGTTGCGTAAATGCTTAATTTTGTATGTGGACTTAAATTGCTGCTGCGGTTTAAAATTGGATTGAGAGCACTCATTGCCTTCAAGCCTTTAGATCGCAGTTCAGAAACATGTCGGGACCAGTTTACTTTGCTGTCAAGCCACACCCCAAGATATTTTACGCTTCTGGACCAAGGAATATGATGTTCGTTAATTATTAGTTTGCCTTTAGGTAGCGATCTTTGCCGAGTAAAAATTATGGCTTCCGTCTTACTTTCGTTTAGTTTAAGTTTCCATTTAGTAAAATATTCCTGCAGTAGAATAAGAGATAATTGCAGTCGCCCGATTATTATATTTATATCTGCATCAGAAGTGTAAGAGGCCGTATCATCCGCGAAGCATGCGAGGTGGGTTCGTGTTTGAATCGGTATGTCGTTTAGGTACAGAATAAATAAGTAAGGACCAAGTAGGGATCCCTGAGGGACACCAGCAGGCACGTGACGCGATGAAGATTTTGTGTCACCAATGTGAACTGAGAACGTTCGATTTGCCAAGTAGGACCCGATTAGTCTAGTAAGTGATCTGGGCACAGAGTCTAATTGTAGTAGTTTATGAATTAGACCACTGTGCCAGACAGAATCGAAAGCCTTCTCTATATCCAAAAGAAACATACCAGAAGATTGCTTTAGGTTTAGATGGTGAGCTACATGTTCCGTGACTCTCGCAAGTTGTTGGGTGGTCGATAATGAAGGTTGAAAACCAAATTGCTCATTTAAGAGCAAATGCCTTGAACAAGAAGCTAGTCTGGAATAAATGACAGCCTCGAATAACTTGCCTAATGCAGGTAAGAGACTGATGGGTCTGTAACTACACGGTAACTTTTCGTCTTTACCCGGTTTTTTTAGAGCTATAACTTTAGCACTTTTCCATATTTTTGGAAAATATGAAAGGCGTAGGCAGGCATTAAATGTCTTAGTTAGTAGCACTACAGCCTTTTGCGGCAGATTTTTTAATAATAAATTATGGACAGTGTCGGCACCTGGGCATTTACGTGCTTTGATTTTAAGTAGGTGTTTACGTATTTCACTTGGACGCACGGGTGGAATCGGTCGATCGACAAACGGAGCATAGACCAGTTTCATTGATTCACTAACTACTGTTTCCGTTACATGTGTATTCCGTTATAATGGCAAGTGAAGTTTAACTTAGTAAAATTGACATTTAAATCTCGTTTGAGACATCTTGTTTTTGTATTTAACAAAATTGTTGTATTGTTCTTATTATTTTAATGTTTCAACCTTCTCCCAAGCTATTTATTAGTAAGCGACTAAAAGAGTCGTTGTTTAATAAAAACTTAGTTAACGAGAATGAGTCAATTTGATTAAATATTAAAAATGCTATCATACATATTTCCCCAGCGGTTTCGTGAAACTGACAGTTAAATATTTGCGTAAAATCACGTTATTTCGTGATGACAAAAAGGTACTACAATATTTGGATCTTTGAACACTTTGATAATCCAATCTTTATCATCATAAAACCTCGTGTCAGTGTTTATAATCAATTCAGGAGAAGAAATGGTTGGTGGACCGATTTCTATGTTTTTTTGTGCGCTTATATTGGTAGGTCTGAAAAAAAAATGTAATAAATTTTTAATACCGCTTAGGTCCACATATTGTATTAGTCATACATTATATTTGTATGTTATTTACTCTATTTTGCATAATATTATTAAGTCGACTCTCTTTGAACTTTTGTATATTTAATTTAGTCTAATAATGCTTGCAAATTAAAGTTTACAGATAACACACACTGACACAGAAAACAACAACAAGTTCACAAAACATCACAGTTTATGTATTTTTTTTCTATCTATAAAATTACCAATAAGAATGAGTCAGAATTAATTCTTTTTAATAAATTGATTCTACCCCAAGGAGCAATAGTAGTAATAAAATGATTCAGCAAAACCTTTGTATTGTAACAAAGCAACAATTTTTCGATAAATTATTCTGCCGTTGACTTCGTTGCATATGGTTCAGTACACATTAGATATTTTCGATTGAATCGCTGCAATATATTTCGGCGTACAATAAAAATGAAGACTATTTTTTGTGGCATCTTTTTCTTATAAACAAAAATATTTATTTATTTATTTATTTATTTTACAACTTTTTGCACTTAAAAATTAGTACAACGGCGGACTTAATGCCTTAGGCATTTTCTACCAGTCAACCTTAAGGTGATGCAGAGAGAACAAAGGTAGGTGCATAAATAAATTAAAATAATGTGCTGAAAATGTGAATACATACATAGAATAATGTTATATCAACAATTCAACTACATAAATATGGTAACAAATATACTAATACATACATTAAAATAATATATATTATAATATTTACACAGAAGATATTAAGCTTTTAATGACTCTGCTGTCGTTTCACATTGAAGAAGATGACGTACTTTAATTTTAAAAGTGTCCCGGGTGGTGAACATCCTGATCTCAAGAGGGAGTGCATTCCAAAGAAGAATGGATTGAATGTAGAATGAAGAATGAACTAAAGAAGAGGTATGAGAAGGACTAAAAGGAGAAGAACGGAGGTTTTTTCGTGACTGGAGCAAAGATACTGAAAGTGAGATTTTAAATAAGTAGGAGAGTGTGGTGATGTTAGGATAGTATACAGTGTGGTCAGAGTACGCAGACTGCGACGCTGCCGGATAGGCAGCCATCTTAATTGAGCACGGTAAGACGATATATGGTCATACTTGCGAAGATTGAATACAAACCGAATGCAATTATTGAGAAGTCGATCAAGTTTATTGAGAAGATCTGCATTCAGGTCGAGATAGCATATATCACCATAGTCGATGATGGGAAATATCAAAGTCTGCACAAGCATCGTTTTAGTTTTGGATGGAAGGAAATTCTTCAGGCGGTAGAGAACCCGCAGACTACCAGTCACTTTTCGACTGATATTCGCAACCTGAGTACACCAATCAAGATTCGCATCGATGTGAATTCCCAGATCTTTCACATTAGGGGTAATAGGAATGACAGCACCGTTAAAAAGAATTGGGCTGATGTTCTCTTGATCGACTATAGCCATG
This sequence comes from Hypena proboscidalis, assembly GCA_905147285.1. Classification (NCBI taxonomy): domain Eukaryota; kingdom Metazoa; phylum Arthropoda; class Insecta; order Lepidoptera; family Erebidae; genus Hypena; species Hypena proboscidalis. Next base: position 14,760,745 of record LR990140.1, read on the forward strand.
GTGCGTCTACTACCTACTATGATTGCCTGGCATTTATTAGGGTTAACTGACAAGCCAAACCGAGCAGACCAATTTTGTATGGTTTCAAGGTCCCTATTAATGTCATCGATTGCTGCATCTAAGCAATCGATTCTTATTTAGTGTTTTTTTTGGGATCTGTGCCTCAAGAGGAATAATCAGAACCCGTTAGATCACTCGTTTGTTCACAAAAATGTTTAAATTGCCGGATTTGAAAACTTTTAGTAAGGAACCCTGAACAAGCGGGTTCCAACACGCACTTGACCGATTTTTATTAATTCTATGCTTATAGAAATCGTCACAGTTTCACTTTAATTCCAATGACTCTATAAAAAGAGTCTGTAAACATTGGCATAGTAATAGTATATAACAATATACGTGTTAATTAACAACGACACATTTCCTTGATTAAAATAAATGTATCCATCGAAGGGATTCCGGGAACGGCAGAAAACATCAACAAAAGGCACATCTGTTGTCATATGATATTTTATTTGAAAGCTCGGTATATTATCTTTACTAGGAAACACAATGACGGTAGTTAATAAATGAAAACGTAAAGCCTGAGGTTGACAACGCATACATTCTCACCAGTATTATATGTGATCAATCTGATGGTAGAGCTCTTGTAAACGATCTCGAGGGTAGCAGCACCATCGTCTCACCTTTAAACTTAACTTGTCTTTAAAATTTTAGTCTTTGCATTACTGTATTATGGGTTGGTAGTGAGATTAGGAACTCAAAAGTACATTTACCTGAAAAGTCTTCTCAGTTCACTCAATCGGACTTTAGACCATGCCAATTTTCTTTGGAATGGGCATGCCAAAGAGGAATAGATTCGTCACCAAATTAAGACCACCACCAATCGTTACACCATCAAAATCAAGGTTCGTAACCTTCCCTAGTAGTTCATATATCTATAAATAATGTTTTTTATTCAAAAATAGAATAACAATTTAACCGAAGAAATAAAGCATACTTAATAAAGGTAAAATCATTAATTAAAAATAAATCTACGTAGAAGGCTTCAATTGTGAAAGCCAGTTCATTCATTTTGAACGAACGTTAGCAGCGATCCTATTATTAATTTGCCCATTCACAATTTCAATGAGCAGTTCAAGTGTTTCACCATTTATTTTAGTTTCCATTCACAGAAACCTCTCTTAAATTGAATTGGCAAATATAAGCATGACGATGAATCGATTTCTTTGAACATAAAAGAGAAATTAAGAATGATTTAAGTAATGACTTTATTAAATGAAAAAAATAAAAATCTATGTATCTCCCAAACTCTGCCCTCAGACTATGGTTAACTATATTTTCAGACAGTATAAAACATTACATAATTATCTTTTAATGTTTAACTTTTAGAGACCAGACGGTATGTCATTACTGCCATGGATGATGGGTAGGCCTTTGGTGTGGGACGCAACTTGCGTCGATACCCTCACGCCATCACACCTTCCAAGTACATCAAATTATGCCTGCGCTGCTGCTGCTTCAGTGGAGGCTCTCAAGGAGGTATTTGAGGCATTTAAGGTCGAGATGTTGGGGCTGTGCGGTCCTTGCGCTCGTTCACTATTTGCAGAATCAGCCAAACTTTTAGTTGACTCTTTACGTGACCAGAAGGCTGACTTCTACCTTGGTCAAAGGATCAGCACTGCCATCCTACGAGGCATTGCCGCCTGCTTTCTGAGCCCTTTTTTGTTCACTATTTGTATAATTTAATTTATTGTAAAATGATCAATAAACATGGGTTTTAATAGACTGGCGACATTTCAGATACCTATACCAAATGATTTTATATAAAAAAGGTAGGTAACATACTATTGATAAATTGGCTTATGTTATATTGTGATAAATCCTTTATTAAACTAAAATATTACGCATCAATGTTATCAACATTAATCCCTGGAACCCAGCCAATAAAACCCAGCATTATCGCGATTCAATTTAGATTATACATTAATTAGTTATGTTTTTAATATCAATCTCACTTATTCGAGTAAGTCATAAAAATCCCCAATATTATTTTTGTAAAATTTAGTAAAACGATTATAGTTATTACGAAATTGGAAGTGTATTTGGTACTTTATGCTTTGCAAATAAATTAAATTACAAATAAATTAAATTAATTTTCAAACGAATCTAAAACAAATGTGCTAAAAGCACATTTGTTTTAGATTCGTTTGAAAATTAATTTAATTTATTAGATTTTTGTATTTTAGTAACGCTAAGCAGGTAACGTTGACATGTTTTTCTAATATTATTATAAATTAAATTGAATTCTCTGATTAATAACCTATAACAATTTTAATTTAAAATAAATTACTAAATCTAAATCTATGTACAAACCTACGTTTACATTAAATCTTAATTATACAGTCTACTTCACACAGTTTCTGGATTGCGTAATACCTGCAGGGAATTTTTATAGTTTCACCATGTCCATCTGTCTGTCTGTCTGCTCAAGTAATAGCGTTGAAACTGTAAGTGCTAGATAGCTAAAATTGCATAAATAATAAAAAAACTATGCAAAAAAGTGGTATTTTTTTCATTTTTTTATACTTTAATTTATAATTTTATCTCGTCTATTCCATGGTTTGGGAGGGGTCTTTTTAATAGCAGTAGAAGTCAAATCATATTTGTCTGGCATTTTTTGTCTGTATATTTGTACGCGCAACACGCAAAAACTACTGTTCATTTATTTATTTTATAAATCAATAGCTTGCAAAATCTAATTCTCAGTCAATTTTAACTTAATAATCATTTTCTCTGTAAACTACTGCGGAGATTGATTTATTTATTTTAACAATCTTTATCCCCTTCGACCTACATGCAATTCAATGGAGATTTTATTGACCGATATACCTACTCAGTTGAACCAACCAATAGAATGAACTAAGCGTTCTCAAACGATCTAACTGCTATAAAATATATCAAGTTTATTTGCAAGCAGTTACTGTTTATTTGCTTGACATTTAAAATATCCTGAAGCCGCATATTTCAATGTCAGAATATTTGGGCTTTGTGGGTTTCGCATACATTTTGGGCACAAATTAAATATAAATAGTATTATTTTGGTGGTTCTTTTAGTATTCGGTTCTAAAACTTATGTAAGATAAAATCTCTTTAATTGATTGCTTTATAGAGATATCAACATGACAGATATTTTCTGCCGAGCTCACTTAGGACATTACTTCAACTTAATACAGCTTTCATTTAATTTTTAAATGATATTTAAATTGAAATTTAAAAAGTGAATCAAACTTGTCTGAATTCTCAATACGCGAAGAACTTAAAATTCTAAAAAAACTATATTAGTATAAGTATTTTACTGATAGGTAGGTACGGCCAACGCTTTTGGTATATCCATACCTATCGTAGTACAGCTATATCAATACTGTACCGCTTGTACTGGCCAACGAGTAAAGAGCCTTATTCCAATTTCATCTTCGAGTAGCAACGACAACTTACGACAGATTACCCTCGTTTTCAAGAGGTCACATTTGACACCAAATTTATTACAATAATTATCATTTTCGGCTCATCGTGACGGTTCTGTAATAAGATTTAAAATTTCGGAAAAATTAAATTGGAAATAAAGCAGCTTTTCTGAAACCAATTCCTTCCGTAGCCATTTTAGTAATGTTTGTAATTTGAAGACAATCTCTTGTATTGTGTAATATAATAAAGTGACAAATTAGAATAAATAATTTAAGAGGATGTTTAAGATCTGAAGACAAAACAAAAATATTTTTTGCAAAGTAATCTTTGATTCAAATCCGTGTTTTACAAAGGAACCATCTTAAGCTGCTTTTCAATACTGCTGTTTTTTGTTTAGATTTAGGTAGTAATCTTGATAGCACTTTTGTGGGCAAGCTTTACAATAAAAGCACCGTCACTTCATTTAAACCTATTACTAGACAGTGTACTAGGTTAAGATTAGCTTCATTTTTTTTAGCTGAAACTAGGGCATATTTTTTTTATTTAAACGCCATCCGCAATATGAATAACTTCTGTGTCGCGGGGATGTTCACATACATTGCACACACACAAAGCACACCCAGAGTCAGAACGAATCTTTGCGGATCAAAAAGATTCTTCTCGTGTGGGGATCGAACCCACAACACCAGCGCAGTTGAAAGCGGTGAGGCGAACGTTTTAACTCAACTCGCCAACCTTGCGATCTAAAGAAGTGCAAATAATAAACTAAGGTTGCTTGTGAATATGAATTTTATATCAAAATGTGCTATTTATTGAGTTCATGAATAAGCCTTACATTCTCTTCTATCACTTCTACACACCAGGAAGATGGGGACAGATAACTTCCTTTTAACAACACAATGTATCACCTTATTCAAATCATATTCACACAACATATTTTAAACGACACATAACGTTTCATCCTTCACGATTTTACTACCTCCATACTTTATTATAACAAGTACAATAACCATTCAACTTGGTTACCGAAATATAAAAGCTAAAAAACGCTTCTTTATTCACACATTTCCTCGAAACGTTGTGTGAATCATTGTTATTTCCATACACAATTTTACCGATAGCTGTTATTCTTTATACGGTGAACGGTATTATTTAGGTAAATGTGTGGGTGCAAGGGCTAAGCAACGATATTTGGGGTTTGATCAATACGTACGTACGTAATATTTCGTTCATACAATCTCGGTCACGCATTGTGACTTTTAATTTGGACTTTTTGGATTTTTGGTGGCGAATGAATATGTATTGTTGTCTCGTTTTTAGGCATAACAAGTTTTTGTTGTCAAGATAACAAAAGGTTTTGTTTTATTTCTGAATCGACAACAAGAAGGAATTATAACGACATTTGTTTTTACTTTGTGATGGCTCTATATAAAAAAAAAAACCTATTAGTATCTTTTGCATAAAAAGTGACCCAGATATCAAAATGATTAAAAAATCATTTATTTATTATTCAAGTTTATTATATTTAATTTGTGCGTAATATAAAAGTAACTTGCAAATAAAATCCCGAAATATATAGATTTCTCAGAAAAAAGATTCATCAAATGTACCAGATGTTTCAAACATATTTATTAAACTAAACACATACGTTATATTTATTACTTGGCTGTTTATTTGGCAAATGTTCCTTAAGTAATTACAATATATTATTCTGATTGTTACGCAAAAGGCGTATTATAATGATGAATAAATCGTTTTATTGCGTTACAAATTGAAATATTCATTGAAAACAACATATTATTAGGATAGGACGTTATTCGATGAAAACTTAAATAATATTATAAGGGTTTGAATAAAGTCTGGATAAGAAACGACATAATATGACGCATATTTTAATGTATCTGTTTGCTTGACGATTCTAAAATAGACTCTAAAATTTTATTCAATTTAAACCTCCTTTTAAAAATCCGTTTTAAATACCTAATCTTGAAAAATAAATCCGAATCCCAAGAAACAGTAATTTAGTTAATTTCAATTGAATGAATTCTAAGCGGTAAGAACTCCCATTCGTCTTCTACAGCCCCACATAAATTAGGCAGGATAGTCTTTAGTGAAGCTTTCTTTTAGACGAGGTACATCTCAGTTAAAAAATTACTCCCGCGTCGCAATAATCCGTATGTCGTGTGGAGTATTACAGACATACAAATCACGGAAAGCAAGTTACTCACAAGCTTTAGAACAACTCAATCACAGGATCATCATCTTCGTCTGCCAAGCCTTTGTCAATTACATTAGGTTCGGCTTCTAATTTAACAGATTTGGCAGTTTTGTATTTTACGTGGAGCAAATGCCATAGAGACCTCAACAACTCAGTACGAGGTGATACGATACTCTTTGTTAAACTAGTTATCAGAGTTTCTGGCTTTCATCCGTCACGACTGCCATATATTCTAAAATGGCAACCGAGGCCTTACGTGCTCTCTGTGGTATAGAGGAACACTCGTTAAGTTAAAAATGGTCACTCATGCACGGCCAACCGACATACACTTTGACTTAGCCACGAGTTTCTCACTAACAGGCATCAATTACTGTAACCAATAAATAAAATGAACGTTTCTTGGACATTAAGCTGGCGATGACACAATTATCTATTTGCTTTTGGCATATAGAGACCTGAAGCTGATTTGGTCATCGCACTATCTGAAATGACAGTAGGATTGGTGGTGATTGCTTTTACAACTCTAGTAGGTATACAGTACTAATACCAGACAGTAGAAACGATGTCTGGTATCCAGAATGCTTCATAGCAATGCAGCGCTACTGCCATTACAAAGCATGAATTGAATCATTAGCAAGCGTTTGCTAGTTGATGTCGTATTTGCATTTTTGCCGCATATTTTATTGGAGATTTAATTAATGCTAAGTATTTCACATTTTTATTAGTTTACCGTATCACTTTATTATCATTGGGTTTTTTTATATTTAACATTCGTAACTACAACGTTACTACAAATTTGAAATGAATTAGGTATGTTAAGTTTTCCGTACAAAACAAAATAAAATAGCTTATAATTTATTAACATTTTTTCTTTCTTTCTCTAGACTTTTGGTATTCTGGCGGAACGACTGCGTTGGATCTTATATTATTCCTATAAGATAATATAGGCTGAGAGCTTACTGTGTTTCTAGAGGAACTAAGAAGTCTGGATACCTAATGAATGGTCATCCAATAACGGAACAGTCGTAGCAAACGCAGCGTAACCTGAATACTGATTATTCCACGTGACTGATAAGATAAAGAGTAGGGAGTTTTTTGTATCACATAAAATGGAACTATTTGCTAAATCTTAGCTTCATCATGTTAATAAGCGTTTTTAGATTTAAAATCCAGACCAGTTTTATCTTTTATGCTTAAAGTTTTTCAAAGCAATTCTTGGGTAATAAGAAAATGACTGACTAAGTCACTATAACAGTCACGTCCAAACTCTCACAAGTAGTTTTTGATTTCAGATTCTATATCAGATACATGTTGCGTGTAGCCAATTGTCAAAATTAGATAGCATTGGAATGGCAATAAGCAGTGATGATTTTAATTCTTCCGTGTATTACTTTTCCATGTTCTGATATTTGTCCTTATTTTACGTATTTATAGCAAGTGTTATAGCTGTATATTAAATTCTTGAATGAGATTTTTGTAATGGTATAACTTTTTATAATGTAACAAGGTCTACTGAAATTAACTTTTTCTTAAAAGTGAATTCCCGAGTGCCTTGTTTTCATACTAACGTTATATGGGTTTAACTTTAATATTATTTTTTAAAATGCATGTTTGTTCGTGGCCATTTTGTTAAATTTGTTTTACATTAGTTTTAGGTATGAATTAATTGTCTTACATACTAACAGAAAAAAAATAAGAAAATGGATGCCAATAAACATGCATTTTAGTGTTTTAGGTATGATTCTATAAAAACTGTAAAAACTTAAAATTATTCAAAGTTTAACCCGTATTACTATTGTTTGGAAAACAGTTAACTAACTGATGCCCCTTAATAAGAAAGTATGTTGAGGCAAAAAATGGTTGTTATAAAAACGTGCTTAAAATAAACTGTTCTCGTACAAAGTGATTTAATGTTGACATGTTTGTTTATCCAACAGTAGTAATGCTTTAGAATCTTGTTCTTCATGTTAAGGGACTATAAATTATACGTTACTACTGTTAATTTTATTGTTGTAACAATTAATCATCCCGAGTTTTTCGGAACCAAAATTTATTATCAGCAAATAAATTTCAATTCAAAAAGACAGCTATAAATATTTAGACGTCGGCCGTTTGTGCAACATATTCACTACTGCTGTGTTCCTTACAATCATAGCGTGATGTTATATAGCACTGTAATTAGGCTTTGACATTCTATCGTCTCTGTATAAACACGTGGGATAAAAACGTGATTATGACATATGTAATTAGGCTTTACCAGGACCAATAGTGCCTGCGATTAGCATGATTAACCAAACTAACGATTACTCCAACAAACTCTTCAGTTTATATAAGTGAAGCAATGCTATACAACTAAGTGATTCAGTAATAAATTAATTGCGAAAAGGAACTTCATACCTACAGGACCTAAGGAGAATAATTACCTCATATTACTACACGATAACATGAGTATCTATATTGTTACCTTAAATATATCATAATATATTTAAGGTAACAGAATAAAGATTCTCTGAATGAATGCTCACAAGCATTCATTCAGAGAACAAGCGAGCTTGACCTTCAGCCATGGTACAAGATCCCAGCGCATATGAATTACTCACAAACCACCTATAGTGATAATTTGACTCTGCGAATAGAAACCACAACAGTTAAACTCTCGGACATATCTCCTGAGACTTACCTCCATTCCTCTAATTAGGCAAAGAGAGAGCTGTCTATATTATGTCTACTTATACTTCTATAGTGTAGTTAAACAACCTCGGGGTCTCCCTAAAGAATAACGGGTTTAAAGGTTCATGACTTGTTATCACGCGATGTTAGTAAAAAGAAAATGGACCAAATTATTCGTTGTAATATCTTAGGAGATAGAACTTTATGGACTGAAACGTTTTATTGCTGTGGACTATCTAGATCCCATTATGTGGCCACAGGTTTGTAGCTTTTACGGATAAGGAGTTTTGCGTGTCAAGTGTCTATTGCGTGACTTTTTAAATGTTAATAAAATTTTTAGCTTCGATAGTCTAGTACTTAGCGTATGCGCCTCACACTGCGGAGTCTGGGGTTCAATTCCTGGGACGGGCAAAGTGTTATTTGTGAACTTTCCGTCAGGGAACTCACAATAACAGCACGGAGTTTTAATTATGACCGGTGGAAGACGATAGGCAGACGAGAGGCACAAGATCCCAGCGCATATGAATTACTCACAAACTACCTATCATGATAATTTGACTCTGCAAATAGAAACCAAGGCAGCTCTCGGACGTGTCTCCTGAGACCTACCTCCATACCTCTAATTAGGCAAAGAGAGATTGATCTATATATGTCTACTTATACTTATATAGTGCAGTTAAACAACCTCGGGGTCTCCCTAAAGAATAACTACTACTTGAACGTTATTATTTTTAGACTGCCTGGTCGATGCTGCGAAGTCTGGGATTCAAAATAGCAGGAAATTCACAATAGCAGCCCGGAGTTGGAATTGTGCCCGCTGGATAGCGATAGGCTCACCCCCTATCCCATGGGACCTAAACATGACAGGTGAAGCGAGGGTGTTGTTCTCCTCTGCCACACCCTTTTGTGTAATAAAAGCGTATTGTTATTTTATGTTATGGTATTATTTTTATTTGAAACGAGTTCGTCACATGATTATCTAAAAGATCAAGAATTATGGATCAACCTTGTAAAAGTAGTCTGGTTTTCATGACAGCCCGTTTCCAAGACTTTATTAATCTTTACTGAGATGAATAAATCGAAACAAATAACTATTAATAATTTACTTTCAGCAGTACAAGATTAAATTTACGCCATGTTCCCTTATGCGGCCTTTAACTTGGCGTATGCGAGCAAATATTTGTCAAGTGAGATTGGAGGAAATTAAACTGAATAATAATTATATGCGTAAGAGTAATTATGTTTCGACTAATTAACACAAATATTTGCCTTAATATGCCAAGTAAAATGTCACTTTTACATACATAATATATCAATTCCAATTCAAATTCAAATCATTTATTTTCATAGACCCCAAGAGGCGCTTGAACACGTCAAAATATTACAAACAAATGATATAAAAATAAATTATAAGTAAAACTAAATTATACTAATTACAATGATTTGAATAACCGGGGCTTAGATTTATTTTAATGCAACTGTTAAGAATCATATTAAAATCAAACAAGTACCAGCTCCGATGATTCTTTAATAGTTACATCTCAATATATCATGTTGGTCCTTTATGTCTTCCAAGATATACTTGATCTGCCTTAAACAGAAACAAGGTTTTGTATACCACAAACTTAGTTTTGTGAAGATTTTTTTAATAATCCTAAAATATACAATCTTTAGCGCACTTCAGAAACCTTTCGTAATACAAAATTACTTTTAAAAAGTGGGTTAATGCCAAGTATGAAGGTATGGAAGCAGCCAACAATGTTAGTGCTCTAAAGAATGCAAGCTGAAGACAGGTTGACATAAAACAGGCTGCACTTACATTTTAAAAATGTAGCTGGCATTTTAGAGATGAAAACTAAAATGAATTCTTAATCCAAATTTTCTGACATATGTTGAATGTTTTTGAGATGAAACGTAATTGCGAAAACAGTAATTAAAGACTTGGTTTGGGTACGCATGGAATATTTTGCGTTGACATAAAATCACGCCTATATTACCAAGAAGGGATGTATAACATCTAAAATAAAATATAAAATACCAAATAACACTTTTGCGTGACACGGAAAACAAACCCAAAAACAAATAAAATGTAAAAGATATTTATGTGACAATATCCGTTCAAAAACATGTATTGGATGATAAGACATAACAAGACCATACTAGACCAGACCATATTGAAGTGAGAGTATACGCTAACAATTAGACATATTATTCGTAAAATTTGTTTTGCAAACGGTAAGAGAAAATAAGTTATAGTAATAGTAATAGCAACCCTGTATCTAATACATGTCTCACTGCAGGGCTCGGGTCTCTTCTCATGATTAAAAGGGTTAGGCCATAGTCCATCACGCTGGCCAAGTACTTTTAAGGCACTCTCAGACACGATGTTTTCCTTCACTTAACAGTGAGCGCAAATTTATGTGATAAATACACACATATCTTCAAAAAGACGAATCTTAACGATTTATTGACAGAGGTGGCTGCCTTGGTTTCGAACCCGAGACCTTTGACTTCTCAGTCCTACGGCCTCCCACTCGGCTATAGCTCGCGGCTCATTTTCAACCTTCTATTCATTGAAGTAATAGTTAACCGCATTTATAGACCAGCATATTATGGCTCAACACATCATTCAACACGGGCCACACACAAAACGTCATCTAGTCCCAAACTAAGCAGAACTTGTACTATGCTTACGAGAATAACTGATACTAATACATATATACTTTTCTTCTGTAAATAAATACTTATTATACATAGAAACACTCAGACCAAGACAAATCTCCATGTTCATGCACACAAAGATTTGTCTTGAGTGGGAATCGAACCCGCGACCTCAGCGTCGCAGGCAGGTGCACTTCCCACTCCACTATCCGGTCGTCAATGCCTAGGATTTATAGTTCCGATAGATGTCAGTATGTCGCCTCCACCCTGTATTACACGCTTGTTGCTTAGAAGAACATTTTATGTATTCAACAGTTTTATTGTTCTCTTAATATGGGTTGTTCGAGATAAGCGAGAGCCGAGGTCGCGGTTTATTTTTATAATAAAGTTGAAAGCCTGTTTGTTATGACGTCATCATCGATAAAAATATACAACCGTACTTAACTGATGTATGAGTATGTGACCTATTTAAATCAGTTGAGTTATAAAAAGCTGGAACAAGATAAATACTTTTTTTTTTATACTACGCCCACAGCGAACGAACGTGTAGTCCACCTGATGGTAAGTGGAGTACAGCCCATGGACATCAACAATCCACAAAAGCAGATTATAGATGCGTCGCTGCAGCTAAGGACTACGGTGGTATGCCTCATGTGCCAGTAATTTCAGGGCATGATCTCACCACCAAACCGGAACACAGTAATGGAAGCACTACTATTTGGCGGCAGGTTAAAGGTGAAACGGTGGTGCTGCCGCCCTCGAGCTCATTTACAAGAGCTCTACTATACGTGTTATTTTATTATAAGTAGATAATCTTCTATTAATAAAAACAAACTGATTGCATTTTTAAGCGATGTTATTCCACTAGCTTTTGCCCGTGACTTTAGTTGTTGCGTTACTAGCTTACTAGTAACTGCTGCCACGCTTTGTGTCGCGTTCAACCTTACTACTCGCTCCCCTGGAGTTTAACGTAATGTTAAATATCTAATGACCTTTATTGAGAGTTAGACTAAATTAAACAAAAAAATCTAAATTTAAATCATTTATTTTCATAGGCTCTAGGAGGCGCTTGAACACGTCAAAACATTACAAAAAATGATATAAAAATAAATAATACTAAATTATACTAATTACAATTATTTGAATAACCGGGGCTTAGTTTAATTTTAATCTAACTGTTTAGAATCAAATTAAAATCAATCCAAGTACCGATACTCCGATGGGTATTGCATTATGAAAAGAGCTGGTGAGAAACTCATGTTCACCATCAGTTAAAAATATAAATACACATATAAAAGTCACATAAGAAAAGCAATTCATTTCCAAATACTATTATCATTTATGTAGTCCGAAATACTGTAGTAAGCTTTTTGACATAATCTAATTTTAACATATTTTTTAAATTTACCTATCGATAATTATATTGCATCTAAAGGAAGTTTGTTGTAAAAGCGTATACATTGACCTGGAAATCAAACACAATCTTGGCAAGTTTGCACGGCAGCATGTAGTTGGAATTGTACACAGTGGATGGCGATAGGCTCACCCCCTATTTCATGGAACCTAAATATAACGAGTAAAATGTTGGTGTGGTACAGCTCTGCCACACCCTTCTGGGTAATATAGGCGTGATGTTAAGTTATGTTATGTTCATATTAGCAACCATGTGTTACTACGTCAGTTTTCCATTAAATTGCTATAACACTATATAATATAAATGACGTGTAATTAAGCAATAAATCATTAAAATAATTATGTTTTCAGCAAATTGCCCTGAAATACCGTTAGTCTGACACGAAATAAATCACCTAACCTTATCCCATGTGTTTACGGACGTGACCAAGAAATTGCTTACAAAGGTCAACAGGAGTTTCGAGTTAGAATAACATTTTATCTTTTTATAATTATTTATTTTTAGAACGTAGAACGAGTCCAGTAAATAATCTAAAATTCGTAAAAATCGTAATCGTAATTCGTAAAAAATATTTCAAAATTAAAAAAAAAGTAAATGTAGTAACTGTCACTAAATTATATCTTGACATTGCTAATCCGAAAACTACAGATTTTTATGCTTTTAGAAGTCACCAATTTAAAAAAAGAAAGTTCATTTCTTTAAATATACTTTGATTGTTTTCCATAAAAAGACACGGTAAAACATTAAATTTAGTTTTTATATTCATAAAATATTCTTCTTCTTTCAGATTTAGGTTTTTTTTCAAATGTTTTACAAACTAAATTTAAATTTTAACACAAAAATAAATGTAATCATAAATATAACCTAACCTACAGGCTGTCAAGAAAGAGTTGAAATTAATAGGGGCGCTAGAGTACTGTTCTACTGTTCGTATGGCAACCCATATAGTTCACTTCCCAGGACTTGATACTTGTATATAAAATAAAAAAAAAATCTATTATTACCCATTATATTGAACGCTGTACCTAAGCGTTAAACGTCGGTTTAACACGATGAAATCGGCACTAAGTAATAGTAAAAATAATATTATTAATTTGTACAGCCAGCAGCCATAAATTAGTTTCCGTTTCCAGACTATTTTGCCAAGCAGATTTGTGGTTTTACTGTCCTCTGTTTTTATCAATTACCAGAAAATAAAAGAAAAATATATTTGTATATATAATAATATATAATATATATATAATATAAATATTTTATTTTAAGTATTTGAATAAATCTTTTCTTTCTATACATATTATTAAACTGCCTCGTTGGTCTAGTAGTTAGCGTTTAAAAATTGAACTAACACTTTCTTCGGACGACCTCTTCGGTTTTTTCCTGGTGTAAGAAATACGCCTCTATTTTGTGCTCCTCCTCGTGCTATTCTTCGAATAGTACTTACTGATTTACCTGAATTAAGTAAAAATCATAGATATAGCAGAAAAGATAAAGCAGTCCTAGCCATTTCAGAGTGAGGGAGGGTTGAAGCCCTAAACACCTCCCCTGGCTACGCCCATGCGTGATATTATTTTATGTTATTTACTTAAACTATACTCAAGTATCAACATTAACCTATTCGCGCTATATCGCAACACTGAGTACAACAAACGTCAACAACTAAACCAATGTGCTACTTTAAATTTTTGAATAATCCGCTTATTTCAGCAACAAATTCAAAACAGCTTTGGTTTTATTTATTACCTATACTAGATTTGACTAAAAACAACATGTTAAACTCTCACATACCGGTCATATCAGCGGTTCTTTGATAAACATTGCCGATATCCGAAGGAATTTTTTTTGCCTCATATTCCATTAAACATCTTTTATATACATTGTAAATTATTTATCTTCCAGACCTTCGGATAGTTTTATTCATTGTTTATTACTTATTTCCTGTTTTAATTGCCGTTTTACACTCTTATAAATAAAATTTACCAACCCGTAAACTCTGTTTACATTATTTATTGACATCTGTCATTATTTTGACAATGTTGCTAACAGACAAAAAAAAAATTCCAAATCTACTCTTTCTTGACAGCCTATATGTGCCATTACAATGACATCAACATTTGAATTAAATTTAATTCCGCGAAGTAATTATATCCTTCAAGAATAATTTACCCACAGAACATTTTCATTTCAGTAAAAGCGTGCCTTCAAGCCACTTCGTAATTTTCATTAAATTTTAAGCGAAAAGATTTCATTTTCAACCTCAAGTGTATAATACCCGTGGTACGTTTAAGTCGAAATAAGTGATCAATCCTCACTCACATTGTTAATAAGAACCGCACGAATTCACACGAATACGAATCTTAGGATACAAGAAATATGATTGGAAATTGCTTACTCAGCGTAAATTGGTGAATCAGCTTGTCATGTTATCGATCACTTGTTTCCGGAATCGGATCCTTATGGTAGCAATGAGGGGAAATTGGATACTTCTCGACCTTATTATGGAGATTTACGGACTTGGCATAATCCTGACAAAACTCGTAGCACTTTCGTAGACAGTTCGTAGACAGCTACGAAACCGCTACGAGTCTACGATGACCCTTATAAACTTAACAACATAAACAGTTTTAACTTAACTAGAGCTACGAGTTGCTATTCTCAGTTTAAAAACAGGTCAATAACCACTTGACCTCAATTTCGCAGACAATAGGTACACTGGAATTAGACGCCCTGAAAATGTCCCGGTTAATTTCACTTAATTGCATCTGTCATGTTTAATGAAACCCCAGATGATTTTATTTTGTTGAATTCAAAACATTAAAAAAAGAGTACCTGAATATTTGGGGAAAACGGTTAGAACTTGCACAAGATTTAATGTTTTGAATAAAGGGTAAAAAGTGTAATGAATTTCTGAATAATGCCATCCACTAAAGTCCATAAAAGCCTATACCTAACTTAACCTAAGGCGTCCCCTACGTTAGGCGTGTGGGATCATCGGGCGTGTGGGCGCGCTGGCTGCACCCACGTCATAATATAAAGCGTCGCGTGTTGCTGCGTGAAACGTTAAATATTATTAAGTATATTCATATCACAAGTTAACAAATAAAAATAATCTTAATAAATATAACAAAAAATAACCGACTTCAAAATGTAGGTAAACTAAAAAGCAAAAAATAAATTTACTTCATACAAAATAATACGTTTATACATTTAGTTAAATAGAAATTATTAAATAATTATTGTATAATTCTAAAGTCGGTGCCAAGTAAAAGCTATAACAACCTTTCTACAATATCAAATTACAGTACACACAATAAAGAGAGGCGTAGTAATATTCAGTCAGAAAATAGTTGTAAGAAAGATTGATATTATCTATACAGAGGTATTGTTTACTTGGCACCGACTTCAAAATTATAAAATAATTATGAAATAATTTCTATTTAACTAAATGTATAAACGTATTATTTTGTATGAAGTAAATTTATTTTTTGCTTTTTAGTTTACCTACATTTTGAAGTCGGTTTTTTTTTTGTTAAAAATTATTTTATTTCACTATTTTATGTGATGGTTAGACCGAGCAAGAATGTTTCTCGAATGAGGAGACGACGGTTACTTGACGGAAAACCCATTTAAGGTGCCTATATTAAAAGAATTATCCCCGTACTCCTAACCGTTGAGCAGTTGTACCTTCCAGCATCAGCTCAGCAACATAAAATGCTGACTACTAGATGCAAATATCCAAGTAGCTTTAGATAATATACAAAAAACAATATAGAAGCCTTTAAAATTTGAGGGTTGCCCTCGATTTCTCTAGGATCCCATCATCAGAACGTGACTTGAAAAAAATGGGACCACATGACAAGTATATCCTTTCAAATAAAAAAATAATTTCTCAAATCGGTCTAGGCGTCTTCGAGTAATCGGCAAACAAACATAAAAAAAAAATACAACCGAATTGAGAACCTCCTCCTTTTTTTTGGAGTCGGTTAAAAATAATCTTCTTACATACTAAGTACATAGTACTTATGTAGATATTTTTTTACTCTTAACTTCTTATATCATAAATATATACCTAGTCGTTTGAAAAAAACTTCTTGAAAAATATATACTTGGGTTATTTAATACTTTTTTCAAGTTATTTTGAAGTTGGTAAATTTATTTTCAAAATCATTTTTGTTGACTTAGTGCTGATTTCACCAAATTTCTTAATTCGTGGTTAGCATTGAGCTATAGTTTTCGATCTCCTGTCCCTATGAAACATTGAATGAGACTGAGAGACAAAAATTGTTTCAGTTTCTTTAACAACAGCTTAAACAATAAAAGTTACATGTGCTGCACATATGGTAAGTAAATGTTTAAAAATAAATCATTTGTGACAATTAACTCTCGTATGTCACTACCGAAATCGAAGTTCAATAACATTCATTTCGATTCGGGTAGCGGAAATAGAAAGATCTTATCAGAAAATAGGTTTTGAGTAATATAGGATCCTTATCGTGAAGGTTTTAATGGGCAAGTGGGGCAATTTATGAGATATCCTTAATTTACAAAACTATCTAAAATAACATTTTTATTTAATAAAACTTCGCTTGCACTCGGAATAATTATCGCGAAAACGATACAGAAGTACTTAATTTAATTAAGATTCTCTAAATTTTATCTCAGAAAAGTA
Source organism: Hypena proboscidalis (assembly GCA_905147285.1). Classification (NCBI taxonomy): domain Eukaryota; kingdom Metazoa; phylum Arthropoda; class Insecta; order Lepidoptera; family Erebidae; genus Hypena; species Hypena proboscidalis. The sequence continues at coordinate 14,777,839 of LR990140.1, forward strand.
AACTGTACGCATACATCCTGTTTCACATTCCTGTATCGCAGGGTTGTTCACAAACATACATAGTACAAGCACACCCAGAGTCGAAACAAATCTTTGCATTGCATTGATCTGACAAAAAAATAAATAGATAAATTTGGATTTTTTACATTAGATAGAACGCCAGAAGCAATTACACTATCCAATGGTTCCAATGACAAGGCCAAATACTCACATTTACTCACACAAGAACACCCAGTCTCAGAACAAATCTTTGCGAATCACACAAAGATTTATCCCATGTGGGGATCGAACCCACAACACCAGTGCAGTGGAGAGCGGCGAGGCGACCGCTTCTTCTTCGTCGTGTCGATGGCAGTCAAATTTTATTTTGACTTGCCATCGTGGTAAAAGGATTGGCCAATTCGCTTTGGAGAACTCGCGAATTGCCCAGGGTGCGCCGGACGTAGGGAATCGTTGTGTACGTCACTCGGGGAGGCTCCTTTCATGCACCCCACAGGCGACCGCTTAAACCACTACACCACACGTGCAGACATGGATTTGTCCGTGCGGGGATCGAACCCACAACACCAGCAAAGCGGAGAGCAGCGAGGCGACAGCTACGCCAACCGTGCACCCTGCAAGTGCTATTTATTATTTACTAAAATTCTAAAACGTTAACAAGTTTTCTTCGGAGGTTATCAATAACTATTCGGTTATTGAAAGCTCTTCGGATAAAATAGAAGACCAGATGTTGTAGTCGATAGTTCAACAGTCTGCTACGTCGAGGTCACGGGTTCGATGCCCGCTTAAGATAAATATTTGTGTTTCTTATTGATTTATATATAGCATTTAGCCATGCTTAGAAATTTAATACTAATAACATACTTTTTTTACGCTTAACCGCTTCAAAAATATTTTAGATTGTTTTTAGTATAAATTTTTGTGTGTAATATAAACATGGGTGTTTAAAGTAGCAAGTTCGTTATGGTTATTACCATTTGGTTATGAATGAACCTATTAAAACTAAATAAAAAATATATATTATTAATAATGCAAGTATAAGTAGGCTCCATTTTTCTCTTTGTAATTGTGTACGTTTAAGTAGGTGTGAGATACATATCGATTTATATTAAATTCTTACGGTCATGAAACCCAACATTATCAGAACCCCATAACCGTAAATATATATAGACAATATTAACACACCGTTGATGTGTTTCGGCATTGCTTAGAACCCGTTTATGAGGCTGTCAGCGTATCCTCTATTACTTCCCATTAGATAACCAAAGTATGGCTGAATGGACGGCAGTTTAAACGTTGTTGGAGGTTGCGATTTCTTGTTTTGGTTGTGATTAAATATTGTTGCATTACTATGTATTGTTCCGATTTTACTTACGTGTTTAACTTAAGTTTAATGTCTTCAGCTTTTAATTTCTTAGTCTCATAAAATTTAATGAGACAGAGAGAGAGAGAGATAGCGGAAAAAGAGAGAGAGATGGAAAGATAGGGGGAAGAAAGAGAGGGAGAGAGATATATATATATATTGAGAGAGAGAGATAGGGGGGAGGGAGAGAGAGACATGCAAATACAGGTTTCATAAAACCATAATTATATAAGATAAGAAAAGGAAGTTTTGTGAGATCAGCCCTTATAGCAACGCAGGTGAGCTTTAATGCTAGAAGACGAACACTGTAAGTAAACGACAAGCAAAATTTGGTTACAAGAAAATGAGATATGAATATTTTTTTACAGTTATTTGCAACTCGCAATAGAGATCAGTTTTAGCACATTAGGGTAGCTACAAAAAAGTCAACGTGTGCCTGAAAACACAAACCTTTCTACGACTGAAATCTTAAAGAGGCTTGAAATGTATATTCTATTTTCTTCAGACGAATTAATTTGATGCCAGAACAAAACGCTTTATTTTCATTCCTTATAAACTATTCATCGGCTTTTGTGTTTTACGTGAATCAAAGCCCGTTTTAATCTCTATCCGGTCGTAATGCAGTGTTCAAATTTATCAGAGCTATTTATTTCGTGTAGGGTTTATCAATTACATTTGGATAAAATATCGATCCAACGTCATTTACGGCGTAGTAAAATAGAGAAACATATTTAGTATCGTAAAATATACATCGGCGAAACAAATAGTAATTTAAATTTTTGTTTTCATCACTTAACATACACATTTTAATATATAATAAATACAACTATAAACAAAAATATACATATGTATTACTTTATATATTAAAATATATTGACGTCGTTTAGAAAAGCCCATACAATAAAAATAATTCTTAAACTGTTTGTAAGTAATGTAGCTAGCTTTTTTAATAGATTTTTTGGCAATAAATATTATTGAGTTTATATATTTATTTATTTTAAAACTTCTTGCACTTAAAATATTGTACAACGGCGGACTTAATGCCATGGGCATTTTCTACCAGTCAATCTTAAGATGATGCAGAAAGTACAAAGGTAGGTGCAATTATTATCATTGTACTTATAATGTTTATATAACTATAAAAAGTTATATAAACATTATAAGTATCGAATCATATTTTAATATTATTTTACTAACCAAAATCATTACAATCACAATATTATTATTATCGTGTAATGATTACTAATTACTAAACAAATGCCAATCTGAAACGTAACCTTTATTATTTTTACTACCATATACAGGCATATAATAATTTGGTCTTTATACTTAGTTTTAAAACAATTTTTACAACAAATCAAAGTATAAAAAATAACTTTAATCACTTTAAAACTCATTATTATCATGTAAGACATTGAGCGCCAACTTTTTTCATTATTATTTGCTTTTTCATAATTTTTCGTTCGGTATTAAAGTTAAGAAGATACGGCAAAGTTTTTGTTGCAATATTGTACGCGTTATTATAATTTTCAAAGCCGGTTTGAGTATAACCATTTTTTAATAGGTCATCACTAATACCACTTTTTTTAAATGTGTCAAATGTTATGGCACGGCATGTAAGTAATTTGCGATATTTAATTTAGTTTCCTATAATCAATACATATACAATTGTTTGTCCGACTGACTGATTCATCAACAAAGAGCCTGCAACAATGCAACAAGAAACAAATGCAACAAGAAACTGCTTGGTCTAGAATTTTGCAATTTTGCACAAAAGTTGACGTATGACGTAACTAGCAAAATTCTCTTTTCAGTTCACACTGAAAAGAGAATTTTGCTAATTTGTGTAATAAAATAATTAATCTCTATACACATCAATGAAAAGCAACAAACATAATGCCTTCATTAATATTTTTATGAATGAAAAACTCGTCAATAAAGTAAAACATATTGAAAGGATAGCAGTTTAATTAACAGAATCAATGCTAGTGAAAACAATATCAATTCATTCACTAACGAAGCTCTTTGGTGTCTCAGTCAGAGCTAAATAAAAATATATTGCACACCACCACTTGTATTTATTTTAATTAAATTAAAGGTACAAACGTTAACGATTCAAGAAGTTAAATATTTTATTTGAATGAAGACATTTGGCAATGCCATTAAAGTTTTCTCTGCTTCGTATGGATTTATTATTCAACCATACTTTAACTTATTGAAAATTAACCTATTGACTTGGTACGACTTAATCAAAAACTATTTTAATTCTTTCACCATTCAAAAACTACACTTTATCGAGATTATAATCGAAACCACGTGAGAAAACTAGTACTGTATATGGAGTACTGTATAAGAGACTACTAAAAGCAGCTAATAATGATACGAGTAAGTCATTGTTTTATTCTAGACAAACGTGTCAACTGTACTCTTTTGCAACGGTCTTTTTTACCCCAAAATAAATGTAATAATTACTCATTTTCAACAGCAGTCTAAACCACCTGTGACAGTTGGTGATGTAACAGCTTCAGTAGAAAACTTTTCTCAACGCAATAATTCATTTTCCTGAGGGAAATGAAACCGACAGTCTCTCATTTCCGTCTTCCTTACATTTTTGACAATAATGTACGAGGTAATCTCAATTTCGCAAAATGATTCCCGTACTTTATTCTGTATTTGATATGGGTATATATTTAAAGATGAGCTTTTTAAGGTAAAAATATATTTATCATTTGATATTTCATTGCAAGCCTAGTAAGAGGAAAATGAGATAATTCTGAGCAACAGGTTGTTAGGATAATATATTGTTTGCCTATTTATAAGATGCCAATTTTCTTCTCAATCTTAGTATACTCTATTTAACCAACAAACTCAAATATCTACGGAAAACACTGATTATTGTATAGTTTTGATATATGGAAATAAATTTAGTACTATCTAAAACATTCAAATGTTTTTGTAGTATTTTATCGCTCCAATGTGTACATCGATATGATTCGGGTACTTATAAATAAAATAAATAAATGTACACATTTAGATTTCGATTAGCGTTATTTCCTAATGACATAAAAATTGTTTTTTATGTATGTATGTAGTTTGATTTCACACGAAGTTATAAGATTATAGTTTGTTTTATCGCTCAAGTAAATTTAGTTAAACAAATAATTTGGACAGCCTCTATTAGATTTAAGGCCACCCACATGACATCCTTTGTTAAAAATAGACTGTGCAGTCATGTGTTTTCTATTTAACGTAGACTGAAGTCCTGACGGTGGCATATGGTTAGATTTGAATATCTTGCACCTAGTTATTATGAGTGTTTTATAAAATTATCTACTACTTATATTATTTTCATTTTTTTACTATTCTGAACGAAAACTTGTCATACTAAGAAACAGTTGAAAGTTTTTGAGGGTGGCTGGATTCAATTTTTCTTAGCTACGGTCTCATCTTTCCAGGACTTGGAATTTTTCAACTGCTTTTGCTAATTGCTTTTATTATCAATAAGAAATTAAAGAATGTCATGTAAATCTGACCTATAATCTAACAAAGGCTGTCCTAATTTCCATACTTTAATTTGGTTACTCAATCTATTCAGACTCAACTGCCTAAAACGATTTTTTTAACTACAGGAATTTCAATTTAAGTAGGTATATAATAAGTTGATAAAAAATATTTATTTAAATTCTATATTAAATTTGGCATACAATCTCTAAATGGTGGAATATGTCACTGTACATGATTATTTTCATATCACATTTTATAAATGAAATTCAATGCGCTCGGTGTTAATACTTATCGTCTAATTTAAATATGTCTAAGAAATAATTAATTTTGCGCTACATTTTCATCCGCTCTCTCTAATAATATTTTCTCTTAGCAACGTCTTACGATAAGGTCTGGCAAAACACCAAATGATGTGGATCGAAATGAGATTAAATAAGATAAATGATAGCGAGATACAGTTGCTGTGTTGTGGGTTTTATTCACTCCCGAGCGTTGACGTAAATTGTTAGATTGAAAAATGTACCAAGTCCTTGATAAAATAATAAAAAGACATGATGATAAATCTAGACACATTTCTTTTTCATTTATATATAATAACAATCATAAAAAATATAGCTCTGTTCGTAAATTACGTTTGTTACTAAAATTTTTATACTTAACGAATATCAAGTTTAACCGTAAAAAAGTTTAACCTTCAAGCAATTTTTAAGGAATACAACAGTTTTGCTTCTCATAGTAATTTAAAACTTTTTGGAAGTAAATAAAATAGAACAATCTCAGTAAAACTTGCCGTCGAGCTACAGAATTGTGTTCGACATATTGGCTTCCTCATTCGCAAATGTGTATCGATGTATCTTGCTTTGTTTAATCGAGCGTTTGTATTTAGAACCGTTAATTTTTATGGGACATCGTTAGGAGGGATCGGTTGTTCAGCCTAATTTGCTCCTTTGAGCGGCATTGTGTTAATGTTTTTGGGTTCTGCTCTTATAATGTTAATAGTGCAGCTTAATTGTGTAGAATTTAGCTTCTTTATTTTTTATACATATTCTTTGTATTAGTTTAATATAAAAAAAAATAATTTTGTAATTAAACAAACTGTACTAATATAAAAAAAAAGTATTTTTAAAGTAACTTTATTAATTAAAGTAACAATCAATCTTCTTTCATATAAATTTTAATCTGGTCAAAACTTAGAAGTAAATTTGAACTATATTAAAGTAATAAATCTTAGAATCTTATTTAAATTTCAGATAGTTTTAATGAGTTAATCTTTACGAATAAATTTAATAAATAAATCTTATTGTTTTATCTTTTTAAAGTTTCTTTAATGAACTTTCCTATCAGAAATCTTTAAAACATTTTTAAGCTACAAACTTTATCCAGTTATTAGTTTAGTGACTTGAGAAATTATTTTTCTGTTTGTTATCAATTTAATCATAAATTATCCCAGATAAATTGCACATTCTGGCAAGAAAAGATCCTTACACAGCAAAAATATTAATGTTTTGTCCTATATGGTTAGACTTACATTTTTTATTTATTTACAAAATACATACTTAATACATAAAAGGCTTTTCCAAGAGGATATAACAATACAACTTGTCATTGAATTCATTCGATATTGACATAATATTTGAAGTAGATAAAAACGTTCATACAAAGGGCTTATGGTTTTACAGGCTTTGTTGATCGTATCTCTACGATGTTTATTTTATACCGTTTATTTGTTCTTTTCAGTTTGTTTGGAGTTGAGTGACGCGCACCAAGGATTTAGAAAGGTATGTTGAAGCTTTGTTAGACTATGTGTTATTGAATACGTTCTGGTTTGTTTTTTTTTGACAAATTTGATTGGTATTGAAAAGGATTTAGGCTGCTTTTTGGTATTGAAAAGGATTTAGGCTTCTTTTAAACTTTTAATATTGTTGTAGTATGTTTGATATCATTTACTTTTTATTGAATTTTAACATTCAAGCGTGCCGTATTTATTTTTCTCAACTACTGACTTATGTATATCGGTGATTAGTAAAAAAACTAAATAACCTTTTTATGTCATAAAATGCAATGCTTGGCAAAGGCTTGCATAGACACACACTCATAAGTTATAACTGGACATATCAATTATTTATTAGCTGTTAATTGTTAATGTTGATTTCATGATTATAAGTTTTTTATATAAGCCTATGTGTTTGTAAAACGATATAATAATAATACATGTCTTATACTACTAGGATAAATGTACACTAGCAAGTTAATATTGAAAAAAAATCATTTAATAATAAAACTGAACTACTTTTCGCATTGTGATCAGTTGTAAATATTTTAGCTATATGTGATGTAGTTGAATTTGATATTTTAAATAGATTTTGACAGTCTCACTAAAGGACAACTAGAGCAGGATACTATAACTCATTAATTACGTTGACGTAATTCACACAGTTATATCTAAATGCGGCATAAAATATATTTAATTATCTTGTTTACGACTCCTTAATTAAATTTACACAAGTCAATTAAAGTTACTAACACCAACGACGTTGTGTTTATTTACTTAATGTGGTGTTCGGGCTTTAAAGGATGTTCTAATTGAGATAAGCTAACTCCCAAACTTAAAGTCAACCTAAAGTAAATTTGTATGAAGTGTTACATGTTACAAAGTCAAAAATTTAATTCTGATGTGGCGGTATCCACACATAAGAAATGACGGATGACATTACTACGTCACAAGTGCAAAAGAACGCTGAATCATGATAACGATATGTTCACAGCAAGCATTTATAAATACTACTTCCAAGCCGCCACCGTTGCACAGCTGTCCGCCAATTGTGCAATAACACGATGACAAGTTTTACAAGGCAATTTTCTTGGTATCTCTATATTTTAAAACAAAGCAAGCAATTGAATTGCCGCAATTCAAAGCAAGCATTAAAATACAGCAGCATAAAAAGACAGAGATGGCAAGAGAATCGCCTTGCCTAACTTACACCGTGTAAATGAGCTCTAAGGGATCTCTGTATGAAATGTACAATTTTTTTCCTTCAGCAATAACTAATTCAGTCTTATCGTGCAAATAAATCATTAAGAAGAAGGAGTGCCTCCTATTCAGATAACAGCCTTAAAATAATTAATATGTATTTTTTTAAATGGAACGACAGTTATTTACAGAGTTCAATCGTTTCAAGACAAAAAACGTTCATACGTATAAGTTAATTTGATTTTTAACAAATTGAAATTAAAATCCTATGTCACTATACCATCAGCGTATAAACAAACGGATATATTTCAGTTAAATCTTACCAAAAGTTATTATTTTTACGACTTCGTATGTTACAAAAGTTAGCCCACGTTCCTAACTTGCTCAGTATAACGTTCCAACTTCAAGAGCACGTAACTGCATACTTCAACCGAGAATTCTAAAGCGATACCAAAGTTTAGGTATTGAATTTAAGGTTTGCAGGTGCTCAAGGTTATTTAAACTTTGACTATGCGTTTTTAATAACGTGATTCCGTTGAATGCCTCAGTTTTAGGGTTTCAGTACTGAAAAACATAATTAGCTATATATGCCGTCGAATAAATTAAAGCAACTGTATTGTGTCGTGTGTTCAGGTGTTATTTAACTGTGTGGCTACTGTATATGACTTTGATAAATTGTACGCAATCATTATTGAACAAGAATTTAAAGACCTTTTTTTTATAGGCTCTGATTAAAAATCATTTGCTATCAGACCAATAGTTTTATGATCCACTTTTCAATTTATCTTGAATAGACAGACAGTTCAATAAAATAATGTCTATTCACTAGATTAAATATAATGATATTATCAACTTAACGATTTGAACAATTAACAACAAATCGTTTGACAAATGGGTCATTATATCAATGGTCTGATAGTAAATAATAATAAAGGTCACAGTAACTATTTAAGCTCAAAAAAACACTAACAAAAATCAAAACACTTCGACAAAAGGTACATGGTGCCCTACGCTTCGCTGGTTCGTCTTTTTAGTCTAGTCGACAAGTTGAAAATGGTACAAAATAGAGATACTGATCATAAAATTATGTGCGATAGCTCATTGGTTCCGGAATGACGTCTAGAAAAATTTGCCAAAAGCATGTATTAGCACATAAAAAATTGCAAAAGTTATAAACAATTAAAGATGAACAAGAAATAGCATTTCGTTTCTTGCCAATATTTCATAAACTATTAATATTTAACTAGAAATTTCAAGTAAAGATTCTGAAAGAAGAGAAAATTTCCAATAAAAAACTCTTAGCTCTCGGAACTCTATCTCCATTATTTATAATTTTAATTTAACGCAGAAAATAGGTCTGCGCGCGACATTTTTAGGTTGCACGCGGAGCGAGTACGGCACATTAATTAATTTATTTAAAGTATTGAATTTTTTTTTTTAATTTGAAAAAAATGTGGTGTTTTCTGAACACTATAAATAATTTATTCCCGTTGGAGATTTTACATAAAATTAATTTTTCAAAACGTTAAACAATTGTTAACTAACGAAATTTTGCTCGAACTAACGTCTTAATTGTAAGTGAAAAAAATGTTTTAATAATGGTCGTAAAAATTTTTTGCTTCGTAGAGCCTTTTTTACATACATACTTAACAAGATCGTGCCATAATATTTATACTTTGTTTATAACAATTTTTTTACTTTACCAAAAACTTAAAAATCCAAGTAATGTTTTTCTTTTTCTTTAATAGATAATAAACTTAAATAAGTTATCACAGCATACACTTGTGCCCTTGTCTCCATTATTACTTCTTGTATTTGTTTTTGTTCTAAGATTTTGCCTACTGACCTGCTCTTTAGGAATATAACAATTATATTATAGACCAAAGGGCTAATTAAAGGATATTATGCAATAAAAACGAAATCAAAATTAGTGATTTTAATAAAAAAAAAATAGAGGATATTCACAGAGAGAATATTATCTAAATAGATCTAGATTTTAATGTATTTTTGGAAATATTGCAGATGGTGATATTCCATTGTCTCCATCTGCTCCCATGGTAAATAAGTATAATTTTATATAATTATCGTTGTCGCTGTGGAGAAGCGGTCGTTTGCCTCGGACACCACGGGCTTTCATGCAGCAGGAGTGCAGGGCGTATACCCCGACACTGTTATTTAAATGACATAATCCGTCGAGCTCTTGGTATCGCCGGTGTGCCTGCCGTACTGGAACCTAATGGTTTGGCGCGCGACGATGGTAAGAGACCAGACGGTAAGTCATTACTGCCATGGAAGATGGGTAGGCCTTTGGTGTGGGACGCAACTTGTGTCGACACCCTTGCGCCATCACACCTTCCAGGCACAGCTGGCTGCGCCGGCACTGCTGCTGCATCTGCGGAGACTCTCAAGCGGCGCAAATACAGTAATCTTTCAGAGGATTACATATTTCAGCCGTTTGGGGTCGAGACGCTAGGTCCGTGGGGTCCGAGTGCGCGCTTATTATATAAAGATCTTTCCAAACGCTTAATCGACGCTTCCCGTGACCAGAAGGCTGGCTTTTACTTAGCACAAAGAATTAGCATTGCCATACAACGTGGCAATGCTGTCAGCCTTCTGAACACGGTCCCCACAACCGAGATCGATGCGGAGGAATACTATGACGCCTAACTTAATGCAAATATTTGCCTTTTTATTTTTACCTTTGTATATATTTTCAATTTATTTAATGTAACTTTATATTTCTTTAGTGTTTTTTCAATAAATAATAAATAATAATTTTATATAATGTATAAAGAAAACCTTACTTGATTATTAGTATAAAAGCAATCAAGTAAAGTACAAAGTTTACAGACTCTAAACATAGCTTCGTAAAACTAAAATTTACCCAACAGTTTGGACAAGCAATTAGCCAATAATGACGGTTTTAGAATGGATTTTGATTGATGTTACCTAATTGGGTTTTGAATAGAGTTTCAAAATTTACTGTTCTGAATCTATTTTCATTGGTTCTATTGAAAATAAAAGCAAACATTTTTTTTTTATACGGTAAAGAATTGTTTTTCGAAGTTCATTTTCAAGTTCAACTTACGAGTTTATGTATATTTTTTGTTGTGTTTATGTTATTATTAAAAAAAGTTTTCCATTGTTTTGCAGATATAAATTACTAGTATTCTTATCAGCTTCCTCCAGCTAAACTCAATTAGCTTGTTTTAAGAAGAAGTTCACGGCCGTAGTGTAATGACCAGGATGACTGATTGAAGCGCTCAGTTGGCTACATCATTATCGGTTTCTGTTAAAAAACAACGGACAGCATTTTAAAAGGTAAATTATACACGTATCTTTCGATGTGGTTTCAATAAATGTCGCAATATCGCATCTTCCCTTTATAACATTTTTTTGTCAAAATACTATATTAACTTTGATCACATATTTCTCGAATTATATAAAAAATCTAATCATTAATAAGCCTTAAAAGTAATCTTCCAATAAAAGCGGATGAGTGACACAAATGAGGAAATTTGTATCCCGCAAATTGAAACGTGGCTTCTCCTGATCTCTCTTACAAGATTGTCCTATATGGTTTTATTCTTTACCTTTTATTGATAACAAACGGCGACTGAAGTTAGCAATATAAGGTAATAATGGTAAATAAACAACAACACTCATTAAAAAGTCCCTACAAGTAATAAAATATTAAAAATATGAAGTTCCATAAAAAAACTTTTGTTTCTTACCTATTGTATTTTTACTTGATACTGTTTTTTTTCTGTTTTTTGTTTTGTTTTGATGTATTTTATTATTTATGTATTTTTTTCTTAATTTCTGTTCAATGTAGAAGCTGTGGTCTCCTCTAACTGAGAAAACATATTACTTTATCATTGTGAATGTAATAATTATAAATATCTAGTGTATTTATTGTTGGAGATTCTATAAACAAATAAATTAATAAATGACAGTCATTTCAAATTGCTTTACATTCAAAGAATGCTCTCGCTTTCCAAAAGTTTAGTAGAACGGAACAAATTTTCAAGTCCACCCCGTCAACTGTAATTGCAGTATTCAAGTTTTAACGTTCCTATGAATAAACCGAGTAACAAGTTACGGACCGAAATAGATCTGTCTCGTTTTAATTATTGTTACAGGAATAACTATTTACTTCATTATTCAATTATACAGATTACGCGGTTTCTTTTTTATTTAGAAAAACCAAAATTGACAATATCATTCTATATTTTTTTTAATATGGGAGAAGAACAGTGAACTACTCATCTCTTTGTTTATAGATTTTTTTAAAGATTTTTAATTCAAAAAGTTCTATCAAAGAGATGTACTACTCATCTCTATATTTACAGATTTTTGTAACTAGTATATTGAAGGTTTGCCGTTCTTCTCTATGTTAGCAGGGTAGAATTAAAAGATTTTTACATATACCGGATCGATCTTGGCAAAATAATATTGTTCTTTGGCTCACAAATTGATTTAACTGTTAATTTATAATTTTATTTCAAGAACTGCCCTGATGGTTTTGTGGTAGCGTAAGCGCCTCTCACCGCGAGTCTCGGGTTCAATTCCCGGGTCAGGCAAAGTGTTAATTGTTAACTTTCCGTCAGGCGATAGGCTCACCCTCTACCCCATGTGACCAAAACATAGCAGGTGAAGTGTGGGTACCTCTGTCATACCCTTCTAGGTAATGTAGGCCTGATGTTATGTGTATGTATGTATGTATTTCAAAATACCTCTAAGTATATTGGACTAATTTTAATATTACAACTTCAAGTATAATATTTTGGTATGATGCTGAACGTTTTTTTTATTCTTTTTTCTTTATAGTACACACAAAATTACAGATTTAAACATTATGAATAAAGTTTATGTATAAATATTAGATAAATAGATAGATAAAACATTATTTGTACATAAGACATAGGAAATACATTTTGTACGAAAGTTTCAATAACAATTTATGCACAAAGGGCGGCTTTATCGCTTATCGCGATTTCTTCCAGGCAACCTTTGGATGAACATTAGTGTAAAAGATTTACAGTAAGGTAGTTTTAAATAGAAATATTGTTATCTTATGATAATACATTTAAATTGTTTATGGTACTTTCTGACCAATATCAGACACGTATACTCCATAAGAAGAGTGTAATTTCATAAGATAGCTAAATGTAATCAAAAAGATAAAATAAAAAAAATAAAACGGTAGAAATAAATACAATGAACGAAATTTTTTATATTATCGTGAAATATAAGTTGAATAATACTAGATATCTGAAGCCTGTGCCATCACGTACGGTGAAGTTGTCAGGCGTATATTCGTTTCCTATTCGATTGAGATGGGTAAACCGACACATCCACAGCAGAGCGTCTTCATTTCCGAGACACTGAGCTGCTACGTCAGTCACGTAGGTAGGTAAATCATACTTTTGTGTATATTGAGAGAAACTTGAGCTTGTAAAAAATAGTGAAATTATTTAAGAAGGTCTTGGAATATTGATTTTAATTTACACTTTCGGCAATATCAAGTTTACGAAAGCATTATGAGACTAAAAAACAGACACTCTATCATTTTAACCGACTTAAAAAAAAAGAAGGAGGTCCTCAATTTCATTGTATCTACAACTGTTGAGAGTACGGGGATAATACTTTAAATTAAGATACCCGAACGCCATTTACCGTAGTCTTTCAAGGTATACACAGATAAGGCGAGACGTTGAATATTACTTAAGCATTTTTTACTTTTTAGTGATTTTTTTGTAATTGAAGTCGGTTTTATTGGAAAATAATGGCATGGAATACAGTCTATTTTCTTGATAGCAAATCATATTTCATTCTTATCACAATCTAAAGCTTTACAAATTAAGTACGAACGACATTTAAATCTCACATCAAGTCAAAATAAACGGTTCCATATGCTCTCTCGATTTTCAACATTGTTACCCATTAAAAATGATGTCGAGTAGTTTGTTTTCACATTATAACTTTATTGTTACTCCGATCTTTGTTCAACATTGTAAAGGCATCCGTTTGTCTTGTGTTATAAAAAACAATGTTAACGCTCTACATTTAAATGACTAATTTTTTAGATTCTTCTTTCCTACTAATGGGTGTTATATTTACTGTTTTCACCGTGGTATTATACTAGCTTATCTTATTATAATCATTTTTAAGACAATAATAATAATTCATCAACAGCCTGGTAGCAGTCCACTGCTGGACATAGGCCTCTCCCAAGGTGCGCCAGAGTTCGCGGTCTTGTGCCTTACGCATCCAATCGCTACCAGCAATCTTACGCAGATCGTCGCGCCATCTTGCCGGGGGGCGCCCCACACTACGTTTGACTTGACGCGGTCTCCACTCCAGAACACGCTTACACAAACGGTTGTCGGTTCTGCGACTAATGTGATGTAATGATTAATTATTATTTTGAAAATGTAAATATATAGTCATCTGCCTTGTTGGTCTATTGGTTAGCGTATGCGCCTCTCCCACGAGGTCTAGGGTTCGATTGCCGGGTAGGGCAAAAGTGTAAATATACCGAAAAGCTTTTCACACAAAAGTTATGTAAAAAATTTAAACTTCCTCTTTCTTGTAGACACATAAATACCAGTTAATTTAGTCCAAAAGTAATCAAGCTGTCTTAAATTGAATCACATTAAATGTTAATTAATGAGCGTTAATAACTTTTCAAATTACCCGTGTGATCTTCAGCTTTACATATTTCAATAAAATGTCAATTAATAATGTTTCAAACAATTGTTTAATTAAACGAAGAAATCCAAATTATCAAATTAAATATGTATACAATTTGCTGTAGAGTTACAAAATGATTAGAATACTTTTATAAAATATAAAAGCCATACCATATAGCTTTAAAACTTTAGAGATCAATGCTTTTAATTTGATTTACAAAATGCTAAAAATAAACAAACAAAAGTTATTTTGTATGAAAATGTTTGTTTTGCAGGTACAAGTAGGTACAAATTTAAAAGTTTAATTTAAAAGTCTTTAGAATTATTTTTTTCTTATTAAGAAACGTCGTCCGCACTAGGAATAATTTAATGTTCACAAACATACATTTCAAATCTTTGCGGACCACTCATAGATTTGTCCTGTGTGGGGATCGAACCCACAACACCAGCGCAGTTGAAAACGTCCAGGCAACCGCTTTAGCCACTACGCCAACCGTACAAGTAGGTATAGGTAACGTTACGTCTGGCTTAAACGGACAGTCTACAACTAAACTTTAAAGTGATAGGTACACAAGGTGAACTAACAGGTGTACTTTAAATTGTAAACAACACCTTGTTCCAAAGAAATACGAAGGCTTTACAGAGCTTTACGGTAAAAGCACTAAAAAGGGGTGACGGTCGGGCGTCCCGGTTTTAAATAATAAATGGGTTCCACACCAACCGGGTGCGCCGATCTTACGCTATAAAATGTGTTAATGCAGAACTCGATCATTGTTATATTTTATTTTTATTGGTTAACCATAAAATATCAGGCAGTATCGAACTTCAGCAATAAAACGTATTGTGTTGATCGATATAGGGAAAGCTGTGAAGTAGTACTACGAGGTTAAACTGCATTGTCTTCTCCAATTGTAATATAGTTAGATCAGTTTGTCTCGCTACGAACTAAGAGGATATACTGTTAACATATTGGAATACTTAAAACATAATTTAGTCTAAGAAATAAGTAAAAAAAACTACGTCCGGCGTACCCTAGGCAATTCGCGAGTTCTTAAAAGCGAATTGGCTAATGAAGACGGGAGAGTGGGTCTCGGGTACTAACCCACGGCACACACAGGGTCAATAAATCGTTAAGAATCGTCTTTTCGAAGATGTGTGTGTATTTATCATATAAATTATCACTTGCTAACGGTGAAGGAAAAAATCGCAACCAAAAACCTGCATGCCTGAAAGTGCCTTAAAAGTACTCGAGAGAATGTGAAGTCTACCAATCCGCACTTGGCTAGCGTGGTGGACTATGGCATAACCCTTCTCATCATGAAAAGAGGCCCGAACCCAGCAGTGGACATGTATAAGATACAGAGATGCTATTATTGCTATTATGAGACAAGAAGTAGCAGTAAGAATAAATCAGTCAGAGGTCGTGAATTAAGTAGAGCCTATATCAATACTATGAACGATTGATTGCTAGTGATAAAGTATATATATAAAACAAAGTGCGGACGGTCACTCCAGTGGAACAGAAAATTGGACAGGACACAGACTTATTTCCCACAAAGGTCGTGTGACATTATGCGAGGGATTGGTTCCTATGAATCCAGATGGTTCCATATGTAACCATAATTTATTGCATCTTTAAAAAGATTAGATAACAATTATTAAAATAATAATTAACCAGAAGGGTGTGGCAGAGGTGATTGACCTATCAATTACTAATAAAGAACAAACAGCAAATTTACTTGAAACAAAGCATTACTATTTACTTGCTGTATTTACAAGCAAAGTTTTAACAGCAAACTAAAATTACAAGTTTCCAACATCAATAATGAAATTGTGTTCGCTTAGCGGAATAATTCATTTGAAAGTCCTTCTTTAAGTAAGAATGGACTATGGTTCCATGAAGTCTCCGTCTCTTTATATTTTAACGCCAGTTGGCTCAGACTAAACTTAAATAATTATTGAGCTCGATAAAAC
Organism: Hypena proboscidalis; assembly: GCA_905147285.1. Classification (NCBI taxonomy): domain Eukaryota; kingdom Metazoa; phylum Arthropoda; class Insecta; order Lepidoptera; family Erebidae; genus Hypena; species Hypena proboscidalis. The sequence continues at coordinate 14,794,346 of LR990140.1, forward strand.
TTAAGAAAATAAAACTTTGACCCAATTCACGTCGAAGTAAAAGGTTAAAAAGTATCTAATAATATTGATTAATTTATAATTCGGTTTAAAAATACCTATAAAATAAATTGATTGACGTTTGATTGTTATATAAGCCCTAATAAGTCACCAGCTAAAACAGTTAAGAACTGAAATTCAACGTTTCTAAATGTTAAATTGCATCTAAATGTTTATAGCAAACGGACCTATATGAATTGACAATAGCCAATAATTAGAATGATATTGTTTTCTGACTTCCAGCTACTGGTAACATGCACCAAAAGCAGCTGTTCATCGTTCAATACATTAATAAGAAGTAATTATATAATTTGTTACTTTAACAACAATTTCAAAGGCATAAAAAGCTGGTTGAGAAGCATGAATATAATTACAATTTTTATTTAAAAGAACATAATTTAATATAATGAAATTATTGTATAAAATATATATCCATAATAAATATTTCTTAAAAATATTTCACAATACAAAGCGACTACAAAATAGCTAAAGCAACAAGGCTTATACCGTCCAAATGCATAGCGGCCTTAACAATATAATCTCTGGATATAGTCCCAGGCGAGAACGCTACAGAACATGAAAATAAGTTTATATTCAACAGTGCAATCTCCGAACACAATATTGGTTTAGATATTATCTTTGGTTGTGTTTTTATTTAGGCTGCTGGCAATAATATGGTTATTGCGTGAGACGGCAAAAAATATGTTCTTTGATAATGTTGTATTTATATACAAGGTGCATGCAATAAAGATACATTTATTGAATCCACAGATTTTAAATGTGGTCAGTGCTAATTTTCACAGTTAAATCAAAAGTGGAAAAGGTTTATTCAGTAAACCAAAATCTGAGGTTTGAATGAATGCCCCTATGTCATATTTATTATATATTTTTATGCCCGTATAACCGTATTTTTTTATAAAGACGCCATGATACTCATTTCGATAGAAATTTTTTATTGTTACATTTTTTTTAATTTCGTGCACATTTAAGTTGTTGAAATTTTAATAAATTTTAGTGTTTAAACAATTAAACTAGTTTATTTTATAATTTTCCATTATTTAAATCGACAATTTATGTAAAGAATCTATAAAATAAGTTTTTTTTTACAATAAAATTGTATTCAGTAATAAATTGGCATGAAATTATCGAAGTTGTCTTTTTTGACGTATAATTATTTTGCTGTGTTTTTCCTTTGGACATCCTAATACAATAAAACGCTTCTTTTGTTTGCCCCTGGCTTTGATTACTACTATTTTTATTTATTACTATTTTTATCATGAAAGAATACAAATCGTACAAATTTGTTTCAAGCTCCGTGAAAGAAGATTGGAAAATGTAAATTCTTATTGAGAATTTTTATTATTTCTGTAAATGTCAAAATTATAATATTACTTATTTTATAGAATATTTTACCAAAGTTTTAATTGTATTGCTCGTCTGTAGGCTTAATACTAAGTGATTTTAAAAAGATTTCAATAAGTTTAAGTTCAATCGGTCGCCAAGTCAATTGGGACCGGCAAAGTTTTTACAAAGTAAAAACTTCATGAAGGATGCAAATTCTTTTCGATAAAATGTGCTCCACTAAAACATAATAATATAGTAAATTTTGAAGCTCTCAGTATGTACTAGTATGTACACTCAGTATAAATATATATGTTTATATCTTTCATATATCTTTCTACTATATACTAAATCACAATTGTAAGTCATAGTGCTCCATTGTCCCTGGCAACCCTCATGGGCTCAAGGCGTGATTTTATATTATGTATGTAGTGTGCATTTACAGAAAACTTTATAATCTTTCTTAATTGATTCGATAAGTGTATAGCCAAGTGTAAGCAAATAATACAATATTTAAGTTGTGACTTAAATGGTACAGTACTTGTTTATGGTCACTGTTGTATATATGAAAAATAAGCATAAATTATAAAATGAAGTAACGTAGTATATGGATGAGAATGTCCATTCACCTGCTATGACCTTTTTTCCTACGACACCCGTGGGATAGCTATACATGTTTTAATATAAGCCGACACAGCACAGATAAAGCTGTAAAATTATCATTATAATATTATGTTGTATTTATATTTGGGAAGTTGGTGAAAATTAGGAACTTTTATAACTATTTTTTTTATTTACTTTTGCTAGAATCTCCAACTAATTACAACAATATTATTGCAGTCACTTAAAATACATTAACTTTATAGCCATTGGTTAGATTTGCAACCATTTGAATTAATTCATTCTCTGTTTTATTCTTTTATTCGACAGACAGACTTGGTATACCCAATGGAATATCAAGCAAACTAACTAGTTCAACTCCTCAAAAGACAATTAGCATACATTTACAACCACAATGGCCGATTGTCAATTGTGCCTTCTTTGAAATATTGAAGGCAAAAATGCTTCATTTCCATAGTGTTCAGTGAAAAATGTGAACAGCTGAAGTGAAAAAACAGGAATGAGGCTGTTGTAAGGTGCCATTATCAAACAAGATGTGTGTTGAAAGTCATGAATTGCAATATTTGGTAATATTAACGACTATACTTTGGACAACGAAACAAGATAATTTTCATGATTTACAATTATAATCCCAATTTACAGGCCATAAAGTTTAATTTCTATTGCAATTGAGATTGCTTAGGACATTTTTAATAGTTTTATTATACGAAAATCAACTTAAAAACAAAGCAATAGAAATTATATTCGCGTGATTATTAATAACATAAATTTATCTTGTTTCGTAGACTTTAGTATAGTTTCACTAGTTAAGGATACATATTTAATAATTATTACCAAGCAGCCATGGCGCAATAGATAAGGCATCGGACGTAAACTTCCTCCTTACAAAAAAGAATTAAGCTTAACTGGAGGGGACTAGCAAAAATACTAGTGATTTGTATTTGCAAATTACAAGATTAACTACAAAAAAAAAAAATACCGGTCAAATACAATATTTATAACTAAATTACGTTGGCCGCCGCCAGAGGTTCGAAAGAAAACCAAATTAACTTAAAATAAAGTTTTAATAGCGAAATTACAATTAAACTTAAGGCCTACATCCTAAGATAGGTGACTAACGCTCGATGTTAGAAACGAAAGTGCACCAATCCGGTAAAAATGGTTGTATGGCGTGACGTCCACCGCTCGTATTGCTGACGCTGCACCACGGCTGATGTAGCTCCAACGGTATGACTGACGCATACGTAACAACTGGACCAAATATATAAAAGTGACACAATTTACACTTGAAAATCAAACACAGCTGTCTATTTTAGTTGTTTGTGCTTCATGTTTATACTACGCTTATGAGATTGGGGCCTTGACCTAAAGCAATGAAGTCAAATAATAAAATACCGAAGTTGGAAATTCTATTACTCGGCTATAACCGACTACATTCGCTACTATAAAAAAGTCATCTAGGTCACTTAAATGGATTACATCCAGTCCATATGTTTACAGACCTACCTACTCTAGCTTTTTATTTGATTAAGTGAATATCCCTTCAATAATTAAATTAGATATCAACGCGCTTGCTGTAAAAACAGCTCACTAACTTGATAAGCAAACTACATTAGATCTGTTTTAAGTGTTTTTCGCTTCATCTCAGTTGCGTTAATGGAATTAGAAGAGGGTGTTTTCTCTAGTCTTGTTGATTAAACGTTTCTTGAAAATGCTTTATTTAGTTTATATGCATAATTGTTAATTACCTTCTTTTAGTTTCGAATAACTAGTAATATTCATTATCTTTTTCCAATCACATTGAACACGGCTTCTAGTCTAACGGATTTAGCTGAATATCAGTTTATGTGGAGAGACTGCTTTCAGACCTGCACCACCAAATACGAGGTAATACAATACTCTTTGTTAGACTCGTTGTCAGACTTTCTGGCCTCTGACTATCCGTAACGACTGCCATAGATGTTGTAATGGCAACCGGGACCGACAACTTAACGTGCTCGCTGAGGCTTGGAGGATAGCATTGCTTGACCTGCAAGATCGATCGGCCCGCGCCACTTCGACTTAAGCCCGGTATAGACTTTGTTTAGTGCGAGTGCAAGTGATTAGTGCAGGTGTTTAGTGACAAGGTGTGGACAGCGACTGATTAGTGCGAGTGCTTAGTTGGCTGTGTAGTAAAGTGAATAGAAGCGTGTTCTATTTTTTTGCGAGTGGACTGCGTAGTAGCCACGTCCCGCGCGCCCTCCCTTCCCCTCACTCGCAGCGTGCCTGTCTCTAAGCACGTTTGGACAGGAGTGTTTAGTGTTTAGCGTTTAGTGCGTAGCGTCGGGCGCTTGTTGTACAAAATGGCAAAGTGGACCGAAGACGTAATTTATAAATTTGTGCAGGAGTATCTCAAACATGAATAAATAAATATTTCACAATCCACACCCAACGCCATCTAGTCCCAAACTAAGCAGAGCTTGTACTATGGGTACTAAAATAACTGATACTAATACATATATAGAAAAAAAACAAATAAAAAAAAAATGTAAAAAAAAAAAATTAAAAAAAAAAAAAAGAAGATTTTATCTTTTATAAATACATACATATTATACATAGAAACACCCAGACTAAGATAAACCCCCATGTTCATGCACACAAAGATTTGTCTTAAGTGGGAATCGAACCCACGACCTCGGAAACAAAGCCACTTGGACACTACTCGCACTACACACCTGCACTCGCACTAATCAAAATTGGACACTACTCGCACTACACACCTGCACTCGCACTAATCACTTGCACTCGCAATGAATTGGACACTACTCGCACTACACACCTGTACTCGCACTAATCACCTGCACTTGCAATGAATTGGACACTACTCGCACTACACACCTGCACTCGCACTAAACACTCGCACTCGCACTAAACAAAGTGTAAACCGGGCTTTAGTCACGAGCTAGTATATAATAATATATTATTATGATATTGAATTTTAGTTTTAAAGAAATGACCTGCCAGTGAAGCCTGTCATGTAAATTCCAACACATTTTAAATTTCGAACGAAAAGCCCCAAAATACAGTTAACAATAAAGTGCAGTATGAAATTGCTTTCATTGCTTGTATATACTGACGTGTTTTCAGCCAGTGTTTCTGTGCTATCACAACAAAAACAAAAGGAGGTTTCGAACACTAAGTAGCATGCAAATGTTTCTTGGCACGAATACTCCTTTGTTTTGACTGTAAAAACATATTCATAGGCAAATCGCTATTGTGGTGCAAAAGGTTTTTTATCATACTACAACGGCCGATATGTTCAACTATGTAAGCCGTTGCTGTTTAACAATTTTTTTTAGTGTTTCTATTATAAAACATATAATGAATAGATAAAACTGCCTCGATGGTTTGGTGGTTAGCGTACACAAAATTAAAGATAGCAGCACGGAATTGGCATTGTGCCCGGTGGATGGCGAAAGGCTCACCCCCTATCCCATGGTGAAACGTGGGTGTTGTACACCTCTGCCACACTCGTCTGGGTAATATAGGCGTGATGTTATGATATGTTGTATAGTTAAATAAAACTATATAATATATTTGGGACGGTATTAAAGGAACATATTATCAGCTATATGAAGAACCTAACTACCTACTTTAAATGTGAAATCCCTTCAAATAACGCTACCATATTGACAAGCCAGTTCCGGGAATCAAATTGAATTGTACTTTATATTATTCAGAAGTTAAGTCTTGTAAATTGTCTAGTGTAATCACTTTTGAATTTCCCTAGGCGCTTAGTAAAAGGTTCGCTATACTTTTGATCTGTAGATGATTTCTAAGTTCGTTGGAAGCAGAGGTTATATTGATGTCTAAAATACTGTAATCATGCTTTAAACGTGTAAATTTACCCATTGTCAATTCATTCAAATATATGCAAAGAACATAACAAGAAACTATTGTGATCTTTGCTTAGGAAATTGTTAATTGGTATGACTTGTGTATTAATTTAAAATTACAAATTGACTAAGAATATAAATAAGAAATTTACTGCTGGTGAACTATTTTATGAGAATATACTGAAACAATTTAAAAGCCGAGTAGCTTTTGCCCGCGACTTTTTCCGCATGGAATTATATATTTCCAGGAAGGTACCTATGTGCAGGATTATATGCATTTTCCATTAAAATCAACAAACCTCCCATTTAAATTTACACCCTCTAATTTATAGGGATAAAATATAAAGATAAAACGTGTACTAATTCTTAAGTAAGACCTCCAGCTACACAACTGTGAAAACCGCATCTAATTCTATGCAGTAGTTTCTGCGTGAAGCGCATATGAAAATACAGACAGACTGACAACAATTCTACAAATAAATGTTTTGGCTTCTTATCTAGCTGTTATAAGAACTCCTCGTATTATTTTCTCTTAAATATCTTGAATGTACAGACATGGACAATTTACAATTTAATTATATTATGTATAGATTATACTTTCGATTGTAACACATAAAAAAGCTACAAATAATTTGATGATTGGATGCCGAATTGGTTATTTAAAGGCATTTTACAGCTTAATAAATTGTTGCAAATGTAAATTGGATACACATTTTATGACTACTAACCTTTCTTAGGTGGATATTAAAACAATGAATCGCTGCGCGCTGATTACTGGACATAAATCAATTGCCGGAAAACATAAAACAATATTGCTTCAATTATAATTTATTGCCATTAAATGGTGCTCCTTTGTAACAAGCATTAAGAAACAAATTAAACCAATTAACCACTTTAGCAACGAATAGAACCAACCACTTTTCAATTTGTTGTACAATTGTTGTAAGATATCTACAAAGTAAAAGGCCTGGTTATTATTTTTGGAAAATTTTTATCCGTTATAGTTTTATTGTGAACAATATGATATTATTCTGATTATAAGATACAAAAATAAAACTTGGCACAAAGAAAATTAAAATTAACAATATTTCGCGTATTTAATCTTCTTTATTATTAATCTATAACTGGTTAAAACGCAAAATATAAAAAATAATATTGCGTGTGTGCGGCTCAAATGTAAGCTTCAATGTTTAAAAGTGATAAGAAAATTATCATACGAGAACGTCATAATGAAGTAACAAAACAATACTCGCCATCTGGGTACATAGGAATAAATCTCTCGCATAATGTCACTCGTCCTTTGTGAGGGGATAAGTCTGCGTGCCGTCCAATTTTCCGTTCCGCTGGACTGAAAACAGGGTTACATACTCCTCCATTTTACGATGCCAGCGACCGCTCGCACTTTGCTTTACACAGATTTCTTTATTAGCACCTATCACCCATATCCGTATTGATTATACTAAACTTTATACCCAGCTTTCTTGAACGTTCTTCACAATCTATTCTTCATCACAACAATTTTTGTACTTATTTTTTATACAGCTACATATCAAAATAAAAATTTCCAGTACAAGCTGGTCTCACAATGTACAGGAAGCTTATTCAATCCAGACCATGTCATACCGAAAATGAATAGCTTAATAGCCATGTGTTCGTCACATAGATTATGTGTTGAATTATCCATTATTCTAGACTGCTTTGTTCTTTTCACACCTTTATTGCAAAAGTTTAACGATTAGAGTAATAATATTTATTGCTTACTTTATGGTTATATTCCAAAAATATGCTCAAAGCATTTAGCTTCAACATTCCTTATGCGAACTGCCAAAGAATGGAACGTGCTCCACCGTAGACTGCATCGTCAATTACCATCAGATGAGATCGCAGTCAAAGCCTATCCAACATAAAAAAAAGTTGCTAGGCAATAATACGAAACTTTCACACGAAAACTTTACAATAATATCATACGTTTTGCGAGAAGCCTTTATGGTATTTTCACTCCAATATATGTTGTTGCTGTTTGAAAGTTCATGAAATTACGGTTTGCTTTTAGAAACTTGGTAGGCGATTGCTCTTAAAACAGATCCAAGTTTAAGTGAGTGGTATTTGTATATACCGAATATATTACCATATCATAATATTTATGTAAAGGAGATGCTGTTAGATGAAATTAAATGAATTGGTATGTAATTTAAGAAGCTCTTGAGCAAATTAAATGGCTAAAAAAAAAATGTTGTTCACGAAAGGAATTAACCAGCCTAAAGTGATTAAAACAGTGTAAATAAACTTACAGATTTTTCTGTTCTTAAATACCACACTTCCTACTATTAAGGTTCTGTCAACTAAAATACCTTAGTGTTTTTACATGATAAGAGAAAATATTCAGCAAGCTTTTTTATCGTCTGTTGAAGGTTTATTTTAAGCAACGCGAGCGATGATTTAAATTTATAATTTACATAAATAGGAACCAGTTTACTGCGCGGCTCTTATCTGACAATTGACAAATCTGATGTATTTCGTTTTGGATTAAAATGAATTTGGAATATGGAACCTCAATTATTTTTTGGGGTAGATTACAATTTATATAATTTGTTATTCAACTGAAGTGAAATAAGAATGAATTGTTTTGAATTTTACTTGAATTGTAATTTTAGGTAACCTAATCACAGTGTACTACAGTCATAGACGCTAATCATCTAAGAAAAGAATAAAATTTCTGCATCACAATGGCGATTTGAATATTATTATGAATATGTTTTTTACAGTCAAAACAAATGTGTGTTCGTGCTGTGAAACATTTGCATGCTACGTGGTGTTCGGAACCTCTTTTATTTTTGTTGTGCAAGAAACACAAGCGATGGAAGCAAATTCATAGTGCAGTTTTTTGTTAACTTCGTTTTAAAGCTTTACTTTTGAAAGCGAAGACAATTTAAAAAAATATATATTATGGTTGGTTTCAAAAAGTACTAAACAGTGGGATAAAGAGCAATGTACCCCATTAAACTGCATTTAGTGTATAATGGAAGTAATAACAATATCCCTTTGTTAAAATAAATAATTGGTAATTTACGAAAACATGTTAATGCGATCCTAAATTTTAAGACGAAATTAATTTAAATGGCTACCTATTTACATTGCAGAAAGTGATTCAATATCGGCTTAATATTGGTAGTAGCTGCTTAAGAGCTTCCTTGTAGGAAGTAAATATTTAACCCTTTCTATAAAAAAAAACAAGAGTTATAGACAGCTAAAGAAAACATTTAAGCTTAAATCTCCCAGAGCAAACAACTACTTCTAATCTCATTATCGCATCTGAGATGAAGTGAGAAAAATACTTGAATCAGATATAATGTAGTTTGCTTTTCAAATTAGTGAGCTCATCTTACTACAGATACCTATATCTAATTCAATTACTGAAGAGATATTCGCGTAATAAGATGGAAAGCAAGAGTAGGTTCTCATGCAAACATTGGATGTAATTTGTTTAAGTGAACTTAATAAGGGATAGCATTTTTATAGGAGCGAAATGTAGTTTGTTATAGTCGGGTGATGTCATTTTTAAGTTTGTGCAATAATGCTCTTTCGTATAAATAATGTTTTTCCGATTAAATTTAATTTAAGACGTAATATTTCTACTATTTTATTAAAAAGTATTTTCATTTGGCAAACCAGCTAAGTTTTTGGGTAAAAGAACTTAAGTAGGTAAAATTAATTTGCGAACGACTCATTTATTAACTTGGGCTTGGGTGATTCGTAATGCGGTACGAACAACTCGCGGGCGAATCACCAAAATTTTTCATTAAAAATAATGGGCTTGAGATAAATTAAATGATTGTCAATCTCACTTTCCACCTGCCTAATCACATTTCACTTTAATCGTTCGCATCACTCACTTAATACTATGTAAATTAAGCGTTTCCCGTCCCTTATAATTCAGGGAAGGCACAATTCACAATCGGGCATTGTGGTCGTAAATGTATGATAATTGACATCTGATGGCTGGAACTAGCGAATTCCTGATAATCCATTGGGAACGACTGGGTACAACTATGGTATAACGCAGGGTAATAGAATTAAAAGCGGTATGAATAATTAATTAAAATGTAAAAACATTTTTGAGCTCCCGAATTGTGTTTTAAATTTGAATTTATTTGAGTTGTTTTTAATAATAGGTAAAAAAAATTGTAATACTTATGAATATTTAAAAAAAATAATTGATGAAATGTTAACGGCCTAGCTATGTTTTAATGTTGTTATTTATTTATTTGCTGTGGAAAATAAGATGGTCTAAAAATCGTATTAACGTAAAACAAAATGTCATTACCTTAAAACGAATAATACTTTGTATATTTTATATTTAATATAATAGAAATATGAAAAATTAAGAATTCATCAGGAAGTTGGCACGAAAAGGGTTGATAAATTTTGAATCTAGCAGCATACGAATCCATGGCTGAATTGGCACAGCACCGTGGGCGTTTACCCAGGGGATACAGGTTCGAATCCTGCTAGATTCCTAATTTTTCAACTTAAATAATATATAGAATTATACCTTATTTATTAAAAATATTCGCGAATCTGAACAGTGTCAATTGTCGTCGAAAAAGTTAAATCATAGTTGTGAGAACTGATTAAAACTTTTAATTAATGGTTGTAGTAACATTCCCAACGAGCTGTAAAAATGATACAGCAGATATAAGTTATATGATACTCAGCATTACCCGTATTGTTTTGGCTAATATGAAAACATTCTCTTCCATCCCGTGGGTGTCGTAAGAACCGAAAAAGGGTCAGGTGTCCCTTACAGTCGCATAATGTTATTAACGTTTATTATGTATGTAGGTTTATCCAAGTACACTTGCAACAGTGAATAAATGAGAACTGTGACTGAAATATTTTGAGGACTTCGTTTAGCTTGGATACTTAACTTGTGAATTAAGTGGGATAGGTATAATTATAATTGAGAAAACGGGTTACTGCCGTTACTTTAGCCGGGATATGCCGACTAGTTTCGAATCTAGTACGTAGATTCATCAACTGGGCTATTATTCGCGTGTCGTCGCCTCCGCGCGACGTCTAGGGATAGGTATAGCTTAATAATCGAGTAAGTTTGTGCAGTACAATGACAATTTTCTTCATACATTTTACTTCAGTATCTACCACACACGGTCATTATCAAGAATTTAGGATTTTGTACAAAATAAACGCATTGTAACTCACCTGAAGTACCTCGATGGACTAGTGGTTAGCGTATGTGCCTCTCACGGTGAATTTTCGGGTTCGATGCCCGGGTCGGGCAAAGTGTTATTAATGAAGTTTCCGTTAGGATATTCACAATACGAGTTATTATTGTGCTCGGTGGATGCCGTTAGGCTTACCTTCTATACCATAGGACCTAAAAATAACAGGTAAAATGTGGATGTTGTAAGTACTACATCTCTGCTACAGCCTTCTGGTTGATATAGCCGTGATGTTATGTTATGTTTTTCAGGGTTTTTTCTAGCTTTTGGTGACTAATAATTCAAAACTAAAGACTTAAACATAATTTACTTCTTTACTCCTTGGAAGTAACTTATACCTTTGCGTACGTTAGTTATTTCTCCATTTAAAGCAAAAATTCGTAGGTATAAACCTGCAAATCCCAATCTTCTAAAAAAGTGATTATTGATGTCCTTGAATAAAATCAAATCATTTCGTGACAGTTTTTCATTTTACTTTCAATATTGAAATTTGCATTAACAAATTTTACATTATTAGCAATAACAATGTTATTACAAGAGAAAAACGGGTTACTCACGGATTTTATGTCGGAATTTTGCCGACCGGTTTCTATACCTCATTAAGGATAGTATAGAAGTAATGATGTCCTCTCACGTTAGTTTAAATAATAACAATTTTCATATTTTGTTTTCCTGGAAATCATTCCGAACAATTTTTATTTGTCCGTAATTTATCTGTAATAAATGTAGCAATAATGGTGGATACCTAACGAACGAAGGTCAATGTAATTATTTGTTAGTCTTATCTTGGATGATTTATTAAACGCTATCGAATCCTTTGATGTTGCCACGCTTTTGATTGCCAGCAAACGTCAACGAAGCATCAATGGCGACCGTTTAGGCGTCCAAAGTTCTCCAAACAAAAATCAACGAATGTGTTCATTGGCCTTCGTTTGGCCATTTGTGTATCTAGCCAGACCGAGGCTAAAACAAGAAGATCTTTTCATTATTGATATATTCAAAAAGATATAGAGGAATATTTACATACCAATATTTTTTCCTATAGTACACAGATTAAGAATAAAACGTTAAACGAACAAAATAAGACTTAATATTAAAGATATAATTTTTTTTTTCAAAACATCAGTAATAAAAAAGAAAAATGTATTTCCATTGAAAGACATCAACACTTTAAAGCAACGTCGAAAAAAAACTGCAGTAAACTAATAGTTAAAAAATTGTAACTGTAACTGATAAAAAACTAGTAAAATATTCCTGTTAAAAATATTTTTATTTTATTTAAAAGCATAAAGGATTTTTTTTTGCCAGGGACCACGTAAAAGAATATTTTTCCGGCAACCTAAATAAAGTAAAATGAATGAAAATACGAAACTAATATTGCGTTTGGGATTGCACGGCTGAATTTGAACTTATTTTTACGGTCTCGCTTGGGATTGACCTAAAGATTACACTGTAAAGCCGCTGTGTACCGATACGGTGTGACTTTGTTGGCTTGGCTTAGAACATAATTATTCTTGTTCTTTTAAAAATAAACAAAAATACATTTTATTCGTCTAAAATTCAAGATTTTACTAAATAACTTAGCAATGACCTTACTGCCTTAACTTTGCTAGCACATTGAAAAATCAACAAGCAACAAGTTTTTTAGCGAGAGCAATTACTAAGAAACACTCCCGCTAAAGAGCGAAAGAGCCATGTAGAAAGCATTGCTATATTATTATTGAAGTTAACTGACTACGTACTCACCATGTGAACAGCACTTGGAAACCATGCAATTAGCGAAGCTGTAGCAAGTTTTTACCGAGAAGCCATTACTAGAAACACTCACATTAGCTACTCAAAAACCCAATTCCACAAGTCCTGAAAGAACCCGTACTATAGAGCAGTTAATTCACTGCACTCAATTGAACTAGAAGAGCTTTCATATGTGAAGGTAATATTCAAGTGCTCAAAGTAAATTATGTCTGTTGCAAGATCGCTGCAATTAAACATTTTTGAGCTTCCTAGTTAATTTTCGATGAAATTTGTTTTTTATGTTAGATTCCCTTCCTTTAATGATCAATTTTTTTGTGAATGGAAACATTTATTATAATAACAGGTAGTTAGTATATGTTTTATAATCGTATTAAGAACTTAAAATCGTTATTTTTTTTGTAAAGTCAATAAAATTTATAACAGTTTTCAAAAAAACAGATAACTTAAATAAAATTTTACTAAAGACTAAGAAAGTCTTCATTGCGGTCAAATTTAAGTTTCTTTGTAGTTATCAAAATTATAGATCCAAGTTTTTTTAGAAATGTTCTAATCTAAGGCAATAATTAGGATGTTAGTTGGCAAAAGCATTGTAAATTTTCTTTGATTTATTAACAATAATGTTTTCACGTAACCCGAATAATATGATATTTATGCAAAACTTACATAGCTTTAAAAAAAAATACCATGCATAAAAAAAAGCGGGAGCAGTATCACCACTCCACTTGCATTTTAATATAGTTTCAGTACAGCATTTGCTCAAGTAATTGGATGGCGTTGTTTACTCAGCTTATTACATTATGAACCTTAACGCTATCATTGAACCTACTACCGTTGCATTAATGGTTAAAAAATACTGCTGCTGACCGCATTTCTGATAATCGTGACAGCCGAAAATTTTACTAAAGTATTGCATCCACTACTTCGCCTTTGAATTTGGATTTTTTTTTAAGTTTTTCTCAATAGTTATGAATTCAGAAGTTATAATTCGATGTTTAAAATTTAAGATTTATTAACATGATGGTTTCTATAAACTATCTTTGTCTCAGTTTAAAAGTTTATGAAATACTATATTTTATCTATCTAACAATTCCAGTATCTAGCTTACTATCCTAACAATTATGCTGCAGTAAACAAGTAGTTTTTATTTCATACCAGTGGAGTCCCAATTAAAAGTAAACAACAGAATATCGGGCAGGCTGAAATAAACCAACTTTGAGTTTATTGAACCAAAAAGAATTTACATAAAAATTAAAAAAAACAATATTGCACCAACGATAAAACGACAAAAACAGACAAAGAAAAATACAGTCAATTTTTCCACTTCGCTGAAATCGGTTAATTAAATTCCCAAGTTTTTGGGGACATGCAAATGTTTGGGGCAGAAAACTAGGACGGATCTGAGCAGATTTAAATGGATGACGTCATTAACTACCCCAAACAGTTTAGTACCTCTACTATTTGTTTTCCGTCTGTTTTAGTTAGTCCGAGGGTAAAAAAGAAAAAAAATATACATAACACTCAAACAAACCATTCTTGGCATAAATTAATTTAGTAACTTAGGTCAAAATTAAATTACTCGTTAGTTTCTATTTTATATCTAGACTAGATTGTAATCTTTTTGAAGTATCTAATTGTTTAGACAAATCATAAAAAACTCAAACAAACCAACTTACCTACTATGCACATTTTGTTAAACTATCCAGCTTTAAATTAAACAAAGAATACATACATATTTCAGCATTTCAAAGCACACACGCAATATCATTGACAATATTTGGTGGAGTGGCTGGTTTTTGTTATGCTTTTACTAGTCAAAAAAGCTGATAATATTGTCGATATTATTTTGAGTGTCCAATAGTAACAGTTATTTCAATTAGTCACATATTTTCATTATTGGTGAACTCTTGTGATCAAATTAGAGTGACTAATTGACCCTCATTACTGCTCATTACGAAGACCTTTAAATCAAAACGGGTTGTAGTTTTAATTTTTGAATGAGGCATAATTTTTCCAGCATGAATGTCAATAATCGATTACTTATTTTTTTTTTTTGAGAAATATTCAATAAAGGTATTAGGTACGAGGAGATCTAACCAGCTGACTCTTCATCTCCAATCCGAAATTGAAATTATAGAAGTAAATCTCGTAGTAGAGGTACAGTAGTAAATTGGTTGGATATGTCGAGCAGGCAAGTAACTGTTTTCGTGACTTGAATTTTCGATAAATTTGAGCAATAGGGAATACTACCGTACTACTAGTTTAGTTTCATGCAAATAAAAGCTCTAGTTTATCTAGAAGAGAGTTATATGTACATAAGTTTTTTGCAAGTTTCTGTTATTGTTAAATGTTTATCATAAATGTTGTCCAAACTGGATGTTTTCATTTTTTGTTTTACTCTATAATTCTGAGATATTGCACGTAACATTTGCCTTACGTGCATCCAAAAAGTCCGTAAACAATCAGCACTAAACAGATTCATGCAAATTAAAACGTGCTCCCAACAATATAGACGTTGTTTTAGCAGGTTCCAATTCTTCCCGCTCTGTGTTTTGAATGACAATTAGTGAGGCATCTAAAACAGCCTTGATTCCTCGTTTATTGGCCAAATTTGTCTCCTGTTGAATTTCAATAGGCATTCCGTAAACAAACTGGATGTAATTTACTACCAAATTGTTAGTGAATAGCGATGATAAGAATAGAATAAAATAGAACAGAAAAGTATTTATTTGCACATAAATTAAATACATAGTTTATGATAGAACATTAATGTAAGAACAAAAATATATGCGCATATGGCGTCCTTATGTATAATTGCGATTTCTTGCAACCTTTGGATAGACATTTTGGAAAGGAAAATGGAGCGGTAGTTTTTAAATGTGGGGAAATATTATATGTGTTAAAATTTTATATATTATAGAACATTTATAATAACAGTGATATGATATAAAAGCAAACTAAAATAAATAACAAATAATAAATATCTTATAATATAATAATATTTATAAAATATAATAATCATATACTACAAACCGGGCAGCTGCTGTAAAACCTCTAAGCTACTGTTGCCTCGCCGACATGTTATGTTTTTAAGAGGCGACCGGAGCTTAGTGGTTTTACAGCAGCTGCCTAGTATGTAGAGGTCACAGGTTCAAA
Organism: Hypena proboscidalis; assembly: GCA_905147285.1. Taxonomy (NCBI): domain Eukaryota; kingdom Metazoa; phylum Arthropoda; class Insecta; order Lepidoptera; family Erebidae; genus Hypena; species Hypena proboscidalis. The sequence goes on from LR990140.1 coordinate 14,810,367, forward strand.
TCTTGCCCGTCCCATAATTTAATAACATTATAACATAATCCTAATAATTATAATGAAAGGTAATGTTTATACAGCATTCTCCTAAATATATGTAAGGACTTATATAACTCAGAAACGTATTCCGAATAATGTAAAATGCTTTGTTTGAGACTGTGCTATGCTATCTAAATAAAAATATGCAACGTATCCTTTGAAACTTTATTCTTCAATATTGTTTCTTGTCATGCACCGAGGGGTTTGCATATCATGATTTATTATGTATCTTTGAAGAAGTGCCTCATGCGTGTGAAGTGCACTTTATTAGGTTCCATAGTTTTAAAAGTATTTATAATAGCAAAGTCCTGATTTCTTATTTGTGAGAAATTGGTAAAAATTCTCACCAAAATATAGGCACTCAGTATCGAAACTAAAACTGAACGCCTATGACATTTCTTTAAGAATTTCATACGGAGCTGCCTGTCTGAGCTGTAGGTCTAGTGGTTAGTATGTGCGTCTCTCACCGTGGTGTTTCGGGTTCGATTCCCGGGTCGGGCAAAACTGTTATTTTGAGAAACAGTGTAACGGAAATTGCAATAGTATTTACACAAACGAGCTGGTATTCAGTATAGACAATATCAGGGATTTCGGCAGTTTTAAAGTTTGCGGCAAATGAAAAATCACGGCCATTAAATAAATATTGGGCATTTTCGAGTACGGTGCTTGTCGATTGGTCGAGAAGCCATCTGAAGCTTATTTCAAACCTGCTGAGATCCCTGATTTTGCCTAAATAATTATAGTAGGAGCAACAAAACAATGAGGTGCAGTCAGTAGCAATATGTTTATTTCGATGAATGCTGTAAATTCAACAAAATTTTAAAACTTCTTTGAAGTATTTATTTCTAACTCATTACGTAAACGGCCACCAGTCTTAAGATCGAGAGGTCGTGGGTTTGAATCCTGGCTGCCATTACGGACGTGAACTACCTCCTAACACAAGCGAAACCTTACAGCCCCACTGCCGTGGAGTTTAAAATGTAATGCAAAGTATTTTAAAACCTTTGTTGAGAGTTAGACTATCAAGTACAAAATAATAATCAAGTCCGATAAGTTCTTGCGATTAGCGTTATTAAACAAACAAACAAAGTTTTTCCGCGGTTTCGTCGGCGTGGTAGGTATACATAAAAAGTAGCTTATGTTACGCGCTTTATAGTTAACATCCTGCAACTAAAAAAAAATCAAAATCGGTCCAACCGTTTAGAAGATTAGCCAATACAAATAGACAAACAGATATAATTTTAAAAAAAACTGGATTTGGATTTAAGACCAAGCAAATAGCTATACCAACTTAAAAAATCACTATTATTTAACATTAAAAACAGACACTTCTATTTTGTTTATTTGATTTAATGTTCCCAGTACATACATAATATATATATGAGTTTTGCCACTTAAAACTTTCCTGACAGCTTTCAAACAGTTTGCTGCGTAGTTGTATTATCCCCAAAACTTAGTGACAGTAGTAAACATCTTGACATTATGAAGTTTCTCTCACGCTCTAAGGTGATTCCACCGTGAGCTGAGTTAATATTAATAATATTAAAATCGCCGTGAGGTAAAAACATTGTAATTGAGAATAATTATAACGTTATTTTATATGTTTTTAAACTTCCGCAATTTTAGAACATTTTTCAAAAATTAGACAACGGGTCTAAATCGCGTAGTTATAAAGGTATAAATAAATACCTATGCTTTAAGTTTCGAAATGACTTGCATCATTCGTGGTCACGTGCCGACTGGTGAAGCTCAGCGTCTCCGGGAAGCGCGGATATTGTCTACTGCCCGCACTTGATCGTCACAAACGTCGAGCATAGGTATTTATTTACCTTTATATTCATTACGCGATTAAGACACGTTGTCTAATTTTTGAAAAATGTTATTTTAGCCGGAGATAGTATGATATAAGTAAGTATTATTTTTAATAATAGCTATGACTTATTAATCTTATTATTAACAATCCTTTTTATACATATTATTATATTATGTTTTAATTAGTTTTACTATTTAGACTGTAAAACATTGCAAGATTTAGGTCTATGTTTGTTAACTTAAAAAAAAATGTAATTTTCTGGAGCCTATGCAGGGACCTAAGCATAGCAGGTGTAATTTGGGTGTTAGATGCCCCTGTCAAATCTTTCTGCAAATTAGATCGAGTAAAGTGTTGTTTAGCAATTTTCCGTGAGGATAATCTCAATAGCAGCACGGAGTTATAATTGTGTGTTGGTGGATGGCGTTAGGCTCACCCCCTATCCCATGGGACCTAAACATAACAGATGAAATGTGGGTGTTGTACACCTCTCCCACACCCTTCTGGGTAATAAAGGCGTGATGTTATGTTATGTGTATGTTATGTTATGAACAATAACTATAAAACAAATACCTATATTATATCAATAAATAGCAGTATTCTCAGGCCACAACTTCAGTCCAAATTTGGCTATGTTTAGTAGCTATGGTAAATATTTTTGTAATCTACCGATACAAATATAATTAATCGCTCGACTGACTGATTTGGGCATTGGGCATTTCATCCTTAACAAGGTAAAATGAGGGTTAAATTTGTTTAATGGAACGCCGTCATTTTTGAAGTTTGAAGCACGCAATTTCGTTTACTCGATCTTTAATAAAAAAGTGAACTTTTAACACAAAATTAAGGTATACCTAACGTCACTTATTGTTCTGACACGATTTATTGAGTATTTTTTTCTAATTTAGATATCTACATAATTTTAAAAGTAGACAGCAATTTTATATAATACTAGCTTTTGCCCGCAGCTTTGCTCGCGATTGTAAGTTGTCGTAAGTTGAGTTATCATTATAAATAAATACCCAATTAAAGTATTTCTTTGTAAACAATATTCGAAGTCTTCCCTTCAGGTGCCAACAAAACCAGATCTCGAGGCGAACTTACTCTCTACTAAAACTTTGGTCGAGCAGAAAAATGCGGCGGTCAATTCCAAAACAATCAGGCATCCTTAGGGTCGGACCACACGGCACATTATAAATATTATGAAAATCTTCAAAAAATACATGAAAACGTGAAATTGAATTTAACATTAAATTTAAAAAAAAGTTACTGTATAAAATCAAAAACATGTTTAACATAATAAAACACATGCATAAGGAAACAAAAATGTCCAACTAAAAAAAAAATGTAAAAAATTAAGAACATAATTAATATCTAATATCAGAAAAAGATCAAATAAATAATTCAAAACGTAAATAATTAATATCATAAAAGTACCTACAAAAAGTCACTCGTGTAGAAAGGCCCTTATACCACGGATTTGAATTTATTCAATTTTTTTTTATATATGACCTTTTTTTTCATAATTTGGAACGTAGTATTAACTTTATGAACTTACATCGGACACTCAAGGAGACCGAATGACTACCAAAAAGTTTATATTCACACAATAAATAACATGACATGACTGTGACGTTCTCCTTTTTAGAATTATTATAATTATTTAAAAATTTAATAATTAATAAGTATTTAATAATTTAATAATAATTGAAGCAATTCACATGAGATTCGGACAGAGTTCGGTCGAAAATGTCATTGAATTCTGTCCGAATCTCATGTCAATTGTCTTGACGGATAAAAAATGGATATAATGCGTCTTGCAGCTTGGCGCTTATTTGTGGTGATGGGGTCTCCATCTTTTACTAATAAATAATATGGTTTAAGCCGCCGCCGGACTCCCTGCCTCTGCGATCTCATTGACTGACCATTTTGGTATGTGAGTGAACGCACGTTCTGTCGGAGTTATATAATGTGAACGCTGACCGCCACACAGTCAGCAGCACACACGGCAGTGAGGCTGGGACGGCGCGGTGCCCTATTTGTTTCCCAAAAAACGCATCTTATTATGTTAGCACTGCACTATTTTAATGGAGAATACCGATGATTCAGGCCTAGTAAGACCTTCGGCATTGTCAAACTTAAATAAACGCACGTGTCGGGCTTTATTGTAGATTGTATTTAATATTAATTTAGTCCATCCGTCAAAAGTGTATGTTGTATAATTAGCGCAGTTGATGCCCTAACTTACCATCAGCTAAACCTTGGGCATGTTTGCCACCTGACTATAGCACATCAAAATGATAGTTTTAACCCTATTTAAATATTTTTTTATAATTTACATCACACATCTTCCATCACATTAAAGTTGGTTTCTACTAAACAAAACAATTACTTCTTAGATATCTAAAGAGGCCGAAAAGACAATTAAAAAGTTTACACTGACATAAAACCCTTTTTTTATGAAACTTCATGTCAACATCTCATTGTCACACGATTGCTCAACAAAGTTACATTTTTGAAATTGATCGAGCCTCATAACTACTACAAACGCTTTTCCATACAAAGTTTCGTCCCACTTTTCACCCTGTTAGAGGCCGAATTTTCAAAAATCCTTTCTTATTGCACGAAATCTTGTAAAGAATACACCCTCCAAATTTCAAGTCGCTACGACCTATGGTTTAGGCTGTGCGTTGATACTAAGTCAGTCAGGACAAAGCCTTTTATATATATAGATTAAAGTTGAAAAATTAAGAATCCAGCAGGACACGAACCTGCACCCCCTGGGTATACGCCCCAAGTGTTTTTCCAATTCAGCTATGGATTTGTATGCTGCTAGACTCAAAATGTCTCAACTTACTCGTAATTTAAAGCAAATTTTAGCTTTTAAAACCAAGGTTTTATAAGCTAAAATTTGCTTTAAATTATTACAAGTATTAGACAGCAATTACTTGCCCAATGGGGACTGTTAGGTCATAGACTGAAGACATATACCGACCGTGGCGTAACTATACCATCGGGGGCCCGTGACAAAAATATTGAATGGGGCCCTAGTAAAAATCGTTACGTTGAAGCCGCTTTCTAGTGATTCAGTACTGAAATGCAACATTTTTTTACATTAGTATGCCAGATTTTTAGGAAGAAAAATTTGTCTTTCGCGATTTACTATGTTACCCTGCTGCGTTATCTTGCCCTTATCTATTCCAACACTTTTGCAATTTACCAGTCAACAATTTTAAATTTTTAGAATCCTTTTTTTTTATAAATTATGTTTAGTTGTGAAGACAATAGATTTCATTTCATTTGAAAAGATGGTGCACATGAGTTTCTCACCAGCTCTTCTCATAATGCAATACCCATCGGAGCTGGTACTTAGTTTGATAAAATCAAACTAAGTGATTCTAAACAGTTGAATTAAAATTAATCTAAGCCCCGGTTATTCAAATCATTGTAATTAGTATGATTTAGTTTTACTTATAATTTATTTTTATATCATTTGTTTGTAATATTTTGACGTGTTCAAGCGCCTCCTGGGGCCTATGAAAATAAATGATTTGAATTTGAATTTGTTACTTTCGAGGTTGTTGCATCTTGGGCCTGGAGGCCTTTTCAGACTGGGGGCCCGTGGCCCCCTGCCACCCTATAGTTACACCACTGTATACCGATCAATCGACGCGCGTGTCCCATCTGTACTCAAAATCATTCAAATCGTCATACGAGATTACTGTTGAGATCCGCGGTCGGCGCGCGCGACTTTTCGAGATCGCTCGTATAAATGTGAAATAATGTGGACATATCGTGTTATGTTGTGAGCATTAAGGTGTAAGCTTTCTTGGGAACGATTAAGGTAAGTTTTTGCTGTATAACTTATATTTGGGAAACCATTCTCAGATCGTGTGGGAATTCGATGTTTATTCACCGTAAATACCTAAATACAATTAATTTTGGCGCCCGAACAGAAACCACAATATCGTTCTATATTCTTTGTTGTGTTTTATCGAGAAAAAGTAAATTCTATATCCATTTGTAATGGCCGCTTCACATTGGTTAGCGACCATGTTTCAATATTCCTAAAACATCTCGTTAGTAAATGAATATTTCGTAAAAACATAAGAAAACAATATATTATGATAAGGCAGTTCATTTATTTCATATTAATTTGCATCAAAATCGTATTCTTGTGGCGATATTGCGTACATTGCAATCTCGTTCATTATTTGAGTAGATAACAATATTTTTTTAATGTCCTATATTTTAATAAGAAAGGGCATTTTTAATAGAAAAACGTTATGTCCCAATATGATAAAAAAACATTTGGTTTACTGACCTAAAGGTGTAATCATGATCGGCGAAATTGCTTTGCATACATAATGCTCAATTGACGTCATTATAGCAATTGTGAGATGGTCGGCCGGTCGTTCAATGTAGCATAAATTATACACGAATTCATGTATGACACTATAACGATAATAACTAATGAGTAATTTGCAACATGCACTAATTATTATGAGGTCTTAATAACATGCGGTTCATGCAAGCGTTGATTATTTGCAATAAACCGCAATAGCGCTATGATTTCAAAGCAGGTTGGTTTAAGCAATAAATTGTTAAATTCATTAAAATAAATTATTTTATATCTAGAACAGCAAATTTAAGCTAAAGAGTGTGGTTGTTTGTATATTTTAATGTGATAATTTTTGAAATTGCATTTTTGTTAATGGATTAGCACGCGTTTGACCTCTCTAAGTGATGATGCGGTTTACCACCGTAGACCGTATCATCACTTACCACTTACAATTATTTGCTAAAAAAGACAACGCCCGCACTAGGAATAACTCCTGCGTTGCGGGGGTGTTCATAAACACACAAAGTATACCCCGAGTCAAAACAAATCTTTTCGATCCACCCAAATATTTATCCCGTGTAGGGATTGAACCCACAAAACCAGCGAAGTTGTAACCGGCAAAGCGACCGCTTTAACCATTACGCCAACAGTGCACTCATTATTATAAAGGTAGGCTAGTTAACATTATGCTGCAAGCCAAAGGAAGAACATTTAATTATAATACAGAGAAAAAATATGATTATGATACGTAATGCCAACATCATGAGCATCACTCTTATGTATTTTCAACCGCAAACGTTTGACGGCACAAAACCAAGTGTTATTTTCCGAGTGAAGTACTTTGTAAGTGAATCGTATTTTTAATTTTTGCAATGGTGGCAAAAAGTATAATGATGGCATCTTAATTTCTTTGAAGCCGTACTTTGTTTTTTTTACTGTGATCTTGTCAAAATTTACACAAAGGTTTTAAAAAAAGAATTTCAGTTGCAAATATAACGTGATAATACCTCAGAAATTTTGTAACGTTATAAATTATTGATGATTACAAAAATATTAAAGATAGGTATTTTACAAGGATAAGCAATATGAAAATATTAAACACCACCTTTATGTAACTAATAAACGATGTTAAAATAAATTACTAAAACTGTTATTATTATAGTAATAGTGTTTTATTCAATACGGATTGCATGTTATAGATAGTTATATACTTTTCAATGTATTTCGTCAAATGCTTATGCAAACACACATGATAAACAAAATTGAAAACAACGAATTGAAATTACATCATTATCTAAACGAACTAAGTTTGTCATTAAATTGGTAACAGTATACGTCTGACGTATCTCCAATTAACTAAAGTGCTCGATTGTTTAGTAACGGTACAAACTTTTTCTAGGCATATCAAGTTTCAACATTAGTGGTGCTTTTAAACAAATGATCCGCCAAAAACTACTTATCATCAAGCCTGCGATTTCTCAGAAGAGTGTTGCAGAGCTGTAAAAAACTCACTTTTAACTTACTATATTTATTAGTTACCATGTAATAATGTAAAAGATAATGTAAAAATTGTGTAAGACAATCGTCATTCACCGACCACAATTCCAACTACGTGCTGCAATAGAGTTTTTTCTGATAAAATAATCCAAAATAATACTTTTGCAATTTTGGAATTTAACTCTCGACCCCGCAGTGTGACGTCACATTGCTAATCACACGACCAATGCGGCAATATCCGTTAAATAAACTGGAATATTTTATTACCTGACAAAAATAATGTCTTCTAAACTAGATGCTACTCTCGGTCTCACCGGATGCAAGCCTGTTGCACAGGAGATAATAAAGTGCGATGCAAACGTAGATGTATTCTGTAATATCTCGCGCTTCCGTTGTTTATATAAGGCTTGTTTATTTTCTTGATTTCAGTTGCAAAATTTTGTTCTATTTTAGTTCTAGAAAAATTGTTTCGTTAGACTTTTGGAAATTTAATGTCTTTTGATCTGATCTTCTGTTCTAAAATCGTTTCACATGATCACATTCACATTTAGACGACCGGATGGCGGAGTGGGTTGTGTACCTGCCTGCAACACCGAGGTCGCGGGTTCGATTCCCGCTTAAGACAAATCTTTGTGTGCATAAACATGGGGGTTTGTCTTAGTCTGGGTATTTCTATGTATAACAAATAATATATGTATTTACAAAATAAAAGTATATAATTATGTATTTGTATCAGTTATTCTAGTACAAGTTCTGCTTCGTTTAGGACTAGATGGCGTTGAGTGTAAGTTGTGTGATATAGATATTTATATTTAAATTTAACTACTAGATACACGTTTGCTTCGTTTTGGTCACAGCTTCCCTTTCTATAATTATCTTCATAACTCAGCTTTTAAAACCCCTTTTGACTGTTTTGACCGTGTCGTAGAAGTTTTTATTTACTTTATTTATCTGTGGCCGTATAATCATCTTTCTTGCCACTCAAACGTTATTCAAAACATTTTTGTACGGTTAACTGTCAACTGGATACCGTTTGGGTGGCAATAAGATGTTTTGGTTTATTTCTATAGAAAACATAGACTAAACCACTTGTACTAGCTAGTCTGACATCTCCAATAATAACAATATAATAATATTTGATTTCACTTTTCTGTAAAATTTTATTTGGTATAAAATAAATGCTAATATATTATTGTTTCGACATGAAAGTGATTTTATGACAAATAAAATCTAGGATTTTATCTGTCATAAAATTGAAGTACAAAGCTGAAATTGTGTCAATGTATAAAAGTACTTTGTTGGTTATGGTACAAAGCTGACACTGGCATTTTATGCGCGACGTGTAAATTGCATGAATGGTAAAAGTTTTATACAAAATATATTTTTAAATGACTTTTGCATCTTAAATCGCAAAAGATTTTTAAGATGCTTTTGTTTAACCTATTAAATCTTGCATCGATAGTTTTTCTTAATAACTGCCTTTGTTGATTTACGGTATTTGTATTAAATATCTAAATAAACTAAATGATACTAAGAAACAGTTGAAAAAGATATGGGACCGGCAGGATTTGAACTGCGACCTACTGCACCCCGGGCAGTCGCTTTAACCATCCAGCTACGGTAAGTATAATTTGCTAAACATAGCTAAATGCTATAAAAATAATCAATTAGAAGTTAAAACTAAATGATAACTAAATTTGTATCACTATTAGTATGCTCGTACACATTTATTGATACTGAGTTCGGTTGTATTATAAATAAATAAATAAATAAACTTAATTATTGAAAAAGGTGTTAAACATTAAAATTCAAAAAGCATTAAACTTTTTAAAAGGAATACTCAACCGGAAACCGATACTTAGCAGTTCGACTAAGCTACTAATATACCTACACGACACTTGTTAGGTCCTGTCTTATACGGCGGCGCCCGCTTGGTGCAGTATAACAGAAACCAACTTCTTCTACTTCTATTCGTTTCAATGGTCAAAGTTTTATTGTTGTTTTTATTTTATGGTAGAAACCAACTATAAAAAAAAAATATATGTAGTATATATATAAATTCAAATTCAAATCATTTATTTTCATAGGCCCCAGGAGGCGCTTAAACACGTCAAAATATTAGGGCATTTTGGACAGTCAGTAAGGTGGTCAAGGTTTTGACTTGCCATCGTGGTGAAAGGATTAGCCAATTCGCTTTTAAGAGCTCGCGAATTGCCCAGGGTGCGCCGGACGTAGGGAATTGTTGTGTACGTCACTCGGGGAGGCTCCTTTCATGCACCCCATGTTATCCATCATTTATTGTGAATGTAGTTTATCTATAATTCAATCCAATTTAATTAAATAATATTATTTGATAATTGTGTTATGTGTTCTCGTTATCAGTGCAATATAGTTTTGGTTCTGCGTAAGATCGGCTTATTCTTTGATGGATGAATCAACAAATTAAATTCAGGTATATAAAATTTTTGTTATTATTTGAAACTGTTCATAAAGGCGCATAGCCTCTAAAAACATCAACTATAGGATATACCTACATTCAGACTAAGATCGTTTGTATTTATAACTCTAATATTGTATGCTAAATAAAGACTTTGAAGTATCAAAAAATTCACGATACAGTCAAGCATCTCAAATTTCAAATTCAAATTCAAATCATTTATTTTCATAGGCCCCAGGAGGCGCTTGAACACGTCAAAACATTACAAAAAATGATATAAAAGTAAATAATAAATAATACTAAATTATACTAATTACAATGATTTGAATAACCGGGGCTCAGATTAATTTTAATCAAACTGTTTAGAATCGAATTAAAATCAATCTAAGTACCAGCTCCGATGGGTATTGCATTATGAGAAGAGCTGGTGAGAAACTCATGTGCACCATCTTTTAAAATGAAAAATATAACAATATAAAAGTACATAAAAAAATCACATAAGAAGAGCAATTCATTTCCAAATACTATTATCATTTATGTAGTCTGAAATACTATAGTAAGCTTTTTGACATAGTTTAGTTTTAACATATTTTTTAAATTTACCTATCGATAATTCTATTGCGTCTAAAGGAAGTTTATTGTAAAAGCGTATACATTGACCTGGAAACGAGTTAGAGATTTTATGGAGCCTAGTAGTGGGCACAGCGAGTTTGTTTTTGTTCCTTAGATTTAATTTATGGAGATCACAATTTTTCTTAAATTTCGTTTGGTTTTTGTGAACGTACATTAAATTTTCGTAAATGTATTGAGAATGTAACGTCATAATATGTATCTCTTTAAATTTATCTCTTAGTGTCTCCTTGGGAATTTATTTAATTTAATTAATAGCAGCCCTGTATTTAATACATATCCCACTGCTGGGCTCGGGCCTCTTCTCATGATGAGAAGGGTAAGGTCATAGTCCACCACGCTGGCCAAGTGCGGATTTTTTTGAGCACTTATTAGGCCCTCTCAGGCATGTAGGTTTCCTCACGATGTTTTCCTTCTCCGTTAGCGAGCGATCATTTATATGATTAATACACACATATCTTCGAAAAGACTAGAGTTGTGTGCCGTGGGTTCGAACCCGAGACCTTTAACTTCGCAGTCTTACGGTCTCCCACTCGGCTATTGCTGCTTCCATCTCAATTAACTAATCAAAATTTCAGCTTTATAGTTCATTCGGCAGCGAACCGATTTAATACTTAAATATACCACCACCATATACCACTTCCGTAATTATATTGCACACCTATTTATAATGTATTGAGTCAGATGTCTCGTCTATTGAAAGTGCATCGCACTAGCTAAGAATAGACACGCGTTAAGTGTCACCTGACTTAAATAAACTGGTAGATTGATATCGTTGTTACGGTGATATAAAAATAGTGGCGGTGCTTTATTTTGATTGAAATATGTAGTGATAAAATTAAAGCGATATTATTTTTAGGTTTGTGTAGCCGATGTTTACAAATTTTAGGTGAATAAGTCTTTAAATTTAGTGGCAATAGTAGTTCTGACTGTTCTGTTCCGTCGGAAATTCACAATAGCAGCACGAAGTTGGAATTGTGACCGGTGGTTGGGGATAGGCTCACCACCCATGGGACCTAAACATAACAGGCGAATTGTGGGTGTTGTACACCCCTATAACACCCTTCTGGATAATAAAGGCGTGATGATTATGTAATTTAATGTAGTTATGAAGAATAAAAATGGTTTGGTAAGGATAACTATTAAAAATTCACCACTGTGTCACACAAAAAGATCGCTATCTTTTTGTAGCTGGTATTTGTATGTCCTCATATTGCTCGAGGTTTACTTGATCAAATATATACTTTAATATGACATGTGTATTCAAGAAAAAACATTTTTTTATACGTACGTCACGATGTCAATGAAATTATTTGGTTATGAATGCAAATATGATTAATTTAAATGAAAATAATACTACTAAATTTATATTATTACTAATAATATTAACCAATTATATTTTATAAAATTCAACATCATATTATTCAGTGTAAATTTTAATATTATTATGATAACACTCCAAAACTTATAATTAGTAAACTGGTGTGTCATATTTGTACATAAATTTAATGCTGTTTGTTTATTTTATTCGAAATGCAATTGCCATAATGCAGATATACATTAATACTATTTAAAAAATAAATACTTCCTTAATGAAGTATAGAAACCGATCGGCAAAATTGCGACAAAAATCCGTGAGTAACCAGTTTTTTCTCTAGTACAGACATACATTAATTAGAATATCATGATACATTAATTATACCATCGCGAGAATTTATGAATATGACATTAATAACTTGAGTGCGCGATTGGTGTAGTGGTTAAAGCGGTCGCCTCGCCGCTTTTAATTGCGCTGGTGTTGTGGGCTCGATCCTCACACGGAACTAATCTTTGTGTGATCCCCAAAGAATTGTTCTGACTCTGGTTTAGTATTAGTATTAGTATTACAGAATACATAAAAACATCTTAGATCTATCAACATTTTAATTTTTTCTTTATATTGTTTTTAAGCTGTAAATTTCCTCCTTACCATCAGGTGGACTACAAACGTCACATCGTTTAAAAATGTACTTTTATAATTTAACATGTACATAACATCACGTCTATATTATCCAGAAGGGTAAAGAGCTGTATAACTGCGACATTTCACCTGTTAAGTTAAGTTCTGACGTCATCCACCACCACCACAGCCACCAATTAATGCAGAATTTTGGACAACATTTTTAGATAAAAATTTACCAAATAACGGTTTTGCCCGTTACGTACCCGATATCTCGCGTTTTATAATTTTATTCCAAATTTTGTGCGGCGTGTTTCTCTTTGTTTTCATATTTCACCGTTGAATATTCGCTGTATTATGTAACTAGCCAAACAGACCACAAAAGTAAATATTTATAGCACTTAAACATAATTATTTGCGGTGAAACGAATGACCAAATTACAGCTTTTGAATACTTTAATCAGTTTAATTGGTATTACGTAAGCTCTTTCATTTAATTACTATTTTACCAGTAATTAGATATACAATTTCAAAGCTTTTATTTAATCAAAACCAAAACAATAAATTTTGTTTAATGTGTTGTAATAACAGATATTTCATTTAATTCACATTTGAAAGAATGCTGGTATTTATTTTGGCCAGGAGTTGAGCATTGTCATACAATGTGGCAATGCTGGCAATTTTGATAACGTTGTCTACTGGCAGTGGTCTTTTAGATTAGGTTTGTACATAGATTTAACTTTTAGTAATTTATTCTGAGGTTAGTAGAAATTCTGTTATTTTAATTTTTAATCAATAATTACAAACAAATACCCATTTCATTTTATTTCACTAATGTTTGGATATGATAATTACATCTAATCCATTTGTCAACAATGAGAATTCTCTGAGATAAATGGGTGATAACAATACGATATGTCACGCCGCTCGGATCATTAATAACAAACTACCCGTGCACTGAAGGCATCAATGTTTAATTAAACACTAAAAGGATTTAGTTGCAATCAGCAGTGTATATAGATGGAAAAGTGGTCAAGCCACATATTTTGACTAAGTGGAGAGTTTGTGAAAATGGGGCTTGTAAAGTAAGTTGGAAGCTTAGTTCTGCATGAGAGCTGATATCTTTTTGACTCTGCAGGCCATGTAATGGCTTCGTCTAGGCAAAACATTTTACGTGAAAATATTTTTGGTGGGATATATTATACTGCAAACTCAGTCTCGGCAAGAAAACTTAAACGTATATTAATCAAATTATTTCTATTTGCATTCATCTGCTATAAATACGATGCCTGGAGTTTAGACCTGATTTCTTATACTATTTAAATCAAATCTTATTACAATTGAAAATAAATTATTTTCTTAGATATTTTGTTGCTAAATGTTGTAAACAACTCTATATTATATACTTAACTAAAACTTTGTAAATAATAAAAACTCTGTATCAAAATAGCAGAGCACAATAAACTGCTCCTCGGGACGGTTTACCCTCGGGGAGACAATAATAAAAAAAAAAATCTGATATTTTGTGCCACGACACATGCCAAAAAGGTGCCCACGATAAGTACAACAACAAAGTTTAGATTTTATCACAATGTAGTAAGTAGTATTTGCTTATGTTTTGTGATATTATCATCGATACCATTTATTTATACATGTCTGTTCTCTGAAAATATTCAGCAATAGAACTAAAATATTTATAGCTCACAATACATTGATACATAACGCTTTTATCGCAATATAAAACTTTATTTGGGAGGAACAAATGTATAATTATGATTATTTTAACAATTCACAACCAAATCAAAATCTTAATCAAATCCATGAAGATTAAATTAAATTTACAATAAAACACTACACCACCTTAACATGATAAACACAAAAAAAGTATTAAATCTTTATAAAACCAAAGCTTATAACAAAATTGTGGTTAATTCAAATTATGAAATAAAATCCACGCTAGAATGTTCTTGTAACTTTTGTTTAATCAAACGTTGGAGTTGATTAAAAAACTTTCTCACTCACTTATTAAGTTAACACGACCGATAAGTGAGTTATTTAATCCTTTTAAAAGACTCAAATAAATAACTAAAGTAATTTCCTTAAAAGTGGATTTGCGCAATTACTTATTTTTTTTTAAAAAAAACGACGTCCGAACTAGGAAAATCTCTTGTATCGCTGGGCTGTTCACAAACATACATTTCACACACACAAAGCACGCCCAGAGTCAGGACGAATATTTGCGGATCACACAAAGATTTGTCTTAGGTGGGGATCGAAGCCACAACACCAGCTCAGTTAAAAGCGACGAGGCGACTGCTTTAATCACTACGCCAATCGTCAACTCAAAATTGCGACAGTTACTGCGCTACGACGGACATTTCGAATTCAAATCTAATACTTAGTTAGTTCTCAAGACTATAGCAAAGTTATGAGTGAGCTGCCTCGATTGTCTAGTGGCTAGCGTATACGCCTCACTCCGCGAGCTTCCGGGTTCCATTTTCGAGTCAGGCAAAGTGTTATTTGTGAACTTTCCGTCAGGAAATTTACAATAGCAGCACGGAATTGGACTTGTGTCCGGTGGATGGTGATAGGCTCATCGTCTAATTTGGGTAATATAAACGTGATGTTTTGTTATGATTGGATCTAAATATAACCCTTTTTTCATGATTGTAAAAATAGTAAAAAGAGTTTCAATCGTAAACGTTGAGAACAAATTTAGAATTCACGATTAGTTAGAACGTGCAATGACAAAATATTCTAATAAATTTTGTATAACCATACGTTTTGGAGTTGATTAAAAAAGCTTTCCCTCTAACTTATTACGTAAACATGACGATAGAACGATTTATTAAATCCTGTAAAAACAAAACAATTTTTTAAAGTAATTTCTTTAAAAGAGGTTTCGTGTCGAGTGATTGCGACAATTACTGCTTTGTTTGCTGCTGTTTCATTATGGTACATAAATCCTACCTTAGAATAGCTAGCAACATAATTGTTATTGTTAATTAACTCACGGAAACGTATAATAGAACTAATAGATACTTATAATTAAATTAAATTGACCACACCTGTACGTTCCCAGCACTAACCTTTTATTAAAACGGCAATTTAAATAATTACCTTAAGGTTAAAAACAGTACCCATAGCTTTAGTTAAGTTTATTAGACATAATTTGTTTAGTAACTTATATATAAATAATTAATTTAATATTAATTAGAAAATGTGTATTTTTGTTTTGCATATTATAAAACAAAATTTGTCAGTATTAGAACTCTCAGTTTCTCGTTATTCTCATAATACACATATGCAGTATTTTTTGGGTAGATAGGCATCATGGGATGATAAAAATCATCCATGATGACTAACGTTACCTTTTAAAATTATTAATCTTAAAAAAATTGCAGAAGATTTGTTACACCTCGTTTGAGCTCTTTTGCAAATTATATTTTCGACTTTTCTGACTAACTTTTCATTTATCAAATGATTTTATTATTTAAATAAATGAAAGAATATAGAAAAAAAAGATTTTAGATTCTAAGTAATTCTAATGACTTTCCCTAATAATTTAAAGGTCTGCCCGCTGTCACTCACTCACCAATAACTGATCACTTAATCAATAAAGTTTGATTACAATCGCCTGCGCTATTTGAAACTTGATATTCTATATTATAGGATGGCTATGTTCACTATTATTTATTTTAAAGTAGTTTCAAAATTTTAGGGTAGTTTAGCTTGTTTTGTTTTTTGATGAACAAATAAAATATTCTTGCAGAATTAGTTAATTTATAAAATAAACTTTCGTATTGCTCAAACTATATTTATTTCTTATCACATAAAAATATGAGAGATGTCTTCTTAAACACACCCAAAGTTTATGTGTAGGCAAGCATAGACTGATCGCAGGTTTTACCATTGATTTAGGTATAAAACAACTTACTACCTTTAAGTGTAAAACACATGAAATAATCTATCAGAAAGAGCCTTCAAATTCAAATTCAAATCATTTATTTTCATAGGCCCCAGGAGCCGCTTGAACACGTAAAATATTACAAACAAATGAAATAAAAATAATAATAACTTAAGCTAAATTATGCTAATTACAATGATTTTAATAACCGGGGCTTCGATTAATTTTAATCCAACTGTTTAGAATCAGATTAAAATCAATCCAAGTACCAGCTCCGATGGGTATTGCATTATGAGAAGAGCTGGTGAGAAACTCACGTGCACCATCTTTTTAAATGAAATGAATAAGATATAACAATTATTATACATATTAAAAGTCACATAAAAAGAGCCTTCTAATACCTATAGTGCAAAAACATTAATAATGCCTTTGACGATATAGACTTCACTCTACGCCTTTAGGTTGCCAATATCAGGGAATTGACTAGCTAGCAGAGCCATTTCCCGTATTTCAATGTACAGACGGCTTCATTTCCAGGATAAGCTGGCCCCGCATTGTACGGGAAGCCTTCACTTTCAAGACCATCTTATACTAGGAATGTATAGCTTGAAGTGTAGCGGTATGTACAGTAAACGCTCATAAGTCCATAGGCACGCTAAGGATTACATTGCTTTGAACGGTACGAGCCCGATACAGTCAGTACACACACTAACGAAGTTGCGTGCGTGTATAGCAGTTTATAAGATAACACACACTAATGAAATGTTGTCGCATTCGTACTAAACGCGTCACAGTGGCGACCGGTTCTTTAAATTTGCATCTATCTATCTTGAGCAGGTAGCTGTATCGGGCTATCGGGTAAGCATTGGTATCACGATCAACTAAATCTGAGTTTGAAGCTTAGTTGATTTGTGGTTGTATTTTGTTTTTACGAAATCATAATAATATTTGTAGTATTTTAAGCACAAACTTGTTAGGTATTCATGCTTAAATAGTTACATACAATACATAAATAGTTACATATTAATATGACTAATAAGTTAAATATGTTATTATTATTTAACTATTTACGTTTTTTTTTTCATTGTTGTAAGGTAGAAATAAAAAAAGTCACACTGAATGATGATAAAAATGTTTATTCGTTTTATTTATTTATACAATTAATAAACTTTTAAGAGCATTGTGACGTCACATTCCTACCTAAATAAAAAAAAGTTCCCTTGTAACCGTTTATAAGATTTTTGATTAATATAATAACTAATAAGTTAAATATGTTATTATTATTTAACTATTTACGTAATTTTTTATTTTTATTGTCATTGTTGTAAGGTAGAAATAAAAAAGTCATGCTGAATGATGATAAAAATGTTTATTCGTTATATTTATTTATACAATTAATAAACTTTTAAGACAATTGTGACGTCACATTCCTACCTAAATTAATAATATAATAGAAGTGCCCTTGTAACCGTTCATAAGATTTTTTATTGTGACCCACCAATAATATAAATGTTACTAAAATGATTCATCATGACAACAAGGAAGGAAAGGATGTTCTAATAACAAAAATATAATTATTGATACCCTAAACTTCAAAAAGTATAGAAAGGACTTAGCGAGATTAGATCTCACGGCTCATTGCTAAACGCATTTAACTGCACTCCTTAACCGCTCGGCCACCTTGACTCATTCTAAGTAAGTGAAATTATGAACTACAATTATTTGCTAACAACATGTGTCTATTTCTTAGAAATAGAAGGTCGTAAGTCAAACTTCACTTCAAACTATTGCCTTTTGAGATTGCGTATGGACTTTTGGTCGTGACTGTACATTGCGAAACATAAATGCAAACAATTCTACTTGCGCAAATATTTGTGCAAATGCAAGTCAACACCAGCAATGTTGGTATTTATCGACAAAGATATGCCAATGCACCGCTGCAATTTTATTGAGAGTATTTATTGGCATTCAGTGAAATGAACTTAGGTGTAATATTTTTTTTTGTATTTGATTGTAGAAGCGGCGTTATATCTGAGAGTTAATCAAATCAATCAAATCAAATCATTTTTATTACAGGCATCATAGGTCCATATACATAAATACCTTAGTTAGACTTACATACATAACATTTAATTATTAATATATTATATATATAATATTAATATCTTATGTGCAAGTAATTTCAGGGCCTAATCTCACTACTTGATTACGAACACAACGCAATAGTGTAGTCTAGCATTCTGGTGTCAGTTTAAAAATGAGACAATGGTTTAGTGGCTGGCGTATGCGCCTCTCATTGCTAGGTCTTGGGTTTGATGCCCGGGTCGGGCAAAGTGTTTTTGTGAACCTTTCGTCAGAAACGGAGAAACGGCATCACGGAGTTGGAATTGTGTCCGGTGGATGCCGATAGCTTTCTCGCCTATGCCATGGGACTAAAGCATAGCAGGTGAAATGTGGGTGTTCTACAACTCTATCACACCCTTGTGGGTAATATAGGCGTGATGTTATTATAATTTTAAGTAATTTAGATTTTACCTATTTTGAATAATATTTTCAAATATAAAAGACACGAGATTGTTTATAAACTCTATGCATGGCTTGAGGCCAATGGATCTGTTGATAATGATCAACATACAGAAGATTTAAGAATCCATACATATCAAAAGAAACCTGAAAGAGGCAATATAAGTATTTCCTTAAGGTTTTTAAGAAAGGTAAGTGGTTTGGATCGTGAATAAATTTTGTGCTAGTAATAATAAGAACCTAAGAGTTTTCGGGATAATTTTTAGTATCTTTTTACTTTTTTAAGGTTAATATAATAATAATATTACAGTTGAGAAATTATGATTCCAGTGAGGCCCGAACTCACACCTCTGGGTTCTAGGTACCCAGAGATGTAAGTTAATAAATATATACGAGTATAAAATAAATGTTTACCAAAGCTAAAATTTGCTTCAATATTACAAGCTGAATATAGCTCTAAATATAATGTTAAACTTTTAAGTAAATAACTTGGCAGAAGAAAATTTTATGACTATAATGAATTTTTCAATTTAAAAGTACGTAACTAATATTTGACATAACTATTTAATTTGCTAGTAAATTGACATTTAATTAATTTTGACATTGGTGTAAGTGTACAATTATTATTATTTTTTTACTAGAACTTTATTGTATTTATTTTTGACTATATTTATTGACATTACTCCGGACTTGTTATGTTAAATTCATGGATGTATATAATTACAATTGACATAAACTATGCAATAATATAATTGACATCTGGATATTGAAAACATGACATGTAAATTGACATTATGAAAAAAAAAAGTCAAGTATGTCAGAGGGCTCGTTTGAAATTATCTGATCTAACATTATTTTTGATGTTTAAGATTTTTTAATAAAATTTGTTTGACTTATTAAACATACATAATGCTTAACTTATTGAAATACAAATATGTATAATGTTCAAGGCAATAACATTTTCTAATTGATTTATTTATAGCATTAAGCCATGCTTAGAAATCTATTACTAAAAACAGTCGAATAAATTTTAACTCTTAAAACAGGATTTGAGTCCACAACTTCACATCATTGCCTTACGACTCAACCATACAACCCCGCTGCAAATCCACGAATCATTTTTTGAATGTATGTATCGTCTTTCCGGACGCCTCGCGTCATCTATTGTATTTACATGTTAGTAGGTAAAAACAACATGATTGATGCTACAATCTTCACAAATACTGTATCAATGAACACATTTGCTTTTTTCGAGGCATAAACACTATCGAAACTTTTTCTCTACTAATACCTAGATAGCTTGTGCCTTTTAGCCCCTTCGCAACTAATTATTATCAAACATTTTTTTTATTACGCCGGTAAAACCTTAAGCCGCCCGTCACTTTGAGGCTGTTTTTTGTCTTTGGTTGGATACTTTAGTCACGTGTTCTTTCAGTTAATCAATTAATCAAAAGTACTTGACTATCTAAAAGGTTTAACAATTAATATAACAAAATTCAGCGTCGTTTTTCAGATTATTTACCAATCCTAAGTTATAAATAAACAATGTAATTGTTGAAGATTTGTATGATAGGGAAATATTATTTATTCTATTATTTTTTATTTTAAAACTTTCTAGTGATTTGCTAATACAATTTACTAGTATTCTTGTTAACCCCGTCCAGCTAAGCTTAATTCGCTAGTGTTAGTAGGAAGTTTAGATTTTAATTTGAATTTAAACAGTTTGATTAAAATTAATCTAATCCCCGGTTATTCAAATCATTGTAATTAGTATAATTTATTATTATTTAGTATTTATTTTTATATCATTTTTTGTAATGTTTTGACGTGTTCAAGCGCCTCCTGGGGCCTATGAAAATAAATGATTTGAATTTGAATTTTGAATTAAACGTCCGCAATGTAATGGCCAGGATTCGAACCCATGACCGTAATGATTTCTGTGTTTAAGTCACATGGTAATGGCTTTTGTTATTACCAAATGAAACCCGACCCCAGTCGTTTACGAATTTAATCACGCTTAACAGACTTCGGACTCAGGTCGGCCGTTGCAAATAAAATCTAGCCAAGTGGGGATTTATCAACTCATCCGATACTAGTTGCGAATGTGGATCCCCTAGCCAGAGTATCCCATCTGATGTCTTGCCCTTTACTACCCGCCACTTGCACCCGCGATGATCTAATGCAGGCAAACAAAAAAGGGGTTGAAGTCGCCACCTACTGGTCTAAAACAGTATAATTGAACAAGCCATTGACACGATAAGAAGAAGATCACGCTTAAATAATGATGGTAGATACTTTGTGTAATCGCTTCAAAAGTAACACATTCAAACAGTTTTTGTGGCACAATTTTCTATCTCGACAAGTTTTATGACTTATGCCATTATTTGACTTGTAAGTATCTCGTAAAGAGTGCAGTTTATGACTGTACATTTAGTTTTTATGGGCCTTTTGTACGTATAATGTATTAAGACAAGCACAAGTAGGTGGTTCGTATTGTTGAAACACTTATGTCTGTAAGATTTGTTGCTTTTACTAAGTGAGGGTAATAATGTCTTCAGACTGAAATGATAGTAGGCGTTATACATAAAATTCTACTTTGGTACCATGAAATGTGGCGTTATAAAAGCTTTGCACTTTATACTACAAAAAACAAACCAGAATTCAAAAGCACGTATTTGTGATTTAACATAACATAATTTTTTTCGACATTTAGAAAAATGATAAATTTATATATAACATTTAGCCATGCTTAGTAATCTAATACTAAGAACAGTAGAAAAGATGAGTTGTAAAAGACGATAAAGGTTCGTGGATTTGTAAAAAAGATTGGATGTTTGAGTGGTAAAGCGATAGGCTAGCATCCTATGGTAGTAGGTTTAAAACCCGCTTCATGTCCAATAAATTTTTCGACTGTTCTTAGTATTTGGAAGACTTTTGTAACACAAGTAAATTGTGTTGACACAGCAAAAAATCTTAGCGATTCATAAACTAACACAGTATACAAGTAATATACAATTTATTCAATAAAATCAACTATTTTAAAACAAATAATTCTAACTACGACCTTATCTTGTTAATTAAGTTATAGGACATATACCGATCGCAAAATCGCAAAACAAACAACAAAAATGTATTGTCCTGTAGAGACCAAATCTGAGACTGTTACAAAGGTTTCTTAGCTTTTAATAGTCTAACTGATGGAAAACGAATGCACGACGTACGTGCTCCACGTACGTCTTGCATTCCCACCTGTTAACAGGTTAGCAAATTAGTCAACATGTTTGTAAAGCTATTTTGCATTACGCGAATTTTGTTTAACTATAATAATAATTATGTTATGTATGAATGTAAAAAATATTTGACATGATAAAAATGTATTTTTTTTATTTACTTCATATCAATGTAGAATAATATTGATCTTAGTTGATCTCAATGAATAACCTATATTTTACCTCCACTTATTGTATAAAAAGTGTTTACCTCAACGTGATATTATTTGGTTCTTAACATAACATAACGTAACGTAATATCACGCCTATATTACCCAGAGGGGTCTGGCAGAGGTTTCCAACACCCATATATCTATTATATTTAGGTTCTATGAGATAGGGGGTGAACCTATCACCATCCACTGGACACACCGGGCACAATTCCTACGCCAAATTTCCTGACAGAAAGAACACAAAAATGTATATACCTATGTATGTAGACAATAGACAATAGACAAAATATTTATTTTTCTCACCACAACAAAAATTAAATACAGAAAGTCATTTGCTAAAATAAAAGTACAGTAAAATTCGTTATTGTGGGAGACTGGTGCCCAAGCTAAGCCGAGGCTTGTGTTTCAGGTCACCAGTTGACCGCCCCGGCTTACAATTCACAAAACAATACAAATATCTGTAGCATGGTAGTAAAAAGTGTTATAATTTTCGTGGTTTCGTTAGGGTTAGGATATAGGTATAAGCGTAGTACGTGTTGTAGGGCGTATGTATGTGTGTTTGTGTTTGTGATGTATATATATAATACGTACCTATATAAGTACATTAATAAGCCACTCACCACAGCTATCAAAATATGTAATTTCTTAATTAATATACGTTTTACGTACTCACTTCTGTCTCAACCACATGCTTCTACATTTTCATGAACATAATAATAAAAATAAAATTTAAAATAATAATAATAATTTGGATTTTTACATTAGATAGAACGCCAGAAGCAATTACACTATCCAATGGTCCCAATGACAAGGCCAAATACACACATTCACTCACACAAGCACACCCAGTCTCAGAACAAATCATGGCAAATCTCACAAAGATTTGTTCCATGTGGGGATCGACCGCTTAAACCACTACACGTGCAGACAAAAACATGAACTTCCCCAAGTAATCTGACATGAGTTAAAAGGTATACTGACATACAACGGCAACATTTTTTATCATTATAATACTTCGTGTCAATTTAATAGTCACATCGCGTGTGGCCTCGACATACTTTGAACTTTCAAGCACAGCGCCCAGCATTTTTGATACAATGATGAGTACTTTATTGATTAAAGTATTCAATACTAGCTGCTCCACGCCGTTTCTTCTAGCGTAATGTTATTGTTTAATATTAGAATAAATTGCTAAGTACAAAATGATTAATCTAAATTCGACCAGGTGTTACAGATATTTGTCCGTTTAAATAAATAATCAAAGTGAATTTTGATAGATATATAGATAAAAACTTTATTTGTACATCACTTAAAGGATTTAGAAATATCTAAGCATACATATAAAATACAACAATGTACAAAGAACGCCTTATCGTGTGAAGCAATTTTTTCCAGGCAACCTTTAGTTTTACCACTTAGTCTAAACTGTATGGCGATGGCTACGGCAACAGGACGGCAATTTAACCGTTGCTTTGTTCGGTGCCGTGCAAATACGTGCGATACGATTCCATACACGTTATCCTTTCCAATGGCAAATTTTCTACCGTCGCCGTGCCATCTAGTGGAAAAACCTCAAACAACCAAACATTTCTGCTTTTTAATATTAGTATAGATTAAACAAGCTACGTGATAAGTATGATTACACTTACAGTTTTCGCATAAACTCGATTGCTCTATTATATAGATAAAAATAAAAACAAAAAATGATAAAATTCTCTAGTCCTATAAAACCAAAGCCGTTTTACTTTTTACGCTTGAATGAATTGGTTTTAGTTAGTTGGTATTTTATCAGCTATTCTCTTTTTCAACCGAAAAGTATTATTTTATTCAGTATTTTTGTTCTACTTTACTAAGAGGCACCAACACAATATTTTTTATTGAAACTCGAGATCTTCGTCGCGTTTTAGTAAATAGGACTAATTTCGCGCCTTTTACACGCTAATGACGGCATTATTTAATTTCAGAGCGTATTTAGATCTATATTACTTTTCTTAGGTATGTGTTTATTTGAGAGACAAAAAACATTAGTTCAAATATCATCTACCCACTGTTAATACTTTTTAGTTGTTTAAACATTTCATGTTCAATCCCTTATACTCCGAAATAATCAAATAAAAAATAATAAATATTACACGAAATTCCTTTTCATTAAATCATCTTTTTATATGTTAGTGTGTCTATTACTTATCGACGACTTGACCAATTATTGCGAAACACCTATGAATAAAAAGCAGTTGCTTTATTTGGGATAATAGATTTTTCTTTAAATCGCATTTAATTAGGAGAAGTTGAGTCGATGGGCTTATATGGTTCAAAATAATAAATAAAAAAATAGGAAGATCTTATTTTTCTTTTAAACATATTGATCGAAGTATAGAATCCATTTTAAAAGAATAAACATATAAAATAAAACTAGATTTTCACAAACAAAAATGGCGAAATATTTTTGAGAGGCTGTCATTTGCCATGGCTTGTAACGCTGAAATTTCAATAATAATACACATTTTATTGAATGCTCAACATTTTTGCATGTGGAATTTTATACGAAGCATTCAAGATTTTGCAACTGAAGCGGATAGATTGTCCAGATTAATAGCTTCAGCTGTGGACTGTATAAAACGTGTATACCGCAAATACTGACTTTAGTTTAAGGCACATGTACGAGTATGTTCCTTTTTTCAATTATTTTAGTAACAATACTTTGCAAACATAGTTAAATGGTAAATACATTTATTCTTACCAAATTAATATAGGTACACATCGGCATTAATTAAAAAAAAACATAATGAGTAAGACTTATGTAGGTAGGTTTGTATATATTTATAATAACTTGATATTTTTAAAATTCTTTTTGGTATATTACAAGATATTTGATGATGCCTTTTATGGTATACGGTCACAACTTTTTTGAGAAGGAACATTATGAGAAACTGATAACAAGAAAATTGACCTTTAATCTCACATTTCCAGATGATTCTAAGAGGTTTACATTGCAATATCATTTTACCCCTATCATACATTCACAAGCGCCTAAGAGCGGTTTTGCCGGCGTTTAAGCGGATTATCCCTTCAATTCTCTTGGCAGGGAGGAGATCGTGTTAGAGCGACTGACATTTGATAGACTTTTTGTTTGAACAGGTTCGGGTATATCAAATATTGGGGATAGTCTAATGAAAATAGAAAGTATGAATAAATATGTGGATTTAGAGCAGAGGCTTGAAGAGCTCAGTGGGCGAACGATAGGCTGGTATCGCGAGTTCAAATCTCGCTTGAAGACCTAAAAATTGTTCGACTGTTCTTAGTATTAGATTGTTAGACATGGCTAAACGTTTTATAAAAATCAATTGGAAATTGAATTAAATGAAGATAGATAGATAGATAGATAGATAGATAACAACTTTATTTGCACACCATTCAATTACAAACTAAAGATAACTATTTAAAGATAATAACAATATGCAAAGGGCGGCCTTATCGCTTGACGCAATTTCTGCCAGGCAACCTTTGGATGGACAGATTTAAAAGAAAAGGCGTTGTAGTTTCAGAGTGTATGGAGCTTAGAAACATTTTTATTTTTTTCATTTGCTTAAAGTAAAGATAGGTAAAGAAAATACCTAATACCTAAATAAATATAATTTTTAACTTATCTAATAATATATAATTCAATAATTAATAACTACATACAAAAATATATAATAATACAATACAAAATAATATCATACATATCAAATAATAATATATATTTTTACTTAAGTGTTAGATAATGCTCGTTTAACATTTTTTTTAAAGTGGTTAAGGATTTGGCTTGTCTTATTTCTACAGGCAATGCATTCCATAACCGTACGGCTTCCACTGTAAAAGACTGGTCATAGAAATTTGTGGAATGCATTGGCATCTCAAGTCTCAAATTTTCGGATGATCTCAAACACTTAGAATGTGAGTCATGTACGTATTTAAAACGTTTCTTAAGATATACTGGGGTTGTGGGATTAAATAAAACGTTATATAAAAACGTAAGGATGTGAGTATTCCGGTGAAGGCGAATCGAAAGCCACTTGAGCCTTTGACGAAATTCAGAAATGTGATCATATTTGCGTAATCCAAATATAAATCTTATACAAAAATTTTGTAGTCGCTCAAGCTTATCAAGTTGGGCTTCAGTAAGATTTAGATAGCTGACATCGGCATAGTCGAGAATTGGAAGAAGGAGGGTCTGCGCAAGTGCAGTTTTAGTGGTGGTTGGAAGAAAGTTTCTTAGCCTGCGTAAAGATCCTGCTGAAGCAAAGATTCTACGACTTGTTTCCTGTATCTGGGGGCCCCAGGATAGTGTACTATCAATATAAATACCTAAGTTTTTAACTTTTTTGCTGATTGGCAAAGGAGTACCATTAAATTGAACTTGAGATAGCTGGGACCAATCGAGCTTAGAAACCATCCTGGGGCTACCAACAACAATAACTTGCGTCTTGGCAGGATTTACTTTCAATCCATAGTCATTGCTCCATTTATTAATCCGCTCTAAATCTGTATTAGTGGTCATAATAGCTTCTGATATTTTATCAAATGGAGCCAGGGCATATATTTGCAAATCATCTGCATAGAGGTGGTAGGAAGAAGTTAATTGTTCGGAGATAGAATTTATAAAAATTGCGAAAAGTAAAGGAGATAATACGCCACCCTGAGGTACGCCAGCCGTAGTGTTACACCACGAAGAAACGGAATCTTCTATTCGTATACGTTGCCGGCGATCAAACAGGTAACTGTGAAACCAATCAATTGCCGTTGGAGATATGTTAATTGAGCGCAATATACCTAGCAGAATGTGAAAATCTACAGTATTAAAAGCGTTACTGAAGTCAAGGAGTGTTAAGACTGTAAGATTTCCACAATCCATACCAAGTCTGATATCGTCTGTTATATGGACCAATGCAGAGGTCGTACTATGCCCTGAACGAAATCCGGACTGGAAGGGATTGAACAAGCTATTTTTGCAAAGGAATGAGGTAAGTTGAGTATGGATGAGGCGTTCGAGGACTTTAGAGAGAAAAGGAAGTATTGATATGGGACGATAATCAGCAAAGGATGAGGACTTGGATTTTTTAGGTATAGGGGTAATCTGGGCATCTTTCCATGCAGTAGGAAATACCCCAGAGGAAATGGAATAATTAAGAATATGACATAGGATGGGAAGGATTTCGTCAAGGATCGGCAGAATCATGTTGCGACTAATCAGATCATTTCCCACTGCATTAGACGATATAGACAGAATGCTCTTCTTAACATCACAATCAGCAAAATGATTAAAGATAAAAGCTGGGAATGAAGGAGCTGGAAGAGATAAAAGATGATTAAGTGTATTTGTTTTAATGGGTCCATCATAATTGGACGAAGTTGAGAAATGTTTATTTAGTAAATTGATATCTATGTCTTTAGGAATCGACTCTTCGCGTGACTTTCCAACTCCTAATGTTCTAAGAAATTTCCAGACTTTTACTGGCTCTCCGTTTTCAACGGCATTGTGAATATTGTGGCGTTGTGCATTCCTACACACCCTATTGCGATGATTTCTTGCAGCCACATATTTATCGTAATTTGTAGAGTTAGGACGACATTTATACTTGGTTTTGGCCGCAGATGTTTTTTTGAATTAAATGAAGTTAACTATTTTATTGGAAATTTTTTAAATATAAAGGTAAATGTTCTTGGAACCGTTTGTACAAATTGTAGTAAATTTAACGAATTCAATTATTATAGTCTATTATATTATAAACCAACACATTTGATTTTATTGAATTTGTTAATTTAATTAAAATCTCATGGAAAATTATTGGTTATGTAATAATTGTTGTGATGGTTAAGTAGTTTGAAGTATACTCACAGTAATTCATATATTTCATAACAACGGTGATGAAACAAATCACTTTTTCTAAATGACATTATGAGTCAAAAAAAATATCCTAGCTACGAGTGATTGGAATTAGAAAATGTTATTTTTCTGTCAGTCTATTTATTTTTATTCATGTTTAATTTTAAATTTAGTTTAATCGTTTCATTTAAAATGATGTAACTACATTTTAAAATACAAAAATTATGATTTTATATCGCTTAAAAGATCTCTTATG
Organism: Hypena proboscidalis; assembly: GCA_905147285.1. NCBI lineage: Eukaryota > Metazoa > Arthropoda > Insecta > Lepidoptera > Erebidae > Hypena > Hypena proboscidalis. Next base: position 14,839,049 of record LR990140.1, read on the forward strand.
TACACAAACATCGTTATTTTTTAATAAAGTGCAATAGAGTCCACGCTTTTCACGTAACTGACCTGCAGGTAACAAGAATCTAATTGGATTTGTACTGGAGCTGTAACGAGTGTACTAAACGTACCTACAATATAGTATAGCGATGTTCTGTTTATTGTGTCTAGTCCACAGCCGTGTTAGAGCGTGTCGCCTCTTTGACACCGCAATTACGTTTTATCTAGACCACATTTTGTTCGGAGCATCTTTGTTACATTTAACAAACTTTGTCCTCTATGTTGTTCACTTTAGTTGATTCTATAATGGATATTATTAATTAAATGGATAGGTATATTTTGCACAGTGACATCAAAACAATTTTTTTTACAGACCAATTTCGATGCATTCCATCTTAACAAATCTCGTGTCCAAGATGGTTTGGACCAATTTTATGTTTTTTTTTGTATATCGATTCATTTGTAATCGATTTATTGTATAAAATCGACCTTCTCATAGAGAAGGTCGATAAACCACAGGAGTAGAGGTCGTGGAAGGGAGCTTATATTTTTAGACAAAATATAATTTGCCTTTATAACTCAATATAACATTGAAAATATTAAATAGGGTATAAGATTCTATAAATTCTATTATATCAAAAAACTTTTATGTTAAACTGCCAAGTTAGACCTCACTAAAACGTCAAACTGGCTGACTTTGTACGTATGCTAATTAAAACATACACAGGCTAAATTAAGGCCAGTTACATACGTGAAGTTTCAACAAGTTGGTTATTCAATTTCCTATTGAATTTGGCAGGCAAAGGATTTGCTATTCATTTGTGGCTGTAGGGTGAGTTTGAGAGATTCAAATGGAATTCAGCAAAGTTTTCACAACCATGTTATTAGTTGAACAGGGGTTCTTTCAAAATGTATGACCATTTATAATGGTGCCCAATAATTGTCACGCTAATGTATTTTATATGTGAAGTTATGAATTTTGTTTGATAGCTATATGAAATACTGCATTTATGAAAATGGTTTTTATTACAAAAGTTGCTATAAATTGCGAGGGTAATTTAATAATAAAGTTATTTTGTAATATTTTTATCTAGAAAAAATGGACTCGCCCATTAAACTTTGAATGATTTTAAAATGAGATAGATTTATAGGAAGTAACTAAAAAATATTGCATTTGGTTTATGTTTATCTATATTTTGATAAGTTTCCTATAGTTCACTTTCTATGGATCAGTCACCATGCCTATTCTATTGTAAACAATAAATTAAAAAAACTAGTAAACCTAATAATTAAATCTCTTTTCTATTAATGTGGGCAACCTTTAAACTTGCGTATATTTATATCAGTTATTTATACTTATTAACTAGTAAATAGCCTTTTTATAGTAACTTTAAATATATCTGCTTCATGTATGTTGATAGAAGTTTTGTTTAAATTTGATAGTTTCAGGAAATTTTGTGAATGGGGATGTGTAATAAATACCACATATTATTATTTGTACTCCTGCTTCTTATTGTGTAGGTAGGTATTCCTTTACGACACCCACGAGTTGATACCTACTGGCTGCCACGTTTATTATCCAACAGCAGAAAATCCTTTTGTTTTTTCTGTTTACGTATTAGTCTAATATAATTAAGAGTAATGTTTTTTGTTTGTTTGTACCCAAGAAGCTCTATTTTTCTGGTATAACTAATAAAGATAAAGATTATCTTCTTAAAATTGGACACGTGGCCTAAGTCATGCAGAATAAATAAAAAATAAAAAATAAATTTAATATTCTATTATTTATTTAAGAAACACACCGTGTATATTTTTTTAAAGACGACATCACATAAATATAATTGTTTGTTATAATAAGTTTGTTACAACGCTACAAATTACAATTAGTTAGCTAAAATCTCGCAAAATAACTTTATAAGAGTCTTGTAGTTACGAGTAAGGGGTTTTCAAATTAAAACTTGCATGGCCTGGAAATGATAATTTACATTATATATATATTTTTGACATGAAGAGACACCACCAGTCAAAAATTCTCATTACTCAGATACCTTATATTTCGAATACTAAAATATTGTCTTCAATGTTCGCATATTAATGTGATCGCTATATACTGGCTTGTTGTAGATAATGCCTCAATTTAGTTTCTCATGTGGAAACGACGTGTTTGTCGACTAATTCTATTGTCTTGCTTCTGAATAGGTTTACTCATAGTGAATAGATGAGGTCTCATAGCATTGCTAGCAGACGGTTGTCTATAATATATCTCAATAATTAATTAGTATTAATATGATGTGATGTGTTCGCGTGAAAGCCAGGTATCGCAGATGTTTACAAGATGGAAGCATTGACCCTTATTTGGAGGTCAACTTGACTATGTATCATCAAATTCATTAAATTGACATTAATAGGATAAAAATATATATCCCGAATAAAACTTTTATAAAACGCTTTCTCCTATTTTTATTCACGTTCGTTCAATATTCACAATTAGCAATTTACATGAATATTCATCACTCGTTATTATCTTACACAAATACAGTAAACAAACTCAACATCAGCTTAAATATACACATTTCCATACAATATCTATTTGAGTAAATAATCGCAGTTAATATTATAGCAATATCTAAAAAGTAATCATATTTTGAAGAAAATTCTCGACAAATATTTTCGATGGAAGAAAGGAACAATGTTTTGTGTAATAAAGATAATTTGTCGTGACAAACCCGCTTTGTTTCGGTAGAAAACAGAAAATGTTACTTGTGTCATAAATGTGGAAGGCAATAAAGCTAGAGGGTTATCGAGACACACGAAAAGGTAAAACGTTTTACCCTACACGTGATAAGATGTCATATTTCACGATTAGCCGTTAGAAATGAATTTTGGAGGATATTATTGTGATGGGCGTTGATTTGTCATATTTCTTTAGTATCAATTTTATTTCATTATTTGCTTTTTGCGTGTATTTGTGTCGTTTTTATTCATGTATGATTTGATACCTTTACATGTACGAAAGCCTTGAAACAGTCGTTCTAGGTAAATCGTGGTTATATTTGAAACATATAATTTTCAAATATTATCTTCTATACATCTATTCTATAATGTATTTTCGAAACATTCACTCTAGCTAGATGTCTAACTTAACAGGTATATGTTTAATGGCCTAAGGCGACATGACGTAAATGAACTATAAGATGGACATATTAGAAAAATCACTGCCCAAAGAGGTGAAATAAATGTTGCATTTCACAAAATTCTGTTCGAAAGTTTCCTGCATGGCATAAAATTACCAGTAAGATAGAATTTTCGGAAATTTATTTAGTAATTTTGGGGTTGCAAGTATATGAGAGAAGTTCCTCTATTATGAAAGAAATAGCATAGAAATATCAAATTCCACGCGGACGCAGTCACGGGCCATAGCTAGTTCGCAATGAGTTGCCTCAAGGGCTATCATTATTAACAAGTCATACAATATTGCAACCGTGTTTGTTAGGGGTGAACTGATCAGTTCTTTTTGGCGACGAATCAAAAATTTTATTGGCCTGAGTGTAGTTCCGAGTCTGCGTGCTTCAGATGGTACTTTGAGTTGTGGCATTTACAACAAGATTTTAGCGTGGGTGTAAATGTGAATCGATCTCGTAGCATAGGTATCAATACAGGCATACAGAACAGTATTATTGATTTTAACACGCTAAACCATAATACCTCATTCTTATTCTTCTCTTCTTCGTCGTGTCGATGGCTGAGTCAAATTTTATTTTGACTTGCCATCGTGGTGAAAGGATTAGCCAATTCGCTTTGGAGAACTCGCGAATTGCCCAGGGTGCGCCGGACGTTGGGAATCGTTGTGTACGCCACTCGGAGAGGCTCCTTGTACCCAATACCTACTAAATGTCTAATTTGGTCTGTATCTAATAACACTTGCATTTTAAGGCTTATCATCAAGTTGTCATTGAAATATATTGTTTTATTCAATTAGAAACTGGTAAACCAGTTAATTGAAAGAGTTGCTACCAGAGTGACTGTTTTGGTATGAAAAGATATCCTTTAGTTATTATTAACACACATCTAAACAAAAACAAAACTCTATTATAAAAGAGGATCCGTTTTCCGATAGGTGTTAATGTTTCCGGCAAAGTTTTTTTCCGCCTGCAGTGGTAATCTTCAAACCAAGTTATTTTATTCAATAGGTTTACTGAGTTCAAAAGTTTTGTCATAGCACAGTAAATAGACACGTAAAACTTTTTCAATATGGCACCACCAAAAGTTTTTGCATTTTGAACTTTAACACGATATTAATAAGTGTGATATCTTGTGTGAGTTTTCTGACTTCAACTTTTAAGGTGTTTTGGGTTAAAGCACTATGTATCACGCCAAATTATTGCAAAAGCACCCAAGCTTAGCGTGCAGAGAAACAATTTAAACAAATACAATAAGTAAAGGTCAATTCACATCTGCAGATCGTACATGTAGTACACACAATCATGATGCATTATTAAAATCGTTAATATACTGGTCACTGTAGTAGGTACACTAGCAGATTTCTTCAAAGTTATTGCTTTGACATCAACGGCTTAACATTACATATGTTAAGCCACAACAAGTTGACAACATTCTTAACTGATCAAGATTTTACTGTAATTAATAAAATCTAATCTAAAACGTTTTGAAATCTGGAAAATAAAAACAATAATCTAATAATTTATAATGGTTTTTGAATATTTTTATAGCTATATCTTTTTATAGCTATATATATATATATATATATATATATATATATATATAAAGATATATAGATCGTCAAAAATATACACTGGAACGTATCAATACGAATAAACGTCTACCGTATTTGTTGATACAAGTGTGAACTGAGCTTAAACATTTTGCAATGCTACCAAAATTCTTTATTGCCGGTTAATCTTCATTATACTTATTTTCTTTCTACCTATTTTTATTTGGTGATTTATATTCTTTTCAACATCTGAAATATTAAAGTTATAATCCTTGATAGTAAATATATTTGAAACAAAAATGTAAGTTAAATGAAACCCTGTTCAGTGATGTCTGAATGAAAAATGACCAAGTACTGGGCCTTATTGGACGCATTTGTCAGTTTGACGGCCAGTTAAGTGGTGAGGTGCCTTTCCGAGCCTGCCGTGTGTTCACAGTAGAGCAATTAATCTCGAGCCAAGTGAGTGAATATCTGTATTGTTCGTATGAGCAACAAATGGGAACACTAATTTAAGTTCTGACTTGCTGATTTACTGCTGAGCTCTGTTATAATCAGTAAGTAGTGAAGAAAGGAAATGTCACGCAAAACATATTGTGCAAAATGATATGAAAATGGAGAAATTAAAAATGCGTACAAAATTACAAACTAAAAATATACTCACGTTATATGCCCCGACAACGAATATTTGAAATAGATTCGAAACTAGTCGGCATGTTTTCTGTAAAAATAACGTGAGTAACTCGTTAAATTATAAAAATTTACTTACATTCTTGGGTGGTGATCCCGTACACTATCAATAATTTATAAAATATTCAAAGTTAATTAGTTAAATGGTAGACAAAAATAATATAAAAATACCTCATTTTCCGAATGATTGGTTGCGGTTTCAGTTAATTTTCTGCGTATAGATAACGAGGATACTGTAAATTGGATTTCTTTCAGTGCAGATGAAAGGCTTTCCACTTGAGGAAGCACTACTCGAATGTCTCTGTTATTCTTCCTTACTATTAATTAAGACTTCTGCTAGAATTTATTGGAAAATCAACGTTCATTTGTCCGGTTATGTTCGTAAGTATCAATAACGTTAAACGCCAACTAAAAAAAATGTTACCATAACATAATGAGCTCATTATATTGCGTTTTGTGAAACATTTTATTCTCAAGTGTAGAACGTAAATTTAGAATAATGGCATACAATGCTCACTAATGTTATAGGATGGACAAAAATATCGGCAGGAAAAAATACCCACCTTTACTACAAACCTGCCTCTGTGTCCAACTTTATTATGATAAACGACGCAACCTGCATTACCAGATTACGAATTTTCTTTATTTTGTGTTAACGCCAACGCTCGTTTATTCCTCTTTACAATTCACATATATTAAATCTATATCAGCCTACGTGTTTGCTAGCTGGCTTAGCTACTTAACAGCTTACCATTGAAAAAACACATTAGTTGAAAGTAGCACATATTATTATTAGAGAAAACCCTTAGAATGAAGCAAAGTTTAATTTACTGACTTACTCGTAAATTATGCATGGCAACGAATATGAATGAAAGATTCTAAAATATCAGTAATTATGTTTTTTTTTCATTACAATGCAATCATTATTTTGATGCTTTATCATGCCTTATTGTTTAACTTGCCAAATAAATTGAGTTTATTTTACACTTTTATGCTAAATATTTTAACAGATTTTCTAACAACAGAAACTACTTACTCATTTATAATGGAAAAGCTAAGCAAACAATCATTTAATTCTATTTACAATTCTCTGCCAGATAGTAAGTGTTCTATTTCAGCAACTTTGTGTTAATTAAAAGGATTTATGTTCACTTATATCATACAAATTAAAATAACAGCAACAAAGAACGCTTGAGAGTTTGAAACAATTATTTGTGAGGTACACAAAGCTTTTTCTCCGCAATTATAAGGGAAAAAGTGATATTCTTGATTTTATATTTACAACAAGATTTTGCCCGTGACTTTGTACGCGTAGAATTCGTGGAAGTAGCTGCGTCCACGTGTTGACCCGCGATTAACCTTACTACTCCGCTTCCGTGGAGTTTAGCGTAATGCTAATTATTTAAAAACCTTTTTGAGAGTTGTACTATCAAGCAAAAAAAAATAAAATAAAATTCAGTTAGTAGTTCCGTTATCTTAGCGTTATCAAACAAACAAACTATCTTTCTGCCGCAGTTTCGTTTGCGTTGTAGGTACATACCTAAAAAGTAGCGTATGTTACGCGCCTTGCAGTCAGTTACCTGCATCTAAAATTAAATCGACAGGACATTAGCTGATACAAACAGACATACAGACAGACAAAAATTTTAAAAATGGGTTGTAGGCAGAGGTATTGTGCAAATAACTATACCAGCTTATTAAATCATTCTTATTTTGACATTTAAAGTTGAAGCTTCAATTATATTTATTTGTATTGATGTATTTATAATGAGCTCTCGGGTAGGGAAGGAGGTATATTTACATAAAAAATAAAACATTTAAGTATTTGAACCAATATTTGGAACCAATTTTGGGATGTTTGTTTTGGATCTGATATGAACTTGGTAGTTTCATTAAACGATACAAAGAAAACAGTATAATGTTTGTATTGTTATGAAATTACTGCACTGTATTTCAGTACATTAAAATAAAAATAATAGCAGCCCTGTATCTAATACATGTCCCACTGCTGGGCTCGGGCCTCTTCTCATGTTGAGAAGGTTTAGGCCATAGTCTACCACGCTGGCCAAGTGCGGACTTCACACTCACACGAGCACTTTTTAGGCACTCTCAGGCATGCCGGTTTCCTCACGATGATTTTTTTCACCGTTAGCAAGCGACAATAGATATGATAAGTACACACATATCTTCAAAAAAAAGAATCTTAACAATTTATTGACAGACGACCCGAGCTTTTTGACTTCGCAGTCGTATGGTCTCCCACTCCGCTATTGCTGCTTTTTCAGTTTGTACTTAATATTAATCGAGGATCTTGAAGCGTCAAGATCCTAAAATAATATCACTTACACACTTAAATAATCTTACTTTATTTGTAGAAATTTATTTTAACCCAATTGCAATAAATCTCAGGCAGTTTATTTACAAATAAGCCTCTAAACGAGCTTAAGCGTAAGTATTCTCCGTATGCTCGAGCAATTACTTTAATCCCTAATTTAATTGGAAGATAACATTACGCCTTAGCCGTCTTACTTAACGTAGATTTACAAACAAAGATGTGAGATTAAGAAATAAGGGCTTTTCGTGAAAATTCGGGTTTAAATTTAATTAAAGTGATGGGCGACAAAACTTGATTTTCATAAAATTCAAAAGTATATATTTACTAGGTATTTTCAGCATGTGATTTTAATACAGTTTTTATAATAATAAAGTTGAAACATTAAGAATCCTGCAGGATTCGAACCTGCAGCCCCTAGGTAAACGTCCCAGGTGCTTTGACAAATTAAACTAAGGTTCGTCTAGTTAAGGTACAAAAATAGTAGAGAAATTTTGAGTTTAGGCAGCATCCATGGCTGAATTGGCAAAGCACCTGGGGCGTTTACTGGGGGGGGTGCAGGTTCGAATTTTCAACTTTAATATGATATAAAATACAAAAAGGTATAGCAAAGCTATAATTTACTTTAAAATATTACTAGTATTTAATATTTTAGACCGTATGATAAGAGTGAGTATCTGAGTATCATGTACTATATAGTAAGGCTTTATCACGATGTGATTTACACTTATTTTAGAGTATGTACATAGAGTACATCGATTTTGTTCAGGAATATAGGCACTTATTTTATCACAACACAGGCTTTACTCGCTATTATGGCTTTCATAAACGGGTTATAACTATCATTCATATGACCCGCTGTTTATACCCGCATAATGGTGGCATAATTCATACACTACATTTTATTTCTCACAGCATGTTTATGAGTGATATAACTTTTATGCTGTACCTATAAAATTGGAGATGGATATTTTTCATAATCGCTTAGACACCTTGCACACCGGGTCATATGACAAGACTAATAAATACGGTCGCAGGTTGTGAAATATATTATTTTTATTGTCATACATTATGTCAATAAGTATGATATTATTATGCGTGCGTTTAGTTGCCGCCATAATAAATTAGGCTTGCGAAATAACTTAATATGAATTATTAAGTGGTTTTTGACTATTATTCACGCAACAACGGGTCAAAAAATGGAGAAACATAATTTGATGACATTAAGGCGCGCTTTTCCTCTGGATGGCAACAGCAAAGTTACGGTGCCAAAACAGAGCAACAGCAATTTGCCGTCCCGTTGCCATCACCTTGCCGTCCAGTGGAAAACTAGCTATTAGTAGACGCGTTATGTGGCTACCACAAGTCGCGAAGTGTGCGAGCGCGCTTTAGTCGTAGGTGGTGTAATTTATGGTTTCATTACCCTATTTCCTCGAGCGTCATGAGGATGTTATGGTTTTGTCGGCCTTGAAATGTTATAAGCTTATCGGTTCATGTTTGACGCAAATTATAAACAGATTTCTATTTTCTATTTTCTTGATGCGTGATTCTTCAAAGTTTCTGTTATAAGGTAGGTGTGTGTGTGGTGGCTAAACGAACATCGTATTTTGTGTATATGTATATAAGTATAATATTGAAAATTTGCGGGCACATTTTTTGACAACTTCTCTTTAAATTTGCAGAATGAGAGAAAATTCTAAAGCAATATTAATGTAGTACAAAAGGAAAATAATAAAACAAGATGAAAATTTAAACTGAAAAATCTTTTTATCACTTTTTATTTTAGCTTATCGGTAATTTTACCGTTCGGAGAAAATGAAAGAGAGAAGAGACAGAGTCGTGAAACTCACAAATTCTTATATGAGGTTAATTCTGCATTAAATAACCTTTACCAATTAATCAACTGGACAACCTCCGACGGTAACCAATATTATATATATTTAACCAGACAAGCTAAAATCAATAGATATCTAACTTGTATGGTATATATAATAACTAAATGGTATTTTATTCAGTTTATTTTAAATGTCGACTAATGAATTAATTATAAAATTAATTAGGCATGATGTTTCTTTTTTATAACAGAGGAAGTATTTCAGAATCCTAATTCATGAAAACATATTAAAAGGATAATAAAACCGGTAGATAATGCATAATTATACTAAAAACCATAATTATATATCCACAGTTTACAATTCACTGCCTCGAGTCTTCAATAAGTTATTCTCAATACGACTCGTAAGCTCTCTAGTACTAGGATTTTGTTAACAACAATATTTACAACGCTCGACCGAACAGAATATAAATGCACTTTAAATCTTTGAAGCAAACTGGAGCACATGAGGTGTTAAAGATGGATTTTACAGTCTGATTTTTAAGTGCAAGGAATATTGCCAATATTGGATCTTTATAACGGCAAATTTAAGAGTTTTTGACATTTTTATCACAAAATTTACCATGGTAAAATTTATAATAAGTATTATGGAACTTTATTTAAAGTATCCTGTTAGAAACCGTCTGATATTTTTCTTACGCATACATCAAGGTTCAATCTTTAGTAAGTTTTATTCACCAAGTAAATAATAACTTTAATGAATATAAACGACAAAAATTTAAATGAGAATATCAAACATATGTAAATGTCACATCAATTTGTCGTTTGTGTTATAGATTTAATATACGAGTAACCTTACTTAGTGACTGTGAATAGGCCATGAATAAAATAACTTAGTTGTACTATACAGGATGTCATACGGACATGCCATAGTTACATGGGGGAGAAGTATCTTAAATATGGTAGAAAGATTTGAAGATCGCGATTCTAAAAGAAAACTTTGTTTTTATTTTAAAAAACAATTCAAACTGCATTCAAAGATTAATATCAGAATAAATTTGCTTGTATTGCCGGCGAATCGAACAAGCAATTTATTCACATATTTTTTTTCTCATTTCGTATTTCCTACAAAATAATAGCGAGCGAGACTATCAAAAAAGTTTTTATTCACAGGAAACAAAAAAACACTCATAGCAGTTTATATCTCTAACAGCAAGGTAAGAAAATATATTTTCATGTATATCGCATGAGCGTTTTCACCTGAAAGTTAACAAATTACTAATCTCATTTCCTTATACAAACTAATATACGATAACATTTCACACTAAAATTATAACGACCTAACTAATATGTTTGATGAAAATCAATTTATAAAGTGTTGGGAGGTATCAATAGATTTGATTAATTCGTGAGACCTGTTTGCATATTCCAATGGGCTAATATCCTAAGCTGTACTTTAAATCTAGATACAATTTTCAACATACATTGAAAGCGTTATTTCATTATTGCTACACTTATATTTTAGTTAATTATGTTACATCTTAATTTATAGAAAAATATACATGTAAGATCTTAAATAAAACTAGTCTAATATCTTGTATTGCAATACTAAGAGGCTGGCCGAAATATAAGCCAGCATTTCGTGAACGAGTTGTCTCATTTAGACGCGCTGACAACTTTTTGTACAGACTAAACATTATAACAAAAGAGATATCAATGATAATATAGAATTTTTCGTCTGTAATTCGAACATAAATCGATACCAAATGATAAAATAATAAAAGAGAATATGAAATGACTTTTTGGTCAGAAGCCCGCGTAATTAGCTAGATGTAATTTAATTTGAAATGTGAGACAACAATGCTTGAACAATAAAACTGTAATAAAATTAAGCCAGATCTATCGTATGTCACAACGAATTACTTTTATCCCAATTAAAAAAATTGCGTTTTTAATGTCATTAATAACGTGTTTGTTATAATAACTATTTCAGAGCTTTTCCAATCAAACAAAAACCTTTTTTTATTTAGAATCATTATGTAAAAATAACGTTTAAATGTATTCAAACAGCTTTAGGACAATAAAATGGGACATTCTATTACATTTAAAATATTCAGAGACCGCTATCAAACTTTTTACTAGATCTTTATCAAGTTATTTTACAACCACGTACAAAAACTTGTTAAGGTCTTATTTACTTTTTATTCCCTTGTGTTAGACCACCGGGCCGTGTGTGCAATAAATTTTCTTTTATACGCACTCCGATCCCAAAATCTATCTAAGTTTGGAAATCCTTCTGGGTTACACAAAGGCTTCTATAATCTCCGTGTGACTCCCGATGGACAACGAAATTTTTTTTCGTTTAACGCGATAACAACCAGATTGGATAAAAACAACATATTACATTTACCTTCGGTGTAAATTGTAGCCTTCTACGATTTCTCACCGACAAGCCTTGGGTTCGATCCCCGGGTTGGGAATAAGTGTGTTATTTTAATTTTTCCGTCAGGGAATTCTTAACAGCAGCAGCAGAGTTAGATTTGTGCCCGGTGGATGGCGATAGGCTCACCCACTATCACATGGGACAACAAGAGGTGAAGTGTGGGTGTTGAACACCTCTGCTACACCCTTCTGGGTAGTATAGGCATAATTCTATATTATGTTATGTTGTTCTACGATCTATTCTGAATTAGTTATAAGTTTCTTGTAGACGTTTCGGTGCATGTCTCCAATACTAGACACTGACATACAAGTTTTAAAGCAGTCATTTTGGTACAAATATCTCAGCTGGAAAGTATGTACATGGCTGTTTTTATTAGTTGACAAACTCTCGCATCGTATATTCTCAGCTATTAAAATTCTTGCTCCATAGTTCTTGAACTGGCACGGCTCTTTTTCATCGACAGAGTTTGTAGATGTAGAACGATTATTTCTTATAATTAAAAATTTAAAGAATATTTAGTTCCAGAAAAAAAAATACTAGAAAAGTTGATGTAGTTGGTTGAAGTTGAAAAAAACAGCCAAAATGACACATCAATAATTTCGTCCAAAAAAAACAACTGTGTCTAACAGGAAGTTAGTTTCCCTGTCCAACTTTTACATTACACTCTTAGCAACGCCAGAACAATAAAAGAATAAGGTTGCTACATTGACTACATAAAAAAAGGCAGGACTCCGTCTCTTGAAACACTTACTGAAGCACCCATAGTAAGTCACACGTACACACAGAACACACACATTGACACAATAGTAAGTCAATCGCAGGCCAATACGCTTTGGACTGTTCTGTTGCTCGGATGTTCAAGTAAAATATTTAAAAATGCTGTCTTGTGTTGTGAAAAGCTGCCGAAACCATAGCGCCTCGATAAAAAATAACCAGGGGATCACTTTTCATAGGTAAGCAAGTAATATATTCAGCTTATTGCCGAAATTATATTGTTTTCGTAAAAAATTATACCAAAACTATCAGTGTTGACAGTCAATAAATATTTTCATTTACCCTGAATTTGGGTAAATATTTTTTAGTAGTATAATACATTTAGTATAAATTATTATTCTATGTTTTATAGATTTCCTGCGGCAAACGACGCATGGAAATATTTTTGGGTAGAAATAATTAGAAACTGCAGAAATTATAACAGTTGGTAAAATTAAATCAGCATAAGAGATTGTAAGTAATTGAAAAGCACACCACTGATCATTATTATTTATTGTAAAAAAATGGAACGACACAATTAATTTTACTGTGCTAATGTTAAAGCAATTATTGCTTGAACATTTGCACAATAAAATTAAAAATAAATGTTAGTAATAATTACAAAAGAAGTTAATTTATAAAAAAAAAAAATTACGAATATTTTTTTTTTGTAAAATTTGATTTAAATTGTCCTATTCATAACATTAAATGTAATAGTGTCTGCTGTACGGGGAAGACGCTATCTCCTGCAACCTAGTTATTACTTGTGCAGGCGTTAGGGGATTCACAAGTTAAGGATGCTAGTGGTCAATAAAGATTTTTATTTTTGAAATAGTCAAAAAAACTGTTAATAAAAATGAATATTTCGTTGATTATTGTGTAAAACACATGTACGATGTGATGTAACAAATCGTGCTTTAGTGCAGCTACCCAGTTTTTGGAAAATATTTTAAAATTACGACTCCTACGGCGCTTCCTGATTCTTAGATGGTAAAGATGCTTTCACTTGCAGGCCCGCATCGACTGCTAGAAATATAAAATCAACTTTGTTTCGAAATTCAAACATAAAGTTGTTTTATATTGTTTGGTTTTTGGCCACGGTAGTATAAAACTACCTATATCATGTTTGATGGTAAAAAGCAGCAAATAAAAAAATATAAGAACTAAACCTCTAAAATATTTATTTAAATTATTGTAAAAATGTGGGTAATATTTCTCATGGCTGGTAACCCCTAACACACGCACACATAAACAGACCGCCGCCATTTTGGTGCTTCTATCATTTTATAGGTGACATTCTCTCCTGCTTTTTTTATGTACTCTATGGGTTGCTACGTATTATTTCTGCTCTTCCAAAAAGTTTTCGCTCAAAGTTACTATATACTTTCGGATCCAAAGCACACTGACAAGACCCCGGGAAGTTACACCAGTCCTAATATTATGTGACATTGTAACATCCCATGTTACGAGAAAAGTACAAAGCCCTCTATGATTTACATACGTTTGCTTTATGATCTGTTTGATTAGCTGTTATATAATTATTTATTGAACCGTGGTCCTAGTTTAGACTTAAGTAACGAATTAATTAAACAACCTTTACCTTGAGGTACTATAAAATCTTTGGGAGGGCTGTTAGGTCTTCCTAAAATTGTATCGATTTAGTGCTAATAAATCTTCATTTTATAAAAATGATACACGATCAAGATGTTTGTTTTGTTCCATATCCTTCATTTGTAAAATTGTAACAAATTTATTTTTAACGTAATAATGTTATTATCTTGTGGCTCGGGCGTTTGCTGACCTTTCTCAAGAGAAAGGTTAACTACATTACATATGACTTGTTGTTATTATTATGACATGAATTTTATTTCAGACTGTCTGAAAATTAGAATTATAACATTTTACGGGTTCTGGCAGGAATTCATTTGTATTTAAATAAGTTTAGACTAATACTCTTTTTTTTATGAAAAATGATTTTTACTTGATTTAAAACAGGCAGGACATGCCACAAACGTTATGGTTAATATAAAACCCATCAAGGTTAATGGATAAACGATAAATTATTTACGACTAGCATAAATAGTACGTAGGTGTGACACGCACGAGACGTCAACTTCTGATCCACTTACATTATGTTGCCAATTACTGTCCCCTGAAATGTTCCAAGAATGCCATTAGATATTGTTTAAAGTAATTAATCAAATCCTTTAGAGAGTTGACAGTGTGCTCATTGTGACGTCATAACATAATAATTAAATTAAGATTTTGTTGTTGCAGACAAAATGTCGGTGCCAACAACAGACAGTACTGAAGCCATCACCAACTCTGGGTACGGAAGCAGTGACGAGACAGCAAGCTTGCTCGTCACCGGCCCCGCCGTCACCGTCATAGTGCCATCAGAAAACAGAACAGTCAAACCAGTTTTGCAAAGGCAAGACTGCACCACGCATTTAAGACCCCAACTCTCTGGCGGCCCGGGCAGCGAAGAAAGCGCGACATCGGTAAGAATCGAAGACCAAGCTGCCCGAAGTGTCCCTGATATCGAACTGCAATGTCGGGATCCACCGGCAGACCGCCCTCAGACATTAGTTTCTCCCGTAGCGACTTGCTCGCATAGAGGGTCAGTGACCGCTTGCCAATTAGTTCCACAAACATACTCGAGATGCCGCGTATGCGAGCGGCGCCAATCAACCGCACCAATATCAGCACTACAACTAGCGCGCTCTGTGTCACGGGAGAGCGTTCGATCGGCGGTGCACTACCCTTGCGGTTGTAGTTCGCTCCACGCTGTCAGCACTTGTCCAGTCATTCAGCCACCGGCTCTACTGTTGCCTACAACTAGTACGAGAATCATCCGCCAGAGTTCGCAGCCCGAGTCTAGCGCATGCGCGGCGCATTGCCCTCACCACGCCCATCATCACCCTAGCGCCTCACTGCGACAGTTGCGAGAACCAGGGGATGGCATCGCCGGCATCGCAGCCGACTCTCTACGAATCAACGGTGGCATGCGACCCTTCAAACAGGTAAGATAGACATTCACCAGGTGGCGCCATTTATATCATACATTTGTTTTTGTTTTCTACATCAAGCTATAGGAAAATGTGTTTTCGGTATGTTGACTACTGAATGTTCTGAGGAAAATGTTACATTCTTTCCACATATAGGTGAAACCATTGCATCTAAAATTTTTCCTCATTCATTCATAAACATTAGTTTCGTCTTATCTCTGACAAATAGCAAGATGACTTGCTAAAACTGCTGCGGGAAAACTAAAGTAACAAATGAGTTACTGTTACAAGAACCTTTGTAAACAACAAACAAACACTCAGGAAAAAGCTATCTAATTAGAGCGCTAAGTGAATTGCTGTAAGAAAACAGCTGTATAATTGCCAAAGTGGCTTCACCGAACTAAATACAAAAGAGAGCTACGTCCGGTCTACGGTTTCTAAAGTAAAGTACACAAGGATGCCGGTCAATATAAAATTTATAAATTAATTATAAATAAGCGTTTAATAAAACGTTAAAATATTTTGTAAATATCAATAAAGCGCTACTAAACTTGCTTTTCTTGTAATTAGATAGTGTGTAATTAATTGTAACGCAGTAAAACTCGTTGTATAAATAATGTTTTGTATCTAAAATCATTAAGTGCAGTAGTCGTAAATTTTGTGAAGAAATCAGACACTGACAAAATGTTCCTCCGTTGTGAAAGCGTCTTTGCCAGCTGTTTCAACGAGATGAGCCTTTTCTTAATGTCTGCCTTTGCAACTCACGGCCATTTAACTTGCTCTTACGACACTTAGAAACGTTGTAACACTTTTTCGCGCTCTCAAAGTAATCTTAGGATTAGAAACAGCAGAAAGCTTTGTAAAAAATACAAAACGTATGTACAAGTGTAGAATGTTTTGATGTTGGGTACATTGTATTTGTGTGTTGGTGTGTAGCGAGACTACCTGGTATTTATGTATCCTCATCATCATCTAGTGGCAAATGATTATTTTGATGGTTCATATCTCCTGTCTCCATTGACTGAATCCTTGAGAATGTCTTATCCTGGCTCATATACCTAATGCAGACGGCGTGTAAGTGCTGTGTAAGGGTCTTGACGGGTTTTCCCTTCTAATAAAATCAAATCAAATGCATCCAAATTTGATTTGGTTTCTGTTTTAACCTGCAGGGGCTGCTCCTCTGTCCACAAACCCTGTCGCAGACGCGCCGAGCCCGGCTGAGACGTGCATTCACTGAAGCCACGGGGGATACTGTTAACTACGTTAAGACGGTAGACTTCAACCTATTGGATTATGCACAGTCGAATACCGCTATCGATTGTACAATCTGCATTTTGTTAACATGTCAACAATTTAACGTTGACTAAACATTCATACAAACTTAATTGATAAGACATTTAACACTATTATACTACACTTTTAGAATTAAACACGCACTTTCACAAGTAGATTTGATTTTACAGCAACAAAGATAATAGCTTAGCATGTTATATTTGTAGACACTACAATTAAATACCACACTTTTAAGAAATAAAACGATCTAATTTTGTATTTACGTAAAATAATATTCTATGTCAGGTTGTACAGTCGACACGCAGGTATCTGTGGATTTGTCACCAAAGTAATTTGTTAGTTCGCGAATGTGTCGTCCCTATAGCTTCGACTAATGACCACCGTTAGCCACCCCCACGCCCCTGACATCTTACCCCAGCACCAAAATTGCTTGTCACGAACAAATCGTTTTCTGTTCATCACTTTGTTCAAGCCAAAATGTCATCGTATCACCGTGCACTTTTTCGTAACTTGACAAATTGGCATTGGGTGTTAATCTTGGCGGATACAATGGCAGGTACATCATCATTTAAGTTTTTGGCCTCGATCATGACTTATTGTTCAGTGGATTATATTTCAACTTTGAAGGATAAAAGGAAAACGTTTTGTCATCGCTTTGGGAACCCATTACTCAAGCAAATACACAGCACCTACACTATCATTAGCTGTCCATTCATTCGCATTGTATTGATGGATATGGGTAGCGCTATGCACTTTAGATCGATGGTTAGATTGCACACAAACGTGGCTTTTCGATATCTAGATGATTTTTTGTAATGTGTTGCTATTGAGTATTCGATAGGTTTCAGGTAAAACAATCAATAATTACTTATACTTATTAAAAAATAAGAATAAGTAAGTAGTTAGTCCGAAAATAAATCCATCGAAAATAATATTCAAAATATTAAAAAATTAGAAACAATAGAAAATGTATCAAGAATTACACAAGTAACAAAAAAAACATGATTTATATAGATTTACATCTATTTCCTAAATACCAATGTTATTTTAAACATTTTAATAAGGTTCAAAAGGAAATTCACGATTTATCTTTAATGAAATGACTTATAAATACTCATGCATGCATGAAGGTTTTCTTTTATTCTCATTTAACAATAAAACCGTGTACACAATTAAACTTTTCAC
Organism: Hypena proboscidalis; assembly: GCA_905147285.1. NCBI lineage: Eukaryota > Metazoa > Arthropoda > Insecta > Lepidoptera > Erebidae > Hypena > Hypena proboscidalis. Next base: position 14,857,309 of record LR990140.1, read on the forward strand.
CAAGAAACGTGCAGAGGCGTACGAAAAACGCCGGGTTTTGTCAAGGCATGTAAAGGGAGAAACCGTGGTATACATGATAATTTAGTATCATAGCATTATTAACAGACGATAAGAAGAGGAAGCTTTTGTGAATAAGTTGCAGAGAGTCAACGCTGGACGAATACCGTTTTACTTTTAACTTGCTCCATGCTACTATGCTGTTCCAGTTTGTGGAGAGATAAGTTAAAAAATAACTAGCACATGAAGCTTAATATTGCTGCAAGGATACAAACTTTTATCTTCTAATTGATTATTTTTATAGCATTTAGCAATGCTTAGCAAATTATACTAAGAAACAGTTGAAAAAGATATGGGACCGGCAGGTTTTGAACCTGTGACCTTACTGCACACCGGGCAGCTGCTTTAGCCATCCAGCTACGGTCGCCTCCTACTAGAACCCTAAATTTCTCAACTGTATGATACGTCATTTCGTGACGTCACGTTCATCTATTTGTTCCTATCTTAAGTAGGATACAGGATACAGTTGAGAAATTTAGGGTTCTGGTAGGAGGCGACCGTAGCTGGATGGCTAAAGCGGCTGCCCGCTGTGCAGTTAGGTTGCTGGTTCAAATCCTGCCGGTCCCATATCTTTTTCAACTGTTTCTTAGTACAAACTTTTATGTTTATAAATGTCAATAGGCTCTTGATACTGCTAACTTGATAATGTAGTGGATTCTTCGCCCGTCCTCTACAAACGTTGAATAACAAAATTACTTTAGAATTTTTACAGAGTCATCAAAGATTTCAAGGTTCATGACACTCGTTAGTAGATTCACTAAGTGGATTGCGAGTGCGTCTTAATGGTCTTAATATCAGACAGTAGCGATACAACTTGGCAGTAGACCAGACATTAAGTCGGGCTTAGTATAATTACTTAAGTGACACTGATTTGATACAAAATGTGCTGCAAGGCTAGTTTCATGTATTATTCAAGCACTAGCCGTAATTGTTGCATTTAGAAACTATTTGGGTGAATAATTTATTCTGTTTGCTGTTGAAAATAAATTGCAGTCATATAAATTGTTATGTTTAGTAATTGTATTATATAAATTACTTAATAATTTATTGAAATTCATGTAGCGTTCAAGTCCAAAATTCATTAATATTTTATTTGGAAACAGCATAAATCAAAAACTTCATAGATGTTTTAAGATCGTTGATTATTTTTACTAAATGCATTAACACACAAGTACTAAATATGTAAAATATCGGTGAATATTTATATATATTTTTTGTGTATTAAATAGTTTAAATCACAATTAACAAACATATTAAACATAATTGCTGTCAAGAGAAATATTTCAGCAACGACTTATTTACATAAATATCATCTCTAAATAAACAGAGAAATTTAAAAAAAAACGTTAAAACAGCTTTACAAGACATAGTCTTTAAAATATTTAAAGTTATTCACCCGTAAACACATAACAGTAATGTCTGCTATAAAGCCTTTCCTAAGTAAATATAAAGGGTAACTAGCTAGAGTTTCACAACTTCAACAAAATGTGCCTATTACACAAGGCACTGGGCCTAAGTGTTAGATCAATGTATAATTAATGTATTTACAAGCCTCCAGTGTGTATTCGGAATAATTGTTCAAAGAACCTACATTTAATTTTGTTGTTATACTGGGTGTGTCGGTTAGTCGAGGGAAACATTGTTACAAAGGAGGTTATTAAATACAAACTAGATTCTCGTCCAAAATCTAAAAAAATGTGACTTTAATTAACGTCACACTGATGTGCAGTATTATGCAGAGAGCTATTAATTTGTATTAAAATGCACCATACTTGAAAATTAAAAAAGGCGATAAAAAACGTCGCCTGCACTTGGAATAACTCCTGTGTCGCGGAGGTGTTTATAAACATACATTTTACACACACAAAACACACCCAGAGTCAGATAATCTTTGTGTGATCCACAAAGATTTGTTTTGACTTTGGGTTTGCTTTGTTTGTGTGAAATTGTGTGTGTGGAAATTAAACCCACAACACCAGCGCAGTTGAAAGTGGCGAGGCGACCGCTTTTACTACTCCTCCAACCGTGCACTCTATCTATATATGACGTTTATATTTATTTTTTAAAGTAATTATTATTTAATTGAATATTTGTTATAATTAAATTATACCATGTTTCAATTCAATTAAATTATACCATGTTTCAATTCAATGACGAATCAACTTATGTGATTCGTCGTTGATTTAAAAACTTTGAACACGTTCTTAAAAAAGAACTTGACTTTTACCATAGTGTGTTACAACATTGTTGAGGCCTTTATAAGTAAATTTTGTGCGACAAGACCTCATTTTAAAATTGAACCTAACCTTATCAGTGACTATTAAGGAGAGGTATATCACAGCAGTATAATAATCAAGCGATTTTTGACAATACATTGTTAGCAACATTAAATCTACCAAATGCAAGATATTGGCGTTGGTAGCTCGCTGGTTTGCCAAAATTGCCATTGTTGAAATGATTTATTGTTCGAACAATGGATAGTTTTTCAACAAAGAAAAGGCTAAAAGAGTTCAGTAGCTTTACAACGCTTTTAAAGTGAGAGAGTATCGCATTTCCTTTACGAAGATATATCTAATTACTGTAGCTGAAACGACATTGGGCGTAATCTGACCCGTGGCGCAATTCTGTTAGGAAAAATGTCAGTTGTGTCAATTTAGTGCATCCCTAACTCAATATAAATACGGTCGATATTTGATTGACATACATTTTGTGCGATTCCACTTATGGAATTCCCATGCCTGTCTGAAAAATTGTGTACAATAACTACTTTTAAATGGTCAATTTTAGTCCCATTTTCTAAATATATATTTCTCAAAAGCCGTGTCTGTCAAAAACAACCAACTTATGAAAAATCAAAAGTTTTTTTTTGTTTTAAATATATCTTGACAATTAAAAAAAAAAATCTTTATTGACACAAATAATACAGCTAGGTTCACATGATTATTTAAGTTAAGGCACATGAAAATGTATCTGTACATTAGATACTGATACTGTCTCCTAAACTAAGCTAATTAAAACAAAATACAAAATAAAATTATTTATTAGCCCCTAGAGGCCAAGGCTAACTCGGTTTTTGTATCTAGCGCTAAATTCAAGAAAAAGTACAAAAAAAAACTGAGCGCGGTCGAAAAGGATGTCGAATCTATTTAGTGATTTCCAAATTTAAATTACGAGTATAGAGAGACTACACAGATAGTATCCACAATAATGACACACTTATAATTATCATGAACTAAAGACAATTATATCAATCTTCTTTCGCAATTTTATTTTGTACCTCGTTGTGTACCTTTACTTGCCACAACAAATACATTTAAGAGGGAGTTATTACTCTTTATTTGCTACAAAGGAGACATTATTTGTGGCACGGATAATTTCCAGTTTATTTAATTCGATTTCGTTCTGAACCGTTGAACTTCTCAATTGGTTTGTTACCAATATTATTAGCTTTATTATTCGGTAATTTGCTTAAACAAATAACAATATCATATTATAATATCATGCTTCTATTACGAAGAAAATTGTGGCAGAGATATATTCTATTCTATTGGTTATATTATATGGGGGAGTCTATCAGTGCTTTTTTTCATCTACCTGACACGGTTCCATACAAGCGGCTTTTAAGAATTTTTAATTTGCCCAACCCTGAAACGAATCCAAGACGGTAAACGGTAGGAGACTCTACAGCAAGACAAACGAGAAAACTATAATTTATTGAGACAAAAAATATTTTATTGGATTAATAACTAAAACTATGTTTCTAACGGTTGGCAAAATTACGTATTATGATATTTTAGTTGAAAACAGTTGGATACATTTGGGAACATTTCCAAAACTAAGCGCGATCACTAATAAGCTTTTGGAATTCTGCCCGTCTACATTAAAATGGCCGCCTGGAGTAATTTCAGAGCTCTCTCGAAATCTCATGAGTAAAATATAACATTGATCGTTCTTCACTACATTTAGTGAATCAAATAATTTAATTTTATGCATTTATTGATTTTGGGTGGACATAAATTTATCGATTTAGTTAGATGTATGAACTAGCAATAAAAGTCTTGAATATAAAAGTATATTGTTGGAATTTTAGAAAAATGCGAATTCGTTTAGATAGTCAGTTAGAAAAATTGCGAAATAAAAAGCGAGTTAAAAATTTACCTCATAATTATATTCTTATGGTACCACCAACCGATATAATCCATCATAAGAATCAAATTCATCTAACAAACATGATAATTTAAATGGAAGGATACCATGAAATTTTGAAGTTTTGAAATAGAACTTAAATCTTTGCTCTCACCCAAATAGTATTTTTTATATTTTTTATGAGTAATATTCAATATCAAGCTGTTTTTTAAATTTTTCTTTAAGCTAATTTTCAACAAATTTACTGGTTGCGTAGTAATTTTGACTGGTCTATCTTAATATGAATTCTTAGATTTTATAGTTTCACTTGAATTTAACCTACTATGTTTGTAAGAGAGATAATAATAATGATCTTAATAATTGATGCTACTTGCTGACATTTACAATATTTGAGACATTTTCCCTTCATGTGGCATGTCCGTGGAACACTCTGAAAATTATTTTGATGTTTAATCACGTCCTAAATAATAATACCATTGTGTATTGTGTAATTTGAAAAAAAACCCTGATCAAATTCGATAGTCATAGTCTCGTGATACATTATGTATTACACTGGCTTAGCGACGGTAACACCATGATGTAATAGTAATTACTGCGTCACCTGGATATGCTTCGGTAATATTAACAAGATTATCGAGATGAAGCCGGTCTTAGTCGATAGTGCTATTGATTAATATTGATTTCATTATAATGGAGTTATATCGTTATACTACCAAATGCTAATGCAGGTAGTATAACGACGATCTACGTGTTAAATTAATAATATTTTGAATATTTTACGATTAAAAATGATTTATTCTCCTTCTTTTTTCGTGTCGAAGGCAAAATCAATATTTAAATTGTAATATCCAAATGCGATATCACGCGGAGAGCGTTTTTATTACGTTTACCATAAAGAAATCTTCGACCATACATTTTATAAATAATAAAAAATAAATTGTCAAATGAACTTGATATTTTTTACACATTACTCTTCTTCTAATATTTTATGTTAATATTTTTTTTAGGGCAATATTTTTCTTTGACCTTATTTCATTTTGATTTTACAATTGACTTTGCAATTTTTATGTTTTTTTATTTCAATTTAATTTCTGCCTAATATTATAATTTAATTTCATTTAATGTGTGTTGTGTGTTATTGTACTGTATATGGGTTTTACCTGAAATAAATGATTATTTAATTTAATGTAGAAGCAAATTAATAGTTTCCAATTTGAACAAAAATTTTAGGTTTCAAAATATACTGTAGCTTTAACGGAAAACAGTTTGTGGAGCTACACAGTTTAACTTATTATAGTTATTTATAGTTTACTCTATTGGTGAGAAGTGTTGGTTCGGAAAATCAGATGAAAGCCAATAGTGCGGCAGTTATTGGCCCAAATTTGCTTTGCATGCATCCGATTGTATGCTGATTAAATTTGTCATTGTCCGATATAGCCTGGTCTTTATCAAGATAAGCTTACACTGGAAACTATGATACTAATAAGTTATACGGATGAAAAGGCATGATGACTAATTTTTATTTTAATATGCAATTGAATTACCATTGTTATAAACATTAATAACATTAAAAATAGACTCATTCAAACGCTTCAAACAAACAGCTACATACGCATTACGTCACGTTTATGTGTTTCGTATGTGAAGTTATGAATTTGGTTTATAAATAAATAATAATAAATAAACATTTCACAACTTACACACAACGCCATCTAGTTCCCAAACTTAGCAGAGCTTGTCCTGGGGGTACTAGAATAACTGATACTAATACATATTATACTTTTCTTTTGTAAATACATACTTATTATACATAGAAACACCCAGACTAAGACAAACCCCCATGTTCATGCACACAAAGATTTGTCTTAAGCGGGAATCGAACCCGCGACCTCAGCGTCGCAGGCAGGTACACTACCCACTCCGCCATCCGGTCGTCAGCCGGTTTGATAGCTATACGAAATATTAAGTTCATATAATTGATTTTATTACAAAAGTTGCTGTAAATTGTGTGGGTAATTTGATGATATTTTTTTTTATTAATTCGTACTTTAAAAATGGACTCGCCAATAGAACTTTGATTGATCATAAAATAAGTTAGATTTATAGTATATGTAGCTAAAACTTCTTGCATTTGGTTTATGTTTACCTATATTTTGATAAGGTATCATTATTTAACTATATGTGGACCAGTCACCATGCTCAATAAATCAAGGATTTCATTTTCAGCATTAAAGCTGAGCAACCACCACTGTTTTCTTACATATTTATTACCTACATATTTAGTATAATAATTACCTATTTTTGTATAATATGTAAGAAAATAAAAATAATTTTCTTTCTTTCTTTTTTTTCTTTCATTTAGGCTTCATTAATATTTTGTATTTTTTTTTAAATATAATAAAATATTTTTATTATGTTTAGGATGGTGAAATAAAAATATTACGGTAAAACAACACGTTACTGTTTTTCTTGTAATAATATTTCATTATTTTTATCATAATACAGAGGCTTTAGGTAGTTTTTAGTCCTCATAAAAAAGGCAAATGAGTAAGGCAAGTTATCTGATAGAGGAAATAACCTTGAATTCAATTGTATTATTTTATAAGTTTTGTGTGAGTGCTAAGAATCATAACAATTCACAAAATAAATACGTCAAGAAGAAGAAACAATAGCAAACTGATGCAACATTTAGCTGCGTAATACAGAGCGACATCTTTATGATAATAGTTGAAATACAGCTTTTGGCACCGAGCTTGAATCTTATCCAAAGATCATTACAGCCGATCATTATGCAAGCCGCTGCCTTAGACAGTACAATGGTCGCCGCTATGTGCCTCCAGATTAATGTTCCTGAACGGTTGAGAGAACGCAATCGTCGCCAAATATTGTACCCTAGAGAGCTGTGCAGTGCGGCTGCTAAGTAGCCGCTTCTATTTAAACATCGTATCTTTTTGTATTTGTAAAATTACAACTAAGATTTTACCTAAAGGTTCTGCCTCACCGCGAGCATTCGCTTGTAATGTTACGTTACAAAATCAAATAGTACATTGCAGAATCAGTTTTTAGCATTACATTTCAATATTGCCTCCTTGACTGACAAGCATTCTCTCGTTCTCCTCTGTCAGGAGAACTGTGCGTAAAGTGCGCAACTCGTCAGTAAAGTAGGTAATATTGTAACTTAATGCTAAAAACTGCTACGTAAAATTACAGATTTACAGACACCATGTCTTATAAAAGGTTAGTGAATACGCTTAAATGTATAAAAGCGTTCTATTTTTTTACTGCCGCTTATACATGTTTACGCTGCATTCAGCGCCATTGGCTCCAGATGCTATTTCAGCAGCCATATATCGGTGGCCATCCGCGATGACTATGGCAAGGTTCCAAATCGCCACAATAGGCCCCGCGCATACAAGCTTGTCATATAAATTATGGTATCGATGCGGTCGCACAATACGTTCCATTACATTGAACTAATGCGCTCAGATCGGACATGATATGATAGATTTATCAAGTGAGAAATTTTCAGCACACAACTGCAACCAATGCAAATTTGTTTTAGCTGTAGAACTAACAGTAGTTTGTGGCATTGTTTTCAACGATTGCGATTTGGGATATCGACATGCAGTTGTTCAGTTGTGTCGTATCGATGCATTATTTATTGCTATCGGTATCACTTCGGTCAGTGTTTCACTGTGCACTGTTTTATGAAGCTCTTTTATATTGAAAAAAAAAAGAGATTATAAAGTCTTAGTAAAAATTAAACTGTAATTAAATTTGTTTATAACATGACATAACATCACGCCTATATTACCCAGAAGGCTGTGGCAGAGGTGTACAACACCCAAATTTCACTAGATAATTATGTTTAGGTCACACGGTCAAGGGGTTGAGCCTATCGTCATTCACCGGGCACTATTTCATTTCCGTGCTGCTATTGAGAATTTCCTGTTGGAAAGTTCAAAAATACCACTATGCCCCGACCGGGAATCAAACCCAAAATGATTGAGTTTGTTGTTAGGTCTTTGATAAATAATAAAGTCTTGTTAGAAACTTAACCGCCGCCGTTTGTGCAACTAGTTTTAAGTGTGTTTTCTTTTGTAATTTTCTTTTGTTTTTTTTATGGTGTACAATAAAGAGTATTTATTATTATTATTATTATTATTAACTGTATTAATGCTAATTCTCTTGGTTGCAGTGTTATATTTAGTTTAAGTAATTTACTTCAATTTAGATTCTAGCTAATCTCTAGCTTCTACATTTTAGAAGCTGCAAGGTCGTGGAGATTGCTTTAATTGCAATGTTAGTAGTTCTTTAATTTATACTTGTGCTAGTACACGGTTCACATGGGAGTAGATAGCCGGAAATTCAGTCGTAATTAGAAGCTACAAAGATAGTATGTAGCGCTAGTGCTGCACTTCAAATTGTTTAGAATGAAAGCAAAGGTTTCTGCAATTATTATATTTTGTTGTTTAGTTCTCTATAACTTTTGTGTTGCGGAGGTATTCACAAACATACATTACAGACACACAAAATACACCCAGAGTCATCCCATGTGGGTATTGAACCCGCAACACCAGCGTATGTGAAAGCAGCGAGGTGACCACTTTAACCACTACACCAACCGCTCAAAATGAAAAATAGGGTGGATGTGTATACGTCATTCGACGACAATTGAAACATATTGCCTATAAAACAAAAATATTTAGAGATTTCACCCAATTCTATCTCTCTATTTAAGGTAAACTATTCACGGAACCTAAAGAATAGTTAAACTCACTCCAAAGAAACATCTATTAAAGTTGCTGCCTCAAAAATAATGGTATTGATGTATTATTAAGTGATGTAAAAGCGTAACACGCTATTCTGTTTGTTTACATTGTAACTAAGTTATTGATTTATGACAAACCGTTACGTAACTTTGGGCTATTGATTGTAATATCATGTTTCAAAACACTCTCTTGTTGTCTTGTTTCGATGTCCACATTTTCCTCTTATATCTACGGGGCACTTTTGAAAATACTTGCTTGGAGATTTTTTACATAGTGAATATAATTTGTCCTGCGACCAAAATTTTAAATATGGATATTTGGTGCTCAGTGTAAGCTCACTTAATAATAATAGTAGTAATAATAATAATAATAATAATTAGCCCTTTATTCTGATCTTTAACATCAAATTTGAGTATTAATATTTGTACAGTTTTATTATAGTATGTCCCGAAGATCAGTTTACCTCTTGGCATAGGCCTCCTCTAACTTTTTCCATTGGGGCCGATCACATGCTACCCTTCTCCAGAGATGTCCTGCCGTTAGTTTTAGGTCATCCGCCCATCTTGTTTGTTGGCGACCTCTACTTCGCTTTCCATCTCTGGGATACCAGTCGGTGACAGTTTTGCACCATTTTTCCTGTGGATCCCGTATCATGTGGCCTGTCCACCTCCACTTTTGTTGGTCTATCCAGGTCAGTATATCAACAACTTTGGTTTTTGCCCTTATTACATTGCATCTCACCTTGTCTTGTTTTTTTATGCCTGTCAAGCTTCTCTCCATAGCTTTCTGGCAGCGTTCCAACTTGTCTCTGTGGTGTTTGGTGAGTGCCCAGGTTTCGCATCCATAAGTAATGACTGAGAGTACACATGTGTTGAAGACCTTACTCTTTATTTGCATACTTAGCTCCTTGGATTTAAAGACTTCTTTCAATGACCAGTATCTATTCCAGCCGTTTCCAATTATTCGCTCGATTTCTTTGGTAGTTTGATCTTTGTGAGATATAATCTGTCCTAGATATATGTACTCTGTCACGTATTCGAGTGTTTGGTCATTGATTTTTATAGGAACTGGTTCAGAGTTTGTGAGCATTTTTGTTTTGTCTTTGTTCATACATAGGCCCATTTTCGTACTTTCTTCGTTTAGTGATTCTATCATTTTCTTTAGATGCGTCGGGTTTTTCTCAAATAAGATTAAATCGTCTGCGAATCTTAGATGGTTCAGTTTTACACCTTGCACGTTGAGGCCATATTCTTTCCAATCTAATTTGCGAAAGATGCTTTCTAGGGCAGCTGAGAACAGTTTTGGTGAAAGAGGGTCTCCCTGTCTTACTCCCCTCTCGATCTTGAATTTTTTTCCAAGGGTTTCTAGTTGGATCCTTGCTTCTCCATTTAAGTATATGTTCTTTATGATAATTATGTAAATTGGAGGAATCCCCTGCTGTTTTAGGCTGTCCCATATGGCTGTGTGTTTTAAGCTATCGAACGCCTTGGAGTAATCTATGAATGCCATGTACAGTTTCTTATTATACTCGTTATATTTTTCTACTATTTGCTTCACTGTGTGTATGTGGTCCAGAGTTGAATATTTTTGTCTGAAGCCGGCTAGTTCCCTTGGTTGGTTTTCGTCTAGTTTTTTGCTTATTCTTTCAAGGATGACTTTGGAAAATACCTTGTAGATATTTGACATTAGGCTTATAGGTCTGTAATTCCCAATATCCTCCTTTTGTCCTTTCTTAAATATAAGAATTATGTTTGATGTTTTCCATTGTGTAGGGATCATGCCAGTTTCAAGAACTTCATTGAATATTGAAGTTAGTATTGGTAGGAGTTCCTCGAGGGTGCCTTTGAGAAGTTCATTTGTCACAATAATAGTAGTACCTATAGGTAAACATTCGCCGAGTTTCTACGGAAGTAGTAAGATAAGGTGTATGAAAGAAAATATATTCAAGATATTAAAAAAAATGAAATGGTGTATAAAAGCTATATCTAAGAGTTTATTTGTTTATCAACGATGTTTTGTTTCAATAAAATAATCTATCCAGCATTTATTGCTTTTATCATTCCGCCTCCTAATGTCTTATTTGTGTTTTCTAACGGCCTTCGTTTATCTCTCATTCTTTTCCGTCAACAAATTTATGTTAGTTCGTCTCTTAATGACCTTGACTTTCGTAAACATATTCGCTATTTCAGATAGCAGAGATTTTATTGTTATAGGAATAGGGCAGTTATCTAAACACATATCCGCAAAATGGAGTCCATCCATTTAGATTAGAAGCTATAAACCGTTGTTTTACGGCCACTATATCAATGATTCATACGTTCTTCATACACAAATACCTGTTTTTATTATTGTAAATTAATATGTACACGGATTATCAAACAACTATTCAAATAAAAAAGGTGTAAAGTATGTATGTGGTATGTTGTAAGCCTTAAAAAGGACATGCTTCTTTTTATCAATTCACGATTCGGGCGAAGCTGCAAATGGAATTATCGCTGAAAAGTAAACTTTGAAAATCTCGTACAGAATAGGTAGAATGAAAATGTCCTCGTGCATTTGGTATGCAAAACGCTTAACCGGTTTAGCGTAATGCTATTGGATCTTTTTCGAGGATCGTACAAAACGCTTACCTCTGCTGCGGGGTTGTTTGCAGTATTACAGTCAGAACAGAATCAACACTTCTATTCGCATTCTACCTTTTTCAATGTTGTTTTTGGTTTCTTTATTAAGCCGTATTACGTGCAGAAATTGTATTTATAAATTGAATATCAACTAAAAATCATTTAGTGTGGTTGTTAAAACAGCTATATTTTTTGAATATTTTAATTTTGACTGATCAATTCTTACTTAACTAATTTTAGTCATCAAGAACATTATTTTGACGAGAGAGTTTTTACCGGATAATATTTTGAATATATTCTATCGTGTAAAGATTCGTACCTTTTTTCGTTCTACCGCATTGATGTCAAAATGATAACAAATACATCCAATTTGGGTATCTACTAACAATTTATCACGTCTGATGTGAGAGTTGAAATGGATCCACATTGAAGCAATAACAAGTAGAACATTATTATCAAATTGACACTCTATGGCCTTAAATGTAGGGTTGGTAATTCATTGGCAGATATTGTCACATGGTAAGTGAGGTTGTGGCGACTAACGATCTAAGTGATTGGCATTTGTTATCAGATTTATAGCGAGATCACTGCTTTGGCTATCAGCTCAATTAGTTCTGAAAGCGTAATTTTATTGAAATTTGGTTTTAGGCGGTAACTGAAACCTTTGAAAAAGACAACAACATTAGTATATTTAATTCAATATTGTAATTTTTCATACAACAATCGTTACAACAACAACAAATATAATACAACAGTCCTCGTTATATTATTTAATCTTACTAAGAAACAGTTAAAAAAATGGGTTCGGTAGGATTCAAACCTGCGACCTCGACCTGGCAGTTTCTGCCGATTCCAAAAATGTTTAGTTAAATGTAATGTAAGCTAAATGTTATAAAATGATCAAAAATAGGTTAAAATAAGGTTCAAATGGATGTCGCGTAATAACGTAACATAAGTAAGTTAAGAAATTTAGGGTCCTGGTAAGATGAAACCATAGCTTAGTAGGTAAAGCGACTGGCCGGTGTCCAGAGGACGCAGGACTGATTCTAAACTTTATGTCCTAATTTTTAGATTTATAACTATTGTAGTTAGGATGGAGATCAAAATTGTTATAAAAAAATATCAACAAAAAAATTTACAATAATATATACCCCAATAAAATATTCAACCTAAGAAATGCCTTCACAAAACACATGAATCTTTTGCTCAAATGTAAATTGGGCACGTAAATTCTCGAGTACTTACAGGTGTCCATTTCAAATGCAGAATTTATAACACAAATGTTTAATTCAGTGTGAAGAGTCCACACAGCCAAATAAACAGCTTAGTGAAGTAAGTCAAGGTTGTCAAAGTAGCGTGTATACTAAATATACCTTGCGGGAATTCGATGACGTCATTCAAAAAGGTGGCGTGCAATATTTATGACTTCATACTTGCAATATGGATTTCTATGATGTTTTAAATAAGGAAGGAAGTTTAAATTATATAAAGTTTGTGTAGGAAGTTGAGCTAAGTCAAATAATAGTGATGTATATTGAAGCATTCTACTGGTGGTAGAGCTCTTGTGAATGAGCTCAAGGGCGGCAGAACCACCGTCTCACCTTTAACCTGACGCCAAATAGTAGTGCTTCCATTACTGTGTTTCGGTTTGGTGGTGAGATCAGGCCCTGATATTATTGGCACATGAGGCATAACACCGTTTTCCTTAGCTGCAGCGACGCATCTTTAATCTGCTTTTGTGGATTGTTGATGTCCATGGGCTGTACTCAACTTACCATCAGGTGGACTACACGTACGTTCGCTGTGGGCGTAGTATAAAAAAAAATCTAGAATTGTAATTTTTTTTTTTAGATTGAAATGGAAACGGGTATCGTGGCATTAACTACCCATAATCTTAGGGAGAATGTAGTAGGGTAATATAAATCAAGTATATTTTGGTGAAAAGAAAATTTTTGGTTTTTACAAAACATACGCAACTAGAAAACTGCGAAACGTAGGCCCATCTATACGTTTTGGGATTACGCGCCCAAGTTGTAAGCTGTGAAGGTCGCGAGCGTAAGTTTATGTGTAATATAAACCAAGGCTGGCAGGCTATTTTGTCAATGAGATAGGGGAGGGTATTCCGACGGCTTTCGATAGCATTGCTTAAGTCAATGTTATTTATGGTATGATACTTTATTTTTTTATTTAGATTGTTAGGGAAATGCGGTAAAAAAATTAAAATATTTTTGCCTCGTCGGTTTAGTAGAAAGCGTATTTTTCCGAGTGGGAGGCGATAGGTTCAACCCTTAGTACACGGGACTAAAAAAAATAACGGGTGAAAAGTGGTTGTTATACACCTCTAACACACCCATCTGGGTAATATAGGCGTGATGTGATGTTTTGTTATGTTTTCAACAATTTAATTTGACACAAGCTTGAAACCTTTTTCAAGTTTGGGTATAAACACACTTTAGTGCAATAAAAAGATATATGTATAGGTAATTGTAGAATGGGCGATCCATCAGAACCGTGCGGGTTTGGCCGGAATAACAAAGTAGGTAACCTTGAACAGCATACAAAATTAATCCTGCAAATCGACCAAGTGTAAATTAATAATTTGGATACACGTCGACCCCATACACCGGTACAATAATACCTAATTTCTTTATGCTAGAAAATTTACAGCCATCATGGATCATCTTGAAACCTGCAATCATGAAAATTTCTTATGAGTAGTAATCCCAGTATAAAGTATGGAGTTTATTTTCTCATAACTATTTTTTTTTTGTTACTCATAAATTTTATTTGGCTGTCTAAAATGTAAAAGTACAAATGTGCATCCTCAGCCACGTGGTACGGGCCTCGTCAGCCACGTGGTACGGAATTAGCACTACACAAGATGTCACTCATCCCCTGTCACATGTGACAGTGTGTGAAACATAACGGGTGAAATGTAGGTGTGAAACCTTGCCACGATTTTCTGTGTAATAAGGCATGATGTTATGCTATCAATTTATTCATGCCGCTATAATATCAATAACATAGTTACGAAGTATTATGTTACCAAGCAAACTTACCTTCTAAATCCAGCAAGGAAATAAACAGCCAGTAAAATAGACGATGTTTACGCAAAAGTCGTTAAATTTGAAATGACTGGAGTTTTGAAGTGGAGAAGTCGTTAGCGAGTTAGTTTTTAATACATCACTAGTTCGTGTATTATACGTTTGAGAAATGGTATTTGCTCGTGGGACAGGGCAATTTATACAGTGAAGTTGCCTTATTATCATGGTTAGCAAAGTGAACCAGCTTATATTCCGACTTATTTCTTTATAAGTTTGAAAGTTGGTGGAATCAAAGTTTTATATAAATTATTAAGGATGTATTTTGGCTTGTAATACGCAAGAAAAGTGTGTTTTAAAGGTTACTAGATTTTAAATGGTTTTGTAAAAAAAACTACTGGTGAACATGAACACTTTCCATGACCAGCAACGTTGGTTTCAATAAATATCGCTATGTTGTATCTGTAGCTATATATTGTAGATTTGCTCACTTCGTAAATTGTTCGAGAGTTTTGTTAAACGGTTTCCATTCATGCAATGTTTCACTGTCTATTGGCCACATCATTAAATCTCAACGTTTTACGATTTTGTTATCCCAGTCTGGCCGGATCATAAAATCGGAAACCCATACAATATTTCTTGGCTTTTACGTGACGTGCCTACGAACTTTTTCATCGAATATTCTTGTTAATGTTTCTCACCTTTAACCTGCCGCCAAAAAGTAGTGCTTCCATTACTGTGTTCCCGTTTGGTGGTGAGATCAGGCCCTGAAGTTACTGGCACATGAGGCACGGCATGGGTTCACCAAAAATCTAAAGGTACACCTATGTACGCATTTCTAAAATATTATTCTTAAACCCGTTTCATTATTTTGCTATAATTAAACTACTCGGCCAACAAAATATGTTACACCAAACAAATTCCAAATTATCACCAAGATATAACACTTTTTTATTCTAGTGCGCTGCAAATATTCTATTGTAACAATAATTATTTTATTCTTCCACGAAAAATACTTTTCGTGCACCAAATATTCCTGATTGTTACACAAAATAAAAGCTATGTTACACCAAACAAATTCCAAATTATCACCAAGATATAACACTTTTTTATTCTAGTGCGCTGCAAATATTCTATTGTAACAATAATTATTTTATTCTTCCACGAAAAATACTTCTCGTGCACCAAATATATTTTTTTATTTTATTTATTTAACTTATTGCACATAAAAATAGTACATAGGCGGACTTAATGCCTTATGGCATTCTCTAACAGTCAACCTAGGGTGGTGCAGAGAAAAGCATAGGTAGGTGCAGATTATACAGAGGAATAAGTATTGATATGTAAATAGAAGAAGTTAATATTATAGAAAATACGTAATAGAGATACATAATATTGAAAATAATAAATATATAATAATTTATAACATAATAAATACATACTTTTATAAATAAAATATAATAATAATATATACATAATTATACAGCCTTACAGGAGGAGTTGATAATTATATAAGATAAATAAGATATATTATGATGATTTTGCCAATTGCTCAGTCAACAGTTTACGCACGTTAAACTTAAAACTGTAACGTGTTGTTGCCATCCTGATTTCCAGAGGTAGCGCATTCCACAGAAGAACAGATTGAATTGATTGAAATATTCCTGATTGTTACACAAAATAAAAGCTATAGTTATAGCATAGGTCAATTATGGGTAAAGTAGTAGGTTAGGTTAGGTTAGAACTGCGACCATAACACAGAAACAATCTGTTTTTAAAATAGGTGTAGTACTATTTTTACAAATTTGCAACAGTTCTTAAATAGGTGCTCACTATGAAATATGTTAGTGAACATATTTTGGTGCACATTCAGTATATTTGGTGGAACAAAGGCAAAATTAGTTAAATTATATGGGAATAAATTGAAGCACTTTTAAATACCATCCTTTTTCAATTACATTGGTTGCGGCTTTTAGTCGGTTATAATTATATAACCTTGACCATTTCATGGTGTGGCCACGCGTTTAATTGCCCATATCGAGAAACAATTTCTTAACATTGAGGACAAGCCTTATCATGATGTGGTTGTTAGTCAATGAAAAAATTTGCCGAATTTTACGTAATTCTCGAGTATTTCGAGAAGTGACCAAATCTATGATATAGTAATATACATTTCATATAACATCTAGAACTAAAACTAAAATTGAATAAGTAAAATGTAGCAGCCATGTACTGATGCTCTGTACTAAATAATTTACAACACACTGACGACATTGTGGCCATTCGACTCGATGACGTTCGTGTCAGGGACTTTGTTAACGACACTTAAGTGCCTTTTATTTACTCAATGTTGTAGACACGACTACAAATTAAACTTTACATTTCCTGATGGCCCTACATGGCATGGAAAGCCTATGTAATCTTGATCAACGAGACCATCTTATACTAGAAATATATAGCTTGATGTGTACGCTAATTAAATAAAATAAACTAATTCATATTAGATACCTTTACCACTTTACGTCAGCAATACAAAGAAGTTAGAGTTAATAAATTAGATGGTTGATCAATGTCTGCACGTGTGGTGTAGTCATAGAAATCTTAATAACTAGTCAATAGAAATGCTATCGACTATCTTTTAACACTGGGACGCATGTCGCCGGTTTTCAAATACCACTACATAACCAAACAATAAAAACACAATTTCGCCTACACATACATTTTGTATTCCTGCAAACAAAATTATTCTTTTTGCGATGACATTAAGCAATATTTTCTAAAAACGAATAATCTTCAGGCGTCCCAAACAACACTGGTAACCACGACAACTCCTCAACTCGCACTTGTGTTCGACTAGACACATGTGCGGCGACAAGGTCACGCGTCTTTGACATTTCTATTGCCTTGTTATTAAGATTTCTATGGGTGTAGTGGTTTAAGCGGTCGCCTTAAGAGCGCCGCTCTTCAGTGCACTGAAAGAAAGAAAGAAACGTTTATTTTTGGCAAATCTTAAGCTTACTAACACTTCTAAAACTACTTATAATGAAAAAAAACTGGTGTTGTGGGTTCGATCCCCAAATGGGACAAATCTTTGTGTGATTCACAAAGATTTGTTCTGGGACTGGGGTGTGCTTGTGTGAGTGAATGTGTGTATCTTTGTCATTGGGACCATTGGATAGTGTAATTGCTCCTGGCGTTCTATCTAATGTAAAAAAATTCAAATTTATTAATTTATTTTATTTATTTATGACGTACTTTAGTACTTATCTTAAAAACAAAGGTCTTATTTAAATAATCTGATATAAATTGTGTAGTGATCCAATATAACAGATTGTTTTCTTTTAAACTAAGCAAATATAACTAAATTGATTTTATGACATGTCGTTAAATATCGTTAAGCAAACTACTACTACTGACATTTCGAAACATTTTATTTCTTAGAATTATTTTTCACTATAAAGCGTTACTCTAGGGATATTACTACTTCCCTGTGATTTTGTTAAATCACTAAATTGCCCTGTAATTTGGGTTTGTCCTTTGTCCTCCTGTTTTGTTCTTTTTAGTCATTTACTCTTTTGGCTCGGCAGTAATGTTTAGCGATAAATAAACATTTGATTTATTACATATATCGTTATCGTTATAAAAAACGACGCCCGCACTAGGAATAACTCCTGTGTCGCGGGGGTGTTCACAAACATACATTTCACACACACAAAGCACACCCAGAGTCAAAACAAATCTTTGCGAATCACACAAAGATTTGTCCCATGTGGGGATCGAACCCACAACACCAGCGTAGTTGAAAGCGGCGAGGTGACCGCTTTAACCACAACGCCAACCGTCCACTTAAATATTTAATTACTTGAGGTTAAACGATTAGTAAACATCGTAACTTTAAAAGGCCAGAACTACTTAATATGCGAATTACTTTTATACGGGGGTGATAAGCTTTAAATGTAAATAATAATAAAAATGTTAATAACGATCAGAATGATGAAAAACCGGCCAAGTGATTGTCAAAGCATGCACAATACGGTTCCGTAGCTAGTCAGCCCAATATATTATGTAGACTTAAAAGGAGTTTAGTATGATATCAACAGTACCAATTTCATACAAGTAATTATTTTCAAAGGTTTTTGTATTATTTACGAACTATTAACTTTATCTTTAGTTTGTAATGGAATGGTATGCAAATAAAGTTTTATCTATCTATCTATCTATCTATTAACCAAATAACTGCATTTTAAAACTTGAGCTCATATAACTCTTGAACTAATAAAGTTAAATACATATACTACCACAGTGATTATTTCCAGGTTTTTCTAGCTAACGGTTCAGCTTTTAGACGGGGCGGGGACACCCTACTCGTGCAAAAATTTGCTCTTCAAAGTTAAATTTCTTGCATCTTTATCAAAACTCCGTCTTTGCAACCCCTCAGTATTTTTAAAAGATATATCTAACGAAACCTTACACTATAAGGTTTTTGACTGAAAAAAAACCACTTCACATGTATGGAAATATTTAATTAATATACATATTATGTACACCATCATACATACGTTTTCAGGCGCTATGCATCGTACGGACGGACACGGAAACTATAAGGTTTCCTTGTAGGTACTACGGAATCCTAAAATCGTAAAATATGCACGGTGTAAACATTACCCCTTACTGGGGAAATGAAACCGCAGCTTTACCACAATTATAAAATATTTTGTTCAAATTCACATTATTTTAAATTACAGACGTCATTGCCCATTACGATATTAGTTTATATAAAATATCATTACGTTTCCTCATAAAAAATTTTCCCAGTATTGTATAAGCCAAGCCAAAATAATAGGAATAAAGTTTTGCCCTCTGCGTTCAAAACAAATATTAGACGGATGCTGGATGTATGTTTGTACTGCCGGTATTAACTTTGATGGACTTTCTGAGTACGAAGTACCTAGTTTTTATGTGAACTGTGTGCTTTTGCTCTAAGCTTGAACTGTTATATGTTTTAATGAGAGATAGGTAAATCAAACAAATTGCGTTTCACTTAAAAGTAGATGGAAACCAAATAAATACCATGTCTCTTTTTAGAAGTACTTACTATCTAGTTCTATAATCTGGGCATCGATAGTGGCCCAGCCTAGACGCCAAGCAGCTCCAGGGATGCTTCTAATCTTTGAGCATACAATTATGCATGTTGCGTGTTAAATTTTTTTTCTATTTAATACAGTCTTTGGTCGGCAATATAGGCATTTATGGCTATTCTCCATTACAATATATTTAATTAAGAGATGAAACTGTTAAACGCAAAGCTTGAAACAGAAATGCTTTATCGTAGTTAGTCAAGGCGATCATTTGACCTTTGTATTGTGTCGAGTTGGAGTTCCTTTGTCTCGGATATCGCCAGTTGTTCCTCAAGGTGAAACATAGCTGTTCATATTGACTGACCATACTCTCTGGCTCAGTTAACTTTGGTAAAAATTTAATAGATAAAGTAATGCATGTGCCCACTTAATCTTGTCATTTTGTTATTCATAGTGTCCTTACTCTTTGAAACTCATTGTCAACAAGCCAAAGTGGTTAAAGCTCGATCCAAGCAATATTTCCCCAAAAAATTTGGTGTAAATTATTTAAAAACCATTAACTTAATAAACTGAATGTTACTCTTATCAGAAATAGTTTATGTAAAGCAATGATAAACGTGGTTATTCATGAGAATTGTTAAACAATTTACCGTGAATCCACTTACTAGTCTTTTAGCAACAATTGTCGTATATTGTAGCATTTGACGGCCTCCACATTTCTTATCTGCCGGTAAGATTGCACCCTCGACGCACCTAACAATATCCTACTGTTAAGTAACCGTAAATCTATTTTATAGTCGACGAGGATTAGATCTACGTATCACTTTACTCGGCCATCGTAAAACGCGATTTAAGGTCTTCCCGACTGGGAGTTGGATGATTAATGGATACTTGTGCAATTACATCATAATAAAATTGCTAATGCATGTTGCTAATGGAGCTAGAAGCAATTCTGGAAACGGTCTCATGATTTCATCTTAATTTGGAATAAAAAAACGTTACAATTGCTACAATCTTATTTTTGTTCTTCATCGGATGGGCCAAGTTCGTTATAATAATAATATGTTGATTAATACAAGATTAAATTTAGGTATAACATTATCAAGACAACAAAGAAATTTTATTCGATACAAGTGTTTCAAGTTTCTTATTCAAAGAATTAGCTGTCAAATTCAATTGAACTACTTGACAATAACAGTAGGTATCCATCACCAGAATAAATGTGAAAAATTGACAGTACTATTTAAATTATATAACATCCATAATATAATATCACGCCTTTATTACCTAGAAGGGTGTGCCAGAGGTGTGCAGCACCCACACTTCACCTGTTATATTTAGGTCCCATGGAAGCCAACCGCCATCCACCGGGTACAATTCCAACTCCGTGCTGCTATTGTGAATTTCCTGACGGAAAGTTTACAAATAACACCTTGCTCGAGCCGGGCATCGAACCCGAGACCTCGCGGTGAGTAGCGCATACGCTTACCACTAGACCATCGAGGCAGTTAAATTAAAATGTTGGGTTAATATTCTTTTCTAATCTTGACTAATTTACTTTAATAAGGATGTTGTAATCGAATTGCCCATTAATCAACATAAACACTAGTTTTTTAGCTTGTATAGTTAATAAATAAATAAATAATAAATAAATATTTCACAACTCACACACAACGCCATCTAGTCCCAAACTAAGCAGAGCTTGTAATATGGGTTCTAGAATAACTGATACTAATACATATACTTTTTTTTGTAAATACATACATATTATACATAGAAACACCCAGACTAAGACAAACCATTCATGCACACAAAGATTTGTCTAAAGTGGGAATCGAACCCACGACCTCCGGTCCGGTCGGTTATTAATGAAAAGTCATTCCTGGTTAGAAAAGCCACACTCAGGCTTGTAATCGGCATTTACCATCTATCGATACGTGAACATACCCTTGTTACCCGGCAAGCTAAAAACCTGTCAGGACCAGCCGATCACGTATTCGTATAGCTGCTCCAATGTCTGCATAACCGATTACATATCCACGTCAACACCGCATTGTATACACGTCACCTATTCTGAAACTTTGGGACATCTAAATTGCATAGGAACAATGTTACCTGAATATTTGTCATTGATCGGTACGTGTGTTGGAGAATATTTAACCAATTCGTTTTTTTGGAAATAATGATGAGGGTTATGGAAAGTTACGGTAGGAAATCAAATATTTGAATGTAGAATTATTTTTTTATTTTTTAACACAAAAAAGAAACAAATTTGAATCATAAGGAAGGTTTATCGAATCGTCGTTTTTATAATGATATACGAATTTAAAGTCGACGAATATGCCACTGTATATTTTGTTCACGTAAATTTAATTGTAATAAAACATTAAAACCTCTTTGTGGAAATGTTAACAACTGTAACTGTTAAAATTATTATGTTCCTTGTTTGTACCACAGCTTGAAACTACTTATAACATCAACGAGAGAAGGCTTTGAATATTAACTTTCAAAGTTTTAAGTTTTAAAACTGTTTTGTACAGAGAAGACTAGTTAGTTTTTGTGAATATTTTTTTTACTGTTGTTTTTCACACCATTCAGCTCTGTTCTGTATTTTCATAAAACATAGTCATTTTGTACAATACAAGTATATTTTACATTAAACAAGAGTACAATAACAAAAATTATGATAAATTATTTAAAAATGTTACATATATTTTGAAGATTTATTTAGTGGATTTATGGCTATAAGACTAGACTAGATAATAGGTTTTGCTTTAAGAACTTACTTTAGTTGAGTTTTACAAAAGCCGTTGACATTTAAAAATTGAATATAATATAATTACAATAAAATCTCCTTTTCCTTTCCTAGCGTGCCCTTATGGTCCATTGGCAATTATTGTTAGATACAAACAAGACCTCGGCGATCTTACAAACGGGTTGCATGTCAAGCAAATATTAGCAGAGATCACATTGTACACGAACAGTTGAAGCTCACAAATGTCGGTACTTCTAGGTATTACTCGTCGTCGACGGTCATTGCTATGACCATCCTACAATGTAACCTCGCATGTTGTAAAACAATTATTTTATTAAAAGTACCACCTGTTTCACGGACACAATAGTGTAATGTAGACCGACAATGTTTAACGGTTAAGGTAGACAAACAGAACCGTAGAACATTAACGAGACCTGAGTCCGACGTGAAAAGGGTGTTAGCCAATCTTCGTCTTCCGAACACAATTTCAGACTCCAGCTGCTACTGAAAATTTTCTGACAGAAAATTCCAATTAACTATGCCTAACTCTGGCATTGAGCCTAAAACCATATGTTTGCATACACTAACTACTAGAACAAAGAGGCATATTTGTTTTCCGAAGTATGAAATACGTAGGAACAACGCTTTTAGGTTTTTATGTCACGTAACTACCGTTTACTTAAATAATAACAACAAAATTTGAGCACGGAACATTCTAGTCTCAAGTTCTCCAGGAACATATTTTTCAACGATACCTATACAATCGTTACCTCTGAAATTACTAAAACAAGGTACACGGGAACTCAATTTTATTAACGTAACCTTAATAAAGACCCCGGTGATTCTACAAAAGGTAGACAATATGAGTAAAATCGAATAAGACCTGACAAGAAATTAAATTCTTACGTGGGATGAAAAAAAGCATTAAAGTACGTATTCGAACCTTATTCTGGTTTCCTTTTATACGTAAAAAAAGTAAAATTGAGGAAAAATTCACGATAATTCGTACATTTCGTGAGCGCAGTCCCATTTAAAATATTAAAGGCTTAATTATTAATTTTTACTGCTCCCTACTGCGTCCGAAAGTTTCACGGTTATTAATACACCCTTGTAATGGGTTCCTCGATCGCTTTGTTCTTTTATACTGTTAGAGGTTATTGTTACATGCACTGTATTTGCTAAATTTTGAAACGTATAAATTATATTTCGAAGCCAATTTTTATATTTAAAATCATGGCTATACAAAGCAAGTATTTATTACCCAGGATGTGGCAAAATCATATTTTCTTATGACCATACATTTTTATATAAATATCTCTTTTTTTTATAAATATCTCACAACTTACACACAATGCCATCTAATCCCAAACTAAGCAGAGCTTGTACTATAGGTACTAGAATAAATTATACTAATACATATTTATACCTTTTCTTTTGTAAATACATACTTATTATACATAGTAACACCCAGACTAAGACAAACACCCATGTTCATGCACACAAAAATTTGCCTTAAGCGGGAATCGAACCCGCGACCTCAGCATCGCAGGCAGGTATACTGCCCACTCCGCCATCCGGTCATCCATGTTATGATTTTGAATTTGTGTTAATTAAATACATACGGTATTAACAAAAATGTAAATGCATTTTACATACTACATAGTAGGAACTGAAACCACACTTTGGATAAGCTTTTATACCGTGGAAAACCAACGGATCGTCCCTTATAGCAAATAGGCGAAGCAAAACGTAGCTTAGTTTGCCATATAGGCTCGTTAAAAATGCAATACTCGTAGCGTTCCATTTTGTCACTTTCTGCACTCAAATCTCGCGCTACTTTGCATACTAAAATATAGCAAATGTTGTGAGTAAAAGAGACAAAACTTCAAATTACTGTTTTAGGTACAGAAATATTTTACACAAAACATGACATTAACACTAATAACTGATATTATTGAAGTAATGACTTCAAACAACTTAATTATAATTTTTTTATTGCTGATTTATCATTTTAATATTGTAATTTGGGAGTCCGACTAATCGATCGAATAAGAAACACGAAGATTCAATCCACTACCCAAATTGCAGACGTTGGTTACACGGCAGCGAAACTGAAGTGGAGTTGGGCTGGACACGTATGTCGTATGCCAGAAGATCTTTGGGCCAAAACTACAACACAATGAGTCCCGAACAAAACGAAACGACAACGTGGCAGACCCAGAAGAAGAAGATGGCGGGATGAACTGGATTCCTACCAAAATGACTGGGCACTACAAGCCGTAGACAGAGACAAGTGGAAAAAGGGTGGGGAGGCCTTTGTCCTGCAGTGGGACACTAAAGGCAGGTAAAAAAAACACAATATGAAGCCTTCTTTTCTTCTTTTTGTTTAATTGTATTTTGTTGGCGATAACCATACTGAAATGTGGAAACTGGCTACCTAATCAAGACACAGAACTTGTGATAATCACATTAAATGTTAATAATATATTCTGTCCTAGAAAGTATTCTCCAAGTATAATTCCTCCAATACATTTCCTAATTGTGTTTGTATGTGCAGTCCAATTATTCTCACCTGTTCAATTAGCAGAATTTATTTAATCCTACTCGTTTCAGCCCAATTTCAACGAGCTTTCCAATCCACGGTTAACGCTAGTGCCGGATTTGATCTCTCTCTTATTTAATGTTTGAATGGAACAGATATATCTAAAGCATTTTTCTAACGTTAAACGTTGGTTTAACATGTTGGTGAAATCGGAGTTTAGTATGTTTGGTTATCGGTTGGTTTACCCATATATTTCATTCTGTCGGAAATGTGGCGTTGTCGGATCGTGTTATCTTGAACTTGCTTAATTGCTTACGTGTGTTCAGCTTTAAGTTAATATAAGGCAAAAGTAAGACAGTATTATAAAAATGATAGAATTAATTCTAAATAATTATGGAGAAAATAAAATATATTTAAACACCAGACAGAAACGGATTTAGGAATATAATTGTTGTTAGCACAGTTAATTATTATCACGTATCATTGAACACAGGTGATGCGAGACATTGAATATTACTGAAGTAATTTTAATTTTAAGTGCATTTTATGATGTTTTAAGACGGGATTTTTTGAAAATAAAATTTCCTTAAATTTACCCTGGGATGAAACTGTAAGAGGAAAGTTCCAGAATTAAGACAAATTGCATGAAATCATCGAATTCTACGCGGACGAAGTCTGTGCAAAGTGCAAGTACCTGCAAGTTTATGAACCAAGCTATAGCCGCGACTACGATTTCTTATCAAGTAGATTAAAGAGCTACGCCCAAGGTGATACTGTAGCGCTACGGTATTCGCAAGGCTATCAGGTTTACTGAGAAAAAATGCATCGCTCACTCTCTTTGTTTAAGAATCCGTTTAAATACTGAAAGTTAGTCATAATAAATAAAAAACGTGTTGTTAAGTAAAAATAACGTTGTATTATATTTAGATCCTATTTCACAATCACTAAGTTACGTCGTAGGATAAATCTATATAACAAATTAATTATAGTGTTCATGTTTGAATTGTGTCAGTTTTATACTTGATCTAGTTATAATTTATGTAACGGTTATCTCTTTACTTGACAATAAGGAACAGGCCCATATGTTACTAACTTACAAAGACATGAAGTATACCTACTATTAATAAACATTTTACTTGATTAAACTAATTTACTAAAAACCTTTATAACTATTATTATGCTAAAACAAACGTTTTGTTTTACATTTTTTGTTAACCTATTTATTTTTGAAGTGTAATGCTTCGAAACTTAAGTATACACTTAACAGCGAGGTTGAAAAGAGGGCAGTCCACGGTCCTACATCTTCGAAACCCAATTGACACGTTTTCTAGAATTGAATTTGAGGACCGGCACGGAATTGGAAACAGATAAAACCAATGCTTTTATTATAGCTTGTTCATTTAGTTTTTACATGGCAAGTAAGTGTAGGTTTATAATTAAATTGTTATTATTAATTAGTCTGAAAGTTGTATATAAAATCTATTTAGGTTTGGTTATTTGTGTATCTTGTTTTTTAAAAATAAAAAAATAATCTGAGTCTGTGTGTCCGCATGAGTACAGTCTGCGTTATTTCAAAGAAAGAGTAAATACGTATGTTTAAGGTAAGCGTATTCCACTGTAGACCGCATCATCACTTTGCTATCAGATGAGATGATCCTAAAAGAACTGCATGAAATTGGATGCGGTTTTTACACATATGTTTTTGCAGGTCTAACATGAAAACTAACAACTTTGTACGTCACTTAGAATCCGAGTTATCTAAACAAAAATAATATTTAATATTTCTACCTGATACGTGGGCAAATTCGTGGACAAAAACTAGTTCTAGCGTGAATTACGTGACACCCACAAGAGTCGCTAACTCAATAAAATATTTCTTAGAAGAAATACTATTCTAAGATACTTTGATGGATGTGAAAATGAGAGACCCTCACCCACACATTATATTCAATCATTCATACCTTTTTACTTTTGTCAACTAGATTAACATTACTATTTTTGTAACATGACTAATACAAATAATGTATTTGTTAGAATATTGTTGCTTTTTTTGTGAATAGGCACGCGTTTGACCACGATCTCATCTGATGGTAAGTGATGATGCGGTCTACGGTGGAGCACGCTTACCTATGAGATACCTATTAACTCCTGCTTTGTTAGTTACATATTTAAATGTTTAGAAAGTCCATAATGATAAGGTGTTTCAAAGCGTACAAAGGTTATTTGAGATATAAATATAGCGTTGTAGTTGTGCTCTAATCATCGGTATAATACCTTAAAAAATACTCGTACCTCAACTTGATCATAAATACCTAATATAGTCAATGTGGAAGGGTTTTGCAGTCCAATGCCTACGGCGATGACCCACACGGTCAGCTTAGTTATCCTACTACAAACGTATATACTTTTATATACGAGTGCAACGTCCCGATATTGTCTAGCAAGCGGCTTCTAGACTTGGAAAATATAATTTCAAAATTGAACTTAGTTTTCTCTTTCGAAGCTAAACTTTTGGTAATGTTCACTCTATTACGTTCATTTTTATAACAAGCAATGTAGCAAATGGGTAGGCAGTAATGAGGCTTCTAGGGTTATAATTAATTCCTCACTGAATCTGCATTAGCAATTGTAATTTGGGGTGCATGAAAGGAGCCTCCCTGAGTGACGTACACAACGATTCCCTACGTCCGGCGCACCCTGGGCAATTCGCGAGTTCTCTAAAGCGAATTGGCTAATCCTTTCACCACGATGGCAAGTCAAAATAAAATTTGACTCAGCCATCGACACGACAAAGAAAGAAGAAAGCAATTGTAATACGCCACGTGACAGTCATCATCGGAAACGTTCGAATGCTGTCCGCAATGCCTTACTGGATATTTATGGTAATTACACGAAGGTAGAATACACTTACTTATTACTTCCGTATAGAAATGTCGCCTTGTATAATGTTGTGATAATTATTTTGTTTTGCAATAACAAATAACAGTGCAACACACAATCAACCTTTTTTATTCTTATTGATTAGATAGCTTTTTTTCACCCATTGTACCGCATTCTATTGGTCTAAAACCATAACTATAATAAAATAATCATTATTATTATAGTCATTGACACGACGAGATAAAGGTAGGTTTTTACCATCGTAAGTAAGTTCCTAAAGTTGAAGATGTTTGGTTTGAAGTTGGGTTGGGGTTGAAGATGTAGTGGCGTTCAATGTAATTAATTAATGTAATTTCATTACGTTTAATAAAACAAAAACGTTATAATAACTAATTAGCACAGGGCAATGGATGTAGAAAGTTGTTGCAGTCCTACACTCACTAAATCATCGCATGATCAGACATTTTACCACAAACGTGATACTCTTATTTATGAATGCAACATCGGGATATTTTCTAGCTTGCGGCTAGATACTTCAAAAATCTAATTTCAAAAGTGGACACTCTGACTAATAACTTAGTTTTCTCTTCCGAAGCTAACTTTTTGATTATGTTCACTCTATTTCGTTCATTCTAATGACAAGCAGTATAGCAAATGAAGAGAACGTTATAATTAATTCGAAACTAAATCTGCCTTAGCAATTGTAATAGGACGCGCGACAGTCATCTTCGGAAACGTTTGAATACTATTTGGAATGGCTTTCTGAATATATATGGCGATTTGGTGAAGGTTGAATGTGCTTTATGTTATCTTGATCGAGATATCTTGATATCTTTTGTAATAGGCTAATGAATACTATGTTTATTTTACTCGAAACAATTACCAGAAACTTATTATTTATTTGGTATTTTGCGTTGAGGCTTTAGCTTATTTATTCTTAAACCTAGTTTTTGTAATATTCACACATAGTATATTTAATTTATTTACTAAGAACAAATACATTATACAAACTAAATAACTAATTAAATATTTTTTTGAAAATACGGGTAACTATTTCAGTGCGAGCCGTCGCGCGACTGCAACGAAGCGCGATTAATCGCCCAGTTGATGAATCTACGTAATAGATTCGAAACTAGTCTGCATATCCCGGCTTGAATAACGTGAATAACCCGTATTCTCAATGATAATGTCTTAATCTCACGTCGGTTTTAATAATATTATAATACTAATATTTAAATATTTTTATAATATTATTTAACCATGCCTATATTTACTAAAACTGATCTAATTGAAATATTTATAATAGTTTTATATTGTACGTTTAGCCAATGTCAAGATTGAACAGATTTTATGCCATGCAACCAGTGTAACATTACAATTCATTCCCCTTATCAAACCAACAAACTTATGTCAATTTCCGGCTTTCATAACCTTGTTTACATGGGTCTGTATGATTAATGGGATGTAATTTCCATGTAGAGTTTGTAAGTTACACATTTACCACATGGTAGGTTTGAAAGGGTAGGTGAAAGACATGACAACTTAATTATTTGATGAAATTATCGAAATATTGCGGTAAGTAAAACATCTGCCTCGTCTATATGGTCTCGGATACGATACCCGGGTTGAAAAGAGTCAGAAAATTTACAATAGCAGCCCGGAGTTGAATTTATGCTCATTCATGGATCAATGTTTATTTATTAAAACATTTTTTTTAAATGTATCTAATTCCTACTATACTATTCTACCCAAAAGGGTGTGTACATCGTGACGAC
This sequence comes from Hypena proboscidalis, assembly GCA_905147285.1. Classification (NCBI taxonomy): domain Eukaryota; kingdom Metazoa; phylum Arthropoda; class Insecta; order Lepidoptera; family Erebidae; genus Hypena; species Hypena proboscidalis. The sequence goes on from LR990140.1 coordinate 14,886,976, forward strand.
CGGATGGCGGAGTGGGTAGTGTACCTGCCTGCGACGCCGAGGTCGCGGGTTTGATTCCCGCTTAAGACAAAGCTTTGTGAGCATGAACATGGGGGTTTGTCTTAGTCTGGGTGTTTCTATGTGTCATAAGTATGTATTTACAAAAGAAAAGTACATATGTATAAGTATCAGTTATTCTAGTACCCATATTACAAGCTCTGCTTAGTTTGGGACTAGATGGCGTTGTGTGTAAGTTGTGAGATATTTATTTATCACTCACACTTCACCTGTTATGTTTAGGTCCCATAGAATAAGGGGTGAACCTATCACCATGCACCGAGTAAAATTCCGACTCCATGCAGCTATTGTGTATTTCCTAACGGCAAGATATACCACTTTGCTTGACCCGGACATTGAATCGGAGACCTCGCAGTCAGAGGCATATACACTAACCACTAAAGCATCGAGGCAGTTTTTAGGCACATTTACTTACGTAATTGTATTTTATATCAGGCATTTAAACTCCCCCGCGGTAATGCGGGGATAACAAAGCTATGGATACAAATTACGAATACAAAGTTTAACTAAACGTCTAAACAATTATTATGGTTTCCCATACAAAAACATATTACCCCAACATTTAGCTTAAAAGATCAGAGTAAGCAGGGTATTACTGGAAAGATTTATATATCTGTCTTTCGAAACTTAAATGCTTAAAACTGTTTCTCGTTTGCAGTTAATAAATAAGCTCATTTAATTTATATAAATTTTCATTAAATAAATAAAATTGAAGTGTCTGTTTTTATTTTCAAAATAACAATGTTTTTTGCTTTGCTTGCACGATACCTTTGGCTAAAATACAGTTTTTTTTTTGTCGTTCCGTTTGAATCGGCTAAACAGCTGAACTGATTTTAATAAAATTTGAGACGTGTAGGTTACTGACTACAAGGGGCGTAGCATAAGTACTTTCTATTGATTTACTTACCACGCAGAGGAAACCGTGGATGAAAGTTAGTTGGTTTGTTTGATAGCGCTAATCGCGAGGATTACTGACCGAATTTTGAAAATTATTTATGTACTCTCAATAAAGGTCTTTAGATATTACGCTAAACTCCAAGGGAACGGAGCAGTAAGGTTGAACGCGGATCAAAGCACGGGAGCAACTACTACTTAATACAAGTTATTTCACGCGGACGTAGTCACGGGCAAAACTGGTAAATTATAAAACTTCAGCACAACAAAGGGTTTAAGTTGAATTATTTTTACAAAACTTAAAACTGCATAAATCGTGGTTCTAACAGCTTGTGACGGATTATGTCTAAGTGGACGTTAATGTTTACAGCATAAAGAGCAGTGGCTGAATATAGCCGGGATTTTGTTGGCAACAGTGCCCATATTGTGAGGAATTAAAATGAAGTACTGCGTTGGTCTAGTAGTTAGCGTATACGCCTCTTACAGCGATGTCTTTGGTTCGATTGCCGGCTCGGAGATAGTGTTATATGAGATCTGGCCGTCAGAAATTTTTTTATAGCTTCACGGAGTTGGAATTATGCCCGGTAGATGGCGATAGGCTCGCCTTCTTTCCCATGGGACCTATCATAACAGGTGAAGTGTGATATTATGTTATGTAAAAATGAAGTTATTGCACTTTTCCGTTTTGACATAGAAAGTAAAGTTAAGAAAGTAAAGCCACATTTCAGACTTAATTCAGACAAACAGACGCCGAGATCGCGGGTTCGATTCCCGCTTAAGACAAATCTTTGTGTGCATGAACAAGAAGGTTTGTCTTAGTCTGGGTGTTTCTATGTATAATAAGTATTTATTTACAAAAGAAAAGTACATATATATGTATTAGTATCAGTTATTCTAGTACCCATATTACAAGCTCTGCTTAATTTGGGACTGGCGTGGCGTTGTGTGTAAGTTGTGAAATATTTATTATTTATTTATTATTAATTAAATAAGTTAAACATGTATGTCATAAAAATCTCGTCAAAAGGCTCGTGTGATTGGTTTATTCAACTTTATTTTAGTTACTTGCTTTTGCTCGCTACTTCGTCAAATGGCATTCGTTGTATTAAGTAGTAGCAGCTCCCGCGATTTGGCCCGCGTTTAGCTTTACCGCTCCGCTCCCATGAAGTTAGGCGTAATGTACCTTTATTGAAAGTAGTGTTGCCCAGCAAGAGTCTTGCAAGTCTTGCAAGCCACGAACACGAACACACGAACTTCGATTTTGGCATTTCAGTGTACCTACAGGTGTTCCATCCAAAGAATAAAAAAAGTTTCAGAGTGCTTAGAATGGAAACAAATACATTATACTGATAACATAAATGTTTATTATGAAACAGTTACTCCCGTGGGCAACGGCATATAGCTCAGTTGATAACCATGTGGCAGTTGATTTTTCGAATTTCTCATTAAATTTTAAGACATTTATTAATCTGGTTGGTCTTTACTATGACTTAGTTAATTCAAGCTCACAATGTTCCTATTTTAATACGTTTTTCTAAGATCTAAAGTAAACTTTTAACTTAATAAATAGCAATAGCCTTAGGTATAGGTATTTGCAAGACTTGCAAGACTTTGAAAGTAAGACTATTAAACACAAAAATAATAAAAGATATTCAACCACTCCTCGCTAGATTATAGCTATCAAACAAACAAACTATCTTTCTCCCGAGGTTTCATCTGCCTGTTAGGTTAATCGATGAAAAGTAGGTAATGTTACGCGCATTGTAGTCAGTTACTTGCATCTAATATTTTATTAAAATCGATCCAACCGTTTAGAAGATCAGCCAATACAAACAGACAGACAAAGCGATAAAAAAAATTAAAACTGTGTTTTGGGCATAGGTGTCGTGCAAACAACTACACACATCAACACTGCCTAGGGATATTTCATTATTACCTTATTATATGAAAAACCACAGCTCGATTTGGATAACTTAATTTTGAGCATGAATAACCGATGCCGAACTCTAATTAATGTTAAGGGAGGAAATACTGATTATTAACTTTAATTAAATGACCTTTTTTGTTATTATATGACTTTAATTTTCATAATTTCCTTCATAAAATCCAAAGTACAAAGTAAAAATTATACCCAAAAATAAAATCACAAAAAATAAATTAAAACCTTTGATGCATCTCTTTTTATGTATTGCAAGTATAAACCATAATATAAACTTCAATGTCATATAAAATTGTTATAACAAAATATTTACAGAATTTCATATAATAAGGTAAAAAAGAAATATCCCTAGGCAATGTTGATGTGTGTATACCGGCTTGAAAAAACATTTTGACATTAAAAATAGACACTTCAATTTTATTTATTACTATTGATGTGTAAAACGAGAATAAAATGAATACTAGTAGTAATAAACTCGGCAGTATATTACAGAGCGAATGACCCTTCATGGTGTCTAGACTATGTGGACTATATTTTATAAAAGTTTCACACTAAAATATCTGTCGATTTGTGTTGTTGCTGGCTTGAAAAAGGATAAATTCTGTATCCAAGTTTTACTTTAAAATATGAAAAAAAAAAAGAAACGTAAAGAAATATTTGTAAAGGTGATTACGATCACCGACATAAAAAAAAAGAATCCCAACTAATAATTATTTTTTAACACCTGAACTTTTACGGGATTTATTTTTATTAATAATTTTATATTATTATTTGATTTGATGCATATATATATTATAGTTAGGTGTTTCTGTCATTAGCTTTCGCGAGTAAATTGTGTTTCGATTTGATTGAATTAAAATTATAGTACTGATATATAAAACTTTATTTATGTGCAACTCGCGGCGCACTTTAAATATATATATATATATATATATATATATATATATATATATATATATATATATATATATATGTTAGGCTTTTTGTCAGGATTTTATAGTATTTCTAAACGGAAATTCTAAAAAACATCTCAACATAAATTCTCACTATAAAAAACATCTTTCTCTGCTTCAACTAAATTAATATTCAAATAAATCTTACAAAATATTGATAAATAACAATAATTATTGTTATTTATCAATTGAAGCTGTCTAAATGCAAATGATTAGAATCTAGCAGACACAACTAAATTTGAATTTGAATTGTTACTTATTCAAATTAATGTCCATATTTCAACCCTAATGGACCAGAAATCTGAGTTGGTTTTGAACAAGAAATTTACAAACTATCGAATAATACAGCAATCAATCATCACCACCCTTTTATTGCTAACATAATTGATGAAATAAATTCTTCGTCTTTTCAACAAAGCCAGCATCGATGGAAGTGCGCTGTTGCATAAAGATCCTGTCATTAACGAAGACCGGGAGCACTGTCTGACGTAATACAGTCTTGTCTATTAACTGTAAATTATAAACTGGATATCTAACGAATAGACTTATGACCCGTTTAACGAAAGTTTTGTTTGAAATCTATTTATGCAATAAAGTAGCTTTAGTTTGGTAAAACTTGAACGTTGTATTTTCAATCAAATAAATAGTTATCAAACGAATTTTAACTTTACTCAAACGAATTAAGGTGGATTATAAATATATTTGTTTTAAAGTATATTATGTTACTCGTGTTTTGTAAACGCCCGCAGGGTATTTCGACCTTGACAAATTACTTTATCATGAATCATTATCTTTTGAAATAAAAACCAAATGATAAATCAGTTCCGTAGTTTCTTGATGTTACAAGGATTATTTCTGCATTTTAAAATACAGTTACGGAAGCCAAGTGTATAAAAATACTTTAACGTCTAACGATGTTGAAATTGGCTCCAAAACCCCTTAAAATGCAGCACTAGACTACGTCTTGGCTATTGACGTCGACGATCCTCTACATGATTAATAGTTCCGAGAGATGACGATGTTGCCAGTTATAAGGTGGAATTTGTAATGCGTTCAAACTACCCGTGTACTTCTTTACCAAAGTAGGTTGTGGAGAATCGATTTTTAGTGTGGGCTTAAATATGTAATGCGATTATGTTCAGCTTTTCGTACGGTTCAGAGAAACGGTGAACAGTTTACGTCAATTTCATTCGTAGCAACTCCGTTTACGAGGCTTAATTTTCCTATAATCAAATATTGCACTGTCCAATTTGGCAATTTGCCTTTATTTAAAAATTGTACCTCATAATATTGTAGTTATATGTCTGACATATGTTTTATTATTATTTTACTTTGGCAACGTTTATTTAGTTAACGGTTCTTACATAAATATGGGGGATTAGGTTTTTTTATCTAAAATATTCACGCCCAGCGTCGCTATCATAACATACCATTTAATCATACATTTCAGTTTGGCATTGATCCTTTCTAATATCAAAAGAAGAAGTTACATTGATTTTAAAAAGATAATTAAGATTTTGAGCCTTATAATTATTTCAATATCATCAAACCCGCCTCTTATTTCATTTAATTATATCGTTAAAAATTGACCGACCTCGTTGGAAAAGTGAAGTATATGTAGATAGTGGGTAGGTAGTGCGATACGCAATTAAACGACAGGTCGCCGGAAACACTAGTTTATTACTGAGGTACTGCCCGCCGCCGCTAGGGTGGGCGGGGAGCGGGGGTGTCGCTCGTGATGCCTACACGCACACGGCTACACGTTTGCACATACACATCATTCCTCCACAATTAGTTTTGGAACCTGTTAACAACAGTTACATAATAAATACAAACAACAATTATTACTGGGTATCTTAGTCATAATACATTTTTACATAATTAAAAGAACTTCTTATAATCTACTTTGTTTCTATTACGTCTCTGACGTGACGGTGTGGCTGATGGATTAGGTAACTCATCGTTTCGAGTTTCAACATCCCGCGACTGGTCATCACTCGACATTCCAATCGCAGAGTGCGCTGGCGGTGACGCCACGGTCACGTTGTCACTCCGCGCAACCCTCTCGTCATCCCTGTCAGCCTCGCCGTCACGCCATCCCTCCCCTTCATCTGCGACAGATTCTATCTCAGATGTCGTGGGGGTTACATCAATATCAGTTGCCACGGACTGATTAGATCTGTCATTTACTACCAGATGAGTTTCTACATTACCAGTATACTTTATTATTTGATCTACATGTCTTATACAGCAAGTATTTAATTCTTTTATAAAAATTGAATACATCCTATTACCTATTTTGTCCCTAATTGTACCCAGCTGCCATGCTTCCTTCCGTGCACTGTACCATCGGGTCCAAACGTCTTCGCCAATCATGAAGTGTCTCCTTGCTGGCACTGAAGGGGAAGCAGTGCGCTCTTCGGTTGATGGCATAATTAAATCGAGACGCGAACGCAGATTTCGCCCGAACATTAATTTGGCTGGCGTTTCACCGGTGGTGCAATGCATGGTATTTCTATAACTAAACAAATAGCCTAGCAACAGTTCGTTTATGCGAGACAGTGAGCAGTTTTCTTTTAAAATACATTTTAACATTTTCTTGCATGTCCTAACTGTATTTTCGGCTTGGCCATTACTAGGAGGGTGGTAGATCGGCGATGTCATATATTTAATACCGTTAGAGGAACAAAACGTTTTGAATTCATTCGAATTAATCTTGACATCGTTATCTGACACTAGTACATTTGGTATACCAAAGGTAGAAAATATTTCTTTAAGTTTCAATATTAGCGACTTTGTTGATGTACCATTGTTCATATGTAGGCATTCTATCCACTTACTAAAAGAATCCACAAGAACGAGATATACCCTCTGCCCTATAGACAAGTAGTCAATGTGCACGCGCTGCCAGGGGGCGGTCGCGGAGGGCCACGGCGCGGGGTCGTCCCGCGGCGGCGCGGGGCGCTCGCTTACGCAAATGGCACACGAACCTATCCAACGTTCGATGTCGGCGTCAATGCCCGGCCACCACATCCTACTTCGCGCGTTACTTTTAGTTTTTATTATGCCTAAATGTGTGTCATGTAATTCGCGTAACATTTTCTCTCTTAATGATGACGGAATAACTATTCTATGACCCCTAAAAAGACAACCTTTTTCAATTTGTAAATCTAGCTTAGAGAGAAAATATGGTAAAACAGATTTGCATGTGATTTTGCGCGGCCAGCCTCGTACCATGTAATTGATAACAGTTTGAATGACTGGATCCTTTTTCGTTGCCTCCGTTATCTGATGTACTGTAGTCGCCGGCGACGCTTCATTCATGAACATAAGCGCGTAACAGGCGTCTACCGCGTTATCGTTCTCCGTCGACTTAATAGCACACTTTAAAGGCGCGCGGGAAAAATAATCAGCCACCGTGTTACTATTACCAGATACGTATTGCACAACATAATTATATGCCGATAATATGATCGCGTATCTTTGGAGTCTTAGCGCCGTCGTTACTGGAATACCTGTCTGGTTATTAAAAATAGAAACTAAGGGTCTATGGTCGGTTTTTAAAATAAAAGGATCACTTCGGCCGTATAAATATTGATGGAATTTTCTTACACCAAATATGATAGCGGTAGCCTCTTTTTGTATTTGGCTATAGTTCCGCTCGCTGGCTGTGAGCGAACGAGATGCGTACGCTAGCGGCCGTTCGCGCGCGTCTCCGCCTGCTTGCTGTGACAACACGGCGCCGAGCCCGTCCGGCCCCGCGTCTACTGCCAGCACGAGCTGCGCCGCCGGTTCAAAATGCGCCAGCACGCGCTCCGACGCCAGCTCGCGGCACACCGCCGCCATAGCCTTCCGCTGTCTATCTCCCCACTGCCACGGTGTGTCTTTACGCAATAGCTCGTGGAGAGGACTTAAAATAGACGCCGCGTTTGGTATAAAACTTCTATAAAAATTAACTACGCCTAAGAACCGTTTTACTTCCGTAACGTTTGTCGGCTCGGGTGCATCTAATATGGCCTTGACCTTGTCCGGACTGGTTGATAATCCCGCCTTACTTATTATGTATCCTAAATAGCACACACTCTGTTTGAAAAATTCGCATTTGTTTTTCTCAAGACGCAGGCCGGCGTTGTTCAATCTACATAAGACTTCCGTTAATCTTTCAAGATGCATTTTTTTATTTAATCCCGTAATACATAAATCGTCCAACCAAATACTCACTCCATCTATGCCTGCCATAAGTGTTTCCATAGATTTTTGAAAAATTGCCGGTGCGTTCGCTAAACCGTAAACTAATCGCGTATACCTATATAGCCCTCTATGAGTATTTATTGTCGTAAGATTCTGAGATGACTCATCCAAAATAAATTGACTATAAGCGTTTTTTAAATCAATTTTACTGTATAACTCGCCCCCTCCAATTTTAGCAAACACTTCTTCTATTCGGGGTAAAGGGTATTTCTCAATTATTAAATCTTTATTTAATGTGACCGAATAGTCACCCGCTATTTTAACTGTCCCATTTTGTTTTAGAACTGGCACTATCGGTGTTGCATAGTTTGAATGATTAACAGACTCCAAAATGCCTAAACTTACTAATCGGTCTATTTCTTGTTCGACTTTATTTCTTAATGCGAAGGGTACTGTTCGTGGCTTAAAAAAACTTAGGTACTGATGATTCTTTAACTTGCAAGGTGACCTTGAATTTGTTAAATGCACCTAACTCATCTTTCCACAGATCGGGATACTTGGCCAATATTGCGCTAACATCATTATCGGAGCATGTTAGAGAATTAATATCAGTTGTGATAAATAAATTAAAAGCGGACATAAAATCTCTGCCTAATAGGGGTGGGCCCCCGTTCCGTACAACAAAAACTTTAATGTCCTTTTGCATATTATTGAATTTTGCCTCAACGGTAAAAAAACCTAAGGGAAAGATTTTATGTCCGTCATACAAACACATCTTAACATTGCACTGTTCTAAAGAATATTGTGAAAACATTTTATGATACAATTTCTCTGAAATTACACTGCTACCAGATCCTGAGTCGAGCTCCATTACGATGGACTGGTTACCTAAACTTAATTCAATATGTATAGGCTTGTCAGCTACATACCTTAAATTAAAATTATTGCACTCATTACAAGCCGTGTCTTGTGATGACGTGCCAGAGCAGTCCTCGTTGGTATCAACATGATAAACGCCCGATATATTTTTTTTGTTGACGCACACTTTTTTTAAATGGCCTTTTTCACCACACTTTTGGCACTTGTAAGCTTTATAACGACACTTATCACTATAATGATTTTTCATGCCACAAACTGAACAGCGATCGCCACTGTCCTGACGCACCCGCGCCGCGGCGTTACCGTGGCCGTTGCCACGCCCACGTCCAGCTTGCCCTTGGAATTTCGCGCGAAACACTGGTTCCTCCTTAACAGCCACCAGCTCCTTACTGGTACCAAACATCTCTTTAGCTGCCTTGGCACACGCTGCTTGTTCGGCAATTTCCATTGCCCGTGCCAGAGTAAGCGTCGAAGGACTTTGCTCGAACAACCTGTCCCGTTCCGGACCAGCACATAGGCCTAGGACGAAACGATCCCGTAGATTCGTTTCCAGAGCGGTGCCGAAGTCGCAGTATGTCGCCAGACCTCTTAATCGCGCCGCCCAGTCTCCTATTGATTCGCCTGATTCCCTGCTAGCACCAAAAAACTTTGCTTTGTCCACAAATGTACACTGTTTGGCCTTGAAATGACCGTCGAGTAATTCTACTAGGTCCCGGTAGCTCAGTGACTCCAGCGTCTTCGGAAATGCGAGATTGAGTACTAAACGGTATGACTCATCTGTGAGATTAGTCAGAAGAATTCCGCTCTTCTTTGCCTCACCCACATCGTTGATTGCCAGAAATTGCGTCAATTTGCCTTTGTAGACAATCCATTCGCTAGTTTTGTGGTCGAAAACTGGCAAATTCCCCAAAAAAACGCTCATTTTTTTTAATTCGTAGGTAGGTCCATCCTCGTCGCCAATGAAGTATATGTAGATAGTGGGTAGGTAGTGCGATACGCAATTAAACGACAGGTCGCCGGAAACACTAGTTTATTACTGAGGTACTGCCCGCCGCCGCTAGGGTGGGCGGGGAGCGGGGGTGTCGCTCGTGATGCCTACACGCACACGGCTACACGTTTGCACATACACATCAAAAAGACATGCATAAGTAATAAGATTGAGGCTACGTTGCAGAAAAGCCAACAATCTTATTAAAGTTTGCTGCAGGCAATCATAATTGACTGGAGTAAAGTTCAGAAGGCTTAACAGATAAGCGGGCCTTTTAAGAGACCTGCGATATTTAGGAAGAATGCTCAATATTAATGCCTCAAATGAAGGTAAACTAGGAAAGTTTTATACTGAACACGTGCTGAAATTTATCGATAGTATAATGGGTTTAACTTTAATATTGTTTATCTAGTGTAATAAAATCATTTTAAAAACACTAAAATGCATGTTTGATCACGCGTACTTTTTCGAAAAAAATATTTTAATTTTTTAGTTTGTATGTAACTCAATCAATGATTAAAACAATTTTGACAAAATGGCGACAAACAATCATGCATTTTAGTGTTTAAGGTATGATTGATTTGTCTTTAAAAATGATGAAAACATAATGTAAATATTTATAATTAAACCCATATTACGTTAGTATGAAATCATGGCGCTTTTGATTCTACCCTTAACCTGCAAGAACGGCATTGACTTAGCCCCGAACTCTTGTTATACTACTAAGGAAGTAAATTAATTGAACATTTAAAAAAAATATATATTTCACCAATTTGAGGAGGTTGAAAATTAAAAAGATTCAGTTCATATAAAGTAAAACAAATAAAACACGCTCGTACCATTTTATCGAATACCACCGATAACTCTGTAACATATCTTAAAAAATATACGTCATTCACAAACATGAAAATGTTAACACAAGCACACAGCAAATATTTGGCACCAATGCAAATATTGGTCCCGAGTTGGGATCAAAACCGTAACCCATTCAAAACGTCACTCACTTTGTGTCTCTGCTCCTATAGATATATAGTGCTTGTAGAGTAAATAAAAACAAAATTGTTATTCACGGTAACCTGATTTCCAATTTGAGGGTACATTTTTTTTCATAAGGCGATAGGCTCCTATTCTATCACAGGAGACATAAACATACCAGGTGAAGTGTTGGTATACACCTCTGCCATACCGGCGGCAATATAGGCGTGATGTTATGCTATATATTTTTCATAATATGGAAGTGCATTGATTTTATAATAAAGCAAATAATGTAAATGAGAGGTATGTGAGGCTCATACGAATTTCTTGCCACATGAAAGTGCCTTTTTTACACAAGATCCCATTTGCATAGAACTCTCGCGTTGAATGAAATTAGCATAAATACGTTCGGCTGCAACTTATCTAACCTCTAGGGTAAAAGTTACAATTTTAAACTTTCATAACTAATTACGATTTCATGATCACAGAGTTTTGCACTTATCAACCAGTCTGACTTAGACTTGAACTTTACGGAGTACTAAAGAACTTGTTGAGGTGTCGATATGAAATTTTAATGAAATTCAAGACTGTGGTCGTGAACTCTTTCCAATCCATACTAAAAATTATTTATGTGTGTTTGGAAGCGCTTATCTCAGGAACTACGCGTTGGATTTTAATATTATTATTGCATTTAAACATTGGGACCGGGAGCACTAAATCTGTACAAACAGATTTCGACTCGCCTGTTTGAGGCCACACGTACTCAGAATGCTGGTATTTATTTCAGCCAAAAGTTAAGTATTGCTATACCACGTGGCAATGCTGCCAGCATTTTGGTACGTGGCCCACTGGTAGCGGTCTTTTAGATTAGGTTTCTACATTGTAATTTTCAAGTAATTCATTTTAAGATTAGTAGAAATTAATAAACATACTGAAGTGAACTTTTTAAGTTTAAGTTTTACTTAACCTTAGTAAACGCAACAATTAAAAAGGGTAATGGAACTAAGAACATCTGTTAGTAAAACAATAACTTCTCATGACCAGCTACTTTAGAAATTCAGAGAAGCGGGTATTCTCCCAGAATAAGCTATTAAATGTAACAATTAGTTACTACAATTAGTTCTAGTTTCATATAATGGCATTGCTGGCTGCATTCATGTTTCCTGGCTTTCATTGTAACACAAAGAGCTCTCTAAATAATAGCACTTGGATTACAGAACTAAATTGGTGTAATCGTAATTAAGACGACGACCGTGAGGACCACAGAACCTTGAGAAATGAAGATTTTAGATTTTTTTATTATTCCTGGTAATTTAAAATATTGCTACGATAGTTACCCGACTACAGCGAAGCCAAAAGGGTAATGATATTGGCAGTCTAGGTATGTTTGTTTAAATATATGTTTGTATGTTCCACCGTAGCGCCTAAACTACAGAACGGATTCCAATGAATGAGGTGTCAAAAGATTTGCAAGAATGAGCCGGGTGACATAGGCTACATAAATTTTATGTAACGGAATTTAAATATCAGATTCTAACCCCAAAAAAGTATAGTGGGTGTGGCCCCCCACCTTAACCATTTTTGCACCAATGCATTTCTGGATTTCTAACTGAAGTATTTTCTTGTTGCCTACTTTTCAGAACACCGTTTTACGTAACTCAGATTATTATTTGAAACTTTATTTTTTATTGTGTTCTATAATCTTAAGTAAAACACGACTCATTATAACGTGGTCATTAACCTTAGGTAGCCCTCCAAAGTTGTGACTTCACCTTTTATGCTACGTCACACATGTCATGTCACCGTGATTCGTGAATAAAGCTACAATTTCAAAATACAAGTAATTTTGCTTTGATCCCTAGCTTGTCAAAATTAACTTTCGAAGCATCGTTTTGACCGTACATGTGAAACCATTTAGCAGTTTTCAATCAACAAACCTTTGTCAATCCACCTTTTAAGGTTGATAAACTCTTGCAAAGCTTTTCAAAGTTACTAATTTAGTTTTGTTTTGTTGTGGTAACTCTATCAAAAATTCAGTGATTGTACAAGAACTTTACATGACGCTTTTATATTTAACTTATTTAATTGCTTGAATTAGATATAATTATTCTATTCACATCAATAGAAGTAAATTGTAAACCACAACAGATACATTGTGGATTCTAATTGAGTTTAAATACTTAAAATTGTTGGTAAAATTTGTGTTTTAGTTTATAAATCTAAGTCTTTTTGGGTACACTGAGATTTGGTTTTGAAAATTCATACCTTGCAAAAGATACATTTGATGTAAAAGTATTTTAAATCACATTAACATTGACATCATTTCGGCGTTTCTGGCAGTTTGTTCTAGTTTTGGCAGTTCTAGTATTCTACTGTAATACACAAGATGGATTTGAAAACACATTACGAATAAGAAATATGCCAGCACCTGCACTTTTTAACGAACACTATTTGAAATAGTCACATGAGTTTTCTTTAATATTTTTGGTCAGTACCTTTAATATTCTTGGAATCATTGCATGAAATGCTAATTTCCATATACTCTTCTTTAATATTCTTTGACAGGGAACACAATTTAAGATAACTTGGTTATTGCCAAGTTCCTTTTATATTACCTAGTATAAAAATAATTTTTTGCAACACAAACCCCGACAATGACCTATGAAATCATGCAAACGTTAATCGCGTTTTTGCTTAGGTATACGAATAGTAAAATATTACCCAAAATTTCTAGCAATACGTTGATTAAGTGGCAATACCTCCTCGACGGCATTTACATAATTTTAAACTATAGACCTTATCTTACAAGTTTTACCGTCGAGAGTCCAATGTTAATCGACGACTATTTAATTTTTTTTTTGTTTTTGAGTTGGATAAGAGAAGATGATAAGATAAGATAGTAATTTTTTTGTCAAAATGTAGAACAGTAAGATGTTAATAATAATGCTTCTGATTCATACATTTTACCATTGCCACGCCAGCCATGGTAAAACAATTTAATTAATTAAACGATTTGATCAATATTTTCAGGTTATAGAACTCCCGCTTTTCAGTATCGTTTCTCAAGCAATTCATATAGAATTTATAGAACATAAAGATGTATCTTTGCAATAAATACCGAAAGAGGCATTCACTGAGACAAAGGACAATAAACATATTTATTACAACAACACACTGGTGAAGTTATGGCTTTTATACCAGTTTTAATAAATGACACCGAATTTTTATGTATTAAATATTTACTTGAAATGTACACAGACGTTTTGTCTGTCTGTTGATGGACTATGTATCTATTGTAATAAATGGAATAATTTTGTCGTAGACAAAACTATGAATATTATTAAGCTTTTTTTATTAGACTTGGCGTAAAAAGATATAGTGTTTACAGATATGTCTAAATTGTTAAAACCGACATGAGGTGAGGACATTATTATTGAGAATACGGGTTACTCACGTTGCTTTAGCCGGGATATGCCGACTAGTTTCGAATCTAGTACGTAGAGCGTCGTCTCTCAGTGCGAGACGTCGCGCGGAGGCAACGACACGCGAATAATAGCCCAGTTGATGAATCTACGTACTAGATTCGAAACTAGTCGGCATATCCGGCTAAAGTAACGTGAGTAACGCGTATTCTCAATAATAATATGTCTAAATTGAATACTGAGGTTTGAGTATTTGAGATAACTTAAGTCTGTCAGTCGCGCATAGGCCTCGTCGAGCCATAGCATACGCACCGCACGTCTCGTCATTATTTGACAAGTCTAGACTACACATCAAGCTTTTTTTTAAATTACATTGTCTTTTTTATTTTTTTTTAATAGTCTTTGAATATTTTATTAATAAGATTATGTATTATTTTCTATGTATAATGTAAGTACAAAGTTGAATAGGTATTTTTCATTTATAATTATTGTCACTGATTTATGATTTCATTTTATTTATTTTAATGATGGTGTAATAATAAATGGATATTTTTTTGACTTGTTGTTGATAGAAACTTAGGACACTTTAACGATACTCAGGCAATCTTGGTAAATATAAAAATATTTTTTTTTTATTGAATTCCAGCAAAACTCTGCCGGCCAATTTGACCGATGTGCCATTCAATAAAATGTAATTATAACCGTTAACTTAAGTAAAACTCATAAAATAAAATGATAAATAATTTAAACAAATTTAAAAGGGTAATACATTTTTTAATTTAATTCTTTTAATAACTCTGCAATACCGCAAACAATATGATATTATACCAGCATTAAACACTCGGTTTTCCTTTGTTTTATTGGTTAAAACACCACTCGGGAAAAGAGCGCGTTCAAAGAGTGCATCAAATAAGTGGTCCACTTTTTATTACGACGCGCATCGTGTTGTTTCCTTTCTTTTCCTTTTATTAGCTTTCCTCGGTTTCGTATTGGCTTTCACCGTGTTATCGACTTTGTCCTCTTTCATTACTATCCAAACATCTCTTCCAATTGAATGTTTACACGTTCATTAGAAGTTTAATGTGCAAATTCGATTGTAAATTTTGTAATTTATATTTTATTAGTTGCTTTGTCATTAAAACTCTGTGTAAACGAGACCGAATGATCATTTCATTCAATTTAAAACACAGATTATATAATTTTTGCGCGGTATCCAGGCTATAAGGTATGCCAAAATTTATCAAAATCGAATTAATAGTTTTGGCATGAAAGAATAATAAACTATATACACACAAAATGTCTTATCTCTGAACACAAAATGTCATATATCTACTTGTTATTTAACTAAACAACGTATACAATACAATACGTCTTTATTAGTTAGAATTCCTGTCATTCTACTTCTACGAGTACCTCTATTACCGTTTCAATTAATTACCTATTCACGTAGAGGTATTGGCAATAATTAAGAATCATACAACGTATGATGACCAATACTTCTGAGTTCTTTTTTGTTCTCTCCTTGAGACATCTCAGAATGCTAAAGGGTGGTTGACTCGTAACGATAGAACGTGACGTGAATACTATTGATATCTCTAACTTTGTAACCCCGACCGCCATTGATCATTGCAGACATTGCAGTAGATATTTACCCAGTTTCCTCATCGACTTCCAACTTAGAATGTTATAATAATAAAGCGACTGGCCAAGAAACTACTTTCGCCATTTCCTTTTGCAACTTGGTCCAAGAGGAAGATAATATCGACTTTCAGCTGACTGGGGCTGAATTCTAAGTATTCGTGCCGGTAACAGATGATTGAAAGTATAGCGTGTCTAACTTACTAAAACAACATGGGTTATTATTTAAATTTAAAAGAAAAGTATCATAAGTTTTTGAAGATAATATACATCGTTTATATGCAAAAATTCAAATTTTGCAAAGAACAAAAGTGTCAGCAACAGAAGCTCCAAACTTTTTACAGTTCGCATTTACAGAGTAGATTAACCCAACACGTGTGAACAGACCAAATCTCATCTAATCAATATTGATGAAACCTAGCCAAACACAGGTGGTGAGAATGTGATGGATGGTCCGCTAGCTCTTTGACGACGTTGTAAAGCACATCGTACAAGCTCCGAGGCTGCCCAACACACAATAAATCCAACAGAACGTACGAGTATGGACATAACAGAAATCTGTGCCCATTGTATGCAAAGTTGGCAATCGGCCAAGACGTGCAGTAGAGCAGAAACACTTAACGTCAAACGTTAAAACTTCAACCTTTCATATTGTTCTGGATACCGTCCGGGCTTAACACGACTATGAACTTTTCGAAACCAATTATAATGTTCCAGATCTTGTATTTAAAGAAGTGCTAAAGAAGTTGGTTCAAGTTGGTTGAGAAAACTTAAACTATTTTAATTGTTAATGTCATTTACTTCGAACGAGTGTTTTTGTATTTTCATCCTTTTTATTGAAGTCCGTTTAAAAACACTTAGGGCCAGTTTTTGAGGTTCCGGATAGAGGTTATCCGACCCATAAAATATAACCTGACATAAAATTGACACAAGTTACACTTGAAAATAGCACCCTTTCATTTATGTGTGATATACGCTTATCCTGACAATAAAGTTTATCTTTCACCTGTGAAATTGGGGCATTGCCCTAATTTTGTCAGTTAGGATATATTTTATGGGTTGGATAAGATCTATCCAAAACCTCTGAAACAGGCCTTGAATATATTTTTATATAACTAACAGGTATAATAGAAATTTATGAAAAATCTATAGAATAATATCAAACTGATATAGTGTGATTGTCAATTTATTTTTATTACTGAGTTACGGCTTACAGACTTCTACGTTTTTATTCTTTTGGCTTTTCAAAGTCATAAAATTTTATGTCTTTGGTAGGAGTCTGATCCTGCCAAAGTACGCGACTAGTATTTTTGTTTATCTAGTTTTATTTTCAACTGCTTTATCTTTATTGTTTGTTTGACTTGCCTGTCTCTATAAGCTAATCACTTTTTTATATATTTCATTAATTAACCTTTTTTATATTCATTGCATCTTGTTTTAAAACAGTTAGTGAATATACTTAGTTTTCAACACCGTTATGCATTTTTAGTAACACAAACATGAAATGTTTTCTACGAACTAAGTGTGTGAATGACATCAAAATTATAGGTATGTGTATGATGTTAGTGTGAGAATATAATTGTAGTCCATTTTCTCTTCAAACGAACAGTAAAGACAGGTTACGTCACATTGCACGTTTGGTTTGTTTGTGTTTCAGCACAATTTATATATAATGGTCATTATAAAAACATTGCAACTTCATTTTTATCACATGGAAAATTGACAGAATATATTCTAATTAAATCTCTATCTCTATCTCTAAATAAAAAACTATATCTCTAATTAAAATGTATCTTTGAAATTTGAACCCCAAATTATACATTCAAAATTGTTTATAAACACTCGAATTATCGAGAGCATGATTCAATTTTCGATGGCTATAATTTTAAACACGATGCACTAAAATATTCTGCCGAATATCGAAATTGAAAACGTAGTTATTAGTGTGAATTTAGCATAAACGAATTTCCAATAATCAGTTTTCGTATCAGTGATATGAAACGTTATTATACAAATTTCACCACTTTCAATATAGGGTTCTTTAAGTTTTAAGAACCAATATCCCCTGTGCGGACAAAATTAAATATCGAACGCTGTAACATTATACAAAGTATCATTAAATTCTGTTTTAGGCCTGTCCAGGACCACGGGATCAGATGACTCAGGTAACTCGATGAGATATAATTTTGTATGAAATAGTTTGTTGAGCTTTGGAGATTGTTTGACGCTATAACCGCTTTTGATATTGCTTTCAACTATGTAATCGCCTCTACAATGAACCAATTTTGTTGCCAAATCGTACGATTACTCAATATATTTTTGTGAACTCCGTTTAGTAATATGTTTCGAATTTTGGTAACAAATGGTGACAAAACGCGAAGAGAAATAGCATTGGGCTGGGTGAAATAACAGTGCTTTAACTGAATTTGAAAGAGTTCAGAGTGAGAGAGAGATAAGAGTGCTCATTAGTTGGCTTTGAACGGTTAACGCTTTTGAGACTGTTGATGCAATCTTTTAATCGAGCAAACGTCAATGGGTATTCATTTTTTAGAGATTAATGTAATAAGCCTGATCGGTATTGATTTGTTTACTACGATATCGGCCCCGTAGTAGGCAGAACGTGTGTTTTCTTATCCCATTTAAAATATGACCCGCATGATTTGTTCATTACATATCTAAGTGTTTAACTTTATTTTATTCAAAGCATGTTAATGTTCGATGACGTCATAATTCACAGTAGTAACCTACAGAATGTAGGTCGATTGATTGAAAGCATATAGCAGGCATTGTGTTTACAACATCTTGTTCTTATATTTGTCAGGCTTCGCTGGCAACACTGTTCCTAATAAGCTTTATAGGATTAGTGTAGTTTCAGAATATAATCAAGACTTTGCTGCCCGGGGTATTAACCCGTATTAGATAAAATGCCAGATAAATGGAAACATAATATAGCTAAGCTGAGCAATTTTTTTACTATAGAAATATCGTTCGTTTTCTGGTTTTTGCTATGCTCTGTCATTAATAAGTAATAATCTTAGTTTTTGGCTATGTGGTAAATGCAAAAATAAAATGCAACGCCCTTTTCGTTAAATACTAGTTATAACCCACACATTACACATCTTCAAAAAGAGAATGATTTGCAAATTTAAAGAAATAAAGAATTTCCTATACATAAATAATATGCCTACTTTCGCGATTTGAGAACATTTTTCTAAAATTAGATAACGTGTCTAAATATATTGTAGAAAATGTGGTTAAATTTCTTTAAAACTGTTATGTAGTAGTAATCAAGAGATGGTTTAGTTAATTGGCTGAATATTTAAACAATTACCAAAATACAAATTCGATTGGACTGTGATATCTGGTTCGCAAACACATTCCCAGCTGCCTATCCCGATATATTATGCATGTTCGAACTCAGCCTCCCGATTTATCACCCTTTATTTAGATCCGAACATCCAGATCCAAGTTTTAAATACATGGTAAAGGTCAAAGGTATAAAATAGAATGGTTAAGGCAAAATGTCTCAGAAAGCGACAAGAATAAAAATACTAGCTTCTGTAAGATATAAAGAACCAATAAAACGTGTAGGGTTGGTTTCTCTCCGTTCTGCATGTGAAAGTAGCAATATTACTGCAACTTTTATACCGCAGTATACAATTTCGGCGAGCAGAGAATTAACCACAGTGGAAACGGAATACACGTGTTCAGGAAAGTTACATTTTCACAGGCTTACAGAATTATTTACTATGCTGACTGTTTCATTTCTACAACCTTAATGTATTTTTATTACAATGATGTATATTTCAATAGTTTTTATGCTTTGCTATCTTAACGAAAGAATAAGAAATGAAAAACATTATTTAAAAAAACATATATTTGGATTAATATGATATAATAAATTGTCATGAAAATCTTTAAGCAATTAGAAATAACTTGTTTCTTATTTAATTAAATAAAATCAAGTTCTATCGCCAGTCGATTAATATTTTATATTAACTTTTAAAACAAAATTTATCCGATTAAACAGAAATTTTTCGTGAAAATTTTATAGTTAAGAAAAATATCATGTAGAAAAGGAGCTTGACTTTTTTATTCGATTTTAATATAAACTTAATAATGTCAAGTCATTTTCTGAGAAATGTTACCTAATGCAAAAGCTGGTGAAGGTAAAAACAAACTTATTACCGTCCCAGCAAATAAGGGCTATCAAGATGATTACTGTAATAAGGCCATGGACGATTTGTAGTGGTGTGTAATTGCAAAGAAAACAAAGGCCTGTGAAATAAACACAATAAGTCGTCATTATCTTGTAGTTTACTCAGCTGAGATTTAAAATTTTGATTCGGTTAGGTTATTTGATTCAAAATGTTGTTTAGTAAACTTACTCACAATTTTCCCAACCAGTTTAGGTGATATTAAATTATCATTTTTGGCAGTTATCTGAGTATATTGGTTTAGAAATTGAAATAGAAAACGATATATATGAACTACTACACTTCAGGAAGAAATATTTATTCAACACAATATATTAATAAGTTTTGAGACATCGAACTTCGATTAATAATATTAGGTATTATATATAGGTATTATATATTAGGAGATAGAATTATACCATGTATTTGTTTCAGTCATTTATTTAAACAAATGTATAACTGTACATTGTATTTCTATAACTATTTTAGTTTGCCTAAAAATTCAATAAAGTTAATAAAAATGGAATCACCGTGTCGTATTTTAAAAAATAATAAGTGTTGCCATCTTTAAGACAAAATACACTCAGATTTTGAGATTTTGAAACGATGAATCTTCGGTTCACAGCCAATGCAGGCAATTTGACCAGGGCATTGTTTGATTTAAACCGCATACCAAGCTAGAAAATTGGCAGCTTTGTCAGTGCACTTACAAGCGAAATACTTCAGTTATATTTTCAACACTCAAGTTCGAAACGTACTGCGATTTTCATAGTGTAAGTCTGTACTTTCTTGATATTTTTAAGAGGTAAGAGTGGCTTTGTTTCGCGCTGCGAGATAGGAAATGTACTTTCGTAAATATGAGAGGAAATACTTTGTTGTGATATTGAATTTCAAAATTTAGAGCTTAGCAACGCTATCTTTTGAAGTAAAACTTGTACTAAATGAAATTGAAAGAAATTGAAGTAAATATTGTTTGTGTTACCTATAGAGTACATTGGAATTTAGATTTTGTTGTTGATGTTATATTCAAATACATAATCACGCCTATATTACTCAGACGGGTAACACCCACATTTCACCTGTTATGTTTGGATCCCATGGGATAGGTGGTGAGCCTATCGCCATCCACCGGGCACAATTCCAATGTCCTGTTCACAAATAACAGATCCAAGACCTCGTGATGAGAGGCGCATACACTTACCACTAGACCGTCGAGGCAAATTCAAGCATTCGAATATCTATGACACTAAAATATGTTTTTATCATTAAAAACTTCCACGGGACTTAAAGTAAAAAAAAAAGTAAAAAATATTTATTAGAACACCAAATCATTATTAAAAATTAAAATCAAAATAAAAAAAATCAAATTTAGGAACTAGATATTAAAAATAAATACATCAAAGTCTACAAGGCCCCGTGAAAAAATGCTTCATCGGCGACAGTTTTTTACAAATCAATTAAACCTTGCAGTGTGATACCTAATATATAAATGATTAACACTATGGTAAGCATTTTAGTTAGTTTGATGTGTAATGAATACCAATATAATGTTATAACAATGCAATGCTTAGAAGCTAATAAGAATTGGTATCGTAACTTCATATCCAATACTGAGCGTCCTATCGTGGTTCCGCCAGACTGCCACCATCCGGAAATTAGGTCGAAGATAGAAACAAATATTTGGTAGACCCAAAACATATTAGTTTGGGCTTTTTGTTTTGTTTAAAATAACATTATAGTATAGTATATTGTAAAGAGATTATGAGGAATACTTAGATATTTAATTTCTGTGTTAGACATTTAAAAGCGAGCCAAAGGACAACATAAGTGACAAACAAAATGTATTTTTTTTAATAATGTGAGTCAGAAATTAATAATAAACTGATCATTGCAAAAAATCGTCCACGACGTGTAAAAAAAAAATTACAAAAATAAAAACTGCGTATTACCAAGGTAAAAAAATAATATCAAGTAATCCTATTACAGCATAAGAAAATCCAGTAACACTTTTTTGATGGAAACAAGTTTCAAATTCTAACCCAAATGCACACACTCTACTCTATTAATGAGAACAAAACATTTTTGATCAATAACCAGCCAACAATGCTGCGAGCGATACGCTAAAATATTCATCATAGTTACCTTGAAAACTCATGTAAGTTATACCTTGTTTACTTCTAGCTTATAATTCCACTTTGACAACACAAATAGCAGCGATAGCCGAGTGAAAGGCCGTAGGACTGCCAAGTCAAAGGTCTCGGGTTCGAACCCATGGCACACACCTTTGTCAATAAATCGTTAAGATTCGTCTTTTCGAAGATATGTGTGTATTTATCATATAAATTATCGCTCGCTAACGGTGAAGGAAAACATCGTGAGGAAACCTGCATGCCTGAGAGTGCCTAAAAAGTGCTCGCGGGTAGTGTGAAGTCTACCAATCCGCACTTGGCCAGCGTGATGGACTATGGCCTAACCTTTCTCATCATGAGAAGAGGTCCGAGCCCAGCAGTGGGACATGTAGTAGATACAGGGTTGCTATAACACAAATAGTGAACTAAATAAAAAAGGCTCGGAAAATAGAGCAAGAGACGTCGGTTGACCGATTAATTATTAGTTTGATATCGAAGCGACTATCGTTGAGACTAAAGCACGCTAGTGCCATCGATTCCCGATAAAGTAGGGAGACTATGATATTTTAATTATCGAGATAAAATAAGATGGTTGTCATTTGACCTTGAGCTGGCCGTAGTCATTATGATTTTGGATTTGCGTTTATACTTTAAGGCTGTTATGTAGCATTTATGAACTTTGTTTGAAAAACAATAGCAATGGGATTTATCGTAGTTGACAAAACAGTAACTAACATAACATAACATCACGCCTTTTTACCCTAAAGGGTGTGGTAGATGTTTACAACACTTACTTTTTAGCTGTTGTTTAGGTCCCATGGGTTAAAGGATGAGCCTTTCGCCATCCACCCGGCACAATCAAACTCCGTAAATCAAAACAGTAAATTTTATAAAAAATAAGTTTTCACCCATTGTTTTTTTACGGAGATCGTGATTTAATCCTTACAAAGGTTTTCACGATAAAGAAACAGAAATACATTTTGTGAACGCTAAATTAATTTCGTGTGTGTACCTGTAAATTTTAATTGATAAAATACGTTCGAGCTTTTAAAAGGACCGTCATTTTCCGTTCGATTGCGTGGTAACCATCTGATAGGAAAAGGTTACGTAATAAGAGAATAGTAGAAACGCGTTGGAACGATACCATCGTAATTAATCCGAATCCATATGAATGTCTATACGGTCTTATTGATGAATTTACAACATAGATAACATTTATCTCGAGGCATTATATGTTTTTAAACTTTCGCGATTTGAGAACATTTTTCAAAAATTAGACAACCACAACAAAATAAATACCTATGCTCGACGTTTCGAATGACTTGCATCATTCTTGGTCACGAGCCGACTGGGACTGGAGCATAGGTATTTATTTACCTTTATAATAATTACGCGATTCAGACTCTAATTTTTGAAAAATATGTCGAGGCAGTTAGAAAAGACTGATTAAATTTTAAGATATGTAAAATATGACTTACTTTATTCCATGGGAGTAGGCAGAGATGATGGAACGCCATGAGCTTCGCTCCTTACATACTTTTTTCGCTTCCTCGACATTCATACTTCTCGTCATACATACTTGTCGGTTTCATGTATTACGTACAGTGGGCCAAGCAATTAGGTATGCAGGTCAAAAACTTCTACGCCGTAGTGAAAACTGACTGAAATAAATATGCAAGTGCAAATTCCAGATTTAATAAATGTAATATACTCACTAATTAGATATCGTTGGTCTAGATGAACAGGGTATTAACTCAAAAATGTATACTTTTCAGTAGAGCGATTTGAAGTTTTCAAATCTATATATTTCAATTTCTGTAAATAATTGGATAACCTCACCTATATATTTTTAAAACTAACTTTATTGAGTAGGGTTTTATTCATTTTATAACCCTAATAAGATTGCAATTCTTAAGAATAACAGTTATTTCAAGAAACATTAACCAAAATAATACCTTTTTACACAAAAAATGTTTATAAAACTAAGTTGTAACTTGAAAATTATGTTTTTTTTAGATGCAATTTTTATGGTTTATATGCTACTTTATGATTGTTTTTTAAAGTATTTCTTTTATGTAATGTTTACTTTGTTAGTCCATTCTATTTTTTTCATATTTTTTACAATAATTTAGTTATTAACAAGGAATATTTATAATGCTACCATGTTCCACAAACACATTAGATAAGTTTTCGAAATAATACCAAATAAAAGGATAATTATCATCAATAGCTTCTTTATTTATTTGGTAATCACATAAATAAATATGTTTACATAATATTTTAACTTATACTAAACGTACTTTATACTTTAATGAGTGCTAGAATCATTACAGAAGTTTTACCTCTTATTCACTACACAGACTTAGTTTGATTCGCCTAGAATCTAAACAACATGAATAAAATCTATTATCTTATATGGTACCTTCCCAACATCACAAAATAATTAAAATAGAACAAATCAGGCTTATAAAAACATAAAGAATACTTCTAAATAATATAAAAAAATTGGTCAACAATAATATTAATTCGACAACGGTTCAACTAGGAACCTAAATAAAAATAGTCATCTTAGGCATTTCATCATCACAAATTTAAGGCTGTAACATAAAACCATTCAATCCATTCTTCTTTGGAATGCACTCTCCCTTGAGATCAGGATGTGCACCACCCGGGACACTTTCAAAATTAAAGTACGTCATCTTCTTCAAAGTGAAACGACAGCAGAGTCATTAAAAGTTTAATATCTACTGTGTAAATATTATAATATTGTATATTATTTTAATGTATGTATTAGTATATTTGTTACCATATTTATGTATTTGAATTGTTGATATAACATTATTGTATGTATGTATTCACATTTTCAGCACATTATTTTAATTTATTTATGCACCTACCTTTGTTCTCTCTGCATCACCTTAAGGTTGACTGGTAGAAAATGCCTATGGCATTAAGTCCGCCGTTGTACTAAGTTTGTTTGTTTTAAGTGCGAAAAGTTGTAAAATAAAAAATAAATAACTAAATAAAAATACTTCTAAAAAATGGGTATTAGTCATAGAAATCTTAATAATAAGGCAATAGAAATGTCAAAGACGCGTGACCTTGTCGCCGCGCATCTGTCTAGTCAAACACAAGTGCGAGTTGAGGAATTGTCGTCTTATTGTCATCGCAAAAAGAATAATTTTGTTTGCAGGAATACACGCGCATGAGTCTAATCGAACACAAGTGCCAGTTGAGGAATTGTCGTCTTAATGTCATCGCCAAAAAGAATAATTTTGTTTGCAGGAATACAAAAAGTGGTATTTGAAAAACGGCGACATGCGTCCCAGTGTTAAAAGATAGTCGATAGCATTTCTATTGACTAGTTATTAAGATTTCTATGGTATTAGTAGATAAACATAGTATCAAACAACTTGGATTACAGTCACAGCCCAGAATTTCTCAATCACTTTGCCTGAATGCGTAACCAGTTATGCTGGTGTCTTTGTCTTTTTCTAGTTAGTTTCTTTGTAGATTCTGTGATTATAATATCAACTAATGATACTGGAGTTGGATGCAAAGGAGTCGTAGTTGAAGATTTGCGGTCAGAGTCAAGAATCATAAGGACGCTTAAGTATTTATCTACATAGTAAATTATAAAGATTAGTACCTAAGTACTTATCTAGAAGCTTTTACCAGGGTTTTCGGGTCTATTTACTATTTTTGGCGGGTCCTCGTCGTCCGATGATAACGAATCAGAGTGATTTCTGGGTTTTACAATTTCCCCTTGATCATCGGTAAATTCATTTGCTTCTGAAAACCAAACAGTAATGTAAAATTAAATAAATAATAATAATAAATAAATAATACACATAAAAATCTAGGTTTATCGTCGAATAATACCTTCAGTAGATAATAATACAACTAATGTATCAGCATTAGAAACTTCTTCAGGTTGTTCCTCTTCTCGATCAGGTGGTTTTACTAAATTTCTGATCATTTTAAGTCTCTGCGACATCATTCTGTAAAAATCTTAACTTGGTAAAAAGCTGTATCTACATAATTTTATTCAAAAAAACATCACAAACTATGTAGAATATTACACTTTTTAGTTTTAATACCATTATTTTTATTTAATTTTTAAACAATAAAGACTCATAAACTAAACAAACCCTGACAATCATGATTATGTTTAATATTATCTACGATTAATACTTTTTCCCCGCAAAAATATTGCACTATGCAAAAACAATCTTTTGTAAACATGGTAGCATCTTGAATAAATTCTCTACACTAGAAACATGTATAACAATCCAAATGCAACCATTTATCGTAAAGAAAGTATTAACTTGAAATTATTACTGTATTTTACAAATAATATAATTCAAATAGAACTTACTTTTCAATGAACACAGTGTTTCTTGAGGTTAAAACTGTATATCACAAACGAACCACGTGCTTTCACACAAACTCCGCAAACAAGACTGAATACGATAGTGTTGTTTAAACAGACTCACATAAAAGTGCAAAAAGGACGCAGATACTACCCTGCCATTCGCCAATATGACGTCGTATCGTTATGGACCCATGTTCATTAGAAAGATCGCATTTTTTTAAGTAGGACCTTATACTTAAGTCTAAAATCGTGATTTTTGAGTTGATACCCTGTTCATCCAAACAAGCGATATGTATCTCACTTATCCATAACTGGTATAGTAAGATTTTGCCCTGCATACCTAACGTGTTGGCCTTTCTGAAGGACGTTATTTTTTTAATTAATTTTGCCATTTTATATTATTAAATGTTTAGTACTTTCAAATTGAAGTTATTCACAAATCGTATCTTAGATACCTCAGTTATTTAAAAAACTGAAATGTGGTCCTTGACTGGGACACTGTAAGAAAACTCAAGGTTGCTCGGGACGAGATGAAGAAATTCTTGGTATTTCCCGACTCAAACAACTTGGGAATAAGACGTACATTTCCCACGCATATACAATGTCATGCAATTGCGTATTCCTCACCGTATGGACGCGTGCTGTGGAAATAACCAAATATTTTACATTGAGTTCCAAGATCTCGCTTTGTAGGATTTGAAAGGAGGATCTCAAAAACGTGTAAGTTTATGATTTTATTACAAGTTAGGCTAGTACTTACATTGTATCAACTATTGTGGATAAAATACTGAAAGTGTTTAGAAAAGAGCAATATTATTTTATTAATTTTGGTGCTTCAGTCAGTTCAATCATAAAATCTCCAGCCTGCAATTTGTATCCACAGGGGCGGGTAATCCGTTAAGGAGGAACAATTGGTTGGTTGTTTCCCATACAAAGCTAAAATTATATTCCATTAAAAAGTAAAGGGTTTAATTTTAATATTATTAATTGTTATCTATTTGTATTGACAAATCATATTTACAGTACTAAAACGCATGTTTGTTGGCGCTCTATTTTCAAAATTATTTATTTTATTTTTCAGTTGGTATGTATAATAATATAAATAATAATTATGATTAAAATAATTTTTACATAATTACTACACACCAATATTAATTTTAGTGTTAAGATAATTATGATTAGTCTAAAGTTAAAGCCATAGTACGTTAGTACGAAAACACGGCGCTCGGGAGTCTACTCTGAAAGTGCCACTTTAACCAACGTCAAAACTGCGTCCAGACTAAAAACTGGTTTAGTTATACGTTTGTATCACTAAAAGCATCACAATTCACTGTCAAAGGGAATTCGGTTCACGTAATACTAATATTTTAAGGTGATTATATGTTGTATGATATCGTATTTTCATAAAATTTTGATGAATCTATACTCAAAATCTGTAATACTACTTAAAAAGAAATTAAATGGTCATCCAAGTGTCATGAAAGGAGCCTCCCCGGGTGACGTACACAACGATTCCCTACGTCCGGCGCACCCTGGGCAATTCGCGAGTTCTCCAAAGCGAATTGGCTAATCCTTTCACCACGATGGCAAGTCAAAATAAAATTTGACTCAGCCATCGACACGACGAAGAAGAAGAATCGCAACTGTGCCACTGAGACAGTTTTTCATGTTTTCGCAGAAAGCTCACAGATACGTGTCAAACGAAATTCGGTAACGTAATATTTTAAGATAAAATAACATTAACCTGGAACATTGCTGTAGGTTAGCTGGAGTGTACCCTTAGACACTAGAGTTACGTTAATGTCTTACTGAATCAACCTAATGTACTCTCAACTTAATCTTATTTGTAAGTTGGCCACAAATAAGAACGCAGTGTTTTGGTATAAGGTTTGAGAAGAAATTCTATCTTTACGCAGATCTACAAGAGTATTTTTGTAAAGGTACTACTTTACATTAACTCAAGTTGCTTATACTAAATACTAATTGCGCTTAAAACACACCTACTTTGCTAAAAAGATCTTAAAAAATCATCAGTGTCCATTCTATCTCAACCGTACCACTGAGGCTGAAACAGTTTTTCACGTACTCACAGAGAGCTCACAGAAACGTGTCAAAGGAAATTTGGAGACAAAATAACATTAACGTGGAACGTTGCTGTACGTCAGCCGGAGTGTACCCGTAGACGTCTAGGGTCACGGCGATGTCACACAAAATGAACCCAATGTACTCTCACCTTAATCTTATTTGTATATTGGCAACAAATAAGACTGCAGTGTTTTGGTATAAAGTTTGTAAATAAATTATATCTTTATGTAGATCTACATGAGTATTTTTTGTAAACTAATTAAAGTCAATTCAAGTTGCTTATACCAAAAACTAATTAAAAATACCCATTGCACTTAAAACACAAATCTGAAAAGAACTTAAAAATCATCAAAGTGGCCATTCTATCGCAACCGTGCCACTGAAGCTGAAACATTTTTTTCACGTTCTCACAGAGAGCTCACAGAAACGTGTCAAAGGAAATTTGGAGACAAAATAACATTAACGTGGAACGTTGCTGTACGTTAGCCGGAGTGTACCCGTGGACGCTAGAGTCACGGCGATGTCACACAAAATCAACCCAATGTACCCTAACCTTAATTTCATTTGAAAGTTGGCAACCAACAAGACTGCAGTGTTTTGGTATATCGTTTCTAAAGATGTACTCTGTTTTTTTGTTATCACTTGACGTAATTTTTTTAACCTTTTGTATCTCTAGTTGTTTTATTGAGTTAAAAAAAAGATAATGAATACATAAAAGACGTTTTAAAATGTATTTTAATACAAGTACAGGAAATATAAAAAATATTTCGCCAGCCCCAACTGATGTTAGAAATTAAGTAACAAAACTGGACAAAACCAAATAAAACCACCTAAAGCTCCTAGTTAAAGTAACCAATTTATATTTAAACCAATATTGCATTCCGCGCTATGACTGCAAGCGTTAGCAGACGTTTAATTCATTTCGTTGAATCCAATAGACTCATCGATTGCTCCAAGTCTTAGTCTGCCGGTTACATAGCTCACAGTCTGGAATATTTATAGATGATTGGAAATACGGGTGACACGGAGCGGTGCACAAAAATATTCTCTGAGAAATATAGGCGTTAGGTCTTTACTTTCGGTGTATTTTCTATGAGAATATTTAACCACATTGAACCCGCGCCAAATATTCAGAGAACGGCCTATAAAATGTGCTTTTATTTTTTTTAAATATAGGCCTTATTGTTTTTGTACCCAAAAAATAAAGAAACAATTTTTAATGAAACAAATTTTGATCTTTACGAAAATGGGTGCAGATTATTTAAAATCTTAAGTTAGGATATAAAAAATCTACTAGTAACCAACCATGTAAGTTATTTTACTAAAGATTTTTTGTATGTGAATATTTTTCACCAATTAAAAATAAAAGCTGTCAATATAATCCATGTGGACATGTAAAATTAACAGATGCATAGTATGTTTTAAATTTCTGTGAAACTCACAATATTATAATAATTTCATTAATTTTCAACACTTCATCAATGTTATTCATGCTTTTATAATTGACAGGTATGTTGATCAACCACAATGCTCGTTGTTTTGTATTCTACAACCACAACATAATAAATATATTAACATTAACACAAAAACAAAACTGTAATAAACCGAAAATTATTATAAACAGATTTCTAAACTACAAAGTTTTTAAAGAGATAATAATTTAAGAGAGAAAAATAATATTTTTTTTAAGTAAAAGATATCGATAAAATTTGTACTTCTAGGACACAGATGTAACGATAACCACAATATTACAATTTTATAGTACTTAGTTTGTCATCAAAAAACATTTTCTAAGCAAGTATTTAGTATGTTTTTTTGTAAAAACTCTATACCTAGTCAGTACTATTTATTAATGTAATAATGAAAGCACAATATGTCATATTGTTTGCTCAAATAGGTAAAATTGTGAAAAAAATACATTAAATTTAGTCCACAGCACCCAATTAGTCCATTAAACCTCTCAAATTTCGGCCAACTCCCTTCGTGAGGTAATCACGTACTAAGAAGAGATTCCCCACACTGCTCGGGCTAGGTAATGTATGCCCGGACCTCAACAGCACTACGTATAATTAAACTTAAGCAATTATGTTAAGAACTATGCAAATAGCTGCAATCGCAACGGATTAGCGCTTTTAGGTGTACACTTACCATTAATATTGTGTGAACATTTAGCCAATTCTAATTAGGAATATTGTCTCGATGGTCTAGTGGTAAGCGTATGCGCCTCTTACTACGAGGTCTCGGGTTCTATTCTCGCGTTGGGCAAAGTGTTACTTGTGAACTTTCCGTCAACAATTTAGCATGAAGTTGGAATTATGCCCGGTGGATGGCGATAGGCTCACCCTTATCCCATGGGACCTAAACATAACTGGTAAAGTGTGGGTGTTTAACACCTCTGCCACACCCTTCTGGGTAATATAGGCGTGATGTTATGTTAAGTTTTCAACTAAAATGTGAAAATTGTACCAATCGTTAGAAATATAGTGTTATTATTTATAAATCCAATAAAATATTTCTTGCCTCACTCAATAAATTATGGTTCTCTTGTTTGTCTAGCTAAAGAACTGGGTAATATTGGCGTGATGTTTTTATGTAAGTTTGCGGTTATGTTGTTTATTACTTAGGTCTAGATGCCCAGGAAAGCGGCGAAGAGAAGGGACGAGATGTGTTCGAATAACAAATCAGGTTTTGTTATGTCACATCTCTTAGCCTATTAGCTACGATAACGAAACCTCATTAGTTAATTTAACCCATCTCCTACTTTCCTCTTTTTTTGATTTATTTAATTTAAGGGCTCTTACCCTCTACCAAGTTTTGAAAGACCAATAATCATTTGTTCGTTGTCATTTTAATTCTATTACTGACTGATTTTTTGTAAGTTAGTGCATACATTGCCGAACGTTCTATTTTCCTACAAGAAATTAGTCAAAACAAACGGCAGTAACTTAGCGTACAAAATCAATTTCTTAATTATAATTACAAATCATACTATCAATTTTGCATAACATTAATGGAACCAAGAATATCAAAACCTATAAACACTCAAACAACTAATAAGTCAAGTATAAAACTAACATAATGAAGACATCATAAAGTGGTTTATACGAGGAATAAAGTTACGTGTTATGAAGTAACTTGTTTAATGGTATGCACACTAAACCATGCGAGGTTATGGCCTCAAATTACGAAACTACTCCACGGGGTGTTTCATTAAATACGGAATGTTTTTATATTTTTCGCTCACTTTCGAAAATAAACGAGTAATGCATGCATCGTATTCTGAATTAAGTCTCACAAAAAATTTCAAAATAGAAAAATTCAAATGAAAATGTTGAAACATTCTTACTTTCGTGGTTGAACAAAAAATAATTACGCGGTAAATCTCGCAGTGTCCAAAATTACTGCTTTATTTTCTGTCGCCGCATTTGGTTTGTAGTTTTGTGAAAAATTAACAACGCTTCCATTTACTACGAAATACAAAAAAATAACAAAGCTAGCATAGTAAAGCACTATATATATTTTAAACGAACTTATTACAATTTAAATTAACGTTGTGAGCTCAAGCTGTTAGAAACGGGATTTCTACAGCAACATCCATTATAATGAATATTGCATTACGATACAATAAGATCAGCGCAGAATCCGATGAAATCCCATCTGATAGAAACAAAAGGACGTAGACAGCAAGCTTTTAAAACTCCTGCCTGGGTTATTATTCCCTTTAATAATACCGCCAGGATGAACATGTCTGAACATGTCGCATGTGCACATAAATGTTTATTATTCATGTCTAAACATTTTTTTTTGCAAACAATGTTTAATCATTTCGTGATTCATGTTTGTTTGTGTATTTACGCTTTATTTTAGTACGCAATACAATCAAGTATAATATATTACTACTTATTATCCTGATCAAATCAGTTTTTTTTTACTACTGTGTGTGCCTTTTTACTTTAGTACTTTGCAGTTTGCCAATGGAAAATGTGTTAAAGCTGAATTTTAGAAGTAGCAACTTAGTTAAAATATGTATGAAATTTTGTAATGTTAGAGTAAAAAGCTCCACTGTCTAAAGTATAATCAATTACTGGGTTGTCAGTACTAGACTGAAAATTAACAAGCCAGTATCTAATTTACCAATGATTTCATTCCAGTGACACTAGATTCATTTAACAAACAAAAAAGAAAATTCTTTTCCGATAAACGGACTGTAAAAACCTAGCAATTAATGCAAACCGTTTTATTTACATTTTGCTGCTGAACTACAAAAGGGCTTACCTTTATCTACATAGTATTTAAAAACAAGCCTTAATGTTTGGACGTTAAAGTATGAAATTCAGCGTAAAAGGAAAGGTAGTTATATTGTATTGTACAGGATGGTTGGTGAATGTTTCACTTGGGTGGGGCGCTATTGTGAATTAAAACGAATGCTTTCCTGTGTCTGCACGTCGATAGCTATGCGTGCTGTGAAATTTGGCGGTACCACCTCAAGGGTAAATTCCCGAGCGCCGTGTTTTCATACTAACGTAATATGGGTTTAAATTTTATATTATTAAGTAGTTATTTATTATTTTTATAGACAAATCATAATATATTATCTAGCTAGATCATTAATTTAATTATAATTTGGAAAAATGGGCGCCAACGATCATGCATTTAGTGTTTTCGATAAAAATAGATAAATTAAATTTATTATTATATTATTTACATTATTTAAATAAAAACATAATAATATGAAAGTTAATCCCATAATTACTTTTGTATCGAAAACAGCCAAGCAATTGTTCCCTCTTAAGAGGAGTATAATGCGCAATTTTTTTCCAGCTCGTTTATTTTATGACTGCTTCATAATTCTGCTTCTGTTATTTATTGCCGTATTGGCTTGTAATTGTAATTGTTGAACCCCTAGAGAGTGAGCATTGAGCGTGAAGGATTTTGTTGTTTTAATATAAAATAGTTAATTTATTTTAGGAGCCTAATTAATGGCAGTATAATGATAACGAGTCTTCATCGAACTGGTGTGAACTCGACTCAGGCGTTCCTCAAGGCGGTATCTTATCCCCATTGTTATTTTCACTTTTTATCAATCTCATAACCCAAAACCTTCAATGTTCGTACCATCTGTACGCCAATGACTTGCAGCTGTATTCTCAAGCAAGTGTCGATAATCTATCGATAGCTATTGGAAGCATTAATCAGGATCTCGAAGAGATCAAAGGCTGGGCTTGTAGATTTGGTTTAGCAGTCAATCCGACCAAATGCCAAGCCATCGTAGTTGGTAGTCCGCGTATGATGAGCCGAGTGGATTTAAGTACTATTCCACAAATTATTTTCAATGGCAATATTATAAAATGGAGCGCATCTGTGAAGAATTTAGGACTTCACATAGATTCGAAGTTAGACTGGCAAACACATATTACGAAGGTTGGCCAAAAAGTGACTGGGATCCTTCGTGCTGTGTACCGTTTGAAAAATTTTCTACCGTGTAGCACCAAAACAATGCTTGTGCAAACTCTGGTGCTACCCATAATCGACTATGGTGACGTATGCTGTTTTGACCTGAATGCAGACCTCCTCAATAAATTAGACCGTCTTCCTAATAACTGCATTCGATTTATTTTTAACCTCCGTAAATATGACCATGTGTCTAGTTATCGCCAGGAATTAAAATGGTTACCCATTCGCCAGCGCCGTAATTCACGTGCATTAACTACTGTCTATTCTATCCTTAACTCTCCTTCGCCACCATCTTATTTAACTCCTTATTTCCAGTTTCTCTGTTCCAATCATGATCGTAACCTTCGGTCCTCTAATAATCTTCTTCTTTTGTGCCCCTCGCATACCTCTGGTTTCGTTAACTCTTCTTTCATTGTTCAGTCAGTCCATCTTTGGAATTCGCTCCCCTTAGAAATCAGGATGTCCACCAACCGTTATGTGTTTAAAACTAGAGTGCGTGATCACCTCTTCAATGAGTTGGCAAAATTAACTCTTTCATAGTTTACTTCGTTGTAATATATATAATATTTATTAATATTTATGTGTATATTAGTATCATGTATATCTATATCCATATATTATTTATTTATATTATCTAAATAGTTTATTTTAAGTATTTTGTAGTGCAATAATCTTAGTTATGACGTATTAGATTAAGTAATTGTAATGGTTTTTGTTTACAACTAACTCACACCTCTTGCACCTACCACTTGTCGTCTCTGCATCACCTAAAGGTTGACTGGTAGATAATGCCTACGGCATTAAGTCCGCCCATGTACCATTTTGTGCATAAAGTTTTTAAATAAATAAATAAATAAATAAATAAATAAATAAGCAATCATTCAAAAATATTGATTACGCAATTAATAAATTAAATATTCAGTCTTTCATGGAAGCTATAAGGTTTCGTATTAATAACAACTAGATTGTAATAGTCAAAAATAATTTTTAATAAAAAAAAAAACCGACTTCAAAAAGTAGGTAAACTAAAAAGCAAAAAATAAATGTACTTCGCACAAAATAATACGTTTTTTCATTTAGTTAAATAGAAATTATTAAATAATTATTTTATAATTCTGAAGTCGGTGCCAAGTAAAAACAACCTTTCTACAATATCAAATTACAGTTCACACAAAAAGGGACGCGTAGTTGTGCTAGTGCGCGGTCGCCCAGTATTGGTACTTACCACAGAAATATAACTAATATTCAGTCAGAAAAAAGTTGTTAGAACGATTGATATTTATCTATATACAGAGTTATTAATTGTTTACTTGGCACCGACTTCAGAATTATAAAATAATTATTTAATAATTTCTATTTAACTAAATGAAAAAACGTATTATTTTGTGCGAAGTACATTTATTTTTTGCTTTTTAGTTTACCTACTTTTTGAAGTCGGTTTTTTTTTTTATTAAAAATTATTTTATTTTACGATTTTAAGTGATGGGTAGACCGAGCAAGAATGTTTCTCGAATGAGGAGACGACGGTTACTTGAGACAGAAAACTTATTATAATAAACAAGAATTAAATCCTTTCTCCTGACTATTGAGGGTCACGACCTTCCATCATCAGTTCATTTGACACAATAACTAGCAGTAGGAATATCCGTACAGTAGTGAAAGAAATATCCTTTAACTCCTAACTATTGAGGAGTAGACCTTCCATCATCAGCTCAACCACATAAAATTATTGCGACCAAGCGTAAATCCTGGCCTCGATTAATAAAATAAGAGGGTTGCACCCGATTTCTCTGGGGTCCCATCATCAGATCATGACATGCTGACAATGGTACCACCTTTGAAATATCTCCGTTCCAACAGCTCACTTGACATCATAACTGCAGTCTGAATATGTGTACATTAGTGAAAGAATTATCCTTTAACTCCTAACCATTGAGGAGTTGACCTTCCATCATCAGCTCAACCACATAAAATTATTGCGACCAAGCGTAAATCCTGGCCTCGATTAATAAAATAAGAGGGTTGCACCCGATTTCT
This sequence comes from Hypena proboscidalis, assembly GCA_905147285.1. Classification (NCBI taxonomy): domain Eukaryota; kingdom Metazoa; phylum Arthropoda; class Insecta; order Lepidoptera; family Erebidae; genus Hypena; species Hypena proboscidalis. The sequence continues at coordinate 14,923,188 of LR990140.1, forward strand.
CTGGGGTCCCATCATCAGATCATGACATGCTGACAATGGTACCACCTTTGAAATATCTCCGTTCCAACAGCTCACTTGACATCATAACTGCAGTCTGAATATGTGTACATTAGTGAAAGAATTATCCTTTAACTCCTAACCATTGAGGAGTTGACCTTCCATCATCAGCTCATCCACATAAAAATACGTAAATACTGATGTAGCTTTGAAAAACACACTAAAAACATTACATGTTCCTATAAAATTCGAGGGTTGCCCTCGATTTCTCTGAGATCCCATCATCAGATCACGTCATACTGACGATGGGACCCCCTTGAAATCATCTCCTGTCCAACAAAAAAAGAATCATCAAAATCAGTTCATAAACGACGGAGATATCCGTGAACAAACATAAAAAAAAGTAACATATATACGAATCGAATTGAGAACCTCCTCCTTTTTTAGAAGTCGGTTAAAAATACGACGTTTACTCGTTATGTTAAAATGGTCACCTATCCACGCGTGGTTAAGAATTAAGCATCAAAATAAAAAATAATAGTAATATTTAAAGCAAATTTTAGCTTTGCTATGCATTTATTTTTATGTAATATTAAAGTTGAAAAATTAAGAATCCAGCAGGACTCGAACCTGCACCTCTTGGGTATACGCCCCAAGTGCTTTGCCAATTCAGCTATGGATTCGCATGCTGCCGGACTCGAAATTTCTCAACTCTTTTGTGCCAGCCGAAGCTAGACGAACCATTACTTGGTTTTTAGCGCCATCTATGCGTTACTTATTCACATAATCGCATACAGTACGTTTGAATTAAGATCAACTCATTACTGTCGAGAGATGACGCATTTTTATCAATACTTGTAATATTTAAAGCAAATTTTAGCTTTGCTATGCATTTATTTTTATGTAATATTAAAGTTGAAAAATTAAGAATCCAGCAGGACTCGAACCTGCACCTCTTGGGTATACGCCCCAAGTGCTTTGCCAATTCAGCTATGGATTCGCATGCTGCCGGACTCGAAATTTCTCAACTCTTTTGTGCCAGCCGAAGCTAGACGAACCATTACTTGGTTTTTAGCGCCATCTATGCGTTACTTATTCACATAATCGCATACAGTACGTTTGAATTAAGATCAACTCATTACTGTCGAGAGATGACGCATTTTTATCAATACTTGTAATATTTAAAGCAAATTTTAGCTTTGCTATGCATTTATTTTTATGTAATATTAAAGTTGAAAAATTAAGAATCCAGCAGGACTCGAACCTGCACCTCTTGGGTATACGCCCCAAGTGCTTTGCCAATTCAGCTATGGATTCGCATGCTGCCGGACTCGAAATTTCTCAACTCTTTTGTGCCAGCCGAAGCTAGACGAACCATTACTTGGTTTTTAGCGCCATCTATGCGTTACTTATTCACATAATCGCATACAGTACGTTTGAATTAAGATCAACTCATTACTGTCGAGAGATGACGCATTTTTATCAATACTTGTAATATTTAAAGCAAATTTTAGCTTTGCTATGCATTTATTTTTATGTAATATTAAAGTTGAAAAATTAAGAATCCAGCAGGACTCGAACCTGCACCTCTTGGGTATACGCCCCAAGTGCTTTGCCAATTCAGCTATGGATTCGCATGCTGCCGGACTCGAAATTTCTCAACTCTTTTGTGCCAGCCGAAGCTAGACGAACCATTACTTGGTTTTTAGCGCCATCTATGCGTTACTTATTCACATAATCGCATACAGTACGTTTGAATTAAGATCAACTCATTACTGTCGAGAGATGACGCATTTTTATCAATACTTGTAATATTTAAAGCAAATTTTAGCTTTGCTATGCATTTATTTTTATGTAATATTAAAGTTGAAAAATTAAGAATCCAGCAGGACTCGAACCTGCACCTCTTGGGTATACGCCCCAAGTGCTTTGCCAATTCAGCTATGGATTCGCATGCTGCCGGACTCGAAATTTCTCAACTCTTTTGTGCCAGCCGAAGCTAGACGAACCATTACTTGGTTTTTAGCGCCATCTATGCGTTACTTATTCACATAATCGCATACAGTACGTTTGAATTAAGATCAACTCATTACTGTCGAGAGATGACGCATTTTTATCAATACTTGTAATATTTAAAGCAAATTTTAGCTTTGCTATGCATTTATTTTTATGTAATATTAAAGTTGAAAAATTAAGAATCCAGCAGGACTCGAACCTGCACCTCTTGGGTATACGCCCCAAGTGCTTTGCCAATTCAGCTATGGATTGAAATGCGTCATCTCTCGACAGTAATGAGTTGATCTTAATTCAAACGTACTGTATGCGATTATGTGAATAAGTAACGCATAGATGGCGCTAAAAACCAAGTAATGGTTCGTCTAGCTTCGGCTGGCACAAAAGAGTTGAGAAATTTCGAGTCCGGCAGCATGCGAATCCATAGCTGAATTGGCAAAGCACTTGGGGCGTATACCCAAGAGGTGCAGGTTCGAGTCCTGCTGGATTCTTAATTTTTCAACTTTAATATTACATAAAAATAAATGCATAGCAAAGCTAAAATTTGCTTTAAATATTACAAGTATTGATAAAAATGCGTCATCTCTCGACAGTAATGAGTTGATCTTAATTCAAACGTACTGTATGCGATTATGTGAATAAGTAACGCATAGATGGCGCTAAAAACCAAGTAATGGTTCGTCTAGCTTCGGCTGGCACAAAAGAGTTGAGAAATTTCGAGTCCGGCAGCATGCGAATCCATAGCTGAATTGGCAAAGCACTTGGGGTGTATACCCAAGAGGTGCAGGTTCGAGTCCTGCTGGATTCTTAATTTTTCAACTTTAATATTACATAAAAATAAATGCATAGCAAAGCTAAAATTTGCTTTAAATATTACAAGTATTGATAAAAATGCGTCATCTCTCGACAGTAATGAGTTGATCTTAATTCAAACGTACTGTATGCGATTATGTGAATAAGTAACGCATAGATGGCGCTAAAAACCAAGTAATGGTTCGTCTAGCTTCGGCTGGCACAAAAGAGTTGAGAAATTTCGAGTCCGGCAGCATGCGAATCCATAGCTGAATTGGCAAAGCACTTGGGGCGTATACCCAAGAGGTGCAGGTTCGAGTCCTGCTGGATTCTTAATTTTTCAACTTTAATATTACATAAAAAATAATAGTTTGGGCGCTCAGTGCCATATTTTAAGTCTATCGAGCAACCCACGCTTTTTCACAATAATACTAGTATTTTTTGTTCATTACCATTTTCAGCTTATAAATATTAGGAATTACTATTCACTTTTTAGTTAGAAGTACTTTAAAAGCGTGGTTTTAGTTTTTTTAAACTATTATTTATTTTCTACTTTTTAGTTTGGTTTATTTATTTTTTTTATTTTTTTTAAATTTAATTATCTTTTTTTTTATCAAATTATTGCATTGTCATCGATCTTTGACAGGTGTGCAAAATTTGAATGAAATCTGTCCGTTTAAAGTGGGTCAAAATCGAGTCCAAAGGAGTCGCTTATATACATACATACATACAGGTGAAGCTAATATAAGCGTGTTAAAAAGGGAGGTAGAGCTCGTAGCTAAGTCGAAGCCGCGCGGACCGATATGGATAGAGCATTGTGTAGGTTAAGCAATGCTAACCGCGGTTGGCCGTGGATGTATTTTTAACATAACAACATTTCTTCCGTGCCTCGGATAGCACGTTAAGCCGTCGGTCCCGGTTGCCATTTTAACATCTATGGCAGTCGTCACGGGTAGTCAGAGGCCATAAAGTCTGACATCTAGTCTAACAAAGGGTGCCGTATCCCCTCGTACTTGGTTGTGCAGGTCTGATGATAGTCGCTCCACGTAAAATACTGATATTCATCTAAATTTGTTAGACTAGAAGCAGACCTCAATGTACTTGGGAAAAGGTTCGGAAAATTTACTAATATGATCATATCTGAGTTTACAAATTTAGAAAACAAGTTATAAACAAGATAACCTTTGAAAAGTTTCTGCTAAAAGCCTTTCAATCATTTGTTAAAAGCCTGAAAGGCAAGTTTAACTCTGTGGATACATTTAATTGTCTGCTATTTTGGCATCAATTTTCATCAGAGCCTTTTAATAGGCACTGGCATTAAACTGAACATGACGGTGAAATATTTAGTCATTTTGTAACTACGGGTTAAACATTTTACGTGCTTCAACAGAATTTCAGATTTAAAGCTTTTACGGACTGCTAAGCTAACGTTTTCATATAAAAATTCAAGCTAAAAATAAACTGTATAGTTTGAAATAAAAATTGTTATCGGTTTTCTTTATAATCCGAAAAGTGATCCGGTTAGTGTAAATAAAATGGAATTTATTTTCAACCATCGCATCGTCGTATGGAGATAACATTTAATATATAAGAGCTTAAGTTGAGCCTCAACTTTATTTTGAAATAGAAAAATAGGTTTCAATATATATTTTCTTATTCACGAAATTAGTTGGACTTTACTTAAGTTTGACTTAAATCTTTATAATATTGTGTGTGAGAAACAAAAGACCGAAGAAAGTGACGGGTCTTGTCAAATACACACTATTACGTTATGTATATACACGTGAACTACTATTAAAGCCAACAGTTAGATAAACTGACTGTAGTATTTTCTCATTAATGTGAGATTCTGCAAGAGAGCCGTTTTATGATTGGACAGACAAGAAGACCCGGCAAGTCATTTTACTAAGTAGACATTATGTGTTTTTATGTGCGTACTTCATTTTTAAATTATGTTAGGCTATCTTTTAATTTTTTCGTACCGTGTCAACAATTTGTTTTGTATTATTAAACGTTTGTTTAATATAAACGTTTAAAAAAAAGTAAATTAACACTGATGTTGGAAAATAAAAAGTTCGTTTTGCAATCAAATACGACTTCGATTTGTGCAGTGAATCTGTAAAGTCATTTCGTTAAAATAGTTAAAAGCAAATATTCAAAATGTATGAAACAAACCATCGATACAAAATTGCATGCATGAATAAACATCAAGTATGCAAAAAGGTGTAGTTGCTATATGAAAAAATTACGAATAGTAACGAACACTCCTCGATTTCTGCGGACTGGAAAAAAGTGGCGATTGGATTTTGTTATTGACTTTATGTCGCATGTCATTCATAGAAAAGCGAATGAACGACTGGTCTGAGCTATGAAACAATCTGGCAGCTTTGTATGAAAGAATAAAACAGTATATTTTCTCTTTATTTTTTTGTGATTCTAGAAGAGAAGATTGACGTTAACTTCTTCTTGATTATTTTTATAGCATTTAGCTATGCTTAGCAAATTATACTAAGAAACAGTTCCAGAGTTCACGAGCCGAGTGGTTAAAGCGGCTGCTGGTTATGCATAGGTCGCGTGTTCAAATCCTGTCGGTCCCATAATTTTTTCAACTGTTTCTTAGTATAAAAGTTGACGTTGTCCAGCTCTCAGGGCCAACAATCCTAAAACGTAATAATCATTGCGTTCACAATTCAGAAGTTCAACTTCAGACCCATTTACTAAAAAAATAACGTGTTCATTAACCTTTGGCAATGCTTTGGACAAGGGAGAAGCAAAAAGCTAACCGTTTCCGTTGATTAAAAGCAAGTTAAATTAGTCACATTTTTTTCACTTTGATACCAAAAGAGAGTAAAATGGAAATTTGTTTCATGGATTGAAATCCTGGCTCGGCCCCCGCCCACCGCAAGCCAAACTGGCTCGGAAATCAGGATACTGGCAGCTTTGCGCGAGTTTTTTGCGGCAAAGCCAGTTGGCATGCCACAACGTGACCTGACAAATTTCGAGTTTTTAATTTTTTCCCAGTACGCAAACACACTTTGCAAGATAAACGACCTTTTTTGTTTTTTGTGGTGAGACATTAGAGGAAAATTTAAATTGGAACTTGGAGCTTTTAAAAATATTAAACCGTACGGTAGGCGTTGTTAAGGCTATTTGGTAGGGACATCGTATTTATGTGTGTTCAGTATTGAAAAGTGTTGTTTGGCTATATAAGTTTTATTAACGTTTAGCGAAGCCATGCCTTTAAATAAATTTTTGCTTTTATTGGCCTTTTTTGCAAGTCAATTGTACAATAAAAATGGAGTAAATACTTCAGTATTAAGTATTTTAAATTAAATAAAGATCCTTTATTTAACTTACTTTATTTTACTTATCTTTACACACATGTATTGATAATTTATGTAGATATCGTACTCCCAGAGGTAAAAAACCCCGTAAGTAAAAATATTTGCTTTGGAATATTAGGCCCAACGGGTTTCGTACGGTCAACTGTCATAAGGCCGAAAGTGTTTAGCAAACATTCTCGCTTGCGGCCTTTTTCCAGTGACGGTGCGATATTTTTACAATTTTTTTGAACCAATAGCAAATATAAAGAATTTTATCAGTCTTGTTTTCTTCTTTCGTACTCATAAAAAATATTAACATTTTTAAAAGAATACTTTCATAAAAAAAAACATATAATTCAAAAATAATTATCATACATGATGTTACTTTTTCTAAACAAAATTTCTTTCTCATAATTACAAGTTTATCATTGCTTAGAATCTATTCAAAGAAGTATAACCAAATTACTGATAAATGCGAGTGATGATACAGACTTGAGCGTTTCGCAAATAAAACTCTGTTAGAGTGTTTGTCATAAAATTTTATGACATAATAAATAAACAACTTTTATCGTCTTGGCTGGTTAAAGAATTTTGTTATACGGGAATTTCATAAAACTGAAAATGGATGTAGGTTGATAACAAAGGCTCAGTGCATAATGCGTGCAATGTCTCGCAATCAACTGTGGAGTAATGAGATGGCTTCAGCTACGTCTGATGTATGCCTTTGTATCACGTCATCTCTTGTTAATTTTACCTCAGTGTTCTGCTCGGATTGGCATAGTTTATTCTTTGCTTAGATCCCCCTTTGTTTCGTTCTTTGTATTAAATAAATTAATTGAATACTGGTTCCTGACGTTTCATTTTGTTGTTTGAGCTTGTGGTGCGGCGGTCGTATTAAAATGTGTAGGGTAATGAACTCCAATGTAAACTAAGATTTTTGGCAAGAGTACATTTTTTTAGCTGGCTCACACCATGTTTTATTTAGAGCTAGAACTCTAAATAAAACATTCTAATGATTGACTGAGACTTATAACCTACTCTTGAATTTTTGTTGTTTCTTATTCTATTCAAATTAAGCAAAACTGGCGACCCACCCTGGCTTCGCTCCGGGTACTATGTAGTACTATAATATGCATGATTTAAACATAAATACCTAAGTTATGATCTTTATATCTATTAAAGGAAACTGCATCATAATTCATTGGGTAGTTTTAAAGATCTAAGCTTACAAAGGGACAAATAGACAGTGGGAAGTGGTCGTATGCTTTGTATGGAAGTACCAACATCTATTTTATTTCTACAACGTAGATATTCAGCTTTACTATTGCCAGCGAATTTCATACTAAAGCGTTCATACCCATTTTACCATTATCTACCAGAGTCCTTTAATATTGCGAGGGGATTTCCTCAATACTCTCTGAGATCGTTATAAGGCATTTATTTGTGAATTCGACTGCAATTTCTAAGAATTACGATAGTATTTTAGTACGTACGTCTGTTGATCACTCATTGATCTATCATGTGTTTTCAAAAAAAAATCTCATGTTTTGGATGTTTATAAATAAATCTTGAAAGAGCGTCATGTCAATTTTCGCTTTTTACTAAGTCCCAAGGCAGGTTTCAAAACTGAATTAAATGTTTGCGAAAGAAAAAATAAATGAAGAAGCCAAATTGATATTGATGGGTCATGCTGTTCAGAAAATATCATAAATTGGTTTCTTGGCTCCTATGCTGCTTAGATATTTATTGTTAATACTGGAAAAATAGATTAAAATAAATATTGTAACAATGTGCCTGATTTTTTGGTTTACTTTTTCATTTTCTAGTTGAAATAATATGTCCCGTGAGCATCATTACTTGGGAGTTCAGCAACTTCACTTGAATTAACTATATATTATATAACCTAAATTATAAATACTCTAAAATATTATTAGAAATGTTCACATTTATGTGGTAATTAATTTATTTGAAATGAAGTACCTACTTTATTAAATTAATATTATTTGTACTAATTATTTTACCAAAGCGTTAATTTGAACGTCTCTTAATTTTATAAAATTATTTCCAATTTGGGATGCCACGTGTAATGTATTAAAATTAAACACCATTTTAAAGTCAGGTCAAGTGTCCCTGAAAGTATAATGAGCTATTATGTTTTAACAACTAAGATATTTACATTATCAGTGCTATAAGGTCCAAAATTCTACAAAATATTTGTAAGCAGCGCTAAATTGGGCTCTACAATATTATGATTTCCCACTTATCGCTTCAAAGATAAATGTGTTTTTTGTAGGGTTCCATTCCAAATCCAAAACTAGATCATCAGGCTGTATCTCATGAAACATGATGTCAAAATGTTGCTCCCTATAATAACAAATACTTAAAATAGTGAATTTATATGCTATACAACAGACCTGTATTGCTTGCCGTTTTTATAGATAATAATGGTAATGAGAACTCTTGGTGCGCGGGTCTGAATCGCACTTGGCCGCTAAGTGGTAAGTTAACTTCTTTTTTTCGTGAGAGTTAACAAGTACAATATTAATGCACAAACAACTTAGCTAACATTTGTTTAGCTCTATAATAGCTTGACATTATTGCGCCAGGCCTTGGTGGACCTAAAAATACACCATAACTCTTAGCATTATACTAAACGACACATATTTAACGAAATACGCAAGTTGTAAGGCGAAACAAACTAACTGCCTTAGGGGTGCGGTTGTACAGATTACCGCAATCTTCATATTAGGCTTCGAACCAACACCATTAAGTAAAATTGACGCCTTTTACTTACGCGACCGACTAGAAAATAGGCTGGAAGTAAAACGTCATTATTTTGACGATAACATAGTTTCTTCAACGAGCATAATGTTACCGTCGTTATTATTTGGCACGTATGGGTTAAGTTAAATTTGGGCTAAATTACCTTCAACATTTGATTTTCAACTTATGTTTTACGGTACGATTTAATGGTTTTAACTCCTACAGGAAAATAGATTAAAAATATTTGTGATTTTATCCATATCGTGTGTATAACTCATTGAAAATATCTGAATTTACATAGGTATATCTACTTCAAAATTCAATTGGCGTTTGATTAAAACTCGTATCGATTGACCTTCTTTAATGGATTTTACTTTAAAATTCTGATCATGAAATACAGTTTTAAAAATGTAAAAACTATAATTCATACGGTTATAAGTTAAATACAAATAAATGATATAATATAGTACAAATGGCGGTCTTATCGCAACTAAGGCAATCTCTTACTAATGAATCTAAGGCAATCACTAATGAAATTATCACTTGGGATTTGTTTGTTTGAACTCACTGATCTCTGAAATTACTGGTTGCATTTTGATAACTCATTTTGCAAGTTTAATCTATATTTTAGAAAAGGTTTTCAGTTATTTAACATTACGCTAAAACCTAGTACAGACGCGGAACAGAAAGATTTAAGGCGGACAGCAGTTCCAAGTTTTTGAGAACGCATAGCTCAAAACGGACTGACATTTGGAATTTGATGTAATATTGCTTTTTATTTATCAGATAATTATGTTGTAAGACGTCATTATTTTGTTAAAATAACCTTAAATTAAAATTTACAATCTTAAATATATTAAATAATACTAAAACCAAAATCATAATATTGACTTTTGTTCAACATAAAAATACCTATTTAAAGTCGTATCACATTTCGGATGGAGAGACCAAATTGGGTCATCTCCATTGTTTATATTAGTTAACAATTTACTATTTACAAGTACTACTTAATAAACTGTTAATCAAAAATCATGTATTTCAAGAACTCTCAAACAGGGTCTGCACTAACTCTGAGAGCCAACATCAGTATAATAATATTTCACTCGTGAAATATGTACCAATCTAATACATACATTGTGTGAATAAGTATAAAAGAACTAAGTAACTTTCTCACATAGCTAAGGAAATATTCATTATGATGAAAGGTTCCAGCAATAATGCTTATTCAGGGCTTGTGGATTAATATTGATAGACCGAATCACGCGCGACCTTGTATGGCGTCTACAGATGTGAAACCTCTGAATTTAACGCTGTCGCCATTTTTCTATGTTTTTCCTGTTTTCTTATTTGGCAAGGCAACAAATGTTAATTAACAATTTCGGCCTACTATGAGTGTTGCCGAAATAAAACAATTCGTTTGTATTGAAGTAAGTTTTTTGTTATTATAACGTTTTTATATCTAAATCTCTGCTATTCACTATAAATGAGTTGTACTAATTGTTCAATTTGATATAATGCTTCAAAATAGGTTTTTTTTGCCAATCAAAAACATAGCTGAATGGCAACAAAACACGTGGTCGGGCGCGCGACCGGAAGAAACAATCTAGAGAAAATGTCGATCCAATATTCCCAAAAAGAAACACCCTTTAGTGTTGAATTATAAAATCGATACGTCAGTTCTCAATGTAATTTGATCATTGAGATTTGATGTTCTAAACTCAAACAGATAATGCTAAGTCCTTGAACTCGAGAAAAACCAAATGTGTAAGGAAACTATGTCCTCTATACGAATTTATGTACACTGTCGTGGACATGCGTATTGGCCGCTTATACGAACCGAAGCACGAATCTTCTTCACCACAAACTGAAATGCGAGCTAATTTAGACTCTAGACGGGAGTGTAAAAGGTTGAAAATAAATTCGGCGGTGCGGCGAGCAAGCGCTCTATGTTGGGCGGAGGCATCGAATCGGGGGTGATTCAGTTGGAAACTCGCCGTAAGAGAGGGTAGTGTCGCGCTCGCGTCCCGCTCGATATATAATCACTGATAAAAACCTTTCGAGATGACTCTCAATCCATCCAAGGAGACAGTTATTTAGAATGTCAGTGTTACTAGTGTTTAAAGAACTTTACAATCTTATCGGTTTCCGTAGTTACGTTTCTGTCGCCGGCTGTCAGAATCATTGAAATCAAATACGTGTCGTTCGGTTACACATTGTTGTTGAAGTTTAAAAAAAAATATCGTTAGGAAATAGACTGAATTCACTAGTGTTTTTGTTTTGTTTTTAATTTCTGCAGTGTTGACGTTTTTTTATGTTGATCGGTATATGATTTGTTTTTTAAGTGATCGGTTATCATCAAAACATTAAATGGATATACCTAATGCCGAAGTGCATCTGTAATGGTTGTGACATAAATCTTCGCCACTGGGTATAAAAAAAAAAAACATAATTATAAAAAGGAACAATAATTTAGCTTTTCCGCTTTGTAGGCAACATTAGCAGAATCTGCTTTATATTCCGGTTATGAATTAACTTTTTTTTTTACACCATTTCCTCACAAATCTAAACAAATCTGACAGCAATTACTACTTTTTTATATTTTTCACAATTTATTTTAGCACATTAGTAACATCATTATGTACATCTTATTTTTTAATCATTCTCTTATTAAATATTGTAGTTACAAATACACACATTTTTACTTGCATTCAGTATAATTATTTATGTTTTGAATGACGGCTTATTTCAAAATACGTCGCATCTATTTTCTGCACGAAGGCTATGTTCTAATACAATAAGAAATAAACAATCGTGATCAACGAACAGCGATAATAATGCGGTTATTTTAATATTATCTAGAAGATTTTAACCAAAATGTTTTGGTTAAAGTAATGTATTGAAAAATGTTACTCACAAAATTTAATTAGGCATGAATATTTTGAGCAAACATAATGACGTGTAATAATGCCTGTCTATATATATTTCCTATGATTTTATTTTATGGGATAATCTTCTACCAATGACCTGTTCGTCCAGTTTACTGACCATAGAATTAGTTTCACTTCTCGTGTCCTACATTTTATGGCTTCAACCAACATGGAAAAGGAATTACGGAATAGAAAAACTCAACAATAATGTCACTGACATATTTATTCTTCTAGCTGTACAGCAAACTCACCTTCAATAAATACATGATTATTTATGTATGATGACAATGTGTAAAATACCACCCCTGGAATGGAAATAAATAATGCTTTAGGCATGCTCAGAAAATAATAAAGTAAGTAAAGTATGTAAACATTATTCATTAGAACACCATCAAATTATTATTAAAAATTAAAGTCAAAATTAAAAATTTACAATATAATAAAAAGAAATATAGAATAATTAAAACAATACAGTGACTTTATAAATTTGCAAGTTGCAACTGAGTTCATACACCAGACTTGCCATGCTATGATGGTGCCTAAAAGGCCATAGCTCAACGTACTGTGGCCAGAAAATTTGGCAAAGCTGATTTTCAGCTGGAACCTCAGATGACAAGGATTATTTTTTATTTTTTATTGATATTATTATTATCTACATTAAATCTCACTATCAGTTTAATAGTTTACCCGTGATAGGATACCATACAATCAAACAGAGTTGTTAGAATTATAATTGATATTTATTCCAACTTCAGAAACATTATTGTCTATGTATCGATCGTACTAAAAGAGGTAATATTGTTCTTGTATTGTACAGTTTGAAACCAACCATTTATTCAAAGAAAGATCATATCTCGTGCTCCAATTTCCTTTCAATATTCTAAAGATAATATTCCAAAACTCTTGTACTTTAAATGGCAGTCAGGCAAATAACGGTCAAAGTCTTAACGTGGGTAAAATTGGAATCGATTTTGTTATCATACGCAAATGGAGCTAAATTAAATGTCTATTATTGTACTACTTTTGGTTGTATACACGTTTGTCACAGCTTTTTGAGTAATATAGGCGGATTGAATAACATGCCATGTCATATAAAACAATAAAAGATTTTTTTTTTATCTGGTCATATTAAAAGAATATTAGAAGCATTTTATGATATTCATAGTAAAAACTTTGAAAATTAATTGATTAAACATATTTAATTTAAACCACGTTTTATATTAAAACAGTTAATCTTTAATCGCATATTTTTATGTTAGGTATTAGAAAAACAAGTTAGGTCATTGGCATACAATAATTGCATTCACGTTCTAAGAATTAAAATCAAATTAAAATTTATGGGTTTCCGTAATTACCAACATTTAATATTTTTGCTTGTTTTTGTTGAACTTAAATCCTTTCGAAAGTTCGCAAACCCATTATTTTTTAGATTTAAACAAGATATACCATTTGTTTTATTTTATACTAGCTTTCACGACTGGCTTCGCCTGCGAGGTGCCTCGGTATAATTTAGCCTATATTACTCAAGAACAATTTAGCAATCACACAGTCAACATTTTTTTAAATCGGTCAAATAGTTTTTTATTAATATAAATAAAATGATTATTTCCAATTTCTAATACTACTACTTTTTTCGACTGTGCTTAAAATTGAGTGATTATTTGTTATGCAAACAAATAATCGTTTCTTTTCTTTTCATAATATTAGATAGATTTTTTTATAATTGTTTATTTTGGTTACATTTTAAGTAACATATAAGAGATATCTGAGTCAGCAGGCTTGTACTAATATTAGGCAAAAATTAAAATATACATGATATGTATGTAGGTCAGACGTAATTAATTCATCTGTAAGATCAAAACTAGAGGCAAATATTTTTATAAAGTGTTATGTACGCATTAAAAACAAAACGTGAATATTGATATTATTATAATTAATATATTAAGAGTTGATCACTCTATGCCTATATGTGTAGTTAGAGGAAGACCACTGTTTTTATTTAATAAGTCGGTAATACCGATATAAAAAAAGAAACCCTAAGCTAAAATATTATTATCGATGTATGCCGCGAAACAATCCAAGATAAATTATAAATGACCATTTTTGCGCTAAAATACCTGCAATAGAGACATTTTAGCATTAGAGACAGCATAGCACAATCACCAAACAATGTTTTAGAGCCAACTAAGTTAACGAACACTGATTATTTTGAAATTCTAAAGCATTAATACCAGATTCACGTATTTGGCGCAGAGTCGCTCATTTGCAATTGCTAAAGAATCCACACTATAAATTGCAGTGACAATCAGATGATTAGATTAACTAATGAGTACTATTTTTCAACACGTGCTATTAAATTGAAACAAAAAGATAGTGTCGGGTATTCTCTCATGGCTTTTAAATGTTCTGGTTTTCAAAGCATAAACTAGCTTTACAATTGTTTAAATCAAAGACGGGGGGGTATCAAACAGTTTGACTAGGCTCATTTCTAGTTAAAAGGTCAATCCTTTTGGTATATCAGACTCAGAGGATACAAAAAACGAATGGTGATAATCTTAAAGAGTCACAAGGGTTCGGGGCAAAGCAAAACTGTCTGCTCATTAGCTACTAAAATAATGGAAATTAAACGTATTCAACTTTTGCCACACATTATAAAATAACATAACATCACGCCTATATAACAGAGGTGTAAAACACCCACATTTCACCTGTTATGTATAGATACCATGGCATAGGAGGCATTTTAGCCTATCGCCATCCAACGGGCGCAATTTTAACACCGTGCCGCTTTTTATTTACACATTATATTTATCACTACAATGACTCTGTTTAAAAACATGCCTTATTCTAATCCAATTTAATGGGTATTAAAAAACAACGATAAATTATTATTTTAGGGTTTTATGATTTATATAAAGCCTTTTTCTCAAGTCATACCAGCCAGAGTAGAGTAAGTTTTTAAAATGATATTCAAATCACAGAATTGAGAAAAACTATTTTCTCCAGAGACTAGATAGGTCTCATGTCATCAAGTTTTATGCATTTATCTTATCGTAAACTTTTGAATATTTTAATATTTTTCTCAAAACTAACATTTATTTTACAGCCGAGTAATTTTATAAAGTCGTCGCTCTCGATCTAGCTCGTAAACCGAAAAACAAAGATTGTATCACAAATTGTATTGTAATTCTTTTAAACAAATAATTTTCTTAAAACGAATAACTTTTAAAGGGCAAACAAGCAACTCATCAAACTAATATAGTATCTATTGACGCAGAAAATAGCGTGTGAGTAGTGAATTTTTTTAAATTTATTTATTGCACAAAACACATTACAATCAATAAAAAACAATACACAATAAAATACAATTAAATCTGGATCATAAAACAAAAATATGTGAATGCAGCTTAACTATAACAACAAAAAAAAAATTAAATGAACTCTGGAAAACATACCGAAAACTTAATACATATTGTGTCATTTATTAGATCAGGATGTCTCAAGCGCCTGTTATGGTTCCTGAGGCGTCCAGACCCGAGCTGATGAGGAGGATGTCTTTTAAGTTGGCAGTAATCTACTAAATCTAACAGAAAATAGTAGTGACCATTTCTTACCGAGGAAATTGCCTCCTTATCGGCACATATGCCTATTTCCGGGAAGATTTACATAAAGACCTTGAGCTAAATTATTGCGCTATTGATAAGAGATACTACCATCTTTGTTACGTCTCTGGGTAAGATTTGGATTTAAATTGATTGAAACCAGTTATGCATTTAATAAGACTTAAATCAATATTATATACAAACGGAAAATAAAAGAACAATATTTTTGTCTAATAAAAATGCTAAATAACGGTATTATTACCTAATACAAAGTAATAATCTTAACATTATCTAATCATTTAAAATTATGAAAACTATAACAGTAAAAGAGTGTAAAAATTCAAATTAAAATGATAATCACGTTGGCAAAAGTAATAACTGACAACAGTAGGAAAATAATGATACTGTAGCGAGGAGTAAAAAAATAAATCGCAAGTTCCGTAATTATCCTTCTGAAGAATATTTTATATCTTGGGGCGGAGGGTCGGGAAATGTGGCTCGCTCTAAAGGTTTTATTGTGACGTGCATCGACCGCCCGACCGACGCCGGCTCGTCTCCCGCAATCTTGGATTGCTACAGTAAATACATAGATTACAGACTCACAGACATGCAATTCCGTTTTATGTTCCCTTCTTTCGCAGATGAACGATGGTTGACGCTTCCAACGGCCGTATTATTGTAATTTTTGGCTACAACTATATTCGCTGCCTACAATATCTACGTTAACTAATACGATTTGGGTCTGACCTACGATCAATATTCTAGAAAATATTCTAGACTTACATTGAAATACATAAAATAGGTTTTTGTATCGAACGAAAATGTTATGTAAATGTATATAATTTCGTAGCCACTAAGGTTATTTAAACCAAACTTTTGAGTAACTATTGAATGCACAAGCTCTTATATTAACCGTTGTTTTAAAATGATTAAAAATTATAATATTAATCACGTTGGTTAGACATTGCTATTACATTTATTTATATAATTTGATTCTGACAAACAGTCTGTGTGTGTTTATTCTATGCGGATAATAAAAGGTTGGCGCCATCGAAGTACGAGTAAGCAAATTGAGTGAGGGCACAGATAAATTTGTTTGGTAACAGCTACGTGCTAACACGTTCCGTTCTGACATTAAATTGGCCCAGTATGAGAGCTGTATCGCGTTTTACTTTTGTATTTGAGTCCAGCCGACGTAAAAAGTTCACGGGCCCAAAGTGCTGAGAATTTATATGATTGTCATCACAATTTTATTTCCACTTCATATCCTGCTGGAAATGTCTTTCTTGACGTGGCGCTCACAAATGTATTAACTTTTGCCCTTTCTCCTTTTTCTCGAATATAAATCTTGCTTTATGGCGCCGTCTACTCTTTGGTTTCTTTTAATTTCTCAGAACATTCTGCTATGGTAAAGTATGCACATGTTATTTCTGCACGGGATCATTCCACTCTGAAACCTTTTATCTTCGTGTGCATCTTGTGTGAAATGATTATGTTGAAACTAAAATTATAATGATTCGCAGAACGTAATTTCATCATTTGGGAGAGGACATTTTCTAATCTATAGATATTTATAATATCGATTTTGTTACAACACATAATCACACTTATGTTACTAATGGTGGACGAATGGATTACAAGTTGGAACTCCTGCTATCAGACAATGGCATTTTACATTTGTCTTATTTCATATAGTTCTTATAAAAGTCACGGTTTTAATGTCGTCTTCATTTCCGCGTTGAAACGGTACCACTATAAATGTGTCCATCAGAGCGAAAGTTTTAAAATTCAAATACGAACAAAATATTTCAACGGCTTCTTTGCACATTTTTACACGAAGTGTTCTGAAAAGCGTTTTCCGTGTGCTTTTCAGAAACGTTTTTGCTTAAAAATGCTCTACAGATAACGCTAGAGAATCAAACGTTATTGGTCTTATTTATTATGTTTGTAGTCCTAAAGATTTTTGATGTAAGATTCAAGTTACTTCCAAACTAAAATTTAAACGCACTTTCTTTTTACACTTTAAGTGCGTTACCCACTGCTCCGAGATGCCATAACATCGAGTCTAATGAATAAAAATCTTACCAAGTTTTTATTACATGTTTTACCTCCCCATAACGAAGTTTTCCCCGAAAACTTTTCTATTGTGTAGTTTTAGGTAGACGTTAATATTGATTTTTCTTCTCCTTTCTTATAAAGGTCACTAAACTGAAAATGTTTCAGTTTCAGGATTTTAAATAATACCGCTGAAACAATTTCGTGGCGTTTAAAAAGTTGCTTATTTGAGGTTTCCCAGCGGACTCCATTTATTTACACTGGTTCGGTAATGTTTTTTACTTTATCGAAATAATAAAATGTATTTTTTACTTTGGAGATTTAAACAAAAAGTTAAATTGCAATTTGGCTTTAAACCAACATTATTTTTACGGCAAAATGTAATTTATTCTTAAACATCCTATAATCCTAAAAAACTGGGACGGGCTAATAAAAAAGCCTGGCATCCGAACTGGCAGAGAAAATTTGCGATCAAAATTGGTCGTACGTTATTATTATTCTTCATTTTTGGGTCCTTCTTAACCCCACTTATGCTTCCAAACTTCCCAGCCTACCCTTGTGAGGATTACGGTCCCAATTGTCGAAAACAAAATAACAAAACGTGAGATTCTTCACGATAATTAGGTATATTTCAAATTGTCCCTTGAGCAATCCCGTTGGGGTTTGAGAAGCGGAATGGTACGGCGCGGCGTAAGTACTATGTACGAACATATAGTGTGTTATACGTAGGTAAATTGTTCACAAGACTAAGGGCCAGTTTCTAAGGTTTCGGATAGTTCTTATCCGTCCCTTAAAATATAACCCGACCGAATTTAAAAGAGACACTGAAGTTACACTTGAAAAAAGGACACAGCTGCCACATTTGTTTATGTGAGTTATATGCTTATCCTGCTAATAAGGTCTAACTAATACCTGTGAGCTAAGAGGTAACACGCAATCTGTCAAGCTAATCTCCAACCAATACATGAAGCTTCAAAATTCTAAGCGCTTTGAAGGTAAAATTAGCTTGTTCACTTTATGAACAGAGTTTGCAAGTAATCAAAATTAACGGGTTTTATTTGCTGTTCATGCGTTCTAAATTAAAAACGTAGGGTGAAATAAAAGTCTGGCATAATGTACCCACGGGTGTAAAGTCACAGATTATTAATGTACTGGCAAAGTTAATGGGTAATTGCGATTAGTTATTAAGATGCATACATCCATTATTGATAAAAGCTGATGTAATGTAAAAGGGGTTAATGTACTGGTTGTTTTATAAATACCATGTGCCATTTACATCCATTACAATCTGCAAAGTCATAGAATTAATTACTATGCAAATGAGCATTTTATAAAATGTAACACTTATAAGAAATAACTTGATAAAATGTTTTAAATAAATTCAACGTTTAATAAAATAAGAAAATAGTTTCAAACAAATCTATTTCTAGATTCACAGCTTTAGAACAGTCGTGATCGGATTGCAAAGGTCGATTTTGAGGTTATATATTTTGACATATTTCTGTGTCTGGGAATCTATTCTAGTTTTAGTTTACCAAATAGTTTAACCATCTTTGCATCTCTTAATAACATTGTTAGATAATAGTTGTAAATTATATTTCAATATCTATATATTTTGATATAGTCATGCCTTATTTTATCTAAGTTCATAGGCAATCTTGAACTCCTTATGGTTAGACTTCCGAGTGCCGTGTTTTCGTTCTAACGTAATATGGTTAAAGATTAAAATATTATTATGTTTTATCAATTTTTATACGCCAAACATATTAAAAACACTAAAATAAATGTTCATTCGTAGCCATTTCACACATTTTAAAATGAAAACAATAATTGTGGAAAACTGGGCGCCAACAAACATGCATTTTAGTGTTTTAGACTTGATTTGTGTTTACTCATGGTGTATCCATGAGTAAACACAAATCAATCAAATCAAATCAAACTTAAATATTAAATTTAGAGACATATTACCTTTGTTTGGTAAACGCCTAGTTAATAACGTTAATTAATCTATGAAATGTAAAAATATAGTGCAATTTGTTCATCCAAGCCTTTGCTACAAAATATTCATCCTGGTACAGCGTAATTGGAAATTTACGTAGAAAGATCACAATAAAAGCGTCAAACTACAAATTTGCTTTCCCCTCGTATCGATTTCCTAAAATATTGGCGTGAAACATTCTTGGCAGCGTACTCCACACCACAGTGAATTAGATACACGTACATGAGTGAAAATTCCGTACGTCCATAAAGTTATTGATTGACTGCTGTGTTTTTCATTCTTCAAAGTAACGAGTAACTATGTACTTTGCCTTGAGTATATGAACATCGTCTAGTCAATCTTTGAAAGATTATTATAAATCCTAAAAAAAATGGTCGTATCTGTTTATATATAACGCTTTCACGTCTTAATGACTGTTATATCTTACTGGAAACTGGCATGAATTTTGTTTTAGACACCAAGTAGAACTTATGACTTACGTCGTATGCCTTATGCTTCTAAGCTATCGACTTTACTTTTATGTTTAATCGACGGACCACGTGACTGGTCACTGCACCTATCAGAGTCATGGGCAGAAACTTGTTATTTATATTATTATGCAGGAGCAGAACGTGCCCCAAATGAGTTGGTAGCCTAGTTCAAACCAATTTTAGCCAAACATAACGTTTATTGATATGATTTTAACGGGATTTAACACGATTAATTTTAATTTACATGCAGTGCTTGACGTTTCGACAAGGTTGCACTTTGTCATGGTTGCAAGCAGACTGATTTAGCAGCGTCTCGGCTCCGTTCGTGAGGTTGATGATTTTTTTAAAACCATCCTCACGTTTGTTGGTTTTAAATTTTTCAATGTAACTCCGCCATACACTAAACTAATCGAGTGCGTTTATGAGAGTTCGTTGATCGTAGGAACGGGTGAGTTGAAAGTTATTAAACATAACGTTTATTAATACTGTAAGAATGAAATACAAATATCAATAAATCTACCCAAATTAGGAACAAAGGACTTACGACAAATGCTAAACAAAGCCTTGAGAAAGCCTTCAAGTGCCTTTGAGTGGGTATGGCAAGACCTTCTATCAATTAAAATACATTTTTTATTTGTAGTAAATACGCAATGCAATTTTGGTTTATTTTACGGGTGTAGTTGTTAACATTAAATTATTAATATTACTTTCAGGGGATAAGACATGGTGACATTTATTATTGAAACTACAGATTAAAGACGTGGTTAGTAGTATCTATCGGTTAATTTAATTTTTAAATGTTTAGGTCCCATGGGATAGGGGTCTTGAGTCTATCGCGATACACCGGGCACAATTTAAACAAATCCAAATTTACAATAACAGCACGGTGCTGCTCGGCTGCTTGCTGACGGAAAGTTCACAAATAATACTATGCCCGACCCGGGAATCGAACCCAAGACCTTGCAATGAGAGGCGCATACAATAACCACTAGACTATTAATGCAGTACATCATTTTATTTTGCTTTATTGTTTTAGGGGAAAGATTAAAATAAGGTATTTTACATTAATTATGCTTTATATTCGGCAAAATCATCATCTTATTGCTAATTTTATTTAATTTGACAAATTTCTCTAACTAGCAAAAGGTAAATTGAGCGCTAACAATAGTAACGTTAATCGTCTACCGCTTTCTTCTTCAGCTAATTTACTTTGTGTTTCAGCTTCACAGTATAATTGTTTGCAAAAGCCTGTATAAATTTTCCAATGAGAGAACACTTCCTCTTTGTGAAGATGCCAACTTGATAGAACATTGCGCAAATAGCTAATACTAAGTGATTGCTTTCATATTTTCCTATTGATAGAAGTGCAGAAAGACATTTGGCTCCACCGTCAGTTTCACTAAGTAAACATCTTGTCAATGTAAACTAAATAATGTATTAGCAATCTACCGCGTATAGTTTTTATATATTAAATTAGCTGAATCGTTCAGAAACGCTCCTACTTAAAACACCTAGCAACAGTGAAGTTAACCTTCAACTACTTAAAACAACGCTTACATAAACTTAGCCATTGACTTAATTACTGATATATATATTATAACGATTATACAATGTCAAGTTTTTAAACACACGTGTGCCTTCGTAATTTGTCGGCACTAAAATGTATACCGTCCCCTCCGTTTTAGTAATCAAAGTGTCATTATATCTATCTAGGCCTCAGTTTATTATGTCCCATGTAGGCGAGCTTGGAACTTGATCGATGCTCTTTGTACGCCAGCTGTCGACACTGGCTAGAACAATTTAGTTCAGACGTTGTAGCTAACTGCACGTTCAACCAAACTACAAACGTTACGAGCTACGTCTACGATTAAATCACGATCTTCATTGCCAACATCTGGTCAAGAAATGCTTTGAAATTTAAAATTACTTGTGACGTCATACTCTCACGCAAGTAATACATATCGAGGCGTACGGATATGTATATCCAGAATTCCAAATTTAAATTATGTCGTCGTCTTCACGTATTCGGCTTGAGCGACACGGGTTGCGATATCGAGACTACGGAATCAAATTGAAATTAATTCTTTCTTTTCATTTGCCGCAGATATTTATTTAATTCAAAAATAGAATAAACAAAACACGCGCATTAGAGTTTTTTGTAGGTTTAAACAGTGTTCTAAACAGTATAAAACATAGTGTTCAATAGTGAAGTGCACAGACTATGTACAATCTGATGGCACAGTTGTTACTGGAGAATGATGACGGAAGCAAAGTGAAGGGGTCCAAGATCAATGCGACACTTGGCTCAACAAAACCGGAACATGCCCTGTCGACGCCATCGCCGACTTATTTATACCTCTAGCTGATGCAGCGACATAACTCTGTCGATGATAGTCTGCTTTGTTGCTGAACTCACGTCGTTTCAGGTAAGTTTGCACACAATCTGCCACTTTCACACGCACTTGTGATAAGACACGACGACAAGACTTCTCGTATCTTTAAACAAATATACTTATATCGCAATCTAATTATACCAATATATACCAACAGCTTAACTAAAGTGAGGACTTTAATAAATTTACCTCAATTGCTTCCAATTTTTGTTTCAAAATAAGTGAAGTCTTGTCTATAGAGGTTGACAATAATAACGAGGGAAATGGAACGTCAAATGACCCTGCCGCAAAGCCCTCACTTGCTCGCACCCTTTTATTGCACAGTAATAAATTTCTATGGCACCCTTCACGATTTTCAGGCGATTAAAGTCGGGACGAGAAAGTAGCTTAACTCGTTATAGTTGTCATGTGGTTCATTTTAATTTAAGGATTTTAGACTACCATAGATTTAGTTATGAAACGAATGAAATCAACAGTGTCGAAATAATAACAGATACTTTAATAAGAATATCACGTTTTATTTTTCTTTTAAAAAAGCTTTTTGCAAATACAAATTACTAGTGTTCTTGTTAATACCCTCTCCAGCTAAGTTTAATTCACATGTGTTAGAAGGAAGTTCTCGTCCTTGATGTAATGACCAGTGTTCGATCGAGCCCACGACCTCTTGATCGTAAGACCTGACCAATGCCTTATTCATTGCGCCACGGCAATTTCACTGGTTTGTCACATAATCACAATGAATAAGCAGGTTCCAGTACCTTCTCTGACGTCTGAAATCAGATTGCAAGATAAGGGAAACAATTGTTTTGCGGCGAAATAACAAAATCCTAATTTAGCACCTTTATTTCGTGGAGTCAGCTACAAAAAAAGAAAGCAGAACTAAAATTCCAAAAAGTCATACTGAAACAGATTTTTTACTCAATGTTTTTTTTCAATTACGGTGTTATTAAACCACCGATCGATGTCAACCGACATTTGCTATAACAGCAATCCATCAATGGTGTAGAGCTCTTGTTAGCATGATCAAGGGTGATAAAAGTGGTGTAATATTACTTTTAGATAGATCAAATTCACGTGGAGGTCACCAAATGTATAGAAATGAGAAAACCTCCTTCTTAAACCACTTAACATAATTATCACAAATTCTAGGAAGGTAATTTAATGAGCAGCTCAAAATACGCACACATACAGTTTCCTAATAAACTTTGTAGCGAGGAAATTTGGCAATTATTACGTAATCGATAAAATAATATTACTTACTTCGTCTCAGGTGACGCTGTTTAATTAAGTTAGTATACGCTTATTACTAAAAGCGTAAAAACTTTTTCGTTATCGAACTCCAGTCTCAAATTGTGACGATGTTGTTTTTCACTAGAGTTCCAGAGAGGCGAGTATTTTCGACGTAATTTATATGCCCTTTCTTACGTAATTCTGGAAAGGGGAAAGTTTCTTACCGCTTGAATTTATGGACATAAAAATTTTGGCTTCTCGTGTAGGAGTGAAATATAGCCTAGACACTGATTTCAAGATCCATACAAAAAGATAAAATATGATACTTGTAATGTCACTCCGGTTTTAATAAGAAACTGTTTGACATGGTCGTTCAGTGCAGAATATATTTCTTTTCCATACAATTAAATATTATGAATCTTTGAACAGTTTATTAAGTATAAAAAACATACAAAAATCGATTCTGTCCTATGGTTTTTTGGTGGTGTCAAAATTGTGAATGGTAGTTGTAACTAGCGTAAACGGCGACAAATTTAATAATCAAAGTCACGCTAAGCTGTATTGTTGTTTTACACAAAAAAGTCAATACAAAACTTTTATTATAAATATGACTTTCTCATTGTTAGTTTTTTTTACAACATTAATTTTCTGATAGCACTATCCGACATTTTTGTGACACAATAAATGCCAGATTTTTATTAAAAAAAGGAACTAGCACCTAAATATCAAAATCCTTATCAGACAATGATGAAATTGTGCCTTTATTCAGTATTATTTAATGACTATCATTGTAACAAAATACCAAAAAGTATACAAAAGTGTTCTTAAATCAATACTAACAAAAGAATGGCCTTGAAAACTTTACCCAGATATATGAATACAATAGAGTTCTCAAAAACCTTTGTACAAATATTCCTTACCTTTCCTCAAGGATACAAACAGGAAACGCAGGCAATTTGGGAAAGAAAACAGTGATAAAAGGTTAATCATACCAAAAGGATTCCTTCCACCTTATACATTAAATTCTACTCCGAATTTCGCAGCCCGCAGAAATTGAGATACCATCACGACAGAGTGATGAATGGATGTTTGTTCAAGGTGAACAATTTATTAGATCCATGATCGTAACGATAAGTTGAAACATGAAAGAAAAATATCTCAACGTCCAATAGATATTAATATTCTTTCTTAGTACTAGTACGCGAAGAAAAACAATCGAACTCAATTTTCAATTTTCCAATCAATCGGGATGACAGTATTCGTAAAAGTATTCATTTATTTTTTGTGAAATATAACTCCAATTATACATTCGGATGTACTGATATGATGGATAACTTAATTATATTTCAGGCATGTTTCAAAAGTAAGTTTAAATGCAGAACAAAAATCCAGTGTAATGAATGGTTTTCATTTTTATAGTAAAATATTTTATTAATGTGTCATGTATTTTGGTACAAAAATATCGTACTAGATTTTAATGTTTTTATGAAGCACAAAAATCACTCCTTTTTCAAAAGAGGTAGACAAATAAGACAATTTTTTTTTTTTGTGGTTTTTAAATACTTTGTTTAACAAAACAGTTTTAAATCTGTCGTTCTAAAGTCAAAAAACAAATGGCCATAGATAATTTTTTATCCTTCACTGAGTTATTGCAACACAAAACCAACAAAACACATACAATATAACAACAATGTAAAAAACAAAGAACGTTTTTATATTTGGTCATCATCGCGTGTTCATGTCCAACCTATTTCAAAATTACTGGCCCACATGCGTGAAGCCACCCTATCTTGAATATTTGAAGACATTATGTATAGACTAGGGTCATGACAATTTTTAACGTTAGCGTTTAGTGTTGTTAGGTACAAATTTTTTATTAGATATCATGAAAAAATATTTATCAAATTGAAACTAAAAAATGCAACGTCTGAAAATGTTTTATGGTTTTAAGAACAATACACAAAATTAATGGATTAAACTGTTCAAACAAGTATTCAAACACACACAAATCATGAACAATGGCAGCTGTTGTTAAACATTCAGCAATAATATCAATAAAATTCAATTCAATTACTCTTTCTGAGATGATTCTTTAAACTCGTTATACAAAACAGCTTCCACTTCGCTTTTGCTTCGATTCTCATCGACTGAAAATAAATCTTACTGAAAAAGTATTGCAGATATTTTCCAGATAATATATTTTGTTCCGTGTTGGTTTTTTGGGCTTTACGCTTCATCGCTTTTAAAGCGCCTCGAAGGGAAACTCGAGAATATCATGAAAAGGGATTCCCGACTCCTTCGTAAGAACTGAACGGCCTGGGTTTCGCTTTAATAGGCCTCACTTAAGCGATTCTAGATTTTACGCTTTACAATGGAGGAAAATTAGGGTGAATTGTAAATATAGAACTCAAACAAAAGTAAAGACTTTTTATGTAGTTCGAGCGTGCTTCTAATGAATGTAGTTTACCAGATAATACCAGGAATTTTCAATAGCGACTACAAAGGATATGCACATTTCCAATTTAAAAAAATTGCACAAAAAAGTTATTCTAATTTTATTAATAAGTACTTACAGCGTGCAAAACGTCTGCCCGTTTCTACAAACATTCATTTATTAGGCAGGAAGTTACGAGGACACTGGCTCCACGGTTTGTTTTTGACGACGAAATCCCTTGTGTTTCCCCATGTAAAGGCCACTGACAAACAGCTGTATCGCGTGCGTGAATGTTGAGTAAAAAACACATTTCGTTATTACGTCATTAGTTTCATGCCCACAATATAATATACGCGAGAATAGTGTTTATACCTTAAATGTCAAAAGCCTTTTTTAAGTTTCACATGAAATATGCAATCTTTAATTGAACGAAAATATCGAAAATGCTTTAAATACTTTAGTGAGAGCCATTACGAGCAATACGTCATTCATTTTGTTAGGAAAATGATAAATTACCCGCTTGTGGGGCAAGAGGAAAGCTTAAAAATGTGAAGCAAACGTTTTGCGGTGACATCATTTTTCTAGTTCATTTCGTTTGCACTAATTTGTTATAAATGAGTGGAGAAAAAGTTATTTTACTCTCTGAGAAATTGCCATCGCTAATTTGTTTACAGAGGGTATCTCGGTGCCATCTTAGACTTAACTTTTAATACGATGTAAATCACTTTGGCTATAGAGATGGCTAACGTTGGATCAGGATATTTATTTAGAGATGATTAAACTGAGTTTATTTGGTTTTCTTTTATGTGATTTTTACAGCTGTTATTACTGTGCTCAAACGACGCATGATGAAAAACCTTCAGCCTCTTTGAGAGATCCCATTTAGTCGTAGCTGTCCTCAACTTGTTTGCTGTTGACTCTCAGAGACTCATTACCTGCTTCATTAAAGCGAGGGTACTCTTGAAAAAGCGGTAACCGTCTTTCTCAGGGAGGCGTTGGCGTGGAGGGTTGCTGTATAAGTTTTAAGAGACGACTTGTTTATTAATAAACAATTGAAGGGAGCAAATGTTTTTGATGGAGTCAACGGCTGCTAACTGAGTTAAGAGCATAATATTGACGTTTTATAATATGTTTAACGTCAATATAGGCTCTTTAATTAGAACAAATTTATTAATCGTTTCGGAGTATACTTTCTTTTAAAAATTATGGCTAAACAAATGCTTAAGTTGACTAGTATCAAATATTTGTCGTAGTCTAGGGAGTATATTCTAGTGAATATACTAGAATAATGTACATCTTTGTAATCGTCGTTCATCCAGAACTAGTAATGACATTGTCTGTTTGTAATGTCCTATGCAGTTTGCACGAAACGATTCAATTTTCAACGTTATCACTCGCGACTTCACTAGAACAAAGAGAACAATTTTCAATGTTCTTTTCTTTTATGTTTTGTTTTTAATCTTTCATCTTGCAGTCTGCTTACTTAACGCTGTAATAAAACCAGTCATCATAATTTCATCCGATCATCGTTATGAACAATTTATAAAGAAGGGAAATATTTTGCAAATTAAGCGACAACACTTTATGAACTCATAATTTGGTCAAAGCAAGCCCATTTTCTTTTTTTAATCGCAGTGATAGCCGAATGGGAGACCGTAGGACTGCGAAGTCACAGGTCTCGGGTTCGAACCCACGGCACACACCTCTGTTAATAAATCGTTAAGCTTTGTCTTTTATAGATATAAATTATCGCTCGATAACGGTGAAGGAAAAACAACGTGAGGAAACCTGCATGCCTAAGAGTGCCTAAAAAGCATTTGAGGTCGTGTAAAGTCTACTAAACCGCACTTAGCCAGCGTGGTGGACTAAGGCCTAACCCTTCTCATCATAAGAAGTTAGGCCCAAGCCCAGCAGTTGAACATGTATTAGATACAGGGCTGTTATTATTATTATTATTAAGTCCTTTTTGTCTAACGTTTGCATAAGATGGTGCTGAGTATGATGTAACTGTTAACCTACCACCCAATTTGTGAGAACGGACAGCCATGTTGTGAAGTTTATTACACCTCATTAATAGCCAGGCTTATTGTTGCCATTTATTTTGATAGAGATATTTGTGTCAATATAGCTTTGGACCTAATAACTCTATTACTGTATACGTTTTCCTCGTTCGTACCAAAATGTTGCGAGGCCCTGCGAAAGGGTAAGATTTGGGAGTATGTGTACAACAGTTTGTATGTGTATGAACATTGCCTTTTCATAGTCTTTTTACTGCTGGGCCAATTTAGAAAATGTACTCTTACAAAGTTATACAAGGACATGGGGGGATTGTCGTAGTCTGTGTGTTTCTATGTTTAATAAGTTTGTATTTACAAAAAGAAAAGTATACATGTATTAATATTAGTTATTCTAGTATCAATAGTATTAGCTCTGCTTAGTTTGGGACTAGATGGCGTTGTGTTTCAGTTGGTGTCTTTGGAATCATTGTATAAAAAGTTACACTTAAATTTGTGTACCAATCTAATGTTTTATATCATAATCACTACGGTTGTATTTAATAGAGTAAAGTTTGACAAAATTTTGTTACAACAAAGTTTGTTTAAAATACTATTGAGTTACTATTTCAACAAAATTGATTGAATGACTTTAATGAAGTTTAAAATTGTTTAAGTAAACATTATAAAACTATATACCTACGAAAGAAAAGCAACTATTTAGTGACTTATGTTTGTAAAAGACCAATAAATATTGATAGTAGAAAGTAGCATTAATGTTCCGTAAATAGCAGCACTGTGTGCACGCAAATATAAATATACTGTATTTACGACTTTCTTTCAAAGACGTTTTTTATGTCCTATTTAAATTACTAGATGTCCTTTATTAAATGTTGGTAGTATGCTTGCAAATAAACTAATAATATATAGTCTTTCTAAGCATTAACACGGCTGTTGAATGTTGAATATTTATTTAATTTTAATTTAACCATTTATTTTTAAAGTAAAATATTACTTAATATTCTGTGTATATGTCAAGCGTCTATCTGTTGCAGTTATTAATATCGAGCATAAATGGACAAAAAAACCGAAAAATGCTTTACAAGATTAACCCACATGCAAATTACATAAAAGTTTATAAGAAACTCATATTAAGCTGTTACTATTGAAATGAAGCAAAATAACATACACATATTTTGTACATAATTTTTAATTTTAAATATTATGTTCAGTTGAAGAAGTTTCATATTTAATGTTGCAATTTTATGTAACTCTATGAGCATTGTGATTATAGCAAGCTTTGAACTAGGTACCTCTCCTCAATAATTTATTGAAATAAATCACTTTAATATTGAAAAAGTACCTCAGCCTAGGAATATCTATCATTCAGCAATATTAAGAAAGTTTTTTATTACACTTTAATGATGAAGAGTCGTAAAGAACTGCGCAAGTAAAAAATTTTATCATCTCCATCAATATTTCATACCTAAGCATTTTGCTTTAAGGCCATTAAATTGAAGTTTCCTACGCAATAAAAATGATGAACAGTCTTATTCGCAATTAATTTTGTGTAGGCAATAAATTTAAGAAAAGTCAGATTTAAATTACAAGCCGTAAAATGTTGTGGAAGCGGTAAACTTGAGTTTGGAGTGCAGTAAAAGTTTGAGGAGAAATATTCTGCTCTATATTTTTCATGTTGAAATTATGATTTATGAAAGGTAGATCTGTAAATAATGTTGAGTTTGGTTACGTTTCACAAAAGAAGATAAATTTCACAAAAATAATTATAAAAAACCAGCCCAGTGCGAGTCGGATTTGAAGTTCCATAGCATTTTCTAAAAAAAGTACAAATATCAAGTCTGTTGTATACGAGCCCCCTATAAAAATTTATTATATTTTATTTAAATATTTAAAGTCAATATTAATATTCTGTTAAAATTTCAAGCCTCTATCTATTACCGTTATCGATATCGAGCAAAAAAAGCACTAAACGTGCTTTTTATAAATATATGGGATTCAATATTTATTTAATCAGTTTTTAGTATTTTTGTGAAAAATTCAATGGTTCATTAATAACCTGGTGACCTCAGATGAAGTCGTACCTAGTATGGACGGACAGCTTAGTCTTAGTATTAGAGTTTCGTTTTTAAGATTTGGGTACGGAACCCTAAAAACGTAATAGTTTTCTTTAAGTAGTCTTTGTGACATGAATATAATTTTAGTTCATTTTTGCAACCAAATAGTTATACTTATAATTATTTAATTAAGTCATTTATTTTGACAACATTTTTTACACTACACGATAAAAATTATGTGCTGTGAACACAACAAAGGTTATGCTTACAATATCATGCGGTCAGCCCTACAACACGTAGACGTTCTCGTTGCTAAAAATAATTTCTTCAGCCTTTAAAATGCACTCATGATATGAGTTTTAACCATAACTCTCATAAGTTAATACGGGTTTGACACGCAAACGTGCTTCCAATAAAGCCTTTGTTAAAAATAAAACAGTAATAAAACATAAAAAAACTATGAAAAGGAATATGCTCTTTGTAACAATAAAAATATCTTTGTAGAACTCAAGATGAATAAAATAAAATGAGAAGACTAATACCCTCATTCAAAGAGAAGATAATAACGTTGAACACAATACAAAAGTTGTCAAAGGATATAAACTCTCGACTGCAATGGTAAGCTTTTAAAAACTTCACAAGGCGAATTGCATGTGCAGCGTTTTAAGGCACATAAAGATTTTAGCACTTTGCTATAGTTCAAGAAATATTATCGACGAGAAAGGAATGCTTTGATTCGCAATTTAAATGCGTGTATGACCTGAAATATTTCTTTGAAACAAACAATACGACAGGTTATAACAAGGGTCTTATACATTGAGACCATTATTTTAATATCACGTGAGTTCCATTTTTTTGCACGATTTTTTTAAAAATTGTATTCTCTTAACTGTAACATTACAGACAAAAGCAAAAAAACAAAGATAGTGCCACAGTTACCCGTTCAAATTATATTAGCCTATATCTCAAGATCTCGTCAAAACGGGTTTATGTAAACAATTTGAACCCTTTCGGTTGACAGCGATAGAGGGCGGATAGACCATATCTGCATATCAGAGCAAGCAAATTTCGTCTAGATAGATATCCCGGACCTCATTTTCGACACTATCCTACCAATCTTATTCTGTATAAACAACGTAAACTTCCTCCCCAAATACGTATATCTTCGCGATGAAATTATGGCTTTGTTTTCGCCTATATGTCGCCAGTTATTGTGAGGGTGCTGTCTTTACAGTCAGTTTCATTTTGCTGAAATGTCTATCTGTTAAGTGCGGTATCTAACACCGTATCCTTTTCAGCTTCGAGGTAGTTATTATTTATTCAGTTTGGTATTTTGATCCATGGTATTATGGTTTAAATTCTGACAGCATATTAATAATTGATTTTGTTATTGCTACTCTAAACCCAAGGAACGAAGAATAGTACTTTATTACAGGGAAATAAAATTGTTAAACTCGGTTTCGCTATCCTTAGAAAACAAGGAAACGGAGTTTGAGTTTGTTTCTAACCGTTTCCGTTGTTTAAGCGACCTTCAAGTTAAATCTCTACGACATTTTTTAAACTTTTCCGCTTAATTGTCCATAAACAGAAAAGTTTTAACCTTACATTCATCTTTGCAAAAGATGTTTAATCCTGCTTTTAAATAATTTAACTTGAACATTTTTTGTTGTTTAACTAAAATTGTATTTACCATGAAAATTATTGCTCGCTAACGGTCTAGGAAAGCATTGTAAGGAAACCTGCATACTGGAGAGTGCCTGAAGTACTTAAGAGTGTGTGAAATCTACCAATTCATACTTGGCAGGTTGGACTATGTAGTAAAACCTTGTGAGATAACGTCTATAATGTGTTGTCTATACTTAACAATATTGCTATAGTGCCACTATTAGTGCTATACAAAATAAATTTTAGTATTTAAACTGGAAAAAAAGACAGCTTTAATAGAAGCTTCATTTTAACTTCTGGAGTCAATAACCTATATAATAAATATATTGACCAGTCAATTTTCTAAATTGGTTCCCATATCGAAACGTATGAATAAGATCGTATCTAAGTCAAGTAAACAGGTCCAAAGCCCTTTCGAAGGTTGGGCTAATAAGAATTTCGTCTCAATTTTCTTACTCCCGCTGATTGATTCCACCGCTAGGCACAAGACGTTGTTTACGATCGTTAAACCTAAATTAGGCGGCTGTATTTTTTTCTCTTTTCATTATACTTCTCGTTGATTTTATTTTCTTTTCTTTTTAGCTTTCGTGCTTGAATATTTGGTAAGATTTGCCAATCTGTTCATTGTGAAAACATATGTACACGTACTTTTATAGAATAAATCCAGTGTTAAATATAAAGCTTAACAGGGCAGTCTAAAATGTTAAAAAAATGTTGTTAACCTGTTAGCTTGACTTAGCGGGAGCACTGCCGTACCCCAAGATTATAAAAAAAAAATTAACAAAAAATTTAATCAACAAAAAAGTTTATGTCTCGGGTATTGAACTAAGTTACATTAACCATAAAATATTATATTTTACTAATGTTATGTCGTCGTCATCATTATCATCCTCCTTCCCATATCCCAATTACTAATAATGCGGCGTAATATGTTTTATACTTCCATACCTTCCTATCAGAAGGTATTTCAGCCCTTTCCAGACATCCACACAATCGATCAATTTTTTCTTCGGTCTTCTTTTCCTCTTATTTATGTACCTATATATATTATTTATGTATGTCTTGCGTGTAATCAGATTATCCCTATGTTTTTTTTAAATACTTAAATTCTTCAATTTGACTTATACGTTATATAGGTCAAATTAAAGAATTCAAGGAAATATTTTTAACAGTTTATTCGATTGTCCTTTTGATGTTCTAAGGAGCACCATTTCTCTAACTGAGTGAGTAAATTTCAACTGGCTTCAGATTAATTGACGGCAATTCCACCGACTTCACTGTCGAATTCAAATTCATTCTTGTTTTAAATGGCTCGAGGCCTACTTTTGAATATTCAAACCATTACTCCTGGAACTTACTACCGTTTGTTTGAAGCCATAATTGTCCAAGAAAACTTTCACTAATTTTACATTTACTCCAACTAGCCCTGTTAAATTGAGGTGCTAGTATTTCAATATGGAAACTTTGTTAAATAAGTTTAATTTACCGCAAAATGAGGACCTTTATTTGTTCCTTGTAGAACAAACAGATCTGTAAAACAATCCCGTTTTGAGAGAAAGCTGTAGGTAAGTTGTTACTATGCTGTACGAATCTTAAGGTGGAATGTTTGTGTAAGATTATAAAGACTTTAATTGGCAAAGTACAACATTTTTTCAACTTGATGGGGTATAGCGTAAATAAAAAAATAGGTATCGATTTGTTAGCATGGTTTCATAATCGATAAAAATTACAGAATATAATACCAGTAAAAGAAACCTAATATCTTCATTTCGGCACAATCCCTATTTCACGGAAGGCCTATTACCGGGTGAAAATGTAACTAGAAGAGGTTGAGAGTAAATTGACCCTGGGTTTTCCTTTTGCCTTCAAAGGGCCAGATGAAAATCGGCCAACGCCCTAAGATTTATTTATTTTTATGGCTCTCCATTTGTTAAGGTTCAACTGATTCTTTGGATTGCTTTTGTGTCAAACACATAAATGTATAGTGCCAAAGATTTTTCCCAACTTTTTACGTAACATGAAACTGTTATTTATCATAGTGTCCCCAGATGTGTAGAATGTGTGAGGTAATATTTCAGGTACTGAAATCCTGACTTAGATGAGTTGATCCCAATGTAAGCACGAAATCGGAGGAGGAAAAGTTTTTCTTTCTCAGTTTGTTAAAGACGTCATTTCATTTATATGCTCTGTAAATTTCATGTTAACTCTGCTCAAAGATTCAATTAATTGTGCAGGTTTGTATTACGTATCAACATGCTACAGCAAACACATGAACAAAGTTTGTGCACTGAGGTGCACGTCACGTCAACGTTTCGTGTCTAATAACGTGAATAATTTGTGGTGCATTGCTACAATTTCTGAGCAGAGCTCGGCTTTTCTGCGTTATACGATAACAGTGCCAAAATCAACAATGCAATAGTATTTTCAATTTGCTTTTACGCCTATAATTAAAATGGATCAAAACATCAATTTTCGACCGGATGGCGGAGTGGGTAGTGTATCTGTCTGAAACGACAAGGTCGCGGATTCGATTCCCGCTGAAGACAAATCTTTGTGTGCATGAACATGGAGGTTTGTCTTAGTCTGGGTGTTTCTATACATAATAAACATGTGTTTATAAAAGAAAAGTATATTAGTATCAGTTATTCTAGTACCACTAGTACAAGCTCTGCTTAGCTTGGGACTAGATAGCGTTGTGTGTATGTTGTTATAGTTTTTTATTTATTCAATTCAATGTGCTGTTTATGCCGTAACAGTATTAGTAAAATCTGCCAATTCACATGATTTACTTTGTTAACTTCATGTTTTTGAGATGCAATGAATAAGTAATGAAACACTGTGGGATCAAAACGTTTATTGCCAGGGGAATAAACGACCAAAAACAGTTTCAAAGTTTGGATTATCAGCTATAAATTTTGTTAATGAAAACGTTGGTTAAGTTGGTATGCGGCCAATTATTTTGCAGCCAATTTGAGGAAATGTATGCTCACTTAAATGCAAATGGTACAGATTTTGAAGTAAGGTTTTAAAAAACATAAAAAACAGTAAGAAACAGTTGAATAAATTATGGGATCAGCAGGATTTAAACCTGCGACCTCTGCATATGTTACGTCATTACGTGACGTCACGTTCATCAATTTGTACCTATCTTAACTGGGACAAATAAGAAATTAAAGGTTCCTAGCAAGAGGTCACCGTAGCTTAGTGGCTAAAAGTGGCTGCCCGGTATGCAGAGGTCACAGGTACAAATCCTGCCGGTCCAATAATTTTCAACTGTTTCTTAGTATAATTTGCTAAGCATAGCTAAGCTAATGGTATAGAAATAGTCAATAGGAAGATAAAATATAGTATCTTAGGCATTAATTTATTAAATATTTTTATAGGTATGCAGTAAAATATTCTTCTTCTTCGTCGTGTCGATG
The DNA here is from genome assembly GCA_905147285.1 of Hypena proboscidalis. Lineage (NCBI taxonomy): Eukaryota > Metazoa > Arthropoda > Insecta > Lepidoptera > Erebidae > Hypena > Hypena proboscidalis. The sequence continues at coordinate 14,958,342 of LR990140.1, forward strand.
GTTGAGTCAAATTTTATTTTGACTTGCCATCGTGGTGAAAGGATTAGCCAATTCACTTTGGAGAACTTGCCAATTGCCCAGGGTGCGCCGGACGTAGGGAAGCGTTGTGTACATCACTCGGGGAGGCTCCTTACATTCACCCCAAAAAAAAAATATTATTCCTTCATAACACACCACATTTACAACGAAAATTTTTGCTCAAATAAGTTGACTAATAAAATTGGTTTACATAAATGGCTTACGGTGAGATGATTTGGGTCAGCCAGACTTTTATGGAAGTTATCCATGATGCACCAAGGATTACAAATAATCTTGCTTTTGTTCAAAATCGGACCCAGCGTAGTCATATTTTACTTTTAATGTGATCCGGGGATTATGTTTTATTTAAGACATTATTTTTATTTTTTTTAGTAGTTAAATAGCTGTTATTTTAATACAAAAGTATTAAAATATCAGCAATTTAACTATTATTATTACTAACATTAAACATTAGCTGCTGTCATATGACTCACGACTTAAAATTTTGGTTTTACCTATACATATATTATTAATAAACATAATTATGTTCAAGTGTTTCTTTGTAACTAATAAAATACTGATATCGTTGGACCTGTACCCTGATAAAATTGTAGATTTAGGAGGAAAAAAGAATTTGCACCTCTAATGCTAGGTTTATAGAAAAGGTATAAAGCAAATTTCCCTCGAGGGATTTTCAATTCAAGATTCAACAGAAAGATAAAAATTTCAAGGACATTGCGTAGGAAAAGGCTCCTCCAATTGTGCGAATCATGCGAACCGTTATTTATTTGTAGTAATTCCTATCAATATATTAATAAGTAAGCTTTCAGGACCGATGGATGAGTCAATGAGATTGCCTTATTTATATTGCATAGCTTTGACACTTACTCGAACTTTGCGGTGCTAAATATTAGTAATTCATTGGTAAGCAACCTGTTGTTCTGCAGTTGGTAAGTTTGCCAGTTGTTTTTTCAGGCGATGGAAACGAAAACTATGTATAATTTAGCAACTTTGCATGTTTTCAACGCACAAGTTTTTATTATGTATTCACAGGGGAAATATGTTTAAAACTGTTTATTGTTTTTGGAAAAGAAACGGAAAATGTACTGTAAAATAAATGCTGGAGTAGTTAAACATGACTTTCATACTTGTTTACCTACTTTGAAAATTTAAAATGTCTATGTCATTCAATTCAAAATAAAAGAAATAATATTTTTTGACCTTGTTTGAAATATTGCGGCCACAACAATGTCAACGCACCTTTAAAATATTTTGCTTTGATTCAAAGTCAACTTGTTTACATTGAAAGTCAATTCGTGAATAATTCTCATCAAAATGAACACTAACTAAGGTTACTTTGAAGCGATTATTTCGTTAATAGTTTGTAAAGTGAGTAATCGAATCGTAGTTATGTTTGATAAAACAACATGACTAGTTCGCCGAGTTGCTTATCTTACTAAGAAAGCCGTAAATTCGGGTACGGGAAACATCATACTAAGTTATTTAAACAGAGATATGATAATTTATTCCAACGTAACGTATGTATGAATCTTTTTATGGAGACGTTATAAAATTCTCTTTCATGAGCTTCTTGCATGATTTTGTAACGTTTGCTCTACTTTTTGAAATTTGGACGTTATTTCAGCAGAAAAATCCTGAGTGTAAAAGATATTTCAACTTTTAATGCTCACATTGAAAATAATTATTAAATATTCTAAAGCAGGTTTAGAAATGGTCATAACATTATAAATTAGAACGCAAGTTGAAAAAAAAAACAACAAGCAAGTGAAAAGGATTACAGAGTATCGAATCAGTTGCTCGGTTGCTTTCATGAAAAGCCATTTTCCGTTTCGCTAAACGCATTCGTCGAAGGCTTAGAGCGGCAAAAAGTATGTATCAGCAAACCTTCGTCACTATCAACACAAGTAATGTCAATCTTTTTATTGAGCTTTGTTTATGTTTAAGTAGAACCTGTGACCTTTGCACACCGGGTAACCGCTTTAACCACTAAACTACGGTTTCATCTTGCCAGTTAATTACTAATGCTATAATATGATTAATTTTAAATATAAATAATATGTAAGATGTTGACAAAAAGAAAAACGGATTTATTATTATTATAACATTATTTTACTCTGTTTAATTAATAGCTTGAAGAATTCTAGAAAAATTGTTTAATGAAATATTTTTTTTATTAAACTCATTCACCAAACATTGTTTTATCTTCTACAAGTTTTAACAATAGTAAAAGCGGCCAGCGCAAAGATACAATTGAATCAACATTGCCTCTGACTGCAAAATATACATAAAACCGAAATAGTGAGTTTATCAATAGTGTTGGAGTCAGGACTCCCGATTAGAACTGAACAATGGAACAACTCACCACAGCTTCACTGACGTTACAATGAAGTGGAACGGAAGTGGTGACTGCAAAAGCCAGACAGAGGTTGTAAGAGCTCGCTGCAGTTACTGCATTTGACTGGAACATTAGAAGATCAACTGCAAGCGTCTATATGAATGAATGAATGCCTCTAGAGAGATTTGCATGCGATTCCAAGAGTTATTTATGTCTTGATACTACTATTGCACCAGAATGTAGGTCCACTTATTTATTATGTATTGGACAAGTATATATATCAAAGCTTGGTTTAATGGAAATCGTTTATACCAAAAAGTTTGCCCACTTGACAGATATGCTCGAATTTAAGTCTTGGAATGTTTCCATAATTTTAAAGATTTTTCAACGACACGCGCGGTTTTGCTCTTTGGAGCAACTGCAATAAAGTAAAGTGATATACGTTTATGTTTTATGACAAAAAATATTTCATAATTTTGTTGCGATAAAACGCTTTATCAAAACCTCAACACCTGTTAAGCCAACCACAACACAGGGTACTTTAAATGCATTATTTCTGCATAACAAACCAGCTTTTATCCAGTCATGTAAGAGTTAAGCTGGTTAAAATAATCCGGTACAAAATCCACGTGTGGGGACTTTTCGTCATTTATGTACACAAAGCATTTGTCAGTATCGCTTGATCGTTATCGGAATGATGTCAATTCGAACCGAAGTAATGTCTCGTGTGATATGAAAAAGATGAGTAATGGTACCCATTTTAGGAGCGTTGTTCAGTATAACATGCATCTATCAACCCGTTATGCGTACATTCTGCCACGCCCTAGATCCTTTCTTTGTCGTAATAATGTATGTCGAGAAATGGCAAGCAAATGTGTTTTTTTTACGATGAGAACTGTTTTATTTGAGACTAGCTTTTGCCTGTGATTTCGTCTGCATTGCCATGCTTTTTTCTTCAAAATCGAGGAATCACATTATTTTTATTATAACTCCTGTATTGTAACAATATTTAGTCGACACAACAATTATTATAGATGAATGCGAAGACAAATTTTTGTTTGGACATTTGACACTTTTTTAAGTTTATCTGATGAACAATGTACGTAAACAACTCAACTGTAGAACAGATTACAAAACAAAAGGACTGATATTAAGTCGACAACAATAGTCACCAAATTGTTGTTTGTGTTTTCGCCATTCGGGTCAACCAAAACCCCAATCAACAAAAATATTTGCGTTGCAAAAAATGTCCTACATTTGGACAAAAAATCTCGACGATAGTAATGAAGACATTTTTCAGAAAGACAATGAAGTTAGGTAGTTAGTTTCACGCGGTTTTATATCGGATTTGTTGTTCCAAATAAATTATAGTGTTCGTGAAAATTGTATGCAAATGCACTCAACAAGATTTGTGTTGTATCATCTCAGTGTAGGAGATTACACCTCAGGTTTTACTTTATTTTGAGTACAAAGTGTTTTGCAATTTACACTACATCTTTCTATCTTTTTCATTCTTGCAACAGTATTTTACTACAAAGTTTAACACAATCGTCTCGTTAATTGAATGACATAACATAACATCACGCCTATATTACCCAGAAGGGTGTGGCATAGATGTACAACACCCACATTTCACCTGTTTTGTTTAGGTCCCATGGGATAGAGGATGAGCCCTGGCGGAAATTTCACAAATAACACTTTGCCCGACCTGGGAATCGAACTTGGGACCTCACAGTGAGAGGCGCATACGCTAATCAAGGCAAAAAACGTAATAGATTTTATCATTAAAATACTTTTTACATGATGACGTAATATCACATGATTTTTGAAGCTGTAATTCCTACAATAATTGTGAAAGCTTTTGAACATGTAGGTGTCACATAAACGTGTGTCAATGTGATGTTAATATAATTGTTTCTCTTTAACGCAAGAACTTCAGTACAGATTTTTAAGGAAAGGCATAGGTATATGTAGCTCATTCACAGGCTAGCTAGATCAACAAAGGATACAAATTATCCTATGTTGATCTAGCTATCGAAATATATCACGAGTGAGAACTAGTTTAAAAATAAAATTTGAAACTGAGATCGGATATTGGGTGTTACGTAAAGGCGACAGTGTTGAAAATAGACACCCTTGTCCCTCGTAGTCGAGACGCGTCAATTACGTGCAGCATCTGGACTGCATTACCGAGTGATGTCACCACGATAGAGTAAAAACTGACGGAGTCTGAGTAAGACATTGTGTGTTTTTCCGCTATAGTTCAGCGCTGCACTTTCTTTGTATTTATGTATTACATTTTCACCTCGCTCAGCAAAACGCTCGATACAGCTTGAAGAACTATAAACTTACAGACATTTCACTTTGATATAAAACTTTACGTAATATGATAAGGAACCTCTTTTGGTAAGGTACCTTTATTTTTTAGTTTTTGCCAAAAAGAAACCAACACATTGTATCATAGTTTTTTCGTAGTACTCTAGCCAATATACAGCTTTCTTATATTTAGTTTTAAAATCGTTTATTGTTTGAAGTAAGCTGTAGATGTAATATGACTTTGTTTAGATACTATCCGGAATTTACCTGAATAATTGGCTGCACAAAATAACCAATAAGATAATTGCATTTAACCTGCCGTAGGAGTTAATTGAATGCAATCCAAGCATATCATAGTGACTTGAAAGGTAATTATCGCCTGTCAGATTGTTAATATCGCAGAGAATTTCCTCCATAATTGCATATTCCAGTTTTCTTGGCGAGTAAATGAGCCTAGCTTCATTACGAGTATAATAGAAAAACTTGCAGATATGCCTGTTTTATTTTAGCTATTGCAGGTCTCTTTAAAAAATATCATATATTTATATAGTTTCACAGCAAACAATATATTTTATGAAGAAAAAGTAAAATACTTAAAATGGGGCATGAATTGTATTATACCTAAAAATAATGGATATACTTGTAAACAGACTAAAGAAATTAAAAAGACATACCTAAAAAAAATCCTAATTTTTGTTTATAAATATTTAACACCTTATTTACAATTTAACATATGAATATGGATTTACACTACTTACAATCCAAACCTAAGAAAACTAATTAATGAAATACCTAACTATATATACATATAAAATTCAAGTAAACTTAGAACAAGTTACATAAATATACAATACGTCGATAACGACGATTTGACAAGTTTTCAAAGATGAAATGACATCGTTTATTACTCTTAGAAGTAACACTTAATTGGATCATCGAATAGGGAATTGTGATGTAATCAAATTGTAGAACTAATACGTCTAGAACCCAATATTAGTTAGACATGAAGCATAATATAAAGTTAGTACAAACAAAAAAAATATATAAGTAAAATGGAACTGTTATATTTTACACGTTAAGTGAACTCTAAAAATTTAAACTTCTTTTGAGTTAAGTAGTGTCATTATCGAGAAATATTGATTCCAGAATATAATATTTTAACAATATGAAGCATTCCATGCACATTTTGTGTCTGTCAGGCGTAATAATATAATTATGTGCGATGGTGATAGACTTAATTGGCAATTTGCTTTATAATTATTGTCTGGTTAATTAGGGCAATTATAATATAAGCTACAAATAAGGTTATTGGATAATTAATATTTTTTGATAAATGATTATTATTAAAATGTCGTTAAAAATACCTGAACTCAAGTTAAATAAACTTGAGTTCAGGTATTTTTAACGACATTCATTAAAATATCATTGTACTTAAATAAAATATATATATATATACACGGATATATGGATACACATATTAAATTAATATGTGTATCCTTTAATATGTGTCTTATAGAGATAATAAAATAGTATTTTGAAACGCGCAACTGTTAACCTAACTTGAAAAGTCTACAATAAACATAAGTTTGCTATAGAACTAGCATCAACATACTAAAAAACGTTTGTCCAACTTACTTCAACGTCAAAGTAATTCAAATAATAGTTCTGTAAAACTACGCATTCCAAACCTACAGGCCGTCACTTGAACAGCCATAAACGAGGGTCGTAAAAAGCGAATATAGTTTTACACTAGTTAAATTAAAATAGGCAGTTGTTGAACCGGGCTCCAGTGACGTCATACCGAGACCGGCCCTCTAGTGTCAATTTAACCCAGTTAACTAAGAGGAGTATTTTTAAGCTGAGCGCTGGTGGAAATAAAATTGTTAGAGTTTGATTACATTATAAAAGAAACAGTTAATTTCCCTCATCTGCCTGGTTACATTAAAATTGGCATGTAGTCTTTTTATTTCGCTCCATTTCAGTATTTGATGCAATAAATAAAAATAAATATTTATAAATATTTTTTTACCATATTTCTGGTTATACAAACCAATAAGATAAAAATATTGACATTAATGTTTTGTTTTTCTTATATTAGACAGCAGGTCTAAATTACGTTATTATTATAAAGGTAAATAAATACTTAATGCTCAACGTTTGTTGTTGTCATTATAAGAAGTGAATTTCTTGTGTATTAATCATAATTTAAATAATTACTGACACAATTAGATGTATATTGTTATGATTTATTATGTAGACCATCTACAAATGAAATAAAAACTATAAAACGAAGCAACACGCATTAAATTATTGTATGCATTGATTCTTGGAAAGTGAAGATGAACCCAATTCTTCATAATAGGGCCTAGTGGTTAGATATGAACCTAATTATGTGATGTAAGCTATTTCGCACGTGAATTAACATTGATGTGGCTCTTTTTCTCATGATTGCAAGAAAGTTTTCTGTCTGGAACTCAAAAAACATACTTTACGCGCTACAATATTAACATCAGAACAACAATAACAAGGAAACAACTATGATATCCTAAAATTCAACTGGTGGTAGAGCTCTTGTAAATGAGTTCGAGGGCTGAAGCATCACCGTCTCACCTTTAACCAGTCACCAAATAGTAGTGCTTCCATTTAAATAAATAAATAAATATTTCACAACTCACACACAACGCCATCTAGTCCCAAACTAAGATATTTAAGATATTTGATTACTGTGTTCCGGTTTGGTGGTGAGATCAGGCCCTGAAATTACTGGCACATGAGGCATAACACCGTAGTCTTCAACTGCAGCGACGCATCTATAATGACCGGGTGATGTGGCGCACATTTAGAGAGACCTATGTCCAGCAGTGGACTGCGAGAGGCTAAATGATGAAAATGATGAATTTAGTGTCTGTCTAATTTCTTAATGTTTTCCACTGACAAACTCATGATAATTATTATCATAAAGATTATTTTTATAGGATCTACGCGGTTTCCATTGAGTCCTTTCGTTATTTTATTATTTTTATGAAATAAATAATACACAGAATAAGTTTACCTTCACATTAACTAGTATGAATGATGAGTAACTTCAGTAAAGGCTTGCTAAACGAGAAGTCCCTTTTCAATAGGCTACCCTTATCAAGGCATAACTTGTTATACAATCTCTTTGGCATCCAAAGTATTACAGAGTGTGTATATGAAAGAGTAGTCTTTTCATATTCTGTATGTTTTGTTTTCAAAATAAATGGGGACTAAATTATATGAATCTCAAACTGAGAATTGAGAGAAGAATTTTTTATTCAGGTTCTGGATATTATTCAGATCTATTAACCGTTAAATATAATACTATAATTTTGTTTAATAATTTATGTATGCTGCGTTTGCCGGCAACATTTGAGCAATAGAGAGGGACGTGTTGTGCAAAGGTGGGTCCAAAGACGGTTGCATTACTTTCATTAAGTTATCCAAATGGACATCTATATGTTATGACCAGTATCGAGTATCTTACATATTTTAAGGCACGAAGTTACCTATCTGCAGCAGTAGCTACTTATAATTGTTATCTTCTAAGCTTTTAAAATACACGAGCGAAAAATGATGTACTACGAAAAAAACACAATTAAATTATAAGGCCTTAAACTGTTAAAAGACTCGCAGGCAAACTATTCTAGTATCCTCTGCAATTACTCTTGGCTATGGGATGCTTCCACCTTTTACGATAGTCCGTCCCAAGAGCGCACTTACGACGGGAAATGACTACCCACAATCGGAAGGGAACATAAGTAGGCAAATATTGGCACAGTAGGAAACACTGGTATTTATCTTAGCCGAAATAAAACGTTGTTACTACTGGCTTATGTCTTTACGCCTTTCGTTTGGCAGAATAGGTTTCAGTGACTTTATGACCGTTTTACTGGTGTGATTCTTTGAGAATACATTTCAGTATGGCTTCCAATTTCTTTGTTCTCTTTCCTAAGTGCCTGTGTCATATAAGGTTTTATACACACAGATTTTACTTGCGATTTTATTATCTACGCTAAGGGGATCATTGAAATGAGAAATGTCATGGTAGTACAGATTTTTGTTTGTATTATATTATTTCAAATAAAATTTGCTTAAGGAAGATCACGCGAGTACCTACATCGATAAATGTGTAAGATTTTGTCATATTTTTTGTATTACGATACTAATGGGCGTACCAAAATAAAACATACTTAGTTCCTAATCACTAAGTGACCTATCACACTGGCGATTTGCACAAACGAGTTTAAAAATAAGGCGATTGCATATTTTCATACATTAAGGAAAGCGCGCAGTCGTGCCTAGCAAACCGCCAATGTGATTATACCCTTAAACGTGCAATAAATTCAGATATAATAAGTGCGTTTGCGTAATCAGCACGCAGTATACACTTTTTTATTGACTAACCTTATCACAGAACTAAGTAAGTCTTAGAAAACTAAAAAGTTAAATTAGGGTAAAAGATTAAATAACTTACTTCAACATCGTCAACGTGTATTTTTATTCAAAGCTAATGGAAAATATCTAAATTCTTTTGAAATAATATGCTTGATGTAGCAAATGATTCACAAAATGTAAATTAATCACTACCGCCCACGGATGCCAAGAGAATCGCAGTTGACTTGCTATCCTTTGAAGATTTAGCATCTGATGCTTTTTGGTTTAATGTAAAGTACTAGGGGTGGCAGAGGTGTATATCTACTATGACTAGAACTTTATTGTATTTATTTTTTACTAAATTTATTGACATAGTGTTATATTTGACAATATTCTCGGACTTGCCATTTTAAATTCATGGATGTATATAATTAAAATTGACATAAACTATGAAATAATAAAATTGATATCTGAATATTGAAAACATGAAATGTAAATTGACTTTATGAAATTAAATTAATATGAATATGAATATCTACCACACTTTCTATGTTAAGTATCGGTTCCATGTATTAGGGGGTGAGTCTATCGTTATACACCGGACACAATTCTAACTCCGTGCCGCTATTGAATTTTTTTGCTAGGAAAACTATTTAAGTAATACTTTCTAGACTTCACTGGATTACCGAGGCAGTTAAGGTATTTTTTTAAATTGCCACAACCACGTATTTAGTTCCGTTTTTTATTATGTTTAACCAAAAGTCACTAATTGATATTTAATTGTCCTTATTATTACTAATGCCGATACTAAGAGCCCGCCTGTAATGGTGGATAGTTTTATTTTTATTGCCCGGGACCAAACCTAAAGTTATTTAATAAGATTAATTATTAAACGCAAAAAGAGGTGTTTAAACTGCCTGTATGGTATGCATGTAAATTAATATAATTTTAACAATGAAATCAATGCATTTTATACAAAAAAAAAAGTTGTAAATATATAACTTATAAATAGGGCTTAAGCGATTGCTGCATCGCCCTAAATCTAATGGAGTTTAAAAACTTTACCCGATTTGTACTTTGAAACGGTTTCTTTAATTCTTGTCTTGCATATTCTATTGAAATAAATCTTTTGGGACTTTCTCATTCGTGACTGGGTGTAAGTTTCTCTTTGACGCTTCAACAAATACTGAACTGATCTAACATTTAAATGAAATTTCGTACCGTATTTAATTTGTATCTATCTTCACTTTTATTTCATTTGTATTGTCACTAAATTAATTACAAATGTCAGATGAATAAAAATCTTTATAATGCTTTTAATTATCATATAACGTACTGTTATACCCTGGCTATGTTAGGAGACGAGCTGATCACCATCACAAAGTATGCTGTGTCATCATTACATACATATTATAAATATGACAGATGGCATGGGACTTCAGTCTCGTCTCAATTTCGGTACGGATCGGTACCTTTTTCTAACTCTTAAAATCCTAAATCATAGTGTTCCTATTTCTGTAATTAATCTTAGTTCAGTTAAATAAATAGTGTATAGTAAATAAAGTGTTTTTTTAAAAACACCTCTCGAGGATCCCATATAACATTGGTGGCAGCGGTGGGATTACGAAAATATAATCCCAAATACGTGTCCGAACTACAGTGCGAAATCCTATTGAAAGTGACATACTATTTCGAAACTTCAGTGCTTAAATAAATGCGGAATCCTATTGAAAGTGACATACTATTTCAAAACTTCAGTGCTTAAATAAAGTGCGTATTAAAGTGCGAAGCTGTGTTTACCGCAATTTTTGCTACTCATACTACAAAAGTAACACGGAAGGTCCGTGTTTATGGAAGACATCCTGACCACTGGTTAAGTGGTTGTATTCATCATGATCCTGATCCCGATAACGATATTCCTGTGAGTGAACTGAAATTTTCGCTGAAAACTAATTTCGAACTCAGAGCAAACATTACCTGTATTGTTCTTACTGTCTATTTTTTTTTGTGAACTTATTGTGTTTTGCTTATATCCTGTGTATTATTTTATTTCTGTAATGATAAGTGTGTCTTACTAACTAGATACTAGCGCTTTGTTTATTTTATCCATCCGGACTGCGCGGCTGATAAGCTCGCAGCCTCTCGTTATCGGACAAGCTTTTAGCATAGCGACGGCTTCTTTAATTCTATTCGTGTTAAGTTTTCTATTTTTATTTTCTCACAATGACTGGCAGAGAAGAAGCAAAAGCCGAAAGGGCCGAAAGGGCCGAAAAGGCCGAAAAGGCTGAAAGAATGGTTAAATCAACCAGTTCTCCTCAAATTGCCATACCGGTTTTGGAAACGCTTGAAAAAATAGATTTAAGTGTACTTCTGAAATTTATTAAACCCTTTGATGGATCAAGGGAAAAACTAAACCCTTTTATATCCAATTGCCAGAGTGCTTATAATTTAGCTACTAAGCACCAAAAACCTATACTATTTAAGTATATGCTAAGCGAATTAACAGGTAAAGCTGAAAGCTCATGTAATATTAAAGATTTTGATAATTTTGAACAGTTTGTCGAATTTCTAAAACAACAATTTGGTGAGCGTAAGCACTACACTCACCTGCTGTCTGAATTACAGGACAGCAAACAAGGTCCAACAGAGACCGTAAATCAATATGCCCTTAGGGTTGAAACTATTCTATCTCAATTGCTGACGGAAACAAAAATGTCTGTTAAAAAGAAAAGTGAAATTGCTGGTCGCGTAGCAGCAATGGAGGACCTAGCCCTTCATACATTTACCATAGGCCTCCTACCACGATTGTCACAAGTAGTGCGCTGTCGTGACCCTGACTCCTTAAACGCCGCTGTTAGCTTTGCAGTAGCGGAAGAAAAGATATTAGCAGCCAGCTATAAAAAATCAAGTTTCAACGGGCCGGACAAACCAAAATTCGTATCGCGACAAAATCAACCTCAGTCACAACCAAATCGTTATTCAAATGCTCAAAGTTCGCGTCCTGATACTTCTAAGAAAGTCAACACTGGTGACTTGGTTTGTCGCTATTGTAAAAACGTTGGGCATACAATTGAGAATTGTCGCAAACGGCAGTACAATAATAGCCGTAATCAATCTAATCAACCTAATGCCCCTTCATCTGCTATTCGTCAAACCAACTTACCTCAAGACTCTATTCAAAATCATCCTCGTGGAACTGTTAACGTTATAGAACAGTCCCAGGACTACGGTGTTGATGAAGTTGATGATACTAGTTATTTAAACGAATAAAATTTCCCGATAGGTATCGCTCGGGAAATTACCCATACAAAATCAAAACTGATACCACAGATCTCACTGTATCCTCTGTATCCACTGTATCCTCTGAATCCACTGTATCTAAAAATCAAAGTGTTAACAAACAGGGTAATCAGCCCCAAATTCATAACACTAATTCTAATTCATCTACTACTAAATCACAGACTTACTCTCTGCACGCTCCAACTCCACTGAATCAAATAATAAATTCTAAATCTCAAAATAAATTAAGCTCTCTGAATCCTCCAAATCAAATAATAAATTCTAAATCTCAAAATAAGTCAAGCTCTCTATATCCTGCGAATCCAGCGAAAAAACACTCTGAATCAAAATCTTACTCTCTGAATCCACCTTCCTCTGCAGCCGTTGTCTCACCTCCGCAAACCCTGAAAAAGGAAAAAGAAAATAATGTTAAAATATACCAAATCAATAATAACACAAAGAAAAGATACTCACCGTATGTCGTTATTCCAACTCCCGTCTCAGATCAGCCTCTATCTTTCTTAGTAGATACAGGCTCCTGTGTTAGCCTGTTAAAACTAGATTCCATATCCAAACTTCCCCAGTTGAGTAACGAAATTATAACACTTAAAGGAATTGACCCTGGGGACGAAGTCACACCAACGTTAGGGAGCTTCAAAATGCATATATTTCAAAATTCTCCAGTAATGCATGAATTCCATGTCGTAAAAGATATAACCCTAACTCATGATGGTATAATTGGAAACGACCTTTTAAATGAATTCTCTTGCACTATCGATTACCACAACAAAGCATTACGAGCAGGAAACGACTCGATTAACCTGCAATTTTCTGAACCTCTATATACCATAGACCCTCGCACAGAAATGGTAATCGAATGTACAGTCAGTAACCCAGAAATTCAAGAAGGCGTTATATTAGACCAACATCTTTCTATGTTCCTTCTAATAGCAAATTGTATAGTTAAAGTCAAAGAAAACAACCGTATAAATATTACTGTTGTTAATACATCATGGAAATCTGCTATTCTATCTTCTAATTTAAATCTTAAGCTAGAACCATTAACAGTCCACTCTTGTGAATCATTGATTCATACAAATCCACCTCAAAAGGTATCACTTCGAACACAAAAGGTGCTCGACTCTCTCAGACTATCACATCTCAATGATGAGGAAAAGGACGCTCTGCTTCAACTTTGCTCTAATTATTCAGACATTTTTCATCTCCCTGATGATCAACTTACTTATACTACTGCCGTTGAACACAAAATCATAACAAACACAGACGTTCCTATACAAACAAAATCTTACAGATTTCCAGAATGTCACAAAAAGGAAGTTGAGACTCAATTGAATAAAATGCTTGAACAAAATATTGTTACACCCTCTAACTCGCCATGGTCTTCACCCATTTGGGTGGTTCCCAAAAAACTAGATTCCTCTGGACAACGCAAATGGAGAGTTGTCATCGATTATCGTAAATTGAACGATGTCACCATCGGCGAAACGTACCCAATTCCACAAGTTACCGAAATTTTTGATCAATTAGGGAAGAGCCAATATTTTTCTACATTAGACCTGGCTTCTGGATTTCATCAAATTCGTGTTTCACCAGAAGACGCATCTAAAACAGCATTCTCCGTTCCGCAAGGTCATTTTCAATTTACAAGAATGCCATTTGGACTTAAAAATGCACCGGCAACTTTTCAGAAACTAATGAATACCTGTCTTGCAGGACTCCAAGGTTCCAGGTGCTTTGTATATCTCGATGATATCGTCTCGTATTCAGTAGACTTACCTTCCCATATCCAGAACTTGACCTGTATCTTCGAAAGACTTAGGGACTATAACCTGAAACTCCAACCAGACAAATGTGAGTTCATGTGTAAAGAAGTCGCATATTTAGGTCATCTTATAAGCGATGATGGCGTAAGGCCAAACCCAGCAAAGGTCAAGGCCGTCACTGATTTCCCAATACCAAAATGTCCCAAAGATGTAAAGAGTTTCCTTGGCTTAGTTTCATACTACAGACGGTTTATCCCAGATTTTTCAAAACTTTCTAAACCATTAACGACACTTCTCAAAAAGAATGTACCTTTTATCTGGAAAAATGAACAACAGCTTGCATTCGAAACACTTCAAAACAAACTCGTCACTTCGCCAATTCTAGCTTATCCTGACTTTACAAAACCATTTGTACTCACATGCGACGCTTCTAATTTCGCTGTATCCGCCATCCTATCTCAGGGACCAATTGGTAAAGATCGCCCCATTGCTTTTGCTTCCCGTACTCTCAATAAAGCGGAATGTAACTATAGTGTTACCGAAAAGGAATGCCTTGCTATCATTTTCGGCACCAAAGCCTTTCGTCCATATCTCTATGGGCATCGATTCACAATAGTTACAGACCATAAACCACTTCAATGGCTCTTTAACTGTAAAGACCCCGGATCTCGACTCATTCGTTGGCGACTTAAGCTGGAAGAATTTGAATATGATATTACCTATAAAAAAGGCAATTTAAATTCCAACGCTGATGCATTATCTCGGTTTCCAGTTAATCCTGTTGAAGGTCAAGACTTACCTCTTAATTCTCCACCACAAAATCTTGATGATTTATTAGGAAATAATCTCCTAGATTCACCTACTCATATTCCTTTCTCCTTTGATGACGACGAATTACTAAATCCACACATTAACCCTAATACTAATGAAATTCCAATACCTATACCAAACCCTTCTGCAAATTCCAATCCTGATCCTCGTAACGCTCCAAATCCTTTACATATACAAGATGAAGAACCGGATCTTATAGATCTCGGACCTTTAGACTTAGGTAGCCCTCAAAGCACAGACCTTAACCTAGATTTTGAAAACCTCGATATTCCTTCACCCGAAACCTCTGAAACACAACCCACTACAATTTTAAACGACGATGACTATTCAAAATTCCTTAAATCTACAAGTAACAAAGAAATAACTACCGACACAGTACTAAGAGAACACAATAAAAATTTGTTAAAATCGCCTTATAAAATTATAATAATACCAACATCAATAGACTTAGACGAGTCCAACCCGTATATCCTCGAAATCCTGCAAAATAACCCCGATAAAGAAAATATTCTAAATGCCGAAAAGGAACTATATGCATCACTCAAAACCAAATATGAAGACAAGGATATTTATTTACTCTTTGTCAAAGTTCACCATTTCGATGAATCTTCCTACCCCGCTATATACAACAGCCTGAAACAAGTTAGGAACCTGATTTTACAATCAGACCAAACAGCTCATATTGCCATATCCGATTTCAAAAATCCTTTTGACCAACATTCATATGCAAAAATCTACAATATCCTTACTTATATTTATCATAATACAAAAATATGTATTCATGTCTATCTTAATAAAACCATTTATCCAACCCTAAGTGAAAGACCCAAAATCTTGCGAGACAATCACGATATCCCCGTAGCTGGACATTTAGGCTCAACACGTATGTACAATAGGATTAGAGAACAATTCTTTTGGAAAGGAATGAGAGGAGATATAGAAGATTACGTAAAGAAATGTAAAATGTGTCAGGAAAACAAAGCCTTAAGGAAGCTAAACAGAGCTCCAATGGAAATTACTACAACTTCTACATCCCCATTTCAAAGAATATCATTAAATATAGTTGGGCCACTCCCTGAATCTCGTACCTCTAAATTAAAATACATAATGACTATTCAAGATGATCTTACTAAATACTCCGTAGCCTACCCAATTCACAGCACAACAGCTGAAGAAACAGCAGATTGTCTAATACATTTCATTTCCCTTTTTGGAATACCTAAATCCATTCTGACTGATCAAGGAGCTAACTTCACTTCAGACCTTTTTAAAACAACTTGTAACTTCTTAAAAATCAAACAATTATGGGCCTCACCGTATCACCCCCAAACCCAAGGCGCTCTCGAACGTAGCCATTCTACATTAAAAGAGTATTTAAAATCCTTTGTAAACGAGCATCAAGATAACTGGCCAACCTATGTATATACTGCTATACTCACATATAACACTACAATACATACTACTACAAAATTTAGTCCATATGAACTATTATTTGGTCATAAACCTTTCATACCAAGTTCGGTGTATGAAAGTGGAACTACTACAACTTATAATGACTATATTCGAATGTTACAACATAAATTTAAATACTCGAGAGAAAAAGCTCTGGAAAACATTTTGAAATCTAAAGAGACTTCCAAAACATATTACGACTCCCGTACTAGAATACCACCACAATATAAGGTCGGTGACTTTGTTTATCTTAAGAATCACTTAAGACTCAGAAAAGCCTTATCACCTATTTGGAAAGGTCCTTACAAAATAATAAAAGTAAATGATAGTAATACAGTCACACTTCTTATCAACAGGCGTCATGTAACACATCACTTCGATGAAATCAAACCTGCGGATGTGTCTCAAGCGCCTGCCTCTAGGAATAATGAACCAAACATGTAATATTTATTTATTTTATCTTTTTATTTCAGCGCTTCAACGAATGCGCAAGCTGATTTTATCAAGCCATACCCTTCTAACTCTGGAATCTTCTTCGAAAGTCTAGGCAAACTTAAGATTATAAATGGAAACTTAAATGTAATTAGCTATGTAGACATTGCCTACATAAATCCTCATATAACTAACCTAAATGAGATTATAGGTTCAGTGAGATTTGTGTGCCAGAAAACTAATAACTCCAAATGTTTAAATATATTATCACCTCTAACAGTACGTTTCAAAGACATCCAGAGAGAATACGATTCTTTCTCTCATTTAACCTCCAAACGAAGTAAACGATCAGCCTGGTTTGGTGGCTTAGGTACTATATTTAAACATATTTTTGGTACCCTTGACGAAGATGACGCGATAAAGTACGACTCCGCGATAGAAATTGTGCAACAAGACCAAAAGAAAATAGCTGAATTAATGAAACAGAATATTTTAGTTACCGCAAACAAATTAGAGTCATTTAAAGAAACTATTAATAAATTAAAAAATAATGAAGCATTTCTCAGCACCACTTTAAATTCAATTTTTAATCAAATAGCAAATTTCACGGATATGTTCAATACTTTAAACAATGAAAATGAAGTCTACTCCATACTAACCAACCTCGAAAGTAACTTACTTACTTTATCTTTCCAGTTAGAAGACTTGACTAACGCGATAATATTAAGTAGTCAAAACATTCTGCATCCGAATGTTCTGACGCCCACTCAGCTATACAAAGACCTTGTCGATAACGATAGGCACCTACCTAGGGACACGAGTATCCCGATAGTTTTAAGTTTAGATAATATTCATTTAATTATAAGTATGTCTAATGTTGTATGTTACTATTTTAATAATAGGCTGATGTTTGTATTGCAGATACCATTAGTAACAAATGACGATTTTAATCTTTACCATAGCCTTGCTTTACCTACTCCTCATGGAATAGATTACCCAAATACTTTTAGTCTTATTATACCTTCCAATCCATATATTGGCATGTCTAGAGATAAGTCAAATTACTGTGTATTAAATAAACTAGATAAGTGTAAAATTGTAAGCTCTGAGTTCTATCTTTGCGAAATTTCTACCGTATTACTGACAAACAGTAATCCAACGTGTGAGAGCGAATTATTAACAAAGACAACAAGCTCTATTCCGGTGCAGTGTGAAACTAAATTAATATCTGGTGAATTAGACATTTGGAAACCAATAACAAACAATCAATGGATTTTCATCCAATCCCGACCGAATAAAATCTCTATTGAGTGCGACACATCGGAACTGCGTGAGATAATAGTGAACGGTACCGGAGTGCTACATATACCTTATCAGTGCATAGTGTATACAAAAACCGCGAGACTCATAGCATCAAACAAGGCCGTTAATATAAGTACACCTATTCCTAATTTAGATTTTAAAATTATAGATGATATATGCTGTAAGTTAGATAATAAAACTAATGAGGTAAACAATTATAAGATATTACCAATAAAATTACAGAGTATTAATCTTGACGATTTGAACGCTAACAACTACAACACAATGTTTTCGGACCTAGATAACATCATAGATGAAAAACCTGTACTAACTTATAAGCTTCATTACTTTGTATTTTCCACATTTATTTCAATAATTTTAATTTCTTTTGTATTGTTTAAATTAATTAAGTTAATGTTAAAATATAGAAATAGATTAAATATATCTATACCGGAACCAAGCCGTACCGATCAAAGTGAAAATTCTGAGAGTGAAAACTCTCCGATTCCATTGCCTCGTCTTAGAGAAATAGTTTAAGCAATTTGCCCCTGAACTTCGATTTTCTCGCGAAGTTCAGTCTTTTTCGGGGGGCTGTTATACCCTGGCTATGTTAGGAGACGAGCTGATCACCATCACAAAGTATGCTGTGTCATCATTACATACATATTATAAATATGACAGATGGCATGGGACTTCAGTCTCGTCTCAATTTCGGTACGGATCGGTACCTTTTTCTAACTCTTAAAATCCTAAATCATAGTGTTCCTATTTCTGTAATTAATCTTAGTTCAGTTAAATAAATAGTGTATAGTAAATAAAGTGTTTTTTTAAAAACACCTCTCGAGGATCCCATATAACAGTACGTTGATTAAGTCACAGTTTTACTGGTGGTAGAGCTCTTGTGAATGAGCTCGAGGGTGGCAGCACCTACGTCTCACCTTTAACCTGCCGCCAAATAGTATAGCTTCGATTACTGTGTTCCGGTTTGGTGGTGAGATCAGGCCCTGAAATTACTGGCAAATGAGGCATAACAGTCATAGTAGTCCTCAGCTGCAGTGACGCATCTACAATCTGCTTTTGTGGATTGTTGATGTCCATAGGCTGTACTCCACTGACCATCAGCTGGACTACACGTTCGTTCTCTGTGGGCGTAGTATAAAAAAAACAGTATTTTGCTGAAAATAAATACAATAAAAAATGTAATAAACAGATTTGTCTGTTTACCATTTATGTATATACTGCTAGTTCTGTGAAGTGAGTGATTCAAGTGGTTTAGTGCTACTTTAAAAGAAAACAAGAACAAAGTGTCAGTTTCGATAATAGCGACAATAAGATAGGTGTTAACGGACACATTCTTAGCATATATTAATTTAGTAACTTAGGTCAAAATTAAATTACTCATTAGTCTCTAATTTTATATTTAGACTAGATTTTTATCTTTATGAAGTATCTAATTGTTTAGACACATCATAAAAAAAAAATATTAATACTGCTTATAGGTTTCTTCTACCAAAAAACACCTTTATAAAAATATTTAGGAAACAATGGAATTTCTTTTATCGACGATAACCCAAGTAGAAACCTTGTTGACAAGCGGTCAGGTGAGGTCATATAACAACGTTGAACTTTTGAAGCGACTAATAAAACAGCTTTCATTATTACTCATACTTAGTTCACTGTACTAAATCTAACATGGATTTAGTTTTGAGGTGTGAAAACGTTTTAGTTTTAGACTCTTTTGTGTTTCAGATAAAATATAAATTTGAACCCGTCAAAATAATAATATTCATACTGAATACCCCCTACTGTTTCGCTAAATTAGTTGCAAGAGTTTTAGTATTTATAGGATGAAGATTTATTTTGTATTTGTGATAAACTAAACATTTTTATACGAAATAAAAAGCAAAATAACAAGTTATCCTAAAAAATAATTAGGTACAGCCATAAACGGGAACTAAAAACTGCATAATTAATAATGAAAATTCATAAAAAAAATAAAAAAAAAACCCTTTAATGAATCGAAATATAATTAAGTAGTGTAACCATTTTTAAGATCGCGGTAGGTAAGGTGCTGGTGCTTCATCACTTGAGCTCTTCAACAAAAGCAAAAATACATTATAGGATGTTGTCTTTAAAAAAAAAATTGTTAGGTTGATAAAACGTATATTTACTGTCACATCACAATTTAAATCAATCGATTTATTCATTTGAAAATGCCCTAAATATACTACGCGCGTGTTTTACATTCGGCAAGAAAGAATTATGCATTAAGTAAATTATAAGTTGACAAAATATAAAACTGGTAGATTTCAATATGAAAATCGAATACAGCTGTCAATATTATTCATTTGTGTTCTGTTAACAGGCCTAAAAAGTCTGAAATATTTGGCAAGTTACGATTCAGACTCAATACTTGACAGGCGATAAAAAAAAAAGTAAACTAGGACAGAATGAATGCCTGTTTTGAGCGTTGGACGTAGGTATAGGCAGCGTAAAAGCCTATAACATATTTTCTTTCTTTTCAAAAATGCAATGTTTCTTGTCTCCACTTATATCTCTGGCAGAAGCTAATATATTTTATCCAGTGTCAGGCAATTACACGCTAGAACTTTATTGCGTTTAGTTACGCCCAGTCTGACTGGTCACTTGAGTTACGATGGTACTACATCATAGCCAGGATTTCGGGATATAAGCTTTAAAGTTTATTATTGGAACGTGTTTTTACGGATTTTTGGGGACAAAGAGAATAATATGCCAGTATTTATTACGGCCACATGTTCACCTATGCTTTGGCATTAACCCAACTGAAAAACCGTTTTTAATTGTGTAATTTGGTACAATATTTACTTCTAGCTGTAAAACATTTAGGCTGCAGTAGTGAAATTATACATCAAAAATTAAAGAGAAAGCGTGAATCTAAGAGATATTTTGTACTTATCTGGTTAATTAAACGGAATGACAACAAGTCGCTTTAAAACATACATACATACATAACATCACGCCTATATAACCCAGAAGGGTGCAGCCGAGGTGTACAGTACCCACATTTCTCCTGTTATGTTTAAGTCCCATGGGATAGGGAGTGAGCCATCGCCATCCACCGGGAATAAATGCAACTCCGCTGTAATTGTTAATTGCCTGATGGTAAGTTCACAGATAACACTTTGCCCGACCTGGGAATCGAACCTGCGCCGCGGTGAGAGGTGGTTTATACTGTTCTTGATACTGACACAACTTGATGTAAATATACATAGATCTTTACTCAGCCTACATAACTCACTATTGCATTATTGCACTTCTCTCTAACATCAACATCTTTGAAAACCAATGTAAAGATAATATTTGTAAACATCACCATTGTGTCAGTATTAATAACTTCCATTACGCCTGTTGATGAATGATGGTCCTTTGTATATAGACATGTTGTGTAGTTAACATAATACAATGAGCAAAGCACATGACATGTGTGCTTTGATATATGCTTTTGTCATTAAACCTACGGTCCAGTTTATGCTTCAGATGCTAGTCCATTAGTGGATGAACTAATAGGTATTGAGTTGAGTGAACGCGACGATAAATGATCTTACGGATAATGTAATATTTGTTCTAAGAAAATTAGTTCAAAGGCTACAAATAAAGTTTTTAATTAGAAAAAGTTTAACAATTTCATTTTGCGGTGTCAGACCGATAAAAACTTTGGTCATATTTTTGTAGAAAACAATACTTTTACAATGTAAGGTGCAATATACCTTCTTGATGTCTCATTAAACTTTACAAAGACGAAATTTTATTATAATAACATTCTTAAAAACATCTTTAATAATGCAACCCTTAAATTCTACAAACTAAGATTTTTGCAAAAATTTGAAAAATAAGTCGTTACAGGAGCATATTTTAATGAAGTTTACAAACTAAATGAAAGAACACGTAACAAAATACGCAGGGAGTTTCTGTAAAATAATATGAACCGGCATACAAAAATGATTAAACAATAACGATGGTAACTACCGCCTAGTTCTAGAAAGTGAAGCACCCTCAGCCGTCCAGTTTTGTAGCACCTGCTGAAGAATCCCCGCGGCTGCAAGCTGCCTTGGCCCGTGTTGAAGTCCATTAATAACCAACAGACAAAAGAACTCATGAAGAGTATAGTTTGTAAGTTTGTCCTTGACTTCTGATTTCGAATGAAGCCTATACTTTGTTAATTTTTGAAAAGCCTAACCAATTATCTATTTATTTATTTTAAATCAGTCACCCATTCATAAAAGTACTTTTAATGCAAAAGTAAGTATGTCTGTCTGTCGGTACGAATTTCACGACTTAATTACTGAATCTCAATATAAATTGACAGATTCTATCGATATACTAAGAAAGCGGCCGAGATGGAGTTAGTATTTTATAAATAACTATCAAATTAAATACAACTACGATCACATTTAAATTTCACAACTGTAAAAAGACTCAAAACCCTAACAATTTTCTTTTGTCATAGTACATTTTTATGACTTTTCAAAGAATTCACACCGAAGAATTTTTGCCTTTAATAATAACGGCAAAGGTGAGGTTGGAAATGTTGGAATGGCGGTGCTCTTTGTCTTTTTAAAATGTACATTTTGCCTGACATTTTGAAACCCTCAATATTAAATTAAATTTGTAAATATAATCTCGGAAGATTGAACTTAGACGCGGTGGGATTAATTCTTAGCTATTTATTGACAGAATTTTGTAATCCAATCATCTTAGGGGATTTATTTCATTTTCGATTCACCCTTTCTTGAGGAATGTGGTTGTTATACCATTATGTCTTTCATATGGTTATAGTTTGAATATTTAATCATAAGCATATGATATAAAATACCAGTGTGCACGGTTGGCGTAGTGGTGAAAGAAGTCGCCTCGTCACTTCAACTGCGCTGGTGTTCGATCCCCACACGGAACAAATCTTTGTGTGATTCGCAAGGATTTGTTCGGACTCTGGGTGTGCTTTGTGTGTGTGAAATGCATGTTTGTGAACACCCCTGCGACACAGTTGTTCCTAGTGCGGACGTCGTTTTTTATAGAAAAATAAAAAAATACAAAATGGTTAAACTAAGCTCTTGAGTGAGTAACTATTGTAAGTACATTTTGGTGCATTGATATAAAACTACTAATATGGAATTCGATTGATTACTCGTGTGTAATATAACCGATAAAATGCACCGGTTTAACATATATCGGCCAATTATATTGGACTATATTTTTGTATGTCTAGCAAGTAAAACAATTTTGTTACAAATTGCACTTCGTAAAGTGTTATCCATAAATCGTTATGTCTACTATTGTCCAATCGAAAACGATTTAAAACTGATCCAAATTTATTCGTGTGTAACGGTCCTAAATTTCCTCTCTAAACTATTTGGTGTAATAAAACTTGCAAAGAATGTGTATTGCAATATATACTGTTAGTGCATTGCCTAAAATCTAGAATAGTTTCAAATTGGAGCTATGACTTTTTGAAGATTGATAACTATTTGAAGAACCGCTAAGGAAAGTTTGCAGTGCTGGCATGTATCGTACCTGAATATTTCAAGCTAGAGCGCTGGTCCTGCTTCGTTTTGCATATATATTTTTATGAAAATATTTTCAATATTATGAGAAGGAAAATTTCGACGTGCTTTGAAAATTCATTTAATTTTCTGTAGCAAAAGCATTGAATCTTTTTTTTTTGTTCTTATTCATATCTTTAGTTAGGAACTAGTTGATACACTGTGTTTATTAAAAACAACCTTATACAATAATATTTACATAAAATAACTTGGTAACACACAAGTAGTAATAATTTGCATTGTTTTTCTAAGACCCATAAAGCATGCAGTTAGCTTACATTTTCAATCGTAAACATTCCGCCATAAATATAATTTTATTTAAATTGTAAGAATGTGTTACTAGTTGATACGTTGCTTTTAAAATAGTATCAAAAAAACCTGACTGAAATGACTTCATTCATTATCATTCTGACACATATGAATATTATTAATCTGAAAATGATAACTACCCCTTTAGCATCGCTTGACACTCTTGGCATGTCAATTTGTTATGTCTACCACATAGTGAATTAAACTGTCAAGAATTTTCAACAAAGATATGTCGATAAAAGTTCATTCATTAAAAAAAATGATGTTTTTATGATAATAGATACGTCAACTCAACTCAAAGGTCTCGCGTTCGAACCCTCGGCACACACCTCTGTCAATAAATCTGTGATAAGTCTTTTCGAAGATATGTGTGTATTTTCATAAAAAATATCAATCGCTAACGGTGAAGGAAAAACATCACGAGGAAATCTGCATGCCTAAGAGTGCCTAAAAAGTGCTCAAAGGTGTGTGTCTCTACCAATCCGCACTTGGCCAGCATGGTAGACTATGGCCCAACCCTCCTTATCATGAGAAGAGGCTCGAGCACAGCAGTGGGACATGTATTAGATACAGGTCTGCTAAATACGTCATGGTAGAAACATACGTCATAGTTGAATCTTAATGTCAACAGTGGCAATTCGTGGTAAGGGGGCTGATACTTATGAATAAGGTAGAATGGCTTGAGTCAAGGTTTATCTTGAGTCGACACTTATTTAATCTTAAAGAGCATCTTAGTTCTATCAGTCGTTAGTGTAAATAGCTAATATAGGAGAATAGCCATAAATTCACAGATTGTATGGTCGTAATATTGTGTCGCGTCTGTTTCGAGACAACTCCTATGGGAAATGTTTTTGTATGTTTATGACATGACATCTGGGATATTGTGGTTCGGAAAGGCGTAAAAAGGGTTTTATTGGGACGACAGTACCTCGTATATGGGATTGTAGTTTCGTTTATTTTATGTAGGCCTTTATTAATATCCTTTTGTTGTATTGAAATATTAAGTGGTGAGATTATAGATCGGTTCTTTTTTTAAATACTCAGTAAAAGTTGGGTTTGAAGACAATGTTCGGTTATCGAAAAACACGCGCAGCAATGAAACAGTTGCGAATATAGAGTAGAACTAATACAAATGCTACAACTATGATTTCCATATTCGCTTTGTAAAAGCATTTGTTAAGGTTTCAATACTTAAGATTTTATAAATATTGAATTAAAGCTTGGTGTAACAACTGACGCCATAGTTATTTGCTTTTGCTACTAACAATGACATCGTAAATATTTTTAAAGCTAAATTTTTAAACGAGACTAAACATTCTCGACTTGAATCGTCAATAGCAGTGCTCGCCAAAACTAGGCCAGAATAATAAATTATTCACCTCAGTCGACTGGTCTACTTTCGCGGGCACCAAGACGTCAATTTTAATTTAGCGGTGCTAAAAATTGCACGAAGGTACTAAACGAAAATATTTCTGGATTACAAAACAAATTGAACTACTTTCTAGAATTAATTTAATTTTTAAGTTATAGTACCAATTAATCAATACAGCATCATTTAAACTTTAGCTTAAAAAAAAAACCCTAATTTAAATAATGGATAAAATATGAATATTTCCTTAAAATGCACTTCTGACAAAGACGCAATACTTGAAAGGCACAACTACAAAGAAAATTTTCATGATTTGCAACATGATAAAAAAGTTATATTTATGCCAATTTTATACAAAACTTGCCGACCTCGATAAAAGAATTCGTTATCGCAGTAAGTTGAAAAATTACCAAAGAAGACTTCTATCTCCCCTTGGGCAATCCCTTAGTCGTCCTTTACTGTACGCGGTAAATGAGAATAATCAATTGTAGAAAGAAAATCAATTGAACTTGTCGATTTTCTATTTTACTTACTCCCCAATGTTTGGAATTAGTTTCCATTGGCCTCGAGAGTTGGTCAGTTCATTGGGTTGATTTGATACGCAAAATAAAGCCTTATTTGCCTTTACAATACCACCAGCTTCGTTTTCAATGTTATTTTTACATAGACTCGACGTAGATTACGTAAAATGTGGCGAAATTATCTGGTTTGATATGATTAAGCTACATTTCAATGGTAATAAGAATATAAACAAGCTTAGTTTATTATTTTGGTATTATATTTAGATGCTCTATTTTTTTAGTGCTGTTTAAAATAGAGTAAAAACAGAAGTGAATTGGTAATTGGTGTAATAAACTGCGGATTTAAACATATTTTATAAGATGCAGAGTGATTCGAAACATATATGAAAACAAGAAAACGTGCTACTTATGCTATGCTAGTAGTTTTATAAAACTGATAGGTCTTTATGTGTTTGTCATAAATCATAATTTAGTCTAGAGTTTAGTCATAGGAATAAAACTACCAGTCAAACGTCACTCCGGCACCGCTGCATGGTACATGCGTTTCACTTCAACATTCGTCATGCGAACTACCAAAGATCTCTTCAAAGCAATAGTAAATAGATATCTCACAAGCAAGCGTGCTCCACTGTAGACCGCATCACCACTTTCCATCACGTGTGATCGAGGTCAGAAGCATGCATAACCACCATAAAAAAAAACTTGACCCAAGATTTAATTTACAACCTGCATCTCATTTATTAGCGAAGATAAGTATAATAATGTTTTGAGAGGTGCTGTTCGTCGCGCATAAAATAATTCTAGTTTTTTCCTACTTTAAAGGCGATGTCCATTCAATCAATAAATAATAGACAATCCCACTATTACCACTTTTATTTTCCTCTCCTTTTTCTACGCACAGCCTGATTAATGTATTATCCTGCTATTGTTTTCAGAATCAGCAGTTTCTTGCCCGCCTTGAACTTCTAATTAAACTTGAAATACTGTTTGTCCTTTGGGTAAAGTTTTGCAAATTACCCAATACGATTGCTATAAAATCTTGTTATTTTTATAATGACTTTTGATAATGAGTTGACTCTTTCCGGAAAATTGGAGTGTTTTGTTGACTTTGTAAAAAAGTTAATTAGTTGATTGTTTGATGAGTATTTTCTTTAATTTTGAGAATTTTGATAATGTTTTAAAATTACTTAATTAAGATCGTATATTTACATCTCGAATTTCAGAAAGATGTGCGTATACAATGTTTTATTACTTCAATATAAACCTAATTAAACATTTCAGCGTTCATTCGAAAGACGAAACTTTACTCTATTCTAGAATATTCTGCTAGGCTAGGTTGTAAAACTTAAAGCTAAGAATTCTGTAATCATTGTCTTGTTTCAATAAAATGTATTTGCCGGACAATATTGATATAAAGAACGGTCTCACGGTTTGTGTACAAAAGAAGTGTTATGGCAACCCCCTTTAGAATTATTTATAAATATATAAGGTACGTTTAAGTTAGTCTACAAAAATGTAACCATTAAAAACGTTTTTTTTTAAACCATGCATAAAATAAGCTTTTCAAATCTGTATTACTATATATTATATTCTGATTTATTTATGTAAATTGATGGACACAATTATTATTGTTCTCGTATGCAACCTACGCTTATATTGTTTTTGCTCAACCCACTGTTATTTTCCAAGTGAAAATTGTTTACGAAACAATTTCAAACCGTGTTAATATCCACTTCAATATCATTAGAATACCAATACCATTATATTATTATTCATGTATTAAATAATTGACAACATAATAATATTTTTATCTATTTTTAAATTGATACAAATAGGTATTCCTACGTGTAAAAATGAGAAACCAAATTAATTCTATAATGGTGTTACCTAAAATAGTAAATTTGCAGTCTATCATTAGCAAATAATTAGCAACTCTGATTGAATTTTATAAAAAAAAATAATAATCATATATTTCTATGATTTAAAATAAAATTTATTCAATATATTGAATAATGATAAATATTTAAATATTCCACATAATTATCTTTATTTACCGAAAAATATACATAATGGATTGAAATAAATGATAAATAAATGTTTTCTTATTTATTCAAAATGATATTTAACCACGAAAGCTAAAAACATAACTTTTTTACGTACAATACAGTAACATTATATTATGTAGTATAATGTGGTTCAAAAAAGTGTCAGATTATTATGAATATTAAGAGCGTGTATTCCTTTTCAAAATGTAACTGTCAATTTTTGTAGTGTTTTGGGAATATTTCGTAAAAACTGAATGAAAGTATGATTTTATTCAACTAACTTTTTAGAATGTGGGCTTTAAAAGGTAAATATGACAATTACATTTAATGACTAAAGCATACTTTTCTATTTTATCAGTTGAAAGAGTATTAACTGTTAAGTTGAAAAATAACAAAATTATACTGTATTTACGAATAATATTGTTATATTTACCTTTCAAAACTTGCATTCTAAAAAGTTAGTTGAATAAAATCATACTTTCATTCAGTTTTTACGAAATATTCCCAAAACACTACAAAAATTGACAGTTACATTTTAAAAAGGAATACACGCTCATAATAACGGGTCCATATTGGCTCACCTAAAGTTCTTTTCCCGAAATTGTTCTTCCTAACGATTTGTAATCCGAATGATCACTCTTCCTAAAATTTTTCATCCTAAAGTTTTTATTCATACTATTTGTAGTGCTACCGGTGTTGTTCATAACACTCATGTTTCCGAAAATTGTTATTACTAATATCATTAATGTAAATACATTTAAACTCCTACTTTTTTTTATCAGAACGCTTTTATCCCTAAACATAATGGATGGTATTTAAAAGTGCTTCAATTTATTCCCATATAATTAAACTAATTTTGCCTTTGTTCCACCAAATATACTGAATGTGCACCAAAATATGTTCACTAACATATTTCATAGTGAGCACCTATTTAAGAACTGTTGCAAATTTGTAAAAATAGTACTACACCTATTTTAAAAACAGATTGATTCTAGCACTCGCCGACCGCTGCCGCGGCACGCTCGCTTCGCTCGCTCGGCTCGTGCTGTGTTATGGTCGCAGTTCTAACCTAACCTAACCTACTACTTTACCCATAATTGACCTATGCTATAACTATAGCTTTTATTTTGTGTAACAATCAGATTACACAAAATAAAAGCTAAAGATTAAGACAGTAAAGATTATGACTTTGAATAATAGTGTAAAAGATGGTTATGCTGAAAAAATATAGGAAAACTAATAAAAGTACAATAGATGTTTATTGCTACCGACATTAGGAAGTTGAATGCTTCGAATTATGAACATTAGTGACAGAGTAGTTAGGAATTGTAATTGTTAGGATGAAAAATGTTAGGAAGAACATTTTCGGATTTCCAATTATCGGAGTTGAAACTTTAGGTGAACTTTGGCGCACCCCTTAATAACCTTACCTTTTAAGTCTTAATAATAAGTACTCTTTGGTTCTCTCGTATTACTCTAGTCAACAAGTGCAACCTGAGTTTTGAATCCTTTAAAAAAAAACGTATCCTGAAACTGTCAACCTCGATTTCCCAAGAGCTTTTGCCGCCATCTTGTAAAAAGTGGACTAAATTTTGTTTTTTTGCGGAACAATGCGCTCTCTGTTATTTAACAAAAAAAGATTGTGTGACATTTTGTGACTTTTAAACCTTTTTACTTTAAGAAATCTTTAAACGAATTTAATAAGTTTATTCAGTAAAATTATAAAGTAATAAGATGCAAACGCTGACAGTGCCCATTTCATACGTACTACGTCTAATCTCTTGTTAAATGTTAATAGCGTGTCGTAGTACCATACGTCTTTAGTTATGAGTAAACTTCTACCAAGCTTACCTTACTATAAGCTGGGTGTCGTCGTGTGAAGTATTATAACATAATACAAATGTGAGAAACATAATATAACATAACATCATGCATATATTACCCTTAAGGGTGTAGCAGAGGTGAATAGCATCCACACTCCACCTGTAATGTTTAGGTCCCATGGGGTATAGGGTCATCCTATCGCCATCTACCGGGCACAATACCATTAAAATTTCACGGCAAAATCCCAAATAACAGTTTTACTCGACTCGGGAATCGAATTCGAGACCTTGCAGTGATAGTTGCAAACGCTAACCGCTAGACCAACGAGGCAGTTATGTGAGAAAGTTACGTTAGTTTTGCATGAATTTTGATCTTTTTAAAAAGAATCTAAAATAGTTTTATTGTTATATAATGGTTTCAGAATGGAAACCTTTAATTACGTATCGTAATCGTACCTGTAAAAACACTTTATGCCATATAAATAAAAAAAAATATAAATACTTTAGAATAGATACTTTAGAACAATTACCCTCCACCAATAAGAACGTAGAAAAAATAATTGTTTGATATTTAAAGTTGTGTGAACAGTACAGAAAAATCTAAAATGGCCGATCAAACATAAGAGTGAGAGTATAGAAAAGTAAATTGCTCGACTTTACTGATCGTTTACTGATTGTGAGCCACTAACTATTCACCCTTAGACCTAACAAGGTATTACATATTCAAACGGGCATGTGCATTACTTTACTCGTTAGCGATTAAGTAGAAAATATTGCAATCATAGTAGACGTACGAAGTGTTTATCGAAGCTAGACTTTTTAATGAGCTGCCCTATTTGGCCTTTTAACGCTTGAAGCGGGTATTTTTATTGTTCCACTATTCAAACCTTCGTCCATTCTCTAAGAATGCAATTTACTACGAAATTATTTAAGTTTTGATAAGTGCTTATATTTTGACGTGACGTGATAGCATGCATAGTCTGACTATTATTTAATTATAACTTAGTTGTGTAATCCTTGATATCTCGTTACCGATAACCTACGGTTGAAACCACTTCCTACTACAACAAGGCGAAAATTTAGCAAACAATCGGGCAAGCATAACAATTTACTGGTGGTAGAGCTCGAGGGCGGAAACACCACCGTCTCACCTTTAACCTGCCACCAAATAGTAGTACCTGCACTACTATGTTCAGGTTTGGTGGTGAGATCAGGTCCCTGAAATACTGGCATATAAGGCCTAACACCGTGGACTAGACGATCGTTCGCTGCAGGCGTAGTATAAAAAAAAATAACAAGATGGATGTTATTATTATTTATACCCTGTAAAAATACAACAAAAACGAGACTAAATCTATGTCACATCTTGCTATCTTTAGTCTACAAAAGATCGTAGATGAATTGCTTCACCCTAATTAGGGTTCTTTCGGCTTACATCACAATTGTTATAATATGTACTTATGTGATAAGTATCAATGTTAATGTCCTTTTAAGCTGCTTGTTATGGTAATAAATAAAGAGTGTTATTTACATGAATCAACCTTTAAATTCTTATACTTCTATTCTCAAAATTTTGCTTTGTTCTACTAAATTACGTCTTAAGCTGAAAAAAATGAATAAAGAAAGTTGGCCAAGCTTGTAAACAGGAAACTGCTCACTACACAGTCATTAACTTATCTAAAAATGCAACGTGGCACGAAGTCACAATGTGATAGTGTCAGGGAATTAAGAATTTTCTATAAAGTTTTTGTACAGCACTTTTTGGCTTAAAAGCAAGTTTCTTGCTTTAGTTTATAAAAAAAATTGCAACGTGGTTGAAAGTTTTTAAAGTAGAGGAGTCACGACACGACTATCTTTTATTTTATCTAGAATTAGTTGTTGCCTGCAACTACGTGAATGCCGTAATTAGGAAGCTAGCCTTTATTAAGCGCTAATAAACTAATTTTCTAAGGGTGATAGAATTATGACGTTTATTTAAAAAAAATATTCTTATCTGCATTGATGGTCCGGTGTTTAGCGTATGCACCGCATGGTCTGAGTTTAATTCCCGGGTCGAGCAAAGTGTTATTATGAGCGTTCCGTCAGGCAATTCACAATAGCAGCACGGAGTTGGAATTGTACCTGGTGAATGGCGATAGAGGCTATCCCCCTGTATATACCCCCTATCCCATTGGCCTTCAAGATAACAGGTGAAATTTGGGTGTTATACACCCTTCTGGGTATTATAGTTAGTATGTATGTTCTTTTGTTTTTTATTTTAAGTTATTACCAAACTTTGTTGTAACAAAATCTTTTTGCTTATTATTCCCAACCACATTCATTTCTTTTCTTAGCATACCTTAATATCATATTACAGTGTATAAGCCTTTCGGGGCATAGTGGTTTTTTAAGCCTTTTTCCTATCCAATCTCATTGACTCACCGACTGTCTGTCCTAATCTATAGGATGCCCGAGTAAAAGGATTACGCCACCGCGCACCCGACTTCGGTGGGAAAAATAAAGCTTCTTAAATCTCTTCTGTGCCACTAAAGGCTACTGTAATATTATTTTTACTGCATATACTTACATATTTGGGCTCGCTTGGATCATATCGGAGCAGGTAACTTTCAATTTGTTTTATAATAACATTTACGACAACTTTGAAACTATCTTCTGACATTAATGTATTTGTAAGGTAAATGTTAAAGATTAGTTAAATGTATCACTTACTATTGACAGCATAAACTACATTTTATCATACATAACCTAATTATATACAAACTCATATATTATATACATTTGGGTATGCTAAGAAAAGAACTGAATGTGGTTGGGAAATACAAGCAAAATGACGCTATGATAAAAGCATCTTTAAATGTAAATCTATTTGTCTGATAGAACATGCTGCATTTAAAAAATAATTAAAACAAATACAATCCACAACCATTTTTCTTAGTACTGGCGAGAAAGTAATTTAATGTTTCCACATACAAAGTTTTGAATCAAAACACTTCAAATGCAATTTCTTGTATAATTGACCGTGGGGACTTTATTAGTGCGCGGTTGCATTTGGACAAAGAACAAAGGCTTATCAAGCTTTTATAAATGGGTCGCTTTGAATTTATCGCATCCACTTCACACTTTTTTCTTAACAGGGCTTTATCGCTATCACGGAGAGGTGGTAACATTTGTGGCAACACTTCAGTGGAACGATTTGAAAAATTGCAAGAGTGCATGAATTATGGCTTCCACTTCACTTTGTGAGGTTCAAGATTTGCGGTAGATAAAATGAAATTGTTCTTTTTGCAAAATTTGTGCATATTTTTAGTAAAAACTATTTTATTGAAAATTGTTATTTTTGTGTAACAATAATCAGTATATTAAAATTTAAAGGAAAATTTAAATTTGATGTCGACGAAATGGCACTAATAGAACACAAGCCGCAATGGCATTAATTTTTTGTGACATAGGAAACTGTCAATTTTATAATCATTCATTCAAATAGAAACATGTAAGAGTGATTAAATTTTATTAGCCCGTTTAACTAGTAAAAATATATATTTGTACAGTAGCATCTAGTCGTATTCCCCGATCCGAAAACACAACTGGTCATCAAGTTCAGGGGTATAATAGAAGTTGGTGAACCAAAAGACAAAGTTGAGCACAGGCTGCCGGGGTTAAGTAATAAAATCATACACTAGATGCCTTGTCTGCAGCCCTGAACACGTTCTTAAGAGAAAACATTTGCTTGGCTGTTTTCCATACAAATGTAATATGGGTATTACTTTATTATTATTAAGTTTTTATCTATTTTAATAACAAATCATATCTAAATCACTAATATACATATTTGTTGGCGCCTATATTCTCAATATTTTTTTTTCATTTTTCAGTTTGTATGTAACTCAATAAATGATTCAAAAAAAATTATGTTGGTAAAATGCTAACGTACAACAGCGCTCGGGAGTCTACTATAAAACACGGAATGAAAGCTGCCTTTCTTCACTGTTGAGCTGCATGAGATAAACAGGAATTTAAAAAATTACAACTTTTGAATAAATGTACCCTCATAAACGTTTTAGATATAGAATTTTGGTCAGTTTTAGGTAATTATTGTTTAACAAAGCATGAGTGTAGAAATGAATATTTAAAGTGAAAAGCTTTCAATTCGCTCCTGGGTAGTATAGGCGTAATTTTATGTTATATATTACTATTCTTAAACTGCTCCACTCATTTCTAATGGGAGAACCAATCCAATTCTGAAGCTTGATTGATGATTGTCGTCGAGAACGAGTTTTCAGCGCAACCAATCGTTTTCAAATTCCATTCCGGTTTCTGTCAGTCTAACAAAGCAATGCACATTTCGATTCGGTTTGCGAGATGGCGTTTCATCAGTATGAAAAATAAGGATGAAAATCGATGAATTTTAGTGATTTACTTCTAAGAAACATTAAAGCATAAAAAAAATATAGATAAAGTATTTTGCTACTCGTTTCATTGAAA
Source organism: Hypena proboscidalis (assembly GCA_905147285.1). NCBI lineage: Eukaryota > Metazoa > Arthropoda > Insecta > Lepidoptera > Erebidae > Hypena > Hypena proboscidalis. The sequence goes on from LR990140.1 coordinate 14,992,638, forward strand.
ATTGATGTATGTGTAAAGTGTGCTACGAAGACAGACCATAACCTGTAATCATACTTTTAAATTTGTATTTGTATCCTATTATTATCTTATATAAGCTATCGATAATAATATATGCAACAGTAACCTTAACTTCCAACCTTTAATAACTGATTGCTTTGATTTTGTATGATTATTTAATTGACTTTGAAAATTGTTCACCTTTCCCCTTTGTCCATTGTAAGTGTAAGGTTTCATAAGAACAGGGGAAATAAATAAAAAAATAAAATAAATATTACACAACTTTCTACTATGGTTACTAGAATAGCTGATATTAATATGTATATACTTTTTCTTTTGTATATAGGTATACATACATATTACACATAGTAACACGCTTTTTTTTAATAAATTAAATTATTTAACCAACTAGCCACCAAATAGTTTTTATGCTTTATTCCATACATAGAGCAAATTAGGTTGAATTCTCGTTACTTACACTAAAGCGATTGAAAAATTATGATTCCAGTGAGGCTAGAACGCGTGCCTCTGGATTCTACGTAGGCAGCGCCTTATCAACTCTGGCCATGGAATTGAGTGCCAGTGGAATCGCCATTTTACTTATTTAACTTTAAATCAAGATACTAATAGCAGGTAACTGCCTCGATGATCCAGCGGTTAGCTATGTGCCTCTCATCGCAGAGTCTCGGGTTCGATTTCAAAGTGTTTTTTCACAATTGCTGCACGGAATTGGAATTGGTGAATGGATAGGCTCATCCCCTATCCCATGAAACCTGAATGTAACAGGTGAAATATGGGTGTTGTACACCACTGCAAAACCCTTCTGGGTAATATAAGCGTGATGTTATGCTTTGTATGATAGTAGGTACAAATGATATCCAAAGTACTTCAGGTTAAAGTTTCAATGCCGAAATCTCGGCAACTGAAGCGCTATTTGATTGCAGATCCTTTGTCATTTATAGCGAGAATAAACTCAGATAGTACTCGTAGATAGTGGAATACTAGATAGTACAACTTCAAATATAGTAATAGTAATATATTACAGTTCAGAGGACAGTCCGTGGTTACGAACAATCTGCTAATATTAAATACAATAGTTATTTATTTGTTGATAGCTGCATTTCATGGTTGTGGTTTTAGAAAACCGCATGATAGAGAGCATAACTATTTAGGCATTATGTAATTACACTGAGTGCTATAGTCACTGAGTGCTTGCACAAATTGTTTCGGTTAATTTTAATATTATCGGACCAGCCTTTTAGAAGATTAGCCGATACAAACAGACTAACAGAAAGATCAAAAATTATTAAACTGTATTTTAAGCATTGGTTTCGTTAAACAGCTTTGTCAACTGAGAAACATTGTTATTTATTAACCTAAAAATAAATGACTACATTTAAAACTATGTACAAACCTAGTCTATAAGACCGCTACCAGTGGGCAACGTTCCCAAAATGCTGGCAGCATTGCCACGTTGTAAGGCAATACTCAACTTCTGGCCAAAATAAATACCAGCATTTAGAGAACGTGTGGCCTCATACAGGCGAGCTGAAAAAATTAACATATTATTATAGACAACAGACAAAAAGTTAAAATGTTTTGGCTACTACTGTTATAAAGTTGTACTATTTTTCTTAAATATCTTCATTGTAGAGACATGGCTTATTTAGAATTTTATTATATTTATAGTTCATAGATAAATATGTTTTGATATTTTTGTCGATATCGTGTCATTTATCCAATTTCTTTTTTTATGGTTAATTCAAGGTTATGAATAATTCTTGATAAAAGAGACTAACAATTTTTTAGTCCACAGCCAATGCGGCTAAGGTGACATCTAAAAAATTGGAGCTCTGAAATATTACTTTCATTAGCTTAGCAGCAGACCAATACCACTTCAGCCAATTCTTTTGAAGGTTAGCAGTTTAATACGCTTCAGTTCCAATTATAACTACGTAAATGAAACTGGAAACAGTAGCAAGAAATGAAAAAGACAAAACGTAGTAATATTTAACATAAACCGAAGTAAGTAAAAGACAGACTAATTGTAATGTCCGAAAAATTAATTCAGTAACATTAAACTTTCTTAACAAATTACTATGGTAAATCTACATAATATATCAAAAAAGTTCTAATTGTAGTTGAGGGCTATCGTGTATGAATTTGCTACTACGGGTGTTTGTATAGCGTGAGGTCTCTGAAATGACAAATGTCTCTATTTGCGGGTTGAGTACGCGGTCAATGAGTTTATACGTATCTATAGAGGCACAGTTCTTTATGGTGTTTTGTGCACAAGGCACGTATGAGAGCAAAAGAGACAAACGTATTTATGTCCCCACTTGAAATTTGAACAAAAATCCGTACTTCTTAATTATTTTTGATCCTAAATGATTGTCTCCAAAGCGCCCTTAAGGACTGTGACTCTATAAAAGCATACAAACTCAACGGTTGGTATAAATCAATGTCTGTCAAGAAACTTTAACATCCGATGATACATAAAACGATAGTTCTCATTGCTATCGAGTGAACACGCATCACTTTTTTCAAGTAGCAGCTGGTAAATACCCTTGTTTTATATTAATCTCAATGTTATTTTTTTTTTCGGTGCTACGGTACGCTGCCATTAAAAAGTGCCAGTACCAAAACAATAATAAAAAGCCGCAATTCCCTAACAAGAAGAAATAATTTCTTGGCAGCAGGTAACGATAAAGAAAATATTAACGTTCTAACTTTTGGAGGTAGTCTTTGCTAAGTACACTTTATATCGAAACAAAACAAAGACGAAGTTACATTTGTTCACGTCTATCTTAAGACATCAGTGTAAGCGTATCACATCTTAGGGGAAACTTTTACAATAGGTAAACATATAGATAACATCTGAGAGGTTTAATAAAGCAAGTCTTGGATGGAGAAGTTTGTATCTTCAGCCAATACAAGCAGCGGTTTTGATTAGGGATGCATCCATAGAACTATTACACTAAGAACCCGCATATATGCGTGAAAAGTGAAACCACTTAAATCGTGTTGTTCTGTCTCAATACGACTTGTCACATCAGATTTTTATTTATTTGCGTATTGCAATTTTCACACATACACAATCCGTTTATAATCATTTTGGACTTCACTTCAGACAAGGATATCGATCTAGGCATTGTCAATCTATGTATGCATCAGATGAACCGTAACTGGTATGCGTACCTCATTATAATGATAGTGTTGAGGAGATAACTCAAAAGTTTTAAAGGATGTTTGCTCTTTTGAAGTTTGAAAACTTCGTTTCATTATTAAACATTGCAGCGGATATTGAAGCTTGTTTCTTGTGAGCGAGTTTGTTTAAAATATCGTTTGAAATATGTGTTTGGAAATATTCAGTGCAACCACGTTAGTAGTGGCACGAGCAAAGATAGTATTAAAATTAAAAAAATCTTTAATTGTCAGAGAAGTGATATACCAATGATTTGAAATCGTTGCAAAACTTAAATGCAATTCACATCCAAATAGTGTATTTAATAAAACCTTTGTGATTTAAACGCGATCTTTCAATAAAGAAATACTCAGTCGGTATAAGTTATGGGCGTCGTTTCACCATGACATTTCGCACTTTTTTAAAACCAAAATAAGCCAAATTGCTCCAGTCATTCTAGGGTTTTTATAGGTCGCACGGCGATTCATTTTTATATTATATTGAGATTTTTATATTATTATAACCAAGTAAGTTATAAATAAAATACACAATATAATACAATACATATTTCAAGCAAGATATTATTAGATAAATGTATTATTGTATTCGAATAATATCGATATCAAAGAGATTCGAAGACTAAACAAGGGCTCGGCAATATTATTAATTCAACCTTGAACTACGAACTCTTTTAGTAGGTATTCAATAGAAAAAGAGAATACTTAAAATTATGGAAAGTTGATAAAAGATAGTAGGTCGATGGTTACGCCGCGCACTTTCACTGCAAGGTCCTGAGTTCGATTCTCTAATCGGAAACAAAAGTGTTTTTTGGGCTTTTACCATCAAATAATTCTTAATAGACGCACAGAGTTGGATTTGAGCCCGGTGGAGTTCAGATCCAAGGTTCATAGCTCAAATCCAACTTCATGCGGCCTATCGTGGATACGATCGTCAGTAACTCATCCATATTGGATTTAAACATAACAGGAGAAATTTTGGATAATAAAGGCGCGAGGTTTTTTAAAGAAACTGTACTAGCTGACCCGGTGAACTCTGTTCCGCCTTAAAGGCAATATATAAGCAGATTTTGGAATTTATTAAGTTAATTTGTTTAATATAAAATACAAAATAAAAAATCAAGTAAATTAATCATTCATTATTTAATTGTTAAGCTCAGGGAAATTTTTATCGAAATAGAGTGAAAAACATTTACAAAAAAGACGATAATTGTTCAGTTATCGAGCGGGATGAAAAATGATTTAATTACTAAAATGACTATCGCCGTTTTGGAGGAGTAAGTAAATAAACATTGTGACACGAGAATTTTATATATAAGATAACACAATTTAACTTAAAACTATGCAGTTATTTGTTTAGGTTTAACCACGTATTTAAACAATTTTCAAAGCTATTTATGTTAAATATTTTAATAACTAGTGGACAGTCATCCAATCCAAATCCCTTTACGAAAATTGTATGATACAAAGTTAATTATTACTACTCAGCTAGGTGACAGACGACGTCTATGTCACCTTTAAACAAAAGCATGCTCCTTCATTAAAAAAAAACTGACAAGAGAAATTAATAACGTTATGCTCGTCAACAGATTTTATCGCTAACATTAGTGTGAATAAATTGGAGAGAATGACAAATCTTTTTGCAGATAACCTTTTTAAATTCAAGTGACTAAAACCGGACACATGCGTGACGTGCCACGCGCAATTTAGGGTTTCGCCGTCAGCCGTTACAAAAATATACGAACTTTAAAGGCTTAAGAGGCTAAATACATTGATTATTTTTATAGCATTTAGCTCTGCTTAGCAAATTATACTAAGAAACAGTTGAAAAAGATATGGGACCGGCAGGATTTGAACCTGCGACCTTACTGCATACCGGGCAGCCGCTTTAGCCATCCAGCTACGGTCGCCTCTCACCAGAACCCTAAATTTCTCAACTGATACGTCATTTCGTGACGTCGCGTTCATTCGTTTGTTCCTATTTTAAGTTAGCGGCTGCCCGGTATGCAGTAAGGTCGCAGGTTCAAATCCTGCCGGTCCCCTATAGGCTAAATACATGTTTTAAATAACCAACAACTTAATGAAAAGTGCAATTATATCTAGTTACGGCATTTTACGACTTTTTTATTACTCTCAGGGCCAGTTCCAGAGGATCCGGATAGCTCTTATCCGCCTCATAAAATGCAACATGTCCGAATATAAAAGACAGCTGTAATTTTAATCTATGTGTGTTATTTGCTTATCCTGCCAATATGATTTGTCTTACAGCTCTGATATTGGGGATTAAACTAATAAAGTAAACTTATCCGTTATTGTGTATATGAGAGAAAAAAATATGCCCGGAGTTACTAAAAAAAATAATTGTTAATGATTTATTGTATCACTTTGTTGGCATAGTTAACTTACATATCTATGCAAAATTTAAGCTTTCTAGCATTAACAGTCTCAGCGATAGCCTATAGCACGTACAGACAGACGGACAGTCGGACAGACAGACAGCCAGCCAGACAGACATGGTGAAACTATAAACTACAAAATCTACGTGGAAAACTACGTGTTCCTTTTGGTACGGACCCCTAAAAGAGAGCAAGTGATAGGATCATTGTAGCGTTCCCATTTAGCATTCTCACTGAGAGCTACTTTTATTCTACTTTGCCTAGTCAAAACTTTTATGTGGAGAGCCATTGGGGTGGTTTTATTAAACAGCCGGTATCAACCTAATCTTAAGTGAAAAAGTGAGAATCTGTTTGCAGTCAGCGCGGCGGAGAACTGCCGGACTTGCTCGAAGTTTCATTAAACGTGCGATTATCTCAACGTTTAATTAAATACGGCTTGTTTACTATCGAAGTTTGAAGTCGACTAGAAAGTATTTTTCAGTCAATTTGTTTCTTTACTTCATGTTCTTTATACTTGTTTACTACATTATTTCTTTATAGACTTTTATGTTTGTGACTTAACAAATTCTAATAGTTTTTATGATTGTGCTTAAATTAAACGAGATGGTAATTTTTTACTATTTATTTTTTTATGTAAAACTTGAATCTAATTCGATCATTTATTTGAATTTCAAACGAAGAAGAATGTTCATTTACAGAAAATATACATATTGGATCTTAAATTAAAATGTTTTTGTAAGATAGAACTTAATCTAACCTTAATAAGTCACTGTCAGAAGGCCTCGTTCCCAAAATGCTGGCAGCATTACCGCGTTGTATTGCGATACTGAGTCGCTGGCCGAAATATAAGCCAGCATATCGAGTACGTGTTGTCTTAGTTAGACGCGCTGACAACTCTTTGTACAGATTGTAAGTGGTACGTATTTATTTTACGTATATCAAACTAAGTTGATCAAATTTTAAAACAAAACTAACTAGACCAAAATGTCTGCTTTATCTGGTTTATTAAACACCTAAAATATATTTCGAGTTAAGCATCCTGTTCTCAAACAGTTATTTAGACTATTCTGCATTCTGTCAACTTCAGCGTTGCTAAGCGCCAACTTTGGCATAGCATGGCTAGTTACGTTGTTAAACTAAGTGCTTGGCGAGCAAGTTATGGAGTCTGCTTAGTGAGACGAAATTATTAAGACCGCTTCGTTAGTCCATTGGCATAAGCTTAACATTTCGGTTGCCTGGCAGAAATTGCGTCAAACGATAAGGCCGCCCTTTGCATATTGTTATTGTCTTTCAATAGTTGTCATTAGTTTGTAACGGAATGGTATGAATATAAAGTTTTATCTATCCATCTATTTCAGGCTAAAATGAATGGTATAAGCGAATTGTTTCTTTATTGGTCATCTCGTATTTTTTTTTTATTTCAATTAATAGTTAAGGATTTAATTTACATTTTTAGTTGGTATTTAAAATATACATGGTACACGTTTCTGTAATGTATGTAGGTACTCCTATAATACTCTAAAGATACGTACGATGTAAATATACGGTCGGTGGAGGGTAGTTCTAAGTTAAGTTAAGCAGATATATATATATAAGAAATGAATCGCAGGTTCAGGCACTCGAGAATAAATTCTTACGTCAAACAGTGGTTTTACTTCGCTCCACACAACATTTTCTACAAAATAATATTATCTCATTACGTACTAAAATATTTAGTTTATGCAAACAATCATTTAATTGTTACCCTAACTAATTCCTATGGAGCTATAATTAAATGTATTAACAACAAGCGTAACACAAAGTTCTTTTCAATCGAACAAAAGACAGTTAATAAAATAAATTGAAAGATTCCGATTGAATGCCTTGGAAAACTTTTATAAAGTCGTTAATTTAATGTCGTTGAATATTGAACAGGGAACCAATTCACACGATATCGTACAATTGGGGGCGTTCAATATGCATATTAAATTGTTTAACGGTAGCAGTATAAAGGCGACTGAATATTACGTAGGTACCCCCGGCTACCGATCAACCTATTCATTCCCAGTATAAGATAGTTATCTTCTCTTATAAATGTATTCTTCTTCTTCTTCTTCTTTTCGTTTCAATGGTCAATTTTTTATATATTACGCCCATTACGTAGCCACGGTAATAGCGTTCTCTGTAGCCTTGTTTAGCTCATCCAACGAGCAGTTATCAGGGCAATTGTGGCACTCAAGTAAGTGAGTCATTGTTTGCTGAGGTGCACCACAATCGCACTGTGTGTGTTCTGGTTCAATAATACCCCATTTTTCTAGATTTTGTCTGCAGCGGCCAACTTAAGATCACAGTCCTCAGTATCACTCAGTCAGTGGAAATGTATTGGTTGATGTGTAACTACTGTATGCATTCAGAAAGCTTTCACGTTTGGACGGACTCTAGACTTCAATTCATTTAAATAGCCCACCAGTCTTCCACAAGTATTAAAAAGAAGCTTGTTATCTGGCTTCCTATTACTATATACTCTTCATTGTTTTTCATAATATGACTGGCTGAAAAGTTATACATAGAAACACCCAGACTAAGAACCCCTATGTTCATGCACACAAAAATTTGTCTTAAGTGGGAATCGAACCCACGACCTCGACGACGCAGGCAGGTACACTACCCACTCCGCCATCCGGTCGTCAATTGTTTTACAACACATTTATTTGATTCAAGTTTTTGTTTATAGCTTTAAATTTATGTATGCAATTAAAGTCAGTAAAGTACAGAGTGTTAATTATAACTGGCAACGTTTACTCTCGCCAAGTGTAAAGTAATTTATTCACCCAATTTTGTTCACCAGTTGATTGAGAACAAATTCAATTTCCTTTATTATGTGACTACTGTTTACTGTTGGTTTACAATAAAAGCTTTTTTAGCAATAAAAATAGCATTCGTGTACTTTTCAAATTTTATTGCAACGTCGTTTGGTTTTCTCAGCTATTTAGGAATAATGTACTGAGTGAGGCGTATAAAAACTGTTACTAAATTTATAAAAATAGAAGAAGTTATGCTTAGAAGGTAAAATTGATTATCTATTGATTAACAGAAGCCATCATATTACAGATACGGACGGATTTTGATACCACGGAATCCTATTTCTAACTATTACCATAGTAAAAATTACGGTCAATAGGTATATAAAATGCACAAATTGCACCTAAATTGAAAAAAAATACACTGTAAAAAAATTCCGAACATACTACTTACCCATTCCAGCCAGCCAACAACCAGCAAAACCTTCTAACAATCAACAAATAACCATTAAAATTTCCTACTTATAGCAAGCAAGATCGATTAGTATTACATTTCTTGCTATTACACTTAGTGACCGCAATCAAACCACATTTAGGGGCCATTAGACACATTGAGTATCACGTAATTTGAAAGTAATTAGACCGCGACCCGGTCAACCCACCCTGTTTTGGGTTGATGAAAAAGTGGGGACGGCTTATGCCAGATTTTTGGGTCGTTTCATATATGTTTTTGTAAGATAGAATTACTTTAATTTATTAGTTAGTTACAGTTTTAACTATCTCTGTCTTTTAACAGACTTATAGATTGGTAACAGCCTTATCCCTCCGTCTCCATTTTACAATCTGGCTACTAGAAAAACGGCACTCCGGCATCGCTTTATGGTAGATATTCCACAAATATGCACCAAGCGTTTTGCTTCAACATACTACTTTATACGAACTGCCAAGGAATGAAACACCTTGCCCGAGTCAGTGTTTCCGCATGAGTACAATCTGGGTCTCTTCAAAGAATAAGTGAATAAGTACGTCAAAGGTAAGCGTGTTCCACAGTATATAGAATTATCACTTACAATCAGGTGAGATATTGGTAAAACGGATGTCTACCCACTATAAATAAAAATTAATAAAAGTCTACAATTTTCAAATTTAAGAGACCAGCAGCTGGTCACAGACCTCTTATCAACATTAATGAAATGGTGCTATAAAAATGTATACGTTTTATATAGTTCTTTGTGAAACTTATCATATTTACCTATTTATAATCTTAAATCTTCTGAATACTGGTGCTATAAAAATGTATACGTTTTAAATAGTTCTTTGTGAAACTTATCATATTTACCTATTTATAATCTTAAATCTTCTGAATACTAAACTTTTAAGTTTTTAAACGTAAGCAAATGATTAGGATCATTCATGATTAGGTACGGATTTTCAAGATATCTAATATGCATTTAAATTAAAATACACGTGCCATGCCAACAAGCAACCCACATGTTTACTAATAGAAAAGTGGTGAGATAGCCCACCAGTCTTCCGCAAGTATTAAAAAGAAGCCTGTTAGCTGGTTTTCTATTACCAATGGAATCTAGTCAACTACAACTGGTTTTAATTATACAAAAGCCTGAATTAGAAACTACTAGTAGCGTAAGTGTTACAAAAGCTTGAATTATTGAACTGTCCTGTAAAACACACACCATACGAAACCACTGCAGCAATTAGAGGAAAATCACTTTAGAAAACATGGACGAAATATAGTCAAAAGTTGTACTACAAAATGGCAGATTGCCAAGTTGTCTTCGAAACGCTAGCACCGTTAGTCTGTCTCTTAATTTCTATTTATTACATGAATAAAATTGCGGTAAAGATGAAATTGTACATTAACATAAAATCCATTCAAATTCAAGTGTAGGGGTGAATATTCAAGCTTGCCCCTTACGAAACTGGATACTACATTCAAAATTGCCAGGCTTCAAGTAATTGTATACAAAAAAGCCGGTACACTACTACATGATGTTTAATTAAGAAAACTGAAAAGGTCGTTAATAACTTAATAAGATAGTTGTGGTTGTGACCCACTAGCACTGGTGTCAGCTCCTTGCATAATAAGTTGGAGCGTCTGACCTACATTCTCAGACAAGTTAACTCTTTAAGAAATTTAATACCCACCTCAGAGAAGATTCTTGGAAACCTTTTTATTTTTTAGAAGTTATGTTGATGTCGTCGGAATGGATGGTATGAATTTGATATTTACGATTCTTCTCTTGAAAATATATTGAGGCTGGCCTCTTTTTGGACGATCGTTTGGGGAGACCCACATTTGGTTATAGCCAGGGTCGTGAAATGATCTTTGACAATTGTCGATGGTGATATTTATGATTAGGAATATATCATTTCTCCTCTCACAAACCTTTCATTATTTGTAGGTATTACCAATTTTATTGATAAGCATTACCATGATGAAAATACAGCAAGACGAACTAAAGATTACTTTTGCCGGCCTTAGAGAAAGTTATCATAATAGAAAAGATAAATTAACTTCGATGAAACATGGCCAGATTTTATTTTATTATAATTTGTATAATAATACACAAATAAGATTACTTTGAGAACTTAACCTGATTATGGCGTTAATCGAATGTTAAAGCTTGTATGCAGATCAAATCATAATATGGAATACCTTTGCAAATTAATTGCTTATACTACTAAAGAGGTAATCAATTTTGTAATTACAAGGACTATATGTAATGTGTAATATGACCCATATAGCTACGATAATAATATATCAAGGAAATTATATTCAGTTAAGTACATAAGCCTGGCTTTAATATTGTGAAAAGATAAAGATAAAAGATAAAGATAAATTTTATTTTTACATTAGATAGAACGCCTGAAGCAATTACACTATCCAATGGTTCCAATGACAAGGCCTAATACACACATTCACTCACTCAAAAGCACACCCAGTCTCAGAACAAATATTTGCGAATTACACAAAGATTTGTCCCATGTGGGGATCGAACCCACAACACCAGTGCAGTGGAGAGCGGCGAGGCGACCGCTTAAACCACTAAAGTGAAGTTATTAAATAAAAGCATTGAAAAGAAATACTACAATACCAAATGGTTAAAAAAATTCTAGTACTATAGTCAGTTTTATATTAACATGAAACGTCAGGTTCACTAACATAATAATGACCACATAAATGTCACCTTTCAATGTAAAAATTCAAATCTTCATTGTATTCAGGCCTCATCGCTGGAGTGCCCACACCCATGACAAAAATGACATGGGCGTTTACTGGTCACGCACAGCAGAACTAAACTAACCTACAATATTAAACCATATTCCAAATAAAATAAAAGCTATTTTTGTACAGACATTTTTCTGAGCCATTGGCCTCGCTGCAGTAATTACCGACGAAGATAACAGGCCAAAATAAATTGTGATTTAACGTGCTCGTAATTTCATTAATAGGTATCTATGTTAATCCCCCTTTACGTGAAAGTTTCGTGAATTAGAAAATATACCGCAAATACGAACCGTAAAGGACATTCTGTAACAAGTTACAAAAGTGTAGTACAGATTATATTTAAGTAAAATTTGTAAGGTGTTCGAAGCTATACTTGTTGAGTGACTGTTATGTTATTTCTCAATATATACCTATGGAATCATTAATAAAACATCAGCCTGACAAAACACGAATCATATCTCGCGTGACTCAAATTGTCTAGCAACAAGTATGTAATATCAATGACAAAACAAAATCAATTATAGGCGAAATGTTTTATGTTAAATCTATTCGAATTCGGTTTACGCTTTCTGACTTGAAACTATAGATATTGCAGATAGGTCTTTGTCTGTTTTGAAACTGATCAATGAACGATTTGAAAAGCATTTATTTCTGTTTTAATATGTAGGAGTGGAGGCTACGATGACATTTTTTTTTCTTTTTTTTTCATGGTGGATAGGCACGCGTTTGACCACGACCTCACCTGATGGTAAGTGATGATGCGGTCTACGGTGGAGCACGCTTACCTATGAGATACCTATTAACTCTTGCTTTGAAGAGATCTAGATTGTACTCATGCGGAAACACAGACCCGGGCAAGGCGTTCCATTCTTTGGCAGTTCGCATAAGAAATGTAGAGGCGAAACGAATTTCATACCAATAAGCCAGCTAATCCGTTCTATCTACACTCTTTTCTCTGTTTTAGATGATATTCAATGTTCGTTGTTTATCTTTGAACCGATTTTAATTACGTGTGCTAAAATCAGGATTAGCTAAGATAATATTAATTCAATATCGCTGTTTAGAATTATTATTGTTCAATAAATTTGATATAAACCCAACAGTTGGCATAACAACGAAGCATCTGTACCTAAATTAAAACACTTTTGGTAAATATTTGCGCTTGCCGCTTCAGTGTCCATTAACTACCTCGTTGGTTTAGCGAATGCGGAGTCTCACCACGAAATACCGAGTTTGATTCCCGAGCTGGGCAAAAGTATTATCTGGGTTTGTTTTGTCCGAAAATTCTCAGCACGGATTTGATATTACATCCCCTCATCACATGAGTCCTAACATGTTTGTAGGCGCATGTATGAAGTATGGGTGCTGTACGGCACTGTCACTCGTTGTGGCTGAGGTGTACAGAGAGTGTACTAACAGTTTAAATGTAGGGAAATTTCACCTGTTATGTTTAGGTCCCATGGGATAGGGGGAGCCTATTGCCATTCATCGGGCACAATCCCAACTCCGTGCTGCTATTATGAATTTTCTGACGGAATGTTTACAATTAATAACACTGTGCCCAACCCTTTTTACCACGATGGCAAGTCAAAAAAAATTGACTCAGCCATCGACACGACAAAGAAGATAGCACAACGATGGAAGTAAAGCCTCTACTGCCTGAAACGATAAAACTAGTCTACGTTTACTACGTCTAGCTCGCGAGTAACACGATTAACTGTTTAATTTTCTCGAGTTAGCTCACCAATCTTAGCAATGTATCACGCCACTTTTCTTCTTAAATTGTTTGCTACTAGTCTTCATTTATTTTCTAGCTGTTGCTTTAAGTTCTGTGTATTTTTTACGGTACAAATAAGCCTCAAAACAAAAGCTCAGTATATTTTCGTTGAAATAATTTTACCCAATGGCTTTATTATTTAAACTGGTATGAAAAGTAGAGGGCGTGTATTTTAATAATCTTTATAGTCAGTCCGTGTTTTCAGTTCTATATTTCCATTTCACTGTATCAAAATTAAACTTTTATGCCAACGTGACTACACAAATAGACAAACAAGTGTAGTAAAAACCATTCGTTTTAAAATTCATTTCAGTAGTAAATAATGTATTTTTTATTACCCGGGTAATAGGAGAGCATACTAAGCTAGATAGTTTTATCTATGCCATGCTCTGACTCCGGATGGAACATGCGGGTAAAATGTGATAATAATACACTGCAAGTGCAACTTCATATTATATTGTCACATCTCGTTAGCCGCTAGTAACATGAAGAGTTTTAAGTATGCAATAAAGTGCATCGTAAATAGTGATGTTACGAATATTAGTTTTATAAACACACATAGCACAGTAGGTATATATAATCTTCTATTCAGCGAGTTCTATACGAGTCTTTTTTTGACTTGAAGAATAACCTAAACTACGATGTTTGTAATTCTAGGATTTAAACTAACACTGGTATTGTACAAAAAAATATGTCATTTTATAAAAATAAAAGAAAAACGAAAACCCCCCCCCCCCCGTAACTTCTAAAATAAGGAAATGATAAATGTAAAAATAATATAATTGTACGGTGTACGATCTTGCATACACCGCACATATTCGCGCTCACGTTGTGCGCACTCATCAATTATATTCTAGCACGTTTAAGTAATGTCAGTCGCAATCATCAACGCGTTCGGCTCATATCATTCATTTAGTGTTATAAGAATTCAGAGTAATAAATCAGCTTTCATTATAAATCAGTTTCTTTTAATACTAACCTTCTAAAGTGTACACACCGTACAATAATGATGTACATTACCATGAAAACTTCCGTTTCCTTTCGTTAATGAGGAGAACGTCAAATCAAAACGAACCTCGGCCTTTAGAGGAGATTACGAGGAGTGTCCGGTTAACTAGTATTTAATAAAATATTGCGCAATCTAATTTCAGGACTTTAACGGTATCAACGGGTACTTACCCTCAACATGGAGAATATATTAAACTATCAGACCAATAGATTCATGACTCATTCAAATTAATTTTAAATATTAATTTTGGGAAAACATTTCAAAAAGTATCTTATAAATGAGCGAGTTATTAAAAACGAGTTTAATTTATTTCAATATATAAGGTACTTTTTAAATAGATCTTTTCTTTTAAAATACAATTTCAAAGTGCAGTCATTACTTTTACTGAAAAATTATAGTACGTATTAATGTAGTAATTAAGAATACGAATATTGATATTTGTATTCCTAGCATCACTAATCGTAAGCAAAATATTATTTCGTGTATTTTCCTCTATTGATGGTAATAGTTTATTTTTACTATCCACAAATTCGCCTAGCTGGATGTATAAGTGTATGGAGCACACAAATTATCGTAGCACAAGATAAAATATTAGTTTGTTTACTACGTAACTGTTCGTAGTAATACATTTTGGGACTAAGTGGTCTGTGAAATAAATAACATATTTATGGTACAAGATCATTAATTTAGAGGTTCGAAAAGAAAACTTAATAAGTATGAAGCAATAATAACAAGTGTTTTTTTTTTTTTTTAATTATGACATGTGCTGTTACAAAAAGATAAAACATAATAAAAATGTAGAGAATGCAATAAATTACTTAGTTTGGTCAAAGGCTTCCCATTGAAACATTAAATATATTAGCAGCCCTGTATCTAATACCTGTCCCACGCTGGGCCCGGGCCTCTTTTCACGCTGGCCAAGTGCGGATTGGTAGACTTCACACACCCTTTAGTGCTTTTAAGGCATTCTAAGGCACGTAGGTTTCCTCAAAATGTTCTCCTTCACCGTTATCGAGCGATCATTTGTATTTTAAATACACACATATCTTCGAAACGACAAATCTTAACGATTAATAGACAGACGTGTGTGCCGTGAGTTCGAACCCGAGACTATTTACTTCGCAGTCCTACAGTCTTTCACTCGGCTATCGCTGCTCGGCTATTGAAGCATTTGGGTATTTTATTACCTTATTTTTCCTGCTCTTCCTATATGCTGTTGTTTGAGTTGTCACACCTTGAATACTCTAGCGGGTGATTTATTATGTTCATTACCATCACAAAAGTGACTGATGTCCACGGAATCGCGTTCACCGCGAAACAGCAGCGATTCATTTCTCTTATTTAGATTAAGCAATAATGGCGTGACGAAAGATATAAATAACCTTAATAATATGCTAATTCATCACAGGCAACTGACTTGTAAACAAAGCCAAAATAGGTCAAAGCGTAATTCGGAAAATAGGCAGGTAAATGATGATATCTAACTATTGAATTGCAATACTAATATTGTATATTCCGATGTAACGTTTACTTTTGAAAATTATACCAATTAATTATTGTTATATGCTAATTACACTACGCGTAATGCTAATGGGAATGCGTGCTCTCATAAAATTATACAATATCTATATTCATTGCAGATTATATTAGTAGGTGTCAGTTTGATAATTTAATTCGATCTTGATATGCAAGTATTTGACTAATATACATAAATATTTATATAAAATAAATACATAAATACTAGCTGTTGCCCGCGTCTCCTCTGAAAATCGATGGTTACCTTTACTTAGCGTTATGAAAACAAAAATTCTCCTATTCTAAAAACAATATAATATACCTACATAAAGAAAACATAAGAATCAGTCATGTCGTTTTGACTGTGACACTAGATTTTTATAATATGCTTTGGACCAATAACATTAAAAATCTATTTAGTACCTAATTACAGGCTTAATTATTTTTCATATATCGATCTACATTTCATATATTAAGAGCTTTTTTTTTTAGTAAAATAAAACATTTGAACGTAACCGAATCTGCTATCGACGACGTTTCAATCATGATCAATATTGTCGGGTATATTTCGGACACACCTTAAAATATGTCAATAGTATAATAAGATCTATTTATAATTTCTAAACATAGAATACAATAGCGTCATTACATACAATATCATTTTATTATTACCATTACATCGATATCGACTGTATTCATGTCCATTTAATCATAATTATCATTAGTATTAAAAATAATATTAAAATGCTAATGAATTCTTCTCTTTTTTATGTAAAGGACCACCCGATGGTAAGTGAATGTTGAAGTCCATGGACAATTCAATATAGTAGAGTAGATAAGCATTGTTAATGTGGAGGACAACAATATACAACCTCCTATGCCTGTATTGTAGATGTATTGCCGTTCTAGATTAGATTATTATTGTATACATATATAATTTATCGATGGCTACGTCATTATAAAGCTTTATTTACGAAACTCATGTCATAAATTTATTACATGCATTGCAAAAATTTATGCTATCACGTGAAATGTTTGATGAAATTATCGTTGCGACGGTACTTTTAACAACAATTTCACTGTGTAAATATCAACTTTTACAATGAATGCATTAATTTAAATGCTACTAGTTTTGTAATGTAAACTTGGCTTAATTGATGTTGAGTATATTGTTTTTATGGTAGATCGCTACGCTTTTCGTGTACAAAGTTATTTTATGTGTAAATAAACTAATGCCATTTAAAACTTAGGCAAATTGCATATTTATAAGATTTAATTTTACTTTATTGCCATGTCGGTCTAGTGGTTAGCTTATGCGCACCGTGAGGTCTCCGGTTCGATTCCCGGGTCGGGCAAAGTGTTATTTGTGAACTTTCCGTCAGAAAATTCTCAATAGCAGCACGGAGTTGGAATGTTGAGTTGGGCACAGCCCAGTGGATGGCGATAGGCTCTTCCCTATCCCATGGGACATAAACATAACATGTAAAATATGGGTGCTGTACACTGCTACCACACCCTTCTGGGTAATATAGGCGTGATGTTATGTTTATATGATACTTAAAGTTCTAAAAGTCTATAACGCAATGCTTTGAATTGGAATAATGTTTTATTGACATAACTAATATAATTTTAGACAACGAGATTAAAAATAAATATAACTAAAGATTAAAGAATCGAATAAAATTTCTCTAGACTGAAAATACTATAAATAGCAATATCGAGACAACAAACTTTCAGCCGATACTTCATATCGCTTGACCAAACTCTCACAATAACATGAGCACTAGAAAAATAATACGGATTTTCTTATTGACAATGAGAAAATGTGTTTCTAGGTACCGGTATTTTCTTTCACGCCTGCGAGATACGGTAGGTGTATTTGTACTAGCTATGATGTGCTTGAAAAATAATAGAAGTAGAGAAATATATTATAATCCTCGACTGCAGCGTTAGCCTAGTTTACAGTGTATGATTGTGTGTATTGTCGGAGTCCCGACAACCTCACATAACCTCGTTGCACCCTTTGCGGCGAGGTATCTTCTTGAAGATTTTCCCCCGCGATAACAAAAAAAAAATTGTTACAGTGTATGAAACCGCTCAGATGGGTATGGTCTTGGGTTAGAGATTCAGGGTTGAGACAGATGTCAAAATGTTATTTGGGATATGCCTGCCAAAAATTTTTAATAGCAGCATGGCGTCTAATATTGCATTCGGCAAAATAGCGTTAGGCTAACCCCCTATCAAAAGACGACTAAAAAATTACTGATAAAATTAATGATGAACAAACTAATCACATGCAACACATGGCGTTCTATTGTCTAAGGTATGATTTTACGTATGTATGTTTGATGTACAGATCTGCCTGACTATTTTGGGTGACATAGAAGACGCTAATGAACACGAGGTGCTATGTTCGATAGATAAAAATATCAGCAAATGTAAATAAATAATAAATATTTCACAACTTACACACAACGCCATCTAGTCCCAAACTAAGCAGAGCTTGTACTATGGGTACTAGAATAACCGATACTAATACATATTATATACTTTTCTTTTATAAATACATACTTATTATACATAAAAACACCCAGACTAAGACAAACCCCCATGTTCATGCACACAAAGATTTGTCTTAAGTGGGAATCGAACCCACGACCTCGGCGTCGGAGGCAGGTACACTACCCACTCCGCCAGCCGGTCGTCAAAAACACTGTTATATTTTTGCATGTAGATAATGTAGTCTCGAGAATAGAGAGAGGAATTTTAAATAATACCACTGACTGTGACGACGTAAACTATGTAGAAAGTACCATTAATTCGTGACTTAGTCCAACGTGACCAATGACCACTTCAAAAGCTTTAAAAATGTTTATACAATTCTGAAAACGAAACATGTATGTACTAGTTTGCTTCTAGCTGCTTATCGGTGTCTTATCGTTTATTATTTAATTTTATTACCGCATAGTTTTATGCGTCCTGCTTTGGTTGTATATTTGATGATTAAAATATTGTATACAATGTTTGTGAAAACTTTTTTACGACGTATATAGCAAACCGACGTGTGGTCTACCTGACAGATAGTAGAAACTACACCACAGCCAATCCACAACCAACAGTTTTAAATTTTTAGATACCTAGTGACATTTCCAAAGAACTTATGGTAATTATGGTACAGAAAAACAGCAGTGAGTATGTAACGCTTCATTTAACCAGACAAACAGTGATGGCACAAGAAGAAGTTGATAGAACGCTAACATTCCAAAGCTTTGTGAAAATTGAACCGTAAAAATGTGCAGTTTGAAAATTTGTATACTTGAAAATGCAAACATTGTATACCTAAGAACTTGAACCTTCTTGTGTAACTGTTTTATGTTCAATATAAGTATTATAAATTACATATTTTTGAATAGCCATTAAACATATTAGCCATGAAAAAATAATGGATTGTAATGTTTAACGCCAAAAAAAAAAACGATTACGCAAAATAAAACAAACAAATGATTGAAGCATCAATTTCCCTTTATATTTCGAATTTCTTGTAATTTAAAATGTTTTTTTAATTGATAATCAGCATCGTGTATTCTAAAAAAAGTATTTCATCTACAAATTAAATATACAGAGACCGAAAAAGTAGTCAGTGTTACTTGTCACAATAAGATGGTCAATAAATGAATTCCCATTGTAATAGGAACTCTGTATCCACTGCCAAACTGAATAGCAGAAGAATTGTAAATTCTGCATTAACATTTTCAATGAACATTGCGGTAGTATATCTTCCTTTCAAAACTTTATTTTCTTTGTGAGAATTGAGTGAATTGCAAAACCAATCGATCGTGAACAGTTTTTCCTTTTGATGGAGTAAAGAATCGGTGCAAGCTGGCGTTTATCCAAAATTCACAGTTTGGTTTTCGAACAGCTACTAGGAACGGAAGAAAATTAAAAATGTTTTAGGTTGGTAAGGAAATTTAATGTCATCTGCCAATACGATTCAATCAAATTGTACGTATTCGTGGGCATCATTGTTTAAAAAAAAAAATACAAAAAATACAAAATCAAGGTTGTTTTTTTAACATTGGTCCATTTAATCAAGTTCTGAGACGCTTGTTAACAAGTTATTAGTCACTTCACGGGGGGTTATTTATATCCAATAATAATTAATTAATTAGGTAAAAAACTGATAATCACTATAAATTATTTCATATTCAAAATACCTTATCGGTGTTACCAGTATAAAAGGATTTATTTTTATACTAAGATACACTTTGCCTGCATGCTAAAGCAAAACTAAAATCTGCCTAACCCAAAACGTTTCGTAAATACGCGCATAGGTATTCATAAAGTAAAAAGTAACTGCAAACATAAACAAAATAACAAGACTCTTAACAACATTTCTGTGATGTTACAAAACATTTTACCATTGTTCTTTGACACCGACACGTATATTGTTATACTTACGGATTACCTCACCTCACCAACTTATTGCTTTTTTTGTCGTCAATTTACAATTTACTTTAACAATATCACAACACACCTTCTCAATAGGATAGAGTAAGTTCATTGGGTGATGTAAAACAAAAGCTGAACTGAAAAAAAATCTTGTTATTCCATAAGTTAGAAAAAAGTGACTCCATTACAGTAATTATCATCAAGATTATCTAACCTTCTGCCAAGTATATTACTGTCGGTTTGGGCTTACCTATTGTCCTAGTTAAGCTACAAGTGCGACGCGACGCGATCCATAATTTTTACGCAATAACATGCGATGGTTGCTATGGCAACGAAGGCGTTTGTCGGTCAGTCAGGACAATGTGACATGTGTCTCGTATAGTGTCATTCTTAGTAACCCTAAAAGCGCAAAACGATACTATTATTTTGTAATTAATTAGCAACTTACGATGTCAGGCTCTTTCATAATTTACTATGGCAACTGAGACTCATATTATGTACTGATAATAGAAAGTGCATAAGTGGTATATTACGAGTGGTCATTGGGTTGGTTGGTTACCCATCCTTTTATTGACTTAGTTAAAAGTTGTTTTACCCAATAGATCAATGCTCATGGCTTTTATTAGCCCCAATTTCCTATATCCCTACGTATTTTGTGCCACTACTCCATTTTACAAGTTATCTAGGTTAGTGGACGGACGCTATCAGACAATACACCGTCTGATTTATGATATTTGCTGCTATACCAGTATTGGTATACCTAAATGTACAAAAGAGTCCCTTTGTTCGAGTTCGAATGGAAGTAAGGTACTTTACTTCTTTATTATTATTCGACTGTAAAATTACCACCGTTTTTTTGAAATAACAGTAATATGAAGTTGAGACATGATTAGAGCATATAAGATGCACAATACAAACAAAGGTCTGTTAAAGCAAAAGAAGATAATATTTCACAAAGTCATTTTCAACTCAAACATTCTATATATTATTATAAAAACAATAAATAAAAGTAACTTCTTTAAGGACCTTGATTATGTGCTTACACAGCCAAAGGCCGAATTCCGCTAAGTCCAATAATAGAATCGTATAAAACCCTCATTTCCATTCATTAGCTCGGGCTAGATAGTAGGCGTGACATTGACAGATGAATTGTGCCCAAAGTAAGGAATGACAATAGAAATCATTGATTATATTGGACTGGGCCTACAATACTCTCTTTCTTTATGTAATCGATTCCACGAAAAAAAATGAATTCAATGACAAAGAAAAAGGTTGTGCATTTTTCTTTGAATAATATCTGGCGCTTTTCTTTATGAGTTATGAACGATGAAAAAAGCCTTTGAATTCCAAGTGTTATTTTAGTCATCGTTGATATTACCTGAGAATAGTAGAAGTGAACAAAACGTTTTAGATGTCTATTTAAATGAAACGTCTCGACCCACACATATAAATACAAAAATTTTGTATGCTTTTTTGACATGAGGTGAATTTTTACATTAATAGGTACAAATAAATTACTACGCTTTCTTGATAGTTATGCTCTCTAGCTTTTAAAAGAGATATTTACAAACTTTTTGGGACCAACCTTAGTTTTTGAGTCGTCTTTAATGAACCAATGAACTAAAATAAATAAATCTCTCATTATTAAATCAAAAAATACTTAGTAAGTTATTAATAAAAAGATTTTGAAGAGTACTTTTTCACATCAGGGATAAAAATTACTGACGTTTCTTATTACCTAAATCTGAAAGTGTCTACTACATTATATTGGTACAACTTTGTTTTGTGAATTCCTTCGACAAAGTTCAAGAAATTTTACCTGTTTGTAGAGACTTAATATAATATCATACACAACATTTTGTGCATGACGCAGTTTTCACATCATATACCAACACCGACTCAAAATATTAATTCTAGTGTTGCATATACATAAACCGTAAAGCCAAAGCACGTTCTGTCATTAAGAAATGCAACGTTTGCATCCAAGTACTATTCACGAGTAATATTCTCTATGATATTCCTAAATTAAATTACATTAATATTTTACATAACGTTTTAGGAATTTAGTTTAGTTTTAAATGTATAATTGAAGTCTTCCTGACCTATTTTAATTTCATCCTATTTCAATATATTTTTTTTTAGATGTAATATCAAATCAAAGTTAATCTCACTATTAATAATTAAAAATAAAAAAACAAAATTCCTACTAACCTAAAAATAAATGACTAAAAGCTAAATCTATGTACAAACCTAATCTAAAAGACAAGAGAAGAAGAAGAAGAGAAAAAATTACTACAAAGGCGTGACGTCATCCAATTGTAGCTTGTTATCGATTCAAATCAATCGATTATGAATTTTGTTTGATAGCTTTACGAAATATTGCGCTGATGAAAAATGTTTCCCTGCGAAAGTTGCTATATTTTTTTAAATAATTTCGTACTTAAAATGGACTTGCCCATGAAACTGAATAATTATAAAATGAGTTAGACAGAACATAACTTATAGTATTTGACTAAAAATACTTGCATTTGGTTAATTTTTACTTATGTTATGATAAGGTATTCCATATTTTACTATCTGTGATAATAAATATTTATATTTTGGGTATCTTTGCATGCATTAACTTAAATATAGTTTCTCATTAAAAGCATTATTTATATTGTTTGCATATATTTATTGCCGGGCAAATATTATATTCAAGGCAAAAAAAACAAAAAAAAAACATAAAACGCTGTTAAAAATATATCTTCCTGAACCTGTGTCTTATATTACAATCACGTACAAAAGTCAGCTTTCCAATTATTTTTTTGTTCGAAGTACTAAACCAGCAAATACCTAAACCTATAATACTGTATAGTATACTTAAAATAATATTGCCAAACGTCACTTGCGTTCAACTACGGTAATAACAGCTTAATTTACTCGACTCGGTACACACGGCGACCGATTAAACTTTACATTTCCAGTATAAACTGGCCTTATATTGCACAGGAAGCCATCGCTACGCTAGACCATCTTATACTGGGAATGTATAGGTTGATTTGTAGCTGTCGGTACGTTCAGTACTCACGCAAACCTCTTTTTAAGTAATAAATGGTTTCCATCAATACTTAGCTTTTAAAGAGTTATAAATCAACGGTAATGTGTTAATTGAATTATTATTTATTTAAAATTAACTAACTGGTTGGTCTTGTGGTTAGCGTATCACTCACTCTTACCTCGCGGTCTTGCGTTGGATTCCTGAGTCAGTCAAATGTGTTATTTGGGATTTTTTCGTGGGGAATTTCTCAAGTAGCAGTACCGAGTTGGAATTGTACCTGGTGGATGGCGATAGGCTCATCCCCTATCCCATGGAACCTAAATCTAACAGTTGAAGTGTTGGTGTTGTACACCTCTGCCACACCCTTCTTGGTAATGAAGGCGTAATATTATGTTTTTTTATGTATTTATTTAAATAATAATTCATGTAGTAATTTTAATTCGATTGTTATATTGCCTCTTTAGTTTCAATTAACATAGTGACTATTATTCGTGAGTCTTCGATTTGATTTCCATGTTAGACAAATTTAAGTATTATCTGAAAATTATCCGTAAAATTTTTAGCAGCATCACAGTCTAATACGTAAATAAAATGTGGAGGTAAATACATCTCTACTATACCAATTCTGCACCAAAATACTGTTATGGTTCGTACTGATATAGCGCGTTATCTGTTTATTAAAATCAAAATAACAAGTCTCCATGAGAAGTAAGATTTAGCGTGTGGATCGCAAAGCTCGATGGAAAACAAGTGAAAATTCTTTCGCACATAATGTGTGGACGATTCCGATAGTTTTACTTACTATTTTAGGTCCTCAACAGAATCAATTCGATTTGATCATTAAAATTTAATTTTTGTTTCTTCATGTACTTGTCAAAATACTTCAATCGAGTTCACAAAGTGACTTTGCAGCAAATTTCCGGTCTTGTTAAATCCAATTATTTTTAACCTACCCATCCTTTCAATTTTTAAAGCCTTTGAGATCAAATGATCGAATATTATAAACGTTTCTGCATAAAATTTATCGACGGAATATTTTTATTTGTTGCAGATATATTGAAAATTTATTTAACGTTTAATAAACAGTCACATATTTGATTATTCATTACAAAAAATTGCTACGGTTTATATCACGTATGAGTTTTCTTAACGATATAATGTAAGAAACATAATTTCGAGTGAAGTTGTTTACTATGTACAGTTTAGAAATCTCCAACAGATTTTTCATATATATGAATGATTTATATTTAAGTGATAGTGACAAATCTGTCTCGCATACTCGTAATAATGCAAACTAAACAACGATCTATCACGTTTATTTGTGCGAGTTGGTTCATCTGATTAGATAGACATAGATGAATGATATGAGCCTAAATTATGAACGGCTTACATTTCAAATGAAATAAATACAATTATACCGGGTTATTGCTAGCAAATTACCTTGTAAATAATGAATCACAATTATTATCATCATTTATTGACATGTCACAAAGGTCACAGGTTATAGGTAGTCAGAGACCAAAAATTCAGACAGCTTGTAAGACAAGTTGTCTGATTTTTTAGCCTTTAAAGCGCGTATCACCTCGTACATGGTTGTGGAGGCACTAGACTCTATACAGTTGGCCGCTGCCAGGAAAACTTAGCGAGGTGGGGTTATGCAGACTTCGCCGATTGCGAATGCGGTACCAGTCCCCAAACAATGGCTCACCTTATTACATTCCCTTTATGTCCTACTACCTGTACCATAGACGACCTGTAAGGTGCCATCGATAATGCCGTTCTGTAGCAAATTTTTGGTCCAACAAAATATAAATATTATGCAGTAGTAAATTTTCTTAAAATTTAAATTTAAATATAATTCAATATTATCCATTTGTTTTCCATTGACACGCAAAGAAGAAGAAGTGGTGGAGATCTGATGCCAGTGAATACATCAGTATATTACGTGAAGCGAATGCCATCAGTTCAGCAGAAAATCAATTCAGTTAAATCCATTAGACTACAAGTCGATCCCATTGGTCGATCGCATGCAAGGGCGCTGCAATGTATAATTTCGTTCTTAAAATAAACACAATAATTCACAATTGGTTTTCATTTTCTAAGTAAAAGGAATTTGTTTATTTTTTTGCTGTGATAATATCTTCTGTACTTCAGTTTAATTAAAGTTTTCTTTATTATATTTCTGTCAAAGGATTTTCCCGGCAAATTCTTAGCATTCCTTTTAAGCAGTGATCCAAGAACTATGCATTAATTAAATATCTTCATAAAGTTTTAAAGCTAATATTTCTATGAGCACAGCACATAATTTTCTTCTAAAAAGCCACAGGTAAGGCTAGTTTTAAATTATAAATAAGCGTTTTGTATCGCCAAAGCTTTTAAAGTAAAAGGGGTTATTATAGTTTTTGAACAAAGCCCCCTACGGGCTGGTAACTTTTGACGTCATAAAGTAGGAAGGTAGTTGATAAGCTCTTTGTAGAATAACTACATAACTACTAGGGGAAGCTGGCATTTTACTTTGTGGACGGTCCGGTGCTTTTGGCTAAAAGTATTCAACTAATTTTCCTACATATGGGACATTTTAATTTCTAACAAAAGAAATAGTCTCTAACGGTATGTGGCTTTGGAAGTATGAATGTTCGAAACGTGTAAACTTCGTATGGGAAACAGGAAAATGCAGCCTTGATATTTCAGAAATCCCATGCATTCAAATTACTTTATTAAAATAATAACGACTCGGTTGCGAAAATTCTTTAATAGTATGTGGCTTTGGAAGTTTGAATGTTTGAAATGTGAAGATAGGTATGGGAAACGGGAAAATGCAGGCTTTATCTTTCAGAAATCCCATGAATTCAAATTCCTTTACTTATTTATTTTACACTCAGCTGCTTACTGTGCTTACAGTTTCCTAATGCGCACAGTGAGCCACAAAAGTAGATGACAAATTACACACAGATTAGATGACATAGATTATAGGTAATGGCTTAAAAATAACATAATATAGTAACATAAAAATTTGTTAAATTTGGTACAGAACAAGTCTACTACTGAATAATTATCGGTCAGACCATTCAAGAGCGAAATTGCCTGATTAGTAGGTGCAAATTTTAGTTCTTTATTAAAATAATAACTTTTGTATGTCTCAGAACTATTTTTATTTTTCCTTTTTTACTGATAAAATGGAACTAAGACAAACACAAGCAAAAACACGATTAATTTCAGCTGTTAATTGCGTTAAATTTAAAGTGACCTAGATTGTGTACTAATAAATAAATCTCTGTCATAAAAAAGTATTGATTTCAAAATGTTTACTTAAAACAACTAGTTCAAACACAAACATACATTAAATTCTTGGTACCAAGACAGTGAGCTGACGTTATCAGATATCACATGAATGACTCCGGAATATCCGCAAGTAGAACAGTCAAAGCCAATACATTGCGGCATTGGTGCATGAAATAGATATTATTATGTAACGTCGACTTATTTTCGCAAATAAAGCGATATTAAGATGTTTTTAAAACATTTTATAATATTGCAATCTGACCTGACTCAGTGCTGCCGCGAACTGGGGGTCATTACAGAATATATTTTTTTTGTGTTTTCTTAATCTGTATTCAGTCGCCAGACTATAATCAGATGAGTTAAGTGGTTCTTAGTGTTTAAAGAGCAGTGGGCCATTGCCTTATTGTCTTCTTATATAAATACAGAATACAATTAACAAACAATTCTTTAAAACTGCTCAAATTTCAAATTAAATTCAAATCATTTATTTTCATAGGCCCCAGGAGGCACTTGAAGACGTCAAAATATTACAAACAAATAAACTAAATTATACTAATTACAATGATTTGAATATCCGGGGCTTAGATTAATTTTAATTCTACTGTTTAGAATCAGATTAAAATCAAACCAAGTATCTACCAGCTCCGATGGGTATTGCACTATGAGAAGAACTGATGAGACTCATGTACACCATCTTTAACAAATGAAATAAATAAGAGTAATATTGTTTTCAAAATTTACCTTTACCAATTTTTATTCTTTGTGTTTAATGCAGCCAAAAGCTAATTTGCTTGGTTAATTGAGTCAAAATATGCGATGATTAGGAAATCCAATGAACGAACGTTAAATTGCATCTGTTTGACTGCAGGCAGATTTCAGAATTTCAATTCGAATAGCCAATCCGAACTGCCTCAAAGGCCAAAAGGTAAGGTTGCTCGTGTTACAATCAACAAATCGCGAAATATCTGACATTTGCAGTCCGATATCGGTTGTATTAACCCATTTCTGACTTTATCGATCCTTCATACAACCTTTGTAGGCTTCATAAAAATTTGATACGTAATTACCCGTTTTCCGTGACATTTGACTTACAAAAGTATTTTAAGTGGTTCCGTGGCGGTTGTTATTACTATCGAATAAACGCAGTAATTGGAATAAAATAATTTATAGCCTTTTAAAAACAGTTTTACGTTTTTATTTCTTTATTAAAATAACCCTTTTGAACTAGTTCACTGATTGAAGTTTTAAAACGACTCTAAAAATGGCTGTGGTTTTAAATCAACTTAAACCTTTTTATAACAAACTAGCGCGCTTCCGAGCGCGGCTCCGCTCGCGTGGTACGTCAGTAAAAAGTTGTACTTTTATTATTTGTAGGGTCTTAAATTATATTCTCTCTAATTTCTATCAAGATCAGTCTTGTAAATTCGGCGCTTATAGGGTGCAAAAAAACAATCAAAAAAATATTTCCGCTTTATAATATTAAGTTAGATACACAATTATACTATGAACAGCATTAACATAACATAACGCCTATATCACCCAAAAGGGTATGACAGGGGTAAACAACAACCACACTTCACCTGTTATGTTAAGGTTCCATGGGGTAGGGGCTGTATTACACAGTGTCATGTGCCGTCGCGAACCGCGAGCAGACGGGGCGGGAGAGCCGCCCCGGGGACGTGCTATGGCAATATGCAGAGGGGCACCGGAGAGTTCTATCAGACATCCCGGGCCCTTCGACACGCATTGAGGCCGGACACCGGGGGGGGGGGGGTTTAGTGAGTCTTCGGAGTCCCGGCAACCTCACATAACCTCGTCGCACCCTTTTTCATGCGGCGAGGTATCTTGTTGAAGATTTCCCCCTCGACAACAAAAAAAAAAGGGCTGTATTCCAACTCCGTGCTAATATTGTAACCTTTCCGTCAGGAAATTAAATTTTGCCTGACCTGGCAATCGAACCCGAGACCACGCGATGAGAGACAAATACGCTAACCACTAGACCATCGAGGCATGAACAGCTATTGTATATATTATTATCAAAGTTTCCATTCACACTGTGGCTAATTTGATTTCATGATATAGTTGCCCGAGTTTCCATTTATTTTGCCTCTGCCCCGCTTAACCATAACTTTGGAAGTATTAAGCCAATTTTAATGAAACAAAAGCTAATAATATTGCCAAACAATGCAGCCCGCAAATTGGTTTTGTGGTTATCAAGTTATGAACAGAGTATTATGTTAATTTGTGTTTGTGATAAACTAGAACAAGTTAATTAGCAAAATAACAATGTTATTTATCTTTGATGGAAATTTATATATTTATTTAACATCAGCACAAAAGTATGTACTAGGCGGACTAAATGCCTGAGGCATTGTCTGACAGTCAACCTAGGGTGATGCAGAGATTAAAAGTGGTAGGTGCAATCAAAGTTTACCATGGTAAGACATTTAAATATTTTGTTTACCAATAGATTTACATTTACTATTTGTCTACTATTTACACATATTATTATATTATTAAATTAAGAGGCAACTATCAATATCGTATTTTCAGTACTCCCGTAATCGTCTTGTAACTGTTTCTTTAACTACCTACTAACCGCTACTTATTTATAATTTTATAGCATTTAGTTTTGCTTAGCAAATTATACTAAGAAACAGTTAAAAAAAATATTTATGATACTCCTATCTTTAATCAAATTAATGAATGTGACGTCATGAAATTATGTATCAGTTGAGAAATTTAAGTTCCTGGCAAGAGCCGACCGCAGTTTTTTGGATAAAGTGGCTGCCCGGTGTGCAAAATGTCGCAGGTTCAAATCCTGCCGGTTTCAAAATTTTCAACTGTTTCTTAGTATAATTTGCAGAGCATAGCTAAATGCTATAAAAATAATCAATAAGATATAATAACGTACGTGTTCATTATTTACAACATTTCTGCTAAATGTAACTTCGCCCTATTGGTTTGTATCCTACTTAAGATAGGTGCAAGTTTCGAAACTTAGGTTTCTGGCAAATTAAGGCACCCGTAGCTGGTTGGCTAGTGCGGCTTCCTGGTGTGCAGCAGGTTGCAGGTTCAAATCCTGTCGGTTCCATAATTTTACAACTATTTCTTAGTACTACCTACGATTTGAGAGATAAATGTTTTTTTTTACAATTACACAATGACTCGTAAATTGACTGAGTCAAAGCGATTAGCCCGCCAATCCTGATTATTTTTGCACAATTGCTTAAATTGTCTGATGAATTTATATTCATTAACGAAAACCCCTGTAATAATGGTGTTAACGATTCATCTTTAACGTTAGGTACCATCTGACCAATAGATTCTTGGCCCATTTAAGAATAATATAAACATACATAATTTAAGTAAGCTGTACAAGTTTGTTGCAACCTGACATTTACCACCATAGTTGTTAAGCAATGAGTTATTCATGTAAAATTTTCAAATCATTGGTTTTATAAAACATGTTTTTTTTTGTAATTCAATCATAAAATAATTTAAAATTGCGTTAGCGAATAGAAAGTTAGTCACACTAAATATACCTGAAGTATTCATCACCAATCAATTAAGCAAAACTGAACAACAAATCATACCCACATAGTCCAATAAATGTCGATAAAACAGTTCTGAATGATACGGGAAACAATATGGGCGTTTACTAAAATGAAATATGGAGGCACTAAAATTAGCAATGTGAATACTCAGATAACTCCAAATGCGATATACGGGCATCAACTGATGGAATGAGAAATGCGGGAATTGAATCAACATTACAAATGTAAAAGGTTTCTAATCTATGCAGCTGGAATCTAGTTGTTATAATTTTACAACATGAGTTTGCGTCTTTACTAAAGCTCAATACACCACGAACATAGTTGCATGTGATAAAATGGTATAAAGAGTATATTTCATAAAAATATTAGGTATATTAAAACCAAAAACCGGCCAAGTGCGTGTCGGGCCACGCGCAGTAGGCTTCCGTAGCTAGTCGTAACAACATATTTCGACCTAAAAGGGATTTACTATCTGTATTAACAAGTAACATCTTCATACAAGTCATTACTTTCAAAGGTTTTTGTAATTTGCACGAATTATTCTAAGTAACTGCATTTTACACTTTGGACCCCAATTACTCTAGAACTAATTAAGTTAAAGTAACCAGATAAATAGCGTCCTTCAGATAGGAAATGTTTGTAGTAGGTACACGAAACCAGCTAGCACGTATGACGAGATGTATGAATGTTAAGGAAGCGAAAGAAGTATGTAAGGAGCGAAGCACATGGCGTTCCATCGTCTCTGCCTACCCCCGTGGGATAAAGGCGTAATTTTATATTTGTATTATGTATGTTTATTTATGTTTCAAGAATTTTGAACGAAATATTCTGAGTAACTGCATCTGACATTTCGGACCCCTATTCCTCTTGAACTAATGAAGTGAACTTATCCACTATAGTTTTCCTTTAAAGTTCATTACATGTACTACCGACACAATTTTTTTCAGATTTTAGGATCCAGTAGTTTAGCTTTTAGAGGGGGGGGGACGCCCTACTCGAACAAAAATTTGCTCTTTAAAGTTAATTATCTCGCAACCGGATCCCTAAATCAAAAAACTGTCTTAGCAACCCCTAAACGTTTTTAGGGTTCCGTAGTACCTACAAGGAACCCTTATAGTTTCGCCATGTCCGTCTGTCTGTCCAAGGCATAGCGACGAAACCGTTGGTGCTAGAAAACTGAAATTTTGCATAAACATGTATGTTAACTATACAAAGAAAGTCGTAGAATAAAATTTGGAAAAATATTTTTTTTTCGGGTAGCATCCCTACATGTAAGGTAGGGATGTTTTTTTTTTGTCGCCTACCCTATAGTGTGGGGTATTGTTAGATAGGACTTTTAAAAACGTTTAGGGGTTGCTTAGACAGTTTTTTGATTTAGAGATCCGTTTGCGAGATAATTTACTTTAAAGAGCAAATTTCTGTTCGAGTAGAGCGTCCCCCCCCCTCTAAAAGCTAAACTACCGGATCCCAAAATCTGAAAAAAATTGTGTCGGTAGTACATGTAATGAACTTTAAAGGAAAACTATAGCGGATAAGTTCACTTCATTAGTTCAAGAGGAATAGGGGTCCAAAGTGTAAAATGCAGTTACTTAGAAAAATTCGTGCAAATTACAAAAACCTTTGAAAGTAATGACTTGTATGAAGATGTTACTTGTTTAATACAGATAGTAAATCCCTTTTAAGTCGAAATATGTTGTTACGACTAGCTACGGAACCCTACTGCGCGTGGCCCGACACGCACTTGGCCGGTTTTATTAAAAGTCCTATCTAACAATACCCCACACTATGGGGTAGGCGACAAAAAAAAAAAAACATCCCTACTTTACATGTAGGGGAACTACCTGAAAAAAAAATATTTTTCCAAATTTTACTCTACGACTTTCTTTGTTTAGTTAACATACATGTTTATGCAAAATTTCAGTTTTCTAGCACCAACAGTTTCGTCGCTATGCCGTGGACAGACAGACGGACATGGCGAAACTATAAGGGTTCCTTGTAGGTACTACGGAACCCTAAAAAGTAAGTTTGTGAAAGTAAAATTTAATGATGGGAGCAGGACGGGACTTTCTAGATAATAATATGATGTATCTTTAAATCACATTTTCATTTTTCGTCTTTTATACATATATAAAACTCGAAAATAACACGATTGGTAAGCTAATAAACTTTAATACATATGCAAAATTTCAAGTATGTGGAATAATCAGGTTTCGAGCTGTGAAGAGCTCAAAAGTACCGCGAAATGGTTCGTATACACACTAACTAACGCACCGCGCCAGTTTTTATTTTTAGATGGCTGGACACGCTGTCGTGTGTTTTGAATAGGTTTTAGTAGAAGAGAAAAATGAATAAGGCTTCACTGACAAGAGCTGAGCTCTGATATTAATGAGGACTATGAAGAGTTGTCTCCATTAGAATGGAGACAACTCAGCTTTCAACAAAATATATTTACAACTGATAAAATAAGTGATATTTTTCTATAAACTTACACACAACTGTAGTATTATTCAAATAAGATGGATGAAAAAGTTAGATAAAATATATCAGATTTTTTTTTTTTTTTTTTTTTTTTTTTTTAGGAAAAACGACTCCCGCTCTAGGAATAACTCCTGTGTCGCGGGGTTGTTCACAAACATACATTTCACACACACAAAGCACACCCAGAGTCAGAACAAATCTTTGCGAATCACACAAAGATTTGTCCCATGTGGGGATCGAACCCACAACACCAGCGTAGTTGAAAGCGGAGAGGCGACCGCTTTAACCGCTACGCCAACCGTGCACTCAAAGAATGAATGATTATATTCGGTAGGGGCTCATCAATCAAACATTGGTTCATCGCTATATAATATGTTTGCGAAAGGGTTGATACTCTTCTTGATCCATGAGCGCTTATAATTTAAGTAGATATCTAGTCTTTACCTATATATTGAAATATTTTGATGCAGCAATATCAGGCTAATAGGATACAATATATTTTTTGCTTCAGTCAAAATGTTAACATGACATCGGAGGTTAATTTATTTGCAAGGCATGGGTTTACCACACTTTCCAAGTACATTATATTATTATGAAATTACCATCAGTTATCGAACAAATAAAAAATGCAATAGCAAATGCTAGCTTAACCCAACACCGACTAATCTGCCAATCTGGTATCTATGAGTAGGCTTAGATTGCTATTAAAACATTTATATTATTTTCTTTCCATACTTATAATAATTTTATAAATTAGTCATGTCTGTTTATTAAAATATTTAAGATAAAATAATACGAAATTATTTATTGCAGCAGTTGAAACCAAAACATATTTTTTACAATTCGAATACGGGTTAAACGGTTGTATGGAAATCCGTCATTTTTGAAGTTAGATGCATTAAAAATAAATGAATTTTTGTACTGAGGTTTTCAAATTTTTCCTTTCTAATCAATTTCGATGCAGATGAAGTCAGTCAACACCTAGTTCA
Organism: Hypena proboscidalis; assembly: GCA_905147285.1. NCBI lineage: Eukaryota > Metazoa > Arthropoda > Insecta > Lepidoptera > Erebidae > Hypena > Hypena proboscidalis. The sequence continues at coordinate 15,026,358 of LR990140.1, forward strand.
TTATAAAGGTGGTCCCAGACTTATAATGTAACATTTGGCACCTCAATGATACAATTCTTTAAAAAATGATATAATTATCACAGGTTATATATATATTATATTATGTGTGTGTAACATAATGTAAACATATTGAAATATTATTTAGAAGATATTGAATTTAGGAACATTTTAACGTACCAATGTATTTATTTCTGTGAGTCAAACGAAATATTAAATTATAAAATCACTTGTAAATCAAAGAAAAGCTTACTAACACTGTAAGCTCCCCTTATATCATGAGTAATGTTTTCCTTTTCAAATCGAAACTAAAACTACAGGATTATGAGTTAACCAAATAAAAAGAAAGGTCACAAAAAACCACAAGAGTCTCATTCACAACAATAATCGAAAGGAAATCGAGTAAGAAATTAAGGCACGTCATAGAACAAAAGAACACCACTAGAAAAATCGACACCTTTTAGACTATTTTAGACTTAATTGTTACATTACATCATTATGTGATATTGTGTAAACATGTATGCAGACCTTTGGCATCACCATTCTGTCTCTAAATTGACTAAAATCGATATAAAAATTACTCGTATACTATAAAAATCACGATAATGATAATTATTAGAAAATTACTAACAATATGTAGCTTTATCCTTATTTCGTGCCGAGTCGAAACTAAAACTACAACATTCTGTTATGAGCCAACGGTACCTGATAATAAATAGGTCACCAAAAAAATGTTACAAGAATCTCATTTACAATAATATTCGAGAGGAAATCGAGTAAGAAATAAAGGCGCGTCATGGAACACAATCACATGAAAAATTTACTCCCGATTCTTTTAAAGATAAATAACCTTAAGTCAATTGTTACGGTGCATCAATGCGTGATATTGTGTAAACATGTAGCAGACCCTTGCCATCACCATTCAGTCTCTAAATTAAAGAAAATCGATATAAAAATTACACGTATATCACGGTTTAAGAAAATTACTTATAATGTGTAACTTTTTCCTTATTTTATTAGTAATCTTTTACATGCCAAATCGAAACTAAAACATTCTAACCTAATAATAAATAGGTCACCAAAAAATGTTACAAGAATCTCATTCACAATAATATTCGAGAGGAAATCGAGTAAGAAATAAAGTCACGTCATGGAACACAATCACATGAAAAATCGACTCCTGATTCTTTCGAGAATAAATAACCTTGGCTCAATCGTTAGGGTGCATCATTACGTGATATTGTGTAAACATGTATCAAGGTCTTTAGTCATCACCATTCTGTCTCCAAATTGAACGGACATTATGACTCGGATATCAGGTTATAGCATACCAGTTACATAAGTAGAAATCGATAAAGTCTAACGACTCGGCTGTGTTTGTCTTTCGTAGAAATTACTATTAGTCGACTGTTGGGTTAAACGATATATCTAAAACGTTCTACGTGGATATTGTGACATGGCTTTTCAATAATGTAACTGTGCCAGGAAACTTCCAAGTCGCTTTTGTTTGTTACTTGATTAAGGTTGTCATTGAAACATCTGTTTCGTTGTATAAAATAATCTTCAGAGCTTTTTTTCCAATAACATTAGGGTTGGCTTCTAGTCTTACGGATTTAGCTGAATATCAGTATTTTACATAGAGTAATTGCCATCAGACATTCACAACCCAGTACGAGGTGATACGATACTCCTTGTTAGAATAGATGTTAGACTTTCTGGCCTCTGACTACCTGTAACGGCTGCCATAGATCTTCCATGACACCGACGGCTTAACGTGCTCTTCAAGGCATAGAGGAAAACATATTATGTTGAGATGGTCACCTATCCATGGCCGGCCGCGGTAAGCATTGCTTAACTGCAAGATCGATCAGTCCACGCGGCTTCGACTTAGCTACAAGCTTCTCTCGTTTCGTTTTATATTTTGTGTAAATATTCGTAGCACGTTTTTGTTCGGCTTTAGTTTCATATTTCGTTTTTGGATTTTTTAAAGGATATCCATCCACATTTAGGTTCATAAATATAATGTGTTGATATTTTTACCTAGCCAGAAATTGTAAAAAAAGAACGTTATTGAAGGGCCACAAAAAGCCGATAAGAATCTAATGAAATTCCCAACACAAAATAAGAAACTAATCGGACACTCTCCTCAACAAACCTTTTCGCAAAAGTGTCACTATCCTTGCTAATCTTTGTCCAAAGCCGTCACCCAATTCACGTTCCATGAACATCTTGGCAGCGTTCCTTCATTTCTTTTCCTTGTAGTTTTATATACGTCTTTACTTCGTTGGATAAATGGAACTCAAGCAATACATACTGAAGCTTTTGTCTCGAGAAAATGTGAGGCAATAACGAGACTCATTTCAATATTTTAACAGAAGCTGTAACATTTTACTGGCTTATGTAATAGTAACCCGCAATTGGGGCGTTAGTTTTTATGTTTTTGGGTAAAACGAGTATAACACATGACATAAAATATTAAGAGGTAAATCCTCTTTCGACCTTCTAATGATGTCTGATTTGTAGACGAAAAAAGATGTTAACAAATTTTCATTGTAATTTATTTATATTATAGTATGCGCCTACATTGTACCTACGTCAATAAAATGTATGTTTATCCATACTATAAGCTACATATTATTATGTGCTTATTTTTATCGATCTGTAAAACAGTAACAAACAACTAAACATCCACTCACACATCTTTACAATTCACATATTATATCATATAAATAGGATTCAAGAATATAGGGTCATAGGATCATCTTTGTGACGTATTTTCATCATAGTAATCTTCTGTTATTATTATTATGTATATTTTAAATATGTATTTAGCCGGCCACAAAACATGATAAAATATTAAACAAACACTGAATATAAAATTATATCAATTGCCCTACATTCCTCAACCTCAAGATCGCGAAATGTATAATATCCCTATCGCTTGCATTTACATACAATAAATATGTATTTTTCTTCTACAACGTGAGAATTATGCGTACTGTATAACAATATACATTTAAGTACCTAGAATTATGACTGTTATTAATCATAGTTTGTTTACTGCTCACAGTTCAACTCTTATTTAATTTCTACCCTTTGTGTAATAGCAGACAAGTTTAATGATACCTTTCAAGAATAAAAGATTCGTTACTATGTTTGTGATTCATTTATTTATATCAAAATATCGTAATATTTTAGTTTACATATTTCTTTCTATAGGTACGTATAAAATTGTATTTTGACTTGCGTCTATCAATGACCAGTAAAATCTTGTTCCTATTCAGTTAGTCCAGGATTCCTTTTTAGGGTTCCGTAGTACCTACAAGGAACCCTTATAGTTTCGCCATGTCCGTCTGTCCGTCTGTCCAAGGCATAGCGACGAAACCGTTGGTGATAGAAAACTGAAATTTTGCACAAACGTGTATGTTAACTGTACAAAGAAAGTCGTAGAATAAAATTTGGAAAAAATTTTTTTTTTCGGGTAGCTCCCCTACATGTAAAGTAGGGATGTTTTTTTTTTTGTCGCCTACCCCATAGTGTGGGGTATTGTTAGATAGGACTTTTAAAAACGTTTAGGGGTTGCTAAGACAGTTTTTTAATTTAGAGATCCGTTTGCGAGATAATTAACTTTAAAGAGCAAATTTTTGTTCGAGTAGAGCGTCCCCCCCCCCCTCTAAACGCTAAACTACTGGATCCCAAAATCTGAAAAAAATTGTATCGGTAGTACATGTAATGAACTTTAAAGGAAAACTATAGCGGATAAGTCACTTCATTAGTTCAAGAGGAATAGGGGTCCGAAATGTCAGATGCAGGATGCAGTTACTCAGAATATTTCGTTCAGAATTCTTGAAACATAAATAAACATACATAATACATATATAAAATCACGCCTTTATCCCACGGGGGTAGGCAAAGACGATGGAGCGCCATGTGCTTCGCTCCTTACATACTTCTTTCGCTTCCTCAACATTCATACATCCTTTGAAAGTAATGACTTGTATGAAGATGTTACTTGTTTAATACAGATAGTAAATCCCTTTTAAGTCGAAATATGTTGTTACGACTAGCTACGGAACCCTACTGCGCGTGGCCCGACACGCACTTGGCCGGTTTTTGTTTTATTTAGAACACTTATTTGTTTTTATTGCCGAACTATCCTTCTTGCGGATGAAAACGCGCTTTACTTCGTTTCTATCTCAAAACAATCCCCCAAATATGTCGACGATTACCAACTTTATGCCGCCATTACTCCCGACCGAACTCATCACGGTGTTTGCCACTACTCATTGCCTCACGTCAGCGTTTCCTATCCGACCCATTTGTATTCGAGGCTTGCAGCTATCCCCAATATGTCGCGAGCCTACCTGCCTATACGACTATTTGGTCCGCACGAAATATTTTCCATCGCCAGTATTTAAACTTTCGATTGCGAAATGGTCCTTTTACAGTTATCGTAAAAGGACCGATACGGTCTGGCGATCATCGTAATAAAGTGTGGTTTTGATCCTTGGGTTTTGTTGCAGGATATTACATTGTTTTAATATAATATGTATGGAAAACACAAACATTCAATGCAAGTTTTAGGTTCTTCTTAAAAATTTATAAGGCATTCTACTATGGAATAATGTATTATGTAACCTGTAAATATCAAGTTACACTATGCTCTTTATAACAATACTAGGGATGAGAGATTGAAAAGGTATTCAAAACACATAAAAATGGTGCTCATAAACATCATAATTTGAATTAAAAACTAATATTACCTACCTATGGTCGCTTATATAGTATGCTTCTATGTCTCTTTCAGAATATTATATCAACAAAAAATATCTGCATATTATTTATTTTTTTATTTATTTTTATTTTTTTATTAAAAACGACGCCCGCACTAGGAATAACTCCTGTGTCGCGGGGGTGTTCACAAACATACATTTCACACACACAAAGCACACCCAGAGTCAGAACAAATCTTTGCGAATCACACAAAGATTTGTCCCATGTGGGGAACGAACCCACAACACCAGAGTAGTTGAAAGCGGCGAGGCGACCGCTTTAACCGCTACGCCAATCGTGCACTCATTAATGTGTGACAAATGATAAATTAGTGTTACGGAAAATCCGCGAACCTATCTTGTCATTAGGCTTCACTGTTTCCACATCTCTTTTCTGCCTAGCTTACTGGTTAATCAAACACATCCCCTTTCCTCTCAGCTTTGGTGAAAATCGGGCCTCAATTTTTAGCATTGTAATAACAAAAATGGCGTCCAAAGTTTAAATGTGGAACGAAAAAGTTTGGTTATGCGTTATGAATGTCGAATGAATGCGAGTACTGTTTTTGAAATAAATAAATGAACCATGGACAAAATGCTCCTCATTTGTTTGTTATATTTGTGATACAATTCGTTTGTTTATGAAATTTATATTTACTCCCTTGCATTTTCCTTCGCGAATGTTTGTTTAGAAAAAATAAAAGTATAAGTTTTAGAAATGTTAAAATCAAATCGAGTTTTTAATAATTTTTGTGCTATTTGTGTAAACAGAATAAATATTAATATTACTTACTAAACACAAATGTTGAAATATGTCAAAAAAAAATTACATTTTAAAAATATTTAGAATTCAAAGTAGAATTTGATTAGACTTGCGCCTATGCCCAAGTAATTAGAGCGCCCCATGTGACTTTATCAAAGTTCAAACAAACAGTGTAACGAAAATAGCGTTGTTAATGCATTCTTTAGCATTATTATTTTAACTACAATGTCATTATGCATTCTACAAGAGCTTTTATAATTTTCTAAGTATTTAGTCTGTTGTGACTTAATTAGTTTCCTTCGTCAGGTGTTAGCTATATGCATTAGTAAACGCCTACACTGCACGCACTTTTAAAGAGAAAATAAAATTTGAATGTTATTGCCGTAAATAAAACTTTTTTTTTTGGCTTGATTTTATTAAAGCTGAAAGACACCACGATGCAAATTCCATATTTGGTGATCGTTCTTCCCTATGTAAGAGGTACACTGGGCAACTTTCAGTTGTCACAAAATGACGAAAGTCTCTCACTTTAAGATTGTTTATTACACGTTCATTATTTATCTCGAAAATAGTAGCATAGAAATAGAAAACTTATTATATTCCTATATTTACCTTCAATAATTTATTAAGCAATAATTTATTCAATTCAGTATGACAGCCGCATGACACGTGTTCATTGAAATGAACAAGCGGGAAATTTACTTCCTACGCATAGTCCATGTTTATGAGTGTGTATTCGATTTCGTGAAAATGGCGTTCTACTACATAACACACAAAATACTCGTACAAACGGCTACGCATCAACCAATACATTGTTCTCGTGTTGTATAGGCTTACGGTGCAATGCGAGACCAGCTTAAGCTGGATATGTATAGGTTGATCGGTAGCCGTCCCACAGTGTATACTGTACACCCTTACACGTGTTAGGCAAGTACTAATCACGTGGGTGAATCACTGCGCTTAATGTTTGAAGTTGGGTTCATCAAAAATGGGTTGGGGCAATCACGGGCTTACACTTGAGTAATTTGAGAGCAGACGGTTGAACGATTGGATGATTCGAGGATCTGTCGCCTACAGCCATTAAAATGTCACTGAAGCGTTATAATGGAACAAAGGCAGTGTAAGGAAGTGGGCATGAATGAATCATTACATGTTTGGTCACGCTGTGCCAATTATTTCATGTCAAGCTCGTATTTTTGTTTATTTACTTGATCGCGTCAGTTTTGCAATAATCTAGACAAAAATATGTCTTAATATTAAAACACGATAGTAAAAACGAGATAAATAAATGGTTGTTTGATGTCAAAATAAAAAAAAGTTCTTTGTTCTTGATTCCCGTAATGTACTCAAGCAGCACAGAAATGCACAGAAGTGGTGTATAATAACAGTCCCATAAAAGATTCCAAGGTAATAGGATATACGATCTGTCCTAATATAATTATTCTCACATTTATCTATGAAGTTTGGTTTGTTACCTCTTTTATTAATTAACTCAGGCAACATACTTTAAAAAAATACCATTATTTATAAATTGAAGTAGCTTTCCCAAATACATCTTAAACTAAGCTTTAATCATTTTTATTCTAACCTTGTTGTGTCTCTAAGCCAGCTCAAGTATTTAGAAGATTTTAATTAGGCACCAGTCAACATGTCTAAAAGCCAAGAGTTAAGCACGCAATCTTATTTGCTCAACGTCTCAAAAATGCTTTTGTAGACCCCAAATAGAAGTTACGCCACTTTAGCTAAGCATTTCTCATTAGTTACGAATAATTGCGCCGCTGAAATGTGGTCCAACCTTAACCTTGCCTAAACAAAAACATCTGAGAAACGTAAATGATGTCAAAAAAAGGAATACACTAATTGATAAGATAAAATAATAACGAGGCGTAAAGTATTATGTACCTTTATTAATTTAATAGCTACAAGGGAGTAATTGAATTGAAATTTAATCACCTAAATGATAATGACAATAATTGAATATAATAACAATTTTGTAAATAAAATGCTTCTTTGGACTTCAATATAATAGCTTTTATGACGGTTATTTAAGAGTTCATTTAAATTTAAGATAATAATGTAATAAACTATATAGCTGTGCTTAAAAGTATTATTTATTTGAAGGGATGGAACTGCAATGTCCCACACCTTGCTCGTAAATATCTGAACCAATATCTTATTTAACGTATGAATTAGTAATAAATTTAAAAATTTGTTACGAATAACTAATTACTACTAACGTCAGCATAAACTGCTCATTCATAGTACAAATAATACAGAATAATATTTACATGTCCTGCGTCTCTAAAATTATTCCATCCAAGAAAATTATGATGTAAATAATGACTAACTATCAAAGTAGCCGCCCCGATTTCCTTTGTTTTCCTTAGAAGCATCCTTGTAATATCTTAAACATTTCCATAAAGCCTTATTATATTAATCTTGGGTCAAGGTTACGATGGTGTTTCCTTAAGAACGATCTTATAATTTAGAGGATAACGAACATTGTTATGTTAAAGAGGGTGAACGGCTGTGTTTCAAAAATATAACAACACTTTGATCTTTACTTTTACGAGGAACTCTTGTGTTAAGAGTCCTATGTAGGACTTAAATGAAAAGCGGACTGTACAAATATACTGGTATATTAAATTAAAACACCGTTATAACTATAATTAAAAACCCGGTATAAAACTTAGAGGAGCGAATACGTTATGTTCACTATAGTTCGTGAAGGCAAGTGCCCCCGGCGCCGCTCTGCTTCCTTATATAGGTAGGGCCGTCCTGTGCACGCGCCGCTCGCCTCGTGTTCGACCGGTACAGGCGTCGCTCGCCGCGTGTCCCCAAATGTGCAACACGTGCAGTCCCGTTATGTTCGACCGGTACAGGCGTCGCTCGCCGCGTGTCCCCAAATGTGCAACACGTGCAGTCCCGTTATGATGCGCGGCACCTTTGTTAGATAGATAGGTAGATAATGCGCGTTTGCTTCTCGACAACGGCAGCACGGCCAATTTCGTGACACACACGCTATGTAGTAAGCTAGGTCTGTCACGACGTAACACGAACTCAACGGTAACGGGTATCAATAACAATATTTTTCCTAGCACTCAGTCTTGCAACCTGACAATTATGTCAAATATTCAAAGTGATTATGAATTTAAAATTGACTGTCACGTAATTCAAAAAATTACTGAGGCCATGCCATCTTCTTTAATAGACGTAACCGATATACCGTTACCAATCGGGATTGCCCTTGCCGATCCATCCTTCAATGTACCTTCAGAAATAGACATTCTCGTTGGGGCAGACATATTCTGGGCGGTTCTTTGCAACAATTCAATCGATTTAGGTAAAAATTTACCAAAACTTTATGAGACAAAACTTGGTTGGCTAGTGTCTGGATATGTCGCCCGTCCTAAAACCGATTCCCCTTTACTTGTTTGTAATTTTTTAAATGAATCATTGAACCCTGACTTGTCTCGTTTTTGGGAATTGGATAGCGTAGCAGAAAAGCACTCATTATCCCGCGAAGAACGTGTTTGTGAAAAATTTTTTATGATTAATACCAAACGTAGTTCTAATGGTCGGTTTGTAGTAACAATGCCATTTAAACGAGACCCGTCGGTATTAGGAGATTCATTTCAAAGAGCAAAATGTCGTTTTTTATCTCTTGAACGTAAATTTATTAAATACCCCGATTTTAAAAAAAGGTACGTTGAATTTATGGACGAATATGAACGGCTAGGTCATATGACAGTTAATAATAAGCCTTCTACAGACAAAACTCATGACATTAATTATTTTCTCCCTCATCACGGTATTACTCGTGATACTAGTTTTACAAGCAAGCATCGTACAGTTTTTGATGGTTCAGCGGCTACAAGCACTGGAATATCGCTTAATGATATTCAGTTAGTTGGTCCCACAGTGCAAGAAAACCTATATTCAATTTTATTACGGTTTCGTCAGCACAAATACGTAGTTACTGGTGACATTGAAAAAATGTATAGGGCCATAGAATTAAATCCAACTCAACGATCTCTACAACAAATAATATTTCGTTCTGATACAAAACAACCATTAAAAACCTACACATTAAATACTTTAACATACGGAATGTCATCGTCGCCATATTTAGCTACAAAATGTTTGGTTAGTTTGGCATCAGAAGTTTCTAACGAAGCAGTCAGGCGAGCAATTCAACGCGATTTTTATGTAGATGATTATTTAGGAGGAGGACCTGACATAGAGAAAACAATAAAAATATGTAAAGGTGTCATAAATGCTTTAAAAGGAGCTCAGTTTAATTTAAGAAAATTTCGGTCCAACTCTCACGAAATTTTAGATGCAATTTCTCCATCTATTCAGTCTGATAATATTTTAGATTTGTCAATTAACAATATAAACAAATCCACAAAAACGTTAGGCTTAAATTGGATATGTGATGCAGATGTTTTATCATTTTCAATAAATATAGAATTTAAGGAAAAAGTTACCAAACGTCACATACTTTCAGTTATTAGCCAAGTTTTTGATCCGTTAGGTCTAGTAGGGCCATGCATTGTCGTCGCAAAAATGATAATGCAAAAATTATGGATGCAACAATATTCTTGGGATGATGAAGTTTCGCAAGAAATCAAAAAACTTTGGTGGGAGTTTGCAAATGCGTTACCAAATTTAAACAATTTAAAAATTCCTCGTTGGGTACTTCATATTAACAGTGATATACATGAAATTCATATATTCTCTGACGCATCTGAGCGTGCGTATGGATGTGCATTATACATTCGTTCTATAGACAGATGCGGACAAGTAAGAGTCAAACTGTTAACATCTAAAAGTCGTATATCACCCATACACCCAACTACAATTCCACGTCTTGAATTATGTGGAGCACTATTGGCTGCAAGACTGTGCACAAAGGTTTTACTTGCGTTGACAATTAACATAAGTAGGTGTAGATTCTGGTGTGACTCCACAATCGTCTTAGGGTGGCTAAAGACACCATCACTGCAACTTACAAGTTTTGTTCGAAACCGTGTCCACGAAATTCAGGAATGTACTAATAATCATACGTGGAGCTACGTGCCGTCAAAGGACAATCCGGCGGACCTTATCTCTCGAGGGCTTAGGGCTGACGTTATCAGCGATTGTTCTTTGTGGTGGTCAGGTCCAAAATTTCTATTTGAAAATGATATTGATTGGCCCAAAATGCCGAATGAAAATGTAAAACAGGATCTACCTGAATTGGTTAACTGTTTCCACACAAATATAATTTCAAAAATTGATACTGCTGATTCGTTAAATAACTTAATAAATAATAAATCAAGTTTCACTAATTTGCAAAGAATAGTAGCATATTTACAAAGGTTTATTTACAATTGCACACATAAAGAAAAAAAATAATGGGTATTTGTCAGTACAAGAACTAAAAAATGCACTAGTTCTAACCATTCAAAAGGCTCAGTTGGAAATGTTCCCTCAGGAATATACGATTCTTAAAACAGGCAAACCTTTACCAAAAAAGAATAGACTCATGTCACTGACCCCGTTTTTAGATAATAATGATATAATTAGAGTTGGTGGTAGGCTTGATAATTCCCCATATAGTTATAACATTAAGCACCCTATTTTACTATGCAGTAAACATAATTTAACAAAAATAATTTTTAATCACTATCATTTCAAACACCTACATGCTGGTTCTCAACTTTTATTAGCAATAGTGAGACAAACATATTGGCCTTTGAAAGGCAAAAATCTATCCAAAGCAACTGTAAACAAATGTATGTCTTGTCATAGATATAAGGCAGAAACTGTCCAACCCATAATGGGGCAGTTGCCATTATCAAGGACTAAACTTGAATTCCCATTTTTACATTGCTCCGTTGATTACGCAGGGCCAGTGCTGATAGCTGACCGAAAGGGTAGAGGTTGCAAATTACTAAAGTCATATTTGGCAATTTTTGTGTGCAATTCAGTGAAAGCCTGTCACATCGAGCTTGTCACGGCGCTCTCTAGCGAAGCGTATATAGCAGCTTTAAATCGATTCGTATCTCGCCGGGGAAAGCCTCAGAGCATCACTTCAGACAATGGCACTAACTTCGTTGGTGCAGACAATGATATAGCAAAGTTCCTAGTTCAGTCTGACCTACAGAGTTGTATCGCCCAAGAAGGCATAGAGTTTAAATTCGTACCCGCATATAGTCCACATTTCAACGGGTTAGCCGAGGCAGGTGTTCGATCCACCAAACATCATTTAAAAAGATTGTTACACACTACTCATTTAACATACGAAGAAATGGCAACTTGCCTCACTCAAATAGAAGCAATCCTAAATTCACGTCCTCTTACTCCATTATCCTCTGACTCTAACGATTTCCTTGCTCTAACTCCTGCTCATTTCCTAATTGGACGAACACTGACATCAATACCACATCCACAAGTGTCTGAGGCGAACATTAACCGCCTTGAACGATACAAACGTATTGAGCACATAAAACAGCATTTCTGGCAAAGATTTTCCCTAGAATACGTGACTCAACTGCAGCAGAAGGTGAAATGGCAATCACATGGGAAAGAGTTACAAAATGGATCACTTGTGCTAATCAAAGATAGAACTCTACCTCCTCTATTATGGTCACTTGGGCGAGTCATCAAACTCTATCCCGGGAACGACGGCGTTACACGTGTGGTGGAGCTTAAAACAAAGCGAGGTACCATACGTAGAGCCTTTACTAATGTTTGCCCGCTTCCAGATTTTTGAAGTTACACTGCTTACGCTACTTCAACCCGGGCAGCTTGTTAGATATCTACCTATCTATCTAACAAAGGTGCCGCGCATCATAACGGGACTGCACGTGTTGCACATTTGGGGACACGCGGCGAGCGACGCCTGTACCGGTCGAACATAACGGGACTGCACGTGTTGCACATTTGGGGACACGCGGCGAGCGACGCCTGTCCCCAAATGTGCAACACGTGCAGTCCCGTTATGATGCGCGGCACCTTTGTTAGATAGATAGGTAGATATCTAACACTTGTGTTTGAAGTTCATGAAACAGTGAAATAGGAAAAAACTTGCCTTAAAGGTTTATTATACGTATATTTTTACAATTTTAGGAGGAATTGTGTGGAACTACTGGAAAATACTGATAGAACAATTTGCGTAAACAAGTATTGGTTGTCAGACTCAAACTATACAGCGTCACACTTATAGGACTGGGAGTAATGTAATACAAACCGTGCATAAATCACATAAAAGACTTGCGTAGAAGTATTATTATTTGCTGACATGCGTCTTTAAATAAAGCACTTGGCCTTATAACTCTTGTTCACTTCATGTGTGGCGTGTTTTGCTGATTGAGTTATTCACATTCTGTAAAAATAAACTATATACGTGTCCTTGTGTGTTACTGATTAACCATTGCCTTGGCCAAGGACTTACTGTTATGGTCATTATAATCGAACATTGGCCTCACAGCTCTTGTTCTTAGCTTGAGTAATATTGACACTTACTTTAGTTATATAGCGCAGTATAGACACTATATGGTTTAGACACTATAAGATATGATGTTGAATAAAAGTATTTTTTTTAAACTATTAGTTATAGTTCTACAAGTCTATTTATAATCCTCCATACTTAACAGTTCAGGATATCTTTAATGACAACGTTGTACATTTATATCTGTCAGGTAATATCCGTTGACAAACAAATATAAAACAATATTAAAAATACAGTAATACGTCACGATTTTTGGATTACCATGTCATCCGAAAAGAGTAGTTAAAATCACAATTTTGATTGAACAGTTCATTGACAGTATATTTCGGTATATTTCAGTTGCGGAAGCCGGTGTCGACGCTCTCCATCCCCGGCGCGATGAAGGCGTACTCCGGCGGGGGGAGAGACGCGGGGGGTGAAGAAGCTGGCGTCGCACTAGTTGGCGTGCACAGCGAGTACCCTCGCTTCGGCGAAGAACGGGCGCTTGGCGGAGGCACGTACAAGGGCGGGGGGACAGCGAAACACAAACCCAATATAGGATATAGGTGAGTGTCCTGTTATTGAAATGGTGTATGATTGAAGGTGAGTTTAATTAATGGGTACTCGTTGGGTAATATTTCATAGACTGGTAAATTTCCTCGTTATCAAATGACATTTTCTCTTTAATAGATTTTTTTTATCAAAATCGTCAAAAATGGGCAGGTTTCAAAACAAAGAATTATTATATAATTCTCGTACTTTTTTTTCAAATATACATTTATTAATTTACCAATACGGTGCCTTAATAGTACCCACTTATGGTAGCTTATTGCAATATGCATTATAATAAGTTACGACGTTTTTCTCAGTATACAAAACAACGCCTCAATCCATGTACAGTAGTGTACTAATTAATGTGAACATTGTGATATGAGAAAAATATTAACTTCAATATAACGTTATAAAAAAAAACTGGTAAACAGGCCAAGTGCGTCTCGAGAACCACAAATCCAGAGTTCCGTACCAAATGTAGGACCTATAATTTTTTTTTTGATTGCACATTTAAGTAATATGCGGACGTATTTTTTGACACCTGATTTTTTTACGAGTTTTGTTTTTTTTAATAATTTTATATTATTCTTTTATTCAATGTGTAATATAGTTAGGTATTTATTTCATTAGTCTAAAATATTAAATTTTAGTTAGGTTAGTATTATAAATATTTAATTAATAATAAAGATATCTTATTGGCAGGATAAGCATATAGCACACATTTAAGTTGAAATCGGAAGTCGATTGGAGTCGATATTGGAAAATTGAAAAAAAAAGAGATATTTTCGACTTTTCATTAATTTTTGCTTTTTGTGACAATGTTAATTACGAATACAATAAATGCAAATTTTTTATTTTCTAGAGATAGTGTGTTCTAAAATTACAAAAAGGAATCAGCCAAACAGGTAGACGTATAATGGAGTTTTGGTAAAAGTTTCGTTCACATTAACTCGCCCACTACTGTAGCTTAGTTTCCACCTTTTGTTATTAATCTAAGCACCACTCATGATTAGCATTGACTATCAGTAAATGAAATAAGTAAGTTGTAGTAAAAGCAGTTAAATAATGCTACTTACGTTATCATTAAAAATTCTTGCATAACTTCTCTAAAATATTGGCCTTTAAAACGGGTTTTAATCAACATATAAATAATAGCCTTTTCGGCTATAAAATCGTCACTATCGAATAGCACACTAAAAGAAGCAAGTTTAAATCGAGCAGCTTTCAAGTGTGAGTTTTTCAAAAGTCGATCAATGAAATGATAATGAAGCGAGCAAAGTTGGGCACTCCGCCATAATTGGAGAGCGTCTTTGTAGAACTACACAATGCTGAGCTATACTTTTTACCATGTGGATTGATTATTTAGTATCCATGCTGCACTATTTTTGAAAAAACTAACCAAGGTTATTCGTTTTGTTTACATTTTAATTTCTTATTTCAGCAAAATGTATGTTTGTCAACATCCCCGTGATAAAATGGAGGTATTATTAGTGCGGATTTTATTTAAAAAAAAATGTAGCAATCTGTTGTGTTTTTGAAGAAAGCAGAGATTAGGGAACCTTTACTTTTATGTCAGTATACAGAAACTATAATGCAAAGCTAAACGAACTAACATTTTCATGATTCACATTACATTATGTATTATCAAAGATTCAGCTGGTAATTGACACAGAACAGATTGGTAAACTTCTGATGCAATATGTCTTGTTTCACATTTACCAAACTGTATTTTCATAGCTTTCACGATGCGTTTACATTCACTATCAAAGCAAACGAACAACCACAGCAAAATGGAAATTTCATATTGAAATCAGTCCAAAACGGGGTTTATAAATCCGGCGGTTTGTGGTTTAAAATTGTAGTTGATCAGATAGCGAGGGATGCCACCGTTCTATTAGCAAACAAAACACACACGGTGCAAACTTTTCATATGAAAAATTATTTACAATGCTTTGTGTGGAGCATAATGTGTGTCTGATAAACTAATGTAGCGTATATCATTTTAAACAAACATTTTATTAGCTTACTGGCTTTAAAAATAAGCTATTTTGTTGTAATCGGTTTGATTATTTAGATGTATTGTATTGAATGAGTATAACAGTTTTTGTAGCGTTATTGGACGGATAATGATTTTATTTTAATTAGCATAAACATTAACATTTATTTAATTATCTCATAAAGTCTTGTACAATTTAAACATAAATTATTGTCGCAATATTAATTAATAATTGACGCTTATTACCATTACTATTACTTTTATTTGTTTAAATATGGTTATATGTAGTTTAAAATCCGTTTGTGGTTTGCGGTTGGAAATCGTAGTTGATCAGGTAGTAGCGGATAACACCTTTCTATTTGCAAACAAACATACTCCACCATCCATCCACCTACATTTCAAACTTTATATATTAAAAATTATTTACAAGCTTTGTGTGACGCAAAATACGCGTTCACTGGAATACAAATGTTTGTTTTATTTAAAACAAACATGTTCTCGTTTGAAATTTTATTATCTAGATAGCGTTTTACAAAATGCCATTTGTTATGGCCGGTGTGATTATCTAGATGGTTTTGCATCTAATTGAATCTAGCAGTCATTGTACGCTAATTTGGACACGCCACTTTTTAACTTAGATATCTGTTAACTAAAATTTTGCGACTATACATAGAGTTTTAAAATGTTGAGGTTATTTTTTGCATATGTAAAACTTAAGACTAGACTACCGAGCACCGAGTAGTGATATGGGTTTAATTTTATTTTGATTAGATTTTTATCCATTTAGCTAGACACATTACATCTTAAATCTGCATGTTTGTTTGTGGCCATTTTATCAAAATTGTTTAAATCATAAATTGAGTTACAAACACTGAAAAATTAAAATAATAATTTTGAATAGCGCCAAGTGACATTTTAGTTGTTTAGATGTGATTTGTCTATTAAAATAGAAAAAAAAACTAAATAAAATCAAAGTTAAGCCCATATTACTTTTGTATGGAAACCAACCAAGCATTTGTTCCCTCTTAAGGTTTATATGTTAATGCGTGTTACATAAAACTGTTTGTGTCTAATGTAGCTATTTGGAGATCATCTCCAATCCAGACCCAGAGAAACGGGTTATTATCACATATACACATACACATTGTATTTCATTGTTTTTCGATATGTCTCACTATTTTCATTAAGTCCCGTGGGTTATATAAAACCAATAAGCAGCGTAATAAAGCTGGGGTCAATCCTTGGCCAAAAGCCGACGAGTTTATTCTCCCGAGACTAGAATACATAAGCGACGTATCATCCTACGTGAATGCGGGCCCTACATACCTAAAACTATTGTAGACATGACAAATATATGGTATTCTCAAAACAATGGATGTGTACGTGATTCTATTCAACTGCGTAGGACACAACTGTGTCTAAAGATCGTTTCAGATGTGACATCTTGACACTGTGAAAAAGTTGGTGTCGCAGATAATGTTGTTTACTTATGAGAAAGGATGGATATGTTGCTACTTTTTTAATAGAAATGCTCTAAAGACGATAAATTAATATTCCTTAATAAAGCGTAACCTTTGATATAATCCAATGATGTAGTGATTTTTAAAAATGCATACCAAGTTTGAAATGAAAACCTGTTGTTTTTGTTGATTGATATGATAATACAATCTGAGTAAGTCCAATCTATTTAATGGTTCGTTTAAAAATGTAGTCAATCAAGACAATTTAAAAATTATACAATATCAACCAGACAAATAAATAAATACTTAGCAACGAGGTAAGAAAGGATGTAGCATATGGAAATATGCCACATCCACAAAACTTCTAATATAATTCAAAAAGTGTACAGTATTGTATAGTTTAAATGTCATAGGCGCGTTTCCTGCAAGATACAGCATATGTCGTGCCAAACACCTTCCTGGGGCATTATATGGTGTAGTTTATGGCCTCGAAGCGTGCCCCTATCAACATTGTATCAAACTCTCGCGCGCTATTTTGACGACCTTTTCTATGGTACAAAGGAATCTTGTATGTAAAGTAAGATTTTCTCAACCTTTTCACTTTGAAATGGGATGATGATTACGTTTTTCTAGTTGTGACCCCATTGTGTGACCCGGACTACTTAATCTTAGAGCCGTAACACGAACATTTATCGATCTGTCAGTTGTGATCCTAATTTGAATAATAATTATGATGATAAAATGTGAACAAAATAACAATTCCTGGAATCTGTATACTTATGTCATAGTGTATGTGGTGTGTGTGATAACGATAGCAAATGAAACAAAAGATCAACGGCTCTTGCTAGAGTGACGTGTTTCGTCAAATTCGCGTTGTGCTTGTACACTTCGGCAATAACTAATAAAGCCAACTGTCAGTCTAAATGCCTTTGAGAAATGCAAAAGCTATACCTACTAAGTGTTGAGTTACCTACTAAGAGTCTTCCTTCATTGCCATTATTATATAATAAAATTGAAAAAATATTTGCCTCTATGATCTAGTGGTTAGCGTATGCGTTCTGTACTGCGAGGTCTCGGGTGCGATTCCCGGGTCGGGCAAAGTGTTATTTGTAAACTTTCCGTCAGGAAATTCACAATAGCAGCCCGGTGGATGGCGATAGGCCTTTCCCCTATCCCATAGTACTTAAACATAACAGGCAAAGTGTGGTTGGTAATATAGACGTGATGTTATATTATGGTATGTTATGGAAAATTTTCGGTGATTTTTTTTTCTTTTCAATTATTTAACAAGTCCGTCACAACTTTTTTCTGTTCGATAATACAGCACTATACAATGGCAAAGGCTACATCATTCATTAGATATATATAGGTACATTCGAATATTATTTTTTTCAATTTAACTTTTATTGCACGTGTCATGCACGGCTTTATGAATGTCTATACTTTGTTTTAACTTGAACTTTCCCAGTCGGGGTGTGACCAAAATTCAACACCAATAGAACCGACTTCCTCTTCTTCGTATTCTTCATTGCTGAAGTTCGTGCCCTTAAAAGGCTTTCATTGCTCTCTTAGTTATTTCCTTCCATCTTGACCTGTTTTCGGCTTCTCTCATAGCATTTGTAACCGAGAGCCCAGTGTGAGTGGTGACTTGGTCACACCATCGGCTAGGTGATCGGCAACGTGGTATTTTCTTTCTACCTTTCAATAGAACCGACAGAACAAATAAATAAATCTCAAAACACATAAAACGAACATCCACTTAGAAACGTTTTAATAATGCCTACGCAGCCTTGAGTGAACGGAAATAACTTGCATCAGGGTCGCATCGATTTTGTTCGTCTTTGGCATTATTTAAGTGCAGCATAGAATATATTATCTATCAATATTTTAGACGAGGGATTAGCAATGACGTCAATGTGTAAATTGATATTTATGACTAATTTTTTGAAAAACAACTGGTTCGTATAGAATAGGATATTACTGGTTTTGTTTGGCTGGCATTAAAAGTTTGGCGTATAAAGTGTCTAGTTTTATACTGTGTGCTATAGAGTGCAGTAGTTTTGAATTTTGTACTGTGATTTTATAGTATGTACATCGACCTCAAGCCGTACAAGTAATGTTCATTTGTAGTTATGGATCTGACCTAATATTGACTTTATTTAATTTATATTATATGTAAATTATTAATTGTCTAGTGACTGTGACGGTTCGGCAATAATCACTTATTAGACCAGAGTCTAGAAGTGGCCGGGCAGTGGAGGGGGGACATTTTTCGGGGTAAAAACGGTTTATCTCGATTTCTGTCTAAAATCCTATGGAGTAAAGTGAGATGGCAAAATTATAGGTAATAAATATGTTTACATCTTATCTTTTTATTTTTTTTCACATAAATATGGAGGTGGGGTGGGTATGTGACAAAAATGTAAATAAAAAAGTTGTAGATCTTTTATAACTTACAACTTTGTTACTTTATTTGTCCATAGGAATTGTGTGTTGCCGTAAATCGAGATAAACTGTTTTTTTACCCTTAAAACCTCATTCTCCTTCGTTGCCCGACCACAATCGCCCATAAATTACTTTCCTTTCATTTTTGTTCTATTTTCTTTCTTTTCAAATGGGTTTTATGTACTATAAATGCTTCATCAGTAATAAACATTAAGTTTTTGTCTTGAGCTAAAATACAATTTTCTTACTTTACAGGTTAGGTAGAAGAAAGGCGTTATTCGAAAAGAGGAAACGAATAAGTGACTACGCTTTAGTAATGGGAATGTTTGGTATAATAATTATGGTTATAGAAAATGAACTCTCAAGTGCCGGTGTATATACTAAGGTAAGCAAATATTTTGTTATAAGCATGCTAATTACTATGTGCGTCTACTAGTAGTTCTCTGGGTGATAAATAACTACAAAAACCAATAAACAACTGAATCTACGTACCAGAAAAGTTAATTCATTTCTACATAATTATTGAAATAATCACACAAGAGCCAGTGAATATATTTAAATGCTGTAATCTATGATGTTACATTTTTAAATATTTTAAAACAGTTTTTAAATTTCATATTTGGTAATCGTTTTTAGGTAGGTTAGTGTTTATTAGAGGCACAAACAGAATTTAATTTTTTTTATAAAAAAGTATAAAGGTCGGGCGGCCACTGGCTCTTAGGCTATGAATTTAGCCACTTCTATTTTCATGGTTGGGCAAAGGTGAGACGGACATGCTGTCTCCTCTATCGTCGTTGAAGCTAGTTTCCAAAAGCTCTACCAAGAAGTTTTGATACTTGTGAATTTGCGTTAATTTATGGCTTTTCTATTACAGGCATCAATATATTCGCAGGCGTTGAAGACGCTTATATCAATGTCGACTGTGATTTTACTTGGCCTAATTGTCGCGTATCACGCTTTAGAAGTACAGGTAACAAATTGATTTCTTGATATAAATTATGTTGGGGTAAGATTTTAGTCTGCCAAATTTCGTGTTATATCTATATGAAGAGCTCCACAACCCAGTACGAGGGCGTTGCGATACTCTTTCTGATACAAGTCGTCAGACTCTCTGGACTCCTACAACCAACTGTTGTAGAGCTTTAAATGAAAGTTGGTAACGACGGCTCAACGTACTCTCCGAGGAAAAGAAAAATTAATTATATTCAACACCCTTGCAGTTAAAAATGTTTTAATCATCAATTGAGCTATATACAAACTGAAAAATTAATATAATTTAAAAAAGAAGTCGTCAACAAAACTGCATTTTTGTGTTTTAGATGTGACCTGTCTATAAAAATTTATAAATACTTAATAATATAACATTTAAACCCATATTACTTTTGTATGGAAAACCGCCAAGCAATTTTCCCTCCTAAGCCAATGATCAATCGATCCACGTAGCTTTGTCTTAGCCACGTGCTCAAGTAGGTACAGTAATAAAATTGAATCTAATAAATTTTTCCTTCACAACCGCAAGCCAAGATATTTTTAATTAATTCCCGTATTTTAATATAATGCAGCAGATCGATATCAGGGTTTGGCGGCACGTCGTCTTAAGGAAAAAATTAAGAATTCATGGGCACCTAATAAGAAAGTTGGGAAAAGGACTTTTACATATTGACCTCAATTTTTCCGTTGAGACGGCAATTCAGTATAATTATGCATAGAGTATTGAAAAAAGTTATCATTATATTTTTGTTCCCTTTGATATTAACAATGCTCTCACTAAAATTTTATGACTTTTATAAAACAGTGACATATTAAAAGACCCAAAAAAATATATTGTATTAAAGTAAAGACATGTTCAAATTAAAAACAATAATACACCTATTAGCAGCTGCCCGATACCACACTAAACTATAGTTAGTTATTCAGAATGTAAAATACAACATTAATTTGTATTTTCAAGTTTCTGAATAAGCCATTGCTTGAAAACACAATATTTTCTTTAGTAGGTAATCACAAATATTTTTTGTATTTCAGTTATTTATGATAGACAACTGCGCTGACGACTGGCGGATAGCAATGACGTGGCAGCGGATAGCCCAAATTGGCCTTGAGCTTGCTATTTGCGCCGTCCATCCCATTCCGGGACAGTATACCTTTACTTGGACCACTAAGTTGGCTAATAAAGGAGGCGTCATCGGTGTTGAAGTTGTGAGTAACCTTATTCATATTTCTGTATAAATTTTAGTATCATGCAAGTATCTATTACTTCAACTATCAATGTTAGCTAGGTAGAAATATTTATTTTGACTAACTCTAATGATCACATTAAAGCTATGTTGGTGATATGATTAATTTATAATCTTAATGTTTAGTTAAACATCTTTCTTTCGATATAATACTAAACAATCTTCATTAGTTCTTTAAATTCGAA
Source organism: Hypena proboscidalis (assembly GCA_905147285.1). NCBI lineage: Eukaryota > Metazoa > Arthropoda > Insecta > Lepidoptera > Erebidae > Hypena > Hypena proboscidalis. The sequence goes on from LR990140.1 coordinate 15,048,239, forward strand.
ATTCAAACTAGACGTCGTATTCATTATTCTGTAGAAAATTTCATTGTCAATCATTCTAGTTGTACAGTAGTAAGGTAAAACTAATTAACGTATTTGGTTATTTTCATTTTTGTAGTTATTTGCAAACTGACATTCATTTTTCGATTTCTCCTTAGGGCACGATGTATAAGCAAATCCAGGTCTGTATTTCTATGTTGAAGTGTTTCAAAGTTTTCAGTTATGTTAAAGTTCTCGTCTTGAGCATGTCAAAGTATATGTGCGACATCATCTACTGTTTTGTGTATGTGATTTTGATGATATGTGACTGATATAGTATGGTGTTTGTCATTGATTTTTTTAATAGTTCTAAATGTACGGTATCTTTCAATTTTGTGCATGTAGGAATTTAGATTTTAAGTTTGTGTTTCTTACGTATCTACGGATGATTTAATGTTTGCAGCGCAAAACCAAGAGTTGGTATAAATATTACAATCAAAATATCCTTTTAAATATTACGTTCATTCACATGTTACATAAATAGACTAGAATTGTTATAAATTGACGGTCAACTTATTAGCAGCTTGAGTCATTAAATTATTGGATACCTTGAAAATAGAACGTTATGAACCAATCATAATTACATGATAACGTTGTTAAATAATTAGGCAAATTATATTATTCCTTAAGGCAGTTTTAGAAAATAATTTGAATACCACTTTGGCACCAACCACTTTAGTTTTGAACTGGATGTTTGATATTTTATAGCTACTGTAATAATTGATTGTATTCACAACATCATGGCTAACATCACTTGAAATATTTATATCTAAATCTATCAAATTGTGTGTCCAGATTGTCACTCCATTATACATAGATGGCTTTTTAACCTTGTCATTTACATTACATTGTTCCTAAAACATGATGTTTATAATGTTGTTGTGTACTACATTTTTGATTGATATTTATTTATTTTTCTGGTTTCAGGTTCCATATGACGTCACTTTATCTTTGCCAATGTTCTTTCGTCTATATTTAATATGCAGGGTCATGTTGCTTCACAGTAAATTGTTTACCGATGCTTCATCTAGGAGTATAGGAGCTTTAAACAGAATTAATTTTAACACTAGGTAAATTTACTTTTTGAATATTCAAATTATGGTACAGTTTGGTCCAATCAGTTTTAGAGAAAAATGTAAACAAACTATTTGGTTCATTTACACATACAAAAAGGCGTTAACATTACATTCATGAAATTATTTCATTTCTTATACAAAAGCCTTAATTACCTGCTACCTTGACATGAAATTTATGATAAAATGACTACTACTTATGTCAGTTTGGGATGATTGTGTAAGAAGTAGAATCAAATACGTTAAACTATATAAATGTATATTAATATTTTTCTATCAATTTGAATGGGACAAATTAAACTTGTAATATAACAATTTTATTTTATTTGGACATAGGAAACATGTTTTTGTTATTTGTTGGAATTTTTTAAATGAATTACGTAACCTCTTTCCAGGTTTGTCTTGAAGACATTAATGACAATTTGCCCAGGCACTGTGTTACTAGTTTTTATGGTATCTCTTTGGATAATTGCAAGCTGGACGCTTCGGCAGTGTGAAAGGTTGGTACTTTCAGTTATTATGTATTTGTGTTGTTGAAGACATACGACCTTATTTGCATAAGAATTACAATAATTCGAGATTTGGGATGGGCAAAGTTGATAGTTCCATTTGGGGTATTATTTTGCTCATTGAATTCGTTAAATGTTTCTACTTTATCATTGAACGTCGTAGGTACCTAATTTTCTTCTATCAGTAATTTCGCTTCATTGGTTTAGTTTGATGTCCACATTATAGTTTTGTTTACACTTGAATTACCAAATCTTAAAATCACCGGTGTATTGCCTATGTGGGTATGCTATATTGCTTTTGTACTGTGGCGTTGTAAATATGTTTGTTTTTGGCTTTTTAAACCCACTGTGTTTTTTGTTTTATGTCAACGTTTAAAATTTAAGAAGATTTTAGTAGCGAAGCTAGGATCATAATCATCACAATAAAATACAAGAGTTTGACTTTGACTATTTTTGCAAAAAATTAGCTTCTTATAATAATCTTATAAAAACACAAGTGCTATAATTTATATTTTGTTAGTTTATGTGTTAGATGTAGCAGTTATACAAATCGATGTTAATAAGAGGATGCTTGTTGCGATAAATATATCAAGTAGATCAAAACTCAGCAAAATTATATCACCACTTTGACTGCACAAATATTTTCGGTACAACAGATGCTGTGAATCAGTATGATGTTACAGAAATGTATCACAGCACGGCTTGTATTAAGCAATACAGTATTTGATACACAATTATAGTACATTCAAACAAGGTTTTAATCACGCACAAAATGGCTCTAGGTTACAAACACACTAAATGTTAGATGAAGCTTCTGACTTACCATCTACATGCACAGATCCATTGCACCTTCTCACATTCATTCATCAAAACAAGTTACCTCTTCTTCCAGTTGAAGCAAGTTGCTTGTAATTCTCTCACTTTTACGTGTTTCCTTCTCTCTTCTTGCCAATCTATCTTATCAATGTTTATCTGTGTTATCATGACCTTCACCTAAGGTTAAATTTAATTCACGCATGGCTACAAGTATACTTATTGTACTCAGTCCAGATTAATGTTTAGAATGCACGTTGTATTTAAGAATCTTTATATACGATATTAGTACGTACATCTGTGTAGTAAGAAAGTTTTGTTTTCCATTAGGCATGACAAAATTTTCTTTTGTGTGTAGGAATTCTGTTTCACAATATGTGTTTATCAAATTTAAATCTGGTTTCTTAGATTGATTTCAAATCCAGCTTCAGAGTAATGTTGCCACGAGTAGAATTTATTTCCCTCTGAATGTTTGAATTTAAATACTGTAATAAAATTCTTGAAGTAATTGATTATGTTGACTGTAGTTTAAACAACCGGTTATCTGTGGTCTTGTCGGGCATTTTGGCTCTCAGGTTCCACGACGAAGACCATGCCAATTTGCTAAACTCAATGTGGCTGACAGCTATAACCTTCCTCTGTGTTGGCTACGGTGATATAGTCCCCAACACTTACTGCGGCCGTGGCATTACCCTCACCTGCGGTATGGTGGTATGTATGAAAAATCTAGTAGGATACTGGGTGGTTTGATCAATTTCACTTATTCATGCGATTTGTGTGGCTAGGCTTGATCTGAACTAGGCATCACAAGACTTGCTAATATTTGACCTTGACTAAATAACAGACACTTGTTTTGCCTAGCTAAGTCGTATTAGGTTCGGTAAAGGTGAGCCATTTTATGTGTTGTTAATAACTTCACTGATAGTTTGAAGCAATTCACATTTACTGTAATCAAAGTCAAACTCTTCAATAAAACACGGACGCCTTTCTATTCTTTTGTTTCATCTCTTTTCACGTCAAATCAACATTGCGTGTAGGAAGAAGCTTGCGTGCGACGACTCGGTAGGTAGGATTTGTGAATGAACACTCATTTATCGGTCGCTGCCAACTTTAGGGTAGACAGGTCAATGAGTAAAGCGTTGAAATTTATTAACCATTCAGGTTTCACGACGAAGAACACGCTAACCTACTGAATGCGATGTGGCTTATTGCGATTACGTTTCTCTCCGTCGGTTTTGGCGACATAGTGCCAAACACATATTGCGGCAGAGGTATCGCGGTTAGCACCGGCATTATGGTAAGTTCTTACAAACAAACTTTATGACTGTATGTGTTGACTGACACTTTATATAAATTTGATTATTAACACTCCACTTCCATATTGAAATGGATATTTGTGCCAAAACACGTCAATACGTCAATAGATGTTTAAGATATGAATCCGATTTCGGCAACAGTGCTGGGTAGCAATGCTGAGGCAATACTGCTGCGTGTCAAGGAGTGCGGACTCATACCTTTATATCTTGTATTGGAATGCTTTTGCTTTGATTTGTCTTTAACTGTTGAATGACGTCAGTCAACACTAATGTTTCAATGTACCAACAATCACACACAACACTAAAATGCTTCACACTGTCGATACCTAAGTTCACTCACCTTTTCGGTGTACTCGGTGTTATAAATAATTATAAATTATGTTGATGTTCACAGATATATATGTAATACAATGTTAATGTTACAATATTGTGAATGCAGTATTATGTATATGTATTACACACACTTATATAAAGATGTTACCACTTCTGTAACCCACACTCAGTTTACACAATCTTTTGAATATAGGGTAACGACCGTAATTTTTTATTCGTAGTTCTTGCAGGCAACAGCATTGTACGCTTACGGAATACCTATATCAATACTATAAGTACGGTTTAAATGATTTTTTTGATTAAACTTACGTCCATTTCCCTGTTAAAGCCAGCTATTAGAAATTATATAATTTGTAGAATGGAATGCTTCATTTCTCCTTACTATTTCTAGCTCTCTCTTCACTTAAATATTTCACTGGTTTGCACAATACGTTTGTTTTTAAAATGGCTCACTTTTCCTAAAGTTATTTTAATACAGAAGTGTACAATAAATTTGATTGCACCTAAAATAGTGTTTGTGTAAATGTTGATTAAATTATAAAATAGATGTTCCTGGTGATAAAACGAAAGTAAATATTAAACTGATTCAGAATTGTGCACCTAATAGATGGAAATGCACGAACAAAAAAATGAAATATCACTTTAATTTGATGACAATTCGTGATTGTTTATAACAACTTGGAACAATAAAAGAAGGAAAACAAGGTATTTGGCTTATGTGAACGTTTTTTTGCAAATAATCCTGACCGGTAAGACTTTTCCTTCTTTTATATATTCTGCCTAGTAATTTTCATTTTAGCACTACAGATTAATTTAAGCAACTTGAATAATACTGAGGTTTAAATAGTTATACTAAATAAAATGCTATCAACGAGGGTAATTGAGACAATAGCAAGCGACGCGGTTAAAAAATCATTAAAAGTTTTTAATCTGATTGTGTCTATTATCCTCCGTCAATTAAATTTAAATAATAATATTCAAAAATAAAAACGATAGCACATAGCTGAAAATATATAGTTTCTTTTAATTTTTAGCCTTCAAAATTGCGTTATTGGAATGATAAATTCTTGAATGCTTCTACACGTTCGCTTGCATTTTACATTAAGGTATTCACTTAACAGGGAGCTGGATGCACAGCGTTATTAGTCGCGGTTGTTTCAAGAAAATTAGAATTAACTAGAGCCGAGAAGCACGTTCATAACTTCATGATGGACACACAACTTACTAAAAGAGTAAGTATTGCTGTGATATAAGTTCATCACAATTATTGTTAATCTAATTAACAGGGGGCGGGATGTACAGCATTATTAGTGACCGTTGCTTCGAGAAAATTAGAGTTAACTAGAGCGGAGAAACATGTCCATAACTTCATGATGGAAACCCAACTAACGAAAAAGGTAAGGTGGCTGTTACATTAGTAACAGCCAAAGGATACAAGAGAGGTAAGGCCTATAAGCTAGGTAAAGCTAAAATTAACTAAAAATCTGATAGGGCGTTACCGTCACCGTGCTTAATACAAACGCTACTTAAAAAAGTGTGTTTAATATTATTGGGTGACAATCTCAAAATTTGTAAGTATCAGATCGAAAATACTAAAATGCTTGTTTTTACCCTGTTTATTGAAACAGAAAAGATATAAACATCACTTTTAGTTTTTTAGGTTTGTCATCTAAGCATTGTAGGTTGAGTTTGAATAATATTTAACAAACCACTAAGCTGCGTTAAGTTTCTGTTGCCTATGAAAGCGGTGTGGAATAACGCGGCCGTAATATTATGGCCGTAACACGATTAGTTCGTAATACCTTATGTCGATTACCGCTTGATAGGTAACAACTACATTTACTTTACCTAGGTAACGTTCTAGTTAAGTCATTCTATCGCTTTATTTACGGTCGCATTATTCCGCACCGCTTTCCTAGAAAACCAAAGCTATGGAGTAAGGTAACGGTAATGTCTACTAAATTTAAAAAAAGATTAAAAATAACCGCTTATTGATTGCGCTTGACACTTTAATTTCACAATTAGACGATTGAAATGGTTGCAAAACACAATAGTAGCGACACTTCGCTAAAAATAAAAAGAAGTATAATAAAAATATTAAATAAGCTAAGTCTATTGAAATAATATAATATTATAGCTTGAGCCACGAAAAGCTTTGATGAAAGCGTTGGACACCATGTGTCGTCTTGTGAGTTAGCTTTGCGTCTTATGAATTTTTAGTTCAGCAAATATTTGGATGTTTTCAGCTGAAAAATGCAGCAGCAAACGTGCTCCGGGAGACGTGGTTAATATACAAACACACGAGACTCGTGAAACGAGTTCATCCCGGCAGAGTGAGGACACACCAAAGAAAATTTTTATTAGCTATTTATGCGTAAGTTTCTTTTGTGATATTTTTTTTTATATAATTAGGATAGATTTGTTTAGAGATATTTATTAAATTAATGCTATGTGTCGTTTTATATTGTAAACGGATTATTCAAAATAGAGGTTGTGTATGATTAACATAGTATACATCCCTTATTGAATCATTGATATATATATAATAACATACTTAAAAAAATAATCAGAAAGGCTAGCATACGAGCGAGAGATAGATGTTTTGCGTTTTTGTTATATTTTTCATGGGAAAACATGACAAAACCCGGCAAAAACTATATCACGCTCGTATGCTAGCACAACAAGAGGTTTTAATAAAAAGGTTGACTAAGAATTTTAACAGTAACTACAGTTCATTACGATAATTATGTTACGTACTTGCAAACTTGGCTATAGTTTTGTTTCTTTTTGCAGACTGATTTAAGAATAGCAATAAGAAAACAATAGCTTGTAGCACGAGTAGTTGAGGCGCAGTAGTTTTTTTTTAATATTTTCAATCACTTCCCTTGATGATAATTTCAAATTATAATATTAGTTCATATTACTTACTGATGTAAAACAGTAGTCCTCTATCACCTTGTATTAAAAAATCGTCTCCATTATTCAATGTAGCAGCACAATAAATACAATATTATCTCTATGTTATTATCGTAACTTTTCAACATACAATTTTCAGGTTACGAAAAGTCAAGATGGATCAAAGAAAGTTGATGGACAATGCCAATACTATAACAGACATGGCAAAGGTACGTTGATGCCAATCAAGATTATTTAAGGCTATCGCTACACTCATACACTCATTAGAAATAGACCCTTAGTTAGCACATTTAGGAATGCAATAAAACAAAATTTTAGAATACCCACGTCCATAAATTATAACTCTTTGTCTTAGACATTAAACTTCCTTTTAGATAACCAACATTATTAGTTTTAGAAAAGTAGTGAAATTCCTTTTAGGCTGTTTCCTTTTAGAAATATAAATGTAGTGAAATGTATTTAGTAAATACTTTTTAAATATCCAAAAAATCCATAAGCATGCTTCTACATTTTCCATTTTGCTTAGCGCATGCAATGGTTTGTACCCCTAATCAACCCTGGTAAGATTGTGCATGAATTAATTGCATACTAAAATGTAAAAGACAAAATGGAATGAATAACATATTGGCAAGCATAACAAATAAACATTACACATAACACAGACAGACAAAGGATATACTTTAGACAGATACACATACACAAATTTATGATTTGAAAGTGCAGTTAAGATTGAACTGCAAAGCGATTGATATTAGGACCCCTTTCTGTTACAGACCCAGAACACAGTCTACGAGATAGTCTCGGATATGAGTACGAGGCAAGACACCATAGAGGAGAGGCTGACTAGTTTAGAAGAAAAACTTACTACATTACAGGTAGAAAACATTATTTATTTTACATATTTATATTTCAATGCATGACAGAAAAACAAAAATATCTGAGGTTACAACATGGCAACTTGTTGCCCCTCAAATGCTATTCAGATTGAAACAGTTTGCCATCAAAAACGTTCTGATTTTAAATCATAATTAAGAGACAAAAAGGTGATATAATTAACTCTATATTTCTAAAATAGGTATTTTAAGGAGGTTGAAGAATTTAGATAAAAAAAATTAATCTCAGTGCTTCCGTCCATTTCACCATTAAAACAAAATAATTATTCCATCGGTCTGACCTTATAAAACTAATCATCTCATTTATTTACGATCAAACTAATCGAATTCCTTTTTATTTATCAGCATAGAGTACATAAAAAAAGCAGGAGAGAATGTCACTTATAAAATGATGGAAGCACCAAAATGGCGGCGGTCTGTTTATGTGTGCGTGTGTTAGGGGTTACCAGCCATGAGAAATATTACCCACATTTTTACAATAATTTAAATAAATATTTTAGAGGTTTAGTTCTTATATTTTTTTATTTGCTGCTTTTTACCATCAAACATGATATAGGTAGTTATACCGTGGCCAAAAACCAAACAATATGAAACAACTTTATGTTTGAATTTCGAAACAAAGTTGATTTTATATTTCTAGCAGTCGATGCGGGCCTGCAGCTGGAAGTTGTTTGTTTTGATTAAGGGAATATGTACAAAATTCGTTGCTCTGGGCACTCCTGACGCAAGGCAGCGAAGATGCTTTAGTGCAGCTACCCAGTTTTTGGAAAATATTTTAAAATTACGACTCCTACGGCGCTTCCTGATTCTTAGATGGTGAAGATGCTTTAGTGATATACAGGGTGACCCAGTTTAGGACCTGGAGCCGAAATCGGATAGTAGGATAAGTTATGGCAGTTATCAAAAAAATAAAAAACAAAAATTCTTCATTACATAACCTATCAGAAAGTGCTTGAAAACGTCAACAAAATGTACAAACCAAATATAATTATCTAAGTTAAACTACACCAACAATCACGAAGCTTAGATTCACTTACATGCAATTTATCAATATTTCAAATAAATATTGGCAAATAAAAAAAAAAAAAATAATAATAATAAACTAAACTAAGAAATAAAAAGTTTTAGATTAAAGTACTGTTATTTATTAATTTAATACTTTATTTAAAACAATATACTATTGTTTTACCTTTTTTGGTACGGCAAAGCTGACAATGCGAATATGTCCACCTTTTGTTTTATATGAATCAATTTCCTCGAAGTGTATACTGCAGACTACACTATATTTTGATGGATACCAACTGTTATCATTTCTGCAGTTTCTAATTATTTTTATCCAATAATTTTTTCATGCGTCGTTTGCAGCAGGAAATCTATAAAACATAGAATAATAATTTATACTAAATGTATTTAATACTTTACTAAAAAACTATACTACTAAAAAATATTTACCCAAATTCAGGGTAAATGAAAATATTTATTGACTGTCAACACTGATAGTTTTGGTATATTTTTTTACGAAAACGATATAATTTCGTCAATAAGCTGAATATATTACTTGCTTACCTATGAAAAGTGATCTCCTCGTTTTTTTTTTGTCGAGGCGCTATGGTTTCGGCAGCTTTTCACAACACAAGACGGCATTTTTAATTATTTTACTTGAACATCCGAGCAACAGCACAGTCCAAAGCGTAATGGCGGGCGATTGACTTACTATTGTGTCAATGTGTGTGTTCTGTGTGTACGTGTGACTTACTATGGGTGCTTCAGTAAGTGTTTCAAGAGACTCAGTCCTGCCTTTTTTTATGTAGTCAATGTTTATCAGTATAAAATAACAAATATCGCAACGTAATATCGGCCAAACTGAAGGCGAAGATCTATCTCTGACAGTTCACCTATTTTGTTTTTTTATTGTCCATACAGTCTATGGTCTCGATGATATCGAAAAAGGTTTTATGCCTTTTCTTTAAAGAGGTTGCTAACAGTATTATGTCAAGTAAATGAAGCAAAAACAAAAGTGAGATGTAGATTCTTGACACTGTTTACCAAAATGCCTTCAAGTTTACCAAAGTTGTAGTATCAAGGTTAATGGCCCGGAAAGCGTTTTTCCTGATGGTAATGTTTGTTTTTGTAAATGCCCTTCACGGTGTGAGCGCAAAACTTTTGCCAAAGAAAATAGGAAAGTTACACCCAACGTATTCAAATTTGCCTACGCAATCATCATCATCAATCATCCATCATCAGGAAGATAGATATTAAATTACGACTATGTCACGGAAGTCAGCTAAAGTAACTTTTGAATTAATAAACAATAGACAACATAATTATTATAACATTTTATAACGTTTGAGCGAGTTTTGAACTGAAAGCTCTGCCAAATAGTCCTTGCATCTTTGTAGCCACTCAAATGCGATCCAAAATTGAATCTTTTTTTTTCACATAATATTTAATTTAAACAATAGCTATGGTGGTAACAAAAACATTCTGGTAAAGCCAAATTGTAAAATACTTAGTGTATTAATTATTTGATTGAACACGTTTCAGGAACAAGTAAACAACCTGCCGGATGTAATGGCGCGGTGTCTGCAGCAGTGTTGGGAGCGGGCAGAGCAACGGAGGAACTTCCTGCATCCCGACACTGCTGCAGTGCCTACACCGCCATCTTCTACTATTACTCCTTATACTAGGTAGGTTTTATGGTGCCATTTATATATCGGATGAAACTAATTAATATCACAAAGCTAAACATTATGTGAGTAACAGATTTGACATAAAGCCATCTAATAATAGAGTCGACGCACTCCAGGATGTCCTCCTCTAAGGGTTTTTATATGTGTCTCAGACCGACACTTTCGACAATCAATTTTGTCAATAAGAAAAGATACATACACACTAATTAAAATAAGTTGCGCAATACTTTTAGAACGCATTTTTTTGTTGTCAAAGAAAAATATATATGTGGGGAATTTTAATGTTAAGTAAATACCAGTGTTTTATTAAATATTTTTGGAAAAACAAAAGTATTTTCTATATAAACTACTAGCTGTTGCCCGCGACGTTGTCCTCGTGGAATTTGATATTTTCATGCTTTTTTTTAAACAATATTAACGTATACTAATAAACTTTTAACCCCAAATTTAACCCATTGAGGAGCGTAATTGCCGATGTCGTATAACCACCGTATATAATGTCTAAGATGTCCGAACAAACAAACTGACAGATAGACTTCTATTGCCGTTATATAAAGCCCTTTGTATCATTTTTCTTAAATATTTTCAATGTACAGACATGGCAAATTTACAATTTTATATAATTTAATTGTTTATTCCTTTTTTTAACATTTGAATACCCATAAACCTTTAATACATTTTTTTATTTAATAACAAAAAATACGTTTTCTAATAGTAGTGCAATTTTTTTTTGATAAGTGAATTAGTAGCTCAAAATATATGCAAGCCTCACTTGACTGTGTCTACTCTCTTATGCGTTTTGTGTTATTTGTAAGACTTTTGATTTTCAATCAGTTTTGAATTAAGCCGCTATCGTAATTTACCGACGTAAAGAAAAGAAAATGTTAGCATTAAATTTAAATATTTATGATCTTAATTCCAGGACGTTGGTGACAGCGTCACATCCATGGCCGCCGAGTCCAGTTTTGCAGCCAGCTGGACGAACGCACTCAGCACCCGAGAGCACAACGACCCAAACGCCTTCACCGGCGCAGCCGCAGCCCTCGAGCCCCGCCCCCCACGCGTCTCGGCCCCCTCTACCCAGCTGAGTACCGCCTTCCAACTCCGAACTCCTGTGCTGAACTCGACGAAACTCGGCGCCCGTCCTCTGACCCCCCCTTTACAACTACGCTCCAACAAGGTTGGCGGGGAAGTTGTTTTACTGCAAGAAACAGATGTTTGAAAATACCAGCTCGATGAGCGCTTTGCATGAGAGATATTGAGTTTTACATCAATCTCAAGTCACTGAACGCAAAGAACTTTTATTCAGTAGCGCTCATGCACGCAACACAAATGCAATAAACCGGATTTTATATTTTTTTTCGTCATTATGTACACTAATTTTCACGGTACTTAGCAATTTTGTTTAGAGATTGCAAGTCAAAACTGAAAATAATTACGAAGAAATCTGTATTTTCCTACGAAATATTTTTGTTCGAACTCTTTTCAAAATCTCTTTCTTCTGTTGGTGATGAAAGGAATACACAAGTGAAACGATTTTCTCGACAAACCGATGGACCACGCCGCGGTGCGAGACAAGGTCAGCCGTAGTTTTCTTCGCTGTTCCCCAGTTTCGGATGTGCCAGACAGTTCTCTAGTGATATTGTTTAGATAGTGAATGAAATGAGGCGGTACGGACTTGCTGTTGTGATTATACAAAATGCTTTATCGATAGACGCTTTAGCTAATTACGTTAGAAGATATTTTGAATACTTATCAGCATTAGTATAGGTAGTTATTACCTACACGTCTTTTCACGATTGTCTGAAGTTCGAGGAACCAAGTAACACTGTTTTATAAGCAGAGTGTGTTTTTACTAAAGATTTTTTGTGAATGCCAAGCCATTGAGAAGTCTTTTGAAACGAATTTAAAAATAGTCAAGCTGTTTCATAGATTTCTTAATGAATAGACACATAGTGCAGTAAATAAATATAGTGACAAATAAAATAATAATAACAACACATAGATTTGCATTTAAATTATGTGGTTGACCACTGGCTACATAAGCATTTAGTGTAATATTATACACCATAGTGGTCACTGTAGATTGGGTTTGGTTCCTTGATAATTGATATATACAATTACAATTGGACAGTTACACGATTGGAAAAAATTATATCATATGCCAGATATAGCTATAAAGTAAAAACTATACATTATTCCACGGTTAATTTATCGTTTGTTTTCTAGATTGTTATTAGATCAGGTTTGAATAAAAAGGGAAACATCACTACGAATTGAAATAAATAGACCACAATTCTGCAGATTATTTCATGTGTTCTAAAATGCTTTGATTGCGATTGCAGTTAATATAAATTTATAGAAAAAAGTATAGTAGAATGTGGTCTAGTTATAGAGACGAGGTTTTCGTTTTTGGTCAAAGACTATAAAATCTAGACAATTTCAATCTAAGACGAACCTGTATACACACTTTTAGATATAATGATTAGGTAAATTGAATTGTTACTACCTGCCTATTGACATGTAGATTGTAAACATTTTTATTAAGAACTAGATGTAAGTAAAGCTTTGTATAAGACATAAGATTGATGGCTGTCTAAATAGTGCCTAAAACACTACGAAATTTCGATAATTCAGTTTTATTATCTTAATAACTTATGAATGTAAATAGGTAAAATAAAATTTGAGAGCATAATATTTAGTAAATATCTGAATTTTGTAGCTGTACAGAGAGTACGAGTGATGGGATCAATTCGTTTGATTTTATGTTGAAATGGTTATCTTCAATTTCACGAAAAAAAATTGAATGGTTTTTGCCAAACTAAAGTGACAAGGAAAACATCAGTATAATAATAATGGGTATATGTATCAGAAATGGTAACGTCAACGAACTTTGCTCAAAAACAAATACCTTTTCTGTACTTCACAATTATAAAAAAAATCAACTGTTGGTAAACTATTATGGCACGCATAATATATTATTCATAATATATTATTCATAAATACATAGACTAGACCAATATTGTATTAAAAATAGCAAGAAATAGGGGCAAAACCAAATAGATTTAATATTAAGAGAGATTTTCACAGAAATAGCACCGTACGAAATATAAATACCTAATTATTTGTTAATTTGGTTCTGATTTTGATTCACAATAGGTTGACATGTTTCAAAATGACATTTTGATTCGTTATAAACGATGAAATGGCACTTTTGAAACATATTCATATATAATTAACATCTGTACTATTTACTTAATCAAATGTAAAAAAAACATTAAGCCTTATTAAAATATGCAGCATGAAGCAATGAAAAGGTTTTAGTAATATATTAATATGTTTCCAGTAGTTCATTACTGAAAACTTATTAATAATTAACTGAACTGAAACCTTCACTACTGGAATAAATTGTTTATATAGGTACATAACAAGTATTATTGCAACCAATGTAAGTAAATATTAAATATTTACAAAAAATAGCAAAAATATTTGTTGTTGTTTATTTCAATATAGGTATTTGGTGAATCAATATCGTTACCATAATTTTTCGTTACTTTGTTTGATTTTTTTACAATAGCTGTAATTAGGTAGAATAAATTAATCCTATTACTAAATATTATTCGTAATATTATACAAAACACCAACTAGTATATTTAGATATACGTCAGATTTAGCGTAGATAATGAAAAATATTGCCTGCATTATATTTATTATTACTTAATAATATCTTACCCATCTTATTAAACTTTTCCTAAAATTTTTCATAAACAGTGTATTAAAATACTTTCTATATTCCCTAGTGTTTATAACTACCTCGACCTTTTTACATGTCATAATTACCTACAGTTTGACTAGTTATTGCCACTTCTAAATATTCATTTAGCCCCTTTCAGTATCTCTAGAAAAAACTCTTTCAGTCAAAAACTATCTCTGTTTAGTTTTCACACCTACCCATATAAATTAAGCATAGTCGTTTTCGAAATACAAAACGCACAATACAACTTATATAAAGTGGCATTTTAGTAAAACTAGGGTACTTACATTTTTCGGTCTTTACATAACAGTAGCCTTAAAAATTGTCCCCATTACGAAGAATTTTGAAAAGTCTAGTCACTAAGATTAATTGCTTTATAGTCTGTTTTATCTAGGACACTTGTTCACAAAAGTGTTGGTATTATATTTTATAATTCAAGCTCTTTTCTTACCGATAAGAATAATTTATACCCTTCTATAAGATACCTATACCTATTCAAAATATAATTACTATCGAACACTTTTGCGAGTGAGTCCCAATTTTAGCTAAATTCAAAATAAAAACTATTTATTTATAAATAAGAAATTGACCAAAATGTTGTATAAGGAACGTAGAATTTGTAAATAATAAGCGAAAAATCATTAAGACATTATGTATAAAGTAAAAATGTAAATACCAGTTGTATTTGCGAATTTTAATGTAAATAAAGTAAAAGTAATAAAAATATGGTTCCAGTAAATTATTTTTAAATAAATACGTTCAATTGTATAATGAAAATTTTAAGTTGTATGCCAACGGATTGTTCTATGCGGTGCGTAACAAAAGAGATGAAACTTTTGTGATCATTGTTGATGAAATGAAAGTGTAACTTCGATTATATGAGCTGTAGTATTTTTTAACACTTGATTTTTATTTTAACCCTGTAGTTACACATTATTATCCTTATATCATGATACTCCCAAATATCATGATTTGATCAATTTTCAATAAAAAATTTGAATCATATTACCTTACTGAAGAGTAAAAACAACTTTTGCACACAAATTTCGAGCAAGCGTTTCGGTGCTAAAAACGATATAATGAAATAAAGTACGTGTTTATTCTTTCCAACATTTGTCCATGAAAAAATATGGGTACATACAGTTGAAAATTTATAATCTTAGCAAGAGTGGTCAAAACAGCGGCCTGGTATGCAGAGATCTAAGGTTCAAATCCTGCCAGTCCCATAGTTATTCAATTGTTTCTTAGTATAATTTGCTAAGCAAAGCTAAATGCTACAAAAAATCAATGAGAAGTTAAATATAATGCCTCTTGTTTCAGTCCTTTTGAAAGATGTTTTATGGTTGTCCGCACGTGTAGTGTAGTGGTTTAAGCGGTCGCGTCGCCGCTCTCCACTGCACTGGTGTTGTGGGTTCGATCCCCACATGGGACAAATCTTTGTGTGATTCGCAAAGATTTGTTCTGAGACTGGGTGTGCTTGTGTGGCCTTGTCATTGGGACCATTGGATAGTGTTATTGCTGGCGTTCTATCTAACGTAAAAAATCCAAATTATTATTGTTTATTATTATTATGTTTGTTTCGATCTTGTGTTACCTTCATGGCAGTGGCATCTTTTATTTGATTCAAAGATGAAATGATGTAAGTTTAGGCCTGGGATACAAACCCAACTCATAGCAATAAATTATTTACAGTAGCGCCCCCTGCTGAGCATATAATTTATTAACTAGTCCTCAGTGTTGCTGTGAACGAAGGCATGCGCCATCTATAATTCAACACCTTGAACTAAATAGTTCAGAAAAACTGCTGTAGATGGCAAGAGATCTCTTTGTGAAAAATAAATATAATTATCATGAAAATGATTAATTACGTAGATTTCCAGGTTGGTTAAAAAATAAAAATTTAATTTTGGATTTTTTTTGTCAGGAAATTTTCAGTACCAGCACGGAGTCATTAATTTACCGGTGGATGGCGATGGCAGAGGTGTAAAACACGCACACTTCACCTTTTATGTTTAAGGTCCCATGGGATAGGGGATGAGCCTATCGCCATCCATCGGTAAAATAAAGACTCAGTACTACTATTGTGAATTCCCTGACTGAAAATTTACAAATAACACTTTGGCCGACGCGGTAAACAAACCCGAGACCTTGCGAAGAGTAGCGCATTTGCTAACCACTTGACCATCAAGGCAGAATTTTTAAAGAATTGTAAACTTTATTCGACTAGTAGGTACTAAAGTTGCGCTACACTTACCTTTGACTACCATTTTGTCCAAATTATTTAAATTCGGTTGCGTATCATGTCAAACGAATACAAATTGCAATACTTATAAGCCCGAATTGGTTTTTAATTAAAAGACCGACTTATTTAAGCAAATGAAGTGTGAAATGAAAATTTTCCGGTGATTTGAGATGGTTAATATAGCAAATTTTTTTCTGATCAAAAAGTTACAAGGTATTCTCAAAATAAATGAGCTTCGTATTGAAAGCTATGCATTATTAATTTATATACTAAACTTAAACCCTCTTATTTACCCCCTAAGGGATAAAATATAAAGATTCAACATAATTATATACCAATTTTTAAGATAGATCTTCAGCTACACTACTGTGAAAACCACATCTAATTCCATGCAGTAGTTTTTACGTGATGTGCATACGATTATACAGAAAGACAGACCGACAGAAATATGATTTGGATTCTATTGTTGTTATAAAGACCCCTCGAATTGATTTTTATTAATATCTTTATATTAAAGATATACATAGAATGATGTATAAAAAAGATGAATATCTTTATATTATAGATATACATAGAATGATGTATAAAAAAGATGAGAAACCTTTTGAAAAATAAAGCAATCGATTGGCGAAAGAACATTACCTCATATGCAACGCTTCCTCCTTGGCTAGAAGATTCGACAGTTCTTTAGTAGGTCTCATTGAAATCAACCACAACCAGGCATTGCAATAAAGGTGTCCCTGAAATTGCCCACAAAGCATCGATCGTTTACCGAGCACATAGCTCGGTAAACGATCTCATCTTGAAGTTTTTATTGCTTAAATTATTGCACTAACCGCTGCTTCACAGTAAAATGCAAATGATTCTGAGAATTCCATAAAATTTAAGTTATAATCCTTATTGTAATTTTCTTCGTCGTGTCGATGACTAAGTATAATTGTGGTGGCCCAATAAGTGGCCACTGTTATGACGCTCTCATCGGCATTCATGAGCGCCTCTCTTGTGCAGCTGGTAGTGCATTTAAAATAATTTGTAGGGGCTGCTGATACCCTCTAACATATATGTCGTAAAGATGCTAATCGGGGCGGCTTAGGTTGATGAATAAAACCGCCTTGCTTGAATGCTAAAGATGCACTGACTTTATTAATATATAAAAGTTATGATTATGATGCAGTTACATGTTATTTGATTCACGCTGAGCCAGCGAAATGTGCAGTAAGCCTGTACATGCTGGCCACTCGAACGAGATGCAATTTTGAAAAACATAGTTTGAAATGATAGTTAAAATAAATGATATAAAATTATTGTTAGATGATATAAGATGAATACAATGTTTGTTAGGTTAGTAATTAACGCGATTTTTAAAGTTCTGCAAAACGTGACCTTAAAGGCATTGGGGAGGTCCCCATGTTTACACTGAGCACAGACCTTTTTATTTCACTGGGTACACACTGTATTGGTGTGATCACTTCACTTATTACGTCACTACTTGCGTTAACACTTGTCTCACATTGCTGGGGTGTAGGCACCGTGGCTTCGGGGCCCGCCAGCTGGCGGCGTAAGATACCATCCTTGTATCTGATGAAGGCGGCAACAGCAGCAGCCAAGAGCAGCACAGTCACTACTATGTACAATAGCGAGTACTGATGAACATCGTGTATTGTGAGCTGACTCTCTGAATTCCTTTTGATGTCATTAATCTTCTCTTGTAGTTGGTTCCAATCTGTGTCACTGTGATATGTTAACTGAGGGGGCGCTATGTCTTCAGAGACAGATGTATTGATGATTCTGTTCAAAATCGATACTTTCAGAGTTGGAAGTGCCGGATGAACATGAATCTGATTGAAGAAATTGTTGTGCGCATATAATGTGAAATAATCCCCTTTTAATAAACACCCTTTTTCGATATAAATTATACCGGCACCTTTAAGATCTTTAATTGTCATGCTTGACGCGCAATAAATGCGAACCTGGCATTCTCTGCAACATGAGAACAGCCAGTTATCAGTGCGGTGTAACTTAATCTACTTATCGCGACAGTTTGTTATTGTAGTGGCACACGCCAGCCCGTCGTCAAGTAATTGAATATCACAAATGGATTGTTTGATGTTTAGATCGTATATAGGTGAGCTTTTGGCACAGAGCGTTCTTTGGTCATTGGTTCGAACACAAGATTGAAGGTCATTTTCAGAAAGTAGTGAAGCTGTGTCCTTGTTGAGGTCATATGCTATGTATTGCATACGAGGTACAACTATGCGTGTCTGATTTTCATTTTTGGTTTGCGGAATGCTAATAATTCGATCCAATTCGTATTGATCGTTGCTCAATAGAGGGATCTTAATTTCGATGATAAGGTAACCCAAATGTACTAGACACGATACTTTCAAAAGTTTGTATAAATCCTTGATATTATTTCTATCCACTGGCAATGTTAAGTCTCCCTTCAATTGTCCTGATATGATGCTAGTCTCATACATTAATTGCTCAGGGTGTAACAATCGTCTGTCGATCTGCCCGTGGGAAATATCAGTGATAGTGTCAATGAGTGTTTGCTGAATACGACGTAAATTATTTAGTATAATGCTGGCGGCTAATGCCGATGATATAATATATGTTTCAGTGTCAAAATTTTCTTGTAAGCGATTGACTTCAAATGAAGTATTGTGCAGACGTTCATGAATAAACTGAAATTGTTGATTCATTATATTTTCATTTCTTCGCAATATATTGTATTGCGCTTCAATTATAGATGTTTGATTACGTAATAATGCTTGCAAATGATTTTCGTTTCCTATAATTTTTTCTAAATCTTCTTTATACTTTTCAGCAAATCTTGTATCTAATACGCCAAACAGTTCATTCGCTAAATAGCCCACGCCGTTTATTAAACCTCTTCTTGATCTCCTCGCATTTCTGGTCGAAAATAAAGAGTTATAATGTTCAATTGCCTTTAGTTCGTTTTCAAGTTGTAGTATGATATTTTGATACTGAGGACTACGTTTCTTACAGACGTCCTGTATATGATTCATATAGTCATTGATACTTAACAGGCTTTGCCAATATGTTGACATGTTATAGTAGACAACGAGATTCCAATCATCTTTAATGTACTGCATATTTGATATTTTATCAAAATATAAGCTTTGATGGTCATCAAACAATGATATGTTATACGATGCATGGTTATCCGTTTGTTGCAAACTCGGCGATATGATAATCGCACATATGAATAGCATGGTGATAAGAATATTTTTAAGGCCAAGGCCTTTACATCTCGGTTTGTTACGATTGTTAGTAGCTTGTTGTGACGCTTGATTTGATGATGTAACAGGGGTACTAATAACGAAGGGTTGCGCTGCTTCCTCTTTTTGTTCTTGCACTGGAAGAGGAACTAGCTTGCTTATGGGTCGCCTGCAGGTGTTTCCAGCAGTTTTTAACGTGACAACTCTCACGAACCCGTCTTTTCCTGGGTGAAGAGCCTGAACACGACCGAGCGCCCATTTGCCCGGTGGTAGGTTATCTTCTTTGATAAGCACAATGTCGTCAATTTGTAGGTTTTTCTTACAGGTTCTCCATTTTGTTCGAACTTGTAATTGCTGCAAATACTCAGCAGACCATTTCTTCCAAAAATGTTTGTTCATAGTCTGCACTAATTGCCAACGTCTAGGGAGACTGATAGACTCAGGCTCGCTTTGTGGTCTTGATAGTAATGAATCGCCAATTAGAAAATGTCCCGGTGTAAGGTAACTGTCATCCAAGTTTTCGGTGAGTTGACACAGCGGACGAGAGTTAAGACACGCCTCAATCTGATGGAGTAACGTTGAAAACTCTTCGTAAGTGAGTTTCTGTTCACCGAGCACTCGTTTTAGATGGTACTTTGTGCTTTTCACAACTGACTCCCAGATTCCAGCAGCACTCGGATTTTTAGGACAGTTGTAGTGCCAGACAATGTTGAAATCATGAATGTTTTGAAAAAACTCTGAATTGATATTCTTGCTTATTTCTTGTAACTCTTTCTTCAAGAGTCGATCAGCACCAATGAAATTCGTCCCATTATCACTGTACATGTGCTGGGGACAACCTCTTCGGGCGCGAAATCGATGAAACGCTGCCAAAAATGTAGGTGTGCTCAAGTCTGACACCAACTCTAAATGTATGGCCTTTGTTGCTAGGCCCACGAAAACAGCGATATATCCTTTGCAAGTTTTAATTCCACGGCCTTTGTTTATCCGCAACTCCACAAAGCCTGTGAAATCGACACCTGTGTGTGTGAACGGGCGAGAGGGTGTTACTCTTGCTTGTGGTAAGTCACCCATAATATGTTGGTACTTTTCGCTGCTGTATCTGCGACAACGAACACACTGTCTTAGCTGTCTCTTTACTGTACGAATACCGCTTATTATCCAATATTCATTTCTGATATAAGATAACGTCAAACGTGGTCCACCATGGAATGTTGTCATGTGTGCTTTATAAATAATTAAATCTGTGAGTCGGCTATGTGATGGTAAAATAATTGGATATTTTGCTGAATAACTAATATGCGCATTCCTCAACCTTCCTCCGACTCGCAGCAGTCCCTGACTGTCAATAAAAGGGTTCAAGGCTAAAATCTTGCTACAGGAACCGACTCTGCCTGTTTTCTTTAGATCACATAAGTCCTTTTCGAACTCTTGTTCTTGAACATACCTGATAATAATATTGTAAGAGTCTTGAATTTCCTTGGGTGACAACACCTTTCCATTTGAGTCGTCACGATTTCCAAGTAAACATCTCTTGTAACGCAATACCCATGTGAGTATTTTAACAACTCGGGTAAGCGAATTATGATGATTCAGTAGTTCATTTATAATGAAGTTACTGTTTTTATGCTGTAAAGCAGTGTATACACACGCGTTTTTTATTTCAATGTTCGGGCTTTGATACAAAGCTGAAGTTGATGTTTCAGATTTGTATTTCCGAATCCATTCTGGACCTGTCCACCAGAGCGGGTGTTCAGATAATTGTTCTTTGGTTATGCCACGGGTTGCACAGTCAGCAGGGTTATCCTCCGACTTGACGTGACGCCAACATGATGGTGGTATGATATTCGTAATTTGTTGCACTCGATTAGCAACAAATTGTTTCCATCGTGATATATCTCCGTGTATCCATCCCAGTACAATCATGGAATCTGTCCACGCATGCAATTCGATGTCAATTCCGGAAAATGAATCAAGTACTTTTGATAATAATTTGGCAAGTAAAACTGCTCCAAGTAGTTCCAAACGTGGCAATGTAACCCGTTTAGATAATGGTGTTAGTTTTGTTTTCGCGACTACAAGTTGCGATGTGTACTCGCCTTTATCATTTGCTGATACTAAGTATATTACGCTTGCAAAAGCTTTGTCCGAGGCGTCGCAAAATGCATGCAATTGACAACGTTGATTCGTATTACCTAAATGACGTAATATCTTAAATTCAGATATCATGCTTAAATCTTTGCTTAATTGAACCCATTCCTTATGGGTATC
The DNA here is from genome assembly GCA_905147285.1 of Hypena proboscidalis. NCBI lineage: Eukaryota > Metazoa > Arthropoda > Insecta > Lepidoptera > Erebidae > Hypena > Hypena proboscidalis. The sequence goes on from LR990140.1 coordinate 15,070,327, forward strand.
TGCCATGATAACGTCATCCCAATCAAGGTTCTTCATGTTCCATGTACCTTGGAAAAGTAGCTTAGAGCGAATTGTCAAAGGTGATAACCAGCCTAAAGGGTCAAAAATCTTCGAAAATTCCGATAGTAACTGGCGTTTCGTTAATGATGTATCTGTGTTCATGATAATGACAGTGTATGTAAAACAATCTGACGCAGGGTTCCATTTAAGGCCGAGTGTTTTTCTCGTTTCAAGGCCTTTAAATTCAAATAAATAATGCTTGTTATTTAAGTTGCTATTTTTTAAAAGACTTGGTTCATTACTAGCCCATTTTCTCAAGTTCATATTTGCAGATTTAAATGTTTTGATAAGTTCCTCTTTTAATTGCTTAATTTTTGGCAATGAATTTTGGCCAACCAAAAGGTCATCCATATAAAATGAGGATTCGATGGCCACTGCTGCAGAAGGGTAGTTTTTTGCTTCGTCCTTGGCTAGCTGTTTCAAAGTACGCATAGCCAAAAAAGGCGCACAATTCATCCCGTAGGTGATAGTACTCAATTGATAATGTTGAATGTCATCGTTCGGTGAGTCTCTCCAAATAATTGACTGCAAATGTTGGTCTTCTGATCTGATAAGAATTTGCCGAAACATCTTTTCGATATCAGCAACGATGACGTATTTAAATGTTCGCCACCTGATAATGAGAGCTTGTAAATCGCTCTGGAGATTTGGACCACTATGCATTAAATCATTCAGGCTCTTCCCGGAAGATGTTTTCATCGAAGCATTAAAAACGACACGAAGTTTTGACGTTTCAGACTCCATTTTCAGTACTCCGTGGTGTGGCAAAAAGTTTAAATCACGGCGGGGTGAGTTGACCTTGTACATGTGATTAAGGTCAATGTACTCTGATATAAATTGTTTATAAGACTCCGACAATGCTTGATCTCTGGCGAGTCTTTTTTCTAATTGATTAAATTGTGCCAAAGCCCTATTCCAAGAATTACCCAATTGTTGTTTATAGTTTTCTTTCATGGGCAACGCTACGACATATGTACCATCAGGAAGCCGTTGTGTTGTTTTTTGATAAAAATCCTCACAAAACTGCTCTGCTTTAGTGAGATGGGAGGGCGATGAGTCACCGATATCTTCAATTTCCCAGAAGCGAGATAAGTCCAGCCTGGGTTTCGTAACAACGTAACAGCTGTGTGTGTTGATATTGCCTGAAATAATCCAGCCCAATTTGGTTTGTTGGGCAATAGGTGTCCTGTTTGGACCCTTGATAAGACCTTCCATAATAACTTGTGAGTAGATATCACTGTGTAAAAGTAGATCGATTCGGCGAGACTCGTTAAAACGAGGATCTGCTAGCTCTAAGTTATGTAAATGTGATAAATTTTCATACTGAAAAGATGTACTGGGAAGGTCAAAGGTGACCTTTGATACGATATATGCTTCAGTTTCAAATTGATAGTCATTATACAGTGATTGAAATCGCATTGCTACTTCACCCTTACTTTTTTTGGGGGCAAGGTCAATACCGCTTATGCATGGAGAAACTGAAGGATGATAGCGTTTCAGTCCTAATAACTGAACGAGTTTTTCAGAAACTAATGATACTTGAGCGGCTTGATCCAGAAGAGCTCGTGCTTTGATATAAGTACCATCTGCTGCCTGTACTCTGACAATCACCGTTGGTAAAATAGTTTCTGTATTTTGAGACGCCGCATGATAAATTTGTTTTGTTTCATTTGATTGTGCCGAAGGAGTAGTCGACTCAACCTGCTTATCTTGTACAGAAATAATACTTGAAGATTGGTTATTTGAACTCGACGAGCCTTTGGGCACAAAAGCTTGATGAATAATTGTGTTGTGCTCAGATTGGCACACTTTACAGCGTTTTGTTGATGTACACTCTTTATCATGTTTGTATAAGCAGTTTTTACAAAATCCGTGTTTCGAAATTGTTGTTAACTGAACCTCAGGTGCCATGATGTTGAATTTCTTGCACTTAAAAAGTGCATGTGACGAATTGCATACCGGGCATTGAGACGCTTGAGTTACAAGTACTTGATTACGCTTTTGCTCCTGATTATAATGCTTAGTATTTGATGATTTGTTGTTATAGAATTCGCGCTTTGTATTTTGATTTGTTTGCTGCTGAGATTGAGCTGTTGGAGCTCCCTTGTCCTTCCTATAGAGGGGTTGCAAAGCCTCAAATCTTCCCTCTATAAAGGTCATGAACTCATCCAGCGTAGGCAACGTTCTTGGTGATTTCCGGTACTCTTTATAATCGATGTAAGTTTCTGGATCTAACTTTTTACATAAGAGATGTACCAATAATGGATCCCAAGATGTAGTATCAACGCCAAGGTTATGAATGGCATGAACACACTCAGTGGTCGTATCGTACAATTTCTTGAGCTCGTTCCACGAAGGTTTGCTAATGTTATTTTGATTGAGTAAGATTTCTATATTTTTCGAAAATAAAGTTTGCGGATTGTTGTACCTATGTACCAATATTTCCCAAGCAACGTCATAGTTTTCAGCTGAAATATGCAAATGCTGTACAAGACGCTCAGGTTCTCCCTTGAGCTGATTCTTTAAATGTTGAAATTTTTGTGCTTTGGTTATGGAATTGTTATTGTGAATAGTTTCACAAAACAAATCGTAAAATGAAGGCCATGCAGTATATTTGCCAGTAAACACGGGTAGTTCTAATTTGGGAATATAATTTTTGATATGTACTTCGGATGATAATTTGAGGTTCAGCGCTCTTTTCATCTTCTTCAGTGATGTTTCATACTTGAAAAATTCTTCTTCATATGTCGCATCACCACCTTCCAAAATGTTATCAATTTTGATATGCAGTTCATCAATGGTGTTCCATTTGTGTTGCATTTTTGCCAACTCATCTTCTATTTCCCACTTCTCGGAGATGGTGTTCACGTCAATACCTTTCAGAAGTCGACTGAACGCCCGAAAATAAGTTCTTTGTAATGATAACAACGAATCGATTTCGCCGTCGGGCTGTATTGCTTTTTCTTCTTTCCCGTAAGACGAAATGCTATGACGAGTGACTGTATAAACCTCTTTTGCTTGATCATAAATATTTTCCGTAAAATATTCATTTTCTTTCCTGGCAGACTGAGAAAGAACCGCATGATTTTGCTCGAACTCACTCCAAAGATTGTCTAAAGCTTCGAGCCTAGTGGCAAGATATTGCTGAGTTTTTCTAGACGGAGAGTCTTTGCCGAAGTTCGTCTGTATTCTAGTTATGTGGTTTAGAAGCTCGATTTGTCGATCGATCGTAGCCTCCATGCTGATGAGAAAGTAATTGGAACAGACTTACTTGAACGGCTGCAACCAAACCTTAACTCGTTGTGTAGATAAATCCTGGATACACTTCACTCCAAAGTCTCACACTTTTAGTTTATTTATCACTAAATATGTATGTCCAGAACTCAAACTGTAAACCCGCGTGGCTTAACGAGTAAGACAATGAACGCGTGGCTATGCGAGTAAGCCAAAAAACGCGTGGCTATACGAAAAGCCAATGAACGCGTGGCCCTGGTACAAAACTAATTGATACCTCGAAGGACCAAAAATATATGTAGGGGCTGCTGATACCCTCTAACATAATTATATGTCGTAAAGATGCTAATCGGGGCGGCTTAGGTTGATGAATAAAACCGCCTTGCTTGAATGCTAAAGATGCACTGACTTTATTAATATATAAAAGTTATGATTATGATGCAGTTACATGTTATTTGATTCACGCTGAGCCAGCGAAATGTGCAGTAAGCCTGTACATAATTTTAATGGACTTAGGCCTCAATTTATAATGATGTTTTCAAATAACTTAATATAACAAACTGAAGGAATAAATATCGTAGTTTTTTTAAATAGTATACACTGAAATACATGTCATTATTGTACTCCGTTAGTCGTATTCCTCATAATTATCTGAGGGTCGTGACCTCCATCATCCATAAGGCTTGATTTTATGATCTTACGCCATCTCTAGTGCGTATTTGGCTATAAGTAGATATTAGTTATTAGTGGGTATACAAAATATAAAGACTTAATATAGCTAAACATAACATCACATCACTTCACCTGTTATGTTTAAGTATATATAATATGGGGGTGAGCCTATCGCCATCTACCAAGAAATTACAATTCCGTGCTGCTATTGTGAATTTACTGACGGAGAGTAGACAAATAACACTTAGCTGGACCTGAGAATGGTTTGACTGGAATAGAATGGCGCATACGCTAATACGCTAACCAGTAGATCATCAAGGCAGTGATATATGATATACTTACTTATTTTTTTTTTTTTATACTACGCCCACACCGAACGAATGTGTAGTCCACCTGATGGTAAGTGGAGTACAGCCCATGGACATCAACAATCCACAAAAGCAGATTATAGATGCGTTGCTGCAGCTGAGGACTACGGTGTTATGCCTCATGTGCCAGTTATTTCAGGGCCTGATCTCACCACCAAACCGGAACACAGTAATGGAAGCACTACTATTTGGCGGCAGGTTAAAGGTGAGACGGTGGTGCTGCCGCCCTCGAGCTCATTCACAAGAGCTCTACCACCATTATTATATCATATATTAATTCCGGTACATTTACCAAAAAATAGGCTTCCTGATCCTGACGTTTACTACCTGATAAACGTCATAGATGATTACCGTAAAGGTAATTCAATATGATTTTACAATCATATCTGCAAACCGCTTGCGGTAAGGGTAATTTAACCAGACAAAATATCAATATAGGCGCTTAATATTAACTATGGTTTAAATTTATGTTTTTTTAACTGATTACTGTTCAAAGATTTGTCCGAGTGGTATATCGATCAAAAGTAACCTATAATGACGGACGGATGGCGGAGTTGGTAGTGTACCTGACTGCGACGCTGAGCTCACGGATTTGATACTCGCACAGACATAATATGTCTGTGCGAGTATCAAATCCGTGAGCTCAGCGTCTAATATTATTAGTCTAGTCGACAAGTTGAAAATGGTACAAAATAGAGATACTGCTCTTAATTAATGTGCCGTACTCGCTTTTGACGCCACGCGTGCAACCGAAAAATGTCGCGCGCAGACCTATTTTCAGCGTTAAATTAAAATTATAAATAATGAAGATAGAGTTGCGGGAGTTACAAGTTTTTTACTGGAAATTTTCTCCTCTTTCAGAATCTTTTTTTGAAATTTCTTAAATATTTATAGTTTATGAAATATTGGCAAAAAACGAAATGCCATTTTTTGTTTATCTTATAGTGTTTATAATTTTTGCAATTTTTTATGTGCTAATACACGCTTTTGGCATATTTTTCTAGGCGTCATTCCGGATCCTATGAGCTATCGCACATAATTTTAAGAGCAGTATCTCTATTTCGTACCATTTTCAAATTGTCGACTAGACTAAATCTTTGTGTGCATAAACATGGAGGTTTGTCTTGGTCTGGGGGGTATTTCTGTGTATAGGTATGTATTTACAATCGGCGTTGTGTGCGTGTGTTGTATGATATTTATATTTATTTATACTTTACAATGCCTTTCACCCTCTGACTATTATTAATCTAGTTATATTGGTTTAGTTGTAAAGGTTTTATAAAAAGCCAAATTTACATTCACATTTATATGAGTGCACGATTGGCGTAGTGGTTAAAGTGGTTTTTCGCTGCTTTATACTGCGCTGGTATTGTGGGTTCGTTTACCACACAGGACAAATCTTTGTGTGATTCGAGAAGAATTGTTCTGACTCTGGGTGTGCTTTGTGTGTGTGAAATGTATGTTTTTGAACACCCCCGCGATACAGGAGTCCGTCGATTAAGGAGTAATAGTGCGGAAGTCGTATATAAAAAATAAAATTAATGGTCGTGATTAATAAAAAATGCACTTACAGTACAGACAATACATTGAAACTAGGTCAAAGCATTTTTCACCATTTCTTGCTCGAGCTAGCTTTCTTATTGACTGATTGTTATTGGATTTCCAAGGTGGCTTTAACAAACAACAATTTGTTGCGATTCAATTCACGTTCCTTGTGGATTACTTTCTACAATTCTCTATTTATCTTACGTGTTACAGCGCTTGCTACCTGATTTTTACGTTATTTTGGACCTTTTCTGTAAGTGGTAAAAGAAATATATAACAATAAAGAAGGTAAACACTCTTGGGACCACCTTACGTTTTGATTGACCCTAAATTTTTTTACTAGCCTACAGGTGTTTCCCACTGCTGGGCAAAGGCCTCTCCCCATGACTTCAAAGTCTTTCTGTTATTTGCTATGCTATCTCTGGTCAATGCATCCAAGTCGTCCCGCCATCTCTGTTTAGGCCTTCCTCGTCGATTCCTCGATTGAAAGGACTAAGAGATTTTATTAATTCCATCTTATAAATTATTGACTTTAAGTACTTATTAGATTTGTAATTAAAATTGCTTGAATTATTTCTTTCAATCAAGATTTCAGCTTTGAAAAGTTATTAATTTGTATTTATAGCTTACCCTTGAGTATTATTCAAGTATCGATAACTATAACGTAATAACATTACAATTGAACGTGGGAGTCAAACATAATATTGTATATCTTGATAACAGCGCCAACATATTATTATCATGTAAAACTACTTTTCTTAAGTTATAATAACTTATTTGTATCAGTTTACGATCAAATACATTTAAGACTGTAAGACGTCGTAATATGTTAAAAATAAAAGGTTTTGCTTTAACATTAATTCTTTATCGATTTTCTCTTTTCTCTGCCTCGTTGGTCTAGTGGTTAGCGTATGCAACTCTCACCGCGAAGTCTTTGGTTCGATTCCCGGGACAGGCAAAGAGTTATTTGTAAACTTTCGGTCAGGAAATTCACAACAGCACCACGGAGTTGGAATTGTGCCAGGTGGATGGCGATAGGGTCACTGGTGAAGTGTGGGAATTGGGTAATATAGACTTGATGTTATGTATGTTATCTTTTAACCGTAATTATTATTATCCATGAGTATTTTTGTTAAGTCTACGTTATTATGTCTTTAAAATAATCATTTTACTATTAATTGTAATGGTAACAATGCTACAGTGCTGTTGAAATAGTCTATACTAACAGTGAAATACTAAATTGTGATTTCAAGCCGGCTATTCTGTTCAGGAATATCAAATCTTATGCATAATAGATCTTGTTAAAATCACACTTAGGATTATGTATTTCTCAATTTCAATCAGGGTTAAGAAGTATAAGCAAGTAGCAGTAGTGTTTTGGATCATAAAATATCATTGGTTAGATAAATTTGCTTTTAGTAGATGTAATTGAGCGTTCTCCTTATCACAGCGTATTATTCTAAACGTAACATTACATACGTCTATATTACCCAGAAGTGTGTGGCAGAGGCATACAATACCCACATTTCACCTACGTTTAGGTCAAGCGATAGGGGGTGAGCCTATCGCCATCCACCGGGCACAATACCAACTCCGTGCTGCTATTGTAAATTTCCTGACGAAAGTTCACAAATAACACTTTTCCCTTCCCGGGAATTGAACCCAAAACCTTCACCGCGAGGCGTATACGCTTAACATTTTGTACTCAATCCAATAACGTTAACACTTATTGACAACGTCCAAAAATGATCGCTCCAAATCACAAATAATGTCAACTCGTGGACAATGTTGTGGTTTATGTGATAAACAAAGCTAACCAATGTATCTCTTTTTGTATAAACTGTATCATGTAACTGTTTTTTGTCCCAAATAAATAAATAAATAAATAAACACTAATCCATCGAGGCAGTTACTAGTGTATTATTATTTTTGACAGCAAACTGGGTTAAGAAAACGAACAAATTTTAATTCAGATTATTATTATTTATTATATAGTTTTTGTACTACTGGCAATATTAAAATTGCCTTTGAATAGACTGCAGGTTCATTATTCTTGTGGTTTCAATGCGATACCGTAAATACCAGCTGCAAAAAGAAAAGCTTATTTGCTTAAATTTAAATTGCCAATTTTTGCATCGATACAAATAGACGCGGCTCGTACTTCATTTTTATTCCATTGATTTCAACGCTCTGGTATTCAAATGATATCGAAAACAAACCAAGTCTGAACAAACTGCAGGATACATATTTCATTACTGTCCAAGCGGAATACGTAATTGAATTCAGTTTGATATGCAGTGATTTTAATGTCAATGACACGACATCAAAATACACTGTTATTTGTTTTAGAAATGAGACATTTTATCTTTTGAGAGAACTTTAGAGAGATTTTCTAACGTGAAAAACTAAAAGATAGATGATGAACCCAAATGGAAATTAGATATGTATGAGAAAACTTAAGAAAAGTATGCACAAGTTAAATGAAAATCCGTAGGACTCTATGCAAAATTACTACGGTGAAGAATGTCCTTAAGTTTCTGTCAGTTTGGTTTTTTTCTCGACATTCGTTTTTTTTTATAGAATTAAACTTTTTAGTGTGGTCCGAATAAAAAGATTGGAGATTTGTCTTTAACAAGGGTCTGAAGTAATTTAACTTTTTTTATGCTTAATTTTGTTGTTGTTCATATTTTTTTTACTTACGGATGTTGTATTTATTTATTACATATTTTGTGATGCACAAATATGAGAAACTTTATCAAAAGATTGTAAAATTATATAAAATACGGCAGTTCAATTTTTGAACAGTTTAATATATATATGACATCATATTTTTTTAAAAGCAACAGTTTTGCTAAAAAATGCATACTTTAATACTTATTATTATTTTTAAATCATTTGATGATTTCAAATATTATTAGAAACAATATTTTGTACATTTCCAATTTTGACAGATTTAGGTAGGTAATCATATTATTACATGAAATTATAAGTTTTATACTTATAATATTTAAGCAAATTTTAGCTTTGCTATGCCTTTTTGCATTTTATATAATATTAAAGTTGAACAATTAAGAATCCAGCAGAACTCGAACCTGCACCCGTTGGGTATACGCCCCAAGTGCTTTGCCAATTCAGCTATGGTTTCGTATGCTGCTAGACTCGAAATTTCTCAACTCTTGTTGTGCCAGTGTTATAGGTATATATATATATATATATATATATATGTCAGAGGAAGCTGTGAGTCTCGGGTTGATTGTTTGCATGTATAATGCACAGTATTGTTTGTTTAAATTCGATTTGTTTTCAAAACTCTTAATTTAATGTAATTCGATTTATAACATTTTTCTATTACTTAAAAATCTTACTTAACTAATAAAAGTTATGAATATTGTAATTGACGTAATGACCAATCAGAACAGAGCACGCGCCTCGAGTGGGGTCGAGGCGCCATCTTTACTTTATTGAGGTGGACAGTATTTACGGAACATTTGAATGCTAACAACTGATCGAGTTGGATCGTTGGCGGTGTAAAATTAGAAGAGATAAAGTGAGATCGGTACCTTGAACCCGCTGCTCGGTCTTAATGGTTAATTTGTCTTTTAATTTTATTATAAAGTGTTAGAATATTGTTTAACCGTTATTAAAATAGTGTGAAACTGTGATCGTTGTGTTTTGTGCTCGCATTTTACCCAAATGACGCCCAATAGACCCTCAATTCCTGCCGACGAGAACCATGCTTCTCCGACATCAGAAGTGGGATCGGTGCAGGCACAAAACGTGAGCGAACGGACAACAGCGAATGACGGATGGCGCGCGTTATTCGAAGCGCAACAAACCAGCATGCGGCTTCTTGTGGAGACGCTTACCAACCCACCGAATAGTGAGGATAAGTGCATCACGCTGCCCAAATTTCACCCGGAAGAAGCAGACACTGACGCCCGGGCGTGGTTGTCAACGGTGGACATCTGCTTGTCGGAGCGTGATATACAGGGAAGTAAATTAATTCTAATACTTAGTAAGGCTCTTAAAGGCTCTGCTGCAAAGTGGTTTTCTCAAATAGTTTTTCCTAATATGAAATGGGTAGAATTTAAGGAGATTTTTCTTTCTCGTTTCGATACGTTAGAAACATGTGCAGCAACGTTATTAAATATGCTTACTGGTAAACCACAAGAAGGCGAATGTCTTGCTGCATATGCAAGCCGTTTATTTACGTTACTCATGTCGCGGTGGAATAGTTTGGGCCAAGAAGAAATGGTGGTGTCATTAATACTTGCGCACATGGGGCAAATTGAGCCAAGGTTACAGCGAAACATTTTTTCTAAAGAAATTACTTCTCGCTGTAAGATGCAGCGTGAACTAATGGCTTTTTCATATCGCAAACGGAGTTACCAAGAGGTAACAAAGACCGTTGCAGGCACTACACAAGATTTTAAACGTCCTAGGTTAAGTTCTGTTTCAATAAAATGTTATTCTTGTGAAAAACTTGGCCATAAATCATTTGAATGTTTCAGTCAATCGCAAAACAAGCAGCAAGCAACTACAAGCACTGAGCGCCCCAACACGGCCGTCGCTACACGAACCCCTGTAACGTGCTACCGGTGTGGTGTTGAGGGCCACGTGGCATCTCGATGCTCAAAATCAGAACCAGTTGCCAGCGCACATCCAGCCGCCGCACCCAGCATTGTAAAGCGAGTGGACGTGTGTGGCCGAGACCTGTCACCGGAATAATTTCGCAATTTGGTGAGCAGTTCTCATTTTGTTTTGATTCCGGTGCTGATTGTTCGTTAATTAAAGAAAGCGTCTCTCGTAGGTTTGTTGATGCATTGCATAACGCAATCATTACTTTAACTTGTGTAGGAAAGTCTAGTGTATTGTGTGACTCACAAGTTTTATCTAGGGTTGCTCTTAGTGGTCATGATGTACAAATTTTATTTCACATTATACCTGACGAATACCTAAATAACGATATCTTGATTGGACGCAATTTGTTGGCTTTTAATTAGGGTTGTCAGTACATATATCTAGTGATAAACTTACCATAATTAAGAAACCTTTCCTAGTTGATATTTGCAGCGTTGATAACTCGGTCAGGCCGCCGCCACTCGGCCGTACCTACAGCGATAAATGCCTACAAATTCGCGAGGCGCCGGCGCCACTTCGACTGTCGGGTGTCTACCAAATTATTTACTTTTTAAATTTTACTGTACTATTCCCTATCTTCAAATAATCGCAGACTACTAATTAGGTATTATTATCTGTGTTTATCTTGTAAATTAAATAAACTTCAAAACTTATTTTTATTTCAACGAGTATCTTTCTACTTGAGTTGAGTAAAGGTTTGTTTGCATTTTTTTTATTACAAATGAGAGACTGTAAAATTCGTTTTAGTATCTACCTAGTTGACTGAGTAATCAATCATACGCATCAAACGTAAGATAGAATGGGTGGTCTAATGGGTAGATAGATAGACGATGAATATTATAGTAGTAGGTAGCAACGCATCGGCGAGCCGACAACCCTAGCGACATAATATGTATCTCGTCACTCAGCGCCAGACAGCGACAGAGCTACGCGTTAGAAGAGAGCGGCAATACTTAGGTGAATATCTCGTTAGGTACTGAGCGCTTATGCGAGCTGAATTGAACTTTGTTGCTTAGTAGCAAGAGTCTCTATTTCTATGAATTGTTACGGGAAGTGGTGCTTCTGTACTTGTACTTATTATTCTGTGACTCGGTGACTAATTTTAATAGTGTGGATACCAATATACCTGATGACCTTAAACCATCACTCAGCTCGGACAATTTTTGGTTTAGCGTCCTACTTTAGGTAGTTTATTCATAACTTTTCACTTAAGATGGCACCACTCTATCGCCTATTAGCTAAAAATAATTCTAAAATAATTTGAGCCACAGAATACGAAACAATTAGACAAGACTTAATATCGGTATTGACTTCATCCCCGGTTTTGATACTTGTCGACCCAGAATTACTCATTGAGCTGCATACGGACGCATGTAGCGAAGGTTACGGCGCGATTCTTTTTCAAAAAGTTGGTACAAAATTGCACCCAGTAGAGTATTACAGTAAACGCACTACGCATGCAGAGTCTCGATACCACTCTTACGAGTTAGAGACGCTAGCGGTTGTTAACTCGGTTAAGCGTTTTCGCCATTATTTGTATGGTCGAACTTTCACAGTCGTTACTGACTGCAATTCTTTGAAAGCCTCAAGATATACTAGGATACACCGGTGGTGGGCCTTCCTCCAGGCTTTTGATTTTGACATACAGTACAGGGAGGGTAAGGGAATGGCCCACGTTGACTTTTTTTCTCGAGGAAACACTTACCTGTTGCGAACGAAACCGCCGTTAGTGATACTCACAGTTTTGTTAGAGACAGTAGGAGAAAAACGTGTCAATATAACTGAGTTATCTTCGAATTGGTTACAAGCGGAACAACGAAGAGACCGCTTACGTCCACTCCCCCAATCTTATGTTCCAACCGAGCTGGATCCATGTTTATCAGATGACAAAAGTGACGGAAAGATTTGGTACTACAAAAATTATTTTGTTTAAAATGATTGGCTGTTAAGTCTTAATTAAGCATTCTTGTAGGCGAGGTGGCCACTAAAAGGCGAGGTGGCCAATAAAAGGCGAGGTGGCCAATAAAAGGCGAGGTGGAAAAAAAAAAAAAAAAAAGGGCGAGTTGGCCAATAAAAGGCGAGGTGGCCAAAAACAAAAAAAAAAACAAAAAAAAAAGGGCGAGTTGGCCACGAAAAGGCGAGGTGGCCACTAAAAGGCGAGGTGGCCGATGAAAAGTAAAATCATTAGAATAAGAGGAAGTCGTTTAATACGAGTGATGTGCTACACGGCGTGGTGGCTGTTTCGATAGTTCGATACTACTGAATGTCTTGATTTAGTAGGTAGCGTGTGTGAATTCTATTAGGATTCGTATTCAATAACGAATGACTTGGTACCATTTCATTGTAAGGAAATCTATTTTATGAAAATAATAAATTGAGCAAAGATAAAATGTACACGAAATGTTGGTCAGGAGTGGCCGAACTATTAATTGGTCTTTTCTTTTTCTTTTTTTTTACAGATAACGATGATACGCGGCCTTCAGCATCACACGAGGGCGTGTAATACGTCAGGACGGCCGTGTCAGAGGAAGCTGTGAGTCTCGGGTTGATTGTTTGCATGTATAATGCACAGTATTGTTTGTTTAAATTCGATTTGTTTTCAAAACTCTTAATTTAATGTAATTCGATTTATAACATTTTTCTATTACTTAAAAATCTTACTTAACTAATAAAAGTTATGAATATTGTAATTGACGTAATGACCAATCAGAGCAGAGCACGCGCCTCGAGTGGGGTCGAGGCGCCATCTTTACTTTATTGAGGTGGACAGTATTTACGGAACATTTGAATGCTAACAACTGATCGAGTTGGATCGTTGGCGGTGTAAAATTAGAAGAGATAAAGTGAGATCGGTACCTTGAACCCGCTGCTCGGTCTTAATGGTTAATTTGTCTTTTAATTTTATTATAAAGTGTTAGAATATTGTTTAACCGTTATTAAAATAGTGTGAAACTGTGATCGTTGTGTTTTGTGCTCGCATTTTACCCAAATGACGCCCAATAGACCCTCAATTCCTGCCGACGAGAACCATGCTTCTCCGACATATATATATATATATATATATACATATATACCTTAGCTAGACAAACCTTACTTGATTTTATAGGTTTTATACTCGTAATTCTGTTTCTAATCCTGGCGTAAAAAAAACTTCCAATTTATCGTCGACTTTAACACTCTTTAAATCAAAGCACTTTCGGATGGTCAATAAATTACTTATCTTAAATGGATATAAATAATTCAAGATGTTGTCCTCGACATTGAAAGCCTGCCTTTATATATTGGGGTACACGCCTATACTGGCTACTCAATGACCTTATAAGTAATCCCTAAAAGAAAGGAAGATGTATTTACGAGCAAAAATAATAACAGAGATTAAAAACCAACAAGATGATTCAAAGGAAAGAAATATATGAGATGTTAATAACTTGAACATATTGAAAGATTTTGCCTTGACACTGAATTTTATTATGTTCGATGAATATGTTTTGACAGCTTCATAAAAAAAATAATTTTATTTAATTAAATAAATAAATATCTCACAGCTTACACACAACGCTATTTAGTTCCTAACTAAGCAAAGCTTGTGCTATGGGTACTAGAATAACTGATACTAATACATATATATTTTTCTTTTTGTAAGAACTAACTTATTATACCTACATAGAAACACCCAGACCAAGACAAATCCCCATGTTCATTCACACAAAGATTTGTCTTAAGTGGGAATCGAACCCGTGATCTCGGCGACGCAGGCAGGTACACTACCCACTCCGCCATCCGGTCGTAAGTTTGTACAGTTTCACATTTGAAAGTTTGAAACAAAACGAAAAGTTATTTAAAAAAAGTATTACTTACAGTGATTTAAATCGTCTTAGTTGATATTAATTGCGATGTACTAAAATATTTTTTTAACGAAGTATTTATATTTACTCTCATGATTTTAACATAAATATGATAATAAATCCAGCCAATTGCGAAGGTTTCCGTACCATCCATATCAATTAAAACAGCAAAAAACAATCTTAAATGTTTATTGTATTCGGTTTTTAGTATTTGTTATAGCGGCAACAGCATTTGTGAAAATGGCAACTGTCAAGCCATCACGGTTCATGAGGTACAGCCTGGTGACAGGTGGACAGACCAACTCCAACTATATACTTCTGATTAAATTCGTTGCGGGTTCCAAGACAATTTTAACTCTCCCTGAGATTGCCAGTGTGTCATGCACGGTGCCTTTCAGTTGGTTACCGCTGTAGATCCTGGCGTCACAGAAGTCACAGTGGTGGGCGTGTGGGTGGGATTATAATATCCCGTTAAAAAAAAAAGGCGGACAGACGGACAGATAGACGTACAGCATAGTCTTAGAAATAGGGTTCCGTTTTTACCCTTTAGGTACTGAACCCAAAATATTATTTTATTCTATTCGAATGTTTTGAAATTGCTTTGTTTGTTGCTGCTATAAGTAACGGCTTATTTACAATTAATTGTTAGAAGAAAAAGTAATTGATTATCACCTTTATCGTTCAGCCGCTTGTAGACCACTGCTGGACATAGGCCTCTCTCAAATTGCGCCACAACACTCGGTCCTGTGCCTTCCGCATCCAGTCCCATCCAGCGACCTTCTTCAGGTCATCAGTCCACCTATCAGATTATTTCCTTAAATAAACTTTAATTGATTGATTGCTATGTTTATTTTAAAATAACAAAAAAATACCATTTGATTAATCATAACAAAGCATCAACATCCTCAATTGGGCAATTCGCGAGTCCTCCAAAGCGAATTGGCTAATCCTTTCACCACGATGGCAAGTCAAAATAAAATTTGACTCAGCCATCGACACGACGAAGAAGAAGAAGATCAACATCTTGCTTTAAGATATTAAATATTTGTTCAATGTAATATTTTAAATATGCTTTCTTCATTGTGTTCCAATTACCATAACTATATACAACACAATACTTGAAAGCTCCAGTTTCTCAGGCGCTAGATAAACCTTATTGGCAGCCAAAAAACACACTTAAATAAAAGTGACAGCTTTGTTTTTTTTGAAGTGTAAGTTGAGTCACTTTTATATTCGGTCAGGTTACATTTTATGGGTACGGATAAGATCTATCCGACACTGTCTTACAAATAAAACATTTGGATTCTAGCCGTTCAATCTCTGATTTATAAACATTACATGTTATGTGACAGTCAATAGGAATAGGCTCAATCTGTTCTCATTCCTAAAAGTCACATGAAGTTATAAAGCTGTTTGACGAACGTATTAATAGTTTTACGAGTTAAGCTACGTTTTACTGTTCTACTTGTTATTATTTTAGATAGTCTGGAATCATTTCTTATTAATTATATTTATAGCATATATATGTTTAACAAATTATACTAACTTACGTAACGAAATGACGTAACATACAGTTGAGAAATTTAGGATCCTGGCAAGAGGCGACCAGAGCTGGTTGGTTAAAGTGACTGCCCGGTGAGCAGTAGGTTGCAGGTTCAAATCCTGGCGGTTCCATATCTTTTTCAACTGTTTCTTAGTATAGTCTGGAATAGTTATTCGTGCAAGAAGAGAGAAAATACGTATTTGCTTTGAGTGCTTATTTTAATTCCCGAATAAGCGAAAGATTTTAACCTAGAATCTTAAGCGTAGTGAGGGTCTCGTGTCGCACACGCACGCTTTAATAACACAACGAGTTTTAATAACAAAGTCATTTTTCCTCACACTCGAAGCAAAATAGAGTTTTGCTCACTGTTTTCACAAAACAGACAAATCCTTTTTGAGCTGCTAAGGTAAAGATATCATTAATTGTGCAAACTCTGCAAATATGTTTCTACGATAGTTTTTACTTTGGTTTAATAAGTGAGTTCAATGGCTGCGCTAAACGTAATATTATTCTATCAAGGTTAAGTTATTAATAAAGATTTAATTTCTTCCAATAACCTTGAATATTAACACATCAATCAATATTATCTAGTATAACATAACATGATAATAAATCTTCATATTAATTTGCAAAACTGGTTTCACTTTAATCATAAAGCTTTGGAGTGTTATAAACGGAAGGTAATATGAAATGATTATTAATTTCCGCACTTTAATAGCTGCCAAAATAGTCTATTGGTTAGCGTATGTACAGTGACAGAGTCATATTACATTGTCTTATTTGTTGAAGAAACCTTTTTTTGTCAAAATAAAAATTTTGGTACTTCAGTAATTACTGTAATGATAAAGATAAAGATAAATTTGGATTTTTTACATAAGATAGAACACCAGAAGCAATTACACTATTCAATGGTCCCAATGACAAGGCCAAATACACACATTCACTCACTCAAGCACACCCAGTCTCAGAACTAATCTTTGCGAATCACACAAAGATTTGTCCCATGTGGGATCGAACCCACAATACCAGTGCTGTGGAGAGCTGCGAGGCGACCGCTTAAACCACTACACCACACGTGCAGACAAAAAAAAAAACTGTAAAACTAGCATTAAGACAAATCTGGTAGTAATACTCCTGGTGATCTGAACTACAGGTCTATCCTAAATCAGACACCAGTCTCTGTTTGTAAAACATTGCAATGTATTTTTTTACCAATTTGTGAAAGAGAAAATAAATATTTATATTATTATTATTATATTTATGTTCCCATAACACGGGACTATGAAGTCCCGGTACTTTGGAAGGCATGCGTGGGGCCGAAGCCAACAGCGCAGAGACCCGATAAACATTTTAATCTAAATGTGAAATGGGACACAAACCGACGACTATCCCTGTTTACACTCTATAAATGCACCCAAGGACAGTCCCCGGTTCGTGTAAAACTATTGCAGAAAAATGGAAACTAAATAATCGGATCTATTGTGGTGCATGGCTATTGAAATCAAAACTGGTTCTATGGATGCACTATGTCGCCTGCCCTAATAACACATGTAAATTACACGGAAAAATAAGCAGGCGGTGACTCGCCAACTCACTATCATGGGCCCCCTAATCGTTCACCCAAGGCAAAGCCATACAGGCGACAAGGCGCAACATTGTCGTGAGCGACTTGGGGTGTCGAGCGGTGCGGCGCCGATTTCACCATCGCGAGCCTAGGTACTAGCCCAATAACCCGGAGCGGGTTTCCTCGTAGTTATGCCCTTGAAAATCACACTTCTACCCCCGAGCATCTCTGCTCTGGCGACCCCTCTCTGACCGGCCGGTTAAGGCAAGAACAGAGCTGAGAATCCTGCGGGCGCTCTTGGGTTTCCACTCCGACCTGACCGGCCAATGAAGGCAAGCCGGAGACGAGTCCCTGACCGACTCTCTGGGGAATCAGGACCGCAGTGTCGCCACTCACATTCAGCTCGCCACAAACTGCCCTGCGGTTTGTGTGCTCTTTATCGATCTTTAGATATATTTTTTGTTTATATCAAAAGGATATTAAAAAGCAAATACCTCATTTGCCTCCGGGTGTTGCGTTATCCTCATGGAGAGGTAACGACTGTCCCAGAGGATTTTATTATATTTTTTATTATAGTGGGCCAACGAGTTAGGTATGCAGGGAAAAACTTCAAAGTCATCGTAAATACTTACTACACCAGTTATGGATAAGTGAGTTACATAATTATCTAAATAGTGGGTATATTACACTTATTAAATAAGTAATTCATACATGCATATCTTTTGCAGTCAGTTTTCACCATGGCGTAGAAGTTTTTGCCCTGCATACCTAATTGCTTGGCCTACAGTACATCCCACTGTGAGTCTCGGGTTCAATGTCTCGGGTGAAATTCACAATAGCACAGTTGGAATTGTGCCTGGTGGGTGGAGATAGGCTCACCTCACATCCCATGGGACTTAAGTATAACAGGTGAAGTGTGGGTATTGTGCATCTTTTGAGTAATGAAGGCGTGAAGTTATGTTAAGATGTGTAATATGTAGTTAAAGAAGGAATTTATTACTTACTAGCTGTTACCCGCGACTTCGTCCGCGTGGATGTCGTTTTATGAACAAAAAATGCTAAAGGTAACAATGTCAATATAACAATAGTAGGTACAACTCATGCACTTACTTACCTATCTATTACCAAACCGACCAAAACAATATACGACAAAAACTCAAGGAAAATAATATTCAAACAAATCAAAACAGACAAATAGGAAAAACTCATGTACCTACTTCGAAACTACTTCAAATTTCAAAATAATAGAAATTGCGACACGTGCGTCCGAGACAGCCCGTAGAGTTTAGCGTAATGTTAAATATCAAAATTCACCCAATTGTTTTTAAACTTAGCGCTTTCAATTTATGTAGTCTATGTTTCAAACAAACAAACTATCTCCCGCGATTTCATCTGAGTGGTAGGTACCTACATCAATAAAAAAACTCAATAACAGAAAATAAAATTTCTACCTACCTAAATAAACCTATTTCTGATAATAACTAATCTAAACTCAATAAATAAGCAAAATCCCTATAAACTAATATCTATACGAATGTCTTATCCTACCTAACAGTATTATAAAATAACCTACGGTCACTACGTACAATATCAAATATACTACCTATACCAATACTTTAAAATTAAAATCTATACAGTACGACTTATATAAACCGACTTAATAAACCTTTCGGTTTATCTTTATAAGTCGAACCGCAAATATAAGTTTGTCATAGGTCATTTATAACCTACGACAAACTTAATTTTGCGGTTCGGGAGCAAACTGCAAAGTTAAGTTTGTATTTTATTGTATATTATTACCTACTACGACCTATTAGATTAAAAATACCCTATTAGGGAAAAAAGGAAATAAAAGCAAATCGGATTTTTTTAAAGTAAAGGAAACTATCTAACCTACTTATAACTATAAACTAAAAGAAATATCAAGTATGAACAAAATGAACAAAATTAATTTACAGGACCTAATTAATAAAAAACACTTCAAAAGTTATACGAAACAATAAAATAATTTTACTGGATCGAAAAATGTAATTCTCTATAGCGCAAATTTGTCTAATCGCATGCGTCCGACAACGATGCCTGCCGCAGATGCCGCCACACTTCGGCGAATGTACTATCGAAAGCAGTTCCGCATGCCCACCTTTAAGACGGTAATCGCATAGCACCGCTCACGGCGTGTATACTCGATGCTAACGTTCTGACCAATGGGGAGCGCGAACGATATTCGAGTTGTATGCGTATAAATATCTATATGTATAATTGTTACACTCACACTAAGCGAGTGTGCGCTCGGT
The DNA here is from genome assembly GCA_905147285.1 of Hypena proboscidalis. Lineage (NCBI taxonomy): Eukaryota > Metazoa > Arthropoda > Insecta > Lepidoptera > Erebidae > Hypena > Hypena proboscidalis. Next base: position 15,090,093 of record LR990140.1, read on the forward strand.
TAATTGTAGATGATTTTTAAATAAATGTAAATCCCATTCGCGTGAGCTCCTTGTTATGAATAGTGTTATTGCCAGCGAGAAACAATTTTGAACTTATTACTATCTTAAATGTTTAGATAAAAAAAATATATTGGTATTGCCAAATATATTCAAATGATTATTTGAACTTTCTGAAACAAATTTTATTTTTGATAAGAATTAATTTATTCAACAATTTATTTTAGTTTTATCTTTTTTTATTTATTAAAAATTTCTTAGTGACTAGATTATGTTAAAAGAAATAAATTGATAACTATCCTTGGGTTATTTTTGGGCTTCAATTGAAATAATATATTTTAACAGAGGCTGCTCAAGTCTTCGAACAAGTGTTAAGTTAATCTGTGAAGAAATCTTAAATGGAATGTATAAATAAATCTCTGATAAAACTGATTCCAACGGCGCGGGCGCATTGAATATCGTAATATCATCATTGTGTTAAAAGATGAATGGATTGATATGCAAGTATTTGTAAATAGGATTTTTATATTGATGCGTTTAATGGGGGTGAAATAACTGTCTTGATTGCTTATTATTTGTTAAATAAATTAAATGTGTTAAATTATATACTAGTAAATTCATTTTAAGTTAGTTAAAAGTAGATTTTATCACGGGATATTGTCGGCGATTTTGCCAATATTAAAAACCGAGTTAACTATTGTTTTAAATCGTAAGAAGTTCAATAAAACATGCCGACAAGCATTGTTAGCGATTTTGAATCACCTTACCATAGTTGTTAAGTAGATAAGGTGCAATATTGTTTAACATGTTTTAACCATCATTTATCGGCTTCTAACACAAAAAAAATAGCTATTGTTTAAGTTCTGAGAAATTTGACTAAACAATGCACTTACAAAACGTTGCACATTTCGGCTATTGTTTATATTTTGCCCACTGCACTCACACAAATACAATTGTCTCAAAGGGGGTGGGGTAAGGAAGTGTGGCTATTGAGCTTGCACTCACACAAATAAAAAAATGCCTCTGATTCGTTGGTTCAATGTGTGCGTTACTACCTGCGCTGTCGCAGGAATATTTTCTAAAGTGGGCATGCTTATCTGCAGCCGATAGTACGCGACTACGACCGACGGCAGCGGTGGCGATGCAGGGCATTCGTTAAAAGGAATTTAAACTTCAAAAGCGAATGATTTCTTATCAAGTACTTAAATATAAAGTTTCATGATTTTATCTTTTAAAATTAAGAAATCCCATACAAACTTTCAACCTCTATTTCAACCCCTTCATCCCTTTTTTTTTTTTTTTAAAGTAGCCTATGTTCTGTCTCAGGGTCTAAAGATTGTCTGTACCAAATTTCATCAAATTCGGTCGCGAGGTTTAAGCGGGAAAGCGTAACAGACAGACAGACAGACAGACAGACAGACAGACAGACAGACAGACAGACAGAGTTACTTTCGCATTTATAATATTAGTTGGGATGGGATTATACTGCTTTCATCTCATTCCTCAATCTTTCATTATTAATATACCTTATTCTGTCCCTAAACATAATAAAGGTATTTATGTATATTTATATATATATATGTATATGTACTTTTATTGTATTTATAATTATGTAGCCCTTGCATGTAATAAGTATGTTTTATTTTTATAATATTTTATTGTACCTATAGTTAGGTACACTAATATTTATTTGTCAGAAGTAGTTTTTTAATGTATTTATTCCTTTCTTCTTCATTCAAACTTCATGCTAGTACACCTTTAACTTCCCTTTCGTGTCTCTTTCTTACATTTACATCCAATGGTTGTCTGTAAGAGATTGCCTTTGCAGCGATAAGACCGCCATTTGTACTTTTTTTTTGTTATTTACATATTCTTCTGTTTATTTTTTTTCCTTGGTGTGCAATAAAGTTTATTATTATTATTATTATTTATGATTTTACAATATGAAATAATTAAATTATCATAGCTAACTACCTATAATACAGGTTTGAAGCGACAAAGTGATATTTATTGAAACCACAGATTTGAAACAAGGAGTGTTCATTTCCACAGGTTTAAAAATGCTTCCAAAAAAATCACGTTTTTCGAAAAAAATAAATTTTGAGATCATTAATTTTGTTCATGTAGCGTTATATGTCGCATCCATACCATATTATTTTAATAAACATCGATTACATAAAATTTGGTTTCGTGTTGGTATAATAAAAAAAAAAATAAAACTGCATTACTTTTATTCATAACAAGCCTTCTTCCCATAAAAAGAGGTCCATGCACTTATATTATTTTAATCATATCAAATTATTAGGCCATTGGCTACTAACAAATCTATTATCCAATATTTACTCGTATTTTCATTAAGTATCATCTTATATATAAAATTCTCGTGTCACAATGTTAGTTACCTTACTCCTCCGAAACGGCTTTACTGATTTTTACCGAATTTTATATGCATATTCAGTAGGTCTGAGAATCGGCTACTATTTAGTTTTCATACCCTTAAGTGATGAGGGTTGTCCACCCTTAACATTTTGTTTTTTAATTTTTGGACAAAATGTTTTGTTTTTATTTTTCTAAAATGTGGCATTAAAAAATACATACTACCCTAAATTGTTACCCTTTTATCACCAACCCCTATTTTTTAATAGCGCCCGATAACTGATTAATTATCGTCTTTTTTGTAAATATTTTTCACTCTATTTCGATTACAATTTCCCTGAGCTTGACAATAATGAATAATTAATGTACTTTTGTTTTTTAATTTGTATTTTCTAAGAAACAAATTAACTTAATAAATTCAAAAATCTGCTTATTTATTGCCTTTAAGGCGGAACAGAGTTCGCCGGGTCAGCTAGTATATTTATAATATTGTTTACGTGTGCACGAATTCTGTAGAAAAATAAGAAAATTATATGAGATAATTGGTATTATTATAAAGTTTTAAATTTTTATTCAATTAGCAATTTCATGCGGTTTTTTACGTAATGTAAAGTAACAAATTAAATGCTGGCATTCATGAAATATTTACCTGTTTTCTTCCTTTTTCGTCGTCGGGTTATTGTTTTTAGACTAGTAATATTTTAAAGCAATTATAATAGCAATAATAGCTTTGTTATGCCTTTTTTATTTATAACTTATACGTTTTAAACGTATATTTTATCATAATATTAATAAACATATTTGTAATGGGCTTGCCAATTTTTTTTTAAATTTTAAACCGATGCCCGCACTAGGAGTAACTCCTGTGCCGCGGGGGTATTCACAAACGTATATATCACACACACAAAGCACACCCAAACACGTCATGATTATATCAATTCTATTTTTATGAGGTAAGTATCTGACGTTAAAATTTAGTTACAAAATACTTTGATAAAACTTTTATAGCTGGCCCAGTGTGACAAATCTATTATCACTTCCAAAAAAACAATTTCAATTCAATTTCACAAATCCATTCCGTAGTTTAGGCGCTACAGTAGAACAATCAAATAACCAAACATACATACATAACTGCCGAAATCATTACCCTGTCTTTTGCCTTTGCCGTAGTCAAGTAAAAATGACCAACCATTCAAAGTACAAGAGCGCATACTGACTTTCTTTCGTCACAATTATAAATACACACAAACTTTCGCCTTTACAATATGAGCGTGATTACTTTGCACAAAATAAGATTGAAGTAATGTACACAAAACAATTATAGATAGTTAGCACATAGTTATGGTTAATAATTGTTCCAGTGGTTATTATTGGAAGTTTTTTGAAATGGAATTCATCGCCACTTGATTGTTTTGGTTAACGAAAATTTACTTTGAATAAGTTATTTAAACTTTAAGTATTGAACGTTCTAACTAATGAAGAAGCCCTTTATAGATTTTGAAATCAAAATAATTAGGTACATGACACCAATAACGAATAATTCCAAGAACCACTTTTATAAATCGATGCCTCATTTAAATTAGATTGAGCTTAAATTTTCGATATTTTTCATCGTAATTTTTTTTTTTTTTTTTTTTATTCTACTGAGGTGGCAAACAAGCATACGGCCCGCCTGATGGTAAGTAGTTACCGTAGCCTATGGACACTTGCAACGCCAGAGGCATCACGCGTGCGTTGCCGACCCTTCAAAAACCTATTTGCACTCTTTTAAAGAACCCCATGCTGTAGTCTCTAGGAAAAACCTTTTTCTATTCTTTTGTAAACCGTAAATAGTGCGTCAGTTGAGCATTTTGAAATGTGACGTCATAACTCATGTTTCACCGACGCCAGCAGTCAATTGACATACTTTTTAATTCTGTCAATTGATTGGTGGTGTCTGTGAGATATTAAATCAAGTGCCTAATTTGATCCTCATTGATTTGATTGCCTCGTTGGTCTAGTGGTTAGCGTATGCACCTCGCACCGCGGGGTCTCGGGATAAACTCCCGGGTCGGGCAAACCGCTATTTATGCAATTTCTATCAGGCAATTCTCGATAGCAGCACGAAGTTAGGAATTTGGCGATAGGCCATATCCCATGGGACCTAAACAAAATAAGTGAAGTCTGAGTGTTGTACACCTCTGCCACACCTTTTTGGGTAACATAGGCGTGATGTTATTTAATGTTTAATTAAGAAATATACATTATCTATCAATAGATAATACAAACATTATTATTACTTATCTCTAAACGTGTCACACGACTGAGATTGTAGGCATAATAAGATTAATTACTACGTCGTATCCATTGTAATACAATTACACTGTTTATAGCTCAACCGGCTGTTATAATAAAATAATTACAATTGAATTAGATGCCTTCTAAGAGACATCAAGGCAGTAATGAGTCTATTTATACTTCTTCAAAGTACCTACCACCAGTTTGTATGACGGATGTATGAGCTTCCAGTATGGAGAAAACTGAAGTATACTTCTACATAAAAATAATGTGAACAGAAGAAGTAACAAAAAAATAATAATCGGACAAAAAAGAAAAAAAAAATATTTTTAACAAAAAATAAACTGACAAAAAAGAAACCTTTTAGGTCTTGTGTATTGAACTTAGGTAGTTATATGAACTATAAAATATTATATATATTACTAATTTTAAGTCGGCGCCAAACAATAAACTAATTATATGCCTATTTTGTATGTAGAAATGGACAGGACTTAATGTTATATACATTTTAATATTTTTTTATAATAATCAATCTCATTTTTTTATATTATTAACCACTGTTCCAAAAATAAATTAAAATGTACCAAACAGTGAAGTTTTTGGTCGTGAGTGAGGATGCAAGCCATGCAATAATCTACCATATTTACATCAGCAAGCGTTAGAATTCAATACAGAATCAATTTCGTGCAGTTCCTCTAAATTGTCTTGCCTTCATAATGCAAAATTATAATGCAAATAAAATGTTACTTTATCTGTTATACTTACAAAATTAAAGGCTTATTTACATGTTGAAACTAATGGCATAAAAGTAACGCATACATTGTAAAAGTTGATGTCTAAATGTGTGTAATTTTTGATGAAATTAATAACGCGACAAAAATATCATTAGCTATTTCACCGTGTATTGTAAAATGCATATTGATCATACCATGCAACTAGTTTCGTAATTTAAATTAGCTTTAAAATTAAATCCTAAGCAGATCTGCATAAAAATGATGTAGAAATAAATAAGTAAATTTTTATCGACATAATACTATGTAACACGGAGAGAGCCGCTGCTAGTATATAATAGTATATAGTATATGCAGAAGCTAGTATCATGCCTTCTTCAATTATTCGTCGTCATGTCGCTAAAAATAAATATATAATTATGGCGATTTTCAAACTAGTTGCATCAATTTGACGATAACATTATATAATTGAACAGCTATAACCTCATTGAATATCATATAAAATATCATATCACGTATAAAAATACTTATTAATCCGTCATCTCAGACGTAACTAGAAGAAGGCAAAACATAGCATACCAGTTCACTCTTAAAGTTATTCGATATCAGAAGTCTTGCGTTGAACCGGTTCTTATTGTTTAATGAGTGACAGATACATATATCTAATTATTATTTTGTGTATAGTGTAGTCTATTGTTACAGTGTAATTAATAATTTAAAAAAGTGCATTATAAAACTCAGTAAAGATATAAGATAAACAATCTGGTAAGTTTTTACTACTTCCATGTTCATTTCAATACTTAATATTTTGTTACGGTTAAGGTAAGGGTAAGATTATTCAAATTCTTATTCTATTTTAGTATTTTTTTGTGGTATGAGCAAGGCAAATAATGTTTAAAAAATAAACCATAACATCGAGTAAGATATTGAAGTCGTATTAGGTATGTACATGTACACCCGGTTACATAATATAGCGAATGTGTAACTTGATAATAAATAAACTGGTATCGCATTGTACTGGGAGCCTATACAATGTGAGACCATCTATACTTGAAATGTACAGCTTAATCTGTAGCTATGTGTACAGCTCTAGCGTGTATCAACAAAGATACACGGGTAAATAGTATAATACTTTATTGCTCAATGCAGCAAATTTTCTACTGTGCTGAGTTGTAATTATCTTCAACAATGTATTGTTTTGTCGAATATTACAAATTACATCTGAGCGTAAATAAGTTTTAGTGACGCTTACCACAATAGAATGTGTTTGAGACAACGACATTCAAGAAACATTCTCCTTCTATTTTAATTAAAACGACATAATTTCAACATTTGTATTATCTAGATCGACTTAAAAATAAGATAGAGAAAATGAGAAACTTATCTTTAATATTGTTGGTATTATTAAATTTTTCAAATTTGTTATGTCAAAGACCACAAGTGACATATTAAATGCATTATTATCACACCTTTTTTGTTCTAAAATAGAATATTTTTATTCATAGAAAAATATACATGTCGGATTTTAACTTAAACAAGTATAATTATTTACTTCTTTCGGTTGTATATAGTTAATTTGCCTTAATTAAGACGTAGATAAGGCACCTAGCGCACAAGTTTTGACGCAGTGCTTAGTAATAATGAGTGCATAATAATGTCTCAATAACAATAAGTATTGTTATAGAGCTCATAAAAATAAACTGATACAAAACCTTGAGAGCACTATAAACAATAAACTAGAAAACACATTAGGAATAAAAAAACTTACAACAAATTGATGCAATTAAGAACATTAATTTAATTATAAAGAATTCCAATTACCTATTAATAAACCAAAAATACTAAACCCCAATTTCACCAGACTTCTTAAGCCGCGGTTTTCTTAAACCTGTATTTCAATCTCTCTCCGTCATTCGATGTTTGAATGGGACAGAAAGATCAAAAACTGTAGCTTAGTGTTAGGGGTAGCGCCAAGTGTTCATACTAACGTAATATGAGTATAACTTTAATATTATTAATATTTATCTATTTTTTTTAACACGCTTATATTAGCTTCACCTGTATGTATGTATGTATGTATGTAACCGACTCCTTTGGACTCGATTTTGACCCACTTTAAACGGACAGATTTCATTAAAATTTTGCACACTTGTCAAAGATCGATGACATTGCAATAATACGACAAAAAATAAATAATAAAAAAAAAAAATTAAAAAAAAACGCTCTGAATAAACCAAACTAAAAAGTAGAAAATAAATAATTGTTTAAAAAAACTAAAAAACACGCTTCACTTCTTAGCACGCAGTACTTCTAACTAAAAAGTGAAAAATAATTCCTAATAAAAGCTGTAATAAGCGTGGGTTGCTCGAAACCCACGCTTATTACAGCTTATTTTTTTTAAGTATAGACAAATCATATCTAAAACACTTAAAAGGCATGTTTTTTCGTGGCTAATCTATCTGTAAAAAAACATAAAATATAAATAAATATTATGAGAAAAAGACTCCAACGACCTGCATTTAATATTTTTGATATGATCTGTCTATACAAAAAGATAAAAACCTAATAATAATACAGTTAAACCCATAATTCTTTTGTATAAAAACAGCCAAGCAATTGTTAAACGCGGTTGTTGGTGAGATTGGGACTAAGCGCGTACAATAATAGGTAGTCACGATATAATGTTCACACGCAGCTATAAAAAACTGAGAGTTTTTGTCGAAAACATTGAGATTACTCTCACGTTACTAGATACTTCGGACACTTAAGATAGTATTTAATGATATAACATAACATCACGCCTATATTACCCAGAAGAGTGTGGCAGATGTAGGTATACAATATTCATAAATTATAAATAAATTATAAATTTGGTTTTTTTACATTAGATAGAACGCCAGAAGCAATTACACTATCCAATGACAAGGCCAAATACACACATTCACTCACGCAAGCACACCCAGTCTCAGAACAAATCATTGCGAATCACACAAAGATTTGTCCCATGTGGGGATCGAACCCACAACACCAGTGCAGTGGAGAGCGGCGAGGCGACCGCTTAAATCACAAACACCACACGTGCAGACAAAAATATTATTATATATATTCATATTTCTTCTGTTATGTTCAGGTCCCATGGCATAGGGGGTAAGCCTCTCGCCTTCCACCGAGCACAATTTCAACTCTGTGCTGCTATATTCCCAAATAATTCATTGGCTGACCCGGGATTCTAACCCGAGACCTTGCGGTGAGAGGCGCATACCCTTTGACTATCGAGGCAGTTAACTCTACAGTTAACTAAATTATAGAGAAATAACACTTACACTAGTTACGCTAATGAATCGCAGCTTCTAGCCAAAAGCAATTACTTCAAAATAAAAATTGCATTCATTTACTTATGTGAAGACACTAAAAAACATATTTACACGCAAACACGAGGCAAATAAAAGAAACTGTTTTGTAAAAAGTAAAACAAAGCTATAATTATCATAGAGGAAGTCTAACATCTTTACAATATTTTCCTCTTTACACCTAAGCCATCTTTGAGGTAGGTTTTATTGTTTATACTAACAGACTGTTTCCTGTGGTTTCACTCATGTTGAACTTCGTACCACGAAGCGTGATGGATGGTAAATAACTGAAAACCTTTATCCAGAAGTGGACTATCAAATTTTAATTATATATTTTAGGTTGGGTCAAATATTTTTAAAGACTTATATCTGACCAAATTTTACTTAATAAAATAATAAATAAATAATAAAAATATTTGTTTTCTCTTTCACAAAGTGTTAAAAAAATACATTGCATGTTGAACAAATAGAGACTGGTGTCTGATTTAGGATAGACCTGTGGTTCAGATCACCAGGAGTATTACTACCAGATTTGTCATATTTCGTTAGCAAACAAGACAATAATAGTTTAAACTTAAGTAATAATAATAATATTAAGAAATGTTAATGGTAAATCAACGTTTGTGAGTGATGGGTGTGTGTGTATATGTATGGATCTTATTAATCTAGAATTGTCTCGATGGTCTAGTGGTTAGCGTATGCGCCTTACACTGAGAGGTCTGGGGTTCGATTCCCGGATCGGACAAACTTTTATTTTATTTGTGAAATTTCCGTCAGAGAAAATTCACAATAGCAGCACGGAGTTGCAATTGTGCCCAGTGGATGGCTATAGGCTATCCCCCTACCCCATGGGACCTAAACATAGCAATTGAAATGTGGGTTTTGTTCACCTCTGCTACACCCTTCTGGGTAATATAGGCGCAATGTTATGTTATGTACAAATTTAAATGGTATCTCCAAACAAATTCTTCAGTTTTAAAATTTAATACTAGTGTATATTGTTACTATAGTTGTTAAGATCAACTCCAGCCTACAATCATACGCGATATTATCAAATTATCGTCCAATTATGTTTTTATTGCCATGAACATTAGTCTCAAGAAGGCGGATATTCGAGGACGTGAAATATAATTGCAGACATGGTATGGATATTTAAGAATTTTATTTGTTTTAATTAGCGTTTTTGCATCGAATTTGTAAGTAGTTTCAAGGAGGTTATGGTGTATCTAAGATTATAACGTTATGTGTTAAATAAATAATAATTAATAATTTGGATTTTTTACATTCGATATAATAGTCCCGATGACAAGGCCAAACATTCACTCAAACAAGCACACCCAGCAGTCTCAGAATAAACCTTTGCGAATCACACAAAGATTATCCCATATGGGGATCGAACCCACAATACCAGTGCAGTGGAAAACACGTGCAGACATTGGTATAAGGTATTTATCACTATTTAAGTTAATATTATTAAAACCGACGTGAGGTAAAGACATTATTATTGAGAATACGGGTTACTTATGTTACTTTAGCCGGGATATGCCGACTAGTTTCGAATCGAGTGCTAGACGTCGCCGCGTCGCGCGGAGGCAACGACTCGCGAATAATAGCCCAGTTGATGAATCTACGTACTAGATTCGATACTAGTCGGCATATCCCGGCTAAAGTAACGTGAGTAACCCGTATTTATTCTCAATAAAACTATTTAAGTTGTTGATTTAGTAATTGAGATACATATTATACATACAGTATAACGTGTAAATATGACAGTCAAATTATATTTTTTGATCAAAATCTATTTATGGCAAAAAGATGAGAGATGCATGAATAATCAAAGTTTTGAAGATATTTCTAATGAGTACATCGAATTTATAATTATGAAGAGTAATTAATGCCTACTTCATTTAATGTTGGGTATGGTAGAATGATAAATAAAATTGATGAAATGAAACTTAATACAAAGAAAGAGAACTCGTTAATACTTATAAGGAAACAAAAGTTGGTCGTATATTTACGGTATTGAAGTTTTGCATAATAAGTTTTTTCCGGAACCGCGGCAAAAAAGAAAATGGAGAAACTTCACAAGGTCTGACAAGGGTTGGTTTTATTAAGATCTAATATTGTATTTAAATCAAATCAAATAAAATTATTTCTAAAAAAGAAAGGCCAATATATAAAACCGACATCACAAACAAAAAAAAGTTAAAAATAAAAGCAAAAAAAACAGACAGTCAAATTATAATTTTCGATCTTAAACCTTTTTATGAGTGTTTTTTAATATCACTTGTTGCATGCTGCTATATAAATATTTTGACGTGTGTGACATTATATGCTACATGATAATAATAGTACACAGAATCAATAATCTGTCAACAAGTATCAGTCACGCTGTGAATTCGTTTTTTTTTTATGTTGTAATACAATATAAGCATTTTGTTTTTGTAAACCACTTTAACCGCTACCTGTATTAGAATAGTGAGATCTTATTTCATTTAAACTAACTGATCCATCAAAATTTGTCCTATCCTAACTAAGAATACATCTGATAATATTAATAGCATGCATTATGTAAATGTTATGCCAAACCTCATAAGGTTACATTAACAAGTTGATACTGTCAAAAGCACTAAGATTACGTTAGAAACTCATAAAGAAAAATGACATGGTTGTTAAATATTCTTATATTTTCGGCGCAATTTTTTTTTTTTTTAAAAGTACCTTTTCCTGATACAACAAATAATAGCAAAACGGATTAGCCGTTCGCGCGTTCATTTTTATATACTTATATTATACCTATAGATTACCGAAAATTATTGCTTTTATGCATATTTAAGTAGCAGTTTAAAGTTTTTCTTAGTTAAAACTGATTTGCAACTTATTACTTCACAAACTTATGTAAGTTGTAAAGACGTTTGGCAAAAAAAGTTGTTAATACAAATATTATCATTATATCTAAAATAGCAATGGAACTAATAAACTTACATACTTGTAAAGATGATACTAAAATCACAAGCGTAATACAACCGCACTCTGATAGGTACACCACTACAGCCTTGTCGCGTAATAACGGCTCTGTCACGTACGGAGCGAAACCGGTTTATACCGGCTCGGCTAGTGCACTAGCGTAGGGCTCGCAGCATGCATCGTTTTTGTTTTGTTTTTAAAAATACTATTTTATAGCCTTATGTTCTAAGTTTGCAAGAGATATAATTATAGTTTATCGAACTGTTTGAATGAATAATAAAAATACCAAAGATTGTATTATTGCGTAGTTATATTTTATTCTTTTATGCCAACCCTACAACAATGGGTTAGCATTTAGCTAGCTTTTCAGAAACTTAGCACCTGTGCGTTATTTAATAATTTCCTAAAATGCGGCATATTCTAAGCTAGCGGATAAATATATTAACTATTTCATAAACAGCACTCATGGGATGTGTCGCGGTGTTATTAATGTTCAAGTCTTCATTACTGCTCTCGGGAGTCATAATTCTTTCAAGAAATTTCCTACAATGTAAGCGCACATTTTATACTCACATTAAATATCTGGGACTACCGGCATTTATTATTTTGGCGTAATACATTTTATGCCGTTGGTATTCTTATCTTAAAAAAAAGTGTATTTTCAGCTTACTTAAAAAAGGATTTCTTTTTTATAGCATTTAGGTATGCTAAACAAATTATACTAAGATACAATTGAAAGGTCCTGGCAAGTGGCGCCCGTAGCCGGTTGGGTAAAGCGGCTGCCCGGTGTTCAGAAGGTTGCAGGTCCAAATCCTGCCGGACCCATAATTTCGTCAACTATTTCTATGTTTTAAAAAGGAGTTTCTATATTCGACTAGTTTGTAGTTTATATATATAATTATAGAAATAAGTGATAGTAAGAATAATAATATCATAGAAATCTTAATAATAAGGCAATAGAAATGTCAATGACGCGTGACTTTGTCGCCGCGCATCTGTCAAGTCAAACACAAGTGCGAGTTGAGGAATTGTCGTCTTAATGTCATCGCAAAAAGAATAATTTTGTTTGCAGGAATACAAGCGCATTTGTCTAATCGAACATAAGTGCGAGTTGAGGAATTGTCGTCTTAATGTCATCGCCAAAAAGAATAATTTTGTTTGTAGGAATACAAAAAGTGGTATTTGAAAACCGGCGACATGCGTCCCAGTGTTAAAAGATAGTCGATAGCATTTCTATTGACTAGTTATTAAGATTTCTATGAATAATATATTTAAGTGAATAAAAGGAAAAAGAAAGCATGAAATCAGCCCAGTTTCAATCTCAAATTATAATACATTAAGTTCAGCCAATAAATCTGAACCCAGAAAGTGTGAATCCATTTAAAGTTCCCAAAGATAAAGTTGGACGTGGGCAGAAAAGAATCTTGCTGATTACCTCAGAATATTACTACCGTTTCATTTTTGTGGCAGTTTTGGATACACGTAATAGTGAAGTGTGCCTATTAAATTTAAAACTTACTACTTTCACAATCAGTCACGATAAACTCATTAGGCACAGAAAGTTCACTACACTGACATTTATACATCATTAAACATCTACATTTTTTGTATTATATAGATTTTGCATGTGTATAGTTTCACTCTCGGATTACATTGTTAAAGTAATTTTTGTGTACTTCGTAATTGGCGTACTGTTCCAATATAAATTATTTACCTACTGCCTGTAAGCTGTGAAGTGCCTCTATGAAATAAATAAATAAAAACTACTGCTACGTTTTAAAACAAACATGGAACAGTTTTTTTAGTCTGTTATTTTTTTCATACAAAAAAAGAGACGTAACATAGTGTCATAATAATATTAACAATCGCAGTATTTTTTGGACGGCAATTAAATGACACGATAAAAAGATATTTCAGTACCACACCCAAAACATTTAAACTTTAAAAGAACATTCATACTTCATCATTATTATTATTATTAAACTTAGTGAGTTGGTTAAACAGTCTAGCACTTGAAGATAAAGGACCAGTTTCTAAGGATCCAGATAGCTATTATCTGCCCTATAAAGTATAACCGGACCGAATTTAAAAGTGACATAAGTTACACTTGATATAAGAACACAACTGACACTTATAAGTATGAGTGTAATAAATATGCTTATCCTGCCAATAATATTAAAAAAAATATAAAATTGCGGCTAAATATGACACTCACATTCACCTAAATACTAAAAAGGTCCTCAAACATGAGTGATATTTCTGTATTTATTGTTATAGAACTTTGTTTGCTGCCATCAAAACATTATTTATGACTAGCTGACCCGGCGAACTTCGCACCGCCTTAGCGTAAAATTGATGCACTACTTTATTTTGTATAGCTGACCTATCTTATGTATGCGTACCTATTCAATTTGAACTGAAATTTATAATATCCCCCATTTTTTTTTTTTTTTTTTGCCGTAACAACCTTGTACAGAGTATTAGAAAACTACAAAAAAATAACAGCCGAATCGGTCAAGCCGTTTTCATGCCGAGTCGTGACAACGGAAATTTCATTATATGGAAAAATGGAATTGTCGTCTTACTCTATCTTACTCGCAATTTTTCCTTATTTGCTCACCGTTTAGACCTACCCTGGACTACGACAAACATTTTAAAACCATAATCAGCTCAATCGGCCCAGCCGTTCTCGAGTTTTAATCAGACTAACGAACAACAATTCATTTTTATTTATAGAAGATAGATTAATATGATCCAACATTATAACTATAACAAAGTTGTGAAGCAATTAAAAGATGCCTTATTTATTCGTGTGAAACAATTTTGTTTCAACAAAAATATATTCGAAAATCGTCATTCGCCTCGCGTGTTGTGGGTTCGATCGCCATATGGGGTAAATCTTTGTGTTATTCGCAAAAAAATGTTCTGACTCTGGGTGTGCTCTGTGTAAGTGAAATGTATATTTGTGAACACCCCCGCGACATAGGAGCTAAGAGACGCGTCGTTTTCAAAATAAATTGAAAAACATATAATTCAATTAAAACAACTGATATTGTTACCAAAAATAGCAATATTTATAAGTACTTAAGTACATGCTATACATATTTTAGAAAAATAAAAATACTTCGTTGAACTCGAATGAAAATTTGATTAACAAGGCAAATATGTATGATGTTTATTTTTATCGTCTGTTACTTTTTTACATAATAATCTAATTTATATCCTTGGCACGTCGTATAATTGTAGCAAAGGCATAGAATTATTATTACCGGCGACCGGATGGCGGAGTGGGTAGTGTACCTGCCTGCGACGCCGAGGTCGTGGGTTCGATTCCCACTTAAGACAAATCTTTGTGTGCATGAACATGGGGGTTTGTCTTAGTCTGGGTGTTTCTATGTATAATATGTATGTATTTACAAAAGAAAAGTATATATGTATTAGTATCAGTTATTCTAGTACCCATATTACAAGCTCTGCTTAGTTTGGGACTAGATGGCGATGTGTGTGAGTTGTGAAATATTTATTTATTTATTTATTAGGCATAGAAGTATTAATGAATAATATTTCAAAAATATCAAGTTATGGCAAATAAAATTGAGAAATTGGTTGTAAAATATATGTTTTTTTTTTAAATGACGCCCGCACTAGGAATAACTCCTCTGTCGCGGGGGTGTTCACAAACATACATTTCACACACGAAGCACAACCAGAGTCAGAACAAATCTTTGCGAATCACACAAAGATTTGTCCCATGTGGGGATCGAACCCACAACACCAGCGCAGTTAATAGTGGCGAGGCGACCGCAAATCTGTTTATGTGTGTGTTATGAAAATCAAAAACATACGCATCTTAAAAGCTTATTATTATGACTATATTTATTTACTACTAGCTGTTACCCGCGACTTCGTACGCGAGTATTTTGATATAATGAACCAAAACTCCCTCGGTGGTCTAGTGAGTGTACGCGTTTTCACCGCGAGGTCACTGGTTCGATTTCTGGGTCAAGCAAATGTGTGATTTAGGATTTTTCTGTGAGGAAATTCTAAAATAGAAGAATTGCGCTCGCTGGATGGCGATAGGGTCAACGCCTATCATCTATTACCGAAGTGTAACAGATGAAATGTATATGTTTTTAAACTTTCGCGATTTGACAACATTTTTTCAAAAATTAGACAACGGGTCTAAATCGCGTAATTATTATAAAAGTAAATAAATACCTATGCTCGACGTTTTGAATAACTTGCATCATTCTTTAGTTGAGTCGGCTCGTGACCAAGAATGATGCAAGTCATTCGAAAGCCTAAAAGTTTTTAAAATAAAATAAACATTTTATTTTAAAAACTTTTTTTATAGACTACAATATACGACACCTGTCATATAATATGACATCAATGTGACGTTTGTTACGCCATAATTTTGTTCGTCTTTTATTTCTTGAGGGATCACTAGAGTGTCATGTCATTCTCATTTTGAGGAAAACGTTCCAAGTTCAAATTGATTGTCAAACGAGAAAAAAATTTGATTTGTTCAAAAAATATTTGATTTATTTTTATATTATTATTATTATTATTATTTATTTATTTGCTTATGAATAATTCCGCGTGTGCATTATTTTTTTGTTATTTCTGCATAATTGAGTCTAAGATACGGACATAATTCATAAATATTAATATTATTATTAACTACCTACATTATTAACAACTTTCTTCTTTGAACTTAATACCTAGCCCTTTTCTTTTTATTTTATTTAATCTCGGTGTATTAATCTATTCTAAAAAGTTGAATAAAATGAAAAATAATATTATTATCCTCAATTAGCTTCAGAAAAGAAACGCAAACCAGAAACTAAATTTCACACAGTATAAGAACTTTATCGCTCTTCATTCAACCGTATTGATAAATAGCCGACAGTTACTCGAGCTAATGGACCATTATTAGGTCACGTAAGTTGAGTTGTATAAAGTTTTAAAGAAAACCTTTTAATTCACCACGTCGAGAGCAAACTAAACACTCAGCTTCTTGGCTTCCATTGATTAAAGTTTATACTGACGTCGCTAGAAAATTAGAAGTGTTCTCAATCAACTTGGAGAGAAAAGTACGTGTTGAAATACGTGATAAATTAATAATAGCGGGTTCAGACGCTAGGCGAACAATGGCTGACAGCAAAGACCAACATGTGAACGGGTGTTTGTATGAGTTTGCCTGTTTTTGTGTTCGCCAGCGTTCGGGGTCAATGTCAGTTTTCTTCACAAATCAATAGATGCTCGGCAAATAGTCTGAAATGTCTCCACACGCTTGTGTTTGGCGTTCGCGATTAACTGCCAGCGTCTGGAGCCGGCTAAGTAAAGTCAAAATTCAAAATGAAGTATTTTCAAGCAATTTCATAGTAGTACAGCTAAATCGTCTCTCCTTTAACCCAACGTCAAAATTTTGAACTTCTGTGCGTTGGTTACAAGACGCCTAAGGGCCTGAAGTTACTCGTCAATGAAGAATAAGTTTTTTTTATGTATCAACTTATCTGTCACGTTTCGCGGATTGTGTATTGTCATGGTCTACATCAGATGGATACACTTCGTTAAAAATGCTTGTCAAGACAATATACTAGTTTTACCATTTAAGGGTACATTTTAATACGTAGCTTGAATAATAAAGATTGTAAGTGATTGTTTAATTATACGGTGACGGCTTTTCGACCTTGAGACTTATATTGACGTCCTTGCGCGTTTACTCTTTAGACTTTAATTATATGATTTATCAACCTGTTTGAACGTACGCGTATTGCAACGGTATTTTTGAGTATAGCAATGTGATGGGTGGTGTCAAATATAGTTAGCGCATGACGTTGGAGAGACGGCCTTGATCTTATTAAACGTATTTAATTATGCAGAATGAAGTGTTAAACTCAAATATGATTTTGATCCGATCTTCTCGTTCAATGTTAAAACAAAAGAGAGAACGTCTCTCAAGGACCCTTAACAATAACGTAGAATTTATAATATTATAAGTATCTATGTTACTTTTAAGCAGCTGCTTGAGAAAGTGATAATTATATTTTTGAATTGAATGATCTGTTTGAATTTATTTTTGGTAGTAAATTGTTTACTTTATTTGTATCGATGAGTTAATATTTTGGTTATTAACGAATAACAACATTTTATTTTAGTATAAGCTAAAATAACTGTCGAGACTTAAAACAAAAATAATACAATTCTTAATGTGATGACACCACTATTTATAGAATAGTTCCCATAAAAAAACTTACCTCAAGGTATCAACATTGTTAAAGAACATTTACATTGAATAAGAAAAACGATCATGGCATAACTCTTTTATTATTTGTCAGTTTGCACTTTTTGCTGCAATTAATAGAGACTTGTCCTGTTACAATCACATTCTTTGCTATTTACGGACTGTTACTTTTCTTAAAAAATATCCGCCATTACAAAAATATTGTAATTCTGTTATTTAAAAACCTCCTGCAGGACAGGCCTAGCCTAGTGCAGGAGATTTTTGGCCATTGCCTTTACATTTTTTATTTTATTTCCGTAAAAAATTCATTTGTTAAATTAGCATAAGTTCCAAATGTAAAAAATGAGTTAATTTAAATGGTAGGTACTGAATAAATATTTTATTTTATTTTATTTTTATTTTATAGTTCCTGCATTTCATGACGGTAATTCGACTGACAGTTCGCTTTTCTTGTAGTTAAAGTGAACATTACTACAACGCAATAGTGTTCGTATTGGAGGCGTCACTTTTATAAAGTAGTTAGTTAGTATTTTTTTATAATTTTTAAAAAGTAGTTAATTAGTAGTAGTTTATTTTATTGCTCTAGGAGAAAATGTAACTCATCGTCTTTCAAGACGTTTTACCTATAACATTTGGCTGGCTTTTAGTCTAACTAGTTAAGCTGAATATCAGTATTATAGAAAATGAACTTTACTATATAAATCATATTTCTTTCAGTTTTACAAGGCCTGTTTCAATAGGACCTGATAAAATTTCAAAGAGCTTACTAAACTCAGGCCGATTTCACTAGTACGTTATACAATTTAAAATACATAGATAAGTGCCAGGTAACCCGATAAATAATTGTCATTTAACATCACATAAGTTTCTAAGAGGCTAGCAGGAACTGTTAAAACTGTCCCGTAATCTTAAATATTTACTAGCAGCCTTGAAGCCTCTTTAAACTTCTCATAAAGCACTTGTATAAACTTGACGTAAACAAAACAAGTTTAGTTCATTGACACCGCGGCGAACGAATTAATTACAAAATGGATCTGTGAAACTTTCCGAGTGAAGTCAGCAACCAAAGTAGCATAAAACTTTAACATTTTTCAATATTTTAAACAACTCACATTTTTTGCATTAAAATATCCTTTGTTACTGTAGTTTTAATTCATCTCAATTCAATCATGCGAAAATTATGAATTTTAGAATTAAGCATCTTTGAAAATTTGTTTGTTAGTTGCTACTTCTGTTGCTGACTGTACATTACAGTAAAGTTAAGGCCTCTTTATTACAGATATTATTGACTTCAATTAGTGTACTGTTTTGATGTAATATTATTCGATAATTTATTTTATTTTAAATCGGTACAAAATGTATATTATATTATATATTTGTATATTAACTTTGGTTTTACCTGCAATATACGTTACTGTTCCACACCCATCGCGTTTAACATAATGTTAAGGCTTACAAATGAAATAACCTCCTTTTATCCGTAGCGGGATGAAATTAAACCCTATTTCTATCCTGAATGAATAAATTAATGTTTAAATTCGGACAAAGTGCCTGGAATTAGCGCATTTAACCCAAATCAACAAATTCTTTATTTTTTTAATATTAGCATAGATATTATATAGTTTGACATACTTAACATTTCACCTATATTAATAGGGTCAGAGCTTATCGCCATCCTCCAGTAAATCAAACTCTGTGCTACTATTAGAGAATTTCGTTTGGGAAAATCTTAAAAAAACCCTTTTTTCCGACTCAGAACTCGTAGTGAGTTGCTACATACACAACCACTAGACAATATTAACCAAGCAGTTAGATATATTTATAGTAAGTAGGTATAGATATAACCTCATACTTATTTGTACTTTATTATACCTGGCCTCATTTAGTGGTCGCTGTTTTGGTCACAACAATAAAAGTTAGGCGGATAATAGACGCCGCACCTTTTTGGACGGTTCTGGGTTAGTAAGTTAATGTACGTCTCCGTAAAACTATCGGTTACCTACTCAAATAGCTTTAACAGGTCTTTGTTGTTCTAACAAAGATGTCTACTTTAATTAGTACAAACCAAGTTCAGATGAGGTATGGTGATATGCACCAATTATGCCCATATCAGTATGGAAGCAATTCAGATGTAAAATAAAATATAAACTACGCATAGACATTTTAAAATTATTTTCTTCTTTTTGTATAGCAGCTCTCCTTATGGCATATGGTTTGAAAAGTTTGTGGAATTGTAGGTATGCAAAAATAAAGCCAAAGATTAGAAAATTATTGTTTTTAAGTTTTAAGACTGTTTTGTGAGTTTATTGTTAGTCGACCTCTTATCGCGAGGTCTCGAGTTCGATTCCCGGGTCGAACTAAACTGTTATTTAGATTTTCCATTAGGAAATTATAATAGCAGCACGGAGATGGAATTGTGTCCGGTGAGCGGCACACATGGGACCTAAACATACAAGTGAAATGTGGGTATTTCATCTCTGCCACATCCTTCTAACTAAGAAAAGCGTTATTTTATGATATATGTTGAGTTAAGTTTTAAAAAAGTGGATAGTTACTAACAAGATCTTAAAACAAGACTAAAGAATTCAAAATTATACAAATTGTATTGAACAAGCTAAAATTGGCGTCAAGTACGTCACTCCCTTTCTCTCACATAAACGATAGGAAGTAAAATCTGAACGTGAGCAGGGCTTAAATCATAAATTACGTCACGATGTAAGGCGACGAGGCAACCAATCTCAATTCCGTCAGGAAGGTTAGTATCTACCCGGCTACTAGTGATAAGATATTTTAGTATGCTCCTTCAATTTACTACAGCTATATAAAGAATATAACACATAATCCTGCAAATCTGCAAAGTATATATAACAGATATTATCTGTTATATATACTTTGCAGATTTGCAGGTGATATTCAATCAATTCAATCGAAATTCAAAAATAAAATCTAATTCAAAATTAGATGCATACAAAATTTCTATTACATAGCAAGACAACCAATGACTTTAATCTAGGATAGTATACACATTACAATTGTGTGTTTTTAAGTGGATGCCTACACTAGTAAAACCTGTGTTGTGGGTCACCCAACATTTTATTTGACAAGATGGATGTGGACGTGTAGGTACATTCCAGAGAAAACAAGAATCATGTTCAATCCATCTTCATCATCATCATTTAGCCTCTTGTAGTCCACTGCTGGACATAGGCATCTCTAAATTTGCGCCATAACACCCGGTCCTGCGCCTTCCGCATCCAGTCCCCTCAGGTCGTCAGTCCACCTGGCAGGGGGGCGTCCTACCTTACGGTTGCCGAGTCTCGGTCTCCATTCTAGGACTCGTTTGCTCCAACATAAATAGTACTAAACCCTTCTAATCCCTGAAAACTTTTTGACTGTCCCTGTGACCGTCCGAATATCATCGAAAAAATTGATTTACCGTCAATTATTGCCTTTTTAATCCTATGTCAAACTGATATGCGAGTTTTTACCCTCTGTATATAATAAATAAAATTACTCTAATTACTAACTTTATTAAAGTAGTTCCCATAGCTAATTGAATGCGTAACGATGACACACGTGACAATTTATCAAGAATTTATGTAGTTACTTTCACAAGATCAATAATTTTATACAAGGTTAGTTCAATTACGCTACAGGAGGCCAATCCGTTCAAATAAAGCGGCAGGCATGGAAAGGCAATTTCTATGTAAACGAAACACTAAAGATACACGCTATACTTTTATTATTGTGTCCAAGTAATAAAGTGGAGAACACTGAAATGAATATATTTCTTTGAATATATACCTCATTCAAGGAATATTACCCTAAATAAAAGAAAAATACAAAATTACAAAGTCAAAGAGTTAATACCAAAATAAAAAAAATTTAAAACTATCAATTATAAAAAAAAAATATTGTTTTTTATAATAATCATTGTTATTTGTAATTCAAAGTGAAACTAAATAAAAGCTTGTAAAACATCAACTTTTAAAAAGATCATTCACATAAACTAAATTAATTATTGAATTTGTTCAATAACTATTTATAATAATTAAACCTATAATAAAAATAACTAAAACTAAAACTATATACACTAATCAAGCAAACCGCTACCAGTGGGCATCGTTCCCGAAATGCTGGCAGCATTGCCACGCTGTATGGCAATGCTTATTCGTTGACCGAAAAAAATGCCAGCACTTCGGGAACGGGTTGACTCAACTAAACGTTTAGCGACGTCTTTATAAAGAGCGTGAGCCCCTGGACCCCACGGCCCGAGCGTCTCTACCCCAAAAGGCACAAACATATAGCCACTATCTAAAAGGCTATATTTGCGCCTCTTGAGGTTTTCGGCTGATTCTGCCGCCGCACCAGCCCTATCCCGAGTCCCTGGAAGATGCGACGGTGCCAAAGTGTCGACGCAAGTTGCGTCCCACACCAAGGGCCGCCCCAACCTCCAGGGAACAAGAGTCATTCCGTCGGGTCTCTTACCATCGTCACGGCTCAGGCCATTCGGTTCAAGAACAGCCGCGCAATTGACGGTAGTCAGAGCCCGACGGACGATATCATTAAGGCTGAAGTGGCGAGAGAATCTGCCCGCACTCTTCACGCAGCTTAGACCGTGGTGACCAAGTGGGCTCACAGCGGCACCACACTGGCAGCGATGGGGAGCACAGCACGGTGCGCCAAGGCGAAGAGACACTGCAATCCTAAAAGAGGAATTGTCCATCAAGGTGCCAGTGTTAGGCGATGGGAGGGCATGTAGCCACAAACCTGATTACCACTGTGCAGAGGCTATAAGGCGGGCACGATCCGCGGAGCTTGAGCACGTATCAAGGAGTTTCTTCCGTACTAGCTCGCAGAGCGGCCCGTCCCACAGACGCTGCGAAGAGGGGTTGCTGGGGAAATCAGAGTTTGGGCAGG
This sequence comes from Hypena proboscidalis, assembly GCA_905147285.1. Classification (NCBI taxonomy): domain Eukaryota; kingdom Metazoa; phylum Arthropoda; class Insecta; order Lepidoptera; family Erebidae; genus Hypena; species Hypena proboscidalis. The sequence goes on from LR990140.1 coordinate 15,112,961, forward strand.
CAGAGCGCCATGCATCCCTAGCCTCGCCCACGCCACTCAAATCAAAATCATTTACTAAAGATGCGGCAAGAATTTTGTTCGACAAGTTTTGAGTAGCATGAACGGAGGACAGATATGCAGGGAGTGCCACATTAGAAATTGATCTAATGCCTATGCCACCCCATCGCACAGGTAGTGAAGCCTGTAGCCATGCACGTTCATCAAGATTTATATTTAAAATTAAAGCCAAAGTAGTTTTAACGATGTTGTCTAACTTATAATATATAGGTATATAATAAATAATTGTTATTTGAGCCTTAATGTTGCGTCAAAAAATTCAAATCGTCAGTTGCATTATTAACACCTCTTCAGGTAGGCATTTACAAATTAATAATCTCAAGGAAAATCATCACAATAATATCACTCAAGAAGCAAGTACGTGATCTTGCATTCAGACTAAGAGTCCAATAGAATTTCAATAGAAACCCCTTGAGTGAAATGGTCACAAACAAAGATAAACGATAATGGCAAATGTATGGGTTAACCCAAAACACACAAAACAAGATGAATGCTGTGTTTTTAATGCTATTTCTACAAAGCTGGTTGTAATGAAGACAAGCTGCAAAAAGTAAAGATGATTTAAACACAAATTATATAATGTGCTTGTGTGAGTGAATATGCGTATTTGGCCTTGTCATTGCGACTATTGGATAGTGTAATTGCTTCTGGCGTTCTATCTAACGTAAAAAATACATTTTTTTTCTACTAGAGAATAAACGGGTTACTCACGTATTATTGTCGGGATATTGCCGACCGGTTTCTATATTTCATTAAGGAAATATTTTCATCAGAGCTATGAGTGCAGTACGCTCGGTGCAATCAGTACCCCGGCTCGCGCCGCATACGTGAGTAACCCGTTTATTCTCTAGTAGTAATGTCATCTCACGTAAGTTTGAATAGTATTTTTTTTTTTAAAATCTTTGCTTTAGTCGCTAAACGATTATTGCGTTTGCGTGATAAATTTTGTAAGCTATATAAAAAGGAAAATATCTACTAGATAAATCGATGGACTTGCGAGCAGAGGGTGATGCTTTTCTAGGTAGCGATTTGCGTTGCAAATGGGTAATTGCGTCGGATGGTTGATCGAGTTCTGCCGGTATGTCCTCCGGTGTCTCCTCTCTCTTGTAAGAACTTGTGTGCCCAAATCTTCTGTATAGTCTAATAAACGTCAATAGGTGTAAATTTGAATCGTTCGTTGATCCAAATTTTCTGCATCAACGCCACAATTTTAATCTTTTAACACGCAAATCAATTAATGTCAATATCAGTTTTCAGGCTATTTTGCATAAATTATATTGCAGTTCTATTTTTTATATTTTTTTTACTTATGATAATTTAATAATCTTTACTTTATCAATAATAAAGTAAATAAAAAAAACACATTTTAAAGTTACTCAAAACTTTGATGTAAATAGTTTGTGTCCTTCAGTGTACCAATATTCTCGACTGTCACACTGACAGCTGGCTCGTGACCATAAATGATGCAGTAATTTGAAACGTCGAAAATAGGATTTATTTGAATTTTACGCGATTTATACCCGATGTTTTTTTTTTATAAAATTGATTAATTTTAAAATAACTTTTAGTTTCTTTAATTTAGATAGATACAGACCGACTAATTTTACTTTAATGTGCTCTATGTCGAAATGGTAAAATATAATTATAATCAGATCTCTTAACTTCCTTAAATATTGGATCTGTAAATAATTTAAAATTTATTCTACTGAAATAGATTGTCCTGAAATCGTTCTCACTGAAAAGGCTGAAAGTGAAAAAGAAATCTAAACGTCTTAAACATCTGCCATTTAATTCAATTATTAAAATGATAATATTATTTTTATCACTTAGCCTTAATTTGTAAAGCGAATCACATTTTTTTAAGGTTCTACCATATTGCTTAGAATTATCAAATAGATTTTTCAAGTTGAGCCTTGCAAACTCAATTAAATCATACACAACTTTGTAAACTGGTCTGTCATAGACATTCAATCTTTCCCGGAACAAGGTTGTTAGAAAAATATCTGCAATAAATTTTGTTTCGCAACCAACGTTCAATTTATCATAAAATTGTTTTATACGGACGCACAAAGCCAAATCTACAGTTATCAACTTTGACAATAAATGTGGAAAAGATTGATTGATCTAGCTTAAAGAATCTCGACAATCTAACATATCTACTGCCAAATGCTGGTTTTTTCATAAAACCAAAATTAAAGCAAATAAACAAGATGATAATAAAATAATATTTTGTACGTTTAAATTATTTTACACATTTAAAATAGACAGTCGGTCGAAGATACATTTTCAAATCAGGAACATGTCTTATATGACTGGCCTCGTTGGTATACTAGATAATACTACTATAGATACGATATAGCTACTGGATAATATATGAGGTGTATTAAACATAACTGGTGTATTGTTGTAGGTGATATACACTTCTAATACACCCTTCTGGGTAACATAGGCGTGAAGTAATGTTAAAAATGTTGCCCAGTAATTAATTATAATAAGCTAGATGGTCATAGACATCAATATAAATTAAAAAACTACTGAGGTGTCAAGGGACACCCGGATGGAACGAAGTTCGGTAATTCCAAATAACAACAAATCAGGATTCGCATCCGAGATTGCAGTAAAAGGTATGCGACCTTAACCACTAAACAAATAAAACAGTCTATTTATAAACTAAATACGGTAACAAAAATTTAAACCAAATTAAAATAAAAACAAACATTAAGACAATTAAATTATCAAGCGTAGCAAGCGTACACAAGATCATTCAGAATCACTTTAATCATTCTCTTAAAATAATCGAATGATACTTTTAAAATCATTGTGGAGATATTATCACAATACTCCTATAGGCTGAATGGCTACATAACAATATTTCCTGTGCCTTACACACTTAATTTTAAAATAATTTTTATCTTCAAACTTTCGCACTATTCGAATTTCAAAATATCAAAAGCGAGGTTCATTCAAACACACGCATAGACTTATAATGCCTAGATAAATAAACTGCTTGTATGAATTTAAGTATAAAGTAAGGCTAAAAACAGATTGATTGAAAATTATAATGCACCGCTTGGCGGACAGACAAACTAAACGAAATTCTGATAAATACCAGAGAGTTACACTGAACTGAAACGGCACAATTAAAGTGGCTTTACATTTCATGCGTGTACTCGGTTTCTAGGAGTAATAGTTCTATGACCACACATAACAAACCTTATCTTTAACATTATTTTTCTACGATTATCTTGCTTTCTTTTAAATTGTATTCGCAAGTTTACTCGCGATATAATAATATCAGATCTCATTATCAATAATCTCATCACCAATCCCAATGACATAATTAGATGTGTTCTAATCGTATATTCCATGAAATGTACATAACAAAATTAGTAAACATTCTGTGGTAATATTAAAAAATAATTTGCTTTTGAATTTAATATAGTTATGACGCGTACATTTGCTAAACACACAATAATGAAGAGATTATAACGCGTATGACTTGGTAAGCACAATAGTAAAGAAAGGTTATAATGTGTACTTGCTAAAATACAAAAGCATTTATTATCGCGTGTATAAAATCTCTACTTACCTAAATCCATCAGCAATATCCAGAACTTGTGCAGAAACACTGTCAGGATTCATTATTGTAACTATTTTTAATAATTTATTATGTACAAAACACCTGTATACACTCAACAAAAGGCGGGAATTGTATTTTTTTTTTTCAGTTATGATAATATTTTTTTTTAGTTACTGTATTATTCATAGAGAGACAAAATGAAAATATTTCGCTTGCTTTCTCTATGCGCAGCATATTTCTGTAGCACCAATTAGTTCCGAAGTCGCGCGATAGATGGCGTTGGGATCGAATTAGATCGCGCTATGGTTTCGTTACAAGGACCTGTATATAAGGTCCACCGATTTAGAGTTTAAGTATGTTCTGTAATGTTCACGATATCGAGCTATTTATTCCCTGGTATCTGACTATAGGCTGACCGCTTAACTGAGACTTCGCCTACGGGGTACAGGGGCGCGGGGGTATGGCGACAACGGGGACTGAAAAAGCTGCGGGCGGTGCACAGTGGTCTGAAAATCGAGCTCCCCTTTCATAGAAAGTCAATGTTGGATATTCATAAAACCAAAATATGGAACGTGTCAGGTATACATTACTTTAATGCATATTGTAGTATGAATGATTTTAGTTACTCCGCGCCAGAGAAAAAAAATATTTAGTTTTTTTTTGTATGGGAGAAATTACATAAAGTACATTTTCTTGCGACTGAATGAAACTGACAGGCTGGTACTCATACGAGCTATTGCCGCTCTTAGGGTGATTAGGTTGACATATCACGCGTGTACCTTTAGGTGCCGCTTCACACGTAGGAATTTTTTGAAATTTTGAATTTTCAGTATTGAATTTTTTAAGTATGTGACGCTTTTAAATTAAGTTGGTACGGAATTTGGAATAATATATTTATAATATGTAGCAAATACGCGCCTAATGTTCAATTACTTTAACTCAAAAAATAAGTTAACTTTAGAAATTCGTTTTTTTACGAATACTAATTAGGGCACTGTAACTAATATCTGTCTTAATTCAATAAATGTACAAATATCTTTTTACAATAGTAACCTCATTAGCTAAGTGGGTGTTAATGATTTTTATTATACCTAATGATGACAGAGGTTCGTTATCATTATCAATTACGGGAATTACTAATTACTTTACTAATAGTTCAGATTTAGTTATTATATGTTAATTTGCTCCGACCTTTAATGAGGGTAGTTATACATAAATAGAATGTTTGGCAAGAATTCTGTCAGTAACGTTTAGTAGGATTTTTTTGAAATTTCGAATTTTTGATATTGATTTTTTATGTTATACTGTGTGCCTTTGGGGTTGTTGTTTTCCCGCGAAATACTCATGAAAACAAACGAACTTTTTTTATGGAAACAACCTCTAAATCGCTAAAAAAAAATTACTGTTTCATACTAAAGTTCAATACTTGCTTAACCCGTAATGTATGAAACGGTTGTTTTTTTTTTTCTCTTTTTCAAGGTGGTTTCCGTAACAAAAATTGTTTGTTTTTATGAGTAGAATCACCTCATAACAGGAAAACAACGACCACAAAGTCACGCTGTTTAAAAAAGGAATACAACACAAATTTAACATTTTTCTCATATTTTAAAATTTAACACGATTAAAAACTGTATAATCAATTTTAAAAAAGTTTTTTAAATAATTTAACAGTTAAATAGCTAAAACTAAGTCATTTTTTCAAACTTAATCAAATAATACAGAAAACTACATTTGATAAAAAAAGTAAAAAATCATTTATTGCCAACAAAAAATACATTGAATAAATTACAAGAGAGAGATTAAAATGTTTAAAATAAAAAAAACTTTAACTGCATGATTGCCCATTATAGAAGGCACCAGTGCAGCAATTTCAGCTTCAATCGTGGCTTGTTCTCTCTTGATATCCAATTTGTTTTCACTTGCAAACTTGAAAAAAAGAGGTCTGCAAAACATTGTCGAAGACGGCTTTGGATTCTCCCATACCTTTTCTTCATCACAATCTAGTCTTATAGGTACAAAAGAGCACATAAAGACGCTGGAATCATCTTCCTCCACCATGCTTTGCTTGTACAAACTCTGCCCTGAAGAACCATCAAAGCCCCATTTACACAGAAGTGTTAGCTCTTTGCCATCTAGAGAAGAGGGCAAACGTTGATATTTTCCAAGTCTTGATACAGTTTTATCCAAAATTGCTTGAAGTTTAACTCGTACCCCATTTTCGGAAATGTCTATGCTATCCTTAGGTGGGTAACAGTCCTTTTTCGCTTCTAGGACAGTTGTGTATGAGGGATACAGTGGGATTCCTTCTTCCTTTGCACAAGCTCTTAAAGTAGTATACTGCCACTTCGACAGCTTCAACGAAGTCAAAATACCTAAAGCTTTATCAGCAGAATATATGGGCACATTTTTCTTAGTTTTCAGTATATCTTTTATCTTTGTAGCTTCTTCGGGATTCTCTGTGACTAATTTTATTATGTCTGCTACATCTTTATTTTGCGCCTTCAAGCCAGTTGCATAAGCAAGGTTTTCCGTTGGAAGATTTAAAAGCTCTTCTACTCTCCTTCTCTTCTGTAACGGGTTTAACTCCGAAAACTGCTTTCTTTGGTTTCCAAGAGATGTTGAGGTTCCAACACTACAAGTCTGTGGTTGTGCGGATGTTGATGCTCCTTCCTTTACGGGAAATTCGGAACTGGAACATGGTGACTGATCTATTGTTAATGAGGAAGTCATCTTTTCCCTGATGACTTCAGGCCATTTGATGTCTTCTTGGAGCCATGCTTCGTACTTTTTAATGAAAGTATGTCGCGTGCGATTACATGATATCCATTTTCTTTTCAATGCACACACATAAGTTTGGCAGAATTGTTTCAAGTCTCTCTTTTCATTTTCTGACAAATCAACACTATTCACAAACACTTCAAACAACACATTGGGATCTGAAAAAGAAGTGTTGTTGGCCACAAACATGAAAATGTCAATATTGGTACCAAAACCTTCCATCGTAATAGAAAATTGCAAAGAACAGAAAAATTAAAGTTAACGCGCACAAGTACTAAACGTTACTGACAGAATTCATGCCAAACATTCTATTTATGTATAACTACCCTCATTAAAGGTCGGAGCAAATTAACACGTAATAACTAAATCTGAACTATTAGTAAAGTAATTAGTAATTCCCGTAATTGATAATGATAACGAACCTCTGTCATCATTAGGTATAATAAAAATCATTAACACCCACTTAGCTAATGAGGTTACTATTGTAAAAAGATATTTGTACATTTAAGACAGATATTAGTTACAGTGCCCTAATTAGTATTCGTAAAAAAACGAATTTCTAAAGTTAACTTATTTTTTGAGTTAAAGTAATTGAACATTAGGCGCGTATTTGCTACATATTATAAATATATTATTCCAAATTCCGTACCAACTTAATTTAAATGCGTCACATATTCAAATTCAAATCATTTATTTTCATAGGCCCCAGGAGGCGCTTGAACACGTCAAAACATTACAAAAAATGATATAAAAGTAAATAATAAATAATACTAAATTATACTAATTACAATGATTTGAATAACCGGGGCTCAGATTAATTTTAATCAAACTGTTTAGAATCGAATTAAAATCAATCTAAGTACCAGCTCCGATGGTATGTGGTGGATGGACATACTTAAAAAATTCAATACTGAAAATTCGAAATTTCAAAAAATTACTACGTGTGAAGCGGCACCTAAAGGTACACGCGTGATATGTCAACCTAATCACCCTAAGAGCGGCAATAGCTCGTATGAGTACCAGCCTGTCAGTTTCATTCAGTCGCAAGAAAATGTACTTTATGTAATTTCTCCCATACAAAAAAAAACTAAATATTTTTTTTCTCTGGCGCGGAGTAACTAAAATCATTCATACTACAATATGCATTAAAGTAATGTATACCTGACACGTTCCATATTTTGGTTTTATGAATATCCCACATTGACTTTCTATGAAAGGGGAGCTCGATTTTCAGACCACTGTGCGGTGGGGGCACTTATTGAAACATACAGGAGATGAAATGTACCAAGATATTTCCTAAGATATGTGACATCATAGGAAAAAAGAAATAGTGATATAACAAATGAAAAATAGTTAAGAAGATACAAAATTTTAATAAACTTATGTACGTAAATAAAATAATTGAGAATAAACTATTATACTATTTTTTATCTAAACATATGTACAGGGTGTATTTTTGAAACGGGGCAGTAAGGGCAAGTACTTTAACCGTTGCAGTTACAGCAAAACGTTCTTAAAAGACCTTCCCTAACTTTTTGGGACATTTTGAACTGCATTCACAGATTTTGTAAAAAACTTACAGTTAGCAAAAAAAATGCAAAAAGTTCAAATTTTTTTTTTATGCCAATCGATTCTATTTAATGTGGGGATCAAAATACTCAATGGGACCATTTTAGCTTTCAGTACTAGAAAAGACAGAAATCGCCAAAAACGTTTCCCATACATTTCGTACGGAAATATGATAAATCAACTCGAAACTCATAGGTCAGGTAAAATTTTGAACTTTTTTTAAATAAAAAAAAACATTTAAACATTTAAGAAATTGGTTTATGAAATAAATTGCTCAAAATGATTTCCATTTTCACGAATACATAAGTCTATCCTTTTTTGCACTGAACGAATGGCGGCTAATAATGTTCTGGGATGAATATTACGTAAAATGGTCATTAATGCATCCTTGAGCTCTTGAACACTGGCGTACGTCGTCTTATACACCTCGTTTTTCACGAAGCCCCATAAAAAAAAATCAAGTGGTGTTAGATCGGGGCTACGAGGTGGCCACTGTGTTGGACCATGTGTACCTATCCACTGTGTACCGAATAGGCGGCTCAAATTGGAACGTGAAAGGTGACTGTTATGTGGCGGAGCACCATCTTGTTGAAAATGAACTTTTCGCAATTCCGACAGGGGCCATTCGTCCATCTCGTTTTCAAGATGGTGTAAAATGACTTCATTATACATGGCAGAATTCAGTTTCCCTTCATAAAATTCCACCATTATGACTCGATTGGACATTATACCACACCAACAGTTGAATGAGAAGCGAACCTGATTATGACTTGCCGTAACTCTTAGTGGATTTTCTTTGGACCAATAGTGGTGATTTTTTCTGTTGTACATACCGTTATTGGAAAAATTCGTTTCGTCTGACCACAGTATGTAATGTAAAAATTCATGATCTCTGCTTATTTTTCCTCTTAGCCATCTGCAAAAAGTAAGCCTTTGAACATCATCACCCGGATGTAACACTTGAACTATGCGCCCATATCGATAGCACTTGTAGCCGTATTTCTTCCATATCTTTATCACATGGGAGTGGGATACACCTACTTCAAGGGCGACTTGCCTGGACGATACCTCTGGATATGCTTCGACATAAGTCGGAACCGCAATCTCCGTGTCCATGTCCACACGAGGCTGCCGCTTTCTTTTGAAAGAACCCTGCAATTCCAGGTTTTTCAAAAGATTTGTAATAACCTTTCTTGTTGGCACATGCCGCAACGGATACTTATTGCGGTACCACACTAATGCAGCTCCCGCATTTCGATTATTGACAAAATACGCTTCTAATAAGTCAATTTTTCACGATTAGAAGACATTTTAGTGAAAATCCTTAATTAATAACTCATACGAAGTTTCTCAGCTGAAACTAAGTATAACACACAGATTTTCGAATCAAATTCGAAATTTGAGGGTAAAAATTCTTTTTATTTACTTTACAGTCAATTCTACCCACTTCCAGGCCATAACAAAAAGTTAGACCATCGTAGAAATTCGTTTCTGTTGCCGAAATGTATGGGAAACGTTTTTGGCGATTTCTGTCTTTTGTAGTACTGAAAGCTAAAATGGTCCCATAGAGTATTTTGATCCCCACATGAAATAGAATCGATTGGCATAAAAAAAATTGAACTTTTTGCATTTTTTGCTAACTGTAAGTTTTTTACAAAATCTGTGAATGCAGTTCAAAATGTCCCAAAAAGTTAGGGAAGGTCTTTTAAGAACGTTTTGCTGTAACTGCAACGGTTAAGGTACTTGCCCTTACTGCCCCGTTTCAAAAATACACCCTGTATAATTAAATCGTAAGAAAGTCAAAACTTTTTTTGGGTCCAGTTTCTTTTTTCTAAAATTTATGTATACGTTAAAAGCCATTTGCTTGCACTGACTGTTTACTTTATGTCTGAAGATTTTTCGATTCATCTTGAGATTATCATTACATGTGTACCTCTCACAAGGTGTTTGCAACAGTTAACACATGCGATCGCTACCCATGTAGCGAACGGAATGAACAATCACAAAAATTTGCCCACCGCCCGCAGCTGTTTCATTCCCCTTTGTCGCCATACCCCCGCGCCCCTGTACCCCGCAGGCGAAGTCTCAGTTAAGCGGTCAACCTATAGAACAGTAATCGTGTACGCCTTTGCAGACCTTTCTGAGCGCGCCAGCGCCCCTATTTTTGCAGAAACTCAACTCTAGTAATTTTGTTTTCTTATTATTTTTTTAATTTTATTTTTTTTTCTATAAGCGAGATGGAGCGACGGACACAGAAAAACGCATTTTTTTTTTAGTAACTCAATTCTAGTAATTTTTTTCTTTATAGTTTTTTTTTTAAATTTAATTTATCGCTTTTCTGTTTTGTCTGATGATGTAGCACCGTAGCTGTAACGTAGCATGTAATTACTACGCTGCTACGAGAATTGCTATGAAAAGTGTCGTTACAACTTTTCGTTCCTTTTTTTTCCGCCTAGCCCCCTTTCGCAACGCGCAATAAGGAACTTCGTTCCAATAAAATTGAAAATGTCTGTTTTAAATTGATTTTTCTCTGTTTGTCTGTATTCGCCGTGCGGCGTGCGCATTTTTCTGTTTTGTCTGATGATGTAGCACCGTAGCTGTAACGTAGCATGTTATTACTACGCTGCTACGAGAATTGCTACGAAAAGTGTCGTTACAACTTTTCGTTCCTTTTTTTTCCGCCTAGCCCCCTTTCGCAACGCGCAATAAGGAACTTCGTTCCAATAAAATTGAAAATGTCTGTTTTAAATTGATTTTTCTCTGTTTGTCTGTCTGTCTGTTTGTATCGGCTAATCTTCTAAGCGGCTAAACCAATTTAAAAAAAAAATAATATGTTGGTAACTGACTAAAAGGTGCGTACTACTTTTATTGATGTACCTAAATCGCGGACGAGTCCGCGGGAGAAAGTTAGTTTGTTTGCTGTTAGCGCTAATCTCTAATAATCAGATTGCAATATAATTCTCTTTGTGTTTAATAGTCTAATTATCGATTTAGATTTTCTGACATTTAACATTAAACTTAACCCCATGGAAGCAAGCCAGTACCGTTCAACGCGGGTCAAAGCGCGAGAGCAGCTCCTACTTAAGGCCTCCACCCACTGTACCGCGCCCCGTCGCGTAGCGCGTTTTACCATTGTATGCAAGCATCTCAATTTGTATAGAAATCAGAAGGAAGAAAGAAAATAAATTTATTTAGTACCAACAAATGGGACACAGAAAGTTAACAATATATGAAAAATACACAACATTTAGTTAGAAATATGCCCCATGGTTGCACTAAATAGGTCCTGATTCAGCATATTGTCAGACTCAGGTCTGACGCTGATTTTCAATCAGGACTAGGTGACAACACGGATATCATATCTTCTTCATAATAAAACACATCAAAACAACAAAATATACAGCAGATACATAAACCAGATACATAGAATAGTGGGCAGAAATAAGAGAAAAAAACAAAAAATAAAACAAGAGATATAAAAAGACTGAAGCAAGTAACATAAAACAATAAATTAGAAAGGATACTGTGATGCGTATAAAAAAAAGAGTAAACAAATGCAGAACTAGTATTTAGTTTAGTAGGTGTGATATAAACAGATAAACAATCTTCTTCTATGAGTACTCACTCTTAAAATGAGCTTTACATCTTAAGATCTAATTTACAATTAAAAAAAATATATATATATCAGATAAACGACATGTTAATATCGGCCATGCCCAACTGTTGTTGAGCATTCATCAGGTATCGACGTAAATGCATTCTAACGGTGTTTACTGTGTTAATTTGCCTAATGGGAGGAGGAATATTATAGAATATTTAGTATCACGCCTAGCAAAACACACTGCCGACGCGGCAATGCGCGGGAAGGCGCACTGCGTTATCCGTCGCTCCGCGAACCGCGGCGGGACGCGTCTTCAATAGAAGAGCGCCTTATATAACTAATTCCACGCGGACGAAGTCGAAGGCAAAAGCTAGTAGATATTATTTGTGAGGTTTACAACCTCAAACATATTTATTTGATTCACGATGGATAAATTTTACGATGCCACATTTTTATGGCAACACTTATTCCTCAAATCCAAGGAGAGAACATTTCAAGCTTGGCATTAAACTGTAAACCATTATTTTCTTTCTGACTGTTTTACGATAGGCCGTTCTTAGTTGTTACATTTTATTTCTGCTACATTTTATGACACTCATGTTTTATTATTATATATTTCAGTGCTACAAGATACTTGTGTCCTGGCTATGGTTTATAGTGTTTTTGTTGTGAAAATGAAACCTTTGAATTGATATAAACAGGTAATAATTATCGATGGTCTCACTAGACCTCGCGGTGAGAGATGTATACGCTAACCACTGTTAGCGTATACATCTCTCACCGCGAGTTCTCAGGTCAAGATGTTATTCGTGAACTTTCCGTCAGGCAAATCACTATATAGCAGCATGGAGTTGGAATTGTGCCCGGTGAATGGCGATAGGCTCAACCCCTATACCATGGGACCTAAACAGGTGAAGTGTGGGTATTGTACACCTCTGCCACACCCTTCTTTGTAGTAAAGGCGTGATGTTTTGTTATGTCAATAATTATATTATAATAGATAAATTGCATTTTACTCACTAGCGTTGTCGACTTATCAAAAGTTTTCATCTAAAAAAGGCGATACTATCGATGGTACCAAACAGTTTACAAAAATACTATTGCACACATGTCATTACCGATAGTATTGATAGTGTCCACACTACTGATAAATCCATTTTATTTAAAATCAATACCTACTATGGATAGTGTAATGTAACAGTGGGATTCGATACCATCAATATTAATTCTGTTATACTACTGTTACAAAATAGCAAACTTATTTTGTTCCAATAGTACTGAAACTGCCTATAAGCAATCGATACTAGCGTTTTAGCTAGGGCAATCAATAGACTATGCTTTTGATAATCGATTATCGATCAGCAACACTTATAACCACCTGAGTATTATGAATACTATAGTCCCATCTGTAGATTTATATGACTCAGGACAACAATAACAGGGATATAGTACTTTGAACCTAATTAAAACCATAATTATATATTTTCTCTGTATATTGTATAAATACTTTTTCAAATAATAATTTTAAATAACCATAATAAAGTGCTATTAGCAAAGTTGATTCATGCCGCCATCATGAAGTGCGGATTGGTAGATTTCACACAACCTCGAGTACTTTTTAGGCACTCTCAGGCATGTAGGTTGCCGATGTTTTCCTTCACCATTAGCATGCGATAATTTACATGATAAATACACACATATTTTCGCAAAGACGAATCTTAACGATTTATTGACAGAGGTGTGCCGTGGGTTCGAAACCGAAACCTTTAACTTCGCAGTCCTACAGTCTCCCACTCGGCTATCACTCTTTTACTGATTCTTTATTGATTGAAAAAATATTTCAACTTCCTTGAGGTAATTAATTAATGCGAAGTTGTTTGAAACCACTTAAAGTTGAAATACATTAAACAAATAATATCTAGTTTCAGAGCTTCAAGTTGAGAGTTTTCGAATTGATTAAATATTAATCGTCTTCATCAATATAAGAATTGGTAACCATCAGATAAAGATATCCATCAATGTACCAAATAAAATTTTAATTCTGTGGGTGTTTTTTTTTTAGACATCGTTGTTTTGCTCGTGCTTCGTTTGAAATTTACTTTTTTTTTTGAAACTATCACTGACGTTTTTGTTTCTTGTCATTAACACCTTGATTCTTTGTGATGCTGAAACAGTATACAAAGTCATAAAAACACAAAATGTCTAGTCACACAGCTGAAAATTCGGGTGGGGTATTATTCGATTTTCATAAAAATAACATAAAAAAAATGACGACATAAATATTGTTTTTTAAAGTCTTCTGGACTAGGATTTTCTCCAGATTCCCAATTATAGATGAGTTTTGAGACAACCTGTATATGTTAATCAATAAATGGCACTCAATAATTAAATATTAAAGAAAAATATATATTATTGAATGCTTTAGATCCAACTTTTCCGGCAGTATTATGTTTTTTCTGATATGATTACCATATTTTTATTTTCGTTTTCACTTTGCTAGCTGCAGATACACATTCTTGAAGTAAATCATTCGTCATTTAATGTTGTCCATATGGGGTAGATATACGCTGAGATTGTGCCTTTGTAATAAATGATGGATGTATACTGCAATGCTGGATGGCCATTGTATTGGAAAATATTTTCAGCTAGAGAAATGATAGTATTCCGAGGTATAAGCTTTCATTTTAGTACAAAAAGCTTTCTAAAATAATAAACTGACATTTTGATCTTGATTAAAGATAAGTTTAAAACTTGATTTTCATTGGTTTGTTTTATGAATGAAACGGTATCATTTAAATATTTAACAAATAAGAATATTATTTTTTTCTTGAAATAAACTTCCAAAAATCTCGTGTGTAATTTATTAAATTAGCTGTCACCCTCTATAATAATATATCTTATGATATACTAGAGTCCGCGCTGTCACTCATTGTTGACGACATTAGGTTGTGGGAAGTCTATCAATCCGCACTTAGCTAGCGTGGGAGACTAAGGCCTAACCCTTCTCATCATGACATGAGGCCGAGCCCAGCAGTGGGACATGTATAAGATACAGGGCTGCTATTATATATACTTATATATTGTTAACTACGGGTTAATAACGACATGCTATGTATTTTATTATTTACCTAACTGTGGTGTCATTATCCTTTATTATCCAAAATCTATTCTTCAAATATTGGTTATTTAATAGTAACGTTTTATGATTGGACACTATGAAACCTTTATTGCTAAACTCTAGCAATTTAAAAGTTTTCAATGTTCAATATTCGAAATGACAAGGTTGATAAACTCATGTCAATAAAGTTTTTAATAATGAATATTAATTTTAATAGAGTGGCAGTTTCAATATAATTTTTTGCTCTGTGTTCAGGCATAAAAAAAGTAATAATAATAAAAAGGATGAAAGAAATATTTTATCGGTTGATTCTATTACATTAGTGATAACGAAGAGTTAGAGAGAATTATAAATTTCTTTTGATCGGGTACTCGAGGTTCATATTATTATATCCTTGGAAAATTAAAACCTCATGGTTGAGATTAGGAGCGTCCAGTGGCCCTTATATTTCGAAATAATTATCACGTTTATTTGTCAATTCCAGCTGTCATTTGAAGTGATTTTAAGAGTGAGTTAGGTCAGTTAATCAGTATGGACCAAATTAAAAATCGACTAACCATCGTGGCATCGTTTGTTGCCCTATATACGGAAAACTATAACAATACGTCTAATTAAACAAAAAGAGTATGACAGAGGTGTAGAATACCCTATTTCCATCTAGCGAGTATAATACTAGAATCCGTGCTGTTACTGAGGAATTATTTACGGAAAACGCCCTAATAACGCGTTAGCTTGATTAAAAGATCAATTCTTTACACTAACCTTCCAATAAGCGGTCGCACATTATACTGCTATGCTACAAAGAAGTAATAACTTTGAAGCTTTCGCGTTGCATATTTATTGATATGATTTTAACGGGAACTAAGCACTGAAAGGTAAATAAAAAATAATCGCGTTAATCCCGTTAAAATCATATTTACAAAGAAGTATTCTAGGATTTTTTTCATCTAAATTATCGTATGCCTGAGAGTGCCTAAAAAGTACTCGAGGTCGTGTGAAGTCTACTAATCCGCACTTGGCCAGCGTGGTGGACTATGGCCTAACCCTTCTCATCATGAGAAGAGGCCCGAGCCCACCAGTGGGACATGTATTAGAAAGAAAGAAAGAAAGAAAAAGCATTTATTTAGATACAGGGCTGCTATTATTGTAGGATGGGCGTAAAAAAACTTACTCCCAATGGTCAGTTCTTATAGAAGTTGTGTCACCTACAAATTTTGATGACTTGTCAAGCTTTGATATATCTATTCCATTCCCGAAACAATACAAAAAAAAATACGTTCTGCTGTAGAAACTGAAAAATGTACCTCTGCGTATAAAGCAATGTGTTAAACGTCGATATATATTCATTCGCTTCCTATTTGCGCCGCATATATAATTATGTATATAAGTTTGTTTCTTACTTAATAATATTTACACATCTACAATAACTTATAATATGATATTTACAAAACTTTATAGAGCATCAAAAAGCTCCTCCGCATCGACGTCAAAGGGCGACATCGTGCCAGAAGGTTGGCAGCATTGCTACGTTGTATGGCAATGCTTATTCTTTGAGCCAAATAAAAACCAGCCTTCTGGTCACAAGTCGCATCGATAAGTCTTTTTGATATATCTCTAAAAAGAAGCCGGGCGCCTGGACCCCATGGCCCTAAGGTTTCGACCCCAAACGGCTCAAATATATAAGTTTGTATATTTGAATCTAGTCTAATGGGCAAAAGGTAATCACATTAGTGCATAGCGATTATGTATGCGGAGTTCAGTTCAGTCGTTTAGCTTACGTCACTTTGCCAGACTAATCCGATTATCTCAAACGCGATTCATACATTTGTTCATCGTTTATGTAAATGAGCTCTACTTAAGCTTCTTAAATTATAATGTATTGAGAATTAAACTATCCTTCCCTGGATGACTAAATAATGTGACATTTAAAATTTTACTTACCCATAATTAACGGTTCAATACATTAATAGTCAAATTAGTTATGCTATAAATAAAACTTAATTATTATTAAAAATTTTGATGTTTATATTACAAACTTTATTATTTTTATACCAAAAAAATCAAATTCTTGCAATTTAATCTAGAACATAATAGTTCCGTCATTATATTTTTAATGTATGTAGGATATATTAAGTGTAAAAATATGCAAGTAATTTAAATAAACATGAGTGCAAAATCTTACTTTTTTCTATAAATATTTCAATTAAAAGGTCACAGAACATTGCAATTTGTAATTGCTATCAGCACGTGTAGGTTTACTGCTTTAATGTAATATAACATTTCTAGAAACTCAAATTATCATACACGAGCCATCGAGGACTTGCATTCAAGCTAATTTGATAGAATACGAAATTGACCTTGAACATTTCATTGGTTAGATATGCGAAGCTATTGCAATCGAATTATAATATAATTTTCTTGGTTTAGAAAATGTCTGCTCTTCATCTCTTTCTTCATAAATTTTAGAGATCTAACTAAGGTATAGAAATCTTATCTACTAAATTACGTTTTCTAAGAGACTGCAGCCATTGGGCAGCGTTCTTAAAATGCTGACAGCATTGCAACGTTGGATGGCAATGCTTATTCGATGACCTAAATAAAGTCTAGCATTTTCAGAACGCTAGTAGTCTCTAACAGTTGAGATGAAATTTCTATACGAAGAGAATGGGCCACTAGTTCTGACGAGCCAAGCGTCTAATCCCCATAAGGTACAAATACATAATCACTATCGAAGTAAAGTAGGCTCGCCTGGGTTGCCGAGATATGTAACGCGGTGTTAAAAAAAAAAATATACACAAATAAGTATATTATTGTGATCGTAATCGTTGCTAATAAAAAACATGCACATGCTTGGCAATGATTTAGTGTCGCCAAAGAAAAAAAAGTAGGCTGACGTTAGGTATATTTACAAGGTAAGTAAGTATAAATAAGACGAACTCATTGTATGTAATATACAGAGTACGCTTAGTAGTGATTCAAAACTTGATTCTGAGATCCTGGGTGTTAAAAATGTCCACCAAAAAATGTATGATTGATCCGAGGAAAATTTTCGTTTTTCGCAATTTTTGCCGACTTATAATGGAACAGAAACGTGGGAATTTCCGATGAGAAAAAATCCATTTGCAGATTCTTGCAATCACCACCTAGCATCAAAATAATGTTTCTTAACACTGGAAATATTTTCGCAAGCTTATTCACAAACATTTGCGAGTTTTTCATGCCGTCAAAAATTTTTCCAAGACCGATTCTCCGATGTATGGCAATTGGAGGCAAATTTTTTTAGACCTAGGGTCTTAGAATCATGTACTGAATCATTGGTGAGCGGCTTCGCAACGATGTCATTTACACCCTGTATTTTTATTTGGTTAATATCACAAATTTAACCAGGTGGATGTGGAAAAGCTATTAAAATATCACATATCACGCTCGTGTAGTAACGTTGGGCAAGGGCGGCGTCTTATACCACACCCTCAATATAACATCATGACGTTAGCGTGAAGCTGAATGAACTTGAGTGTCGTATCTTAATTGGGATGACCTTGGCACGTTTGTTATCTCTGCTGAAATGCGTCATGTAAAAGCTCCGAAACACGTGTTTATGCGAAAATGTTTGTCAAGATACTCCGTATCGTGTTTTCAGCAACGTTTATTTGTACACACAAGCGGTAGGTATATTCTCAGTATTAGTTAGTGTCGCAATAAACGGAAAGCCTTTAAAATGTGAGACCATCATAATACTGTACATATATAGCTTGTTTAGTCGTGTGTACTCCCTTCACAACAGAACGTTGTGTTCAACTTAAACTCGGTAGAAAGTTCAAGATAATTAATAAAATTTAATTAATAGAACAATCGCCTGAATTCACTATAACCTGTTTATGAATAGAGAGAAGTGATAATTGATGAAGACGAATATTTTAACGAAGTTTTGAGAGACCAGTAATTAATTTAAATTCCTTTAGTATTTATCTTATTGTTTGATTAACATAATTTTAACAAAATAAGCACAACATACACGTTGATTGGATCAAATAGACACATATGGAGATTTTCGCAAACAAACGGTTATTTACTTAAACAAGAATTTAAAGACTTATGAATAAAGAAAAGTGATAATTTTATTTATTTATTTATTTAACTTTAGCACAACAAAAATGTACAAGGCGGACTTAATGCCAAAGGCATTGTCTAACA
Organism: Hypena proboscidalis; assembly: GCA_905147285.1. Classification (NCBI taxonomy): domain Eukaryota; kingdom Metazoa; phylum Arthropoda; class Insecta; order Lepidoptera; family Erebidae; genus Hypena; species Hypena proboscidalis. Next base: position 15,131,858 of record LR990140.1, read on the forward strand.
GTCTACCTAGGGTGATGCAGAGTTAAAAAGTGGTAGGTGCATATTTAGTTTAATAATTAGATTAGGACTTTATCTTTATAAACGATTATAGGAAGATTTATAATTAATGAATATATATAAAATTACTATATACAAAGACTTATTATACATAAATTATATATTTAAAATTACATAAATGTAATACATATTATTATTAAATACATTTACATATAATATTACAAATACTATAATATAATATACATAAACTACTACTAATATATAATAACGTAACTTATAGATGAGTTATTCTGCTAATTTGCTCAACAAGAGCTCACGAACTTTGATTTTGAGAGTGAATCGGTTGTTACACATCCTGATTTCAAGAGGGAGCGCATTCCAGAGGATAACAGACTGCACGAAAAAGGAAGAATTCACGAAACCAGAAGTATGGGCGGGACATAAGAGTAAGCGATTATTAGCGGAGCGGAGATTTCTATCATGGTTAGAGCATAAGTATTGAAGGTAAGGAGATAGATAGAGAGGAGGTGTAGAAGAATTAAGGAAGGAAAAAAGAGTGGTGAGAGCACGCAAACTGCGGCGTTGGCGAATAGGTAACCATCTAAGTTCAGAACGAAAAGCAGACACGTGGTCATACTTTCGAAGATTATAAACAAATCGAATGCAGTTATTCAGAAGACGGTCAAGTTTATTGAGGAGGTCTGCATTCAGGTCAAAGTAACACATATCACCATAATCAATGACAGGAAATATCAAGGATTGCACAAGCATTACTTTAGTTCTAGGCGGGAAGAAGTTTTTCCAGCGGTACAGTGCACGAAGAGAAGCTGTAACCCTCTGACTAACACTAGTCACTTGGGCTTGCCAGTTGAGGTTGCTATCCATGTGTAGTCCAAGATTTTTGACAACTGAACTGTAAGGTACGATGGCACCATCGTATAATATCGGAGGAAGTTTATTAATTTCTACTTTGCATAGAGTACGCTGTGAATAATTGATGAAGACGAATATTTTAACGAAGTTTTGAGAGACTGGTAATTCATTTCAATTTATTTAGTATTTACCTTATTGTTTGACTAACATAATTATAACAAAATAAGCACAACATACACGTTGAGCTTATCAAATAGACACATACGAAGATTTATGTAAACAAACCGTTATTTACTTTCACATAAATTTAAGCCTAAGAACATCTTGTTTTAGTTAGTTCCAGTTTGTGCGTTTATTGTTTTCCTTGGAGACAATTCGACAATGTCACAATGTCGCGTAATCTTAATTATCCATAATGTTCACATCGCATGTTGAGGATAAACGAACTAAATGATTAAAGTCCTCAAGTAACTGTTGACCGCAATTGTATTTGATAGCTCCTAGTAACGGAAGTATAAACCATGGAGTCAGCGTTCTTGCTCTATTTATGGCAAACGCGCTGGAAATTGAATTTTGTCATATCAGTTGATTAACGTTCCGCTTTTACATTATCCATTGACAAAATAGTATGTTGACTTATTATTCTTACGGCCAGTTTCATTCTGATCTAGATAAGTCCCTGGTACTCAATTTTAAACTTTTTAGACAAAGTAAATGTCAAATCTGTATAAACACTAAAAGAATTGACTTGACAACACTTATCAGAAATTGGGCACTTATATTTATATACAAATATTCAATGTAAAGACGCCATAACAGTCTCAGTGTCTCAATTCATTCATCATCATTCAGATATTCAATAGTTTCAATGACAGTGTGTCAATGACACTTTATGAAGACTAAATAAGCAAGCAATAAATTTATCAGCAAACAAATATCAATTTAACAGTTTACGATCGTATGAACAATAGTTTGGCACGCGTGCTGGTCTTAAATTAGAGGCACCAGAGTCATGTTCCTGTAATACGTCGCACTTGCAGCCCTTTGTAATGGGCTACAATTAGTGCCTAATGTTAATCGGACATATATAGACACAGGTATCATCAGATTTACATAATTTATTAATTCAAATATTTCAATAACTGACCGACATTCGATATGCGCGGTAAACGAGATCACCTGCCAGTTATAAAATATACAAGAGTAGTGACGTTTCTATTCGATTTTAGAAAAGTCGTCATTTACTACGAATGCGTTTTCTCATTTCCCTGTAAAACAAATGAATCAGACCAACAAAAAAGACGTTTCTATAATCAATTTCCTTCATTATGATAAAAGATACAGGGATTCAGTCAAAAACATGTTATTTTTGTTTTGTTCCCCAAAGATTGATGAGTCATATGGTTAGAGCTATAAATAAGCTGTATAGCTATTTTTGTGGGTGTGAAAGAAGCCACATAAAATATTTTATATTAGCCGGCCTAACGGGGTGAATGTCACATAAAGCAAACAAATAAAATCAAGATAGTTTCAGTCTTTTTGCAAAAAGTGATTGACATTATAGAAATTAGCGTCATTACTTGTTTATTAGTAATGGCTCTATTAAAAAGGCGCCGAACCTCCCCTACTGCCAGCAGTTCGGTAGTCAGCGTTCACATTATGGAACTCCAACAAAACGTGCGTTTACACACCTTTAATAGTGGTTAATCAATGTAAACGCATGTTCCGTCCGAGTTCCATAGTGTGAACGTTGACCACCAGATCACCGGTAGTGGGGCCGTCACCGCAGCGCCATGAGTCGAACCAAATCAACAACAGTAAAATATAAGCGATCGATATATCCAAAGCAGGGTTTTATTGTCCATAGTGCACTACTGATGTGAATTCATTATAAGCACAGCTGATTGAAAATAATAATTATATTAATCAACAGAAATATTCAAAATATTTCTAATTAATTTTGATATAGCATTTAGCCATGCATAACAATTTAATACAAAAAACCTGAAATTCCAAGATTTTATTCTACCACTTTCTAGACATAGTTAACATAGTATACTTTTCCATGCAAATTTCCAGCGTTCTGGCACTAACGGTTTTGACGCTATGCCTCTGACAGACAGACAGACGTACATGGCGAAACTATAAGGATTCCTTGCAGGTACTACGAAACCCTAAGAAGGGCTCCTACCAGATGATCGATAGTATGAACATTACAAAGAATATTAAAGCAGGTCAGCTTTACTATTAAAAAAAAAAAGCTTCTGAACTTTTGGGTAGATTGTTCAACCTTCACCATAGTTTTGTCCTTTTACTAGATAGCTCAACGATAGCCGAGTGGGAGACCGTAGGACTGCTAAGTCGAAGGTCTCGGGTTCGATCCCACGGCACACACCTTTGTCAATGAATCGTTAAGATTTGTCTTTTCCAAGATATGTGTGCATATAAATTATCGCTATCGTGAGGATGCCTGAGAGTGCCTAAAAGTACTCGAGGGTGTGTGAAATCTACCAATCCGCACTTGGCCAGTGTGGTGGACTATGGCCTAACCCTTCTCATCATGAGAAGAGGCCCGAGCCCAGCAGTGGGACATGTATTAGATACAGAGCTGCTATTATTTATTATTATTAGATAGCTCAAATTACGCTTACTCAGTCAATTAGTTTGAGCTAACTCTAAGCCTGTTCCTTTATTAGCACGTTTGTGGTCAGACCATTCCAAACACTAGCTGTTAGCTCTAAGCTTCTTATTAGATAAAGAGAGCTCTAAACCAGTGGAAAATAACTAGTTGATGTTTTTGACAAGCAAAATTCAGGTTTATTTTGATGTCATTACAGGTAACACGATATTCAAGATAAAAACTTTTTCCTCTCACTCGCCTAATAATGATGAAAGACACTTATTTTTTAGAAGTTTCCTCTGCGTTTGCCTGCTCAAGATTAAGGTTACTTGTCTAAATATTATGAAAACTTTGTTGGCGAGTTTCATAAATAACTCTTAACGTAACGGATTGTTTGCGTTGTTGTTGAGCATTAACAAAAATGCCTTGTTTGAAACAACGATTAAATTTTGAATCAGTTTTTAATATTAATAAGACACTAGCTTTTACGCGTGATATGCCAATAAAAAGTAGTCTTTCAAGGTTTTAAAATATCTCCAAATCAATTATCATTAAGATCTGTTCATTCATTTAGCCGTGAAAGCTTAACTGACAGGCAGGCAGAGTTACTTCCTCAAGGATGACGTAAATTTTCTCATTGAGTTTAGAGTTTCGTCCGATGTTACTGATATGTTTTAGATGAATAAAATGCATTTCTATGTATATCAAAATAATAGTATTTGAAAAAGGTTAGGTAAAATACAATATGAGAAGTTACAGCTAAATAATTTACAATATATAAATATTCTAAACTAAAAATAAAATCTATTCATAAAAAACGTACTTCATTCTAAATTAAATAGTTAATAAATTGGGTGTTGACATCTTACTTCTCGTTTAAACTCAAAGAAGCTGAAACGTATACAAAGTATAATGAGCTAGCGTGCCTACATTATTTATACTACGGAATTTTATATTCACGCAAAAATCAGTGGTACGATTATAAAGGTGCCTTATAAATCCATCACTGCTACTATTTTCGTTGGCATCTGTTTCATGAGTGTTGTAGATACCTATCGAAACACCGGTAGGAAACTAGCTACTAGGAAAATGTATATTAAGAACGTTGTCAACATTCGTATCTCATGAATATCTCTATGATGCCCCTATTTTTTTAACAAATGAGTTCCGAATCATGAAAGCAAGGTCACTAAAGATACAATCTTTTGTTATGTCGTAAAACAAATGACAGAAATAAATGAGAGTTGATTTGAAACAACATTTGAAAAGAGAAGTTAAAAACTGCACAAAAACCGTTTTGAAAATCATTTGTTATGTTATGATGTGTACATAAACGTATTATTTTCTTAAAGAGTTGCCATTATTTACATCAGAATAATTAATCTGAGCAATCGTTATGATTAATGACACGGCCACGCGTAGAACAAGTGTGGTTAGCTGTTTATCATTTTTTTTTATCCTAGTGTTTTACACTTATTCCTAGCCTTTATTATTTATTTTACCCCGTTGCAATGTACCATTATCGTAGTTTATTGATCGCAAAAAAGTCGACTCGGGCTCAAGTGTCTAGGAACCCATAAAAAGTATTTTGCCAATATTAGTAGTGTACTATTTCAATGGTAGCGTAGTTATTTGTCGATCGCAAAACAAAAGCTAAAAATTCAACAAGATACTTTTATTTTACGTTGGATTAAAAAAAAATCTGTTGTGAATTTCACACTAAGCAATGTTTTTGCGCAATAACAGTGGTATGGCCGTAATGTCATATGCGAATAACAATAGGCCTCTCAAAGTAAACAATAAGTAAGGTCACAAATGCTTTTATAATGAAAGTTTACACAGTTGCAAATATTTGTACCGGCTGAAACAATATCTGATTACTATAGGTATTGTGAATCAGTAGTGAGCATTTCAGTAACTGCTCAGTCCTTTACGAGTTACCGTCGAGAGTTGTCGTGTAAACCCGACGCGGTGGATTCGAGTCACGGCTAAAAGTTTACGATATTTTTGACTTGATTGAATACTTTATATTTTTCTTTTAAAGTTTTAGTGATTGTTTAAGTGGTGGAACTCGTTTTTGTTTTTTTTTTTTGGATACCGCGTAAACTTCGGAAATCATTATGTAAGTTTTCAACTATTTAGTTTAATCTTTACAGCTTATCTCATTTTTTGTAGAGTTGCCATTATGTATTTATGGATAATATAGTATTTGGATAATTGCCTTACTAGCTCAAGCCCGTGGCTTCACCCGGATGGAAGTTAGTATTTAATAAAAAATCTATAAGTATTTATAACACAGCTTCTGCACGTAAAAAAAAATAACCCATTTATTATTTCAGAAAAATATACGTTTTGTTAAAGCAATATTTTGATCTGTGAATTGTTTAACATCCATTTCATTTTAAAAATTGCTTCACAGCAAATTTTATTTTGATTTAAAGATAATTCCTTAAAAAATTATAATGCCGAAGCAAGCAAAAGTTAATTAATTTTTGAGTAGCAAAAGTAATTTAAATAAAAACTACTTTCATAGTAATAATAATGAACGACGGTTTTTAATAAACCTCATAAATTTTAAAATGTGATTTTACACCTAATCTTTTGTATATATTATTGTTAAATAAAAGTATTCAAAAGACTTCAATAGCATGAAGGAATCAACATTTTGATAAAAACACCAATGTGATTTAGAATTTATTGTTTTAATGCAATTATCAATTAGTTCGGTGAATAAAATATTGTTTTGTCGCTAAATATCATAATATTAAATTTCAAATTCGTTTTAAAACGAATTTTTAATGAAGTTATAATTTTGTCTAAAAAATCATAGTACACTCGATAAAAATCACGAAATAAATGACATAGAAGTTCATTTAATGGTGTCATTTAAGATTTTTTTGCAGAATCACTAAGCCATTTGTCAATATCACGTAATTTTTATTTTTTTAACTGTATTTTGTTGCTGTACAAAATAAAGCTCAAACATCATATATTTGACAGGCATAGTACGACTTCGCCTCAAGCATTTATAATTGTAGCATGTTATACAATATGTCAATAAAGAACGTGTTGATGAATTTCAAATTTTTTGAATAATTAAAGAAGCAGAATAATAAAACATTTTATTGGAAAAATATATGACGCCACAAAGTTTGCAAAAACTCTTTGTTTTACTTTTCAATACATCTTAAAACATGTGTAGTCCATTTGTTAGTATTGTTTTCAAATGACAATAGTATCGATAATTTTCTTTGTTTAATTTTTCACACACGTGTAAAATTTTCGAAAAGTCGCAAAATACTAACACAGTGATGGCAAAAAGACATATTAATTTTCAAATATATAACATAATCATATAGTAAATAGCGACCCGCCCAGGCTTCGCTCCGGGGACTATGCAGTACTATTATATAATATGCAAATTTTATACAAAAAACCTTCATTATGAATTATTATATCTATTAAAGAAACTGCATCAGAATCCGTAGTGTAGATTTAAAGATCTGAGCATACATAAGGGCAGACAGCGGGCAGCGACTATGTTTCATACTATGTAATAATAATATTTTTTTCTAAATATTCTTAACTGCGTGTAACGTGAACTGCCTAAATTCAAGTTGTCACTTTGTCAGTCATTTGACAGTTAGTTCAACGACACTTTTGTTTTTAAATTTAAACAAGATCTCTAAAGGCAGTGTACCATGATCCATGGCAATGTTTATTGTCAGTCTAAATCTTTACGGTTACAATACAAAACGTTGAGATAAAAAGTTTTTTGAGAAAAATTACAAAATATTAGGTACAGTAAATATGTGTTTACCTTTTCAGCAATCTAGCTAAACGCTTTAGAAGGATGTGGTAAACACTAACTAAACTTACTGGAACACTTACAAGATTATGCTAAGTTGAGAGTTAGTTCTAGTCTAGTGGTTACTAGTTAGGTACACAAGTTGATTGTTTTGTTAATATGTTGCTCAAGTATATGTCTTCCCGTGAATTATTAATTAATTATACAAATTTGTTATGTTTGTCCAAGATTAGTAATTATTGATTAATAATTATTATTCTGTGTTAGGAAAACAAAACGTTCGCTTTGCAATGAGAAGACAAAGCATCATCATCTGCCGAGGCTTTTCCAAATTACATTGGAGTCGGCTTCTAATCTAACGGATTTAGCTAAATAAATCAGTGTGGCGGTATCCGCACATAATCACGTGACATATGTCAACGAGTGCTGAATCGCGATAACGAAATGTTCACAGCAAGTGAATATATATACCACTTCCAATACGCTACCGTTGGACAGCTGTACGCCAGGCAATACTACCGAGCCTGGTCGGAGGATCCTCCCTTTGTGGTGGAGGAACATCACACCCTGTTCCTCTACATCAGTATATTACGTGGAACGACTGCTATCAAACCTCTACAACCTAGTACTAGGTAATACGATTTTGTTTGATAGACTAGTTGTCAGACTTTATGGCCTATGACAACCCGTAACGACTGTCATGGATGTTCAAGTGCTCTGCGAGGCACGGAGGAAGGCTCGTTATGTTAAAGATGGTCACCCATCTACGGCCGTCCGCTGTTAGCATTGCTTAACCTGCAAGATAGAACGTTCCAGGCAGCTTCGCCTTAGCCACAAGCTAAATTAAACAAAACTATAAGCAGCATTAATGTTAGGTACTCAAAAATATATTCGACCAAAGTAAATCAAGAAAGGCCACATAAGCACAGCATAAGTTTATGTAAGAAAACAAAAGATAAATTAATACGCAACACAAATAACACGGAACCAATTAATGTCTTAAATCAATGACGTGGCTGGCTGTCACTATTGAACGTTCTCCCTTAAGCCGTAAGCAATCAGGCTCCTATATATACACTGTACATCATATGCGAATGTTGTACAATAAGGTTGCTAAGATCCTACCAGTAGTGGTTTGGTTTCGATATTTCGATGTTGCTTTAGCCTATTTGTTTATTTTTGTAAAGATCATTCAAAATTAGTTTAAATCAATTAAAGTGTTAGAGTGCTTTTATTTGGATTTGGAAGAGTATCTAAAGCTGCCTAAAAAAAAACAAATAATTGACGAATATTTTGAAAAAATCACTTGCATCGACTTTGAATTAATTACCTAAATAACGATTTTTAAGATTCGTTATCAAAAATCATAACTATTTGTATCAAAATAATGGATAAATAAAAGAAACATACCTTCCAACCAGCATTTCACCAATCAAAATCGATGCATCAATGTTCTCGTGATTGTTCGATACTCGATTAAAACACATAAATCGATTTGTGCCAGCACAAAGAGCTTCTTGACTCGTCCTCAAAGTAAATGCGTCCACTATTGTGTATGACGTATACTATGTATTTTGGGAGATGACATCATCCCTAATCCTTTGAAAGGGATGTTGGATGGCGATAATTCGAATAGTTTCCTTTACAAAGTTTATTGATGAGAGTAATATAAGATTCAATCTGATTATGTGGTTTTGAAGACATATTATGGGTTCTGTGGTTTATTAAGCTAAGCATTATACTTTTATTATATCGTTGTGATTAATCGGTGCAGACTAATTTGCACAGATTAATCTATCATCTGTATCGATAATAGATACCGATTTATAAGCATACGTAAAACAGTGTATAAGTGTGTGTATTTTTATGTAAAAATATTTTCTGTACATTAACTATGGGATATGGCAGATGTAGATAATCGATATGTAACAAATTTAAAAAAGTGTATTTTCTCTCCAGGGCCACGAAAATGCTGTTTGCATGCCCAATATCAGTGAGTAAAATTCGTTTTTACTGACTATTGAGGCAACGTGTTCAAATTACGGAACAAATTTTCCTTAACCTCCTAACTTTCTAATAAAATAGGCACTATTTCTTTATGATGGAGCCATGCAGTTCTAAAACAAATGAATACATTAAACATTTCTTTCAAATGAGATATTATTCAACATCAATATTCAAAATCTGCACATATTAAATAAAATTTATTTATTTTTATTTCTAAAAATATATCAAAGCCAATATAATAATATGACAAAACTTGTGAGAATTAGATTTATCGTTATCATTGTTGTTTTTTATCACTTGTATAGCTCAGTGGTCAATAAATTCTGGACATCTACAAATACTCATATTTAAAAAAACTACACTCAAATGAAATATCGAACTTTCTCATATTACCATGAATAACTATTATCCTTAAAAAACCAAACATAAACGACGGACAACCGGATGGCGGAGTGGGTAGTGTACCTGCCTGCGACGCCGATTCCCACTTAAGACAAATCTTTGTGTGCATGAACGGGGTTTGTCTTTGTCTGGGTGTTTCTATGTTTAATAAGTATGTATTTACAAAAGAAAAGTATATATGTATTAGTATCAGTTATTCTACTACCCATAGTACAATCTCTGCTTAGTTTGGGACTAGATGGCGTTGTGTGTGAGTTGTAGAATATTTATTATTTATATTATTTATAAATATTATATAAGTTTCACTTAATAAAGGGTTAATTCATGGCTTCTTAAAATATTTTGTGTTACTTAAATTTTATCTTTAAATATCTGTATGTTACAATTAATTTAATAATTTTTTCATTGAATTGTGAAAACATGTGAAAACTTTTTGAAGAAAATGAGTTGTTTCTTTTTATTAAACACGATGCCCGCACTAGTAATAACGCTCCTGTGTCGCGGGGGTGTTCACAAACAAACATTTTACACACACAAAGCAAACCCAGTTCTTTAATTTTATTCTTGAAGTACTAACTAGAAATTGCTAGACTTTGTAACTCAAAACGTACAATCTTACCGCACGAGTATTTCAATATTCTAATATAACTGAATAGAGTTTTTTAGCCTGCGAGACTCAAAGTAAAATGTATGTGAGGCATTTTAGGAGAATAATTTGAGTTTGCTTGAGAAGAAATAATTTAAACGAGTAGAACATACAAGTCGCAATTTTTTCGTTGTTTTTTTGTCCTTGTTGAGTCTTTAAGCCTGGCGATAGAAATAATAATTTTCAATAAATACATTACATATAATTTAGCTCTTATTCACTTATAATTTTTGTTTGAACTTTGTATAAATGTTGAATATGGTATTGGATATAAATTGCATTATAAACAATGTTTCTAATATGCCTTTTGATATTTATTATAAAAAATATCACTATAAGATCAATAAACAATACGCCTTACACCAAATTTTATGCCAATTGAAAAAGCCAAAAAACGATAGTTTAAATATTATAATTGATTAAAAATCAATTATAATATATTAACATTAAAATTTCTTTTAAATTTAAGAAAGTTAAGCATTTATCCAATTCAATTTATTACTAAGAAACAGTCATTCAACAATATTTGGACTTGAAACGGGGTAGGGATTTATTTTTTGATGTTTTCTCTTTTTGTTTTTAATAATTATTGTGGATGCTTGCGCTGGCCTTGTTATTGGTTTTATAGTGGTATGTATTTGCTTATTTTAGAGATCACAGGTCAAATATATTGTTGCTATTTTTTAATTTTTTTGACTTTAAGTTATAGTTTAAATGAAAATAATATTTATTCATGTCAACGTATTATTACGATATAAAAATCTCGTATTCGTTATGATAAGTTAAATAAAAACAAAAACAAAGTCAGATTATATCCAAATTACTGTAACGTTTAAAAAAAATGATTTTGGTATTACCGCTACTACCTCTGCGACATCCTTCTAGACCATAATATTACTATAGGTCTGATATTACGAAACTTTTGAAATTTAAATATCTCGGTAATTAAATATACCTCCTTAATATTATTTTATTATTAAGGATTAACTGATATCTAACAACACCAATTGCATTTATTCTTTACACTGCACTTTAAGCTAAAACCAATTTTCTTTTACGATGCATCCTAAAGAAAATGAACTCGCAAGTGCTGACAAAAGCATTTTTAAGCAAACAAAATTTTGTGTCACAATTTTATGGTATAATATAACTTTGTACGGGGCTCAGCATATTTAATATAAAGGATTTTGTCTCCAAAAAGTACTAAACTTAATGTACACATACCAGACAAAACAGTTTAAGAATTAGCAATCATGACATGTTAATTAATTTTGATCCTAATAAAACTTAGGAATTTAATTACCAAAGACCTTACATAAAGTACCGTGGAATGGAATTTAAGACAAAAAATTACATATTAGAAAACGACATTTATTGGATTTCAAAGAGCCTTATTAAATTTATCTAAATAATTACGTAACAAGCTTGCAAAGAATTTGTAATCAGAGGGTTTGAGAATTTTTACATTATTTGACCTAAAAATCAGTCTACCCATTCCATTTCAATAAATATAATATAAACCTACTCGTTTGCTTGCAAAGAAAGTGAGCAAAATTCTTTTTTCATTCGAGTTTTTTCAGTGAGCAAAACTTGATTTTGCTTCGATTATTTATCACGCTCGAAGCAAAGTTAAGTTTTGCTCACTTCTCGCCTTTTTGAGCTTCTGAGGTGAAAAGTATTATGTGCGATACGAAATCAAAGTTAAATACATGTCGTGCTTTTGAATTCCTCACTAGATTCCAAACAAGAATAACTGCTACGCTCGTGATTCTACTAAAGAATATTTCGTTATTCGGAACTCAAAATTAACACTTGAAATAAATACGAATATTGCTTTCTTGTTGCACAATTAACTATTAAAAAAGCAAAACAATAATAAAAAAGTTTGATATTCTTGTTTAACTTTAAATTATGTAAATCTTCATATTTTTGTACGAATATAACTGCGTATAATAATGATACACTATCTAAAGGTGGTACCAGACCGCGCAAGCATTCGCTTGTAATGTAACATTTGTAGAACGAAATTTCAAATTTCGAAATGTATTTTATACGAACATTCGACTTTGTAACATTACATTACAGTCGTTCTGGGAGCACCTTAATGAAAATATTTTTTTCGTATTGAAAAAACACCTGATCAATGCGTTACTAATACGTACGCTAACGACTTTGGACAATTGTTATTATTCTTTTGTTTGCACCGTGGATAATTTATATTGAGGCTGAACACATTCAAAGCGATGACTTACTGTTATGGTAAATATTGAATACTGGTTGCTGCTGTATAGATTTCTAGAATAATAATAATATACATACATGTTTTAAATCATGTATGTAAAAAGTTGTTAAAACTACACAAACGAGTTGTAGGTAATTAGTAGCAAAGAAATGTATTAAATCTATCCTTTTAAAAAAATCCAAATTTGTATCGCCTTCCTGCTCAAGTGGCAGACCAAATGTTTTTCAATTTTATTGATTGTTTTGTGTAAATAACGGAACTCTTAAAAACCGACTAAGTGCGAGTCGAACTCGCGAAGGAAGGCTTTCGTCTATAAAAACGTCAATGTAACAAATATTTTATTCGGTTTATAGAATTGATGATGTTGATATGGTGGCTACACATCTATGTATACACTATATGTAGAGTATGAGATTTGATAACTTTTTGTCGCTGTAAGCCATATTAGGCTTAGTGTTAGCAACATTTTCCATTAGAAAAATTCTCGTGGGATTTCACTTCTTTTTGAAAGTTGTGGCTCTATTGTACCCCCAGATTAAGTTGCTTATAACACCAAGTCCCTTTATAAATTTTCAGACCTCTAGTATAAAAAATATGCGTTAGATCTTACAAACTTCACCCTAATAATTTTTATAATCATTAGGGTTTGTGGGGGGGTTAACGTTCCAAATTAATTTTTTGAACTTTAGTAAAAACCCTAGCTTAACGAAGTTCCCTTAAAACCTAAGTGATCTTTAGTTTCATCTTTTTTCTTGCTTTTGCACTAATACTAGTTTACATACCGAATTTCAAACCCTATTAGTTTTGATGATCATCAGTGAGTGATGAAAATAGTTTATTTAAAATATCAATAAAAAATAAAAGTATAAGAGCTATTAAAATCCGGTCCTAATATCATATATCCTAATAATTTTGTTTATGTGGCATAATCCAATTATAAGTGCTCGAAAGATCGATGAAACACTTCGAGAAAAGGCAGCTAGTACCCTTTGCTTCGCTGGTTCGTCTTGGAAGGACCACTACCGTGGCCCCAGTTGATGAAATAAATTTATCTTCATTTGCTTCAATTTGCTAGATCTCAAATGCAAAATTGTTGCTTAGCTGGCAGAACAATTGAACGGGTAGCCAATTGGTTACGAATTAAAAAAAGGCTTTAACTCCAACCAAAGAAAAATTAACTTTAATAATAGATTGTTTTAAATTAACTGGAATCATTTACTTCATAAAAATCTCCTGAAGAAAGCCTGACAAAACTAATGATCATAGGACTGCCGAGATTAATGAAAACAGAAGGCGAATTAATTTCACCGCACCCATTACCATAGGAGGCAACGCCAACCTGGTCACCAGTAGCCGCATCTACAGCTGGGCCACCATAGTCTCCCTGAAAGAATGAAAAACACGCCTACACTAATTCAATTTCAATATGACAACTATATCTTTAGAGATTATGATTGCCTGGTAATTTGGCTGATTGCAGTAAACCTTTTAGTATTGTATTGTATTCTAGTGACTCATTATTTAAGTTCCACAGTATTTACAAAGGACTATAGCCATAAGACTAAAAGCCGACCCCAATGTAATTAAGCAAAGGCTCGAAAGATAATGATGATGACTTCACTGCTAGGTTGTTGCAGTCGTCCCTAAATACGCATAGATATCAACGTCAAAATCTCTACGTATCTTCTTCTGTTTGAATTAGGATATGAATTAAGTTTGTCTTTATTTCATATTCATGACAGTCTTGACCATGTAATTTGCCGCTCTGTCTGGCTAGGAAAAATAAAACGAAGGCAAGGCAAAGACTTAAAAGTTGGCTGTACAGTATTTACCTGACAAACATCTGGATTATCATCTTCAAAATCACCAGTATTAGTTTCTCCTGCACAGAACTGAGTCATTTGAAGATCACCTCCAGACTGAGTTCTGCATTCTTGTCGGGCTACTACGTGTGTTCGTGCCACACGAAGCTCGCGTGGATAATCGGTGTCATTTTCCTACAAAAATAAAAAAATCATGGTCAGTATAAAAATTCAAGGATTTTTTTAGGCCGAAGCTTCATTAACGCTTAGTGTACTTGCATCGTCGCTATATTGGCTTTCGATTTATCGGATTGGATACCGAACACGCGCTTGAACTTGACCGTGATTGGCATTCAATCCGATGCGTCGAAAGCAAGGGCTGTGTTTACGCAATGCAATGTGATTATGGAGCTTCAGCCTTACTCGATTTGCACAATTGGTTTTTTGAACAATTTTTGGTTAGATAGATTGCCGAATCAAAAAATTTAAAAGCTATTTAAGCTAAGTTTCAAATTTATCAGCTTTAATATTTTACAAAATAAATAACTTTTAAAATAATAAAACTTTGAACTTACGTTAGTCAAACCCCATCCAGTGATAATAATATGAACGCCCGCTTGAGGGTCATTACCAAGCCTGGGTAAATTAATAGCTCTGGCATTAATTCCATCTAAAGTCATTCCTTGTGGCATTCTGATATTTCCCACATCAAAGCTATCGTCAATTATGCTCCCCATTCTATACATAGGATGCAATACGATAGAGGTTGATTGATATTCAGTGCCTCCTTCATCGGCAAATGTGCTACCAATGCGAGCGTATGCTATCTTGACCCTGAGAAAGGGGTTGAATATTATTCTAATTGAATAATTTAAAATCACCGTTAGCTTAGAATGACGTATAAACACGTATAGCCCACGGTGCTACACAGCTGGTTGATGATTTTGGGAAAATTACTGATTTTTGTTTATGTGTTTGGGCTCCCCTAACTGCTCACAAGCGGAACCGCAGCTGACACTCACTAAAATTAATTATGAAACTCCCTTAATCATTCTACAAAGATTCACTCGAGAATAATTTGGTCATCGAT
This sequence comes from Hypena proboscidalis, assembly GCA_905147285.1. Classification (NCBI taxonomy): domain Eukaryota; kingdom Metazoa; phylum Arthropoda; class Insecta; order Lepidoptera; family Erebidae; genus Hypena; species Hypena proboscidalis. The sequence goes on from LR990140.1 coordinate 15,147,345, forward strand.
GACTGCTAGGGGCTCACGTCCAATTTCACGATAAATTTTATTTGCTTTTTGATTTTTGCCCGCATTTTTCAATATCAAAACTTTTGACACAACCTTCCTGGAATAGAAGTTAGAACACGATGATTATGATTTTGTCTTTTACCACTTTATTTGGTTAGGCTACAGTTTGCATCAAAGGGATTACTGAAGCAAAGCCAGTTTAAGAGACATTCCTAGTGGTTCAGGTTATGGGAGTTAATCAGAACCAATGACATCATTACCAAAAACATAAAATGAAAAACAAATAATTTCGCAAATGCTTTTATGTTTTGAAAGACCAATAGTAAAAACATTTACAAAGTAATTTCAGTGCAGATACGATGACGTGCAGCTCCATTTTTTAGCCTTGCATGGGCTTTACCGTCTCATTTTTTTATTAAACGCCATTTGAGATGACCAGAAATCTTGCAAACCTCTTGATATGAGAGTCTGATATTTACTTAATCAGTCGTTCTTTATGTATAATCTATATCATGTTTTCCAGGTGAGTCCTTTATCAGTAGTAGTAGCTCCACACCTTACTTGAGTAAAGTTCCGTGAGTGCCAATCCGAGATCTTCAACATCACTCTCCTACTGCCTGTCACTTGGCTATTCTGTTATTTTAGTACCAACCTTAGGGTTCAAGTTGACAAAGAGCGGAGCGCAATGTCACGGCAATTATTCATACAAAAAAGGTACGCAATCGTGATGAATGCGCGCGCATCTTTTATGTATGAAAATATATTACAAACGCCGAGCGTTGACGCTGACGGTCGCTTCAAAATGCAAGCTTTATGGTACCTGTGTTGTATTCAGTCTGTCACCTAAACAGAGGCAGGCCCGAGAAGGTGGCGTGATGTGTTCGCCTTTCATGAAAGAGGAGGGTTAGGCCTTCCAAAATGACGGGCAGCCATGTTGCACAGCGGCTGAGTCTCGTGGGTGTCAGCGTCTATGCGCGAGCGATGCCTGGCACCCCGGCAAAGTCTTGTTGACGGAACACACTGGGTTTTAGTCCGTGCAACTCGGACATAGCTACTGATTCTGCCCGGATTAGTGGTTTGCGTCAGGCATTTCCCAGTATAAAAAAGGGCACCTGTTGTATTAGGAAATAATTACATCGTAAAAAACGTACCCGAGAAGACAATGAGCAGCTGTTAGGATAGCCCGAGTTGAAATAATGGAACCACCGCATCGTTTAAACTCCCGTCCATCGTACAATCGCAACAAAGCGTTGTATGGATACTCTTGGATAAGGGTCCTATTGCCACCAGTGATTTTGCCTTCTCTCTTTTGATCTTCAGAACTCGTGCTCGTTAATAAAACAACTGAAATTACTTGTTGAAATTAGAAACCTGTTTGATGTTTTCAAAATTAATTTTACCGTTATTTTTCTAAAAAAACATCACATTTAGTTGTGGAGGGTAATTAGTAAATTACCCTCCACAACTAAATGTGATGTTTTTTTTTTTAAATAGGAGTTGGATAAATAGTTACTCTGTATGCGACTATTTTAGATTGCTTACCTAATTTACTCTCATATTTTTTTGTTAAAAATTGCAAAATCATTTTAGGGTTGAGTAACCAATTTATCGAGAAGGCTATATATATAGACTGTTTATATTACTACCCTCCGCGCGCGGTTCCGCCTGTGTTTTATATCGATAAAAGTAGTCTATTTTATTTTCGGGGTTCTTGAACTCTCTCCAAATCATTTTCATGAAGATAGGTCTGGTAGGTTTGGAGCTTATTGGGAAAAACATACAAACGAAAAAATATTTTCTCTTTATCATATAAATATAGAAAACTTTACGCTATAGCATAGGCATGGAGTAATAACGTCACAGTAAATTAAAACCAGCAGGAGCAGCTATTTAGTTTACAGTTACAAATTCATGTACGAAATCTTTTATTGAGGTAAAATTGTGTAAATCACTACCACGAATAAATCAAAATTTTACTTTACCTTTAAAGAAAAAAAATAAATGTAGCAGACATGTATAATAAATAGTTAACTTAACCATATTATTCTCTTAGACTTAGACTTAAAATGATGCTATTTTTGCTAAATGCCTTGTTTATATACTTTTCTGAACACTAACAAAAAATAGGCACGTTAATAATAGGACCTAACGATAAAGCCCCTATCAAAATAGGGTCACGGGCGGTATCGACAGACTGGGCTAGTTTTCTATATTGTTTCGTGATGAACACAGCGTTATATTATTTAAGCATTACATTAAGAGTTTTTCCTTCCCTAAATGACTTCGAATGAACAATTAAACACCGAAAGTGTTACAAAATAGACCATTCAAGTTGATAATTAGAAAGGTAGGTACTTAGCGCATTGAAAATGTGATACCTAGAAGAAATTTAAAAAAAAAATACAATCTAGTCTGAAGAAAATACTTTTTTACAATAGATATTTATCATATTGAAATTTAGTAAATTCGTTATTATTAACATAATTAGATGTAGTGCATTTTTTTGTAAAGTGATAAGGTAAATGCCTGTTAAATCCTATTATCAGGTATGATGGTTTGCATTGAGGTTGCGAGCCAATTATGCAAGGCTCACTTATTAAAATTGTTTAGTTATCTCTTATGTCTCACATGTCTTGGGTTTAAATTCGCATAGTAATAGCAACCCTGTATATAATACAGTCATGTCCCACTGCTGGGCTCGGGCCTCTTCTCATGATGAGAAGGGTTAGACCATAGTTCACGACGCTGGCCAGAAGCGGGTTGGTGGTAGACTTCTCACACCCTCAAGTAGTTTTTAGGCACGGATTAGGATGTTTTCTTTCACCGTTAGTGAGTGACAATTTATATGATAAATACACACATAATTATGTTCAAAAAGACGAATCTTAACGATTTAATGACAGAGGTGTGAGCCGTGGGTTCGAACCCGAGACCTTTGACTTCGCAGTCCTACGATCTCCCACCTTGGCCACGCTGCTAAATTCGCATAAAATACGGTAAATAAAACAACACACGAACATTTATTATATATACATAAATATCTTATGTCATTATTTTCTATTGCTTTGTGTTTGGTGTACAATAAAGAGTTTTTATTATTATTATTTATTATATTTATATAAATATAAAAAGAAGACTGGAACGGCGTACTCGTATCATAAAAAGCAGTTGTCGAAAACACAATTAAAGCAATATGGTAAGCTCAGCTTATTCTTCTAAGCAACATGTTGTACCCAAACTTATTGCTTACATAAGACACCAAGGAAAAATGCTAGCATATTGGATTCCGTGTAATAAATCAACTAATGTTATATCTGTTGACGTCACAAGTAAACTGTGGGGTGGAGCTGAACCGAATCTGAATTGAGGACGAATACGCGAAGTGATTGAATGAAGCTAATAAAAATGCCACAGAAACTTTATAGCATCAGATGTTTCACTGAATATCAACATAACAAACATTATAGTATTATAACGAAGATATTATTTATTGGTTTGAAGCCGTAAAATAAAGTTAAACTACCCCTTAAATAATTGTATACAAATAATTAAAAATTTCATTTAAAAAAACAAAATTTACCAAATTCGTATTCATCCAATTCAAAATTGACTTTAAAAGAAATGTATCAGTTTCAACTAAACATTGTTTAACTTGATAATTTTTGGATGATTCAATTTTTTTTGAATTATAGTGAAACTGGATAGTTTTTAGTACTACACCAAAACAATTTTCAACAAGAGAGGAAAATGGTCAGAGTTGTAGCCATCATGGAAGCACGTGCTTGCACGTATTGCTAACATTATGCATATTTTTGAAAAATGTTCTCAAATCGCGAACGTTTAAAAACATACAAAGAACATTTGCTTTGATAAACAAATCATCCAGCGATAAGTATGAGCAGTCAAACTATTTATGATCACTAATCATGTAAATAAAAACGATCGTAGAATAAATTATTTAACTGACGTTTAATACGAAATTACATATTAGAAGTTCCATTCATAACTGTAACTGACCATTGTGACCTAATAATAGAGCTATTTCAATGTCAACACGACCAAAATTAGGTTTTTAATGTTTACAAATGTATCATGGCTCTTTTTTTTCTTTTCTTTATTTTTTAAAAAGCCTCGCTCGAACTATGAATACTGCCTGTGTCAAGAAACGGGTGTTAACAAACATACATTTCACACACATTATTTCATTAAACTGGGTTAGTTATAGACAACTGATTTCCACCCACGTCACCTTTATGATATGTCAATAAAAAGTAATCCATGTGAATACATACATAGAATAATGTTATATCAACAATTCAAACACATAATTATGGTAACAAATATTAACAACAGATCGTAATTAGGTTCAATTTAATACGTACTAATGTTAAAATTTGTATGGACTTGTGATCTGAGAATTTTCGTAACATTAACATTAACGTTACATTCAAAAGAAAGCTGATTTTCAGCACGTTCTATGCGGTTACAAAAAAAAGAATTTCCTGGTACTATTAAGTCGTGTAATGGGTTTCTTGCGCAGGCTTTCCCAAGAGATTAGGATAGGGCTTTTCAAAACAGGTGCTGGTAATTGCGCTCTAGTAATTACCTAATTAATGCGAGAGCTTTTGCAACTGTCAGGCTAAACCAAGTGACATGCTTAGTGGCTGGAGCCTAGTGGCTTGCATTCCAACTACTTGCCAGGATGCAAGGTGGCTGCACTGTATAGCTGGTTTGAATGTGCACTGACCATGTGTAGAACCTGTGGTGTCAATAGATGTCCCTGGGTCGCATCCATCCCGTGTGTGTGGATGCATGGAGTGGATGGTTTTTGTTCAAAATTGTTTACGATATTACTATAGACAACAGATAGGTATAACTTACATTATTAAACGGTAGCCGCTATTATTACTGTTGGCACGAGGCTTTGGGTGTTCATGTCGACCTCCGTGGGTCAATTGTGATTGTAACCTTATTATAGACTCTCTCATTTTTTGGTAATTGATATTACATTTCACGTCAGGTAAAATGTAAATTAAAAACTACCAAGGTTAATAGGGTGTCGTCGTCAATGAATACTTATGGCACAAACATTATCACCAACACCATCATAAGGTATTAAGTAAACATTTAATTGGTGAAGTTTAAAGACTTTTATTTAAATATTAACAATACTAACCTAACTATAATTTAATATTTTAAACTAATTAAATAAATACCTAACTATATATACATTGAATAAAAGAATAATATAAAATTATTAAATAAACCAAAACTTGTAAAAAATTCAGGTGTCAAAAAATACGTCCGCATCGATGTCGAATTGGTTGTATTTTTATCTTAAATGTACCAAACCTTTAACTGATAAAACAAGATGTTAAATCTTGATCTCGTTTCAATCCCTCAAAGGCTTCCGTTCTCTAAATACAGGTAAAGTGGAAAACATTTATACTTAGAATCAAAGGCTAAAACTTTTGCAATTTATCAGTATGCTCTTAATATAGGTTAAAAGAAGTTACGCAACGTCATACAAACCTCTGGCTTGTTTGTTTTGATATTGTTATCGTTGAAAACACTAACACGCTTGAACATGATGAATTGGCAAAATATATCTGAATTACCATATTTTGATTGGAAAATCGCTTAATTCTTCACTCCAGTTATAACAACAAATTGATGGTTTGTGCGTACACAGCATACTGCAAATATAATTAATCCAGATACCCCAAAATAACTAAGTGCTAAATCTGTTAATCGTAACACTACGATGTATGGCGCTACGGTTTTTTCCAGTAATATAAGAAATCAGAAGCTCTTTGATTTTGTAAGCACTCGCGTTATTTGATAAGAAAGACAGTTCTCGTAAATTATGGATCTAGTCAAGGGATTATGATATTTTTTGTTTGGAAGAAATTGACTTAAAAAATATTTTTTTTTAGATTATCTTATCATGATTTTCTATATATAATACAAATGACTTAGTGATAATTGTGTTGATTTTGTGTAGGTATGTTGTTACGAGAACAAATTATGTTTGGCTTGGTTTTCATTGTTTTGAAAGGACGATAGGGACAAATGAGAACCCCGAGTTAAACCTGACTTTTCGCGACATATGTCAAACCACTCGAACGCTATGGGTGCGTTCCATATTTTTCGGTTTTTGAGGTTTTGTGGTGTCATTTGTTTTTTACTGTCGAGTATTTTTATTATTATTATTTTTTTTATTTTTTTTTTATTTGTTTTATTTTTTCTATAACTTGTAATTATAATTATATTTGTATATTCTGTAAAATTTGTCATCATTAGGACGAATGTCACGCTACCTTTACTCGCAATCAGGGCGCACCAGAATACCAGCGCTGTAGTGCTGATGTGCTGCAGTAGTATGCTGAGGTGTGTACCTTTTTTGGCACATCAATTAAATTTTTATTATAAGTAGTTTTATAAGTGATATTAAGATTATGATTTGCCAAAATAAATGTTTCTTTCTTTCTTTCTTTCTATTTTACGGTCGTTGCTAATAAAGTATTTTTTATTTATAATAAACTATAATGTTTAAGCCTCAAAGTAAATATTTTCAATGTTTGACACCAAAAAAACATAATATTAACTGTAATTTACAGAGTGGCTCATTTATATGGGTCAGTATGGGGAAGTATGTAATTAAAAAACAAAGACAAAGCTGTTTTTTAATAAAATGCAGTGTATTTCATTTTATTTAACAAGAACAGTACTGCATTGTAAAAAAGGGTTGTCATTTCGAACATTTATTCAATGCATTTTATTTATTTTACATACCATGTTTGTTAGTAAGATTTACTGCTTATAACCTAAACAATCGATATCCAAATATAAAAAAATGCATTTCAATTCGACCGGTTTTGATTACTAAATTTAAATCAAGTTATACCAAAATCGATGTCATGGTTCCTTAGAACAGATTTTTGCATGTCTTATAATTACATAATATAAGTTACCTTGTATAGAGATACAAGGTAACTCATGCATACCGGTAAGTATGGTATAAGTACAAAGTAATATAATTTACTGTAAATTAACTATATTTAACCGGTTTTTACTAGAAAACAATTTCATTAATTTTAATTCCTGGTATCCTAAAACTGCAAAGTGATCTAATTTTCAGAAATGGTGCGTAAATCGTTTAATCACGCAAACATTCCATTATAAAGATTGAATAATGATGAATGATTTTAGTTTACTTTTGATCTTCTAACCATTACTTCACACAGGTGTTTCTCATTTCCAAGAAAAAGAGAATCAAACGTGTGTTAACATTATGGCTGTTAATTGATTTTCCTAGTAGGTTTATTCTCAGAAGTTTAACAATTTCATAGAAATAAATAATCTGTATGAAAAATATAGATTTTGTCACTGATGAAATAGTTTTTTTTTTACATAACATGACATTACATCACGCTACATTTCACCTGTTACGTTTAGGTCCCACGAGTAGTTTTATTTAATATTTATTAGTATAATCAAAAAAAAAATAATGAAAATATATTTATTCCCTAGACGTCACAAAGCACTTAAAATCGTCATAAAAAAATAATTCTACTCTAAATTCGTGGCGCTTAAACTCATTTTCATTAATAATTACAATATCTTACAATACAATAGATTATTTTAAGAAATTTGTAGTACAATAATTTTAATTATGATGATGATGTATTTAATTAAGTAATTGTTATGGTTTTAGTTTTCAACCAACTCTCAGCTTTAGCACCTACCTCTTGACGTCTCTGCATCTTCTAAAGATTGACTGGTAGATAATGCTTACGGCACTAAGTCCGCCGTTTTTTGTTCATAAAGATTTTAAATAAGTAAATATCTTGAATGTGAAAGTGTATTAAGTTTACTACTGCATTTACTTCTCATGTAAATGTTGTTATTCTTATTATGAGAATTAAGTATCTTTAAACCTATTAAGTTTACTAACGAAACTGCCAGACAAATTGTGTTTTAAAAACAGTAAAACTTTCTTCACTCAGAAACTTACCACAAAATAAAAAAAACTATTGTGGCGTATATATCACAGTTTTTTTGTGCCGTCATAATTTGATTTACCTTTTGATAACGGTCAAATAAAGTAAATTGATTGAATTTTAGGGTAAGCGGTCAGAGGTCAATAATGGTCAAAGGTGATAATATAATGGTGTCTCGCTGCGCTATTAAACCACGGTACAATAGAAAATAATGTTTAATGGATTACTATGCGCAAAATTAAAAAAAATAATATTTATTACTTATATTATAAGTAATAAATATTATTTTTTTTTGCTATTAAACCACGGTACAATAGAAAATAATGTTTAATGGATTACTATGCGCAAAATGAAAAAAAAATAATATTCGAATCGAAAATAATGTTTAATGGATTACTATGCGCAAAATGAAAAAAAATAATATTTATTACTTATAATATAAGAAATAAATATTTTTTTTTTCATTTTGCGCATGAAAAAAAATAATATTTACTACTTATATTATAAGTAATAAATATTTTATTTTCGATTGTACCGTGGTTTAATAGCGCAGCAAGACACCATTATATTATCACCTTTGATCATTATTGACCCTTGACCGCTTACCCTAAAATTCAATCAATTTACTTTATTTGACCGAATTTTTTTTTTTAATTTTGCGCATAGTAATCCATTAAACATTATTTTCTATTGTACCGTGGTTTAATAGCGCAGCGAGACACCATTATACTATCACCTTTGACCATTAAATATAACACCACAAATAAGCATTAAATCTATCAACTCACGTTTTATTTTACTGAGTCCGTAATAAAAGATTATGGTTTATTTGCGAGAGTTAAAGTAAAAACTTAAGTATCAAAGAAAATAGAACAAATGACACAGTACTGCAAAAAAACTGTGGATACCATTTTCTACACGAACTGAATACATTAAACGGCACTTAGTTTGTAATTTGTTCGAGGAAATGCATTGTCTAGTAAGACCGAATACTGGGGCTACCAGTATCACTGTTCAGTTTAATTAAATCCATTTGGCCACTGCGTTTCCATTATTATGTACGTATAAGTCTGTAACACTAGTTTTCTATATTGGAATAAGCTAGAGTAATATTTTGCATTACTCCACTATTTAACAATCTGCACAGTTTCTTTGTAACATTAAAATTTGTCTTCTTTTTTTCGTGTTTTCTTTGTAAATAGTGCATTTGGGTACCTGTCTTTATTTATTTTGTGCATGTTCGTTTATTTATAAACGTTATCTTTGGCTGTTAACTGCTTTGATGGTATAGTGGTTAGCGTATACGCCTCTCATCGCGACGTCTCGGGTTCGATGCCTGGGTCGGGCAAAGTGCTATTTGTGAATTTTTTATCAGGAAATTCTCAATAGCAGCACGGAGTTGGTAGTGTGCCCGGTGAATGGCGATAGGCTCACCTCTTACAACAGGTGAAATGTGGGTGTTGTATGTGTGTATGTCATGTGTTATCTTTGGATCCAGTAAACCGTTTGTAACACTGATATAAGGTTAGATTATTTTCTAGTGGTACAGGCCCTTTTTTAACCGATAAACTATAGCACGTTTTATCACTAGGCGACGTAACGCCATGAACTATAGTTATAATCAAAATAAATAAGTAAGTTCCAGTAATTTCACGGTTTATTCTCACTAAACTGAAACGCGGTAGTCCAATCAAAATTATTTGAAAGCAGGTTATATTTAGACTTCGTTTTGCATAAACCTGCATAGTATGAACTAACCTTGTTAGGCCCCATAGAATCGACGTTATCGGTCAGTATGCTATCTTGGTAACAATCTGCCTGAAAGGCATCCAATATTGGTACTAATCAGATATCGTATCAAATTATTACGTGTTCGTAAATGCCAATATCAGTGTTCCTAAATTTATGGCTGCTGTAGCGATTGTTATTGATTCAACATGATGGTATTAATTTATCTTAGTTCTATAAATTATAACTAATTATTAGTCCATGTTTAATGAGTGGTAGTAAATGCTACCTGAAAACTGATTCAAATTAGCTGCAAATAATCTCGTTGGGAATGATACTTGAGCCGTTTCGGGTCGAGACGCTGGGGCCGTGGGGTCCTCGTGCTCGTTCAGTATTTACATTATTAACCAAACGTTTAGTTGACTCTTCACGTGACCAGAAGGCTGGCTTCTACCTTGGTCAAAGGATCAGCATTGCCATCCAACGTGGCAATGCCGCCAGCCTTCTGGGCACGTTACCCGCGGCTGACATAGATGCGGAAGTATTTTTTGTTGACTAAATTATAATAATATATTATATTTTCATTTTTCTTTCTTTTTTGTATATAGTAAAGTATTTCTCTAATTTAGTTTAAAAACATGTTATTTTAATTTATTTAATGAGTTGTAAAAAGATCAATAAAAACTTTATATAATTAGCTGCTCCCAAAAATAAATACATTCGATCAAAATAGCAGCATTTTTTTAGACTTACAAAGTTAACAAGTCGGCAATTAACAAGATGTGATCAACACTAGGGTAGTAATTTGACCTAGAACGTGCGTAGCCTCTTAATTCAGAAGTTAAACATCAATTAGGCACTTGTCTACAGATGACGGACAATGCCAAACATAATTAGACCCACAAAATTGGACGTTTGACTTAGCTATTTCGGAGGGGGCTGTATAATTTCTAAAGCGTGGGTGCAATTATCTTTAGAAACATCTAAAGCACCGCCAAAGTAAATTGACTAGTCACAAGGTTAATATGATAGACAGAAGGTTTTAAAGAGGTTCATTTGAAAAGGGTTTCAATAAGCTAACATACTGTGTTTTAAGAATAACAAACTGTTGAATTAAATAAACTGTTTACACATTCAAACGTTGTTAACAATCACCTATGCAATAAAAACACTAAAACGTACCAGGGTAGTTTTCAAGTTCATTCCCATTTCAATTCCATCACAGAGCTTTTAGCGCCTAGATTTTAATTCCACCGTGAAGTTAAGGGTAAACTACCGAGCGCCGTGTTTTTATACTAACATAATATAGGTTTAATTATAATATTATTAAGTTTTATCTGTCTTTAGACCATGGGGTCCAGGCGCCCGGCTGTTTTTTAAAGGTATCTCAAAAAGATTTATCGATACGACTCGTAACCATAGGGCTGGTTTCTATTTGGCGCAAAGAATAAGCATTGCCATACAACGTGGCAATGCTGCCAGCCATCTGGGCACGATGTCGGCATTTGATAGCGATGCGGAGGAATTTTTTGATGCTGTATAAAGATTTGTAAATATCTTTTTATATTTTTTATGTAAATATAAAATACAAATAGCGGGCACACTACACGGAAGATCGGTCGTTCCGTTCCGCCAAATACTAAACCAATCATGTGAGTCCATTGACATACAGTCAGACGATTACCCCGTCGCGCCCCCTTGCCATCAATTTGATGGATAAATTGTTCACTGCGCAAGAATCCGATCAGCGTTCTTTTTCCGTGCCCATTCTGTATCTTTCTCTGAAATAACGAGAGTTTTTACATCACATAATTCTCAGTAGATGCACAGTTTTTACCGATTACTATCTAGAACTGATTTGCAATAACTAACAAGGTGAACTTTACTCTTCAAATTGTAATGGGCAACTGTTAAATAAAAATAAAAATAAAAAATTTAAAATAACCATAAATGTAAACATTATTCTATTTTCTTTATTTAATTATTTTTTAATTTCATAAACAAAATTTAAGACGGTTTTCAAATCAGGTCACGGTAACTTCAAATAAAATATTAACATGATTTCATTTCAGAAAGTATACTCGTAGTTTGATTTTCCCATGTCATGTCATAAGAGACAAGCAAATTGTAAATACACATACAAAAATAAAACTGGTGTACTGGCTACTGGGTAGAATTTTGGCTGTAAGCAAACACGAGAGTTAGGCCTTTGCCACACTAGACGGAAATTCCGTCGCCGAACTTCCGCGGCGGAACGCGAATACATGTTATTGCATATAAAATACAAATAGCGGGCAAACACGACGGAACGACCGATCTTCCGTGTAGTGTGCCCGCTATTTGTATTTTATATGCAATAACATGTATTGGCGTTCCGCCGCGGATGTTCGGCGACGGAATTTCCGTCTAGTGTGGCAAAGGCCTTAGTCTGACCCACATCAGGCGTGCGCGTTCCTCGGGCGTGTGAGCGATACGAGTGAGAATTACGTTTTGCTGGCGTGCAGGGTATGAGCAGTGAGCGCGCGGCTTGCATGCAACGCTCGGCTTGGCGTTTCACCTTGGCGCACTTCAGCGGGGCGCGGAAGGGTAAGATAACGCAACATGAGCGCTTGCTGCACTCACGTCACACGGTGGCAACACGCAGCGCTTAAAACTACTATGAAAATATGTTAACATACGTCAAGCGTTGACGCTGACGCTTGTTCCTAACTGCTTACGGAGCGTGCTATAGCATCGCTTACGCCTAATGTCAGAGACGCCATAAAATCACTTGCAACCGACGCGACGTACGTTTGAAAGCGCAACAGTACTCTAAATTAATGTTGTTTACAAAGGTCTTTTTCGGGGAGTCTGAAAGGAACTTAGAGTGTGCACTCGGCTACATAATTCATTATAAGGTGATCTCGGATAGTATAGGCTACCGGTGAAATGCGAGACCAACTTACATTGGAAATGTAAGGTTTGACGTGTAGCTGTTTTTACATTGCTTTTTATTAAAACTTAAAGAATATTATAATTTTGTCGTCTAGGTTTATTTGACTGTTTTTGTACATGTGTGTGTGTGTGTGTGTGTCATCTAGGTGCATCGGTGTTCTTAACATATTGTGTTATAACACAAATTTAAGGGGCAATATCAACAGTTTTGGATAAGCTCTGGATAGCCTATATTAACTATCCAAATCCTTATTATCAGGAATTGGTAAAAATGGGTCTAGTGTTTCAGTAGGAAAATCTACTACAAGGAATTAATTTTTTTTTAATTATAATAAATTTTATATAAGTCGCTTAGCTTTAATATTTAAAAACTACATTGCTATAATATCTAATGTATTATACAAATATTAAAAAGCTACAATTTTATACTTATGTTTAATACCATTTATAAGGATTCTCTCCTTAGTGACAATCCTTACAGTTTTAATGAGAAAACTTGATTCCCGCACTTAACTGTTAAAGAGTGCGTTCTACTGGAAAGTAAAACTTGTCAACCACCGTAACTTAATAGTTGCGAAACTCGCTGTAAATTACAAATCACTCTTGGATATTAAGTAAGCCAACCAAGTATTTCTGGCTACGTAAAACCCACTTCGATCCATCAATATTTAAGCTAACAATGCTTATTTGTATTTGGTCTGAGGATAAGTGACCCGGCCATTTTTAATGTATGGAGCATAAAAGATTCACTCAAATTAAGGCAAAATGGTGCTGTAATTATGTCAATGGAACGGTTGATTGTTAAATTTGTAAGTGTTTTATTTCCTAAAAAACTTAATTATCTAAAAAAAAATCATAAGTTGAATCGCCAGTTGCTCATTAGATTTTTTATATATATTTCGAATAAGCTTTGCATATTATACTAATATTACATTATGTAATAAATGTATAGTTTATTTAGGAACCTCTCTCAGGTGAAGGCCTCTTTCCGGATTCCGGACCTCTTTCAGGATTGCCATATCCCCTATTCTGTACAATTAGTGTCCATTATGATCCGGCTATTTCTCTGATGTCGTCTGCCCATCTCGCGTAAGGTATGTCTTTATGGCGTTTGCCTAGTAGTCCTTGCCAAGACGTCACCGTCATTGTCCATCTATAGAAGTATCTATAGTATAGTATATTTTTTGTAGTCTTTTGATGTTCATCATGCATACCCCGTTGACATATTGTGATTGTTTTATTTGTCGTCCTATTTGTATGTTAAACATGGATTATATTATTATAAGTCTTGAATTCTTATACCCATATAAATACGTTTTAATGGCATTGGCAGAAATACACATGCTGAACTTAATAAACATTTGAATTAATATGATGCGCGCATGTCGTTCAACTCAAGAAATATCATAATTATCACTGTTTTAATCAGAAACTTGAGTCTCACACGACAACTTGTTAAAAGACGTAACTTGAGATGCAAACACATCTGTGTTCTGTGAAGTTACCGAGCAAAACATCAAACAAGCACATTACCATAATCATATGCAATTTGTTTGTTTCCAGCATCAAAATGTAACATTATTGTTACAAATAAATTATCACTTCCTGTACAGTAAAATTGGATGTCTTAATACCAAAATAATAGACATGTAGGTTATAAATAAATGTTCTTGGAAAATAATGACTGTACCTACTATGTTTCATTTCAGGAAATGTGATGCAATTTGATAATTTTAACAGAAAAATAAGGACTTTGGCGTAAGAAAAGATTTTCACAAAAAGAATAATTACTAGTGTTAACTTCACTTCTAGCTAGCACGTTAGCTAATTTATATCTGCAAATTATGAAAGAAGAAAAAGAAAGAAAGAAAATACATTTATTTGGAAGTACACGATACACACAACAAAAATAGAATAATTATACATAATGCTAAGAAACGATACAGTTAATAAAATGCTAGAAATAACAGATAAGAAGTGTCTTATTAAATATACATACAAAGTCAATATCACTTAAAATTACAGTGATTCGTGCTAACTACCAAATTGGTAACCAGTTCAGCATATTGCCAGACACAGGTGCCTGGCGCTGGTTTTCAACTGGTACCTGATTATTTTATAAATAATCAGGTACCAGTAAACTTAATGAGTTAATGAGTAAACTTTTTAAAAAAATAATAAAATATTATACGGGTCTATTAAAAATTAACTCGACCGGACCGATCGATTAATATAACCATAAAATACAAGCACTATTTTGGTAACAGAATTTGTGTATTCGTGACGTCTGTTCTAATTGCGGAAATGGATTTGGACTACGATGAAGGCTAATTTCCGCCAACAATAATATTGTTACAATGTTTCTGGATTGAGTAATGTTAACACTAGTTCGGGTATTCTCTTCCTTCTGTTTGCATCATTGAGAAAGTAAATTTTGAAGACTACAATGACATTGTCAAATGTAAGATGAGCTCATTAAATTTGGCGGCAACTTACTGTTTCCAAAAAAAACTATTTGTAAACGACAACATACTTCTAGTCACTAATATCATGATATATTAAAATATGAAGAAGTTATTACGTACACACCTAAATTAACCACGCTATTTACATGACCATGATAATGTTGACTTTGAAGACAGCGACTGTGTTTAACAACAATGTTCCAAGATCCACCAAGTATATCTTATATATTACGGTTAATGTAACCAGTGATTTTTCATAATTATCTGTAATCCTTACTAATATTATAAATGCGAAAGTTTGTAAGTATGGATGTATGGATGTTTGTTACTCTTTCACGCCAAAACTACCGGGTCGATTTCGATGAAATTTTGCACACATGTAGCTTATAGTCTGGATTAACATATAGGCTACTTTTAATTGACATACCACGCGGGCGGAGCCGCGGGCGGAAGCTAGTTATTCATAATTACCTCATGATTTGATAAATGTGATTATAAACTTTAATGTTCACTGTAACTGGTAGTTAATTTTGTTAATCCAGTTCTTTGCAAGCATTTCTATTCTGGCACTCAACGACCGCTGCCGCGGCACGCTCGTGCGTTGTTCCCCACTCCTCTAATGCTCAATTACGTCATTTTTGAAAATGTTCTACATGTATCAATACTAAAGTAAAATGTTTAATACTCACCGATAAATTTGATTAATTCATTACTTTTACCACCTTTTGGTAATTTTATTGAGAATAATTTTCAAATTATCACATTTACAGTAACATTTATACATAATTATGTAAATGGACATGATATCAAAACAAAACATGAATAATTTCATAAAATTTATTCACAAAACAGACTGATATTAACATCCAGACTTTAGGTAAACATTAAAATTACAAATAACTAAACCAAACCTATTCCCAATTACATTGGGGTCGGCTCTTAGTCTATCGGATTGAACTAAATATCAGTATTTTACGTGAACCGGCTGCCATCAGACCTCTACAACCCAGTACGAGAAAATACGATACTCTTTGTTAGACTAGTTGTCAGAATTTCTAGCCTATCCATAACGACTGCCATAGATGTAACGTGTTCTCTGAGGCGCGGAGGAAAACTCGTTATGTTAAAGATGGTCCATCCACGGCCGACCGCGATTATCACTGTTTAACCTGCAAAATCGATCGATTCGCGCGGTTTCGACATAGCCACGAGCTAAATAACAATTATATTCACAAAATATTATAACACGAAGAAAACAAAGAACGCCCTGTCCGAGTCTGTTTTCGCATGAGTACAATCTGGTCGTCTTTATTTATTTATTTATTTATTTATTGGAAGACCAACAGCAGTAACAATTAATATTAATTAAAATATTATGCAACATTCAGCCAATTACAGGTCCTCACGAATAGTAACAATATATTATAAAATTAAGAACTGCGAATGTACTACACAAATCATTACAGAGCCTTATACAAAACAATTGCCAAAATAAAACTAAACACCCTGATATTGAGAAAAGAAATCACGGCTTAGCACCTGTCTCATCGACTCCAGGTTTGCATTAAATATATCAACATCATGTTATTTGCTTGCATCATTAAGGGTCTTACTAGCTCTCCGAACAAAGCTATTCTGCCGATAGTTAGATGGCACTAGTGGAAGGTGGAGGGGTGAATAATGTCTTCAAAGCAAGAGCAAATAGGTATCTCATAGGCAAGCGGGCTCCACCGCAGACCGTATCATTACTTACCAGCACGTGAGCTTGTAGTCAAACGCGTGCCTATCATACCATAAAAAAAAAAACTAAATAACAGTTGGGTTGACAAGAAGGTATCTGAAAAAAAATATTAGCCAAGATGACTAATAGTTTGTTTATTCATGAACCAGTCGACTTGACTAAGCATTTTCGGCAGATATCTAATGATTTCATTGCGTGTTGCCGAGATATAATGTGTATGTCATAAAGACTAATCACCGATTAGGCTTGTGTAGGTATAGTTAGTACAAAATGATTCCTGGATTATTATTATACCAGATGAATGTTAGACGTACGCATTATTAACTCGAATAGTAAAATTATGAATTTTTTACGTTTTTTAAAGTTTACTAATAAAATCCACGTTTTTATCCACGCCATACGCATATTACGTAAATAAAATATGAATTAAAAACAGCCAAGATTCAATCCTTTAGCAAAAACTCGATAATGCCGTGTTTTATCAGTATAATAATTTAATGGCCACGTTTCAAATATATTTTATCTAAAAAAAATCGTAATTAATCTGTTTGGTAATATTAAGTTTAACTTTGGAAACGTCATAAAGATGCAAGATTCCAAAGTCAATACAATTTTTTAAAGTAAATAAACAAACATTTTACATTTTCGTAGCTATTACGTTATCGTCATTATTTAATAAACATAAAAAACAATTCTTAGATTTAATCAAAACAATAATTTTAACCAACAACCGAGCTATAAACTGTGATGTCAACTAACGTTGTTATTGAAACAGTTGAATCTTTCAAGGATCTTATTTTTACTTTGTTAACCACGCACTTGTATTTGATTTAAGATTCAGCTATTTTGCATGGAATGAAAAAAAAAATGTGGGTGTACCGTCATTTTAACATTCTGTATGAGCAATAAATTACAATGCGGTTAAATCCGCTGCCCATCTGAATCTATCATTATAATGAATCTTCTTGGCACATTTTTCGTTATAAAGAAATTTATTGCATTTTTTGTTTCAGAATTGATAAAACTTTTCTGGAAAGTCAAATATTTTATCATTTCTAGTTTAACTAAAATATCGTGTTACTTACAATACTTGTTACAAGCGTTTTTAATTGTATACCAATCATGTAGTTGCTGATAATAAAAAAATAAAAATTTGCTCAAAGCCAAATTGACATTGAATCTAATGATAAATAAAATAAAATGTGAACAGTAAATATAAATATCCATTTAAAAACTGAATAGAGTGTATATTTATCATTCTATTCATACGTGTTTACACCTTCAGTTGACAAATAATGATTTGTCACTAACTCAGCAAAATGGAAGGTGAAAAGGTTAGAATTACGCTTCCGTGTTTTATTTAATGATGTCCTATTTTGTGTACTTGTTGTTCACAAAATACTGTTTGTATGAAGTAAAATAATGTATTTGAAAGAAGGTAAATCAGGTGATTTACAAGTCATTTGCAGAATGCGTAGAATAAAATTAAAATGTAGCATAATATTATAGTCGTTCTTTATAAAGAGTGAAAGTTCTAGAGTGATTGTGATTTAGCATTGAAGTAAGTAATTAATTTCTTAATTTTCTGGCGAATTTATGCATTGGAAGTAAAGGCTTTGTTTGTGCATAATCTTGCAATTGCAATACCTTTGAGATCATTAAGGAATATCGCGCGTCTTGTTAATTCTCTGCCTTTTCAAAACTTTTCTTTCAAATTTCAAGTCAAAAGTTATTCACTTTTAACTAAAGTCATTTTATGATTTTTTGATTCTGTTTTATTGAAACGTTTTGTTGTCTTCTGGAAATAAAATGTGACACTTATTTTTGCAGGCAAAAGTTATTTTCGAATAAGTATTCATAATATATTTTAAACAAAAGCTGGTAAAAACAAAAATATATTTTGTCGTTTACATAATTTGACATGTCTGTAAAGTCAGCTTCTAATAGCTGTTGACACTTCGTTTCAAAAGACATTTTACATCCGTTTCTATGAAATGCTTGTTCTTTTTTTATTGCAAGTCTTGAACTACTTGTCAGAATTGGAGCAGCAAGTGTCAAAGAAATGTGGTGACAAGTGACTAATGGTACTTACAACTTTTTATGAATGTCTACCAGTAATTTGGTAAATTAGTACCTTTATTTTTTGTCATTGATTACGATCAGATATATGTTTTTTTAAATAAATTGCATATTAAGATATTCACTAATGACAATGAAAATAAATATATAGATTTCTATAACTAGGCATTCACATCATGAACATTAATTTATTCAATAAACATAAAACAAGAATGTTTAGCACAATATTTTTTTTATGTAGCATATTTTAAAGCTATCTTCATGATAGTACATTTGGCATTTTAGCATGTTAAGACAAGAGCACATAAAATTTAATGGCCTTACTTAGCTACCAAAACCCATTTGTGTTTATTTATTATGGCAATAGATTTCTTTTACCACCCACAAGAAAACCCTTACCATTTAGTAAAAGTAATATTTTTGGGTTGTAATTTCCTTATGAATTTACTTAGGACTAGAACGTTCGCTTTGATCTCTTTTCAACCGATAAAATTATGTAGCATCTATTTTTACTTCGATGATTTGTGTTTTATTTAAAGAGATTGTTATAAAAAATGCATATCAACTTTGAATAAAAGCTTTTTGTTAAGACGAAATAAAATAAAAAAATATGTGTAATTTTTTAATTCAAACAAAAAGTTTTCTTAATGATATTTAATTAAAAATGAAAACAAAAAAAAGGAATTAAAAATACATTTTAAAATACTAAGACTCAGTCAAAATCATCCCACCAATTTCATGCCAAACGTTACCAAGACCAGGCCATAATATTGCCGACAATATCAAACAGTTATCAGAGCTCATGTAGAGCCAAATTTCTAATTATTTATGCCCTTACTTTACAAGCCCTAACATTACAAACTCTACACCTTAATCAAAATATGTGTGCTCCACTGTCTCTTCTTGGCGGGGCTACTACCGTGACCCCAGATAATTGTGACCAAAAGGAAGAAAAATACAGCGTCATGAAATAAACATTTTGCTCCCGGCGATTCATACATTTTCAACGAAAAATTATACAGTAATCCTTTTTCTAAGGATCACTGTATACAATGTCTGTTAAAATATCTATACTAACCTAGAGATCAAAATAAATATTAATACTACCTCACTCAAAACGTAATCAGTTAATAAGATTAAAGCTAAGGTTTGTAGTATTTCATAATTTTAGCTGTAGGTTCAAATTTATTTTAGAATATTGTCTTTTAGATTGCCCCACCACTTTGAAAGTTAATTATAAACTCCAGACAAAGTGGTTAATGGAAGTTGCTTTGAATTCAATTTTCAAGGTGAACTAGAAAACAATTGAAAAGTTTGTGGATTGTTGATCTGTGACTTGAAAACTCGATAGTGCTTATTCAAAATTAAATAAATACAGCTATATGATTTATTTCACTTCAAGGAGTTTCATATAGGAAATAATCATTTTTAGTATGGAGTCTGGTCCCACCATGCAAAAGATACGTGTGATACATCGTTCGTTGCTGCGTTGTTTTTAATATCGTTGTTTTTCAAAATTATATTAATATTTTAATTCAATAATCTATTCCAGAGTTACGCGTTCAAACAAACAAATTTTAGGAAATAATTACATTCGTATAGATCTCAGCTCAAAAATCTCCATAGTTACATGAAATATGTCGTTGTTAATATGAACATGGAGGTTGGTCCTGGTCTGGGTGTTTTTATGCATTGTAAGTATTCATTTACAAAAAAAAAGAATATTTGTATTAGTATCAATTATTCTAGTATCCGTAGTACAAGCTATGCATATTTTGGTACTATGATAATATGTTGTTGACTGACGATCTTGTCAAGATCGCGGGGAGTCGTTGTGGAAATCGAATGATTAGGCGCCCTATGTCCTGCAGTGGGCGTCTATAGTCTGATAATGATGATGATGATGATGATATGTTGTTGTATGTATGTTGTGAGATATTTATTTTATTTATTTATTTATTTAGTAACATCTAACAATTAACGGCAATTACAGTTGCATGTCTCAAAGGGGCATTTGGCGTTTGGGCGACCGGATGGCGGAGTGGGTAGTGTACCTGCCTGCGACGCAGAGGTCGCGGGTTCGATTCCCGCTTAAGACAAATCTTTGTGTGCATGAACATGGGGGTTTGTCTTAGTCTGGGTGTTTCTATGTATAATAAGTATTTATTTACAAAATAAACTTATATATGTATTAGTATCAGTTATTCTAGTACCCATAGTACAAGCTCTGCTTAGTTTGGGACTAGATGGCATTGTGTGTAAGTTGTGTGATATTTATTAATTTTATTTACAGTTACGTATATCGTATCATGTTATTATGCGACAGAGCATTTGTTGCTTTTGCTGTTATACGGGCAGAGTTACTGTTGTGGGATCACACTGCCGATTGGGATCGAGCATTCAGTATGCAAAAGTAGGCGATGCGAGCAGTATTTCACAAATTTGAAAATAAAAAAAAAAAACGCTAATATGTGTTAAACTGAATACCTATTAACTTAAAATAGCTTGATATATTATAACATAACATTTTGAGTTAATAATTAGAAATATTTTAAACTTCTCCTTTATTTCATTTTGTCATAAATTAAGGCTCGTACACAATGAAAGGGAAAGTAAAGGCTATGTTTTAATTTGTATAATCTGGGTTAACTTTTTTACTGTAACAATGTTAACAACTTTTTGTCAAACAACTTCTAAATAAAGGATAGGTAACATAACCTTCAAATCCCAAACGTGATCGTGCCACCTACGCTAGATTAATTTTCATCCTTTGTGTGGTCGACAATGAGGGCCCAAATTTCTATATAATATATTTCAGAATTTCTCTTTTATACTCTAAACAGAGAACTCGATACTATAATGTTAACTACTAGTACATTATTAGTACAAAGAAAATCATTTTCAATTATTATATTATTAGAAGAGCTACGTCAAACTTTAGTAAACTTATTTATTTATAATTCATAATTCTTTATTTGTGAAACATGAATTTAAATGGTAACTAGGTACTATAATTTCATCTAACATAATAAAATTCTTTTGAATAAGTTTAAAGAAACACAATAAACAAAGTATGTACGTTTTATGTTTACAGGTACGAGAATCAAAGTAGGATACTTTTTTCATGGTAAGCTTGCTCTTATATTCAAATTATTCTAATGTCAAAGTTTGGAAAACAAATCACGACCTTTAAAATATTAATTTAATATCAGTGTCTCAGTTTGCAAACGGTTATTTTATTACAAGATTATAGGTTATTTATATAAAGCCGAATCCACATTTTTATAAAAAAGTAAAGTTTTTGGCAGCAAGGTGTTGTTTTCCGTCGCTTCCGCGGAACTATACGCCAGGAACGCACAAAGACTTAGTGCAAAGGAAGTGAATTTATAATTATGTATTTTTAGGTTAAGGCATATAGCTATGGGCCTATGCAGTCTGAAATAAATGATTTATTTATTATTATATTATTATTATTATTATCACTTACTCCTTACTCGATATCCTATTTGTATCGCCTTATCGAGTATCTAGTCCAAATAGGCAATCATGGTACGCGTCGCAAATTCGGATACGGTGATTGGGTTAAGTAAGTTTTATAAGTACACGTTCGTTCGCTGTAGGCGTATTATAAAAAAAAAAAAAAAAAAAAAAGTGAAATAAATATGGACTCGGCTAAAAAAAATATGAAATTAAACATCAACGCTTAAGATAAGTATAAAAGTTTGAATCCTACTTAACATAGGAAGAAATGGATGAACGTGACGGCACACAATGACATACAGTTGAAAATTTAGGGTCTTGGCAAGAGGCGACCGTAGCTGGTTGTTTAATGCGACTGTCCGGTGTGCAGAAGGTCGCAGGTTCAAATCCTACCGGTCCCATTTTTTTTCAACTGTTTCGTATAGTTTCGTTGTTTAGTATAATTTGCTAAACATAGCTAAATGGTATAAAATAATTTATAATACATCTAAATTCAATTTCTCAGAAAAAACTTAGCTTGTTCAAATGTAATTTAATTTTAAGCTTTAATAAAGCTTTAAATATTTTCTTTGTGCTTGTTACTTGTCAAGTAAATGAATAACTTAGTATTCAAGGAAATGTTAGACTTAGCATTAATTTATTGAGTGCTTAGCTTTGTACGTGATGCTAAGAAAATCGAGTCAAATAAAACTAAAGGTTGAAAATTTAAGAAACCGGCAGGATTCGAACCTGCACCCCTTGGGTAAACGCCCCAGTTGCTTTGCCATTTCAGTCATGGATTGGTATGGTGCTAAATTCGAAATTTCTCAACCCTTTATGCCAGTGTTTATATATATTATTATATTAACTAACTATAGTTTGCTTTAAATTATAACAAATACTGTTTTACTTTACTGCATTTAGACAAAAAGCCTCTATTTTTGCAATTTTAGTGGTTCTAACTTGTATTGATTTTACTAAAAGCTCGAAAACTACCTAAAGATAATATAAAATTGTACCCTAATAAACCTGACAAAAAACGTTCCTAAACTAACTACCTACTCTCTGTTCAATCGAGCATTAGAGGCGAGGTACAGTTTTTTAAATGTTGGTTTTATGAGTTGACTAGGCAAGGTTAGTATTTTGACCAACTACGGCCGATATCGAAATGCTTGCCAAGGACTGGATTGACAAATAAACAAATTTTATAATCACATTTAACAAATCATGAATAAAAATATTAATAATTACCGTTAATTATTGAATTAATCACATTTACGTAACATGAACACCCAATTTTACTATCCAGCTAGACATGGATTACTAAATCGTGAAACGTTGAGATTTAATTATGTGCCCAATAGACTGTAAAACATTTCATGAAATGCAACCATTTCATGAAATTCTCGAATATTTAACGAAATTAGTAAATCTACAAAATGGCTACGACGTATATATATATATAGGTGTATAGGGATACTCTAGACCAGCGGCACAGTATAAATATGTACAAACAGTACGGAAACTGCCTACAAACGTGTGAAACGGCACGCACACATAAACATGCACACCGACGAGACCCCTAAGCGGCACTCGCTACTGAGAGCACCGCGACAATCGCTTAGGGGTCTCGTCGGTGTGCATGTTTATGTGTGCGTGCCGTTTCGCACGTTTGTAGGCAGTTTCCGTACTGTTTGTATATATTTATACTGTGCCAGCGGTCAGCAATATTTTAGCAGGCAAGGGCAACATAGTAACAAACAAATTACGGACAGGCCCCAACGGTGAGCGGACACTGAGAACACGAAATATTTTTGCCGCCAGAAGTAACAGTGCGACAACTTTATTATGCAGTAGCCTACTCAACAGTAGGAGACCAATATGAATTTATTAAGATGAATAATAGCTTATTTTGAGAGAAAGAAATCAATAAATCAAATCATTTATTTTCATGGACCCCAAGGGTTGCTTGAACATGTCAAAACAAACATCAAAATATAAAAAATATAAAATCTAAATTAACTAATTGAATTTTATTATAATACTTATTGCAATAAATGATTTGACACCGATGAGCTTAGATTGACTTTAATTCAACTTAAAAATTTGAATTAAAACCAATCCAAGTACCAGCTCCGATGGGTATTGCATTATGAGAAGAGCTAGTGAGAAATTCATGTGCTACATCTTTTCCGATTCATACAATATTTTGTTTGTTTTTTGACAATAATTCTTTGTGTACGTATTTATTTTTTTCATAATAATCACGTCTCTTGGGTATCACCCGCGGGCCACATGGAATACCATTACTAACCCTAGTTTGCCGACCGCTGCTCTAGATTATAAATCAAAGCAAATATTAAAATATAATATATATAATATAAGGTAAACCATCTATAAATTACCCGATGTCAATGTCTATTTCTCAGTCCTAATCTGTATTAACTACCCTAATAAATCTTAAGCAAGTCGTAATGAAATACGTGTGTTGATTTATTTATTACATTAGATTGGTACAAACGCGAGCATTTATTGTATACTCTATACATAATAAATTACGCTTGACTAACCTTTAACAATGTTATTCTCTTGAGAAATCTTGCAAGCTACAATACATTTAATCTGAAGGTAGTAAAAAAGTAATTATGAGCAATATTATTATTGCTTGTAATCACTATTTTATTAGTGTCTTCATGATTCTGGCTTTGAGATTAGAGTTAAGTATTAGCTACTCCAACTGTTTTATTTTTAGCAGATTTAGTACATTATAGGAATATATTAGTACTAAATATATATGGGCAAACTCTTCGACTTTTGACGACCGGATAGCGGAGTGGGTAGTGCTCCTGGCTGCGACGCCGAGGTCTCGCGTTCGGTTCCCGCGAGACAAATCTTTGTGCGCTTGAACATGGGGATTTGTCTTAGTCTGGGTGTTTATATGTATAATAAGTATGTACTCGTATTTACAAAAGAGAAGTATAAATGTATTAGTATCACTTATTCTAGTACCCATTGTACAAGCTCGGCTTAGTTTGGGACTAGATGGCGTTGTAGCAGTGAATTATTTTTTGTTTTAATTTTTTTTCGGTTTTTTTTTTTAATAATGTATTTTAAAATTACATACATGCATTACATAACATCACATCGATATTACCCAAAAAGTTGTGGCAGAGGTGTACAACACCCACATTTCACTTATTATGTTTAGGTCCCATGAGATAGGGGGCGAGCTTATCGCCATCCATCAACAATAACAACTACGTGCTGCTATAGTAAATTTCCTGAAAAGAACAAAATTATTTTGCCGAACCCGAGAGCCGAGAGGTAAGAGGCGCATATGCTAACCACCACCAACGATCGAGGATTTTTTTTAATTACTTAAAAATCTTTTCCTTTCAAACAAGAAGTGAACAAAACTTGAAGTCAAGTTTTTCAATACGATTTATCTTTATAAAATGTAGTTATGCAACATGCACATTATTACTATCTTCTGAGAAACATACTTTTTCACCTCAGTAACTCAAAATATTGGTTCTTTGTTGTATGAACAGTGAGCAAAACTCGATTTTGCTTTGAGTTTTTCTTACGCTCGAAGCAAAGTTAAGTTCTGCTCACTGCTCGCCTTTTCGAGTTGCTGAAGTGAAAAGTTGAATGCGCGACACGAGATCAAAGTTATTTACATCTTGGGCTTATGAGTTCGCTCAAGATTTGAAAATAGAATTACTCGCAACTTAAAATAAGCACTCGAAAAAAATACGAACTTTGATCTCTTGTTGCACACACAACTATTATTTAATTTTAAATAAATAAACACATGACTGGTTTTGAAATCTTAAAACTCAATTTAATCAATTTATCAAAGGTTATACGCATATCCGTTGCCGAATTTGAATATTCAAAAAGAGTTATTTTCACTCAAAGTTGTATCAAAAGTAAACTCGAGGATGTTTCTCGGTTTTTACTGTTGTGTATTTTTATATTTATTTATATTTATAAAAACATTACAAAGATACATTAAAAACTACAGCGAATGCAACATAAATCCGAGGGATTTTGCCGCACATCCGATTAATCGCAAGACGATAAGCGTATATAATTTAACATATTCAAATTTAAAATTACTTCAAGTCTAGTGCCTGCTAATTATTTACGACTATCAAGGAAATCAAATTTCCCGGTTATTCAAAAATAAAATAAATGAGGGTTAACCCCTGATATGTGGGTCTTACACACCTATGTATACCATACTTACATTTATCAATACAGTTTGAGGTTACATTTTTAATGATCCCCGATAAATGAGATTAATTTATTTATTACTTTATCTCGCCATTTGGCATTTTCAATTTGTGTCATTCACTGTAACATTCATACAAGTTACTCGGTTTTTGCGTGACTTGCATAGTATCTACTAGAAAACGTTTTGATTGTAAATTCTTGTATGATCACTTTCTTGCTCATTTATGAGCATTTTAACTTCGAAAAACAACAAAAATGGCAAAATTATTGTCAATAATATCCGCTTTGACTAGAAAAAACCACCACAATAACCAATCAAATTGCGAAATATTGACATTAATATTGTCAGCTGATCGACAACGGCCGCCATTTTCACACATTAACAAGGCGCTTGCAGCGGCACTACCGGTAATTAATGTAACTATTTTTCGATATGATTAAGTTAGTTTACTTGTCCATATCGAGAAATGATTTCTTATAATCGATCTGCCTAAGCAAAATCATGACGTGGCCAATAGTATAAAATATTTCATGAAATGCGACAATTCGTGAAGTTAGCAAATTTCCTATATGGCTACGACATAATATATTATTAAGTAAATATTTATTATTAATATAACCTTAAATACTAAATATATACAAGTCCACACTAAGTATTTTTTTTCTCAGATCATAAGATTAAAATATAGAGATATATATCATCAAACGATATTCACATTACCATAATATTCCACATTTTATCCATTATGTGGTAACCTTGTACGATAATAGGCAGAGTGGATAATAGATGCCGAAAATCTGATAAATCTTCAGGATAATCTTCTTTACTACATACTTGCAAAATTCAGATTTACATGAGTCTTTGTAATAGGTAATCCTGTTGAAGCGCCCACCACATCCTTTGTAATTTATCATTTTGATAACCCATAAACAAAATTATGCTTTGTAGGAACGTTTCCGAACGTACCCACGTCCATCCAATCACCAACCCACGCGGCCCGCCAATTACAGCATTTCGCTATCGGGCTACCTTCGCGCCCTCTAGACGATCGCGTCAGGGAACTAAGACCGCAGCGCCCGCGCACCTCGACGCCAGTCGCGGCACGCGCCGATTTGAATACACACGCACACGTACTCTCGTAACGTATCACGTGATAAACCGTTCTTTGTAAAATATTGTTCTGTGATAATTGTAAAATCCGAAACGTTGTTGTGAGTTTGATGTAATAAACTTTTACCGTAACTTAGTGTCCGCGTATTATTACCATCACGCTCCCTACAAACTGGCGCTCCAACTAGCGGCCCGCGCGTTAAATACCTACCGACGCGCGTTCAAACCCGCCTTCCATAACGGTTTGCCCTGTGATAATTCGTGAACATATACATTAGAGCTCGTGTTCAGTGCCGTTCTCACCCATAAACTGTTGTTTTGTGTATACCTACGGATCCAAAATGCCTCGCCGCAAAAACAAGCATTTCGATGACGACGCCACGAGCGAAGCGTCCGCGACCGCGACGCCGATCTCGGAGGGGCACCTGTCTACGTTTCTGGAGGCGTTCGCGAAGGCCCAAGCTGAATCAAATCGTCAGTTGATTCAGAGCCTGTTAGCTACGCCGGCCGTCAACGCAAGTGTGGTGCCACCGTCTCCATCGCCCGACACACAACAGCGTGGGAGCTTCGCCAAATGTACGGCGCGGTACAGCGGTTCCAGCCGTGACTCAGAGGTCCTCGAAGCATTTGTGGATGCTATTCAGATCTACAAAGAGTGCGTGAATATCAGTGACGATGTCGCGCTCCGAGGCCTGCCTATGCTGTTAGAAGGAGAAGCAGCCGTGTGGTATCGCGGTGTCAAAGCCACCATTTCATCGTGGGACGACGCCATCAAGAGGCTTCGCGCGATGTTCGGTGTGCCACGCCCGCCACACAAGATATTCCGCGACATTTTTGCCGCCGAGCAAACAGTCAGTGACCGTACGGAAGTATTCGTCGCTCGTCTTCGTGCTCTCATCTCGCAGTTACCGTACAAGATCGACGAGATCATGCAATTGGATATTTTGTATGGCCTACTCAATAAGCGTATAAGAAAACGGGTAACCCGAAGTTCCTTGGTTACCGTAGACCAGTTAATAGATACAGCGAGGAGCATAGAGGAATCTCTATCGGAAGCGCCGAGCAACACGTCGAGTGTCCCCGTGAAACCGAACGCGAGCGTCCCAAATACGCCCGCAGTCCGCAGTTCAACGTCCCCGTCGCGCGCGCAGCGCGCTCCAGCGACGCCCCGGCCTCCGCATCGGCCCTCCGCCGCACGCGTGAGCGAGCCGACCGCGCCGCCTACGGTACAAAGTTCGACGCCGGCTGTGGTAGGCAAGGACACTCGAGGTAAAGTCTATTGTATTTATTGTCGTAAAAGTGGACATACGCGAGACGAGTGTTTAAAATTGATATCAAAAGGCGATAAGGACAACAACAATTCGTTATCAGTGCCCAATATTGCATGTTACGGTTGTGGAGCAAAAGGTGTGATTCGCTCTAATTGTTCAAATTGCTCTCGTAAAGAGTCGTTTTCCAATTGCGATTTTACTAATGAAAGTAAATCTATAAATCATAATAATTGTGTATCCAACTCTTGTATGTGTAATAATAATGTGTCTATTCCATTTGAAGGTAATTATATACCTAACTGTGTTCCTATTTGTAATAATTCGTGTACGTGTAATAATAGTAATGTATCTTCGCATCATAATGCGCCTATATGTAATAATACTCTTATGTGTAACCGTAATTTACCTCTTAATGTGTCAATGTGTAATTATAAACGCTCTTCTATTGAAAATAATTTGTGTAACAATGTTTCTGTACCATTTACGTGTGATACGTTACCTACGAGAAGTTTGCAAAGCGTGTCCGCGTACAACGATATTAGCGACGGTCGTCCCGTATTAGATATTGTGATAGACGGATATCGTGGTACCGGGTTGGTGGATACCGCTGCGAAACGCAGTGTCGCCGGTTCAAAATTATATGCGTTACTACGTAAACTTGGGTATTCATTCTACAGTAGGCACATGTCAGTAAAGTTTGCCGACGGTGCAGTGCATGATACCAATGTATTGCTTGTAGATGTAAATGTTTTAATTCTCACCTCGAATAATATTGTACCGATAACATTTGTAGTGTTTCCTGACGCGGGTAGTGCGGAGACGCTATTGGGAGTAGACTTTCTACGTAAAGCAGGCATTGTCGTTAATGTCTGTAACAACACATGGTTCACAGCTGATCGGCCTCAGGTCATTCACCCCTTGCGTTGTGAATATACACGACGTGATTCCGTAGGGTATGCTTCCGCGGATATTTTACGGAGTGATGAAGGTTCGATGCTGTCAGTTTCAGAGAAAGAAAGCCTCGCTCGGCTGCTTACAGAATATGAAGATATCTTCGCAGTAGGAGGAGAGCCCACACCCTTCGCGGAGCACCGCATCGATTGCGGAGATTCACCGCCGATTGCCGTTCCGCCGTATCGCCTCACGCCCGCTAAGAAGGCCATCATGCAAGCGGAGATCGAGAAGATGCTGCGGGATGACATCATCGAGGAGTGTGAGTCCCCCTGGGCGGCACCAGCCTTACTGATACCAAAGAAGGATGGCACATTCCGTTTTTGCGTCGATTATCGAAAATTGAACGCGGTCACTAAGAGTGACTCTTATCCGATACCTGTCATCGACGACCTTCTTCAGTACACTGGTAAGAGCTGTTTCATGAGTACTATAGACCTACAATCAGGATTCTGGCAAGTGAGCGTTCGCCCCGAGGACCGAGATAAGACGGCATTCGTTTCTCCATGCGGAGTTTACCGATTCAAACGTATGCCTTTCGGACTGCGAAACGCGCCCGCTACCTTTCAGCGATTAATCGATAGATTTCGGTCTTGCTCATCTCTACAAGGCGTTACTATCCTAGGGTATATTGATGACCTGGGATTAGTATCGGAAACATTTAGTCAACACCTGCAGGAATTACGCAAAGTGTTTGACCGCCTTCGAACATTTAACCTTCGCGCGAATCGCTCTAAGTGCTCATTCGCCAGGGAAAATGTCAAGTATCTGGGACATATTATCACCCCTCAAGGAGTGTCTCCTGACCCGGATAAAGTTAGTGCTATCTTGGACATGAAGGAACCGTCCAATCTTAAGCACTTAAAAACCTTTTTGCAAAGCTGTTCATGGTTTAGAAAATTTATGCCGAGCTTCTCTCACATTGCTCAACCATTAACTAAGCTAACAAGGAAAAATCAGCCATGGTTGTGGAATGAAGACCAAGCAAAAGCCTTCAGTGAACTCAAGAGGATTCTTACCTCACCACCTATTCTTATTCAGCCTGATTATAAAGTTCCATTCATTCTCAGGACGGATGCCAGTAATTATGCTCTGGGTGCTGCCTTACTCCAGGGGGAGTCACCACAAAAGGAGAGACCCATCGCGTATGCCAGTCGACTGTTAACATCGGCAGAGCAAAATTACTCCACCACGGAGCGAGAAGCTCTTGCAGTCGTCTGGGCAGTTGAAAAGTTCCGAGGATATATTGATGGACACCGCATACATGTAGGTAGCGATCATCAGCCACTTAAATGGTTACTTACTTTAAAATCACCCTCCGGTCGTCTTGTGAGATGGGCCATGAAATTACAGTCCTTCGACCTGCAAGTGGACTATACCCCCGGCAAGTCGAATGTTCTCGCTGACACGCTCAGTCGTCCGCCTTGTGTGGAGACGACTCGCGATTCCTGTAGCGTCTGTAACGTGCTCATCGAATCGCCTCGCTGGGATGCAGCTACGCTTCGCCAAGATCAGCTCGCAGATCCAGAGGTGGCAAAGATTATTACGGGGCTGGAAGGTAAAGACGAATTAGAACTAACCCGATGGACTGATCGTGGTTACCATATGTGTAGAGGCATCCTGTATCGTTACACGGACGAAGAGACTGAAGAACCTCAGCTTGTCGTACCTGAAAACCGAAGGAAGCAAGTGATGGCAGAGTATCACGACGCCGCAACCTCTGGTCATGGCGGTGTCGATATAACTCTCCATAGAATACGCCAGCACTTCTATTTCCCAGGCATGCGACGTTATGTCGCTGATTATTTGAAGACATGTATAGAATGTCAAAGATATAAACCATCTAACACAAAACCTGCCGGACTATTACAGACTCCCGTGCCCGCGCAGCGTTTCGAAGTCATAGCCATCGATCTGTTTGGACCTCTGCCGAGAGGAAACAACGGAGAGCGGTGGGTGTTAATCGTGGAAGACACCGCGAGCAAGTGGGTCGAGCTGTTCGCCCTCTCCGAAGCTAGTGCGGAAACCTGCGCGAAGATTCTAATCGCTGAGGTATTCCTACGTTTTGGTGTTCCACGCCGTTTAATCTCAGACAATGGTGTGCAGTTTGTTGCCGATGTTATGCAACATGCCATGTTTACGCTTGGTGTGAAGCAAAGTTTGATCCCACTCTATCATCCTGAGGCTAACCCCGTCGAACGAAAGAATCGGGATCTCAAAACACAATTAGCAATTTTGGTGGAAGGCCAACATCAACGGTGGCCTGAAGAATTACCGTTCATTCGCTTTGCATTAAACACCGCGGTTACCAAGGCAACTCAACACACACCAGCTTACCTTACTTATGCTCGTGAGCTACGTTCGCCACTCGCTGTCCAGAGCGATCTGCGTGCTGTAGTCGAATCTGAGAATTTTGTGCCGCAGATCACGCCTTATTTACTCGCATTGGCGGATACTCTTCGTAGCAGTAAGGAATGCATTGAAAGCCAGCAAGACGCTCGAAAAGATGTCAAGGACAAGCTGCGTAGAGCTGACGAACTAGATATTGGAGATCTAGTGCTTATGAAGACACATGTTCTAAGTAACACTGCTAAGGGTGTTACCTCAAAGTTTATACCTAAGAGAGATGGTCCCTACGTTGTTCGTTCCAAGGTTAGTCCTACTACGTATCTCTTGTCATATCCTGATCCTAATGGAGAAGTCATTGGTAAGTACCACATCTCGGATCTAAGGAGATTCCACGCGCGAGAGGGTGAATGCCTTGAGGTTCCGTCGCCTGTCGCTCCCAAACGTCGTCGTGGAAGACCACGAAAGGAACCAGTCTAATCGTAGTTCAGTTTATTTGTTTTTTTTTTTATTTGACCAATGGTGAGGGCACCTATCTTGGTCAAAAGGGGGAGTATGTAGGAACGTTTCCGAACGTACCCACGTCCATCCAATCACCAACCCACGCGGCCCGCCAATTACAGCATTTCGCTATCGGGCTACCTTCGCGCCCTCTAGACGATCGCGTCAGGGAACTAAGACCGCAGCGCCCGCGCACCTCGACGCCAGTCGCGGCACGCGCCGATTTGAATACACACGCACACGTACTCTCGTAACGTATCACGTGATAAACCGTTCTTTGTAAAATATTGTTCTGTGATAATTGTAAAATCCGAAACGTTGTTGTGAGTTTGATGTAATAAACTTTTACCGTAACTTAGTGTCCGCGTATTATTACCATCACGCTCCCTACAGCTTTTATTTTTAAAATGGAACAAACTCTAACATTGAACTTGTATTTTTCAATTCTAATTTTATCTGAACTTTAGTATTTGTTTCCCTGTTTTATTATCGGATTATAGAATTTCGGAGTTAAATATAAACACAACCGAAAAGGTTGGTCTTTAGACAATATTTTTTTGATATGACCTTTTTAAATTTGCCTCATTCATCTTGCACGGAAGAGGAATTATACTACTTACTGTATTCACAGATAAATAAAAATGCTTAATGGGACATGAGAAAATATAAATTTATTTTGAGTGGTATTTCTAAAAGCTTTCATGTGAAATAATAACTTAGAAAGATAATACAAAATAATTATGTAACAAAGTTAAGAAAAAAATGGCGTTCAGTTAATCAATATATTACATTTACGCGTTACAATGCTATTATTAATATTTTTTTTATAATACCAAAAATCGTGAATAATTGGTAGGTCTGTGAATCGTAGGCTATTTTTATCGATGAACCACATGGTCAACGCCGCTTTGCTAGTAAGTAGTAAGTATTTCATCACTAAGGTTTATTAAGCAATCATAAAAGTATGGAATTGCAAAGTAAACATCTAAAAAGTAATGCTTATATGAAGATTTTATCCTCGTGCGCTTCTGCGCACTTACTAAATATTTTCACGTAATAACTAGTGTTCTATGTGTATTTAGAAACTTAGTAATGGCTTAGAAGTTTAAAAAAGAAATAAAGAAGAATAAGAAATATTTAGAAGATTTTATTCCAAGTGGCATAAAAGTCAACGAATGTACTCATTCTCTTTTATTGACTCTAAATAAGGTCGGCAGACTACTTTCTAGACTAATCCCATTCGGCAGCTAGCACAAAGAGTTTTTATATCAAAGCAAAGATCACGTTGGGTGGGCACACGAATTCTGTGGAAGAACCTGGTCAGCCAAATAGAAATCATATTAGCGTGTCCGTCCACATAAATATTTCATTTGAAATACACGCTTCAACCCACTTACAATCTTCAGACTTAATGTAGCACAAAGCCTTATCACAAAACAAGCAGAAATATAACCCTTTGCTACAATACCTTGAATTTGGTAAACCACTTTTTTCAATAGAAATTAATGCGTCAATAAAGCTGGTACTAACGCTTATTGTAGCGTTAACAAACTTGCTAAGTTCAGTGAGCAAATATTTGCTATGATGAACCACACTGAAAGATGGATTTATTGAAAGGAAGACATTAAAATGGCGAAAGAGAATTAATGGCAAGAGCCATGAATCATTTTTTATCGAGTTTAATATAATAGTCCCTGTCATTCAACGTTAATCATATTTTTTTTACTTTTTTTTTATTAACAGTGATCTGTGACAGTTAGTGATTAGAATACGTGATTGCAGATGTAAAATTAAACATTATTTTATAGGTTGAAAGATGTTAGAACAACTGTAATTTAATCTTGACAACTCAGTTCAAAACAATACGATACACTTTGATACAAATGCTGTAGACTAGACTATGCAATAGACTTGCTATCAACTGTTATTGACATGAATGGCCACCCATCGGGGGACTGCATTCTGTGGACATTGTCGGTCAAAAATGCTATATTAGAAGTTGTTTTCATTTACCATTTATTTTATTATAACCTTAGTTATAATTGAGTTCTTAATATTCCTTGGAATGAGTTTTTACTTAAAAGGTATTGGCATGAAACCAATTATGTATTCTTTGCGTAGGCACCCTAATCAAACATAATGAATAAACATTTCTTGGCTCGTGCCACTAAAATGAGTTTTTGTAAAGTTTTTGTTGACAGCTTTTGTGATTATTTTAATTATTTACATAGGTCGCGTCGCATTAAAATAAAAACTTTTCTATCAGGCCTGAAGTTAAGGTAACAATTTAAAGTTAGTTGACACGCAATTCATTATTCGTAGATAGTGTGACTTTATTATGTCTAATAGTAGAAGTTGTAAGTTATTTTATTACAAGTAATAAAAAAAACTAAACTTACGACGCAATGGTAGTGTTAGGAGTTAGGTCACGAGTAAAGTAGTATTTAGGGTTCCGTAACCAAATGGAAAAAAATAATCCTATTACAGACCGCAAGCCCATTATAGTCGTCGATGACCAATTTTTTTTCAAGTGCAACTTTGTGGAATGATTAAGTGTTGGAAAGTAGTGATATCATTCTGTGTTTGGAGCAAGTGCACTTAAATTTATCCCCGCGAGACAGCACTTCTGGTCGTTCAAAATGTTAAAGCAAATAAAATTTATCTTGGCTTCCAAAATACATGAATAAAAATGTTATATCTTTCCCAACTCTTTTTGTATAACCTTAACTAGACGATATAGGTAAACTAAGTTTCTGATCATAAAACTAAACAGAACAAATCGTCTTAAATCGTGTAAATAACACTATAGTAAGTTATTGCAAAATTCCGTTCGTATAAGAAAATCATACTCCGCCTGAAACCTAAGGAAGTTGCAAGTGCATAATGCATAGTAGTAAAAATCAGCTGCGGTGGTGGAATGAACAGCTAATCTCATATAGCTCATACGACAAAAGTGTTTTTTTTTCGTATTTGCTTGACATTGATAACGGCAATATGTAAAGTAATTACAAAGTATTAAAATGGTATGGAACCCTTATTGCGCGAGTACGACTCGCACTTGGCCGGTTTTCATCTACACTAGAGCCAAATCCACATTTCAAAATACCATTTCCTTGCATAAAACTTCTAAATCATGAACATTGATTTGATTTTTTTTATTTTTAAATGTCTTTATTAAAAAACATGTAGGGTACATAAGATTTACAAATGATCTTATTCTATTTGCAAACACTCATAAAATCATGAACATTGCTTTTCATTTTGGTAGATTAACTCTCTAATTTATTACACACAGTCAATGGCATAAATATTCTTAAGGCGCAAATATATTATTATATTGTATAAGTAGCATGAGTACTTTAAATTAATTGCCTCCGCTTCATTTAAAGATATTTATGATGTAGGCTTACAATATTTTGTACTACGTGGGATGTAAAAGGTTTCGGTAATTATGTTATTGCTCCGTTATCGCCACGATCTATATTTGTTAAATTGTTCATTTAATTACGCCAATTATGTAATGGTTAAGCCTTTTCTTTGGAGGTATTTTGAAATTTGATTACGCAACGTTTATTGTTCTTGTGGCGGTATCCGCACATAAAAAATAACAGACACAACATCGACTACGTCAAGTAGTGACACACACGTGACATATGTCAAAGAGCGCTGAATCGCGATAACGAGGTGTTCACAGGGACTGTCATATTTACCACTTCCAATACGCTATCGTTGGACAGCTGTCCACCAGGCAATACCACCGAGCCTGGTCGGAGGATCCTCCCTTTGTGGTGGAGGAACAGCACACCCTATTCCTCTACAGTTCTTGTGCTTAAAATTGAGTGGTAAAGGATTGAGATATACAATCAACTACTATTTATTGATATGTTCTGATAAAATTTGTAGTTATACGTCGGTTAAACACGTTGCGTAGGTGACATTTGGGCATCATTTCAAACGAATTCTGCTTTTTCAGGCAGTTGGTTAGATAAAAGCGTGGGATTAAACCAATTTATTCTTAAAAAGAGCGCTGGTGGATGGAATAATTTTCTCTAATTTATAAACTGAGATGTATCTATGAATGTTAAGTTGTGTTTGAACTTGGTTCATGTGCTTTTAATTGCATTTCACTCTATTCAGAACCTGAACTTACAAATTTTATAATCATGTTTTCAATAGAATAATATTAACTAAAATCAAATAAAAAAAACAATTTCTTAATTTGGAATTGGTATAGGAGCAAAACCGGTGCGGTAAAATAATTACGTAGAAAAATAGACGTTTAGTTTTTGTTTAGTGCGTGAAATTTCAATGATAAACATTAGTTTATTAGCGCGCCGCTAGAAACGGCCTTTGTCTTAAATATCAGATTTTACTAAGTGAAATGCAGTTGGAGAAAATAAAGCAAAATAAAAAATATGTGAAATTGCAACGCAGTGTCGGTGTCTATCTTTGCACCCACATACATTTCATGTAACATGAATATTATCAGCCCGTAGATAAGAACGGACTAATAAAATTATTTTCGATGATGTAGATTTGCATATTGCTTTTAGGATTTTTGTCCAAAGAAAACCTCATTTAAAATTAAATCGATAGTTTTAAATAAAATTTAAATTCATAAGTTGTGTGTCATAAATAAATGAAATACTCGCGTTAAAAGAAGTTTTGCGTACTAAGTGCAAACCTCAATGTTACCTTTAATAACCTTCGCAGTTATACGCTTGCCTAGTCCTATTATTTTTTATAAGGATATTTTTCATTTAAAGTGGCTGTCTTTCTGTCTTTTATTATACTTATACCAATTTAAATGAAAATGAGCTCGAAACTTTCAAATAACGTTTCAGTGTAGACCATCAAATGTCTGTAAGTTTACTTGAAGTTATTTGAGTGGATCATAACTTGATATGGCTAGTTTGTCCAAGTTAAACAATAACAGGCAACGTTATTTCTGAAACTGTGGTAACTAAAATCTATTGTACGGCCATCTTCAGTATCACTTTAAAATTGTTTAATAAAGCGTGACATCAATGTAAATGTTTTATAATAATTGCCTTATTACCGCAGCGGTCACCGTGAGGGTTTCATTTTATTAAATAAGTTCCATTTGAGGTTTCTCTATAAAAAATGTCTCATTATGAGCACAGAGTTTGAAACTGTACCTGGTAGATGGCGAAATGGTCGTATATACATGAAACATCATGATAATACGTACAATTTAATTCTTTTTAGTTTATTTTTTAATTAAGTATTTGTAAAGTCGAACTTACATTTGTTTGTAACATTAAAGTCTGTAAAAATAAAGAGATATGTGTAAGGCAACATAACACTGCCAAAAAAATTTTAGGCATGGCCCCTAGGATCTATAATAGGATACCAGAATTTATACGAGACAAAGAAAATATAATCGATTTTAAAAACGAATTATCAACATTATTATGTACAAAAACGTATTATAAAGTGAATAAATATTTAACTGAAAAATATAAAAAAAACCAATAAAAAAAAATAAAAAAAACTAATTAAAAAAAAGAATATTCTTAACTCGAGCGTATTCTAAATATTATAATTATGTACTAATTTTTTTCAAAGAAAAAGGAACCGCCTTCAAAAACTCAAAAGTAAAAAATAAAATATTCGCTAAACTTTGCTTACCTTTATATTAATTTGTTTAAAACAATAAACCCAAATAATTATGTAATACCAATTAATTATATTTTTTTGAAGTCGGCGCCAAATTACAAAATCAAGTACAGGTCACGGTAAATACGGTTTTAATTGGTACTTGATTTTGTAATTTGGCGCCGACTTCAAAAAAATATAATTAATTGGTATTACATAATTATTTGGGTTTATTGTTTTAAACAAATTAATATAAAGGTAAGCAAAGTTTAGCGAATATTTTATTTTTTACTTTTGAGTTTTTGAAGGCGGTTCCTTTTTCTTTGAAAAAAATTAGTACATAATTATAATATTTAGAATACGCTCGAGTTAAGAATATTCTTTTTTTTAATTAGTTTTTTTTATTTTTTTTTATTGGTTTTTTTTATATTTTTTTTTTTTATTTTTTTTTTTATTTCAAGCTTTTTAGTGTCTTAGTTTTTTAGATTTAACGATGGGGTTAGGAAGAAATAATAAGGCATCATTACGCATGAAACACAATAGAAACAATCAAAATAATCAAAAAATTCTTTCTGAGATCTTCATGATCATAAGTTATCACTACGATAATAACAAATGTGCTGAAACGTAAGCCCCGTCCAAACCTAAGCAGAGCTTTCGGTACTTTAAGGGTAGGTAAGTAGGCTGTCTCTGCTTACCCTTCAAAGCATACACAGGCATGATGTTATGTTATGTAGTGGTGAAAACAATACATAGATACACGATTGCACAAAACGTGGTTCATTAGCTATTCGTTTTTGAAGAGTTCCGTTGCCTGTCTCCAAAGATCTTCATCAGATTCTGATAAATTATATACTAAAACCTTCCTTGAAACACAAGGATTAAAATACCGAAAACTGCATTCAAATCGGATCAGTAGTTTCCGAGAAAATCGCGAACATAAAAAGGTGACATACATACATACATACATACATACATACATACATACATACATACATACATACATACATACATACATACGGATCGAATACAGAACCTCTTTTTTTTTTGAAGTCGGTTAATAAATAGCTTTCAATTGTACATTATACTAATATTGCTATACTACCTACTACATTATTCTTTATATATTTGTTATATTTGTACGCCAATGACGGCAAGACATAGAGATCAATGTTATAATTATTTAAGAGAACATTTGTATTATATATACCTATGATCTACAAATAAAGGATTTTGAATTTTAAATTAGGAGTATTATGATATATGTTTGACAAAATAATAAATATTGCTCAACGAGTTGCAAGTATGAAGGCGGTGAGCTTGTCAGTCATTGTACCTAGCTTGAAAGCAAAGCATTTGTAGGCAACATGTTCTCGAATGGCGTTCATTTACCGGAAAATGGAGCGTGGGATCCCTAGTCTGATGGACAAGAGATCTTATTACGATTGTGAAAATGGTAGAATACTTCGTGGTGTGGAAAACGAATTACTTCTATGAAGACGAAGTATATTTTTCATGGCAATTGCAAGTTTGTAAGCACATACTAAATAATTGTTTAAGCTCATGCACAAATTTGAAAATTTGGTGCCGTTTAGATTGTAAATTATAACAAACATCCATATTTTCTATACATTCATATATAATAACATTTTTTAATAATGTCATTAATTTTATTTTAATCTATGTAATTAATATTAGAACTGGTTCTGGAAATAATTAATTTAAGAACTCATTGTGCCACACTTTAAGACAATATATATATTCTTAACACAAACTATCTCATGCATCTATAGAATTGGTCGGTCTATAGAATTGGTCGGTCTATAGAATCAAGTATTTAGTGTTAGATGTTAGAGCATAAAGTAAAGTAAAATGTAATTAAAATAGTTTAGTATATATATATATTACGTATATTATATTACGTTTGTAACTTTTATGCTACTAAGGAAAAATATAAGTATACACAACCGGTTCTAAAACGTTGTTTTTCAGACAATAGAGTAGCTCGACATTTTATGCAAATAATGACGATACAGGCTCTTTGTGTTCCGTATAGAGCATATTTGTAACACTGTGATACAAATACAATTGGCATTTGAACATGATTTTGATTGGTTTTGTTGTGTGTTAATATGTTATAATATTAATATGTTTACCAAAACGAGTAATGGTGTATGTTTAATCAACAACCGTTCCTTGTAGTTTCGATAAATGGAGTGTCAATAGTGTCTTTAGTTTAGCAAGTGGTTTCATTGTTTATGAGAGAATATTATCAGATAACTAGTTTTTCCTTTGAATTTTATAACTGATATATGGAAAAAGCAAGGTGAATAAAACCAATAATTGCAAATCTGGATACCTATAGTCAGCAAGTCTAGATAATCGTCTATACTTATATAATTGTTCGCCCGACTGACTAATGTATTTTTTGTGTTTGTGCATGAAGGTAAGCAACCTTCATGCACAATACATGGCAAAAAGGTGCACCAAGAAGAGATTTTTG
This sequence comes from Hypena proboscidalis, assembly GCA_905147285.1. Taxonomy (NCBI): domain Eukaryota; kingdom Metazoa; phylum Arthropoda; class Insecta; order Lepidoptera; family Erebidae; genus Hypena; species Hypena proboscidalis. The sequence continues at coordinate 15,188,295 of LR990140.1, forward strand.
GGAAACTCCAACCTGAAGTTGAAAAATTGTATGGACGTCGGTAATTTTTTGAAGTTAGGAGCATGAAATTTCGTATAGTTAAACTTGAATCAAATAAATGAATTTCTGTACTGGGGTTTTTCAAAATTGTATTCCCAAGAGGGTTAATCTAGGAATCTAAGTTTGAAAAGTCTACGCGCCATCTAGTGATTGTTTAATCACTAGATGGCGCTGTATATATTTTCAACTTTAACGTGCACACCGGACAGAATAACATTTAAGGTAATGTTCATCAGATGTTCTGATTATAAACCCTACTTAAATTCTCAATAAATCATAGATCAATCAAACTAATATCTTGAAGATTATCCAACAGCGAGCGGGGAAATCGTAGGACATATTACTTAACCTAATGGGTTTCCAATTTCCTAATGATTATTATATACAAGCTTAATTTACCAAAAACCTGAAAATCGTTTGTTCTGAATCAGTACTAGTTTCTATGAGAAAAATCGAAAAAAAAACACGATTTTGATACATTTTTAACGTTTCAGATTGTCAAACAATGACTTTCGTCATGTTTATTTAACTTTTAAACTATTATGTTTCACGATAATTATAGTAATTTTGAACGGGAATTAACGCAAATCATGCATATTATTTACCTTTCTTAAAGTGAAGGTGGATGAACATTAATCGACATCACCATTCAGTATGCTATAGAAAACGGCTGAAGCAACCCGTCGCTGTTTCGTCATATTTGCCAACAATGAAGTATTGAGATCTGTTTCAAAAATAATGCACCAACCTGATTTGGATTTTATGGATAGCAAAGGTTTTATAATTGTTAGTCCGGGTCTTGCAAATTGAAGAGATCTGCGGTTTTAACGAAGCCTATTCACGGACCACTTCAAAATTAATGGATAAACAATGGCATTAAGGGCACTCCATTAGACAGGAAAAGGATTTAATTCCCATTTCCATTCCGTATTTACCGAAGCAAAAAATGTACATAAAACCTTTTTTTCTAAGGTTGAAAGGAAAAATGGTTCTTATAAGTAATGGGCATTAAAATGCGTTTGGCAAGTTTGATTAGCTTAGCCCATTTTGTTGAATATAGAACGTTTGATAAAAATTAAGATAAGTTTACATTTCATATTGTAAGTATCCATTACACGTTTAATTTTATATTTTATACTAACTGTTACCCGCGGCTCCGTCCGTGTAGTACCTAGTCACACGGACGGTTCGTGTGACTAGGTACTACACGGACGGATCCGCGGGTAACAGTTAAAAAGGCTAAATGTAGCTTTCCTCTTTTTAATCAGACCTATCAAATAAATACACACAAAAAGTCATAAAAATCAGTCCAACTATTTTGGGGGTGTTCGATTGCTAACACTGTGTCGCGACATTTTTATATATTAGATAGGTTAATAGGTATTAATAGAATTATGTATTGTATTTTTATAGAAATGGCAAAATATACATACCGATCTGAATTCGCTTGAACCTTCCTTGTGATTATTGATTAAAGCTAGTTAGAAACTAAAGCACTTAGAAACAAATACTTCGAGGTAACTTTGACAATTTCTAGACGGCAATTACACCACTAAAAGTACCCACGGTTCAAATAACACTTAGATGATTTAAACGACTTTTTGATTTACCTTAAAGCTTAAGAAGTTGGTGAAAATAAGAACAAATATAAGCCCATCTCTGTAGAACTTAAAACTATTAAGTAAACCCAGGTCAAGTTTAGCTTAAATCAACAAAGACTATAAATTAGCTTTCATTTTATTGAAATAGAAGTCTGTCTTTCAAATATATTTCTCGCTCTTTCTCTGTTCCCAACGATGTATCCCACATGGTGATATGGTCAACCTTCGTTGTTTTCTGCGTCCACTTTACTCTATCCTTGACATCATCGTTAGGAAGAGACTTGACTTGGAACTCGAAAACTTCTGGACTACGTCCCTCCAGCCTAACTTAGGTCCACCTCAGGATCTTCGACCAGCGATGGAGAGTTGTAGAGCCAAGTGGCCAACGTAGTCTGGAGGCTTTTTTTCCTGTCTACACCATCGCGGCCTACTATTTTGCAGGTTTTCGGCGATGTCTCGAACCGCCAGGCTTCCTCGCATGTACCTACTCGTTTCGGATTTAATCGAGTTAAACTCTTTAGTTTAACTGTCATTATTTGTTAAATTCGTTGCTTAATTAAGTCATGTTTGTAGACCTGCTTGAAATTATTCAATTGATTTAAACATAAGAACAGTTTATAGTCTAGTGTGATACTAAAATATTTATGGTAATGCAAGTATGTTGTGACACAATAACTGTATTAAAACTGCATTATTATACAGAGATAGTGGCTATTACTCCACATTCTCATATAAAACATGCGGGTGTTGTCAGGCAAGCGTTCATTATAGTCAACTCATACATGTACAATTTATTACATAAAATAAGTATGAAAGTCACACTAATTTTAACAGTCCTAAAAAGAGATTGAGAGTGAAGAAGAAAAACGGTGAAGGAAAACACCGTGAATAAATATCTGCATGTCCGAGAGCGCTTAAAAAGTTTAGTGCTATAGGGGGTGTGAAGTCGACCAATCCGCACTTGACCAGCGTGATAGACTATGACCTAACCCTTCGCATCATGGGAACAGGCCTGTGTCTAGCAGTAGGATATGTATTAGATACATGGCTGCTATTATTAAAAAAAGAGTTCACTCTTTCGTTTGGACCAAGCTCTTTAAAAAAAGTAATCATATCCTGGCAAAATTATAAATATGAATGTTTGTGAGGATGTCTGGATGCTTGTTTCTATTTCACGCAAAGTCTACTGAGTTAAATCATTTTTGTTAAATTATAATGGGTGTTATAAAATAACGATTGGCATAGCAAACTTCAGCAATAAAATTACAAATTAAACTAGCAGTTGTAAATAGCCAAGTTAGTAACTTAAATTCAGTTATATAACACTTGTTTTGAAAAATGATACGTCTATTTTTTTGTTATTCAATTGAAAACAATAGTTATCCCTACCTAACAGCTAAGCCTAACTGCTTTTTTCATGTTAAAGTACAACATTAACGCTGTTTTTTTGAAAATACAGAATGGTGTTGATCCGGATACACGTAAATAAAATGATACTCCGTCAATAATGTTATAACTAAAAATACTACTTTTGACTACTTATGACATTCCACAAAAACTTTGATCAAATATTTGTTGTTGGAATCTTACATTTTTAAAATGAAAACCTTGTTTGTACTTAAATAAAAGTGAATATAATTCAAAATAATTATTCAAAAAGCAGGTTTGACTTTTATACTTTAAAAGTTTTTAAAAGTTTCTGAACGTGATTCCATTAACGGTTTCTTATTCCTTTTAGCAATGAAAATTGAGTTACATTATATTTGATTCTGCGGTAGGAAAAGTTTTGAAAAGATCTTGTAATGTATTCTTATTTTGAGTAGATGTCGAATCAAAACGAAATAAAATTGCAAAGAAAATTAAAGAAATCAAACTACATCAAAAGCAAAAAAGAAAACCTCTTATTATAATATTGAACTTCTTTCTTTTTGTGAGAACTTTTTATGAGTTTCTAAGCACGTTTTTCTAAGGCAGATTTAGAAGAAACGGAAATAATGTTTAATTGTTAAAAGTACACTATAAAATTACATACTCTATATTTAAATCACGTGATTTAAATATACAGTAAAGTAAACAATTCAAGTAAACAGTTTTATGTTTAGTCATAAAGAACTGTATGTTTTAAGACTGTTATGTCTATATATTGAAGTAAATAAATCGTTATTTAGAATAACACGTCAGCTTGTAGCTCAAACAGGTAAAAAAAAAGTGGATTTTATCCAGACTAAAAACTAGTTCAAATAATAGCTTACGTATTATTTTGAAGAAAACAAATCATCAAATGGCTGTAGCAATGTCAGTTATACATCAGTATTTAGCTAAAACGTGTAAATAAAAATAATAAACAGTAATATCATACCGACTTAAGTAGTTTTGTTTGTTAGTAGCCAGTTGACAATTTGTATTTGTAGCCAGCTAGCTAGAAGTAGCTGCTCATTCAACCAACGGAACCGCAGCTGACTTTCACTTTAATTCATAATACAACCTTCTTATTCATTCCAAAAGTTTTGCTTCAGAGGAAAGTGGTCATCGTTGACTGTCACGAGCCTGAGGACTTTAAGATTCTACAAACATTATTATATTATACAAATTGAAACAGATATATTCGTTTTCTTTTTAGGGTTTGTTAATTCTAATACTCGTTAATATTTATTATTTCTATTACACTTCCATCCTATGAAATGTGAAGTAAAAGCGTTATAAGTACATCCCTACAAAAACTACGAAAATGAAAGAGTATGAAATTTAATACCGTTAAAATTTATACGAAGACGTATAGCGTAGAACCAAAACTAATCCTTTTAGCAAATAAAATAGGAATATTAAAATGTACTATCCGACGAAGAGCTGAAGCGAGCAAGTTTATTATTAGTCTCAACTGCTGTAGATGCATTCTTTGATAAGATTTTTTTATCACATTATAATACAATTTCAGTTTGTCTGGTATTCAAATTCTTATAGAAAATAATGAATAATGTTTTAGTTTCAAAAATACTCTTAACTTTTGTAATGTCACTGGTATAAAATATAAAAGTAAATCAATTCCTAAATGTGAGTCATGTTTATTGAGCGCATAAAGTTAAAGCGCACTCATGAATATGAATAACAAGTTACGATAACAGGAATTCTATTAGAGACAAAAATTTGTCGATGCAAAACGGTCGGTATTTGCATTTCTGAAACTGATTTTAAATAACTCGGGTTTAGTGTGTCTCAAAATTTTCATAAAAAATTAATTATCGTTTCTTATGTTACAGAATACCAAAGAACCAACTGAATACGCATGACGAAACATGGACAGCGCAGGCAACAATACCACATTATATGAAGACGATGCATTCTATCCAAGTGAGCTCACGCTTCACAAAGAATTCGATCCAGCTGAGAACATTTTAAACAGCTACTTGATTTGGCCTGTCGAAAAATGTATGGAAACATTCCTTCTAAACAGCACTCAGCATCAAGACTCGCAGACAAACCTCTACATTTACAATGGCACTCAAATTATGTGTCTGGAACATGCCCCAGTTTTGACGAAAAGCACATTAGTTAGAGCAAGTGTTTTGTCAGCGATGGCTGTGTTATCGTTCTTTGGAAATTTAGCTACAATCATAAGCATACAGAGAGGAAAACGAGGGCGTGGCAGAGCGAGACCTTCATGGACAGCAATTTACAGTCTAATATTCCAATTAAGTATAGCAGACTTGCTCGTGACGGTGTTTTGTATAGCTGGTGAAGCGGCGTGGTCATTCACAGTGGAATGGTACGCGGGGAACATTGCTTGCAAACTTTTCAAGTTTCTTCAAATGTTTGCTCTTTATTTGAGTACATTTGTGCTAGTACTAATTGGAGTGGATCGATGGCTGGCAGTGAAGTATCCAATGAGAAGTATTGCTACAGCAACTAGAAGTGGAAGACTAGTGATTGTGGCGTGGGTGTTGAGCGTCGTCCTTAGCGTGCCTCAGGTCAGTTACAATCAATTATTTGCTTCATAGGTTGCGTAAAACGTTTTGCATACCAATTAATGGCGACCTTGTAGACTCTTTTACTAGTAAAAACGTACCTTAGTAGATTGATGGTTTAGTCGTAAGTTGCTATTCCTGCCATTTAGATTTAGTCTTAAATAATAAATACAAGAAATCAGTGTCTGTAACTCAACAGTTATATTATGGTACCGCTTTTTAAAAAGTCTAAAATTTTGCATGGGCCTCAATGTCTCATGCCATTTCAATACCACGCTTAATAATTAAGCATAACATGATGAAGTAACATGCCGTGTTTTAAACAAAAAACACCTAAGTAACTGGCAAAGAACCATCATATTTAGGACACAAAATGTTGATTAGAAACTAAATCGTATCTTGGTTCTTGTACGGTAGATTAGGGGCAATAAAAAGTCATCAACAACTTTACTAGTTAAATTTAAAACAAATTCCAAAGACGAATAAACAGCTTCGGTTCCATTTAATTACCATTAATTTATTATAAGCTTACCATTTGACCCTGGATAGCTCGTTCTAGTTAATTAGTTCTAGATAATTGTGATGCAGGAATTGATATGTATTTATACGAGTATTTTACTATTTTTTTAATACTAAAATGGCGGTTATTATTAGTGCTATCCAACCTCAGTATTTATATGGGGAATTATGACACGGAACAATTTTGAATGCAATTTTCATTAATTACTTTGCTTTAATAGAAAAAAAAAACATAATAATATGACTTTAAAAATAAATTTTAATTACATGAGTGCACGGTTGGCATTCAACTTCGCTGGTGTTGTGGGTTCGATCGCCACATGAGACAAATCTTTGTGTGATTCGCAAAGATTTGTTCTGACTCTGTGTGTGCTTTGTGTGTGTGAAATGTATGTTTGTGAACACCCCCGCCACACAGGCGTTATTCCTAGTGCGGGCGTCGTTTTTTAAAAAAGAAAAAAAAAATCCACGTTTTTGTTAAACGGTACTGGTAATGGTACGGCCTTTTGTTTGAAAAACACTTCTTTTTTCATAACTGTCGTTTAACATAATTTTATTGTCTCGAGGCATACTACTTCACTTGTCATAAGTATCATTTAGCATAACGACTTTTGACATGACGCTTTTATTCGAAAATACTCATAAGGAAATAATCAACATATTTATTTACTTTTGGGGCGCCATTTACACTTATTCCTTATAGTTGACAGCCTATGCAGACCTAAATGTATTTACAATTTCTATACAGAATTAAAATCGGCATACAATGATTGCTCGTATAATAGAATAGGATAATTGCATATAGGCCAAAACCTTACACTATGCAATAGGCCATTAAAAAAACTATCAACAAATTTAAAAATGAACTTGTTTTGATAACCAATATAGCAGCAGCTGTACCAAAACAGTATAACTCGTTTATTGAAAGAAAACCACATACTTAGCTCATTTCAGCCATATTCCTGGTAAAACAGAATGTTTATTTATGGATTCAGTATTTAGTACGCTTTAATTACACGTTTATGAACCGCTAGTTTCCGTTAGCATCTACGATTGCAAGAAAACCACTAAGCTTGTATATTTGCTCATGTATTTCCTCACTAAAATCTTGTTATCCAATTACCAAAATGCTGTTGATTGTTCGTTATAAGATACATTTTAGCGCTCAAAGGTTCATTGCAATACAACGCGGCAATGCCGCCAGCCTTCTGATCAAGTCACCCGCAATTGACATTGAAGTGGAAGTATTATTTAATTTTTTTAGTTCTATTTCTCTTCCAGCTGTACATAGTTAGGTATGATTTTGTTTTGTATTATTTATTTTTTAAGATTGTAAATACCTATAAGATAAAATAAATAATATAATAAATACAAATATTTTATTGCTATTTTGTTGATTACATAAAACATCACAAGTTCTAATTTGAAGCAAAGAATTGAAAATAGTACATTTTGGACGTTTATTAATATTTTAGAATAAAATTGATTTTAAGAATAAGACTATTTAATGATCTAAATACTAATAATGTTGGCCAGTAAAATAACATATTAGTATTAATCTAGGTAATAAGCAATGAGTTTTTAATTTTATGTAAATCTATACATGGGTAAGAGTATGAATTAGTTACAAATATAAAATCAAAATCACAAACTTCTATTCGTATAAATTACAATTAGATGTTAGATTATTTAATTGAAGTATTTGCCATGCGTATTAAACTTGAACGAATCGTAAAATATAAAAATATGTAACCTTATTTTTTATTTTTTATTGTGTATTTATTTTTGTATTTACAAAAGCTTTAGTATCTGCCTTGATATTGTAAAGCACTTAAAAGCTTCATACACAGAGTAATACTCGTCTTATCCACCCCTTTAAGAAAGCACTTACTAATATTCTGCTAAAAAATGACTTTACTGTGTTTCCTTTGATGTGTAAGTGGTCATGGAAATAATCCCTAGGACACAGGGATATCCTGCATTTCACTATGGACGCTCCATATGGAAGTCCACTAATTGACATTGGCGTTCAGTCATTAATCGATATGGTTATCAAAACTAAATGCAGTCTCATAATGATATACTAAAAATTATCATTGTCTCAGCCTAACGACGTCCACTGTTGGACAAAGGCCTCACTTGCTCGGCCACAACGCGCGGTTTTGGGCCTCCTAAAGCCAACGGCTCCCCGCGAACTTAACCAGATCATCCGTCCATCTAGCTGGGGGGCGACCCACGCTACGTCTGCCGGTTCGTGGCCGCCGCTCGAGAACTTTTCTACCCTCTGCGATACTAAATAATACAACATACACCACTACCTTTTAGCTGAAGTTTAAACCGCAGCGGACAATCTCAACGTAGATTAGCCAGCTATAAATTGAATGCTCACAAAATCAAATGACAAATCCGGCCACGCGTAATGTAGGAATACTAACGGCACTCTAAAGATCGAATGTCAATGATATTTCATGTTTTTAGCCTTTATCGCGATAAACGCATAAATGGTATCATCCCGTCTCATGTTGTGGTTTTACGATCAAATAAATACCTTAAGTATAAGATTTTTTTTTAGGTTTAGCGCCTGTGTTTATAAGGTTAACAGAAATAAGTAAAATAATAATAATGGTTATTATTTTACGTTTTACACTAGGGAGGTATGTACACTTCCGTAGTGATAAATGAATAATGTGTAAGCCAATATTAGTGTTTATTTCATTAGTTTAAAATATTAAATTATAGTTAGGTTAGTATTGTAAATATTTAATTAATAAAAAAGTTTCAGCAATAAATAAAGATTACAAACATAATAAATATAAGTGTTTTCAACTTATTTTCAATACAAACGGGTTGTAACTTTATTATGATGAATTCTTTATCAATTTTATATATTGCACTGTAAATACGCTATTGATTGTTTCCTCTTAACAAGAAATACTCAATTTCGCAGTTACAGAGTTTCAGTTTGTAATATTAAAATTCAAAATTCAAATCATTTATTTTCATATGCCCCAGGAGGCGCTTGAACACGTCAAAACATTACAAAAAACGATATAAAAATAAATCATAAATAATACTAAATTATGACAAGGTTTACGTAAATCGTTCCCGTTAGCCGAAGATTTGAATAAACGTTGAAATGCACAAAGCTGCTGGATTAAGTTAATAGCTATGTGATGACAGTTCTGAAACTTTGATAAATGGCCAACCACTAATTACTACACATTTTGTGAGCTTACCAATTCTCAAACACTCAATACCCAATACATCAATTTTGGTATGGTACTATATATTTTTTTTAAGTACTCATTAATTTTCATCGACATTATTTCTATGATTCACGTTTTTCACTTACCAAACCACGCACACGCGCGATCGTTAGCAAAGCACGGACTACCTTAAGCGCAATGTCAAAAAAGATTTTACGATAGTTGATGTCAAGAGAGTTTCACATTGCTAGTACACATTGATAAAGTATGACAGTTGAAAAAATTATGCGACCGGCAGAATTTAAAGCTGCGACCGGTCGCAGCCGCTTTAACCACTAAACAACGGTCGCTTAATTAACCTTATTTAATTTAATTGACTTATATTTATTTTTTATTAAACCTTAAATTTCTTAACTGTATGGTACGTCATTACGTCGCCTGTATTAATTTTCGCAAGACATTTAATTTGAAAATGAATACTATTTGTCCTTACAATATATCGTAAATAGCAGCAAATGAGACAATATCCCTTTGAATTGAATTTCAGTATTTGACTTGTATTGAAGGACAAATAGAATATTTGTTTTTCTTTTTATCGATACCAAAAACTATACAATTTAGTGGCTTTCGCCGATACGAAGATTTTGCAACCCGAAAGTTTTTTTAGTGATGCCAACAAAGTTTTTTTTAGTTTTATTTTCACTGTAAGGTATCGCCTAAATTTGATTGTCACTGAAATTTAATAACATTATTAAAAGTTGCCGCGACAATTTTAAATCTATATATATAAAAATGAAACCCGTTTTCCGTTGTCACGACTTGGCATGAAAACGGCTTGACCGATTTGGCTGATTTTTTTTTTGTAGTTTTCTAATACTCTTTACAAGGTTGTTACGGCAAAAAAAATTAAAAAAAAAAAAGTATTCATTTTTATATGGGGGATATTATAGATTCCAGTTCAAATTGAATAGGTACGCATACATAAGATAGGTCAGCTATACAAAATAAAGTAGTGCATCAAATTTACGCTAAGGCGGTACGAAGTTCGCCGGGTCAGCTAGTACTCCTATATTTTTAATAATCTTGTTTGTTATACTTTGTTTTAGTCAAAACTGTTTTTAGAACCAATATGTTTTTTACGATTCAACCACAAAACTACCAAAAGAACGCTCATTAGCGACTTCCTTCGAATAATCAATGTTAGGCTCATTATTAACATCATGCTAAGCTCTAGGCTGCCAAACTGCATTTAGGAGTTGCAGCTCGACTGCAATGAAAATGCCAACCAGTCGCGTTATTGTTACTGAATCTGCAAAACGTATTTTTAACACGCTTATATTAGCTTCACCTGTATGTATGTATGTATGTATGTAACCGACTCTTTTGGACTCGATTTTGACCCACTTTAAACGGACAGATTTCATTAAAATTTTGCACACCTGTCAAAGATCGATGACAATGTAATAATTCGATAATAAAAAATTAAAAATACGCTCTTATAAATAAACCAAACTAAAAAGTAGAAAATAAATAATAGTTTAAAAAAACTAAAAAACACGCTTTTAAAGTAGGTACTTCTAACTAAAAAGTGAAAAATAATTGCTAATATAAGCTGAAAAAAGCGTGGGGCGCTCTGTGCCATATTTTTCGTCTATCGAGCAACCCAATTATTTTAAAACTATTATTTATTAAATGCAGTCCGTCTATCTTACAGCCTCTGTTTGATAAAAGTTGACCTATTTAACCTTCGTAATATTTACTTAATCCTTTTGGATTATGCCGGCTTGAAGTTAATTATTTTTGTAAAACGTGTTTTGTTGTTGCAGGCAGTCGTCTTCCATGTGGTCCGAGGTCCATTTGTGGAAGATTTCTACCAGTGCGTGACTCACGGCTTCTACACCGAAAGATGGCAAGAACAAGCCTACACCACCCTGTCGTTGGTGTTCATGTTCATACTACCTCTAGTCATTCTTGTATCTACTTATGTATCTACTGTAAGAACTATTGCTCGTAAGTATGTTAAACTATTTATTAAATTGTACTACTTATTATAAGTATTAAAAAAGTTTAAGGAGGTAGGTAAGTAAAAGTCTTTATCAATAAAAACATTCATAATAATATCTTTACGATCTTAATAATCGCATCAAACTTAAACGCGGTTTTTATAAAGGTTTTAAATGTATAAAGTATGCATATTATGTTAAATTTGAATAAAAACGTCTAAGCTTTACCTGAGACAAAATCTTTTTATCTAACGGTTTTTTTGCTATTTTTTTTAAACTTTCTAGTAATTTCCATATAAAAATTACTAGTATTATTCTTCTTGTTAATCCCATCCAGCTAAGCTTAATTCGCTTGTGTTAGGAGTAAGTTCACGTTTGTGGTGTAATATCCAGGAGTCGAACCCACGACCTCTGGATTGTAAGACCAATGCCTTATCTATTGCGCCAAGGGGCGGTTTACTTGGCTGTTTACACAAGCGTTCGATGTCGGTATCCCGCCCGATACGGTTTGTATTATGATAGAACGTTTTGTCTCTCTGTATACGAGAACGAAGTGAATCAAAACTTTGCAGTCAATTTAACATCTGGCCCTTGCTCCTTGCGGTTCAAGGTTCTTTATACAACTTGTTATCTCTTCGAAGTTAGTTTGAATTTACTTTCGTAGATGTTATTGAATATTTGTTAAGATAACTTTGAGACCATTGTAAACATTTCAAGTTTTGAATTGGAAACTTAGTAACTTAAATTGAAATATTTACCAGACATGGTTAGTAACGTTTATTTAAAACTTTTTAATAGCTTCTTCGTTTAGTTGACTTAATATATTATTTGTTAGCTTTAATAAAGTTATGTACAATAAAAACAAAATTTCGACGTCAAAAATGCACACAATTGAAGCACAACTTTTATATCAAATAACTTGTATCATTTATTAATAAGTTTCTAACGGAATTGTGTTTCTAACAAAGTTATTGTTCAACGCACAAACAATGGCATTTCAGACACTCAGGGTACAAACATGTTTGTTGACATAGACTTGCGATTCGGTAACTTAAAAAAAGTTGTAATTCTGAACATTTTTATCTTATTGCTTTAAAGCAATAATATGATGGTTGATATGTGTGTTGAAATATTTGTTACACATAAGTTAATATAAATTGTTTGCACGAAAAGAGTAACATTTTTGATTAATATTCAATTCGTAACACATTAGGCATTAAATATTATTTTCCTCGACGAATTTCCTCCCATTAATCCTATGAAAAATCAACAATCAATCAAAGCTTTTTCGTATTTACTTTAATTGAAGGCTTTGCGAGATCAAGAAAAAGTATCTTTAGAAGTTTTTAAAAGTATTCTTTAGATTTTTATTTACAATTGTTTTTCGATGAAGTTTTTATACTGGAATGCAGTTCATATTATATTAAATTACAGTTAAGAAAAAGTAATATCACAAAATTTGCCAATTTTGTAACAAACATTATCAGCCCAAATATGATTTGATTATGATTTTAATATACCTAAACTTTGAGAAATTTTATATTTTTTTTTGCCTGGAATACCCAAATCGGAAATTGGCTAAGAGATATGAGACGATAGGCTTACAATAAAAAAGTAATGTAAATAATATATTATATTGATATTTAATTACACAATCTTGAAACAATTTTTAAATCATCAATTTTATATCAATCTTATACCTTTATGAAAATTAGAAATTTAGTATTGTTGATTCTTTTTTTTAAATAAATAAAAGAATCTTTTTAATTAAGTAATAAATAAAAAGTTTTAATTGCATTATACAATTACAATTTCAATGCTATTCGACATGAATTTAAATAAGCTACATGTTTTTACAGTTCATTTCAAAGTAAAACCAAGATTCATATTGCTCACTTGTCATTTAAAAAAATAACGGTAAGGTCTCATATTTGTTTATTGTTCACAGAAAGCAAAAAAATATTTAAATCGGAGGTTACGAGGCATGAGAAGTACAAATTCACTCCAGATGTGAACAGAAACAAATTGATAGAGAGAGCCAAGATGAAATCACTACGGATGTCAGTGGTGATCGTGGCTGCTTTCATCATTTGGTGGACTCCGTACTACGTTATGATGATTATTTTCACATTTTATAATCCTGACAAAGATGTGAGTACAATATATTGCGCAAAATGTATTAAAAGTCTTGTGTCTTTCTTCCAAAACATCTTACATTTCGCTCTAAAATCTTTCGAATTTCAAAATAACAACCTTTTTACACAATTTTTTTTTTTCGAAATACCTTTTACAGTCATATCATCAATATCTTTTATCATTCATTCTCAGCTTATCTTTTATTGCTAACTTGTCGCATCGTATTAGTTTGATTTCCAGTTTTACTTCATCATCCATCCAATTATTTTTATTTAGTCCTTTAATTTTAATTGCTGCTCCAAAAAGTCTAAGTAAACAAAAACATAATAAGTAGCGAGCTTTGAAGACAATGTTAAAGATCTTTAATTGACAACCTCATTTAAGAAGTTTGAGCTATTTTCGGTACCACTCAATTTACGACTGAGTTAATCCGTCTTAATACTTTGCGTAATTAATTGTGAAGTATCTGGAAACCAAAGTCTAAAGAATAATTTGCTGATGGTAACTTGAAATCTTATTAAAAAAACAGTTATCTGTGATTATTCTCATTTTTAACCGACTTCAAAAAAAGGAGGAGGTTCTCAATTCGGTTGTATGTTTTTTTTTTTTTTTATTTTTTTTTTTATGTTTGTTCGCCGATTACTCGAAGACGCCTGGACCGATTTGAGAAATTCTTTTTTTGTTTGATAGGATATACTTGTCATGTGGTCCCATTTTTTTCAAGTCACGTTCTGATGATGGGATCCTAGAGAAATCGAGGGCAACCCTCAAATTTAAAAGGCTTCTATATTGTTTTTTATATATTATCTAAAGCTACTCGGATATCTGCATCTAGTAGTCAGCATTTTATGTTGCTGAGCTGATGCTGGAAGGTACAACTCCTCAACGGTTAGGAGTACGGGGATAATTCTTTAAATATATGCTCCTTGAGGCCGTTTACTGTATTCTTTCAAGTTATACACAGATGAGGCGAGACGTTGAATATTACTTATGTACATTCATAATATGAGGTCATGATTTGATGATGGGATCCTAGAGAAATCATGGGTAACCCTCAAACTTCAAAGGCTTCTATATTGTTTTTCGTATATTACCTAAAACTTCTTGGATATTTGCATTTTAAGTTGCTGAGCTGATGCTGGAAGGTACAACTCCTCAACGGTTAGGAGTACGGGGATTATTATTAATAAGTTTTCCGTCTCAAGTAACCGTCGTCTCCTCATTTGAGAAACATTCTGGTCTACCCATCACTTAAAATCGTAAAATAAAATAATTTTTAATAAAAAAAAAAAACCGACTTCAAAAAGTAGGTAGTAGTAGGTAATTCTGAAGTCGGTGCAAAGTAAACAATAACTCTGTATAGACTAATCTTTCTAACAACTATTTTCTGACTGAATATTAGTTCTTAATTATCCGATTTACTTGGCACCGACTTCAGAATTATAAAATAATTATTTAATAATTTCTATTTTACTAAATGAAAAAACGTATTATTTTGTGCGAAGTAAATTTATTTTTTGCTTTTTAGTTTACCTACTTTTTGAAGTCGGTTTTTTTTTTATTAAAAATTATTTTTGTAGACGTTAAATGAAGCAGGATTATATTTTCTTAGCTTTGGTAGAAGTGAATCCGTTGTTTCTTTTTTTTTACTGTAAAAAACCCAAGGACACAGCCATCTTTCACCTAGCTACTAGTTCAACAAGTAATATAACCTATAATATCACTTATGTACTAATATAGGCATTTTTTATGAGTAAAGTATTAAACATAGTTTTTATTACAGCAAAGTGAAGAACTTCAAAGCGGCATCTTCTTCTTCGGGATGTCAAACAGTCTAGTCAACCCTGTCATTTATGGAGCCTTCCATTTATGGCCCAAGAAGAAAACCCACAGACATAGTGACAGGTATAGCAGGTATCTTTGTTTTTATTTATATTATTTTACAACTTTATTGATCTTCTTTAGATGCTTCGCAAACCAAGTGCCCCATCTCTTTATTACACTTAATGGTGGCATAATGATATATATCTATTGCGTGCTAATACTACTTATGTGTGTATAAGTTTCAAAGCTCGCTAGAACGGCATGAACATGACGTGACTAGATCTATACCGCGCTCATTATGCTTGCCACACTGACCACTAGTGGTCAGCGACAAACATCTACAACTTGTGAACGCGTATGTTTTTTACAATTGTATGTTGTCAGTACCTCCTGGTTGTTTGAGATATCGAGAGAAGCTTCCAAGCTTCAGAAGCCATCTGTGGTAGCTTAGTTTAGTCACCACAGTTACGGGAGTTCAAAAAATATTTACATTATAAATTAATACACGAAACTAACGGAAAAAAAAATAATATATCAATTTTAACGACTGGAAAAATAATAAATAAAAAACAAAAATATTACTAATACTTCTGTTTTTCACATATTTTTCAAACAAAAATAGGTGTTATTTTGTTAACAATGTTTCTGAAATATATATATATTTAATAGTTTTAAAAGGTAAATTCTTAAATCGTCACATTTTCTTAGCGTTTCATTATATCATCTTTTAGGACGCTTGATAAAAACGTTTTATTACTACATAATAGCCGACAAGAGCCTCATTTTATGGCCATGCCCTAAACGTTTTTTCTGATTTTTTCATTTACTTTCTCATCACTTTTATAGTTAAGCTTCTTATCACTTAACTTTTTTAGTGAAAAATAAGACTGCCCAAAAAATACAAAGAATAAGATGCCAAAATATTATATTGCTAGATTAGCACAAACGTAAAATAAACATAGATTTCCTATATAAATGTACATTCTAATGATATGAATTAGCTCTGCTTCTCTCTGTCTGACTATGTCAACTTTAAGCGCTAAGCCACGGCTGTTTCCATAAATATAGAATAGTACAGCGCGCGAGATCCTAGGTCTATGGCTGTTTCAAACTTAGAAAAATCACTATTTACTTTTTTTTTAAATACTAAGCTTTCAAAGCCGTACGCGAAACCTAGCTTATAAATAAAGTAACAGGAAATCATTAGTAAACGAAGGCGTTTTCTTGTTTGTTTGTAATAGTACGATATAAAGACGGAGAGCCCGTGGATAAACAACCAATGTCATTTCATAAAAGCTAAAAGTTTTCCTGTTTGTTTCTCTAACATAGCTGTGTTAAGAATATTTTCCAATGCCATCATGATCCAAATTTAATATTTGTTGATCGTTTTACGCGTTGATAGAACTTTTTAATTAAATTACGTTGGTTAAGCACCCACGGGCTCCTGGCCTAATAGTACACATCTTCATTAGCATCAGCAAAGTAATTATTCCAAACGTAATTCCGAGTACAGCTTTGATGCTAAATATAACTAACTACTCGAGTTCAGTATCGTCTTGCAGTCGACTGGTAACGATTTTTTGTAAACATTAAAATGGTTATTTTATTTCAAACTTGTTTTATGGCTTCTTGCAATTTGATATCATAGTTTTCTTTCCTTTACAAAAGGTAAATTTTATAAAAATTATGAAGTAAAACATGTTGAACGCTTTTACTACGCCACATTAATTTAAAAACAGTCATGAAAAATATAATATAACATCACTCTTATATTACACAAAAGGCTGAGGCAGATGCATATTGCACCGTTACGCCTTTATATCCTATCCTATTCTATATATATAATTAAGAGTGAACGGTTGGCGTGGTGGTTAAAACCTCGCCGCTTTCGACTGCGCTGGTGTTGTGGGTTCGATCCCCACATGGGATAAATCTTTGTGTGATTCGCAAGGGTTTGTTCTTACTCTGTGTGTGTCAAGTGTATGTTTGTGAACACCTCCGCGACACAGGAGTTGTACCTAGTGCGGGTGTCGTTTTTTTAACACAAAAAAACGTACTACTTCTTTCTTTGCACCACGCTATGGTTGACTGGTAGAGAATGCCTTTGGCATTAAGTCCGCCATTGTGCAATTTTGTGCATAAAGTTCTTTACGTAAATAAATAAAACCTATCGTTATAGGTATATACTGGGCACAATTCCAACTTAATATGTATATATATATATAATAGCACGTTAGCCCGACAGTATATTAAGAATCTGAAAAGTTAATTATCTGCACAATACTCCATTTTAACACTGACATTTATTTGCAGAGAATCTGGACATCACGCGTCGCTGCTCCGTCGCGGTGACAACAACACATCCTCAATGCGGCTGACCACTCGGTCGATGCGGTCCTCCGCAAAATACTCCAACGGACATAACGTTAGTTTGTTATAACCATTGCGGAAGAATATGGTCCAAAGGACCATACCGGAAGAAAGTGTGACTTTTGACAATGGAAGACAAATAACGTGTGTTGTGTGCATTGAAAGACAACGAATGAGAAATAGATATAATTACACAGACTTTTAAGTGTTAGTGTATGTTGATTGTAAGTAGTATTTGATACTTGAAGTCGTTGGTGTTGTAATTGAACATTAGATTGTATTAAAGTTTTGAATCAAGCTTTCATAATGACTTTTATTTATTTAGTCTCTTAACCCATGTTGATTTTCTCGTTGGTTTAGCGGTAGTGTATGAGGTCTCTGGTTCTATCCCCTAGTCGGGCATTAGTAAGTATTGTAGGGGGTTCTTCATGTTAATGGTAATTGATACAGGTTGCGTGTTAATTATATACTTTATTCACTGGTACCAGAAATACATACTTATATTATTAACTATAATCCTAATGACCTAACGGCGTGAATGTGGAGAGACGACTGCCGAGCCGAGCAACTGCGCATTTGCGTTTAAGTACAATTTGTAGCGTCAGCAGTCGTACGCTACAAGTATTATTAGGGATTTTCTCTCCGGTTATTCTTAGCAGCAATACGAAGTCTGAAATTATATTGCAATTTTAATTTCAATTTTTATTTATATAATGGCAACTGTTTGAATTAACATAGAATCAAAAAGTAAAAATTGACCAGATGTCAGATAAGGGCATTTTAGTTATCCCACGGCAGAACAGAGCCTATCACATGGATACTAAACTAATGGGTAAAGTATGAGCACTTCTCATTTCTGCTATAACTTTTTGCGTTATATAAGCACGATGATGTAATGTGTCTTAATACGTATAAATGGGTGCTAATGAAACTACATCAAGATGCGAATCTAATTACCTTTCCTTTAAATAACTTTACGTAGTTTTGTCTTTACAGAGTACGTACAACTCATTACAGTGTAAACATGCTTCTGTGAGCTTTGAATTGTGTAGTTTTAAATACAGGGTGTAAATAGCATCGTGAGGAAGCCGCTTACTAGTGACTCAGTTCATAATTCTGAATACATAGAATTTTCCGATCAAATATTTTCGCATCTAGAACTTCTTAATCGCTGAAAAGTGTTCTTGAAAGCTTAATAATATAATAGCAGCCCTGTATCTAAAATACATGTCCCACGGGCCCGGGCCTCTTCTCATGATGAGAAGGGTAAGGCCATAGTCCACCACGCTGGCCAAGTGCGGATTGATAGACTTCACACACCCTCGGGCACTTATTAGGCATTCTCAGGCAGATAGGTTTCCTCACGATGTTTTCCTTCACCGTTAGCGAGCGATAATTTATAAAATAATTATAAATAATAATTCGTAAAATACACACATATCTTCGAAAAGACGAGAGGTGTGTGCCGTTGGTTCGAACCCGAGAGCTTTAACTTCGCAGTCCTACGGTCTCCCACCCGGCTATCGCTGCTTTGCTCGGCTCGCAAGCTTATTCGCATACATTTGCGAATAACATGAGTGTAAAAAAAATTCAGATCGATTTCTTGATGTGTGAAATTTTATGCACCCAAGTTCTCAGAATCATGTACCAAATCACTGGCTTCGTCACAATGTCATTTAGATGTATAGCGAAAATTTGAAGGAGCAAATGTAGAATGGGTATGATGTAATAATAATATTATAATTGAATAGTAGTGTGTCAACAGTGCAAAGGTGTTTGAGTCTTGACTTTTTTAAGTGTGCAGTGGAGGCGTGATTGGTCAGTATTATATGGTAACTTTAGTGTGTGGTAAGTGTTTATATTGGTACATACAAATTAAACTTTAGATTTATTTTGTTCTGGCTTTTTACTGTTTACGTTTGCTTTTATTCAGTTTTATATAAGCGAAGACTTGTTATTGGCTGCCAGATTTCTTTACTACTACATACAATTCTGTTAATTTAGCTGTAAGTCTTCCATATATCTTAAATAAATAAATTATGAATGGGAAAATAGCTATATCTGTCTGTCTGTTACGCTTTCACGGCTAAACTACTGAACTAATCTTAATGACCTTGTTATGAAAAGATTCGAGACGTGAGGAAGGACATACATATTATGCTACATTTTATCGACATACCTACCTCGCGGGCGTGGTCGTGTCCGCGGGTTAAAGCTAGTCATGTTGTATTAAGTAAAACACAATAGGTTTGAAATGGATTGGGAGAGGTAATTCTTTTTCTTACGTGTCAATGGCATTATGGTTTCTAATTTTTTATTTATGTTGTTTTTGCCCAGTAGGTAGCAACTTCTACTCCCTTGCTTGTGGCTAGCATTAAGTCTTCACGGGCACACGTAGAGGGCAACAATAGGCATAAAAGCAGATGAGCCATGTTTTGAATGTGGAATACACAATCGCACGAGGTAGTATTGGTGTTTGTACTTATTGTGTTGTAACGAGTGCAGCACGAGGAACAACGCGATTTTAAGTGCCTGCGAATGCTAGTTAACAATGAATATCACAGGATAAGAGGAGGTTATAGTGCGAAGTGGTAGCATGCAATAAGCTATTGAACTTTAAAAACTTGCATGTTTAATAAAATGAGGTGAGTAGTTGTTTTAAAACTAATTTTCATACAGAGATTTCGTATATCAAATGAAAACACATCACGTGTTTCCGTTTACCGTATAAAATGGACAAGAAAATTTGTGTTTTTCTTTTAATTACCTGCACTTGAGATTTTATCAGATCTGCTTATTAATTACAGTAACTTTTCGATGTGTCATCTCTCATTTTCGTCAACAAATTGAGGTTAGTCTTATCCGTTTCAATCTGATCCGATTGAAAATGCGTGAATGGTAAATTTAATGCATTTCATACATTCAGACCGCATGCATGATGCAATTTATCAGAAAAGGCTCCAACAAGGAAAACACACATTTTTGTTTGTAAATAGGTGTTTCTATGTATAATAACAAGTAATTGAAAAAAAGTGTATATGTATTAGTATCTGTTACGTATGCGTCAGGCATACCTTTGGAGCTACATGAGCCGTGGCGCAGCGTCAGCAATACGAGCGGTGGACGTCGCGCCATACAACCATTTTTACCGGATTGGTGCACTTTCGTTTCTAACATCGAGCGTTAGTCACCTATCTTAGGATGTAGGCCTTAAGTTTTATTGTAATTTAGTTATTAAAACTATATATTAAGTTAATTTGTATTATTAGTTATTCTTGTTTATGTTTGTTACCCATCGTACAACCTCTGCTTAGTTTGGGACTAGATGGCGCTGAGTTAATGTTGTGAAAAAGAAAAAAAAAACAATTGAATAAAGCGACCTCGTAATCAAGCGATTTTAAAGTTAAATAAAATAGGGTGGAGAGAGGTGTCAGAAGAGCGTCATGCTTGTTTACCAATATTTATATAATGCAGTATTGGATTTACTATGATTGGATGCTGAAAAACTCCAGGATATAGATTACATTTTGTTTATTTTTCTTTAAGAAACATTTAATTTATAAAACTATTGTTCAACTTTATATATATAGGCAACTGTTATAAAAATTAAGGTATAGTTCTCTATGATTTGAATGTCAAACGATCAACAGCCAATATTACGTAAACAACATTATATAAAAAGTAAATATTAAGCAAAACCATCAAAAAACGTTATGTAATACCAACATATTTTTAATAACATGAAAAAAACTTAAAATAACATATTATTTTCGCTGTATAATTATTAGATTTCCATAAGCAAATAGCAAACATAAGATCAAAGATATTGGCAATTGAGCACAATCATGTTTATATAGACGTTTTAAGTTAAACGAGTTATCGAAAAAAACGCGAATCGACTTTTCAAAGGCAGGTTTTTTTAAATTGAGAGTAACTTTTTTAAATTAAAGAATTAAAAGATACTTTGTATATAAGTTTATTTCATTAATATTCAAAAACATACATATAAGACATTTGAATTTTTTTACAAACTAAGCATTTATATTCTAAAAACAAGCTACATCACATACGTGCTACAAATATAGTTTTTGCTAGTTAACCGTCGGAGTAATTATTTAATTATGTGAGTATATAAAGCCCAAAAACATGGAAAGAAAATTGTTTTGGGTCTAATATTGGCATTAACCATAAAAATGCAAGTATTTGTTTCACTACAAAGGTGCCATCTGTCTCAAGCCTAGTCACAAAAATAATATGAAATGAAAGAACTAATAAGTGAATGAAATTTTCATGAACTCCTTTCCAGTTCGTAAAATAGTTTAAAAGCTTTTAATATTGAAGTAAAGAAAATAACAGTGTGAGAAACATAAATCGAACTACTACATTCTGACAACAAAATAACGAAAAGTAAACTTAAACGCTCATAAAATGATCTCTAATCTTGACAAAAATCATAAGAGTAGACTTTTGTCTCGAAGTTTAAAGTTCTTCACTACTTCAAGTTTTACGAAACTGCTTTAGGAATAAAGAAGGTAAAAATAAGTTTACGCAATTCATGTCCGAGTGAATAAACGAATAATAGGTACGTCAGGTATTTCTCCTGGTTTATATTGATCGTAAAATTCTCTATGATTTTTCTCGCAGCTGTCGACAAGATTATTAAGAACAAAAACTTTTGGCATAAACACAGCCCACCTCAGCCTCTATTTAAAGAATGGGTAAAGATTTAGGCTCCAATCTTAAAAGTATTCTCTTATCGTGTGTGTAGGGTTCTTTTACAAAGTACGTGATGCTTAGTGGCAATCCATAAAGATCTTCAATCAATAAAATATTTTTACAATAAGAGATCACAATCTCGCGAACTGAGGCAATCAATGCAAGGACAAGGAGGACACTTAATTTCAAAATGACGCAGTCAAAAAAGTTACTTGAATTATTAACAATTTTTATCTTTTTTGTTCAAATCTTAAGTGGAGGCTTGAAAAGTAAAGCTGAAACGATAGTTTCTTAAAATATCCGTTCCATAATCGACCACGCTCGCGCTGGTAAGACTGCGTAACAAAGGGTCAATTAAATCTTATTCTGACATTGTAAATACTCTCTCTTTGGTAAGAGGATAAAGAATTTTCAAATTAACCTTTAAGTTATTCTCTTTTATAAATTGCCTTGTTGGTCTAATTAGTGTATGAAATTGAAAAATATAATATTTTTATCGTGATATCCAAGAAACCACTGTATTTGAGTATGTGTGTAAAAACTATAATTATGTACTAAGTAGCTGAAAAACACCTGATTCTTATTACAATCTCCAGGTATTTACTCAATAAAGCTACTTGATCCTAGTGCCTTGATTAGCTTAACTTAACTAACTAACTAAGTACACGCGTCCTTCGAATGAAAGTTGGTAAGAAACTCGTTACTTTCGTTAGTAAATAGACCGTGAGTAAATTGTCCCACCTCGTAACGGTAAATATTTATCTGTCAGATATATATAGAGACATTTTCACTAACGGAAACTTATGCTGAACAATTATTGCTAGATAGTAATAATATAATAATATTATGTAGAAAGTTTATTAGGTTTACTGCAGCGTTTGAAAATAATTAGACCGAATCAATACATTACAGAGGTAAGTTTATTGTTCAGGAGAAATATGAATTGCAACTGACCTAGCGCCCAGTTTTTATAAAAAAAATATCGTTATTCATTTTATTTTGAAGTAAACATTTTTGACTATTTTAATAAAAATGAAGGCACAGAAAGTTTGTAGTGAGGAATTGTATAAAACTTTCTCATTGGGGTGATTTTGATTAACAAATTAAGTTAAATCTAAATATAATTTCTACAAGTTAGTGGTCATTATTCGCTCCCTATATCTCATTCCTCGTGACGACTGCATTGTTTTAAATAAAATTACACTGAATGCATTTAACACAGATGTCAAGATACTTTGTTTTAGAACAAACCAGACGATGAAGCTAACTAACAGAACTAGTGAATAGTAACTAGTAATAAATACAGATTGCAAAACATTTAGCACTGGATGGGCCAACTAATGGTAATGTTAAGATTTCTATACAAAGTTTGCAGCAGAATGTAAATGTTCTAATAGATGCATTAAAAGTCTGGCGGATGGACCGCGTTTTTACCATTACAAGCAGATGCATAAATAAGACGTAGAAATGCTATCTCTGTTTGGCCCACGCGTGCTTTCATTTAACCGCGCGAGACAGTACTACTGGTCGTTCAAAATGTTAACATAAATAAATTTTTTCTTGGCATTCAAAATATGTTAATGGAAACTTAATATTTCTACCATTTTTTTGTTATTTTTAAACTAGACAATATAAAATATATTTTTGTTCAAAAATCATTACTTATATAATAAATAACAAATATGATAAAAAAGACGTTGTAAAAATACGTAAAAATATTTTTCCTAATCTTTGATTCATGTAGATATTATTATGTAGATTAATAATGTTTTTATCAACAAATACCAAGATAAATACTGTCTTAATGGCAATTAAACAAAAGTATTTAGTAAATAAGCCTGAATCACAAATGATTGCAGCATTCTGTTGATATGGGAAAATCATACTCCGCCTGACCCTTAATCGACATATTCTGGCTGGTTTCACCCAATATGTCCCAATTCATGCAAAATGATTGCACTTATGTCAATGACGATAAACTAACAATATGCCAACAGCAACGCAGAGCTGAATCAAATAAGGATTCTGGCTGGCAATAAGAGCATAATTACGATCCCTGGACCCAATGGGCTCTAATCGCATTAATGAGATTAAATTTAAATCTGATGGTTACAAACTTGTCAATAAATATTTTATAAGTGATTGCACAGAAAACGCGTAATGTAAAATGTAAAACATAATAATATATTATGCTGCAAGCAAATCATTTTTAATAACGACGAATTAATCTAGTCTGGAATTATTACTTACCAAGAACTATGTTCCTGTTCCTCATATCAAGTCGTGTAATGAATGTATGTGACATTGCGACGAAGACGCTTGCCAATGATTCAGTAACTACGTGAAAATAAAATATTTATCGGCAATTTCCGCACATCAGAAAATCGGTCTTGAATAAAATTTGCGCGTAATAAGAAATTCGCAAATGATAATAAGCTTGCGATAACAATGTTGAATTTCACGTGCAAAAAAATATTAAAAAATTATATTATTATTATATTTTGTTTATCAAAAGATCCTAAATTTACCAGGAAATGTACAATTATATTGGAAAAGTCTATGACAATTTGCTTGGTCAGCGGTATCGTAACGATTTTTAATACAAAAACAAAGAAACAATGTTAAGATACACAACTGAGAGACAATAAGAGATTTCGTTTAGTATAATAATTCTATAAGACCGGGGCTCAGACATATAAACGAGACGCGTGGGATGTTGCTTTCTATGACGCTCGTATCGTTCGCCACGCTCGCTGCCATCGCTCGCCGTCACCCCGCGTCTCACGGACTTGATAAATGAGGCCTAGCTTCCAAATGTTTCTGTCAATAAAACATAATGTTATTTAATGTTGAGAGTTAAATTTTGAAACAATTAATTATTTAAATTTGCATGTCAAACAAAACACAGCCTAAAGGAGCTTTAAATTAATTAATTGACAATAGATGACTTTGTGAGTGGGACTGGTAACTTCCTTTGTTTCCTTTAAATGAATAAACAATACAGATAGATTTTAAGTTAAATGACATTTAAACAATCAATGTTGCTTACATTTGGTAATATATCTTGAATTTTGTATGAATTAATCTGAATTCAATGTATTCCTTTCCCGTCGGCTTTTGTCTTACTAACAGACACATTACTCAAATACTTATTTAGGTTTTTAAGGATTTGATTTATATATTAAAGACTTATCACTGTATGCAAATTTTAAAACAAATGAACATTTTAAACATTTTTCTTCCCTTTGGATCAAGTTTCAAGCTTTTTTAGACCAGCAATATTTTTTTTATATACATCGCCTGATAGTTCTTACTAAGAACTATCAGGCGATGTATATAAAAAAAATGTATTTAAAAAAAGTTCTAGAAAAAACAGAATAATAGTTGATAATATACTAAGAACTTCTTAGTATATTATCAACTATTATTCTGTTTTTTCTAGAACTTGCACAAGTTAACTCAAGATCCATTTTGTTGTTTTCAACACCTAGTACTAATCTGACGTTTGGTCGTCAGCTTAGTGGATAGGGACAAAAAGGTTTATACTAAGCATTTGTATAAGAAGTTGTATGAGTAAACTGACGATGGACGTTAGAAAGTGTGTATTTATTTATATTGATGCCTTTATGTCGACAGAAAGATTTTATACGCCATATAAACAGGCAGGTCTTTAATATGGTCATCTTTAGTAAAATTTCGCTTTTATCTGACTTTAGTGATCACTCGCATAAAACCTTTTTCGCGCGCCCTATCAATCTGAATATTTCAAATCACAGCGAAATAGCCTTGCATTACTGGTTTCATCCAACGGTTTATCTCAACCAACGGATCCATGATAGTCGATAAAGGTTTCGTATGTATAAAATATATACGCAACGCTGAGGGACGAGACGGTCATTATTTATATCTTTACTAATATTATAAAGAATAAAGATCTTTCGTTTGTTTTGTACGGAACAGGCTCTGACTTGTTGAAAATTGGTAAAGAGATAGTTCTCCAGAAATAATATAGGCTACTTTTTATCGACTTACCACGTGGGCGGAGTCACGCACGGAGCTAGTTAAATACGTTTTCATTTGATTATTGTTGATGACACTACAAAAACTTCAAACTTAGGTTTTCGCATTACTATACAACTTAGGTTTTCGCATTAAAAATATTCTTTATATAAAATAATAAATAATTATAATAAAATATAATCAATAATAATAAGTTTGAATTTATCCAATGATGAAATAATAACGAGTTTTTTAAACTCACTCGGCTTCTAATAAAATGTAGAACATAAAAACAAAATTAAGGAATTTTCAGTAACACTTATTATTGTCCAGCTGACTTCGCCGATTGTGAATGCGGTGTCAGTCCCCAAACGATGGCTCACCTTTTTACATGCCCCTTAAGTCCCACCACCTGTACCATAGATGACCTGTGGAGTGCCACCAATAATGCCGTTCTTGTAGCAAAGTTTTGGTCAAACAAAATTTAAAATCATGCATTTCCATGTGTTTTTCCATTGACACGCAAAGAAGAAGAAGATTGTCCAACATTATCACAAGCCAAGAAATCAGTTTTGAAAAGTTTCGAGTTTTCGAACCTGCGACCCCTGTGCTACCGGGCAGCCGTTTTAACTAATAAGCACAGTCTCCTCTTGCTTGACCTAAATTTGTCAACTGTATATTACGTCATTACGTGACGTTGCTTTTGTTTCTTTTTACAAACTCGTGTTAGCGACACAGCGCTAAAATGTCATTATCTACTAAAAACCTTTAGATAAACAAAAGCTCTTCGCTTTATTTCTCGGATAAAAAAAATACTTCACTGGTAAATTCTATAGATCTTTACTTTTTAGTATTCCCTGAGAATTATTTAAGTACAGATTTTTATCCAAGTCCTAGCTTTTAGTTTTTTATTGTATTTTTATTTAACAACGTCACCCACTTAACAGAACAGAGTCTCATCAACAACATGTAGCGATAAAATATTTCGCCTTTAGGACGTGTAAGGCCCAATTCAATTAATATAATCACCCAAAGTGTTTATCAGGGCGTATAAAGTAACATGCCATTTACTATTGTGTTAGTGGAGATGACGCAGGAAAAAAACCTTTTACGGAATGATATGAAATTTAAAGTATAGTTTTGTTAATGTTATATCTCTTTATTTATTTTTAACGTATTATATATATTTTTAAATTATGTTTTATAAAAAATACAAGAAAACATTTAAAAATATAAAAAACAGTGTCCCACCGACATCAGGTTAGGGCTCCAGAGAGAGGAACCTCCTCACGATGCGTGCCGTGTCCAAAAAGACCGCCTTTTGCATCTGGTTTTTGGTCCAGCCGCCTAACGCGAGCCTCTTAAGGTGTTGGTCGAGGCTCTTTGCTATCAGTCCATTGACTGATATGACTATATATATGTTATATTATTATTATCAACCGTATTTATAGGGGGGTTGCAGATGCACTAAAATATCTAGATCAAACTTTTATGTTCAGAATCACATACCACGGCTCACAATAATTGTCTAATAATATCAAACATTTATTCGTGAATTAAGGAATTTCCTTCCTACACTTTAAACCTCGAATTGGGGCGTGGAATTGTCAAAATATCTATATTTTTGTTAATTTATACTGTGTAGAGAAGCTATGTGCAGAATTTTATGCAATTTCCGACAATTACATTACTTCATACGTAAACTTACACCCTCTTAAATTAACCTCCTAAGAGATAAAATATAAAGATAAATAAATTATTTAAATTAGACCTTTAGCTACAAAACTGTGAAAACTGCATCTAATTCCCTGCGATAGTTTTTGCGTGATGCGCGAACAAACATACAGACGGACAGACAGACTGACAAAAATTCTAAAAAACAAATTTTTCTTCGGCAGCTTCTGCTGCTGTTATAAAATATCCCTCATATTATTTTTTTTATTATCTTCAATGAATTGACATGACTAATTAACAATTTTATTTTTAGTTATAGTTATAGAAGATAGATATATAGATGTATCTATGGAAAAAGACCCTCACGGAACAGTTACTAGTCTAAACCTAAAACAGCGAGGCAGATGCGATACCATATCAGCTTAAATTAAGCGTTACTAATTATGTCAAATTACAATATTCTTGATAATAATATGCAATTTGCATGAATAATTAATTAATCGACGGTATGGTGTAGTACGTTCAAACACTATTTATAGCAGCAGTTACCGAAGCTCAATAAAGTCACCTAATGGGTAATTCTAGGCTCTCTATAGTCTAGGCGCTGGCTGAAATTTAGTATGCAATAATCACTATCATATATGAGGACTGTTGATGATGCGGTTTATTGATAATAAAGATTTAGAAAAGCTTGCATATTACGAATCAAGACATTGCCAGAAAGTTACCTGGAGCAGTTAATTTTTATAACGCATAGTTTTGGCGATAATGGGCAAAGTAAGATCAAATAACTACTCTGTTGCCCCCAATATGTTAAATATAACTTTATTAGAACGAGGATTAATGTTGCTACAGCAAATTTTCTTATCATCTATATTGGACTAACACATAATATTTTTTTTAGAAACTGGCAATATTTTAAGATTTTTCATTTGATCATATTACCGACAAACTTAATTTTGCGGTTTCAGACCTTTTGTACAAAAACTTGATTGTGCGATTTGTTCCCATAATATGCAAGTTGACTAGTTATACTACCCTTAAATATAAAAATGGATATTATCACTAAAACTATTATTATAATGGGTCCAACACATTTTTTGCAGGCATTTTCGCGGCTTTTAAAGAGGTGGACATAAAAAAGATTGCACCAGGTAACTTTCTTGCAGTATCCAGATTTGTTATCTTCAAGTTTTCCTGAATCTAAAAAAATCAACAAAAAATGGGAGCAATATGCAATATCATATTATTGCATACTCAATGCCGGCCAGCGCCTAGACTACTAGGTAAATTAAATGCCTTAATGTAATTAGTAGTCCAGACTGTTATAAATCAAGAAAGGGAAAAGAGGGTTAATTTATAAAAAATAAGTGTTAAACAATAATTTCCAAAATGTTATTGTGTTATTTTTAAAGCAAATTTTAGCTTTGCTATGCCTTTTTGTAATTTATAAAATATTAAAGTTGAAAAATTAAGAATCCAGCAGGACTCGAACCTGCACCCCTTGGGTATACGCCCCAAGTGCTTTGCCAATTCAGCTATGGATTCGTTTGCTGCCAGACTCGAAATTTCTCAACTCTTTTTTTTGTGCCAGCTTTTAGCTAGACGAACCTTATTTGGTTTTAGCGCCATCTATGTGATGTGATAAGTCACTATTCACATACTGTAAGTTTGAATTAAGATCAACACTGTTACTGTCAAGAGATGACGCATTTTTATCAAATACTTGTAATATTTTTAAAGCAAATTTTAGCTTTGCTATGCCTTTTTGTAATTTATAAAATATTAAAGTTGAAAAATTAAGAATCCAGCAGGACTCGAACCTGCAACCCTTGGGTATACGCCCCAAGTGCTTTGCCAATTCAGCTATGGATTCGTATGCTGCCAGACTCGAAATTTCTTAACTCTTTTTATATAAAAATGCGTCATCTCTTGACAGTAACAGTGTTGATCTTAATTCAAACTTACAGTATGTGAATAGTGACTTATCACATCACATAGATGGCGCTAAAACCAAATAAGGTTCGTCTAGCTAAAAGCTGGCACAAAAAAAAGAGTTGAGAAATTTCGAGTCTGGCAGCATACGAATCCATAGCTGAATTGGCAAAGCACTTGGGGCGTATACCCAAGGGGTGCAGGTTCGAGTCCTGCTGGATTCTTAATTTTTCAACTTTAATATTTTATAAATTACAAAAAGGCATAGCAAAGCTAAAATTTGCTTTAAAAATATTACAAGTATTTGATAAAAATGCGTCATCTCTTGACAGTAACAGTGTTGATCTTAATTCAAACTTACAGTATGTGAATAGTGACTTATCACATCACATAGATGGCGCTAAAACCAAATAAGGTTCGTCTAGCTAAAAGCTGGCACAAAAAAAAGAGTTGAGAAATTTCGAGTCTGGCAGCATACGAATCCATAGCTGAATTGGCAAAGCACTTGGGGCGTATACCCAAGAGGTGCAGGTTCGAGTCCTGCTGGATTCTTAATTTTTAAACTTTAATATTTTATAAATGTTATTGTGTTATATTATTGTCTAGGTACTAATAATATGTGTAAAAACGATACAATAAAACCCCAAGGTACTTATTTCAAACAAAAATATATGTATTGTAACCAATCCGCAGAAAAGACTGATTAATTTAGTAGATCGCCTTAATGATGCGAAAATCTACGAACGTAGCAATGTGCTACGATTTGTCTACACATGTCTGCAGTTTTTATTAATAATGTAAACCAGTTGACACACGGCAGTTATAAAGTAAAAAGGTATATTAACATCTATACACTTTTTATTACATTTTGTCAAAGAAATTGACAGGTGACAACACGCAGCTACTGCAATGTATATATTCTCTGCCTTCGTATTTTAATATACGAAAATGTATTATCGACAGTTATAAGAATATCTTTTTCTTTCTTTTTTGCGAGCGGTCAGCTTCCACATTGTGGAACACTGACAGAACGTGCGTTACCATTGACTGACCACTTTGGGGTATAGACACGGTTTATAGAGTTTCATATTGTGAACGTTGACCACCGTGCAGTGCCGGCAGAGCGACTGGCACGCCTTAAATGAAACAGAATAATATTCTCGTTAGGTAATTAGCTGCGTCAAAGTTTATAAAACTAGCTAACCAGTAGTGAGTGCAAACAGAAACTTTTACGTGTTTTGTTGAAATTGTTGTTAAGTTTTGTTATCCGGATAATTTTATTAACCACTCTATAGTTATATAAAAGTAATATTACCTGAATTATATACAAAAAAAAAATTGACATTTAGCTCGTGTCTGTTAAATGAACAATACAATAATCATCGATCATCATTTGCATGTGATGGCGTGTTCGTATCTAGATGAGACCCAGAATAAATCATAATTTGAATGAAATGATATTGGGATGGCTAATGCAAAGATACAATATTTTTTTTATGCATTTCAGTTTGTGCCGTGCCGTCACGTTGCAGCACTGTCGTCGCCATGAAATGGAAAAACACGCTTTACATTTTTATATATTTGTGCTCTCCAACAGCAAATTTGCCGCCAGCCGCCGCACCGTGCAGTGCATTTCCCTTCATTTTCCATTCACAATTCACGAATCTTTAACAAGACTGAGCAAAATCTATTCAAATTAATTAAACTATTGTAATCGCTATGAAAGCTTTTATAATTAATTTTAACTGCCTGCAAATTACCAACTCGTTTTTGACAGTAAACAGACGGATTACAAACTCTGATGCAATGTCACTATGGAACAAAGTCGCTATAAAAATGACAAAAGTTTCTCACCCAGTTATTCATTTGAAAAAAATATTACAGCGTGACTATAAAAAAATTATGACTAAAAGAATTTTCGTCAGTAAAATTCACTTTGACCTTTCCAAAAACTTGCCATTTTGAGACTCAATAAAATTTTATCAAGCACTTTGTGTCTCGTTAATAACAAATTTTCAAACTCCATAACAATGTTATATTGTATTGAATACTTTACCGTGTATTCAATACAATATTACATTGTTATGAAGTTTGAAACGTTTATTATTATTTAATCCATTTTCGTCACGTACCTACCATACGGCTGCATATCAACCTATACATTGTCCGTATAAGGAGGTCTCGAGTTGTATAGGCTTTCCGTCTAATGCAAGACCTGCTTATATTGAAAATGTACAGGGTGGTTGGTAGCCGTCTACAATATAACTTTAAAATTTCAATTTATTTCAACATCGTAATTTTATTGTTAAAATATTTTAGGGCCTTTGCGGTATTGAGGCAAAATAAGTAACTAATGATTAAGGTTATATTTAAAACGAAGTCTTAATTTTTTTATTGCTCATATGAGTGAATATTGAATAGGAAACGGTGATTATAAAATTATTGTCTCTTACTTTCAGAGGATCAATATAAATCAAAGATAATAAGTAAGAATGTGTATTTAAGTCATATCCATGCCCTTGATGTTAAAATTATAATATTTCATAGCATAACAAAAAAGTTAAATAATCTATCTCACTCTCGTGTTACTAGATCGATAAGACTTTTGAGACAGGAGAACGGGATACCATTATGTAAGCTGACGTGATGTAGTACTGACACGTTTGGGCTATTTGAGTTTGTTTGTCGCCGGACAGGAAACAAAGTGAGTAGCTTAACTGTGGGTTTTATCGGCTTCTTGGCATTACTCTCTCAAAATGGTCACAATATGTTTACCTATTATATTAACAAGATGCTACGCGTAGCTTGGTCTGTGAGATATGTCAATAAACCTAGCCAGTATACATATTGTCTTCTAGATCAAAATGGAGTCTTCTACGATTTTGTAGCTATATAGTCGTTTTTTAGTTTTGAAAAGTTGAGGAGTTTGTTTGTTAAACGCTCTAAGCACAGGTACCACTGCACAGGCTTTGGCTACAAGACATTTTGCTTCAACCAATAGAAGCGGAGCTATTATTTTTTGCTGTGGAAACGGAGATATATCGCCACGGGAGCAGATTTGTAAGGTAAAGTGTTGGCAGAACCGTAGTTCATATAAAAAAATCCACGCACGAAGACGCGGGCAACAGCTAGTTGTAATTTAAAAACCTATTAACAATCATTCAAACTTATGGCTTAATAATTTAGTCTGCTATACACTATACTTTTTTTTTTTTTTTGTCGAGGGAGGATATCTTCAAAAAGATACCTCGCCGCAAAGGGTGCGACGAGGTTATGTGAGGTTGTCGGGACTCCGACGACTCACTAAAACCCTCCGCGGTGTCCGGCCTCGATGCGTGTCGAAGGGCCCCGGGATGTCTGATAAGAACTCTCCGGTGCCCTTCTGCATATTGCCCTAGCACGTCCCTGGGACACTATGCACTATACTACACTTACTGCGCTTATACACTTTAGCTGAGTTTCTCACCAGCGCTTCTCATGATGCAATACCCATCGAAACTGGTACTTAGATTGATTTTTATCTCATTCTAATCAGTTGGATTAAAATTAATCTAAGCCCCGGTTAAATCATTGTTTTTT
Organism: Hypena proboscidalis; assembly: GCA_905147285.1. Lineage (NCBI taxonomy): Eukaryota > Metazoa > Arthropoda > Insecta > Lepidoptera > Erebidae > Hypena > Hypena proboscidalis. Next base: position 15,221,858 of record LR990140.1, read on the forward strand.
TTAGTTTAGTTTTACTCATAACTTTTTTTTTATATTATTATTTGTAATGTTTTTACGTATTCAAGCGCCCACTAGGGCCTATGAAAATAAATGATTTAAATCTTGAATCTTAAAGCTGGCTGAAAATTTATTAACAACCAAAATGTTAAGTAGAATTTATCAGAAAACTGGTAAGTTTACTTTGTGTTATAATTTGAAGCGCCGAAGGGGTAAACGATACCAGACCACAGTTTTAAGATTTTTCAACATTAATACAACAACGTTTTCAGAAATAATATTATGACCATAGACTAATTTTATTTATTTCGTTTCTATCAAAAACTTGTACTAAGAGTAGTATGCCCGCTCTATTCTTTTTTAAACTTATCTCGAGAAGACTGCGTCAAAATGAAATAAGAAACGACACCAGAACCATTGACTAAAAATACTTTTGGGAACATGAAATACTTCACGTCGGTAAAAAACAAATAACATCGTCTCCGTCCCTCGGATCAACATGCCAGGAATTTATCAAAGGCAACGTCTTTTTATGTTAAGTTTTATTTTACATCATCTGCCTAGGTTTATTTTTAAAAATAATAATGACTGAATCCTTTTTACATTTTTAAATTACATATTATTATTTTTAAATTTTTTCTCAAATTATTTATTCTTAATGTCTTCGGTGGGTCAAAAACATTTTAGGAAAGGTCTTTTACCGATCAAGGCTTTGTACCAAAAAATGTAATTTATGCAAAACAAATTTAGAGAATTCTGCTCTGCGTCATATTTTGCAAGCATTGTGTGCTGAAAAACCTAAAAAGTTATGTCTATTTTAGGTTTTAGACGTAAATATGGATGGATTTAATATATCTATTACGACCTTATTAACTGACTGAACTATGCTATAGAACCTATTATAATTTATGATTATGTAATAATAATAATAAATCATTTATTTCAGGCTGCATAGGCCCATAGATAAATACCTTAACCTAAAAATACATAATTATAAATTCACTTCCTTTGCACTAAGTCTTGGTGCGTTCCTGGGGTATAGTTCCGCGGAAGCGACGGAAAACAACACCCTGCGGTCAAAAACTTTCATCAAGCACCTGTTCCAGCATACAGGTCGGCACTCTCACCACGAACGCCTTGAAGTTGACGTTGTGGCGCGACTCCAACAGCTGCACTCTTAGTACTTCAGATTCAGCTTCTGGCTGACATATCTCGCGATATCCTCTGCCTCGGTGGTGTCGTGCAGGCGCGAGATGATAATGAACAATAAGAATGTCTTGGAAAAGAATATCGTCGTTGTCAAACCAAAATCTGCTATGTGCAGAATTCATAGTTTTGAGAAATTGACAAAAAAAGGTCTCCTGCATTCAAGGGATTGTAGGTAAGAGGTCGTCAATAAGAGGTCGTAGATCGTCATATAATGGTCATAAGCACATGACAGTTTTTTATATGGTAGGATATAGCAGCGAACTATATGCAGAGGTTTAAAGTAGAAATCTTACAAAAGTGCACTGCTATGTGCAGATTTTGGTTTGACAACGACGATATGGTGAAGAAAGGACCAAAATAGTATATTGCGCGTCTACCTTGACGCACTCAAGCTAGTTAGAGATCCGTAAAGATAAAATTACAATCTTTACGGATCTCTCACCAGCTTGAGGTTTAGGCTTCTAGATACTCAAAATTAGCCCGTGAGAATTTTATTGTAGGCATGATTAAGTGTTTTTAAACTTATTCCAAAAAGATTTTTCGAGGAGGTTTTTTGAGTCGAGATAATTAAAAGAACATTCAACTTTGGCTTATAACTTAATAATTAAGTAAAATATAGTAGTTAGATATAGATTTATGAATTAACTTTATCCAGCAATAAAAAGTAAATTGTAAAAAAATAAAATGACATTATTTTTATATTATTAAAAATTATGAAATACGGGTGTTACTCACGTAATGTTGGTCTATTTATTCGACCGACGTCGCGCCTGAGTCGCAGCCAGTCTTGCACTGTTGCTGCGACTCAGGTGCGACGTATCGCACTCTCTTGATAATGCCTAGACGTATAGGCGAAACCGCGGTCGACTAAATAGACCAACATTACGTGAGTATCACCCGTATTTCATAATTTTTAATAATGTTACAAACTCACGTCAGTTTTAATAAAAATATTATTTTTATAATTTCAAGGTCAATCCAGAGGCAGAAGATAATATCCGATTGTCATAATATTTGGTGTGTTAGTTCATATAACAATCTACACATCAGTCATCTCATGGAAAGGAAATTTATTCCTTTGAGGTAGAACTCTGAGGACACGAACTCATTAAACTATCTGAAGTTATTTTGTATGCCTGATATTCTTAGATTCGAAGTGTTCACAACAAAAGCGATTAAGCCAAAAATGTTTCGCGTTTCTGCCACGTAATCCATTTGTCATGATTTATTCATAGAAGTCAATACTAACTCCATTTATTTGAATAATAATATATTTTAATTTTAATCTAAGCAGCGATAGCCGAGTGGGAGACAGTAGGACTGCTAAGTTAAAGGTCTCGGGTTCGAACCCACGGCACACACCTCTCGTCTTTTCGAAAATATGTGTGTATTTATCATATAAATTATCGCTTGCTAACGGTGAAGGAAAATATCGTGAGCCATGCCTCAGAGTGCCTAATAAGTGCTCAAAAGTGTGTGAAGTCTACCAACCCGCACTTGGCCAGCGTGGTGGACTATGGCCTAATCCTTCTCGTCATGAGAAGAGGCCCGTGCCCAGCAGTGGAACAGGTATTAGATACAGGGCTGCTATTATTTATTATTATTATATATATTTATTTCAGATAATTACAAACCATATATATATCAACGTCAACATTATTGAAATATTTAAAGAATGAAAAAACTATCATTGCGTAATCAATAAGACTGATGACTGGTAGGTAACATTGTAAGCGAGTATTGACTCGTGTGATAAAATTACTTTTTTGTCCACGACTGTACATTTCAATTTCTGTTCTTAGTCATTTAGGCATTCTCTATTCACTCAATATGTATTAGCACAAACATGTTCTCAGCAGAGCATAACATATATTATCATAACAGCCCTTGTAGCTAGTACATGTCCCACTGCTGGGCTCGGGCCTCTTCTCATGATGAGAAGGGTTAGGCCATAACATCACGCGTTTATTACCCAGAAGGGTGTGGCAGACAACATTCAGTGTAGTCCAGTTATGTTTAGGTACCATGGGGTAGGCGATGAGCCTATCGCCATCCACCGGGTACAATTCCAACTCCGTGCTACTATTGTGAATTTCCTGACGGAAAGTTTACAAATAACACTTGCCTGACCCGGGAATCGAACCTGAGATCTCGCGAAGAGGGGCGCGGACTCTAACCACTAGATCAACAAGACAAGCAAAGCAAGCAGAGCAGAGGATTAATTTTTTGTAAGCTTGCAGCCAATCCGCGCATCGTACTATCTACTATGAATATCCAGGTGCCTTTTTTCCCCAGAGAGCACAGAATTGCACATTCGGCCTTCGCTCAGCTTTGCATGATTCCCTTCACATGACTCGTTCCATGTTTTTCAACGTGGACATATCGAATGTCAAATAAAATTTCAAATGTATGGAATGTTTTTAAACTTTGATAGCGGGATGGGTCTTGAAGCTCTTTGTTCTTGTAATTCCGTAAACACTTACCTAAAGCAATTTTATTTGGAACAAAAGAAATTCAATCAACAAAGACATTAATTTTCCAATAAAAAAACCGACTTCAATTACTAATAATGCTTATAAAATAAAAACTACTTAACCAAACTAAAATATTTTTTTATGGAACCACCTGGCAGTTATTTCGCGTCGAACAAAAAAATAATCACGCAAATCGGTCCATTAACCGCGACGTAATCGATGTACATACATAAAAAAAACATACGGCCCGAATTGAGAACCTCCTCCTTTTTGGTAACTCGGTTAATATGCATGCATATGGTTAATGCATTTCTTTAAATAAACCACTTTTAATGATAGTTAACTTATAATAAATAGTCTCCAATGACTTGGGCGATTTTAATATTTTTATATAAATAATTGGTATGTCTAAGAAAGCCTACATCGATAAAAATAATTATGTTTATTACCTAAACATGGGGTGCATGAAAGGAGCCTCCCCGAGTGACGTACACAACGATTCCCTACGTCCGGCGCACGCTGGGCAAGTCGCGACTTCTCCAAAGCGAATTGGCTAATCCTTTCACCACGATGGCAAGTCAAAATAAAATTTGACTCAGCCATCGACACGACGAAGAAGAAGAAGACCTAAACATAATTTTCAACCGCCGCATTCAACGAGACAAATATTTTTGTGATCCGCAAAGATTTGTTCTGTCTCTGGGTGTGCTTTGTGTGTGTGAAATGTATGTTTGTGAACACACCGCGACACAGGCGTTATTTCTAATGTAGGCGTATTTTTTTCAAAATGAGAAGATAAAAAAAAAACATATTTTTTGATGTATCAGGCAGACAGAACCTTAGACGAAAGCAAGTATTTTATAAAACGTTTTTAATAAATGCCGATGCCAATTTCATCTAAATCCAAAGTGGTGGCAATCGTTTCGAGGCTCAAATAAAAATGGAACGGGAGATGACAAAAAATTGGATTCAATTTTCCCGACCTAAATCAAATTGCACAAGAGATATTGAGCTGTTGCGTAGCGGCAGTCATATCCACGGTAAATAAAATCAAATATCTTCCTTGTTGCCCTTACACCGTGGCAATTCTTTTTTACGAGTATATAGCAATAATACAATACTACAGTGGGTACATAATTTCTTTTGTCTTGGTTTTCTGCAAATAAAATAAGATCGTCTTTTGCTTTAATATACAATTGTGCTCCCAAATCGCGAGCATTTGCCAGCAATGTTACATTTTTCGAATATTACATTTTGAATCGTATTATAAAAGTGATAAATGTTAAATTACAAACAAATACTTGTGGTAGGGAGCACCTTTATACATTTCTTTAACGTTACAATTTTTAAAACTGTTATTAACAAATTGAGTCCCCATTGAATACCTACCATTTCATTAGAATCAATATTTATATTTTGGCCAGTACTATAAATCCATCGAAAAAAGTTGTCTCAAGCGTTTTCCGGTCTATTAAAAGTAATAATGGGCGATTCCGTTTTGAAGAGAAGCAAACGATTTATTTTTTACGACTGATGATTATAGACAGTTTTCTTTAGGAATACACGTCTCTCTCGGCTAAAATATATTACTATATTTTTTATACCACTGACGAAATGATTATACTTGCGCCGTTTGAGGTTTACGGCAGATGCTGCCGCGGCACCCGCGCAATTTACCGTGCTTGAAAGATGCGATGGCGCAAGGGTATCGACGCAGGTAGCGTCCCATACCATACAAAAATGTTAAATGATTAATTACAAGTTAATGCTTGCGGTAGGAGAGCACCTTTAGACGGAAAATGTTCGCCTCTGTTTGGTCCTTTTCAAACTGAAAATGTTGATCTCTTCACGTTAAATAATTTAGGCTCTGTTTGTAATATCTATGTTAAAATACAATTATTTTGCAGGATGTTAAACTACAGAGAAACATGACAATTTAACTAAATTAAAAACTATCGCCATTTCATCAGTATCAATATTTATATTTCGGCCAATACTATAAAACCTTCGAAGAAAAAGTTGTCTTAAGCGTTTTCAGGTCTATTAAAAGTAATAATGGGTGATTCCGTTTTGAAGAGAAGCAAACAATATATTTTTTACGACTGTTGATTGTCTACAGTTTTTTCAGGAATACACGTCCTCTTGGATGGATAATATTTTTTTTATGCACGAAACTTTGTTATAGTTATTGACACTGCTGGATGATATAACAAAGATTTTTACCGGTTTATCACGACAGTTGAAGCGCAAAGACTATGCCTTTCACGCCGCGTCTAAGAACATTGAAAGTGGTATTTGGTGTATAGGTAAGACACACTGAATATAAGTTATAAAAAAGAAAGAAGAAAGAATGAAAAGTATTTTTGTTCGCACTTAGATACATATAAATTTAGTGCATCAAGCATAACAAAAAAAATATATACTCTAAACTTAAAAAATTATGTTAGTATCAATGCGGAAATAACGGTGACTACTCGGCTACAATACTGTGGTACCAACATTGTTAATAGCAACCGATTTTCAATGGCCGCCAAAGCTGACGTGGCGTTTTACATAATCACTATATAGTATAAAACAAAGTCGCCTTTTCTGTCCCTATGTGCGCTTAAATCTTTAAAACTACGCAACGGATTTTGATGCGGTTTTTTTAAATAGATAGAGTGATTCAAGAGGAAGGTTTTTATGTATAATACATGCATAGAAAGGGGGAATTGTTTTACTCCAAATTTAACGCGTGCGGGCCACGGGCAGTAATGAATAAATCAAACTACTGGATCGATTTTAATCATTTTTTCAGTGAGTGACATAGGCTATATATTATATACCCGTGCGAATCCGGAGCGGGCCGCTGTGTTTTTATATACAACGTTCACAGTTTTTCTGTAGTGTATTTAGTATCAGCATTGTACCCGTGCGAAGCCGGGGCGGGTCGCTAGTTATGAATAAAAGAAAAAAAAGAGTTGAGAAATTTCGAGTCCGGCAGCATACGAATCCATAGCTGAATTGGCAAAGCACTTGGGGCGTATACCTAAGAGGTGCAGGTTCGAGTCCTGCTGGATTCTTAATTTTTCAACTTTAATATTACATAAAATAAATGCATAGCAAAGCTAAAATTTGCTTTAAAATATTACAAGTATTTGATAAAAATGCGTCATCTCTTGACTGTAACAGTATTGATCTTAATTCAAACTTACAGTATGTGAATAGTACTTATTACATCACATAGATGGCGCTTAAACCAAATAAGGTTCGTCTAGCTAAAAGCTGGCACAAAAAGAGTTGAGAAATTTCGAGTCCGGCAGCATACGAATCCATAGCTGAATTGGCAAAGCACTTGGGGCGTATACCCAAGAGGTGCAGGTTCGAGTCCTGCTGGATTCTTAATTTTTCAACTTTAATATTACATAAAATAAATGCATAGCAAAGCTAAAATTTGCTTTAAAATATTACAAGTATTTGATAAAAATGCGTCATCTCTTGACTGTAACAGTATTGATCTTAATTCAAACTTACAGTATGTGAATAGTACTTATTACATCACATAGATGGCGCTAAAACCAAATAAGGTTCGTCTAGCTAAAAGCTGGCACAAAAAGAGTTGAGAAATTTCGAGTCCGGCAGCATACGAATCCATAGCTGAATTGGCAAAGCACTTGGGGCGTATACCCAAGAGGTGCAGGTTCGAGTCCTGCTGGATTCTTAATTTTTCAACTTTAATATTACATAAAATAAATGCATAGCAAAGCTAAAATTTGCTTTAAAATATTACAAGTATTTGATAAAAATGCGTCATCTCTTGACTGTAACAGTATTGATCTTAATTCAAACTTACAGTATGTGAATAGTACTTATTACATCACATAGATGGCGCTAAAACCAAATAAGGTTCGTCTAGCTAAAAGCTGGCACAAAAAGAGTTGAGAAATTTCGAGTCCGGCAGCATACGAATCCATAGCTGAATTGGCAAAGCACTTGGGGCGTATACCCAAGAGGTGCAGGTTCGAGTCCTGCTGGATTCTTAATTTTTCAACTTTAATATTACATAAAATAAATGCATAGCAAAGCTAAAATTTGCTTTAAAATATTACAAGTATTTGATAAAAATGCGTCATCTCTTGACTGTAACAGTATTGATCTTAATTCAAACTTACAGTATGTGAATAGTACTTATTACATCACATAGATGGCGCTAAAACCAAATAAGGTTCGTCTAGCTAAAAGCTGGCACAAAAAGAGTTGAGAAATTTCGAGTCCGGCAGCATACGAATCCATAGCTGAATTGGCAAAGCACTTGGGGCGTATACCCAAGAGGTGCAGGTTCGAGTCCTGCTGGATTCTTAATTTTTCAACTTTAATATTACATAAAATAAATGCATAGCAAAGCTAAAATTTGCTTTAAAATATTACAAATAAAAGAAACATTATGTTAGATATACTCTTTTTTAGTTATATGAATCAGTAATCGCATTAATACTAAATAAACCACTGTAATTTATTGTAAAAAACGTTGCACATCAAAAAACTTAAACCTTACGTAGTAATTTGCAATTATTGATTAAATTCATAATTTGGAGATTTTAAATACAAAACACACTGCACAATTAAATCGTAACGACATTCCTACAGTAATCTCAATATATTTTTTTACGTGTAGACTCGATGAATTCAGCGGCAAAAGTGAGTGCCGGCCGTTACCGTTTCGTTTGACACCGATATCGAAGGATGTGACGTCATTGCCGTCTAGATTCTAATATTTTTCTAGAAAAGTCAATTGAGTGCGACAATAACACCAGGCCTACTCAGTCCACAATCAAGAAGCTTACCAGATATTGTCCAACCCGAGGACGTACACCTTCTACAAGAAGAAATTAGTAAGCTGAACGATATTTAATTAAAAATGAACAAATAATTAATTTAAAAACATTAAAAATTTAACAAATACATCTCGAGCAACCTTTGCACAGTCAATCTAAACATGCCACTGTCTTTTAGCTTTTCCACTTTGTGGACGCAATGTTTTTTCTGCGCTTGGGCGCCCTTGAAGTATTTGAAGTACTATATAAGTATTCAACCAAATTTACCCATAAAAGAAGGCAGAAAACACAAAAATGATTCGGTACAATGATGACTGTAACCAAAAACCGAATTTGACATGGAAAAGATAGTTTGGCCGGTAAGGTGAACCTTCTATTTAGTAGCTACAATATTTTTTCTACATTCTAACATCTTTGGTTCCTGTTGGTAAGTTTTTTATACATTTCTTACAAGCAATAATCATAATTCAAGTCAGAATTAGGATTGATTCTTATTATTTAATGTGTTTAAATAATGATAATTGTCAATATAAGCATGGTTTTGCATTTTAGAAAAGATAAAAAGGGAAAGATAGTTTTTCCTTGAACATTTCTGTGGAACCCTGTTATGTATACCTCATAGCTGTGTCGACTACATGGGCTGTTGGACATTAATTATATTCTTAAAAAAAAATAGTTTTTGATCATTTAGGACGGTAGTGGAGCGTAAAATGATAGGTCCACTTTTATTTTTCGCTAGTAATACTCATAAAGTTAATAGATAAACAAATAACAAGCTCCTTTACATTATTAAACATCTTTTCAAAGAGATCCTTCCGGGATCTGAAATTGAGAAAAGAATCGGGTAACGAGATACGAAGCGATGCGAACATTTTTATTAGTCCTTTATTTATTTGTTGGTTCGCTTCAAAAATCATGAATAAATTACAAAGATGGACGCTAAGGGAAATAACTGGACCATTACTTCGAATAATACTTTGGTAAAAATATGCTGATTGCTTTTTCTGATAACGATTTTTTATTATTCCTGGGGTCCTTTTTCATAAAAATTAATCTTTAAGCTATAAAAAAAAACTAATTTTTGAATTTCGTGAAATTAATTAAAGGCGTTAATAAATAGCGCGTTAGTAAATAGCGCGCTAGTCATTTCAAAACTAAAATCGTCAAAACTAAAAATATGCTGATTGCTTTTTCTGATAACGATTTTTTATTATTCCTGGGGTCCTTTTTCATAAAAATTAATCTTTAAGCTATAAAAAAAAACTAATTTTTGAATTTCGTGAAATTAATTAAAGGCGTTAATAAATAGCGCGTTAGTAAATAGCGCGCTAGTCATTTCAAAACTAAAATCGTCACTACCACGAATTGACGTAATCATACCATATGTTTACCTTTAAAGCATGTTTAAGGTTTTAAAAGGTGACACTGGCCGGGGTCGCAAGTAGTGACCGAGCGAAGTATCGGTTTTGGTTACGTTTTCGGGCAAAAATTTGGTTTCGGCCGAAACTTATAAGTACCTTCCAGATTACCGTATAAAATATTCAAAACTTTGTTATCTTTGTTTATTTGAAACTTTACTGACTAGTTGAACAATAACCACACCAGGCAATTGCAAATATATTGGGATAGGTAAGGCTTAAAATTCCCAACGGGTATGGTAATTCTCCTTGGTGTGTGATGCTTTTTATGGAAACGGTGGCGAGTCTCAAAGATAATGGAGGGCGGTATGACAGTTATGTCAGTTTTGACTAAGGTTGCCAACAGTCTTAAAATATGGAGTCGCTTGTTAGTTTTTAAATAAAGTATTTGAAGAGGTTGGCGCCTGTGCCGCTTTTTAATTTTTATATATAATTAATAATATTTATAAATAATCAGCGCTTTTTGGTGCTATCTGACTGTCAGATTGGACATGTTAGTTTGTCTAAAAAATATACCCTTTATACGAAGACGTACATTTTTTAAAACTCATTTATAAAATAACAAATCTGCCGCAATTAAAATTAAAATTTTATGATGGGTCTTAACTGGTACTTTCAGGTTTTATATAATGACCTGAGTCGGCCGCCCACGGTCCTTGAATCATAGCATAATAGGCAATAACATTAGGTATTAATGAGATATAATAAAATCTTATTATTTTTATTATAGTAATTACATTTAAGCGCTGTTTCAGAAAAACTCAGTTGGGGTTTCTAACTTAATTAGGCACTACAACAGTTTGAGTTCAAATGAGAGCACAAAACAGATAGTAAGTTTAGGGCGACAACGATTTAATGTTAATGGAAAACAGTAAAATAACAATAAAATTGTACTGCCCTGCCGCGAGCCATTTGAGTCCATTTTATGTTAACATTTTCCATGTTAAGTATCAAATAAACTGAATGTGATTTTGTTGAATGGGATCAAACTCTATTTCAAATATATTCTTACATGATTTTATGGAGGATCAATGCAACCAAAAACATTTCGAACGAGAGCCATGCCAGTCTGTTTATTCATTTGTTTAATCAGTGTTGAATTGTAATACATCAAGTAAGTATATTTATGGATATATATAAACAAACATTAAACATTCACAAGAGCAAGATTATTAATTTTCCAAATCAAAAAACTACTTCTATTATAATATGTAGTTTTAGACTTATATATGGTTTAAAAAGGCACCCATGAGGGTGCCATTGTCAGAACTGGACCAAATTAAAATGGAACCACACGGTAAGCACCAACGTTCAAACAAAAAAAAGGAATCATTAAAATCGCTTCGCCCAGTCAATAGTTATGAGGTCAAACATAACAAAAAAATACAGACGAATTGAGAACCTCCGCCTTTTGAAGTCGGTTAAAAACATGAAAACTTGAAAACGCCAAAATGCAAAAGGATACAAATGTTTTAGAATTATTTAAGAATTTCGTTAACCTTTTAAATTGTAGATTATAAGAATGTTTATTCGCAAAGTATTTAATTGAGGATTTGTTTTACATTTTTGTGTGAAGGTACTTTACGGTCTAGACAGATTCAGATATTCATGTAAATTTAACGAAAAGCTAATGCTATTCGTTTTAATGCCAACACAGACAAATATATTTTTGCGACCTAACAGACTAAACCTATTTGGATTAAAAATTCACAGCCCATTTCATGTTATGTGAAAAAATTATTACCTTTTTATTCCTGGTGGACCTTTTAAAAAGTTATATCAATAAATTGTTCGAGTTAACTGCTTCATTGGTCAAGTGATTTGCGTATGCGCCAATCACTGCGAGGTCTCGGTGCCGGGTCGGGCTAAGTGTTATTTGTGAACTTTCCGTTAGGAAATTCTCAATAGCAACACGGAGTCGGCATTGTGCCCGGTGGATGGCGATAGGTTCACCCCGTATCCCATGGACTGGTGGTAGAGCTCTTGTGAATGAGCTCGAGGGCGGCAGCACCACCGTCTCACCTTTAACTTGCCACCAAATAGTAGAGCTTCCATTACTGTGTTCCGGTTTGGTGGTTTGATCAGGCCCTGAAATAACTGGCACATGAGGCATAACACCATAGTCCTCAGCTGCAGCGACACATCTATAATCTGATTTTGTGGATTGTTGATGTCCACGGGCTGTACTCCACTTACCATCAGGTGGACTTCACGTTCGATCGCTGTGGACGTAGTATAAAAATAAAAATTCTACAAGCCACTGTTTTTGATTTTTTTTTGTTTTTTAAATTTCTTTATTCAATAATAAAATACATTGATTGATGTACTAATCTAGTGTAAGTTTAATCCTAGATGTACAAAATATTATTATTATATATGATTTTACAAGTATATGAAAACTTATTTCAAAACTTATAGCACGCATATAATTATAAATAGATCATTAAATTATCGCAAATGTAATTCACATATTAAATAACATAAAATATATAATTGTACAAATTCTTTAGTCTTAGCAATTCCTTTATAACAATGATAATCATAATAATTAATAATAATAATAGCAGCCCTGTATCTAATACATGTCCCACTGCTGGGCTCGGGCCTCTTCTCATGATGGGAAGGGTTAGGCCATAGTCCACCACGCTGGCCAAGTGCGGTTTGGTAGACTTCACACACCCTGAAGCACTTATTAGGCACTCTTAGGCATGCAGGTTTCCTCACGATGTTTCCTTCACCATTAGCGAGCGATAATTTATATGATAAATACACACATATCTTCGAAAAGACGAGAGGTGTGTGCCCGAGACCTTTAACTTCGCAGTCCTACGGTCTCCCACTCGGCTATCGCTGCTTTTATCATAATAATTATTATGTTAAAATAATAGGTGACAGTACTTTACAAACAATAAAGCCGGTCGCTGTCATACGGTAGCAGCGAGAACGCCACAAAGCGAAAATAACTCACACATGCGCGTGCGTAGCCGGCCGCGCGCTACTACAACCCGATATCTTCAGATATCTATAAGCCACTTATTCTGTGCTACTACGTCAATTTTATTTATTTGTTTTACTGATTATGACCAATGTCCCAAAATTTGGTGATTGTACTGTAAGAGGTTTGGGGCTGCTAGAACAAACACGCACAGGGGATTTTTTACTATTTACTTTATATTTGAAACTACAGCTGCGCACTCGGCCCCTAATCAAACAAAACTGCTCAGTCCTAGTACTCGTGGTCATGTCGTCTTATTCTTTGTCATTATTAGTATTTAAATTTAAATATTTTTTGTTAATTAAACCCGCCAATTTTGCCAGCCAGTGTCATTCAGTCTAAAAATTCCATACCTAATAACTAACTATTAAATTTCTCTAAATAATAATACAGTTGGTAACATTTTTACAAACAAAATGAACCTAAAGTACTTCCATAAAGCTCATTACTAACTTGTTACGTCAGTTGAGATAACATAGAAAATCTATTTTCACTGCCTACTGAACTAAATAAACTTTGTATTCTATTTCGTTTACTGGCTTCAATAGCTTATAAAAAGAATACTGTAAGGATTCCTAAAGTATTTTTTAACAAAAGAAAGTGTGGGCCGTGGCAAAGTATTTTTAAACAAAAAAAACAATATTTTTAAACAAATAATACAGTTTCATTCAAAAAAACATTACAAAGTACATTTCTATGTGTACATTTCTGAGATGAATTTATAGAATTTTAATTTAATTAAGTAAGTATTTAATAATCGTCTTTGTGATATGTTTTCTTAGGTTGGTCTTATTATCATATTGTTTAAAATAAGTGAGTAAGTTGTAAATCAAAATACCCTCGCTGAACAATGCAAATCAATTTGTTACATTAGCGTCAGTTAACAACTTAGCCAACGTGGTAAGTTCATAGGTAGGTCAATGAAAAATAGATTTGGTTCGGACATTAAATACAGACATGTTTACTTTCTAATAGGCATTGAATACACGCACTATTAACTCTAAGTCGAAAAGATAAATAAATCGTTACAGAAAACTAACATTAACACTTTCGGTAGCGATATTTTTTTCCGTAAATTTAGCAAAATAATGGTCACTTTCTTTACATTTTTATTGTGACATTGCTTTAATAGGCCAGTAATTTTATTTTTATTTTATTTGATTAATATCAGCACTGAAAATTGGCCGATTTGCCGAAAAAGGTAGAAATAGTAGTTTGAACTATATTCTATGTAGAATATTCACTAAAATATTCATGCAAGCGAAAAGTAAGCTTAATAACGTTAAAGAACAATTAGTTAGCTTTAATTTAAGCATAATCAGTAACATAAAATCTATTTCTTGTCTAAATTGTATTACGTTCGTATATTTGCGGCCGCATTATGATGGATCGCTTTCTTAGGAAACCGAAGTTTACCCAGTTAAGATACTGATAAAGAAAAATAAGAAACTGTTATGTACCAAAATGTTTCGATGTTGTTTCATAAGGTAGGCTATCCTTAAAGTAGGGTAGGTTAATGACGGGTATCCATCTACTGCCAATGAAATAGAGAAAGGGTTTTTATACCTTGAAAATATTTTTTATGAGATTGTTTGAAGAAAATTGTATGGATCATAAAGCCTTTAGGTATGTATTGCATAGTCTTGTCAAATAAAAATGTCACTACCTATCCTGCGCGGCTTCGCCCACGTTATGTAACCATATACCACGATTATAATAGCCTGTGTTACTCGGTGATAATGTAGATTTTTATTGGTATAATAATTTGAAAATTGGTTCGGTAGTTTTTGAGATAATTTGCAACAAACCAACAGAAAATCAAATATTATCGATTACTTAACAAAATGATTCAATTTGAATGGCACAACAGTTTTAAATAATACACTGATTATAATAATTATACCATAATAATTCTGAATTGTTAGTAGAACAAGTTGCCAAATGAGGTTATTATCTTCTTGGAGGCTTCTTATAACCGCAATCGACCTCTGCGATATGAAGGATAGATAGTAAACATTTCCGCACATACCGCTACTTTATGGATCTCATTTACAAGCCAGAATGAACACATTGGTACACATGAAGCTACAGATTTCCAGTATATGCTGGTCTCTAATTGCAAAGATAGCCTATAGAATGGGAGACCGTGAACGTATAGGTTTATGTGTAGCCAAGTGACATTATTTGCTCGTTGGAGGCACGAGCTTTGGTAATGAGAAATTAATTACCATAATATATAATGTTCATCATTGTAATTTTTGCAAATATTTGACAATTAAGGCATTTGTATCAAAAGATAACTAATTTTCTCCAAAAAGTCAATTAGGACATTTGTCAGTCTAAAAAAAGTAATAATAATAATGTTTTAACAGTTTGAGCATTTTCTATTGTTTCAAAAAAAACAATCAAACGTTGTTTTTTTTTTATTTTGTTTTAATGCTGAAGTAATTTAACTTAACAAAACTAATACGTTTTTAATTAGGTTAATTAAATCTTGGTTTTGTGAGAAAGTTGTCGATACTCAAAGCTTTTATGAGAACCTACCTAAACTGAAATAAAAGTTTTTATATACTTTTTGTAGTATAATTTTTGAGTTTGTTATAAAAGTCTTAGAATAGGAGTGTTATAACACACAGTAACGTCATTTGAAAGAGCTGATATACCGCCACGGTGCAGTGTAAACTATAATAAAATTATGTACCATAGACTTGATCATGTAAAATACAGAAAGATAATATAAAATTCATTCAATTACAATTGTAATGAACAAATCAAGTTGCCAAAGGAATAAAGACGTCATGACTTTTAGATTCAAATATCACTAAGAACGAAAAATGTTTAAAATTGTTGTGACGAAACTACACGTGCCGTGTAAATTGCTTCAATTTAGAATGTTACAGTTGTTGGGTACACAGAGAACTTCTGATTGAAAAAAAATGATTCGTACCTAAAATAAAAGTTTTCAATTTGGTCCGCGGCTACCCAAGTAGCATTACAAGCTGTATAAAAGCTGTACTAGAGCGTAATTTTATACTTAAAGCTGTATAATAGCTGTATAAAGGCTGCATAAGCGCTTATACAGCCCTTATAAGTGTAAAATGGGCACAAATTATACAGCGTTTGGTGTTATAAGAGCTGTATAGTAGCTGTATAAAGGCTGTATTAGAGCTGTTATTTGGTGTACAAAGAAACTACAACTCTCCAGATGGTATCCTAGAAGTAGCTTGTAAGAATTAAAGTTCTACAATAGTGTTATAAAAGAATTACAAAAGTATAGATATTTTAATGTACATCATATTTTTTATCTACATTATGCATATTATTATAATGGCAAATTACTTGCTAAGAAAAACATATAAATGATTTTGAACTTATTGGTTTGGTGAAAATAACGTGCAAACCAATATTTATTGTAAACCTGTATATGGTTTTCGGTAAAATATTCGCGCGCCAGCATAAAAATCAAGAAAAACAAAAGAAATACTGAATATCGGTAAGTAAGTTTTTAGGTTAGAATAACAACATTTTAATTTCAAGTAATAAAGAAAAGGCCAAGTTAACGTTATATAAGCTAGTAAACATGATACGGCTAAAGATAATGCAAAATAATGTCAATTCATTTTGTTTTTAGAATCATTGTTACGTGCTTATTGCTGAAGCACTTTTTGTATATGCCAAACTCAATCATCCAGGGGTGGGACGGTCGCCTCTATTGACAACAGTATCGGGTACATGTGTTGTTGTTATTATATATCTGTAATTTTGACAGAGTGTATGAATTATGAAATTTATATGGGCGCCACCAGGGGTCTGAAGGACTCCTGGAATTTACAAAATAAACAATAGTTAAGTTATAATACAATTTTAATTAAAGTTTAACCTAACTTCTCACATGGTTTTACAATAATATTAATTATTATTCTAGGGTTAGTTTAGAATATAGTTACTTAAATTAAATTACAAAGTTTACTTATAATTAATACCTAATTTACTGGAACCATCTTAACTTAACAGAAGCTCTACAACATTGGATCTTCCTGTCTTGGTCCTGGGCAGCACTAGCGGAGGATTCACACTCCGGTTCGTCTCGGTCAAACCGGGATGTGATGCCTTCCTTCAGATCTGTCGGTCTTGATGATGTTCGTTGATTCCAGTGTGAAATATTACTTGCATTTGCAAGAGGAAATTAAATGAGGTCAGAGACCTTAAAGATTATTGGTAAACATCTTAAGATGATTATGTTAAATTTGGATTAAAATCATAAACTCAAGATGAGTGAAATATAGTCACATGTGTACACACATGAGAACAAAACATTAACTACACAACATGTTGTCGTGAAAAATGGGCTGAATATTATCTAGATTCAGGGCATTAATTTGTGAGAATTGATATTGGAACTTTGGAAGCCTGAAACCAAAAGAAATTCACACATTGTAGGACCACGTGTTACATGGTGAGAGAAATATTCCTACTCAACAAACTAAACTATCACTTACCAGCATTGCAGTATTAGTACAATTCACAATATTGCTGGCCCCAAAAGATTATTATGGTGGATGCATCCGCGAACAAACGCAACGCCCACGCTCGAATACAATAATGCGTCGTGCCACGTCCATATTGAAGAGCAAAAGAAAACGATTGACAACTCACAAACGTCAAATCCATGAAGGATGTACCAGTATAAATCGATTAACGATCAATACAGGTAATTACGACAACATAAGATTTCCTAGACAATCGCAAATCATTTACCAAAAAATATCTAGAAGAACGTCACTAAACGTCAGCCAGCTGTCAAACGTCATTGTCAATTTAATTGTCACTACTTTATTGATTAGGTTATTGATTCGCAAACGCTATCAGTTTTATTGTTAAATAAATAAACAAAGAAATGGTATTAAGTCTAATACGATGTTTAGCCATGCTATAGGGTATGTTATGGTTACGTGGAAACATCCTTTTAACCGTAAGTTACGTTACATTGCACAGAAATCAAAAGGTAAGTTCTATGGAGTTGTATGTAAACAAACCATTTTGTTTCCATTGCATAAATTAGCTTTATTTAACATTCTACAGGGCAGAAATATAACAGTTGCAAGATTAACATGCAACAAAGCCCCTTTCAAGAAGCGAAATTGTGAACTATTCACAATTTGGCGCAACCAAACAACAACATTTGACAACTAACTCATAATTGGCACGGAGTTTAACTGAGGTCAGCTACATACCATCAATGATCACAGCCAGTTGTAAAGTAATGAAAATTTTGACTAAATGCAAAACATTAAACCTAACTAACCTAAGTTTAACTAAACAATTGTGAAGGTGGGGTCCCAATGACCGGGGGATGTTATACCACATACATTCATCACTTTCTTGTCTTACATTCGACCTGACACTCACTTATATTACTTCGTCTTACTAACCGGAGTCATCGTGCAATTGTTCACAATGATCCTTACATTCATACATCAACAATTCATATTATACAGACATTCACACACACCACAATCACTGACACTCCAAGTGCACAACTGTTTTCATACCACTAATTAATTATAGTACTTAACCTAATTCTAAATTAACTATTTTACCTATTTACTACTATCAGAGTCCTTTACTTCTCCGCTATCATCTTCTTCACTCTCACCTAAATAAACTATGTTTAACATGTGTTAAACCTATTGTCTTACCACTAATAGCACGGAGACTATACACTAATGGACTCACTCTTTCCTCGACCACACATTTAATATTTCTAGGGGCTAACTTACTAGCAAATTTATAATCAGTGTTGGATAGGATAGAACATAAACCTTTTTCCAAACTACCTGATCTACTTTTAAACATAAGTTTCTATATTATGCTACCTTTATTATAATATTATCAGCGTTGGATAGGATAGGACATAAACCTTTTTCCGAACTAACTGATCTACTTCTAAACATAAGTTTCTTATAACTTTATTATAATATTTCTTTCAAAGTTTTTCTGCTATAAGCAGTGGGTAAAAACTCGAACTTTAATTGTTCTATTAATTGAAACCAATCTACAGTCTTTACCATAAAATCTATACCATACTAAAGCTTCTCCTTCTAGCAGCTCTAGCATACATCTCAATAATTAAGACACTGACACATTCTTTGTTATTCTAATATTCTATTTGGAAACGTTACGGCTGGGATCAATGACGATCTGCAGCTCACCTCTGTTGCAGCCTGGGGACGCAGACTCCGCAGGTTCCTCGGGAGCCACTCCGCAGGTACCTGCCGCATCTGCCTCCTCAGCGCAGCACACACCCGTTTCGTCTGAAATGTTAATGTTGAAACGTTTTAAAGCAATATCACAATCCTTCTTTAAGGTTCCGATCATTTCTAGAGCTTTGGTGTCCTCTGCCACCAGTCTACCCAATCGAAGTTGAATATGAATCAGTCTAGAAATGAACCTATCCATGCGGGTAACATCCTCCCCACAAGATGAAATAGTATGAAGAATATCATTTAATTTATTTTCACACAATTCTAATTCTAATGTCACATCTAAGTCTGCAGGATCTACAGTGACATCTAGACGTGATGACTTAGACAATGAGGCCAATTTTGCTCTCATGTCAGCCACAGTTTTAATATTAGTATGGCCTCTGATGCGAAGCTCATACTTCAACTCATCACTCAATAGGTGATAGAAATCCATCCTCCTATCTGCCATCTTGGAAGAAAGAAAAATTCACAACCAATCAAAAAATAAGAAGTAAACGAAAAGAACACTAACCTTTCAAATCAACAATACAATCTATACCCAAAATTCCTGTTCGCCAAACGTTGGGATCGCCAAATATGTTACGTGCTTATTGCTGAAGCACTTTTTGTATATGCCAAACTCAATCATCCAGGGGTGGGACGGTCGCCTCTATTGACAACAGTATCGGGTACATGTGTTGTTGTTATTATATATCTGTAATTTTGACAGAGTGTATGAATTATGAAATTTATATGGGCGCCACCAGGGGTCTGAAGGACTCCTGGAATTTACAAAATAAACAATAGTTAAGTTATAATACAATTTTAATTAAAGTTTAACCTAACTTCTCACATGGTTTTACAATAATATTAATTATTATTCTAGGGTTAGTTTAGAATATAGTTACTTAAATTAAATTACAAAGTTTACTTATAATTAATACCTAATTTACTGGAACCATCTTAACTTAACAGAAGCTCTACAACATTGGATCTTCCTGTCTTGGTCCTGGGCAGCACTAGCGGAGGATTCACACTCCGGTTCGTCTCGGTCAAACCGGGATGTGATGCCTTCCTTCAGATCTGTCGGTCTTGATGATGTTCGTTGATTCCAGTGTGAAATATTACTTGCATTTGCAAGAGGAAATTAAATGAGGTCAGAGACCTTAAAGATTATTGGTAAACATCTTAAGATGATTATGTTAAATTTGGATTAAAATCATAAACTCAAGATGAGTGAAATATAGTCACATGTGTACACACATGAGAACAAAACATTAACTACACAACATGTTGTCGTGAAAAATGGGCTGAATATTATCTAGATTCAGGGCATTAATTTGTGAGAATTGATATTGGAACTTTGGAAGCCTGAAACCAAAAGAAATTCACACATTGTAGGACCACGTGTTACATGGTGAGAGAAATATTCCTACTCAACAAACTAAACTATCACTTACCAGCATTGCAGTATTAGTACAATTCACAATATTGCTGGCCCCAAAAGATTATTATGGTGGATGCATCCGCGAACAAACGCAACGCCCACGCTCGAATACAATAATGCGTCGTGCCACGTCCATATTGAAGAGCAAAAGAAAACGATTGACAACTCACAAACGTCAAATCCATGAAGGATGTACCAGTATAAATCGATTAACGATCAATACAGGTAATTACGACAACATAAGATTTCCTAGACAATCGCAAATCATTTACCAAAAAATATCTAGAAGAACGTCACTAAACGTCAGCCAGCTGTCAAACGTCATTGTCAATTTAATTGTCACTACTTTATTGATTAGGTTATTGATTCGCAAACGCTATCAGTTTTATTGTTAAATAAATAAACAAAGAAATGGTATTAAGTCTAATACGATGTTTAGCCATGCTATAGGGTATGTTATGGTTACGTGGAAACATCCTTTTAACCGTAAGTTACGTTACATTGCACAGAAATCAAAAGGTAAGTTCTATGGAGTTGTATGTAAACAAACCATTTTGTTTCCATTGCATAAATTAGCTTTATTTAACATTCTACAGGGCAGAAATATAACAGTTGCAAGATTAACATGCAACATCATTATGTTTTTGTTTATTAGAAAATGGCGTCAATTTTAAACAGCCCTAACACTATTTGAAGAGCAATATAGCGCCAGTAGCTGTACTATGGAATAAATGAAGTGTATTGTACAGCTTTTAACTTCTAATTAGAGTAATTTTAGAATATTTTTATTCAATAGGCTGTATTATGCTCTTCATTTAGATAATAACTAATAACCTCTTTAGAGATACGTATAAAGAATTAAAATCTCTAAAACCATTTTGACGATTATTTATTAAGGTATTTTCTTTATTTTTCAGAATAATATGTCGTTCAAGATAATAGAAACTGAAGAAAAATGCCAAAAAAACTTCGGTGTGGTTGAATGGTTTTTTCTTTCAGTCAATATTGGTTCACTATCATTACTGTTATTTAAGTTGTAATTCCTTATACTCAAATATTCCTTCTCAATCCTTCTCCTGACTGCGACATTGATTTGACGTCTCCGTCAATAATACAGACTAAAGCTGTACTATAGCTGTCATTTATCTTTTTAGTTCTATAATACTCTCTTAGAAGTAACTATTACAGCTTTAATACTTATAAGAGTGTTAAATTACACCATAAAAACTAGTGTTTTAATGGAGTTAGCATATGCCTTTGTACAGCAACAAGTGTCAAGTAACACTATAATACAGCCTTTATACAGCTTTAGCCGTAGAAATAAGCTTGGAGTGTTACACAATTATTAAAGCTGTATAGTAGAGTTGTAATATTCCGATATAACACCTTAAGTGTACGCAGATACCATTATAAAGCCTATATACAGCTGAGCTGTATAATAGCGGATTGTAACACTCTTATAACGCTTATTACCTTTCCTGACTCTCTTATACGTCTCTTATAACACTTTAAGTTCTATATTGGCTGTATAATTGATTCTGACGACACTTACGTGCTACTTGGGTATTTTAGTGATTTTCTAGCTTTCACCCATGGCCTGCGTTAAAAAAAAAAGTTCGTCCTATTCAAGGCTTGTAACTATATTTCATGTGGTTTAGTTGTAAAATCGTAACAATTTAAAAAAATAACCTTTTACGGACTTTAGTGTTGTGTACTGAGTGTAATAATAAAAAAAACTATGTTTTGCCAAGCAAGTGAAATAATAAACAAGCAAAAAGGTTTTTTTTATGAATCCACATAGACAGTATACAAAGTTCACCGAACAACAAAACCTTGTAATAAGCAAATTAGGTTGGCAAAGGAATAAAAACTACCTCACTTCTAGCTCCAAATATTACTAAGGAAGAAAAATTGTTGAGACGTAACTACACGTGGAGTGTAAATTGCTTCAATTTAGAATTTTACAAGCAGACGTTGGAAACACAGAAAAGTCGTGATGAAAAAAGTCTGATTCAAACTGAAAATACATTCAACAAAAGATACATTCATTCTTAAGTTTCAACGACATAAAAAATCATGAACAGTTAAAAAAAATACAGAACTCAAAAAGGATTTTTAAAATGGTTCTAGTTTAGATTTTTTAGTAAATTAGCTTTATTATTCAGCATTAGTAGGAAATCTACTATATGCGCGTTTGCTCTGAAATAATTGACTCCATAAATTAAAAAAACATTCCATCAATAAAAAATATTTAATGATTTGTTCAGTCGAAGTAGCATTTGGCAATTAAAGGTTGTTATGTACTTCTACCAGATAATAAAGGAGTAAAAGCAATGTGTGTATACTACTGTTTTTGTAATGGTTCAAGATCAGACAAAGAAATTATATATAAGCTTATAACAAATACTATTTATACTCCAAAAAAATGTACACACAGTCAATCTTTCAGTCTACTTACGTATATTATTATGACTATCGAAGTTACGACAAACTGAGATAGATAAGAATCCGTAAGATTCTTATTTATCTCAGTTTGTCGTAAATATATATCATAGTTCAACTCGTAGCAATGTAATCAACTTAATTTCTCTAGTCTGTCTACAATTAGCAATCCGATAAAATTACCCGAGTGTGAATTACTGAAATTAAACTGTATCATTAGCCATACAAATAATATATATTACGTAATTTTATGTTAGTAAATTACGTCCAAAAAATATTGAGAACCGCTTACCTTGTTTTCTGTTAGCATGAGTTAAGTTGCATTTTTTTATGATGTTTAAATATTTTTCAAAGAATACGATTTTATTTTGCACTAAGACGAACAATTATATTTTTTTTAGCATTGTCAAATGATAATTTCATAAATGTAATCCTCATAATGTTCTTCATTGCAGAGTACACTTATTATATGAGCTATAAAAAAGAATTTATCTGGAAGGTCGTAAATAAAACCATACAACCTACGGGTAGTCCACTGGTTAATTAATTGTTATTGCTTTTATGAAAAATGGCCTCTACTAATAGTGTAGTAAAAAAAAATGTATTTTCAAGATATTATATCTTACCACACGCAGAGTATGAGAATAGCGTATCCAATAATCACATAAGTACTCTCCAAATGAAAAACAGCTTTTTATTGTGCTTAAAAGTTGCTTCAATTATTTTCAATGAATTCTGACAAGGCAAAAGTTATAGAATTCAATTTCGTTAATAATTCAAAATCATACAACAAACTCTTGTGCAATTAAACTTCCAATTCCAGAAACGCGGCATAAAATCAACACCAAATGCCATAATTCCTTTAACCATTGTATCACTATTTGACAAGTCAAACACGCAATAACTTCATTAAACTGTTTACTGTTTTACTTGGAAACCTCACGACACAGACGTACATGCACCTTATGTTATAATCCGGTAAATTTACGGCGTATACTAATATTGAAGGTACAGAAATTCCCACAGCGCTGAAATTTTGTATAAATATTCAGCACAACATCACAAATGAACGTTAAAAGTTCCCTATCAATACCGTATCAGTAAAAAAAATTACGTCAAAGGTTTCTTAAATTGTTTTCTCGCGTTTTTCAGTAAAACGGTAACTTTTGTCGTAAAATTGTGTTAGACAACATTGTAGATCACAATTACAATTATCTATAAAACCATCGTTTCCCGCGTGAAATTCGTTGTATTAACCTATTAATAATAACAGCCCTGTATCTAATACATGTCCTACTGCTGGGCACGGGCCTCTTCTCATGATGAGAAGGGTTAGACCATAGTCTACCATGCTGGCCAAGTTCGGAGCGTGGAATATGAAACCTACATGCCTGAGAGTGCCTTAAAAAAGGCACTCTCAGGCATGTAGGTTTCCTCACGATGTTTTCCTACACTGTTGCTTATTAGTTATTGCTAGTCTCGTTTTATTTCTCGCGTAAAGACGTTGTTTCACTCCGATGAAGTTTAGTGTTTGTTGATAAAGTGTTAATTTATTTTTCATACTTTCTTGTAGTTTTAATAACAATAGAATGCAATGCAGTTTGCAATAACACATTCCTAGAAAAGTTTTATTTCAATCAGGTCACTATTGTACAGTTAAATCGTTTTTAACCTTACATCGGTGTAGTTATTTACATAAAGCTAGTTTCCTCAAGTCAAACATGTATTATTTTGTAGCATTGTAGTCTATTTTATGTAAAGGTTCTTTTAATTTACTTTTTTTTTAATCTTTTTAAATAAAATTATGATTTTCTATAGAAAAACCGACTTTAATTACAAAAAATGCACGATACAATAATTTTTAACAAAAAAAAAACCGACTTCAAAAAGTAGGTAAACTAAAAAGCAAAAAATAAATTTACTTCGCACAAAATAATACGTTTTTTCATTTAGTTAAATAGAAATTATTAAATAATTATTTTATAATTCTGAAGTCGGTACCAAGTAAATCGGATAATTAAGAACTAATATTCAGTCAGAAAATAGTTGTTAGAAAGATTAATATTATCTGTACAGAGTTATTGTTTACTTGGCTGGCACCGACTTCAGAATTATAAAATAATTATTTAATAATTTCTATTTAACTAAATGAAAAAACGTATTATTTTGTTCGAAGTAAATTTATTTTTTGCTTTTTAGTTTAGGTACCTACTTTTTGAAGTCGGTTTTTTTTTTGTTAAAAATTATTTTATTTTACGATTTTACGTGATGGGTAGACCGAGCAAGAATGTTTCTCGAATGAGGAGACGACGTTTACTTGAGACGGAAAACTTATTAATAATAATCCCCGTACTCCTAACCGTTGGGGGGTTGTACCTTCCAGCATCAGCTCAGCAACTTAAAATGCAAATATCCAAGTAGTTTTAGGTAATATTCGAAAAACAATATAGAAGCCTTTGAAATTTGAGGGTTACCCATGATTTCTCTAGGATCCCATCATCAAATCACGACCTCATATTATGAATATACATAAGTAATATTCAACGTCTCGCCTCATCTGTGTATAACTTGAAATAATACAGTAAACGGCCTCAAGGAGCCTATATTTAAAGAATTATCCCCGTACTCCTAACCGTTGAGGAGTTGTACCTTCCAGCATCATCTCAGCAACATAAAATGCTGACTACTAGATGCAAATATCCGAGTAGCTTTAGATAATATACAAACAACAATATATAAGCCTTTTAAATTTGAGGGTTGCCCTCGATTTCTCTAAGATCCCATCATCAGAACGTGACTTGAAAAAAATGGGATCACATGACAAGTATATCCTTTCAAACAAAAAAAGAATTTCTCAAATCGGTCCAGGCGTCTTCGAGTAATCGGCGAACAAACATAAAAAAAAAAATACAACCGAATTGAGAACCTCCTCCTTTTTTTGAAGTCGGTTAATAATAAGTAAGAAATACTTATGTTATATTCAACGTTTCGGCTCTGTTTCGGTTTCTGTGTATAACTTGAACAGTAAACGGATTTAAAGAATTATCTACGTACTTTTAAACGTCGAGGAGTTGTACCTTCCAGCATCAGCTCAACAACATGAAATGCTGACTGCTAGATGCAATCTCTAGTATCGCATCATTAGATCGTTACCTGATGAAAATCGGACCACAGGACAAGTATACTCTTTCAGACAAAAAAAAAATCGAGGAATCGGGCAACAAACAAAAAAAATGCAATCGAATTGAGAACCGCCTCCTTTTTCTTAAAGTCGGTTTAAAATGCAGAGACGTTTAATAATAGGCACCAACATTTTTAGTTAACAGTGCTAGCCAAATGCAAAATTAAAACAATGATATTGTATTTTCTGATCTGACTTTCATAGCAAGGTGAAGGCCACCAAAAAAAACATAAAAGATAGTTCGGCTATACAGTTCGGCTATAACAAACAAACTTCGTTATTAATAAAATAAACAAAGCGGTCTGGTTTGTTCGCAACCCACTTGATTAATAGACAGCTTTCAATGAAATTATTAAAAATAGATACAATATAATCGTGATATCCGAGAACTACTTACTAAGACTTAGTTAAAATCATAAATGTATTAATAAATTTATGATTTTCACTAAGTATCAAATGCAAATTTCCACCAAGCAGACTGGCGAATCTTTTCACCACGATAGCAAGTCAACACCATGAGAATATGACTGCAGCCATTGATACGAAAGAAGAAGAAGAAGAAGATACTATTTACTTAAATCAATACTCATAAAATTGATATAACTAAAAATTACATTTTATTACCCTTAATTTGGCAGAATAAAAAAACAATAATATTTAAAAAAACTTTAATTAACATAGTTTTAGGGCTTAATAAGGTACTAAAAAAAAATAATGAAAAAAATATGAAAATTACAGTTTTCCTGAAAAACTATGTATGATGCAGCATACATCGCCAAATAGACAACAATATTTGGATTTAATTTTTTGTATGTAGGGGCATACATTACCAAATTCACTAATAACAAAACGTGTTACAAAAATTACAAATAAAATGAAAAAGTATGATGTCACATTCTAAATACGGCTTGAATATCGTTGTAGAACTTAAGTTCTTACATGGTATGAATCCAGGTATGAAGGCATATTCACCACACCCATAATAATATGAATAGATAAAAAATCTCGTAGTTCATCTTCTGTAAATCCAAGGGAACGTCCAGTGTTGGATATCACGTAGGCATTGGTCTGTTCTACTATATCTGCAAATATATCCGGTGAAAAGAACTTATAGAAATAATCCAAAGCAGTTAAATTTGGAATGTCCATATAATCGAGGTCTTCATGCTCATCTATAGTCGCGTTGTAGCGAAAGACAGACTTTTTCCATTCATAGCTTAAAGTAAACTTAGGTATTCTTCGAGTTCGCCTGGTAACCGTAACAACAGGGCGTTGCGATCTTGTATTTTTAGAATGTGAAGGTGAAGGGCGTGTCGTATTTC
Source organism: Hypena proboscidalis (assembly GCA_905147285.1). Lineage (NCBI taxonomy): Eukaryota > Metazoa > Arthropoda > Insecta > Lepidoptera > Erebidae > Hypena > Hypena proboscidalis. Next base: position 15,249,402 of record LR990140.1, read on the forward strand.
TTCTATTTGCAACTATGTTAGGAGTTAAAATAGTTTCTGTTAATCGAGGTGAAAGCGTTAGTGGAGTGGATGGTGTAGCAGGTGTAGTTGAAAATGACGGCAGGTCGCTTAACACAGGTACTTTATTCAAATTCGGATTCAAAGAAGAACTTGGATAAATGCTTTGAAAAACTGGAGTAAGCCGAACATTCTCATCGTCATCGTCTAAAATGTTAAGCTCTTCCAAGGAACTGTTAATTGAAGGTGCGGAAGAAGTAGACAGAGAATGCGGGGTGCGGGTATTAAATTCGTCTTCATGCTCAGAAAGTTCACTATCATCAGAGGGTGCATTTGCAGCAGGCACAAGCGCTAAAATTCTACCACCACGGGATTGAAGCTTTTGCTGCCAACAAAGATAAAAAAAAATGCAAAGTAACCTATAAAGCAACCTCGAACTGGCAGTGTATGCCATGACATACAAACAATATTGTTTGTATTTCATTGCAAACTTGGCATTGTATACCGTGACATACAGCTAAAATACGGGTCTTTCGCTATGAATTTGGCAATGTATGTCACAGTATACAACACTTTTGTGATCAAAATAGAACCACTTTTTTTCAATATAACTTTATTATAATTACTATAGGTATTCGATTATACTATCAAGCATAAAAAAATATCAATACACCCTGCAAAAACGGTAAAATAACATTAAAAAATACTATAAATACCTTTGACAGTACAGCTGACTTTTGCCGGGACGCCATTTTTTGGAGTTGTGTCACAGAATTATGTTGCCAGGTGTGTAATTATATTTTTTACCAAAGCTAATAAGTGTTGCATTATATAAATATTTTTTTTAATCAATTTGAGACTCGTTTTGTCATGAAAATATTTTTTCTAAGTTCATGTATCCCCCGGAATACATTGTCAAATTAAGGGTTAATCGTAATCCTAACCGTAGGTAGCTGCTCAGTTTATCCATTTCAACGCCACAATAATTGTTTCAGGACCGCGCCGCGCCGCCACCGCCGCCGCCTTTGTCCGCGTGGAATTAGTTGGTTTTAGCCGAAGCTGCTCCCGTGCTTTGACCCGCGTTAAAACTTACTGTTTAGCTTCCGCGGTGTTCAGCGTAATGTATGCTATTTTACCATTTCCTTAAAATAATTATTTAATTTCCACCAGTAGTTGCCATGATTAGCGCAATCAAAAAAAAATCAAGTGAAAAAAAATCGCTTATTTTACTAGCCTCGATGGTCTAGTGGTTAGCGTATGTCTCTCAATTTTCGTGAGGAAATTCTCAGTAACAACACAGAGTTGGAATTGTGCCCGGTGGATGGCGATAGGCTTTGTGAACTGGTGAAATGTTGGTGTTAAACATCTCCACCACACCCTTGTGGGTAATATAGGTGTAATGTTATTTTTTGTTAAAACATATTATTATTTTGAAATTAAGTACAGACACTTAAATTTTATGAATTTGTATTATACGTATTATGAGACGGTAACGGTGCGGGCATACAATTTGTTTGTCACATTTTTGTGACTAGCTATAAAAGGGTAAGGGCCAGTTTCTGAGGTCTCGGATAGATCTTATCCGATCCATAAAATTTACACGGAAGAACACAGCTATCACTTTAATTTATGTGTGTTAAATGCTTATTCTGCCAATGAGGTTTATCTAACACCTGTGAACTTGGAGCTTAATAGCACACTATAACGTCACAGTTTCCAAAATCTTACAATATGAATGCAAAAATCTTCATTACCATTTCTGGCTGTACCTCCAAATCTCCACCTATCTTAAAAATTGAAAATATTGGACTCATAATAAAAAATACCGTTTTCCTCATCTGAGACACCTTTGATGTATTTTAAGTCAAGTTTGAGTTCACTAGAAGTCTTAAGGAACGAACGTTCTTGGAAATAAACTGATACCAGTGCTCATTAAATGTTTTTGTAAAACAACAAGAAAACGTTTATAAAACTTACCAGAGAATTCATTGCTACCCTTCTAAGAGACATAAATATATAAACATAAATATAAATTAATCGCGATATCCAGTCATAGACAAAACCATATCTTACTATTATGGATTTATTAAGCTAAGCGCGATTGAAAATCATGAGTCTATTCATTAAATAAATTGCAACATGACCAATACATAAGTAAATTTTAGTTTTGATTCTGGTCTTTCCGGTCGTTTTTCGCGCCACAGAACTTAAACGATATTAATCGATGTGCTCTTTGTACCGCCGCCGGTGTGCCTGCTGTACTTGAACCCAATGGTTTGGCACGTGACGATGACAAGAGACCGGATGGTATACTTTTAGTATGGTACGCAACCTGCGTCGATGCCCTCGCGCATCTCAACTTCAAAGCACGGCAGGTTGTGCGGGCGCAGAGAATCTCAAGCGGCGCAAATATAATAATTTCGTCGGTTATTATATTATATTTGAGCCGTTTGGGGTAGAAACTTAAGGGCCATGGGGTCCGAGCGCTCGGCCACTTTTTAAAGATATCTCGAAGAGATCAATCAATGCGACTCGTGACTAGAAGTTGGTTTCTATTTGGCTTAAAGAATATAACGTGGCAATGCTGCCAGCCTTCTGGGCACGATTTCACCCTTTGAAACCGATGCAGATGCATTTTTTTATGCTGTATAACGTTTTGTTAATATCGTTTTATAATTTTTATGTCAATTATTGTATATAAATATTTTTCTTAATTCAAAATGTTTAGTTGTAAATATTTAATAAAATAATTATAATATTTAGTTCAAGAAGTGCTAACTAACCAACGTAGCTTTTGAATATCGACACCCAATATGAATAACATTGTAACTCAGTATGACATGGTTTTCAATACAGCCATTTTAAATTTTTTGCAAAGTTTATTATTTATTTGCAACTGCAGGCTTAAGTTCATCTGTACTATTGTGAGATTCATTATATTAATTTTAATTGCTCTTTCAGATGGTTTAGATGCCGTTTTGATTAAACCACTGCAAGTATCATTTTTGCAATCTTACAATGTACAGATTTTAAGCATTATTAAAATGAAAAGCATTGTAACTACCGTTACAGTGCTTTTCAATGAAGTTATAAATACATTTGAAAGCTTTTTTGTGTAAAATTAATAACATTGTATGTCAATTTGTAATAAGTTTATCACAAAGAAATCCTTGTTAAACAAACTTTTGTGTATTGTAACTTTATTTACGAGTATACTTCAATAGAAACAGTGTAGATTTCGAATTACAATGAAATTAATCCATTTCACATAAGTAGTTCTTAACGTTATAGAAATACGGTTCAAAGACAGAAATAAAGCTCTGTTCTTGCTTAATTCAGATAACTTAGAGTTGTACAAACGTGTAACTAAAGTTACAATGTTATTCATATTGGGTGTCGATATATTGTATGGCGGTGATACGACAAACAATATGAACTACAACGGTTAAAAAAAAGTTATCTTAATGATGTTTCTAATATCGAGAAGTATTTCGATTACATACAAAAATAAAAATCATTCATTTTAGCTAGATAACTTTTATTTGGTGATGATAAAAAATGCACTCAGTCACTTGGAAATAATTTTGCCACTTGGAAATATTTTAAATAAAAGAAAAACTGCTGCCTTTTAATTCACCCCTATAATATTCATAAATAATAAAAAGAAAATATTTCACATTGTTTTTCTTTTCAAAAAATATTTGTTGCGATAAAGTAAGTGATAGTACATTAGCAACAACTTTCCAGCGACCACTAATAAAAGTTAAAAACAATCGTATTACCCATTGCCTTATTCAACTAAAGCAAAACAACACACATTATTTAATTCGTCACCAAAACTTTTTACAAAATAAGTCATAAAGTTGAAATAATCGAATGGCCTTAATTTGTTTAATTGTTTAATGGAATCCACATGTCACATTTCTGGCTACAAATAAACACGTTACACACCCGTTCTTTTGGCGAATCGCCTATAGTGAAGTGTAAAATATCGATTGCAGAAACACACAATATTGACCTCTTAAAAATAAATAAATTAAGCTTAATACCGCGTAAATTATCAATGGAAGTAATAATACATTTTATAATAAATCTTCGTAAAGGTCAACATTCAATGATACTTAATTGATATTGATTAAAGTATATTATTATTATTAAGGAGCCATTTAATTAATAAAAAAGACGAAAGGAGGACCGATTTCAATAATTCATTCACTATTAATCTCTAAGAAATATAGGATAATATTTTTATACCTTAAAAGTCCACCTGTAACAAACTAGGACTAGCTACTGATAAAGATGTACATTATTAACATACAAGACAGAGATAAAAAAAATAAAATGACCTTCAATTCTGTATCCAATGAGTAAAAGGGAGCTTCATAGTACAAATTACAAACAGCATAACACTCTTATTCCGACGTCAGTGTACGGAATTAATGGAACTGTGCCGCATTTTTTACGTACAAACAAAGAAGAGTGATTCAGTGCTTTGATTCTCTGAAACTGCAAAGGATAAAAGGGCTGATACGTTTTGTTTCATTGTAACTAATGACAAGTCACGATTTCTTTTTAACGCATTTTTGTATGTTGTTCTTTTTAACTACGAATTAGATGTCCGCAACTCGTGTTCATGTGCAACATGTGTGGTGTGTCGAAAATCTTGACAAATTTATTTGTTTAAAAACCTTCTTCATGTATTACTCTATCTTGTTAAAAACTACACTATAATATGTTTAGTAGATATTAAATTAATATAGTGCAAACAGAAACACAGACGCAGTGGAGGACTTTATTTTATAATAATATTATTTAAGCATGTTGTGAATTGTGACAACCATTAGATTTATTAAATTGGAGTCGAAGTATGAGCCTGAAAAAAGTAGCTCATAGATGAGATTTTTAGGCTTAACAAATAATAATAATCACATATAACTAAATAAAAATGATAACAGAAAATAAGATTATGCTCTATCAAAATGTTTTATGAATTTCACAATTATCTTTGCAACATTCTTCCGAATCTGCAACACAGGCCGTAAATTCACTGTTTAAACTAAAAAGTACAAAATTGCAGTCATCCAATCAACTAATTAGTACTCAGAAAAGACTGTAGCCGGCTTTAAAGTCTTCCCTTTACCTCTGACGATTGTCCGTACAGGGTATTTGAACAGGGTACAAATGGAATTTAATTTCAGTCCAATGGCACGACAAAATGAGTTCTATAAATTAAATAATTATAATTATTTCTATGTTTAATTCAGAAACACATACACAGAAAAAAAACAAACATTTATTTTTTATAACCAATATTATTATGACATTGATAGACGAAGATTTAAAGACTTTATTTTGTTAATCAAATTACATGGATAATAAGCGTAAAGAATTGCATTTTAATACGCTATGTTAAATTGATAATAGCCAGATTTGGCGGATAAATAAGACAACAACTTTGAAATGAAATTAAGATTATATTTTATTGATTTCGGACATGTTGAATTTTAGAGCAAAATGATTGTATGAACGCATCAAGACACGAACCAACACGTAGATATAGTTGTATAACGTCATAACAACTATAATATCTGTATACACTGTACAGATATAGTTGTTATGACGTCAGCAATGTTTTGATACAAGTCTATTTACAGTTTTTTTAGTACTCGTAATAAATTTTACTACTTATTGCCGCAAACAAAAATGAACAACCATTTTGTTACGTAGCCCTAGAATGCTACAGTACGCTTAGTTCAACTAAACTGCCAAAACTAATTTGTGAGAAGTGTTGGGTAAGGTTATTAGGTTAGTTAGTTAGGTTCTCGTGTTTGTAAAGACAAACTATAATGACTGTAGCAAATACAAAAAAAAATATGTTTTCCTATTTACTTTAGGTAATTATTAACAACACTAAAGTCATGTCATTTCATATTAAAAATACATTTTTTAGTATAATTTGCTAAACATAGCTAAATGCTATTAAAATAATCAATAAGAAGATGAAATAGGGTTCATCTATCAATGTAACTTCACTATGTTGCAAATGATTGAACGTGACATCCCGTTATGACGTAACAAACAGTTGAGAAATTAAGGGTCCTGCCATCAGACTACCGTAGCCTAGTGGTTAAAGCGGCTGCCCGGTCGCAGGTTCGAATCCCGCCGGTCCTGCGATATAATTTGTTGAGCATAGCTAAATGCTATAAAATTATCAAAATTTAGTAGGTATATTTAATAAAATGGTGTAAAAATAATACGGAACACGAAAAAGTTGGTAAGTACAAATGTACCGACATGCAAAATCCTATTTAGTGCCGTAATACAATTTGTGAAGCGTCACACAGCATACAAAACTAATGAGCGAAGCAAAATGCAAATTTTACCTAATTTTTACAGTACATTTGGTATATTTTTACATTATGTTATTAAAAAATGATAAGTAAGCTAATGCAATGATCATAATGTATTTTTTTTAGTAAAAATGCTTAAAGTTGTTAACGGTACTAATTAACAAGTATTTTTATCTCATATTGGTATCTTAATGGCATAACCTTTTATGTTATGAACACAGTGTAATGTCGATTAAGCTGTAACATCAAATGCGAATCATTACTTAAATTTTGTTGATTTTATGTGAACGACTTTTCTGACCATTAACTTAATTACTTTTACGAATGGGGTAACTAGAACGATGACATTAGCTATAACCGCTTTTAAGCATTTTAATTTCAATATTATTGGTAAATATTTTTGTGCCATCTCCTTTTTAGAATGAAATAAAAGCAAGTCTACCTAATTACAATTTCATCAAGACTTTGTTAGTTTTCTGAATTTTTATTCAAATTCAAAGTCTTTTTTGTTTATAAAAATGTAATTTTCACAGGTGTTAAGGTAACATTTAGCACTGCACATTTGTCATCTTACTAATATGGCATACAAATTTATGGCATACTGTTCTATAATAAAATAAATGTCACTGTTACCTAAATTAAATAATGTGCAACTGTAAAACACAGGATGCTATTATATGTTTCTCGGTTCAACAAGTAAAACATTATATCGATATAATTAGCGTATGTTTTTAGGACAATGCTCAATAATTATTTATGGTACGAGCCAAAAACAAAATCAATGACAATCTAGTGTTTTACCACTCTCCTCCTCAGCTCCCGTTTGGAACACTTGACCTTTTTTATGTGGTTTTTTTATAGTAAAAAGCACCTATTTGCAGCATTTTTGGTACACCGATTTGGCACTAGTCAGGCTTTTGGACGGCGGTAGTGCGTGACATATCATTTTATAATTACAATGATAGAGGTCCTGAATATAATAAAACTACTGTGTGTAGTATATGGAATGAGACATATTGCCCATAAATCAAATATTTAAAAAAAAATTGACAACTGGTCTAAATCGCGTAATTATTATAAAGGTAAATTAATACCTATGCTTTAAATAAAAACACGTCTAATTTTGAAAATGTACTCAAATCGCGAAAGTTTAAAAACATAATTATATCAAATATTTGTTTATAAACATATTGTTTGCGTTACGATAGGATGCTGCTTGAAGTTTAATAAAAACAAACTCCAGTTCCTGCAATAGAGATGGCGCTTCTTTCTTTGACAGACAACTTAGTTCTAACAATGTCCCTTCCGATTTCAACAATGGCAGTGTTGAAAGCTTCGTAAAATACAAATAAAATACAAAAACCTATGACACCGTGAAGTAGCAAATAACTTTAAATTGTATGTAATTTTATGATTTAAAATACAATCTTTAATAAAACTTATTAATTCAGGGGCTTATTCTCTTGCAGAAATAGTTAAATTTCTATTTCATGAATATTTTTCAATATTAGTCACACATTTGTTAACAAAACTATTTTTTAATTAAAAATCAGATAGTAAATTTGCAATCCGTCTGGGAAAGATAAGTAGGTACGATTATAAATACAATAACGTAAAATTTCTGGATTTATTCTCTTTTTAAACCTTCAGACCTATCTAGATAAATACAAATACATTAATGATATAATACGATATATTGATGTGAGCTATAAATATATAATACTGGCAACCTAATAATGATAATACTGGCAACCCAATAATGTATCTCAAAGGTCTTACGTTTGGCTCGTAAATCAATGCCAATGTTCTATGCCTACTCTGATAAGACAAAATATTGTAGATTAGTACAAAAGGGTCGTAATTACATCACACGTTGTTGAATTTCAACGTTAGGTTTTTATTTATGTCTAGATCTGATCCAACTGACGTTCTTCTATCTAAACTATGAATACGTCCTTTTTGAATATATTTGCAGCACGACTCTCAATGTTATGTTAAACCCAAACAAGGTTGTATTAAGTCAATGTTAATGCCGGTAAGTAAACAAGTTTATATTGTCAAAAGCGCTAAAGTTACATTTAAATTTTAATAAGATGGTTAAGTATTCTTAAATATAATAATATTCGCACAAATTATCATTTTTTTCTTTCATAAACCTGCTCTTGATAGTAAAAAACACAAAAAGAATTAATTAGTGAAATCGGTCTAACCATTCAGCATGTGTGATGCCGTGACCAAGGAAAATAGAGATTTCTTTTTATAAAGGCTGTCCCAGTTTAGGAAGTCAAGCCAAAATCGGGCATCAATAGAGTAAGTTATTATAGTAATAAAAAAAAATACATAACTCATAGTTACTGGTCGTTAGAAAAAATATGACCTTAATGGCAATGTACCAAACAACACTACCACTGTCTATAATTCCGTACTGGGTTTTACTGACAAAATAATTAAAAAGTGACATACCATTTTGGAATCCTTTTTAAATGCGCCAACTTTTGACAGTTCTTGCCCAACTTGACTGGTACGTTAGTCAAAGCTGGGATATGAATAAACTTTGAATCTTTGGTTGGGCAAAAAATTATAATTACCTAAACAGTATTCAGGATTACATCACAGAAAAAATAATTTAAAAAGTAAATATCTCCAGTAATAGCAGCGAAAATGTACATCTTGTGACAAAATTTTCGCCTCTTTTACTAGAGATATTTACTTTTTTAAATTATTTTTGAAGTATACAATTGATGTAACTAGGTGTTATGACAAAACGATTGACAAAGTTATTCGAAATGTTAAAGAAAATTGACTAGATTTATTTATTGTGAAAAAGTCAAAAATAAATCTGGCAGATTTGTGTTTTCTTTGCATGTCTGTCTGGAATTTCTAAGAAAAAAGCCTGAACAAGGGTCATCAAAAGCCAACCCTCATATAAATTACGTCTTACCAACGACAATAATGGTTTTACTTCAACAATTTTGTGGAGGACTTTTTATGCTACTGAAGGGGCAGTTTTTTTCATCATAAAAATTATCATTATGTTGTAAAACAATTGAGTATGATGCATGATTATTGTGCGTCCTAGAAAGTTTTTTTTTATTATTTCTGTATATATACCGTTTCTAACAACATTATTCAGTGACAGTAAAGACATTACAGTCATGAAGTCAAACTCACAGTTAAAGCAAAAGGCTCGTTGCGTACAGGTCAAATAAAAACGCTATTAATTAATCTTTGTAAAACACTGTGTAAAACTGTACTTAGTGTAACAAGAGTTATTACTAGCTGACTGTTATTTATGCCAATAAAGAAATTTTAAAACTCAAACTCAAACTCAAAATTATTATTTTATATTGACGACATATTCCAAATTCTATTTTACTTTTCTTAAGCCCTTTCGGTCAAAAATTTGCAACTATTTAATGTTTTTGTTAAATCCAGAAATTACTGATTCAAATAGAAAACCAAGTTGGCTTAAATAATGTTGATTGCATGCCAGTTACCATTGGATAGATTAAATATTTAATGCTTTTGATGTACGCAAAACCACTTGTAAACGTTTGATAAAATATTCTGATTCGAATTTCAAATGATGCAATTGCACCAACGAAGATAGAAAAAGAGAGAAATCAGAGATATAAAAAATGCTACTAGTACCTACTAGGTATGGCATTAATATTGCACTGATGTGACTTGAATAACCTAACAGATCGACATTAACCGCTCCCTTTGTGAAATTGATGGTCATGCTAGACATAAGAATCAAAAGATTTAGGCGTCGCGCCACCTTTTTGCCTTTTACTTTTATGAAACTATCTTAGATTTATTACAAAGGATTCTGTGCTCATTTGTGACAAAGATCGATTTAGTCTCTTTTATCGATATCGGAATATAGTAGACGCAATATTTTAGTATAAGTTACAGAATAGATGTCAGCTTAATGCGCGAGCTCTTTATTTTAATAGACAATCTTTTCAGGTCCTATTCGATGTACCTACGTATGAATATGAATATTTAGTTTATTGCATTTAAATGTGTTATTTACTTATAATAGTGATTTGATCCGCAAAAAGAATAATAATTATGCTTAACCTTACTAAATAGTATGCCAAATTACTTTTCTGACAAAAAAAAAACATAATGCCTAACAAAAAAAAAAAACACGTGCATATATAAAATCACACAATATTTAAATTTATGTCATACAAATATTATTTATATTAGGGTAAGAATGTACCAGCATTTCGAAATCAATCGTTTTCTTTACAAATCGCACCATCGATCACAGAGTTCGTTTCGATCAAGTGTTAATCGTGTTCCATCATCACTGCATTTAAAAATGCAGCAAACATTCCGAAAATAAAAATTGCTTGGTTTTAATTTTTTGACATGGGTACTGATAATTGCCGTGGACATTTTCTTTTCAAGTATTCCAGTTAGCTTATTGAATCCTTTTAAATGGTGTAGTTGTTAATGTGATATTTGATTTCATACATTACACCTTAATTTTGGTGGAAATTTAAGAAAAATTACATTTTCGTAACGTTTTGTGGCAATGTTATGTCCAGGAACGTGATATTCCACAAATGTGATGTTTTGTTAAAGTGAGATGATGTTTTTGGCGCTTTTCTTTGATGTGTGTACATAAATTGGATTATTACCCGTGGCTTCCAAATGACTGGATGGAATATGACAAAAAATATTATTATTTGATTTTGTTGGTTATATGACGAAAAAATGAATAATTGTCTCTCTAACCGATTGTTAATTTATTAATATCATGTATATAAGTTATAAAAATGAGATAAAATTATGATTTCAAGAAAATTTTGTATTGTAACATAAATCATAGAGAAGGTTGAAAATCAAGTTACTGAGTAACATTCCCGTCATTTTCATGTGACATCGAAATTCAAAATGCTCTTTTTAGGTCTCCGATTGGATTGATTTATATTTATACTTATTTATAAAGTCGTCTTATCAATCGCTTTAAAATGCTATATAAAGTATTTAAAATAAGGCATTATATGAAATGCTTACGAAAATGATGATGAGAATCGTGAAAATATTAAAATGCCATAAATGAGCTACACTATGATATATTAATTAAGAAGTATTCTTACTTCTATATAATATAGTAAAAGATTTAATAAAGTCATTGACTGAGGGAAATCCTTCATCGTTGGTCAAATCGTAGAGTACAGAACTTGTGATTAAAAGGTATCAGGTTTGAGTATTTGAGGATGTTCTATCCAAGCAATTATTCAACAAATTTATTTTATTTTAGAAGAGAAGAAATACAAATACCACCTATTAAGCCTACCTCACCTTTGATTCATAATAAAAAATCTCAATATAAATGGACTCATTAAGTTTACAAATTTGGAGGATTTTGAGTGTTTGTTTTTCATTAAGCAGATTGCTTCACATAAAACCGTTCACTTAGTATAAAACCGTAGAAAATAGTCCTAATTTAACTAAGAGTACAGAGAGTATATTTTGCCTAAATCATTACACATTTTTTGTAAATCCTCGCGGCCTAATAACGATCCATTACCTCCTGAAATAGGCTATTACTCAATGTGGTTGAATAAAGTTAATGTCCTCATTTTGTTCAGCGAAAAATAGTATCAAATTCCCTTTTTTATGGAACAAAGCTGATTGAGGATAATTGGACTACATTTTCAAGGTAGATTACATTTTTTGTGAGTATAACCATAGAAATGTTTTTGTCAAAGTTTTCTCTACTCTAAACCCAAAACGTAATCCGGTAGCCCGGATTATTTTAAGTCAACAGCATAAATAATGTTTCGTAAAAAAAAAAAACTTATTTTTAAATCCTGTTGGACAAAGATTATTCACGGGAAAGACAAAATTAATAAAACTGGATATGCCCATAACATTACAACACATAATCCGATGCGTATTTTGAATGATCTAAGCATAAGACATACAGACAGCGGTAAACGACTTTGTTTAATACTATGTAGTGATAAAACATAACCTTGTAATTTTAATTTCATCATATTATGTTTTTTTTACAAGATTTTGCTAATTGTTTGCCTCTACATTGTATTTTAAAATATTACTGTAAATATTACTTATACTTTGATTAAACTATTTTTTATACAAAAATTTTTTTTACTTCTTCAATAAAACCACACACTTGGCATAATTCTTGTGTCGCGGGGTTGTTCAAAAAAATATATTCCACACACACAAAGCACACCCAAAGTCAGTACAAACCTATGTGGATCACTTAAAGATTTGTCCCGTGTGGGGATTGAACCCATATCACCAGCGCAGTTAAAAGTAGCGTGACGACCGCTTTAACCACTACGCCGACCAAGTACTATCCTAGATTTATTACAAAGGAATCAATGCCTATTTGTGACAAAAATAGAACAAGTCTTGACTAACACTTCAATTTTACGGATTTTATCGCGATATTTCACTTACACACTCGCGATAAAATCCGTAAAATTGAAGTGTTAGTCATGTATAACATTCGCGTAAACCTTAGAAAATACTAATAGAATAGAACAAGTCTTTTTTTAAATATCAGCATATTAACAAGTAATATTTTTGTGTACAAATTAAAAAGTATGTTTTGATTATAAAATTTCTAGGTAAATCAATACTGAGACTCAAAGTTTTAGATTTCAGATAACAGTAAATATAAGGAGGTCGACTTTACCATAGGTAGAACGTTACTGTACTATAATAAAATATTCGTCGCCTGACGCCTGATTGGGTACACTGTCGAGTAGCCTTACGCCGTCCCATAAATTATGATTAAACGTCTCCGTTTCTTTGCTCACATTCCTGTTTTGCTTACAACTTTTACTTTCTGAGGTGATATAACAAAATATAACCAAAAAAGGAAATTCAGGATGCTGTTTCATTTGAAAATGTTGGGCTATTTTGGAATTTGATAGTTATTAATAAAGCCAAGTCTCTAAGCAGTTCGAGTGAGTTATACAAAAACATGTCTCAGACGCGCGCAGTGCGTGAATTTATCTGTAGAAATGATCAACAATTTCAGAATTTGTAAACGACGAAGTTTAAACTAGTTTCAGCATTATAACTTAGATTAGTCTGAATATTACGTAATGCTTCTACCAATAGTTGAGGTGTGAATAGATAGGTATTTTACCAAGATTATGAACAAATGTCATTAGACAAACACTATCTACCTGCTATTTCAAAACAAAGATTAACAAAACCTAATGTAGGTACCATGAAACCAATAGATTCATGACCGATTTGACTAATTCTGGCATAGCAGCCCACTGCGTGTCCCTCAGATCGGCAGAAGACACAGTGAGGAGGACAAGGGTGGGCTTGGTGAGACTGTGGGCTACGCAATGCCTGCAGTCCTACCAATGAGGTGAGTGGAGTTCTTCTCTACACCACCACCAAGTGTGGTCACGGGTAAAGTGATAGGGGTTTAGTCCTCTACCCGCATGACCACAGAGACGGGGTGACTCTTTCGTGGGCAAAGAGTTGCCTTCCCATAGAGGGGCTGAGCGGTGCCATAAATACAAGGTGGCATCAGTTACCCCTCGCCTTCAATTGTTAATGAAATATGTCTGTCCACGTAACACTGTCTTTATACAAAAGCATACCAAATGAGTTACATGTCTACATTTGGTGTTAATCAACTTTACTGCCACATAAACATGATTACTTCAAAAACTAGTTACTAGTTTGAGTGCTTTCACTAATTGCAATCAGTTAATGCAGACAAACACCGTCACGATGTTAAACACTTTTGTTTACGAAAGAAAACAAATAACCATGCAATCACACTTTATGCGACTTTTTGTTCGTTTTCGTAGTGACCTCGATAGACAACAAAACGTCACCTAAAAATGGGTGCTGTAAAATTAAATGTTAATTATAATCTTATATATTATAAAATTCTCGTGTCACAATGTTAGTTACCTTACTCCTCCGAAACGGCTTAACTGATTTTTACCAAATTTTATATGCATATTCAGTAGGTCTCAGAATGGGCTGCTATCCATTTTTCATACCCCTAAGTGATAAGGGTTTTTCACCCTTAACATTTTTTTTTAAATTTTAGAACAAAATTTTTTGTTGACAAAATTTTTTGTGGCCTTTCAAAATACATACAACCCTAAATTTTTACCCTTTTATCACCAACCCCTATTTTTCAATAGCTATTTTAGTAATTTAATAATTTTTAGTAAATGTTTTTCACTCTATTTCGATTAAAATTTCTCTGAGCTTATGGCAAATCTAACTTTTTTTTATAAAAATAAACTTATTTTTATTACTAAAGTTTATTTCTGATATATGCCTAGCGTTACAAAGTAAGATTTTTAAAATTTGCCGCGCTTTTACTGATCTATCTATCTATCTATAGGAAATAGGAGTCATTTGTATATATTTATATATATATATATACTAATGAATCCCTATTTCCCTTGGTCAGGTCAGTTTGTATTATGTAAAAGAGTGACTGGCTAAGTCCTAAAACAACCACTGATTTTATAAGGTACTTAATAACCATACTTCCCTTCTCGGTAATAATAATAATAATAAATCTTTTATTTCAGGTAAATAACCCATATAAAATACATTTTGATTTGTTGGCATACACAATCAATAAAAGAAATTAAAATTGATTACAAAAAATTAATAAAAACAAAATTCAAAATAATAATTACTTTATAAATAGCGATAGACTGACTGACTGATAACAATAAAAATTGAGGTAAAGTTAAAATTACAATAAAATTAAAATTTAAAACTAATATTCAAAATTAAAATTTACAATACCTAATAATTAAAAATTAAAAACAAATAAAATAAAATTTGAAAATAAATACCATTAAAATGCAAGTCAATTAAAAATACACAATTAAATCAAATCAAATCAAATCATTTATTTTGCAGAAAACACTGTTACAATGGTGTTATTTAATATACAATACATGTCTCAAGTGATCCTTTTTTTTTTTTTTTTTTTTTTTCTCGCGGGGAAATGCTTTTACGCATACCACCCCACCCGTGGGGGGACGGGCAGAGTGGCTATGTGGGACTCCCGTGCCTACGATGTTAAACGGCACAGAATACCCACTAAAACCCCGCGGTGTGCCCTCGTCGCCGAAAGATGGTGGTCGGCGAGCCCCGGATCGATATTATATCCACAGGGCTCGCCGCGGCGACCGTGCCCAGTTCGACCTCTGACCGGGCACCCGACTCTACTCAGTCCTACTCTCGTAGCGACGCCCCGGGCACACCCAGGGCGTCACTCCGTCGCGGAAGGCATCAGCGGGCGGCGGAAAGCCCCCTCCACCGCCCGCGGCCTCGCTTAGGGCGGCATTAGGCTCGCGGCGTACGCGCGCCTTCGCCGCCCAGCTCGCCGGCGGCGGAGCGGATCAGCCAGGAGTGAGTCCTCCCTGATCCGCTCCGCCGCCTCCTTCTGCGAGATGACGTCTTCACAGAAGGATGCGACCGCATCCCACGACCTCGCGCTGCTGTCTCAAGTGATCCTGCCGTAAGGCATGCAAAAAATATATTATTGCTACAACCATTGAAATAAAAATAAAAATAGAATTAAAATAAAATTAAAATTAAAATCAGGGCTGTCAATGAAATAATTACCTAGAAATTGCTTTAAAAATTCAATAAGATAATATGTAATAATGTCAATTAAATTAATTAATAGAATGTCGAGTAGCATTAAATAAAATAGTAGTAATTTATAAAGATTTTTAAATTATTTCAATGTCACTCCTGCGAACATTATCATTTTCAGCTATTACAATCATACAATACAATAATACAAAATAGTTACTAAAATTGTCCTACCACTCGATGACACACACTGTGAGGTATAAAATTAATTTTGTCATTTAAAAATTCGTTAAGGGTATAGTAGCATTTTTCTACCAAAATCGTCCTAAGATGTTTTTTAAAGAGAACAATATTCATGGCCCTGATTTCTTGAGGCAATTTATTGAATATTACAGGGGCCATGTGAAAAACACTTTTGTGCATCAAAGTGGTACAAGTCCTTCGCATGCAGAGGCGAAATGGATCGCGTTGTCGCCTATTATTTACGTCGGAGGCTAACGTAAATAAATTTAGATTAGTCTTGACAAATATTGAGACCTCATAAATGTACAGGCTTGAGAGAGTTAAAATTTTACTATCCTTGAAAATTGGCTTACAAGATTCCGTTGTTTGGAGCCCAAACATAGCCCTTATGCATCGTTTTTGTGCTTTAAAAATTAAGTCAACATCAGTCGAGTTCCCCCAAAAAATTACACCATACCTCAAGACTGATGCAACTAAACCATGATACGCTGTTAGCAAGGTATTAGCATTTGAGATATGTTTAAGTTCATGTAGCGCATACACTGATTTATTTATTCTTTTACAAAGAACTTCAATATGATTTTTCCATTTTAATTGATTATCCACCGTAACACCAAGGAATTTAGTGAAACGCACTTCAGCTACAGGTTCATTCTTGTATTTAATCTGAGGTGCAGTTGTGTTCAGACGTTGATTGAAGTTAATTATTTTAGTTTTTGCTATGTTAGCCCTTAGATTATTAATGTCTAGCCATTTAATTATTGCATTAAGGGTACAGCTTATATCCTGTTCATAAGTTATTTTATCTCTACACTTAATTGCAACGGTGCTATCGTCGGCAAAGAGTGTCATTGGGTGTGGCGTCGTATTTGGCAGATCATTAATATAAATTAAGAAGAGCAATGGTCCCAATACACTTCCTTGCGGGACTCCATATTGCATTTCACGTACCATTGATTGGTATGTATCCTCCATCTTAGTTCTAGTATTGACTCTGTTAATTTGTGTATATTGAGTGCGGCTTTTGAGATAAGAGCCAATTAATTTTAAAATGTTGCCTCTTATGCCGTATATCTCAAGTTTATCAAGTAAAATGTCATGTGCCACATAGTCAAACGCTTGCGTCATATCCATAAAGATGGCGCTGATCGGTATTCGCTTGTCGACATTAGATGTTATAATTTCTAGGAAATCATATATAGCAAGGTTAATACTTTTGTTCTGTCTAAATCCTTTTTGTTCTTTAGCTAAGATGTGATTGGTTTCAAAATATCTTACTAATTCATTATAAATGTACTTTTCAAAAATTTTTGAAATAATTGGTATGAGAGCAATAGGTCTATAGTTATTTATATCTTCTTTACTTCCTTTTTTATAGATTGGTTTAATAATAGCAACTTTTAATTTTGCCGGATATTCACCAGTTTCTATAGACAGGTTAATAATATGACTAAGAGGTTGAGATATACATTCTGCAACTAGTTTAATAACTTTAGTACAGATACTGTCATATCCCACACTATTAGTATTTTTTAAACCTTTAATGATATTTTTTATATCGTCTGGCAAGCATGGCTTCATAAAGATTGAGTTAAGTCTAGATGTTAGGTATTGTTTATGCTGATCTTTGTACTTATTATTAATTGGTATTATATTATCGATGAAGTAGTCATTAAATGCATTCGAGATGTCATACGGATTAGATAAGATATTATCATTTAATCTAATACATGTCATAGATTCTAAAGGTTTATTTTGCTTGGCAGTATTTATAGTTTGCCATACAGCTTTTGCTTTATTGCTTGCATTCATTATATTGCAATTATTTTGCGCTTGTTGGGTCAAATACACAATCTTTTTTAATCTTTTGGTATATTGCGTCAACTTTAATTTGTTTTCTACACTTGGGGTTTTTCTATATTTCCATAGCATTTCACGTTTCTTAGCACTACAAGTCTTAATCCCCCGTGAAATCCATTTAGGTTTCTTGTGATTGTGGATAGTTATAGTTCTTTGGGGAAAACAGAGATCATAGAACAATTTAAATGTGTCAAAGAAAATATTATATGCTATGTTTGGATCACAAGTATTATACATGTCTGCAAATGTTATTTGTTCTATACAGTATTTAAATTTTGCCTGATTTTCCTTGCTATAATCTCGACGCTTGATTTTCCAGTACTTAATTATACATATATTATGATTTAGTTGACATCTTAACAGCTGGGCAGTGTGGTCAGACAGTGCCAACTCAATTACTTCTGACTTACATTTTTTTTCCAGGTTATGGGCAAAATTGTCAATGCAGGTTTTTAATAAATTAGAATTAAAAATTGGGAAATCATAATCAAATTTAAATAATAATATAACAAGAATAAAAAATAAATTGAAATTAAAGTCAAATAATAAAGTCAATAAATGCTTGATATTATATTTTGTAAAACATTATTTTTAGAAGAGAAGAAAAATACTACCCTTGAAGCCTTCTTCTTTTCTTAAGAATCTTAAGATAAATGGACTCTACAAGTTCATACATTTTGAGGCTTTCGAGTGCTTGTTTTTCACTTAGAAGATTGCTTAAAACGATCCCTTTGTATAAAACCGCTGTAAATAGTCCTATTTAAAGTAAAAAGACTCGCCAACCGTAAGGTAGAACGCCCCCCTGCCAGGTGGACTGACGAAGGTCGCTGGAGGGGACTGGATGCGTATGGCGCAAGTCCAGGTATTGTGGCGCAAATTGGGAGAGGCCTATGTTTAGCAGTGGACTACGAGAGGCTGAATGATGATGATAATAATAAAACTAAAAAGTGTGGTTTGCCTAAATCATAACACTTTTTTCTCTCCTCCTTGCGGCCTTATAACGATCTATGACCTCTTAAAATAGGCTATTATTCAGTGTGGTTGAAAAAAGTTAATGTTCTCATTTTACGGCGCGAGAAATAGTATCGGGTTCTTTTTTTATGGAACATATACACACAAGCTGATTGAGGATAATTGGACTACATTATTTGAACCTATTCTTAAAAAAATAAATAAAAGCAGACGATTCTAACATCCATAATTGACTTGTTTTTGATTAATGGGTCGAAGCAAATCTGTGTCTGGTAAAAAAAATACTAATCTGATAATATTAGCAATTTTTTATAAGAATGTCTGTTTGTTATTTAAAATGATTCCTTTGGGCTTACTTAGCCTGTTAGACATAGTTATTTTAGTAATAAGGTCACTAATTATTCATTTTATAATATCTTTACAAAGTGTAAAAGGAGCAAATCATATTAAAAACTTTCGCCCTGAATTTATATTAACAAGAGGCAGTTTCACCAGTTTCGTATAAGTCCTGCGTGGAGACTTTTTTGGCAAATGATAAATTTCTAAAGAAACATATATAACCAACCAGCACTTAATTATCCGAAACCCTATCAGGACCTTGTGAAAGGTGGTTTTATGCTGGCGATGCGAGGAGTGGATTGGCAGGGTGTGAATTGAAAACATGATGTTACGCGTAAATAGTTAACAAATACTCTATGCATGCAATAAATTTCAATAACGTACCAGCAAATATTTTAATTCCTGCCGACTTGTTCCACCTCGCGACGTCACGCATTAAAAGCTGATAAATATTATTTTATTTTATTTTATTTTTTATTTTTTATTTTTATTTTTAAATTTATAGTTCTCGTGTCGCACATCTACGCCACGCCACGCCAAAGGCCTAGCCGTTTACACCAAAGATTGGCAGGGTGAGTATGGAATTTTGCCGTAAAAATCTATTCCCGCTCTGCTCTGCTACTCCACGCTTTACCGCCACGCCAGTATAAAACACAGTGATATACAGGGTGGATGCGACATAGCGACATTTATTGAAACCACAGCTTCTATACATGGCCAGTATGCATTTCCACCGGATAAAAAATTCTCTGGCGAAAAAAAAAATCCACGTCTTCCGAACAAATTGCACGATCGCAATGTTCAAATTGTTCGGAGAACGTGATTTTTTTTTTTCGCCAGAGTATTTTTATCCGGTGGAAATTGATACTTGCCATGTATAGAAGCTGTGCACTCTAAAAAAAAATTGGTTGCTCCTAACAAGATTGTGATTATTTCAAACAAGCATCTTGATTCCATTTGAGCCTAACAAGACGTTATATGAATCAATTAAGGTGGTTTTTGTTGCTCTTACTATCTGCTCATTAAACAGAACAATTAGAACCATAATCAAAGTCAACAAGAAAATGACTAATATGACGAATTCAACATAATATATTCATCTATGGTCTTGGTTAATATAAATATGAAAATGACTACTCTAACTAATTCTCATTAATAAATTTGACTAAGAACTTGATCATTATAACTAATTCATATTCGTAGACTCAACTAAGAACTTGATCATTATAACTAATTCATCTTCGTAGACTCAACTAAGAACTTGATCATTGTAAGTATTCATCTACGTAGACTCAACTAAGAACGTGGTCATTATAACTAATTCATGTTCGTAGACTCAACTAAGAACGTGGTCATTATAACTAATTCATGTTCGTAGACTCAAGTAAGAACGTGGTCATTATAACTAATTCATGTTTGTAGACTCTACTAAAACCATGGTTCTTTTAAATATGAAACATTATTATACCAACAAAGTTACTCTTAATCGAATGTACTGAGATACTTTGTCTCATTAACTAACACCGATCTATTAATTGGGTCAGCACTTCAAATGCGTATTTAAGAACACTTTCAGTATTAATTGCGATTTATAAATACAACCCTTACCTCCGGTTTTTGAAATGCTTTGAAAAGGGTTGTATTTAAAAATCGCACTTAATACCGAAATTGCTCCTAAATATGCAATTTGAAGTCCTAACCCAATTAATTAAGATAACACCTTTCTTCTTCTTCTAGAAAAGAAGAAAGATAAAGAAAGATAGCATCTCAAGATCGTACCCAGAATG
The DNA here is from genome assembly GCA_905147285.1 of Hypena proboscidalis. Classification (NCBI taxonomy): domain Eukaryota; kingdom Metazoa; phylum Arthropoda; class Insecta; order Lepidoptera; family Erebidae; genus Hypena; species Hypena proboscidalis. The sequence continues at coordinate 15,270,553 of LR990140.1, forward strand.
TTATCTGAGTTAAGCGTATTAGTGTATTAATACAAGTATGATATCAAAACGTCATCGTTTTTTATCTAGTCTCAAAAAACGAATATGTACCTACTATTACCTACTATTTACATATTTAAACTGTATCTATTGGTAACTATTTTGTCTAACAAAATTTTTGTAAGTAGGTGACATGTTAGGTACATACGTAAATTTGGTCAAAATGAAACAAAAATATAATTAAAAAAATAGTTATATATTATATTCATCGACTACTTAGATAGTACAGCGCATGGTTACATATTTTTTGCCATTGCTTAAAATATTTATATTACAGGGAATCGGCGTTCTAACTGTTTTAATAACAATATTTAACAGAGAAAACAATTTTTACACAGCTTATTTCTTAACCAATTATGAATAATCATCAGTCACAATATTATTTGTTTATTATATTATTAACAGTGGTTTAAAATGATTACAACCAAAGCAAACTAAACTTTGTTGTAAAAATTTTGCTTATTATGTACCTAAATAGGTATAAAACTAAATACTTAAGTAAGAATTATAGTAAAGAGAAATTTTAACATAAACAATGTCATAAACAAAAGTTACTAATTATTATCAGTCATTAACATTTTTGGCAACGTTTATTAAAAAAGAAAAATACAATAGGTATTTAAATATTGCAATCCGCGAGGAGAGACTCAGCAGCAGTTGATCCTTTGTCAAATGCGGATGACATTTTATAAAACGCTTTTTGTATGAAGTACCACACAGGGTATGTGTCGATACCATACTCTGCATTTAGGGCCCATATTATTTTATAACACGTATCAACTGCGTGTATAACAGACATTCTCTCATAGATGACTGATCTATTCGCAACTATTAGAAAAGTATTTATTTTGTCCAGCGACTCACCCACTACAATAATATAATGTTGGGATGGCGCTCCTTTTTGGAGAAGGGTTGAAAGGCGGAGTTCTTGTTCGGATTTCTGCACTAGATTTTACGTGCTTTATAAAGCCTTCCCGAGGCTTAACTTTACTTGGTTTCAAGCTTTGACCTGCATCTGAACCGCGTTTCTTCTTTTGTTTAACTGCCGCAGTGTTTAATAAAAACGGTATAGATAAAAATCCGGCTAAATTTGATGTATCTTCATTCGGTGCTGAAAAAAAAAAATAGATGTTAGCTACAAATTTTATTGGAATCTATTTACTACGTAAACAAATTTGAAGTGCCAGCTTTTCACTAAATGCATATTTACGGTACCTACCTACATCAAAAAATCAATTTATAAGTTTTTTGTCTATCTGTTTGTTCCAAGAAATCTCTGAAACGGCTTGGTCGATTTTAACGGGCCTTTTATTGGCTGATAGCCGATATTATAAGGGGTGACTTACGCTACTTTTATTTTTCAAAACGGCTATAAAATAAAACCAAAACCTACCTAAACCCCTAAACCCAGGTACCTACCTAAACCCTTGGGTTCAGGTAGGTACCTATTACATTTTCAATAAGCACCATAAAAAAAAACTTGCAACTGAGATACTTACGGGTGAATACTGGTATTAGAGCCTCTAAATCCCATGTCTTGGGCAGTTTGCTAACGTCTTCCATTTCCAGTAGTCAAAAGACGGGATCACACGAGATAACTGCACTTGTACTTATAATCAACGTTTCATATTATATTATACCTAATCCTAATACTCTACAATATCAAACGCACTGAATTAAATTACTTGATACTAAAATGTCCACCAAGATAACTTTAAGCACAGAAAAGAAGCACAGCAGGCCACTCCACGGCACGAAATAAACTGGTTTAGACTTGCTTTGCTTGCATCGCTCAGTCACCTGCCGCCAAAGATAGATGCAGGCGGGTAGAGGGAGGCATTAGGAGGGGTCGATCTCTTGATCAAATCGATCAATCGAATGATTAATTCAACTAATATGAAAGTCGATTTAACGTTTTAGTTATAGTAGAATGTAACATTAAATTTTAGTTGACGTTATTATCAGATCTTAGTTAAATCTAACAAGACAAATTGTTAATTTTATAAATAAAAATGATCGAAACTATCATTTGATTTTGATTGCTTTTATTAGTTTATTCTAAATTGATTCAACTGACGTATTTGTTTATGTTAACTAAATAAAAATGATTAAGTTATACAAAGAAGTGAATAATGATACAAACAACGTATATACGTGTTATAATTAATGAACAAATGTACATTGTTCGTTCAATCAAAATGAACTTGTTGCTTTAATTAATCAGCTATCGTTGAGTTGCGTAATATCATGGTTGTTTTATTTAATTTAACGTCAACTAAGAGAAAATCGCTCTTAGTTGGCCTCGATTTTTTAGAGTGTGGTTTCAATAAATGTCGCTATGTCGCATCCACCCCGTATTTTGTTACCGATCTCAATTTAAGCTTAAAGAGCCTACGCAATGTTTTCTCAGTAAAATATTTAGTATTTAAGAAATTGTATTAAGACATTAGTAATTGTAATAGCGTAATAAAGAAAATAGTCTGAGCGAGAATGCAAAGACGTAACATTGTCTTAAGACTAAAATATAACAAAACATAAAACAACAAAACATTACGTCCATATTATATTATACTAAGGAGGGTGAAGTAGAAGTATATAAAAAAAATATATACACAAAATAATTAGAGACGTTGTACTCTTATCATTTGTTTACTATATAATAATAAGAAAAATGTTTTTGAGATATATCTAGTTTTCTATCTTATACTTAACGATAACATCCCAAATGGTAACTTATAAATAAATGTTCTCATATTTAAAATTGAAATAAACCTCAAATGACACGCTGTGTATGTATACCACTTATTCATTCTATTTTTTTATTCATCTAGCGCTTAGGCAATTGGTAAGCAGAAACACTTATATTATTGTCATCAAGTGCCATTGAATTGTTGAGTGGAACAGTTACGATATTGACCTTTGACGAGATGCAATTGATATTATTATTCAATTTCGTTTTGTTATTGTATTTGTTCTTGATAGCTGAGTTATGTATTTAAATCTCACTCGCTGTAAATATTTTGTACAATATCTTACGACAGCACTCGACCGGTTGATAAAAATATCTTAGGTCAGTCTTTAGGCCTTCACATGTCTAGACCCTAATTTTAGTAAGGGCTGACCAGTTGGCCACGTTCTCTGAAAGACTGATAATCGTTGCAGTAGATGAGTCCTCGAATGGAGACTGTAACTTTGCAACCGTAAGTTGGAATTTTTTTTCACTAGGTGGTCCGAAGACCTGCCGAAGGTAGCTGTAAGAGAATTTATACTAAAGGTGGAGGGTCGAATGTTGTGGTGAAAATCGGGCGAGGTCTATGTCTAGCATAGCATTAAGGTTGGCTGCTAATCAATCAGATTGATGAAATATTAGTAATGATTAAGAAAAATGGGGATCTCACATGTCATTAAAGGCAATAAATGCGTTAGAAAAATATGTTCAGCGGAATCAATCATTATTTTCATCTATGTGATGCAATTTGTTACTCATCTATAATCGTCAGATAATATATAATATCATTCGGTTGTTTGACAAGCTACTTTATTTTATGGCTGCCATAAAATATAATGTCTTCTTATATAGTAAAAATAAATCCCCAATTCCCTTGGTCACGGCATTACGCGTGGTCGGCTGGACCGATTTCGCTAATAACTTTTTTTTATTGTCAGGAAGGAGAAGGTTGCTATAAAAGAAAAAATAAGAAATTTGTGCTGCAAATTGCAAACTAAGAATACTTAACCACCATATTAGTTTTTTAATGTAACCTTTTGACATTATTATTTTTTGACTTAATCTTGTATAATGTAACCTTATGGGGTTGAGATAAAGTTGACAGAATGCGTGCAGCAAACATCGTCAAAGAGGATGTCATTGTATTCATAGTTAAGACAGGACAGCGTCTGCAGGGTTAGCTAGTACTATATGAAAATATAGCACGTTTATCGTATAACTACTCTAACTCAATGTTAGTCTTAAATAAATGTTATTCTAATTTTAATTGGAAAGTGAACAACAGGTGATTTTTTAAGTAAAGATAAGGTAACAAATAATTAGTATCGATCGAGTTAAAATACAACATTGTAAGTTGGCCATCTATTAGCTATTATTGGTAAATTTAATTTACCTAAGTAAGGAGAAATACCCTCTATCTACTTTAATATCCGTTATAGTAATAATATTGAATCTACCCATTATTCCTTGTTTTAAATATGTACGTACAATTTAAATAAAACAGTCAGATCCTATTTTAATTTAAGTAATCACTAGACAGATTGATAGAAGCTTTAAGAGCGACCTTAAAATTTAAAGTTGTTTAGTTGTCTAGAACTAGATGTTAGTGAATTTGTATTGTTTTTTATTTGTATACTATACATGGTATTGAAGACACAATCATAATACTTGAGGCAGCAAGAGGTAAAGGAAACCTACATCATGGCAGTAAATGTTTTTTTTTTTTAAGGTGAAGAACGGTGACTTTTCATTTACAGAAGATTATGAAAAACATATACCGTAAGGTTTACATTGCTTATTATAGGCTAGTTCTTGTCTGGTATACTACCTACTAATTTTATATTTGTTTACCCTTTTAAGCAAAAACTGCTATTTATAGACTAAATGATGAATTAAGCATTAAATTATTTAATTGAATCCTTAGCTAAGCATTCATTCAATTCGTTATCTAACGCATGGCTGAGTTCATTCATAAAACATCTTAAAATAGAATTTCATAGAACCAAACATTTCGGTCATCGACCTGTAATTAGCCGCCATGTTCAACAAGGAACATTTAATTGAATTCCGATGTTTAAGTATTAACAAAAACAAATGACAAAAGTGTTGATGGAAATCGGTAATTAATTCATGTTCTAAGATAACCTATAATTTGGAACATTAGCCGAGAAAAAATAAACACACTTACTGAAGTCAAAATAAGAGAAATTATTTTGAGTGACTTACAACTAAATTTGATTTTGCAACAGACAATAAATGAGCAATAATATGTTAAATGATATTTCATATAACAAAATTATATATGCGGCTAAATCGGGGAGACCAAAATTGCGGTGATATTAGTTTGAATAGCTTATATCGCCGCAATTCTGGTTGAACTTTGATTACAGTGGCTGACCCCAACAGAATGTATTGAGTTTATTACATACAAAACAGTAGATTATTAATAAGACAATGCTATTATGATAGTTCAACAGGACTGAGAGCTATTCAACTAAACTAAGAGCCATAATTTTGTAATAATTTTAATAATGTTACAAACTCACGTCAGTTTTAATAAAAATAATAATAATAATATTTACTATAACTATGTACACATCAACCTAAATATACATTTCCAGTCAGTATAAGATGGTCTAGGGTTGTATATGCTTTGCTAGCGTCCATGCGCGAGCGATACCTGGCACCCCGGTCATATATATCACGTTAGCGGAACACACTGGGTTTTAGTCCGTGCAACTCGGACATAACTAGCGACTCTGCCCGGGTCGATGGTATGCGTCAGGCATTTCCCAGTTTAAAAAAAAAGGGTTGTATATGCTTCGAGACCAGCTTATACTGGTATAGGTATGAAAATGTATGGGTTGATTATAGCCGTGTTTACTTAAGTTAATTAGGCTAGCCAAAATATAGGCCAGCATTTCAATAACGAGTTGCCTCAGTTAAAAAATAAATTATAATAAATATGTAAATAAAAATAAACTATATGTTTATTTAGCTATAGAATTAGATCCAAATAACAAGTACTAGTAGCATTTTGTTAGTATTTTTGTTTTGTTTTAAAGTCCTCCACCCCTTTCCATTGACAAAATGTTTTTTAACAACATTTTGAAAGATCACTGTTTACAATAAGTATTGTATATTTGATTACGATTCCAAATCAAAGCAACAAACACTGCCAAGAATATAACCTTGAAAAATACGAGTAATTTGTTATAATAATGAGATTAAAAATTGATTTTTACGTTCTATATTTTACTTTCGTTGGCTACAAACACATTGGCAATTCGCTTTACACAGCTAAAATATTGGAACATTAATTATTTTTCGTCAAATGAATTAATAAAACGTTTCAAGACTTTGTTCAAAGTTAGACGTCAGTTCAAAGTTACACCCCAACTAAACGTACTGAAACTTCGATTAATTTTAATCGAACCTTTTGCTGGAAGGTGCTGGTACTTATACCACTGGATTTCCTATTTTAATTACCAGCAGAGCATTATACCTTGATTTATTTTGTACCTATATTAAGTGTCCTACTATGTACCTACAGTTTTTTTTTCTTTGTGTCAAATAAATATTTATTATTATCTTACTTTATTTATTATTTAACATATTTTATATATTTTTAAATAAGATTTATAAATTTACAAAAAATCATTTAAAATACAAAAAAAACAGTGTCCCACCGACATCAGGTGCAGGGACCAAGCTGCCGATGGTTAGGGCTCTAGAGAGAGGAACCTCCACACGATGCGTGCTGTGTCCAAAAGGATCGCCTTCTGCATCTGGTCCAGCTGCCTAACGCGAGCCTCTTAAGGTAATGGTCGAGGCTTATTGCTATCAGTCAAGGTACAATGATGGCCGAATCCACATTCCAAATGTCGACAATCTCGTGTGCCAGATCGATTATTTTTATGTTATTTTAGGTTCAAATTTAAATCAATCTACGTATTCGATAACTGGCAGGTTCCATACGCCATAGATAAACTTTGAAACTTGTATACCTAGTAGGAACCTTTTATAGAAATGTTATTTCTAAGCCATTGTGAACTTTCTAGAAAAACTTTGCAGACAAAAGAACTTTACTTTGAAGAATTATATACTTGTTAATAAACAAACATAAAAAATGTTACAAACGTCAAATACAAAGTCCACCAAACTATCTTAGCAAAATGGAATATAAAAGAATTAAAAAAATACACAATTAGAGATTCTCAGTGATTTGGTAAAAGGTCCAAATGCCTTTTCTTTCTTCACTAGTTTTTTCCCGTGTGGAATTCGAGATTTCCATGCTATTTCCTACACAGGTAACAAATTTCATACACTTTCAACCTCAAATTCACCTCGTTGGGTAGTAATATTAAAAAAAAAATTACATTTCAAATATACATGTAATGTTATAAACCTCTGTACAGAATTACATGCTTTTTCCATCATAACTGACTAACCACCCATATAAGTTTACATCCCTATAAGAAATAATACTAAGATAAAACATACACCTGTTATTAATTTAAACATTAAGCTACACAACTGTTAAAACCGCATCATCAATTCCATGCAGTAGTTTCTGCGTAATGTACTTACATATAGACAGACAGACAGGCAGGCAACAATTCTTAAACAATAATAAATTTTGGCTTTAACTTCTGCTTTAAACACCCCTTGTTTTATTTTTTCTTGAATATCTTCAATCTACAGACATGGCAAATTTACAAATAAATAATGTTTTTAATTATTTAACTAAACTGTGGATTTATTTTGTTCTTTAATTTGCTAAGTTTTCTATTAAAATATTAATTAGGCTGCCTAGTAAAATAGTAGTATAAAATGTTTTGTATAAGTAATTTTGTTATCTTTTTGATTTTTAATCTGCCTCCTTACTTGATTGATGTGGACAATCCACATCAATCAAGTAAGTGATTGAATCAGATTCATGTCTCAAAATTTGTGCCAAAAGTTTACATGGGGCAGTATCGCTCAAGCGGATGGTGGTTGAGCTTTTATTAGCAATTTGGAGGAAGGGAGCCCCGCAGTCTTCCAGTGAACCATTATATTTCATTTATTTATTTATTAAAAACTTAATGCACAATTTGTGCCAAGGCGGACTTTTATAGTACTTGCAATATTGTGGCAATTTGTAGTTAGGATTTGGTGATTTTACTAAGAAGACAAAGAAATTACGATAAGGAAGAAAATGAAATTAGGAAAATATTCAAATACAAAAGTTAATAAACTCAAAGGCATTCAATTAAGAGGAAAGGTCAAAATTATCTTGTACAAGAATGTGTAATAAAGAATATTTTTTTAATAGGATCTCTTTTTGTCGCATTATATTACTTCAGATAATTTAGTTTAGCAAAACACGTTATGCACATAATATTTTTTTGCACTCAATATTCATTTGGCATAATTGATTTGTTGGCATACTACTTCACTTGTCTTAACTATCATTTCGTAAATTTTTTTTTTGGCTTAATGTTCTTTACGTATAATACTTATAAGGCATAGTGGTTTTTTGCCAGATAAAGAGCAAAATAAATTTGAAATGGGTATCATAGTGTAAAATAGGTTAGGGGGCTTGTTTATTATACATACGAAAAGTATTTTGATGAATTAGGATATTATCAAAATAATATGTCAAAAGACAATTATGCCGAAAAACATTTTACCTAACAATAATTATGCGTAACGTATTTATGTCAATAACATAAGAAAAAATATTCCAAATTATTATTATGCGTAACTTTAATTATGCCAAATGAAGGTAAGCGAAACAATACATAACTATAATTTAATGAGGATTAGATTCAATATTACTTCCATCGTATGACCTCTACTATAGTTCCACACTGAAACTTTTCCTTATTCCTAATAGAAAAAAACATTGCTAATACACTATTATGAACTGTAGACGCTGTGGATACATATTTTCCTCCAATATATATGTTGTATGTTGGGTAACTATAAAGATGCTATCTACCTAAATAAATAGCTAATAGGTAGTTTAAAGCAAAAATCGAATAATAACAATGACTAACAAGAATTACTTCAAGTAATTTTATCTAGAATGTACGTTATTACTATAATATATGCTCCTTTAAATTCCAGCTACTAGAAATGGATGCCAGTCCCTTTCACTTGGAATTTAAATTAAGTTTTAAAATAGACTTGGTTTCTAAAAATAAAACTATTAGCACAATTTTATGTTTTGTTTTGGTACTATTTGTATTAATTTCTAAGCTTTTTCATAACCATATATCCAGTCATATTTTAAAAATCACGAGCTAAAGCTGTGTTCTTACACAGTTTTAACTCGTGATGGACAGCAAAAACTGTTGGTTCATCTCGCTATCGCTATTTTGCTATCTGTTCGATAATATTGAGTTTTAAAATCTTTATTTACAAAAAAATATACCTACAGGATCTTTAATTAAATAAGCCTAATAACTTAATCTAAACTTAATAAGTCACTGCAAGAAGGCCCCGTTCCCAAAATTCTGGCAGCATTACCGCGTTGTATTGCGATACTAAGTCGCTGGCCGAAATATACACCAGCATTTCGAGAACGTGTTGCCTCGGTTAGACGCGCTGACAACTCTTTGTACAGACTACAAGTGGTACGGCCCTAAGGCCCTAATGTTTCGACCGCAAAAGGCGCAAACATGTAACAGCTATCAAGCGTGCTATATTTGCGCCTCTTGAGGCATTCGGCAGAATCAGCCGCCGCGCCAGCCCCTACATGAGTACCAGGAAGATGAGAAAAAGCAAAGGTGGCTACGCAAGTAGCGTCCCACACCAAAGGACGGCCCATCTTCCAAGTAATATGTTATTACTTAATATATTCATATTGAGTAATAATATTTATATTCAAAACGCGTATAGTAAGCGTTGGCAGCTTACCATAAAACAATTACTTTTACACAAATCGTTGGAGATTTCAACTTGGATAACTAGTTCTGTGATGAATGTGTCATAAATGACTTATCTTCATGTAGATATCAATTTATGTTGCAAATAAAATAATTAATTATTGTTTAGTTCCTATACTAACCAACATTATTAATGCAAAAGAATCTCTGTATGTCAGTCTGTTACGCCTTCACAGCTAAACTACTCAACCAATCATTTGAACTTCTCAACTCAATTTCGGCTCACACATTGAGTCGAAAGGTCAACTAGCTGCCAAAAAACTGGCCATCATAAACAAGGTTAAACAGTATTTTACATCAGGGTAGCTTTATCAAGCACAAGTTTGGTCGTGTGTTCGCATCTGTGGTGGGTTCAGCTTAATACCAGTTTTAGACGAGTCAGTTAAGAGGGGCAAAGAGAATCATCTGGGATAACAATCTGACGAGTACTCGACTACAAAGTCTGAGCATCGTTGCAAGGTTGCCAGCCTATCGGTATTTTAATGTGCCGACGAACTTGACAACCTTATTATTTACCATCGGATTACCAGATAAACGGAACTCCGGCATTGCTTCATGATAGATATTCTACAAATAGGTACGCACTAAGCGTTATGCTAATCGTCAAAGTTTTCACGTCTTGCCCGAGTCAGTGATTTCGCATGAGTACAATCTGGGTCATCAAAATAAACATATAAATTGGTTCAAGACCTTAGGCTTTTTTTTATTGGCATCCCTACTACGCGGGCGGATCTACGATTGAATCACAAATGATTGCGGAATTCAGTTGTATGGGCAAATCATACAAACGGCTATCTACCAATTGGGCGGTGGATAACTGTGCAAGATGTTAAACAGAATCAACTTTTTACCGTCTGTCAATTAAAAGTTTTAAACATCGCCCACAAACCTTTCGTAATGACGATCCGTTCATTATTTCGGGAAAGTTTGAAACTGTGGCAGGACTAATGGGGGCCTTCAAAATACGCTACGGAAAATACCAAATTTACAATATTATTTTTGGGTGTCAACCTACGGCAACTTTTTTTATTATATACAAGGATGTGGCAGGGTGTATAACACTTTACCTGTTATGAGAAAATTAACATTTTACTAAAGCTGGTTGATGAATGAATATAAGTAGCTTCCTAAATCGAATTAAACATCTATGTTTTTGTATAAATATAGTTTATCAACCTTCTTGTTTATAATACGAACTAGTTACCGAAATCCGAAGCGATATTACACGAAATATTTGACCACTGAAAGCTCTGAATGAAATTTATTTTTGGCAATTTTGAATTAAAGTCTTTTTAATGTAGATTTTATCACTTTTAAGGGAAATTCGGTTTATGTAATATCTCTCATTTTTTTTACGGTTTTTATATTTTTGTAATTTTATTATTTGATTACAGTATGGTAAATTATAAACAAAGTAACTATGACAACAATATGAGTATTGAATGAAGGAAACAAACAACATAACAAAAAAATTTTATTCCGATCCGTCACGTGTTGGCAAAAGAAAACTATGTTACGTTATCGGTGTATTTGCTTATCGAATTTAATGGATCGGAGCCGAAAAGTTCGTAAGCTTATCCTAAAACTTTGACTGGTGTTCTTTGACTTAATGTAGGAGATAACACCTTGTGTTTCTCCTTTTCTATACCCAAAAGATTCCGAAGTAACCTTATTAATAAAACCTTCATTGTACGTGTGTCTGTCATCGGGCTGTATCTTATGAACCGCAGTATACAAATCAGCTTGTCCCAGATCTTGTTGATCTGGGACAAGCTGTTGTAACTTGATATTCATTTTTTAATCTCACGAGATAAATATTTTTGGCAGTTTCTTCGACATTAGTATTTATGAACAAAATAATGTAAATATTTTTTTCATAAATAGGTACTACTTTTGTTAATTTTACTAAAGTTGAAATAAATCAAAGCGCCATCCCATTAAGCGTGCAATCCAGACAAAACCCACCTTTTTCTAAATGTATGTGCTGTTATACGGGCTACACTATTGCATATTAGTTTTGCAAGGCCAATAATTCTGTTCTTTCAATAATTACAATCGGTCTTATGTTTAAAAATGGGCGTAAAATGTATAAACAAGATAAACATGTAAAGCATGAAGATTAATTTACTTTTTATTATTCTTACTATACTATATCGAATACTTACTTCCTCACTAATGTCATTAATGAAATAGTAACTCTTTCTGTCTATCTATTACGCTTAACCCGATCTTGAATGAAATTGGTATGGAAAGACCTGAGAAAAGCAAAGGTTGCGTTTTGATCGTTTCATCACATACCTACCAGCAGGCGTCGTCGCGCGCAGAAGTAAGTATCTTATATCTCTCTTTATTTAAAATCAGTGAGTCCGCTGATAGATATATTTTTTTTTTTTTTAAAAAAAAGCTTACTAGCAATTTGCAAATACAAATTACTAGTATTCTTGTTAACCCCCTCCAGCTAAGCTTAATTCGCTTGTGTTAGGAGGAAGTTCACGTCCATGGTGTAATGGCTAGGATTTGAACCCCTGACCTCTTGATCGTAAGACCGATGCCTTATCCATTGCGCCACGGCCGCTTCATATATTGATTGGTGTGTTGCTAATAATTTCCTTGTGCGACTGTTTGATGAGTCCTCTTCAGTAATTTGAGACTCATCAATAGATAAACACTGACAAATTGACAAGTCTGTTTACTCTTCAATAGTTGGACAGGCACCCAACCGTTGGTTTATAATTATAATTGGATTTTGAAGTAATTGAGAAGGGTTGGTATAAGACGGAGTATATAATATTGTAAATTTATCAATTTATCAATATAATCAGCAGTTATTAGGAGAATAGGTTATTTTGAGTTCATAACACCCTTGTTTGAAAATTTCAATTTGGACCACCAATAAAATGCGGATCTATTAATATTGACCGCATGTTCCGGTTATACCCTGAAATAGTAACCACGTGTTATTGCTGCAAAATAAAACAATAATAGAACTAAATTGCTGTTAGCTAATGTACATAGAAACGTTCCATTATATATGCCATCACTTCTTGCAAAAATAAAAGAAAACATCCTAAAATAACCTAATGATATCAAAGGTGATGTAAGATTATGCAACATTATTCCTTTATGAATTTTGTATGTAGGATAATGCCCGTCTCAAATAAGATGAATGAATTGTACAGAGCAAAATATGAAAAGGCCAAGGAAGGAAAAACAACCTAAGATCAAAATAATGAATTGTACAGATCAAAATATAAAAAGGCCAAGGAAGGAAAAACAACCTAAGATATAAATAAAACTTTTACGTTATGTTGAACAAATTAAGAAGGAAATGGCTGTACGTAATGCCGTATTTAAACAAGTTGAATATTATTTATCATGGCAGGGGTGTTTTAGCCTATCTAAAGACCATTGCACACGGTACTCGCGTTGGTCACGGCTCAATGTATGTCTCAGTAAGCCGTAAACTGGGAGAGGTCAACAATGACCGTCCGCGGTGGGTTCGTGGAAGTGTGTGCAATCGTTCCCACATTCCTGCCATCATGCGGTAGAAGAACATTGTGCTGGTTGTTGTTAGACCGGCTTCGCATGAGAGTCCGACATAACCTCTTGAGTGCCCCTACGCTGAGAGATATGCATAAAGCGTTTCCCCACGTTAAAAAAAAAACAATAAAGTAAAAAAAGGGGTATTCTAGCCGTTTTATCAAATTATGTTTTTTTCTAAGCTCGACCGAAGACAATAAGGAATACACTGATTAAAACTAAGAGACCGGGGTGTAGTGCTAGATCTCGCTAGCCAAGAAAGCATAATTTCACATTATGAATCTACGATTATATGATATTTTCATTAAATAATATTAAAAGCCAATGCAGTAAAAGATAGCTCTTATATCCATTACAATATTTTCCTTTAATAGTGGTATTCATTAAAACTTCTTAAAAAAAAGAGGTTCTCAATTCGATTATATGCCGTTTTTTATACCCGTCCTTCTAACTGCTGGTAATAAAAGTAAAAAAAAAAACGACTTTAAGAACAATTTATTCGTTATTAAATGCTTTTTCAAGGTAATTTGCAGTCGATTCATTGTTATTTCAAATTTTTTTTCTTTAAATCCAAGACAAGCAAGGTTGAGAACTTATTTGTGAAGTTGGTTTAATTAATTTAAACAACCCGGTTTACTTTTAACTTATATTTTGACATACTCTTATGTAATTTTTGAATGATGATTCATAATTATTAATGTTTCTCATTATCTAAAGTTTGTCTTAAAACATGACACCTACAAGTTTTTATTCACATATCTTTTATAATTGTTATTGTATTACATCAAACAAATCCTGAACACAAAAGAAACATAAAAGTAACCTTAGCAATTTCAAACGCCCACAAGAATTGGAGAACTCATTTCATGGCTTTTAACATACTTAAAGTTTGCAGCGAAATGTTTTCTCACCACCTACTCATCTTCATAACTCTCGTGGGTGTTTTAAACTAATAACTAAGTAACTGGAGGGCTATAATAATAGATATGAGGCATTCTATATTTTGAGTAATTTAAAGAAAAGACAATTACATGTGGCACATACAGTAATTAGTAACATTCAGTAACATGATTGAAAGAACATCTGATTGGTGTATAGGTGGCTATACAATGATACGTAATACGGCATCTACCTCCCGGATCAAATAATGATATATTAAATTCGCCTTGCTTGTTCGTTTAAATAAAACAGACCTTTTGTAACATAACGTTTGAGAGAATATTTGATACATTTTTAGAAGTAAAATAAAAGTTTATTGTTTAGTAATGAATATGCCATAAAATTAAAACAGACTTCTTTTCTCGAACATGAAATGAATAAGGAAAGACTAATCATTTTCGCTTTGCGGGAGCATTGAGATAATTTAAGACAGCTGTTTTTTTTTAAATCTACTGTTATTACTCAAAATGTTCTCAAACACATATTTTTTCATTCGTGAATAATGATTCAACAAAATTTCAAAATTCTTGAAGTTTTATAATTACCCTAATTAGGCACACAAAAATTTATAACAATCAGATGTTCTTTCAATCATGTTACTGAATGTTACTAATTACTGTATGTGCCACATGTAATTGTCTTTTCTTTAAATTACTCAAAATATAGAATGCCTCATATCTATTATTATAGCCCTCCAGTTACTTAGTTATTAGTTTAAAACACCCACGAGAGTTATGAAGATGAGTAGGTGGTGAGAAAACATTTCGCTGCAAACTTTAAGTATGTTAAAAGCCATGAAATGAGTTCTCCAATTCTTGTGGGCGTTTGAAATTGCTAAGGTTACTTTTATGTTTCTTTTGTGTTCAGGATTTGTTTGATGTAATACAATAACAATTATAAAAGATATGTGAATAAAAACTTGTAGGTGTCATGTTTTAAGACAAACTTTAGATAATGAGAAACATTAATAATTATGAATCATCATTCAAAAATTACATAAGAGTATGTCAAAATATAAGTTAAAAGTAAACCGGGTTGTTTAAATTAATTAAACCAACTTCACAAATAAGTTCTCAACCTTGCTTGTCTTGGATTTAAAGAAAAAAAATTTGAAATAACAATGAATCGACTGCAAATTACCTTGAAAAAGCATTTAATAACGAATAAATTGTTCTTAAAGTCGTTTTTTTTTTTTACTTTTATTACCAGCAGTTAGAAGGACGGGTATAAAAAACGGCATATAATCGAATTGAGAACCTCTTTTTTTTAAGAAGTTTTAATGAATACCACTATTAAAGGAAAATATTGTAATGGATATAAGAGCTATCTTTTACTGCATTGGCTTTTAATATTATTTAATGAAAATATCATATAATCGTAGATTCATAATGTGAAATTATGCTTTCTTGGCTAGCGAGATCTAGCACTACACCCCGGTCTCTTAGTTTTAATCAGTGTATTCCTTATTGTCTTCGGTCGAGCTTAGAAAAAAACATAATTTGATAAAACGGCTAGAATACCCCTTTTTTTACTTTATTGTTTTTTTTTTAACGTGGGGAAACGCTTTATGCATATCTCTCAGCGTAGGGGCACTCAAGAGGTTATGTCGGACTCTCATGCGAAGCCGGTCTAACAACAACCAGCACAATGTTCTTCTACCGCATGATGGCAGGAATGTGGGAACGATTGCACACACTTCCACGAACCCACCGCGGACGGTCATTGTTGACCTCTCCCAGTTTACGGCTTACTGAGACATACATTGAGCCGTGACCAACGCTATACAATGATACGTAATACGGCATCTACCTCCCGGATCAAATAATGATATATTAAATTCGCCTTGCTTGTTCGTTTAAATAAAACAGACCTTTTGTAACATAACGTTTGAGAGAATATTTGATACATTTTTAGAAGTAAAATAAAAGTTTTCAACTTTGTAGAAACAGTTTAGAATATTGTACGCTGTAGGAAGACATCAAAACGTTCTGAATAATAAATATTACGCACAACTCGGAATGCAATTTGGTTTGTTATAAGCTAATCTAATTTCAGATTGTTTAAGGAGTTGGAATGGTAGGCAGGCAATATACACGAAAAAATACCAACCAACCAATCGTTGAATATTTATCATAATATATAATTATATTGTATATGCATACAGTTTATTATATATCATAGGCGTAATTAGACGCGGCCTATGATCGAAAGGGCGTTGGTTCGAATCCTAACCATTACACCACGGTCGTGAACTTCCTCCTAACACAAGCAAATTAAGCTTAGCTGGAGGGGGTTAACAAGAAAACTAAAAAGTATTTGCAAAATACTAGTAGCTAGTTTAGCTAGTTTAGTTTTGTAGCTTTAAAAATAGAAAAACAAAAAATCTGCATTTGAGAGAAAATTAACAAAACTATAACGGTCATAAATTTATGACGCATACTTTTAACTTATGTAACAAATTATTGTCACCTATACGTATATCATTGTTCGCCACACAGAATTCATCAACGCAAAGCCCTAACCTTCGGTTCCTTAAGGTTCCTCACATGTTGTAGGCTCGCACTAAAAATTGTTCTTTGGGCATTCCACTCAGCGGTCAAATAAGAGTGGAACGGTTGTGTTAAAGTCCGTAATTTTAGAAGTTAGAAGCACTAAATTTTGTATAGTTAAACTCTGAATTTTATTACTAAGAAAATTAATTTAGGGGACTAAGTTAGAAGTGGCCACAGGAAATTGGACGAGCATTAGTGATCAAAGAGCTATCCTAAAGACTTAAACAACCAAATATTAATAAGATTTTTGAAAAACTCAGATGTTGTTTGTTGAGTAGATAAAAACAATTTGTTAGTTTTAACAGAATTTGTTTAGAGGAATTTATTTTAGAAAATAAATTATTGTTGCCCAAAATGTGGTGATCAGAGGCACTTCAAAAGAAATATAGCTTAATAAGCTAAACTAAACGCGAAAATGTTTATGACATCTGAGTACGGCTATAAGATTCAAAGGCTTTTCCTTAACGGTTCAAATGTGGCAAAAAGTATTTAATACATTCTATATTCACTGGAGCTCTTGTGAATGAGCTTGAGGGCGGCAGCACCACCGTCTTACCTTTAACCTGCCGCCAAATAGTAGTGCTTCCATTACTGTGTTCCGGTTTGGTGGTAAGATCAGGTCCTGAAATTACTGGCACATGAGGCATAACACCTTAGTCCTCAGCTGCAGCGACGCATCTATAATCTGCTTTTATGGACTGTTGATGTCCATGGGCTGTACTCCACTTACCATCACGAACACACGTTCGTTCGCTGTGGGCGTAGTATTAAAAAAAATATAATATATTCTCTGTGCTGTACTTTTAAACCGTACGCAAAAAATATTACAATACTGAATTACAAATTAGACTGGGTGATGGAACATCGATTTGATTGTATTTTCCGATGAAAATTTTCCTTTGATTACCATATGACGAGTAAAATTTTTCTAAGACTAATTTTGCCGATGTGTGGTAATTTATAGTGATTTTTTTTCACCCAGGCTCTTTGAATCTTGTACTGAATCACTCGTAACTGCCTTCGTCACGATGTCATTTACACCTTATAGTAACAATCTTTTTGATTCCAATAAATTGTTTTGTTTTTTAGCCAACCTTCCTCAGATTACAGAATAAAGACAGATGGAGTGTACTAAATACGAAAAGTGAAGTCACAAAACAAATACAAAATCCATGACACAAGCAAACCTGGCATGCTCATCGCGCGATCTGGCACAACGGCACACAAAGAAGAATGCACAAGCGTTGCTTAATTTCTTTACTCCGTACTCTAAGTAACTTATGAAATCTTCAATACGCGGAATATATGCCGGCAGGATCAAAAACTTCAACAATTTCCGCGGTAAGTTATCGAACAAATAAAATCAACTCGAGATTGAAACGGAATACGTGACTTTCAGACCCAAATATCACCAACGTGACGATGGGAAGATAAATGCCACAGGCGAATCAAAACGTAGAGTATAATTTGCTGAATGATTTGGCAATATTTGGCCATTAGTATAATGATTTCTTCTTTACATAAAATGTTTATTTATTCGATGAAAATATAATTTAGGTTCGTAGTCAGCCAAAATAACGGTAAGCGGCCACCTTGAATCCAAAAAAAAAAATATAAAAAATATTTCAAAACGCATCGCATATAGAAAAAGTAGAATTAAAAAAAAAATTAAATAACTGCTATTGCACCGGTATCGATCAAAGATGCTTTTATCGGCTTTTTAATCGATCGACTCTAAAAATAATTATGTGACTTAAATAATTATGATAATTATATAATTATTGTCATTAAATTAAAAAAATTATTGTCCTTAAATTAAGAATTTTAAAATTAATAGTATCGCCCGCAATAAAAAATCAGTATCGCGATAATGAACTTGCATTATTTGCACATTGCAAAATTTTACCAGTTCAACAACAGGTAAAATATACTATTCTTAAAGAACAATACTTTAATTCCGAACTACAGCAAAAAGTCGAACACCCTGTATGCACGCGCTCTGTTGCTCGGCAGCGCCTATGTACCGTGCCGGCCCGGAATGTTTGGATGGAATGTTTACGGCGAGAGAACCGCTCACTACTTAGTGCCGCGGTTTATTAATGAACTACCCTCCACCATAAAATGTAATATTAATGCAACAAATATAAAATCCAAGCTCAAGTCTTATTTAATAAATAAACTAATAGAGTAAATGCATTCACCTAGCTCTTGTAACTTATATATTTAAGAAAATTAAATATTATTGTACCTAAGTTAATAATGTAATGTTTTCTACTTGAATTGTAATATTTTTTTAATAGCGTTTGCGACTGCTGTACTAGACTGCAGATAAAATTAGCGCTGCAGGCAAACCTCTGTGGTTTTTAGCAGCGCATTAAGATGTAAATTTTTTAAGATGGCTTTTGTAAATGTTAATAAAAAAAAAAAAAAAGAATTCAACGAGAAGCATAATAAAAATCTTTTTATGCCATTGTGAAACAAAATACTAAAATGATTTTATTTTATTTCACAGTAGGAGGGACACTTAATCGCCTAAGTGCGACATTAAACTTTTCTCATTAAAGTTCTAGGTTAAGAACTGGCTGTGGAAAAGTTCCTCTTTCTTCATAAACATTATAGTAGTGCCGCTTTTTCTGTTTGTGTACCGTATAGATAAACACCATTACTTGATTTAAAACTTGTAGGTTTATTAAAATTTGCAGCAAGATGATTCAAGCTTTATATTTTAGTATGAAGCTTAAGTTCAGGACATAATCAAAATTTTGATTTTTTTAAGAATATTTCGTGGTCACATTGGTGGTAGTGGGCTGCTGAATTAGGCCTTATTCAACCAAATTTAGATACATTAAAACCTAAATATATTTAAGATTTTAATATTGACTTATGTCGTAAATCCTAATTATTTTTTATCAATATATAATAAAAATGGGTAACAAAAACACATCTGCTTAATCGTCAATATATTTTTAACAGTAACTAATCTACCAAGTTTAGTCATTAGCCGATTATTTCAACTGCTAAGTGAACATTTAAAAGTACTCTCGGTAATTATCGCTTCGAGCGCCGTTACCCGCAAATAAATGAGCGGGAGATTTACTGAATACCTCGTGAAAGACCTATCTCAAGTCTTTGATGAATCGTTGATACTGGTTTACTTTGAATATTCACCGTTGTAAATAGTTAGTAAAAACTTAATTAATAGGTATCATAAGACATTTTAACAAACATTGTATCTCGATGGTCTGGAGGTTAGCGTATGCAGCCTCTCACCGCAATGTCTCTGGTTCGATTTGCCTGCCAGGAAAATATCGGCAGTGAAATTTTATCTTTATTAACTGGTTTTATAACAGTTTTACTAAGTCTACTGTGTCAGCGGTAATGTTAAATTGTGTGAGTATATTGATGAATAGAATAGCAACAGTTACAATCTTAACGAAATAACATAAACATCCCTTTAAAGCCTCACGAGCCACTTATTGATTTCTAGTTCTCCAATTTCACTGTACACACTTGCATAGCCACTGGGAAGGGCCGTTGTTTCCGAATCAACAACGAATAGTCCATCACTACGAGTATTTGATTAACATCCTCTTATCCGTTTGCTGAGCATGTCCTGCGGGCACATGAACATCATTTTGTACTTAAAACGCCTATTATAATTTTAGTAAACTGAGAGTATCATATCTATATACTTAATTCAAATGCTAATTAATCCGATAATCCATATATTTCTATGATATTTATATAGGACAAGCCATCCTGTGAACCGGAATCCGGGCGGGTGAACTGGTGACCTGAAATACAGGCTTCCGCCTAGCTTAGGCACCAGTCTCCCACAATGATATTTATAATAATGATATATATGTATATTTGAATTTAAGGACTGTTGTAATTTAACTATTATTGTGGTGAGAAAAAATAAATATTTGTCTATTGTCTATTGTCTATTATCCTCGGTTCCGCCTGCGTGGCACCAACGTCACCTAAAAGTAGCCTATGTTTGTTCTAGGGTCTTAAAATATCTCTACACATATTTTCATCAAGATCAGTTCAGAAGATTCGAAATCTATTGGCAGGGTAAAGATAATATACTGAGTAGTTTATCTTCATAGAAACGGTCGCAACGCGTCACTTGCCTACGCCTCGAAGAGAAGAACGCAACAAAGTACGGGGCTGCGCCGCTGTGACGAACGTATTAAAAAAAATGATATAAGCTGAAATCAGGTACGGCTACACATCAATCTATACATTTCCAGTGTAAAATTGAAATATTTCCTCGTCATAACATTAGTAGGAAATTATAACCGTTTAGATATGATTTTATGTGAACAGCATAGTCCCTGAGACTATGCCATAGATAAAAGCATGGAAAGCACAGAGGTTTTTAAAGGAATATATAGTTTTGTATGAGTTCTGTTGTTCTGGTTAAGATTCAAAATGAGTGCCTTTCATTAAATTAAATCGTGTCTTTGCATTAAAATATTTTATTTACATAAAAATAATGAATACTGGGTGTAAATGACATCGTGACGAAGCCGCTGTAGAGTGATTTCGTACTTGATTAATTATGCGCTCTCTCCTTAATTGTGTCTTGACGCACATAAACTAAGCACCATCGGACTCGTGACGTATGAACGTAAAAGAACGCCCCCGTGTGGCACTTAAGACGTCATCAACTATACTCGGTCGATTATTCGTGGTTTCGGAATAAGATGCGTTGCTGTGAGCACTCGAAATCTTATATTCAGCTTACAAAAATATTGAATGGTATTATTGCAATTTAACATTTATTGAAGTTCCAGCTTTGTTTCGGTATGCGTCAAAAATATTTTTACCAGCATTATCTTATAGCGGGATCATACGAACGGATATTCAAATTCTTAATAATAATCAGTATCTGAGTGTTAGTATGTGTGTGTTCGCTTATATAATTGTATAAAAACGCGAGTATTTAAACGTATTTTATCAGATCAATCTGAAAAAAAATGTTTGAGGAGAAAAGCTAATTTGAATGCAATTCCGTGCTTCCGGATTAAGAATTATTAATTTCATAAATAATCTAATTTTTAACCGTGTTCGCCCGTTATACTAATCCTTGTGAGTATGGATGTCCATACATCTATACTACTCACAAAACTATTTCATTTAAATTACATCCATATGTTTGTTTTGCTTTAAAGCAAAAACAACCGGGTCAATTTTGATGAAATTTTACACACGAGTAACATATTTAGGCTTTTTTTATTGACATACCACGCGGACGGAGCTGAATCATAATAATATGATTTTTTTTTCTTAGCCTGCGTTGTCCCACTGTCTATCTTCTGCAGTTTCCCACCAGTTGTGACTGTAGGCATCTACGTGTTCCCGTCAGCGCTTTCTAGATACCGTCGTCCGGGTAGACTGCCTAGGTCTACCCCGACGACGGTGTCTTTCTTGGGGCATCGATTGTGTGGCAATCCGTGCCCAACTCTCCGCATACATACGTGAAACATGTCCCGCCCAGTCCCACTTCAGCTTAGCAGACTTGCTGCCTACGTCAGTAATACCTGTTTGGGCACGTATGTTAATATTGCGAATTCGATCGCTGAGCTTTATTCCTAGAGCACTGCGCTCTATAGCTCTCTGACAAATCTTGAATAATATGACAAATGTGAAAATTTGTTAACATATTTATTACTCAAATACGCTCTCCTCCAAATTAACTCAGTTTTGATTCTACATTTGGCAGTAACGACAACAATATCCATGGTTCATTAGAGTTCTAATCGTTGGAGCAGTTTGATTGTCTTTGATCTAAAGGAACTGTTCGTATTCAATATAGTGTCGGTGATTCGCTTTATTAGTTAGTTCTATTATGCTCAATAATTACTAGTTATTGGCATTCATTTCGCAGAATTCTCTCTTAATTGACAATGTTTGATTCTGATGTGACAACACATATAGGCCTACATATATGTAGGGTGATTTGTTTGGAAAGATGAAAGTTGCCGCGTTGGTCTAATGTTTTGAGTTTGCGCCTCTCAATGTGAAACCTTGAGTTTGATTCCCGGGTCAGACAAAGGTGTTCTTTGTGATTGAATACTGATACAAATATGCATACAAACAAATTTATGATATTGAACTCAAGCAAACTATTTGGTTCATTTGATTTCATTTGATAAATAAAGTTTAGCATTTGGCTACATTTCCATACTGAAAATAAACGCGGATATTTTCTAGGTCAAATGTATTAAAAGGATAAATTCAATTTGAATATGCACGCGTTTCAAATGAGAGCTTCTTCTTCATCCTTGAAATTGTACTATTGCAGACTTTATTACAATATTTTTAATGCTGTTTCAGCGTTAATTTAATTTTCTAGATATTTTAATAACACTTAATCCATGTTTATAAGTCTATCCTTTCTTTATTTATGATATTATATGGGATGGTTCATGTTCACAGATACTCGTAGTATGTTCATAGCCTGGGTAAATTAACATTGAGGCTATTTTTATTGCGGTAAATTTTATGCGAGCAAAGCCGTGGCCGGAAATTACTAACTAAAGAGTTTTTACTGGCGTAGAACGTGGATGGCCGCAGGCAGGCGGAAATTACAAATTACTCAATATGTTTGTGGTCTACCTTAATCCAATCCCTTTAAAAGTCTTTGACAAGCGGTCAACAGGAAGGTAAGGTAACGCCAATTTAGAATAACTATTATTATTATATACAAAAGTAAATAATTAATATCCTAAAAAAGCTCTAGTTCTTCGAGAAAATCCAACGGTTGTTTTACTAATTAATTACAGATAAGCGTAGGTAGCATGTTTGCGTGCATCGTGATTGGTTCAATTAATATAGACAAATCATATCACCGCAATTGTAAAAATAAGGAAAAGGGATCTTATAAAGGAGCCGCGATCTGTCGAGGATCAATAATATTGCAATTTCAGTTCCCGTTAAGTCAAACGGCTAAAATTTATAGACACAAGTGTCATAAAGGCGTTTCAAATGCCTGCAATATTGCTCAATAAGTCTTTCTAACCACTATTGTTTGTGGATAATCCTGCTTGATTTATATCAGCTAACTACAAGTTATACATGAAGGTATTACTTTGACGGTGTAGCATTCTGCGTAAAGTCTCTTACTAATAAATTAATGTACTATGCTAGACCGGCTTTTAGTCGGACCTGGATTGACGTTGGCACTACGTCTTAGACCGTATAATTACGATATTTCAATAAGAATACTTTCAGATTTTTGTTGCTCGTATTCAGAGATAAGCCTGAAGAGATCCTATCCAATATTTTTGCTCGTAACACTACAGCTACAGATTTTGTATGATACATGGCTTGTTTTTACTTCGCAACCTTATCTTGAATACATTTTCTTTTAGAAGTATACTATAAAAAAAATAAAAAAGGTCAAGTGTGTGTTGGTCCTTGCGCAATAGGGTTCCGTAAAAAGTTGTTACAACATAATTTGGCCTTAAAAAGGACTAACTATCTGTAAATTATACAAGTAAAATCTTTATACAACTGATTATTTTCAAAGATTTTTGTTTTATGTACAAATAACTCCAAATGCATCTAACAATTTGGGCCTCTATTACTCTTGTACTAACAAAGTTAACTTAGCTGCTATAGTTTTCCTTTAAAGTTTCTAACATAATATTACCAGCTATTTCAGCTTTTCCGAGCTAACGGTTTATCTTTTAGAGGTGAGGGAGACAGGGCGCCTTACTCAGGCAAAGATTTGCTGATTGAAGATTAATTACTGGCGAACGGGTTTCTATATCAAGAAAATGTCGATGCAACCCTAAGTTTTTTATTCCACACAAAAGAGAACGCGACAGAAAAAATAATCATTCCCACTTTCCATGCAGGGGAGGTATCGGAAAAGAAATATATTTTTCAAGATTTTATTTTAGCACTCTTTTGACATAGTTGACATACATATCCATGCAAGTTTTCAGCTTTCTAGCACTAACGGTTTCAACGCTATGCCTTGTACAGACGGATATGGCGAAACTATATGGGTTCCTTTTAGGTACTACGAAACCCTAAAAAGTAATACGGTACAATACAGTACAATCCGAGCACCCTCCTATAACAAATATTCTGATCAAGAAATTCATATATTTTCGATGTACAAATGAGAAAGTTAAATTGATTTAATTTTATTTACAATTCCAATTTAACTTCACGACTTTTCCTTGAAAGTTTATCTGATCAAAATTATAATGGACGACCATCGGATGGCTTTGACTTTGTTTACGTGAAATATTTACATTTTGGTTTGAATTGAATTTATACTAACAATTATACCACGGTTTTGTTTGTAGCCTTTCGATGACTAAATGATGAATACTGATCCAAAAAACACTTTTTTTCTAAAAAAAAAAAATTATATCTCTTTTTAGTGAAGTATTTTTACCATGAGTCATTCTCGCTTAAGATGGGTACAAAAAATGACTTATCCTATGTAATTTTTTTTTGTTCCTTGTAACTTCTTATATAGATATATATACCTACCTACTTAAGCAATATCTAACGTCTCGCCTCATCTGTGTATCGCTTAAAGAATACAGGAAACGGTCTGAAGGTGCTTATATTTAAATAATGATTCTCATACTCCTAACAAATGAGGAGTTGTAGCTACTAGCATCAGCTCAGCAACATGAAATGCTGATCTCTAGCTGCAAATATCCGATTAGAATTAGGTAATATACGAAAAACAATATGCCTAATGCCTATGCCTATAAAATTTGAGGGTTACACTCGATTCCTTAAGAATCTCCGAAAAGATATCATGTTATATCTTCAAGAATTGTTATTTGAACCTATCGGGTAAGCTTAAGAAAGTTCGATAACTAACACTGACATAAGATTTGTATAATGTCTTCTAATAATGTATATTAGAATTGTATTCATTCCCGTCTGATTTAATTGTAATTGTAATTGTAATTAGTTCAAGAGTAATAAAAAAGGTTCTAAGTGTAAAAGGAATATATATAATAATAATACTATATAGCGGCTACGTTTACTTAATTAGTTCAAGAGTAATAGGGAGCCAAAGTGTAAAATGCAGTGACTAAGAATATTTCGTACAAAATACAAATACTTTGAAAATAATGATGTGTTGCAAGTTTTTAATGTTCAATATAGTCATTAAACCTGTTTTGAGATAATGTAAAGCCTGACTCCGAAACCCTATAGCGCGTGGCCCAATTTTTTGTACCAAGCCATTTATTATCCATTCACAATTCTTAACTAATCAAAGTTTTACATTAACCAGAATCAGGGCCTTCCGCGCAAAGTAATGTGTTCTTAACAACTTTTTTTCTTACTTAGGTAAAAGTTGTAACAAAGGAATTATTTAATCATGCACACATGAGAATTACTTTATATTGTTTTTATGTAGAGTTGTGGATGAAATAAAAATATAGTTTAAAAAAACTAAAAACACGCTTTTAAAGTACTTCTAACTAAAAAGTGAAAAATAATTCCTAATATAAGCTGAAAATGGTAATTAGTATTATTGTGAAAAAGCGTGGGTTGCTCGATAGACGAAAAATTAACACAGACAAAAAATTGGCACAGAGACATTTTTTTTTTTTTTTTTTTTTTTTTTTTTTTTTGTTTATCGAATTATTACATTGTCATCGATCTTTGACAGGTGTGCAATTTTAATAAAATCTGTCCGTTTAAAGTGGGTCAAAATCGAGTCCAAAGGAGTCGGTTACATACATACATACATACATACATACAGGTGAAGCTAATATAAGCGTGTTAAAAAGTACACGCAAGGATTGATTTATATATATATAATAATTTTATTATAAGTATACTATTTTTAGCTCTAAAAGTGGGTGTTAAACTTTATTTTTACCTTACATTACATAACATTACAACACGCCTATATTATCTAAAAGTAGGACATGCGACTCCGAAATTCGAGAATTGCGTAACGCCGGAATTTTGTACGAATTTTACCAATTTCTCAGTTCCGGAATTGACAAATGTTGTTCCAGAATGCCGATATTAATATATTTTCTATATGATTACAGATAAGAGCAAATGAACTAATAATTACAATCGATTGATCAACATATCTACTAACCATTGACCAATCTTTACTAGATTACTCATGACTAACGACAGTCATGATTGAATCGTTAGTATTAACTAACATACTAATGATCGAATTATTGCATTAGGCTTTTATTCGATTATTAGTATGTTAGTTTTAATCATGACATTATCTTTGATAGAATGGCCCAAACAGCAGTAGCCGGGTAGGAGACTGACTGCTCAGTCGAAAATTTCAGTTTCCAACCCACGGCACACACCTCTGTCAATAAATCGTTAAGATTCCTTTTTTCGAAGATATTGGTGTATTTATCATGAAAATTATCGCTCGCTAACGGGGAAGGAATACATTGTGAGGAAACCTGCATACCTGAGAGTGCCTAAATGTACTCCTGGGTGTGTGAAGTCTACCAATTCGCACTTGGCCAGCGTGGAAGACTAAAGATCTAATCCTTCTCCTCATGAGAAGATGCCCGTACCCAGCAGTAGAACTTCTTTAATGTATACAGGGCTGCTTGCTATTATTAGTACACATAGCTATACATCAACGTTTATATTTTCAAAATGTCACTCATTAAAATGCACTTCAAATGTATTTTCAGTTAGGTCGAAAATCGGTAGTTTTTTTGACAATTTATTAGATCGATAAGGCTTGTAAAAAAAAGCGACCCTAAAATCAAACCGGAGACCTTGCGTGAGTGGCACATAGGCTAACCACTCGACCAACGAGGCAGTAATTTTACCTTCTTAACTGAAAATACCTAATTTGATTTTAATATGTAAGAATAACGTTATTTTTTTACGACGAAATAAAATTTATCCTTGAAAGCCACATTCCACTATTTTCTTCGACAAATCTTTTACTGTACAAGCTGCGAGGTTGTGGAACGCATTGCCGGTGCCAGTAAGGCGAGCTCAGTCGCTAGCAGTATTTAAAAAACTAGTCACAGATTTCTACTTATTGAACAAATAATAGTATCAATGTATCCATAATAATATGTATTTAAGCATTTATGTTAGTATAATAAATATATATATATATATATATATGTATATATTTATGTAGGTTGTATATATTTATGTTATTTATTTTTATATAATATTTAGCTATTATTGTTATTTTAATCGTTTAAATAGTACTTTATTTGATTATAAGAAATTTAATTGTTTATTCGTGCACCTACTACCGCCACTAGTTTGGTCTCCATATACTTCTTGTCCATCCAGGTTGTCTGGAAGAGATCGCGGATAGCGATAAGACCGCCGATTGTACAGCGTAGTTTTAGGTATTTAGTTTTTAAGTTTTAAATTTATATTTTATCTGGTGTACAATAAACTTAATTTATTATTTATTATTATTATTATTGGCATTTCCAAACTTAATGTTCACTATATCTATTCACGAGCTTGAG
Organism: Hypena proboscidalis; assembly: GCA_905147285.1. Classification (NCBI taxonomy): domain Eukaryota; kingdom Metazoa; phylum Arthropoda; class Insecta; order Lepidoptera; family Erebidae; genus Hypena; species Hypena proboscidalis. The sequence goes on from LR990140.1 coordinate 15,298,775, forward strand.
ATTTCAACTTCATAAAGTTTCATGTACTTATTTGCTGACCAAGATTTTTCTAATAGAATTTTATATAGCATTTATTTAGCCATGGTTAGCAATCTTATACTAAAAACTGACGAAATTTTTTAGACTTGAAGCCGATTTTTTCTAAAAGTTCATATACTAAGATCTTTTTACTAGCATAATAAGAACTAATTTACTAGGAGCAATACATTGTTGTTACTTAGAGAGGCTTAAAGAAGGAATACTAGGAAACTCCGGAACTGGAACCGAAACTTTTGGATATCCAAAATAAATTATTATCCGTAACCGGAACCGATATAAAAGTTTTTAATGAGACCCGATTTAAAGTTTTGTGACAGTGACATCTGTAAGAATTACTAGATAGGAACCATTTATTTTTTTATGTTATGGGTCCGTTTATCTTTTAAATAAAATCAAAATAAATGGAAAGTTACAATTAGATGTAACAATTATAACAAGAGATGTACCGACTAGTCAGTAAGCCAATTAGCCAGTTTTGTAGTCGCCGACGGTTTTACTAGAACTGCAATGTATAAAACAATGTACATAACTTGTGACACTATGAAATATTTATGACGTGTGTGATGCAACAAACAAAACAAAATATACCGGTTATAAATGCATTAAAATTTAACCAAATCTAATAATCGCTGACTTGTCGACCACATTTGCTGCTGCCGAGTAGTAATCAACATGCTTGCGATGGAAATTAAAGACGGCGCGACGTGACGATGCTGTACTACGACGTCTTTCCTTTAACCTGCCTCCAAAAAGTAATGAATGAAATCAGGGCCTGAAATGACGGGCACATGAGGCAAAACACCATAGACATCAGATGGAGCGATGCATCTACAATATGCTTTTGTGTATTGTTAACGTTCATGGGCTATAGTTCAAATTTACCATCAGGTAGGTTATAAATCCGTTTGCTCCATACGTTCTATAAAAAAATACAACAACATTTTATTCTGGACATGCGTCAACGCACTTTTAAATATAAATCCAGCATCAAAGAAAATCGTTGTATATTTATTTATCGACAAACAAAGGAAGCAACTAATAGGGTCCCTTGTCAATTAAGAGAGGAGTTACTATTTGCCTTGTTATTTTTTATACTTGAACTGTTTATTTTTCTGGAAGAATACTTGTCATAAATTATTTACTTTATTCGATCAGGCCCCAAGACAGGACTAGAAGATTGACAAGTTTGGAAGATTGTTTATAATACGTGAAACGATAACTTACTTTATGGACGAAGTTGAGCAGTACCTACTTCTTTACTGTTACAGAACATAAAAAGATTATTTTTATTGCCTGTTACTTAAAAACTTATGTCAATAAAAGCTAAGTAGGTAGTAGGAAAAAAATTGGTCTATTCAAAAAGTCAGAGAGATAAACATATTTTTACTATTACAGTATAACAGAAATATTCAAAACATTTTCTAGAGTTAGTATACTTTTATTGGTGTTAATAATCAGTGTCTGTTATTACGCAAATAGATCGGAACATGAATTTTATTAATTGCCTTAAAGAATTTATCTATAACACGGTTAGATACATAGAGAAATTTTCGTCGATTCACACCGGTTCAGCAGCGGCTTAATGCGCAGTTTCAGTGTCATCAAACTTTTAAATTTAATTGTCTTACTATAAAGTACAGAATCGTTCGTGAAATTGTGCGAGCACTATGGCTTCGTTAAGAGTTTTAAGCGATTCTTAAGCGTAGTGAGTATAGATGTAAATTTTAAATTACAAACTAATCACAACCAACAACTTAATGGCGCGTCGTCGCTGCCGGTCCAGTGTGAATCGACCCTAACAAAGAATTGCAGGTATATTGTAGGTATTTTAAACTAAAAAGTCATGATATTCAATTTATCAATCCCTTTATTATTTCACTATTATTATTATAATGTTTTATAACAAATTGAGTTGTTTAAAAAAAAACATTTAGTGGATTGCATTAACAGGCACTTTACCGGACATAATATGATTCCAAAATAAATTCCCGAGCAATATAGACCTAGAATTCTTTGCAAACATATTTTTTATCCACTTTCAGTAAATTATTGTATTTAAGCGATGTTTTTTTTTTATTAATAAACATAACAAAATATTATGAGAGTGTTGATTTCTTATTTTATTTACAACAAGCTATTGACCGCGACTTTGTCCGCGTATAATTTGATATTTCCATGCTATTTCTTACACTATTGAGGAACTCTACACTCTTACCTCACAATTTACCTCTTTGTCTAAATCTATCTTATTGTTTTTTTAAGATAAAATGCTTTATTCATAAATATAAACATACTTTTTTAAACAGGCTCAACAAAACCGAATTATCGGTCTGTCTGTGGAAATAATATTGCACTCGGATTAAAATCATCTAAACATACCTGTTGATTAATATCCTGTATAGAACCTATGTGCGGAACTTCGTGCAATTTTCTTCCAAATTGATTAACTTCGCTTTAATAAAAAACACGACGTTCGCACTAGTGATAACTCCTGTGTCGCTGTGTTCACAAACATACATTTTACACACACAAAGCAAACTCAGAGTCAGAACCATTTTTTGCGAATCATACAAAGATCGGTCCAGTGTGGGGATCAAATCAAGATCACTACACCAGCTCAGTTAAAAACGGCGAAGTGACCCCTTTAACCACTACGCTAACTAGGTACTTACCGCGCACGCTAACTTATCATGTTTTTTTTTTTTTTTTCTACTCCCACAGCGAACGAACGTGTAGTCCACCTGATGGTAAGTGGAGTACAGCCCATGGACATCAACAATCCACAAAGGCAGATTATAGATGCGTCGCTGCAGCTGAGGACTACGGTGTTATGCCTCATGTGCCAGTAATTTTAGGGCCTGATCTCACCACCAAACCAAAACACAGTAATGGAAGCACTACTGTTTGGCGGCAGGTTAAAGGTGAGACGGTGGTGCTGCCGCCCTCGAGCTCATTCACAAGAGCTCTACCACCATTAAATGTAAACTTAGAACCCCTAATTCACTTCTAACTGCTAATTCATTTACGTCATGTAAAAAACCTAAGTGCAGAATTTAATGCATTTTCCTTGAAAATTATTCGTACCCCTCGTATTCTTAAAATATCTTCAATGTGGACAAGGCAAGTTTACAATTTTATTATATGTATAGAAGTGTGTTTTATTTTGGTCAAAAGCTAGTAAAATACAGGATGTACCTAATAATATTTAAGTGAAACATCCTGTCCACACCGGTAAATGCTTTAAAAAGGTTAAATATTTGCGTTAATACCTTTTTTAGTAATGATTACGAACAAAAGTCGATATTTATTTTATAAGTGAACAACCACGTTCGTTTTTGCTTTGTCCAACATTAAGTCTCACTAAAAATTCATTTGTGAAGAACTTTTTGAACTTTTCCGGCATGCGTACGGCCATTGTTTCTTAGTCCAGACACAAAGAATCCGTCCAAACAGAGCACTTTGCGAGCCCCGTTGTCTTCGGCGAAAAACCGACAAATGGAGGAACGCGGCAAGCACGAGTTGTAATTCTTTGTTCGCGCTTGTAGTATGCTCGGTTCGTGTTTGCAAGACACATAGGCTCCACACTATGGAAATTCTGATTCATTACATGTTATGTCACAGTACTACGTGGTTTTAAATATCTATGAAAATTATCTGGCATTATGGTTCGACAGAAGCCTGAAATCGTTGATTATTAAATTATGAAACCATCATCGTACAAGGTGCTTGGACTTGAAATGACTCCAATCGAATGAGATAAAACATTCAACAACTATGAAAGTAACAGTAATAACAAACATTACCCTTCATTGGCTCCAAGATTCATCATGTACCTATAGTTAAAGGAAATGGCATGACTCTATGGATGAACGTAATAATATCCAATACAAAGGGTCTCTTTGTAAACCACGTATTGTACTGGCGAGTATTACTATTATGAAAAGCTCTTATCTATAATGCTCTAGTACCTAAACATTTTATGTGAACGAAAGTGATTTGGGTCTTGCGTGTCGTGTGAATGATCATTGAATAAAATATAATAATATTAGGTTATACCAAAGCCTACGGAACAAGACAAATTTATGTTATTACAAATCACACGAATATAAATTCTATTATTTTGTAATTTAAGTTGATTTTCGTATAATAAAAACTGACAAAAATGTCCTAAACAATGTCAATTGCAATAGAAATGAAACTTTATGAGCTGCGAATTGGGTTTATAATTGTAAATCATGAAAATCATCTCGTTTCGTTGTCTGAAGTATAGTGTTAACGGAGCTCGTAACTTAGTCGAAGGCAGGAGCTCGTGACTTAGTCATAGCCGCGTGTATCGATCGATCTTGCATGTTAAGCAATGCTAACCGCGGTCAGCCATGGATAGGTGATCTTTAATATAACGAGTTTCCTTCCGTGCCTCGGAGAGCACGTTAAACCGTCGCGTCGGTACCGGTTGCCATTTGAACATCTATGGCAGTCGTTACGAACAGTCAAAGGCCAGAATCCAATCTAATTTGGAAATGGCTTGGAAGATTGTTAAATGTGCTCCTAGATCACAGATCATAATATATAATAATATATTGGAAATTATGATGTTACACCCGGTGTAGGAGCTGACTCGAGCATTATGCTGTGTGTCAAAAATGTTGCTTAAACTTGTAATAATTTCGAAAAAAGTATTGAAACGAATGCTTAAAATCGAATCACAAATGTAACAATACAGGCAAATGCTCGCACGGGGCGTTGATCTGTCTCTATTAATGTTACGAAGTAGAACAATGATAAGATTAGTTTGCAGTATTGGACATAGAGTACATAAAGTATTGGAACTGAAAATGACAGTTAAAAAACTATTTTTTTTTTTGCGTAGTTTGCTACAAAACGCGTTATTCACAGTTTGGATGCTAGAGATTGTCTCAAAATCTAAGCGTCACGTTTCATTTCACTGTATTCAGCAGAGCAGAGTTATGGATCATAAATTCGCGCCATGATTCACTGTCAGGTTGTTCTAGTTATGCAGCGCAGACAAAAGCTATACTCGTACTGTGATGTCTTATTGCACCTCACATTCTATAGAGTTTTGGCAGCTTGACATACAAGAAAAGAAAGAAAAGAAAGACAAAAATATTTATTCTGGCATATTGCGTCTAAAACTAAAAAAAATATAATAAAATAAAAACATTATTTAAATTGCCGGAAATGGTACGCATCTCAGCACAATACTGCAGCGCTAAAAGCACCGCAGCGCTGATAATTCTGATGCGCCCAGTGAGTAAGGATCAGTGTGACAATAGAAAAAGAAAATTACATATTATAATATTTTGTGTCACAAACAAACAAAACAAAATATACCCTTAAACTACTAAATCAAATTACATAAATAAAAAACAACTAAATTACATAAATAAGAAACAACTACACCTATATAATAATAAAGCATTACATAAATAAGCCAACTTATATTTAAAATTAATAAATACATTATTTAAAATGTAAAACATGGAACGCACCCATACGCTTTTGACTTAACATAGTATACGTTAAAACGTTTCATTTTGAATCGCGTTGGAGTGGCAAAAAGGAAGGTAGGCGGTACTTTTCGGTGGTAGAGCTCTTGTAAATGAGCCTGCAATATTGGTAGGTACATGAGACAAAACACCATAGTCCATCGATTAAGCGACTAATCTACAACCTGGTTTTGTCCATTGGCTATAGTTACCATTTACTATCAGGTGGACTACACGGGTGTTTGCTACATACGAACATAGAAATACGGATGGTAATTAATTTTTAATAATTTCCAAGTTCGTAATCCGACATAACTAATTCCAGTTAAAACAACCTGTTGTTTTGAACCGTGTTTAATCATTTTGTAAATATGCGAGTTAAACAGTAAGAGAGGATCGTGCAGTTGTTTATGGTGCCGGGATAAGCAATTTTCTTGGTGAATAATTTAGTTGGATTATATGACACAGATAAATCATGCGGCAAATTATTCATGTTATAGGTAATTGGGTCAATGCTACAAGGAGTATTAGATTATGTTTATGTCACAAAATAATTGAATCTTATGACCTTCAGCTGACATACAAGTAGATTAGAATTGGCTTATCTTTGTTATTTTTAGGATACTGAAACATTTTTTTGTTTGAATTCGAACGGGCTAATCTTTAGAACTGCTGAATCTTTGTGAAGTAATTATTTTTGTACTTAAAGCCTTTCATTTCAAAGCATCACACTTTGAGCAACGGGGCTCAAACAATTACGCTTAAACAACTAGTATAATATACGTACAGCAGAATCGTGAAGAACAAATGGACAATTTTTTTTTAATGAACTATCACCAAAAATGAGCCTTACAACTGTATTCCAGTTTAACGATAAATTTATAGGCGGTCATAAAAAGCTAGTAAACCCTCATATGGTAAGCCCTCTGGTGTAGTAAGGATATTTGATATTTTATGATGATCTCTTGGGTTTATAGATACTGTACTAAATCATTATAGTTGCGTGTATATATCACGCTGATTCACGCACTTTATGGCAGTTAAGATGTGGTAAGTTGATACGAAATTGGTGTTCTTTTCTTAAAGAAACTGTATAATAAAATACGTACATTAAGTAAGTAATAAAATTGTCTCTCTATTTTTAACAGGATTTATAATATGATTTTATTTAACTGTAAAATTGTAACATTATTCAAAATATGAAATACGGGGTTACTCCCGTAATGTTGGTCTATTTAGTCGACCGCGGTTTCGCCAATACTTTCAGGCGTTTTCAAGAGTCTGAGTCGCAACCAGTCTTGCACTGCGTCAATACTGCTTTAAACCGCGGTCGACTAAATAGACCATCATTACGTGAGTAACTGACACCCGTGTTTCATAATTTTAATACGGATTTATATTATTGGAAATGAATTGCTCTTCTTATGTGACTTTTATATGTACTTTTATATTGTTATATTTTTCATTTTAAAAGATGGTGCACATGAGTTTCTCACCAGCTCTTCTCATAATGCAATACCCATCGGAGCTGGTACTTGGATTGATTTTAATTCGATTCTAAACAGTTTGATTAAAATTAATCTGATTCCCGGTTATTCAAATCATTGTAATTAGTATAATTTAGTATTATTTATGATTTATTTTTATATCATTTTTTGTAATGTTTTGACGTGTTCAAGCGCCTTCTGGGGCCTATGAAAATAAATGATTTGAATTTGAATTTGAATTCATGAAAAAGTACATCTATAGTCAACTTGTTAGTGACTAACTAAGCAAAATGTAAACACAATATGTTTTTCTTTTTGCAGGTTTAGTTCCATATACCTACCAAAAAAACAAAGATATGAAGCAAATACAATTTCGAGTGTTCCACTCAATCAATCACAGTTATTGGCACCAAATTGACAGAAAACGGAAAACTGTGAGTGTTAGATAGTAAAGTGGTAGACTTATACAAGGAAATCCTCTCATTTCTGAGGAAAAAGTCTTATTTTTGCAACATTTTCTACACAGGAAATGAAATATCTTCTTTGAACACTGAGTCTTATGGTACAGGCATCGACCTAGTTTAACAGGCAGAATCTCATTTAGTAGAAATTGTATTTTATTGTACTGTATTGATCAAATATACTATTTCTTAAAATTATCAAAGTGACGATATAACACATACATAACAAAACATCACGCCTATACCCCATATGGGTGTGGTAGATGTGTACAACACCAACATTTCACCTGTTATGTTTAGGTCTCAGTGGATAGGGGAGAGCATATCGCCATCCACCAGGCACAATGCCAACTCCGTGCTGCTATTGTGAATATCAGACGGAAAGTTCACAAATAGCAATTTTCCTGACCCGGGAATCGAACCCGAGACCTCGCGGTGAGAGAAGTATACGCTAACCACTAGACCATCGAGGCAGTGACGGTATTATGAAAAGAATATTTATTGATTTTTACAAAGATAAAAATATAATTATTTATTAACTAGCTATGAATACCTATTAAATATTAACTTTTCTATTTTTTTTAAAACTTTATTTTGTGTATTATAAATACATCATAAAAAGAGCTAATTTGAATATTATAGTTAAAAGAAACATTGCAGTATTCCAGAAGCATATTATATAGTCTCTCATCAGTAACATCGTCAAGATCGACAGTGTGTCGACCAGGGTAGCGTACCTGATACTCAGAATATCTAAAAGATATTCGCTGAAGGTCATCCAGGTTTACGCACCGACCTCGGCACATCCAGACGACGAAGTGGAGGAAGTGTATGATGATATCTCCAAAGCCATACACTCCTCTAAAACACACTATAACGTCGTGATGGGGGACTTCAACGCAAAACTAGGCACTAGAAGTGATGGAGAGTTGAAAGTGGGAGATTTCGGTGTAGGCAAACGAAATGCCAGGGGGCAAATGCTCGCTGACTTTTTGGAGAAAGAGGGCCTCTTTATGATGAATTCTTTCTTCAAAAAGCAGCACCACAGGAAGTGGACCTGGATGAGCCCGGATGGTCGGACTAAAAATGAAATCGACTTCATCATGTCCACTAAACGGCAAATATTCAACGATGTCTCTGTGATCAACACGGTAAAAACCGGAAGCGATCACCGCATGGTTAGAGGCACGCTGAATCTGAATATTAAGCTGGAGCGGAAAAAACTGGTGAAGTCCACGCTCCGACCATCGGCCTGCCACATCCAAAACCCCGAAAACTTTCAACTCGAACTCCAAAATCGCTTCGAATGCCTGGAAAGTTGCACAACAGTGGACGATACCAACAACATGTTAGTGGAAACTGTCCGTACGGTGGGGTCTAAGTTCTTTAGAGCCCACCGTCCTAATAGAACCAAAATAGTCTCCGATCATACCCTCAGGTTAATGGAGGAGAGACGAAACCTTAGGTTACAGTCTTCAGCGGATACATTGTCATATCGGCAGCTCAATAGACAGATCTCAAAGTCACTTACACGCGACCAACGTCACTCTAACGAGAAAAACATCAGGGACACGATAGAGCGGAACAAAGGCTCGAAGGTGTTCGCGAGACATCTGGCTATTGGGCAAAGCCAGCTGACAAGACTGAGGACTGACAACGGTAGCACCGTTTCATCCAAGCCAGAAATCCTGAGGGAGATTGAAAAGTTCTATGGGCAGTTATACACGTCGACATCAAGACCCGTTGGCAGTCCGGCCAAAGATCCAAGAGCCAGACTGACTCGACACTATACCGAAGATATCCCGGACGTCAGCTTGTACGAGATTAGTATGGCTCTCAAACAGCTTAAAAACAACAAGGCACCGGGTGAAGATGGAATCACGGCTGAGCTTCTGAAAGCGGGTGGAAAACCGATACTTGTAGTCCTTCAGAAGCTCTTTAATTCCGTCATCATTGAAGGTACTACGCCAGAGGCATGGCACAGGGGCGTGGTGGTGCTCTTCTTCAAAAAAGGCGACAATACCTTATTGAAGAATTATAGACCCATCACGCTGCTGAGCCATGTCTATAAGTTGTTTTCGAGAGTCATTACGAACCGTCTCGCTCGCAAGCTAGACGACTTCCAGCCTCCCGAACAAGCCGGTTTCCGAAAAGGTTTCAGTACCATAGACCACATCCATACGCTGCGGCAGCTTATACAGAAGTCCGAAGAGTATAACCGGCCTTTATGCTTAGCGTTTGTGGACTATGAGAAAGCCTTCGATTCGGTGGAAACATGGGCAGTGCTACAGGCTCTCCAGAGGTGCCGAATTGACCATCGGTATATCGAGGTGTTAAGGTGTTTATATGAAAACGCCACTATGTCGGTTCGTCTCCATGACCAAAGCTCCGAATCTATCCAATTGCAGCGGGGAGTAAGGCAGGGTGATGTTATATCCCCGAAACTATTCACTGCTGCATTGGAGGATCTATTTAAGCTACTGGAATGGGACGGACTCGGCATCAATATCAATGGCGAGTATATCACCCACCTTCGGTTTGCCGACGATATAGTGGTCATGGCGGAGTCCCTGGAGGACCTAGGCACAATGCTCGGTAATCTCAGTAGAGCGTCTCAACGAGTGGGCTTAAACATGAACATGGACAAGACGAAAATTATGTCGAATGTCCATGTAGTACCCACTCCAATCGTTGTTGGGAACTCTACACTCGAAGTTGTTGACGCATATGTATACCTGGGAAAAATTATCCGATTAGGTAGATCCAACTTCGAGAAAGAGGTTAACCGCCGAATCCAACTCGGCTGGGCAGCGTTCGGGAAACTACGTAATGTCTTTTCGTCCAGTATACCCCAGTGCCTAAAGACAAAAGTCTTTAACCAATGTGTGTTGCCAGTGATGACCTACGGAACGGAGACGTGGCCGCTCACTATAGGTGTGATTAAAAGGCTCAAGGTCGCTCAGCGAGCGATGGAGCGAGCTATGCTCGGGGTTTCACTACGCGATCGAATCAGAAATGACGAGATCCGTAGGCGAACCAAGGTTACCGACATAGCTCAGCGAGTCGCTAAGCTGAAGTGGCAATGGGCCGGACACATAGCTCGAAGGACAGATGGCCGTTGGGGCAAAAAAGTCCTAGAGTGGCGGCCACGAACTGGCAAACGCAGCGTGGGACGGCCTCCCGCTAGATGGACGGACGATCTTGTCAAGATCGCGGGGAGTCGTTGGTATCAGACGGCTAAGAACCGCACGATGTGGAATTCAATTGGTGAGGCCTATGTCCTGCAGTGGACGTCCCTCGGCTGATAATGATGATGATGATGATATTATATAGTGATATGCAAAATTATATGCATACTCGTATGTATGCACATTATACCAACTACGCCAATCGTGAGTGGTAAGTGGGCGTCGTTTCTTTAAAAAAAAAAGTGTTGTAAAAGTCTACGTAAATAAAACTGTTGTTTATTTTTATTCCTTTATGTTGTTTTGCACTCAACGGACTCGTAATACTTACTACTTCGCAACATAATTATCTAGACACGCGATAGCCAACCCAGTCAAGTGTGTGTATATTTACACGAACCATTTCGTGGTACTTTCGACTCCTTCACAACTCAAAATCTATTTATTCTAAATTTACTTGAAATTTGACATTATATGTATTGAAATTTCATAAATTATATATAGATAAAAGAGTTATGGATATATTAACGTTCAAAAACCTCATTTTTTGTTACTGACTTATATATCAAAAATCTAACCTATTTACTGGTGGTAGAGCTTTTGTGAATGAGCTCGAGGGCGGCAGCACCACCGTCTCACCTTTAACCTGCCGCCAAATAGTAGTACTTCCATTACTGTGTTCCGGTTTGGTGGTGAGATCAGGCCCTGAAATTACTGGCACATGAGGCATAACACCGTAGTCCTCAGCTGCAGCGACGCATCTATAATCTGCTTTTGTGGATTGTTGATGTCCATGGGCTGAACTCCACTTACCATCAAGTGGACTACACGTTCGTTCGCTGTGGGCGTAGTATAAAAAAAAATGTTTTAGAAAGTTGATATTTGGCATTTACAAAGAAAAAATAACTAAAAAATATATGAAAGTTTAGTGAATTGAATCGCGTTATGTTTTCGTAACCGACTTTACTCGATAAATTAATGCAATTTTACTTATAATTTTCAAATAAAAATGTGTTATTGGTGAAAACTAACCGTTTCTGTACAAAAAGAAATGCTATTCCATCAAAAACATGAAAGTGCAATTATAGTATATTTAATTTAAATTGAATTAATTTAATAGCATACTTATTATAATTTGTTTGAGCCGTTTGGGGTCGAGACGCTGGGACCGTGGGGTCCTCGCACTTGTTCTCTTTTTAAAGAGATAACAAAAAGATTAGTTGACTCTTCACGTGACCAAAAGGCTGGCTTCTATTTTGGACAAAGGATCAGCATTGCCATACAACGTGGCAATGCCGCCAGCCTTCTAGACACGTTACCTGCGGTCGACATCGATGCGCACGTATTTTTTGACACCTGAATTTTTTACGAGTTTTGGTTTATGTAATAATTTTATATTATTTTTTTATTCAATGTATACATAGTTAGGTATTTATTTAATTAGTTTTAAATATTAAATTAAAGTTAGGTTAGTATTGTAAATATTTAAATAAACGATACTTATTATATAAGTATATGGTTATTTCTTTGCCTATTGCAAAGAAGAAACGATAATTTTGTGTTGTAGTATAAAAAAATATATATTTTGTCACAATATTTTTTGTATGAATAAAATGAAAGTAAGTATACAGTCCGTATCCAGCAAGTGGATTATGAGTAAGCTCATTTTGAACAAAGGTCCGTACTTCGTAAAAGCCAGAACAGGGGAACGGCCGAAACCCCTTTGATTAAATACAAAAAGGTTTGCAGGTCACATTCAATTGACATAGTTCGTGTATATGTTATGTAGGAATTACCTACTGAGGCCGTACTGACACCTTTTTGCCGCTAAAACGAGATCTTAAAGAGATGTTGCAAAATTACCCCAATTCAGGCAGGAATGAGATCTGTTATCTCAAAAAGTTGCTTAGAATGAGTATCAAAAATGGCATTCTTTTAGTGAATCAAATCAAATCAAATCATTTATTTCCAAGGGCCCCGAGGGGTGCGAGAACACGTAAAACAAACGTCAAAATAAAATGATTTATATCATATGAGCCAATATTTAAGAAATACTGGTTATTTCCTCTTGGTAAATTTATTTATGAGATATCATCATCTTCATTTCTATTCATTTATTAAGGCAATTACGGATCCTTTTAAAAGTAATTTAAATGCACTCAAGAGCGACGATCAACTTTATTTCTTCCCGTTTCTCCAAGTATCCTGAAGAGTTGTAAAATTGTTTTAATTAAACGAGTTCGTTGCTTGTTATATTAGTTGTTACTTTTAAATTACCAGGTTTTCCGGAAACAAAAAGTATGCGAAGAATTCATTGTCTGAAATACAAGTAAATAAAAAAATACGTAAAAAAAACTCGCATCGTATAAAGAATTGCTCCGTGTTTTTAAACCTTCTCTCGTAAATCTCAACGGGGGAAACATATTGACTTATTATATTGCATGTAATAAATCAAGTCAAGTCAATATTTGGTGATGTTGTAAGCAAACAGAGAGGGTTGAAACCAAAATAATGTTAAATCAAAATATACTAAGGTACTGGCAGCAAATTGGGAAGTAAATATAACGTGCCTATAGGAAAGTTTTCGCTATTCATAGTATTATAAAATTAGGAGTAATATTATATTCATTTAATAAAAATAATAAATAAATAAAATTCATTTATTAAAATACATTGGTCAAATACATAAGCGATAACAACATTTAATATTATTGTATATACATAAGTGTATATATAAACAATTCGGTGCCTGAACTAGGTAATCCTGTGTTTCAGGCTAATAGACTAGTATTACAAAAATGGTCTTAAAATTAAATAATCTTGTAAAAAGAAAACAAAAGGAAAAGGAAATATATTTTTAGGAGGTAGTCAACTCTTAAGATAAATTGGAGTAACTAACTAACTAACTTAACTTTATTTATTTATCAATTATATAAATTAATTTAATTTAAATAGATACTTATTTTAACACTATAAGTAACTTTTCTGTTTCTTCATAGGACATTTTTTGGAGCAGTTCGTTGATAGCTTTCTTACAGTCATTATGATTAAGTGGATAAATGTATTCAATTGTCAATTAAGTGGATAAATGAAAATCAAGTAAAAGCCTAATAAAGATTACATAATATAACGCCTTTATTACTCTGTAGGGATTTAATATTGCCTATTTTAGAGCAAAACGTGACGTTCTATTGTGATCATAATGTTATATCACCATTGTACCTCACCCATGTTTGCGTTGGAAGGAGGAGGAGGGCGGTGAATAGCACCCGCATTCCACCTGTTTTGTTTTAGGTTCTATGTCATAGGGGGTGAGCCTGTCGCCAGCTACCGGGCACAAATCAAACTCCGTGCTGCTATTGACAAATGCCTGACGAAATATCACAATACATACAAAAATTACCACTTTGCCCGACCCAGGAACGAATCTTGAGACCTCGCTGTGAGAAGCGCATACGCTCACCACTAGACTAACGAGGAAGTTATCAATACACAGTGACCAGCTTAAATAAATGTGTATAAATTTGCCAAACATTGCATTATTAGGTAGCAAAGAACATACTTACCCTGATCAAGATCTTTGTTACATCATTTATTTATGACAGTTACTATAATTTGCGAATGCTTCACGCTCAGAAATCACTTTTTTGTCACATGACTTTATTTTTTTACTCGCAATGTCGTCATTTGAGTAGGCAATGTAATCTGTATAAGATATTAAGTCTAGGATCACGTTATCATTCGCAAATATCAACATCTACCAATAAATGTTAAAAAATTCATAACATTTCACATATTTATGAGTGTTGATTACATTCGCGTTATATTTCCACCACACTACCTGCCATGAATAATGGAATGCGGTTCATTGAAAAAGGTTCCGTTGCTAGCATGGTCGTTTCATTTGACATGAAAATTGCGTGAATTAAATTTCACTCCAAACATACTCTGCTGGTGGTGCTGTGTACCGTTTGAAAAATTTTCTACCGTGTAGCACCAAAACAATGCTTGTGCAAACTCTGGTGCTACCCATAATCGACTATGGTGACGTATACTGTTTTGACCTGAATGCAGACCTCCTCAACAAATTAGACCGTCTTCTTAATAACTGCATTCGATTTATTTTTAACCTCTGGAAATATGACCATGTGTCTAGTTATCGCAAGGAATTAAAATGGTTACCCATTCGCCAGCGCCGTAATTCACGTGCATTAACTACTGTCTATTCTATACTTAACTCTCCTTCGCCACCATCTTATTTAACTCCTAATTTCCAGTTTCTCTGTTCCAATCATGATCGTAACCTTCGGTCCACTAATAATCTTCTTTTTTTATGCCCTTCGCATACCTCTGGTTTCATTAATTCTTCTTTCATTGTGCAGTCAGTCCATCTTTGGAATTCGCTCCCCTTAGAAATCAGGATGTCCACCAACCGTTATGTGTTTAAAACTAGAGTGCGTGATCATCTCTTCAATGAGTTGGCAAAATTAACTCTTACATAGTTTACTTCGTTGTAATATATTATATAATATTTATTAATATTTTGGGTATGATTGAATTTGTGTATATTAGTATCATGTATAACTATATCCTTATATTATTTATATTATCTAAATAGTTTATTTTAAGTATTTTGTAGTGCAATAATCTTAGTTATGACGTATTAGATTAAGTAATTGTAATGGTTTTTGTTTACAACCAACTCACACCTCTTGCACCTACCACTTGTCGTCTCTGCATCACCTAAAGGTTGACTGGTAGATAATGCCTACGGCATTAAGTGCGCCCATGTACCATTTTTGTGCATAAAGTTTTTAAATAAATAAATTAAAATACTCGTCCTATGGAAGTTGCAGTATTTATTTCTCTTGTGGTAAGACTTTTTATCTAACTGCATTACAGTTAGATAAAAAGTCTCATTAAGTTCGTCATTAACCTGCAGAATACACTAAAAATGCAGGAACAAACTTAGCAAAATAATCAAAACATGTACTTTTTGCTTGCAACTGAAACTCAAAGCCATCATTCCATCAAATTTTATTATCTTTTTTTCTCTCATGTGTTGTTTTGTACAGAAAACTTAAGTATAACACATTGGTGAAAACGATACTTAGTTTTTAAGTATTATTTTAAACATCCAATCTCCATACTGAATTCCATGTGCCCGCAGGGAAACGCTCAGTCACCGGATGAGAGGATGTTAATTAAATAGCCCCACTATAAAGTGAGAAGTGACCCTATTTTTTATACATTAGAAAGTGTTCATTCCCAATGGCTATAGAAAGTTTCACACAGTACTGTTTAACGAAAATAGAGAATTAGAATAATAACATCGCTTTTCCAAACTAAATATTATAATTATAATTGGGTAGTATTTAAACGCAAATCATAAAATATCCATTTTCTATGCAATTAAATACCGAATTCCCATCAAAATTACTGATTGCACAACAAAATATTCAACTCAAAATATCACTAAACACACTACAATTTATTTTCACAGCGCACAGCAATTTTCCCTAAAGCAAAAGCTTTTTTATCAATGCACAGCTAATAATCTTAATGCACATTATACATGTTAACGCTTTTTCTTTTAAATATAGCTTCTATTTTTATAATATTGACAGCAGTTTTTCTAAATCAAACAACATTTTATTAGTGACAGTCATCTTATTATTTATTAATTATCACATAATGAGATCAGCAAAAAAAATATAAAATTAGATACAAAATTGTAATTTATTGAATTATTAAAGCGGGTCTTGCTTTCGCGGGGCGTCCACGCTCCTTTTTTGCCCAATAGGCACATTTTTAGCTTCTGCAGGTGGCGCCACGTACTGTCGTCTGTTACGATCTATGATAATAAGAAATTGGTAGGTAGTATAATATTATTTTATTTAGTGGGTGGATTCAAAAAGGGGTCGGAGTATCACACAGATTGATTCTATGTTATGGTCGCAGTTCTAACCTAACCTAGCCTACTACTTGATAACGCGCGAAGTTTTTCAGTTAAGTTGTTCTGCTTTTAGAAATAATGCAATGTAAAAGGATTTTTTTGTTATAATAATCATTAAATTTTCCGAGCATGGCTTCTTGAAAATTAAGACAAATATGATGAACAGATTTTGTTGTACTTACTGGTTAATATGCGACTGGGATAGTTATTTTGCTATGAAATATTGTAAATTTGATGTGCAGTCAGTATTTATGCTATGCATGTAGTATTTTTGTACAAAAATAAATTTAACTGTATTGCATTATGAGGAAAAAAGGAATGTCATATTGATGTGTAATTTCGAATTATCTGCAGTTTGAGTTTTGTTAAACATTTAGTTTATCTGTAGTGAAGTAAGTTACCTATTTGATGTAAAAAAGAATATAAATGATGAGTATGTATTGATAGGCGATTATTTATTTGATATGCAATATAAAATATCCCATTATAATTATATAATTGCTGCGCGCTTAGCGCAGCGCGTTAAGCAGCACGCGTAAACATACACATGTGTGAAAATTAAATGTCAAGAAAACTCATACACTCATTTTTTTTTAATTTTATCAGTTGGTATACAAGCATTCGGCTCTAAACTAACCTAAAAGTAAGTCTGTAAGACTTGCAACATCCTCCAAAAACCTGTGTACAATATTAAATTTAAAAAATTCTAATTTATTAAAAAAATGCACACCTAAATTTGATCCAAGATCACTTAGTATAATTATTTTACTAGCATATTTTAATTATAAGAGATCGACCACGTAATTAAGAACTAAATAAAATACTACTAAACTACATTGATGATAAACATAATACGTAATTATTCAGCGTAATAATATTTCACTCGCTATTTTGGAGTAAATATTAAACTATTGTTTACTTTGGTTGAACGTTGTTTGATAAGACAGACTGATTACCTACTCTCGTAAATCGTGGATCGAGCAACAAGACGTACCTACGTATAAAACAAATTCATTTCATCTTTATTTTACAAAACATTGCTCAATAAAATACTCACTGCTTTTTATATTTCATGCAAAAAATATTTTTGAACTGTCTTAGCTTTTAGATTTTGTAGGCTGGTAACCTAGGTAGGTAAGATTGAATTCTTATAATTATAGTATTAATAAATAGAATTCAAATGTTGCATTAAAATTAACACATGGTCAGTACAACACGTATGCTACATTCATCATATAATTACGCTATAAGGTGTGTAGCAAGGAAATTGATTCGTATGTTTGTATGATAACACTAATCTCAGGCATGACTAGTCGGATATTAATGTCTTTTTTTTTTGCATTTAGTGGTCTAACTAGTAAGAAATGTAAAAACAAATCTAACGTTATCTAACTACGCTTAACTTCATGGTAACGCGCGTATAAAAACGGGAGTACCAATTACTTAATTGAAATAATTGCAAGCGGAAAACGTCACGGCAAACAAAAAGTCCTCAATACTATCCTTAGAAAATCTGTATCAAACCAAACTTTCGAGTAATATTATCTTCTGAATTTGTTAGTATTGCATAATGCATTAAGATTCTGACGCTAGAGCGCTTGGAATCATACATATTTTATTTGTCTCAATTATCGCTTTAATAATGTTGAGTTCTTTCATAGCACAAATAACTGGCTCTTTCATAACATTGCGTGTTTGGAAATAAAATCTTAAAATTAAGTTATTTCACCAAAAGGAAAACTTAATTTAATATTACCAGATTAACATCAAGTATACGCAAACCAGGCCAAAAGTTTTAAGTTACGTAAGTTTTAAGTACGTAAGTTTGCCAATATATACGAAACAATACGAGATATCTTTTATAATTATATATATATAAAACAGTCTATTGCAAAACAAAACTAGAAACAAAAAAAAATTGTGTCTCAGAAGCCTACAATTTCATTAATTTCTTGTATGTTTGTGGTTAACAATAGAATCAGACTTTAGTAGAATGTTACTTAGTTGTAAAAACACGCATATTGTCTCTTTTAAAGCCTGGCTTGCGGCTCTTTCATCGAAACACCCTTAATTTTATTCCGTTAACAACAGCAGTACGAAATGATTTGCGTGAATTTTACCTACTAAAGTGACCAGTGAACAAACTCAATTTTCATCTTATTAACCATTTTAATATAACCGTGAAGTATCAACATTATAAAGCAATTTGCTGTTCTTTCTCAGCAGTTTATTACAACGCTTTGGGCTTCAACAGAATATTTCGTCAGTCTTTTTTACCTTATTCAGTGTTCCTACGGAGTACTAGTTTATATCAAGTGTTTTTTATCAATAAAAAAATGACAGATTCACTGAAAAACATTTAAACCAATTAAATATATAAAATTTGAACACAACAACATAATTTATATAGAAAGATTTTTGTAAATACATTTCACACGGCCAAATTAAGCCCAACGCATTTTCTACCAGCTAACCTTAGGATGGTGCAGAAATGTCTAAGGCAGGTGTAAAGTAAAGTAAAGTAAGTAGTATAGGCAACTTTGTATTATAATAGGTATACTTTTAGCATTTTAGCTTAAATAATATATTTTATCATGCATTAAATTTACAAACCATATTGCGCTGACTCCAATCCAAGGGTATGATGCAGTACATGCATTTTTACAACATGTAATTTGGCAAATATTGTTTCAAATAATAATGTTTTATACAAATGTACATACTACAATAACGCCATACCTGTTACCCATGGAAGAAGGCATAGAATGTTTTATTTTGAAAACTATATTTGTCATACTTATTTATATCGATTTTTTTTAATTTTATCCTCGGTAAAACTATCGTCGTGTCATCGTCCGTTAGCTTTACAGTTAGGCTAAAGGCTTTGTTGTAATGTTAAATTTTACAAAATAACTAAAGCAAGTTTGATAAATCGTAAAAGATAAATCTCTTGTAGCGTCTGCAAATATTAATTTATATTTTGTCTTTATAATGCTTTGTCATCATGTCGAAAATTTATTAATTTAGAAGCCAGAATTTAATTAATTATTGCTTTTTAGATAAAAGATACAAAGTAGGTAAGGAAAGTCGTAGTTTACCTGATGGCAAATAGTAAATTTATCCCATGGACATCAACGATGCACAAAAATAGATTGGAGATGCGTCGCTTCATCTAAGGACCTGCCTCATGTGCTAGTAATTTCTGATCTGATCTCATAATCAAGGCAAAACATAGTAACTGTTTTGCAAGCACTACAATGTGGCAGCAGGTTAGAGGCGAGACGGTGGTGCTTCCACCCTGGAACACGTTCACAAGAGCTAAAAACTAGACACTGGATAGTTAATAAATTTACGTCATTTCTTTTCCTGAATAGAAGCTTAAGATGATTGGCAAATGCATCAAGTTCGCATGTTATTTTCAAGTGTAAAATTAAATGTCGTATCACTTTAGCGACCTAAAGTTGTCTAATATTGCAAGTGTGAATCATGCATATGAGTCGTTGCCAAAGACTCGTTTTTTCTGGCTTTTCCTGAAAATCAGTAGAAACTGCATTTGCATGGCCTTAATGTATTATAGTTATTGTTTTAAGTATTCATTGCATGGATATATTTTTTTATGCAATTATGCTAATTATAATAATTAACAGTCCCTTAATATTGCTTCTTATCTTTAGTGTCGATTATCCAAGGGTCTATTCTTACACACTGTATTGTAATCAGCATAAATAAAACTATTTATTTAGTAAACGTTAAAATATTCACTCATTGCAAAACCTTTTAGAGAACTCAATTAAATAGGTGCCTACTAATCGGCTTGGTACTTTTTAAAACATTCATTACTTGCGTAGTTTTTTAAGTAAACTGTATAAAATAGATTCGTAATATTTAAGTGCGGGGCTTTAGAGTTATTTGTTAATTGCGTGGTCTTTTGGAGATTTTAGTAGAATAGGTTGTTATTAAATCTGCGTAGCCCTTTATAGTTATTAATTAATTGCGTAAAATTTTGGAGAACTTAATAGAAAAGGTTCTTATTTATTCTGTGTGGCCGTTAGTGGTATTCATAAATTGCGTGGTTTTAACTGAAAGTACATTATAATTAGTTTCTAAGAAAATCATCAACAGTATAAATACTGCGCAGCCCTATTATTTAGTAGATATTGTAAATAATTGCGTGGCGTTTTAATAACATTAGATAACGGTAATTGGTTAAACTTTAAATTTATTTAATTTTGGTGTGAAAACCACATACAGAAGGGCCCATACTAGCAAAGTTAAAGTCAAATTCGAATAATTTATTTTTGTAAACCCCAAAAAAATAACAACATTTTAGTTACAGAGCAAATAAAAATAATCTAATGAATTAAATAAATTAAAATTTAACTAATCAAAATAATATGATTTTAATTACCGAAGCTTAGATCAATTTTAATCGAACTGTTTAGGTTTAAATTAAAATCGGCTATGTTCGAACCCAACATACATAATAATATTTTACACTTACATTAAAATCTGAAATAAGGCTAATAACACAATATTGTGTTTCATTTACCTACGTAATAAAATGTTTTGAACTAGATACGCTAAAAATACATTAATGTTTACCTTTATACCCACATATGGCATTTGAATATTATTGGATTTCATGTGACCTAACGATATTATACCCAAAATAATAAAGATTTTCTAATTCATTAGGATTTAAAAATAATCTATGTACGAGCACATTAAATAAACGTTTTATTAGGTAATAAAGAGCGCTTAAAAAACTCAGATATAAAAAAATACATTTTTGCGAGGTAATAATAGATTTTACAATGTTCAACCAAAGTTGTGACTATATTTATAGGGTTCCGTATCTAAACGATAGAAACGGGACGTCTGTCAGTCTTTCACCAGGCTGTATTTCATGAACCGTGGCTAGACAGTTGATGTTTCACAGATGGTGTATAGCTGTTGCCGCTATAACAACAAAAACTAAAAACCGAATGCAATAAATGTATAAGGGGGGCTCTTATATAACAAACGTCATAGTTTTGCTTGCTTTTGCTCGATATCATATAACGGTCACCGGTAGACGTTTGATATATTTAGATAATATACTAACTCATTAGTACATACGCGAGTCTGACTCGCACATGACCGGTTATTTTTTTAGCTTTAGTGCCTTTTATTTAAAGCTTGAGACATTTTAACATTTTCTAACAATTAAAAACAATAGCTAGACACTTATCTATAGTTTGAATAAATAATTAAGTCCAGTAACGTATTCAAATTCCCCAAAGCAATATAATAAATTAAGAGACAAAGATCCCACTTCAACAAAGCATAAGATAAATTGCTAAGAATTAAACAATGGACATTGAAATATTTATTTAGCTCTAAATCTTTTAAATTACACCAATTTATATACCATTATTCTCGTCTAATAATCTAAAGTTTAACAAAAACATTTTAAAAAGTTTACGTATTTCTCAAATGCAAAAGGTCATAATTTTTTCAAGGGTATGGCGATATTTGCACATGCTTATCAATCGACCTGTAAACTTAAAAAAACATTATTGTTATAACACAAACAAAATCAAATTTAAATCACAACAGAAGTGTCTTCTAACCATAATAATATTTTTTTTATTAAAAACTGAAAAAAATACTGTTAAAATATTTTATAACAAAAACTTTGTGCCTGTACAACAAAAAAAGTAACAAATGATGATATAGGATAATAAATGAGTTTGATACGTTTGACCTTTTTTATCAAATTTTATTGCATTTTTTAGAGGCGCTTGATAAAATAAACCTATTTTAAATGATTACAATAAACGTTGACACTTTGAAACATTGTTAACATTGTAAAAAATGTTGTAATGAAGAAACTGTTTTAATTTTACTCAATGTTTATATTATTAGAGATGTATAGATTATAATTTGATTTTTCTACCTTGTATCCCAAATGAAAAAATATATATTATAATCGAGATTACATTATATTCAGGATTTAAATAAGAAACCACCATAATTATATTATAAAATTTATTCAATCAAAACTGTGTGATTGTAACTGTGTAATGTTCTAAGATTAAAATCTTAAAATATAACTTAGATGATAGAACAAAATGCAAGGCTATCAATCAGTTTATTGAAATTTGTTGCAAGTAAAAAGAAATTTGTAATATTAAATTGAAGATATGATAAATAAAAGGTACCGTATAAAATATGAGAAGCACTTTGCTTACACAGCATATTTGTTTTTTGAATCCAGTCAGGAATTATTCATCAATCATAGAGGTTGGGACTTTTTCGTCAAATAAACTTTTATCGATAGCTTTATTGAATGATAAACATTTTTTAGAGATTATCTATACTATTCTATATACTAATAGTACAAATTGGAAAGGTTATTTTAGGTTTGTTTGTTTTACCAAATAGGCTCAAAATTTACTGAACCGATCTTGGTAAAAATTGAGAGGAATTAGATGAAAGACCATAGAACCGCTAACGCAAATAGTAAGATTATTAAATTTCAAAACATGGCTCACCTGCTTTTGTGCCCGTTGTCTCTCTCTACATGTACCCGTGAAGACCTAATGCAAGCCACAAGCCAGAAAGTAGAAGTTGCTACCTACTGGGCAAAAACAATATAAATAAAACCAAAATGCCATTGATAAGTAACAAAGGAAGATTTTAAAATTAATAAAAATAATATTAGAATAAGTCTCTATGAATCTTCAAATTAAAATGTTTTTTCTGAATGTGACGATTATTACGAACCCCTATAGAGTGACTAATAGAAAACATTTTTTTTTTACAAATCAGAGATCTTGTAGCTAAAGAGACAACAGGATGTGATCAGAAAATCAATTTTTATTCAACGTTTGTGACCTCAAATTGTCAAAAGATATCGAAACGTCGTCGAGCGGAAACCACTTCAATGGTAGAGAAAACCAGATTTCTAAAACCTTAAAGACTATTGTTTGGCTTCTAATATTTTTACACTACACTTTCGCTTTGTGATTAAATAAGAAAACGACGTTTTGAGATTCCCAATTTTTTTAGTTTTTTTTTTATTTCTCAGTTTTTGGGATGAGTTGAGTTTGAGTGTTTTGACTGTGACAATTTTGACATGGGCTTAAAGAGGGAAAAAGAAAATGGTCAAATTGAAGCGAAATTTGAATTATGATTTATTCTTTGTGTTTTTTTTTATTTATCAAAAAAATCATTAGATTTCAGTAACTTATTATTTTTATTTCGTATCTACAACGTCGTTGTTTATTTTATTTTGCCAAAGAATCAGTAAGATAAGCTTCAAAAAGTTACCTTCCATTAAAGTCTAAACATAAATACACGGTTATTGTTACAAACTTTTGTTAAGCCTACGTGATGCGTGGGCGTAAAAATATTGAAAACAGAAATGATTGTACGTTTTTGTATTTATTTTTAAAGAACTTCTATTCCTTCTTTTATGACTTAGGCACTTGAATATTTCGTGCGAATTACATGAAATTGTTATTTATTTTAATTCGAAACGTCGTAGAAACTTTGTAATTTGTCAAGAGCCGACTAAATGCTTGTAAATGTCTTAATAAGTACATTTTCATTTTGAAACTGTTACTAAACGAAAATTTTCGAGAATTTAGATAAAAATGCCATGTATCTTAAAAACATTAAGCTACACAATGAACTAGACACCTTACATTTATATATAAAAAATCATTTTCTTACCTTGTTAAACAATGTCCCATTAACATTTCAAGAACAAAATACAATCAAGCAAATTATTTATCTTTAAAATAATAAATAAAACCTACCGTTAATAACAAACAAACTTTTAGTGTAAAATATTTGATGTTATATTGTTACGGACCTTTGTAACTAATAAACAATAACAAAATGGTTGATAAATTATGGCCCTGGCCTGGCCTGGATTTCACAAGTTTTCAAATATTTTATGTTTTACCGACCACCTTAAGATCGTTGCCTTTTAAATTGTTATATTGAAATGATTATTTTTTGGTCTAATTAATGTATTTCTCAGAACAAGTTAATTTCAACAAAAGCCGTAACATAATTCATGAGGTTTTCAAATTGTACATTAATTAAATATATATACATTAAAAACACCTTTAAAAGACATTTAATAACGCAAAAAGTCATATAAATAGTTTTTGAAGTCTGTGCTTTGATCTTGCTTTTGAATCAATTACAATATAATATGATTAAATGTATTTTTAAATTGTTATTTTTTTCAAAAACTTTATTATTTATGTAGCTCTTTTTAGTGAATTAACTACATGAAAGTATACCCATAAAAATTAAAAAAATTGTTTTCTCAAATAGGTTCAGGTGTATTATTAGTATATTATATAAAATATTAAAGTTGAAAATAAGAATCCAGCAGGACTCGAACCTGCACCCCCTGGGTAAACGGCCCAAGTCCTGCTGGATTCTTAATTTTTCAACTTAATATAAAATACAAAAAGGCATAGCCAAGCTAAAATTTGCTTTAAAATATTACGGTTCCAGGTGTCTTAGAGAAATCGCCGAACAAACACAAAAAATCCGTTTTTGGAATTCGATTAAAATATGTTTGTGTGTCCAAAACATAGTTCTATGGAATAACCAAACTCGTCGATTCTTAAAATTAAACCCCTAATTGGATCTGTTTTATTGAATAGTGTGCCTTTATTCTTTAACAAAGGAATACTAAAGAACACTTGATGAAGATGGTTATTTTAGAAATCTTTTATATTTTCCCTAAAACAAGCTGGCGATTCACAAGTATGCCTTTAATAATAATATTATACACCTATATATATATGATTAAATTTTACAAATTGAGTGGTTTGGTTTACATTTAAGTTTTTTTTTCATGGAAAGTAGAAAAATTAAGAGTTCTTAGAACTCTGTACGAATCATATATTTTTTTATGATTAATATAGTCTATTAAATTAAAATGATAATTAATCCTGCGGATCTTGTAGACAGCATAAAAAAAAATAAACAAAAAAAAATATCAATGGAATTTATTTGTGTCTCATTAGTAGTGACACAGGTACTTATTTTATTAGTTATTAATAATAATATAGGTAGTTAGTTATTCAAGTACCAATCAAAACAGACAAAAAAAATACTTCTTTATTGCTACTACATATATATTTATAATACACTACAAAATACAAAAGAAATGATTATAAAGATAAAAAATGCTTATTGTTATAAGCCTTTATGTCTAGAGGAGTATATTTCCTTATCCCTGTGTAAATGCGCAAGTATTACTGAACAATATTCGGGGCCACACGCAGGAAAGAATATTGGATCTCATTCTTAATATTAAATATGTTTCTTACTTACACATTTTTTTCATATTCGAGATCATTTTGACTCATACTTATAAGCAATAAGCAAGTCTTTGAGTACATACATCGCGTCTTTAGATAAGATTAGATTTATATGAGAACTTGGATACCTTTTTCCGTTGTATTTATTGCCTCAAATCTTAAAACGAATTTATTACTACCCTTCCTGTAAAAAGTGTTCCTTGGAACAACACTTAGAAAGTCCACAACAAGAAAGTTTATATTAATAAATTCACTTTTAAATCACTTATCTACTCTCGGATAATAGTTCCGAAGTTCTAAAATATTTTTTTTATTAAACGGACAATATCTTAAACATAGCTATAATCAAATGATGGTAAGTAAAATTGACAATTTCATTAAAGTAAGGTTCGCCACTCACTCAAGTATATTTTTTTTTTGTCAGTGAGCTTGACTGAATTCGTAATTTTTCCTTAAAGACAAATTAAAAGGGTGTCTCGTCTTCTACAACGGCAAGAATTGGGAAAAAAATATTGTCGTCGGAAACACCGAAGACAAAAGATAGCGTGGTCAATCACCAACAAGATCAAGTTACTCGACTCGACGTTCTTAAAACCATCCACTCCAAACCTTAATGCTGAGCACGATCCTCAGACATGAGGGACCAACTCCAAAGGCAGTTTCATCTTTACAAGGCAAAATATTGGTGTTATTGGATTTCAGATAATATAGAGAGTACCAATATAGTAGTAGTACTCTCAACGTTAAAATATGAATGATCTATTTAACGTCATATTTTAAAAGGTAACGATTGATAAATTTCTCCTTTGTACATTTTATTTATTTTTCCTTGGTAGTGCCGCTCATTTTGAAAGTTAATTAAAACGCAGTAAGGTGGGTTGGTTAAGAAATAAAGCTTAACTGAAGGTACTGTATACTTTAGTAAAGATTGTTTGTGGTATACAATGAAAATTACTCAGGCAAAATTTACAATTTTATTAAATAAATGAGATCAAGAAATACATTACTTTTAATTTATTTATAAAAAAACACTTAACTTTACCATTAGCCCAGACTGTATTCTGACACAAATTAATTATATAAACTGATTTAGTTTTTAGTAATGTATGTAAATACATGTACGCTGGCGCGATGACTTGGACACCTTTCTGGAAGACTGGCAGGATAAAGCTCTGGTGAGGGAAGTCTTTGGGGGAGACATTTGCCCAACAATGGGACAATATAAGTAAAAAAAATGAATAGGTATGCGCCTCTCATCACGAGGTCTCAAGTTCGATTCCCGGGTCGGACAAAAGTGTTAATTGGGATTTTGTAAAAGAACTCTTGAAAAGAAGAAAGAATGTAGGTTATGTTATGTAAATACAAAAATTTTCAAATTTGTTTAGCTGTACCACGGTACATAAGAGTTCAATGACCAGGAAAATTGAGGGCCGAGATGAATAACACCCACACTTCACCTGTTATGTTTAGGTCCCATGAGATAGGGGGTGAACCTATCGCCGTCTACCGAGCACGATTTCAACTCGATGCTGCTATTGTGAATTGAACCACAATAGAAACCCGCAAATTAAACCACAAGACCCTCGAGGCACTTTTTTACCATTTATATTGAAAATGTATTAAACGTATTAAAACAAAAAAGTAAATAGAAACTACACGTAATTTTAAGAAAAAATCGACAAAATGCCTACCGACTGCGCCAATTACGTTGGCCGCCGCCAGAGGGTCAAAAGGAAACCAAATTGACATAAATAAAAATATAATTATAAATACAATTGAAATTTAAATGTCTACTTGCTAAGATAGGTGACTAACGCTCGATGTTAGAAACGAAAGTGCACCAAGCCGGTAAAAATGGTTGTATGGCGCGACGTCCAGCGCACGTATTGCTGACGCTGTACCACGGCTCATGTAGCTCCAAAGGTATGCCTGACGCATACGTAACACCCATATAAATATATTCGCTTCTAAAACGCCCTGGTAATAATTAAAGTTGTACCCTTAAGCCAATATAAGCAAATTGTCAATACTATCTAATTTCACAGTTCATTATTTTAAGTACAAATCGGGATTCCGATAATAATAGTCCTAATTATCCTCAATCAGCTATGTTTCGTAAAAAAAAACAATACTGTTTTTCACCCAAAACAAAATGAGAACATTAGATTCCTTCACTCAACCATACAGAGTAATAGCGTAGTAATTTAGCTGTTTCACTGAGCGATCGTAATTAGGCCGTGAGCAGTTAAATATAATTTGTAAAGATTTATGCAAAAACAAACCTTTTACAATTTGCAACGTGTAATACCTACAATTAAGTATCTAAACTGATGTTATACCTGAAACTTGAGGATTATTTTTCGTATAAAAATAATAATCACAACCCTGTATTTATTACATGTCCGACTGCTGTGCTCGGGACTCTTCTCATGATGAGATGCGTTAGGCCACAGTCGACCACGCTGGCCATGTGTGGATTGGCAGACTTCACACGACCTCGAAAACTTTTTGAACATGCAGGTTTCTTTACGATGTTTCTCTTTACCGTCAGCGAGCGTTAATTAATATGATAAATGTCACATATCTTCAAAAATACGAATCTTAACGATTTTTGACAGTGGTGTGTGCCGTGGGTTCAAACCCGAGATCTTTGACTTCGCAGTCCTACGGTCTCCCACTCAGTTATCGCTGCTGTTATTTTTCCTATATTTATAATAATAAAGCTCTATTTGTTTAGTTGTTATTGGTTTATTTGTTAGATTTGTCTACTTCCAAGTTCAATTTTATATCAAAGAAAATCTGTGGATAAAATATACTGAAAACGATACTCAATCAAGGTAAACCTGAAAAAAATAAGTAAATAAACAGTAAATAGAATCGGCACGTGTATTTTACACGAGTCAATTTAAGTAGCAAAAGACCTTACCGAGACGACTGTAAAATCTACAGTAGCTGAATAGTAATAGTAGCCGATTGAAAACGTTTATTGCGTTTTCAGTTGATATTGCATTGGACGTAAAGCTACAGACATTTGGCTTACAATTTATTGCATGGAATTGGAATCTCAATGTGAGTTGAACTAGTTTATTGTAGATGGTATAATTTTAAGTGAGATGGTAAGAAAATTACATTACTAATTTATTTTACTTAATTTTATTTTTTGGGCCTCGTGTTTTTATTTTGACGAAACTGGTTGTTGTCATTAAATCTTGTGGTGCGAACTGACCTATTCAAAAAGAGTCTTGGGTGGTTCGCACCACTCGACGACAGTGGTGCGAACCAACCCATTCAAAAAAAGTCCTTGGGCGATCCATACCGCGGTGCGAATCCCTTGTGGTATGAACAGCCCCAGTACCTGTTATGACTACATACCTATTTATATTTATATACCTGGAACGAACTGTTAAAGACTTCAACTGTCATGCCATTTTTTATTCAAATGCAACAAAATTAAATGCTAAGCTACCGTATTTGTGAAACAAAGCAATAAATAACAGACCAACATCTGCAAATAGCAGAGTTTTATTACGAAGGATATTAGAACTATTGTTGTCATTGTGCAGACGGCTACATTTGCCACTATAAACTGGTCTCGCATTGTATGACTTTATGTGCAATGTGAGACCAGTTTATAGTGGAAATGAATAGGTAGATTTGTAGCCGTCGGTACACAATGCTATACCAATTTTACGATCCTATTACAAGCTTCCGATTTCGCCTTAGATTGCTACGTATCTTTAGGCTGACTGAAGTTAATAATGTCTCATGGCACTAAAATACTGTGAATTATTGTCTATTTCATAACAAAATTGAAAGGAAAAGTGTTCAAATTCCAAAACATAATATCCTTCCAAAGAATAGGCTCTGAAAAAAAGGAGCAGCCATACAGTTCTAAAACAAACGTAGGCATAAATCATTTGTATCAAATGAGGTTATATTTAAAAACTATAATTCAAATCTACAACAATGAAAAAAAATATATAAAAATTTACCGCCCTTACTTTTTTCTTACTGAATTACGGATTACGAACGAAATAAACAAATAAAAAAAAATACTGCCACAATTAAACAAATTTGAGGATTCCTTTGATTATTAGTTTGTTATAGTGTTTACTACAATTTTATTTAGCACGGTCATTAATGCACGGTACATAGGATTTGCATGGGATATTCTATAACTTATACCAGCAAATCAAATTGATAACTTTAATCGTACCTATATATCTAATAGTATTTACAAGCACAGAAAAAACACAAATAAAAACAATAAAAAAATTAATAAATTGATCGATAAAAAATATTAATCTCTTGGTTTGCTTAGTAGTTTACAATTGAATCATTCGCTACGCTTCTCTTATAGACTACTTTGCTAGCTCATGATTAAAAACTACACTTAAACGAGTTCATGATTCAGCTGCAAGATTTTAAAATGGAGTAACATTTTTACGAAATCTAATTTATGTCATCAGCTTCAAATAATCACGACTGTCAGATTACTTTGTCCTTTTAAAAGTAGAATAAAGCTTTGATATGACAGTTTTTGTAAGGTCATATTTACACTTAAACATTTTTAACTCCATGCAGGAGTATGTCCATTATTTGTTCTAAATAAATTTACATCATTACAAGACATTAACCAGTGGTCTTTAGCCCAAAAATAAATCTTTCTCGAGTGATTAAAGCAGGGTTTACACAAGACTGACCAAAGGGACGGAGTACTCATGGTTAGACCATCAACCTATACATTGCCAGTATAAGCTGGTCTTGCATTGCACGGGAAGCCATTACAATGCGAGAACATTTGATTCTGGAAATGTATAATAATAATAATAATCATATTTAGAAATATATTAAATAAGTTAAGTGATAAATAAAGAGGAATAATAATAATAAATATTTCACAACTCACACACAACGCCATCTAGTCCCAAACTAAGCAGAGCTTGTACTATGGGTACTAGAATATCTGATACTAATACATATATACTTTTCTTTTGTAAATACATACTTATTATACATAGAAACACCCAGACTAAGACAAACCCCCATGTTCATGCACACAAAGATCTGTCTTATGTGACAAAACAACGTATGGTCTATCCAGGATCATGGCCTAATTTTATTTTATTACATGGGACAATCTATACAACATCGTTCTAGAAGATTAAATTCGTATGAATTTTTTGACAGTTCGTACGAGTTCCCTTTAGTATAAACCCCCAAATAAATATGAAACCTTTTATGTCTGTCTGCATGTTTGTACGCGCATCACGCTAAAACTACAGCATGGAATGGAGTGCGGTTTTCACAGTTGTGTAGCTGGAGTTTAAACTTAAAAACTGGTTTATGTAATATCTTTGTATTTTATCTCTGGTGTTTTATATCAGAGGTTTATAAAGTAAATATTTATTAATCGCTTGTTAAGATAATCTACGAGTATGATTACAAAATACTTATATATATAATATATTGTTTTATTTCTTCTTTCAACAATATGACGATTTATTGTTCAATACAATCAAGGATAAAGATGTTACTTGTGTAGACACACTGGCGCCGTCACATCAGGAAAAGGCTGGTGCGATGACAGAATCTGCAGAATGCCTCAAGTGGCGCAAATATAGTATTCTTGTCAGTGGATATATGTTTGTGCCTTTTGGGGTTGAGACGTTAGAGCCGTGGGGACCAGAAGCACTCAATCTGTACGAACAGATTTCGACTCGCCTGTTTGAGGCCACACGTTTTTAGAATGCTGATATTTATTTCGGCCAGAAGTTAAGCATTGTCATAGAACGTGGCAATGCTGCCAGCATTTTGTAAACATTTCCCACTGGTAGCGGTATTTTAGAATAGGTTTGCACATATTTATTTACTATCATACATTAATAAGGTACAATGCAAACATTGTTCGCACAGTAAAATTTATAAAAATCGCTACCACAAAGCTGTACCCTAAATAAAAAATATAAAACCCATTTCTCTGTTATTTTAATTTGATTAAGTTTGACGTAGCGGAAAGCTGACAGGCAGATGGCTAGATAATATTTTTTTTTTTTTTTTTTTATATTACGCCTACAGCGAACGAACGTGTAGTCCACCTGATGGTAAGTGGAGTACAGCCCATGAACATCAACAATCCACAAAAGCAGAGTATAGATGCGTCGCTGCAGCTGAGGACTACGGTGTTATGCCTCATGTGCCAGTAATATCAGGGCCTGATCTCACCACCATACCGGAACACAGTAATGGAAGCACTACTATTTGGCGGCAGGTTAAAGGTGAGACGGTGGTGCTGCCGCCCTCGAGCTCATTCACAAGAGCTCTACCACCAGTGATATAATATTATTATTTAATTGGGGTGCATGAAAGGAGCCTCCCCGAGTGACGTACACAACAATTCCCTACGTCCGGCGCACCCTGGGCAATTCGCGAGTTCTTAAAAGCGAATTGGCTAATCCTTTCACCACGATGGCAAGTCAAAACCTTGACCACCTTACTGACTGTCCAAATTGCCCTACCACCTGCACAAGGGAGGCGCTCATGAACGCCGACGAGAGCGTCATAACAGTGGCCACTTATTGGACCAATAAAATTTGACTCAGCCATCGACACGACGAAGAAGAAGAAGAATTATTTAATTTATCACGCACATCTAGACTGGATTATATCAGCAATGATAAAAAAGTCTCATTAAATATATAACTTTGAGGAAGCAGTGGTTGTCGTAATTTTTTCTGGATTTATTGGTATTATAATTTTGGAAAGTATTTAATTTAAAAGGTTTTTTTCTGTTTATTAAACAGTTTCCTTGAATGCATTTAAATGTTACAATCATAAAAGTAATTTAAGTTGCCTCGAGTTTGAATAAAAGTTATTAATTTATTTAATTATGCGAACACTTTTCGTTTGTATCGGTTCTGGGATGTTTCTCATAAATTGAAATTGTTTTGAATGATTTGTTTTGGTTCGTTCTTTCCATCGCAAATATTATTATCATTATAGCTTTGTCAGCCTATCTATTTGTTTACATTAGTAACACCAGGCATATTTTTTATGTACTACTTAATTGCCGAGAGGAGTATGTGGCTACATCAAAGCCACGCAGACCGATCGCAGGTTAAACAATGATAACGCAGTCGGCCGTGGATGGGTGAGTTGTCCTTCGTGCCTCAGTTAAACTG
The DNA here is from genome assembly GCA_905147285.1 of Hypena proboscidalis. NCBI lineage: Eukaryota > Metazoa > Arthropoda > Insecta > Lepidoptera > Erebidae > Hypena > Hypena proboscidalis. The sequence goes on from LR990140.1 coordinate 15,331,926, forward strand.
TCGGTCCCAGTTGCCATGTGAAGATCTATGTCAGTCGTAGCGGGATGTCAGAGGCCAGAAAGAATGTCAACTAGTCCAACAAAGAGTGCCGTATCACCTCTTACTGGGTTTTGCAGGTCTGATGTCAGTCGATCCAAGTAAAATACTGATATTCAGCTTAATCCGTTGGACTAGAAGCCAACCCCAATGTCATTGGGAAAAGGCTAGGAAATTGAATTGCCAAGTTAATTATAATATATAAATATAAGCAAAAGATAGTTTGAAAAAAATATAGTTTAACTTTAATATTATATAAAATACTAAAAGGCATAGCAAAGCTAAAATTTGCTTTAAAATATTACAAGTATTTGATAAAAATGCGTCATCTCTCGACAGTAATAGTGTTGATCTTAATTCAAACTTACTGTATGTGAATATGTGAATAAGTGACTTATCACTTCGCATAGATGGCGCTAAAACCAAGTAAGGTTCGTCTAGCTATGGCTGGCACAAAAGAGTTGAGAAATTTCGAGTCCGGCAGCATACGAATCCATAGCTGAATTGGCAAAGCACTTGGGGCGTATACACAGGGGGTGTAAGTTCGAGTCCTGCTGGATTCTTAATTTTTCAACTTTAATATTATATAAAAAAAAATAAAGTATAGTAAAATTTTTATATTATTATGTAAAAATTCCTCTCAGTCGGCTAGTTACAAAATTTTGTATGCAGTGTGCAGTATCACAAATTTTGTTATACCCAAAATATGCTTGCCGGTCACGTTCTCCTAGGGTTCATACAAGTTAATATTATGACAAACTTTAAAAGTAGGACACGCTTTTTTTTGTTTAGGTAGGGTTTTAATTTAAAATAAGAGTTTAAGAATGCTTCCAGTCAATTAGATTTTTTGTTTGTTTGTTTTTCAGTTTCTTTAACAAAGGTATATAGGTATTTTATATATATAATAATTTATAACAAACAAACATTGATATATTTGTGCTCTTAACATTGATGTAAATTTTACTTGCATAATCTGGCATCTCTTCTCCTTAACGAATGCCCAGTAATTAAATGAAGAAAGTTCTATCCGTAGTGTCATTGGGTGCAGCGCTCTGTTCATTTGTAATTCAAATATCTCGAACAGGCTATTGTTAAATGGAAGAATAGAGAGCCTATTTACACTAAGAAACAGTTGAAAAAAATATGGGATCGGCAGGATTTAAATCTGCGACCTTCTGCTTTTGTTTCAACCATTTCTTAGTATAATTTTCTAAGCATAGCTACATGCTATAAAAATAATCAATAAGAACTGTTCACAGTCTATTATAGATGCTGAAAATTGTAGGAACGATTTGTATCTAATTAAAAATAGAAGTCTAATTTTAAGAAAGTTTTCTAATTACTGGTATAATATTATTTTTAACTACTTTGTTCAGAGTTTGATATCCATCGTTAATATTCTACAAAAGCATTTAATTTTAATGAGCACTGGTTTCAGTTTATACCTGAGAAAGTTCGTTCCTATAGACTTCAAGGTAACTTTTAAATATACTCTAAGGAGTGTTTTTGAACGAAAAAAGACATTAAGGTTTAATCAATTATTTTAACTTTGTTTTGCTTAACTTTGAATGTAAGAGTTTATGTTCCTTTTGTTAAATTTTCTATTTTTAAATGATCGAATGTTTTCATTGTTAGTTATAAAATAAAAATTGAATTTTACGAATATTATATGAAATATAATCAAATAAAATGAACTAGAACAAACGTTTCCACGTATGCGCTTTACCACATTCTCGACGGCAAGCTTATTATATTTTTATTATTTTTGTCTGACAGAGTATACTTGTCATGTGGTCCGAAGACCATCAGGTCACAATCTGATGATGGAATTAAGGTTTCACGCTACAAAATGCGCGGAGTAACTGTATTTTAAACCTTAAGAGGGAGCAATTGCTTGGCTGTTTTCCATGCAAAAATAATATGGGTTTAAATTTAATATTATTAAGTTTTTATTTAAATTTATAGACAATTTTTTTTTTTAAAACGACGCCCGCTCTAGGAGTAGCTCCTGTGTCGCGGGGATGTTCACAAACATACATTTCACACACACAGAGCACACCCAGAGTCAGAACAAATCTTTGCGAATCACACAAAGATTTGTCTCATATGGGGATTGAACCTTCGACACCAGCGCAGTTAAAAGAGGCGAGGCAACCGCTTTAACCACCACGCCATCCGTGCACTCGAAATTGTAACTTAAACACTAAAATGCATAATTCCGGTGATAAATATTATTGCTTTACCCACAAACATTAGTATGGAACTCAAATTTATCCAAATTGATTGAAAATGAACCTCAAATTCATATTAAATAAGAGGCTCACCACATTTACCACACACTGTCGTGTGGTTATTGTTGTGCGGCAGTAATTATAATTTAACTCGATAACTACGATGTCACGATGTTATTTTTTTTTTTTTTAAATCATTTATTTTTCATTTTTACAATGTAAGTTTGTTAAATCATGATAAACTCGCCAAACTGTTACGTTTGATGGCGAGAAACGCTCATTTTATAATTTATATAACACTTAACGACTTACACTGACTAACAAAAGTTTAATATTTAAATCCACACAACTAAATAAACAAAATGGTACACACATATTGTTATTTGGTGAATTGTTTCTCAATGGTAGGCAACATTATCTACCTATCACTGAGAAACCATTCTTTAAGTTTTGATTTTATAACAAATTTACTATACATGGTTATTCCTTAATAATTCTATTTTATTAAATAAATTAGGTACTACAAATTTTGAAAATCTCTCTCCATAATAATTTATTACCTTAGGTTTAATTAGCCTTTTCTCTCTTACATATCTGGTATTATATTTGTTGTTAACTGTTTCTTTATACTCATCACTATAATAATGTTCTAGTCCTATTAAATAATCGACTTTCTTATCAACTGGTAAAATTTTGCAAATGGGAAACAACTTGTCGTAATCTTTATTACAATTATTCTTTTCTTTTTTGGAGACTAAGTACTTAACTAATCTTATCTGCAGGTTTTTAACATCTTGTAAATAAGTTTTAAAGGTACGACCATAGACAATAAGTCCGTAACTGATAAGTGAGTCAGCAAGGGCATAATACACTGTGCGTAATGTTTTTCTGTTTATCTACACCCATGCTATAAATCCTCTATAAACGTTCTTGAAACAGTTAGCTAATTGCCAACATTAAAACAGCCAGTGTCATAATAACCATTTTAACACCCAAACGGGTGTTATAATGTTGTACTGAAATTCATTATGCAACTCCTTTTTTACTCATCGAACAGCCACATTCTCATGGCATCTTTATGAATTTCAAAAAAAGAACATTACATGCACGCGCGTTTCACTACCACAGCGCCGTAATTTAAATAAAAACTTATTCGAATTTTTGAATTGACGTCGTATCCGCTATTTTTGTTCAATAATAGTATTGAAAAAATACTTTTTAATAATTGTACGATCCAAAATGTAAATAATTATTACAATAAATAATTATATTATTACCTATACATAGTTTTTTTTGTATTAGATACTCACTAATTAAATTTTCCATGAATATACATAGAGTTCTTACAACACTGTACCCTAATACCCTATGGTTTCAGAACATTTATAGAGGATTCATATCATGGGTGTAGATAAAGTCTTGTATGCAACTGTTATAATTAGGTATTAAAACACTCATGTGATACTATTATCACATAAACCCACACTCGTGTTTTAATACCATTAACACTTTGTTTAGTTCATAAAATTTTCCTATTATTGATCTTAACTTGTTACATATGTTGATTACGTGTGTTTTCCAATTAAAATGCCTATCTATTGTTAAACCTAAATATTTAAATGAGTTCACATATTCTAATCTACTACAAAGACATTGAGTTTTGTTATTATGTAAGCAATCATATGAATGTCCTATTATGTCTAACTGGTCTTGATTAATATTTTTAGCACGTTGGTTATATGGCGAGTGTATATGCATGCATTTTGTTTTTGTTAAGTTCAGAATCATCCCATTGTCATGGGCCCATTTAGTGATATTTTCAAAATCTTCTTGAATGTATTTTTGAATTTCGATTACATATTTTGAAGCATGTACAAGACACCATGTCATCAGCGAAGATATACACTCGACACCTATTCACAACATTAGAGACGCTATTTACGTGCATAATATAGCCTACTGGCCCAAAGACTGACCCGGTTGGCACCCCTAAATCTACGACCATTTCCTTTCCAGATACTCCTGCAATATTTGTTCGTATTTTTCTATTGGTTAGGTAGTTTTTGACCCGGGCATTAGTTGGACCTCTTATTCCACACTCATCCATCGCCCTCAGCAAAATGTTATGATCCAGGGTATCAAATGCCTTTTTATAATCAATATATAAAGTTACTACCTGCTTACCAGAGTCTAATGATTCGTTAATATAGTCAGTAAACCCTGACAAGGCTGTAGTTGTACTTCGTCCCATGCGAAAGCCATGCTGAGCGTCTGATAATATTTTATGATGCTCTAAGAATTTACTAATTTGGTTAATTAATTTTTTTTCTATAATTTTATCTATAACAGATAATATGGCTATTGGTCTATAATTCACATAATCTAGGTGACTCCCAGATTTATATATAGGTCGTACAATTGCAGCCTTCAGTTGATCAGGATAAACACTTTTCAATAAACACATGTTCATAAATTTGGCTAAGATAGGATTAATTGACTACTTACATATTTTATGTCTTTAACCCGGATACTGTCTAAACCAGGTGCTTTCTCACACGATAACATATTAATATTCTTTTCTATGTCGTACGAACACACTGCTTTGTACCTAAAACTGACCTCACTTGGTTTCACATACTGATTCCTATCTAAAAACTGAGTATTACAATTATGTTTTATACTTTTAATTTCTTTGGTAAAAGTCTCAGAAAAATTGGAACAAATTTGATTTACACTTTCTGTTTTGCCTAAATATCTCATTATAATGTCATCAACATTGATTTTGCTTCTACCCAACCACGTATTAATTTTGGCCCATATTTTCCTAAAGTCCCCGTTACAACTTTTCACTTCCAACTGCCTATAACTATTTCTAGCTTCATTAACTGACTTATTTACTTTGATGAATTAATTTTAATCTGCCTATAGTAAACATAGTTGGCCTTGATAATACCAAAGACTAACAATGTTAAACGTAATAGGGTTAATATTTTTGTACAAATTAAAACTTTTTGTTGCAAACAAGTACAAGTGTCACGTTTTTAATATAAAACTTCTTTCTTCTCCATCTGATCCATTTCCACTAATGCAGAGCGGAGAAGAGTTATGGAAATAACAAAATCTTATCGTTTATGGTTATGATTATGTCATTTAATCTTATAGTTTATGGTTTATGGGTACTGGCAAGACCGTACCGTGGCAAGCCGTTTTAACCAAACAACTATGTTTGGTTAAAACGGCTGCCCGGTGTGCAGAAGGTCACAAGTTCAAATCCTGCCGGTACCATAATTTTTTTAACTGTTTATTAGTATGTTTTCAACAGTTAAAAAAAAATAAAATAAATTTTCAGTTTTTTCAATGTCTGTGATATGTATTGGATGTTAAAATAAATTTCTTGCGGAAAAATATCCACGACTGAGCTTGCTTGCCTGTCTAAATAATTTATTCAAGTAAAATTATAAACCAGATGGCTCAAATTCAAAACACTGATAATATTATGACAGTAATTAGCTAAATAGCACACAAACATTTTAAGAAGAACTTCGAGACGCCGATAAAACCACAGTCATTTTCAGTACTAAAATATTATTATCCTGTTTCATATCCCAGTACGTTATGTAAGACACTTTATCCTTGTCAGTTGACAAACAAGCTCGAATAGCCCAAACGTGTCAGTACTACATTCACGTCAGCTTACTTAACGGAACACCGGTCGTGTAGGCTAAAAAACATAATCCAGGCCAAATAAATTTACAGTAAATGGGTGAAAATGTATCGTATTCAATTAAATACGTAAAAAATACCATTATTATTCGCCGAGTCTTCCTAAATCACTTTGGGGTTGATTTTAGTCTAACCTATCGGATTAAGCTACATATCAGTATTTTATGTAGAAGGACTGCCATAACACTCCCACAACCCAGGACAGGGTAGTACAATAATCTTTGTTAGACTGCCGAAGATCAAGAAATGGTAACCGGGCCCGACGGCTTGCAATGCCTAGGCTCTGAGGAAAACTCGTATTGTTAAGATGGTCCCCCATCCAAGGTCAACCGTGGTTAGTAATGCTTAACAATCGAGATCGTTTGGTCCGCTCGGTTTCGGCTTAGTCACTAGTACCTTGACATTTTTCAACAAAATTAAATTCCTCTCTACCAGTGCGAAGTAAAAACTTTGAAGCAATATTGTATCGAGATGAAAATGGATTTAATAATAAACTTTAGCAGTAAAGTATTACCTCCACACGATAACGTTATGGAGTTTGGAAACTCATTATAAGCAGCCCACAAAGAGATTGATAAATTTTATGGAAATACCAACGGGGTTGTTTGGTTTGGTATAGCAAGTTTTTGACAAGGAGCTTCCGAAATTTTTCGAAAACATTTCACTTTGATCAAAAGATTGTTTCTTTCTTTTCTTGGTAGAATATAATCAGTGGATTTCTCTCTTAATAAAAGCTTTACTTAAATACACATATAAAAGAGGGTAGATATTTTGTTAGAAAGTAGAACAGGCTTTGAATACAGCTATTTGCTATTTTAATAAATGAAACTACTAATCTAAGCGATTATCATTTTATCCTTTTCATCAAAGTACGTTTCGAGAGCTAAATTCCTTTATGTAACGCAGAAATAAAGGAGCAGAAACGACTAGTTTTAGCAATTATTTAAGAATGGACACCCGAGCGCCGTATTTTTATAGTAACATAATATTAATTCTTAATATCTATTTTATTGACAAACCATATCTTAAACACCTAAATGTATGTTTATTCGTGGCAATTTTCATAATTGTTTAAATCAATTATAGACTTACATGCAAATTGAAAAAAATTAATTAACCATTTTAAAAAAATGTTCTGTAACAAACTGTCGATATGATTTATCTATAAACAAATATATAAAGTTAAATAATTTTATAGTTAAACCCATATTATTATTACTTTTGTATAGAAAGCAGCCAACCAACTATTTATTCCCTCTTAATTACATGTCACGTGAAAATATCACGTCATGACGTAAAATTATTATTAAATTTTATCCTTAAATATTTTATTTTGTCCCTAAATATTTTATTTCGGAACAAAAACCTGAAAATATTCACACTAAAAGCAATTCTGGGATACCCATTCAGATAAATATTTACCTACTCATGGTCAAACACTTGGGTTTCATGTACTATTGCTTTATTTGTATTAAGGTTCAGATTTGATCCTAAGCAAATATTAACTCAAGTTTTACGATACTTACCTACATAATATTCGGTTGCCGCACGGATTTGACGGGTGAATAACTTAAGATTCTAAAATAATCATGTTCGTTAAGTAAGAACGTAATTCAAGGCATCTTTTTTTTTTTTTTTTATACTACTCTCACAGCGAATGAACGTGAAGTCCACCTGATGGTAAGTGGAGTACAGCCCATGGACATCAACAATCCACAAAAGCAGATTATAGATACGTCGCTGCAGCTGAGGACTACGGTGCTATGCCTCATGTGCCAGTAATTTCAGGGCCTGATCTCACCACCAAACCGGAACACATTAATGGAAGCACTACTATTTTGCGGCAGGTTAAAGGTGAGACGGTGGTGCTACCGCCCTCGAGCTCATTCACAAGAGCTCTACCACCAGTAATCTTACGTTAAAAAAATAGTATCCTTCTGTGTAATAAAAACATAACTATTTTGGGTCAAGAGACCAAAAAAGAAGACAAAGCAAGGGTTAATAGATATATCTCATAGGTAAGTGTGCTTCACCATATCATCACTTACCATCAGGTGATACAGGGTACTTAAAGAAAAGTACACACAACGGAAAAGACATTTCTAATTTTGGACAATGTCTCATAAAATTAAATGCGTCCCTATTCCTCCAGGAAATATGCGCCATTAAAGTTGGGTGTTTTGCAAACCGTTACAATTAATAATAAGTACCTTCATCAAAACTTTGGGTCCGCAATGTAAAAGGTTTTATTTAACTTTTGCTTTGTCCTTTTATTTTAAAACTAAAGGACGAGAAATTACATTTTGACATTATTGCCTTATTTTAAACTATTTTTAACTTACTTCGAAACGAAACTGGGAGCCGAGCTTTGCCATTTGATCAATTGAAAAAGGTTATATCGACATGGGTATTCCATAAATGGAATCACACGAAATTTGATTTATTTGCAGTCAAATATCAACCGCTTTTCTTTCGAAATAAGAATTTTCGAAACCGACTGTTTCACTTTTAGAATCACGCCATCGTTTTCGAATTCAAATAACTGAATTATTTTCGAGGCCTCTTTTTGAATCAAATATTAAATTAAACCTTCTTTTTCTTGAAAGTAACATATTGTAGATATTTGAGCTTAATCTGTCTACATAAAATGAAAATATACGCACCTGAGTACATAAATAAAAGATTTTATATTTTTTGAGAGATTGATTGTGATCCAATCAAGATTATACAAGCGGTATTAAACTGTAACCAAGATTGAAAACATTTTTTCTACCGTGATCTCAATATTTTCTTACGCACTATGTATTAAAGTAAGTAGATTAGATTATTTTTTTATATATCGCACCTTTAGTATATAACAAGGGAATAATACGAAAAAGGAGTTTTTTGGTAAAACGCGTTTAAACATTTCGGATTCCACCATTCTATCTTATTTCTCGAATTAAATGTTTATTATTGAAGTAATTAAAGCAAATATCTGCAGATTTGTTCTTAAAAAAAATATTTATAACTTGCCAAAAATAGTTTATATAAATTTCTTGAACTACAATAAATGGTTTTTTTTAAATTAGACTGACTCAGATTTTGTTTTCCCAATAAGTGGCCACTGTAATGACGCTCTCATCGGCGTTCATGAGCGCCTCTCTTGTGCATGCGACATTTTGGACAGTCTAAAAGATGGGCTGATTGCATAGCTTCACATTCACAATTTATGTTAGTGTCAACCCGATATCCCATTTGAAAAGGTTCTTCTTGCTTCGCCCAACTTGCGGTTGAAATTTTGCCTACTAATAAATCTCTGTGGTACAGCAGAGCATAGGATGCCTGAAATCCTCGTCCATACGAATTCTCTCTGTGCCACTGGCTACCATTCTACGGATTCTAGAAGGAACACCCTTGAAGTAATACAGTGACAAGGGTATTAAATGTAAGCTTACAAAATAAATGGCAAAATTGATCAAGGGATATTAGTCTTTATTTAGAAAAAAGGTTACTTTCAAAGCGTACCTTTTCCTAAGTCATTAATTAAAAGCTAAAACATAATTATTAATATTTCTACAATAGCAGTAATAGCCACTTGATACAAAATTCACTACAACAGCTGAAATGTGCCGAAAATTTTGATTTAAATGAAGAACTATAAAGTTGTACAGGGTGGATGCGATCCTATTTTACTTTATAATACAGTTGTGAGCTAGCCGGATGAAAAGTTTCAAAACTCAACTATTAAACAAAGCGAGTAAAGTTTCTTGTTACACTTACTACCGTCAAGTTCTATAAAGGTTTTGCAAACTTTTACGTGGGTAATAATGGGATGAAAATGATGAAGTCTTAGTGTATAGGATCGCAAAGATTCTGCTTTGTTTTGCCGTACCGTTGTTGTTTAGTGGCAAAACGCGCAAAATAATTTTATACATATTTAGTACCCGTTCACACAGACTTCTAAGCAACAAATTTTATCAAAGGAATAAGGTTGATTTTTACATTTGACTTATTATAGAGATGAGAATGCTTGAAAACCAGACTAACGTGTAAAAGTGATAAATAAAATCAGCTGCTCTCTGAGGCGGTTTGTCTGAATGGGCCTTTATGCCTCATTACCTGCCATTTTATTGCTATCACCATCTTTTTCACATTTTCCTGTAGTTTTATAAATTGAAATTGGATTTTGCACATTGAACACGCATAAAATATAATATTAGAATCGAATTAAAGAGCCTATCGCTATCCACTGGACACAATTGCAATTCCATGCTGCTTTTGCTTGACCCCGAACCCGAGACCTCGCGGTGAGCGATACACAAATCATATCGACCAACTGCCTCGTTGGTTTATGTTCATAGAAAAAATATTTTATACGTACGCGACTAAAAGCGTAGACAAACATTTTAGGAAATTGATAGAAATCTTGAGCCAATTAAATAAAAATATTCAAAAGTACGAGTACAGTGGGCCAAACAATTAGGTATGCAGCAAAAACTTCTATACCATAGTGCAAACTGACTGCAATAGATATGTACCTATGTGTGAATTACAAAAAAAAAAAAAAAAAATACAAATAAATTAATTAATTAATTTGTCGTCGTTTGAATTACATAATATGTAATAATATACCCACTTTTTAGATTTGTAACTCACTTATCTATAACTGGTGTAGTAACTCTTTACTATGACTTAGAAGTTTTTGCCCTGCTTAGCTAACTCGTTGGCCCACTGTACATAAAAAAATTACGAATCTTGGAAGCAGTCCAAATTTTTTTTACAGTAAGTGTTTCACCAGGCAGTATTTAGATGGGTACTTTTTTATACTACGCCCACAGTAAACAAATGTGTAGTCCACCTGATGGTAAGTGGAGTACAGCCCATGGACATCAACAATCTACAAAAGCAGATTATAGATGCGTCGCTGCAGCTGAGGACTACGGTGTTATGCCTCATGTGCCCGTGATTTCAGGGCCTGATCTCACCACTAAACTGGTAGTAATGGAAGCACTACTATTTGGCGGCACGTTAAAGGTCAGACGGTGGTGCTGCCGCCCTCAACCTCATTCACGAGAGCTCTACTACCAGAGTACTTATAATTTTATCGGTCGATATTTATTCCTAGTTTATAATATTACAATCAAACCTAATCACCACTAATTATTAATAATTTTTAATTTATTACATTTACCGTAACGGAAACTTAAGCTACTTGTATGTAAGTATTGTGTGCCAAGTATAGACAAGCGTAGCACACGTAGCCTAATGCTACGATCGTAGACTCTTCTTAGTAAAGCGTGTAGTTGCAATAAAAAATTTCAATAGAATTAGATTTAATAATAAAGAGGAAAATTTTAAAGAGATTAAAAGCTGTCTGCTAAAACTTTAGCACCTATATATTTTAGTAATTATACTATTTATACAAACAAAATCTTCTTCAAAATAAATACTCCTTTGAGACATTTTTTTTTGTTCGTAAATATTTGTTTTAGAATTCTATTGACAACCTACGAATGATTTCTAGTTGAAATCTCAATACAGTAGAAAGACAAATATCTTGTAACATGATACGAGTAACATACAAGTTTTAATCAGTAAGCACATACACTCAACCGAGTAGATACACTTGGTTGGACAAGTTCCAAATGAAAACCTTAATGTCTTCAAATAAAGGAAGTATTTGACCACATTTATTTTTATGGCTGTAACCTGCACCATTTAGAGAAGCAGCGATAACCGAATGGAAAACCGTATGACTACGAAGTCTAAGGTCTCGGGTTCAAACCCACGGCACACACCTCTGTCAATAAATCGTTAAGATCAGTCTTTTCTAATATATATATATATATATATTTATGATATAAATTGTCGCTTGCTAACGGTGAAAGAAAACATCGTGAGGAAACCTGCATGCCTAAGAATGCCTAAAAAGTGCTCGAGGGAGTGTGAAATCTACCAATCCACAGTTGACCAGCGTGGTGGACGATAGCCTAACCCTTTTTATCACGAGAAGAGGCCCGAGCCCTATTTGATACAGGGCTGCTATTATAAACCTGCACCATTTGTCCATTTTCGACTGAGTGCCGATATTACCAACGTCGAACTTAAGTTTAACGCTAAGCTTAAGTGATCGATCTCTCTGTCCCTTACAAACATTGAATGAGAGGTGCAAATACGAATTAAAAAACCCGTAGATTAAAAGGTTTGGTGTTATCGTGGCTTAGAGTGTTTTAAAGTACAATGAATAGACTATTATTTTCTGTCTGCACCGGTAATGCTTTTGGTAGCTAAAAGCTAAAATAGACGGTATTGTTACGTATTATAAAATGAACCCAGTAAATGAAGAAGAAAAAAAAATCGAATACAATGTTGTGTTAGCTTGTGTCGTTGCATTAAGTTTTATTTTCTAATTAATCTAAAAGGTTAATAACCTTAAATCGAAGTATACTTATATGGCACTCCATTGTCTTTGTTTACCCTATTGGATAAATATGTAGTTTATACATGTAGATAGGTATATTTTTAACTGTGTTATGTATTAAATTGTGTATTAAAATAACTTTAATATAAACAGATTATTGAAACCTTGTAAACATCTCTGCCCAACCCCTTTGTCCGACTCAAGGAGAGCCTTCCACTTGGGCACGAATTGCCAAGGTTGATTTGGAAGTCACTAAATAGGCTCCGAACTCAAGTCGGTCGAAGCAAACAGAACCTGGTAAGGTGGGGTTTTGCTGACGAATCGGACCTACATTGCGAGTGTGGTGCTGTACAGACGATGTCCCATCTCATGACCTGTCCTACTTGCTCCACCACCTGCACAAAGGAAGAGCTCATGAATGCGGATGCAAGCGCCATTCGCGTGGCCACACACTGGGCTGATAGAATTTGACTGTAGCCATCGACACGAAAGAAGAAGATTGTAACCTAAATTAAGATTCCTTCAATCATTGCTTAAATTTATTGATGATTGATAGTGGTTTGGGATAAAAATTACTACAAGGTTTCCATTAAAAGTGACTAAGGCCTTTAAAATTATATTAGGCTTGCTAAAGACCAAATAATAGTTGTATAAATAGAGTTTGAATATTAAAGGCCAGTACCTGAGGTTCCGGATAGACTTTATTCGATCTATAAAATATAACCTGACCAAATATAAAAGTGACACAAGTAATATTTGAAAAAAGAACACAGCTGTCACTTTAATTTATGTGTGTTATATACTTATCCTGCCAATAAGGTTTATCTAACACCTGTGAAATTGTGGCTAGTAAGCACATTTTATCTAAATGGATGTATGGGCTTTATAAATCAAGGCAAAATAATTATTTTTTTATTGCCATTTTTAATTTTTTTTTCTCAATAAACTGACAAGACAATCATAGTTTTAGGCCTAATAGTTTTATGTATATAACAACAAATGTCTTTGTTAACTGTTATTGATACCATATCCAAAACTATTGAGTGAGTATTATCTTGTTTTAATAATTTATGTACCTGATAAGATATTACGAATAATTGATATATTTCAAAACGGCACTTTATTGTCTGTTTTGTCTTAAACTTCAAATGATAAAATTTAGATTTTTCAAAACGGCATAACTCAAATCATGGTTTTTGAAGGCAATACCCTTTTGTGTTTGACGTTCGATGTATCATAGTATTTTCATTGACGGGATATAAGTGCAGACTGGTTTTATAGTTGGTAATTTGACGACATGATACTCCGTGTCGAAATTCAAGGGTAAAATGTCCAAAAATGTTTCAGCAGTTTGTTTTGTGCCTAAAACCGTTAAATAAACGCAAAACCAATAGTATTGCCACAGAGTAACGAACAGAGGCTAACCTTTTAAAGAACGTCTAAAATATTTACCTATTTTGCTAGGGTTGGCACTTGGCAGTGTTGGCACAACAGGACAAACCATGTGACTAATACAACATAATATATTTTAACTTTTGGAACAATAATAATAACTTTTGTGGGTATTTTAATGTAAATGGGTAGTTCTTCGAATTGACTGATACATACGAACAAAAAAATATTTTACTTTCATCTGTAACACATGTCATATTCATGTGATTCAAAAAAATCTGATTCATCTGGCGACGAAATATTTGAGTCTATTATTGCAAACTATTAAAAAAAACGATTCCCTTATTCAAGTCAAAACTTAACAAGTCAAAAAAGTAATAAAAGTCTTTAAGTATAATCCTCTCAAATTGGTACCTAATGTGATAAGTAGAACCTTTTACAATTTAATTTTAACGTACCTACCTACCTATTAACGTATTAGGTAGAAGAGCGCATGACATTGCGCTTAAGAACTTGAGAACTGTCATTCTCATACATCTATACAATTATAGGTATAAAAAGATAAGACCCCAGAAATAATATAGGCTACATCGACGTACCACGCGGTTGGAGCCGCGCGTAGAAGCTAGTGACTCATAAGTAGGAATTTATTATTAGCTGTGAATTGTGTCAAGGTTCCATCGCATTACAAACACGGCACAGATTTAAATTTGCTTTGATATTGATGTAGGTACACTAGGTACCTACCTATGTAATTATGTATGAAGTATCTATCTACCCCACTAAAATAAATTGAATAGGTATATAATAAAAATAGCTACTCTTTTACTATCAATTTACTACTCACCTAGTAGATTCCTTGGGATAGAAAAAAAAAGATATGTTCTTATTTCAACGATTATTGTTCTTACACACAGCAGTACATTTTGTATTATTAAATTATAACGCGCGTCGTGCCCTTTAGGACGAGATTTGCGAGCATACGTGCGTGCGCGCACCGCGGCTGCGGTGGACTGCTGTAGACTGCACAGGGTACATTTATGTGAGCTGCGGTAGTGTCCGCGAGCCGCGCCGAGAGCGTGCGAGAGCCCTTCGCTAAGGCACTTACGAGCCGGTAGAAACCGGTTTCGCCTCGTACGTGATAGGGCCGCAAGTGCTCACGCAAACAGACGTCTTATGCTTGTGTGAGTGGACTTATCTGAGCGCGGTTGTATGCAGCTTAGTCTCTGTTCGTTACTCTGTGGTATTGCCTTCCTATTTTCAATGCAAAAATACAAAAATGTACGCACATTTTTCCCTTCCATATAAAATTGGTCTATTATGATCTCAATCCCAATATATTTATCAATGGCATGTCATATACTTCGCTCTAATAAGCACTTTGTGTGATTATATTAATTGAGTTGGGTCTCCTTCGACCTTAAGGATAAAGATTTTATCGGTATAAGTCTTTTCCCCAGACCCTTTCTGTCACTATGTGAAATGTTATGTAATGAATGTGTTTACACAAGAATAAGCAATATTTTCATCGTTAAATTGAGTAAAAAAATATTTTAAATACAAAATTATAATGTAACATCAAACGTTAATTAAAGCCCAGCATTATATTAAAAATTCTTTTACTATACGAAATATTAGATATCACGGGCAATTTACCATGTAATTTGCAGTAGCGAATTTTCCGATAAAATATCCTGTGATATAATATTTCTTATAAAAAATGACCAGTCCACGTTCAGTCTCAAATCTTATATTCGTTTACTATGTTTCACAAACATACACATCTGGGCCCTGTTTCATACAAAATATAAGTGATATTATTAGACATTCTCATAGTAAATAGCTCATATTTGTCAGGCAATTTTTTTTATGAAACAAGGCTCTAGTCGTAATTTCTTTGACAAAAATAGTAAAGTTCCTTATCGTAAGTTAACACACACGTCCACTCAACTTAATGGTCAGAATGAAACTAATAGACTGTATCCACTTAACTGGCGTAGGATAAGCGCAAGACCTAGCGAAAACAAAATAATGGGTCTAGAGTAAACTTGTGCTGTTCGAACTAAGACTGATTAGTGGACAACAATACAAGTCCAAGATGTGGTGAAATGATAATTGATTTTATATGTGGGATTGACGAAACATAATTCATAAAGAATTTGTACAAAGTCATTACTTATATCAAGACTCAACTAGAAAAACTACTTTAGGAAAGGATTTAGTCGGTTATCTTAAGGCAAATAATCCTAAAAAAAACTTATTTAAATTTTTGTAATTGCAGTTCCGTACTGAATTATATTAAGCATGCAATGAAACTTGTATGGGTCACATAAGGTTAATTTTATTCCTTCTTCACCATAATTTTCAATACAATAGAATGATAAAATTATAAATTGATTGCGACATATTTATTCGCACAAGTAAAAATGTGTGTCGAACGAAATGTGTTTTTTTAGAAGATAGATATATATATTTTGTCGCGAACTTTTTTTAGAAATTTTAAAGGGGAACAAATTCTGTGATATATAATTTTTGCGAGACTTTAATCGCTAACCGTTAGAAAAAAAATCCCCCAATTTTGAAACATTCTTCAAAAATTTCAAATTTCTATATTTATCAAAGTAACCTTAAAATAAAATACAGAATGCATGAAATGTACATGTAAATACTTATATACTTAAAACTAAGGTTGTTAAAACTATTTTGTTCCGTACTCTCTGAACTATTTGAGACTGTATTTATCAGTTATAATAATATTCTATCTTACAAAAAATATGTAGACATGGTAAGAACACATTGATATAGAGATACTTTTATGCAATCTTTTTAGAATACAGATAAATTAGATCTAAACACAAATGATTTTTGAGGTCTCAAGAAAGGACTCGGTAGCATCATACATTAAAGTTATTAAATATTTAATTATTGCTTGTTTGCAATTTATTTAAGATGTAGGTATTAGATGTTAAATCTACACAGGTTTCAAAGAAGTAGTCACACAGTTGGTAGACAATTGTTTAGAAAAACCAAAACAATCACAGTGCTACATTTCTTTTTGGCAATCACTTTTGTATAAGTTTTGAGACTAAACATGGTTATTTTCTTACTAAATTAAATATAGAACGGGATATTTACCATGTATATTTGTTATCACACTTATCACACAACCACTTAAGTGACGATGCGACTGTCAATCTTTAGTTGTCAAATAGTATTCTATTTGATTCTTTTTTGTTAAAGAAGATTAAATTGGTTCGTATAGATAGACGTGGTTCTTGCTACGCTTATCAGTTTTACCAGACTATATTAAAGTGAGATAAATTTGCAAAATTAATCATAAATGAAACTGTGCCAAGTATTATCAGCTAAATCTGTTGTTCAAGCTTCGTATTAAATTATTTTATAGATATGCGT
The DNA here is from genome assembly GCA_905147285.1 of Hypena proboscidalis. NCBI lineage: Eukaryota > Metazoa > Arthropoda > Insecta > Lepidoptera > Erebidae > Hypena > Hypena proboscidalis. The sequence goes on from LR990140.1 coordinate 15,349,125, forward strand.
GTTGCGGAAGCGAAGCGTGCTGCTGCCGTTGGGTTAAGGATAAGATCCCTGAATAAACAACTGGGTTTCTACTCCAGTTTATAAGATATATTACAATGATAAAGCATTTATGACATTTATGAAAACTGCCGTGGATTTATGTATTACGTCGTATGGAAGTACAATGGGCCAACGAGTAAGGTATGCAGGGCAAAAACTTCTTAGTCATAGTAAAGACTTGCTACACCAACTATGTATAAGTGAGTTACGTGTCTAAAAAGTGGGTACATTACACTTCTTAAATATGAAATTCACACATGCATATCTATTGCAGTCAATCTTTACTATGGCGTTGAAGTTTCAGACCTGCATACCTAATTGCTTGGCCTACTGTACGTTAATCTGGATAAATTAAAGTCTAAATATTGTAGAGAGAGAGGAGAGTAGAGAGAGTCTCATATCTGTTTTCATTTACTGCTTAGCCATCTTCTTTTCTCTCCGCTTTGGTGGTAACCAGGTCTGATAGGGTCTTTAGGATGAGCCACCGCGCCAATCGCTTCTAATGATTGACATAAAACGTGAATAGATTAAAAATATATATATAGCAAGAGACATGAAAATTAAATTTAAATGCAAAAGTAACTTTATCTGTCTGTCTATCTATTACGCTTTTACGGCTAAAATTACCGAACCGATCTCAATTACATCGGTATGTATTTAAGACGTGAGAAAGATCAGGTTACTTTTTATCGACTGGCTGGCGAAGCTACACGCAGAAGCCAATTAAAAGTAAGATTGAAACAATATTGTATCTGTTTTGACATGGTAATAGAAAACAATAAAACAAAATCAAATGAGCCATATTACATTCCTTTATATCGATAACGTGCGGTCATCATAGCTTTTATTTTACCTAAATATTTTCTACCTCTGTGATGGATTGTAAAAGGCTGGTTATTTTCATGCATAACAGATTTTTGCCACAAAGAAAGCTCCTTCAATAATAGTTGGATAAAAATATCGGTTTGTAAACGCGCTGTAACATTTTTCTGGACCCGGGTTTCCGTTCACAATAATGGACAAATATTTACGCCTTTACAGGGTGGTATAACTTCATGTATTTATTTTTAAACGTATTGGTTCTCCCTTTTACGTAAGTATTTTACGGACGCGTATTCTTACCAAGGGTGAATAAACTTTGCGTTGATCCTTCTTTAACGAAACAATAACATGATTCAAACATATCCACACTGAATTTGTTTGACACATGTCTTGGCAGAAGGCCTGCTTGCCTGAATTAATACTCGGCTAGAGGACTAAAAGTTAGTGGCGAAGCGAAATAGAGCAGAGCACAACGTGAATTAAAATCACGGCACACCTTTTATAGTGTAATAAGTAAATAAATACTCTATCATTACAGCAATAAATTTCAATTTCGTACTTATCTACAAATATTTGAATTCTTGCCCCGCACATCAAAGCGTACCTTTTCATTCAAGATGGCGAAAGCGTGGATTGTTTTTTTTTTACAAACTTCCATTTCCGCTCTTTTCTACTCTGCCACACCTAGCCCGTATAGTCATATTCATAGAAAATTTACATTGTGTTTGACAATTTACATAAAATATAATATAAAACCACTTTTAGAGGATGATAGAGGACGCAGTTCTGTTAAGGTTACATGACTATAAAATCAATAGCTTTAGAAGGAGAACTCACGAAGAACGCTGAAACAAAAAAAAAAAAAATTTTGATACTGGCCTTGTATAAGGCTATATTAGTATTGTCAACCTCGGCTAGTATTTGTTACTTTCATTTCATGTAGCAATAATAATACACTTGTTCGGAATGTGTTAACGGTAGGTATATGGATCTAAAACCAGTTTTTTTTTCGTTAAAAAATTTGTTACTTATACACCCTAAAGCGTTCAAAAAAACCTAAATACTACTTCAATTTATAGCAACAATTGTAAAACAATCACGTAACAATAACTTCAGTTTATTGGAATTCAATACAGCATTCGGTAAATTTTTTTTTTTTTTTTTTTTTTTTTTTTATTTTTTTTTTTTTTTTTTTTTTTTTTTTTTTTTTTTTTTTTTTTTTTTTTTTTTTTTTTTTATTTTTTTTTTTTTTTTTTTTTTTTTTTTTTTTTTTTTTTTTTTATTTTTTTTTTTTTTTTTTTTTTTTTTTTTTTGTACTTTATATTTCAAAATGTAGAATTTTATAGTTTATATTTTTAAATGAACTTTACTTTTATAATTTATATTTAAATATGTAAAAAATGAGGAAAAAGAATAAATGAGTGAATATATAAATATAAATCATTGTAGTTCTTAAACAATTGAGTAAACAAGTAACAATCACAAGAATGGATTTTACAAGGGACTTTGGTTATACGTAACATTTATTGGTAAAGGATATTGTGAAAAGTCATAAAAATATTTTGCTTGGTACAAAATAAAAACGAAATAAACCACAAAACTTTTTTTTACAGTTTTAATTTATTACAATGAAGACAATAATCTTACTATTTATTTTATCAAATGATTTTTAAGGTTCCATTGACCTTTATAACTACGCTTGATTTCTTGATTAGCTTGTTGCATGTTACACGGCACTTCACTCAATGTATAAATAATAGCAGCCCTGTATCTAATACGTGTCCCACTGCTGGGCTCAGGTCTCTTCTCATGATGAGAAGGGTTAGGCCATATACTCACCCCATATTGATTCATTGATCATAATATCATGATTATGATAGACAATAACCACAGTTTTATGTCAAGAAAGGTCAGATGCCTGGCATTTAACAAATAATGATGTTGATGCAATTTGGTATTTAATTTAAATAATATTGTGAAACAAAACACCGTAACCTTACTAGAATACCGTTCATAATGTTTTACTCAGAAACGAACAATAATGTCTGCCAAAAACAATCTCACACATCAAAGCCGTATGTAATAAAGCAGATTTAATATAAAACTTGAGGATTCAATATTCTTTAAGCATGTAACTCTGAATATCATCCAGTAATACGTCACAAACTTTTTACGGCTCCGGGCAAAACACGGTTGATATTTATATTATTAATATGAACAGCACAAGATCTTACTAAAGCAATTGCAAAGCAATACAATTATTTCATATAAATAATTCTAAATAATAATACGAGAGTATGATAAGACCTGTGAAAAACAGCGTATGTTTTTGAAGATATTTAGTGTTTTTTTAATAATGCATGCTAATGGTAAAGAAAGTTATGGTGAGGAAACCTGCAAACCTAAGATAACATACAATTGACAAAATCTGGAGCACATTGCCTCAAGCTGTGTAAAATCTAGCAATCCTGACTTCGCCAGCGTGGTAGACTTATTGCTTAACCCTTCTCATCATAAAAGAAAACCGTGCTCAGCAGCGGGACTTAAATTTGTATACAAAGTTCGTGTCACAGAGTATGATGGCAGGACTTATTAATAAATCTAAATTACCAACTAAAAAAATCTATAAAGGCAATATAATGACGGCGATATAAAAACCTTCCAGGAATTTGTATCCAAATATCAAAGAATGTGTATATTAACATTCTCAGTTAGTCAGCTCATTGTTTAATGTCTCTCAGGCAGTTTCAGTAGTGATATTACATGCAATATTAATATGTGGTAGCTGAAGTTAGTTATTACATTCAGTACGTTTAATTTTAAAGTTTGACGGTAATGTCAAGGCAATTTACTGTTGTTATATGCTTGGCATTTCAGTTATACGTTTTGAAAGTCACCTTGTATTACCTTTTATTCATATTACCTGCCTGCAATCGTTGGAACTATTTATTTAAAACAGTTTTGATACTAAGAAACTAACTAATTTCTGTGTCCTGGCAAGAAGCGTCCGTAGCTGGTTGGTTAAAGCGACTGTCCGGTGTGCAAAAGGTAACAGGTTCAAATCCTGCTGCTAACAAATCTTTTTTAACTTTTTATTAGTATAATTTGCTAAGCAAAGCTAAATGCTATAAAAATAATCAATATGAAGTTTTGATAGATTTTTTTTTTAATTGTTTTTAAAACATCAAAGACAGCTTAGCAATATCAATTGTATAAAAAAATTTGAATGAACACGAATAAAAATGCTTCAACTGCATAAAAAAAATGTTCGATTCATATTTCATTTTTATGGGGAGCTATAGGCCACGGAGTAACACATGGTAGTAATTTTTCAGAGGTTTACCGAAAAGAAAAACGAAGTCATTCATCAAAACGAATGTCGCTCGATTTGTATAAGTAGATATTTTACGCGTTGAGTAATAGTACAAATATAATAATGTAAGGGTATTTATCATGGTGTTTAGAAAAATAAAATGGTATGAAAAATTGAGATGATTGTGTCCCAAAACAAATTGGATGGTTACAATAAGTATGTTTATTCGTTTTAATGACCATTTTTTTAACCGACTTTCATAAAATAGGAGGTTCTATATTGGACGCGTATATTTTTTTTTCATGTTTGTCCAAGGATTTCTCCGTCATGTGAATCAATTTAAAACAATATTGTTTTATTTAAGAGTTTTGAGATGGTCCCATACCTAAAAAGTCAGGATCTGATGAATGAATCTCAAGGAAATTGAGGACAACCCTCAAATTTGATAGGTTCTTTCATTATCTTATTAAATTCATTATAATTTAGGCATCTAAAGACCATTTTACTGTATTCTTTCAAGTTATAGGTAAGGCGAGACGTTGAATATTATATTAGTATATTCATATTAAAAGTTAAGAGTAACAAAATGGTTTACAAAGGATATGTAATTTTTAGGGTTCCGTACCCAAAGGGTAAAAACGGAACCCATACTGCATACTGAGACTGCGTTTTTCGTCTGTCCGTCTACCACCAGGCTGTAACTCTTGAACTGTGATAGCTAGCCAGTTGAATTTTACACAAATGATATAAAACGGTTGCCGCTAAACAATTAAAACGGAATTAAATAAACGTGTTTTTTTTGCTTGTTTCAGCTCGATATTGATATCGTTAACAGGTATGAATTGAAATTGAAAGAAAATTATTAGCGCAGACTTCAATAACTATTTAACCGATTTTAAACGTAATTTAATGCTTATAGTTTTTGGCCATATTTTTATGAAATGTAAATTGACTTTATGAAATTAAATAAATATGAATATGAATATGATAATTTTTTTTTTTTTTTTATTTAAAAATTAGTTTAGTCTTTCAAGCTATTAGTAAAAAAAAATACCTGCTTCTTGTTATTTAGTAATAGTGACGTTTTGATATCCTAAAAAATTATTTGCAAATTTCACACACGTAAAAATAAAACTGTTCTAACAATTTTGGGTCGCGAAATATTTTTTGTTGCTAAAAACAAATATTGCGTAGATATGTACCTCACAGAAATGTTGAGCATTTCATTCAAAAGGCCGCTGTCCTTTTTTTGCTCCGTTTGTAAAGTATTATTAAAAAGAATAGTACTGTGCGCGCTTCGAGGAATCGGCGGCTTTGAAAAAAGGTAGAAGATGCGCTGCCCCGGATAGCATTTGGTTGGTATTAAATAGCATCATAGCAAGAGTAAAGTAACATAGTTGTTTAACTTAACAACCAAATTTTATCTAAGGCCATAAACTATCTATTAACAAAACCTGATTGCCTGGTTACATAGTTTTATGTTACCAACTTTTGACTATAACTTCTAATTGATTATTTTTATAGCATTTAGCTATGCTTAGCAAATTATACTAAGAAACAGTTTAAAAAGATATGGGACTGGCAGGATTTGAACCTGTGACCTTACTGCAAACCGGGCAGCCGCTTTAGCCATCCAGCTACGGTCGCCTCTTACCAGAACCCCAAATTTCTCAACTGTATGACACGTCATTTCGTGACGTTACGTTCATCCATTTGTTCCTATCTTAAGTAGGATACAAATCCTGCCGGTCCCATATCTTTTTCAACTGTTTCTTAGTATAACTTTTGACAAATAAACAATTTATTCGATGCGTCGATGGTCTAGTCGTTAGCGTATGCGCCTCTCACCGCGAGGTCACGGGTTCGATACCCGGGTCGGACAAAGTATTATTTGTGAACTTTCCGTAAGAAAATTTACAATAGCAGTACGGAATTGAAATTGTGTCCGGTGGATGGCGATAGGCTCACCTCCTATCCCGTGGGACCTAAACATAACTGGTGTAATGTGGGTTGTTATGTAATTCAATCAGTCATTATTTCATAGCTAATGTCATAACATTATACTCTAAAGAATTATATTCACATGTTATTAATCACATGTAACAATATTTAAATTTGGTGGTAGAGCTCTTGTGAATGAGCTTAAGGGCGGCAGCACCACCGTCTCACCTTTAACCTGCCGCCAAATAGTAGTGCTTCCATTACTGTGTTCCGGTTTGGTGGTGAGATCAGGCCATGAAATTACTGGCACATGAGGCATAACACTGTAGTCCTCAGCTGCAGCGACGGATCTATAATCTGCTTTTGTGGATTGTTGATGTCCATGGGCTGTACTCCACTTACCATCAGGTGGACTACACGTTCATTCGCTGTGGGCGTAGAATAAAAAAAAATATATATTTTGAGCGAAGAGAATAATACTTCGAACATAAAAATTTCAAAGTTTTTTTTAAATACAAACATTATAATATGCTTGTATTTACTGAAAGTTACGATGAGTTGACAGATATTAGTTTTTAAATTGAAAACTACAATTATAATAATTGCTCGACAACATTGTAACTTTATTTAACGCGATAAAAGTAAGATTAAGCCTAAATCTTAAGGTATTTCACTGGACTCAAACTCAATTAATTAGCTATTTGTATATTTTATTAAGTATAAACTTCTTTGTATGCGGTTTTTGTTATTTTATATTGGTTTAGTTATGTATTTGAATAAAAACAATTTAATGTTATCCGTTCACCAGAATTCCTGGCTTGACACGACTTTCTACCGTAGAAAATCTAAAAAAATACATTGTTGGCGCATTACTGTATTTTTTTTTTGTATTTATTTTCATATAAAAATACATTTAAACATTTAAGTAGCAGACCAAAAACCACAGCGGTTTGTCCAGACTGCACATATTGATTATAAATAACAAACACACATAATACATTACAAACACATTATACACCGATAAACAAAAAAGTAGGCATAAAATGTTGACTTTCGATATCATATTATTTAATGTTATTTTTATGCATGCATTCAGAAAATTTGATTTTGTAATATTATAATTTCGTAAACTCACGTCTCACAAACTATTCGGAATCCAGACAGATAGTGCTTTTTAACAGCTTGTTCACTGGAATTATCTGCAGTGTTGGTTGTGTCAGTCAACTTACTTTGGATATAGCTACTTTAAGAAGAAACGACGTACAACAAAGACTCTAAGATGGTATTCCTTTGATGTTATTGCTTTGTAAACATATTGCTGAGTAGTGGTATAGTCGTATACGTCCTCAATGGAATTTGATGTATTGTTCTAAGCCTGGATTTCATAACACGGAAAACGTTGCGGCAAACCAAGGACAATGTGACAATTGGATTCCCTTTTAAAATATGGCCTTTCCAAACAAAGGCAGAAAAGGATATATTTTGTTGTCTAAGAAATTCCGGCAAAGTACCTAATAAAGAATCAGACAGTGTGATAACAAATTTTAATTTTCCTTAGAAAATGCGACTGGCAAAAATATGAAAAGAATAAGGCGATATAAATCATTAAATTAAGTTATGCTCATTTTTAAAACTTAAATTACACAAACAATATTGCTGCTCGCATTAAAGTTAACTAGATCCCTTTCAAAATGAAATATACTTGGACCTGCAATCGTTTGAACACAAAATCAGGCATTTTCTGACCAATGTTAAATTCTCTAGTGTCACGTTAACAAAAACGAATAAACGGCATTTATCAACGCAGTATGACTGCCAGCAAAAGTTTAATTCAAAAGTTAAGAGAACTTCGTTAACTTTTGTAATAAGTACTTACTATGTCAAAAGAAGATTGAAGTCGTGAATTGTTGGCAATGAATTAAATAAAAGGGACTGGGTTTTTCTACTACTTACTTTTTGTTATAATTCGAAAGATTTTTTAGTAAAAAACCTATTCAGAACATCAATCTAGCCTTAATTTAACGGTTGTTTATGGCATCTTTTATACTTATATAATTGATCGCCCAACTGACTTATTCATCAACGCAGTGCCTAAACCGCTAGGGCTAAAAACTTGAAATTTTGCATGAAGTTTCCTTACATAGCATAGGGGCAAATACCTATCGAAATAATATATTGAGGGCGTAAAATAAGAGTTGAAAGGATGTATGGCAGTGCGTCATTTTTGAAGTTGGAAACACAAAATTTCGTATAGTTAAACTTGAATTGAAACATAAATGAATATCTGTATCGGGGATATCTAATTTTTTGTTCAAGAGGGTGAATTTAAGGGTTTAAGTTAGTAATAAGTTTTGGCAATTATTTCGAAAGATGGCGCTGTACATATTTTAGAAAACAAAGAAGAGTAACGTTTTACGTGGGTAAAACCGTGTCGTCATCTAGTAGCTTATACCGCTTTTCTTTAACTTTAGAAAAAAGGTTTTGTGTACATTTTCCGCCTCGGTTAATACCCGATGAAAGTTGGAATTAAATCCTTTGCCTTGTTTCTGACGGATTGTTCTTAATAATATTGTTTATCCATTGATTTTGTAGTGGTCCACGAATATAATATTGCGCTTAAATCTGCCTCAAATAAAAGTATCACTATTTTTCGGATACCGCAAATCCCTTCCGTATTTGCCTATCGTACATTCAGTTTGGATGTCCCGGAACTGTATAAATATAACTCAAGTTCTAGAGGACGAATTCTATAAACAAAAAGGGGTTTTAATACTCACATGGCGTCGAACGTAGTGAAATTTAAACGTATATTTTCCATTTAACTTATATTTGATAATAATATGTACTGATTCAGTGTCAGTACATATCATATATATATCTATCTAGATGAACCTATATTAATAAAGATGGCAGCAAATAACATGAAAAAATACACTGAGTTTTGCCGTCCCTCAGTATTTCTAATATTATGTTCGAATTAAACAAACAGATTAGTTCCGTCTGTTTAGATTTAATTTAAGTTAAAATTTTTGTCAATTCCAAATAGTCAAAATGGTCCTTATCAAAAGATTTGTATTTCTTATCTGTCTTAGCAATACAGCATTAGTGACCTACTTATTCACATTCTTCCTATTTTCTTTTTAACAGATTGAGGACTTTTAAGATGTGACTTTGATTGATATATGATTAATTATTGAACATTTCAGTTGTATTTGTGATAAATTACATGAAATAAGACCATCTTCTTTTCATAGTAAAATATGATACAAATAACTAGTAAATATCAGTAAAGTTTTTTCAGTTCAATTTCAATTGCCATTAAAAATATTTTTAACAAACAGATCGCATGTCTCGGTTAAAATTGTAAAATTTAATCAAAATTGCGTGCTAATAACTCCACTTAAAAATAAAAAAATGTTTGAGTCTACATTTATTTATTAATATGGCAAAAGGATTCCTTTTAAATCACGTTCAGGTGACTCAATTTAAAAGGAAATAAATTTTTACTTATTTTTTAACCAAAGAAGTGTGCTTTTGCAAATGAATCGGTTGATTTAGAATTTCATTGCGTCATTATAATTTAAATATTTAAATTTAATGTGATTTAATTTACAGAATACGCATGCGGCATTTCTTTTGATTAAGCCTACAACAATTGAACAAGGAAACTTGAGGATTTAGTAATTTATTTACAAAGCTAATTCTGGAAACACGAACAAAGTTTATAAAACACGAAAGGTAAATTACGTTATAATATTTCAGTATCTACAAAACTTTTGACTGAGAATTTGCTTGTCAACTCATTTTAAAACTAAAATATTATTTAAGTTGTCATGGAGACTTTGTGACGTGACCGTGACTTTAGACCTTGATAGCCTAATTATTTGTTTGTTTTTTTTAATAGTGACTTTAATACGACATTTTTGTTACCATTTTTACAACTCGACATATTAACGATTATGTTTATCTGTAGGTAAATAGAAAAAAAAGTAATGTTAGTATAAACACTAAAATAAATATCAAAACTTTTTGAAATGATATTAACAATATGAGCTATAAGTGTGTGGGTTTATAACAGCAAACCAATGCAATGATTTTGTAACAAAAATTGATTTATGGCACTCCAATTTTCCTTTTGGCCTTTTATTAAATCCGTTCCTTTCAATAAATCCTTGTATGGACAAACATTGTGGAATTGCCAAGTTTGTTTGTTCAACAAAAATGTACGAGCGTTTCCAAAACATTAATTTGTATCGAAAAAACGTGAACAATTTATGGATATTAAAACAAAACAAAGAATTATAAGGCCTATGTGTCGCTTAAAATTTGCTATTTTTTTGTTTATTGGTTCACACACCAGACATTACATTTTGCCATTCACAATGAATCGCTTAATAACACTATACCTCATGTAAGTCCTAAAATAGTGAACACAGCATTCATATTTGTACATGCTTGGTTTATTTAAAGCCTTTTGGCTATATAATGGGCTGTGTTCTGAAGAACTGTTTGATATGGTACCTACGGCTACGTTCTACCACCGTACCTCTCGCCATCGACAGCGAGCTCATTCTCACACACTAAAATTAATATCGTCGCGCACAGTGCGGTTCGCGAGGAATTTTCTCCCACGCACGATAAAGTTGTGGAATGAGCTCCCTGCCAAGGTTTTTCCTAGAGAATACAGCATGGGGTTCTTTAAAAAGAGTGCAAATAGGTGATTAAAGGGTCGGCAACGCACGCGTGATGCCCCTGGCGTTGCAAGTGTCCATAGGCTACGGTGACTGCTTACCATCAGGCGGGCCGTATGCTTGTTTGCCACCTCAGTGGAATAATATATAAAAGCCTAACCGTGTAACCTGACCTTTTGGACAGCCAATCAAACGGTCCGTTTTTATTAGAACTAAGTGGTTTTATTGGACGTTTGTGACGTTCGTTAGCTCACAGTAGTAATAACACAGGCAGTTGGCAATTGCCTAAAAATGGGCTGGGAGTTAGGAGGGTGATGTGTGGCGTAGGTATGTTACTCAAACAATAATAAGTTCTACAAACATGTAATAATATATTAAATCTTACAAAACATCGTGTCATGGCACCTATATTACCCAGAAGGGTGGTGCAGAGGTGTACGAAACCCACATCTCACCAGCCTATCGCCATCCACCGAGCACAATTCCAACTCCGTGCTGCTATTGTGAATTTACTGACAAAAAGGTTACAAATAACACTTTGCTTGACCACGGAATCGAACCCGACCACTGGACCATCGGGGCATTCCTTCGGCCTATTATATGTTACTTTTTAAAATCAAACTAATAGGTACTAATGGTACAAAAATAATACTATCCACCAATGACACAGTAACTTTCAGAAAGAATAATATTATTATTATTATGTTTACTGTTAAGTTTCATTAAACATTTATTCGTCTGAGAATAATTATAATTATCATTATTTCCGTTTCGTTTAATGGTCGTGAGAAAAAATTATAGAAACACTTGCCATAGATATTATTATAACTAAGCAACTTTAAAATTAAGCTTTACAATTCAAATAACAGAACTCTCTAATATTAATAAAATCTATATTTTACTCTAAAATGTACTAGTCTTTAAATAGCTGTGCTTCTAATCACAAGTATTTCTAATACTCTAAAGAAGACGAAGTTACTAAAAAAGTAGAATTTATAGAAAGCGCAATACGGATTTTGTTTTTGTTTAAATTCCAGCAGTATTTTCATGAATGTAAAATCTGATGTTGAAGCTAACGATAACGAGTTCACCAGACTATAAATAGTTTAAATTCAATGAACTTTGGTATTTTCCTAAATGTATGCTGATACAATAAATACCTATTAGTCTAGAGTTCTGAGAGATGTACAATTTCTCCAAGTTATACTAGATTCAAAAAATATTTACTTATTGTTTGTTTACCTGGCATTATTCACTGAAAAACTTAAAAAACCGGCCAAGTGCGTGTCGGGCCACGCGCAGTAGGGTTCCGTAGCTAGTCGTAACGTCGTAACAACATATTTCGACTTAAAAGGGATTTACTATCTGTATTAAACAAGTAACATCTTCATACAAGTCATTACTTTCAAAGGTTTTTGTAATTTGCACGAATTATTCTAAGTAACTGCATTTTACACTTTGGACCCCAATTACTCTAGAACTAATTAAGTTAAAGTAACCGCTATAGTTTTCATGAAAAGTTGATTACATATACTACCACCGTGATTTTTTTTAGATTTTTTAAGCTATCGGTTTAGCTTTTAGAGAGGGGTGGGACGCCCAACTCGTACAAAAATTTGCTCTTCAAAGTTAATTATCTCGCAAACGGATCCCTAAATCAAGAAACTGTATTAGTAATCCCATTATGCTTTTAAAGACCTATCTAACGATACCCCACACTATGGGGTAGGCGACAGAAAAAATATCACGAGTACAACGCCATCTATCGAGTCCTTTTGTAAAAGAATTTATATTTTTCCCTCAACCTGTTCTAGTAGTGCGTCTTGAGATAAAAATCGTGATCTTATGTATGACCTAGATATGTAATGATTATTTTTAATTTATTTTATTTATGTTATCCTCGAAATTATTTATTTTATTATTTATTTTATCCTCGAAAGACATATAGGGACCAGATAAATGGCGTCCTTCAGAAAGGAAATGTTTGTAGTACACGAAACCAGCTAGCACGTATGACGAGATGTATGAATGTTGAGGAAGCGATTGAAGTATGTAAGGAGCGAAGCACATGGCGTTCCATCGTCTCTGCCTACCCCCGTGGGATAAAGGCGTGATTTTATATGTATTACGTATGTTTATTTATGTTTCAAGAATTTTGAACGAAATATTCTGAGTAACTGCATCTGACATTTCGGACCCCTATTCCTCTTGAACTAATGAAGTGAACTTATCCGCTATAGTTTTCCTTTAAAGTTCATTACATGTACTACCGACACAATTTTTATCAGATTTTGGGATCCAGTAGTTTAGCTTTTAGAGGGGGGGGGGACGCTCTACTCGAACAAAAATTTGCTCTTTAAAGTTAATTATCTCGCAAACGGATCTCTAAATCAAAAAACTGTCCTAGCAACCCTGAACGTTTTTAAAAGTCCTATCTAACAATACCCCACACTATGGGGTAGGCGAAAAAAAAAAAACATCCCTACTTTACATGTAGGGAAGCTACCCGAAAAAAAAATATTTTTCCAAATTTTATTCTACGACTTTCTTTGTATAGTTAACATACATGTTTATGCAAAATTTCAGTTTTCTAGCACCAACGGTTTCGTCGCTATCCCTTGGACAGACGGACGGACAGACGGACATGGCGAAACTATAAGGGTTCCTTGGAGGTACTACGGAACCCTAAAAAGGTGCACATTGATAATAACTTTAGTGAAGTAAAATTGAGAATTAAAAAAAAAATATAAAGTTGACAGAAACTGTATAATATATAATTTTTCAATAATTGTTTTTTTTTTCAATCTACGTTTTATGTTTTTTTAATTTCTCTGAAGGCTGAAGAAAAATAAAAAACATAGCTACCAGCCTTATTGACGCTATTGAAGTTTTTCATTAAATATGAGATGTACTAAAAATATCTACTGTTTTTAGAAGTAAATCCGTCCTTGTATGTTTCTAAAACTAAAAATATAACCGTCCTTGTTTATTTCTAGAAACCCAATGCGTTATGAGTTGTTGATTAACAAATAATACCATTTTTGTTTCAGGACAAAATTATTGAAGCATACCCACTAAAACATTTTTCCATTGACATCCTTTGACAGAGGATTTGCTCTGACGTCAAGTCACCGGAGTGTGTATGGGATTTGGAACGTGACTCGACGATGCGAACACGTGTTGAATTATTTTTTTAACAGTTGACAGTTATATTAAAGCTCTCATACAAAAGTATACCGCTTTCACCCTTTTGTTAATTAAGCTAACTGGTGACGTAGCAACATCTGATCGCAATTTGTACTAGCCCAAATTTTACTGGTTAGATAAACCTTTTTGGTGGAATAAGCATATAACACACATAAATGAAAGTGACAGTTGTGTTCTTCAAGTGTAACTTCTGTTACTTTTAAATTCAGTCAGGTTATATTTTATGGGCCGGATAAGATCTATTTGAATAAACACCAAAACTTCTCTTATGTTTCTAATGAAAAAAAAATGAGTTTTTTTTATTGCACATTCATGCATAATTTTTTTATCTATGGTAAACAGATAAAAATGAATTTATATTTACATAGCCAGACTGTCTAAAGTTCATAATTAAGCCAACAATATTAATGCAATCTAAAAGACTGTACATATTTCTTGTAATATTTTCAATTGTGGGTAGCCCATGATATAATAACTATTTTAGTTGAAATATAATTGTGTTACTTTATTTCGTTTAGTGAAAAACCCAAAACGAACGAAACCTTTCGAGTTAGTGTAGTAGTAAGTGACAAATAAATTAGTGCGATAAGTGTCGTTATAAACAACACATGAACAAAGTGTCTTCCTCTTAACACAAACTAAGTAAAGTGTTAATGAACACATTCTTAGATTATATTATTATGTAGCAATTTAGGTTAACATAATATTACTTATTAGTCTTGATAGGCTAGATTGTAATGTAAATAAAATATCATACATTTAATTTAATATATTTCGTATTATGAAATGTGTTCAAAAATCAAAGTCATCACACTTTTTTAACTAAGTTCAGTTTTATGAATAAGAAGTAATGACAAGGAGGAAGGATAAAGAGGTATAAATATTATTAATTTTTGGCAAAAGCGTGCAAACAAAACCATTCAGTTTCTAAAAGTCAATTAAACAAAAACCTCAAACTCAATTGGAACACCATTACAATTCAAAACTTTATAAAATTACAAAAGTTGGCAAATAAATTTGCAATTGGAACACTGAGTTTTGGACTACGTGACTCGTGAAATCTAAATGTCGTTTGACAAAAAAAAGTTCTCGGAAGGAACAGCCGACAGGATCATGACGTTCAATTTTAACTATTACATTATGCAAAATTAATAAAACATGTAATAGTTATTTCAAATATGGATCGCATGAATTGAGAACGACTTGCTTGCGCTTTCGTGCTGGTCAAATAAGTTAAAAAATCAGTACGACTGGCATTTTATCTAAGGCATTTCAAATTCATTTTATTGTTGTTTGCCGTCTCTCGTGTGCTTACTAACAAAGGATAAGGAAGAAAAGAATAAAACCTATACAAAAAGTAGGCATAATTTCCTGTTAAAAGAAACAATCCTGAAATAACAATTTAACGGAACATTAAATAAAACACGGAAGCGTAACACAAACCTTTTCACCTTACATTTCGCTGAGAAAGAAACTTCATTTATCTTCGGCACAAACAAAATCCGTATGAAAAGAATGATAAACGTACACTCCATTAGGATTTCAAAAATGTATTTGGGTGTTTATATTTTGCGTTTTTACAATTTAGTACTTAAAAATAGAGATTTGAAATTTGTATCAAATATAACGTCAAAATTAATTAATAATTTCTCTGAAGGCTGAAGAAAAATAAAAAACATAGCTACCAGCCTTATTGACGCTATTGAAGTTTTTCATTAAATATGAGATGTACTAAAAATATCTACTGTTTTTAGAAGTAAATCCGTCCTTGTATGTTTCTAAAACTAAAAATATAACCGTCCTTGTTTATTTCTAGAAACCCAATGCGTTATGAGTTGTTGATTAACAAATAATACCATTTTTGTTTCAGGACAAAATTATTGAAGCATACCCACTAAAACATTTTTCCATTGACATCCTTTGACAGAGGATTTGCTCTGACGTCAAGTCACCGGAGTGTGTATGGGATTTGGAACGTGACTCGACGATGCGAACACGTGTTGAATTATTTTTTTAACAGTTGACAGTTATATTAAAGCTCTCATACAAAAGTATACCGCTTTCACCCTTTTGTTAATTAAGCTAACTGGTGACGTAGCAACATCTGATCGCAATTTGTACTAGCCCAAATTTTACTGGTTAGATAAACCTTTTTGGTGGAATAAGCATATAACACACATAAATGAAAGTGACAGTTGTGTTCTTCAAGTGTAACTTCTGTTACTTTTAAATTCAGTCAGGTTATATTTTATGGGCCGGATAAGATCTATTTGAATAAACACCAAAACTTCTCTTATGTTTCTAATGAAAAAAAAATGAGTTTTTTTTATTGCACATTCATGCATAATTTTTTTATCTATGGTAAACAGATAAAAATGAATTTATATTTACATAGCCAGACTGTCTAAAGTTCATAATTAAGCCAACAATATTAATGCAATCTAAAAGACTGTACATATTTCTTGTAATATTTTCAATTGTGGGTAGCCCATGATATAATAACTATTTTAGTTGAAATATAATTGTGTTACTTTATTTCGTTTAGTGAAAAACCCAAAACGAACGAAACCTTTCGAGTTAGTGTAGTAGTAAGTGACAAATAAATTAGTGCGATAAGTGTCGTTATAAACAACACATGAACAAAGTGTCTTCCTCTTAACACAAACTAAGTAAAGTGTTAATGAACACATTCTTAGATTATATTATTATGTAGCAATTTAGGTTAACATAATATTACTTATTAGTCTTGATAGGCTAGATTGTAATGTAAATAAAATATCATACATTTAATTTAATATATTTCGTATTATGAAATGTGTTCAAAAATCAAAGTCATCACACTTTTTTAACTAAGTTCAGTTTTATGAATAAGAAGTAATGACAAGGAGGAAGGATAAAGAGGTATAAATATTATTAATTTTTGGCAAAAGCGTGCAAACAAAACCATTCAGTTTCTAAAAGTCAATTAAACAAAAACCTCAAACTCAATTGGAACACCATTACAATTCAAAACTTTATAAAATTACAAAAGTTGGCAAATAAATTTGCAATTGGAACACTGAGTTTTGGACTACGTGACTCGTGAAATCTAAATGTCGTTTGACAAAAAAAAGTTCTCGGAAGGAACAGCCGACAGGATCATGACGTTCAATTTTAACTATTACATTATGCAAAATTAATAAAACATGTAATAGTTATTTCAAATATGGATCGCATGAATTGAGAACGACTTGCTTGCGCTTTCGTGCTGGTCAAATAAGTTAAAAAATCAGTACGACTGGCATTTTATCTAAGGCATTTCAAATTCATTTTATTGTTGTTTGCCGTCTCTCGTGTGCTTACTAACAAAGGATAAGGAAGAAAAGAATAAAACCTATACAAAAAGTAGGCATAATTTCCTGTTAAAAGAAACAATCCTGAAATAACAATTTAACGGAACATTAAATAAAACACGGAAGCGTAACACAAACCTTTTCACCTTACATTTCGCTGAGAAAGAAACTTCATTTATCTTCGGCACAAACAAAATCCGTATGAAAAGAATGATAAACGTACACTCCATTAGGATTTCAAAAATGTATTTGGGTGTTTATATTTTGCGTTTTTACAATTTAGTACTTAAAAATAGAGATTTGAAATTTGTATCAAATATAACGTCAAAAGTTAAACGTTTGAAAAGAAACGGTAGGTAGCACATTGTCAACAGTCATTACTGTGGCTTTTTAATTGATATTGACCAAAAAGCTGTCAAGACTCCCGTTTAATGCCAAAAACTCATTGGTAATCAAATTAATAGAAGAAAATGACATTTGTATTTATTTATTTATAATATTATTGCGACTGTTTTTCGCAAGAACAGGCAAATTGTATTAATTATATTTCGATAACGATTTTATTTTATTATATTTATGTCTATAAATATTACAAAATGACTGACATGCAACTTTGAAGAACTTACATTTCTCTGCATCTCAGGTTTTGCCACGTAACAAGATTGTCGCCAAAGTTATAAGTTTCTTGTTGATTTTCTATTTGTCAGTATAGTCGCTTTATATGTAAAAAATCTTTTGATTCGCTACTTTATTTTTATCAATTGTTTTCATTATTAATAAAAAAACTAAACTAATAATAATTGCTATTGAGATTTATACATTTTGTTATTGCCCATTGAATTGATTTGTAATATTTTGTATTAGCCTTAATTGTCTCCTAAGCTTTTTTTTTACTTTTTAATAATGGGTTCAGCTTCTTATCTAAAAGCTTTTCCGAAATATTGGCATTTTATGCGTATATCTTTCATTTCAAGGTTTCTGAAAATTGTCAAGCTCACTCCATTTCACATAGGACCTAAATATAGCAGACAAAACGTTGGTATTACACACCTCTGCTATACCCGTTTGGGTAATATAGGCTTAATCTTATACTGTGTGAGAAGATGTCAGACCAAAATCCATACTATGACCGCTTATGATTCTCAAATACGATTGAAAATTTTTATACTTTACGTTTTTTGTAAAAATTATAAGTAACATAAAAAACATTATGTTACAACTTCAAGTTATGTTACAGCATTAATCTGGTCTGTCTATATAAGAACCGTGAGAAGTACAAATACCAAAGTTTCAAACGTATTTTGCAATTTACTGTAACAAATTCGACAATTTGACCTTTAAGTTACGGCAGCCGTAAGCCGTGACAAGTTTCTAAAATAACGCATTCTTAATCAACTAAGTGCGACATTAAAGTTTTCTCATTAAAATGTAGGATAAGGATTGTCAAAAGAAAAGTAAATCTCATTCTTTGTGCATTTAAGTACAATGAGTCTTAATAGGTTATATGTTATGATTAAAAGTAATGTGTACTCAACTTCCCTTTCTCACAATAGGTACACTGCAAGAAAAATCCTTTGTAAACAACATTAATAAAGAGTACGGTTGGGCTTCCAAATATCCGGCTGCGACCTGCGCGTAATTTCCGCCCTCAAGGATGCTTATAAGCATTGTCCTACTTATGTTATTTTTTGTTTTTTGGAAGTTGCACCATGTGTGAATTTATAAATTGTGTAACATTATGATATATGATATATGATCAACATCTCAAACTAGCAGCTTTTACCACCTAATTACATATATTATGAGTCTGTTTCTATTCCGCTCACAAAATGTGAAAAAAAAACTTGGTGTCATGATAGACTCTAATCTATCATGGGACGTTCATATCGCAGAGGTAAGCAGAAGGGTGTTCTGTTCTTTTCAGACTCTCAAACGACTCCAGAAATGCCTACCATTTCAAACTAAACTTACTCTTGCCCAGTCCCTACTTCTCCCACTTACTGACTACGCTGATGTCTGTTTTCTAGATGCAAAGGTGGAACATCTTAACAAACGGGAACGTCTGCAGAATTTGGGTATCCGCTTCATTTTCAGTCTTCGAAAATTTATGATCATGTTTCCGAATTCAGGAAAAAATTGGGGTGGTTACCCATTCGGCAACGTCGTAACCTCCATATTTTGTCTCTTTTTTCTCCGTCCTTCACAATCCTAATTCTCCTTCTTACCTGCGTGAACCCTTTGAGTACTTAGGGTAAACACTGCCGTTCTTCCTCTTCTCTTCTTCTTCGCACTCCATTACACTATTCTAGCTTTTATGACGGATCCTTCTCCATTCAAGCAGTGCGGCTATGGAATAGTCTTTCTCACAGAATACGCGATAGTCCATCTATAAATGTGTTTAAGATAAAAGTTAAAGAGCACTTTCATTGTTTGATAAGTCAAACCAATTTGACATGATATTTATACTTTTATTTTATTTTTCTTTCTACATGTATTATTATTATTCTTTAATGATTATATAATGTAGGTTTTCGTGTATATATATATATATTTATAATATATGACGGAAAAGGTATTTCCGGAGTGTTTTTAAAAAGAGTGACGTCAGAATTGCTGACGTCACAATTGTTGTCTTCATGATTACTCATTCAGATTCTGCAAAGGAAAACTGCCAAGTACTTTTATAAGCTTCGTTTATTCAACGGATAGCGTAATGCACGAGTTTACAAGTTTGTAGGTTAAGTATTGAAATTAAAATCTTAACATTAATTTTACATCGTAATCAACTCAAAAATAATCAACTGATTATTAGTTAATACCATCAACTGATGGTATTAACTAATTTTAGGACAATCAAATTATTAATCTTAATTGTTATCGACGAACAATTGTAATTGCGCCGATATATATAAGTAGATATATTATTCATAAATCGTATTATGTATGTATATTAGTACGAGAGCCCATGACCAAAATTTTTGTCTCATAGCAATACGGCCAAAACCGCATCAAATCGATAGATACAATTATCCTGAACTCGAAAATACCAATATCAGACATTTTCCGCGTAGCGTTTGATCTGACCGAATTTTCAAAATTGTCAAAGAATTTTACCGAACTGCATCTTAACAATATGTCTGATTTGCAGACTGTAGTTGAATGATAGAGATACCGGAAACATATTTTTCAGACGTTAGTAGTGTAGCGCATACCCGTAAAATCACTTAAAAAAATTAAAAATGAGACAAAAAAAATGTCTCTTATCAATACGTCTGAAAATCTTTTTTATTAGTAAATTTTGGTTATTTGATGCGAACAAAACAATTTTCAGACGGAAATGTGAACGCATTAAATTTGGAGACCGTTTTGAAAATGTTAACAAATTTTACCGATCGATATCATAGCAATATGTCTGAAAATTGTTGGACATGATAAAATAAGTTGTCCACATGTGCAAAAAATTTATATCAGACGAATTAAGTGTAGCACCTTCTCTACCAGACAACTTTTCGATACTCAGATATCATTTAAAAATCGTATTGAGGCATCTTGAATTTTCTGTTACAAACCAATGAATACGTTGCGACCCTGAATTTATTAGATGATAATTAACAAAGAATTTACCCGAAACCGTAACATTGAAGTTGAAGGACTGAAATAAATCGCACAAAAGAAAGCTGGCGAGTGAGCTGTATAATAGTAAGAAAGGGGCAGGAGCGTAACAAGCGCTGAGGCTGTTGAAATTAAATACTGATTGATTTGATAGTTTTGGTTTTATTTAAAGCACACTTGAGTAACTTTTACAAAAGAAATAAGTAATGACATCTGTCATCTTTCAAAGTACATATAATAGACAAGGGAGATTCTTGAATATCTATGAAGGCTGTAAATTTAAAAAAACATTTAACAGAGGCGTCGGTCAGGCGACTCCGAAACGTTATTTTCGTTTTTGGGAGTATATGCTACACTTAAAGTGTCTGAAAACAGGTTTTTGGTAATCATGGCAGCAATACGAAAAGTTGAAAAAAAAATTATCCGTCTTGCTATGATACAGGTCGGCTAAATTTGTTGACATTTTCAAAAATGCGCTCAGGCTATATGCTACGCGCAAAATGTCTGAAAACAAACTTTTTCGTAATACAATTATAAAATCTATGTACATTTTCACTATCAGACGTATTGCTATAATACCGACTGTCTTTTTTTTTTTGACACAGCAAAAATGGCCTCCCACGCAGTTGCTACACTTTCGACCGTTACTACACACCTAGTCGGGTACAGAATCATACAATCTAACGATTTTATAGGGTTTTTGCCGTATTGCTATGAGACATGGTTTTGGTCGTGGGCTCTCGTACTATATGTTATGTTTATGTAATTTATATGAGTACTAGGATGTTTATATGTATACGGATGTAGTTATATTTATCTTTTGTATTTTCTTCTTAAGTTGTACACTTATCTTGCCCTCTATGGAATGCTTTTTTCGAAGTTTTTTTTATAACGTCATTCATAGTTCGTAAATTGTGAAGGCTTGTTATTAATATTATTATTATTAATATTAATTATAAATTATTGTTATTATCAATCTGTTAACTAACTAAAGTCTAAATCTAATTAGATTTTTTTGTAAGCAATGGTGTGACTAATTTAAATAAATATTAATGTAATAAAAACTTATCCATTTCTTACAACAAGCCTGTTAATAAATTATTTGAGCTCTTGCATCAGACGTTTAATTGAAAATAGTATTTTAAATTATCAATTTTAGATAAACAAAATTTCTATAGAAAGTTATTTATTAATTCAGTGTTGTAAGAAAAAATATTTTACGGACCTTTCAACACTGCCACTGTTGAAAGCGGAGCGGGCACTTTTAGAAGTAGTTGGAATAAAGTAAAGCAATCTGTGTCTTGCTTTCCCGGTATTTGTAAATGTCAGGCAGCGTTAGAAATTTACGCAACGGGGGGCGGGTAAGAGGTTTCGGGCTTAGATTTTTACGTTGCTATGTTCAACAAGTCACCGTTTTCCTATTTTTCAATGCAACACTACTTCACTAAATTAAACATAAATTAACTATTTACAGTAGTACAGAGCACGCGCAATGAAGTGGGAACAGTGGGCTCAGGAGAGAACAATTTTGACTCTCCCGCCAGTGCTAAATAAAATAAATAAATATTAGAGATAGGTTCACAAAATGGGTTAAAATTAAGGCACATGGATTTTTTTTTGTACTTGAGGTACTGATACTGTCTCCCAAACTAAGCGAAAGCTTGTATTTTGGGTGACAGTGGACAGTCGTGTTTTGTGACGCGATATTACAGTGAACGTTGTCACTATACACTTGTACAAAAGGTTAAATGATTTTATTATTTTTATTTTTACTTATATTTATACTTATTGTGTATTGAATGTGTGTGAGGGCATGTGTGGGTGTGTGTGTTTATGTTATTGTGTGTGTAAGTGTAACTGTATTTGTATGTGTGGTAAGTGTAACTGTGTGGTTATGAATGAATTATTCTTAAGTGTATCGTGTATTTTTTTTTAGTTAAGTGACGTATGTTAATAGTTCTTCTGTTTTATTTTAATCCATCTTTTGAAGCCAGTCTGTAACAGTGGTTTTGATTTGGTGGTTGTTTAGTCCTGCGATGTTGACTTTTTTATGGATGTCATTGTATAATTTAATACTGACGCTATTGTATTGACTTCTGGCGAAAGATGTTTTGCAGAGAACGCGTGAGCAAACAGACATTTTACTGCGTCTGCGACATTTCAAAACGGATTTGAGCACAAAGAGCTGTCGGACAGTAAGAACATTGCAATTTGCGTATTGTTTTTGGGTAGAGTATCTATAGGGCTTCTTAGACATAACTTTGAGCACAGCTCTTTGAGCTCTTTTCAAACTAAGTAGAAGCGTCTTACCGGCGCCGCCCCAGCCTGGAATACAGTACAGGATATTTTTTTCTAACAAAGCACATTCTCTAAGAGTTTTAAATAGATGGATTAATCGCCTAACTCTGGAGGTGACTAAGTCGATCTGCTTGCCCCACCTCAGTCCACTATCAATGTATACTCCCAGGTACTTAACATAGTCAGCTTTAGTGATTGGTAGGCATGTGCAATCGTACTGGGAAAGACAATTGTGGCCTGTAATAGAGAAATTTAGCGGTGGGGAGTTAATTTTACCGATCGAAAAGGCAACGTATAATGTTTTGGAGAGGTTTAATGTCAGCAAATTGTCGGTCAGCCAGTTCATAATTTTTAACATAGACTATTCAGCTCTTTCTTTAACGAAATTCCAGTCCGTTTACCATCGTACTTATACGATCTTTTTATCCGGGTACTCGCTGAAGCCGTAACAAAAAACATTGTGTTCACGTGGTTAGCGAACGGCTCACCACTTACGTACGGTACCAATTACAACTTCAGTGGGTAACTGGATAAAAATATCATACATATACATTAATATCGATAAACTTTTGGCATAACTGGTTGCCGCTGCGAGCGCCGTTAGACCTGTTTGAAAGCTATTGGTGTCCTTGCTCAGGGGATTTATTACACTTTTGACAGTTAAAATTGTCAAAGTAGTAGAGTCCCGAGCGCTGGGTTTTCATACTAACGTAAAATATTTTTATAGACAAACATATCTTAAATACAAAAATGCATGTTGTCTTGGCCATATTGTAAAATTTTAATACAAAAAAAAAAAAATGTAACATGAGCAAACCCAACAAACATGCGTTTTAGTGTTTAAGATATGATTTTTCTAGAGAAATAGATAAATACTAAATAATATTAAAGTAAAACCCACGTTACTTTTTAATCGAAGCTTTTTGCCACAGTCATGTATAATATTAAACATACCCACCTCATATTTGTCAGGAACTGGGCAGTAAATTGCTTGTCTTTAATCAAGAAACTTCTTGCATGAGCGCACTTTTATAGTAATCATACTACAAAAGTGCGCCCATGCAAAAGCCTAGTTGATTAAAGACGTTGCTCAAGCGCACTAAAAGCTAGGGTTCCTAGAATATACTTTGAGGTGAAAACGTAGTGACCAAATGGATTTAATTAAACTGGATTATATATCTGGTAGCCACGAAATTCTGTCACCCATATATTTTCTCGTACATTTTACTAACCAAGTGCAGTTTAATGTATATTATTATGTTACGATCAATGTGATAAATTGAATATTATTAATAATTACAGGTGACTATTAATAGTTACCAAAAGGCGAGGTAAAAGTAATAAATAAATCACATCTCTAGTGCCTTTATCAGTGATTACACAAAAATTACTACAGTACCGATCAATGTAATACAATAAAAAAATAAAAAAAAAGGTTTGATTGTGATGCAGCAACGAAATGCTTGCCTAAGACTTGATTGACAAATTAAATTACCGGTAAAAGTGAAAATTTTAATATTATAATAACATTTAGCGAATCATATTGTGGTAATAATTAATTAATAATCACCAGTAATTATTAATAATTTTTCAATGTATCACGTTTACCGTAACATATAAAGTTCGCGTAGAAAGTGTACCCACAGAAATTTTGCAGTTCAGTTGCAATTTTCTTTACTTCTGCTTCATTGGGTACGTTTACATACATTTTTAACTTTTGAACCATTTTATTTATTAAAGTTTGCCGGCAAACTGAAAACCACCTGCTTTGTTCGACTATAAATCTCAACAAGCGTTCAAGTTGTTGCAGTTAAATTTTTACGAGTGTTTTATAAAGGAGCGAAATAAAAGGTCGCTTTTGTACTTTTGAGAAAGTCGAAACATGTTATTTTTACCATTCTTTGGTCATAACAATATGATCATATTATCCTTGCATAATTGTAAATATTTTGTATTCCGAAAACTTCGTATTGAAAAAACTTTTTCTTATACAAATATTTATATATTCAAAGCAAAATAAATTAATAGCGAAGCGAATGTTTTTGCCGTTTTTGCTATTATTTTTAGTTATTAGTTACACAGATGAGGCAAGACGTTGAATATTACCTAAGTATTTTTTACTTTTTAGTGCATTCTTTGTAATTAAAGTCGTTTTTTTTTTGTAAAATTATATACTAGAGTTTTTGAATTTTTCTCAACGTTGATATAGTTTTTATGCATATTATTGCATATCAGACGAGAGATTAAGGGCATCCGCGTAAAATCCTACCATATTATCTTCTTTCGATATTTCAACCAGAACTTGAAACTTTTAGTTATCTTCATATTTTATAATTGTTGCAATGCATTGCAACTGGCGTGAATTTATAGTCGAGAAATGGACTATTCTGTTGAATGCTATCGAATGAATAGTGGCTACAATGTTTAAATTTTATGTAATTCATTAAAATTGCACTAATAAAAAAATCGCAATTTATCTCTGTTTGAATTAGTTGTTGTAGAGTCGTTTTGACTCCAAGAGGTGCAGGTTCGAGTCCTGCTGGATTCTTAATTTTTCAACTTTAATATTACATAATAATATCTCTATTTATTATCTATAAAAGAGCCTTCAGATGAATCCCAATACAGTTTTTCTCGCACAAAATGCTCACTAGAGCGTTAATGATGACTTTTTTTTGATAACAACAATAATATCCGATTGTTTTTTTTTTTATTCTAGAGTATATTTATAAATAGATACGCAATGTATGGCCTCGTTGATGTTGTGGTTAGCTTATGCACCTCTCACCGCAAGCAAGGTCTCGGGTTCGATTTCCGAGTCGGGCAAAGTGTTATTTGTGAACTTTTCGTCGGGAAATTCTCGATAGCAGCACGAAGTTGGAATTGTGCCCGGTGGATGGCTTAACATAACAGGTGAAGAGTGGGTGCTATACACCTCTGCTACACTCTTCTGGGTAGTATATAGGCGTGATGTTATGTTATACGCAATGTGTTATATTTGTACATTCTCTATGTTTCTATTAGCTTGCATCTTACGATAAAGCTATAAGTTGGTTACAAATGAAAAATAAGACTGTTGCCACAAGTTCAAACAGTTCTAGAATAGTTAAAAAAGAGTGTTTTCTAAAACATTCTTGACCTTTTTCATCGTGTATTATTTAAATATAACTATATTATCTTAGCCTAAAACAGTCAAAACCTTATTAGTTGCCCCCAAGAGTCGCTGTTAGACCTCTTTAGTAACTAAATATATTCAAATCAAATATAATAACAAGCTTGGGTAGTCATGATTATTGCGATAGAGTTTACGCCACTATATAATATAAAATAATATTAATGGCAAAATACGTTACTATATTATTATTATAATATGTAGCTGTTTTGACTATAAAATAAAACCGATTTGTTTTATTTATTTATTTATTTATTTATTTAGTGGCATTAATGCAACTATGGCATTAATTATGGCAACTATGCAACTGATTTTAATGTGCGTGATAGGTGTTGAGCCTATCGCCATGCACAGGGCACAATTCCAACTCCGTGCTGCTATTGTATATTATTTTGAAAGCAAGTTCACAAATCACACTTTGTCTGATCCGGGAATCGAACCCGAGACCTCGCAGTGAGAGGCGCATACGCTAACCACTAGACTATCGAGGCAGTTACAAGACAAGTGACGTAGTTAGTTTTAACTTCAAAATAATGCGTTATTAATGCAAATTTGTTTTAATAACAGGGACAAACCACATGGCCAAAACATTTGTACTAATAAAAAGATTTGACTTTACATTGTCTTTTTCTTTACTTGACATTTTATTTATGTTACTGATGTCTATTTGGCTGCCAGCCTAACCAGATGAGGTTAAAAAAAAATGTCGAACGGTTGATAACGCCAGTAGGTACTAATGTTCTAGCGAGCTTACACGAGTAAACATTCTTTCAGGCCGTTTCAACTCGCAAAACATACCATTGGTCTTAATAAGTAACGAAGATCGATAGACAAATGGACTCCCTGAGGCAAGGAGGAGTCCAACGTGATAAATGATATCATCAATCCGCTACTGACGCTAACGTAGCTAGGATAATCTTTAAATTCTACTGGTACTATTGGACACTACTTTGTGTTATTGGGCGAAAGAGATAGCATAACATCACGCTTATCGGCCAGAGGGATATGACAAAGTTGTGTAGCACTCATATTTCACCCGTTTTGTTTTTGGTCTTATTGCTAAGTAATGTTAAACTAATAAAATATATTATATAATATATATTTTCCACAACTCACACACAGCGTCATCTAGTACCAAACTAAGCAGAGCTTGTACTATGGGTACTAGAATAACTGATACTAATACATATATACTTTCCTTCTGTAAATACTATTATACATAGAAACACCCAGACTAAGGCGTCGTCCTAATTGGGAGCGATCGTACGATGGCGCGATGCGTTTTTCATCTCACGATCAAAGTGGTCGTACGATGACCTAACAGGTGTCCTAATAGATCGCGCGATGTCTATCGTGCGAAGCCGTCGCTCGATGGTTGGCGTCGCGCTTACGCCACTTTGACGATGCCTCTTTATAGAGAAACGAAAAAAGGAAACGTAGACAACATTTAATAAAATACTTTATAGATCCAGGAATCTGCGCGGTGTAGGAACGTTTCCGAACGTACCCACGTCCATCCAATCACCAACCCACGCGGTCCGCCAATTACAGCATTTCGCTATCGGGCTACCTTCGCGCCCTCTAGACGATCGCGTCAGGGAACTAAGACCGCAGCGCCCGGGCACCCCGACGCCAGTCGCGGCACGCGCCGATTTGAATACACACGCACACGTACTCCTGTAACGTATCACGTGATAAACCGTTCTCTGTAAAATATTGTTCTGTGATAATTGTAAAATCCGAAACGTTGTTGCGAGTTTGATGTAATAAACTTTTACCGTAACTTAGTTTCCGCGTATTATTACCATCACGCTCCCCACAAACTGGCGCTCCAACTAGCGGCCCGCGCGTTAAATACCTACCGACGCGCGTTCAAACCCGCCTTCCATAACGGTTTGCCCTGTGATAATTCGTGAACATATACATTAGAGCTCGTGTTCAGTGCCGTTCTCACCCATAAACTGTTGTTTTGTGTATACCTACGGATCCAAAATGCCTCGCCGCAAAAGCAAGCATTTCGATGACGACGCCACGAGCGAAGCGTCCGCGACCGCGACGCCGATCTCGGAGGGGCACCTGTCTACGTTTCTGGAGGCGTTCGCGAAGGCCCAAGCTGAATCAAATCGTCAGTTGATTCAGAGCCTGTTAGCTACGCCGGCCGTCAACGCAAGTGTGGTGCCACCGTCTCCATCGCCCGACACACAACAGCGTGGGAGCTTCGCCAAATGTACGGCGCGGTACAGCGGTTCCAGCCGTGACTCAGAGGTCCTCGAAGCATTTGTGGATGCTATTCAGATCTACAAAGAGTGCGTGAATATCAGTGACGATGTCGCGCTCCGAGGCCTGCCTATGCTGTTAGAAGGAGAAACAGCCGTGTGGTATCGCGGTGTCAAAGCCACCATTTCATCGTGGGACGACGCCATCAAGAGGCTTCGCGCGATGTTCGGTGTGCCACGCCCGCCACACAAGATATTCCGCGACATTTTTGCCGCCGAGCAAACAGTCAGTGACCGTACGGAAGTATTCGTCGCTCGTCTTCGTGCTCTCATCTCGCAGTTACCGTACAAGATCGACGAGATCATGCAATTGGATATTTTGTATGGCCTACTCAATAAGCGTATAAGAAAACGGGTAACCCGAAGTTCCTTGGTTACCGTAGACCAGTTAATAGATACAGCGAGGAGCATAGAGGAATCTCTATCGGAAGCGCCGAGCAACACGTCGAGTGTCCCCGTGAAACCGAACGCGAGCGTCCCAAATACGCCCGCAGTCCGCAGTTCAACGTCCCCGTCGCGCGCGCAGCGCGCTCCAGCGACGCCCCGGCCTCCGCATCGGCCCTCCGCCGCACGCGTGAGCGAGCCGACCGCGCCGCCTACGGTACAAAGTTCGACGCCGGCTGTGGTAGGCAAGGACACTCGAGGTAAAGTCTATTGTATTTACTGTCGTAAAAGTGGACATACGCGAGACGAGTGTTTAAAATTGAAATCAAAAGGCGATAAGGACAACAACAATTCGTTATCAGTGCCTAATAATGCATGTTACGGTTGTGGAGCAAAAGGTGTGATTCGCTCTAATTGTTCAAATTGCTCTCGTAAAGAGTCGTTTTCCAATTGCGATTTTACTAATGAAAGTAAATCTATAAATCATAATAATTGTGTATCTAACTCTTGTATGTATAATAATCATGTGTCTATTCCATTTGAAGGTAATGATATACCTAACTGTGTTCCTATTTGTAATAATTCGTGTACGTGTAATAATAGTAATGTATCTTCGCATCATAATGCGCCTATATGTAATAATACTCTTATGTGTAACCGTAATTTACCTCTTAATGTGTCAATGTGTAATTATAAACGCACTTCTATTGAAAATAATTTGTGTAACAATGTTTCTGTACCATTTACGTGTGATACGTTACCTACGAGAAGTTTGCAAAGCGTGTCCGCGTACAACGATATTAGCGACGGTCGTCCCGTATTAGATATTGTGATAGACGGATATCGTGGCACCGGGTTGGTTGATACCGCTGCGAAACGCAGTGTCGCCGGTTCAAAATTATATGCGCTACTACGTAAACTTGGGTATTCATTCTACAGTAGGCACATGTCAGTAAGGTTTGCCGACGGTGCAGTGCGTGATACCAATGTATTGCTCGTAGATGTTAATGTTTTAATTCTCACCTCGAATAATATTGTACCGATAACATTTGTAGTGTTTCCTGACGCGGGTAGTGCGGAGACGCTATTGGGAGTAGACTTTCTACGTAAAGCAGGCATTGTCGTTAATGTCTGTAACAACACATGGTTCACAGCTGATCGGCCTCAGGTCATTCACCCCTTGCGTTGTGAATATACACGACGTGATTCCGTAGGGTATGCTTCCGCGGATATTTTACGGAGTGATGAAGGTTCGATGCTGTCAGTTTCAGAGAAAGAAAGCCTCGCTCGGCTGCTTACAGAATATGAAGATATCTTCGCAGTAGGAGGAGAGCCCACACCCTTCGCGGAGCACCGCATCGATTGCGGAGATTCACCGCCGATTGCCGTTCCGCCGTATCGCCTCACGCCCGCTAAAAAGGCCATCATGCAAGCGGAGATCGAGAAGATGCTGCGGGATGACATCATCGAGGAGTGTGAGTCCCCCTGGGCGGCACCAGCCTTACTGATACCAAAGAAGGATGGCACATTCCGTTTTTGCGTCGATTATCGAAAATTGAACGCGGTCACTAAGAGTGACTCTTATCCGATACCTGTCATCGACGACCTTCTTCAGTACACTGGTAAGAGCTGTTTCATGAGTACTATAGACCTACAATCAGGATTCTGGCAAGTGAGCGTTCGCCCCGAGGACCGAGATAAGACGGCATTCGTTTCTCCATGCGGAGTTTACCGATTCAAACGTATGCCTTTCGGACTGCGAAACGCGCCCGCTACCTTTCAGCGATTAATCGATAGATTTCGGTCTTGCTCATCTCTACAAGGCGTTACTATCCTAGGGTATAGTGATGACCTGGGATTAGTATCGGAAACATTTAGTCAACACCTGCAGGAATTACGCAAAGTGTTTGACCGCCTTCGAACATTTAACCTTCGCGCGAATCGCTCTAAGTGCTCATTCGCCAGGGAAAATGTCAAGTATCTGGGACATATTATCACCCCTCAAGGAGTGTCTCCTGACCCGGATAAAGTTAGTGCTATCTTGGACATGAAGGAACCGTCCAATCTTAAGCACTTAAAAACCTTTTTGCAAAGCTGTTCATGGTTTAGAAAATTTATGCCGAGCTTCTCTCACATTGCTCAACCATTAACTAAGCTAACAAGGAAAAATCAGCCATGGTTGTGGAATGAAGACCAAGCAAAAGCCTTCAGTGAACTCAAGAGAATTCTTACCTCACCACCTATTCTTATTCAGCCTGATTATAAAGTTCCATTCATTCTCAGGACGGATGTCAGTAATTATGCTCTGGGTGCTGCTTTACTCCAGGGGGAGTCGCCACAAAAGGAGAGACCCATCGCGTATGCCAGTCGACTGTTAACATCGGCAGAGCAAAATTACTCCACCACGGAGCGAGAAGCTCTTGCAGTCGTCTGGGCAGTTGAAAAGTTCCGAGGATATATTGATGGACGCCGCATACATGTAGGTAGCGATCATCAGCCACTTAAATGGTTACTTACTTTAAAATCACCCTCCGGTCGTCTTGTGAGATGGGCCATGAAATTACAGTCCTTCGACCTGCAAGTGGACTATACCCCCGGCAAGTCGAATGTTCTCGCCGACACGCTCAGTCGTCCGCCTTGTGTGGAGACGACTCGCGATTCCTGTAGCGT
Organism: Hypena proboscidalis; assembly: GCA_905147285.1. Classification (NCBI taxonomy): domain Eukaryota; kingdom Metazoa; phylum Arthropoda; class Insecta; order Lepidoptera; family Erebidae; genus Hypena; species Hypena proboscidalis. The sequence continues at coordinate 15,380,882 of LR990140.1, forward strand.
CTGTAACGTGCTCATTGAATCGCCTCGCTGGGATGCAGCTACGCTTCGCCAAGATCAGCTCGCAGATCCAGAGGTGGCAAAGATTATTACGGGGCTAGAAGGTAAAGACGAATTAGAACTAACCCAATGGACTGATCGTGGTTACCATATGTGCAGAGGCATCCTGTATCGTTACACGGACGAAGAGACTGAAGAACCTCAGCTTGTCGTACCTGAAAAACGAAGGAAGCAAGTGATGGCAGAGTGTCACGACGCCGCAACCTCTGGTCATGGCGGTGTCGATATAACTCTCCATAGAATACGCCAGCACTTCTGTTTCCCAAGCATGCGACGTTATGTCGCTGATTATTTGAAGACGTGTATAGAATGTCAAAGATATAAACCGTCTAACACAAAACCTGCCGGACTATTACAGACTCCCGTGCCCGCGCAGCGTTTCGAAGTCATTGGTAAGTACCACATCTCGGATCTAAGGAGATTCCACGCGCGAGAGGGTGAATGCCTTGAGGTTCCGTCGCCTGTCGCTCCCAAACGTCGTCGTGGAAGACCACGAAAGGAACCAGTCTAATCGTAGTTCAGTTTATTTGTTTTTTTTTTATTTGACCAATGGTGAGGGCACCTATCTTGGTCAAAAGGGGGAGTATGTAGGAACGTTTCCGAACGTACCCACGTCCATCCAATCACCAACCCACGCGGTCCGCCAATTACAGCATTTCGCTATCGGGCTACCTTCGCGCCCTCTAGACGATCGCGTCAGGGAACTAAGACCGCAGCGCCCGGGCACCCCGACGCCAGTCGCGGCACGCGCCGATTTGAATACACACGCACACGTACTCCTGTAACGTATCACGTGATAAACCGTTCTCTGTAAAATATTGTTCTGTGATAATTGTAAAATCCGAAACGTTGTTGCGAGTTTGATGTAATAAACTTTTACCGTAACTTAGTGTCCGCGTATTATTACCATCACGCTCCCCACAGCGGTGAATTTTTCAACCTTTATTTTGATGTACGAAATAACGAAGAAGACTTTTACGATTATTTGTCCATGTCAAAAGAAACATTTGACTACATCTGCAATGGAATACGTAGCGATTGTAATCATCTAGTGACCAACTTTAAAAAACCCATTAGTGTGGAAGAAAGATTGGTATTAACAATAAGGGAAGTTTTTATTATTATTATTATGTGTGCGTTACGTACAATCAGCCGCAGTTGAACCTATCCATTTTCCTCCAATTTGTAAGTCCTTGTTGAAAGACCATATAAATGCTTTCATTTATTATGGTCTTTACTATATTTATTTATATTATTATTATTTATATTTATTATATTTATTCATTACTTTTTATATGTTTTTCATATAGGTAGTAATTATGTCGGTTTAATGATCGCACGATCAAACGCATCGTACGATCGTTTTTAAGCATTACATGCGCTCGCACGATTACTTGCGAGGTTCAAATAGGACACTCTGATGAAATCTGTATGTTTGAACTCATCGCACGACGAGAACGCATCGCGCCATCGTACGATCGCTCCCAATTAGGACGACGCCTAAGACAAACCCCCATGTTCATGCACACAAAGATTTGTCTTAAGTGGGAATCGAACCCACGACCTCGGCGTCGCAGGCAGGTACACTACCCACTCCGTCATCCGGTCGTCAAACTGATTTGCAACGTAATATTTCTTTGTCATTATTATTGAGAATACGGGTTACTCACGTTATTTTAGCCGGGATATGCCGACTAGTTTCGAATTTAGTACGTAGATTCATCAACTGGGCGTTTAATAAAATAAAGTGAATAACCCGTATTCTCAATAAGAATGTCTTCGATTAATTTTATAGCATTTAGCTATGCTTAGCAAATTATACTAAGAAACAGTTAAAAAAGATATGGGACTGGCAGGAAGAATGTCTTCACCTCACGTTGGTTTTAATAATAATAATATTATTGATTGTAAATAAGTGAGTTACTATAAACTACTGAGAGTAAAAAAGATATATGTACAACTCCCTTTCGTTATAATTAACTTTCTCATTTTTGTAAAGTTTAACCTTGCTATTAAGAAGGAAATTATTTTAGAATCAGCTTTATGGAACTTGGTTGGTTGGTTGAAGCCCTGAAAAGAAACACTTGATCTTTTTTATGGCTGTGCAAAAATATATATTACCTTAGAAATGTGTATTTATAAGTGCACTAACTTTTTTATATAGCAACCCAAGTTTTTTTCTGGTTTGTCGAAACAAAGCAAGTAGTTCCCTGTTTTATGTTTTTAGTATTTAAATGTCAAATTAGTTTTCAGTCAAATTGGTTACAAAAGTCACTGTATCGAAAAAGAAATCAAACGATTTCTAAGACTTATTTGTCCGTGTTCATTCCAGTATCAATAAGACTATAATTAACATACTAACTGGTAAAATATCGCTGCCACATCCAATAACATAAATTATATTACGGCATATATCTGTCGAGAGAAATAAACCGTTCATATATCGCGGACATGCCACATAGACGGCAATTATCTTAAATATACTGGAAAGAAGATTTAACAGCAAGAACACTTTATTGTATTTAAAACAAACAATCAAAACTACCTTTAAAAAATTATAAAAACATGCTAACTTAATCTGGCATCGAACCGGCTTAGATCTAAATAAATAGCATTCTGTATTTTGATGGCAGCAATTTGTAGCGTTAATAATTAAGACCAAATCTCTCCAACAAACATGGTTACATTTGAACAAAGAATAATATTAATATTGTTACACTACATAATTATGTAAAATAAAACTAATTCAATATGCTTATGCGAACAGCAAATTAGTTCGAAAATAATGACTAGAATACTATTTTTTATATGTATCACAGCTTATTATTTATAATAATATAATCTATTTATTAAAATCAATGTATTAGAATAATCGATTTGGGTAGGCAATCCAACAATTGCGATAGTAGCAAGTTTATTCAATAAAGAAACAACAAATGTATGGTCCTTTTCATTTAAATTATAATGTTTTAGGGAGATCAAATTCTTTTGATTGGCGCTATTGATTAAAACTTTAAAAATATATAAGAGACATATTAAAGCTGGATCGATTCTTTGGTTATACAAGCATTTTAAATAAAATAAAGTCTTCTATCAGTAAAATCTTCTATAATCCCCTCCATGTGGCATATCCGTGGGTCACCATGTTTATAGAATAACAAGCAAAATAGTAATTCTTTTCTAAATTGACAACGGACCCGATTATAATAATATGGTTTCCTTTGCTTATAGAAAAGCGTTCCAGAGCATTTTCTTTGATATTGAATTTTTATTGCTAAATAGCATGACGCAACTTCCGCCGACGCAGCGCCCGTCTGGAATCAAATGGATGACTGCCGCAATTTCAAAACGACAACTATTACTGTTCAGCTTTTATCAGTTTAAAATAAAGGCATGCTTACAATACATAATTTCAATGAATAAAAAGATTATTTTACTTGAGAAATCTAATATGTAAGAAGATTATGAACTGACTTTTCGAATGACTATTTTTTAAGACAACGAAATATAATATAATATTATATTACCTTAGTCACTGAAATTCGGCTCCCTCCGCGTGTTCTATTGTATTTTTAATGGCTAGTGCTCCGAGGAACTGTTTGACCCGGACCACGTCATCACATTCCTACACACATAATTATATTTCTACATCTAAATCTATCAGACAGTAAAAAAAAACATGTACAATTTGGCAATCAGCTAATTTGAGACACAACAACAACAGCTAATATACGTTCCACAAATAAAAACTTTTAAAAAAATAATTATTTATTTTTAGGGTATCGCAAAGTAAAGTTGAAACAACAAGAGCGGCAATCATGATTGAAACTCAATACTACAATCTGTAAACATTTGTTCTCTAAGGACAATAAAGCTCACAACTGGTATTCTGCCGGGAATTTTCCTTTGCTCTTTCAGATAGAACATTAATGTAAAACTTGAATACGAAATTGAATTTTAAAAATAGTATTCAGAACTTGATTTTCATGCAATAAGCTTGTCACGGGTTTGTTTTTTTTATATTGTTTTAACAAATTTAAGTTACTTGAGATTTTGGAAGTTATAATAAATAAGTAAATTGAAAGCAAATATTTTACTTTACTATGCATGCCAACCTAACCTTTAATGACTATTATTTATATTTGGTGGAAAGAAGAAAAATGAAAAAAACTTCGCCAAAAATAATATTCGAAATGAAAGTGAATATGTAATCCGATTCCGGTTAGTGGATTTAAAATAAGCTCCTTGGAAACGAAGGTACACCAACAGCCACAACACAGTATCGACCAAACCCCTTTTAATTAAATACAAAAGGTCCGTAATCAAGTGACATACTTGTAGTTTGTAACTGTTTAATAGAGGCCGGGGGCTATTAACAAACAATTTCAACGTTACTTTTCATTAACTGAAAAGGACGAGTATTTTAAATGCGATTCAAAATTGAAACAAACATACTATATTCAGCATGGCTCCTGATTGAAGTTAATAATGGCAATTAAATTACCTAATTATTTAATTTATAAAAAAATATATGCACGTTAGCTGCCACAGTGCCACCTTGTGCCTAAAACCTGATTCAATACCAACTTCAACACCCACGTCAGCCGAACCAGACGTATTCACGTTTCCATTACACATTTTCCATGTAAAAGCCTTTGGGATTGACATTTAGACGAGGCCCTCTAGATGGCGTTTGAGTAACGTACAGTTTAGCGCCATCTATTGTTGGCTATACGTAACAACTATCGCGGTAGAACTGGTAGAGTATCAAGCTACATATTGCGGTAAAATGTTTACGTACAGTGAAAACGTATTTTACAATTTTTCTCAGAGCCTCTACTGATCCTGACGATTTGTTATTCTATCCCCAAATTTGTAGATGGAGTTAGTTTTTATGAAACACTGGTTCAAATATTTTTAAAGGTAAATGTTAGTGGTTATGAGGCAGAAACATTATGAATTTACAAAAATAAGTACAAAATAAGAGAAAATAACGTATTATACTGCGTATAACTTAATACAATGATTTTTAAATTGTTTGATATTTGGAAATATATATATTATATATTTTCATCATGCAATTTTAAAAATCTCCATTAATTGCCAGCGTAAAATTTTTTATTTTTTTAATTTCTCGTATATATTACATCATTCCAGGTTGCGTCCTGTATTTAAGAGACTACGTGTTTTATTTTTCCATGCTTTTAATGTCTTAATATTTGGGTGGACTCTTTTAGCTCTATTTGAGGCAAAAATATCTGAGTAACAGTTTAAAAAAAATGTTTATTCACTAAATAAAGGCTTTAAAATATATGAAGCTTATTTATTTATTGCTGTATTATATTGCTGTATTGTTCGGTTATCCTCTCTCACTGGTGTTATTATTTTATTTGTAACGTTCAAAGTAAATTATCTCGAAATAAATCCTAGTCGTAGATGTTCCAAGTTTTAATAATAATATAATAAATAATTTATTTCAGGCTGCATAGTTTTGCTAAAGCCAAAATGCCTGGGTTGAATAAACCTTCAAAGCATTCGCCGTAAAGCTCATATCCAAAACAAAATGTTGATTCAGATCATTCATGCAAATATAAATTTATGGCAACACTGGCTTAGAATTTTTATGCACACACTTGTATAAAGATGATGTACGAGATCGTCGTTTCCCTAAAGAGTCATTCCGATGATAGATTTTACAGCTAACAGATTGGTAGTCTTCCCACGTACTCGGATTGGGCCTTAGGACGTGATACCATGAAATGTTATATAACTAAATCAGCTTTGCCCTTTTACTTCTAAACGTCATTTGAAATGTCTGATCCTATACTTTGTGCTTGAGATGATGAAAATGATGTTTTTCAGAATGTGTTATGATTTTGTACTGTATGGATTTGATAATTGTATGATTTGGGCTCACAGTATGTGCAAAACATGTTGAATCATAATCTCTAGTCAACAAATGCGAACTTTTTCTTTGTGTCTGATTTATGACTATTGTTGAAAAGTGTCCTAAAACAATATTTTCTTCAAGTTTGTTTTTGTACATAACTTAACATCACGCCTATATTATCAAGAAAGGTGTGGCAAAAGTGTTAAACACCCACATTTCTCCTGTTATGTTTAGGTTCCATTGGATAGAGGATGAGCCTATAGTCTTCCAACGAGAACAAACCCAACTCCGTGATGCTATTAAAAATTCCCCGACGAGAAAATCCCAAAGAAGACTTTGCTCGAACCGGAAATCGAACCCTCGCGGTGAGAGGCGTATACGCCATCCACTAGACCAACGAGGCAGTTTTTGTACGTTAAACAATAATAAAAAGTTTTATCTCAGCAATGTTTCATAATTCACAATGATATCTATTAGTTTAGAAAGAAAGAAAGAAAGGTTTATTTTGGCAAATCTTAAGTTTAGTATCACTTCTAAAACTACTTATAATAAAAATTTAATTGATGTGCCAAAAAAGGGACACACCTCAGCATTCTACTGCAGCACATCAGCACTACAGCGCTGGTATTCTGGTGTGCCCTGATTGCGAATAAGGTAGTGCGACACTCGTCCTAATGATGACAAATTCCACCGTCACAACACGTTAGGTCCTCATCGATCAACTTAAGTACTTGTTATTATAAAATAGCTGTGCTTATAGTTTCATACTCTATTGTGCGACAATTTAATATTAGAGAGTTATTCATTTTATTACCTATATAATAATTCAATAGTCTCAATTAATTACGTATAAGGAGATGGCTGTAGAATATTCAAACAAACAGTCAAGCATAGCAAGACGGTTCTCATAAGATTTTCAAGGATTAAATTAAACTCACTTTGAAATGGTTTTAAGGCCATGGTGTTACCAGCCCACTGCCATATGTGTGAAGATAATGATTTTATTGTACTAATTCAGATTCAAACAATTCACGCACTCTTACTTAACGAATTACCCAACACTCATAAAAAAAAACGGTTTAATTACACCAGTATTTACTCGTAGATCACACTATAAATCACACGAAATTAGAATAACGACTGACATAATAACGTTCTACGAAAATAGTCGCAGTGTAACTTTACAAACTGTATCGCACGAATAAATGAATTCAACTAAACTGATACAATGTCGTACGCGCTATTTTAAAGACTGATAGCTACACTCCCACCACTTTACAGCTGTAGTGTTGCCAGATTTACAATGTTGCAAGTGTATTAAAATGCTTTTGTAAAAGTGTATCTTAGATTAAAGTGTTTCTATCAATTGTATTGTCATTGGTGTATATTGCACACGCCGACATGTCTTTATTTTAACACTATTGTCAACAACAAAGATTATTATAGTTATTTTCGCAAATCATTCCCATTCAAAATTAATATAACAATCATGCAGCGATGGTTTAAAAGTAAATAACAACAAAACAACGTATGTAGTTGTTAAAAAATACTAGTATCGCCTGCGACTCCTTCAGCGTCAATAAGATGTGGAAGCTTAACATACAGACAGACAGACAATAGTAAGGATAGTAGTAAATAACAATGAGTACAGGATTCAACAAACTAGGTCAAATATTGAACAAAAATCACAAAGTCCAATTCTCTTCTAATATTATGGCAGCAAACTCAACCAAAATTCTAATAGAGAACTCAAAGCCTGAAACATTATTCAATTCATCATCAGAAGCCGTTAAATGGCCACTAAATTCATTGGCCGCTTCGTAAACTGCCAAATGAACGTACGTAATAACGGGTAATACCATAATTAGAGCGCTGGCGGGTAGGACGTAGTTGATGTTATTAGTTAGTACTCAGTTCACAGATGGCTGCAGTAGTTGAGTATTGTTGCCTCTTGGTGCGTATGACTATGTTGTATAATCATATTTATATCAAAACTTTATTAAAACGTTCTGAAATACACATTTACACAACATTTAGCCTTTTCGATTATTTTTATGTCATAAAGCTATGCAACAATTGAAATATTTGAGGAGTCGTAACTAAGTTAGTTAAATGGCAGTAAAAAATAGTAAAAAATGGCAGAACAGTATTCCAAGGTCGTCTCAGATGTCTTCATTTTTTCTTTCTATATTAATATAATTGTAAAAATACTGCGTCCCCTATAAAAAAGGAACCAATGATCTCTTATTTATTCAAACCTAACTTGCTTCAAAAAAATAAACCAACAAAGAACAAACCATAACAAAATGTAATCATCGTGACACAATACATAAGAAATAAAAAAATAAGTATAAATAAAGAATCGAGACCGTTCCAGATACTTTTTCCACGATACATCCGCTTCGACGCAATAGAAGGCTCGATGAATCAATACCAAGTAATGGTACCGTAGAATATCGGAATAGTAGTATGACTATATACCTCCCGGACTTCCATTGATGTCGTCTCTTATTATCGGACTCAATGTATCTCTGCAGATTTATTCCGTGGATATATTTTTTTAGTTATTATTGGTTTCGCAAGATATTATGGTGAAGTTTTATGCGTATCGTTGTTAAGACTGTTAAAATTTCATACGTAATGTATCATTATTACAAAGTAATTTCTGATTGAAATCTGGTAGACAATCCAGACTTCTTACAAAGCAAGCGCGCTGCGGATAGAAACTACATTCACAATATTTAAAAGAAATAATGTTTAAGCCCAAGAGTTCCTGAAACCACAAAGTTACGTACAAATTTTCAATCAATTCGGATTCAGAGAGCAGAGGAAGCAATCAAAGATAATTACAATTCAAATCACGAAGAAACTTGTTACAGAATCGTATCTTTGAGTAAAGCAATTAATCAAAAGATTTTGTAACTTCCAGTAGTTAGGAAGCCGTTTGGGCTGTGAGTGCTGTGACCCAACGAACTGTTAAGATATTAAAAAAGTTATTATTCTGCCGATTCATTCGCTTGTACCGCGTACCTCTCGATGAATGCCAAACCAATTGTAAATATTTTCAATTCGTTCAATAAAACTTCTGTTTTCGATGATGTTTGGATATCGAAAAAAGTGACAGTTTAAAGAAAAAGGCTTAACAAAACAAAATCATTTGAAACTTTTGTTTCGAATAAAAATAAAGAATAAAATATGCTCACTGTTTCGTGCTTGTTCAATTGTATTTCTTGTTTTCATTTGAACAAACAACTAAAATTGAGTGACATTGTTGAGGTTTCAAATAATTTCATTTTCAACTGCCTGAGTAATTTTCATCTGTTTTGTCGAAAGCAGAATTTTTAATCAGGCCTGTTACGAAATATATTATGTGTTCATTTCTATTATGGATGGAATTATAAAACAGTGATACAAAAGTATCGTGATACAATTTGTTTGAGACCCTATATTTAGATCATGAATGATCGATGATAAACCATAATCTCCATTTTAATTTTACGAGTACGCATTTCCATTTGTACAATGAATACGCATTTTATTTTGTGGAGCAAAATGGTTCGATGCCGAACATAATAATGTCAGAATTACTGGGATGAAATAAATGCCAGTACTTTTTAAAGCACCATTCAATATAGGAAAATAATCCTTCATAACATATTACGGTAATTACGAAGCAATTATATTAATCCTCGTTAATCAGCTTGGAACCGAATAACATTATTTTCATGTATCCGAAACAGAATCAATTTGTACTTTATTAATGCTTCAGTATAATTGCTCGTTTCATTTTATTAAAGGGATTTAAATTTTAGAGATTACAGAATTTGACATATTACAACCTCTTAAAATGACTTTTATGGGTAAAAAATACTTTTAATCGCTTGTTTAGGGCAGAAATTCGTTTTTTAATTTGTACGTACAATTTTACATTGAAAAGAAAAGGAAAAGACATACCTTTTTAATTATCCATTTAAGATTATTATGAGTTTAAATTATTATTAAATGTTTACACAACATTTTGATTTTAGAATATTCTTTAAAAAAAATATTAATTTAAATAATGTACTTAAACGACGACAGACTCATTTGAACAATTTATTACTATAATGAGTAATAATGCATCAGATTTATTTCTAGGTGAGCTGTGTACTTCAGTTGATATACTTATATATACATGTTATTTTGAACATTATTATTTTTGCATATAATATTCTCATTTGGATTTGAATCTGGGTCAGTTAGTACCATCAATAGATATGTTAGTACAACCATTTTCTTTTTTATATCTTATTTTTGTTGATTAATCTCTCTTTCGGCATGGTCAATGTGCTGGTGCGAGAACAGCCACTCTATTTATGTTAAGCGGCTTTCACCACCTCACTTAGGTACTCCGTGAGCCTGTTAGTATCCCGGTCTCTACTGTGCGACCTAATAAGAATAGAAAATCTTCTTCATGCCTGAATCTACCATGAATATGATGGAGATTGGAGAAGTTAGGGTCTTCAGAGCATCGAAGACGTAGACAGCATTAAGCATTGAACTTAAAGTAATACATAAGCTACTTTTCATCACAATAAATCACCATTCCTGTGGGATGACTACAGTTTTATCATTCAGCTAGGTTAGGTTAAGTCAAACTTATTTTACATGTAAGTTTTAGTATACCGAAAAATAAAGTATTACGTATACGTATACCGTAGGAGAAACTGCGGGTTACAGCTAGTGATAATATAAAACACAAGCACCCGAGTAACTCCGGTTCAGATATTATTATATTTCATGAACCATTCCAATGCAAATCTCTAACAAAAACTTCCCATTTATGACGTTCGAAAATCTGTAGAGCCCTCTATAAATAATTCCGACAAGATATTTGTTTATGCTAAACTTACTGTTTCTGCGTTATAAGGGGGTCGTTAGATTTTATTGGACATTACGGAAAGCCACGCTGGGCAATTTCTTTCCCATTCTCTTATTTTTTATCGTTTATGTAAGTTGGAAAGGGCGAAGCTTGCTCGGGAAACGTATTGAAATATTTTTTTGTGGTGAGTGTACTTACACGATATCTCTTGTTTCTATTTTTTTGGGTTCCGTAGTACCTACAAGGGATCTTTATAGTTTCACCATGTCCATCTGTCCATCTGTCCGTCTGTCTGAGGCATTGCGACAAAATAAGTGCAAAAGATACAATTTTGCATTAATATATATATTATTTATATAGAAAAGTGAAAGAACAAAATTTCCTTTTTTATTTTAAAGCAAAAACCTACAAATAATGACTTGTATGAAATTGTTAATGTTGTTTTGAGCCAATAATTATGTTATAACGCACTTATTCGGGTTTGCCTAGTTTAAATGTAGCTTTTAAGATATTTTGCCGTGTACTGGTGCATTATTTTCATAACGGTGGCGGCATTATTTTCATAAAGTCAAAGATCAAAGCTAGCGCTAACATAATTAAAGGCACCCTGTAATTGCATGCCTAAAACCTGGTAAATAAATAAATAATTCCTCGTACTTAGGTTTAAACTAACCGAATCTATCAAGTTATTTAATAAGATATTCCGTAATGCTCAATATCTATGAAAACTGTCCAAACATTAATTATCTCACAAATAGACTAACTTGTTTAAATTCCCTGTACTTTTTATAAATATTTCAAAATAAGCAAATGAACTAAATGAACTCTTTTGAAGCCTGTGACTGTGATTTTGATACAACACGAGAACGAGCCTCAGACGAGAAATAGCGTTGTTTTTCCTTTTACATCTTTGTTATTATAACAGAATACGATATTTTTAGTTTCAAAAGACTGCAAATATTTTTTAATGTGCAGGCTTTATTTAGACTGGAATTTTAATGTTTGAATATAATATTTCTTGCATTGAACTCGTTATTGGTGATTTATCATCAATTATAAGACAACGTGTATGTTTGGGATGTTTCTAGGCTACTGTTTTTACTTCATTGACCAGTGACCAGCCAGTTATAGATTATAATTAATGAAAATTAATTACATAAAAGTTAAAATGAATATGTCTTATATCCAGACTTTGAAAAATTTATCATGTAATCGTATCTGCTAAGTTCTTTTATTAAAAAAATGTACATAATAAAGTTTTCTTTTCCAGAGGGTCGATATTGAATATTACAAATCGGTTTTAACTTATTTTTAAATTTTCGGGTGTAGGGGCTAAAATAAATGCTGCGCAAATGTTGTAACTTTCAATGCCTATTCCCGAAGTAAATTGGAAAAGCTAAACCAAACATCCGATACAGGATATTGCTTTCTAACCGACTTTAAAAATCGAGAAGGTTTTTGGTTGTCAATTGGTCCTATCGGCACTAAGTAAGAATACATACATACATATTTCACAACTTACACACAACGCCATCTAGTCCCAAACTAAGCAGAGCTTGTACTATGGTTACTAGAATAACTGATATTAATACATATATATACTTTTCTTTTGTAAATACATACTTATTATACATAGAAGCACCCAGACTAAGACAAACCCCCATGTTCATGCACACAAAGATTTGTCTTAAGTGGGAATCGAACCCACGACCTCGGCGTCGCAGGCAGGTACACTACCCACTCCGCCATCCGGTCGTCAAGAATGATAGTTATCTGATGATATAATAGTCCCAAGAAATCGAAAAGAACCCTCAAATTTTATAGCTTCTGAACATAATTGAATATTTCTGTATTTCCATTGTCATTATCATGACGTTTCATTTTACTTTTTTTTTTTTAATTTAATTACGCACCAACAACTGTCCACAACTTTGCCTATTACTTACTTGTCCATCCTAATGTTGCCTGTAAGAAATTGGTTATAGCGATAAGGCCGCCCATTGTGCCACATAATTTTTTAAGTGCATTTGTTAACAAAATAAACTTCTTTGTTAATATTGGTGTACAATAAAGATTACTCTATCTATCTATATATCTATAATTGGTGATTTTTCAGTAAAAACAGTAAATAATGTAAAAAGTCAGTTAGATAGTCTCTTAAGTTGGTGCTAAACATTTTCTTCTAATTTGCAATTAATCAGCAGTACAGGGTTTTATTCTGACTTTTATGATATTTAACCATTATATTATTTGATTTAATTAATTCAGGAAACAAAAAACATATTGTTCAGCTTTTTAGCTTTACGTGAGGCTAAATAATAACTCCAATTTATTTCGGTAAAATGTAATTCAAATAACATTTTCCAGCGTAGATAAGTGAGTTGTTGTTAACGACACAAAATATTACATTATATCTGCAATAGTGAATCTAAAATACTTATCTTTATAGAACATACCAAAATTTAAAAGCACCAAGTAAGCCACCGTAAAGTTTTAATAATACCTTTGTAACAATATTTACTTCCCTTTACGAGCACAAGCAATATTTGGTTACTGAAGCGAGTAACCCACAATTTTGATGATTTGTTTCATATTTTCCACATGACTGTACTCTCCTGTAATAATACGATACAGCCAGGTAATTTTGCTGGCTAAACTTGAAATATTTATTTATTTATGTCTCAAAGATCGTTCATAGATAGTATTTATGAATTGTTAAAGTTTTTCGTATAAAGATAACTGAAGAAGGAAAAAATACAGAGCTAGATCTATTTGGAATTGAAATAACCACCAACCAACAAACATTGAACAAATTGTGTTTAAGAAATAATCAAAACATAACACCTTAAAGCATTTTGGTAAAATTAACTGAAATGATGTTCGCAGAACTCAACGAGCTTAAAGCCAGCCAGTAGACTACCTACTAGAACTTCACTTCAAAGGATCGCCAAAAATGGTGAAATCTCATATCAGAGGCCAAGATCCACTTCGGGTGAATTAACACAATAAGTTAGTTAGTAAGCAATATGTAGAAAAATGAGAAATGTATGATAGTGTTCGTACTTCCAAATGAGTGACAAATATAAATAAAACCGTACCTTTAAGACAACCCTACTCCACTACACAGCATCCCACTGAAAATAGCAAACATTCTGAGACGAAATGTCTCAAGCAATCTGCCTAAGCAATTCGGAATGACATCGAGGGTTTCATTAATCCATGTTAGATCTTATCAGTGTCTTATCTAATGAGTAATTTGTAGGGGTCATCTGGGGCAATGGGTCACTTGCGTGACTTGTAGATATTGATTAGCTATTACTTATAACCTGAACCTTGAAGTATATATTATATATTCCTATATTTCAAGTTATTAGATATTGCTAATTGAAAAAACTAAATAATGTGTCGTAGTATACAAAGAACTGCCTTTATTGTCTAGTGGTTAGCCTTTCACCGCGAGGTCTCGGGTTCGATTCTAGGGTCGGGAAAAGTGCGGCAAATTCACTATGGTAACATGGAGTTGGAATTGAGTCGGGTGGACGGCGATAAGCACACCCCCTACCCCATAGCACCTAAACATAACTGGTGAAATACGCCTCTGCCACACCTTTCTGGGTAAAATAGGCGTCATGTTATGTTATGTTATGTTAGTATAAAAAGAACTCGTCCAGATAGCATCAGAAGTCAACGTGTTACCAATCCAAAGCTCATAGAAAGCCTTAGTATCTGAAATAACGTCAAGCCATAACTTTTATTATCTAAAATTGTTTTAAATATTGTTTGAAATAAAAAGAAAGATTAAATTATTCTTTCACACTTATGTGTCGTGGCGGAAACACAATAGTGTCGTGTTGTGGTGTCCTATACAAAGTGCATGCTCTGACGCGCCACGGCATATCTAGTCTCCTACCTTGAATTACGGCTATGCTTATATACGAAAGTGTATTTTGACCTTGAATTACGGCAATACCTACTTGTTATATTTATTATATCAACTAAAGTACAACATTTCGATGAAAACACAAAAACAAGCATCATTTTTTAGTCAATATCACCAAAACAAACAAATTACCCCTTCTGGCAACCATAAAGCATTAGCCGGTTTAAGCTAAGCACGGCGTGCTCGGTACTTAATGACTGGAAGGATTTGGTTGTGTCCATTTTATTGGCAAGCTCGTAAATAAAAGCCGAAATGGTAGCCGTGACTTCCGAACAATTAATTGAACTGCAAATACAGGATAAAATAATAAATTAAATAATATTTTTTTTGATGTAATTTACATACAAGTAATATTGTAATCAAATAAGATGGAATTAGAATCTCGTAGATTATTGCTAGATATAGGTCATAAAATGCCTCGAAGGTCTAGTGGTAAGCATATATGCGCCTCGAGTTCGATTCCTAGGTCAGGTAAAGAGTTATTTCTGAACTTTCTGTCAGGAAATTCACAATAGCAGCACGGAGTTGGAATTGTGCCCTGTGGATGACGATAGGCTCACCCCATATCCCATGGAACTTTAAGATTACGGGTGAAGTGTGGTTGCCACACCCTTCTGGGTAATATAGGCTAGTTGTAATGTTATGTCTAGGTCATAATTTTAAGACTAAACAGATAGGTGTCATAATACGAATAGAATCCACCATTTTATTTTTATTAAAACTGACGTGAGTTTGTAACAATATTCAAATTATGAAATACGGGTGTTACTCGCGTAATGTTGGTATATTTAGTCGACCGTAGTTTTGCCTATACGTTTAGGCATTATCAAGAGAGTGAGTAACACCCGTATTTCATAATACGAATAAAATCCACCATACCAACTCATGTATTATACATTACACGTGAACTATTTCTGAAACTTTAAACATTTATTCTCTGCATGGCATAGAGCCAATGCTTGCTAGTGATGCAGTATAATATAACGACAATGTGTCTATCTAAGCCTCGCTTATCTCTATACAGCTGAACAGTCTACTTGAGCATAGCGATTTCAATTAGTAGCCTGAGCTAGCCGAGAATGCCAGTTCCTCAAAGAGTCTTTGATTAACTTGATGACAACAACTGTGATAGAGGTTTCAACGGCTTATCTAAGCCTCTGTCAACAAGCATTTCTCACCATAGATTAACCGCGTTAATATTATGATACGTGGTTAACCTAGTGCGAGCATTGCTTGTTATATTGTTAATCCAATAAAATACGTACAAAATATTTTTTTTTTATGTTTCAATCCTATTTAAGATAGAAACAAATGGATTAATGTGACGTCATAAAGTGACGTAATATATAGTTAAGAAATTCAGGGTCCTGGCAAGAGGCGACCGTAGCTGGTTGGTTGAAGCGGTTGCTCGGTGTGCAGAAAGCCGTATGTCGCATAATTTTTTCAACTGTTTCTTAGTAAAATAAATGTGATTGCTTATTTAAAATACGCAAATATATTAATAATAGAGACAATAAGATAGGTGTTAATGGACACATTCTTAGCATAAATTAATTTAGTAACTTAGGTCAAAATTAAATTACTCATTAGTCCCTAATTTTATATCTAGACTAGATTGTAACCTTTATGAAGTATCTATACAATATTAATAAAAAAAAAATATGATGTGTCTAAACAATTAGTGTTTAGACGCATCATATTTTTTTTTTATTAATATTGTAAAAATTAGAAGTTTAGTGTTGTCAAAACGTTCTACCTAGATACAATACTTTTCTGATTTGCAGGTATCAACAATCAATCATGAAAGAGTATGTCAACACTTCACATTTTGATTAGAAAATAATCGTTATTGAAGTACGAAATAAGATATTATTAGATAGGATAGAAAGAAACTTCAACAATAATATAATGTCAAACAAATCAAGTACAATGTTATTGTTTGAAGTATCAAGTATCCATTATATTATTATACTTTATGAGCTTATCGAATACTTAAGACACTTGTCTTGTTTTTATTAAGCGTTAACATACGTTTCAATGATTATAATATTCCTGATAGTGTTAAACGTATTGTATTATTGATAATTGCTTCGATAGATGTCGATTGCCTATTTTAGCATAGAGAACCTGTATTTTTTTTTTAGATTGAAGGGGTTATTACAAACTCAAAATAAAAGGTTTCTTAAACATAACTAGTTTGTTTGGGTATGACAATAAATTTGTTATTTTCTATTACGAGCCCACTAAAACTAATTTTTCTTTACTAATATCGGGTGGTTAAATTTCAAGGGCCGATGTTGAATGTGAACCACACCTAAACGTCAAGTTTTTTTCTGCATTTCTTTTGACATTTCTCTACTTCAGACTAACTCAATTTGAACCATGGAAAGATACACAATCGAGCAACGCGTTAAAGTTATTCAGGCCTATTATGAAAATGGGCGTTCAAATCAAAATGCATGTCGTGCACTTCGTGATTTTTTCGGTCAATTTAAT
Organism: Hypena proboscidalis; assembly: GCA_905147285.1. Classification (NCBI taxonomy): domain Eukaryota; kingdom Metazoa; phylum Arthropoda; class Insecta; order Lepidoptera; family Erebidae; genus Hypena; species Hypena proboscidalis. Next base: position 15,398,126 of record LR990140.1, read on the forward strand.
CGTCCAATTCAATCGCTATCGTGAGATGATAACAAACTTTTTGTGGCCTGAATTGGAAGATATGGATGTGGACGATATGTGGTTTCAACAGGACGGTGCCACTTGCCACACAGCTAACGAAACAATGGCTCTTTTGCGCGAAAAATTTGATGGCCGAATAATCTCACGTCGCGGCGATGTCAACTGGCCGCCAAGATCATGTGATTTGACACCGTTGGACTTCTTTCTTTGGGGTTATTTGAAAGAAAAGGTGTAAGCCAACAACAATTCAAGAGCTAAAGGATGAGATAATTTGGCACATTAACGACATTGAACCTCAATCATGCCTCAGCGTCATCGAAAATTTAGACCATCGGATGGACGTGTGCCGCCGAAGCCGTGGCGGCCATTTGGCCGATATTTTGTTCCATACATAATTGAGTCATACCAATATATCATAATAAAAAGAAATGTCAATAATTTCCTAAATAATTCGTGTTTTATTCAAAATCAACATCGGCCCTTGAAATTTAACCACCCTTTATAACAACTGTAATAGGATAAATACTACGTAATAAAACAGCAAGTAAGTAAAAAATAAATAAATATAATTTAATTTCTCATCACCCTGTAAAGAAAGAAAAATGTAAACTTTTATTGCTTTCCGTTTTTAAAAGGTTATTTAAACGATAATCAACTGATCAATCTTTAAGAAATATCAGCTGCTAAAATATTAATGTTTTCCAGAAACTAAATACTTTATATATATTTATTATATCTTGATAGTCTAGTGGTCAGCCTATGCGCCGCTTACCGTGAGGCAAAGTGTTATTTGTGAACTTTGGTGGATGGCGATAGGCTCACTCTCTATCCCATGGGACCTAAACATAACAGGTTAAATGTGGATGTTGTACATCTCTGCCACACCCTTCTGGGTAATATAGGCTTGATGTTATATTATATTATGTTATGTTATGTATAAATACTTTATTCATACAAGAGATAGTAAACTTTTGACTTTAATATCATTTTATTTATTTTAACCGAAGTAACAACAACAAACGGAACTTATTAAAAGATAACATATTGTATATAAAGCAGTTTAATTTAAATTTTCAACAGTGTTTTCACGTAGCTTTTCATAGCGGCATATTTCAGTTTCATAAAGTTAATATTCATCCGATAAAAGCAAGCCTACTAGTAAACCAACTGCCATCGCAAAATATTGGCATCTCATAGACTATGAAAATTACTCTTGCGTCCTTTTGGGAGCAATTTTCATCGCGTTTTGCTGAAAATAGTCAAGGCAAGCTGAAAAATTGAACGTTATTTTAAACAAGATACTGTGAAAAGAGTATTTTAGAGGGAACTATTGATAGCGTAAATAGATAAATAGATAGAGATAGAGTAACCTTTATTGTACACCAATATTAACAAAGGTTATTTTGTAAACAAATGCACCTAAAAAATATGTTGCACAATGGGCGGCCTTATCGCTATAAGCAATTTCTTACAGGCAACCTTAGGATGGACAAGTAAGTAAATGAGCTAAGTTATGCCCAGTTTTAGAATCCAATTAAAGAAAAAAATAAAAATAATACAGAAGCGTATTTCTAGTAGTAACGTCATCGGGTTGTTACTTTAATATTATTGAGTTCCAATATTTTCTTAAAGACATGTAATATTTAAAACACTAAAATTCATGTTTGTTCTTAGCCATTTTGTCAAGAAATATAAGTTAATTTTTAAGCTTGTATGTAAATCTATAAATCTTACTAAAGACCTAATTTTTTACATTTTTACTTAGTAATACTGAATAAATGATTTGATTTGATATGAGTAACACAATTTTTGACAAAAAAGGCGGCAAAGAACATGAATTTTGGTGTTTTAGATATGATAATGAGTATTAAAATTTATAAAGACTCAATAATATAAAAGTTACACTTTTTTTATGTTTACACTTCATTTTCTTCGTCGTGTCGATAGCATAGTCAAAATTTATTTTGACTTGCCATCGTGGTGAAAGGATTAGCCAATTCGCTTTGGAGAACTTGCGAATTGCCCAGGGTGCGCCGGACGTAGGGAATCGTTGTGTACGTCACTCGGGGAGGCTCCTTTCATGCACCCCTTTTCCACTGAAAATACAATATCGATTGCTCCCTTGCATAGCGTCTAAAAAATATTTCTTTACTTTAAATCTGATATCAATATTCACACTACAGAAATCATGAAATGATTTTGTTAAGTAATATTAAATAAAATAGGATAAGTAATTGTAAGAGTAGTATGCCGAATTTATGATAAAAAAGGTCACGAACCTTTAATATTTTTATACTTTGCTTAAAGCATACACGTACAAATATTACTTATTCAAAATAACTTTTTAAGAATAAATTGGAAAAATATTTCTTTTTGATGTTCAATTTGCGAATACATTGAATTGTTGTTTTCTGAGCAAAATAAATCTGCGTTTTTCGTATTATTTGGTTAATGTTACCAATATTTTCTCTAATAATTCGATGTTCTTAGAATGTAATAAAAACGTATTAAAGAGGTCGATGGCCCACAGTTGGGAATATCTGCCACACAGAAACATTTTTAATCTAACTACCATTTAACAGTTTCTGGTGTCGTATCCTATTAATTAATTTGTATTTCGAACTATCAAAACTTTTTTTAAAGCAAAGACATAGTAAAGGTCCAGACGACGACTGTTTTCGAATTTTCTGAAACGCAACTGCAACTTTGTACAAATACATTTTCAGAATGAAACGAACACAAAATTCCTATGAAAGCTGGCATTACTTCGCATCGCCGTCATAGTGAGAGTGCACTTCAAATCTGTAACTTCCTTTGCTAAAACTCTTTCATAACTGCCCGAGCCCTAGTTGACTTAAGTGCATCGATAATTGGCACTGCTTTTTATAGCGGAATGCTTTTGACTGATGGTGATTTTCGAAAAAAAATACCCGCGTGGTTTACGTTACTGGTGTGATTTTAAGTGTTAGGTTTATGTATTTGTGTTCTAACTTTTAACTGTGTAATCGACAAGACGTAGTGTACATTTTTATATGAATTGAGTCACAAAAAAAAATAAAAAATGCATTTATAAGTAGGCTTTGAAAAGTATGACGTGTTTTCAATGCTGATTACGCGGGAAAAGGGTCACGGTAGAGCTAAATTCGTAAACCAAAAAATTACAAGTAATATAATTAAAAAAAAATAGTTTGAAATCACAATCTTTTTAAACATGAATTAAAAAAAAAACTATATATTATTTTTGCTATTCTTGGAGTAGCAGTAGAATTTATACTCTAAACTTAAATATAAGACAGTGTGATTATAATTGTAAGGTAAATGTATTTGTTTTTGAATTTTGAACAGTATAATCGACAAGTAGTGTATACATGAATTTTGATTAACTACCGTCAAATAAAAAAATAAAAATGCATTTATAAGTAGGCTTCAAAAAGTATTACTTGTATTTAATGATAATTACACGAAACAAAAGTCACTTATTTTGTTATCCAATAATTTCACATGTATGTACATGTGCACACAAACTTTTTAAACATGGATTAAAAAAAAGACTCTAAATTATTTTTGTTATTCTCGGAAATCCAGTAAAATATTTACTCGAAACTTAAATATTAGCCAGCACCAAAGCGTCTGGCAACCGTTGGTTTTGACAGGCAATTAGCATCGCATCCATTGTGACCGTGTCCGCCATTTCTGATATCGGTAAGCCGAAAGTGGGGAATGATATTTGATACGGTATTATTAAATGTGAGGGAATATGATTACCACTGATTGTAACATTGTTCAAACGTTTATTTCAATCAGGTTCTAATATTTAAGAAAAGGCATGGGTACAATTATTTTTCTAAAAAAAAATATCAACACAAAATTATTTTCTCTCTTACTTATCGTCGTCCCCACACACCATCTGGAGACGTTTCTTCAAGAGGAATTCTGGCCGGAGGGAGTCGCGTATCGCCGCTTTCGTGGAAGGTTACACGACACCTCGCAATTGCGCAACACTTCGCCGATTAAAAGTGTAAAATAGTTTCTTAGTTATGAAATACAAAAATGTATGTTAGTTATAAGGTATTTATGTATGGGCCCTGATGCCTGAAATAAAAATATATTATTATTATTCCTCTTTATTTATTTTTAAACTTATTTTATATATTTTTAAATATGATTTATAAAAAATACAAAAGAACATTTAAAAATATAAAAACAGTGTCCCACCGACATCAGGTAATTATTATTATTATTATTACTTATCTAAATTATTTAAATGATGACTTCTTTTTCAATCAAAGCAATTATGTTATTTATTTATGCTGGCCATTTAACTTATTCTTAACCGTTTGAATTCTCCATAAACTAAGCTTCCACAACTGATTACCAAAGTCGGTCACCTATTAATATTAGAAATTAATGAATTTAATTTTCATAATCCACTGGGCTATTTATATAGGTATCGTTTTTTACGTGCAGACGGTGGTTATAAATAGATTATTACGTCATAGGAGGAGTTAGACGGATTCTTTTTAAACATAATTAAGTAATTCCTTTTGCAGTATAGAGATTCGTTACAGTTTTAGCTTGAATGTATTCAAGCTTATGTATTGATTGCATAAATGCGAAAAGAACTGAATCGTTTGTCTGTTGTGATGCTATAACTATTATTCCTAGTTTATAGGTGAAATTAGTACGAAAATAGAGAAAGCACACATATAAATATATACTGATATTATTATTGATATACAACGTAAATAAAACAGCAAATAGAAGCTAGTTGTATATCATTTTGTTAACATAGTTTCACTTTTACAAAGATGGCTTTATTGAGACGATTTCGATTAAGCCATTTCCTACCTGTCCATTCACCGTTAGTTGGTAAGTTCGGAATGTCGGTCAAGGAAGGCATACCTTCAATACAGTGTCGATTGAGTGGATACCGTACAAAGTTGACCAAAGTTTCCAAATATCGACATAGTTTGTTGAAAGTTACTTTCCAGTGGATCAAAGTATTCTAACATATTTATAAAATATATCACATTTTAATAGAAAATTTCTAGCTAGTACAAGGCATAAAATTGCGTCATTTGTCTGTTTAATGAGGATTTGCAATTGCCTTCGTAGATAAAATACCAAATTGTTAAATAAGTTTCCAGATCTCACTTAAAGATTGAATGTCATTTACTTATTGAAAATAACAGGGAATCGAAAAATTATTTTAATTTGCATATTTTAACTGTCGTTTTATCGCTTATTGTATCTGTTTGATTTTACACACTCTTTTATGTGAATTGAAGCCACTTGTATAGTAGCAATTTACTTAAGCTTATTTCCATGTGTGATACAAGATAAGAAATATAAACAGATCTAAATCTATCAGCCCTTGCCAAGATCCCCTCCACTGGAATATCTTTAAAATAAAATCTCGAGTCCCACGCAACAGAAGGGATGGCAATTTGCCAAATTGAGACGTAAAATACATCCTTCGCGTTTGTAAATTGAAAATGAATTCTGTGTATACAAAATAATTCCACGTACAAATTAGTCGTGATTTCTTGTTTTACTTTATAAAAACAAAAATGCTGTTTTTTTTTAAATTTATAAACCTCGTAGAAAGTAACCAAAATATGTAAGAGCAAGAATGAACGCGTTTGTACTTTTTACAACGTTGCGATGTATCTTAGTTAAATTTTTCACAAAAAAAGTATTGTTAAAACTGAAAGTAAAATAAAAATAAATAGAATTGAAATCTTTATTATTCTAGTAAGTAACAGTAAAATCGGGATCCCTTTTCTCGCATAATTAAATAATTATTATTTCGGAAATTTAGTCAAGCATAACCACGTTACGCATTTTTTTTCGCTTTATTGTCTTTCGGCATAATGTTTGTATTTTTGGCATAATGTTTTTTTGTCACATAAAACAAATAACATAATAAAGGCAAATTATACGACACAATAGAGAACCAGAAAACTACTTTATTAATAGGTACAGCAGTCGTTTATTGTGTAAATAATTTGTATTTATATTATAAAAATATCAAATATATCACAAATATTAAATACCAATATTATTCAAATGCAACAAAAAAAAAAAACGAATAAACATTAAATTCTAAACGAAATTAATTTTACTCAACTGTTCAACTTACTACATGAAATACCGGATAATGCTGGTAGAGCACCGTTTCCACCTCTTTAGTTGCATATTCCATGACCACGAACAGTAATTCAATAGGAGATTAAACAGTGGCGGGTATGACGAACGCCTTAATGGCTATGTTGTTCACTACCCACAGATATGCATTGCCCGCCGCAATGCAGTTTGTGTCACCCTGCACTATTTTATACAACGGCCGGGTCTTTTCAGGCCCTTTATATCTAGAAGAGTATAAAATAAAGAGTCTATGGAGTTCATCTATAATCCTTACTATAAATATTTACAACGTATTTTGATTTTATGTTTTGGAGGTCGAGCTCTTTATATTAATTAGGTAGAATATAATTTGGCAGCTCCAAGGGTTCTTAAAAAATACAGTAAGGAAATATTTTTAAATAAACTTCATAAACTAAGAAAAATATTTTTGGACTAAGGTACATGAAATTTTAAAACTTTATTTTTATTTTTTATAGGATAAATTTAGGAGAGTGTGCCGAGGAATTACACAACCATATCCCTCCATCCCCGTTTCACCATCGGACTACCAGACAAACGGCACTCAGGCACCGCTTCACGGTAGATTTTCCACTAATACGCACTAAGCGTTTCGCCTCTACATTTCTTATGCTAACTGCCAAAGAATGGAACGCCTTGCCCGAGTCTGTGTTTCCGCATGAGTACAACTTGGATCTGTTCAAAGCAAGAGTTAATAGGTATCTCATAGGTAAGCGTGCTCTACCGTAGACCGCAGCATCACTTACCATCAGGGAGATCGTGGTCAAACGCGTGCCTATTCACCGTAAAAAAAAAAACTTTAGAGAGTCATGATGAAAAGTTAAATAGACTACCTCCGCGATGTTACTAATGTAAGTGTTTTCCTATAACTGTCTATAACAATAATTATAAATAACATCGTCCATGTACGATCCCAAAGACTCCATCTATAAATCACTGGTACTACAACATCTGTCAGACTTGTGTAACCCATGTCAAAGACAGAATTCTTGTCGAAGAAAACTATAAAGAGGGATGTACCATACGTTCTGTTACAGATTTACCTGTTAGTTTGGCACATCTGAATTAAATCCGACGGAACGGCTAGAAACATACACAAAAGTGGACTTCTGGTCGAGAGGTGTCGTGTTCCGGCGTTTCCGAGGAACGCAACAGGGGGGTCTCACTCCGCAGTTTAGGTATGACTCGCCGGCCGATCCGCTTCGGGGTGTTTACGGCAAAGGGCTATCGCTCGTCGCACGGATCGCACGCACGCGATACATTTATATATTATTATTATGTTTCCCTGTTGACTACTTATTAAGGCTGTTTGTGAGGCTTCGCATATTTTCGACGCTAAGATTTAATAATCGTAATTTTAAATCAGGCAAACGGTCAATTAAAGATTATCTAAAAGTAAAACAATTGTAATAATAATAATAGAGAAAATTGTTGAATGTTGTTTTTTAATTGAAAAACTGATACCGCCGATCCATGCAATAATCAGTTTGGTGAAACTTTTTTACGAATAACTATGAAATAATAAAAGACAAGCTGTTGCCTAATCGTTTAATTATTTATTGATTCGTTGATCGCTACTTTATTATGTTACTTTAAATAAACACATTTAATTTTTTATTCATTTGTATTTTATTTTGTTTTATAATCCCAGTTAATTTGTTCGGCAACATTAAAAATATTGTCAGCTCCTAGACTACAATAAATGTCTAAGTAAGTTGTTCACTCGGATTTGTTTTGTTAATTGTAGTTAAATAAAAATCCTCATTTGTTTGTTCAAACGAATACATGTTCGCTCGCATACCTACACCCGTTGGAATAGAACACACGACTTCCAGATGAATTATCGTGTGTAAATGGTAATTTAATGCATTTATATATCTTCAAACTACATAAATTAACTGGGTACAAAAACTTGTTAAGTAACAACCCTAAGCACCTCGATCGTAAAATTGTGGTGCGCAAAAAACATTCACCCTTCGCACCCGGTTTTAAGGTTCAATTTTGTTTGGAGGAGGGTGCTTCTAGCGAGAGTAGGTACATTTTTATGCCTAAACCTGACTTTTGTTAGGAAGTGAATCTTCTGTTGTATTCTTATTCTGTGACATGACGCGTCGCCGAATCAACGTGCAAAACATTAAAATAATAATAATTAAATGCCTGCAATAAAAAATAAAATAAAAAAAATACTTCATCTACTGCCTCGATGGTCTAGTGGTTAGCGTATGCGCCTCTCATCGCTAGGTAAGCAATATCACTTTGTCTCGACCCGGAAATCAAGCCGAAGAGGTAAAATCCCAAAAACGCCAATCATTAAATCAACAAGGCCGTAAAAACTATAACAATAAAAATAAAAAAAACGACTCACCCCCTATTGCATGGGACCTAAACATAACAGGTAAAGTGTGGGTGTTGTATATCTCTGCCACACTCTTCTGTGTAATATAGGCGTGATGTTATGTTGAGGACTTGCGAATGATTAAGAACTGTTATATCTTTTAAACTTTCGCATTGCATATTTAATTGCAATATTGAAATACTGTTTGAATAGTATTACAATCAAAATAAAACCAAAACAAGCAAGACACTGCTCAAATTACATTCTACAAAGTTAATACAAAGAGACAAAACGCAGTCGAAAGCTGCAATAAATCCGTTCGAGAATTCATTTTCCACGACGGGATATTCATCGTGGAATATTAATCGCTATCTGATTGCACTCACAGTTTGTAAAGTTAACTTGTTGAGTTATGGCACTTTGGAACTCATAAAATTGTAGGAACCAAATGCTAACAAGGCCTGTCCCCGAATAACTTGTGAATTGAGGACTGCCAGTACCTTTGTCTAGTAGTTAGGTTAGTTCAACGCGAAGTCTTGAGTTCGATTTTTGGTATTTGTGAACTTACCCTCAGGAAATCCTTAATAGCAGCACGGAGTTCGAATTGTGATCGATAGATGGCGGCCGGCAGCCAAAAATACATGGGAAATGTGGGTGTTGAATGATTAAATACTTTTTTTTTACGGGATATAATCCCACCTACACGCCCACCACTGTGACTCCTGTGACGCCAAGATCTACAGCGGTAACCAACTGAAAGGCACCGTGCATGACACACGGGCAATCCCAGGGAGAGTTAAAATTGTCTTGGAACCCGCAACGAATTTAATCAGAAGTATATAGTTGGAGTTGGAAAGTAAGAATGATTAAATACTGTAATAACTTTTAAATTTTCGCGTTGTATAATTATTTCATATTAATAAAATAAAACTGTTTGCATATTCATATTCCGATTAAATAAAGAAAGAACAAAGAATATTTTTTTATGATTCTATATTGGTTCTATTCATTGTTTTCTTTTTTTTAGGTCAACGACGACGTTTTGACGACGCGTCTCTGCTTACCCCCATGGGATAAAGGCGTGATTTCAGGTACGTATGTATGGTGGGTGTTTTTTGTAATACTACATTTTTACTACTTTACTGTAATATATAAATTGACTATGTTATTTCAGAAACTCTACTTAATCAAATTAAGGAATAATACAAAGTTAAAGCACTTTCTGTTATCATTGCGGTATAATCAATCTCACCGCGACATTGCCAAGAATAATTATTCAATATCATTAAAGTACCTAGATTACTTCATCACACTTCGTAATCTCATCTGCGTATAATGTTATCGTCTCGCGGCTTACTAAGTATGCAAAGCCTTGAAACTTAATTATGGAGACACAGACTTATAACGGATTCTGTTTATTACTTACCTTAACGGGTAACTACCTCGTTGGTTGAGTGGTTAGCGTATGCGCTTCTCACCGTGAAGTCTCAAGTTCAATTCTTCGGTCGGTCAAAGTGTCTTTGAACTTTCCGTCAGAAAATTTACAATAGCTGCACGGAGTTGAAGTTAGGATTACCCCCTATCCCATGGGACCTAAACATAACAGTTGAAATGTGGGTGTTGTACACCTCTGCCACACCCTTCTGGGTAATATAGGCGGCGTCAATGATATTATATAAAAACAAAAGCAGATAATGTTATAAGCGCTCGCGCTGTGAATACTCAAATACGTCCCAATTGGGACGTCTTGTGTTTAGTTTGCGTGTGGCCTGCGTCGAGCGCAGTCACGTGCCAGACGCCATGCGCCATGTTCAAGTTAAGAAAGAGAAAGCGATATTGTTTTGACGTTAGAGCGATAAGGATGCGTGCGCTGCGGACATTTGTCAATGTGTGCAATTTGGAATAGCTCGGAACGGATTTAAATCGTAATTTCTATGAACGTGACATATCTATAGTTCTAATATCATTGGGCGGCGTGTATTTAATGATTATCGTGACAAAACGTTACAAATACAAATATTTTAACAAAATAACTTTATAGTTTCCCGGAATAAAAGTAATACAATCTTCTTCTTCGTCGTGTCGATGGCTAAGTCAAATTTTATTTTGACCATCGTGGTGAAAGGATTAGCCAATTCGCTTTGGAGAACTCTTGAATTGCCCAGGGTGCGCCGGACGTAGATAATCGTTGTGTACGTCACTCGGGGAGGCTTCTTTCATGCACCCCAGTAATACAATAGTTACATCAAAATCAAAGATTAATTTTCGCACATTCATCAAGTTATTATCGTGAAAATATTTTCAAAACAAGGCAATGTTAAATGTCATCGATGCGTTGTGAACAATAAATAATTGATAAATCGAGTGCAATTAATTTTTGCTATGTAAGCGTGTACCGCACTTAATTTAAATTTAACTTGTTTTATCAGTGCCTTTATTGAACCGTAATTATGTGTGGTTAAATTATGTTTTTAATTGACTCTGATGGAGGTTTATTTTGTTAACTACGCAATTTCAACCAATCAATTGTCATGTTATTGTCAACTTTTTTTTTAAATTTTACTACATTTAATAATGTGTTAGCTAAAATTGGCCTTAATGTACAAGGTAGACATTTTCATAGGTAAGTTGAGATATTACTGAAAACAATTATAATAAAAAAATCTGCAACATTACCACATTGCAGACTTTATCTTGGGGCAAACGTTCAAAAAGCGGTAAATTTGATTTCTAAAGTTTCTTAGTCCCTTCTATTTTCATGTCACGGGTACTGGAATAATCACGCAAAGTCCTCTTACTTACTATGACTGTTTAACCTTTTAGCCTAAAATTTACCAACGTGTTAAATGACGTATCATATTGAGTTACAGTTTTCAATCTCTGTGTCCTATTTAAATATTGAATGAGAGAGGGAGATCAAAATACTAGCTTAGAAAAACCGTGGTTTTTGTAGTTTGGTAAAATTCAGTTTCATAATATCATCGCTTTTGTGTGATAATAAGGAACTTCAATTAAGGAACTTAATTGAAGTTCCTTATTATCACACAAAAGATTATAACATGATACCGTTGCAAGAGTTATTTTCATATTATAGCACTAGCTGTTATCCGCGACTTCGTTCGCGTGTCATTTGTTAAAACATAACCATAACATAAAATAAAATCACGCTTATAGTACCCACAAACGTGTGGCAGAGGTGTACAACACCCACATTTCACCCGTTATGTTTAAGCATCATGGAATAGGGTGATTCTATCGCCATCCACCGGGCACAATGCCAACTCCGTGCTGCTATTGTGAATTTCTTGACGAAAAGTTTACAAATAACACTTTGCCCGACCCGGGCATTGAACTCGAGACATCGCATTCAGAAGCGCATACGCTAACCACTAGACCATCGAGGCAGAATTCGGCAGTAATTATTAATTCGTTTAAAATCTTACTATAATAAAGGTTGCCTGGCAGAAATTGCGTCAAGCGATAAGGCCGCCCTTTGCATATTGTTATTATCTTTAAATAGTTATCTTAAGTTTGTAATGGAATGGTATGCAAATAAAGTTTTTATCTATCTATCTATCTATCTATAATCCTAATAATTATTCGATTCGGACCAGATAAGCGCGTTCAACCAAACAAACAAACAAACTTAACATATTTTAGCTTTATAATAAAAGTTTTGATAAAATACTTGCAAATTTATAGTACTATACCGAATACTGAATGATATTATAAAAAAATATATATTTAGTTTTCTTTTTTTTTGTGAACTTAAAAAAAATATATTATATGAAAATTGTTTATGATTTGATTAACTTAATATCAATTAAAAATAACGGAAAAGTTTTGCAAATATAAATGTATTTATTAATTAAGACAGTTATTGTGAAACACACCTATTTAACAAACCTTCATTGACAAAACACTCACTCATTAGAGTAAGAGAGATTCGTATACAGTCGAAAATGGTGAACAATAAATTATTAGGGTTTGACGGCGACTAGACAAATTGGTAGCGCTTTGGAAATATATTATGTTTATAGTTTGGAAGTTTGACTGAGAGCCAGGTTTAATCTTAAGACTTAGTGAGGATAACTGATGAGTATTGTTGATGAGTATTGTTGATGAGTATGTTTGCTTAAGTTTGACAGAAATGTTATGTTTAATCCACATAATAGAGCTAACAAACTTTGCTTCTGGTTTCAGTGCTCGGCAAATATATATAATAATATATATATATTTCACAACTCACACACAACGCTATCTAGTCCCAAACTAAGCAGAGCTTGTACTATAGGTACTAGAATAACTGATACTTATACATATACCTACTTTTTCTTTAGTAAATACATACTTATTATACATAGAAGACCCAGACTAAGACAAACCCCCAAGTTCATGCACACAAAGATTTGTCTTAAGTGGGAATCGAACCCACTCCGCCATCCGGTCGTCACCGTGTATCTTTTCTTTCGTATGTATAACAATTTTTTGCCTTTGAAGTTGATGATGCTGTTATCTTTTGTGAACGATGTTTGTTTATAATTTTATCGATAAAATCATCCTAAACATGTTTCTTATAATTCTTAATTTAATTGCCCAAATTCGTGGGTAACATTTATGTGGCATTTCTTATGATAAATATAATGTAATAATTTTGCCTTTTTCAATAATAATATGTTGATTGTAAAACAGTTTACCGGAAAATGATAATGACATTCAAAATTCAACATAATATTACATAGTTTCAATCCATATCTTGTCTTTTTTAATAAAAGACAAGATGGAAGACACACAAAATTTTTGTGACATATTAAATATCAAAAGAACTAAGACTGATTAAAAGTAAAACTAAAAATAATATGCAAACTAAGACTAAGAACTAAAATAACCTTATAAACATAACATAAATCTTAGTTCACACAATAATTATTTTAAGTAAAAAAGATAATCTAATCAGTCATTGATCAAAATAAGCTATTTAACGCGGAAGCAGCTACTATGTAATATCAAATATAAAAAAAAAATCACGTGGACGAAGTCGCGAGCAAAAGCTACTTATAAGGGAGGTTGAAACATGTTAAATAAACAAAACAATAGTTTTTATAGATGTTTTATTTTAATAAAATTATGCAGATTTTCTCTTTGCAATCAGTGAGTATGTTTTCGCATTTTGACTGATTTATCCTAAAACTATAGTTATTTATTTTGAAAATTCACCACACTCATGTCAACATTCTCTGTGTCGGTGGTAGCCACGCCATTCTCATGCCTATGGTTAATAATAAGTCCATGCTACCGTCATACTTTTAATAAAGTTCATGAAATTTGTCCCAGTATTAATACTGGACTTCAAAAATAAGATCAATTATTGAATTAACATTGTTGTGTTTTCTATGAAGTTCTGGTTTTATTTTGTACAGACAACTGTAACGAAACCATATCGCGATTCAGAGAGATGGCACAACGCCATCTATCGACCACTTAGAAAAACAAAATATTATGCATTTTCTGAACCAGGTACGGTCTTTCTTAATAATTACATATGTATTTTTTATACAGTTATAATAAAGCTTTTTTATTTATTAATGGATAATGTTTTAATAATATCACCTTACCCCGTGAAGTTTGTTGTTTGCGTTTGTGGTCAGCAGTCACTTCAATTTGTTTGTGCTATACGTTATCCTTTAGGTATAGTTTTCTAAGCGATTTTAAAACTGGCCCTAAGTATAATTTCCTAAAGGAAAAGCCCCATTTAAGTCTCCAGATAAAACCATCATAGTTTAAGGAAAAAATATTTTGTCATCTTTTATTATCACCTTATCGTATTTAATCTTCTTATTTTTACCCGACTGCGTCAGAAGGAGGGTTATGTTTTTTACCCGACTGCGTCAGAAGGAGGGTTATGTTTTTCGAGCGTATGTATGTATGTATGTATGTATGTCTATTTCTTTGTACCGCCCTACAGCCCAAACGGCTAGACGGATTTTGACATAATATAAGGTGTCGTTGAATTTGTCGAAACAGTGATAGTGACATAGGCTATATAAATTTTCAAAATGGCGCCGGCAAATGAAAAAAAAGGGGGGGAGGTATGGATTTTTTTTTCATCATAGTAATATGGGTATCAAATAAAAGGCCATGAAAAGACCATTTCAAAAATATATACTACTTATCACATTTATATTACTGATTAAACACAATTTACCAATTTATATATCGGCACGCTCGCGCGCCCGAAGTGGGTGGGACTTAGTTTGTATGTTCGCTCGCGCTAATCTTGGAAACTGCCGGTCGAATTTGAATAATTGCTTTTGCATTTGATAGTTTAACTCACGATTAAGGCTTATTGATCTCAAAGAGATTTGATTTCTACAAATTAATAGATATAAAAAAACATGTCGGTTACACGGGGTCAGGCGGGGACAAACAATACTTTGTTACTACTATATAACTTCGTTTGTCACCGCCTGCAACATCATAAAGAATTTAGTTTGACATATTTCATTTGTTGTTAATGAATTTAATGTAGATAATGCTATACTTGTTTTTATCTTTTTAGTTCTTTTTTTTAAGCAGTCGGGTTTTTTGTTTTTTTAATAATTATTTTTTAATGTTCCGTTAGTAGTAGGATTGAAACAAATACAGTACTCTCGACGACCGTACACCTTCGCTGCACTTAATCTAACATTTCATTTTCGTAGAATTTTATGACATAAGGATGTCAGTAAATCAGAAATATGACATGAGTTTTTGTTAGAACTGAGTATCGACGCTTGTTCAATAAAAAGTTGGACTTGTTCCAGACTTCGTCTTTCGCAGTTGATATTTTAATGCTGTGTTTTGATTGATATTACCTATTAAATTGTCTGTTTTCAAATAGGTTTGTACAGGCCATTAAAAAATTAATAAAAGTTTTGCACAAATGTGTATTTTTTTTCAGTAAGCTTTAGGCATGTTATTAAGTTATTAGTCAAACAACCACTATCACATCCAAAAACACATCTTCATTAAAAAAATACGTGAGAATACCTCTCAAGCCATAGTTTTTAGCTACTCTGAATAGCGTGTGAAAAGGTTTATCTCGTCAGCTGACCCAAAAAATACTTGAGCTGAGACGACTAGGCTTGATTAATGGTCACCGTTTATAACAAAGGGTAACTGACCAACGGAAGGTCGAGATTTGAGGATTCTTAGCTCATAAAATGGTAGAAATACCAATTTATCTTACACTTTTTTACTGCTAACGCTAAAACTAAATGTGCATTATGAGTATATTTTTTTTAAGGTTCAAAATCACTTTCGTGTTCTTTCATCAACAACATTGTTTATAAAATTTAATGTAAAAAAAAAATAATATAAATATTGAAATCCTTAGAAAATTAAAAAAATGAAGAATGTGTTATTTAATTAGGGCAAACATAATAATTTATGTTATGTCAATACTTTTTTTTGTATTTCTTTAGTCCCTAAGAATTGCAAAGTATATTTTGGTCTGATAGTTTATTTTTGATATTTTTATTATAAATTGCGGTTCTGTTAGAATTGTTTAAAATAATATCCGGATAGAACCCGAATCAGTTTTATTTTGATTTCATTTCCTGATGTTTGTATTTGATATGGATTGTTTAATTTTATTGAACAGTATTTTAAAAATTGGAATACAGCTTTAGATTTTTGTTATTTGCATCGTCATACGCAGACGTTTTGAATAAACATTTCCCGGAATATTAAATATTTTTATGTAGATTTTATAATTTGATTTGATAATAACATATATTTAGTTGCAACAGTAATGAACAAGTTACTCTAAATAATTTAAGCATTAAGTATGTGAATGTCATAAATAAGAGGATTTGATTAGTGTAAAATTAGTATGTTGTGATCGATTTTAAAACAATAACACGATTTTAACAAGATATTGAAAAAAAAGATATTCCTGAAAACTCAACAAGAGAGAGATATGTGTAAGATTTGAAGAGTAAATTGTTTTTTTAGCTCCAACCATCACGTTTGTCTAAATGTAAGTTTGATTCGTTTTAAAATTGATCCTTGGTCACCTTTCCATCTTTAATTTGATATTTGAATTGTCGTAGATATTTGTGTGAAACGATTAGAATTTTTGCATACGTTACTAATAGATGAAATTATACATATTGCGATCGTTGAAGTCATCTTTAAGGATATATAATTTCAGATAGTATTTAAATATAAAAGTAACGTGAAACGGCTAATTAATTTAAGTTGTTTTAATTGTGGTTAAATTTTAACTATTATAACCTTATCCCAGCTTAAAATATTTGTAAAAGTTGTAAAATGTTGTTTAAAGTAAAGAACTTCACGTATTTTTGAAGGTATAATACTAGCAAACCTATGAAACTCGTAATTACCAGTTTAAAGTTACACTAATGTCGTTTTTTTAAAGGTTTTTAAATTTGCTTGCCATCTCTGTCTTTTTGATTTCTATGAACAAAACAAGCATTAGAAATGTCAGACTCGTGTTAATGGGCATTTAGACAATGACCTCCATTTATCAGTAGAAAAGTTAAATACGCTTAAAATATTTTGATGTAAATATTTACCCAGGCGAGGCCTATATGGCCAGTGTCACAAAGTTATCAGACCTTATGTAGAACTATTTTGACTCGACATGCCCGTTTTTTTAGCTTTCTTTATTGAATATTTTGGTATTTCGGCAAGTGATTATCGTGGAATTTTGTATACAATATTTTGACGTATTAAACAATGCATTACAATTGGTGTGACAATGACACAAACACTTAAATTATAAGGGCTTAAAAAAACAACGAAACACATCGAGAAAAGGTAGGTAGTGCCCTTCGTTTCGATGGCTGGTCTTGGCGGGGCCACTACCATGGCCCAAATATTAAGAATTGGTATTTAATATTTTCTGATAAAAGTAATTTCTCAAAACAAGTATAAATATTAATTCAATTTCATTACGTTACATTTTAACAAAGCTTGTTAGTACAGAAGTATATTAGAGCAGTATGTTCTACTTCTGTGTATGTCTTAGGTAAACTTTAAATAGGATCATGTTTACTCTTGGCAAGTACATCAAAACTTAAGCTGTATTGTGTAAACTGCTTCAAGTTGTATTGGGTAAATCAAACTTACAATGCTAATAGAATTGAATTTCATAACTACTAATAATGTCGTTCGTAAGTAGAGCAGCGCAGAGCGAGCGTCTTATTAAAGATTCGCTCATTGAAGTGGTAATGAAGAGGCTGAACTAAAGGCATATTGTTTGTATTCTAACAACCTATAGCGAAACAGGAAAACGGCTGAAGACATTTAAGGAGAAATGGGGTCGGTCCATTCAATTTGATGAGAAAGACATACCCGGCCTTATTGTTAAATATAATGATTCCATTTATGATCATTCCGATAATAGTATTGTTATTACGATATAATATTTAAATTGATGTACCTAAATAATACGTGAACAAACAACAAGTTATTGTAATAATTCGTGAATGTCTGCACTATGCTAAATCTTTTTATCCTTTTTCTCAAGTCAACCGTTCTACTAGATTTGATTCGATTCAATTCCTAACCGAATCCCCTTTTTATTTATTTATTTATTTATCACTCAGCTGCTCACTGTGCTTACAGTTGCCTAATGCGCATAGTGAGCCACACAAGTAGATGAAAAATTACACACAGATTAGGTACATAGATTATAGGTAATCCCTTAACAATAACAAACATAAACATACAATATGGCTAAATTTGGTACAGAATAAGTCTATTTCTGAGTAATTACCGGTCAGACCATTCAGGAGCGAAACTGCCTGATTAGTAGGTGCAAGTTTGGCAGTACAGGTTCGTAGCGTAGGTACCGCCAACAGACGCCGCGAACGCAGTCGCGTGTACTGGTCTGGCGACGACAAGGCACAACGTGATAAGGCACAAGAGTTATCAATTTTATTGTTTAATAACATGTAATAATGTACCATTATCGAACATTTCCTTCGCAGCTTTTAACTTATGGACACAAAAATGCAAATCTTGGATACCAGTTCTGTCGGTCAACTGCAGTCATAAATACAAACCGTTCTAAAGATTGCACATCGTCGACTGCACCAATCAGTGAGGGCAAATTTCTGAGTACGCATTTTTATTGAAACGTTGCCTATCATGCTACGATAAAGGGATTGAGATTTTTTATCGCCTACATCAGTTTTTGCACTGGATTTTGCACGAAGTCAAATGAAAACGACAAAGAATTCTCTGCAACCATTAGCGCATTATAATAGAATGCCCTCAAGTTTCTGAATTTTATGAAATATCAATTAATTGCAACAAATTGCATTCTCGCACTTAATTTAAAATGTAAATGGTTAACCTGGACCTAGTTATTTTCCAAAGAACCTTATTTTGTTGTTGTTAAAAAAAATTAAGCATATCGCGTAAGTGGATTACAATTTGGGTTAAGCTGTGCTAACTTAATATATTTCAAAAAGGCCTAAATACAAATAATAAATAAATATCACACAAAATTCACACGTCATCTACTCCTAAACTAAAATAACTGATTCTGATACATACATTTATTTTTTGTAAATATATACTTATCATTCATGTACACAAAGATGTGTCTTGAGCGGGATCTGAACCCGCGACCTCCGCTTAGCGTGCAGTTTCACTACCGCCTACGCTATCTGGTCGTCTAAAATCGTCTGATCATGGTTAAGGCCACTATTTTCTTTTTTTGTATATTTGGTTTATGAATTAATAGATTAATTTTAAATCATTAACGCCTTTTGTCATCAATGTTTTCGGGTAACCCAAAGATCAAAATGGACAAAAAAATCTAAACATATTATAAAACAAAGTCCAGAAACTCTCTGTCCGTATGTGATTGTTTTTTTCAAGATGAACTGAACGGATTTTTGTACGGTTTTTACTAAAAGATTAGTTTTTTTTAATAGAAGGTTTAACTTAATAGTAGATAACGACATATCGCGTAGGCGGAGCAGCACGCGTAAGCTAGTTAATTCATAATAGTATTAAGCTCAGAATTGTATTGAATCAATGTGTTTGATGAACTATACTAACATAAATGCGAATATATAATATGTATGCTTTTGGGCGTAATTTCTTAAAAAATGGTGTGCAGCCAATAAATAAAAATAGAGTAAGATCCCAGAGCTGACAGACATAACTTATTTTCACACGGATGAAACCTGAAGTTTTCAGTAGCGTCTCGTGTGCCTTGAATAGCTACGCGCTTTGTGTAACTTGCCGAGTGACACCTGGGCAGGTACCAGGTGAGAAAGGTAACTAAAAATAAGAGTTATTTAACTTAAATTCACATGGCTGATTTTTCTCTGGGATCTTAGACTAAAATCTTTGTGTCGAACGATTGAACCCAAGCAACACCAGCGCAGTGGAGATCGTTGAGTCGACCACTTACACCAATGCTAACTGTAATATTGTTGTATAATACATGCTTAGCAAGGCTAAAATTTGCTTCAATATTACAAGTTGGAGTAACATATAAATAGTTCCTGTTAAAAATACCAGCGCGCTGAATTTTGAGCAGTTATCTGTAATTAACGAAACTACATAGAACCCTAAAAACGAACCAAACCAAGATATTCGATATCAAAATTAGTAGTCACGTCTGCTCGGGCCTACCGACACGGAAAATTTGTTTTTGCAAACTCGACACTGACGTGTTAAATAAACTCAACGCTATTCAGCAGTTAACCTTGTCTGCTAGGATAGAATATAATTTTGACTGATGGTTCTTCGGGCGAAACAACATTACTTTATTCTACTTACATTACCAAAATGGCCGAGCATTTGAAGCGTAATTTATATTTCTTTAGGCCAACTTTTCCCGCGAGGGTAATAGATTATACTTATGGCGCTAGTATTATTATAAAGTAACGTGAGTATTAAGTATTCGAGGCAAAATAAAATTAATGTTTCAGTTGCCTAAATTTAAATACGTGCTATCTGGTATGAAAAATGTTTTCTTATTTTAAGTATTAATAATCATTTTAGTGAAATTTTAATATAATATTTCGTTTAGACAATACGCTTTAATGACCATAAAAAAGTAATTTATTTAATTTGAACTGTATACAAGCTGTGTGGACTGCCGACCTGAAGAAGGTCGCGAAATGCGGAAGACGCAGGGCCGGGTGTTGTGGTGCAAATTGAGAAAGGCCTATGTACAGCAGTGGACTACAAAAGGCTTAATGATGATGATGATGTATACAAGCTAATATAGTGCTAGGTAAACTATTTTGAAATATCCTTTAGTGACTCAAAAACTTACCTTGAAGATAGAACTTTTAAGGCTTTACGCCACCTTTCAACTACAGGAAAGCTACAAGGTACTCGGCCTTGTATACATTTATGTTCGACAGTGTTCAACAAAGTTTTACAAACAGCACAGCCGATTTTCACTTTGACCGGTAAACGTGCAGCTGCTATATGCCTACTAACTATAGAACGTTTTATTTACCTGTTAACTCTAGACCTGGAAAGCCTTGGTAATTTCAAATAACGGTATTAAAAAGCAAGTTATGTTTTAAACAAATATTCAATTAAGAAAAGTATTTACTCATTTTATAGACCACTAACAACACTAATTTTAACTTAGTTGACTTTTTATCTCTCATTCGCCTCAACGGTGTTTTTGCAAATAAACCAAAAAACCCTGGAGAGGAAAATTCATTTTCTGAATTCAAATAAAATTGTAGTATTGTAATTCTTGCTATTTAAATTCAAGTCCAGACATGTATTCTGAAAAACTTCCTGTACCCAAACTCGACACACTAATTTGATTCAATTCTAAATGTTTTCGACCCACCTTCGCATTACGTTCTGAGCTTATTTTCGTTATCATCGGGTAAACACCGGTTTACGTAATTTTGTTAAAGCGTCCCTTCACGTGCGCAGACTTACTTTAGTTAAGAACTGATGCCCATGTTTCGGCCAACAGATGTGTTAGGACGGACATAGTTTTTCATTGTGTGTATTGTTACTACTTCGCTTAGGTAATTGGTTCATGAGAGCGCCAGCGCGTAAACAAAGTGAGTTTTACTATACTTTTATAATAATGCTAGTATTAAGAAACTGATTTTGCATTTGAATTTTATATTTGAAGTTGTATGGTGCTTCCAGATCGCTTGCAATGTAACAATACCGATACAAATGTTACACTCGGTGTGAGAGGCAAACCAAGCCTTACACAGCCTGCAAATTTAAATCATTTAGAATATAGAAGTTTAATTGGAAAAATTGTTACGTTACAGGTGAAAAGAATGAAGTAAGTTTGTAATGACATAATATTTTAATCAAAATAGAAATTTGAATATTACATTATAAACGAATGCTTGTACTGGGAGTAAGTATCGATAAATATCAATGTGTTTAATGTTGTGTAAAAAACAGTGGTTTTGGTTAATGTGCTGTGTATAGACCGATATCCTGCCGGTCCCATAATCTTTTAACTGTTTCTTAGTATAATTTGCTGAGCTAAATGCTATAAAAATAATCAATCAATCAAACTTTTAATTCACCATGTGATATTTCAAAAAAATCGATGCAAAATTTCATGCATTTTTCTTTAAAATTGTCTAACTGCCGATATAAACTTAAACGCCCAATTTACTATCCTTTTGGGATAAATACAAATATAAAAGTTATAGCACACCCAGTTATACAACTTTGAAAACCGAATAAAAACAATTACAACGCCCACAGCATCGTACACCTCAAATAGAAAGACAATAATAATTGGAAGTCAAAGGCTATTGAAACACAAAACAGTATAATACTTTTGTATCAAACCTCCATAGTTCTATTTGTAGACTTGATTTCAATAGATTTATAAAAAGCCTCTCAATACCTTTCAAGTATAAGTCATTACACGTTTTACACTTATTTCACGCATCACCTACGCCACGTCGAGAATTGATCGTTCTCGATTGGAACATATTTCACATCACTGACATTGAGTTCAGCTCTTGACTGAAAAATAGGCTCGTTTATCACGTATCATTTATATTTTTTTCTTTCTTTCTTTTATCGATTTAGCGAAAAAAATACGGACATACCATCTTTTAAGAGTTTTTTGTGTCATAATTTTTAGATAATATAGTAAAACACGTCAAGGGTAGTGATAAATATTATTTTATAGAATGTATCAAATCGTTTATTTAATCACAGCCCCAAAGCTGATTGATTTTTTCTTCTCTCAGTATGAAATTAAAAAATATTATCATATATTATCATACAAGTGAAAACTATAGAACCTATCATAATGAAACGTCGCCAGCCAAGACCTTACCATATTAAATAATCATTAAACGAATCGCTTTCATAATGAGTTTTCTTTAGTGATTTACTACCTTAATTGTTGCTGCATTTAAAATTATGACCTTAAAAGACTGTTTTCGTTTGAGGAACCTTCATTGTTATGTTAATAGACTACAATAGAAAACATTACTGAAACTCAAAAGTATAATGGTGTTCTAACTCTAGTGTTTCATTGTTATAATTTAATTTAGTAACTGTAAAACTTAGACTTTTTTTAGTATGTTTTACGTTTTGGGGTATTCTACATTTTTTTTACTGATTAATGAATTTAGTCTAAAAGATAAAATATTTTTTTTAAACATCACATTACCTTTTAGCGTCAAACTATTGATTTATGGCAAAGTTTTAGTAAAAAGAATTAATTGTAAAAATGCTCAGTATAATAATAAATATTAACTCATCACGCGTATGCTTGAGAAATGTACAGCGTAAATGTAAACAATCACATTGAAGTTAATCAAACAATCATTAGGCTAATTGTTCAGTGTTTACTCGCTATTCGAATGCACAAAATGTGAGGAGCTCAAATGTTCTATTCAATTAGGCTGAGTGCGCTGTAACTTTCAACAATGAGGATTTAGGTACGACTACAGAAACTTATAGCAGGCAATGAGATGGCTTCTGCGTGAGACTAGTTTTCAATTTGTGAGAATAAGGGACTATTGCATGTCATATCACGTCTACATTTATAAAGGGCAGAACTTTTGTATCATGCCAGCTTTTAGTCTAACGGATTTAGCTGAGTATCAGTTTTTATGTAGAGCTACTGCCATCTGACCTCCAAAACCCAGTACGAGGTAATACGATACTCTTTGTTAGACTAGTTGTCAGACTCTAGCTTCTGACTACCCACAACAACCCAAACCATGTTCAAATGGCAACCGGTACCAACGGGTTAACGCGCTCACCGATGTACGGAGGAAAACCCTTTTATGAATACACTATGTATTGTATTTCTGCTCTAAGTTTAAAATGCTCAAAGTTTGATTTTAACTTTTATGAGACTATAATCGAGTTTATTAGTAAAAACATAATAAAAAACTTATAATAATATAACTATATAAAATATAACAGCCTCGATGGTCTGGTGGTTAGCATATGCGCCTCTCACCGCGAGGTCTCGGGTTCAATTCAATTGAATCAAAATTCAATGCCTGGGTCGAGCAGTGTGTTATTTTTTATAGAATTGTGTTAGGTATATTTTAACAATTAGCATTATTAATTTGCGGTATCTAAAGATTTTTTATTAATTTTCAACAAATGAATACTTATGCTAGCATTATCTATATACCTGCAGGAGTCACTGTTCGGCTTGTTTACAGACAAACGGGGTGACCGACATTGTTTGTACAGAGCTCACCCGTAGACTAAGAACTACAGATATAGACATCATTACGTATTTGATATACAGGGTTTCTGTTATCATTATGCGGGTACTGACGATCAATATGTTTTATTTAGATTTTGATCTTTGATTAACTGAAACAAACAATAGTCAGAAGAAACTATTTTTCTAATATGAGGGTTCCCCACTTTGGGGCAGCACAAAGACGTCAGGTCTAGGAACCCGTCGAATGTCTGATCGCCTATATTTTATACATGCAGGAAGCATGCGCGCATTAGACGTAAGCATACAACATTATACAGCGCGCATTATTGGTAAGAGTTGGTGGTAAAACCTCCTGCGAAAGTAGTGCTGTAAATTTTCGCTAAACCTTGAGGCTTGTTAGTAGTATACACAACATTTTTAACATTATCTGGTTAAGCTAACTAAGCTTAAAAAGTGAACAACTAAATAGGTATAATATCAAAGAAAAGTGTTCATATAAAAAAATACAATGCCACAGAATTGTTTTTGTGCATTTGACAACCAATTATGATCTTGACATGGAAGGCCTATTGTGTGCTCTGAATGGAGAAGGCTAATCGGATGAAACAGTAACATCCACAAAGCATTGTCTGTGTTAAAAAGTAATCAATTTTTCATTTTTTTCTGTGTACAGAACATGGCTAATAGACATAATTATAATAGCGTATTTTGTAATAATGGACTGAATATAAAAGGTAGGTACTTTTAGAAACAAAATAAAAACGATAATAATATCTAATATAATTAAGTGGATTTTATTTAGAGGATAAAATCTTTTTGTAGTTATACAATAATAATTGCAATAGAATTTGAATAAAGCATAGGTATTTATTTACCTTTATAATAATTACGCAATTTATACCCGCTGTCTAATTTTTGAAAATAGAATTTAAGTGCGGCATTTTGTGATTATGTATATTTATTCTAAGGTATATATTAATCATTCGTTTTTATTTTTGAACCACCCTCTTAGGAAAAAAAATTAAAAAAACCTATTCTTCTAACTTCGAAAATAACGGACTTCCATACGATCGTTCAACCTTTATTTTGACCTATTCTGGGTGGAATTTCCATAATCCATGATCCGCGGTAATAAATCAGTCAGTCGGCCAACAATTATATCAAAGTTTGCTTTCAATAGTGATATTAAATTAAAACTTAATTTTATCTTTTATTTAACAATGTCACCTCGTCAGAAACTTATCAAATTAAAATACTTAGAAACAAAGTATTTTATAATTGTGATATTGTACCTTTCATGCCATCAAATTTAAATCTGAACCAGTTTAACAACTTCATAATTACCACTTGATGTAATTAACATCTAGGTTCTATACAACTCTTGATATTACAATAAAATGGAATTCTAAAGCGTTTCAGTCTTCATGTAATTTGATTTCAGAAAGTTTCTCGAATATTTCGAGCGGTATTAATTGTAAGTGCTTGTCTAAACGTCTTACCATTAAAATAGAGTCTGTTAATGGTATATAGCTTTTGTTCAGTCAAAAATACCGAACAAACGATATATTTCATGTATCTATTGGAGATTGCTAAATTAAGATTTTTCCAAATTTAATTTTGTGCTTAAATTTGTTTGTTTGAACGTGGTAGTCTCTGAAATCGATAAATTGTATTTGAATATTTATTTTCTTAATAAGTAATAAAATTATTAGAAAAGGCTTCAAGCTACGCTAAGCAACTCGGTTACAGAAAGGAGCGACACCTTTTCCTTTACACTTTTCAATATATGAATTAAAAAAATATAGAAGTATATTAAAAAAAACTCGATTTATTATGAAACTGAATTATGAAACAACTAAAACGAGGTCAAATTAAATAACAAAAACATAATTTCCTTTTTAATACGCCCGATAAATCTAAGATTTTTGAACTCAGTTGACACTGTATTAAGGAATTGCCTGCCATAACCAACGACATGCCGTAGTAACCAGACATTGAAAAAAAACGGATAACGGCATGAATGATTTGGTGGTTAATATTAGTATCGCGGCCATAAGGAAATCCAATTAGAGAATTTTATTTTTAAGATTAATCAATAAAGCTTTTGAGCGAGCCAAAAGTCTAAATAAATATATTTACGACAAAAATATTTTTGCGAAAACGATTTAAAATAAAAATGTAGACACCATAGGTACATGTGGAAACGGGAATTTTTAAAAAGAAAACTGTCATTATTTTTGTATTACCAAGGGTAATAAGCGTTAACAATTCAATTTATATTTTTCTTTTATATTTACTAGCTGTTTTACATTGTTTTTGTTTAACAATTATGTGTTAACCATTCAAAAGAAAATAAAATAAACAGTTTGGAAATGCAGAATGAATAATTCAGTTGAATAAATACGATGCTTAAAGGAATTCAAATAAGACGCATATTTGGTCAAATTCCTATCTGAATATATATATTTTCTTGAGTCTTGTGTAAATATTGCCCTACATTTTAAGTTAACATGTCATGACTTAAAGGAAGAATATTTTAGACGTTGCTACTACCACGGCCGTGCGTGCGCTGTATAAAATGTAACATCATTTTTATTTTCTTCCAGCTAAAGGAGGTAAGCATTTAAGTCTGATAAATCTCCCCACAAGATCAAACTTCCGTTCTTTTGAGTAGAAAAGGAACCCTTGTAACGATCTTAGTATTTGTCCATTCATACATATAAACCAAAAATATATTTTTATGAATATGAAAAAATACTTCTGTGGTCTGTTGGTCAGCGTACTCACAGCGAGGGATCGGGTTCGATTCCCCGGTCAGGCAAAGGGTTATTTGTAAACATTCCGTCAGGAAATTCTCAATTACAGCACTGAGTGGATGGCGATAGGCTCACCCCTATCCCATGGGAGTTAAACATAACAAATGAAGTATGGGTGTTGTACATCTCTGCCATACACTTCTGACTAATATTAGGTGTGTTGTTATGTTATGTTATATAGTAACCGCTTAAAGGGGGTACTATTTTATGTTCATACTCTATCTGCACCCTCCAAGATCTAATGCAGGCAAACGAACAGGCAGTAAAGGTAGCCACTAACTGTGTAAAAGCCATTCAAAATAGACAACCGGATGGCGGAGTGGGTAGTGTACCTGCCTGCGACACCGAGGTCGTGGGTTCGATTCCCACTAAAGACAAATCTTTGTGTGCATGAACATGGGGGTTTGTCTTAGTCTGGGTGCTTTTTTTTTTTTTTTATGTATAATAAGTATGTATTTACAAAAGAAAAAGTATATAATTTATGTATTAGTATCAGTTATTCTAGTACCCATAGTACAAACTCTGCTTAGTTTGGGACTAGATGGCGTTGTGTGTAAGTTGTGAAATATTTATTATTATTAAAATATTTAATAGTCAAAAGCCATTGACGCTAAAGAAGAAGAAGAGTAAATTAAACGTCACTGCTTTTTTATATTTATTCAAGACGTCTTAGAAGTTTTTATACGAATTCTTTTTATATTTATTCAAGACCCCAAAGAAGTTTTTTTTACGAATTCGCATTATATTACCGTTGCCACATGTCACGATGATATCCGACTATAGATACCCTTCGACCATTAGCGTGAAAGCACTTATCTCTCACACGATACTCTTTCATGATAGCGGTCAAGGATATTGGTTTCGTATATATTTGTATCATATTCATTTAATATATGACAGTATCTATTCTTTTTTACTAATATTATTAATATGTAGAAGAACAGGGTATGATGTTCCATCACCACAAATAGAGGATCCTCTGACCAGGATCGGTGGTATTGCCTGGCGCACAGCTGTCCAACGGTAGCGTATTGGAAGTGGTATTTATAGTCACTTGCTGTGAACATTTCGTTATCGCGATTCAGCACTCGTCGACATATGTCACGTGTTTAACATCCGTCATTTATTATGTGCGGATACCGCCACAGATATTTAATATCATATATTATAATACAAGGGAGCGGAGCTGTAAAGCTATACGCTTCATCTTTTTTGTGAAGACTAGTTCAGCTACATGCTTCATCGAACCAAATTCAAATTGCAACATATATTTAAAAATAAATATATATATGTGGGATCAGGAGAGGAAATATATATATATACCCAAATATATATCAGCAAAAAAGTATATTTGAAAGAAAATTTATTTTTGTCAGCAAAATAATAAATCTGATAGATTCATCAGCAGAATCATAGATTCATTAGCAACATATTAAATTTGTCAGCAATGTAATATACAACTTCGATAAAATTGCTGACAGATAAAACCACACCCATTAAAATTTGCATGCCTTTGAAATTTGCACCAACACTATGCTATTGGCACAGACTGTTTGCGCAAGTAAGAAAGAACGTGTACGAGCAAAAACAGTTTGTACACAATATGGATTATAATAGCCAGAGCTTAAAACGTCGGTGTATTTGCAGGAAACATTTACTAATTAAATACGTTGTGAATTACACGGGCAAATTATAACCTTCGTAGATAGAATGATTAATGACGTGGAGATAAATAGATAGCAATGAACACTGATCATGTTACTTGGAATAATTACTACACCTGCTTTGTTTGTTACTGATTGTTACTGAAATTACTAATAATAACTTACCTGCTAGTTAAATAATGAAGAAGGATGTTCAGTAATCAAATTAAAGTTTCTAGCGCAGCGTTCCAAAGGATTATCCTTCGTTATTTACCGCAATCGGATTATTTTCACTAATTAAATATAAATCAAATTATTCCTTACAGTTTCTAGATAACAGTGACAATATTTGCTTTTTAATGTCTAACCGGAGTACCTATTGAGAAATTGGTTGAAACATGAAGGTAAAGATTAATTTTTAGGCGCCTAATTATGTAATTCCAAACTAACTTTGGTCAAAGCTGTGAAATTTAGGCTGAATATATTATTATCCTATTGACTAGCAATCAGTTTAAAATGATTATGCTGGCGGCGTGGTGGTTGTCCGCTGCAAGCATTGATTTCAATATAAAGGCCATAACGAACAAATTTACTCACGTATTCTTCCTCTTAAAAGACCGGAAAAGCTTAATTAATAAACTTATACAAGAATAATATTGTATATTAAAACGTATATTGCTAATCCTGGATCACATATCTAATTACTTTGCAATCTTAAAGTTTAAATTTAAATTGGTTGAAGTTACTAATCATGCAAATTTTTAAATATTACTTTTATGTATAGAAATTATTTTTCTTTTTCTTCTTCTTCTTCTGTATAGAAATAAAAACTTACAATTCATGAAAATCGTTGACGACTGAAAATACAACCACAAAAAAAAAAACCTTAAAAATGTGTTGCCACTTAAAAACGCTTTTGGTTTGAAACTCATCAATGAAACGTTAGATAAAAAACGAACACAAACAGTTGCAAGTGATTACTGATGTTGAGAACCATTTAAAACGGGTTGTGTACAAATGTTTTTTGTTTCGGTTAGATTTTTTAGTAAACGATCTGGTTTGAATTTGTCGATATAGATTACATTTTTAGTACATGGAGCTGCCTCGTTAGTCTAGTGGTTAGTGTATGCGCATCTCACTGTGAGGTTTCGGGATCGATAACCGGATCGGGCAAAGTGTTATTTGTCAACTTACGGTCAGGAAATTCACAATAGCAGCACGGAGTTAGAATTGTGTCCGTTGGATGGCGATAGACTCAACCCCTATCCCATGGGACTTAAATTTTAAAGGTGAAATGTGGGTGTTGTATACCTCTACCTCACGCTTTTGGGTAATTTAGGCATGTTGTTAAATATTTTTTACGTAATATTTTAGCGTGATGTTGCCAGTAAGCCGCACTCAATCTACCTATTTGCCGTCTGCATTGATCAAAGTCTGGTTGACTAGTGAGGAATGCCAGTTGAGGAAAGCATTCCTTAGACTTGGTTTGGATTGAATGGCTACTATTCTAAGTCCCCTTTCTAATAACACCTCAATAACCTTGCATTATTCTATTAAAATATACTTTAAATCATAAAAGGCGCGGTGCGAAATATTCTGCTTATTGTAACAATTCATGAAAAGAAAAGCCAAAATTACCAAAAAGGATACAATTTTGTTTGAAATTTGAATTTAAAAAAAAGAAATGGAAGGTTGATTCGATTTGTAAATTATATTTTATAATTATTTAATAACCAAATACTCGTAAATGCGGTCGATAACTACTTGTCAAAACATGAAATTTGTTTTAATCCCATATACGGAACGCCTGTGGATTTGGGTGATTATTTTTCTAATTCAGAGTACCAGTAAAATTTGTACCTGTTAACATCACACTTACAGTTTACAAAAGCGGATCAGTACCTTATAAATAAATTCATCCTTAGGGTTAATACATCATTACCCTGAGCCCATATTGCGAGTAAGGTAAGTTTGTAATTCACAAAGAGAATCCAATTCAACTCCGTAATGACTTAATATTTTATTTACAACCGCTGCCTGTCGGCACGTAATTTACGACACTAATATAACTAGCCGAGAGGATTATGAAAATTGAATTTCTAATATCACGAGGTAACCTTCGTTGGTAAGCTGTTTAAGAAGCTTAGTATACAGAAAATTAATACGGTTCAGGACTAGTTTAATGTATTTACTTGCTGATTTTTAGTTAATCGCAACTCTTTTGAAGGTAAATAACTGGTCTGAAAGCAGAACCCAATATCGTGTATTAACAACTCTTACTTAAATAACTTTATAACACTGTATCAAACATTGATTAATTTTGGTTTTTTGGAAAAATTACGTTTGCTTTAGGAACAACTTGCCTGTGTCGCGGGGATGTTCACAAACATTTATTTCACACACACAAAGCACACCCAGAGTAAGAACAAATCTTTACGGATCACACTAATATTTGACCTGTGTAGGGTTGATCCCTCAACAACCCACAACAACAGGGCAGTTGAAAGCGACGAGGCGACCGCCTTAACCACTAACCACTACGCCAACAGAGCAATTCCTTTACATTTGGCATAACGATAGCAGAAATGGCGGTCAAGGTCACAATGGATGAAATTGCTGATCAAAAAATGCTGATGGTAACCGGTTCTTTGGGTCTGCCTTTATAGGTTTTGAGTTGATATAATACATAAATACAATTAAACATATTTTATCTTTCCTTTAAATACCTATAATAAAACAAATTCATTTTCCATAAAAAGCAGATGGTTTTTAGCTAAATTCACAGTAACAAGACTCTACATAAATAAACTAGGTCTATTACGGAACCTTTCAAAAAGGCAAAGTAATAAAAACCGTCATTACCGTTACATTTACAGAGGTAATGAGCATTTCAATTCAATTTATTCCTCTTTTCAATTTATTTGCTGTTTCACTTAGCTTTTATTCATAGCCATTATATTATGAGCCCTTCAAAGAAATCTGTTTAGTGGGTAGTTAATAGGAAATTAAAAATACATTTCGTGCCAAACCAAAAAAATATTTTTTAAATAAATAGGTATATTATTATGTCCGTAAAAACTTGAAACATATTTTTTTTTAAATTTTGTGTACATCATTGTCCAAAATTTTCAACAAATGACTAGCATTTTGGGAACCTCCTCCAGCTAAGCTTAATTATCTTGTGTTTGGAGGAAGTTCACGTCCGTTGGGTAATGGCCAGGATTCAAACCCACGACCGCTTCCGTCAGGCCTTAAACAAATAAAAACAGTTGTTCAAAATAACTGACACTGAGACCTTACTTACAATGTTGTGCTTATGATTTAAACACCGTACTTATTTTGGTTTAACTTACATTTAGTACAAAGTGTGGACTTTATAATGAATATGTAAAGTTATCTTAATTATTTTTGTGAAATATAATTAAGAAAAATTGCCTAATCAAAATGAAAACATATTATTATTATTGTTATGATTCCAATGGTAATTGCCAAGATTATTTTCTCATATTGTTTACCACATACCTGTATTCCATTGAAACAAACAGATGATTCTGCGATATCACTTAGATAAATATGCGGGACGTCTCTCTCAAGTATTGCTTGTAAACTGAGGTATAGAAATACGTCAAATATAACAAAGAGGTTTTGATAGTTTATTGGACGTCTTTCGGTCTCTCACAAAAAATAAACAAAACCTTTTTGTGCAATTTGCATTCTCTAGCCAAGTTCACTAGGTTGCTAATTGAAACCACTAAATTTAAAAAGAACGAGACTAGGTTAAACACATTGTCACTATACTATACGGTACTAGAATGCGCTGGCACTTTGCCATGGAATGAATAAAAATGTTCTAAGTTTAAGTAATAGTTCATGTTTAATGCATAAAAAAATTTAAAGGTTTATTTGGGGAGTAATTTTCGCAGAGCTAGACACGCAACAGCGGATCCAGCTAAATTTACAAAAAAAAAGGAAGACGTCTGGCGACGTATATTATTTATACAAACCAGTTTGTGGTGCTTTTGACTTCTTCACAATTGAAAACTATTTCTCCTACATACCTTATTAATTCCATCATCAGATCCTGACTTTCTATATATGAGACCATTTTGGAAGGACACTCACTCAAATAAAAAATATTTTTATTAAAATCGGTTCTAAAATTACGAAGGAATCCCTAAACAAACATTAAAAAAATACGTGGCGAATATAAAACCTCCGCTTTTATTTGAAGTCGTTTAATAAGTTACAAGCTTTAGTTTTCGATGCACCAATTAATAAAAATAACTTGTTTAAATATGATAATTATAACGCGTAGCCTTCACCCACACATATGAATACAGAAACAAATGCAGATTTTTAAATATGACACACTTTTTATGATCATGTTAAATGACACACACCTGAAGTTCTAGACATGTTTAATTAGTTACGACGTTGTTCCTTGTAGGTGTCGCTGTAACAATAAAATATGATAATAACATCGGTCTTTATCTGATAGCAGGTTAAAATTAAAGTTGCTAATCTTCTGCTTCTTCGTGTCGATGGCTGAGTCAAAATTTATTGGTCCAATAAGTGGCCAATGTTATGGCGCTCTCGTCAGCGTTCATGAGCACCTCTCTTGTGCAGGTGGTAGAGCATTTTTGACAGTCAGTAAGGTGGTCAGGTTTTGACATGCCATCGTGGTGAAAGGATTAGCCAATTCGCTTTGGAGAACTCGCGAATTGCCCTGGGTGCGCCGGACGTAGGGAATTGTTGTGTACGTCACTCGGGGAGGCTCCTTTCATGCACCCCAAAAAAGTTGCTAATACACAGCATTGATTGCCTTCTGTACGATTTTGTGCAGTTCCAGGTATAAGAAAACGTATACTAACATTATTTTCCACCGACTTTTCACCACTTTAAATGATATGTCCATTGAAGTTTAAACGATTTATTTGTTCGGAAGCCACGGCTACTATTTCGGTTTTTATTTACGAGCATGCCAATAAAATGGATACAAACAAATCCGTTCAGTCATTTAGATCTAGTGCGCCGTGCTTAGCTTAAACCGACTAATGGTTATACAACGGGGGTTCAATTGTTTTGTTGTGAAATAGCTTGTAAATGCGCTATTTTAAAAATATAAATATATAAATAAATATAAATATCTGACAACTTACACACAATGCAATCTAGTTCCAAACTAAACAGAGCTTTTACTATGGGTACTAGAATAACTGATACATACAGGGTGTATTTTTGAAACGGGGCAGTAAGGGCAAGTACCTTAACCGTTGCAGTTACAGCAAAACGTTCTTAAAAGACCTTCGCTAAATTTTTGGGACATTATGAACTGCATTCACAGATTTTGTAAAAAACTTACAGTTAGCAAAAAAAATGCAAAAAGTTCAAATTTTTTTTTTTTATGCCAATAGATTCTATTTCATGTGGGGATCAAAAAACTCTATGGGACCATTTTAGCTTTCAGTACTAGAAAAGACAGAAATCGATTGGCATAAAAAAAAAAAATTTTGAACTTTTTGCTAACTGTAAGTTTTTTACAAAATCTGTGAATGCAGTTCAAAATGTCCCAAAAAGTTAGGGAAGGTCTTTTAAGAAGGTTTTGCTGTAACTGCAACGGTTAAGGTACTTGCCCTTACTGCCCCGTTTCAAAAATACACCCTGTATATACGGTCAACTCGGGTAACTTTAAATTGCCGTGTAACTTTGAACGAAGTTGTAAAATATATTTCTGAATTTATTAGAGAAAATGTATTAATATTTTATCATAGTAACTGTGTAAAACGAATTGGTGATATGTGTGTAGCAAACGAAAAGTAAAAATATAAACTGTTAAAATCATAATTTTGCAATTCCCCGACTTTTTCGCGGTGATGTTGTTAGATGTGTTTTTTTTTTATTTAGATTTATCAATAAGGACCTGTAACAAGATTGTCAAGTATATAATGACCGTCAGATAAATAATAACTTGAACGAAAATAAAAGTGACCTAATTAAAATTGAAATTGAACACTTTAATATTCGAATATAATATTTTTTCACATACTACAAAAAATATATAATTTACATATTTCGGGTACTTCTGTTGTTATTTTCCGGAAATGTGTTGTTTAAGATAAATAAATAATTTGAAAAAGACTATTGACGCAATAAAATAAAGGGGTAGTAAATAAACTAACATTGTAATGTCAAAAAAACTGTTTAAAACATTCAAAAATACCCTACTTGACTGTAATGGTACCAATTATTTTAACTTTGTCACCAAAACAAATGCTTTGCTACTAATAAATATTGTTTGACTTAAAAAAAGTTTAGTAATAATTACGTATTTATTTTAAGTTTGTAGAACCGAACGCTGTCAATAGAAACCAATCAAAATCTAATGTTATCCACAGATAAAGTCATATTATGTTTTTTTACAAAAATATAATATTCTGTCGAGATATGTAATATTAGCAAGCAAAATTACCTGGTTGTATCATGATATTACAAGAGAGTACAGCCAAGTGGAAAATATGAGACAAACACCAAAGTTGTGGTTTATCCGCTTCAGTAGTCAAGGTATTGCTTGTGGTGGTAACTTGAGGTACCTACCTTGTGTAATAAAATCACTGTTACTTCTACTAACAATATGTTAGGTATTTTTATAAATATAAGCAAAATATTTTTCCAGACTCAACAAAAATAGTATGCAAAGATCATTTACGAAAATAACACAGTTCAATTCTTACTATATCATATATTATTATAATGAATGTAAACGGAACTCCGTCTAATTGTCTATTACGCTTTCTGGGCTCTAATGATGAACTATTTTTTTTTTTTTTTTATACGGCGTATGTATCGAAGCAGATTGTAGAAGCGTCGCTAAATCTGAAGAATATGGTGTTATGCTACATGTTCCAGTAATTTCAGGGCCCAATCCCACCACATAAACTGAAGCACAGCAGTGTAAGCACTAATATTTGACTGCGGGTTTAAAGTGATACGGTGGTGCAAGAGCTCTTCGACCATAAAACATAATTGATAATAATTAGTATGGATTAGTTTAAGATCTGAAACAAATATATAGGATGATTCTTCACGGATATCTACAACGCGAGCAGAGCCACCAGTAGGATCTTGTTTATAACTAACTCACTTTTATTATAAAGGTTAAATATCATTGACTAAAGTAATCTGTCAAACCGAATCCTTTGAAATCATAACTCATTTTTCATTTCCTGAAAGCAATATCCTGTTTCGACGGATGTTTGGTTTAGCTTTTCCAATTTCCTCCACGAGTAGGCGTTGAAAGATTCAAAATTTCAGCACCTACATCCGAAAATTCAAAGTTTACGGTTAATCCGATTTGAATGTTTCAAATCAACCTTTCAGGAAAAATGTTACTTTATTACGTACCCTCTGAGCTAGGTTTATAGAAACTGTTAAAAAATCTAACCTTATATTTTATATTTGACTTGGTTCTTCTATTTTTTGCTGACATGGATATAACTTATCATCAAAATATACAGCAGCGTACTATTAATTTAAATCACTTGTTGAATATTCACTTTAAATATTCTTATGTATTATGCAAAAATAAATCTAATTAAAATAAAGTATAGCATGTCATGGTCGTTAGTTATAAATGATACTCGGTTACCGATAACGTAATGGTAAACCAGTAAAAACCTTTGAAATATTTTGCTGAAATGAAATGCCAATTTCAAGGAAGCCGCTGGATGGCGGCAAATTTAAAATATATGTTCCCAACGTTTTTTATGACTAAAAATAACATAGACGTATTCTGTAACGAGTACAAAGGTGTAAAAGGAAAACAGCGCTGTTTTTGTAACGCACAAAGGCTCGTTCTCGAGTTGTTTTAAAATCACAGTCCCAGGTTACAAGGGAGTTTATTTTGTTTGTGTGTTAAAATTTTAAAATACGATAAAATAATACGAACACATACCTATTATTATGTAAAGAGCCTGGCAGGTAAATTCCATAAGTAATATCAAATTCCGTAAAAAAAAAGTGTCTAGGCCATAAATGAAATTTTGATATATTTGGTGATAAACTGTAGAGATATTTGTATTAATGAATGCTCAATTTGGCGACTTAATACGTTCTGTACTGCTTGATATATTCCGATGCCTTAACAAGATCGTAATAAAAAGAAAAATTAAAGGTAAATGCGAGCACATTTTATTATATGCGTATATACATTCATATTATATATAAATTACATTCCATTTTTTTTGTTAATGACCCATTACTTCAATGTTTTAATAACAGTCTCATTCATACAATATTATCAAAGTTTTGAACCTTATCAAGAGTATTTATTATTAATGAATTTTTCATAAATAAAAAAAGTACAGGCTATTATATCGAAAATAAAAAAAAAAAACAAGCTAATTCCTGTAGCCTTGTTTTAAAAGGATTAATCAAACGTACAACTTAACATAGAAAACATAAACGGAATTAGCCGCGTCGCAGTAGGCGTATCTATTGAAAGTTTATCCATTAAAAGCCCATTTACAAACTTGGTCCAATTTACTCAAGGGTTAAGTACCATCAGAGCACTTAAAATATCTGTTAATGGATAATTATCAACTAAGCAAAAATAAGAGCGTTGCTTAACTTATTTTGCAGGCAGCCGATTACGATGGATTAAAACAAAATAAATTACTCTTTCATGACGAACGGTGTTTTGAGAGACTAACCTGCTTAATAACACTCTTTGGGTACCTTTTAATTCATCGCTTTATTTTTACGCATTTGTGTTCACTAAATACGAAAACACAAATTATTATTTTTATTCGCTCTTATTTCAAACATAATTATGCCAACTTAAAAAAATCTCTTCTTTATCAAAATGTTTGGAAACAGATAAAATTAGTTTTTAAAATACTTTATGGCCCTAGTTCTTTTGCCATTGTAGATTTTGATTGGTGGTATCATTATTTTCGTTTTTAACTTAGATTACTGCAGCGACAAAGAAAAAACTAAAGACGAGAGCAAAGAAAGGGATTTTTGGGCCATAATGCAACTTAGCTGATATTTTTTAGAAGTCACTACTTCAATATAATTTTCACATCACAAAAAATCCTGTAATTATTATTGCTGTAAAAGACATTTTCTGATTTTTCTTCAAGATTCTGTAAAACTAATTCCATTTTATGGTTCTTTAGAATATCTTTAGTTTCTAGGCCACCCAATAGTCCTTTTTAATGTTTAAATAGCGTTAAATATACCGCAAAAATGTGTCATTTTTAAAAACACTTGATGATGTTTTTCAATAGACAAAATTTAAACTACAAAAATATTATAGTCAACCACTTTGTCCAATCTGTAGAATAAGTACAGTTAGTGAAAATTGACTTTCTTTGACCGAAAACACAATGAAATACTCTTCTATTTTCAGAGGAAAATAAAACACAAACAGCATAAAACACAGAATATATATTTTGAGCAATACGTAAAAGCGCATTTTCATGTAAAATATAATTTTAATGTAGGCCAGTGATTATATAAATAATTTAATAAAGCATTGTCACTATGTCTTTTAAACAATGTCGGAAACACAAATTAGTTTTTTTTAAAAAAGTACCAGACTGTTTAATTTTTTTATGGAGGAGATGCCTGTGTTCGTTCATAATCACACCTAATATTAAGTCATGATGCAAACTACGCTGGAGCACGCTTATCTATGAGATACCGTTTTACTCATACGGCAATACATGAGCTTAATTTATTTTGTTAATCCCAAAGCCTTAATTTTTGGTGGACGGTTCCTGTAATTAATTATTACACTTAAAATATTTGTTTGGAACTACTTCACACTGTATTAACATAAATTGCCATTTCAGTGTATTATATACAGTGTATATTCAGTAAAAAATAAATAATTCTCTGTTCTTATTCTTTGGTTAAAAATAATACGCATCTTAGTAAAAATATGCTACTTTTCATTGAATAACTATCATTCTAATTACTGAAAAAATCTGTGTGTCATACTACTGCTAGCTAAAGAATTTGTTTGTTAGCTTGAACTTGTTAGTCTCAGAAACTACCAGTTCGATTTGAATATATTTTTATTGGATAGCGTATTTATTGAGGCAGGCTAAAATCTCTAATTTTACATCACGATTAGGCCGATAGGAGCAGAGCATCAATGAAATATGTTGCGAAAACACGCAAAAAATAACGCCAGATGCAGAGTAGTAAAGTATAACGTGGATAAAACACTGTGAATTATATAACAAATTCTACATGAACAAAGACGCGGGCAACAGTTAGTATTTGAATAAGGTTGTCGTAATATACGTGCCTGCAATACAACTACGGGCTAAATAGGCAATTCCTACAACAACATTTTGTTTCTGTTAACGTAATACGTGACAGAATTAGGTTTGTGGAATTGGTAATTCTGGTACAATCGCATTAGGCTTGATTGTAACAAGGCACTTGGAGGAGACAACGTACTTACGTAACTAAGTAGGAACGCATCGACACGTCCTGAGACACGTTCATGCGTGTTTGGGAACATGTCAGAAGCAGGTTTGGTGTGTATGGTACTTATGTATGGACGGCAACTCATCAAGATATACATTTTCTGTATAGAATACCCATTTAAAGCGAGGCCAGCTTACACTGCCAATGTATAGGTTGATCGGTAGCCGTGTGTACAACATTACACCTGAATGGGAGGAGGGGATGCATGAAAGAAGCCTTTTCGAGTGACGTACACAACAATTCCCTACGTCCGGC
The DNA here is from genome assembly GCA_905147285.1 of Hypena proboscidalis. Taxonomy (NCBI): domain Eukaryota; kingdom Metazoa; phylum Arthropoda; class Insecta; order Lepidoptera; family Erebidae; genus Hypena; species Hypena proboscidalis. The sequence continues at coordinate 15,437,549 of LR990140.1, forward strand.
GCACCCTGGGCAATATACGTTCTCCAAAGCAAATTGGCTAATCCTTTCACCACGATGGCAAGTCAAAATAAAATTTGACTCAGCCATCGACACGACGAAGAAGAAGAAGAAGACCTGGATATTGAATAGGTATCTATGCAAAAGTAAAGATTTTTTCCTCAATGTAAAGTTATATTTGATTTTATTATTGTGTCATGAATTCATGACGAACAATGCATTATAGTAATCTCCTAATTGCCATGTTTTCATATTAACGTAATATGGATTTAATTTTAACATTATTAAGTTTTCATCTATTTTTATAGATAGGTACATCAAATAAATAAATACCTAAAATAATAAAATGAAAAAAAACCTTGAATCAAAGTTTTTTTTTATAATTTATTGAGTTGCATGTAGCAAACAGAAAAATAAATTAAAATACATTACAATTTTTAAAAAATGGGCACCAACCATCATGCATTTTAGAGTTATATATATAAGATTTGTATGTAAAAAAGAGAAGAAATAAGTTATAGTAGCTATAGTTATCTAATTAAGTTTAGATTAAGTTATTCGACTAGTTTAATTAAACATCCAACATGTCTATTTTCTGTTAATAAAAATCCAGTAAAAATATTTCTAAACCACCTTATGCAGTTTTACATCAAGCTAACTATAACGTAATATTTTATGTTCAAAAGTTGAAATTCCTTTTATCCAAGACATTGGCTGGAAATATCAAAGAAGGAAACATACTTGTACGGCAAATATATCAAAAACAAAGCTACACCGCGCTCGGGTATTCTACGTGTATGAAGTTCTAAGCAAAAGCTAGCATCTAAATTACTGTGAAGTACACACAGTTACATACCAAGCTGTGCAATTCCAGTATAAGCTGGTCTCGCAGTACACGGGAAAACTATTGATAAATAAATTTGGATTTTTTACATTAGATAGAACGCCAGAAGCAATTACACTATCTAATGGTCCCAATGACAAGGCCAAATACACACATTCACTCACACAAGCACACCCAGTCTCAGAACGCGTAAAATTTACGACACTTATAATATGACTAGCTAGTCCACTGGGGATTGTGAAAATTAAATTCAAAATATTACAAGGTATCTCACGTTTTTTTTAGAAAACTTCGTCCGCCCTAGGAATAGCTCCTATGTTGCGAGGGTGTTCACAAACATACATTGCGCACACACAAAGCACACCCAGTCTCAGAACAAATCTTTACGAATCACCATAGAAATTATACGTCAATGCGAATCACATAAAGATTTATCCCATGTGGGGATCGAACCCACAACACCAGTGCAGTGGAGAGCGGCAAGGCGACCGCTTAAACCACTACACCACACGTGCAGACAACTATGCTACATTGAAACGTGAGAGCAGCTAATACTGGAATTGTATAGCTTGATGTGTCGCCGTGTGCACACAATAAGTACATAATAATAAATATACGTGGTACGTTGCGACCTCAGATGAAGGACCTAAAGATAGAACCATAAAATTACATGAGCGAGATGGAGATGGACCTCGATGGAACAATTACTTAGGAAGAAAAAGGAAAAAATATACTTTTTTTGTCTTTGTCACCGTGGCCGATATTTTTCTTTGTCATCAGCCACTTGATGACAAGCAACGTCTGACAACTTGATATTTTTTCATTTTTCTGGTGTAAACAGGTGTAAATAAACTGATTTAGTGTAATTTATAGAATAAACAACTGTATACTAAGATAAAGAAAATAAAGAAATGGTGGGATGTGCTATTTTAAGTTACAAAAGCCGCAGCGAGAGCCAAATTGAAGGGATATCATTTCACAGGTAAGTAGATGAAAAAGACATATTTCATTTTGGTGACCTGATGGTACGACGAAAATTGTTGTTTACAAGTGGAATTAATTATGTTTTGCTACTATATTTAAGACGTAGTAATACATTTTACTATTAAACATATCGAACCTTTTGATTTATGTGTTGCCATCACGGGACTTTAATTTACCCCACGGTTAGTCCCCAGTCATATGTCATCAATACAATAATAATAAGACTATGATTTTATAATAACGTTTTAAATTACTGCAAACGATTATATTGGTTATTTTTTTAAATCAAATTATTATTATTATTATTTTTTCAATTCATTTTGGCAAACGATGTACCCAACACCCTTTATATGTCGATAAAAAGTAGCCTATATAATTTCTGGAGCCTTGAACTATCCCCACACCAATTTTCATTAAGGTCGGTCCAGTAGATTCGACAACTATTGGGTACAAACAAACAAACAAAAAAATCTTTTCTCTTTATAATTAGTAAAAATAGATATATACTCTACTCTCCTATTTTCCCAACTAATATTGTGTATTTTTATACTAATTATAAATACATATTTTAAAATATTAATTGAGTATTTTATTTTCATTAAAAGTCACTCCTCATCTGTTCACTCACACTCACACCTAGCGTCTTGCGTGCATAAGTGGGGTTGATACACTTGATACCCTCATACATATCCTATTAAATATAACCGACAAGTTTATCTTCATAGAAACAGTCGGAACGTGTCACATGCCTTCGTCTATGTGCGTCACGTGCCTACGACGGAGATGTGCCGAACGATTCCAAAAAATAATTATAGAAGTTCAAGTCAGGTACATTAAATCAAAATACAGTTGGGGGCAGCCCTTATTTTTTCTCTTTTTTTTAAAAAAAACGACGCCCGCTATCGGAATAACTTCTGTGTCGCGGGGGTGTTCAAAAACATACATTTTACACACACAAAGCACACCCAGAGTCAGAACAAATCTTTGCGGATCACACAAAGCAAGAGCAGCGCAGTTGAAAGCGGCGAGGCGACCGCTTTTAAGCACTACGGCAGCCGTGGACTCAAATCAACCCTATCGTGTATCGCGTCATTGTGTTTTGTTATTTCAAGGTAAGGGATGGAGTCAGAATACTGGTAGGTATATCTTTTATACTGAGCCATGGCCCTATTTTAAAAAGCTACAAGTTGGTGGTTGTATCCATAGTGTTAGCTTTTATACAGCCTTTTACTTGATTAACAGAACAATCCCTAAATAATTGGCTACTGATGAAGTACAAAACCAAATATATTTAGTTATTGCACTTCAGTAGCCAATTATTTAGGGATTGTTTTGATTTTCAAGTAAAAGGCTGTATAAAAGGTACCATTAGGTGCTTTAATATAATAGAGGTTTAGACGGACGTTAAAAATGTAATGGTGAAGCTTTTTAAAATAGCGCCCTTTAAGACTAGAAAACATTTACCCATTTAGTATAGCGAGATATAAATTGAACTAAATAAAAAGTAACGTCTAATACAATTTATAAATTTATTGATAGGTTGGGCTAAGTCTATTCATGAAGTTGAACCAAAAATGGGGAAAATTGCTAAAATGGCAACACAAATGAAATTTGTTGCCGTCGCATGTGCAGTTGCGGCGTGGTGACATCTATAGGTCCTTCATCTGAGGTTGCGACAGTTTCTTAGTGCACCACTGATATATTACAACATATGTGTTATTTAAAGTGCACTTAAGCTATATACTTTTATGATCTCTAGCTTTATTTAAGCGTTGAACTGCCTCGATGGTCTAGTGCATAGCGTATGCGCCTCTCACCTCGAAGTCTCGGCTTCGATTCTCAGGTCGGGCTAAGTGTTATTCGTGAACTTCCCGTCAGGGAATTTTTAATAGCAGCACGGAGTTGGAAGTGTGCCCGGTGGATGTCGAAGGGCTCACCCCCTATCTCACGGGACTACATAACAGGTGAAATGTGGGTGTTGTTCACCTGCCACACCCTTCTGGGTAATATAGGCTTGATAACGTTTGCCGTATACTTGACTTAGCTGTTACTTCTATCAACTTTTTAATAGATGTGCTTTTAATTCAAAGGTTAATGAGTTTGTCGTGCACCTGAAGATGAGCGGTGATCAAAACCCTAATTTTGTCCTTTTTTTTTAGTGTGGATTTTTGCACGCCTCTGTATAAATTGTTCTTATGTAGTCTATGTGTTCATATTACAAAATGTCAATAGCAGAAGAATTATGGTAGGTAATGAAAGATATTTCCTTGTTTTAGGTTAAGTTTCAAAATTGTTAAAATAATTTCGATTAAAAGGGTTTTAGACTATGTTATTTACAATTAAACTATTTATTTTGAAATTAATTGAGAAGTTTCAAACATTTGCTTGCAGAGTGTAATAATATTCATACCGTAAAATACGAGTAATAAAAACGGTTGAAATGAAATTTCAATTAATAATATTGGACTTGCTCTCATTGTTCGAATCAACGAAACTGAAAGAGTAATGAAAACGTTCATTGATTCTGAAGTCATGCTGCGTTTATTGATTGAATACAAGTTGGATTTGGGCAAAATATTAAATAATGTACTAGGGATGTACCACGGCGAATTTTTGCCACTGAATTGTCATTCAAAACAAGCGTCATTCATTTTGCGTATTTACATTTTTAATACTAAGTCGTTGTCCTAATTGAGCGACAAGAACGACGCGACGCGATGCAAAACCGTACAATCACCTCGTTTTCCAGAGCATCTGTCGCGTGTAAACGAGTGCAATGTGTAGATTGAATCGGCTTGCGTCTTATAATTGTCGCTTCGTTGAGACAACGGGTTACGCAATAAAAAGTACTTATGCGTAAAAAACATCAAGAGTGCAAATAAAAAATAAATACAAGGAATGTCCATGACATTCCCGAATACAAAAATGACAAAGTGTATTTGCGTATGAAAATGGAACCGCACAGATTGATATTATAACTGAAATAACATAGGGAGAGCTCATCAAAAACTGTTTGAATAATGGATACGTGTGTCAAAGCCGAATAAAATTGTCAGCCGTGAAATATATTTAAATATATTCAGTGAGTATGCCCAGATTATCCGGTTTTCAATTATGACAAGATAAGAATGAAAGCTAAGTGTCTGGTTTGGAAGTGTCAAGTTATGCTAATAATAAAGAAAATTAAAATTTATTTTTATTTGCCGACTTACGTTTAAAATTTTACTTCATCTTTAATATTATATACTTGTCGTAACTATAAATAAAATATATTTATATTCATATTCATTTAATTTCATAAAGTCAATTTACATGTCAAGTTTTCCAATATCCACTTATTGATCGTTCACGAAACATTATAAGATGTTGATTATATTATTGCATAGCTTATGTTAATTTTAATTATATGTATACATCCAAATAAATTTTAAAAATCCGAGAGTTTTGTCATGTATAACACAATGTCAATAAATATATGCTTGTCTTGCTTGTCAACATTTTGTACACTTACTAAAACAATGTCAATATTAATTAAATGTCAATGTACTAACAAATTATAATGATTATGTAGAGAGTGTAATATTGAATAGAGAGCTATTAAAGTTGCAACAAATATACATAACAGACTCATTGTATTCTTTTTCCAGAGAAATATTTCTCATAAAATAAAGGTAAGCACCATAAAAGCAAACGCTATTAACAGCTATATTATTTAACTTTCCTGAAGAAGCTCGACATCTTTCATATAAATCCCCCATAATCGTATTAAGGGCACATTTTTCAAGAAGATTATTTCATAATGACCGGTCTACTTTACAAGTTTTAGCCATTAAGCTAATCATTGGGGAGGACGTATTTCGTTCACAAAGTAACCTCTGAAAGTTATATCACACTTTTATTAAATGTTTATGAGAAACGACTTTTCTGGTATTAGCATGCCCTTCTTAGATTTATCAAATTCTGAAGAGTGTTATATTTTCTTTTTGCATGAGTACAAAGACTACGTTTATTTTTTTATTATTAACCTATATTATCCCATTGTCGGGCAAAGGTCTCCCCCAAAGTCATCGCGACAGCATTTCCTCGGCCGGCCTCGGCGACGTTTAACAATAACATAGTTTTAGGATTTATTAAACAAATATGATTATAAAAGTCATTATTAACGTTCACTGGAATAATGGTTATATTAAAGTCATTCAAATGAAAGTGCATGAAAGGAGCCTCCCCGAGTGACGTACACAACAATTTCCTACGTCCGGCGCACCCTGGGCAATTCGCGAGTTCTTAAAAGCGAATTGGCTAATCCTTTCACCACGATGGCAAGTTAAAACCTTGACCACCTTACTGATTGTCCAAAATGCCCTACCACCTGCACAAGAGAGGCGCTCATGAACGCCGATGAGAGCGCCATAACAGTGGCCACTTATTGGACCAATAAAATTTGACTCAGCCATCGACACGACGAAGAAGAAGATTCAAATGAACGTAAGCAGAATTTAATAAGAAAAAAGCTAACATCTTAGAACACCTTAATCTTTATAAATGTAAATAAACCGGCCTATAAACCGCACATAAAAGTTTCACATTAGGTATTTCAACGTTTCATAACCCACTTCCATGTGTCAACTTGGAAATTTACTTTCAAGCCCCTGGTAATCTCTAAGGTATTAAACCTAAGTTAAGGTATTCAAAATACCTTAACATAATTCATGTGAGAGAGTTTTGCGTACGTGATAGTCTTGTTAATGTACAAAATATGTTTCTTGGCTGCTACAAAGGTATTTTATAATTTTAAAACACTGTAATGGCAATTACTATGGACATGGCATGCCGGCTAGCAAGCATTCTAGTAAAATTTTAATTGAATTTTATAGTCTCGAGTTAAAAGTAACCAAAACAAAATTTTAGGCGGGCTATAATAATACTAAGACAGATATTATTGACCAGATATATACAACTAGGCGGTTGTGAAGTTGCCTGCAGACTGCTTTATTGCAATTCATCAACCAATCGACGGGCACCGCACTTGAACGTGGTCAATCAGAGCAACCGTTTGACCTGTGGCATATCATTTGTTGCCAATATCGCTACCACCTAGATGTTTGATTGTAACTATAACTTCGTTATTTGTAAAGAAAATCTAATTCCAGACCTGTAATTACGTGATACTTAATTTAAAACCGCTGCCTGCGCGTAATTTACGACACTTATATAACTAGCTAATCCACTGGGGGTTTTTGAAAATTAAATTCCAAATATTACAAGGTAACTCACGTTGGTAAGCTGATGCCGAAGCTGTGTACACGTGTAAATAATAAGGCACAGGAACTACACAACACAATGTAATGTATACCTACTATAAATAAGCTACACCATATCTAGCCTGGATTCACATTAATCGTGTGTGACCAAATGGGTAACTAGTTGTCATCATCACACGCAGTTTTAATATAATAATATACTCTTAACATTTTGTTTCCAGAAAGTATTTTATTTTACCATACCATTAGCTGAAAATTAACTGCCACAAGCCATCTAATGGGCTTTGATAGCAATTCTTTTGGACATTACAACTAGGGAGTATTCTACCATGAAATGCACTGCTAATTTCCGAGATGCACTTATTTTTACAAGAACTCCACCACTTGTAGAAGGTTTTTTAGCAAAAGAAGTAACAGATATGAAGTGCACTTTCATTATGACGTTGAAGCAATGCCAGCTTTTATAAGGAACTTTGTGTACTACGTTCTGAAATTGTATTGGTTTGAAGTTACAACTTTTATAGGATGGAAATGTTTTATTATTTTAGTTTGATCTTTAAAAAAATATTCATTTTTGTTATAAAGGCATTGATAAACGTTTAACGATGCTGTTTAGGTGTTTCTGTCATATTAAATTAAATAGTTGTTTTATTAAAAAAATAGTCTCACAAAAATACTAAAAAAGTTTGCAAACAACGTTAGGCAACTAATTTTCAAACATGTGTTTTCCCAATTTTTGTGGTATGATTGTTTTGTGTTGTGATAATACAGATTGAAACAAATTCAGATTTTATAGCCCCAGCATACCTTTGATTCTAAATAATATGCACTTATATTTTATTTCATAACTATATCCACCCTATATAATAATAAAATGTAATTTTCCAGGTCACTGTCATAATGTTTGTCATTATGCTAAGAATATGGCTCTTAAGCCAATATTTTAAAATTACAGTTATCCTAACTATTATGGAATTAGGCTTCATTGAATTAATATTATCGTTGTAATAATTAAATACGATTTAAAAAGAGCTATGACTTAAACGCTACAGTTTATTAATGTATTAGTAATTAGCATAACAAACAAAATAAGCGTTGTAGTAAGCCAGTTGTTTGAAGCCCTTATAACATATTATTATTATGTATGTATAAATAGTTGTTTTCTTAAAAAATAATAATATTTTATCTGAAACCAGATCTGTTTTGTAACAATATATCGTTAGTACTCGCATATATGATAACTTAACCCATATCTATTACCTACCCGTATTCCTTGTAATATCAAATACGAAATGATGTCCATATCTATAGATAATCTACGGGTGAGATCTATACAAACAATGTCGGGCACTCTGTTTGTCTGTAAACAAGAGAGTACCGTAACAGAAACTTGCGCTGAGATAGAGATGTTTGTTTGTCTGTAAAAGAATATTATGAACATATTATTTTGTAGCCATCGATAATGTACTTAGTTAATAAAAAGGGTGCATGAAAGGAGCCTCCCTGAGTGACGTAGACAACGATCCTCTACGTCCGGCGCACCCTGGGCAATTCATGAGTTCTCTAAAGCAAATTGGCTAATCCTTTCACCACGATGACAAGTCAAAATAAAATTTGATTCAGCCATCGACACGACGAAAAAGAAGAAGAATAAAAGTGACATCGCACCCATTGCAGCAATTCGGCAATGAGAAGTGGATACGGATATAATTTGACAAAAAAAAACGAAATCAATTACAAAAAATGCACTAAAAAGTAAGAAATACCTAAGTTATATTTAACGACTCGCCTGATCTGTGTATAACTTAAAAGAATACAGTAAACGGCCTTAAAGTACCTATTATTAATATACCTATATTTATATTTATTTATATATTTCATTATTTATATACTTCAACTGTCGGAAAAGCAAACAGAGAAAATGGTATGGTTTTGTTACTTAACGAAACGACGAAGTACACATAAGACATCCCATACTCATGCTATCATATCAATGTTATCATCTAGCAGACATAACAAGGGTAAATAGTTCACAAAGTAACAGTTACACAAAGTTTTAATTAATAAAACAACAATAAATATATTGAAAGTAAAGAAAAAAAACAGGAATATTCACACACAATGTACCTCAAAGGTGTTTTATAGGATTTGAAATTTATTTAAAATCCCAAAACCTTCACGAAAAACCATTTAAGTGCATTAAAAGTAATCTTGCGTAGACGTAGAGTAGAAATTATAAAAGAAAATATTGAGTGATGTTTTAGACGGTTTAAATATATTTTTCTACTTGGTAGGGTGAGTAGCATTATCAAAAGTAATTTTATTTTACACGTAAATGTTATTTGACCAATTTTGCAACTCTGTGGTCCTTTCTACCCAAATAAATGTTCATATTATTTAAATACTAGCGACCTCCCGCGACATCGTCCGCGTGACTAAGAGTTACCAACAAAAACTGCCTCGTTGGCCCAGTGGTTAGCACCTCTCACGGTTAAGCCTCGGGTTCGATTTCTGGCTCAGTTAAAAGTGTTCATTTGGATATTTCGTGTAGGAATATTTTTAATCTCACCCGCGGATCCCCTTTTTAGGTAATTTCGGGATAAAAGTTTGCTTAAACATTACAGCATAGTAAGAACTATACTCATGCCGAATTAACTGTAAAAGTGTTTAAGGTACAGACAGACAGACATACAAATATTATTTTTTCGGTATCAATAGTATAATGTTCTGGAGGGCATCAATTTATTTCAAAATATTTTCAATGGACTCTCAACAGTCTGATTATAAGTATAAATTTGAAAAGTTTTAATTGTTTCTTTAATTAACTGCCAATATATTTGACAACATTGCATGAGTTGATAGATTGCCAGATAAATTAAGTCTTAATCTTAAAATATCAGTACACTTCATGTAATTATTGACTCTTGGAAAAATAAAGCAAACTTTTTTTCATGACCTAAGTTTCGAAAATCATGAAATAGTTCTTTATTCTAACAAATTGAAAACTTGTCTCACACAGAAGCCATTTCAATGCCTGCAATAAGTTTTTGTAGTCGTACCTAAATACTCATTGTTGAAAGTTACAGCCCACTCGGCCTAATTGAATAGAACATTTGAGCTCCTCACATTTTGTGCATTCGAATAGCGAGTAAACACTGAACAATTAGTCTAATGATTGTTTGATTAACGTTCAACTGTGATTGTTTACATGTACGCTACACGTTTCCAAAGTAGACGTGTACTGCATTAATTTATTGCAATAAATAGGTTTACTATATTTTATTTATTTGTCTCGACGTGCCGATACAAATTATTGTTGATTTTATTGATTTTTGTACTTAAGTCTTGATTTCACAATGCCAGGATTAAAAAGATATAAATATGTAACTTAACAAAAGATACAATCGTCTACTAGATCTACTTAATAAGACAAAGTTTTCTCTGCACAACATTAAGAAAGAAAAGAAAGACAGAAACGTTTATTTTGGCAAATCTTAAGCTTAGTATCACTTTTAAAACTACTTATAATAAAAATTAAATTGATGTGCCAGAAAAGGTACACACCTCAGTATACTACTGCAGCACATCAGCACTACAGCGCTGGTATTCTGGTGCGCCCTGATTGTGAGTAAGGTAGTGCGAAATTCGTCCTAACGATGACAATTCCACTGTCACAACACTGTCAGACACTTTTATACAAAAAATACAATATAATTATAAGTTATAGAAAAAAGAAAAAAAAATACACTTGATAATTAAAACAAATTTAATGACACCACAAAACTTCAAAAACCAAAAAAAATATGGAACGCACCCACAGGGTTTGAGTGGTTTAAGGATGATTGTACATAATGCCTAGGGCATTAAGTCCGCCGTTGTACAATTGAATCGTCATAAAATTTACTTTAGTTTGATTTAATTCTTTAGCGTCCAATTGATGCATATTTAAGTGTTGACTATGTAGGTCTAATAACATATCATAATATACATAACATCACGACTATATTACCGAGAAGGATGTGGCAGAGGTGTACAATACTCACATTTCACCTGTTTTGTTTAGGTCCCATAGGATAAGGGGTGAGCCTATAGCTATCTACCGGGCACAATTCTAACTCCGTCCTACTATTGTGAATACGCTGACAAAAAGTTCACAAATAACACTTTGTCCGATCCGGGTATCGAACCCGAAACCTCGTGGTGAGAGGCGCATACGCTAGTCACTAGACCATGGAGGCAGTTAGGTGTAAGACAAAAAACAATAAAACGTTCTAAAGAGTAGTACTTAGAAATAAAATATTTTAAATCTGCAATTAAATACTTCAAAAATTTAGATGGCTGTAAGTTCATAACTGAAAAATAAATAAAACATAAAATAATCCGCCTACCAGTTACACAAATACAAAAGTAATTTGTGTCAAAAGAAACTTCTTTATGACAAAAACACATTATACTTTTAATTCCTGGGAATGCCTTTCTATTGGGGTCTATTAACATAACAATGAAAGCTCCTCAAACGAAAACAGTCTTTACAGGTCATAATTAAAATGCAGCGGCAATTAAGGCAGTAAATCACTGAAGAAAACTCATTATGAAAGCGACTCGTTTAATGATTATTTAATATGGTAAGGTCTTGGCTGGTGACGTTTTATTATGCCGGAATAATAACGTGTCATAAAAAAGTGTCAGCAGCGATAGCCGAGTGAGAGACCCTAGGACTGCTAAGTTAAAGGTCTCGGGTTCGAACCCACGGCACACACATCTGTCAAAAATTCGTTAAGATTCGTTTTTTCGAAGTTTCCGAGCCCAGCAGTGGGACACGTTTTAAATACAGGGCTGCTATTATTATTATTATTAACAAGTTAGATAGTTTTTATTTGTTTTGAACTATATTCTATGTCTAGCCAAAATCTTTGACAAGAGATAAGTATGTCTTTTAAGAATTGAATAAGATTTTGCATAAAAATTCCACTCATAATAATTAATTATCCGTTGGGCAGTTGGATCAAGGGTCTGATGCAGAAGGCGGTGCTATTTAACACGGCACGCATTGTGAGGTGGTTCTTCCTCGGAGTGCGATTTTCTACATTTTAATTTTTTGTATTTTTGTTACAAATGTATTTTATATTTTTAAATGTACTTGACAATTTGTATTTGAACATGTAAAAAATTACATTATAAATGGATGAGAAAATGTTAAAGCTTGCCTTCGTCAAAAAATAACAAAGTTCCTTCATTATACACAGAAAAAAACATGCGCTTAATGATTATTTTACCCATAACAATACAATTTTAATAATTATTTTAGAAGATAAATATATTATATACAAGACTATTTATCAGAAGAGTACTTTAGTCGATAACAGCGATGTAAATAATATTATATAATATTATTATTATTATTAACAAGTTAGATAGTTTTATTTGTTTTGAACTATATTCTATGTCTAGCCAAAATCTTTGACAAGAGATAAGTATGTCTTTTAAGAATTGAATAAGATTTTGCACAAAAATTCCACTCATAATAATTAATTATCCGTTGGGCAGTTGGATCAAGGGTCTGATGCAGAAGGCGGTGCTATTCAACACGGCACGCATTGTGAGGTGGTTCTTCCTTAGAGTGCTATTTTCTACATTTTAATTTTTTGTATTTTTGTTACAAATGTATTTTATATTTTTAAATGTACTTGACAATTTGTATTTAAACATGTAAAAAATTACATTATAAATGGATGAGAAAAAAAAATGTTTAAGCTTGCCTTCGTCGAAAAATAACAAAGTTCCTTCATTATACACAGAAAAAAACATGCGCGTAATGATTATTTTACCCATAACTATACAATTTTAATAATTATTTTAGAAGATAAATATATTATACAAGACTATTTATCAGAAAAGTACTTTAGTCGATAACAGCGATGTAAATAATATTATATAATTATTAAAACCATCTACTTGAAACTGAAGAGCCTTTCTAAAAATCTATTCAAGTCAAGTCAATAAATAAGCCTATGAGGATTCGATTGAAAGGAGAATTATTCTGTGTATTGAAATACGAAACAATATAAACCCCTTCCTTGTCTTTTATTTGGAACGTTTATTAAATATATTGTGATGTTTGATAAATAGGGAAATCAGCTATAGATAAATTCCAGGCGAGTTTGAAGTTGGCCGAAAAAAATTACACGGGTCATGCGCATACTGATATTGGTCACGCTCGAGTGTGGTGCCCGTCGATTGGTCGATGAAGTGCAGCACAGCCATCAGCAGCCAATATCACTACCGTCAAGATCTCTTATTTTAAGTATATTCAATTTTTATTTCATTTCATTTATTCAGTTACAATTTTTACATTGTATGCGAATGTTTTTAACAAATTTAAAATTTCTAATAAATAAGCACATAACATTAATAACAATTTCAGCAATTTCATATAATTCATTAATTAAATATAAAAGTAATGATAAAATAGTGTAATAAACATTGATAGCACCACAATTATAATCATGTGTAGGTACAGTGTATATTTTATTATGTTAACATAAACATAGATTTAAATGTAAACAAACTAGCGACGTGGCTGCGCCCACCACTTAAGTCAGTCGTGAATACAATCAGTTTGCGTGAACACGTATTATCTATTATTTATATTCCAATTACCTTTTCTCTACAAAATACCAAAGTAAAACCTATATTGGTGACCCCTGTAAACTGTGCTATTTAATAATAGTTAGTTTTTGGAATTTTGGGCAATGGCTACTCCAGTATACTCAGAAGTCAACACACCAGTGATACAAGCACAGGCGCCGAACAATGAGCCACATATCGAGGATGTGTCGGCGTTGGCTAGTATTACGGTTTCCTCGCGTGTTCCTGATTTTTGGGCGGACCAACCACGACTCTGGTTCGTTCAATTTGAGGCAGTTGTAGCAAATCAGAGATTGAGTGAGGCTGCAAAACAAAACTTGGTCATAACGAAGCTGAACAAAAGTGCTATTCAACAAGTAAGTGATTTACTTTTGGCCCCAGCGGAGACTAAAAAGTACGACACGCTAAAAGACAGACTACTACAAGTTTTTGAAGAATCAGAGACTCGCCAGTTCCAGAAACTACTTGGAGAAATGGAGCTGGGCAACCAGAAACCTTCACAACTCTTGAGGCGAATGAGAGATTTGGCACGTGCAAAAATGCCAGACTCGACCCTGCAAATTATGTGGAACAGTCACCTGCCGGCGGCAGTTCAGGCGGTACTGGCGGTCACAGAAGTCAAAGAGTTGGACAATCTGGCGGTGGTAGCTGACAAGGTGATGGAGGCGACTCGTCCAGCAGAAGTGGCGGCGGTGACGTCAAACCCCACCCCCAGGGACACCAGCGTAACGACGGATTTAGCAGCGGCAGTAGAAAAACTTAGCCTCGAGGTTGCAGAGCTACGACGTGGTAGGCAATTTCAACGTCGTACCGGGAATATACAATCAAGTTCACATGCAAGAAATGTAAGTAGAAGTCGGAAGGATCCTAATTGGCTGTGCTATTATCACTACAAATTTAGATCTAAATCTACTAAGTGTGTGGAGCCGTGTAATTGGAAAACTTCAAAGGACAATGCGAAGCCGACGGAAAACTAGCGGCGGTACAGCCTGTGGCGGAGGTTTGTATCAATAACTATAATCGCCTATGTGTGTTAGATAGTAATAGTAGACTTAAGTTTTTGATAGACACGGGAGCAAATGTTTCGGTAATTCCGGTTGGTAAAATTAATTCTAACAAACTCGAAAGTGATAGTTACAAGCTGTATGCGGCTAATGGTAGCGAGATACAAACTTACGGTGTACGTAGTTTAGTTTTAAATCTTGGTTTAAGAAGAGCTTTCCGATGGACCTTCATTGTTGCGGCTGTTAAACAACCTATAATAGGGGCAGATTTTTTAACCCATTATAAGTTGTTAGTTGATTTAAGCGCGCGAAAGTTAATCGATCAAGTTACTCGTTTAAATGTTATCGCTTCAGTTGTGTGCCATGACGTATGTGAGTCATTAATTCAAACAACAATAAATGATAATGTGTGGCATAAATTACTATCAAAATACCCAGACATTACCAGACCAATATCGTTCAAAGAAGTTCCTAAACATTCGGTGTGCCATTTTATTGAAACCTCAGGGCCACCGGTATACGCTAAGGCAAGGCCACTACCACCGGATAGATTCAAAAAAGTTAAGGCTGAATTTCAGAATATGTTAGACTTAGGAATTTGTCGACCCTCCAAAAGCCCTTGGGCGAGCCCGCTTCACGTGGTACCCAAGAAAAATGGAGATATTAGACCGTGTGGGGATTATAGGCGGCTTAATGCAATAACAAAGCCGGATCGTTATCCCATTCCACGAATAAATGATTTTAAGTATTTAATTGCAGGTAATAAGACTGTATTCAGTAAGTTAGATTTAAATAGAGCATATCATTTTATACCTGTAGCCCTTGAAGATATCGAAAAAACTGCAATCATTACTCCTTTCGGATTATTCGAATTCCCACGTATGACTTTTGGTTTGCGGAACGCAGCGCAATCGTTCCAGAGATTTATGGATACGGTAGTTCTTAATGGTTTTGATTTCGTATATAATTATATTGACGATTTGTGCATAGTATCGGAATCCGAAGAAATTCATAAAAAGCATTTAAATGCGGTATTTCAAAGGTTTAACGAATTTGGTGTCACAATTAACATTTCCAAATGTGTGTTTGGAGTATCAAAATTAAACTTTTTAGGTTATGAGGTGTCAACAGACGGTATTCGTCCACTCGATGATAAGGTACAGGCAATTGTAAATTTTCCGAAACCTGAAAATATCGAACAATTGCGTCGTTTTCTCGGTATGGTCAATTTCTATCGTTCGCATATACCTAATGCAGTCGATAGTCAGGCAGAGTTAAATAGTTATCTGCATAATAGCAAAAAGCGGGACAAAACCGTGATAAAATGGACTGATAAGGCCATCGAGGCATTCGAGAAATGTAAGGTGAGCTTAAAAAGCGCCGTTACATTA
Source organism: Hypena proboscidalis (assembly GCA_905147285.1). Taxonomy (NCBI): domain Eukaryota; kingdom Metazoa; phylum Arthropoda; class Insecta; order Lepidoptera; family Erebidae; genus Hypena; species Hypena proboscidalis. The sequence continues at coordinate 15,453,678 of LR990140.1, forward strand.
TCATATCCAATGTCTGATGCTAATTTATCTTTGATGTGTGATGCTTCAAATACTAGTGTAGGCGCGGTTTTACAGCAACAAATAGATACCAATTGGAAACCACTTGGATATTTTTCTAAAAAATTATCACCTACGGAAATGAAATACTCTACTTATGATCGTGAATTATTGGCTATATATATGGCAATAAGACATTTTAAACATTTAGTGGAAGGTCGGGCATTAACGATATTCACAGATCATAAACCTATCGTATACGCATTCAGTAAAGTAAATAGCGATAAAGAAAGTCCTAGACGTATTCGTCAACTTTCCTACATAAGCGAATTCAGTACTGACATTCGGTATATCAGCGGTGATCAAAACGTAGTAGCAGACGCTTTATCTCGGATAGAGACAGTAAGTTGTCCCACGATACTAGATTATGCGGCATTAGCAGAAACCCAATCTAGTGACGTATACTTACGAGAGGCATTGCAAGTAACAGATAGTAATTTACAGTTTAAACAATTTTACTTACCAGGTTGTGAAAAACAAGTATATTGTGAAATTTCATCGAATAGAATTAGGCCATATTTAACTGAAAATTTTAGATTAATCGCATTCCATTCAATTCATGACCTTAGCCACCCTGGAATTAAATGTACTAAACAGATGGTTAAACAAAAGTTCTTTTGGCCGAATATGGATAGAGATGTTACCAAATGGGCTAGAACTTGTCCTATTTGTCAAAAAGTTAAAATCAATAGACATACTGTTTCCGGTGTAGGTAGTTTTGAACGGGCTGAACGTTTTCAGCACCTACACATTGACATAGTCGGACCTTTAACGATATCACCTGATGGTTATAGATATTGCGTAACTCTTATAGATCGGACAACGGGTTGGCCAGAGGCGGTTCCTGTTAAAAATATTACAGCGGAGACCGTGGCTAGAGTAGTTTTTGAATGCTGGATCTCACGTTTTGGATGCCCTTCAAAGCTAACAAGCGACCAGGGTAGACAATTTGAAAGTGATATGTTTAAAAACCTTATGAAATATTTAGGTATACATAAAATACGCACAAGTCCGTATAATCCAAAAAGCAACGGCGTCATTGAGCGTTGGCATAGAGCACTAAAAGTATCCCTTATGGCACGTTTACAAGATGACAAGTCTTGGGTGGACGAGCTTCCGATAGCATTATTAGGACTGCGTGCAGCTATCAGTAGTGATAGCGGAGTAAGCGCAGCGGAATTGACCTACGGTAAAACGATTCGATTGCCGGGTGATTTTTATGATGAAAGTAAAATATGCATGTCGGACTCTGAATATTTACAGGTACTTAGAGATTCTATAAATAAATTGAAACCACGACCACCATGTCATAGTAATTCACGTTCGCTATTCATATCCAACGATCTTAATACGTGTAAAAGTGTGTTCGTTAGAATTGATTTAATGCGTAAGTGTCTTCAACCACCATATGACGGTCCATACAATGTCGTAAAAAGACAAGGAAAGACTTTCACTATCAAGGTAGGCGATAAAGAAAAGTGTATTTCCATAGACAGGCTGAAACCTGCCTATGTAATTGATAGCGATTGTAAGAACTCTACCGACAATAGTTTTAATTTGGATTGTAACTTGAACGATAAGCAAAGCGCAGCGACAAAAGTTAGTCATAACAAAACAACGCGTTTTGGCCGACTAATCAAAACACCATTGAGATTCGTAAAATAAGCAACATAAGTAGCGTTTGACACAAAGGACTTATTATAACACTTTTAGTTAAAAACACTTTTATTGTTTATTTTAAATATACTTTTGTATAAGCTAATCATAGGTTAAGACATTTTTATTGTTTATTTATATAATAAAAACTTATGTGTATTTCTTTTTTTGTGAACAAGGCTTTCGTTGAGTAGCAGTTTGTTTAGCTCTCACAAAGCGCTTGAGATTAAGCAGGCGGCAACCGCATTTATCTATGTTAGCTTAACCCTTTAATTACTTATTAAATATTTGTTACTTTTTTTGTTTTAAAAAAGGGGGGAATGGTGTAGGTACAGTGTATATTTTATTATGTTAACATAAACATAGATTTAAATGTAAACAAACTAGCGACGTGGCTGCGCCCACCACTTAAGTCAGTCGTGAATACAATCAGTTTGCGTGAACACGTATTATCTATTATTTATATTCCAATTACCTTTTCTCTACAAAATACCAAAGTAAAACCTATATCATGCATTAGATGACAATTAATTATTTGTTAACAAGTGATAAATTCATCAATTAAATTATGATGACTTAAGTTTTTTAAGTGTGAATAGGAATACAAACTTAATGTTTAATTTAATAAAGCTACTTACTCTGTTAGTCTGTTTATATGAAAATTGTTTAAGACCAAAGTAAGGACAAACGCTACTTTTGCCGACATACCACGGGTAATCACCGGATAATCTAGTACCCTTTGTAGTATTATCTGCAAACTCATTAGGTATGTCAATTTCCGGGGCTCACATGAAGCAATTACCTAAACGAAGTAATAACTATCCTAACAATATACATAATAAAAATAACAATGTTCATCCTAACGCATCTGGTGGCCGGAACATGGTCATCACTTCTTAACTAAAGTACGTCTGTGCACGTAAGGGCTCGCTATAATAGAATTGCTAAGACCGGAGCATTTAACCGATGAAAATGAAAATAAGCCAGGATAATATAATGCTAGGATAGGGTTGGATACGTTTCGAATTGAATCAAATTAGTGTGCTGAGTTTGGGAACAGGAAGTTTTTCTGAGGTCTCCTTTTTCTTTTCTTTTGTTCTTAGAAACAATTGAAAAAATATGGCATCGAATTTGACCTGCAACCTCTGCATCTTGAGGAGCCGCGTTAACCATTAACCTTTTCAGGGCCAGCTAATCAAGGCCTTTTGCCAGGACCCCAAAATTCTCAATTGTACACGTATGTTACGTCATTACGTGACGTTTTCCTTCTGTTATCTGTTTGCATTGCTACGCAAAACAATTTAAAAGGTAGACCATAATTTCTTTAAAATAATTAAAAAAATTGGCTCTTCGTTTATTATAATTCAAAGTTCCAATTTTAATTTAAGTTGAGGTGTTTTTATATGTAACCTTTGTTTCAAAATTTCGTAACTGGTGTCTTTTTCTGTCAAATATAATATGGAAGTTTGAATGTTAGTTTAATCTGACATAATATATGGAGCAATAAATTATACTTCATAAACAAATTTTATTTAAACTTTTCAAAGGTCAAAGAGTTTTCCAAATAAACCATTTAATCGTTTTAATGCTTAAACATTTATTAGTTTCAGGCGTGTAAAAGTTTTAGGTTTGTTTGCAGGTTGCTATATTGAAAAAAACAGGCGTACTGTTGTTAAAGTTTCCGAACATGAATAGGAACAAAGCCGAGTACATTGCACTTTTGATAAAGTTGAAAGGCAGGCGAATTGACTGAAAAGTTTTTACTCAAAGAACGAGTTTCACCTAAAGTTTTTGGAATAGTTTAAGTACCACCAAGTTAAGTAATGTGTAAAACAGTTATATATTTACAATACGTGTCTCTTTATAAGAAAGGTGCTTAATAATAATATACATACAAACATAACTTTTACGAAACAAAAACAACTAAGTAAACGAAGCATACGTCGAGCTAGTTTTCTCGTATTACCTAAAATTAGAACGAGTATGGTCAAAAATGTTTAACATACCAAGGAGCACAGCTATATAGATTACCTTCCATAATAACAATATAAACTTAATTAACATATTCAAATTCAAACTCGCTGAATACTTAATGGTTGATAACTCGCTTTTAGATAAATAAGCTGGGTAAGCATAGTAATATGTTAAAGGAGTTAGTTTAGTTGTTCTGCTAATGTAATATTTTTAAGGCTAAAACGGAATATTTTTTTTTTACTTTAAGTTTAATTATGTTCTCATAGAAGTGACTTGTAGTCTTATTTGAGAATAAATGTCTTTAAACCTAAACCTAAGGTTGTGTTTGTGGTTAGTATATAAGATATATAACAGATTCCGTGTTCTAGAATCATAGCATTACATAACATAACATTACGGCTATATTACCCAGAAGGGTGTGGCAGAGGTGTACAACTCCCACACTTCACCTGTTTTTTTTTTTTTTTTTTTTTTTTATTTGCAAATACAAATTCCTAGTATTCTTGTTAATCTCCTCCAGCTAAGCTTAATTCGCTTGTGTTAGGAGGAAGTTTACGTCCGTGGTGTAATGGCCAGGATTCGAACCCACGACCTCTCGATCGTAAGACCGATGCCTTATCCATTGCGCCACGGCCGCTTCTGTTATGTTTAGGTCACATGGGATAGGGGTTGAGCCTATTGCCACCCACCGGGCACAATTCCAACTCCGTGCCGCCATTGTGAATTTCCTGTATCGAATCGAACCCGAAACCTCGCGGTGAGTGGCGCATACGCTAACCAACTACTATCGAGGCAGTAGAAACAATTTATTGAAATTTGATTTTTATAATTATATGCTTATAATTACTCCTGAACATATTCGTGGTCAATTTATATTTTGCATCCTTAGAAATATTCAACTATTTCAATTCTGGTAAATTGTGGACGTTTAAGCATGTTTTATAAAAAAAAAAAATTAATTCATGTAACCTTAACAGTATTTTATTTAGTCTCAAAACAGATACTTAATAGAAAGAAAGAAAGAAAACAAAAAATCATTTATTCTGGCATAATTGCGTCTAAAACTAAAAAAAAATTATAATAAAATAAAAACATTATTTAAAATGCCGGAAATGGTACGCATCTCAGCACAATACTTCAGCGCTAAAAACACCGCAGCGCTGATAATTCTGATGCGCCCAGTGAGTAAGGATCAGTGTGAAAACAGAAAAAAAATTACATAATATATTATAATATTTTGTGTTACAAACAAACAAAACAAAATATACCCTTAAACTACTAAATCAAATTACGTAAATAAAAAACACACAACATTATAATAATACTAGCGCCATAAGTATAATCTATTACCCTCACGGGAAAAGTTGGCCTAAAGAAATATAAATTACGCTTCAAATGTTCGGCCATTTTGGTAATGTAAGGAGAATAAAGTAATGTTGTTTCGCCTGAAGAACCATCAGTCAAAATTATATTCTATCCTAGCTGAAAAGGTTAACTGCTGAAAAGCGTCGAGTTTATTTTGTATGGAAGTGGCGAGATTGCAAAAAAAAAATTCCCTGCTTTGAAAGCTGCTAGCAGCAATTATGACTGTTTAACCGACGAAAGAAATGGTGGATGTTCTTAAGTCAACGTGTATATATTTTTTTAGACCACGCATAACTTTTTACTCAGGGATCCGATTTTGATTTTTTTTTTATTTGAAAGAGTATACCTTGAGGGTGGTCCCATGGCAAGGATGTCAGGGTCTGATGATGGAATCCGAGGGAAATTAAGGGAAACCCTCAAATATTATAGGCACATCAGCTCCTTTAGACCGTCAGTTGCATTATTTTAAGGTATATTTAGATAAAACGATGATTTAAAATGCCTATAAAATTTACAATTACAAGGTAAGGTACTGAAAAGACTAAAAAAATAAAAAGTAAAATATAATATTTTATACTTTATGTAACTAAGCTCAATACCCAATACTTAAAATGTGCACTGAAATATTTTTTTAGGTATTTATTTCTTAAAACTCATAAAGAAAACGTTGAAAAAATTTAAAGCCTCTGTAAAAAAGTAGGCAGAAGATAATCTTTAATAGTTTTTATAACGAATAGAATTAAGCTACTTAAGAAAATTAATAAAAACAAAAATCCAAATGCGGCTTGTCATTCTGTTCCATCTTTAAAAGAACATGTTCACGAAAATGAAACCAATTGTGATTGTAGTTTTTTTATGCGTTCGTCGGTGCTCTGAGCACGTCACAGCGCTAATGGTTGCCGAGAATTCTTTGTCGTTTTCATTTGACTTCGTGCTAAATCCAGTGCCAAAACTGATGAAACCGATGAAAAAATCTCAATCGCTTTATCGTAGCATGATAGGTGCAACGTTTCAATCTAAAAGGCGTATTCAGACAATTGCCCTCACTGATTGGTACAGTCGGCGATGTGCAATCTTTAGAACGGGTTGTAATGTATTCATGGCGGCAGTTTATCTACAGAACTGGTATCCAAGTTTTATATTTTATAACGTTGGTACAAGTTAAATGAGGATTTATATCGTGTGAAAATGGTGTGATGAATTATTTAATTATGGATTCGGACTACAATAAACACATATCTATAATCCACAGCAAACAATTCTGCTGCTGTAAGTGATATTAAATCGCCTATTAATTTTTACTAAGAATGACTCTATTACACACGAAAAGAAAAAGCCAATATAAATTATTGAATCATCCTAAATATGATTATTTGTTAAGTTTAACAATAAGGCCAGGTATGTCTTTCATATTAAATTGAATGGATCGGCCCCATTTCTCCTTAAATGTCTTCAGCCTTTTTCCTATTTCTGTACAAGTTGATAGAATACAAACAATATGCCTTTAGTACAGCCTCTTCATTACCACTTGAATGAGCGAATCTTTAATAAGACGCTCGCTCTGCGCTGCTCTACTTACGAACGACATTATTAGTAGTTATGAAATTCTATTCTATTCGCATGGTAAGTTTGATTTACCCAATACAACTTGAAGCAGTTTACACAATACGGCTTAAGTTTTGATGTACTTGCCAAGAGTAAACATGCATCGTATTTAAAGTTTGCCTAAGACACACACGGAAGTAGAATATGTTCAAAGCTTTGTTTGAACGGTACGTTATGCAATAGAGTTTGTAAGTAATTATATAAACTAGAGCACAATTATTTAACTGTTTTGGATTGAATTCAAAAATAACTCATCAAGTTTGAGCTGAAGATTAATTTATTATTGATGTGCATAAAGTGCCGATTTGTGATTGTGTCCTTTTTACTTTTAACTAAACAAAACAATCTACTCACATACAATCTTTGTACTTACATTTTAATAACAACCATAAAGTCAAAATATTGCACTAATTACTCATTAACCTGTATTGTCATCAGTTGACAAAAGAAAACGAAGGTTAGCCTTAATATCCGTCAAAATAGCTCAAACAAATCAAAGTGGAACTTCCTCTGAATGGGACAGGCTAAGAGACTGACGTGTTCCTCCCTGACTGAAATTCCAAGGCAATGGCTAGAATGCTCTTTCCCCTCTAAGGGCCATTACACATAGCAATATAACAAGGATTGGAGCTATGTTACGATCCCCAAATGCTCTTAATAACGTTAAAAGAAGTGCAGTTTCATAGAAGTGACTAACACTGCATTAAGATTTTACACGAAAATGAAACTATTTTGTTGTTTCATATTGCAGTTTTGTCAGTGTATTTTATGTTTTTTGGGTATTATAGCATTGTTTTAAGGACTCATAGATTGTAATTTTTTTAAATGCTTATTTTGACGCGATAGAAACATGTTTATTGCAAACTTCTAAAATAGCACGACTAGATCAGTAAGCGTTTATTACAGCCAGTCTGTACCAGGCCTCTGAACAACCCCACTATGCCTCCCTCAGACAACGTCGGCGCTTAGAAATGGCTTCAATTGTTATATACACGGGAAGCACCCGTGAAATGATCCTGCTGCCGTCTTATTAATACAGATCATACGAAAGCTGTGGTACTATCATTTGAATATAACATAACATCACGCCTATATTACCTAGAAAAGTGTGGTAGAGGTGTACAATACCCATACTTCGCCTGTTATGTTTAGGTCCCATGGTATAGAGCGTGAGTCTATCGCCATCCACTGAGCACAATTTCAACTATGTGCTGTTATTGTGAATTTCCTGACGAAAAGTTCACAAATAACACTTTGCCCGACCCGGTAATCGAACCAGAGACCTCGCGGTGAGAGGCGCATACGTTAAGACCATCAAGACATTAATCATTTGAATGTTGAAGAAAAATATTACTATACAATTTTTATTTCATTTATTTTTATTTTTAGACTAAGATTTAAGCTAATCTAATAGATTAGCTTAAATTTGATGAGACATTTAATAATGATAGTGTCGTAGGTTTTGCCGGTTCATATTATATTAAAGAGCGTGGATTGAAAAAAATATGCATAAATTGTCCTGACAAAGATTTTCGTATCAACAACCAATGGAGATTTTAAGTCCATGTCTAGTAGACAATGTTATTATATTCTAATTTGGAACCTACATACTCTCATTAACATAAACTACTTTAGTTGGCAAAATGTGTCCAATTTTATTACAATAAATTTTCAATATAAGACTTTCAGTATATTCTTTGTCTAAAAGAATCTGTAGGGTATTCATCTCCCTATTCCCTTTATAAATCGAAGGGTCAAAGAATTTGTTGGCGCCTAGACCAATAAAGGCCCGAGGCTAAGTCCATTGTGAGGGTCTGTGCGGCGAACGCTTGATGCTTGATCAACGTTTTGGGAGAATTAGGTCACAACCCTTGTAACATATTCCCGAAATAATCCTTTGGCTTTGTAAATATTAAATGCAAAATGTACGGCATATTTCCTGAAATTGGCCATCAAAATTATATGTTTATAATTTTTTAAACCATAACTTACCAAGATTGTGTGTTATATCTAAACAATTTCATAAGCAACGTAGCAAACGTTGCTTATGAACTAAAACACAACATTTTGTTCGAAGTGTTTTTAGGGCTTTAAACAAACAAAATTGCGAATCAGTGTGATAGGAATTACGAAAGGCAGAACACTGGGATGTAAATTGCTAATATGTTTTTTTTTGTGGACAGAGTCACTGAACAGATTGTTTGTCAGTCACCTTTCATTGAGCTACAAGTTATCTTAGTTAGGAACAGATCTTTGAATAACCAATAGCAATAGCATAATAATATTACAATTTAAATATTAATATAGTTTGTATTTCTTTTGACACTTTTCAGGTTTAGAATATCCCGACGTGGCTTGAAAAACTTTTTTTCAATAACAAGTTTTCAATTTCTTCATAACGTTTTTGGTCGATTAAATTGAAAATGCCTATGGATAAAATAATGTTTGCTTACAAGACCATACCTTTAAAAAAAAGAAATTTGAACAGAGTCGTAGATTATATTGAAAATGTTTTCAATATACATATTTCTAGTGAGATCATACTATAATTATTTTTGAAAAAATATGCAGTGTCTTTTATAAAAAGCATAAAAGTATTTTGCGTTCCAACATTTATTTTTATTTCAAAAGTTCATTTTTAAAGGAAGTTCCAAAATCCACCTCATTTCAGAAACGAACTGTAATAAATTAAAGTAATAATACGAGAGATAAATTAGATCCCTTTACCGTTTTATGGGCTTAGAATCATCAAGTCTTAGTATACTGATGGTCATTCAGACCGTCTTTTGTTATTAGCGTTGACTATTACTCAAATCATGTCAAATAAGTTCAAGTATTTTGGATCAAATAACAAAATACATTTTTATATATTTTTTTATTCAGACGAGTTAAAAAAACATAGTTACAAACATTTGAGATATTTGAAAATTAATTTAGAAACATAAGGCTGGCTTCTATTTTAGAGAAATGATCAGCAGTGCCATACAACGTAGCAATGCCGCCAGCCTTCTCGGCACGTTACCTGCGGTCGACATCGATGCGGACATATTTTTTGACACCTGAATTTTTTACGAGTTTTGGATTATTTAATAATTTTATATTATTCTTTTATTTATTGTATATATAGTTAGGTATTTATTTAATTAGTTTAAAATATTAAATTATAGTTAGGTTAGTATTCTTAATATTTAAATAAAAGATATGTATAGATTAATGAGCAAATAAATAAATGCATATTTAGAAACAGTAATTATCTTTTTAGTACAACTCCTCTATTTCTTTAAAGCTGGTTAAGAATTGACCTAAACTGTTTTACTGTTCTGAGAATGCCAAGCAAGTTACTAATGTCTTTCGAAACCCGTATTTCAAAACATTTGTCAAGTTTCGGTTTATTTAAGTATTTAGTCACAGAAACGATGTGATAAATAGTCTGTCTGTCTCGTAAACTCCGTCATTATTCATAGTGCTCAAACATTTTGCTTAAAGCTACATCATATCAAAATAAAATGCTAGACGTTGACATTGATGAAAAATAAAGATTTCTAATTATTTACTTTATATAATTTAGCTATGCTTAGCAAATTATACTAGCTAGCATAGCTAAATGCTATAAAAAAATCAGTTAGAAGTTAAAAATATAACGTACGCGTACATTCTTTAAAACATTTGTGCTGAATGTAACTTCGCCATGTTGGTTTGTATCCTATTTAAGATAGGAACAAATAGATGAACGTGACGTCACGTAGTGACGTATCATACAGTTAAGAAATTTAGGGTTCTGGTAAGAAGTGACCGTAGCTAGATGGCTAAAGCGCTGCCCAGTGTGCAGTAAGGTCGCAGGTTCAAATCCTGCCGGTCCCATATCTTTTTCAACTGTTTCTTAGTAAAAATAAAAATGACATAAAAATATATTCTTTTCATTTGTGTCTTTTAAAACATGAACATTATGATTGTGTCTATTACTTAGACAATTTAATCACTGCCAAATTTTAATGTGAAAGAGCGCCGCTCCCGTTATAATAAGTAGAACTAGTTGTCAAATCATTGATGCGCGTCTTAATGTACCCCCCGCTCCTCGCGAGTTTTGGTAGACTTATTGGCATAGATATTTCTTTTCATTACCTCGTCATATTAATTAAGTGCTCTTTGGTTTATCACAATCAAATGAGAAGGTTTTAAAATAAATTGTATTGTTATTTCAAATAGGTTTAAGCGAAAAAAGCTGACCACAATCTACCAACTCTGGAACGCGTCCAACTTCTACTTCAACAATCGTCGATGGTTGAAGCTAGCAAAAAGTCTGTCAGATTCCTGATTTACCGACATTTTTGTACAAAGAGACCGAAAACGTAGAAAGTTTTGCTTTGTCGAGTAAATCATACTTATAGAAAATGCATTTCACATTTCACCTGTTATGTTGAGGTACCATTGGAGAGGGAGTGAGCCTATCGCCATCCACTAGGAACAATTCAAATTCCGGACTGCTATTGTAAATTTTCTGAAGGAACGCCACTCTAACCACTAGACCAACGAGGCATTTTAATTGATGATTTTTCACTACCGACTATAAGTTCAATGTAGGTAGGTGTGGCATTACTGGCATTGCTTTGACGGTAGCAAACAAATTTCAAATTAATAAGAAATTGTGATAAAAGGTCAAAAAAACAGAGTTCTATCAAATTCGTCAGTAAAAATGTTAAAAAGATTAGGTTAAGTTAATAATATCATTTATATTAAGAATTTTGTTCAAAAAATTTTGGCATACTAACAGCTTAATTATAATAAACATTTGTAATGCTACTAAACAATTAATTTAATTTGTGTGCAAAAACAATTATTCCTGGGCAAACACCTAAAATAATATTGAAAATGTATTCAAAACAAATACATAATTCATACTCATATCAAGCAAATAATCTGTTGGCAAATAAATTCGGTTATATTTAATGCAAACTATTGTTATTTACACATTGTGTACACTGCTACACATCAAACTATGAAAACGAAAAAATATATTTCAATAACAATCGAGTGTTACAATCATTGATTGGAGTCTCTTTTTAAGCTAAAAAAAATAGTTTAAAACAACTAAAAAACACGCTTTTAACGTACTTCTTACTAAAAAGTGAAAAATAATTCCTAATATAAGCTGAAAATGGTAATGAACAAAAAATATTAGTATTATTGTGAAAAAGCGTGGGTTGCTCGATAGACGAAAAATATGGCACAGAGCGCCATAGCGTCGAGTGTGTGTGTGAGTGAGTGTAGGTGTGTGTGTGTATTGGTTGTGTTTTACTTTAGCAACGCCTCAGTGTCTTCATAGGTAAGTGGTTTGATCCAGTCCGTTATTTTAAGTTTACTATAAACTATTCATTCATACTTTAAGCTGGTTTCGCATTGTATAGGCAATCCTACCCATGCAATTCGCTTCTGAAAACATATAGCTTAATAGTTAGTGTTTTTTACATAACACCATTTTGTAAGTGATTGCAACATTACAATCGTATCAAGGTGCAAAAACGGTAGCCCGTGTTTTGTTTGTATTAGAATACCACAAGACCACATAAATAGTAATATTTAAAGATTAATGTCACTAACCACTTCTTCTTTTTTTTAAAGCAGAAGACGTCCGCACTAAAAATAACTCCTGTATCGCGGGGGTGTTCACAAATATACATTTCACACACACAAAGCCGAGCCTAAGCCTACATCAAATAAAATATTAATAACAATTTATATGTAGACGTATTAAAATGTATTCAAGATAAGTTTAGATGGCTTAGTATAATAATGAAAAAAATACCCACTGAGACTCTGAATATTTTTCACTTCACCTATTCTTTAATATTTTGGTTATAGAGGCCCATTTTATAAAAAAAAACACCCTGGATATCGGTTGTTCAGCGGAAAAGTGAAAGAAGGGTACCAAATCGTTTTGTGGTGTTTCGTATCTAGCTAAAAGTATCTATTCAAGCTAAAACCATTTGTTTTTACAGCTTTTGGTTTTGGTGCCATTAAGGTGATGAAAATATCTCGGCGGCGATAAGGCGATAAAATCACTCTGTAAGTCTCCATGAATAGATCGTCTAAGTTTGCTTTAACACACTGGCTAGTTGACAAACACTCTCATAGCTTGCTTCAACTTTCTGCGGTTCAACTCAAGTTTCCTGGGATACAAGCCTGATGGAAGAAGTTTCTTAGTCAGCCTGGCTTTGTTAGTTATACTACAGCGATTTAAACAAACATGATTGTTCTAAAGCGTGGTTGTTCAACCCGGCTCTCTCATATTTGTGTAAAATATTCTTTTATTTTATCAATTTTGAAAAACTTATAGCTAGTAATACAAATAAATTAATATTTATAGACCTGTAGTTGTAGAGATGTAAACGTCATTAGTTTGCATAAATACTAATAACATTGCATTTTGCATCAGCCTATTCACAGCTTTAAGTCAAAAAAGCAAACGAAATTTCATGGGTTTTTGGGTCACCGCTCCAAAAGCACAGGTCTTTGGTTGTTGCAAATCTGGTTATTGACTACAAAAATCCTACCTCGAAAGATGATTTAGAGATTGGAACCTGTAACTACTGCATTAATGTATCTATATAATATCGTGAAAATAAGTGATGAAAATAATTCAGATTTTATTAAAGAACTCATCGCAACAATTGGCATAATTACATGACAATAAGCAAAAGCAAGCAAAAATTTCTACTTCCCGATAACAAATAATTGTTATTGGCAGCCGTATCTACTTACTTAAAACCTGTTGTCCATTTAACCAAGTAATCTGCCATACCTCAAACGAACTAATCGATGACACAACACGCATTACGTGCGCTTGTCCCCTATTTACTAAACTTCTTTTTAGACCCGTATTTGCATCTCTTTCTTTAATTCAATTGTGTACGGTAAAGACAGATTGAAAGCTATAGGTTTGCTTTAAACTTCAGTTTAACACGTAGTTCGTGAAGTCGGCACTAAGACGTCAAAACAAATACAACGTATCCAGTCATTGGTTCATATAGACTATATCTTCGTAACGTCAGACAAAGTTAAATTAGTACGAAAATTTTATTCTATCCGCCCACAGAGAATCACACTCGGAGCAAAATGTACAATGTTTATTTTAATTTAACATATTGTTTGATGAATCCAACAGTTTCATTGTATAAATTAGTTTTATCTGCACTCACATAACGTTGCATTGTTGGGTATAAAACGAATGCATAGTTAATGTTCTTATTAATTAAATAACAAGTGAATACGATACTTGAGTGTTAATAAAACAATTTCTGGTTGTAAGCGTATCATGTGGTCTCTAACTACAAGATCTCGGGTTTGATTCCCAAGTCAAGCAAAAGTGAATATTAGGTTTTTAATCCTGGAAATTTATAATAGCAGCACGGAGCGCGTGGTAAGTTGCGATATGTGGTAAGTCCAGAGTTAAGTCATTTGACAGACGATGAAGCTCATCGTCTGTCAAATGGGACTTAAACAAAGCAGGTGAAATGTGGGTGTTCAATACCTCTGTGTGTGCTGGGTAATAAAGACGTGATGTTATGTTTTTTATAAAATAGGACAATGATCTGATAGCAAAATGCTATGAATTCAGTAACATAGTTATCAAGTTTGTTTGCAATGCAACTCTGTGCAGCTCTGCTCTTTGTAATGGCTTTAATTAAAACTGGAATGTGAAAATAGCAACACTACTATAAAACATGTATAACGAGTATTTGCTCTTGCTATTGGAAATAGAAGTTGGCTTGGCTTATAACTGCGAAAAGTAGTTATTGGATAACACAGAGCGAATTTTCGAGATATTTCGGGATAGAAAATGTGTGATATACAAATTCGATTGGTTTTACCAAAAGCTTTTAGATTTGACTGCCAAGATTAAAACATAATTTTGATTTTTCATTGGCTTGTAAGGTTTTGCTGTATTTTTTGGAAAACGATTTTTTTATTTTGATTACCGTTTAAACAACAATCCTTTACTAAAACTGTATAAAGTTATTATAAGCATTGCTTTAGTGAAACCACACAGACGCCTTTGTTTCTATAGCCACCGTCACGTGCCATTGCCAGCAATGCATAGATCGCGTCGTTAGGATAATGAGTCACTAAAAGTAGTTTAATATATCAGATACAACATAATCTCATTGAGACGCCGTTAGTACGGCGAAAATTGAATTATGATTTAGTTTTAATTACATATCAGATGGTGAGCTTCTGAAGGGTATAACGTTGGCGTCGCTAAATTAATAAAATTCATTACTAGGAAAACTAATAATAGAAAAATCCTGTATGATAATATAGCACCTTATATAACATTTTTAATAGATAGCCCATCATTATATTTTATTTCAACAATAATTTCGTTTCTAATATTATATACATAATTATTACTATAACACAGTTTCATTTTAGTATTGTTTATTCTATTTGAACCTACTTCGAACGCAAGGAGGTTCTGTATTTGTATTTTTGTATTTTTAACTCATTCTTTTATTTGCTAATATCCTGTTATTTTTCTTACCAAAGATAATGTTTATAATTAATACTTTAATGTATGCTCATAAATGCATAATGAAATAAAGTCCCTTGTTTCAATAACATTCTAATTAATTCTGCTACTTAATTTTATCCATAAACTATTATTTTATGGGTGCCTAAAATATTGATACATAATTAATTCAGTACACGAACTCTAATCATCCCATTGACGAATATTTTATCGGTGACACTTGATGTTACTATAATAACAATCACATTTTGACATAATTACAACAAATAATCGTATTAACGTTACATTAATTAATACTGGAACTGTATTACACAATGTAGTGTGGCCAAACGTATCACTTTTGAGAATAAGTCCTAATTTTGTAAATCAATTTAAATACATTGAAAAAATATTTATTTTGCTTACATTTTAACATGACCGTATTAAGAGTTCACAGGTAAACGATGAAAATTGTGTTAAGAATATATGAATTCGGATTTGTGTTAATCTTAAAGAATTAAAATTTTGACTATCAGATTTGACTAATTTGAACGGTAATTAACGCGTACTTTGCATATTGTTTCCCTCTTGCCTATAATTATGTTTTTCTATATACTAATCGTATAGCCGGTTAATAATATGCATGATTCGCCTTAGTTCCCTTTTAAAATATTCCATTCAATCTTCTCCTTTATTATTATTTATAAAGAAGTTTTCGAAGTTACCATAAGAAATTATCATATCCTAAAATCACAGTGCTCTTAGTCACCCTTCACTTCTATTAGCATACCACAGTACCACAGTTACCTACTGAATCACGTAAAGTGCTCTTACGTATAATTGTTAAATCCGGTGGAACATCGTCGCTTTTGTGTGAAGCTCTTAAGCTATTGTTACTACTTGATGAGAACCTTGAATTCAAAGACCGAATGACAAAAGATTATAATGTGATACCGTTGCTCACTTAGGGAGCGTTTACATTAGACGAAACATGCGTCGTGTTTTATCGGTTGCGTAACGGCAAATCTGTCAAATGTTTGATTTGATATTCAAAGACTAAACCGATGACACGTCCGTGCAAAATAAACACGATCAAAATACGTTCGACGCATTTTCCGACAGATCGATCCCATCAGAAACATTTTCATGTAAAATTTTGCCTAAACGAGGCCAGTATACGGCTAACAGAGACAAAAAGTTATCAGATCTCAAGCTTCTATCTCTACATGCCCTGACTTTACGAGCCTTAGCTTTACATACTCTACATCTTTGCCAAAAATTAAATATGTGGCTACGTTTTGTTACTTCAAGAACTACTGTATAACAGAAGAGTTAATATGTTTTCACCTTAATTAAAACCCATGTAACGATATTGAAGCGGCCATGTCACATTCTTCGAGAAAAGGTACACGTAGGTAGTGCCTTTCGCTTTGCTGGCTTACCTTGTCTTGGCTGATATGAACGCACCCATAAGTTTGAATAAAAAGGTTTTGTTTTACGAATGTCAAAGAAAATATAGATTTAGTTTAGTCCGACATTGAATCGCAGTTGTTAAAACATCAAAACATTTTTCTGGTGATGAGTATCGCTCAATATATATTATTATTATAACAAAAGAATATCAAATGTTCATGATAACAAAGTTTTCTATTTTATTGTCTCAACGTATCTAGATGTAACCTTAAATCCAGATAGGATTTAAAAATTTATAAAACATATATGTAAAACCTACTTTATCTCTTTGATGTTTATGTTTATTCTAAAAGGTTTATGTGCAAACAAAGTGCTGAATAAATATATTTTTTTATATTTTTTTATTCCATTTAACAAGCATATCAGCATACATGCAATAAGTTTTTTTGATACACAAGGGTATCTTGTTTTAAATCGTGTATAAATTTAATATCGCATCGTTGTCGTTAATTACCGAATTATAATAGTTTACGTGTGTGGCGGCGGAGGAACAGATTAGTTCATTTTCGTCTTTCAAAATGGTGTTAAAAAAGTGCTCATCATAATGTATCAAAAATATAACCCAAAAGTCACCTGGGCTAGAATGCAGCAGATGCAAAAAATGTGTACATGCCTCAACAGCCTGTGCTAAACTCACCAACAAGCAACTAGCAGCTCTCCGTAACTCTGACGGTCTGGAATGGAGCTGCGAGGAGTGTCTACGTAACGCGACGAGGCGGTCGTCTTTCTTCCTTCCAGAGGACTCCGAGACCGAGGAGGAAAGTGATAAGATTTCAGGTTTGGATACAAAAAAACTGCTCAAGGATATTACTCGAGAAATTAGGAAGGTAGTGAAAGACGAGCTAGAAGAGCTAACTTCCTCCATCCAGTTCATGAACAGCCAAATTTCTGATCTTGAGGAGACCGTCAAACAACAAGGCAATACTATTAAAACATTGGTTAGTATAAACACCGACCTACTGAACAAAAATTCACATCTGGAACTCCGTATCGCAGCAATGGAGCAAAGGGTACAAGAGGTCGATCAAAAGCTACTTGCCTCAACACTTGAAATAGCTGGAGTTCCTGAATCGCCTAATCAAAATATAGTCAAAGTCATCCAAGACGTAGCGACTAAACTGAAAATTAGTTCCGAATATAATATAATCAGCGCCCGAAGGATCCAACGTCGCCGCAAGGAACAACCGGGGCCTATTATTGTCGAGCTTCAATCCAAAAGCGCCCGTGAGCAATGGGTATCTTCTGCGAGAAACACCGAAATTCTAGCAGGTAGTATTGTGCCAGACCTGCCACCCGACAAAGCAAAAAATCGCATTTATGTCCGCGCAGCCCTCACGCAACACACCAAGTCATTACTATTCACCGCTAAACAACAACTAAGTGGATCCTACAAGTACATCTGGTGCAAGGAAGGTAAAATTTACGCCAAAAAAAATGACGACTCCGAACGCTCAGTAATAATTCGCACAGAATCAGATATTGCAAATCTATCTTAATTTTTATTGCCTACCTACCTGATTTCTAAGATATCTTTCTCCATAATAATAAAATCTAAAAAGAAACATGTCGCATACTATTACCGAAATTTCTAACTGCAACTCAGCAAATGCTTTTATCAATAACATACCTAACGTTAATCTTGATTTGTACTGTATGCATGTAAATATACGCTCATTAATAAAAAACTTCGATAAATTACTTTGCATAATACATGGCTCTGTTTTGTCACTCGGTCTAATTATTGTCACGGAAGCAGGTATTTCAGATGGAATATGTGATCTCTTCCAAATACCAGTCTATAGAATGCACACAAGGTTACGACAAAATAAAAAAGGTGGTGGTATAGTGATATATGTAAACAACTGTCTTAAATTCACTATTAACACACAAAACACAATCACCTTCGAAACCATAATAGGTACTTTAATAACTGCAAATAACAACTCTGTAACCGTGTGTGCTATCTATAGACCACCGTCCACAAATAAAACATTTTTTATCACTGAACTGTCCAAACTAATACGCAAATTTAATAACACTGACATGATAATACTCGGTGACATAAATATCGATCTTAAAACAGAATCTCCTTACAGGGATTCCTATACGAATATGCTTTCAGAGCTCGGGTTTGATTGTGGAATATCCGACTACACACGTATTGATGTACGCGCAAACCATATCACAAAGTCATGCATTGATCATATTTATGCACGTCTGTATAAGAGCAATGCGTACTCTGCGGCTGTCGATACTGTTCTGGCGGACCATCGCGTCACACTAATCGCTTGCAGTTGCAGAGCTCGCACGAATATACAGGAGGATGCCAGCAAAACCGATTTGTATTGTTGTGACAGTGAAATGTTAAAAGAGGAACTTAGTAGGACTGATTGGTCTCTTACTGAAGAAATGTGTTGCCCTAATGAAATTTATAACTTTATTAAATCTAAATTTGTAGATGCAAAAAACAAATTACATCTGACTAAAACTAAACATAAACCGGCTTCTCGATATAAGTTGCCATGGATCAACCAAAACATATTAAACCCGTGTAATAAAAAAGATGAATTATTTCGGCTATGGAAATCAGATCTAACCAATAAATGTATTGAATTAGAATACAAAAAGTCACGCAACAAAGTTCATAAAGTTATTGAATATCACAGAAATAACTATTACCAAAATAAAATAAGAATTAATTTCACAAACTCAAAAAAATTGTGGCAATTAATTAATTCTATTTGTGGGCGAATTACACAAACGATTGATCAAGTTATTTTGAACGCATTTAGTAAACACAAACTTGCCTCGGTAGACATTGCCGACAGATTTGCAAACGAGTTTAAAAACTCAGTAGATCGAATATTGCCAAAATGTAAAAAGCCTATTCTAAATGAAAACAACTATTTTAATCAAAGTGATGTTAGTATTTTAGTTAAAAAAGCGACCTCTGCCAATATTAAAAAAATCATTAATAAACTTCATACTTTCAAGGCTCCTGGTTATGACAAAATCAAAGTTCTAGACATTAAAAACATAGACAGTAAGATATCTGTTGCTATAGCTAATCTCATTAACGCCAGATTGCTAACAGGCACGTATCCAGATGAACTGAAGCGTGGATGTGTACGACCAGTATATAAAAAAGGCAAACATGACGTTGTGTCCAATTATCGCCCAATCACGCTTTTATCAACCATCAACAAGATAGTTGAGAAGTACTTTTCAGATCAAATACACGCCTTCTACCAAAACAAAAATATTATCTGTAAAAATCAATTTGGATTTCAACCAAAGAAAAGTACTTCTGCTCTCCTGTCTCAATTTACAGATGATGTTAATGCGGCTTTAAATTCTAAGAAACATGTATTGGCTCTTTTCATTGACTTTTCACGCGCGTTTGATACATTAAACCATGCAAGACTTGCAAGGAAACTTGAAAACACTGGCATTCGTGGCCCTCTGCTTCAGTGGTGCAGGAACTATCTCCAGAATAGATCTTACTGCGTTTGTGTTAACGATTCACTCAGTAAAACCGTAATAGCTGATGTCGGTACGGCTCAAGGATCAGTGATTGGCCCTCTGCACTTTCTTGCATATGTCAACGATATGAACAACGTTGTAAACCACTGCGTCTCTTACCAATATGCCGATGATACTTGTTTACTAGTCTCAGACCAAGATGTGGCTATTGCCATGTCTAAGATGCAACAAGATCTTAACAACATTAACAAATGGTGTCATGACAATGATCTTGTCTTCAACGCGTCCAAAACTAAACTCATCCATATTCGTTCACCGTACAGCAGTGTACAGCACCATCCTGAAAGTCTGGTAGCACATGACCATCTGTGTCTACACACCAACAATCTGACTTGTCAGTGTCCACCAATAGACAGAGTGAACAGCCATATGTACTTAGGTCTAATCATCGACTGTAGGTTCAACTGGTTACCACATATTTCTCGAACTTGTGACAAACTTAGAGCCTTCCTGGCCAATATTTCTATTATAAAAGACAGAATACCATATAAGGTTAAGCTTATGCTTTATAACGCTCTTGTGGACTCTGTCATCGGTTACGGAATAACAAGTTATGGCAGAACTTTTAAAACCTACTTTGATCGTATACTTACGCTACAAATTAGAATTTTAAAAAAGATTGTTTCACCCAATGTAAAAGTAAAATTACAGGATAATTTAACGGGTTTATTTAAACACTGTAAGGTGCTTCCTGTGCATAGTAAGGTGACATATAGTATTTTAAAAGAACAATTTTTCAATAAATATATACAAAAGGAAATATGTCATCATATTAATACACGGCAAAAAACAAAAAGACACCTAATTCAAACTAGAGCAACTAATACCTACGGTGAGAGGACCTCTAGTTTTATAGTGCCTCGTATTTTGAATAAATTAGACCAATTATTTATAAAAAGCATAACGAAACAAAACATTAAACATAAATTGAAAACTCATTTTGTCAACAGCCTGTAGATAAGCGTCGGAAACCTTTATAACCTGTTTTTGAATCACTATGTGCAGCGCTTGGCGCTCGACACCTTGTTTACGCCAAACTTGTTACAATGAAAGAACTGTATTATATTTTTGTTTATGCCTACTTTTGTTTATCTGTGTATAATGTTTTTGTAATGTATAATGTGTTTGTAATTGATAACCAATATGTGCAGTCCGGACAAACCGCTGTGGTTTTTGGTCTGCTACTTAAATGTTTATTGTATTTTTTTATGTATGAAATAAATCTGTTCGTTATATTTTAATACTAAGTGTTGTTTGATTTAAGAAATACATCTAAATTGAAGTCAATCTAAAGTCAATCACTTATTTTCATACACCTCAAGGGGCACTTGAACACGCCAACAAACATTATAATTACAGAGAAAATAAAAATAATCTAAAGAAGTAAATAAATTAAAATTATATTAATAAAAATAATATGATTTGAAGAGCTAAGATCAATTTTAATCAAACTGTTAAACGTTTAAATTAATCATCAACCATAAGTGGATATGTTGATTAAACTGGGATTTCCCAAGTAGCATTACAAGCTGTATAAAAGCTGTACTAGAGCGTAATTTTATACTTAAAGCTGTATAATAGCTGTATAAAGGCTGCATAAGCGCTTATACAGCCCTTATAAGTGTAAAATGGGCACAAATTATACAGCGTTTGGTGTTATAAGAGCTGTATAGTAGCTGTATAAAGGCTGTATTAGAGCTGTTATTTGGTGTACAAAGAAACTACAACTCTCCAGATGGTATCCTAGAAGTAGCTTGTAAGAATTAAAGTTCTACAATAGTGTTATAAAAGAATTACAAAAGTATAGATATTTTAATGTACATCATATTTTTTATCTACAATATGCATATTATTATAATGGCAAATTACTTGCTAAGAAAAACATATAAATGATTTTGAACTGATTGGTTTGGTGAAAATAACGTGCAAACCAATATTTATTGTAAACCTGTATATGGTTTTCGGTAAAATATTCGCGCGCCAGCATAAAAATCAAGAAAAACAAACGAAATACTGAATATCGGTAAGTAAGTTTTTAGGTTAGAATAACAACATTTTAATTTCAAGTAATAAGGAAAAGTCCAAGTTAACGTTATATAAGCTAGTAAACATGATACGGCTAAAGATAATGCAAAATAATGTCAATTCTTTTTGTTTTTAGAATCATCTAATATGTTTTTGTTAAAAATATTAATGTAAACATAAGAAAAGACAGGAAAGAAAGAAGACAGACAACATTAAAAAATTACATAACAAAGAACGGAGGAGTAAAGAAAGCTTTAAGAGAATTAAACTGCAATAAAAAAGATTGGATGCCTAATTTGAAAAACAAACAGGGTATTAGTACTAGTAAAAGACCTGAAATACTAAAAATTGCCACAGACTATTATAGAAACTTATATCATAGCAAACTCGCAGAACTAAATACATCAAACTCTACTCCAAAAATAAATAGTGAGCCAGTACCAATAATACTAAAAGAAGAAACAATGGAAGCCATTAAAACACAAAAACTAGATAAAGCACCTGGAACAGACCAAATAACAAATGAATTACTAAAAACTACTATGCCAGCAATTGCTCCCAAGCTAACTGATATTTTTAACGAAATTCTCGTAACGGAAAATATTCCTACAGACTGGACACAATCAACTATAACGTTAATTCATAAGAAAGGAGATAAAGGAGATATTGGTAATTTTAGGCCGATAAGCCTTATGTCGAATATTTATAAAGTATTCTCTAAAATAATATTGAGTCGTATTGCTATTACTCTTGATGAAAACCAGCCTATGGAACAAGCTGGCTTTAGAAGCAAATTTTCTACAGTTGACCATATTCATGTGTTAAGACAAATAATTCAAAAATACAAAGAATACAATAAAACTTACTACCTAGCGTTTATAGATTATAACAAAGCGTTCGATTCGATAGAGCATCAATACATATGGGAGGCATTGAACACACAAGGAGTCCAGGAAAAGTACATAAAAATACTCAAAAATATATACGCAAATAGTACGGCACAAGTAAAATTAGAGACTACAGGAGAGAAATTTCCCATTGAAAGAGGTGTACGACAAGGAGACCCTATCTCTCCGAAATTATTTTCAGCAGTGCTAGAGATGATTTTCAGGAAGCTAGACTGGACAGAGAATGGCCTTAACATCAACGGGAAGAAACTAAATCACCTACGCTTCGCAGATGACATAATCTTGTTTTCAGAATGCCCAAGAAGCTTAGAGCAAATGTTACAACAGCTATCGGATGAAAGTGCAAAAGCAGGACTCTCTATGAATACAACAAAAACTAAAGTTATGACTAATTCACCACAAACAACTGCAATAAAAGTAAGCGACCAGCATATAGAATATGTTTTAGAATACATATACCTTTTTTTTTTTTTTTTTTTTTTTTTCTCTCGCGAGGAAATGCATTTACGCATACCACCCCACCCCTGGGGAAGGGCAGAGTGGTTATGTGGGACTCGCACGTGCCTAAAGATGGTAAACGGCACGAGAATACCCACTAAAACCCCGCGGTGCTCCCGCACTCGCCTTGATGGGAGGGTCATGGGAAACCGGCGCAGCCTTAACAACCACGACCCTCCCGGCGATGCCCGCCGAAGCAGGCCCCTCATGGCCCCCAAAGAAGGGGCTGGCGCAAGTCAGCGACCAGCGCGAGGACCGCGTGCAAAGCCATCAGACATCCCCATATCTGACGGCCTGGTCCTCTCGCGGCGAGACAGGTGGTCGGTCCCGCCGCCCACCACGCCGCAGTTCAACGGCTGCGGCCCCGCCGGGACCGCGGCAGGCAGGGAGTGCGGGGCATCGAAAACGACGCGCGCACCGACACTCCTCCCCGCCGCGGCCCCGTAACCACCCGGCCGCAGTGTCAGCTTGCGCCAACACCGCAGCCCGGCCTGTTGGGCCACTCCTCCATGGGCTAACCCAACCAGTCAGCCCGAGAAGCAGCCCCCGTGTCGAGTTATTAGCCAACGCAAAAAGAAATCCCCCGTAGGCGAAGTTTTTTTGCGAAGTTACCAGGGTGCACCAAACCCAAAGACTATTGTTCCCCCCTAATCCTCGCGGATTAATAAGGGACCAATAGCCCCGGATCGTCTAGGAGGTTACTCGACATAGCACCCCAGAATACATATACCTGGGCCAACTAATATCTCCCGTTGACACTATGGCCAAAGAAATAGATAGAAGAGTGACCAACACCTGGAAACGATTCTGGTCTCTTAGTGAGGTCATGAAAAATCAAGATATGCCAATTCAAGAAAAAAGGAAAGTCTTTAATACATGCATATTACCATGTTTGACATATGGTTGTCAAACATGGACACTAACTGACCGACTTGCAAATAAAATCAAAGTATGTCAAAACAGCATCGAAAGAAGTGTAATTGGTGTAAAAAGAAGCGATCGAGAAAAACTGAAGGTTATAAAAAACAAAACAAAATTCAAAAATGCACATACAGTATTCAAACAACTAAAATGGCGATGGACAGGACACATGTTAAGAGAAAAAGATAGAGCCAAGTGGACAAAAATAATAACTGAATGGTACCCGAGAGATGGAAAGAGGAGTAAAGGCAGACAAAGGAAACGCTGGGAAGACGATATTAGGAAAGTAGTTGGTCCAGAATGGACCCGAGTAGCAAAGGATAGAGAAAAGTGGAAATTCTTTGAGGAGGCCTTTGTCGAAAGGCAAGCTGAGTGCTAAAACCGGTTGTCGATTGAGATAATTTCAAAAATATATAATATAATAGTGTTAATTTTTAAAAGAGTTTATTTCATTGTGTACTAGGTTAAGATCAGCAATAAAGGCTTATTTTATTTTATTTTTTATTTTTTATTAATATGTTTTTGTTAGTTAGAAAATGGCGTCAATTTTAAACAGCCCTAACACTATTTGAAGAGCAATATAGCGCCAGTAGCTGTACTATGGAATAAATGAAGTGTATTGTACAGCTTTTAACTTCTAATTAGAGTAATTTTAGAATATTTTTATTCAATAGGCTGTATTATGCTCTTCATTTAGATAATAACTAATAACCTCTTTAGAGATACGTATAAAGAATTAAAATCTCTAAAACCATTTTGACGATTATTTATTAAGGTATTTTCTTTATTTTTCAGAATAATATGTCGTTCAAGATAATAGAAACTGAAGAAAAATGCCAAAAAAACTTTGCATAGTGCCAAGTTCCTGGGAATCAAAAGGGGTGTTATGATGGCGAAGGAAGCAATTAATAATGTTATTTTTATCTCCTTTTTTTTTCTTTTTTTTTTCGTACGGAACACTCATTGGAGCTATGGATTGTCGGTGTGGTTGAATGGTTTTTTCTTTCAGTCAATATTGGTTCACTATCATTACTGTTATTTAAGTTGTAATTCCTTATATTCAAATATTCCTTCTCAATCCATCTCCTGACTGCGACATTGATTTGACGTCTCCGTCAATAATACAGACTAAAGCTGTACTATAGCTGTCATTTATCTTTTTAGTTCTATAATACTCTCTTAGAAGTAACTATTACAGCTTTAATACTTATAAGAGTGTTAAATTACACCATAAAAACTAGTGTTATAATGGAGTTAGCATATGCCTTTGTACAGCAACAAGTGTCAAGTAACACTATAATACAGCCTTTATACAGCTTTAGCCGTAGAAATAAGCTTGGAGTGTTACACAATTAATAAAGCTGTATAGTAGAGTTGTAATATTCCGATATAACACCTTAAGTGTACGCAGATACCATAATAAAGCCTATATACAGCTGAGCTGTATAATAGCGGATTGTAACACTCTTATAACGCTTATTATCTTTCCTGACTCTCTTATACGTCTCTTATAACACTTTAAGTTCTATATTGGCTGTATAATTGATTCTGACGACACTTACGTGCTACTTGGGTTGTAATATGCGTTTTCCGGTGAAGATCGCTACTCTATTTCAAACCTCTTGAACTCTTATCTACTATTATCCTATAGCTACATTTAAAAGCTTTTTAAAATGTAGAAGTAGGTATAGCAACAAAATGATACCATTTTAACAATTACATTCATTACGGTATGCACTTCATATCAAATCGTTTAAAAATGCTGTAATAAGCCAGCAAAAATAGCGTCCATCAAGATCAATTAATAACATAGGTTAACTACACATGATTAAGGTTAATTAAACTGATAAAACATTTTAAATTTTAATTAAGTACGGTACACGCTTACATAGCAAAAATTCATTGCACTCGATTTATCAATTATTTATCGTCAACAACGCGTCGATGACATTTAACATTGGAAATCTCTTTGAAAATATTTACTCGATAATAGCTACATGAGTGTACAGATGTTTACCAATCAACCTATTTATTCCTAGAATAATCTGGCCTTGTACGGAAAGCCTATACAATGCTAGACCATCTTATACAGGAAATGTATAGGTACCGATTATTTATTTATTTATTAGAAGACCAACAGCAGTAACAATTAATATTAATAAAAATATTATGCAACATTCAGCCAATTACAGGTCCTCACGAATAGTAACAATATATTATAAAATTAAGAACTGCGAATGTACTACAACAAATCATTACAGAGCCTTATACAAATCAATTTGCTTAAATAAAACTAAACACCTTGATATTGAAAAAAGAAATGACGGCTTAGCACAGTGTCTCATCGACTTCAGGTTTGCATTAAATATATCAACATCATGTAATTTGCTTGCATCATTAAGGGTCTTACTAGCTCTCCGGACAAAGCTATTCTGCCGATAGTTTAACTTATACATTTTCGGTATAAGATAGTTATAGGTATACTAGCAGCCGTTTGTACAAAAATTAATGAAAGCTTTGAAGTTTAATATAGTCGCAATGATAAATGAAAAGTACCAAAAATGGTTTAAGTTAAATATTTTTTCATTAAAATTATTATCTTACTTTTCTATTACTTACTATACTAATTAACAACAACGTGCTTCACTTTCAAACGTAATAAGGTACAAAAATATAAAGAATTCAATGTGTCATGTCTGTAACATATTCTCATGAGACTCATTAAGGTAAGTAGTAAACAGAATTCAGTAATAAGTCTGTGTCTCCATAATTAAGTTCTAAGGCTTTGCATACTTAGTAAGCCGCGAGACGATAATATAATACGCAGATGAGATTACGAAGTGTGATGAAGTTATCTCGGTACTTGAATGATATTGAGTCGTTATTTTATATCGTAATTTCGAATTCCCCAATTCACTTCCAAGCCCAAATTTACCCCCTTGGAGGGGCATTTCCATAAAATCTATTTTATTAAAAACTGTTGTATAGGGATCTTAAGTGCAGAATTTGGTGCAATTTCCTTCAAAGTTGGCAAAACTTAATATAATTAGCTTACAACCCCTAATTCATCCCCTAGTGAAGTAAATTTTCCAAAACATTTATCTCACCGTTCATTATCTTCAAGTAAAGAACCTATGTGTAGAGTTACATGCATTTTCTTTAAAATTGACAAACCTCTAATATTAATTTAAACCCGCTAATTTACCCCTTTAGATTTTGGTATGATAATATATCAGTTTTAAAGTTAGACTAGCTACATAACTGGGCAATCCGCATCCAATCCCATGCAGTAGTAACAAACAAACGAACAGACAGACACACAGTATAATTTCTTTTAAATATCTTCAATGTATAGACATGAAATATTTTACAATTTTGTAATATAAAAATTGTATCTGATACGTAATGCAAAGAAATTCTTTTGATAAAGATAAAAAATTTATAGCTAAAAATACTACCTCGATACTTCAATTTATATCAAACATAAACTTAATGAATCCAAATTGGTCCAACCAAAATTAATTTTATTGGGATCTGTGTGATGAATATGAAAGTTTTTGATACATAAAAAAATAAATTCCACCGCACTGTGTCAACATCAATCAAAAATAAAAGGTCACTTTCAAAACCTATTAGTGATTTAGTGCGCAATATTTTTATTTCTCTTAAAAAATCTGTGACAAGCTTTATGTTACATAAAGCCTTCTATGTGATAAAACCTTTCTAAGTTTTTATATACGAGTACTTCCAATTAAATCTCGACAAAGCATAACTCAATATTACTTTGATATAATGTAAATTAGTTTACCTACTAAAGTTGTAAAAAAAAATTTGTAGATCTGTCAAACAGGTAGATCTTTAAATGTATGTTTTCCTTCTT
Source organism: Hypena proboscidalis (assembly GCA_905147285.1). Classification (NCBI taxonomy): domain Eukaryota; kingdom Metazoa; phylum Arthropoda; class Insecta; order Lepidoptera; family Erebidae; genus Hypena; species Hypena proboscidalis. Next base: position 15,482,089 of record LR990140.1, read on the forward strand.
TAAGTGTATGTTTTCTTCTACGTCTGTTCTGTCTTTGACATGGGTTACTTAGGCCGTCAGACATCTGTCATGACATATGTTTGAAGAACCTACCTATTTAGATAGGTATTATTTTATTGGTAAAAAACAAGGAACCGTGCAGGACCGTCTTTATTAATAATTTTACCATAGCTATTAACAGAAAAAAACACTCACTTGAGTTCATAAATAGTATTGTTTTCTTAGATTTTTAATAACAACAAAAACAGGGTTTTTGATTACAATGTCTGAAAATCACTAATATGATGTAAAAAAAAAATATTTTTACCGACCGTCATTTTTTCACTCCTCTTTGAAAGAAACCCAAAATAATTATTTATATCAAACAAATTAATGAATGTAAAATTAAAAATCTTACTTAAAACTATTTGTTTTACACTAAATTAGATTTATTTTATTATTAAACATTATTTTGGTGCCAGTGAGCAACCTTGCGCGCAATTCGAGTAGCTGTATTATTTAATGTTAGTAAAAACTAAATGCATTAGAATTTGAGTCATTACAACTGCAATATTACAGAGGGAACTAATTATGAACATTTCTATAGCTAACTACGCATTTGAACAATCAACTGGGCATCCATCCCGCGATAATCCTTAAGACGTACGAACAGTGCGTCAAAAGAGGGCGCTACTTCGCCATCCCTAGTTCATAAACCTATACCGTCAACCATCTTTGCTATCAGCAGATGACGTTAGAAAAACATATACACATAGTGTCATTAATTTTATTTATTTAAACGACAGAACTGATTAAAATAGTATCACATTTCGAATTTAGCGACAATATTTTTTAGTAATAAAAATGATATTATTGATATTATTGTAATTCTTCAATTTTATCACTATAAAAAAGGTGTACAAAAATGACTATTAAGTTTCGAAATAGCACTCCCTCGAGCACATTTACCAGCACGATCACGTTTGAAGCCTACTTTGTCTTGTTCTATGTAAACATTTACACAGATGTAGGTAATATGTATTCATATGACGTAAGCATTGTGACGGCCCTAACTAAACTAGCTACGCAATTCGGGTAACAGATGTAGGCTACGCATTTCAAATTCTGCGCCGCCATTTTTATTTACGTACGTAGACTGTTTGAATTCAGACTTGTATTTGTTAATTTGCGCATAATCTTTCCTCCTCCTCCTCCTCCTCCTCCGTCGTGTCGACGGCTGAGTCAAATTTTATTGGTCCAATAAGTGGCCACTGTTATGGCGCTCTCGTCGGCGTTCATGAGCGCCTCTCTTGTGTAGGTGGTAGGGCATTTTGGACAGTCAATAAGGTGGTCAAGGTTTTGACTTGCCATCGTGGTGAAAGGATTAGCCAATTCGCTTTAAAGAACTCGCGAATTGCCCAGGGTGCGCCGGACGTAGGAAATTGTTGTGTACGTCACTCGGGGAGGCTCCTTTCATGCACCCCCTTCTTTCCTAATTTATTGTAGTATACTTTTCATAAAGCTGGAAAATTTGTAAGATTGGGCCGGCTAATTGCAGGAAGTACTGGTCTCAAGGAGAGTAAATAGTTGAATAAATAAATTTGACGACTGGATGGCGGAGCGGGTAGTGTACCTGCCTGCGATGCCGAGGTCACGGGTTCGATTACCGCTTAAGATAAATCTTTGTGTGCATGAATAAGGGGGCTTGTCTTAGTCTGGGTGTTTCTTTGTATAATAAGTATGTAATTACAAAAGAATAGTATATGATAATGTGTATTAGTATCAGTTATTCTAGTACCCATAGTGCAAGCTCTGCTTAGTTTGGGACTAGATGGCATTGTGTGTAAGTTGTGAGATATTTAAATAAATCAGTCATATTTGTGTGACGTGATCAAGGCAAAAATTGATTTTAACAGATTTGTATTGTGTATTTAGAGCTGTGTTCTAATAAATAAATTAATGAGTGGATTATAATACACTTGTACCCCACAGTCAGTTGTATATTGATAGTTATTTTTGATAAATATACATGATTTATATGTATTTTTCTTTTAACTATTAAAAAAAATAGTTCAGACCCACAGCAGTTGTAATAAAGTTAAAAGTGACACAAACTGCATTGCGGCGGGAATGCATATCTGTGGGTAGTGAACAACACAGCTATTAAGGCGTACGTCATACCCGCCACTGTTTAATCTCCTATTGAATTACTGTTCGTGTTCATGGAATATGCAACTAAAGAGGTGCAAACATTGTTCTAACAGCATTATGCGGTATTTCCTATGTTAAATCGAGAGTAGCGCAAAATAGAATTCATTTTTTTTTTTTTTTTTTACAGTAGATAGAACGCCAGAAGCAATTACACTATCCAATGGTCCCAATGAAAAGGCCAAATATACACATTCACTCACACAAGCACACCCTTTTTTTTTTTTTTTTTATTAACGTGTGGAAATGCATTTACGCATACCATCCCACCCCGGGGAAGGGCAGAGTGGTTATGTGGGACTCGCCCGTGCCAAAGATGGTAAACGGCACGGGAATACCCACTAAAACCCCACGGTGCTCCCGCACTCGCCTTGATGGGAGGGTCATGGGAATCTGGCGCAGCCTTTACGTCCACGACCCTCCCGGCGATGCCCGCCGAAGCGGGCCCCTCATGGCCCCCAAAGAGGGGGCTGGCGCAAGCCACCGACCAGCGCGAGGACCGCGTGCAAAGCCATCGGACATTCCCCATGTCCGACGGCCTGGTCCTCTCGCGGCGAGACAGGTGGTCGGTCCCGCCGCCCACCACGCCGCAGTTTAACGGCTGCGGCCCCGCCGGGACCGCGGAAGGCAGAGAATGCGGGGCATCGAAAACGACGCGCGCACCGACACTCCTACCCGCCGCGGCCCCGTAAACCACCGGGCCACAGTGCCAGCTTGCGCCAACACCGCAGCCCGGCCTTGCCCGCCGAGGCAGGCCCCTCATGGCCCCAAAAATGTGGAGGGACCGGCACCGAGGGCCGCGTGCAAAGCCGTCAGACACTTTCGTATCTGACGCACACCCAGTCCCAGAACAAATCATGTATCTATCTATCTGTTTTTTTTATACGAAATCAATTATTAAAATTATGATATCTTATTTACATTACAATCTAGCCAATAAAGGCTAATAAATAATATTGTGTTAACCTAAATTGCTACGTTATAATATAATCTAAGAATGCGTCCATTAACACTTTACTTAGTTTTTGTTAAGAGCAGTCACTTTGTTCTTGTAACGACACTTATCGACCTAATTTATTTGTGTGTTTTTTTTTATCTATCTGTTGCTGCCATTTTTTTGTTGAATATAAAACTCCTCACTTACGAAGCATTTAAGGTTTTGTTTTGGTAGATCATTTGATAGGTACATAATCATAACATTACATCACGCCTATATTACCCAGAACGATGTGGCAGAGTTTGTTGTTTGACAATCACATTTCATCTGTTATGTTTAGGTTCTAGGGATAGGTGGTGAGCCTATCCGCATTCACAGGGCACAATGCCACGTGTTGCTATTGTGAATTGCCTGACAGAAAGTTTACAAAAAACACTTTGCCTGACCTGAGAATCGATCTCTACACAACCTGATACATAATCATTTTTAAAATAAAGTATAAAAATATAAAAGACTTAGCAAAAACTAAAGCTATTTGAATGCATTTGAAAGCTTTTGAATTAATAATAATTATTAATGATACTATATCATTTATATAAAAAAAGAAAAAACACATTATTTCTTTTTATATCAATGGACATGTTTATTTTTACCTAAAACTATATTTCATAAAACTTATGATTGATGCATAAAGCTTTTCTAACATACAAAGGTTACGTGATAAACTTTAAAATGTAAACATTTAAAACATTTATTATTTTAGATATTATAAAGTTCGTTGAACGTCCTTTACTAAACCTTTAAACCACATTAAAAGTTTAAGATAAATAGCATTATAAAATACTATACGTGACGAGTAATCCCATCAATCGAAACTTTGGTGGTAATTTCATTAATTTATAAAATAAAAAGGTTCTGCCTCGATGGTATACTAGGTTAGTGTATTAATTTATTTATTTATTCATTTCATCTTACAAGCTAACATATGTGCCAAAACACTCACATATTTAATTTTATGACAATATTAAAAATAAAAAAGTATGCGCCTTTCACCGAGGTCTCGGGTTCGATTCCCGGGTCAGGCAAAGTGTTAGTTGCGGACTTTCCGTCACGAAAATTTCTCCAAAAAACGCTTTTTTTTTAAATCAATGTAATATTTTTTTTTTATACTACGCCCACAGCGAACGAACGTGTAGTCCACCTGATGGTAAGTGGAGTACAGGCCATGGACATCAACAATCCACAAAAGCAGATTGTAGATGCGTCGCTGTAGCTGAGGACTACGCTGTTATGCCTCATGTGCCTGTAATTTCAGGGCCTGATCTCACCACCAAACTGGAACACAGTAATGCAAGCACTACTATTTGGCGGCAGGTTAAAGGTGAGACGGTGGTGCTGCCGCCCTCGAGCTCATTCACAAGAGCTCTACCACCAATATAATATTAGTGTTAATAATAAAATGTATAATATTATATATAGGATCTTAAATTAAATTAGCCTAATAACTAAATCTAAAATTAATAAGTCACTTTTAGAAGGTCTTGCTCCCAAAATGCTGGCAGCATTACCACGTTGTATTTTTGTATCTAATGCAATGCAAAATGCATAAGTCAAATGTTATTTTATAGCTAAACTTCGACTTCGGCATAAGTCCTTTTGGGTGTGGGCGTGAAATCGAATGCTGCGAAAAATTCGACTCTTTAATTCCTTATACCGTCGGAAATTGAAAAAACTAAACCAAACATCCGTCAATACGAGATATTGCGTATTAGGAAATGAAAAGCAAGCGATGTGTTCAAAGCCTTTTTCTGAAAGTTGATTGATTTGGAAAACAAACTTGATTTATGGTTTTGAGAAACTGGTGGTTTACTGGTGGTAGAGCTCTTGTGAATGAGCTCGAGGGCGGCAGCACCACCGTCTCACCTTTAATCTGCTGCCAAATAGTAGTGCTTCCATAACTGTGTTGCGGTATGTTGGTGAGATCTGGCCCTGAAATTACTGGCACATGAGGCATAACACCGTAGTCCTCAGCTGCAGCGACGTATCTATAATCTGCTTTTGTGGATTGTTGATGTCCATGGCCTGTACTCCACTTACCATCAGGTAACACACGTTCGTTCGCTGTGGGCGTAGTATAAAATATTTTTTGGATATAATAATTATATTCTTTTGATGATTTAAATTCATGGCCACACTTGTTTTACTTTAGAGTGAATATCAATTTTAAAGGTTATGATTTTGCTGGTTTCTTGAATTTGAAAGCCAATTCTACTCAATTTTTCCTGTCCTTAATAAGTTGAGCAATATTGTTGTTAGCGCTATCTAAAGATAATGACTTGACACTTAGAGTGAATTATATTATCTACAAACGGTTTTAATTTTTAAATTTTACTGTAGCTGTAGAAGGGGGAATAGGTAAAAAAAATAGTTTACAATTCAAGAAACAAATTAAGAACCTTTTTAGAATCCTGATAATTTAAGATAGATAGATAGATAGAAAATACTTTATTTGTACATAATTTCACATGAAAAACTTAAGAGATAACAAAAAGAAATATAACAGAAAAAAAATATGCACCAAGGGCGGCCTTATCGCTTAAAGCGATTTCTTCCAGGCAACCTTAGGATGGACATTTTGGAAAGAGAAAATAAAGCGGTAGTTTTTGCTTAGATTATTAGAGATTATTTGCATTATATATTATATAAACAAGAACTATTATACAATATATTATATCAATAAATTACAAATTATATAATATTTATATATAAGATATATAAATATGTTATAATATATATATTATTATACCTTTTTACAAATATACAATAGGTACATAATATTATAAGGAAACATAGTGCTCATTCAACATTTTTTTTTAAATTTTTATGGATTTGGCTTGTCTCTATTTAAATTATTAAATGCCAACTTTTGCCTGCTACTTGCTTTAACTGGACTGGTACATTTCAGTGCGCTCTGTCAAAGGTAAGCTATGAATTAACTTTGAACCTTTGTTCTACCGAAAAGTGAAATTTTACTTCCAACAGATTTTTTTTTTTACTAGATTTTAAAGATAAAATATTTAGGACTACAAAACATTACAAAGAAATAAAACATCTATAATTACTGCAGACAAAAGTCCGTCTAAGGGTGTAAATTATCTTGATTTTATTAAATTGTCCATATTTTATTACGTTTTATCTAAAACGTATTAGCAGTGTTATACCTTGTCCATTTGTTTATTTTATTTTTGTCAGTTCACTATGGGCTATAAATTAGCAGTACTTTTAATCGGAATAATATTAAAAAAAAAAGTCATTATTTCAAATCGAATTGGTAACGTGTGAGGCTGTCCATAATGTTGAAATGTCATAAAGAAAGAAACGGTTGGACAAAGTATAGTATTATGTGTAATCTTTATTTAATAACATGATTCGCACTTACTTCACACCTCGCCTTCGTCACGAAGAGAAATTGAACGGCGGAAATTGGAGCATATTATGCGTCACTGACTTTGGCAAAAGCTTTTTATCCAAAATACAATTCATCCTATTGCCAAAGAAATTCAAGCCAATGATTAAAGCCATTGAAATCACTTTCGAGGAAATAAAAATCAATGTTATTGATAAGATTTATGCTCAAAAATAACAAACTGTAAACTCTCAGATTGTAGTCAAGTCACAAAAGCCTATTGCAAGCTTTAAATAGTATTACTAGTACTATTTATCTGATGTGTACTATCTATCTATAGAAAATCTACTAATACTTTGGTTTCACTAATCTTGTGCTACATCATTGCGTAGACCTTTGCTACGACGTAGCAGTTTTACTACGAGTAAACTAGATATAACTTTATTCATTAGCCACTTTTATGTCTGTACCGTCACTATATTCATTGCAAAAGGAATATATTTTGCATATGAATTGGGACTCGTGTAATTAACGTTTAATATTCGCAGTGTAACAAAATAAACATAACCATAACATCACGCTTGTTATATTATCCAAAAGGGTGAGACAGAGGTATAACGACCACCTTTTATCTTTTATGCTTAGGTCCTATATGATAAGGGGTCAGCCTATCGTCATCCAACGGTCACAATGCCAACTTCTTGCTGCTATTTAAAATTTACTGACCGATTTTTTTTTAATAACACTTTTGATCAAGAATGAATCAAGGTCCTGAGTCGGTCAAAAGTTATTTTTTACCACAATAAAAGGCTGCATACGTTAGCCACTAGACATACCAATGCGGCAGTTTACAATTTGTATTACATAATAACCTCTTAAGAATTCCAAACCAAAATTTGTGAACAAATATTTTCTATTTATTTTAATAAGCAAAATATGTTATTAGTACAAAAATAGAACATCCATTTTTTATTCACGAAACAAGCTCTAGAACAGTTATTACGACAAAAACATTCTCAAAGTCATGTCGATTCACCTGCATGTTCACCACTAGACATACCAATGCGGCAGTTTACAATTTTTATTACATAATAACCTCTTAAGAATTCCAAACCAAAATATGTAAACAAATATTTTCTATTTATTTTAATAAGCAAAATATCCTACGAGTACAGAAACTGAACTTCCATTTTCTATTCAGGAAACAAGCTCTAGAACAGTTATTACGACAAGAACATTCTCAAAGCCATGTCGATTCACCTGCATGTTCACTATACAGTTGAATGTTCTATTCATGAATTTAGCTGTACAATGGCATTTGAATAGGAACTAACTAAATTTAATCAGTAGTCCGAGTATTGTTTAAGTTGAATCCTCTGGGAAGTTCAACTCAAAGTTTGTTCTTTCATAAAGGTAACTAAGCGGCAACTGTAGTAAAGTCTCTGTAACTAAATCGTGTAAATAAATCGTGGTTTAATTAGTCATTTGTGAATCGTGTGAATATTAATATTTTATTTTCACCAATTTCTTTTTTGGAATGTTTTTAGATATTTGATTATGCAAAATGATGATTTTGTTGAAAGTTTTTAATTTTGTTATTTAATTTATTGCGTGTTTAGACCTTAGATTACCTACTTTGATACATTTTAAGTAATTAAGCGGCCGTGGCGCAATGGATAAGGCATCGGTCTTACGACCGAGAGGTCGTGGGTTCGAATCCTGGCCATTACACCACGGACGTGAACTTCCTCCTAACACAAGCGAATTAAGCTTAGCTGGAGGGGGTTAACAAGAATACTAGTAATTTGTATTTGCAAATTACTAGTAAGCTTTTTAATAAAAAAAAAACAAAAAAAAATATTGTTGGCAGTTTCTATCATAGCATAGATTGTTTATCAATCTTATGTCTAGAAAATGATTATACAGGTAACAGTCATAACATTATTAGATGAAAAACCGTTTGTATTTTGTGGCAATTTCAACCATAAACCAAATAACAAATTCTTATCACCGACGCAAATTCAGTGTCAGAACCTTTTGGTTTTAATTAAATCCTTCTTTTTATTCGAGGTAATTGCCTCGATGGTCTATTAGTTAGCGTATACGTCTCTCACCGCGAGGTCTCAGGTTTGAATCCCGTGCCAGGCGAAGTGTTATCTCTAAACTTTCCGTCAGGAAATTTATAATAGCAGCGCGGAGTTGGAATTGTGCCCGGTGAATGGCGATAGGCTTACCCCCTTTGAATTGAAATGAAATGAGAAAGTGGGCATGGTACACCTCTGCACACCCTTCTGCGTAATATAGGCGTGATGTTATGTTATGTCATTCAATTAACGAGACGCTTGTGTGCAATTTTTGTAATAAAACACTGTTGCAAGAATTTTAATAATATGAAGATATAACGCAAAACGCAACCCATTTTGTACTCAAAATAAAGTAAAACCTGAGGCGTAAGGCGAGTACCTAGGTACCTAGTTTAAAAATAGTGCTGTATTTTTTAAAGAAATTAACCATGTTTTCAATTGTGTTACCAAGTGAGAACGAGTTTTTGTTTCAATTAATGAATGTATTATATTCCAACTAGATGTTTTTGTATATTTCTTGTCTTTTCTCCTTTAGCACCGCAAAAATATATTCCGAATATTCACAGTTCTATTATATCGAATACGAAATGGAAACTATATCACAGCATTGATTAAAGCAATGGCGACGCTCTGTGTGTCTACAAACAAGACAATGCCCAAACCATACATAGCAAGCATACGTACCTATACATTTGATTAAAACAACGGTAAAGTATTATGACGAAATGTTAAATGATTCTACACTTGTCTTTGTTTGTACAGTGGGCCAAGCAATTAGGTATGCAGGGCAAAATCTTCTACGCCCCATAGTGAAAACTGACTGCAATAGATATGCATGTGTGAATTACATATTTAATAAGTGTAGTATACCTACTATTTAGATATGCAACTCACTTATCCATGACTGGTGTAGTAAGTCTTTACTATGACTTAGAAGTTTTTGCCCTGCATAGCTAACTCGTTGGCCCACTGTACACTTCACTCTCACATTTTACGACTCTCTTTTTCTTCTGACCCTCAAAGGTTTGCTGGCAGAAAACTCATTTTTGAGTTAAGTTCACTTTTTGTCTTCAACAATGTTTGTTATTTTATTAATGTAATTTATGTTTACAAGAGTAGATTATGTAACTTAGCCCAGATTACACCATTTTTTAATTTTGCCCGTATTTTTATCTGTATTTGTCATTCAACGTTTCAACGGAACAGAGATATCGAAAGCTTGTAGTTAGTGTTAAACGTCAGTTTGAGACACAATTTTTAGCAGATTCAGATCTTTACTAAAAATATTGAAGTAATTGTGAACCAATACAGCTCTACGATTTATTTTAAAAATCATGAAAATACGGCAGTATTTTTCGAAGCAAGAAGAGCCCGAGCGCCGTGTATTCATAACATTATAATATGTGTTTAACGTAAAAAATATTACAAGATAAGATAAGATAAGACATGCTTGTTTGCGGCCATTTTGTCAAAATTGTTTTAGTCATTAATTGAGTTACATACAAACTAAAAAAAAATGATGATTTTGGAAAATGGGCGCTGTAGGCGCATCATGCATATTAGTGTTTTAGATATGATTTGTCTATTAAATTGATGAAAACTTAATAATATTAAAGTGAAACCCATATTACTTTTCTATAAAAAACAGCCAAGCAATTGTTCCACCTTGATGATATTATTTTAACGATTTTTGACATCGCAGAACTCTCTTTCAACTCTCCGCAGTTCCATTAGATCGAATACGAAATGGAATCTATATCATAGCATTGATTCCACGGCTTTACGAGCAAAGCCTGTACAAGCAATGGCGGCGCTCTGTTTGTCTGCAAACAAGACAATGCCCAAACAATACCCAAACAATACCTAGAGATACTTTGTAGGTACCTTCTGGATATCGAGATAGGAGGTTCATATACCTTTCAAAGAATCTTAATTTGACTGAGATTATATATATTTAAAAAAAAATTGTACTAACACTATATTGTGTTGTATATTAAAACTGACGTGAGTTTGTAACATTAACACAAGTCACGCCTGAGTCGCAGTCCGTCTTGCACTGGCGTGGCACGTGTCGCACTCTCTTGAAAATGCCTAAAAGTATAGGCAAAACCGCGGTCGACTAAATAGACCAACATTACTTCAGTAAAACCCGCAATTCATAATTTGAATAAATTATTATTTATACTGCAACATTCAAGGGCAGTAAAATCAAGCTTTGCTCATACTTTTTTATGTTAGGACAAAAAAGTTCCGAGTTAATTTTCGATTGTTAAGTAATAAATGTTTTAAATGACAGTTGTCTGTCACGTTTTATAAATAAAACTCCGAGCGCCGAGATTCTGTGGGAATTAATGTGTTTGCGTGATCCACGTCAGTCACAATTTTATATTTTTGGTTGTTGTGAATATGCATTATGTATTTTGTTTTATGACAGTATATGGAGAGATAAAATTCAAGTAAACTGGGACAATAAACTTTTCCATCAATAATTTATTATGTTCCCTGATCAAATAATTTCTAATTAAAAATCAAGATCATTAAATATATTTCAATGCCAAAACATAATTAGAACAATTTTAAGTCCCTACTGCTTTTTGGTTTATTTCACAAGATTTTTTAATTTATTAGTTAAGTGTTGTAAGCATAATCCAATCTGATTATTTTTTATAGAACAGAGACCGAAAATAAGTTGTTAGATTTCCGAAAACCCTTAAACTATATCCCTCGATACTGCGGGCTTATGGCAAACGTTGTGTTTGAGTGTTCAATCTTATCTTATATTTTCTTCCGTGTTTTCATTGCCTCAGTGCGCTTTATATTATATTTGTGAATAATTTAGTCAAAGGTACGTAAAGTGTATGTTTTTTTAATACGACATATCAATGGTACTGACATTATTTTAAGTAGGTAGTAGCTTTCATAAGTTTACCTGTGGGCAAACTGACTCAAGATTTCTTTATCCCATGTTGAAAGAAAAGAAATTGAGAGGACTCACTTTATGATAATATAATACGCATATCCCAAGTAGCATTACAAGCTGTATAAAAGCTGTACTAGAGCGTAATTTTATACTTAAAGCTGTATAATAGCTGTATAAAGGCTGCATAAGCGCTTATACAGCCCTTATAAGTGTAAAATGGGCACAAATTATACAGCGTTTGGTGTTATAAGAGCTGTATAGTAGCTGTATAAAGGCTGTATTAGAGCTGTTATTTGGTGTACAAAGAAACTACAACTCTCCAGATGGTATCCTAGAAGAAGCTTGTAAGAATTAAAGTTCTACAATAGTGTTATAAAAGAATTACAAAAGTATAGATATTTTAATGTACATCATATTTTTTATCTACAATGCATATTATTATAATGGCAAATTACTTGCTAAGAAAAACATATAAATGATTTTGAACTTATTGGTTTGGTGAAAATAACGTGCAAACCAATATTTATTGTAAACCTGTATATGGTTTTCGGTAAAATATTCGCGCGCCAGCATAAAAATCAAGAAAAACAAAAGAAATACTGAATATCGGTAAGTAAGTTTTTAGGTTAGAATAACAACATTTTAATTTTAAGTAATAAGGAAAAGGCCAAGTTAACGTTATATAAGCTAGTAAACATGATACGGCTAAAGATAATGCAAAATAATGTCAATTCTTTTTGTTTTTAGAATCATCTAATATTTTTTTGTTTATTAGAAAATGGCGTCAATTTTAAACAGCCCTAACACTATTTGAAGAGCAATATAGCGCCAGTAGCTGTACTATGGAATAAATGAAGTGTATTGTACAGCTTTTAACTTCTAATTAGAGTAATTTTAGAATATTTTTATTCAATAGGCTGTATTATGCTCTTCATTTAGATAATTCTTCTTCTTCTTAGATAATAACTAATAACCTCTTTAGAGATACGTATAAAGAATTAAAATCTCTAAAACCATTTTGACGATTATTTATTAAGGTATTTTCTTTATTTTTCAGAATAATATGTCGTTCAAGATAATAGAAACTGAAGAAAAATGCCAAAAAAACTTTGCATAGTGCCAAGTTCCTGGGAATCAAAAGGGGTGTTATGATGGCGAAGGAAGCAATTAATAATGTTATTTTTATCTCCTTTTTTTTTTTTCTTTTTTTTTTTTTCGTACGGAACCCTCATTGGAGCTATGGATTGTCGGTGTGGTTGAATGGTTTTTTCTTTCAGTCAATATTGGTTCACTATCATTACTGTTATTTAAGTTTTAATTCCATAAATTCAAATATTCCTTCTCAATCCATCTCCTGACTGCGACATTGATTTGACGTCTCCGTCAATAATACAGACTAAAGCTGTACTATAGCTGTCATTTATCTTTTTAGTTCTATAATACTCTCTTAGAAGTAACTATTACAGCTTTAATACTTATAAGAGTGTTAAATTACACCATAAAAACTAGTGTTATAATGGAGTTAGCATATGCCTTTGTACAGCAACAAGTGTCAAGTAACACTATAATACAGCCTTTATACAGCTTTAGCCGTAGAAATAAGCTTGGAGTGTTACACAATTATTAAAGCTGTATAGTAGAGTTGTAATATTCCGATATAACACCTTAAGTGTACGCAGATACCATAATAAAGCCTATATACAGCTGAGCTGTATAATAGCGGATTGTAACACTCTTATAACGCTTATTACCTTTCCTGACTCTCTTATACGTCTCTTATAACACTTTAAGTTCTATATTGGCTGTATAATTGATTCTGACGACACTTACGTGCTACTTGGGATGCCTATGCGAGTACTGTTTCGAGGTATCATGGCAGAGCTTCTTTCCTTCTTATATTAAATTTAACAGCTATAACATAGAAATGCATATGAACAACATACCACTGAAATTAAATCTAGTCTACGTTTATTTATCTAAAAATAGCACCTGACTAAATTATCTAACCGAGTTCTATCTAATATATTATGGAAGTAGGCGCAAATTTGTTTCTCCAATGCTTTTATTGGCACTTATGAATGCTCTGAACAAAGCTTGCATTTTATTGCTTCTTTTAGACGAAATAGTGGGCAATACAAAGAAAGATTTAATTTTGTATGAGAAAGTCCAAAAATGGCATGAAAGAATTTCTTCGTTAAATACAAATAACTAATTTAAACTGTCGTAAAATCTATTTGCCTCCTGACCTCTTCCTAAATTAAACTAGAGATCAAAATTTTCACTCTGAATTAGAATTCAGACTGAGAATTTTAATAGCTGGTTTATATATAACTGTGAATATAATCAATATATAGTAACTTTTGAGTGCAATGTTGCCGTTGCACAATGGAAAGATATCTGTCTTACGAGAGATGGTGGGTTCGAATTCTGACCATTACACCACGGACGTAAACGGTCCCCAAACACAAACGAATTAAGCTAAGCAAAGAATAATAACAAGATATATTTGCAAATTACTAGTAAGTTCGTGGAAATGAATGATTGAAAAACACGTAATAAACAATTTGTATGTTTTATTCTGATTATAGTTAGTAACGCACGTTACTTAATTTATTGTGTTCCTACTTTAAGAGTATAACATCAATTATTAAGGTCTCTCTCACCAATATAATATGACTACTTCCAGCTAATATTCATTGCTAATCAATAACTTCAGGTCAGCGTCTACCAATAGCCAAATGACCCATTTTCTCAGAACTACGTTGCAAATAACTCCAGCAAATAAGCTGCTAATAATGTCTATTAGACAAGAATAGAAGTACTTCTGTTGTGTTTTGTACTTTTCGTATTTCAGTATTAACACAACAAAATTATTTCCTAATTTTAAAAAATATTTTTTTGTGTAGTACAAATTGTTACTTTTAAAATTTTCTGTGAAGAATATGTTAATTAAGGTTTTGCACCAATTTTTTTAAAAAAAAATTGCATTTATCAATGCACAATAAACTAGTTTCATTTATTACGTAAACATCCTGTTTTAATCTTTAGGACGGTAAAAACTAGTCTCTAAATTCTAATATCTACCTAATCTAATTTTTGTTCACATTTAAATACTAGGTACAAAAAGAAACAAAGTTAAAAGGCTTAAATTTTAAAGTTGGTTCACCTTAATACTTTCAACGCACTAAAAGTTTATTTAGAAACCCATATAAAAATAAATCGGTTAACCGTCCAATTGTGACTATATTGGAAACGAAAAAAGATCCTTTTGTTACCATTGCTTGTGAAATTGTGAAAATTTGCATTTTTACGAAGTAAATCGCATATTGGCTTATTAACACGAAAAGTCGTGTTTATGACACTCGACTATAATAAGTTAAGGCATTTTGTACTTTTGGTCGAAAGAACGCTATCTTTTATTTTTAAATTATTAATCATCGCACTTTTTTTAAACTAATGATTTTGAAGGCTTTCAAAATTTGTCAGTTAAATTAAATTCAGAGGACACACAAAACACTAATTGTTGACTTAACTAATCGAACTAAAAACCCCAATTAATTAAACGAGAAACAGTGTAGGTGGTTGCGTTGACGTCACTGTAACCATCGTGGGCGAAGAAATAAAATTTTACTTGTAATTGAATATAATTTTGACACATAGTTATTTAAAACATCTTACTACGTGAACCTAATTTGAATATGGAACTTGAAGCTTTTTTATTGGTGGTAGAACTTTTGCGAACGAACTCGAAAAAATAACCACCCACTCTTAATCTACCACTAAATATTAAAGTCAGTGTACTTCTGTATTCTGTTAAAATAGCGAGATTAGGCTTTGAAATTACTGGCACTTTACACCTTACATAGTCATAAAATCAGAACAGCACTGAGTCTATTGTTAGGGTCTTTGTGGAGAACGCTTGATCAACAATTTCGGGAGAATTAGGTCATGACCCTCTTCATATATTTCCTTTATAACTCTGTGATAATGTTTGAGCTATTTTGCTACATATTTCCTTACTCCTTGCTTTCTACACTTACCTTTATCTAAACTATATATTATAAAATAATGTGAATGGATGATACTTAGAATCTTGTTACTGGCCTATGTTTATTTTTCTCATTGAAAAGATTTAAGTTAAAGATAGATATTGCACAAAATTGCTTAATTGCACTAAAGCTTTTTCACCCCATCAACTTACTATCAAATTGGATAACAGTAAACAGATCCCATTTCCATTACACTCGTAAAAAAACATGACCGCAATCTTCATTTTTTTATAACTTTAATGCCAGTAAGAAGAGCCAAGTGCAAAAGAAAAGTGCCATTCATGTTAACAATAACATCAGGCAGTTGAAAGTAATGTCACACCATTGTATAAGTACCTGTGGTGTCGTTAAATTTATTAATAGCTGCGGTAAACTTTTCCTGAAATCGTCATCGTTATCTAAAATGGAGGTCGATTGCTGTAAGTATACTCGTTTAATGTTAAGTCACGATGATAAATTTAAGTGACGGCTTATCGTATTTTTTTTTACCCCGCAAGATTCGTCAAATAAATGAAGCAAATATCAGCAAAATAGTTAGGCTCAAACATTTTTGTTTAAAACATTTTTTCTGTATTGCAGACGGGGCCCCAAAAGCAAGGCACTTGTCAGTTTAAAATGGCATTGAAATGGTAGTGTAAATGATCTAAATCTATACAACATGAGTACAAAATAGCAATTTAAAACCTTACTTGTAGTGATTCACTTTAATCATGGTTGATCCCAAGAGGAACACCGGCGCGTCCAATTCGATCGGAACGGTGAACGTTAAAAAAGTAAAATGTATTTTTAATTAAAAATGTACAGAACGCACTCTCTTCACTTTCAAACCATGCAAGATAAAAAATGCTTACCTTGCAACTACATACAATTAAAACGTAAGTCAGGTATTTTAAACTGATAAGAGGACAGTTAAAGCGCTTCTCATAAGGCAGCTTCAATGTATTTTAATGTATGTCAAAATACGAAGACGTAAAAATATATATTATAGCTGCCGTGTGTCAATTTTTATGGCAAGATGTAATAAAATGTATCGAAATGTATCTCGAGATTTAAAGATTATAACTAGCCTGTGTGAAATGCAGTATAACGTAGAATTATAATTCCTTTTTCAATATTCATGGCCCAAAGAAGTCTTTTCATAGTTTCAACTCAATATTTTTTTTTAACATTCTAAAATTTTAGAAAGAAAAATTACGTAAGATTGTGAAATATTAAATGGAACCCACGAAGACGTTTCAAAAGTATAGAAAATAATATTTTTAAAATTTTGAGAATACCTTGCATTTATCGTTTTTCTATATACGTAATTGCAAAACCTTGACTTCATTTGCTTAAAATTTGGTATTACAGCCGTAATAAACATAAACTTATTTTTTTTTCAAAGAAGAGAATTAAAAAAGTTTGTCATAATGAACGCTAAAACCTATTAAAGCTATATTATACCAAAGTTATCTTTTGTGGCAAATACTTAAGTGGATATTCTACTTAAGTGTTTTTATGTGTCTCAAACAAAGAGCCTGTCTAGAGTTATTATTTTCTTAATTCATTTGAGACAAGAAAATAAAAACATGAAATTTGATTGGTCCTTTTTATTATTTCACATTTCAGTACCAATGTCTATTTGAGTGTAAGTACCGAATTTCTCATTGTGTTCATCATATGTTTTGATAGATTAGTTGACAACCATCATCTCTAATTTTAAAACTGCTTGAAGAAAATCTAAATTAATGATCTCAAAAGGTTTTTTAGATCTTAAACGAATATTGCTCTGAAAATATTGTAGAATACATTCGGGTAAAGACCAACTTAACGTTGAGAGTAAAATTAACGTTGTGACGCGTTTGATTTGATAAAGCTGTGACGACACCTGCTACGCAAGCCTCTTCGAACCCCGCTACAGTCCCTGCTAGCCTTTATAAGATGAGTGCGCATCCGTCTCTGCCTTCCGCCAACGTCCCCGAGACATCCACGAGGACCCGAAATCTGCAACCCATGCCACTTGTATTCACGTGAAGGAGTCAGATTCCGTTTGAGAGTGGTATAGCGACAAGTAGCCGTACCTGTTTTTTGCATGATCGTGAACCCCCCCTGTTCACGATGATAGTGCGAGTCTCTGCCTCTAGGTGCTGCTGCAAATCGACGAGTTAAGTACTCCACCTCTCTCAGAAGGGCGAACCCTTGTATTACTTTCTTAACTACACTCTGAGATTATTAATTCTTAACTTCAGAATTTAAATTAAGGAAAATATTGTTAGCTGACAATACAGAACCATGGCTACTCTTCTTTTGTTATTATTTATTCTGTCTACCCTATTGGTCATTTCAAGACCACGTTATTAAACTCATAGTGTTTTATAACAAATACCTCTTTTATAAATATAAACGTTTATAAGATTTATCATGTACTGCATCAAGCTTATCGACGTGACGATGAGAGTTTTTATGGAAAGCTTTTGTTTTTATACTCCGCTACGCAAAATATTTTTTTTTACCTCCTTGCACTGAACACTTGATTCCATTTTATTAATGCCACATATTAAGTGACTTTTTAAAAATAAAACGTTGTCTCATGATTCAGTAAAAACCAGAAAAAAAAGTTTTCTGACATTTAATTAGGTACATATTTCTCGGGCTGAGGCGCGAGGAGCTCGTGGCTAAATCGAAGCCGCGCCGACCGATCAACCTTGCAGGTTAAGCAATACTTACTGCGGTCAGCCGTAGATGGGTGACCATCTTAAACAAAGCGAGTTATCCTTCGTGCCTCGGAGAGCATGTTATGCCGTCGGCTCCGGTTACCATTTGAACATTTATGGCGGTCGTTACTGGTAGGCAGAGGCAAGAAAGACTGACAAAGAGTCTTGTGTTACCTTGTACTGGGTTGTGGAAATCTGTTGCCAGTCACTGAAGTGACTGCCAACTTTAAATACTAATATTCAGCTTTATCCGTTCGACTAAAAGCCGACCCCAATGTAATTGGATAAAGACTAGGTACATAAATTAGGTACATATTTACCACGTAACCTGCATAAAAAGTGCGTGCCAAAAATAAATTCTAAACATAGCTTAAATGGTATTAAAATCTTAGGTTTAATACGTTGTGACATTATTTTAAGGTAGATCAAATGCATGCAACGTACTCATTAACAACGTACAACAATACGAAAACCATGAAATATATTATCATCTTACATTAATAACAAAAAAATCCAAGGAGAAATACTTTGGACTACGTTTGTTTAAATACGTATGTGGGTGTATTTAGCGGTATCCATGTGTGTTGAGGACATGAACATATAAGATCTTCCCTCGAGATGGCCTGCTGTGATTTAATGTAGCCGCTCGGGTTCTGCGTCATTAAACGGATACTGACTGCCTCCCGCTTTGCTCTTGGTTTATGAAGTTTGATTTAATGAAAATAATATAACAAGTTACGGTTGTTTCTAAGCAAGTCTTAGATATAACAATAATTATTGTTTTTTTACTCATAACGGTTTTATTTTAACAATTAAGTTTTTATATTGTCACAAACATGGTTATTTATAACTGGCCATATAAGACAGGGCAAAAATAATTGCATAGAATGTAAGACATCGTTCATGGTTCATAAATTCAATATTTAGTGATTCGGAAAAGTAAGAAAGAATACCATAACATAATATCAGGCCTATGTTACCCAGAAGGGTACAACAGAGCAAAAGTGTACAACACCCACACTTCACCTCTTATGTTCAGGTCCTATGGGATAGGGAGTGAGCCTATCACCATCCACCGAGCACAATTCCAACTCCGTGCTGCTATTGTGAATTCCCTGACGGCAAGTTCACAAATAACTCTTTATCCGACATGGGAATTGAACCCGAGACCTTGCAGTGAGAGGCACATACGCTAACCACTAAACCATCAAGGCAGTAAAAGAATACCGACACGACAAATAATTGGTCAATAACAAAATGAGAATGTCTCGGATTCGAACCCACGGCACACACCTCTGTCAATAAATCGTTAAGATTTGTCTTTTCAAACATATGTGTGTATTCATTTTATAAATAATCAAAATGGCGAGCAGTGAGCAAAACTAAACTTTGCTTCGAGCGAGAGCAAAGCATGAAGTAAAATCAAGTTTTGCGCACTGAAATGACTTGAAACAAAACCGAGTTATGCTCACTGTTATCATACAACAAAGAACAACTTTTCGAGCAGCTGAGGTGAAAACAATATTTCTTAGTTTTTGTCAATATAAATAAAGTCGAGTATAAATACAGTACCTACCTAGTTTACAAATAGTGTGTTACTAATTTTTTAAAGAAATTAGCTCTGTTCTCGATTGTGTTACCATGTGAGAACGAGTTTACACAGCAATGCACTCTGAGCTCTACATTTTTATACAGCTCTGAATAGAGCTTTCAGTAAAGGCTAGTGTACTGAGGGGATTGATGTTTCGTGTTAAGTGTCGAGAATGTGATGAGTTTGGCTACAAAGAGATTGAAGTCTCAATTTATGAAATGGCCACTCTTTTGTATACAACAATGCATTTATTATAATTCATTTTTGTACTTGTTAAAATCTTAGGCAATAACTTCAGTGATAGTTTATCAGGAGGCGGTTTAAAGATAAAAATAAGGTTCTTAGTTACATCGTATAAATGAGAAATATGTGAATAACTGGTTCTGAGCAAATTAAACCATTGAACAGTCGAATTTCGATTTTGAACAAATAATAAATACACTTGATTATCATACAAGCCTTGTCCATATTTGCATCACAATAATTTTTGTTAAAGCCGGCAATATCAACTTCATGCAGTATCATCACGTAGATAGATTGCGCTATTATATCGTACTGTCATTATTGATATCCGGATGCTTATTTACTCTAATATCTTTTATCAGACATTATATATATTAAAGAAAATATAACATTCTTTGATTTTTAGTGAAAACTTTAGGTCTTCTTCTTCGTCGTGTCGATGGCTGAGCAAATTTTATTTTGACTTACCATCGTGGTGAAAGGATTAGCCAATTCGCTTTTTAGAACTCGCGAATTGCCCAGGGTGCGCCGGACGTAGGGAATCGTTGTCTACGTCACTCGGGGAGGCTCCTTTCATGCACCCCAAAAACTTTAGGTTTTTTTAGCTGAATAAAACAAAAGGAACACTGATGACACGGAATCATAGAAAATAGTGTGTTCAACGACAAACATAATATACTATGGAGAACAAATTAGTGTTGGTTAGTCCAAACCGATAAGTAAGGTTCGGCCAATATTTTACACATATGACATTTAAATAAACATTCAACATTTAGTCTGAAAATTGAATGTTAATTTATTTATTTTAATAAATTAATTGAAAAATCATTTTTATGGGCTTTTTTATTTATATTGAAAAACATTATTGTGAAATTAAATTACGAAAGCATTTTTGAGTAATAAATGCAAAAATCGAATACGCAACAATTATACAATTAAGCCTAAATTATTACGCACAAAAAAGTAGCAATCACAAAATGCTACGCTCTCAGTTGCAAAACAAGCAAAATGCCTAAAGTAAACAAACAACTTTTCATCAGTTCAATCAACAATGTTCGCTATCGGTATGCAGTAAAAATAGAAGCAAAAACAAAGCAGCAAGCATTGCAGGGTATTACTCCATTCTATGCCGGAGAGGTCCATCTGAAAAGTTAATTGCTCACCGCGCAATACCTGTCTGCGGCTTGTCAGGGCTCCCACATTACTTCATGCACCGACATATTGCCAAAGATTGCTTTGTGATTTTGATTTAAATTTTTGCCTTCATATTTCTAGGTATTTTATAATTACATACATATCAGTCACAAATCAAAATCAATAAGTTATTAATTCTAAAGACAAAAGATGTTTTCTTTTGTCTTTATATAACATAATAGAAAGAATATAGTACCTTCAGATAAAATTACATGATCGCATAGCAATTAAACCACTCCAAATTCATTATTGTGGTTTAATCTCTTACAATGTTCTCTCAAGATATTTTTCAGCCGTAGGGATAATACAGTGACCAAAACATTTGTTTGACACAACACAGGATTTCCAATTAATAAAATGGAGCCTTTGAACCTTTGTTCTATAAAACCAACAAAATTAAATTAGCAGATGTTTACATTTCATTAAAAAATACATTGATCTAACTTGAATAAATGAGAAGGGTTCAAAAGGAGAATTTAAAATTAACATTAATGTTTTGTCAGTTTTTAATTTATAAGTAATGAGGTCAGATTGAAATAAGTTGTTTAATTTTTGGTGGCGTTAGGCAGTAATAATTATTCCTAAAAAGAAATACTTATTACATTCGAAAAAAAAACAAAAAATCTTAAATATACTTGACCGAAAAAAAATACAAAACCGTCACGATTATAATCCTAACTACATGAAAGGAACGTTCCGTTTACTTTCCATTCCTTTGATATACTTTCATAAACATCGTAATAGATATTCTTAAAAGGAAACAATAGACAAGCGATCTTTTACTGCCACATTTCCATTCTTTCCGCAACCCATTATTCAGTGAGTTGTTATTGATATGTCTATGGCATTTTTTTATTGGTTGTACATAGATTTTAGAAGCTTCCAAACAAAACGTCAATAACAGCTACATTTTACGTCAAGAAAATAAGTCTTTCAAAGACAAATATGAAAGCACTCTATTGTTCAGTGTAAGTTTTATATCTCCAAGTGGTTAAATTCTATTGACAGGTGATAACCCTGTGTGACTAAGCGCTGCTTAGTATTCGCTTGAAAATGTCAATGATATCGAGAATTATCAGCGTATGGAGAGACAATTGAAATGTTGGATTTTATATTTACGGGAGAAAAAGTACGTTACCTAGTTTATCGTGTACTTACTCATACTATCTGGTGATGAGCGCCTTATGTGTTCAAGTTTTAAGACTCTTATAGTCAATCGCGCTAAAGTTATGATTTGTATGAGAATTCAATGTAACCGTAAATAAAGGATTTGTAAATTGTTCTGTTTTTATTAGTATTTTCTTCTTCATGTTGTCGATGGCTGAGTCAAATTTTATTCTATATCTGTTTTTCAGGTGGTAGGGCATTTTTGACAGTCAGTAAGGTGTGCCATTGATTGTATTGCTCCACATTCGCAATTTATGTCAGTGTCAAACAGATATCCCCATTCGACAATAATATTTACAATATATGCTATAGAAAATTACTATATTTTGATAATATAGTTTAACCTGCACATAAATAACTTCACAAATAAAAATCTCGTTATTTTTTTTATTTTCAAGAGACGCTAATGCTATCACTTTTTATATTTCACTTCACTTTATTTATTTATTTCATAATGTTGTACCAGAGCTGTGAAGAAATTTTCATTTTGAAGGTTTAAACAGTAATAAGCGTGATTGAGTAGGTAATTAAGAATTACTTAGCAATTTCACAACTCTCATTGCAAATGGAGATAATATTTTAAATTAATTAGCTCCCATTTCCCGGGAGATAATGTTCCACTCGGCGGAAAAAAGGTCTTTGCTATTATTCACATTGCAGGTTGTTGGTCAACAGGACTCTATTGGCATGTTATTGTCTGTACGCTAAAATTGGTATTATGCTGTGTGTAATTTAAAAAAAACCGGCCAAGTGCGTGTCGGGCCACGCGCAGTAGGGTTCCATAGAAAAATATTTTTAATTTTACTTTTTAACTAAATGGCGTCCTTCAGAAAGGAAATGTTTGTAGTACACGAAACCAGCTAGCACGTATGACGAGATGTATGAATGTTGAGGAAGCGAAAGAAGTATGTAAGGAGCGAAGCACATGGCGTTCCATCGTCTCTACCTACCTCCGTGGGATAAAGGCGTGATTTTATATATGTATTATGTATGTTTATTTATGTTTCAAGAATTTTGAACGAAATATTCTGAGTAACTGCATCTGACATTTCGGACCCCTATTCCTCTTGAACTAATGAAGTGAACTTATCCGCTATAGTTTTCCTTTAAAGTTCATTACATGTACTACCGACACAATTTTTTTCAGATTTTAGGATCCAGTAGTTTAGCTTTTAGAGGGGGGGGGGACGCCCTACTCGAACAAAAATTTGCTCTTTAAAGTTAATTATCTCGCAAACGGATCCCTAAATCAAAAAACTGTCTTAGCAACCCCTGAACGTTTTTAAAAGTCCTATCTAACAATACCCCACACTATGGGGTAGGCGACAAAAAAAAAAGACATCCCTACTATACATGTAGGGGAGCTACCTGAAAAAAAAATATTTTTCCAAATTTTACTCTACGACTTTCTTTGTTTAGTTAACATACATGTTTATGCAAAATTTCAGTTTTCTAGCACCAACGGTTTCGTCGCTAAACCGTGGACAGACAGACGGACATGGCGAAACTATAAGGGTTCCTTGTAGGTACTACGGAACCCTAAAAAACCACTCAGGTTAAACTTTTTACAAAAGAAATTCACGAGCACATTATTTATTACACTTTTTTCTTTTATTTCATTTATTATGTATAGAATAAGTTAAAACTTCAAAAAACGCGCTTCTTAACATTAAGATTCTGTGAAAAACGCATGGAATGTGGTCAAATTTACGGTTCATGGGGCAGTTCACATCACGAGTTGTTCACTCCGCGGTGCCAGTTATTTTTACCCGACTACGTCAAAAGGAGGGTTATGTTTTTCGAGCGTAAGTGTGTATGTACAGCCCTACAGCCCTAAAGGCTTGACGGTTTTTGACGAACTTGTAGTTGAGGTTATTAAAATTAATAACTACATAAATTATGAAAATGGCGCGACGCCCGCAAATGAATATAACGGGGGAGAGGGAAGTTTGGGTCTTATTTTACCTTAGCAATATTAGGTATTAAATGGAAGATCATAGAAATACCATTTTAAAAGTATATTATATCCTACCATATTTATATTACTGATTTAACAGAAACTGTAATTAAAGAACTAAAAAATATGAAATATAATTATTTTTATAAAAACAAAAAACCTGACTTCTTATCAATAATGAACTGAAAAGATTAAAAGAAGTTGTCACAAAGTTGCAGCGTCATGCACCGCCTGCAGCATCATAAATTCAGATCAGAACAAAATATACTTAAAAAAAAAAAAAAAAAAAAATTAAACTGTTTATTTCAAAAAATTGCAAGATGATTTACATTTTATAACACTATATAATCTTAAAATTAAAGATTGTTATAGCTAATACTACTTATTTTATACACTGATAGTGTCGCTTGAGTATGGTTTTTGTTTGCCTACAGTTCTTATTTTCTAGGTTAGTAACAACAGATTTTGGCAGTCTATTCAAAACTGTAGGTAACAAGTAATGCCACACTCTTGCACCATACTCATTGTTATATTTTGGCTTTTCATATGTTGGTACATTCAAAAGATTACGTAAGTTATTAGGTCTGACATATTTAGTTAGGTCACACCGAGCCGTGCTGAAATATATTACACATGTCGTTTACATACAGTAGGTATTCTGCCGGCCCAATTATCGAACCTTGGGCCGTGCCTTGGTGAGTTGGAATCATGTCACTATGTACACCACCTATTTTTACTGCGCTAAATCTGTTAAAGTGATAATTTTTTAAAAGTTCCTATGCCGGACCCTGTATACCATTTTGCTGCATTTTTTTATACAAGGTTTCATATCTCAGTGTATCAAATGCTTTATTAAAATCTACCATTACAGCCAAAATGTGTTTTCTATTGTTTAAATGAGCATTTATTTCATCAGTAAACAATGATAGCAATTGAGTGGTGTTTTTATTTCTTTGAAAACCATATTGTCTCTCGTGAATAATATTGTTTTTACTCAGAAAACTATTTATTATATTGCCGAGGTATTTTTCAATAATTTTATCAATGCATGACAATATCGTTATAGGCCTATAAGTTGTTAGTATCTGTGAGGCTACCCTTTTTATGAATTGTCCTGACGAGTCCTATACGAGATTATATCTCTTCAGTTAAGTATATTTAAGAGGTTGAGTTTTTGTGATTATAATAATAATTTAATGAAATTGGGCTATTCGCATCTCTCGAACTAAGAAGTTAATATAGGTAATAACTGTTGGTTTCGGCCCCACGCATGCCTACTAAAGTACCGGGACTCCATAGTCCCGAGTTATGGAAATATAAACTACAAATAATAATAATTGTTTATTTTAGGTAAAGAACCCATAAAAAATACATTTCCATTTGTTGGCATAAACAAGTAATAACAAAAATCTAATTATTCTAAATTAAATCTTACTTAATTAGTCTAACTCATTTATCCTGCATGTCGATCAAGTATTCATGTTAATCTGACATTAAACCTAATTAGTACCGCTGTCATTGAGTTGACTAATCTTAACTAATGCCTTACTACTCTCTGAGAGAGAATAGATGTGTGATGACGTAATGAATGGCTCAACCTGTAGCTTATCGAGAATATTATGAAGTTGTATAGCAATCGTAGTTAAGATATCATATCTTCAGTTGTTTTTATTTGTAGTCAAAGTGTGCATATGTAGAGGAACAGGGTGTGATGCTCCTCCACCACAAAAGGAGGATCCTCCGACCAGGCTCGGTGGTATCGCCTGGTGGACAGCTGTCCAACGGTAGCGTATTGGAAGTGGTATATATGTATACTCTCTGTGAACACTTCGTTATTGCGATTCAGCGCTCTTTGACATAATGTCACGTGTGTGTCACTACTTGACATGACGATACCACACATGCACAACGCAATAGTGTCATATTCAACATAGCGCGTCACTTTTGCAAGTCAAGAGTCGTTGGTGTCTTGTTTCATTTGATCTCACACACTATATAAAACACGTGTACAGATTCAAGATAAATTCTAACACCTTGCAACTGCCTTCGTGAATTGCAGCAACAAAACTATATTTTATTTTTTATGATTACAAGCACTGGTCATCAAATACGAACTCTATTGAAGTAATAAAATAACGAAGTCACAATTAAAGCCTAACAAACTCAAAAAGCTAGGTCAACGATGATGCCTGAAGTTCAACTATGAGAGAGTTACGGAATAGTTCACTACCCTGTTGCGAGGTAGCGGAATTTCGAAACTGGGAAACTGGGGCGCAGAACTGTCTCTCACGAACCACTACTAATGTAAAATATGGTTGTAAGCCGAAGCAAATTACAAGCATAAAATTGGGACATTTCAGCACTCAATTGATTCTTTTTTTAACAAAATAAACATTTCAAGAAACAGTTTAAAAAAATATGGGACCGGCAGAATTTGAACCTACGACCACTGCGTACTGGGCAGCCGCTTCTTGCCAGGTTTTTTTAGTATAAGAGCATAGCTAAATGCTATAAATATAATAAAAATCTTATTTTAACTTCTTATTGAATATTTATTACGCGTTCATTCTTGACAACATTTGTGCTGAATGTAATTTGCCATATTGGTTTACATCCTACTTAAGGTACAAATGGATGAACGTGACGTCATGTAATGACATTACATACAGTTTAGAAATTTAGGATCCTGGCGAGAGGCGACCTTAGCCTAGTGGTTAAAGCGGCTGCCGCGTTTGCAGAGGTCGCAGGTTCAATTCCTGGTAGTCCTAATATTTTTTCAATCATTTCTTAGTATAATCTGCTAAGCATGACTAAATGCTATAAAAATAATCAATAAAAAGTGGATAATAAACATTTACAAATTAGTTCTTATAATTCATTTGAACAACTAATTAATAATTAATTATTTTTTTATTACGTTCATTTGTCTTAACTCCTCCTAATATTTTAGTTTTGGTGACAATTTTTTTAACTAAATACTTTCCTTAGGCACCGTTTAGGTTGAATTTAGGTGAATAGGTACCGTGCCACTTCCTAAGAGCAATACTGTGTTTGCTCACAAAAACAACAATTAAAAGACAAAATTCACTTATGAAATAATGTGGCTGTAATAAACAGCGTGAAATGACACAAACTGCATTGCGGGTGGAGAGTGCATATTTGCGGGCTCTGAGCAATACGGTCATTAGGGCAGCGTCATACCCGCCACTGTTTAATCTCCTATTGAATTACTGTGCATACGCTTTGGGAAATGTAACTAAAAAGGTGAAAATATGGCCAATAAAACGTCATGAGTTTTTTAGTGTTTGTGAAGTTTCAAAGTAGAATTATATTTTAACTTGATGACTAATTTTGATAAAAATATACTTTTCACTCACGACTTTTAGGGAGAGAAATATGCACCATTGATTAAACAACAATTAATGTCAAAAATAATTTAATAAAAATTGTGGCTGTAATATACAGCGTGAAATGACACAAACTGAATTGCGGGCGGAGAGTGCATATTTGCGGGCTGTCACTAATTAATATCCTATTAAATTACATTCTGTTCATACGCTTTGGGAAATGTAACTAAAAAGGAGGAAATTTTGGCAAAATACGGTGTTTCACACGTCATCTGAAGGTTCATAATTAAAATTATTTGTAAACATTAGTAAAGGACAAAATCAAATTTGCTTAAATGTGACGTTTTTAATATAATAATACTAAGTTTTTAAATACACTGTCTGAACAGAAAACGAAAAAAAACTAAATCGTTCATATTTTATATTGAAAAATTGTGCTGAATATAATTATAATTTTATTCTTCTTCTTCTTCGTCGTGTCGATGGCTGAGTGGTGAAAGGATTAACTAATTCGCTTTGGAGAACTATAATTTCTTTAATAGTTATTATGTTTCCATGGCTGTACCCAAAAATAAAATGCACAATTAAAAATATTATCTAAGACTAAATGTTAATTCCTTAACGTTTAATACTAATCTAAAATAAAACCCAACACTTATAGCAATTATAGGCTCATGCCGTGGTTGTCTATAATTGTTACTAAAAAGAGCAAAAACAATGATTTTATAATACTTGTTTTAAGTTAAGATGTATGTAACTGTTAGAAATAAAATAAGCCTCCTAACCCAGTAGGGAGACCTTTTTTGTTCTGCGGTATTATCTCTTGTCGATTTTACGTTATTCCTCCATGGCGTTTAAGCAACTATGACATAAAATATTTTATATTTAAAGCTTAAAACCGGGCCCTATTGATAAAAAAATCGTAAGTAATTTTACAATAATGCAACTTATTGGAGTTTAACAACGCGGCAGCATTGCGGGTTTTATAAACATTACATTAAGGCTAAGTAATTCCACGAAATTTATTATTTATTGGGTAGTATTTAAACGCAAATCATAAAATATCCTTTTTCTATGCAATTAAATACCGAATTCCCATCAAAATTACTGATTGCACAACAAAATATTCAACTCAAAATATCACTAAACACACTACAATTTATTTTCACAGCGCACAGCAATTTTTCCTAAAGCAAAAGCTTTTTTATCAATGCACAACTAATAATCTTAATGCACATTATACATGTTAACTCTTTTTCTTTTAAATATAGCTTCTATTTTTATAATATTTACAGCAGTTTTTCTAAATCAAACAACATTTTATTAGTCACCGTCATCTTATTATTTATTAATTATCACATAATGAGATCAACAAAAAAAATATAAAATTAGATACAAAATTGTAATTTATAGAATTATTAAAGCGGGTTTTGCTTTCGCGGGGCGTCCACGCTTCCTTTTTTGCCCAATAGGCACATTTTTAGCTTCTGCAGGTGGCGCCACGTACTGTCGTCTGTTACGATCTATGATAATAAGAAATTGGTAGGTAGTATAATATTATTTTATTTAGTGGGTGGATTCAAAAAGGGGTCGGAGTATCACACAGATTGATTCTAGCAGCTATGTTATGGTCGCAGTTCTAACCTAACCTAACCTACTACTTTACCCATAATTGACCTATGCCATAACTATAGCTTTTATTTTTATATTATTTACTCCAGTGACGAAAAAAACGCGCGAAGTTTTTCAGTTAAGTTTTTCTGCTTTTAGAAATAATGCAATGTAAAAGGATTTTTTTGTTATAATAATCATTAAATTTGCCGAGCATGGCTGCTTGAAAATTAAGACAAATATGATGAACAGATTTTGTTGTACTTACTGGTTAATATGCGACTGGGATAGTTATTTTGCTATGAAATATGGTAAATTTGATGTGCAGTCAGTATTTATGCTATGCATGTAGTATTTTTGTACAAAAATAAATTTAACTGTATTGCATTATGAGGAAAAAACGAATGTCATATTGATGTGTAATTTCGAATTATCTGCAGTTTGAGTTTTGTTAAATATTTAGTTTATCTGTAGTGAAGTAAGTTATTTGATGTAAAAAAGAATATAAATGATGAGTATGTATTGATAGGCGATTATTTATTTGATATGCAATATAAAATATCCCTTATTTATTCAATTCTAACACTTGCTGCTACGTTGATATGGTTGATTATTTGTAATTCCTTCCTGATCTTAAATTATGAGCTAAATCATCACTTATTATTTTGTTCATTTTAATTTATTTTTGGAATACTGAGAAATTTAATAAAAATTATGATTGATTATTGTTTATCTATCTATTTTATGTTATATGGTATCTATTTTTTTTAATCATTTGGCTCTTGCTGAAAAATTACGAAATAAGTAACATAGAAGTTCATTTTGATGATAATATTTAGGATTGTTTTAAAATTACTTAGCCGTTTCTTTGTAACTCATTCTGTATTTTTTGTGAAGTAGCATCCTTTATAGTTTTCTTAACACTGGAAGCTCAAACGTTTGTCGTTTTGTCAGGTTTCGAACTGCCTAGCCTCAATATAGAAATATAATAATTGAAGGGAAAATATTGACATTTATTTCACTGAATGTATGCGGGTTATGTTGGTTAAGCGTGTATTTGATTAAGGTACAAAAAACAGAATTCAGATAATATTAACTGACTGTATCAATGGCAACATTTTTAATTAACAATAGTTGTATTTGCTATTAATTTTGCATTTTGATTTTCCAATATTTGATATTGTTTTGTTTTGTTATACATTTTTTACGTAATTAATACATTGCGAAAAAACACGTAAGTAGAATAAAATAATTTTAAGCAAGATTAACTATCTACTAATTAAATTATTTATCAATACATACTACATACAAATAAATTAAATTGAAATGTCTGTTTTTAGCAGTAATCGTAAAATAATATAGTATAATATAGTCAAAATACCAATGTTTTCTTTGCAGCTTTATTTTATACTACGCCCACAACGAACGAACGTGTAGTCCACCTGATGGTAAGTGGAGTACAGGCCATGGACGTCAACAATCCACAAAAGCAGATTATAGATACGTCGCTGCAGCTGAGAACTACGGTGTTATGCCTCATGTGCCAGTAAATTCAGGGCCTGATCTCACCACCAAACTGAAACAAAGCGGAAGTACTACTATTTGGCGGGTTAAAGGTGAGACGGTGGTGCCGTCGCCCTCGAGCTCATTCACAAGAGCTCTATCAGCAGTTATTTGCATAATACCTATTTATACAAAATCTTTTAGGAGAATAATCAGTTGCCTTTGTGCTTTATTGAACACTCGTTTCGTTTAAATAGCTAACGTTATACAAACAGCAGTAATAAGGAGTTATTACATAAAATGTCACTTATCATTGCAAACCTTGTCCTAAACTCCTGTTCTTGCAAACATGAGATTATATTCAGCACGGAAAGACTAACATTTCTTTGCTTCCACTATTACGCGACAGATAGCCAGCAAAAAGGTGTTGCCTGTCGCAAAAAATAATTAGTGGTAGGATATAAATCATGTTATCTCCGTTAGCCCACGACAGCCAATAAGCGTTTTACGCGAATTACGCCAAGATAAATTGCCCGCTCCAGACATTAATGCGAACTTTCTTAGAAAATAAATTACCTGCCTGGTCCTGTACCTGCCGAATATTGAAACATCCTGTCCCCTACAGACATTTTTTAAGGTATTATAAAACAATTTCGTCAATGTCTTGTTCAGTGAAGAGGTCTCAAAAAGTGTTTGATAGAAATAGTACGTTGTGGTTAAAAATAATCTTAGTTATGACAGCGTATGATTTTTTCAACCTATTTTATATTGAAGTACTATGTTAACACTGTTTTATAATAAAAACCGACTGGACTTGGACTTGCTTTTTTATCGATAATAGAGAAAGACGATAATTAATATTTTAGATACGTGGATTCTAAAGTGCACGTTTAGCACCCCTTAATTTTTCAATTTAAAATAAATATATAAAACACAGCAACACGCTTATATTACCCGAAAGGGTATAGCAGGGATCTAAACACCTTTCACCTCTTATGTTTTAGGTCCCATGGGATAGGAGGTGAGCCTATCACCATCCACCGGGCACAATTCTAACTCCGTGCTCCTATTAAGAATTACGTGACGCAAAGTTCACAAATAACACTTTGCTTGACCAGGAAATCGAACCCCAGAACTAGCGATGAGAGGCGCATATCACTAGACAATCGAAGCAGTCTCTAAACATTAAAAAATATTCAAATGCACCTCTATACCATCTTTATGTACCCATATTCGCAAATGAATAAATAAATAAATAAAATCACTCGTTACTCTCTATATGCACTACATAATTCCATAATCTAGTCGCTGAATGCACTTCATTCTTCCAAAATTCAATAAGATTGGACTAGTGTTCTTTAAATATATTCAGAGTTATTCAGAGGTACGCAATTTAAAGTCCGCAAAGTAATGTTAACTTTAAGAAATTTAAATATCTTATTTGAATAAAAAATAATGGCATCTGCGCTCTTTTAAAAAACATAAACTGGGATAAGTGTCTCATCCAAAGGAGTTCAAAGAAAGCAACGTAATTGTTTTTATATCTGCTTTTAAATCTGCTACGTTTTCCTGCTTCCTTTTTATAATGTTTCCGTAATCAGATAAAAATTTAATACCTTTGTGCTTTTATTTTTATTCTAAGAGATTTGTTTGCAATACACCATCAAACCGCTACGTCCTCACTGACTAACTAAACTGAGTAACTGAAAACCAAACAACTTTTTTGTTCCTAAAACACCTAATATAGTGGTTGTTTCGTGAGGAATTAATCGGATTAACTATTATTTTCCACGTCTTTGTTAAATAGACCTACAATTTTAGACGGAAACATGTTAACTTAACACAAACCATGTTTTTTGATGTAAAATAAATTATCGAACAGATTAGATATAACGGTATATTTACCATGTATATTTGTTGTAGCGAGTTATTTCGAAATATCAAAAGATATTGCAATCTCTTTGTTCACGGTAAAACTAAAACTGAACACTATAGTCATTGCGGATAATATGAAAACAGTATACAACAAATAAACATGGTGAATATCTTGTTACATCTAATAATTAGTAAAAAACTAACCATGTTCAATCTCAAAACTTTTATTATCAAAAGAAAAATAATAACTTAATTTAAAATAACGTTATCTGAATTGCCCCTGTTTAGTATCCATAAAACGCAGAAATAAATTTCTTTAGAGGTTCTTACTTTACTTATATACACAACTACTATACAACATTACCTATATACGGGGTGGATGCGACATAGCGACATTTATTGAAACCACAGCTTCTATACATGGTAAGTATCAATTTCCACTAGATAAAAATTCTCTGGCGAAAAAAATCACGTTCTCCGAACAATTTGAACATTGCGATCGTGCAATTTGTTCGGAAGACGTGGATTTTTTTTTTCGCCAGTGAATTTTTTATCCGGTGGAAATGCATACTGGCCATGTATAGAAGCTGTGGTTTTAATAAATGTCGCTATGTCGCACCCACCCTGTATATATATGTGAATTTTCTTCCTACCTATTTCAAGGTTGATTTAACGCGAAAATGACGTATATCAGTCCGATATTGCTGTTCCATTTCTTCTATTGGATACAAACAGGAATTATCATCAGGCTCAAACGATGCGTTCAGAATCCAATTACTTACAAATGGAGAATGTCGTTTATGTTTATATGAACTTACTATGCACTATTGTTATGTACGTTGGCTACTGGTTTCAGTACAATGCTCATACATTTCAATACGAATAATATATTTATTTCAACTACCGCCGTACGAATGAAATCTCTTTTACTTCGAATGGTAATGTGGAAGGAGATTAAAAGATTTTTTATTGATAAACGACATCCGCATTATTAATAACTCCTGTGTCGCGGGGGTGTTCACAAAGACTGGTCGCGTGTGGAAATCGAAACCACAACACTAGCGCAGTTGAAACGGTGAGGCGACTGCTTTGACCACTACGCCAACCATGCACACATTTTTTAAGGTATTGGACGTGTAAAAATATTCAAGTGAACGCAGCTGCCCGTTTGAGGATTATCCTCCAGCTTTTATTATTCTATGCATTTCTCATGATTTCCTATTTTAAACACCTACAAACCCTACAACTTAAACCCTATACACATTTTTTAACTTTCATTTAGTTTGCAATAAAGTATTATAATAATGGTGGAGCTCTCGTGATGAAATAGCACCGTGTGACTTTAACCTGCGATTAAAATTCCTAACCTTTAAAAATTAAATAAATGGTGTTTTCACAATTAGATTTTGGCGGCAATTACTAGCACATGAGGCATAAAATAGTAGTAATCAATCGGTACCGATGAATCTGCAATCTTTTAAATAAAACTACATACTATTAAATTGTAAATTTGTCATGTCTGTACATTGAAGATGTTTAAGAAAAATTTACACTAAGGGTCATTTTCAACAGCAGTAGAAGCCAATTTTTTTTTTAATTTTGTCTGTATGTCTGTAGGTTTGCGCGCATTACGCAATAACTATTGGTTGCGATTTTCACATTGTGTAGCTTGAGGTCTAACTTAAGAACTGGTCTTTGCTTTTTATCGCAACAGGGGTGTAAGTTTATAAGGTAAATGCATGGAATTCTGCATGTTTCGATCAATTAACAATAAGAAATAATTCTTGATAATACCTCTATCGAAGGGTGTTTATTTGAGGCTAAACGTGTAAGAGTAGTAGGGAATAGCATAGAAATATTGAATTCCACGCAGATAAAGACGCGAGCGTCAGCTAGTTCTGAATAAAAGCGATTGGTGGATTGCGGCTGGACATGGTTTGTTTTTAGATATATATTATAATCGGGTGGACCAATGGATCGCAGTTTCATATTTATGTAATCAAATTATCAACATGCATGTGTTTTTAAATTGTTAACATTTTATATCTCTGAATTCAATACCTCGAGGTCTTTATTTGCGTAAACAGAAATTGTGAACAAGCATTGGAAATGTAAAACTAAATAGTCGACAATCTGTTACCCGAATCGTGTTGTAAGTTTAGTTGAAGCCATCTAACCGCAGTGCCTAAGATACGAATATGTAACATAATATATCGGTACTGTGTGATTATTACAAATAGAGAAATAGGCTTAATACACTACTAACAAAGTTAATCTTGCTTGAAATGTTAACCCTAATTTTAATTACCGTAATAAAACAAAACATGAAACGGCTAGACCAGCATGAGTATTTCAAAAATAGAATCACATGTTTGAATTTATGTTTGACAATTAATATCGACCGTATTAATATTGGGGTCTAAATGCTTTAAAATTGACCGTTTCCTTTAAAAAATCGCGACACTGTCAATAACGGTCTTTTTTAAAATTTTATGTTTTAAATTTCTTTTTTTTTGTCAATACCGGTGATTGTTAGGGATTACAGGAATAAATCCAAATTAATTGCCAATTCTTGACTTTTATGCACGACCGACACGTTTGCTTATCTGGCCATCTTCCATACATTCACACTATGTACCTTCTCAAAAACCTTCTCTTAAATGAAATACATTATGGTAAACTGATTGTAAACTTAGCGGTACAAACACTTGCCACAAAATGTCTTGAATTGCCGAGCGTTTTGATCGAGCACGAATGTTCACCAATTAATTATGCCGGGTGAAAGATGCAGCGGTTGGTGGTTGTAACAAAGCTCTAGAATTACCACGGCAACAATAGGTTAGGTCATATAATTTTATTATTAAGTACTAATTTATGTACCTACATACTAGTATTAGTTAGGTTAGATTAGACTTAAAAATAAGTGATTTTAGGTTAAGTTGATAGCTGCACTGTCGCATTAGGTTTAAGGCCTGTAATGATAGTTATAAGGTTTTAAAAATAAATAAATAAATAAATATCGATTTAAATGTTTCCTTGGTAGTTGTGTTAACCGTCTATATTTTAAGTTTGAAAAATGTTGTTTAGTATATTTTCAATTTCACAAGCTGCGTGTCGGTATGATTTTATTTTCACTTTTTTAATGTTATACTTGGATTTTCAATATTGCAGTTTTATTTAGACAAAAGCTATTTCGAAATATACATATTTTTGTACCTAGTATTTTTTAACTTATTTGTGAACTTTCCGCTAGAAAATTTACAATAGCAGCACTGAGTTGGAATTGTTCCCGGTGGGTGGTAATAGGCTCACCCCCATCCCATGAGACCTAAACATAACAGGTAAAATGTGGGTGAGGTCAATATATTATTATTATTATTTCTGCCACACCCTTCTGGGTAATAATATAGGCGTTATGTTATGTTATGTGATGTTATTATTTTTCCTTCTATCTTTATTATTGAAATGAAAAAAACAAATTCCTCAATAAAGTTGATTAATTTTATTTCTATTCATTCCCAAATTCTTAGAAAGTTTTCTTTATAGCAACATTACTGATTAAGATGTTTTACAAGATATGGGTCAACAGAAACTTCAGCATTACCTCTGTCAAAACCCATTGTAATGTATTAAAAATATGCCGAGAAAAATTACAGATTTGACATGGATTTCACAACACACAAATAAACATGTTAAATCTATATTTCTAATGGAATAACATCGTAAAATTTTCTTTTTAATAGCATTATACATATTAACACAATTTATTGGCATTTAATTTTTAGTGATGACGCTTGAATAAAAGAGTTTTAAGTAATAGACTGTGGGTTGTGGAAGGAAACCCAACAAGTTTTTGGATAAAATATATTTACATTAAAAACACTTATATCAGAAGGAAGAAAAATTAAGAAGTATGAATGACAGTACGAAATATGAAATATGAAAAACAAAACATTTTGAAAGTATAAAAAGTTTTTATGTGAAGCGCCACATCAGCCCCCCCTGTAGACTCTAACTAGAGTCGAAACCTAACAGGTAGTTTAACCACTCGACCAGACCGTGTTGTCTTAGGTGTAGAGACAGCAGGAGAGGTATAACTACTGACAGGAACAGGTGAACTTACCTCTGTTTCAGTGGTGCCGTCAGATGAGGTATGAAGCAACTCGGAGTTGATGATATGTGCGGGCTTAAGTCTATCTATACTTACATTAACTGGCTTGTTGTTGAAGTTAATTTTGAAAAATTTATCATGTCGCTCTAAAACCTGCCATGGCCCAGTGTACGGGGGCTGTAGCGAACGTCTAACTGCATCCTGTCTTAAAAATACATGAGATGCTGTTGACAACTCTTTGAAAATGAAAACTTTGTGATCACCGTGACGTTGAACGGGAAATGATTGAAATGATTGCATATGAGAACGAAGTCTATGTACGAAATCGGTGTAATCTATGGTCTTTGTTAATTTCAAAGAAATCGCCGGGCATTCGAAGATTCTCACCGTAAAGTAACTCGGCGGAGGAAGATGTTACATCTTCTTTCCACGAAGTACGCATACCCAAGAGCACCAGCGGCAAAATTTGTACCCAATCCTCCGTGGAATGACACATAATAGCAGCTTTTAGTTGTCTATGCATACGTTCTACTATTCCATTGGCGGAAGGATTATAGGCAGTCGTGGTAATGTGATGAGTACCAGTCATTTTAGCTAAGCGAGTAAAAATGTCGGAAATAAACTGACGACCTCTGTCTGACGTAACTTGTTCTGGACACCCAAATCTAGATATCCAGCCAGAAATAAATGCATGACAGACAGTTTCAGCTTTAATATCGGGGATGGGAATAACCTCAGGCCAACGTGTAAAGCGATCAATCGCTGTAAAGCAATACTGAAAACCATGTGATGGTGGTAATGGGCCGATTAAATCGATATGTACATGTGAAAATCGCTGACTCGGTGGAGAAAATGAACTGATGGGCGAATGAACATGACGAGAGACCTTAGACTTTTGACATTCTATGCACGATTGAACCCAATTACGACAATCTTTGCGAATATTGGGCCAAACAAAGCGTTGAGTGATGAGTCTGGTTGTAGCTGCACCACCGGGTGGCTCAGACCATGAATTGAGTTAAAAATTTTACGGCGAAATTGTGGCGTAATGTATGGTCGAGCGATTGTACCTGATATGTCGCAGTACAAGGGATTTGTAGTGCCCGGCAGTGTAATTTTCTTTAAATGCAGAGATGAACCAGTTTTTAATAAACTTTGTAGTTCATTGTCTGTATTTTGAGACACAGATAAGCTGTCGTAATCAATGAATTGAAGTTCATCAACGGACCTAGATAATGTGTCCGCGACGACATTGTTTGTGCCCGATATATGTCGTATATCGGTTGAAAATTGACCAATAAAATCTAAATATCTGAATTGACGCGGGGAAAACGTAGCAGAAGATTTAGTAAAAGCAAAAGTAATTGGTTTGTGGTCTGTAAAAATAACAAATGGTTTACATTCAAGAAAATGTCGAAAATATTTTACAGCCTCGTATACGGCTAGCAACTCCCTGTCATACGGACTGTACTTCTTTTGACTAGGAGAAAGTTTCCTAGAAAAGAAACCTAAAGGTTCCCAAGAATCGTTGTGTCGCTGCTGAACTACTGCACCTATAGCGATGTCAGAAGCGTCAGTAACTAAAGATAACTCAGCATTGGGCCGAGGATGCGCGAGTAATGTAACATTAGCTAATTGTTGTTTACAGAGTTGGAAAGCTGTTTCAAGAGAGCTATTCCACTCGATAATAGTTGAAGGTTTAATGTTAGAACCCGCAAGAAGTGCATTAAGAGGTAGCTGAGCAGTAGAAGCATGTGGAATGAATCTATGATAAAAATTGAGCATGCCTAAAAACCGTCTCAGCTCTTTAATAGTTTTTGGTGGGGAAAAATCTAAAATAGCGCTAACTTTCTCCGTCAAAGGCTTTGTTCCTTGACTAGAAATAGAATAACCCAAAAATGTAACTTCAGGCTTCCCAAATACGCACTTTGCAGTGTTAATGAGAACTCCATGTTGTTTTAAACGATTGAAAACAATTTGGAGGTGTTCTAGGTGCTGTTTTTCAGAATTACTACTTATTAAAATATCGTCGATGAATGGATATGCGAAATCTAAGCCACGGAGTATTTCATCGATAAAGCGTTGGAATGTTTGAGCTGCATTCCTTAAGCCAAAACTCATGTACACAAACTCAAACATTCCAAAGGGTGTTGTGATCGCAGTTTTAGGAATATCGTCAGGTGCGACTGGAATAAAATGGAATGCGCGAACTAAATCAATTGTTGAAGATATGGAGCAATGATGTAGATTATGAGTAAAATCAGCAATGTTCCTTACCGGGTACCGATCAGGAATGGTGCGCGAATTCAGACGACGATAGTCACCGCACGGTCGCCATCCGCCTGTCTTTTTCGGCACCATATGCAGCGGGGAACTCCAACAACTCTCCGAAGGACGTATAATACCTGCACGAAGCATGTAGTCGAACTCCTGCTTAGCCAGCTTTAGACGATCAGCGTCTAAGCGTCTGGGTCTAGAAAACACGGGCGGGCCTGGAGTTGTGCGAATATGATGCAAAGTTTGATGTTTAGTAACAGGCTGTGTAACATCCCCTTCAGGTCTCGTTAGTTCGGGAAACTGAAGGAGTAGTTGGTGAAATGGCGAATTACCTGAAACCGTTTTAATGGGATGAACAGACGAGGTGTTGATGGCTGACACTGCACATATTTTTAATTTAGTAATATTATCTAGCAAACATTTATTACGAACATCTACTAAAAGTGAGTATCGATGCAAAAAATCGACACCGATAATTGGTTTGGTCACATTTGCTATTATAAAACGCCATATAAAATCTCGTCGTAACCCTAAATTTAATTTTAAACTAACTAAACCATATGTAGCTATAGATGAGCCGTTTGCAGCAAAAAGTTCGTAATCACTCTTCTTGAAATTGCCACGAAGTTGTTTGACCGGGTAGACACAAACGTCTGATCCGGTATCCACAAGGAAACGCACTCCCGTATCTTTATCTGTTACGAATAAGCGGCTAGCTGCTTGGCAATCACCTACCGCCATTAGTGTTGCTTGTTCGCGTTTTTTTCTTGATATTTGCATGGCGAAACACATTTAACTGCCTTCTCTTTAAAATTGGCATGGTACCAACAGTATTCATCTTAATTAAAGCAATTTAATTAAACAAGACAATATTTTGAAAATAACGGAACAAGTTTCAAAAATCTTGTTTGCAACAATAAATATTGATTCTCTCTCTTGACACAAATTGATGAAAATGAGGCCTGAGTTACAAATTATGCTAGTTTCATAGGAATAGACGTTTTACGCGTATTATTTGCTTCCGTGCATTCCCTCGTGGATTTGTAATGAAAGGCCGAAAATGTTCACGCATCGTTCAATGCGGTCTTTACACAAAGTTCACGTATAAATTTCGACATAGTCGTTTTATTTTGATATTCTGGAATTGATTCATTTTGAATATTCAATTTTACGACTTAGGTAAACAATATTTTCTGAGCATATTTTTTTTCTAATAGACGAATATATTTTGACTTACAAAACGAAAATTTTAAAAAATTAGACAACGGGTCTGAATCGCGTAATTATTATAAAGATAAATAAATACCTATGACGCAAGTCAATTCGAAACGTCGAGCCGTTGTCTAATTTTTGAAAAATGTTCTCAAATCGCAAAAGTTAAAAACTTTTATATCACAAAACGAAATAAAAATAAAGATTTTTTGACCAATCCTCTTTTACCTTAACACTACAGAATTGTAGACGAGAATTCATTCGTTTTTGTATCAGTCTTTAAAATATTGAACTGAAACACAGACAACAAAGACTTGTATCTTTATAGCTATACAAAAAGTGGTTTTATTTATTATTTATGGAAAACTGAAGACCGATCGACGTAAGCCGATCATGAACGTATCGATGCTTTTTTATTCGGAAGCTTTTCAATTTATTGAATAGCGTGATGCTCTTAAGCTCATGCTCAAACAGTTAACAGTGAATGGTTTTGTTTACTCAATATTTAAATGTAATTACAATATCTCAGTAAGTATTCTATTCAAAAACATTGAAAGAAATTGTTTATCGATAAACAATTTCATCGTTATGCTGTAATTTTCAATTTACTGAATTTTTGCTTGTTTTTGGTAGAATGCTTTGCAAGAAATATTAAAATGATGTGATTTTTCTAAAAATATATTATAAACGTCGTGTGCTTGTTTGATAATAATAAAAATAGCTATTGGCCCTAGATGTTGAAACTTAACGAAAAATTATAATAAATTTCTTTATTGCAACTAAATACATTCAGCAATTTAGATATAAGCTCTGATTCCCAAACAAGTGTGAGCTGTATGTTAAGAACCAGTGTGTGTGTGTGTGTGTGTATAATATATTAGTAGTATAGTAATAACTACACTAATTATTGTAGTTATTACTATACTACTGTTGT
Organism: Hypena proboscidalis; assembly: GCA_905147285.1. Taxonomy (NCBI): domain Eukaryota; kingdom Metazoa; phylum Arthropoda; class Insecta; order Lepidoptera; family Erebidae; genus Hypena; species Hypena proboscidalis. Next base: position 15,523,387 of record LR990140.1, read on the forward strand.
TTAGCATTCAATTGCATGCTAAAGAAATTTTAAATATTTAAACTGACTGAAGTTTTTATATCAAAACTTGCTATTCAAATCATAAACCTCAAGCTACGAAACACGGTACAGAGCTTATGTAAAATTAGCAGAACCTTGTCGAAGCTAGCAGGATTTGTGATTTTAACTAACGCTTTACCTGGTATAATTCTGCCGCTGCTTTGCCTGCCATTTTGTTTGTTGAACGATGTAATTTTTTTGATAAATGTAGTCTTTCAGTGTAATGAAAGATTACTATACTTGCCAAGTATAGATTGATGAGTCACCGTGAGCACAACGACATGACTGTTAATAATATAAGTAAGCTATGTTACAATTGATATAAAAATAAGTGCTCCATGTAAAGAAGAATATTAAATTAAATTTATGATATGGCTAATTTTGCCAAACTCACTGCTACTTAAATCGAAAAAGCTTTTGTCCCAAAATTTGGATCATTACGTTAACGGATCGCAAAAGTTTAAATATTTAAAATTTCTTTAGCATGCAATTGAATGCTAAACAACAGTAGGTTGTTTAGCATTCAATTGCATGCTAAAGAAATTTTAAATATTTAAACTGACTGAAGTTTTTATATCAAAACTTGCTATTCAAATCATAAACCTCAAGCTACGAAACACGGTACAGAGCTTATGTAAAATTAGCAGAACCTTGTCGAAGCTAGCAGGATTTGTGATTTTAACTAACGCTTTACCTGGTATAATTCTGCCGCTGCTTTGCCTGCCATTTTGTTTGTTGAACGATGTAATTTTTTTGATAAATGTAGTCTTTCAGTGTAATGAAAGATTACTATACTTGCCAAGTATAGATTGATAAGTCACCTTGAGCACAACGACATGACTGTTAATAATATAAGTAAGCTATGTTACAATTGATATAAAAATAAGTGCTCCATGTAAAGAAGAATATTAAATTAAATTTATGATATGGCTAATTTTGCCAAACTCACTGCTACTTAAATCGAAAAAGCTTTTGTCCCAAAATTTGGATCATTACGTTAACGGATCGCAAAAATAAAAAATTACCTACGTCAATGACGGAAGACGTAATTCCGTTGACGACGTAATGCCTTCCGAGATAATTCAATAGACATGGCCGCCCTTGATAACATAAGTATGAAAAATCTTTTGTAATAAATCCTGATAAAATATTCAATGAATCAACCTAATCAGATAAATAGCTCCCCATTAAAGTACCGAATTTGCCACGTAATTAGTTATTTATGAAAGTCAGTAAAATGACGAGAAATTTTGAAATAATTGGTTGGCTTTCTGATTAAAATAACTTAATAAACACAAATGTAATTCTTTCCTTTTTGCTAAGTTCTTAATTTCAATAACATGTATTATTATACTAAGTATTAGATCTAACGGAATATTTACCATGTGTATTTGTTGTAGCGAGTTACTACAATATTCAGTTGTGGTAAATATTTCGTTATATCTAATATTTAGTAAGAAAATAACCATGTTTAGTCTCAAAACTTAGGTATATTATATTTTTTTTACATAAATTAGTCAAGTTTCCAGTAAATAAAAGTATTATGGTCAACATCTCATCTACATTGTAACTTTTCCATACCAAGCTACGAGCACCAAACAACAACACATGATAAGAAGCGACAGCAGTTGACAATAATACTGGACCATTGTATGAGTATCTATGATATCGTAAAATTTATTTAAAGGCTCGTTCAAACAGCTGCGATATGCCTCGAGCATTGTCCGTAAACTGTTGCTGAAATCGTCGTCGTTATCTTAAATGGAGGTCGATTGTTGAAAGTATACTCGTGGAGTGTACGGTCACGACCATCAATTTTAAGTGACGACTCGCAGAATGGTGACGTTAAGTCACGGAAGAATTCTTGTAAATAGACTTCAATAAAATTGTAGTTATATAATTTTGAAGGCTACTCAAAACTATAAATTAATCATTTTAACGACGTAATTTGACTTGTTTTTATCATGAAACTGATTAATAAACAGATTATATTTATTTTCCTGTCTGCATGACTTCAGTCCAAAAATCTTTTTCTGCCTGCTCAACCAACCTTTTGAGATTTTAGAAGTTTTGTGTTCCTTACTTGTACCTGTAAGATAAAAAAAATATTGTAGGAGCTCACCCCCTATCCCATCGGACCTAAACATAACAGGTGAAGTGTGGGTGTTGTACTCCTCTGTCACGCCCTTTTGGGTAATAGAGGCGTGATGTCATGTAATACAAAATAAAACAAAGTTGCCTTTTATTTCTTGCGCAAAATATAAACAAAACAAAACATAAAATACAATAACATTCATCAATTTATAATAAATTTAATATTTAGTTTAATCAATAATTTATGTCATGTATGTAGTGTATATTCCCCATTATCTTAGATATAAAATTACTCGAACCTCAAAAAGGAAGCAGCGCACACTGAACGTCAGACGTAATAACTTGTTCCTTACAAACATTGGAGTCGAGTTCCTGCATAAACATGCATAAACATGAAACATCCCAAAGGATACGAACATGTATTTCACGGAGGAAAGATTTATTGCTAACAAAACACCAAATGGTTTATTGTTGAATATATTGATCTACGATTAGATGATTACGCTTTGTAGCTATAGGTTGAGAATAATAAATAAATAAATAAATATTTCACAACTCACACACAACGCCATCTAGTCCAAAACTAAGCAGAGCTTGTAATATGGGTTCTAGAATAACTGATACATACATATATACTTTTCTTTTGTAAATATATACCTATTATACATAGAAACACCCAGACTAAGACAAATCTCCATGTTCATGCTCACAAAGATTTGTCTTAAGTGGGAATCGAACCCACGACCTCGGCGTCGCAGGCAGGTACACTACCCACTCCGCCATCCGGTTGCAATAAGTAAGTAAACAATATTTTATTTACGTTTCATAATGACTAGGGCACTAAAATTTGTTAGTTTGCACATTTCTTGTTGTTTTTACAGTACCCGAAATAATTTCACGTTGCAAAGAGATATTTTTTTACGTTTGAATCACTTAACATGTTCTGCATCAGCCTTATTGAGGATAAGCTCCTTTATGGAAAAGCTTTTTGTTGTTATACTTCGCTACGAAAAATATGTTTTCCATCCCATACACTGAACACTCGATCCCATTACAGTGAAGCTACTAACAAAGTGACTCTTTAAAAATAAAACGGTATCTCGTCAAAGCAACTGATGTACCTTCCATATTTATTAGATACAGACATTTTTATATATAATATTACTGCCTTGTAGCGTATTTGGCACTCATCGCGAGGTCTTGAGTTCAATTTTCGGGTCGGGCAAAATTATCAAATTTTCTAGCAGGCAATTCTTAATATCAGCATGGAGCTAGATGGTGATAGGGATCCTCTATCCTTCGAGACCTAAACATAACACCCTTGTGTGTAATATTGGCGTAATGTTATGTTATTACTTATATATACATATAATATCAGTTAAATAAGATAAGACTGCAGAGTCTTACACTGCAGTCCGATTGTATCAAAATTTGTATTTTCTTGTTATGTTCTAAAAACATGTTTTTCGTTACTTATAACACGGGTTTTTCAAAATGTTTTTAAGACACGCATGCGTGCCTTGAGTTGGCTTGCTGTGATTTAATATAACCTAGGCTCGAGTTCTGCGTCATTTACCAGACACCGACTGTCTTTTTGCTCCTAATTTAGGCATTCCGTGTTTTGTTTTGGTTTAAGAAATTAGTATAACAAGTTACTGCTTTTACTTTGCAAGTCTGTATCCACTTAGCCTTTCAATTAGTCAGTTTGCATAATATTTTATTCAAGTAAATTATATAAGTTTTCTTTTGCGGTAGCCCCTTCGGCCACAAGGCTAAAAAAACTAAAATCGCTGATGCTTGGCGATATTAAAATACATTGCGTCGTCACAGTGTACGGCAATAAGTATAGCGTAATGTACGAAGAGGCTAATATTAACAGAAATTATAATGAAATTTTAATCTACTAACTCATTATAAAGACGTTTGTGTATGTTACCTGTTTGTATATCTTCCTGTCTGCGGTTTGTGTACGTAATACCTTCGCAACCATACCGTATGCAAAGGGGTACCGCAGGCTAATTCTGACAGTGTTAGTTAATTATTTGTTTTTCCCTTCATACATGATATTTGTTTTGTTGCCTTACAGAGGCGTTTATGTGATACAGTCCGTTCACAGCTATCTTACTCCTATAGGACATGGCAATGACTCACATTTGCCGATCGGCGATTTTGCGACTGTTTTATCAAAACAATTGACTGTTTTTATTGAAACAGTTCGGTCTCGGCATGGGAATTGCGCATTTTAGCGACTAACAGCATCGTGTGTGCTATGGCTCAAGGTAAATGTTGTAACATTAGTTTAGTTGAATTTTGAGGCAAATTGTTTCTCATGCATTGTAGTGAATTCAGGTTAACCGGCAGAAAAAAATAGATGTGAAATAATTGTGAACTGAGTGTAATTTATTAACGCATCAAACAGCACTTTGGATTATTATTTAAAAGGGAATACCCAAAAACTGTATCGCCATAGCCTTTGTGTCACGAATATAAGATAGTAAATAATTTCTAGTTTAGTGTATGACGATTATCTAGTAATAAGAGACATAACTTAAGCGGGATTTAATAAACAAAAGTGATTTTCTATTTAAACATGAAAGATGAAAGGGACGCTGAATATTTTTTCATAGAACAATCACGTGTTTAAACATTTGTTTACCAACTTTTTTCATGAAACCCGGCTTACTTATAAAATCCGCTTTTCAATTCAGCTTACAGCTATTACAGCAGTTTTTATAGACATAGCCACAGAATAGGTAGCTCAGCAGCGATACACAATCCCATAGTCAATTGGTCATACTTTTAAAAGAAGCTACATTGATTAAACTTACATTTAATTAATATTTTTATCCATCTATTCCTATTGCGTAACGATTAATAATATTCAATCTGGTTTTAAGCTTTCTAAATATATTTTACACAAACACCGAAAATAAATACTAAAATCTTTTCGAAGATAAGATCCAAATTAGATTGTCTGGGACTTGAAGCGGACATTACGATGCCGTTAATGAGTAGAGCGTTAACAGCAAAATGGATTAAGACTTTTCCAAGTGCCAAATGATGACTCACAGTCTGTTGAGAGTACAAATGGGTTTGTTTTACTTGTAAATAAGGTTATACTTAAGTTTAAAGATTAGCTGTCACAACATTATGTCCGTTATTCTCGAAATTATTAGGCAGAAGTGTATAACACACATACTACACCCGTTATTTTTAGGCCCATGTGACGTAATAAAAATCAAACTAAAGCCTTATGGTGAGTGATTACCCTTATTAAACCAATTTGGCTGTAAATCCGAAACATACTTTACGATAGAAAAAATATAAAGTCTATGAAAAATCAAGTGAGCTTGATCTTCTTCTTTTCGTGTCAATGGCTTGTTCATACTGTTTTAGACCAGTAGGTGGCGACTTCAACCCCTTTTTTGTTTGCCTGCATTAGATCATCGCGGGTGCAAGTGGCGGGTAGAAAAGGGCAACACATTAGATGGGCCATACTCTGGCTAGGGGATCCACATTCACACCTAGTATCGGATGAGTTTAAAAATCCCCACTTGGCCAGGTTGTCTTTACAGCGGCCGACCTGAGTCCGCAGTCTGTTAAGGGACTTCCAGGTCGGCCACTGCAGCTCATTCCCAGGTGGCAGATGTTCGGCCGGTTTAAGAAAATTGGGAGGAACAGGATAATGTGTAGTGAGCTTGATTGCCAAATTACTCGTGTTAAAATTACCATCCCTGACAATTAATGATTAACATTTTGATTCCAGACAAAAGCTAACGCGGCATTAACTTAGTATCGATTCCTGGCTTTTTCACATAGTTACCTCTTTACAGGAGAATGCATACTAGTATAACAGGAAATAGCATTGCAATAATCTTCTTGGCATATAGCATGATTTCCACTACTATCGAGCAGCCCCCTGAGCTCAGCCTGCCACTCTTGACAATTCGATTCAACTATGCCGTTAACACGAAAACGTCAAAAGAAAATCGAAAATGAAGTTTTAGTTATTGATAACTATGTTATATCGAATTAATATGTTAAAAATGGCAAGCCATTCTAAGGGGGAAGCAAGAGGCAGCTAAAAGAGTTGTCACAATTTTATTTGTGTCAAAGTACCGCATTTGTTAGGGTGCATGAAAGGAGCTTCCCGAGCAACGCAGGAAGTGAACCAATTTCCCCAACGTCCTTGGACACCTTGAACTGTTAACGCAGAGTCTAGGTGACCAATCCTTTCACCACAATGGTACAAAATAGTCCACCGCATTTGATGCATAGTTTTATAAACAAACAAATTAAGAAAGCAAGACACGTAATAACACAATCACTAACGATTATATCATGAGTTATGCTGTTATGGTAGGCTATAAGGCCGTACTAAGTATTTATTATTAATTTTAATTGATTTAAGGTTGATTTTATACTTGAACAATAACAACCACCACTAAAACATGCGATTGCGTTTTTTATTATGGATATTTTAAATTATAAAATGACAACACTATATATATATATATATAGGAATATACACTTGATTGGAAATGAAACATTTTGGTACTGTCTACAAAACACAATTTAATATATTAAAAATAAAAATATCTATATTCCTAAAGAATGCATGAAAACATGTTATCCTAACCATTTTCATAATTGTTTATTAATCCCTAACAAGAGAATTCCCTTTGGGCAAAAAGGATAATATTGTGACCGAACCGGACAACAACACAGGATTTTCAATTTATAAATGGAGCCTTGGGACCTTCATTCTATTAAACCAATGACACGAACAAATTTCGGATGTTTATTTTACATTAAAATACTATTTTACTTGAATAAACAGATAACAGAGATTAGACTTAATACTTGAGAATCTCACGTGCGCCATCTTTTCCAATAATCCATACAATTTTTGTTTGTTTTTCAAAATAAGTCTATGTGAAAGTTAAAGTGACCAAAACACAATGGTTAAAGACGGTTATTGCGTGATAATAAGCTATAATAATGCTAGAGAAGTTAATTCTTTGTCAAATAACAGACATAATTAAATAATGATGTTTGACTACAAACATCATGGGGCTACATCGCATAGTTCCGGAGAAATAAGTTTTTCAAAATTTGATCGCATAGTAACATATATATTATAATGAAATCTTGAAATTTGAGCTATAAGTATCAATAATAAATGTAAATCCACATGGCAAAACTATCGATAGTAACAAAACTATTTATACTATCGGGCATGCATGATAGCAGTCACTATAATTCTTCAAAAGAATTAGTTTTTCTCTAATATTATGAATTCGCCACAGTGTTTCATCGCACGATGGAACCTTGTCGCAATTCACTAAATAAAAGAGAAATGTCGCAAAGTTTCAACCAATTTAAATTGCAGCAAGAAATAAATTATATTTCTTCGTATCACTACTATCCTAGTAGCTAAAAAAAGTATGCAGGTAACGCTTTTTCATTACATAAATTTTGCGAAATAGGTTTTCGGTTTTTATAAGCTGGAAGAAGAAACTAAAGTTTAAAAAAAGGCAAGTGTAGAACTTTTCCTTCATGCAGCTGAGGTTAATTAATTAATGTTCATTCAATATTTGTAAGTTTGACTACGTCTACTTCTTGATTAACTTTCAAGCAGCAACCAGGTAGCGTCCTGATTTCAAATTTATTTTGAATAAAATGGAAGCTGAAAATTCTTGGAAATAATTTAGATTCTAATGAAGAGAAAATTACGAAATCGTAAATTCTGTTCACGTTGATTACCAAATCACTTTAATGTTAATTTGTAGATTTATTATTAACCTTTAAAAGGTAAATAAGGGTAAGGAGTAATAAAGGAAGTTAAACAACTGCTTTATTAAATTATTCTCAGAACGTAATCTGTAATCAATTATTGTTTTGGAAAAATTCACCTAAAATATATTACTTGTTTACTGGCTAAGTTAAATTATACTATCGTTCAAGACGTACTGCAAGTGTAAGTTTATGCATACATAAATATTATATAACCTCACTTTTATTACCAAAGGGTAGGCATAGACAATAAAGCGCCGTATGCTACTATATATGCGGTTTTTGGCATCATTTAACTTTGCATACTTTAATTTTGCTAAATTTAATTTGGCATATTTTTTTTGTATAATTTTTACTCATATATTTTTTCCACACAATCATTGTTAGGTATAATGTTGTTTTGGCATAATAGTCATTTGGCTTTTGGTTATTTCATTAAGTTTCATTCTGTCTGAACTTAACAAATTACTTTTCGTATATAAAATAATCATGTTGCGACTAAAGAGTGGCCCAGGGGCTACCCCCACCACACCTTAACCTATTTGTACAATATGGTACAATATTATTAGGCAAAAAAACGTTATGTCCAAATACTGCTATAAAAAAAAAATTACAAAGAACATTGTGAGAAATAGTTTTAGTGAATATAGTAATAGTGTGAAAAGAAATTATGCGTGACGTGTATAATATAAATTCTAAGTTAAAATGTTATGCAAAAAAAGAGATCGCATTTTTACACACCTCTTTGTAAAATGTTATTATTATACAGCTTTAAACGTGCGGTTTTATTGCTGTCAGGTCTTATGTTAATTTAGCAAGCTAACCCAAAAATAAGGTAATACGTAAAATCTAAGAGGCAGAGTTCACGATTGATATAAAAAACAACGTTACTTGAGTTTCCATATACATACCAGTCACTGCTGTAAAGCTCAGAAATAATTTTCTTCAAATGTTTTTACTTTACTCCCGATGTTCTTAGATATACGCCATGTAGATGTACTTAAAAGCCCTTGTTTTCTTAATACATCGACGTGGCGTATATCTGCCCAAATTGCTAATCCATTACTTTTATTGCATTTATAAACCATAATTATCATCAAAACTAAAAAAACTGCCATTTAACATAATACTTAACAACTCTCTATGGCAAGTTTAAAAATTGGATGTGTCCGAAACATTATTTGGAATAGGAAGAATGTATTTTTCATTTTCAAACTTAATTGTCAAATCCGGTCTCATATTGTAACTGTCAGTTTTTGATTCGACTTTGGCAATGTATGAGATTATTTTAGTGCTATTTAACTGATTGGAATTAATTTGGAGTTGAAATTGTCGAATAAAATGTTATGATATAATTTATAGTTTAGCGTAAATAATTTGTTAAACTACATCATAAATCACGTAACATCACGCCTATATTACCCAGAAGAATGTGGCAAAGGTGTACAATACCCACATTTCATCTGTTATGTTAAGGTCTCATTGGATAGGGGGTAAGCCTATCGCCATTCACCGGACACAATTCCAACTTCTTGCTGCTATTGTGAATTCTCGGACGGAAAGTTCATTAATACCACCTACCCCGACCCGGAATTTATACCCGAGACCTTGCGGTGAGAGGCATGATACAACATTTTTATAGAGGATTTAAAATGATGTTTATACTGGTACGATATTGAACGTAGCGTCTCAAACTAGCATCCATTTTCCATTTGCGTAAACAGAAATAGCAAACCAACATCGGAATAGTGTATCCCACATCTGGTACCCGAATTGTGTTGCAAGTTTAGTTTGAGCCACCGTCTAACCACAGTGCCCACATTTTGAATTGTGTGCCTACCTCTATGTGATTATTATGTATGATAAGGAATCAGGCTTACTATAAAAATTAGGAAGTAATTTTTGTCGCAAATATACTTGATATTACTTTGAGCAAGTTAAATAAAAACGTAAACTTCAGCTCATCTTTAAACTAAAGATTATAATAATATGTACTAGTTTGAACAATCATCAATTATTTCTATATTACCGGCGTTTCCGAGGAACGCTACATGACACCGCGCCGCGCGTCGCTGTCTCATCGTGCAAAACAGCAAGACAATAAAACAAGATAATATTATGTATGTTAGTCTAAGGTATTTATGTCTGCAATAAAAAATGATTTGATTTGATTTTATATTTTTCTTTCTTTAATCGTTGTGTGTAGCGAATAGACGTGAACTCAGTCTATAAGCAGATAGTATAATAATACCTCGCTTTATTAAAGGATTACGGTGTTATATCTTATGTGCCAGGGTAAGCACTTTTATTTGGCGGCAGGCTAAAGATGGTGGTGCTCCTGCTTTCGAGCTCGTTCACAAGAGCTCAACCACCATACAAATAAAACAAGCATTGCAAAGCATTTTTTCAACAAATATAAAACGCTAAATGAGATAAAGTATAAAGTCATTCCATGCCAAATAAATAGCGCAGACACGAGTACATCAAACTGCATTCCGCGATGACACCGACGTTTTCACATTTCAGTTTTAATTAAAACTCTCTGTGGAAAAAGACCAAATACAAACGGATTAATAGCCTATAACGGTCAATTTATTCACAATTTATTTCTCGTTGTGTGCTGGTTTTTCATTACATGTCATTAACCAAGTTGTAAGCAAATTGCAACGATGTAGTTCGGTTCCACTCTTAAGGTCAGGCATTTCGAAACCTGCCGAAAAGACAGATTTTCGAGTTTCAAATAAGCTATAAAGGAAAAAAAATACTGTAAACTGAAGAAGTAAAAAGAATGAACAAAAATTGAACAGAATAACTGAAAAATGGCACAATAAATCTGTAAAAAATCCTATAAATCACTATCATAATGAACTTCTATGTTACTTATTTTCTGACAATCAGCGATAATTTTATGTTTTAATTGGAACAATTGAAAGCTTTTTTAAATAATTAATCAACAGGTAATTATTATAAAGGTAAATAAATACTTATGCTCGAAGTTTTGAAATGACTTGCATCATTCGCGGTCACTAGCCGACTGATTAAGCTCAGCGTCGTCTTCGTGAATCGCGGATATTGTCTACTACCCTCACTTAGTCTTGATCGTCACAATTTTTATTTTTGTTCAGTTCGGAACCGTCGGTAGACATTCGACATTTTAATAACCTTTTTAATGATTTTTGAATAATCTTCTCAAATTGCAAAAGAATAAAAAAATATAATATTTAATAATACATTACCAAGTATTAGTAATTTTATGACAATATTATTAATTATCTATTATTTTTTATTACCTACTCATTTGAATATATCTATAATGACGTGTAAACCAATTACTAATAAATAAGTTTCATGAGTTTTATGAGTTTTTATTTAAAAAATACATCAAAATGTACCAAAAAGTGTAGATTTTGCTTGTAGCCTGAGATCGTGAGCGAGAATGGCAGCCATGCAATAATCAACCATATTGACGGAGTAGCAAGCATAAAACTTCAATAAATAATGAATTTTGTAGAAATGTTACCTTAACGAGATAAAAATAAATTGAATTTGCACAAAAATAACCAGCTAATAAATTGAAAAATATGTTCACTGCTGTTTCTCTTGTTTGTTTTTTGAGGTCTAAGATTTTATGCCCAAATCGTTAAAAGTATTATGAAGTTGTACCTTGTAAATAGCGACATTGTTAAGATAAAAAAAGTTAAATAAATATAAATAATAATAATATTCACAACTCACACACAACGCCATCTAGTCCCAAACTAAGCAGAGCTTGTACTATGGGTACTAGATTAACTGATACTAATACATGTATACTTTTCTTTTGTAAATATATACATATATTATACATAGAAACACCCAGACTAAGACAAACCGCATGTTCATGTACACAAAGATTTGTCTTAAGTGGGAATCGAACCCACGACCTCGGCATCGCAGGCAGGTACACTACCCACTCCGCCATCCGGTCGTCAAGTTAATTAATTATTGTAAGATAAGATAAGTTATGTAGATTTATGAAAAACTATGTCTACTATTGAAATAGCCTAAAAAAACTCTAGAAAAACTATGTCTAGCATAGTTTTTCATAAATAACGATACGATTTATAGGCACAGTAAAAAGATTATTTATAAAAAAATATATAATGTCATAACGAAAATAATTTAAAGTTGTTCATTTTTTTTATACTACGCCCACAGCGAACGAACGTGTAGTCCACCTGATGGTAAGTGGAGTACAGCCCATGGACATCAACAATCCACAAAAGTAGATTATAGCGCTGCAGCTGAGAACTACGGTGTTATGTAGTTGTTCATCTTTGTACATCCATTTGTTATTATTAAACGTCGATGTTGCGCTGATGGCACTACATAATTGATAAATGCAGAGCAATTAATTTTTGCTACATCAGCATGTAGGTACTGTTCTTAATTAAAGTCAAATATGTTTTATCACCACTTTTATTCAGCCGTAATTATGTGGTTAATTGACGTTTTAATATAACTTGCATATCACCGAAAAAAATATTATTTTCATGTTTTAATTTAAAAACTTAGCTACTCAACAATAATATCAGTAATTGGTTAGAATAAAGCAGCAGCATTTCACATCCGTTCAATATTGAAGACAGAATTGTATTACAACCTCATTCCACATCACAAATAAACAACTAAACTCATCAATAACAATCGTCAATTATTCTCTATTTCCAATCTTGTGGCTCTCAGTCATAGTTCCAAACTATGTACATAAAGAGAACTTCCAAAGTGCTGCCAATTTGTCTGTATCCGTCAAACCAAAATGGTAATACTGCGCATTTTCAACTCTATACGTTCTTTATGATGTATTGTTGTTTTACAACTATTGGTGTATGTTGTGTTTGACGACCGGATGGCGGAGTGGGTAGTGTACCTGCCTGCGACGCCGAGGTCGTGGGTTCGATTCCCACTTAAGACAAATCTTTGTGTGCATGAACATGGGGGCTTGTCTTAGTCTGGTTGTTTCTATGTATAATATGTATGTATTTACAAAAGAAAAGTATATATTATGTATTAGTATCAGTTATTCTAGTACCCATATTACAAGCTTTGCTTAGTTTGGGACTAGATGGCGTTGTGTGTAAGTTGTGAGATATTTATTATTTATTTATTATTATGTGTTCTATCCGTGTTATGTCTGTAACGCGTACGTTTACAACTTCTATAGAAGCGCGTTTTCAGTTTTCGGTAGTGTCTTTTTATTACTTCTTTTTAACGATGGTCTGCACTTGGTGGAAAAATAAATCGTTACTAGTTTTATGAATTTCTTAACGACCTTATTGTATAGCCAGTAACTGAACAGCAGCTCTTTCTTTATGTACCTTTACCTTGTTAAAGCTAAAATAACAAAAAAGAAAATCGTCTGCCTAGAAATCTAACAGCAAATATAAGACAGAATTCGGGAGATTTTTTATTGTTAGGTCTTATTTAGGATGTAATGACCGCATTCACAAAAAAATATAGGACCCTTGAGGGGCATTCAAGTACTATTTGTCTAACTCAAAGAGATTTACAGAATCCTAAGTTTTAGGTGACACCTTTTGTGCCGTTTTGTACAAAGTAAACCTAATTTACAAGTTTTAGACAACTAGGCAGCCAAGTCAACCTAAATAAATAAACACAATAATACAAGAAATAGACTTTTCTACTTAAAGCGTTTATTTTATTCCTGTTTTGGAATTCAAAATAAACATGAAGCTATTATCATTGTAATTAGAAGAAGTTTCTTGGTCGGTGACATTATACTCCTTAGAAGTTGGAGATGTTAATTGGACTAAATTTATGTAAAATGTTTACTTGGTATAATACTTTATAATAAAATAAGGTATTCAAACGTTTAGCCTTTAATTATTGTTAAAATTTTCATTCTATAACAAACCAGGAACTAAAAATATTAGTCAAAGATCGCCTTTGATAGGTATTATAAGTTCTTGGTTCGGATTTCAAAAAAATATTGAGACCTAAACAAAATATTACTACAACTCCTCAATTTCAATTTCACCGGACGATATAAACACCGATCTTCTTCTTCGTCGTGTCGATGGCTGAGTCAAATTTTATATTGACTTGCCATCGTGGTGAAATAATTAGCCAATTCGCTTTGGAGAACTCGCGAATTGCTCAGGGTGCACTGGACGTAGGGAATCGTTGTGTATGCCACTCGGGGAGGCTCCTTTCATGCATCCCTAAACACCGAAATAACGCTCTTTGATATTTTTGAACATTAAAACATTGCACGAGAGAGTGAGAGGGAGAGATCAAAAAATTAAATTATATTGTGGAGACTGGTGCCTAAGCCAAAAGTAAAACCTGTATTTCAGGTCACCAGGCCTCCGCTCTTATGTATTCTCAAATGTTTCGGTCTGGCGTCTATGTTTTTGGTAAATTGGTAAGTGGTCAGTGTTTATTAGGGTAGAAATAAGGGAACTTGCTATTGATCCATAGATGATGTCAAGTCACTCCCGATGGGACAATTTCTCTAATTTATGGAGGGAGGGGAGGTTTTACCTTCAGCATTATAATAAGGGTTTAATCACAAAAGACCCACGGAGTTAGACGTGAATACCCAAAACCTTGCCTCAATAATAAAAATAATGTAACTTATAATTCTCTACGATTATATTTGCTAATTATAGAGTTAAATACGTCAAATCACGTTCCAAATGCATTTTGAGGTGAACAATAGGTGCGAAAACGTTTATCTCCTCAGTTGACCCAAAAATGCTTAAGCTTAAGCGACATGGCCTGATTAATGGCGTTGGCTTATAACAAAAAGTTGACCGACGGAAGGCCGGGCTCGAGGATTCTAAAGCCATAATGTGAAAGTAACCTATCATTTATCTCACTTTATAGTAACACTATAATTTATTGCCGTCATTTATTTAAAGCATGGTAATTGTACGTTTTAACAATCATAATATTTTCAAGTAAAAACCTAAAGTACTTTTCTGTGCCTGCCATTTTTTTGTTTAAAAAATAATAATTTTAGAAACTTGGTCAATATTTTGCAATAGCTGCAAAATGTTATCAAGTTTTGAAAATTATATTTTTTTATCTTCATTTACAATGATATCGCATATAGGTGGATTCAATACCATAGGCATTCTCAACCAGTCAACCTTTAAATGAAGTTAAGGATGGGTGGTTATTTCTATTATAATTTTCTGGGGCTGAATTATAAGCTCAAAAATATTTTTTGAAACACTCCACCTCACACAACGTGCCACGAATATTATGACAAATATCAAATTATGTTTCTATGCCGTTCTGTTACTAATATACAAACACTGATATGATTTGTTAGTACGAAGCCTTAGAATTTAGTAGGCAATATATGAGAAGGGTTTTGACCTAATTCTCCCGGAACTGTTTATCAAGCGTTCGCCACAAAGTCCCTAACAATAGACTCAGTGCTGTGATTTTATGGATCAACCGCCAACAAATTCTGGTAGCATTTGATTTAAAGGGTCAGATAGCCGTGAGAAAATAAGCATGTGGGAGAAATCATCGCTGAACCCAGGCGTGTTAAAAACGTAGTGCATAATTATGTTTGAACTTGATACCACGCTGCTTTTGTTTAAAGTTACTAAGTGACACCGTAAAAATAAAAAATAATTTTAGGTCCTCCCCGACCGCTAAAATTTGCTTGTAATCTAACATTACAGATTCTAATATTACCGCCAGTGTAGGCGGTGAACCAAGTATTACACCGCGCAACCAGTAATGAAAATTTGTAAGTTAACATATTATTACACACAAATAAACCTTAATTTACAGAAAAATATACATATTAGATATTAAATTAAAATAGTCTAATAACTTTATCTAAACATAATAAGTCACTGTCAGAAGGCCTTGTTCCCAAAATGCTGGCAGCATTACCGCGTTGTATTGCGATACTAAGTCGCTGGCCGAAATATGAGCCAGCATTTCGAAAACGTGTTGCCTCAGTTAGACGCGCTGACAACTCTTTGGAACATATTATTGAATAATATGTTACATTCCAGGTAAATGCTCGTAAGTTTAGGAGGCAGTTTGTAACGTAAATCTAAAAGTTGAATCTGCATCGTTACATTAAAGACGAATGGTCCGGATGGAATCCAGTTTGGAAGATGCGTTACAGTATTTTTCTGTATTGATCAGATGTTTGTGTAACCATATCTTATCAGAAACACGTATTTTATAATCGCATTCAAACCTTGGAGATTGTTACGCATCAGCTGATTATGTTGTAGACATAAAAATCAACACTCTAGAAAAGACAATTGAATTGGAAACCTATTATAAGTTTACATGAGGATAGAACACATAATTTAAAGATATTTTTACTACAATTGCAAACCACATTCCTAAAATATAATTTGCTGCTTACAATAATTATTGTGATAGTGTTTTTCAAAACAATTATTTGATTCTGTAATAGTGTCATTTTTACCACAAAAACAGTTACATCATTTAGATACATTTTCCACGCGGTGCAGGCCTAGCCTGTAATAAGTACGAGTCGTGTAATGTCGTTTCTCGCATAATAATAATGGCGCTAATGAAATGAACAAATCGTTTTGTAGAACGAGTTCAAATACTTGTCTATGAACAAGTAAAGTTTAATGCGACAACGCTTACCTGTTTTTGTAGTAAACATGTACAAACTTTTGTAGTAAACGCAAAAATATCCAGTTTGTTTGGTTAGTAAATACTATGAACGTGCCAATTTAGACTGAAATGGAACACAAAAATTTCATTGCTTACACCAGTTATGAGTATCTAGGGAAAAATGACAATTCAATAAAATATTATTACATAATATGGTAAACAAAATTTTGCACAAAAATTCTTATTTTGTGTTTTGGAAAAGAAAATACTATTCCTTACAGACAACATAATATTGACTTTATATCTATTCTAGTATAGAGCACCTTTACATTTATAACAAAAAATGTGGTTTATTAACTCTTTATTTTAGTTAATATTTTTCTGATTGTCTGATTAGTCAGACCCTCTTATAATATTAAATTTTAATTATAACCATGAAGGTAAACCATACTTATCTTCATTAAATTTTTCTATTGAGATATGTATGCAAATCTAGAGATCCAAACGATATCTCACTTTGTATGAGAACTGAAACGGAGGCTCCTATTCTTATTCATGAATAGAACTCGAGACCAGTTATTACGGAGAGAACATCCTCAAAGCCATGTCTGTCGAATCACCTGTATGTTCACCATTATGTATTTACTATTCATGAATTTAGCAGTACAATAGATTTTGCATAGGAACTACCTGAATTTAATCAATGGCACTCGTGTTGTTCTAATTCTCTAGTAGTTTCAACTAAAGTTTATGCACAAAGGTAAATTGAGGTTTCTGTTAATAAAGTCTGCTTTATAAATACACTTTTACTATTCTATACACTAGGGGCTCTCCTAGGATTTATTTGTAGTTAACCTTGGTGTTGTTCTAATTCTCTAGTAGTTTCAACTAAAGTTTATGCACAAAGGTAAATTGAGGTTTCTGTTAATAAAGTCTGCTTTATAAATACACTTTTACTATTCTATACACTAGGGGCTCTCCTAGGATTTATTTGTAGTTAACCTTGGTGTTGTACTAATTCTCTAGTAGAGTTTCAGCTAAAGTTTATTCACAAAGGTAAATTGAGGTAGCTGTTAATAAAGTTTGCTTTATAAATACACTTTTACTACTATACACTAGGGCCTAGGATTTATTTTTATTAACCTTACTGTTTTTCTCTCATGGGCTGTATCTGTATCATAATGGAAAATAAGTAATAACCTTTCAAATAAATAAAAGCTTTCAAGCGCTTATCTTAATTCTATTTGTATAGATCAGTGTCAAATAAGTGTTATAATTTATAAAAATATTTCCATTTTAAAATAATTGAACAATATTTCGATGTTATTCGATTTTTTGTGGAATGTAATATTATTTAAATAGATATTTCGTTAGACGTTTCGTGACTCGTTTAATTTCAATTATATACTATGTTATTTGAACAAATGGCACCTGTGAGTTCGAAATAATTATTATTGAAATAATTTGAAATGGTATATAATTACTGTGAAATACACACTGAGTTAAAATTATAAGCGAAACATTTTACTATGTACTGCTTTTAATAGTATGCTACTGGTCTTTTGTTTTATTTATCAAATAATATTTTACATTAAATATCATCTCAAATACTACTGCCGATGCTTATCGCTCATTCTAATAAAATATACGATGAGAGTAAGTCTCATTAAAAAAACCTTGAATTTGTTTAAATAGCCTAATAATTTTAACCTAACAATAAAGGTTAAAAAAAAGAAAAAACCTTATAGTTATAATATTCTTAACACACATTTAACTTCTAGATAAGTTACTTATTATTTAATCTACGCTGAATTGAGCTGGTGTAATTTTTTTCAGCCACGTGTAAAGTGTTGTTTGCGTGATACAATCGAATTATTCTTTACATGAACAGAGGCTGGAACAAAGTAGTTCGATTCCCTCGGAGAGCCACATAATGGTTAATTGAATTACCCCAAAACTATCCCCCTCGACACTGCGGCATTATAGCAAACTTTGTTAAGTGTAAGAATGTAGTGAAGTCTAGCAGTGGGTTTGTTAAGGTGTGTTCAGTGTCTATCTCACAAGCTGTTTTATCTCCCAGAATAATCGTAAGATTTTTTTTTTGACTTGGTTCATGTTTTTCTTCATAAATATAAACTTTCGAGAGTATCAGTTATTCTAGTACCCATATTACAAGCTCTGCTTAGTTTGGGACTAGATGGCGTTGTGTGTAAGTTTTGAGATATTTATTTATTTATTTATTTATTTATTATCGCATAAATGCACAATAAACATTAATTAATATATGGCAACAAAACTAAAACCCATACACCGTATAAACTGGATTGTTAAAATATTTTTTTCAGTTAAAAATATATAATTATACCAATCATAATACCAAACCATACCAAATATAATAATTTCTTTTCTAGTGTAGGTATATTAAGTAAGTATATATTTTCTATTGTATATAGTATGTATTTATGTATTGTATGTATTTTTATATTGTGAAGTATGTATTTAAGTGCCTATGCACTCAATATTTTATGTACTATTTAGTATTTTTAATTATTTATTTATTTTTAGTCTTTAATCATGACAAGCCTTAAGCGAAATTTAAAAAAAGCAACAACAAATCCAATGCATTAAACTGCCGCAAATGTCCACTCTATTATGTCCATCCTAAGGTTGCCTGGAAGAGATCGCGTCAAGCGATAAGGCCGCCCTTTGTACGTTATAGTTTTAAGTACCTATTACTTTGTATGTTTATTACAAATTTGATGGGCAAATAAAGTTTTCTCTATCTATCTATCTATCAATCACTTATGAATTGTGCTTTGTGGATGACGAAAAGTGCACCTTCTCTAGGTTTAATCTGGTGCACTTTTCGTCATCCACCAGGCACAATTTGATGGGACCAAGAACATTACAGGTGAAATGTGATTGTTATCTAATGTCTGATCGATACAATGGATGCCATGTAAATTGGCTGTCAAGAACAACGGTCGCCTGACTTTAGTGCGCAAGTGCCATGTGTCATCTAAATTTAGAATTATGAAGGTAAATACATAAGATTATAGACATTCGTAATGGTGGTAGAGTTCTTGTGAATGAGCTCGAGTGCGGCAGCACCGCCGTCTCACCTTTAACCTGCCGCCAAATAGTAGTGCTTCCATTATTGTGTTCCGGTATGGTGGTGAGATCAGGCCCTGAAATTACTGGCACATGAGGCATAACACCGTAGTCCTCAGCTGCAGCGACGCATCTATAATCTGCTTTTGTGGATTGTTGATGTCCATGGGCTGTACTCCACTTACCATCAGGTGGACTACACGTTCGTTCGCTGTGGGCGTAGCATAAAAAAAAAGAAAAGAAAAATAATATTGTAACCAGAGTGTGCGTCTATGATAAGTATGAATGTGGAAGAAACGAAAAAGGTGATCATCAAAATCATTTTGTTGACAGACCGTCTTAATTGTATGAAGGTGTGACTGCATCTATAAATAAAAAAAACTAAAGTTTTATACACGTTCAACAATCTATAAAAAATGCGCATGACATATAAATACCTAAATCCGAGAAACAAATAATAATAAATTAAAGCCATGCGATAGCGAACTGCATCGCTGATGCGCAGGGTGAGAGTCAGTTCCAACAGGTACCTGAAAGTAATTGCTAGTAAATTAGAAAGTCCTATATGGAGGCACTGGAACAGTATTCATGTTTTAAAAATATAATTTTATGTCTACTAACATAGTTTTAAGAGTAATGTTTACTAACACTATATGGATCTTTGGGTCTGAAATAAATGAATATTATTATTATTATTATAAATCTTCGTAAACACATTTAATCCATCTCGGTCCAACTATTTTTGCGTCAGGGTTTCTGGGTCACACCAACGGATTGGGTGCTAAGAAAAATTGTGCGACGCAGAAAAAGGTCTAAGTGATAGTAAAACTGAAACATTGTTTCGGAATTGCCTATAAAGTATCAGCAATATGAGAAACTGATGTAAAAGAGTAGTTGGCTTATTTTTGTTTGACTTTACTTGTTTTGTAAAGTCAAAGAACAAGCCCCAAGGAATAAAAATATTGAAGACTTTTTTGTAGCAAATCGAATATTTTTATGCTGGAGAGATGAAAATAAAATCTTGTTGTCACGAAAGGAGTTTTTTTCTGTATTGATACTGATTAAATAATTTACAAGGAACAGTTGAAAACAAGTATTTAAACTCTTTTAACAAAATAAGTCTCCCAAATTTACTGTAGTAAATATTCTAAATGCAAACTTAAGGAAGTGTCTAAGTTATTTTGAGGTGCACAATACCACTAAAATAACAAAAATAAATAAGAGTGAATTTGATTGCTTTATTCTACTAAGATTAAGTTCTATTTCCCGCCAAACGTCACCGCTCTTTGATTGCCATTCTTTATGAAACTACAATCATTGCGAAGCATTCTACCGTGAAATGCAGTGCCAATAACGTAGATGCACTTTATACTAACGAAGACGCTTCTTGTGGAAGGTTTTTCAAATAAAGTACTCTCATTCTAAGTGGTAAGTAATGGCAGCTTTTATAAATATATTTTGGTACCTTGGAGATTGTATTTAGTTGTTGCATCTTTCGTTGAATATTTTGCTTTCTTTTTGTAATGATGCCATTAAATAATAAAAACTATTTTAAAACCCTTATTGACTATGTATAGTGATAACGAACTTAAAAAATAATTATATTGATTTTAAGACAAAATCAGGTCTATCAAATTATAATGGTTGTCTTATTAATTACTTTGCGAACACAGAAAGACATTTTGTAGCGATGCTGTCGCGCGTCCGCATTGATACAATCGCGAAGCGGTCGTTATCTGTGTGTCCTCGCCCACGGGACCTAATTCAGTGGCGATGAAAGCGCTACTCTGATGCTCGGTTTTCCACTCACGCGCCACGCGCCCTCCGTTCTCTCCCCGATAGCGTCTTACGGTCGCGCGTTTGCATCGATACAGTCGCGATGCAGTATCGCGTTGCAAATGTGAAAAACACGCGTTAATAGCGATGTTTTTGCGCATTCACTTAACGCGCGACAGCATCGCTACAAAAAGTCGCCGTGAGTGAGGGCCCTAAAAGGATTAAAAAAATATATATACAGATGCTTTCCATGTCCAGCCGTATGGCGTGCAAAGAAGTTAAGGCAATGGGTAGAAGTCATTTTCATGAATATATCCTTTTAAATATAACACTTTGAATGTTTTCACAAGTTTTATTCTTTGGATTTGACTAAAAAAATATTTAAAAAGCTTCTTAACACAGCAAAATGGTACATGACAGCTTAACTAAGCTTTGTAAAGTGACACAAACTGCATTGCGGTGAGGAATGCATATACGTGTGGGGAACAACACAGCCATTCGGGCATACGTCATACCCGCCACTGTTTAATCGCCTATTGAATTACTGTTTGTAAATGCGCTGAAATATGCCTTTAAAGAGGTGAATTGCCACCTCTTCGTAATCTCATTATGCGGCATTTCCGCAGTGGGAATTTTCATTTACTCGATTATAGAACTTCAATAATAATAAAGAGTATTTTTTTTTATTAAATTAGTTACTAACATTATAAAAAAACACTTAAGTATGCCAAAACAAATAAATTATTTGCTATTTATATACATAATATATAATGATCTAACAAATACTTTCGACTGCTGCAATTTTTGTATCAATATCCAAAAAGCCTCGAGAAAACGGAATCAAGAATAGTTTTTAGATTCTAACATGATACACGATATCAATTAAATATTTTTATTTTAAATCCTTGCATATAACAAAATAGTGTCCACTGCCGCGTCTGTCTGTCTGTTAGCGATAAACTCGAAAACCTATGAACTAATCATCACGCGGCTTTTAATTAAGAGATTATGATGATGCATGATATCAGAATTCTCTATATACTAAGCGGGTTGAGCTGCGCAAATTAAACTTTTTAACCCACGTTGAAAATAGACTCCAGAATAGATAAAGTAGAGAAACCTTATTTGTGCTTACAATATAGGATAAACATTTTGTAGGAACGTTCAAACATTTATTAACCGACTTCCCAAAAAGGAGGAGGTTCTCAATTCGGCCGGTATGTTTTTTTTTCTATGTATGTACATCGATTACGCCGCGGTTAATGGACGGCTTCGCGTGATTCTTTTTTGTTCTACGCGAAATTGCTGCCAGGTGGTCCCATAAAAATTACTTTAAGTTTGGTCTAGTAGTTTTTATTTTATTAGCATTATTGTTAAATAGATAAAGCATTTGATTTCCACAAGTCAACTTTTCCTAATTTTGCCAGCCTTAATTATAATTAGTAACTCATTACCATTACTTATTTAGCATAAACATTCACAAATTATATAATTGCACCACATACAGATTTCTTTTATTTGTCTATTTTTCAAGTTGCTATATTTATCTTATTACGATCACTTCAAAGATGCCAGACAATAATATTGAAGTCATTTACATATATACTTACTAACATAAAACCACGCGTTT
Organism: Hypena proboscidalis; assembly: GCA_905147285.1. NCBI lineage: Eukaryota > Metazoa > Arthropoda > Insecta > Lepidoptera > Erebidae > Hypena > Hypena proboscidalis. Next base: position 15,546,461 of record LR990140.1, read on the forward strand.
ACCCACAGGGGTAGGCAGAGACGCTGCAACGCAGTGAACTTGGCTCCTTACTCAACAGCCATACATCTCGTCATACATGCTCGCCAGATTCTTGTACTACATACTTGCCCTTTCTGAAGGACGCCATTTATCCGATCCCTATATGACTTTCACTGACGACCTCTTCTAGTACGTTCAGCTACATCTACGATGCATAACTGAAATGATTTTATTTGTTTTATTTAACTTGAAATTATATTTCATTTTACTCTTTAAAAGAAGAGTGACATTATCATGAAACGAAGATAAAATTTGACATTTACATCTTCAATAAAACATTTAGAGATTTTAGGAACAAAAACAAGGGTTTAGTTAAGAAAATTATAACAAAATATTTTTCAGTGCGAGACGTCGCGCGGAGGCGACGACACGCGATTAATAGCCCAGTTGATGAATCTACGTACTAGATTCGAAACTAGTCGGCATATTCCGGCTAAAGTAACGTGAGTAACCCGTTTTCTCAATAATAATGTCTTCATCTCACGTCAGTTTTAATAATATTAAAATATTTTTGCCTATTTAATCATAGGTTGTCTCAATAACGACAGTAAATACAGAGCCACAGAACACAGCGTATACTTAACTAAGTCTGCTATGATTCCGCAGCGTTAAGGGAAGATAGTTATGGGTAATTCAATTAACCATTATGAGGCTCTCCAAGGAAATCAACTTTGTTCCGGCCTCTGTTCATGTTAAGAATAATTAGTTTGTATCACGCAAGCAACTTACACATCACCTAAATGAGAATAATATACAATATTCAACATTCAAACCTAAAATTAATTTATTGACAATTAATCAAAGTAACTGCTTCGATAGTTTAGTGTTCAACGTATGCGTATCTTACCACGAGGTCTTGGGTTCGATTCCTGGGTTTGGCAAATTGTTATTGGTGAACTTCAGGCAATTCACAATTGCAGCATGGAGGTGGAATCGTGCCCGGTGGATGGTGACAGGCTCACCCCCTATCCCATGGGACCTTAACAGGTGAAATGTGGTTGTTTTCCTCTTTTAAACCCTTTTGAGTAATTTAGTCGTGATATTATGTTATGTTATAACCAAAATACATTCACGGATAAGAAATCTGTTTTTAAGGATCTTTTACAAAACCGGTTATAACATCCATGGATTTTATTCAATTACATTTTTTAACGAGTGTTGTTGCGTGTGATACATAGATAACCCATTTAATACCCTCAGAATATCCAAGCCCAGGATTTTATTAACAAAAAAATGTGACAGCTGTAATTTTAAACATTCATTACTTTACGTCAAATAAAAAAATATGTATACTTTTTTGCACGAGTGAAGCTTGGTCGGTGTAAACAAATCCGGCTTTATCGGCCGTGTTGCCTTTATCCTCCTTCCCTTGGATATCTATAAAAGAAAATCTCGTATCCTACAAAAAAGACGTTATTTGCAAAATTGTGACTTCGAAAACGTCTCGAGAATTTGCGAATTCAAAGCCAAATCCAGCATTATAGTACACGTAAATTATCAGTATTATAACGAGAGTCCGACGTTACGGTTCTATTTTTAGGGATAATTGGAGCGTCGATATTGCCAAATCGTATTTTAGTTCTGAGATTCAGGTTGTACAGAGTTCGCTTAAAATAGCAGCACCCGATTTAATAACAGTAGACATTAGATAGTTTATTCAGCATTAAAAGACTTGTAATATTTAAAGCAAATTTTAGCTTTGCTATGCCTTTTTGTATTTTATATAATATTAAAGTTGAAAAATTAAGAATCCAGCAGGACTCGAACCTGCAAGCCAAGTAATGGTTCGTCTAGCTTCGGCTGGCACAAAAAGAGTTGAGAAATTTCGAGTCCGGCAGCATACGAATCCATAGCTGAATTGGCAAAGCACTTGGGGCGTATACCCAGAGGGTGCAGGTTCGAGTCCTGCTGGATTCTTAATTTTTCAACTTTAAAATTATATAAAATAAAAAGACTTGTTGTAATAAAGTTTCATACGAATAACAATAATATATTTTTTAATCCAGAAATGATCAGTAGGAGCATCCTTTCTGGATTTGTGCTTAATTTTATTAAAATCAAGTAACTATGTCTGTTTGCCTGTTTATTTATCTGTCACAGTACCAATTATGGTGATAATTGAAATCAACATAATTTACAACTCCAGGACGAAATTAAACTTAAAAAACCTAGTATATTATACATTGGAATTATCTAATACTGTTATTTTTTTTAATAAAACCTAAGAATACGTCGCTACATTCATAGTTTCATAGTTCACTGCGGAAAAGTGTCGCCTTGTGTAAAATGTCGTTGGTTTCAAATTCTCTTATTGCAGCTTCTAGTGTTACGTAATGCATATCTACGCATTTGTGCTTTCACGTTGTATTCTAGAAACGTCGATCCAAAGAATAGAATTGGACATTGGGGTTTTGAATCCAAATAGCACGTATATGCACGATATGTTAGAATTCGCAAATATATTTTATGAAAAGTGCTAACTACAAAAGATAAAAAACTCGGAGAATAATTTGCAAATATATATAATATTATGGGCCTTCATCGCGTAAATAGTTTTAGCAACATAAATACTATTTGCTCTACAGTTTCGAACGACTTGCTCCCATCGTGGTGGTAAAAAGGTATTTATGCTTATAAAAATAATAACGCTATTAGAAATTAGAATTACAACATGTGTTCAAATCGCGAATGTTTAAAATCAATAATTAGATACAAATGCCATTTTAAATTGGAATAAAAAAGAAAAATAGACCTGTCATTTAATAAATGTGTTCGGTAGCAAACATGTCACCAAATTTTCTTTTATCTTGTTAGAGTAAAAATCTGAAAAGCCCAAATACTTTTTTTAACAAAGACAATGCTTTGTGGATGTTACTGTTTCATCCGATTAGCCTTCTCCATTCAGAGCACACAATGGGCCTTCCATGTCAAGATCATAATTGGTTGTCAAAGGCATAAAAGGTTTTCATGAATTTGACAACATATGGCTGAAATGAAAAAGTACAATTTATTTTGTAACGGATTTTATTTTGTATTGAGTTTAGTTATATGTCGTAAAAGTAAAAATAAAAATAATGTTAGTTTTGTAATATATTTAGTGCTTATTATTTTAATGTCAAATAGCCAATAATAATAATATATACCTACATGTATTAGATACTACTGGTGGTAGAGCTCTTGTGAATAAGCTCGAGGGCGGCAGCACCACCGTCTCACCTTTAACCGGCCGCCAAATAGTAGTGCTTTCATTACTGTGTTCCGGTTTGGTAGTGAGATCAGGCCTTGAAATTACTGGCACATGAGGCATAACACCGTAGTCCTCAACTGCAGCGACGCATCTATAATCTGCTTTTGTGGATTGTTGATGTCCATGGGCTGTACTCTACTTACCATAAGGCGGACTACACGTTCGTTCGCAATTTAATTTCGCAAAATTTTAAGACTAAACATAGTTTTTTTCTTACATACGCTACAACAAATACACATGGCAAATATCCCGTGAAATCTTATATGTTTTTTTCTTACATACGCTACAACAAATACACATGGCAAATATCCCGTGAAATTTTATATTTAGTAATAAATAATTTTATTAGTAATTCTAAGTATTTTTTTTTTCGAACGTACGTTTTAGATAATATGAACGGGCAAAATAAGAAAAGCAAGCAACACAAAAAGTACCAACTATTGTTTTGTAAAGTAGCTACGAATGATCAAGTATTGTATATATAAGTAAGTATTGTATTGTATACACACAAAATGAAGCTATGCCTGATTTATGTACCACATTTTTGTCGGTATTCTCTTTTTCTGCTTCGCATATCAATATTACGCAGTTCTATAGCACTGATTCTACGGGTCTACGTGTAAGACCTATACAAGCAATGGCGGACGCTCTGTTTGTCTGCAAACAAGACAATACCGAACAATACCTATTGAGGTTGTGCAGGTACCTTCCTATGATATACCTGAGAAAGCATATAGAATTAGATTGTGACTATTTTTATACATTTTTTTGGGAAAATTACTCAAAATAAGAAAGACATTTAAATTGTGTTTACTAAAATGTATTAACTTACTTAAACTTCAGTCAAAAGATTTAATTAATAAGCTTTGTCAAACCAGGCCTTTGCCAATATATTGTCAATATTTCTTATCCAAATTATTCTATTTTTTTACGATACGATCCATCACATCGGACCACCTAACGCTACACCAAAATGTCAGCCTCAATTTGTGCCGCAATACACATTCAAACCAAAATTGGTTTAAAAATAGCCCACTGCATGTAAAATTGCCAAAATTGCTGAAGTGTTCTTACCCTATCGCCTCAACCAGATGTAACTTCACCGTTTGATGACATTTAATGGAGTGCGGAAATAAGTAAGAAAGTAGTAGGACAGAAAGTAGAAGAAAGTAGGAAAAAAGGAGAATATGAATTATATAAATTGCGATATGCTCCCCATTTCATGTTAGACCATTTCTTGTGGTCATAAAATGACGCATTTATAAACATTCAACTGTATAGTGAGCATGCAGGTGAATTGACATGGCTCTGGCTGGCTTTATACCTCGGATATAATAAAAGAAAATGACAATATTTGGTAAAAACACGCATGTGATATTATGGTTTAAGATATTTTTACAGCATTTATAACCAAATTCAATTAAAGACCTTAATTTAATTCCAAAGTTGTTGGTTCACACAATCAATGATGAAAACATGCTACGGCAGCTCGTAGCTTTACTGCTACGCCATGGCTATGCGCATAAAATAGTAGTCACATTGCATAGCACAACAAAAGTGCGATGTCTCAGTCCCTCATAGTACGTAAAGCGAGTAAGAGCGACTGAGGCAACCATCTATAATAATAATTTTAACTTTACCATCTTCTTCGTCGTGTCGATGGCTGAGTCAACCTTTATATTGACTTGCCATCGTGGTAAAAGGATTAGTCAATTCGTTTTGGAGAACTCGCGAATTGCCCAGGGTGCGCCGGACGTAGGGAATCGTTATGTACGTCACTCGGGGAGACTCCTTTCATGCACCCCAACTTTACCATAATACATAGATACCTTTACAATTTATACGTGTTTTTTCGATCAATGACTGTGATATAATCTGACGCACATTGTATTTTATGATAGCACTCAAACCTTCGTTATTTGCGATCGTCACGCGTCAGCTGTAACACGGGCAAGGCTTACGATGCAGATAAAAACCAATGATCAGGCAAGACTATTTAATAATCGGAAATAATGAGCTTTGTTTTTTTAGCCTTTGGTGACCACTAAGTAATTATTGTCAGAATATATTTTTGTGGCGAGCGAGCAGTAGTACTAACAAACTATGCAAATAATATTATGTAGACATTGATATATTTAATACAAAAATTGGACCGGCTAGACGGATACTCAGTCAGGACTTCTTTTCCAAATATTTATAGCGATTTTTGATGTGTTCTTTAGTTTTTAGTGTAATAATTTAAGTGCTTACTTTTGTTCTGATGTTCACAAAATTTTATTTATATTCAAAAGTTTATTCGTGAAGATCTATTATGGCTCTCTGTCACTTATTTACGTTAGGCTTTTCAAATTGTTACATGCTGTTGATCTTCCTATCAATAAATTAATAAATAAAATAAATAAAAAAACAAGCTAGCTATGTTTTGGAAGTAGAGATAATTATTTTAGAAAATCATTTTTTTTTTTAGGAATGGTGCTTTTTTGCTTCATTTATTTTGTATTATTAATATAGAAGGAATGGATCTAAAGGTAACAGGTTAAATTTGGATGGTATACACCTCTACTAAACCTGAATAACTAAATACGTGATTTTATGTTAACTTATTTATGAATAACCTGCCTCGATGGTCTAGTGGTTAGCGTATGCGCCTCTTAGTGTAAGGTCTCGGGTTAGAATCCCGGCTCGGGCAAAGTGATATTTGTGAACTCTCCGTCAGGAAATTCACAAAAGTAAAACGGATTTGGAATTGTGTCCGATGGATGGCAATTGGCTCACCCCCTATCTCATAGGACCTAAATATTACAGGTGAAATGTGGGTATTGTACACCTCTGCCTCACCCTTCTGGGTAATATAGGCGTGATGTTATGTTTGTGATAATATATAAATAGATAAGGTTGAAGGAGGAAGCATAACTATCATTTTTAGGCTTTGAAATACAATTATTGTACTTGCATTACTGTGTACATGAAATATTCATCGGCTGGATTTTGGTCTGTGTCTGCCACGTCTGGTTATCACTAAATTATGTTTTTTTTTTTTACCTATATTGTCCCATTGTTGGGCAAAGTCTATCACTCTTCCCTATCCAAAGCTTTTCCCTGCCAGTTTTCCAGAAATGATTATAATTAAACAAAATTAAAAATGCAGAAAAAACTTTTTTTTAACACAATAAGGAAAGCAAAGTGAACTTATGTTTGAAAACGTAGCACTTATTAACGGTGAAAACAAATACATATTATTCATTTTATGTGAGGAAGCGCGCCAGTATGAAAAATAATCAAATCAAGAGGTTCCAGGAAAGTACGAGTTCTAAATATATGTGGGTATTTTTAACCTTTTGTGGACCCAATCTAATATTTTACCTTTGTCAATAACATAAGTGATCATTCTAATAAACTACCGGTTATTAGTATTACATTGAGCACAATAACAAAGAGTATTTCACACATAAAAGTAACTATTTTCAAAACAAGTTACAATTAATTATACACCTGTCAAGTCCAGACCGTATAGGAAAATGCGGTAGTAAAAACACACTAACTAAACCTTAAAACGCGTTCTATAGAAGTTGTAAAATGTACGCGTTACAGACATAAAACGGGTAGAACGCATTCACCAACAGTTGTAAAACAGCAATACATCATAAAAGACGTATGGAGTTGAAAATGCGCAGAATTACAATTTGGGTTTGACGGATACAGACAAACTGGTAGCACTTTGTAAGTTCGCTTTATGTACATAGTTTGGCACTATGACTGAGAACCGCAAGATTGTACTTAGTGAATAATTGACGATTGTTATTGATGAGCTTTGTTGTTTATTCGTTATGTAAAAGCTTAGACTTCTTCTTCGTGTCGATGGCTGAGTCAAATTTTATTTTGATTTGCCATCGTGGTGAAAGGATAAGCCAATTCGCTTTAAAGAACTCGCGAATTGCCCAGTGTGCGTCGGACGTCGAAATCGTTGTGTACGTCACTCGGGGAGGCTCCTTTAATGCACTGGTTCAGCTTAGACTGAAAGTCTATTAGGTATCCACCAAATTCAATGCCTTCGATAAAAAACTTCGTATTTGAAAAAAAACTACTGAGGTGTCAAGGGACACCCGGATGGAACGAAGTTCGGTAATTCCAAATAACAACAAATCAGGATTCGCATCCGAGATTGCAGTAAAAGGTATGCGACCTTAACCACTAAACAAATAAAACAGTCTATTTATAAACTAAATACGGTAACAAAAATTTAAACCAAATTAAAATAAAAACAAACATTAAGACAATTAAATTATCAAGCGTAGCAAGCGTACACAAGATCATTCAGAATCACTTTAATCATTCTCTTAAAATAATCGAATGATACTTTTAAAATCATTGTGGAGATATTATCACAATACTCCTATAGGCTGAATGGCTACATAACAATATTTCCTGTGCCTTACACACTTAATTTTAAAATAATTCTTATCTTCAAACTTTCGCGCTATTCGAATTTCAAAATATCAAAAGCGAGGTTCATTCAAACACACGCATAGACTTATAATGCCTAGATAAATAAACTGCTTGTATGAATTTAATTATAAAGTAAGGCTAAAAACAGATTGATTGAAAATTATAATGCACCGCTTGGCGGACAGACAAACTAAACGAAAATCTGATAAATACCAGAGAGTTACACTGAACTGAAACGACACAATTAAAGTGGCTTTACATTTCATGCGTGTACTCGGTTTCTAGGAGTAATAGTTCTATGACCACACATAACAAACCTTATCTACATTATTTTTCTGCGATTATCTTGCTTTCTTTTAAATTGTATTCGCAAGTTTACTCGCGATATAATAATATCAGATTTCATTATCAATAATCTCATCACCAATCCCAATGACATAATTAGATGTGTTCTAATCGTATATTCCATGAAATGTACATAACAAAATTAGTAAACATTCTGTGGTAATATTAAAAAATAATTTGCTTTTGAATTTAATATAGTTATGACGCGTACACTTGCTAAACACACAATAATGAAGAGATTATAACGCGTATGACTTGCTTAGCACAATAGTAAAGAAAGGTTATAATGTGTACTTGCTAAAATACAAAAGCATTTATTATCGTGTGTATAAAATCCCTACTTACCTAAATCCATCAGCAATATCCAGAACTTGTGCAGAAACACTGTCAGGATTCATTATTGTAACTATTTTTAATAATTTATTATGTACAAAACACCTGTATACACTCAACAAAAGGCGGGAATTGTATTTTTTTTTTAAGTTATGATAATATTTTTTTTAGTTACTTTATTATTCATAGAGAGACAAAATGAAAATATTTCGCTTGCTTTCTCTATGCGCAACATATTTCTGTAGCACCAATTAGTTCCGAAGTCGCGCGATAGATGGCGTTGGGATCGAATTAGATCGCGCTATGGTTTCGTTACAAGGTCCTGTATATAAGGTCCACCGATTTAGAGTTTAAGTATGTTCTGCAGATCCAAGTGAGGAGTAATGTTCACGATATCGAGCTATTTATTCCCTGTTATCTGACTAGAACAGCGATCGTGTACGCCTTCGCAGACCTTTCTGAGCGCGCCAGCGCCCCTATTTTTGCAGAAACTCAACTCTAGTAATTTTTTTTTTTTTTTTCTATAAGCGAGATGGAGCGACGGACACAGAAAAACGTGCACGCCGTGCGGCGTGCGCTTTTTTTTTTAGTTACTCAATTCTAGTAATTTTATTCTTTATAGTTTTTTTTTTTAAATTTAATTTATCTCTTTTTTTCTATAAGCGAGAAAGAGAGACGGACACAGAAAAATGCGCACGCCGTGCGGCGTGCGCGTTTTTCTGTTTTGTCTGATGCTGTAGCACCGTAGCTGTAACGTAGCATGTAATTACTACGCTGCTACGAGAATTGCTACGAAAAGTGTCGTTACAACTTTTCGTTCCTTTTTTTTCCGCCTAGCCCCCTTTCGCAACGCGCAATAAGGAACTTCGTTCCAAAAACATTTATGTAAGTATATTGATTTCCTATTATATAGGCTAGTTAAGAAAACGGCCGTTCTTGGTAATGTTTAGATATGACTTTCGCAGACTATTGGTAATATCTATAAGAAACTGAAAGTGACTTGTTAAGTTTAGATTTAGTTATTAGACAAGTTTATTTTAAGATCTAACATGATTGTGTTTTCTTCTGTTAATAAATATATAAATTCATTAAGGAACTTAGTTAACACATAATTCATGTTATTTATAAGTGTAAGTACATAACGTAGGGTATTATTCTGACCTTATTATTATTTTTTTTCATATAAAAATATATCGTTTAATTAGTAAGGTACTAAAGATGTGTCTCAATGCGTAACACAATAAACAAAATTAATTTAAAAAGGAGCTATTGGATAAACACGCAATGCAGACAAAAGCGGCGTAAATATTTAATAACATAGGCATAACTATTTCGCCGTGCAATATTTTAAAGGGTTTATTTAATAATTCACACTAATGTAATTTTCATATAAAAGTTGCATTTAAGAGTAATAATGTTCTCCAATTAAATATTAATTTGCGTTCTATCTTTTATAGAACATAATAATATTTACAGTGGAAATATCATGTTTAATAGTGCTTTTTTTTTCATTTAAATCTTTATTATTTTTAATTATTTTATCTTAAACGTAAAACGTAAAATTAAATAATAATTACAAAAATAAGTTGATATTTTTTTTTAAAGATTCTATTTCATGTTTAAGTCATAAAAATAAAAGGTAGTACCTGTGCACAATAATAAAATAAAAATAGGTTACTAAAACCTTATACAGAAACATGTCGTAGTTAAATGATCAATGAATATCAGAATAAGTAGAGTTTGCAAAACCATATTTTGGAGATTTTAAGAAAGCAGCGATAGCCAAGTGGGAGACCGTAGGACTGCGAAGTCAAAGGTCTCGGGTTCGAACTCACGGCACACACCTCTGCCGATAAATCGTTAAGATTTGTCTTTTCGAAAATATGTGTGTATTTATTTTATAAATTGTCGCTAGCTAACTGTAAAGGGTTTTCCTTTCGTGAGGAAACCTGCATGCTTGAGAGTGCCTAAAAAGTCCTTGAGGTAGTGTGAAGTCTACCAATCCGCACTTGGCTAGCGTGGTGGACTATGGTTTAACCCTTCTCATCATGAGAAGAGGCCCGAGCTAAAGTGTGGCACTGTTACCTGAAATAAAACTTTTAATTAATAAATTTTATTAATGACAATAACGTTAAATTATAGAAAAGTTTGTGATATTACTGTATTATATATATATTTAACAATAACAATTTTTTTTATTATTTACATCTTAGAGTAATATTTATTTAATAATTACAATCCATATACACATTATTTAAATTATAATAGGTTAAAATATTTACACAACTAAAATAATAAAAGTATAATAATAATAATTTCAACAGATAATAAAAATAATAATAAGATTAGGCATCGAAATACTCGTCCGAATCACTGTCAACGGCAAACGTGCCCCGAAGGCTGGCGGCATTGCCACGTTGAATGGCAATGCTAATTCTTTGTGCAAGATAAAAGCCAGCCCTCGGGTCACGTGAAGCGCCAACCAATCTTTTGGATATTTCATGAAATAATGCGCGTGCACGTGGACCCCACGGCCCAAGCGTTTCGACCCCAAACGGCTCAAACACGTAACTACCAAGAAGGTTGTCGTATTTGCGCCGCTTGAGAGTCTCCGCGGATGCAGCAGCAGCGCCAGCACAAGCGGTTGTGCTTGGCAGATGTGATGGCGCAAGGGTGTCGACGCAAGTTGCGTCCCACACCAAAGGCCTACCTAACTTCCAAGGCAATAACGACATACCGTCTGGTCTCTTCCCATCGTCACGCGCCAAGCCATTGGGTTCAAGTACGGCTGGCACTCCGGCGGTGACAAGAGCACGACGAATTATGTCGTTGAGGTGGGCATGACGTGGAATACGGCCGGCACTTCTGCTGCAAGACAGGCCATGGTGTCCAAGGCTATTGACCGCTTTACCGCATTGACAGCGATGCGGCGAAACACATTATTAATAAATTGAAACAGCGATATGATAATTGCAGTTTGAAAGTTAATATCCGTATGTTGCAATAAAAAAAACCCAATTAATCACACATAATTACGGCTTAATAAAAGCTCTGATAAAACATGTTTGACTTTAATTAAGAACAGTACATGCTGACGCAGCAAAAATTAATTGCTCTGCATTTATCAATTTTGTAGAGCAACCAACGCGACATCGAAGTTAAAATAATAAAAAAATGCAACTTTTGCAAAAAAAGCATTCAGATTTTTGTTAATTATACAGTAAAAACTGTTTGGCATATTCAATAAATGGAATTACACTAAATTTAAATTTTGGTCGATAAGATATCGACTCTTTTATAAGAGGAAAAGGATGCACTAATATTTTGAAAACAACAGTGTCGCTTACAAAATTTGACTACCTACTAAGAAAAAATCATCTTATAACGCACATGGCTGCGGTATTAACACTGAACAGTATCTTGTCCAACTCAAATCTAGTTAAAAAAATTAATTATAAAGAAATAGCTAGCTTCAATTCAATTCAATTCTGTTTTTTTTATTTTATTTACTGACACATATAAAACAACAATGAGACTAGTTAATATTTGCAAAGTTCCACCAGGTTAAATACTGGTACATGGAATGGAAGTCGAACCAGTCTTTATCAAAGCAATTTGCACACAGCTTGGTTAATGACTTGTAATGCAATAACAGCACAGAACGAAAAATAAATTGTGAATAAATTGACCGTTATTGTGTTGCTTTTAAGCCTGTTTATAGTTGATCTATTTTGCACTGAAATCGTTTTAATTAAAACTGATATGTGAAAACGTCCCTGTCATCGCGGAATGCAGTTTAATGGACTCGTGTCTGCACTATTTGGGATGAAATGACTTTTGCTTTATTTCGACCTTTGTTCTCAATTTGTTTCAAACATATTTTTTTTCTTAAATACAAAATAGGTTTCAGGTACCTATAAATTAACACAGGCTACCGAGATAAAGACATCTGTCATTTTCTAATGTAATTTAAAGTAAGGAGAGGGATGCACTTTTTATTAGGTTTAATAAAATCGTTTGCGGTACCAAAAAAATGGTTTGAAACTTATTTTTTTTTTCAAAAACGTAAAAGTAAATATACGATAACAGTCAAAAAGTTTATAGTTTTAACACGATACACATCAAGAAACGCTGTACTAAAATTAAAACTGGGACACAAACAGAATTCAGTTAAAAACTGCAATAAATCCGCTTCGAAATTAGTTTTCAACGGCGGAATACTCATCCGTGGAATATTAATTGCTTTTCGATTAAACCAATAGTTTGTTAAGTTAACTTGTTGAGGTATGGCACTTAAAAAGTCATAAAATTGCAGGAACCATAAGCTAATAAGAACTGTCTCTGAATAACTTGTAAATTGAGGACTTGACAGATGGCCAAGACTATTTATTTAGCGATTAAACTTCTGTGGAGTACAAAATAAACTTTAACTGAGCTGCTCGTTTACTTAAATTGTTTTTTTTGTAGTTCTCTATCGTATTTAGTTACGAATAATATCTTCTAAGAAGTGATGATTATTTTGACACAGATTTTTTTTAAAAAATTAAAATTATTTTCATGAAAAATTTATAATTACCAAAAATAACCCATTTTAAAAGACTTATTTTTTGTTTATCCCATCACGCATTATGCCTTTGTAATAAACTAGTATTTTAAAGATCCATGCAATATTCCAATAATAAAACGACGGTGCTGAAATTTAAACGAGAACTGAAGGCCGCATAGGATGATGCGTTAACATTTCAAGCCTTTCATTACTATTCCACAAGGGAATACTCGCAGGTAAATTTTACACGTAAAGCGTCTATTCATATGAAACTAGCATAATATGTAACCTAGGCCTCATTTGCCTCCATTTGTATAGGAAATCAAAAAAATTGAACCCGTTTTTGTCAACAAAGATTTCCTGAACTTTTTATATTTTTTTTTATTTATAATGCATTCAAAAACCATTTACAAGCACAGCACACATACCCATAATATACGCACTGCCAATCAATTGTCAATCTTCATTCGCTAATGACAAGTCATAAAAAAATACAATTCTTTATCATGATTGACCGCGTCTGTGTTTCTATGTAAAACTATATAAAAAAAGTGAAATTATTTTTTCATAGATAAATTAATTACACGACTTAACATTCATTCAATTTTTTTTAATGTTATGTATGAACGTCTATTACTTGTTATTATTTACTTTGAAAACTTATCTCGTTGCTGAAGAATCAGCTTTTATTTTTTATTATTAAATATAACTGTCTAAAATTGACCATAACCAAGAAAGTTTTCGTTCATATTTTAAAATATTAGTAAAAATACGAACGCAAACTTTTCCGATGTTTTCAGTGCCACAAGAATAGCCATGTCGCGCTAGTAATGCTACTCAGCTACTTTCTGTATATTGCTACTGACAGACGCAACTTTGCAGTTTCAGTTGACCCAAATCTTTCTAAAACATCTAAATAAATACTGTCACAAGAAGGAAATATCTTGAAAGAATGGATGATTGAATAAAAATGAAATGAATCTAATATTTTTTTAAGAAGAAAATAATCGTCAAATTCAGCACAGACTTACAGCCTGACAGTGAGCGATAACTTGATTTTATGGTTTCATTAACATCCTTTGGGCAGAGGACTGACCAGTGTACAGGATTTAAAAGACTGAAAGATAATCCTCAAAACGGGCAGCTGCGTCACTTGAATACCTTTCAACGTTCAATGCGTTAAAAATGCATATGCCCACAAACCACAATCCTATAATCTCTTTTCCCATCACCAACTGGCACTGAAAGCGGTTTTGGTTCCTGTGGCACAGGGAAAACAAAATATCATGCGAATTGAACTAACATGGAAGTATTTTTCTTTAGCTAGATTTATAGAAATGTTGGTTGGTATAATGGTAGTCATATTTATGTGCAATATTTTTGAGTAAAGTGTGCTAATATTAAAAATATTTTTTTTATGTTCTAAAGGACAACTGAACATTTTGGTGTATTTTTTCACATCTGGAATATTATTTTTTTTTCGTAAAACTATTTACCTGTGAGTTGTCCCTTAAAAAAAATACAACACAGTTTCAACAAACATTACAATATACATAAATGACACAGAAAAATATGAGACTACATATTTAGTTATATTATTAAAACCGACGTGAGGTGAAGACATTATTATTGAGATACTAGATTCGAAACTAGTCGGCATATCCTGGCTAAAATAACGTGAGTAACCCGTATTCTCAATAATAATACATACTAAGTTCATATAAACGTTAAAGACATTCCTTTTTTTCTAAGAAATTGGATTCCGAACGCATCGTTTGAGCCAATGCCATAAAGAGTCGTTCAGTATTGTCTCTAAGGGTATTGATGATAATTCCTGTTTATGTCCAATAGAAGAAATGGAACAGCAATATCGGGCTGATATACGCCATTTTCGCGTTAAAACGACTTTAACGTATGTAGTACGGAAACTCACATTTAGGCAATGATCGGATATAAGTATGGATAGGATATTTGAAGAAATTTATATCTGGGCATAATAGCGGTAAAAGGGAATTCAAATTACGTTGTTTTTATATCAATTCTAACTTCGTTTTTTATAGTAAGAGTGTATAGGTATACATAGTCTTTTTGGGTTAACTTGCTGAAAAACAAATTATTAATGCATCAGTACAATTGTATTTTATTGATGTTTTATGGAATTAGAATCATTTGTTTTTTATGTTTTGTTTTTTCATCAAAAGCCAATTTGTTATTTAGAATACTGGAATACGTCTCACGTTATTTAAGCCAGCGATATGCCGACTAGTTTCAAATATATTACGTAGATATCAACTAGGCAACTTATTGCGTTTCAGTATTTCAGTTTGATCGTTAAAAACTATCTAGCACCGCATCTTTGCATCAGTTTGATCGTTAAAAACTATCTAGCACCGCATCTTTGAACCACTTTATAAAAATATTCGCTGCCACGGGAGCCAGGGGAACCCATCGCTATCCTATCAACCTGCAGGTATTCTCCTTGCATGACAAAGTAACCGTTTTATGAACAAAACACAATAATGGCCATGTGTTCAGTGGGTATGCCAACGATTTCTAATAAGTCTGCTATAATTTTAATTGTGTTTGCCACTGGTACATTTCTAAACAAAGATTTCACATCAAAGCTCACTATTATTTCTTCGTCGCGCAACCTTACATACTCCAGAATTTAATGATGTGCAGTAAGTCATTTACTCTTCACCTTTCGTCGGTTTTAATAACATTAAGGACATTTTTTATTTTGTTTAAAGCCATATTTTCTAGTGAAAATATTTTTTGATATGGTTCAAAAACCGTTCACTGAACAAGCCATAAAGCTGTCCTCTAAGGCTAAAAAAACTAGGACAGACACGACATTGCAAAATCTAACTAACACAGGTATGGTCATTTATTTTCTTAAAAAAAATCTCATTAATGCCCGTAGCTGGCAATTTATCTTGGCGTAATTCACGTAAAACGCTTATTGGCTGTCGTGGGCCACACGGAGATAACATGATTTATATCTTCCAACTAATTATTATTTTATGCGACGGGAAACACCTTTTTGCTGGCTATCGTGTGATGGAGGATGCAAAAAAATATTGATTCTAAATGCCTTGGATATATTATTACTGTGCGTGTTTTACCTAAATCTATTTTTGTATTGGATAAATAGAATAAACTTATCTCTTTTATTGTCTCGTATTATTACTGTATCTGTTTTAAACGACTTACGTAACATAACAGGTAGCCATCACGTTATAAAGGCTTTCTATTTCAGATTACATAAATGATACAAGTATTCGGAAAGGTATGGCTGTTTGAAATTCAAATTTGATTGAAATTATAATGTACAAAATTTGCACAACTGCCAATTAAAAAAAAACATGCCTGTGAGTTACTTGCCAGCTCATCTCTTTCAGCAATTAGACTCACTTTTAGCGTCACCGCATGTAAGTGAATCTAAACTTCGCGATATTAAGTTTAATTTAATGTTTTTATTCTTTTGCACATTGTCATATTGTTGTCGTTTTAATAAAAAAAATTTGACTTTGACATGATGGGTAATGTTACCTATTCGTTAAAGAGTCCCAAGGCGGTGAAATGTTCATAGTTCGTTCTAATTTAGTAAACTTAAGAGTAGAATTATTACATGTCTATCTTTTTTATTTACGCAAAAATATCAAACCAACTGATCGCGTTCGCACCGCACCGCGCCGCGCCGTTTCGCAATAACATAAATATATTCTTACCAAGAAAATGCTTTGTACAGTTCATCATACAAGACAACGCCCAGTAACACACAGTAATCATATAAGACAACGCCCTGGGTCATAGGGACAATTTTGTGCTCTAATTTCAGAGTTATACCAACTATCAACAGGGTACCAAAATATTCCTTAACTCTTTATAGTTTAACATTTGGCATCATCGTCGACCTAGCTTTTTCTCGAGTTTGGTCAAGCTGGCTGTTAATTGTACCTTTGTTATTTTGCATGGTTAGTGAGGGAAAAAACTAATGTGGCAATTTTTAATTATGCAAATTTTAAAAAAAGACTGTCTAACCAGGTATTTTTTTTAATAATTATATTATTATATATATCGGTTAAAAAAACACTTTTATTTGAAATCGTAATTGATTTCAAATTAAGCTTCAAAATTATTAATTAATCATGTATTTGTAGCTAAAATATAACTTTTGTATCGCAAAATATATCATAATAAAGTTATTTATTTTAAACAAAAATATTTATGTAAAAGAGTTTACATTGATAGTTTTTATTCAAATTTTAATGGATTACTCTCTCGTGTTGACTGTGTCAATTATTTTGAGAATTAAAAAATTGACTCGCGTAATTGAAAGTAATGGATTGCATCATTCGTGTCTAGGGATGTGCCGCCGGCAATATTGGTAAATTCCCAATATTGCTGACAACAATGCCAATATTGCTGATTCGATCCGATCGGGTCGTCAAAAAACAAAATTATTTCAAGAAAATGTATATGTATTTTTTACTAAGACTTCACTGTCTATCTATTCAAACGTAATCAGTGTTTCTGTAAATGGGCTTTCTCATGACATGTGACAAATAGATAGATATTTTTTTTATTTTTTTAAACTTTAAACTCATCATGCAGAGGATTTTTTTTTTCAAAAGTAACGGAGAACTGATTAATTATACGCCATCTCAAATATTTTTATTCTGCTCTTGACATCGTTGCCAGCACTATTGCCAAAGTTGCCGGCTACTTAGGCAATATTGCCGGGAATATACCTGGCAACGATGGCAATATTTGACAAAACGTAATAGATTTTCTTTGATATTACCATGCTATTTAGAATTCGATTTTACATAATTTCTATTAGATAGCTAATAAATTAGACTTAGTTTTAAGCAATGTATATTTTATATGTATGTATATTGTCACTCCTGGCAATGTTGCCTGCAATATAACCACCTAGTTTGCCGTTCTGGACTATACTGATAACACAAACTGTACCTGGATATTGCCGGCAACAGCACATCGCTGTCCATGAGCACATTAAATTCAACTTTTGTGCAGTTGATATTTCATAAAGTGTATTTAAATAATCTTGAAGTCTGTCTCATAATTCCTTTGCGTCAGTACTTTAAAAGGTTTGTTTTGTATTTCTCACTTTGTATGCAAAATCGAATAGTTCAATTGTCTCTTCAAAACGAAGTATGGAACTCAGAAAATTCTAGATATTATTGCGTTGACATTTTCAATAGAATACTGCGCAGCGCTTAGCCACTTAGGGTTGTCAAAGTGTCTATAGAATTTATTCGTTTCAACATGTCCTCACTGAACAATAAAATGGCTCTTAATCTATAAGTGCTTTCATATCTTTTTGTGGTATATTTTTCCTTGACGACAAAAATGGAGTATTTTATTAAGAATTCGATTGCAAGTTTTTTTCTACTACGTCAAATTTACTGCCTAAGGTAAAGTATTTAACTAAAAAAGACGAGTTTCTACATTAAAAAAGTAAGTGCTCCCTAAGTTGACTTGCCACTGTGTTTTATTTACCTCAGGCTTGCAGTTTGATAGTGTTATATACCACACCCACAAGCAACATCCCATTCCAACAAAGTTAAGATTTTCACCCTCACAATCGGTCACAAGAGCTCTACCACTGTCACGAGTATTGCATCAGCCTGGTGACAGCGACATAGCGACCGCCCGGGAATGCTGATACTGCGCAACATGATCGCATCGCTACCGAGTACGCTGCGTTCTACAATTACGGCACTTTTGGTACACACATCTAACAATTGACACTATTTTTAAGATAATGTAGTTATAATTTTAAATAAACCTAGTTTTAAGAGCAATCCTTGGTTGTCTTGCATCCTGCTGCCGCACAAACGTTACTATAGCAGTTTAATTATTTTTTTAATTTTGTTGCTCTCACTATGGTGTTTATTTATTAAGACCGCTTTACCAATTAAAACTGGTGAAGCTTCATCAAACAGACCCCAGGCAGGTTTGGTAATTCATAATATATAATTAAATATACAGAATTATTGGAAATTCGACGTATTCCTTGTACGGTGTTATAAAAGGGTCTAAATGCAATAATCTAAGGCTATATTTATATTCTTTCGAAATACAGTTGTTTTTAGGTTATTTAAATTTATAGGTTTTAATAATATTATTTTTATATAATAACTTAGGCATTGGTCCTTTTATATCATCCTGCGAGGAAAACTTCGAATTATCAATAACCCTGTTTATTCAGCTATGGCAATCGTTTTGCTCATTCCCTTTTAAAACTGAAACCTGACAAAACGTTAATGCTAATTATACATTTCACTTTTGAACCCTACTCATTAATTTAAGTTGGATAAATGTATTTTTAATGAAAAGTAAACATTCACTTTTTGTATTTTGTTGGTTTAATAGAATGGAGGTCCGAAGGCTTCGTTTTATAATTTGGGAATCCCGTTTATGTTTCGGTCACAATTTCGTCCCTTGCTCAAAGGAAATCACGAGGGAAAATTGTAAGGGATTAATCCACAATTATGAACATGGAGTGGATTAATTTCTTGGGAAATGTATTTTCTTTTCTTTGTAAGTAGATAATCTCTTGTTATTGAGATTGGGATTATGTAAAGTCACGTATGTGATTTTGTTACTCCTTTGAATGATAATAACAAGGGAGCGGACAATACCCTACTGGAAAACGTTTCTTTTTGTAATACATACATTAGGTCATCAATTTGCCAAATCTATCTTGTTAAACCAGTTAATATTTTAAAATAACCCAAAATATAACGGGAATTAGCGCGATCACCTAATATTTTTTTAAGCATTACGTTTTGGCAGACATTGGCCGTAGTCGCAAGCAAACTGAAAGGTAAATATTGCATTAGACAATAGACAATATAGACACTATATTTTTTTTTTATTTCTCACCACAACAAAAATTAAATACATAAAGTCATTTGCTAAGATACAAGTACAGAAAAATTCGTTATTGAGGGAGACTGGTGCCCAAGCTAAGCCGAGGCTTGTATTTCAGGTCACCAGTTACCACCCTGGCTTACAATTCACAATACTATTGTTACATTGTTATGTTTCACTAGTGGACCTAAGGCATTTTACACATCCACAAGGTCTGAACCCAAGGTGTAACCGTAGGGCTAGTTGATCCAGTCAAGACAAACACATCATGCACAATAGCGCTATGACTCATATAATTTCAGTTGACCTGATGTACTGTTACCTATAACTTAATTCCAATGTGCTAGCCAAAACTTGAAATATTGTACTTTTGAAGTGAAAACTGTTATATTGAATATTGTAAATTTTAATTTAATATTGTAAAGTTTAATACATAATACTTATGTTATATTTAATGCCTCATGTAATTTTAATCTACTTTAATTAGGAACAAGTATTGGCTTCTTTACCTAAGTGAAAGAATTTATTTAATACCTGTGTAATTTAATGTTATCTAATGTAACATAACTTAAACATGTTTAAGATATGTTGTACATTGTGTGTAACTGCATTATAATAACTAAAAAAAAATTTTACTGTACTGTTCAGAAATGGTCACTGTCAGTCAGTCTGAAACTCATAATTAAAGCATACTCCAAATAAATATGAAGTTTATGTTATAGATATATTATGATAGATAGTTGGCAAAAAGTTTTGTAACTATAGTAATCACAAATTTGTAATTTACCAACCTAGTATTTTGTCTCAACAAATTTTCTTTTGTGATATTTTTGTATGTTCTAAAATACAACATGGAATTTATTGTGCAACCGCTGTACCTGTTGTAATAAAATGAAAAATTATCTAACTATAGCAATCACAAATTTGTAATTTGCCAACCTATTATTTTGTTTTAACAAGTTTTCTTTTGTGCCAATCTTTAATAATATTTTTATTTTTGCATGTTCTAAAGTGAAAAAGTACAACATAAGTTTTATTGTAAAACCGATATGCCTACTGTAATAAAATGGGAGCAAATTCTGCCCACAAACTGTGCTGCAGTTTGGCAGAAGATATTGTATGTGTAAACCATGTAGCAAAAACTGAATAAACACTTTTTTTTTTTTTTTTTCTACAAATATCTGTAGCATGGTAGTATACAGTTATACAATTTTCGTGGTGTCGTTAGGGTTAAGATATGGGTATAAGCGTAGTATGTGTTGTAGGGCGTATGTATGTGTGTTTGTGAGTGTAGTGTAATTGTTAGAGTGGGCGGAGTGTGAAAAGAGAGTGTGATGTTGAAAGTGTTAATTTAATTCGTAATTATCGCGCTAATACCCGTTAGACTTTAGTTAATTATGCAACGGGTAAATCTTATGTATCAGTTTGTGTTATCATTATATTGGAAGCTCAAAAGAAAAGCTAAAACTAAAGCTAAATGTTCAAAATCTGAAGTTATACATTTGTTCAATGAGTGAAACATTCCACAAAGAATACAAAAAGCCTATAGCCTGAACCATTTACTTAAAGTACCATCTGAATGAAATAATTTTAACTGAAAATACGGGGCATCTTTGGCAATAATAATATGTCGGTGCATGAAGTAACGTGGGAGCCCTGACAAGCCGCAGACAGGTATTGCGCGGTGAGCAATTAACTTTTCAGATGGACCTCTCCGGCATAGAATGGAGTAATACTCTGCAATGCTTGCTGCTTTGTTTTTGCTTCTATTTTTGTAGTGAAAAGTATTGTTATGGAATTCTTATTTTAGATTTAATCAAGTTCTTTGGTTTTTTATACCATCGCATTGTAGTAATTTGTTTTGATATTAAAATTACAAAATAATGTTGTGTTTCTTCTATCATTGATTGTAAAAAGTATTTTAATAGAAATAGAAATAGAAATAGAAAGCATTTAAATTGAATGTGTATTTATGTTGAGCTAATGAAATCTTTGAGCTAATGCACTGTCATTTTATACAATTCTAACATATATCGCGCGATTCTACGTCGATTAAAAGTAACTTTATGTATTTTTGAGGACTTGAAATATCTTTACATTATTTTTATAAGTAATCTAGTAGATTCATAGTGTATTATAGTATAGTAGATTATTTATTATTACTTTCTGTCCGTACTATAAGTATTGTTTAAAATAAGAATTATAATTAAAATACTACTTAAAGACTCTCTAATGGAATACAGCCAAATTTTATATTCCTTTCTTCCTATTCTGACAAGAAAATTGTACCAGCATCTATTGTAGGCAACACAAACCTTTTTTCATATAAAACCTATCGTAAGTCATAAGAATTTAATGTTTTACTTTATAAATTGCACTTTATACATTTTACATTATTGACTAAGTCTTTTTACACCTAAAATGTAAATATCTTAAATTATATAAATAGTTCCATACAATAACATTTTTACCTTAACATTAGAAGACTTACAAGCTACCCTGCTTTCAACGACTACATCTACTAATATAATCAACAGTAAAATTGATATCAGGTCATTGCGTATCACTTGCACTAGATCCCACACTATCATGATCTGTAGTAATAGTCTCTGCAAACCGGTCACACTATGAATTTGCATCAAGAAATCGAAACCGACTCTTGGAGTTAATGGCGCATTGGTTTTGCATCGAATCAACTTAATGATCGTGTTTGTTTAGAATGTTATACCGTCTTAAAATTGGTTTTCAAACAAAAATAATAATGCTTAATTTATCAGAAATATTTTATTGTTCCATCCTTTATGAATACAATTTTAAACAAATTATGTAATGAGATAAGGGCAGAAGGAAGTAGAAGAATAATGTATTTTTACGTATCGATGCTGTAGCATTATCTACTATTTATTGACTCTAAGAGTCGGTATTTTTTGTTTTTTTACTCTATTTATAAATAGTATCACAAGTCTGTTAAAAGATAAACTAACGCCTTGTAAAAATATCTCAAAAGCAATGAAAGTATTCACTTAATTAAGAAATATTCTATGATTAAGCCTGCGGTTTACCTTTGCATACAGTATGATAGTGAACAAACAGGAACAGGAAACAGGAATATATACAAACATACAAACAGGTTGCATACACAAACGCGGTTGTAATGAGTTAAAAGCTTAAAATGATAATCTTGAATGATATATATATATATATATATTTTTTTATACTACGCCCACAGCGAACGAACGTGTAGTCCACCTGATGGTAAGTGGAGTACAGCCCATGGACATCAACAATCCACAAAAGCAAATTATAGATGCGTCGCTGCAGCTGAGGACTACGGTGTTATGCCTCATGTGCCAGTAATTTCAGGGCCTGATCTCACCACCAAACCGGAACACAGTAATGGAAGCATTACTATTTGGCGGCAGGTTAAAGGTGAGACGGTAGTGCTGCCGCCCTCGAGTTCATTCACAAGAGCTCTACCACCAGTAATAGCATTTAATTCTACGAAATTATCTCAATTAGCATTTATCAACATAACTTTTTATTTATTATTAATTTTATTGTACACCATGATCTTAGAATTAACTTATTCTTAGAGGAGCAGTACAATGGGCGGCCTTATCACTGATAGTGATTTCTGCCGGACAAACTACGTATAAAAATAAATTTACCAGATTTTACGGCAGTTGTTGGCGCACATTAAATAATTCAGTAAATATATATATATATATATATATATATATATATATATATATATATATATATATATATATATATATATATATATATATATATATATATATATATATATTATTAGAATATGTATATTAAAAAAAACACTTTTATGTTAGTAGTGGTAATTTCATTTATAGCTAGGTAGATATTATCAAGTATTAATAACCGTCGCAGATATTATGATACTATTTTTTCTTTTCCTTATTCTGCAAACAATTTTTATTCGTTTTTAGTTTAGTAGTTTGAAATAAAAATAAGCAAAGTAAATCATAATATAAGTCATCACTTTTCTCAAGTAATTCCGTCAAAATTAGACAATGTGGTAACACGCATTGTTCTTTTATTCAATCCAAGCTTCAAAAACATAAATTGAGATATCTTTGATACAGAAACTCATCACATTCTCGACTTAAACACGAAACATCGGTCCCCTCAGTACGCTAGACTTTACTGAAAAGCTCTATTCAGAGCTGTATAAAAATATTGAGCGCTGAGTGCATTGCTGTGTAAACTCGTTCTCACATCGTAACACAATCGAAAACCGGTTAATTTTAGTTCAAAATATAGTACTACTGCAAACCAGGCACTGTATTTATTTATTCTTTTGCAATAAGTCCCGCATTTTTTCTTTTTTTTTTTGTATATTGTTTACTTAAAAATTTTAACTAGGTTCCTCGATATTGTTTTATTTACACCGAAATTCAAGCATGTATTGATTAGAACCATTTCAGTGCAGAACATGGTTAATTTTATAATTTCAATTCAAATTTAGATTTTTTACATTAGATAGAACGCCAGAAGCAATAACATATACAATGTTCCCAATTACAAGGCCAAAAACACACATTTACACACACAAACACACCGGTTCTCTGAACAAATCTTTGCGAATCACACAAAGATTTGTCCCATTTAGGGATCGAAACCTCAACACCAGTGCAATGGTAAACGGCAAGGCGACCGCTTAAACCACTACACCACACGTGGAGACATAACATTATAACCTCTGATTCAGCTTAACATTTCTAGCTACAATCTAACGGGCATAAACGCGATCATGCCATATTTACCTTTTGCTTGCAAATACGGCCAGTAATCATGCAACGCGAATGTCTTAATGTTAACATCGCATTATACGGATGTCCCACGGGCTTGGAGTGGAATTATCTTTGAATGAATTTCCTGACGGAAAGTTCACGAATAACACTTTGCCCGACCCGGGAATTGAACCTGAGACCTCACGGTTAGAGGCGTATACGTTTATCACTAGACCATCAAAGCAGCTAGAAAATCTTTGAATGTAGTTTAAACTGTTTTTTTTTAAAGTCATCTTCTGTCAGCAATATTTAATCATAAATAAAAAATCTTATATTGTTTTTACTTGTATGTTGTCACGTTCAAAATTTCATATAGAAGAAGTATTTAGTTTCACATTTTTTTTAACAAGATAAGCAAAAATATAATTAATCAAATATAAACCTACTGTAATTAATTTTATTTTAATAGTTTAGCTACGCTTAATAGTCGAAAGCTATAGCATTACTGAGGGCATTTCTAAATATAGAACAAAATTTTCACGTCCATTATTAACAGGCAGCCTGTTATTGACTTGGTTTGAAAAATATGGCTAGATTGGCTGGTCTAGTATTAACCAATTACCTTGCCTCCAATTAAATAACGAAACAATTTAGAATTTTGTTTCTTATGCTAAAATAAGCGGGTTTAGCTGCATTGATTGGGTTGTTTGGAAAAATATTTACGACAACATTGTTAGACATAATAGTCACTTGGCAAAGTAATTATTTGGCATAATTATATTTCGGCATAATTGTCTTCTAGCATACTTTTTTTTTTTAGCATACTATCCCTAATTTATAAAATACTTTTCATATCTAAAATAATCATGTTTTTTTTTTATATACTACGCCCACAGCGAACGAACGTGTAGTCCACCTAATGGTAAGTGGAGTACAGCCCATGGACATCAACAATCCACAAAAGCAGATTATAGATGCGTCGCTGCAGCTGAGGACTACGGTGGTATGCCTCATGTGCCAGTAATTTCAGGGCCTGATCTCACCACCAAACCGGAACACAGTACCTAATGGAAGCACTACTATTTGGCGGCAGGTTAAAGGTGAGACAGTGGTGCTGCCGCCCTCGAGCTCATTCACAATAGCTCGACCACCAGTCAAATAATCACCCTAACCTATTTTTAGGAACCAAAGTTAGCTTTTGATCTGTATTATACGGAAAAACGAATATGCCTGATAACTATTACGCGGAATAACATTTTCCTAAATGACTATTATACGTAATTAAATAGAATGTCAAATTACGATAAATAATGATGAAATTATGCCTACGTTTAATTAAATTATGCAAAACATATTATGCGATAAAATAGGAATCGATCATCGAATGTGTTAACTTAGTTCTTTTATGTCATCCATTGTGGCATAAGCCTCAAGAAAGAAGGTTAAAAATATATATTTGTGTCATTTATCAAAATTATTAATAAATAAAATCGTTTATTAAACATTCCAAAACGCTTCGTCAGTCACTTTGTTACAAACAATAAGTGACATTACAAAACTTGTTTCATTTGCGTCAATTGTTAGAAGAAAAAACAATGTAAAACTTTTGGCTTCCATTCATAAGTGTTAATCATATTTTTATATCAACATATATGAATACTCAAAGTTTGTATTTAATAGGTAGATATATTTTTTTTATTAAACTACAGTCAAAATAGTTTCAAAAATATAGGTATTGCTCTGAGTGTAAAACTTGAAACTAATTAAACTTTGCAAAAGTGAATCACAATTAATTATAACTTTATTAAATTAGTTATCTCAGAATTATATTCTCGAATTTAAAATATAACAAATAAAATATCATAGTCTGCTGTTTCAGTTTTACAATCAATTTCATCCAAACCGACTTAAGTTTTTTACATACATTGCTGTAATAACCATTAATTGAAAAATTATTAAAAACCAATTTAAAGGATGCTATTTCAACTGACTAATTATCATTTGCATTATGCGCGTCTAATAAAACTTCATCGCCTTCTAAATGACTTAGTCAGCCACCTTACCTCACCTAACCCGACTTTATAATTTTGATCGTGATGTGTTAATTGTAGTATTATTTCTCAGATTAATAAATCCTTGCATTTCATACAAAAAAAAACCTTCCAAAAAGTAAAAACATACTCTCAAATTCAACCACTGTCCATATTAATTCGATGCCTATACAATGTTGCAACAACTAATAAACACTGAACTGTCTAGCAATCCACTCTGTTCAACAAACTACTCTGATAGTTGTCAGCTAAAGGAAACCAGCGACAAGAACGTTCCAGTTATCAACATCCAACGGGGATCTGATTCTGAATATCATCATCGAAACATAACACGCCATGTTATTGTAAGCAGTATGAACTTAAATCTTAACAAACTACTACTCGATCATATTTAGTGCTTGAACCAAGATGATGGAATAATTTACTACTGCAAATCGAAAACACAACAGCAAAACTTATTAGCGACTAATTTGACGATATAGTTATCTGCGTTATGACGATTTTAAAAAGTGTTGCGACAGAAAAAAATGTAACATTTTATGCCAAAACGATGAGTAGAGACTATTCAATATTATCTGATACATATTCCAACCAAATAAGTTGTATTCCTGACATTGACAAACAGAATCAGGTTGCCAACTTGTTCTTGTCTTGTATTGGCACAGAATTTCTCGCTTGTCCCGTCATATTATTTTGTTATTGGCCAATTATTTGCCGAGTACTCTTTCTTACTAAACGAATTACAAGAGACGGAATTTATGAACCGCGAACGATGTAACACACATTCTCTGAAATGTATTTCTGCTCCAATTTCGTCCCGTCTTGTCAGTTATAATTATGTACCTAATCATGTTTGAGACCTTTTTCTGTCGTTATTAAATAAGGCAGCCCAAAATTATAAGGAAAGATATTGCAAAGTCAGAATACGCCGCCTAAGAGTAGACCAAGACATGCGGCCTTAGCCTAACGAGTCACTAGAAAGCCACTGGCCTCCAGCTGCTAAGCAAGCCATCCGGCTGTCCGGCCTTAGCCTGAGAGCCCGTCCCGACATGGTGGGTGGCTTCAGATTCCACGCAGTTCTTATTTACATTTGTATATATTTTGTATTCGTTAAGACGTCCAAGACCAACGCGCGGCTTATATAATTTTTGTTTATTAATGTTTGCAAACTTGACTAACTTATTAAATGTAATAATAGTGGCTTATTTAATTAAATCAAACCGAGACTCAAACGACACAAACTAGAAGCAAAGGAGACAGTCAGTGTCCGTTTAATGACGCAGAACCCGAGCGGCTACATTAAATCACAGCAGGCCATCTCGAGGGACGATCTCATGCACGCGTCGTCAACACACATGGAAAACCACATCTGTATTAAACGCACACGTTTATACGGGTACAGTCATTAGCGAAATTGATATTTGTTGAAAAAAACGCTAAAGGTAACGTGAGTAGCTTTGTATTCCTGTGTGTGTGATGATACCTAAAAATTGTAGTGGACTAATAATACTTGCCTGCTTTTACGGAGATGACTAAGATAACTCTACAAGAAATACTATTGCAAAGTCGGTATGGTATCTTATCAAGAAATCAAGAAAAAGGCGGCAAAGAGAGAACAAAGGAAGTTCACTGAAAAGAGCTAAGCTCTTAAATTGATGATACTGATTGTATAAGATACGGCCATTTCAATTTTCATACAACTTTTCTGCTACGGTAAATAGTATCATATCTGAGAATGTAGCTTTTCTTGCTGACGATACATCAAATTGCGAGACACCGCTTTATTTTTGAAGAGTCACTTTGTTCGTGGCATTAGTGTAATGGGATCGAGTGTTCAGTGCATGAGATGTGATAAAACATTTTTCACGTGAAAAAAAACTAAATGCTTCTCCTTAAAGGAGATCATCCTTGATAAAGCTGATGCAGCACACTCCATAAAAACAACATTTTTATTCAAACATGAAAAAACTTTGAAAAGCTTTTTGGTTGAACAAAATACATAACAAACTCTTCCATCGCAATTTACGGTAAATTGGAAATTGAACGGTTTCATGTTGAGAAGTACGGGTCAGAATGAAATCTTTTTGTATTTGTTAGTTTCATTTATCAAAAAAAAAATAGACTCATGGTAAAAACACTTAGATATATTTGAAGCTGAAACCGCAAGACGAACATAACAATCTAGTAATAAGTTCTTTACCTATATCAGATCGTAACCCTAACGATGTAAGAATAAACCATTTGGTGTTTTGTTAGCAATAAATCTTTCCTTCGTAAATATATGTACAAGGTTGTAGCTACGTACCCTTTGGGATGTTTCATGTTTATGCAGAAACTTGACTCCAATGTATCACCGATGTTAGGAAAAAGCGTTATTATCTTTGACGTTCAGTAGGTATAAGCTTGTTTTATTTATCTTTATGAGCCTATGTTTAAATAGCCTCTTTGATCTAGTGATTAGCGTGTCAAACTACAAGTTATTGAGTTTCAGGTAAAATGCCTGGGGTCAGCAAAACTGTCTGTAAAGCATTTTCTGCTAAAAATGATAGTAACAAAGCGGAATCTAAAACTGTGATTGATAGATTGTGATAGTAATATCATGATAGTTTGGTTTTGGTATACCAACCATCATGATAGTAATAGCACATTCAATAAAATTAAATTATAATTTAATTAGTTAATTTTATTTTATATTTTTTGTACTTTGATGTTTGTTTTGACGTGTTCAAGCGCCCCTTGGGGCCCATGGAAATAAATGATTTGATTTGATTACATTTCCGAGAGATAAAAGAATGATGTGACATTGACTGCCTCGATGTTCTAGTGGTTAGCGTATACGCCTTTCCCCGCGAGGTCTCGGGTTCGATGACCGGCTCGAACAAAGTGTTATTTGTGAACTTTCGTCAGGAAATTCACTATAGCAGCACGGAGTTGGAACTGTGCCCGATGGATGGCGATAGGCTTACCCTCATTGGACCTAAACATAACAGGTGAAATGAGGGATTTGTACCTTTTTGGGTAATATAGGCATGATGTAATATGTTGTGTAGAAAAAGTTTACAAAAGAATTGATATTCATGGAAATTCACCCAAAGACCTAACGACACTATTCTGCGAGTCGTCACTTAAAATTGATGGTCGTGACCGTACACTCCACGAGTATACTTTCAACAATCGACCTCCATTTAAGATAACGATGACGATTTCAGCAACAGTTCACGGACAATGCTCGAGGCATATCTCAGCTGTTTGAACGAGCCTTTAAATAAATTTTACGATATCATAGATACTCATACAATGGTCCGGTATTATTGTCAACTGGTGTTGCTTCTTACGATGTATTTTTGTTCTTGTTTAGTGCTCGTAAATGGTATCAAAAGTCATAAAATCTTTGATCGGTTGCACTTGCAGTTTTTTTTTTTGGGATTTATTTCCAAAAAAACGTTACGACTTGCAGCGGTATTTAAACCCGCGACTATAGGATTCCAGCCTATTGCTTTACCACTCAGCTTGTTCTGTGCTGCAACCTGCTTGAAACCTGCATGACCTACTCCGGCTCCAAGAGGCAAAGTTGTTGAAGTCGACACCTACCCGTGACCTTCCGTGACCTCCGCAGAAGAGAAGCAACAGCGTGGCGACTTTGCACACCTCAAGAGACGGATTCTAAGGCCAGTGTACCTATCCTAAACTCATAAAGCTCGGTGACCAATTCCACAAGATAACGGCAATAAATAATATTCAGTACTACTGGTAATATGTACGAACCCGACCGACCTACCTACCTGCGACCCACCTTATCAACCGGTGAGTGCCGCAGTGGCGCAAGCTTTATCTCTCATCTAAGCCACGAATCTTTTGACTGCATGCACTGTTTTTTTCTACATATCGATATTTCCAAAAGAACTTTTAGGATAAAAGTTACTTAAGAAGATTTTCGGTGATAATAAAAACAAAAATTGTTTGATTCTATAGAAATTACCCAAGCGGCATCCAAATATTTTTTTTTTGTAACAGTGAGTAAACAAATCATTTCATAAAAAGAAAATAATTGCACGAATGAATTCGAAAAACAACAAATTACGCAGAAAATTTCGTGGTTTAATGGGAAGCTATTTATCTGATTAGATTAATTCAGTAATACATTTCTTTTCAGAATTTATTACGAAGATTTTTCATACTTATGTTATCGAGGGCGGCTACGGGTATTGAATTATCTCGTAAGGCATTGCGTCAACGACGGAAGACGTAAGTAGGTAAGTCTTTCATTTTTGCGATCTGTAATGTAATGAGCCATTTTGGGACAAAAGCTTTTTAGATTTAAGTAACCGTGAATATGACAAAATCAGCATGAACCAAATTGCGATGCTTCAGATTAATTTACATTCATCTTTTCATAATCATCTTTCATTCATCAGTCATCAAATATATTTGTGAAGTATCAGGGATATACTCGTACCATACTATATTAGGTTTTAATATGCCATTATCTTTAAAACAACAACTAAAACCAAATGCTGATTAGGATAAAATGTTATGTATAGTGCTCAACAGTACATTAAAGATATTTAACAAAAATAGTACGAAGAATTTTTTTTAAGAGCCATATAAGATAAATATCTTTTTATTTTTTTTTGTCTGTTAACTCTGAGAGCCTGTCTTTAAGTTTGAACGGGTATTACACAAAAACTACTCAACGAAATTAAATGCAGTTTTAACAGTTGTGTAGCTTAAGGTCTAACCTTAAAACTGGTATATGCTAAGGGTAATTAGGGGTTAAAGGTTTACAAGGAAAGTTCGTAAATTTTGAATAAAAAAGCATTATATAAAAGTATTATGAGTACATAAGATCCTTTTATAGGGTTTATGTGCTAAATGATGAACCTTTTGAAAATAAACTACTTATGAGGATAAATAAATAAATATCTCACAACTTACACACAACGCTATCTAGTCCCAAACTAAACAGAGCTTGTACTATGGGTACTAGAATAACTGATAGTAATACATGTATATATACTTTTCTTTTATAAATACATACGTAATAGACATAAAACATCCAGACTAAGACAATTAATTAATAAGGGGTTGCAAGCGTATTTTCAATTATAAAATCCGTGGATAGACGATTGACCACGATCTCACCGGATGGTAAGTGATGATGCGGTCTACGCTTACGTATGAGATACTTATTAACTCTTGCTTTGATGAGATCCAGGTTGTACTCATGCGGCAACACAGTGGCGTGCAAAAGCTAGTTGTTATAATAAGACATTACATGAAATGGCTTATTTGCCGGTTTTACTACAGCATAACCAACAAGCTTAAAAATATTCAGATAATTTATTTTTGCTAATCAAAACCTCTTGTTATGAGTATCGATTACGTCACGATTAAAATGGGGTGATGGTTATTTATTTCTAGGTATCTATTCTTCATTCTGGCAAGTTTTATAAAATTGTCCGGTATATTTTTTTTGCGAACAGTACCTATTTGTTTTAAGGAGCGTAAATCTTGTCTTTTTTTGCCTTTACGGCCTCTGCTCTCTCTTTGGTCTAGAGATTAGCTTATGCAGCCTCCCATCGGGTCGCGTTTGATTTCTGGGTTAGGCAAAAGTTATATTTAGTTTTCCGTCAGGAAATTTTCAATAGCAGCACGGAGTTAGTACCCGGTGGATGGCAATGGGCTCACTACCTGTCTTTTTCATTAGACGTTCGTTATGTATAGACGTATATGTGAAAATTGGATGTATATACATCTACAGACTGTGTATATGTCTATAGAAAGTTATTCAGAAGTACAACACTAATATACATAATACAGTTTCTAAAAATTATAACTATAACAACTGTTAGTGCACAAACAGAAATTATTAGTTTTTCGGAAATATAACGCTATTCACAGGTTTATTGCAGGTTTGCATTTAGCCGTTTTTGCCATACCTATTATAGCAATCAAATTTAGGCCCTTAACTATGTTTTGTCACTGTCCGTGGTGTCTATGCTCTTTCCATATAGACACTTTGTCTATTTTTTATTACTCAGTCTCCCGCTTTGCTTTGGAGGGAAGTAAAGATACATACTTTCCAACTCCAACTATATACTTCTGAATAAATTCGTTGCGGGTTCCAAGACAATTTTAACTCTCCCTGGGATTGCCCGTGTGTCATGCACGGTGCCTTTCAGTTGGTTACCGTTGTAGATCCTGGCGTCACAGAAGTCACAGTGGTGGGCGTGTGGGTGGGATTATATGCCGTAAGGTTTGTTTTAGAACCGTATATATTTACTGTTTGCAATCAAACCCTCGTGTTTTACAAAAGCATTATGATGCTTTGAATATCTATGGTACACCAAATTAACTAGATGAATTGAAAGTTCACAGAAGCCTAAGCCTGTGAACTGAAGCTGTAAGCGTTTCAATGGACGTGAAGTTGGTTACGCAGATCAGATACAAGAACAATAGTCCGTACCTGCAGTAATCGTATATAGTCTGTATACAATTTATTTCAAAGGTACATGTGTGAGATTACGCGTACATTAAAACGCTTAGACCATACAAAGCCTAAAAAAAACACAATGAAATGGCAATATTTGAAAAAAAAAATAAAAGATTGAATTGCGTACAGTTAGCGTTTTTTTTTTTACTCTAAATAATGTTGATCTCAACGATTTAATATCCAGGTCTTAGTTTTTTACAAATGAAATGTAAACCGATACACATATCGACAATTCTACCTAAAATAATATCTTGTTTGTCTTACAGGATTAGATATAATTTATCATGTTTAAAAGTGTTAAAGGCTTACAGTAATTCGAAAGAGATAAGGTACTATTAACTGATATATTATACTTATTTTTGATATGCATTATTTTGCCGCTTTTCTACAGCTCTGACTACTAAAATAAAATCTGTTTTTTATTTACCGAAAAATAATCTGCGCGAACATAATCTTCATCACAACAAGGGTTGTTGCCTTGGGATATTTTAAATTGGATTAATTCGTCAGTGTTAATTAAAGAAATGGCAAAGTTTGATTAAGCCCCATCACTTCCACGGCATACGGAATTAGTTGTTCTTTGCTAAATTATAATCAAAGATAAACAACATCGTTTGAAGCCTTAAGGTTAAAACCGTTAACCGTTATAACATTAAAGTTATAATGAGGTTTTTTAATTAATTTAATGGTAAAAAGACAATAGATAACAGGTGAAATATGGATGTTGCCTTGCTCTGCCACATCCATTTGGGTAATATAGGCTTATCGTTACGTTATTTATTTATTGCACAAAACACATTACAATCAATATAAAACAAGACATAACAAATACAATATTTTGATCTGGATCATAACGTAAATACATGTACATGCAACTAATCTATAATAACAAAATAAAAAAAATAAAATAAAATAAAATAGAACTCTAAAATCCATACAAAAA
Source organism: Hypena proboscidalis (assembly GCA_905147285.1). Taxonomy (NCBI): domain Eukaryota; kingdom Metazoa; phylum Arthropoda; class Insecta; order Lepidoptera; family Erebidae; genus Hypena; species Hypena proboscidalis. Next base: position 15,580,579 of record LR990140.1, read on the forward strand.
ACTTAAAACATGTAATTTATTACATCAGGATGTCTCAAGCGCCTGTTATGGTTCCTGAGGCATCCAGACCCGAGCTGATGTGGAGGATGTCTTTTAAAGTTGGCAGTAAATCTGTTCATGTTGCCGTTAAATATGTCGAGAAATTTATTACTAGTAGATTTCAAAATGTCATTGTATTGACGGGCCATTCTTATTAGTGGGTTGTAATAAGAAATGTTATTTTTAAAAATTTGAAGTGCAAATAAATTGGTGTCGTTACATTTACGGGCACGGAATTTTATGTTAAAACTAAACTGAGAAAGCAATTCAGGCGAGTCGATGATGGAGTTAATAATTTTATAAAGATACACAAGATCAAAATATGTGCGGCGCATCTGCAATGATTCGACGTTAAATTTTCGAAGGCGACCAAGATATTTTATGTCAGATCTACCCGGGTTTTGGCGATAATTCAGAATCTTGAGAAACTTTTGCTGGATTCGCTCGATATCGTCGATGTGTGTTTTATAATTTGGTGACCATATAAGACTTCCATACTCAAGGACACTCCTTACAAGAGAAAAGTATAGGCAAAGTGTACTGCGCGGTTTCTTAAAACCTTTGGTGGATCTCAAAACGAACCCCAATAGTCGATTAGCTTTACTAATTATGTGTGCATAGTGAGCTCGAAACGATAGCTTCTCATCAATAAGTATACCCAGATCCTTAGCGACTTGTGAACGATTTAGTGCTTGACCATCAACGTCATAATTCCATGTGAGTTTGTTGCGTTTATTGGTGAAAGATATTATAAAACACTTATTGACATTTAAATACATATTATTATTTTTGCACCATTCTGATACGGTATTTATGTCCCGTTGTAGGGACAGGCAATCTTCATGACTTGAAACGGTAGTAAAAAATTTTAAGTCGTCAGCGTATAGAAGACAATGACAAGACAAACGTTTAATGAGGTCATTAATAAAAAGGATAAAAATAGGGGCCCTAAATGCGACCCTTGGGGTACACCGGAGGTTACTAAAACAGGAGATGAAGTAAAGCCTTTTAGTGCCACTAGTCGTGTTCTGCTATCAAGGTAGGAGCAGATCCATCTAAATAAGTTGCCGTGGATACCATAAAAGGTCAGTTTTCGACGAAGTAGCTGGTGGTTAACTTTGTCGAAGGCCTTAGAAAAATCGGTATACACCGAGTCTACCTGACCACCCCGGTTGCGAATGCTTGACACAAATAGTTTTTGTATTCGAGTAAATTAGTGACCGTTGACCTGCTTTTAACAAAACCGTGCTGTTTTACAGAGATAATTGGTTTAAAGTGGCTAAGATGGTGATATACTAAAGACTCAAACAATTTAGCAAAACAAGATAGGATACTTATAGGTCTATAATTTTCACAATTAGATTTGTCACCATTTTTATAAATAGGAATAATATGTGCGGTTTTCCAACGTTTGGGAAAAATCGCACTGTTCAAGGATTTGTTGTAGATTATGCACAAAGGAACAGATAATTCAGCAGCACAGCATTTTATGAAAGATGGTGGTAGCAGATCAGGACCAGCTCCCTTATTACCATCTAGAGTTTTTAAGGTACGTAAGATGTCATTGGTATCAATTTGAACGTGGGATAAGGTATTTTGAGAGTCTTCACCATGGGTATCTGATTCCTTATAATCATTGACTGAATTGCAACCAATGTTTTCAAAAACTGAACTGAAATAGTCAGAAAATAGGTCACAAATTCCTTGACCATTTGAGGCGGAAATGTCATTGAGGCTCATTGTGTTAGGAATTGAAACACTACCTTTACGGTTATTTACAAAGCTCCAAAAGGATTTTGTATTACTAGTCAGGGAGTCTTCTACAGACGATAGGTATCGGTCATAACATATATTAGTGAGCAATTTACATCTTCCCCGCAGTAGTGAAAAAGTGTCGTTTTCGCGCGGATTACCGAACTTTTTATATAATTTATGATATTTGTTCTTTTCTACGTTGCATTTAATTAAAGCTTTGCTATACCAACTGGGATAAGACGAAGATTTGACAGAAACAGTAGGATTGTGCCTTCTTATTATTTCAAATAAAGTCTTGTAAAATGTATCAGTGCAAAGGTCAACGTCATTAGAAAATAGAATTTCATGCCAGTTGTTAGAGTCAAGTTTAATGTTTTGGAGGTTACATTTGGAAAAATTAAGTCGTTTCGAGTTACACTGACGAAGCTCCTTAATAAACTGAATCCTATAAGTAATCATAATTACAGGGTGATGTTTTTTATCAAGCAGACTAAGTTCAGATGTTTCATTGACTGTGATTACAGAGTCGGAGTTTGAAAGAACTAGATCTAAGAAGCGGCCATTGGTGTTAGCAATATTATTGTATTGTTTTAAATTGCAGAGTAACATCAATTCATTTAAGAGATCAAGCTTCCTTTTCTGCATTGAGTGTGCCGTTGGAATCAAAGCGGCGTTAAAAGAAGCGGGTTGGTATTCAGGGGTATTAAAATCTCCAATTAATAAAAACATGTCACAGGGGGCAAATATTAAGAATCAAATTCTGGCACTGACTGTAAAAACGTTCAAGATTATCGTGACTGATATCAGGAGGTAAATAGCATACACATATGTGAACGCGAGTAGAGTGGCGAGAATCAGGAATCAAAGTTACCCAGACATCCTCCATATCACTGTCCCATGATGCCTGACGGATAACCTGGTATTTCTTTTGAACAGCCAGTAGAACGCCGCCTCCTTCCACTTTAGTAGCGGAAGTGTCTTTACGATCTCTTCTGAAAACATTGTAGCGAGAGTCTACCACTTCACCATCAAACACACTCTTATTTAAATTGGTTTCCGTCAGACATAACAGGTCAAAGTTGGAATTTAATACATTTAAGTAGAATTGTGACAGTTTACTGCGAATACGGTTTACATTTTGGTTAATATGTTATGTTTAACCATAGATAATTTTGAAACATAGTCTTTTTTTTTTGGTCATTTATCATACTTTATGGATTTTATTTGGCCTTGTTTTGGCCTATAATAATGTGAAATTATTTTGAACTCCAAAAATACTGATCTTGACTTTTCAATTTAAAAAAGATGAATAATCAGCTGTCGTAACGCGTAAGTACAACATTATTCATTTTTAAATAAATGAGTTATTACGGAAAGGTTGCTTCAAAGCAGAATAATAAAGCAACAGTAGGCCTATTGAAAAAAATTAACATTTGTTTCCTGGTCGCTAAAGAAAAAAGTGAGCAAATACATTTTCTAAGTTTCAATAAAAATACATGATTAAATAATACTAATTCCATAAAAGTAAAATCGTGCTTCAAAATGTAATACACAAATTTTGTGTATTACATTTTGAAGCACGATGTGTATTTGCTCACTCGACGCCCCCACCGAATACTATGGCAAAGTCACTTTACTGTAAAAAAATGTTATTGCATATTTGAATACTACAGACTTAGTTACATCTGATAGATTTTTTTCATAATTTTTGCGATGTTTATAGCAAAGTTATTAAGAAAATATGTTTTATTCGGCGGAAGGCACACACAATTTATGTACACGAATAAACATATTATACCTCATTACCAATTACCGACTACCTCTATTATCCGGTAATATGCGATAACAATAATATTCTAGTAAATATACTACGTAATGAATTCGGCAACAGCTTTTTACCATTTTATTCGTGGGTAATTTTAATTTGATATATATTGTAAAACGCCACACAATATTTAAATTTCAGTTTTTAATATCGTAAGCATTCGTTAGAAGAAAGTTATCAGAAATATATACATTATAAGGAAAGGGTACGTGAATTAAAAAATACAAAATAATAAAATTTCGATATTAGTAAGTCTACTGTTGCTATAATTGTCATTTTTTTTTATGGTGAATAGGCACTTGTATGACCACGATCTCACCTGATGGTAAGTGATGATGAGGAGCACGCTAACCTATGAGATACCTATTAACTCTTTCTTTAAAGAGATCCAAGTTGTCAGTCATCCACAGACTCGGGCAAGGCATTCCATTCTTTGGCAGTTCGCATAAGAAATGTAAAGGCGAAAGGCTTTGTGCGTATTAGTGGAATATCCACCGTGGAGCGATGCTTGAGTGCCGTGTTTAATTTGTAGTCCAATGGTGAAACGGGGATGGAGGGATAAGGTTGTGTAGTTTCTCGGCACACTCTCCGAAATGTATCCTATAAAAAACCGATAGGCTGGCAATCTAGCGACGGTGTCCCAGACTTTGTAGTCGAGTATCCGTCAGATCGATATCGCAAATGATTCTCTTGATCTTCTTGACTGACTCGAGCGCCTCAAGCTGGTATTTGGCTGAACCGTCTCAGAGATGAGAACTGTACTCCACACACGACCGGACCTACGCTTGATAGAGGTCAAGCAACTGCCCCGGTGTAAAATACTGTCTCACCTTCTTAAGGATGCCCAGCTTTTTGGCGGCTAGTCGAGCTTTCAACTCAATGTGGGAGCTAAAATTAAGTTTCAAAGTTAGCGAGATACCGAGGAGCTTAAGACGATTGGTTATTGGAAGGGATACATTTCAAAAAGTAGGAGTCAGGATGAATGGAACGCCTGAGTCTTACTAGCATTGAACGTTACTAAGTTGGTTTTACCCCAATTAAAGACTCCCTTAGAGACACGTTCATACGTTCATACGTTTTGTACACCACTAGCTCGTGAGTTGGGTATATAGCTTTCAACAACTGTTGTGTCAAACGTAACTGGCATCAGTAGGTAGTTTATGTGAAGCAGGACAAGCATTGCTGAGAGCACGGACCCCTGAGGGACTCCGGCATTGATTGCCATTTGATCGGATGAGCTGCTATTAACGACAACCCGAATCGATCAGTCCCTCAAGAAGTCTGATACCCAATCACAGAGACTAGTGGGTAGACCGAAGGACAGTAGCTTGCTCAGAAGGGCTTGTTTAACGTATGCGTATGTCCGACATAGAAGTCACGCAAACTAGTGGACGAGCCAGTAATATCTAGCCGCTAAGATTCTGCGAATATAGAAGCGAATAAGTTCGCTTTCTCCTCAGCAGTGTGGGCAAGTGACCCATCAAGATTCAGCAGTGGAGGTAGTGAGGTGCGGCAGAAGTTCCATTCGACTGATTTTGCTAGGGACCAAAACGATTTACTCCCTGTTGGGTGTGTAGCGAGTTTGTACCCAATGCGGCGAATATGGTCAAATCGAGCCTTTCGTAGAGCGTTTTTGCTGGATTTGGTTGCCCTGTTATAGGCTTTCTTCTTATCCGGTATGCCGCTAGCTTTACGGTCTCGAGCATCAGGAAAGCCTCGTGTTTTCGTGCTTCAGCACGTCTACGCTCAGCTCCAAACCAAGGCTGTGCTTTGCTAGATGTGCTTGCATCGGAAAAAGGACTAAAATATTTCATAGCACATCTGTTATAGCGTCCGCGCATGCTTAAGGATCACCCAAAGAAAAGAAAATGGGCAACCACGAATAGGATGCGAAGAATGAGCGCATTCTATCCCAGTCTGCTGACTTATATCACCATAACCACCTTGTGCTTTTCGGGCTAAGGTTGGGTGAAGAATATGCCGCCACAGACTTCACTAGACAGATGTCAGAGCTGCCTAAAGGTACCGACACTGACACTGCATAGTGATCCGGGTCGGTAGTCAGCAGAAGGTTCAGGCAATTGGCTATTTGGCCGTCAAAATCTGGAACCCTTAGACCAGCTGAGTGAGATTTAAAGCCAAAGCGAGTTTGCGCATCTCTCTCCCAGCATGGTTAGTGTGCTGGTACGGGAACAGTTACTCCTGGTGGTGGGCATTAAAGTTCCCCAGTAACACTAGTTGACGACTAAAATGTGTTTTTATTGTATAATATTATTTTATTATATAATATAATATTATCTTATTATATATTATAATATATTTATTATAAATAAACTCTACCTCTCCGAACATTAAACGTTAATTATAGTTACTCCTAATCATCTTATAATTAGTATCAATATATTTACGTTCATACGATAACATTTTAATGTAACAATTTATGTTTCTTACTTTCTTAAATGTGAATAATATCATTAAGAGATTACACATTCGATATGTGACATTAAAATATGTGAAAGGTTACACGAACAAAATGGTATCATGATGGTGCGATTACTATCCGTTAGTAAAATATCAACGAATATTAGTGCATACTTCTATTGCAATATCATAGATAAGAAAAATAATGTCACGAATAAAATGGTAAAAGCGTTTTATGGTAAACTGCACGCAGGGACACTATCGGCAATGTACATTTTTGTAAATAACTCTTTAAAGTTTTATATATTTAAATGTATATATAACTGGCTAGAGAATATAAAAATATACCTTTCATTTGATATATAACACAATACCATTGCTTTTTTAATACGCGAAGTATTGAGAAAATAACGTTTTTTATTTTTCCTGTAAAGTTAGCGATTTTCGGTTACCATTTTATTCGGTGGGGGCGTCGAAATAATGATTCGTGAATTTTGTTTTATTTATTTAATACTTTATTGTACACAAAAGATTAAAAAAATATACATAAAACAGTTATTGTATACAAAAGGCGAGCTTAACTCAGTGCTTGAGTTCTCTTCCAGCAAACCTAGAGCAATAGAGGAGACGATGATGCCATAGAGGGCAAGATAAGTGTACAACTTAAGAGGAAAGTACCAAAGATAAATGTAACTAAATCCTTATACATATTTACATCCTAGTACATATCTAAACACATATAAATAACATAAACAATATATATATTTTTTAAGTATATACAAGTATACATACGTAATAATATATATTTATTAAATAACAATAAATGAAGAAAGAAAATTAAAAAGGGATTTTTTTTTATATAAAATATTTATGAATTTTAATTTGTGAATTCATTTCGGAGTTCGTTTTTAGTCACATCGATTTTAGTACAGAGTATACAATCTTTATTAACACAATACGCACACGACAAATAAAGCGCAAAAATATTTTTTTTCGTCTGAAATTAATCTTATACCCTACAATTTCACCGTGGAACAAACAACATAACAGCAGCAGAATGGAGCATGCAAAGCGTTAGTTAAAATCACAAACCCTGCTAACTTTAACAAGGTTCTGTTAATTTCGCGTATAAACTTCGTACCGTATTTCGTTGGTCGAGGTTAATGTTTTGAATAATATTTGAGTGAAATGTAAGTGCAAAATTATGTTTGTATATCATTAAATCATGATATATCTACAATATTAACGACTTATAACATTATACTAAGAAACAGTTGAAAAAGATATAGGACCGGCAGGATTTGAACCTGCGACCTTACTGCACACCGGGCAGCCGCTTTAGCCATCCAGCAGGTTCAAATCCTGCCGGTCCCATATCTTTTTCAAATGTTTTTAGTATAATTTGCATAGCTAAATGCTATAAAAATAATCAATTAGAAGTTGACTTATTACATTACTTGTAACATTTTAAAGCAATTATAGCTATTTTTTATTAGCCTTTTTATTTTTTATACAATACTAGCTGACCCGGCGAACTTCGTACCACCTTAGCGTAAATTTGATACACTACTTTATTTTGTATAGCTGACCTATCTTATGTATGCGTAGCTATTCAATTTGAACTGGAATCTATAATATCCTCCATATAAAAATTAAAACTTTTTTTTTTTTTTAATTTTTTTTCCGTAAGATCCTTGTACAGATTATTAGAAAACTACAAAAAAAATCAGCCAAATCGATCGAGCCATTTTTATGCTATGTCGTGACAACGGAAAACGGGTTTCATTTTTATATTATATAGATTAAGGTTTAAAATTAATAATCCAGCAGGATTTAAATTTGCACTCGCCGGGTAAACCCCCTAGGGGCTATGCCAATTAAGCATTGGATTCGTATGCTGCTAGATACTTACATTGTTTAGTCCAAAATTTACGTACCTATTATAATTTTATCACTCATCATGATTGAGCATAAGAAGTTGTTTTGGAATGTGCTTTCTATTGACTTAAAATGTTTTTTGATGCCTCTTATTTAATGTCAAATTTGATTCTCAAATCTTACAGTTTCTTAAACTGGACCATTAATTTAATAAGTAAAATTTAATATTTGAATCAATGAACAATAAATTTAAATAGGTATTATTTAAGAAAATATTATGATACAATTTAATTTTTTTGATAGAATACTTATTAAGTTATTGTAAATAACATTTGAATATTTGAGTAAGCAAAATCATTCACTGTTAACTGTTTGAGGAGCTTAAGAGCATCACGATATTTAATAAAATGAAAGCCTTAAAAATAAAAACCGGCCAACTGCGAATCGGACTCGCACACGTAGGGTTCCGTACCACTATACATCTAAATAAATGTTTTCTTTATTCTTTACTATATTGGAGTTGATTGAATGAAAGGTAAAATGCGGTTTACGATTTATAACGTATTAAAAAAAACTTATTATTAGATCTCGTTCAAACCAATTTTTAGTGGAAATTTTCATGATAATGTATATCATATTATTATATTATTTTTACATTTATCATTCCCTTATTTTAGAAGTTACCCACCGTAACTTCACACATTTTTTCACTTTGGAAGCGTCTCTCGCGCAGTTAAGAAAAAAAAATATGAGAAACCTCAATATTATTTTTGAAGACCTATCCATAGATACTCCCACACGTATGGGTTTAATAAAAAAATATTGAGTTTCAGCTCTAAGTATGGGGAACCCCAAAAATTTATTGTTTTATTTCTATTTTTGTATGAAAATCTTAATGCGGTTCACCGAATACATCTACCAAGTACCAATTTTCCACAGTATAGCTCTTATAGTTACTAAAAAAATTGGCTATGACATACGGACGGACAGACATGACGAATCCATAAGGGTTCCGTTTTTTGCCATTCGGCTACGGAACCCTAAAAAGCATCGATACGTTCATGATCAGATTATATCGAAAAAAGTTTTTCTTTGGTTTCCATCAATAAATAAATAATTGTATCATTCATATTTGTATTATACTTTTGTGAAAATATTATGTCTATTTCAGACATAATATTTTCTAAAAATTTCGTAATTTAATTTATAAAATATTCAGAAATCTGAAATGAACTGAGTACGTATTTAAATTATTATCATCACAACACCCGGTCCTTCGCCTTCCGCATCCAGTCCCCTCCAGCGACCTTCTTCAGGTCGTCAGTCCACCTGGCAGGGGGGCGTCCTACCTTACGGTTGCCAAATCGCGGTCTCCATTCTAGGACTCGTTTGCTCCAACGGCTGTCGGTCCTTCGGCAGACGTGACCAGCCCATTGCCACTACAGCGAGCTTATTTTGCGAACTATGTTGGTTACTTTGGTTCTTTGTCAGATGGCCTCATTCCGAAATTTATATTTCAAAGAAACTCCGAGCATATCATTTTTGCCAATCTCAGTTTTGCTCGACCCAAATATCAAACCCGAGACCGCGAGGTGAGAGTAACATACGTTTTTGTCTATTTTATCGAAATCCACACGAAAAAAGTCTTGGATAAAAGCTAATAATAAAATATACAATCGTTCGAGTATTTTTTTGAGTAAGTTTCATCAAAACAATGATAGCTTCTTAAGCCCTGGTAACATAAATTCAGTTTCTTTCCATACTGTCATTTACCCGATTATTAACTTGATTTGACTTAGGCTGATGTAAATGGAAACGTCAGTGATTTTTGCCGTCTTTTACTTTTTACAAAATCTTAAGCAGATTATAGACTATAATTGGTTTTATATTAAATCTACTAACTTTTTTACAACTTAAACAGTCTTATGAAAGTTATAAAAGATTGAAGTTTAATTTTTATGGCCTAATATAAGAGAATTAGTAAGATCAAAGTACTAAAGTTAAGTCAAATTTAGATCAAATATTCAGGTTTAGTTATTAAAGCATATTTTATGAATATATTCATTTATTTACACTACTGTTTAAATAAATTAAAATAAATAAATTTGTACTAGCAGTTGCCATACAGTAAAACTCGGGTAACTGGGACCTTAAAGGACCAGCGAATTAGTTTATTTTAGAAGGTCTTCTACTTACCCAGTGTCTCAAATATCCTGGTATAAATAAATATCAGGCTTTCATTAATTGAGACGAGAATAAAGGTTATTTCAGTGAGAGAGGTGTATTTTTGCCACAAATATTGGCTTCCACTTTTCAAGTCCAGCTTATTTAGGTACATGTTTTAGATTTCTTCGTACTTCAGGGCATTACGACAAAATTGTATCTTTATTCTAAGATTTGATTTTGGCACATTAAATTCGACACAAACTTCATCACCTGTCCTGCCACTTTCATAAACGTATATTGACTTAAGTTTTTCAAGTACTGATGAAAATTTAAGTATGTATACGTTTCGTCATTTTTCAAATATCAATTACATAACAACAAAACAAAACTAATACTGAAAGTCATTAAGGCACTAAATTAACCAAGTGCAGAATTTAAGGGTATACTAAGAATTAAGTGAACTAAACAAAAATGTCTATATTATCTTAGTAAAAAGGTAAAATATACTCGCAATCTTAATTATGGAGGTAACTTTTACGATAAAATTGAAAGAACAAATTCCAGATACAGAGGTTTGCCTGTCCTAGTAACAGAGCTAGGTAATTCAGGGCTGAAGTGTCGGAACCACAGCATGAGTTTCTTCTATGAAAGTTTCTTAGTTGACTAACACTTCAATTTTACGGATTTTATCGCGATATTTCACTTAAATTTCACTTACTTTGATTTCCCGACGTTTCAAATGCTATTTCAGCATTCATGGTCGCGGGTAGACTGAGCTGGTAGGCGTCTTGACATCTAGAAGAAGTTGTTCCGCAGTACCCTCCATTTCTCCGTAAAATTGAAGTGTTAGTCATGTATAACATTCGCGTAAACCTTAGAAAATATTATATAGAACAGTTTCTTAGTTATTTAGGTTCCACTTAAACAAAAACTAATTTTCAAAATTTTGCTAAACAGAAGAAAACCATTTATCTACAAAAAATCCCAAGTTCTCATAGAAGTACCCGAGAATCTGTGTCAGTTAATATTTTCAAACGATTCGGTATTCCACAGCGCGAGACAAGTTTTATTTTATAAGTAATATCTACAATTAAGAATTTAATATCTAAGAAGTCTGAGCAAAAATTGCAAGTAATTTGTCATTTTAAATCACTGTTTCCGCTCGCCGTCTGAAATATTCATGACGAAGATATAAAGACGGAAACATTTATTATAATAAAAGTGCAACTTTATAACAGCTAACATTTTACAATGTAACCTTTTGCTTTTCTCTGGCAAGTTCGTAAACATTAAGAGAATATTTTTGTCTCATAAAAAGGTATACACTTTTTATGTTTACTGGTAATATTACCGTAATTTAAGTGTACAGTTGTGACTTTAGAATAATATTCAGGATTCGTCAATTTATTTTTTACCATCAATGTTTACACTATAAAAAGTTCCTAATATATAAAGGCAAAGGCAATTAATGAAATTAAATCTTTTTTTGTCATGTATTCGGAGGCAAATAAATATTAGCAAAATTCAAAGACGACAATGAAACGACGAGAAACCTTACAGGCATGGATCAAACTCAAAAAATATTTTCTTGTTACTCGGTACGGATCAGTAGAGTATAAAAAACTCATGGAAAATATATGAGTCAACTTGATAAACAAAATATTATTCTTATCTGACATTTACAAGCATCAAACTCATATTTAAATTTAGCTCCAAACTCATTGAGCAATATTTTCACGAACGTTTAAGTTTCAAGGCTAAGGTAACGCAAAATTAATTTCACACATTCGAGAACTCGATTCAAACTCTCGTTGCTGCAAAACTTGGAATATAAAGTTTATTTACTTGTATCAAAGTAATCCGAATGACTTCTGGAGTACCTGTTTACTTAAAAACTCACTACGGCACGGTTCACGAGTGTACTTATTCTGAAAACAATAAGAAAATTAAGGTGCTGTATCACGAGAAAACTATCTAAGATAAAAAATTCATTAGTATATTTCAAGTAAATACGTAATAGGGTCGTTACTTGAATATATTTAAGTCTTTATTTCACATTAAACACACTAAAATGCACGTTTGTTCGTTTCCATATTGTCAAAATTATTATTCTATTTTTTGAGATGTATGTAACCAAATAGGGAATGCATTTTTGTGTTTTATATAAATATGAATTGTTAATAAAAAAGGTAAAAACCTCATTATATTACAACAAACCAATTACAGATGAGATTTAAAAATAAGGCAGTTGGTAGTGTACCTACCCTAACAAGAATCTGACTCAATGGGTTTTAAAGTTATTTTAATTGGTTGGATAATAACTGTTCCGGATACCTCAGAAACTGGCCTTAATCAATGAACTATGTTGTGTGCTAAACTACCTACATAATAATAATAATAAAGTATGTCGGGATTGCTGTCATCAAGCTTTATTTGAGATTACAGCCTCCATAAATATGCAAAATATTCACAGCGTGTAGCTCTAAGTTCTTAAGTGAAGATTCTTGTAAAATTCTCCCCCCTACTTCGCTTTGTCCCATCAGCGGGCTAACGACCTAATTAAAGCACATTTAGATAATAAAGTAAAGAACTTTCCATCTTTAAAGTCTGAGATTTAATTAATATGAGTCTTGCTAGTTTAATTAAAGTTCTTTTGAGAAAAGATTTCGGTTTCGTCTGCAAACTTCGACTGCAAACACTTTTACATTGTGTTGTTTTCTTGAAAACTATTAATTATTTACTTTAAATTTGATATTTTATTAAAAACAATAACGTAACAATGTTGCATTGTGTCTGTTTTGTTAATTGGAAGCGGTCTACTTATGCTTTTTAATTGCGATCTACTCTATGGTTTTTTCAGGTTCTATTTAAGTTCCTTAATTAAATGTTGGCTTTATTCAATAAAGATGTACTGTTCTGATGGTGAAGAAATTTTAAAGTCAATTTTGTTAAAAAGTAATAAACAAACAAAGAAAAATACAATCTTTCCTCTTTATATTATATGTTTAGATGGAGCCGCGTGGGTGGAGCTGCACAAGTGCGCCATGCAACAAGATGATATTTAAGCAGCCATTGGGGGTGCATGAAAGGAGCCTTCCCAAGCGACGTACACAATCAACCCCTACGTCCGGCGCACCCTGGGCAGTCTGCAAATTTCCACCAAGCAGATTAGCGAATCCTTTTACCACGATGGCAAGTCAACACCATGAGAATATGACTGGACCATCGACACGAAAGAAGAAGAAGAAGCAGTCATTAAAATTGTACAACACACTATAACAACATGCCTGCATATAAGAAACATGGCAGTACACACTCCTACTGCACTCGTAATAGAGAGAAGCTATCCGCTGTATCCCGAACGCTTACAAAAACGTCCAAGACAAGTCATGTCATGGTTCCGACAATTTACAATAAATTACCCGAAACTGTAATAAGTGCCTTAACTCTAGACAGTTTTAAGAATCGTCTCAGAAGATGGCTTGTTATGCATGCATTCTACTCTGTGGATGAATTGATAACATTTAAAATTAATCTTGACTTTGTCTGAAATCTATTTTAATCATTTATTTGAATTTTTGAATTTATTTATTTGTGTTGTATTGACTTGTGTTTCTCAATCACGATTGTATTTGACTTTCATTTTATTATTATTCCTCTCTATTTATTTTTAAACTTATCTTATATATTTTTAAATATGATTTATAATAAATACAAAAAAACATTTAAAAATATAAAAAACAGTGTCCCACCGACATCAGGTGCAGGGACCAAGCTGCCGATGGTTAGGGCTCCAGAGAGAGGAACCTCCTCACGATGCGTGCCGTGTCCAAAAGGACCGATTTTTGGATCTGGCTCTTGGTCCAACCGCCTAACGCGAGCCTCTTAAGATGTTGGTCGAGGCTCTTTGCTATCAGTCCATTGACTGATATGACTATCGGTACAATGACGGCCAAATCCAAATTATTATTATTATTATTATTTTTATTTGACATTAATTGTATTTTTTTTTCATTATTATTTTTTCCAATAATTAATTGATTGTCATTATGCAAATGGTTTGTTTGATGAAAATATATGTATTGACGTGTAATATATTTACCAATAAATAAGTTATGAGTTATGTATGAGTTATGAGTTATAAAGTACTCTATAACATATTTTCTATACAATGACATGGTAAGTTATTAAAATTTGTTTTTTTTTTTTTGTTTTGGGATAATTATGTATCACCTCTACACCCTTTGCATCAGTCAAACGTTCTGCGTGGTGTAAAATTAGTAGATATAGTACAAATTTTCACTCAAACATCTTCGTTTAGAGCATACTTTCCCCTACCTTACAATTTTCAAAACTTACCTACATACTGCGTATGTTAAACTTAAGAAAGGAATGATTATATACTTTTTTTCATATCCAACCGTTTATATTCAGATTATTTAATTAATTGCGTCGTTAGTGTTGTGAGGTCTCGGGTTCGAATTGGTCGGGCAAAAGTGCTATCTGAGATTTATCCGTCAGGAAATTCTCGAGTTTGATTTGTGCCAGGAAAAGATCACCTCTTGCCACTTGTAACCTTAACAGTATAGGTGAAATGTGGGTGTTATACACCTCTGCCACACCCTTTTGGGTAATATAAGCGGGATGTAATGTTATGTTAATTAAATCAAACAATTGAAATTATTATTTTTTAATCGAATCAATAATCTTATTACTGTTATACAGTTTATTTTTACATTAACATTTTCCTATAATTGTAAACCTGTTAAAACATTCATAGTTACCAAAAAAAACAATATTATAAACAGTTACACCGTCGTATTTAAAGCTTTTGAACCTTACATGCCACTTAGATAACTTAAATACTCAGAAATTCTACTAAAAGCACATTTTTTACGCAAGGGAATAAAACTGTTTTATTCGTGGTACTTTCGGGTAAATGTCACTGAAATACTAAAAAGTAAGCAGACTATACACACGTAAACTCTGCTTTTGTTTCAAGTTATGTAACGCAGAAAAGTTAATTTTGCTTATTCCATTTGATATCTAACTGAAAATGATACAGAGAATATAATATATTTTTAGTTTCATAGTTTCAGTCACTTAAACTCTACTAAATAGGTTATTTTTAATACCGATGGGTAAAACTTAAAATATGAAAAATGAAATGAAATGAAAATATATTTATTCAGGGAACAAAAACATGCTTAACAAATATTAATCTTCTGCCAAACTGCATAGCAGTTTCTTGGCAGATGTACTTCCGTTGTTTACAAACTGTTACTTATCACTACAATTACACTTATCACTAGTTTAATCAAATATAGATTTAATACTATCGAGATCTTTATCATACACCATCAATTACAATTATAATGATATGTGTTCTTAAAAGAAAAAAGAAAAATAGATTTGAAATAGAATAAAAGTGTTATTAATACGCAATGATATTGCAATTAGTAGCATTTAATATTAGACTGCGTGCATGAAAGGAGCCTCCCCGAGTGACGTACACAACGATTCCCTACGTCCGGCGCACCCTGGGCAATTCGAGAGTTCTCCAAAGCGAATTGTCTAATCCTTTCACCACGATGGCAAGTCAAAATAAAATTTGACTCTGCCATCGACACGACGAAGAAGAATATTAGACTGCTTAGTTTTAAACTAAATAGGGTTGTGTGAATGTTGGGTAGTATTTTTAGGAATCCGTTCCCAAAGGGTAAAAACGGAACGCTATTCCAACAACTTTGCTTTCAGTTTATCCGTGGTGAATCGTGATAGCTAGGAAGTTCAAATTTTCACAGATGATGTATTACTGTTGCTGCTGTAACAACAAGTACTAAGAACTGAATAAAATAAATCTATTGGAGGGGGTTTCCATACAAAAAACGTGATTGTCAGTTTGTATCTAATGAACCGTCATAGTTAGACAAATTTCAAACTTCAAATTTCATTTATTAATTGCAAACATGGGTAAGGTACATTGGTGGTATTACATTATTATCAAAGTAGAACTCCACATTTTGCTCTTAAACATGCAACATTAACACATATTATTAAACAATTAAAACAAAAAAATATATATACTAAAAAAAAACAATTTAACAACGAACCAAGATTTAAAAAAAATATATAAAAGTAAAAAAAAAAACAGATCACATGCAGACATAATAATAATTATATTTTAATATTAAATTTATAGAAATGTCAAAATTTTATCAAAATCATTAAATTATGTCAATTTATTTATTACAATTTGTCACTTAAATATTTATTGACACTATAATAAGCCATTTCCAACAGTAACTTTGTTCCAACAGTAACTCACAAATGCTATTGCTTCTAAAACAATAAATACTAAGAAACTAATAAAATCGATATTTAAGGGTGGATTACTTGCCATTTTTCAGGTGGCGGTAGGGAGCCCTTCATGCGCAAGTCCGACTCGCACTTGTAATGGTTTTTTTTATTTGATATACCTATTTAAAGACTAAGATTAATGCTAATAACATAAGATTAATACTGAGTCAGCACTTGTTCTTTAAAACGCTTTGTTACTTTTATCTGTTTAGCCGGGTCATATAATTAAGCGAGATAATTTTACACGAAAAATTTGAGCAAAAACGAAAGAGTCAATGTTTGGAGTGCTTATCTTAAGGACTAAGGGCGAAAGGGCTCTTTACTTATAAGTACGTACTTTTCAAATATAAATAGTCCAAAAATATTTAATTATAAAACTATGAGAGTGGCAATAAATTTACGAAATTTTTGCTTTAATCGAAATACTTTAATTGAATAGATTAAGCACATACCTACTCAATAAGCTAACTTGCAAAAATATTTCAAAAAACAATCTGTACTAAGTTTCGTGACTTTTTATATACATGAAAAAAAAAATGTACGCGGTAAGAAGGCAATAATTCGATAAATCTATGTAAGTATTTTATTATTATAATATGACTAATTTTATTATAAGATATTCCTTCCAAAAATTTTTTTATAGAGCAACACAGTTGTAAAGTCCTAAGGCGGTTTTAGTCTCGGTATCAAAGCCCCACTCGTAAAATATTGTTTTCTTATCTCCAAGGGAATTTACTATTGTCACCGGTCCCCCGATGTGGGTTACCGTTATATGTTTTAAAGTTATCTCCTCATGCGATCGTAAAATCCCGACATCAAACTACTTTCAAGAGAGTTTGCTATGAAGCTGAAAGGCTGTTCTGAGGTTTGGTTTGTGGTGAATTATAAATAATATTTTTTGATTTTTTTCAGACTGTTGATCACTATAAAAAAGTTGGCAATATTCTTGATTATAGTGTTATGATGATGGTCTGTTTTTTTTTTAATCTTTAGGTTTTAGTGTACTAATATGTTTCTTAAAAGACATTTTTTATCGCTTTTACTGATTATTTAAACCATTGCCGTTATTTTGTAAATGATGCAAACCAATATAAATACGAAAATGACTAAAATAAAAATAAAAATTGATATTAAAATATATATATCACACCAACCATGAAAGCATAATTTATGCTCTTTAAAATAATAAGATTGAAATACTTTTGAGTATAAATAGTTTTTTTCCTTGTATCTACTTAAATCACCTTTTCGCCATACATGCGTGATCCAGAACGAGATCGCTATTAACTGTAAAAGAGACTCTAATTTTAAACACAATTTGAGTATATATTAAGACGACATAGTATGGCTTTAGATTATATTATTATGGAGATATTACCACTAATAGAGCTGCAATTGGCTTTGCACACATGACGTCACTATTACTACACAGTGACCCGTTCTAATATCCATTTAGGGCCTGTAATGAAGTCAAGCTATCAAGTTCTGCGTATTGAAGCGTCGAAAGATCAATGTTGATATTGTTTAATCCTTATACATATATATAGTTTTATTTATTGTTATTAAATCCATAAATAGCAAACATTAGATACATATATGCAGTTTCTACTTTTTTTACGACTGTTCGATTGAATGACCGAGCTCTTTCAAGAGTTAGTAATTTTAGTTTTTTTATTGGAATACATAGAGTGTTTACTTCGTACTGTGACTCTTAAGTATCCTCTAAAGGATTGAAACAATAAAAAAAAACACAACTGGCCTAGTTAAGAAAGTGTATCATCTAGCTATCAGATATTAGTTAAAATAGCCAAATAATTTTCGAACACCCGTTATTTTTTTTTCCATATTGAAATTGCATATTTACATTCATACATACAATAAAATCACGCCTTTATCCTACGGAGCTAGGCAGAGACGATTACGCGATGTGCTTTGCTAAATACAGGCATTTTTGTACAGTTTTATTATATTTTCATAGATTGCAATGAGCGTTTTTGAAATGTGTTAAGTTAACAACTTGTTTTTGTAATGAAATTATCACAACAACATTTCATAACGTTGGTAACGAGACTAATGAACAAGTAAGTGAATTATTAAAATAATAAAAAAAATAAAAAACTATAATAGTTATTTACTTATTATAACATTATTTCGTTGATAATAAATTCATTTTATGTGATAAGCAATGCTTATCATCTATATTTTTTAAACAGCTATCTCTCACTTTATATTACATTGTCTTATTTGTTTAAGAAACCTTTTTTGTCAAAATAAAACTTTGTTTTAAAACAACCGATTTAAATCCATATTTTGAATATATTTGCAGGGGAAGGTATTTTATGAGTGGAATTAGGTTCAAGACAGGCCACCGTGATGATAAAATTATGACACCTTGTAATTTTTTTTTTGGTATATTATAGGGTAGAAATCAATGATTTTTTTTTTCAAGGTTGAGAAGTACTTACTTTTTTGAGAAAAATTTAATAAAATAAAAAAACAGCACATTGCACTACCATTCTCAGGTTTGCCGTGTAATTTTTTTTTGCTTTTGCAATTTACCCTTATTAACCCTGGATGATGAAGTGACTGAATTCTTTTGAATAAATAATAAGATAATGACACCAAAACAATCTCATAACACTTTACATAACACATACTATTAGTACACAGCCTCGAACTAGTATACAACACACACAAAATATGCAACTTTACTGACCCGCTAACACTTAATTGACTTCTTTAGCAGTGCTATTTATAAATATTACACATGACATCTTATTGTAAACCGGGTATATTATTGTAGACACCATTCTTCCACAATGAGTAGAGAAGAACGATATGTATATTAGCAATAATAAACCACCGTGTTTAGTAAATTGTAGTGAGAAAAATTAATATTTGTCTCTTGTCAATAACAATTTTCGTATTTATAATGGCCTAAATATAAAATCATGGACGTTTGCTTCAAACATCATTTTTCAATATCCGTAGTAAATCCTAACAATAACTTTCAGTGAAAAGCCTACGTAAATATTAGTTGTCCGCTGAGATTGACAGATTACTGAGCAAAATCGTTTAGCGGCTACAATTTCGAAGTTTTATTCACAATTCACGCCCATATTTCAAGTTGGGATAACAATACTGGGCTCGTTTTATTTCGTTCGAGGCCGTTTTTATGTACAGTGTATTCTTCTCTTTAAAAAAAGTAATAGAATTTTAATCCAGCCTTGTAACGTAAAGATTATAGTTTTAGACACCGATGAATGTTAGATTTTTGCTTTCAATTAATTACTGCTCCTCCTACGCCATAATCAATCTTTTTTTGAGTCCAGCCAAAAAAGGGAGCAATTAGAATGTTACAAATTTTTGGTACACTCATTGATTTTACAAATAGATGTTTTTAAACATTGAAGAATGTAATAAGTACCTATTTTAAATACTGTCCTCATGCAACCTGTATTTTTTTTTATTTGCGCTTAAATATGAATCTCCTCGCAAGATCTAAGTACGTAAAATGAGTTTTACCTACATAACAGCTAAAGTGAGAGACTCCGCTATTTTAATTAAAGCTTTGCATGCATCATTCCACTACTGAATGCTATCTCATGTACAGTTTTCAACGGAATTTATTCTGCCAGTTTGTTCCTAAGAGGAACTTAAAATTACATTTTTGCTCCAGATTTTTAAAAACTTTGACGAGATATTTTCTTAGCGTATTAACAAAACTTTTAAATTTTCAATCCCTCTTACGCTCACTTCTCATATTCATGGAACTGTTGCATTTTACATCGAAGCGGTAAAACTTTAAGTATATCACAGTTTGAAAAAAGATTGATGAAAAATTCTGCGACAGTGGAAAATGCCTCGTTAAATAGAGGTTGGTTTAGAGTGGTTACTGTGACAAATGTCGGATCGTTAATTACGTGAACCGGACAATAATAAAATTAACTTTAATAGCTACAAAACTTTGTGCCATAGATATTACTGCTCTTCATTATCAGATCTGCTTCTTTAATTATATTTATTTTGATTTATTAATTCAAATACTAGTTCTAGTAAAAATATATTTTCAAATAAGAGTAACTCTTAAACAACCATTTAAAAATTTACTGAGAATAATAATATCCGTACTTGTCAACAAAAATGAAAACAACAACACTGTTTATTGTTTAAGATCAAAAATAATCATTGACAACCATTGATTTGAGATTGTAAACCAGCACAAACACTGGCAGTAATAATCAGAAGAAGTCCTATTTTAACTTCAGGCCAAGTAATTGTTAGCGTAACAAAAGACTTATTATTGCTTTTGATCCGCCTGCAAATAATTGGGGCGGAACCAAGTTTTGTGTTTGGTTATTTTTTTGGGTGTTTCCTCGTGGTCAAACTATTTTGTCAAACTGATTTGGCTATGAGGAATAATAATCATATATAAATATGGGCAAAGCGTCATTTGTAAACTTTTTTTCAGAAAATTCACAATATCTGCCCGTAGTCGGAATTGTGCCCCGTGGATGGCGATAGACTCCATTAGACCTTAACATAACAGGTGAAGTGTGGGTGTTGTATACCTGTGGGTAATGTAGGCGTGATGTTATGTAAAGACAGATATTTTTTTAGTTCACCGAGGAAACATGCAAATCGTTGCAACAAACAAAAAATACCTTGCTGTTGGACGACGACGTACCTGGAGCGTTGTATGATCTCAAGTCACGCATATCCACGTGCAAATAAAATTTGCATCTGTATGGGGTAGCATGTGGTTTATACGCTTAGAACTCAGCAACACATTAAGCTATACATTTCCAGTATAAGATGGTCTGGCATCGAAAAGGCTGCCATTGCAATGCGATTTTTTTATTTTTTTTATTTTGTTTTATTTGGTTCACCAACAATTGTTTACACAAGCTACGTGTTTAAATATATCAACAACCAATACAGTGCAATAACAGTATAACAATCACTTAAAGGTTAACTCAGCATGCATAGAATAAAGTAACGTTTAACAATGGTAAGTTATTTGTATAGGTATATTAACACTTAAAATATTATTTTTATATGTAATACATCAACCTGGAGTATCAAATACAAAAAAAAAACACTAGAATATAAACAATATAAGAGAAAAAAGTAACATAAAAAATTGATAATAACAAAACTTAGTCTAGATCACAAAGACACCTTATACTGGAACTTTCAGCTTATACTGCAAATGTTAAGCTTGATTTGTAGCCATGAGTGCAAGCAGTATAAACAATGTCGTATCACAACGTCTTATTGCCACTCAAAAAGTATTCTAATTAGATTGTTCACCATACACTCACGTTCTACTTTTATCACCTTTTTTGACACAGAAACGCGATTTAAAATTGGAGCGATTTATATAAAGAACTGTACAAACTGAACACTTACCAGTACCTCACGTTGTATAATAAACGTGACTTTTCAAAATTTAAAACTAAGAAATATCCGTTCATTAAAAAATTATAAAATTATAAAAATTATAATTATACTACCCGCGACCATGAATGCTGAAATAGCATTTGAAACGTCGGGAAATCAAAGTAAGTGAAATTTAAGTGAAATATCGCGATAAAATCCGAAAATTGAAGTGTTAGTCATGTATAACATTCGCGTAAACCTTAGAAAATATTATATAAAATCCTACTCTTGAATTCTGAAAAAATATTATTTATATATTAGATCAACTGAAATTCTTACAACAATTTTGACACACCAGTCACGATCTCTCCCTCGATGTTCGTTTTGATTCTTCGATTTAAAAATAACACCAAGCTGCTGGAAGTAATAATACTGAACCAAAATATGGGTACCGCAAATCGTAAAATTTATTTAAAGGCTCGTTCACACATTGTCTTGATTTATTGCTAGCACTGCCGGTAAATTGTTCCTGAAATTGTCATCGTTACTTGTAATAGAGATCGAGTATCGAAAATATACTCATGAACTGTGGGCGGTTTGCGGTGATAACTTCACACTTGTTTTGCACCTATGAAAGTATGGGTTTGGGTTATTCAATACGTATATTATTGAAAAGGGTTTTTTTATCTTTTTCCTACTGCTAAAAATCTTAATTCCGTCTTAGACGATTAAAATTGACGCCAAAGATGAAGTTATCAAGTTATTATCTTTTTAGAGTGACCTACTATTATTTTTAAAAAAATAGACAATGGTTCTAAATTGCGTAATTATTATGAATTATGATGGACGTTTTTGTTATTGTCTTGTCGCTAAGAAATATACAGTGTACTTAAGATTTTATTAAAAAAAAAAACCGGAACATAATGCCAATAAGCAATTAATGGAAAAGAGAAACTTTTAAAATTAATCAGTTAAACAAACTTACGAAAATAAAGATGAAGTACAAAATACCTTTATAGCTGTGTTCGGAAAGCCTCTATATAGATATAAAAAACCTCACAATACATACATACCTTTAACTATACGTGAAGATTTATTGGCAAAAAATCTCCAAATTGTGTATTTGAAAATCCTAACAGGTTTCGGATACTAGGAATTTATGGCCAGTGAAGATTTTTTTCAAATCAAATATCACTTTTCTTTCTATTGGAACTGATATTTTCACAATGACAAGAGAAAAGACGTGAAATGTTCAAGTTTTTAAAAAATTAGACAACGGGTCTGAATCGCGTAATTATTATAACGGTAAATAAATACCTATGCTCGACCCGTTGTCTAATTTTTGAAAAATGTTCTCAAGTCGCGAAAGTTTAAAAACATATAGTATTCAAGTTTGTTCATTGAGATTCAGATTTAATAAGTTTGAAAACAAATAATCTCAATATTATTTTTTTTCCTTATCTTACTGCTTCGATGGTCTAGTGGTTAGCGTATGCGCCTTTCACCGCAAGACCTCGGGTTTGCTTCCCGGGTCGGGCAAACTATTATTTGAGCACTACTTGTCAGGAAATACACAATAGCATAGAATTGTGCACGTTGGATGGAGATAGGCTAATTCCCTAAATATAACGGGTGAAACGTGGGTGAAATATGGGTGTGATGTAATGTTATTTATTTTTACTTTTAATAAAACTATTTCCGTATAAAAAATTTCCGTTGTAAAATCTCATGTTTTATTTGATCTTGAATGAGCGACGAGCGTGCACTAAGGCGGGTATTGTAATCTGTTTTGAAAAATTGAGACGATGCTTGAATGAATAGTGAAAACCATTTGAAATATGATCAAAAATCTAGATAAATCATCTTTTGCCACGTATTGTTAGACATCGTGCAGTTTTGAATTATATAGTTAATATTAATTTTGTCTTATTTTGTATAGTAACAGGCAGGATCGCCAGGCATAATGAAAATAAAGTCACCGGCATACAAAAATCCTTATCTAGTATCAGGAACGCACAATACATTGCCGCAGTGTATATTTCATTCGATATCGTCCGCGCTAACGAACTCGCCTTGGTTTCAATATTAAAAATGGTCGACAAGTTTTGCTTTTAGCGGTCAACGTATTTCGTAAATAATACTGATATTTTATACAATATTTTTTATTTTTGATTCATATTATCTTTGATATCACAACTTTTTTTCGTCAGAAAGAATTACACGAGACTGGGCCTTTTATATACTTTGTTAATATTTTTGATGGGATTTCATTTCTTTTTGTAGGTAGTTTTGCACCAAGGCCGTCATTTGGAATATTTATTTTCCTTTTTTAGATTATTGATTCTATAAATACATAAGGATTACATTTTATTTTAAAAATATCGGGCTTTTTTCAATTATTTTTACTATTTTCAATATTTAAAGTACTTTCCTGCTAGGTGGCGGCCAAGTGAGACATCCTGTATATTTCGGCCTGTGAGAATTTGTTCTTGCTTTGTAGGCTATTCAATAACTTCCGTCGAACCACTTTGCGAAAATAATGATACGGTTTGCTCGACTTGACGGGTACACTGCCGTGCCCCTAAATATGAACCTTTATTTTCAGTTCTGAAAACGCGTAATAAAAGTAATCTAATGGTTTTACAGTTTCATTAGTATTCAAACAACAATGTGCATAAAATGAAATATGACGAAAGTTTAGGTATAGGCTAGACTATTCATATATTTTATGATACATTGAATAAAAGCTGTCTGGATAGTTTACTTTAATGAAAAAAAAGTACAAAAATGCTTCTACTTAAACTCTACAAAAAATATATGCCTAGTTCGTGCTCAAAATGTATATCTACTTTTTTATTTTTCCATTACGTGGCATATACTCCCTTGGGATAGCCCTTAAAATTGAAAGTCAAACGGTCGAATAACACTAAAATATTATTCAAGTGTCACAAATAATTAGGTTAAAATTGGCTTCGTTCTTTTGTTTGAAGTTTTTTTTTTTATGTTCGTTTAAGCAATTAAGGATTGTTCTTAGTTTGTTATAAAATAAACACCTAAGAATGCCTATAGACAAGACAATTATCATACAAAATGGAAGATCTGTTTTTTCTTTTTTTCAAATCGAGTTATAAATTGACCTTTAATTTATGAAATTTTGTTCTTAAAAGTTTGTTCGTAAATAAAGAGAGTTTGTGTTATTTGCATAAAAAAATTGAATAAATTTAATTGAGAAACACAGCCGTAAGTATTAAAACTAGAACAAAATTAACTGACTATGGTACTTTTTTTTCTCAATCTTAGTTACAAAAAAAATCTGTTTAGGTATAAAGTGAGTTAAGGGTGCTATAGCTAAGCATTCTATATTTTAGTGTTCAAAACACTGTAGATTCGTTGTTGATTACAGTGCGGCTTTACCCGTGGCAAACGTCAGGGCCGTTTTTGTAAGTTGTAGCGCAAGTTCAAAAATGTGCACAACGCCATTTATTGAAATATTGTCGAGACTTACTACTGTCTTCAAAACCTAAATTTACCGTCTAAGAATTAAAATTTAAGAATACCCCGATACAGATATTCAAAGATTTTTATTTAAATTAAAATATAGGAAATTTCCATACCCCCTTCGGAGTGAAATTGCCAAAAATTATTTATTAGTGCGCCCTTACGCTTGTAAGTAAACTTCATATGAAATTTTATTTTTTAAAGCCTTGGTTTAGGCTCTGCGTTGATGAATCAGTCAGTCAGTGGGGGCTAACAGTTGGTTAGGTTGATGATTATGTCGTGTTTCACTTAAAATATTTATCACACTGAAAATTTTACGAAAATTTGTAGTAAATGTTTGTATACCGCAGTACATCCCAATCGTCTAAAAATATCCATGCCGGCACTGTTTTATACATTTCCGTCAATCCTCTATCTCGGCATCCATTACTTTCAGCTTTGTTAACTCCCACCTCGGAGTTTTATCCGAGCGACATGAAAAACGTCTATCGCTCGAATGAATCTCAGTCGTAAAACAAATCCGCGCCATTTTTTAGAGTACATTACACGCAGACCCACTTCTTTTGGAGTGAACATAGATAGAAAAATGTTCCAAATTATTGTGGCTTTTCAAATTGATGCCAAATCTGAATACATTATTGTGAAGGATGGTAAAAAATAAAATACTGTTAATTTTCAAAAATTAGGCGATGAGTCTAAATTGCCTAATTATTATAAAGGTAAAAAACTACATCAGATAAAAGTTTTATCTACGGATCAGCGCTATTTCGATGTAAATTTTTAAAAAATGTTCTTAATTGCGAATGTTTAAAAACATAATTATAATGTTGGATGAATGTAACAGATACACGGAGCAAAAAAATTTGGGATCCGATATCGTAGAAATATTTGCGAATTCAATTTTCGGTCACAAAGTTGAAGTGACAGGGCGTTCTCTAACTACACAAAGAACGACAGCTCGTAAAATATAGTTTTCTTATCTCTAAAATAATGTATTATTGTCACCAGTTTTCCGATGTCGGTTAGCGATATATGTTTTTAAGTTACGAGTATATCCTCAAGTGATTGTAAAATTTCTGGAATCTAAGTATTGTTTAAAGAGTTTACTAAATTTTTTTTCTTACTTAAGTTGCATGTGTGTATTTTTTTCATTCTTAGTTCTTTTTAAAGAACCAAAATATTTGTTCGATACCTATAACTGAAATCAAGTTTCTTTTTTCGGGATATTCTTAAGGACTAATCCTTTCTTCAAAATGTTTAATCACTTCACATAATTCAGCTTTGTAACGATACATTCAATTTTCTTAGCCTTTTAAATTCAAGAAATCGTAGATACGTTTACGATAAGCCTTCTAATCAACTCGACACATAACTAGAATAGTACTAATATTGGTTCTATGTACACGATGTTATAATTGACTACACATTGATCAGTTCAAATTTCCATTAGGTCAGAGTAATGACCTCGAGTAATTAAGTACTGGGAACTGAAACGTCTTCTATGATTCGTAATATATTGTTATTGTCGGCTATACGTTTAGATTAACTGAGGTTTTGGCACATTATGGGGTTTAATAATATGCTGTAGGTACGACAGATTTTCCCAATTTCTCCATTCCTTCCTACCAAGTCTTAAGACAAAGGTTTGAAATCACGTTAATGTATTTTTATATACCTTTTTGGTTCTTAATCATAAGTTCTTTTCATGTATAATTTAGTAGTTATCAATGACGGTTTTGCTCGCGTTGGATGTCGATAGTAAATAGTAGTTTGTACTACTTACGTAAATACGTAAATTGTATAAATACTTAACCGCTATTGTGCGGTTTATCATTGCGCAAAAAAATATGTATCTCTGCACCTAAGTGGATAAGCTACACGAATGTATGCCAAATTTTAACATAATTCATATTATATTTGTAAGTAGTTTTTATATCAGGATTTTATGATATTAGTTTTTTCATTGATTGGCATGTGGTTTTAGAGGTAAAATACAAAAGCATAAGATAATATATTTTTTTTATGAGCTTCATGTTTAATAAATGCAAGAATACATGTTTTAGTGTCGCTTTTATGACAATGGTACTTTGTCTCTAAAAGGTAAGCACAAAGAGTAAGAATGCACTTTGCATGATTAAATTTACATTCCTTTCAAATTCTATTACTCCATTCATATTCATATTATTATAGAAGAATATATAAAAAGGCAATATAATTTTTCACAAAATTATTAAGATTCTTTATGCTTGATTTGATAAATAACTTAAACCCAAATTCTTCTAAAAGATTATATCAGAATATTTGACATGAGGCCATTATTGCTTGGAAAATTAATATCTATATTTTGTTTTTCATAACACGAGTGAAACTTTTGTAATAAAAGTAATAAAACCCTATCAGAAGTATGTATAATTTTTAATTGAATTTGAAAACAAACATATGTAGTATTTTCGACATTAATAGTAATTAATCAGCCCTTGCATAAATAATTTTTAAATAAGAAGTAGATAGACAAATTAGAAAAAAAACAAATGATTATCGCAATATATTTAAAATAGTTCGGTAGAATAAACATAAGAATGTTTTCACTAGTATACACATTTTAGAAAATATTTATAATTTTTGGACAAGTAGAACTTAATATTGCTTAACTATCACATTAAGATTATTATTTATAAATATCAGGGATATTTTGCTATATACGTTAGATATTTAAATATCATAGCCTCCAATCATTGCTAATTTGTTAGCTCAAGTAAAAAAGGATGGTCTATAACGGAATAGAAGCTATTTAGAATTCAAAACCTTTTTATACTTTGAATGTAACTTTTAAAATTTACTAAGGTCACATCTTAAAATTAAATTTTTATAGTAAAGAAAAACGCTTTTGACATGGTTATGCTTATACTTCTATAAATTAAACTTTACTCTTATATCTTTATTCTCAAGAATAACAAACATTTGAGTGCACGATTGGCGTAGTGATTAAAGCGGTCGCCTCGCCGCTTTCAACTACGCTGGTGTTGTGGGTTCGATCCCCACATGGGACAAATCTTTGTGTGATTCGCAAAGATTTGTTCTGACTCTGGGTGTGCTTTGTGTGTGTGAAATGTATGTTTGTGAAAACCCCGCGACACAGGAGATATTCCTATACGGGCGTCGTTTTTTTAAACAAATAATAACATTGTCAATTGACATTTCAAATATAAAATTCCATAATATAGTAACAATTCGGCACCAATTATGTTTATGTTTTCATAATAATTTCGGCAAAGCTAATTCCGTATGCTATAGAAGTGATGAAAGTTAATAAAACTTTGTCTTTTCTTAATTAACATCGAAAACCTAATCCAATTTGCAATTCCCGAGGGCCAACAACTTTCGTCATGACACAGACAAGGTTCAGAAAGTATTTTTAGGTCAGAGGTTTCATCCGACAACTCGTATGTGTAGCACAATAACGTTGGTTATTGCATTGTCCCCAATACGCAAAAAGGCTGGGAAAAACAAAGTCCAACGATAAAAAAAGTCAATCTGTTGTTCAAAGTTTTGATATACAACACTCAGATTACAATAGGCTTTGTTTTTTCTAATGTTCTCATATATCGTGATCCGCTTTTAAACTCACAGACAAAAGAGACTTTATACAAAAAAACAATTACTCATTTTTCTTTTCCGTTACGTTTTGTATTTGATATGCAGGATGATCATAATAATATCTATTTTTTGATATTTTTACCTTGATGAAGACAATTTTCTGTGGTACTGGCCACAGAAATTTGTCCAAAGACAATTCTCTCCAGATTTGGCAGATCTATATGTTTCTCACCAAGTACCTATTTATGACTATTCTCTTCAGAGTATTGTTTCAAGAAACGAGACTACAAGAATTAAAGATTACTTGAAACCAAAGTTAGTATTTATTGCTTTTAAAAACAATTTCTTATTTGTCCGTAGAGAGTTTTAGATCGTGATACTTTGTTTATAAGCTTTTTTTAAGCCAACTTTTTAAGCTTTTATCATGTTTTTACACGCACAGTATTGAAACTATTTATGGTGAAGTGTACTTTACTTTGCAAACAGACGTGAGTGAGTAACTGATTTGCAATTCTACAGTGGCAAAATATATTCTGAGTGATCCTTTCATTTTTGTCAACTGCAGGCCAGGCTGTAGTTAAAAATTCTGTTTGCAGGAAAATCCGTAACGTTCAGATTAAAAATGTGAAGTGGGTCCAACACTAAGAGACGTTTTAGGTGATTGTTTCGTAGTTAGTTTTATTCAAACATAATACAAATGTTTACAAATATCAAATATACAGAGAATAAATTTATAAAAACTGTATTAAAAGAAGAAACACGAACTAACCCAATGGCTATTCATAACTACATACAGCCCATAAATATTCACAAAATATTGCAGATTGGTCGTTACATCTGGGGATTAACAAATTAATGAGAATTAAAAGCAACCAATAATAATCAAGAAACGAAAATAATTTAAAATAACGGTAATTCAAAAATACAAGTTTAAATAAAAAAAATACGCGATATAATCATTAAAAGCATCTTCACACTTTTCAATTATCTAAATGTTTAAGGACTCTTTTGTTAAGAGTGCCTCACAATTTCATTAGTCGACTTATGAAACTAAAAGTCATTATTAATATAAGTTTAATTCTCACGCTAAACACTGAGCTTTTAGTTGGATAATATTACAACTATTATGAATAAAAACTAGCGCACTTAGTTTTCAAAATCCTAATAAAAGTTATTACTAGTAGCGATAAGTTAAAATGTAATAAAGCTATTTTGTTAAAAGGCCTTTCTCATTTAAATAACTAAATAACTTAATCACCAAAACTTACTTAAATATCTGAGATTATTGTTTTATTTTTATAAAGGGTTAAATTCAAAATTCAAATTCAAATCATTTATTTTCATTGGCGCTTAAAAATTGTTATTTTAGTATCACCGATATACCCGTGATAAAATTGTTCTTTTAGAAATATTTTGTTGTTCAAGAGTCTGTTTTACTATGAAAAAGCTTAGTTTTTGTTTTTTTTGGGAAGTAACGTTAGTTGTAATAGTTTTATTTGATTTTGTGTGGATACAAAACAAAACAATTTAAGTGACTGTTGTCTTTGAAGATATACATAAAAATCCTTAATTTAACACGTGATTTACCTATTAAATTGCTCTATATAGTTTTGTCATTAGTAGAAAACCTTAAATTTTGTAAAACTGTAATCGGTATTTTTTTCTCATATACCTAATATATATTAGCAAGCATTAATTAACAACAGACCTAGTCGTTATGAATACATTTCCTTGTTTTAATAATAGCACTATGTTTTATGTGTTACGGTTTAACATTTACATGGCCACTTTTCAAATGAATAGCTGAAAAATATAGTGCCTATTATTGCCGAAAAATTGGAAGCAATAAAACCATTAGATCGTTAAAAAAACTATCATTCAATTTGATCCATTAGATTAATTGAAAGTTCTATTTAATTCATAGCCCCTAAAAATGTTATTAAGTGACAATGGCCTGGATATCTATTTTTATATGGTAACGGCTACACGTTCTATCTTTCATACAGAAGCAACTTGTACAAAAGTCGTTTTATCGGGTACAGGCACAATCTTAATTGTGATAATTGAAATTATCATACACGTGTAAATACTGCACGAACAAGTTGTTTATCCACTCCAAAAGAAGTGGCTTTGCGTGCAATGTACTTACTCTAAAAAATGACGCGGATTTGTTTTACGACTGAGATTCATTCGAGCGATAGACGTTTTTCATGTTGCTCGGATAAAAATCCGAGGTGGGAGTAAACAAAGCTGAAGGTAATGTATGCTGTGATACGGGATTGACGGAAATGGTTAAAACAGAGCCAGCATGGTTATTTTTAGATGAATACTTTTTCTAAATATTGCGGATACATTCGTTTTCATTGGGCTTGCGTATTGAAACACATATTGCTAAATATTAGAAAAAATAATAATAAATGCTACCTTTAAGAAAGAGAACCCTTTAACGAATTCGCGTTATTTTGTAAAAGCCTAAAGTTGTCTAATGTTTGCCTCTGACATAAGTAAGAAACATAAAGAACAAAATTCTTTATTTGATAGACATTCTAACCTTTGTTAGGGGCACACTGGATACTTTTAGGTTTTATAAAATAATTTAAGATAACCAGAGGCCCCTAAACGATAAGGTTTTATAAGTAAGTTAACGTACTAATTTAATAAACAACTATATTAAAAAACCGGCTAATTACGTTTCGGGCCACGCGTAATGTAGGGTACCATAGTCAGCTGATGCAGCATACGGACTTACATGGCGTCTAATACCTAGTATTGAATACGAAACAACATCATATAACTCATTTAAGGTTTTGAGACTGGGTGCTTGTGTGAGTGAATGAGTGTATTTGCCCTTGTCATTGGGACGATCGAATAGCGTAATAATTGCTTCTGACGTTCCATTTAATGTGAAAAATTCAAATTTATTTTAATTTTTAGTATTTTTATTATTTTCATTAGTTTTTGTATTTTGTACGAAATATTCTAGGTATCATTTTGATTCCTATTACTCTTTAACTTGCAAATATACCTTAGTCACTATAGTTTTTCTTCTAAGTTTAATACATGTCCTATCGACTAGATTTTCTTAGCTTGTAGTGTTTTGCTTTTAAGGGAGGAGGAAGGGCGCACTACTAAAAAAAATCGATTGCTTTTCGAAGTTAACAACTCGCAAATGAACCTGTAAAACAACCGTCCTAGCAACCTCTTAATAATTAAAACCTGTAAAAAGTAAACTGAAAATTGTATTTTACCACTTTCTTAACATAGTTAACATGCCTACATTATTATCTATTTAAAATTTTAGCTTTCTAGCACTAATGGTTTCGACGCTCGCTATGCCCTAGACAGTCGGACATGGCGAAACTGTAAGGGCTCCTACGAGACGCTAAAAAGAGTATAATAACTTCAAAAGTAGTTCGATAAAAAAAAAAACAAAAAAATATTTTGGTACAAGCTTTGTTCTATGATTGAAATAAAACAATGAAAACAAAAACAATGATGAATATTAAAAAGTGCAAAACGATTTAATTAAATAAATAAAGCTATTTTTTTCTTGTCAGAAATAAATTAAGACATTTTATAACCTTATTTGTTACGTAAAAGAAACATAAAAATTCTCAGCTACAAAAAATGTGTTAATTTTGATCATGCCGCAACTGAGAATTTGCCAAGGAAAAAAAAATACCACATTTGCTTGGCTCGGGAACTAAACCCGAGATCCTATGGTGAACTATCATACACTAATCTATCTACCACTAAACCGTCAAAGCAGTCATTTCAGCTATTCTAGGCTTATTAATACAAAAACAAACAATAAGAGCTCGTTATCGAAACTATCAAGATTTGTAAAAGTTAACAAGCAAAAGTAAAGTCAGAGCTATTAAACCAATAAAATTAAATACAAGTCTTATCGGTATTCAATATCAGAGTCATTCTTTCCTACTCTCGCATAAAATCGACGGGACCGCTAAAAGCAAAACTTGTCAACTATTTTTAATATTGAAACCGAGGCGAGGTCGTTAGCGCGGACGATATCGAATGAAAAATAATACACTGCGACAAAGCATTGTGATACCTACATCGGATTAAGATTTTTGTGTATTAAAGTTATACAATCTTAGTTTATTTATTGAAATACATACATATCCCGAAAGTATATGCATAGGTCTATTAACACCCTTATTTCACCTGTTATGTTTAGCTACCATTATAATATCTGTGTCAATTCAGCACTATACAAGGATTCATTCAAATTTGATTTCATAAAAAAAAACATATAGCTGCAAAATCAAACGGTTGGATCTCAGTCTATCACACCCAAAGCCCCACTAAAAAGCAATACGATCCCTTTAAAAACTTACCCATGACATAACCACAATAACACTAAAGCCGTCACTTGCGATTTATCACCGCGAATGCCCTACAGTTCACGAGTATATTTCCGATAATCGACTTCCATTAAAGATAACGATGACGATTTCAGCAACGATTTACCGACAATGCTTGTGATATATCGTAGCTGTGTGTGAGCAATCCTTTAAACACGTTTTACGATTCTATCGATACTTATGGTTCGATATTACTCGATTTTTCGAATTTCCAGCAGCCGGGTGTTATTTTTAAATTATAGGGCTGAACGTATTTCACGCGCTTGGGGATCATGACCAGCGAGAAATTAATCTTGTAATCACACAGCTCAGTGTGACATGCATTTTTTTAATTTTATTTATGTTTTATAGAAGTATTTTTTTTCCAACAAACGAGGAAGAACAGAAAGTATCAATTCTATGAGTGATAATTTTATTTATGTATTTAATTGTAGAAAGATCAATAAAATTATCATTTTGAATGAAAATTTAATATGCAAGCTGATACATTACGTCGTCTATAACCGCTTCATTTACAAGTTTAGGATTGAAAATGTACAGTTTAAAACAAATAATAAAACAATAAAATCGTTTTCAGACTCTTCATGGTTTTGTAATTATACCATTTCCGCACTTTGCTCTTTGTACAATATTACTAAGCAAGCTACTGTAACAGTTGATACCGCGTATAATAATAGCAGCCCTGTTACTAATATTATCCATATCCCACTACCGGCCACGGGCCTCTTCTCACGATGAAAAGTGAAGTGGAGAAGTCTTATTCCACCACGCTGGATTGGTAGACTTCGCATACCCTCGAGTATTTTATATGCGCTCTTAGGTATACAGGTTTCTTCATTGTAAGTGCTTACTAGGACTGTAAAACAAACAAAGCTATCGCATACATAATCTCACTCTCACTCTTCAAGCTTAGTACATTCTTCCTTCTACATTCAGTCTATACTTCTTTGGTAACGGAACACACTCCCTCTCGAGATCAGGATGTCCACCACCCGGGATGCCTTCAAAGCCCGGGTTCGTCAGCTCTTACTTACTGAATCTTATGCAGAGTCATTAAAATATTGATCTGTCATGTTTTATTTTTATTTATATAATAGTATTTATATATATACAGGGTGTATTTTTGAAACGGGGCAGTAAGGGCAAGTACCTTAACCGTTGCAGTTACAGCAAAACGTTCTTAAAAGACCTTCCTTAACTTTTTGGGACATTTTGAACTGCATTCACAGATTTTGTAAAAAACTTACAGTTAGCAAAAAAAATGCAAAAAGTTCAAATTTTTTTTTTTATGCCAATCGATTCTATTTCATGTGGGGATCAAAAAACTCTATGGGACCATTTTAGCTTTCAGTACTAGAAAAGACAGAAATCGCCAAAAACGTTTCCCATACATTTCGGCAACAGAAACGAATTTCTACGATGGTCTAACTTTTTATTATGGCCTGGAAGTGGGTAGAATTGACTGTAAAGTAAATAAAAAGAATTTTTACCCTCAAATTTCGAATTTGATTCGAAAATCTGTGTGTTATACTTAGTTTCAGCTGAGAAACTTCGTATGAGTTATTAATTAAGGATTTTCGCTAAAATGTCTTCTAATCGTGAAAAAATTGACTTATTAGAAGCGTATTTTGAAAGAACCCTGCAATTCCAGGTTTTTCAAAAGATTTGTAATAACCTTTCTTGTTGGCACATGCCGCAACGGATACTTATTGCGGTACCACACTAATGCAGCTCCCGCATTTCGATTATTGACAAAATACGCTTCTAATAAGTCAATTTTTTCACGATTAGAAGACATTTTAGCGAAAATCCTTAATTAATAACTCATACGAAGTTTCTCAGCTGAAACTAAGTATAACACACAGATTTTCGAATCAAATTCGAAATTTGAGGGTAAAAATTCTTTTTATTTACTTTACAGTCAATTCTACCCACTTCCAGGCCATAACAAAAAGTTAGACCATCGTAGAAATTCGTTTCTGTTGCCGAAATGTATGGGAAACGTTTTTGGCGATTTCTGTCTTTTCTAGTACTGAAAGCTAAAATGGTCCCATAGAGTTTTTTGATCCCCACATGAAATAGAATCGATTGGCATAAAAAAAAAAATTGAACTTTTTGCATTTTTTTTGCTAACTGTAAGTTTTTTACAAAATCTGTGAATGCAGTTCAAAATGTCTCAAAAAGTTAGGGAAGGTCTTTTAAGAACGTTTTGCTGTAACTGCAACGGTTAAGGTACTTGCCCTTACTGCCCCGTTTCAAAAATACACCCTGTATATATATATTAAATTTTATGATTTGATATTATATTATGTATATGTATAGTGTATTTATTATAATATGTATTGTATGGTTTTAGGATTAGACTTTTCTCTTTTATTTGGAACATTTTTACTGCACCTACCTTTGTTGTCTTTGCACCACCTTACGGTTGACTGGTAGAGAATGCCTAGGACATTAAGTCCGCCACTGTACACTTATTATGTGCAAGGAGTTTTAAAATAAATAAATAAATAAAATAAAATAATATATATTCTGCAAAAGTAGATATTGTTATGCTTGACTTAAGATTCTACAACGCTCTCGTTACGTCCTCCTCCTGAGACAGTCAGACAGTTATTTATTGTACCTGCTGCGATTTGAGTGTTAGTTATTACAACAACATTATTATTATTCAAACTTACGTGAGATGACATTACTACTAGAGAATAAACGATGATTCCTTAATGAAATATAGAAACCGGTCGGCAATATCCCGACAATAATACGTGAGTAACCCGTTTATTCTCTAGTAGTAACATTATTATTATATAGAATCCTGTTGTATCAACCATTACTCAATTTTACTGCCTCAATTATTATTATTGTGTCAATAATAATAATCAGTGTTATTTGTGAACTTTCTGTCAGGAAATGCACAAAAGCAGCAAGGAGTTGGAATTGTGCCCGGTGGATGGTGGTAGGCTCCACCCAGATCCTATGGGACCTAAACATTACAGTTGAAATGTGTGTACACCTCAACCACACTCTTCTGGGTAATATAGGCGTGATGTTATGTTATGTTACCTATTTGGTAGAAACAAAAATAAAACACTCGACATAGGTACTTCTTTTCTTAATTCTGTTGCCACAGAGTCAAACCAGTCTTCTTCTTCTTCGTGTCGATGGCTGAGTCAAATTTTATTTTGATTTGCCATCGTGGTGAAAGGATTAGCCAATTCGCTTTGAAGAACTCGCGAATTGCCCAGGGTGCGCCGGACGTAGGGAGTCGTTGTGTACGTCACTCGGGGAGGCTCCTTTCATGCACCCCACCAAACAAACCAGTAACTTGATTATATAAACCTAGTAGGAAAGTGATCGAAATAATACGCGGACACTAACTTGTAGTAAAACTTTATTACTTCAAATCATTAAACTCAACAACGTTTCTTAATTCTAAATTAAGTTTCTTACAGAGAACGGTATGACATGTGATACGTTACGTGTTCGAATCAGCGCGTGCCGCGACCGCGGCGCGGCGTCGGATCACGCGGGTGCTCCGCTCTTGGTTCCTTGACGCGTTCGTATAGAGGGCGCGAAGGTAGACCGAACACGTGATAGCGAAACACTGTAATTGGTGGATTGGAGGATTGGGTTAGTGATTGGAAGGTCGCGAATACGTTCAGAAACGTTCCTACAACCTGAATTAGTTAAATTGAGCTTTAAAAAGATACAGTCTGAAGAGATTGGAACTCTGTACGCGCCATAAAAAAGTTAAAGAATATCAGAAATCAATACGAGAGCCGATAATCTGGCTATTGAAAATATAAGGGTGTTTGAAATAGAAGCCTTAGCGCTAAGCTGGGATAAGCATACGAAAGAAAAGTTATGGTTTGTCATTTTACAAATTCTTTTTAAGATGAATTTCGTTTACATAAAATTTGATATTTTTCTTGATATATGCTGTCACAAATTCTAAAATATAATTTAGCATAAAAATATTAAACTATCCTGGCTAGCAATACCGTTTTTTCATTGAACTTGCATTTCAGTTTCACTTAAGTGATGCAGTACATAAATCAGAAAAAAATATGCATTTCATATTAAAAATATTATTTAGTAGTAAGTAATATTAATATAACTTTAAAACAGTTAAACAAAAATAAATAAATGACAAAGCTAAGACCTACAGCGTATTCAAATCAAATTCGTAACTACAGCATGCATTGTTTACAGTTGTCATAAATGAAAGGTTCACTTTAAATTATCAAATTCAGTTATATACCATTATTTATACTTGCACATAAGTAAATGTAATAAGCAGGTTCAAAATCGGAAAATCGATGCACCAAACACCCTGAATATATAATATATTATGTAATATGTAGATATTCAAAAACTATTCATAAATTACTAAAGTGACCTAAAAGTAAAATTCTGATAAAAAACATGTTGTCACCAATAAGGTTCCAGGGACAAAATAAATTTGTTTTATTAAGTAATAAAACCTAAGTTTTGGTAGACTCAAGTAATCTGAACTTTTTCGAGTCCATTTCATGAGACAATATTCCCAGGAGAATTTTCATATACGAGCCCTTCTAGAATACAAACTAACGGTCGACCAATAGTATAAAAAATTTTGCGCTGTTTTTTTCTTTTTCTTAAATGACGCCTGCTCCAGGGGCCCTTTTACGTATTATGCGCGTCTTTCCGCGCATCTCGTGTCATTTTTGTATCAACATACAAGTAGGTAGCAACCAAGATGATTGTTACAATCAATACAAATCGATAAACGTTGTATCGATAAACACGATCGGTTTTTCAATTTCTAATTGAGATTAGCATTTAGCTATGCTTAGCTAAGCATAACTAATCTACTATATAAAAATAAGTCGGGTTTTCCTTCCTGACGCTATAACTCCAGAACGCACGAACCGATTGCCACGGTTTTGCATTCGTTGGAAAGGTCTCGGGCTCCGTGAGGTTTATAGCAAAGAAAATTTAGGAAAACAATAAAAATTTCAACAGAAAAGCGGGAAAATCTTTTTTTACATACAGCGCCATCTCTGATACATAGCATGCACTACAAACCACAGATATAGATCTACATAGATAACGCAGATGAACGCATGTGCTTCGCGTGTCTCAACCCCGACCAAGCGTCGAGGTTGGTCGCCTCTAACTTCAGTCCACGCGCGTCTTTTGTCAGAGAAAATCATAGCGGACGGCTCCAGTTGAACGTACTGGGCGGATTGGCATCGGCGGCATCGGTGTCTTTGAATCGGTTTGGATTTCCCGTCACTAAATTTCGGCTGTGACGTCACAAAAGGTATTAAAAAGTCGGCACGCTTGGTTTCAATACAAATCGTGATACTTGCGTTATCTATGTAGATCTATATCTGTGCTACAAACCAATATTATAAGTAGATGGCGCCGGTGCGTGATACATTGTTTGACAGCCACCCAGTGTTTTCTGCTCAGTTAAATTCACGTGACAAACCGGTACTGTGAAATTGTGAAAAAAAAAGTATAAAAAATAAGTTATTCGTTTCCTAAGATTACAATTGGAAACCCGATTGAGACAACGCGTGAGCACACGAAGATCATTGGCATCATACAATCGTTTGGCATTCCAATATGATCCCACTGCGAACTACAGTGATGATGAAAATTTTGATATTGGACCAATGATGACTATATGCCGATATTGCAATGCGTTAAATTAATTCGTGCTTTTCAAACACAAGAGCAAAAAGAGAGGCAGCCCGTGAAACAGCTAGGTTAGAAACGAGAAATCGTCGAGCTTATCGTACAGATGAACAGAGGAATAATCTTCGAAGTGCAAGAAGAAATGGTTCCAGTATTGATTTGAATCGAGCAGCGTTTCTATATGATTGCACCATCGACTACAGCTTGCATCGTTTAGTTTGCATTGGTCCAATAGACGTTGTTTGCCAGCACTGTGGAGCATTGAAGTTTGCTGGTGAAACGCCTGGTTTCTGCTGCCTTAGTGGTAAAGTGAAATTGCCATTATGGCGACTTATTTTTTTTTGATGCCCCCGGTGGAACTGGGCAGACATTCCTCATGTCAT
Source organism: Hypena proboscidalis (assembly GCA_905147285.1). Lineage (NCBI taxonomy): Eukaryota > Metazoa > Arthropoda > Insecta > Lepidoptera > Erebidae > Hypena > Hypena proboscidalis. The sequence continues at coordinate 15,619,953 of LR990140.1, forward strand.
TGATTTTGGCCACTGTACGTGCGAGATCCGAAATTACGGTAGCAATTGCTTCTTCTGCAATAGCGGCCACATTGTTAGACGGATGCCGTACGGCTCACTAAGCGTTAAAATTGCCATTAAACCTTCAAACTACTGAACAACTGACATGTAGCATTTCGAAACACTCCGCAAAGGCCAAAGTTTTAGTAGCATCAAAAATCATCATATGGGACGAATGGACAATGGCGCACAATGACACACAAACGCGCATTGGAAGCACAAGACCTCGATATGTTTTGGTGGTGCAATGATTTTATTATCTGGCGATTTCCGACAAACACTACCAGTCATTGCAAGATCTACTGCTGCCGACGAAAAAAACGCTTGCCTCAAAGCATCAAATCTGTGGCGATATGTAAAGAAACTTCAACTGTCTGTAAATATGAGAGTTGCATTGTTGAACGATCTATCTGCTTAAGATTTCTCGAAGCAATTGCTGACTATCGGTAATGGCCGTGCTCCTGTTGACAAATCGAGCGGTTTGATTTCCTTTTCTCCAAATGTTTTCAATTTCGTATCATCAAAAGACGAGCTTATCAACAAAGTATTCCCGGATATCATTGCTAACCACAAAAATACTAAATGGTTAAGTGAGCGAGCAATTTTGGCCGCTAAAAATAAAGATGTAGATGACCTCAATTTTATAGTACAAAATCAAATCGTAGGTACTCTGTATTCATTCAAATCTATCGACTGTGTAACAAACGAAGAAGAAGCCACTAATTATCCAAGTGAATTTTAAAACTCCTTGGATGTGCCTGGTTTACCACCGCACAATTTAAAACTTAAGGTTGGCTCGGTAGTCATCATGCTTAGAAATTTAAACCAACCAAAACTGTTTAGTTTCCGATGATCCTAACGGATATGCCTTTTGAGTTTAAACGAATTCAATTCCCGTTTCGTCTTGCCTTCGCCATGACGATCAACAAATCACGGGGCCAATCCTTGACTATTTGTGGCCTCAATCTAGAAAATGCATGTTTTTCTCATGGTCAATTGTTCGTGGCATGCTCACGTGTCGGCAAACCATCCGCTCTATTTGTTCTTGCGCCTGACCAAAAAACAAAGAATGTCGTTTACCACAAGGTGCTTGAATGAAAATCCCATTAATGAATTAATCCGAGTGTATGCCAATCTGCACAACATAGTTTTCAATCATTTTTTTCTGACATGAGTTTGAAGTACTTAATTATTATTATTTTTTTAATTTTTATTCTCATTCTGTATGTTTTCATCATCATTCATCATAATAAAATACATTTATGTTTCTATCTATATTAATATTATTTTGTATCATTGTATTACGTTCATCAAAGCCTAAATTAGTTCAGCTAAAAGGTAACACGACATTCATTGACTGTTAGGCGGTACGAAGTTCGCCGGGTCAGCTAGTACTATATAAAAATGCATTATAAAATGTTTTGTTATAATTACAAAGGAAAATAAAAAGTTAAATGTAATAATGATCAAGAAGAATTTAGGATGACGAATGATTTACGAGAGAGAGATTTATTCTCGGGCTCTCCTCAAACCCAAATCGCCAAACGTTACGGAGAAAAAAATGCGGATAAATGCTTTTTCATTTATTAGAGTCCCTTTTGTCTGTGAGGTTAAAAGCGAGTCACGATATATGGGAACATTAGGCAAAACAATGCCCATTGTGTTCTACGTGTTGTTGTATATTAAAACTTTGAATAAAACAGATTGACTGCTATTTTATCAGTGGACTTTGTTTTTCTCAGCCTATTCGTATATGGAGGCAATGCAATTAACAATGTTATTGTTATATCACATACGAATGCTAGGGATGAATCTTTTGACCTACTTGTTTATCGAAAAATATCCGTGACAATTTTGTTTGTCATGGTCATGATGAAGGTTTGTTATATCCAATAGCAAATTAGATTTGGTTTTCGGTGTTAATTAGAAAAACGGAGCTTTGTAAATCAAACTTATTTTTATTAAGGCTCACGTGAGTTTGTAACTCTGTGACTGCTTGTATTTAAATTATTAAATACTGGTGTTACTCACGTTATGTTGCTCTATTTGGTTGACCGCGGTTTCACCTATACATTTAGACATTTTCAAGAGAATGCGTCACGTCGCGCCTGATTCGCAGCAAAACTAACTGAGACTGGCGTGACGTGAGTAATACCCGTATTTTATAACACGAAACTTCATTAAACTTTGTATTTTATCCACCGAATAACCTTTGGTCAAATATATATTAGGAAAAAACCAATTAAAATATAAGTCCAAACAACTTTTTTGCCGTTGCCAAACAAATTATATCGTCAATATAAGAATTGATAGCCGAGTGGAAGACCGAAAGACTGCAAAGAAGTAAGGTCTCGGGTTCGAACGGCACACATCTCTGTTAAGATATGTGTGTATATCATGTTTAGTTATGGCTCACTAAAGGTTAAGGAAAACATAATTAGGAAACCTGCATGCCTGAGAGTGCCTAAAAAGTGCTCGAAGGTGTAAGTCTACCAATTCACACTTGGCCAGCGTGTTTGAACTCTACTCTTGGCAAGTTTTAAGCAAAATAACATTTAAGATTCGTCTGAGTAACAAGCTCGTACCAGCAATTACGTTGTAGAAACTGTAAAGGAGATAGCACTCAGCTGGGGAATGACGCATGCAAAGCTTTAGTTAAAATCACAGACCCACTCACTTATGTAAGGCACTGCTAATTTCGTGTGCTTCGTTTTTCCGCCGAGTAGGGATTTATATAAAATTTATGTGTAACTTTCTACCTTAACAACATAGTAGTTAACACACTTTGTATTTTTGACTTAACTTTTTTTTATACTTAAGCATTGCTCATGGCAGTTTAAAAATAAACAATGAAAATGTAGTAATTGTTTTCAACATAGAAAATAATTTCCTATTCAATAATTTATTTTATTTTGTATTTTGTTTGTTACGAATTAACTCAAAACTACAGGACCGATTTCTAAAATATTTAATAGTTTATTTATTTAAAACTCTAAGAACAATATAGGTGGCATAAAGGGGAACCTAATGCCGGTGCAGAGATGAATGAAAGTAGGGGGTAATACATTACAATTTTATCTTTATCATAAGAATGCTAAAATATTCATAAGTAATATTATACTATACTTTATTATGGTAACTTGCAGGCAAAACCACGATGCAAGTAACATATTAAATCAAAAAACTAAAACCTAGACCAATATAAACCCTTTTTGTGTTTTTTTTTACAATTATTCACTTTTACCCCGGCATTTCAGTAGTAGAAAAAAAAAACCAATTCAACAGGAATTGAAATGCGTCTACTTAGATATCAAATATAATGACTAAACAATTTAAACATAGCCAATTTTAGTTTTTACATAGTAAAAATAGATAAGTAGGCCAACTCCCGGCGTTTAGGAGCACACGATACCTAAACTTGCTCGAGGCGCAGGGTTGTCACTTGTCAGGTTGATATTTTATATTACCTGTACTGAAATTATTTTTTTAATTATAAAAAAACGTTTTTTTTTACAAAACAAAGCATTTATTTATGTCAAGTCAAAGTCAAATCATTTATTTCCATGGGCCCCAAAGGGCGCTTGAACACGTCAAAACAAACATCAACGTTCAAATAAATAAAATTAAAATAAAACTTAAGCTAATTAAATTATAATATTAATTGCAACAAAATGATTTGAATCACCGGAGCTTAGATTGATTTCAATTCAACTTTGAGGTTTGAATTAAAATCAATCCAAGTACCAGCTCCGATGGGTATTGCATCAAGAGAAGAGCTGGTGAGAAACTCATGTTCACCATCTTTTCAAATAATTCATACAATTTTGTTTGTTTATTGACAATAATTGTTATGTGTAAGTTATAGCAATCAAAATGACGTTTGAAATAGTGTCGTTTAAACAATCATAAACTTCACAATAATATCTTTTGACTCGCGAAGACATTTTGCAGTGCAGCGCGTAACCGTACCTAATTTTTTTAAAAAACACCGACCGCTCACAGTAATGACACGGCCCGCACTACCGGTGACCGAGTGAGTGACCGAGCGGCGTAGTGTGCGTGCGTACGTACATAAACCCGGGGCGTGGCAAGCGCTACGCGTACATTCAAACGGCGCGATGTACCTTTGTTCGAAGATAAAAAACTTATCTATTTTTACTATGGTTTTTATGCAGCGCGGTAATGATAATAATCTCAAAAGGCCCTGTCAATAACCTGTGGCGGTATCCGCACATAATAAATGACAGTCGACATTGAAAACGTCAATTAGTGACACACACGTGACATATTATGTCAAAAGAGCGCTGAATCGCGATAACGAAGTGTTCACAGAGAGTGTACATATATACCACTTCCAATACGCTACTGTTGGACAGCTGTCAGCCAGGCAATACCACCGAGCCTGGTCGGAGGATCCTCCCTTTATGGTGGAGGAGCATCACACCTTGTTTCTCTACAAACCAAATCGGTTTCATTACTTCCACATTCCTCTCTGCGTAGCCTCGATAACAAAGTCTTTTTTAATATTTAAAGACATTTTTACTCCGCTTTGGTGGAGAGCAACTCTTACTCTAGTTTATTTTAAAGTACCTCAATTTATTTAGTAATGTGCGTAGGCGTATTTAAATAAAAGGACACAGCAAAAATATCCCTCGGTACCTAGAAATTATAATTGCTACGTAACAGAATTGACAGTATTTTAACAAAGTTGGATTTAAAATTAAGATTATTAATTAATTATGTTTCAATTTAAAAATTGTCAAATACCACTTAAAAAGCCTCCGACAATATAATATAAACATAGTTCAAAGAAGGTTATTAAAACGATTGGATGGTATCAAACGATCTCTTTTATCCCTCAAAAAAACATTGTGCCGAACACTCTGTATATTATATGTTTTGAAGCCTCAAACCATTCTTGACATTCAATACCTTCTAAATATAATGGACATGTTTATCATCAATACAAATTATCAAAATAAAAGAGTCTGTTTTTAAAAAATGTTTTTTCAAGTTGGTAAAGCTGTCTGCACGTTTTAGATGCTGGTTTACAGGCAACTTTTTATAGATGTAACTGTTGAATAGCGCTAATTTCGAAAAATACTGGTCAATGTTTGATAACTTTTTTTGTGTTTGATAGTCTAACTCTTTATAAAAGTCTTTAGATATTTAACGCTACGCTAAACACCACAGGAGCGCAGCAGAACGGTTGAACGCGAGGACTGCTACTATTTAATACAACGAATTCCACAGGGATGAAGTCGCGGGCAAAAGTTGGTTACATATGTTTCAAATGTAATATTATTAAAACCGACGTGAGGTGAAGACATTATTGTTGAGAATACGGGTTACTTACGTTATTTTAGCCGGGATATGCCGACGAGTTTCGAATCTATTACGTAGATTCATCGACTGGGCGATTAATTGCGTTTCATCGCCGTCGCGCGACGTCTCGCACTGCGCGCCGCAGCGCGCGTCGCACAGCTTGATGTTGCAGGAGTGGTATAACGTGAGTAACCCGTATTCTCAACAATAATATTTCAAATGTGATTGGAATTTCAAGTTACGTTTTTACGTAACTTGAAATTCCAATCATTTTAGTATGGGTAATTATTGAAAAAGCCTTAGAATTTCGGTTATATTTTTTGATGTAATTTAGGAGTCCTTTAACGAGATAAATAATCCTTAAATGAGATATAAGAGAAACACAATTTGATGTAGGTAAATAGAACGTTAAATTTATTTTTTGAGATATTTGTGTCATTTAATAAACCTATCAACGAGTGATTTTAACGTATTAAACAAAAAATAAATGTTTACCTACCATTTGTCCGTTAACAGATGAGATATAAGAGAAACATAATTTGATTTAGGTAGGTAGTAGGTTTTATATTATTAGAGATAATCAGTTAATATACATAACAACTAACAACGAAGGACTTTTAGGTATTAAACAAAAAATGTGTTATCATACCATTTGGATATAAGGTAAGCGATAGGAGTATACCAAACGTCAAACATCTTGGCTCGCGCTTGGCAAGCAAGAGCGAGAAATACGTAAAAAGTGAACCCTACGCGTGTGACTGAGATAGTGCATTTCACGACCCACCAAGATTTTTGATTTTACCTATAATAGTATTTTTTGACGCATAACTTTTTAAATTTGTAAATTTGTGAATGTAAGTTTTATTTCTCTTCCAGCTGTAAATAGTTATGTAAACAGTTATGTAGTTAGTTAGTAGGGTATGATTTAGTTTTTTTTATTATTTAATTTTTAATGCCTGTAAAATATTTTATTTGTTTAATTAAAATATGAGAAATCCTATAATATATTAATATATTATATTCTTCAAATAAGGTGTATAAATAAAAATTTTAACAATACCCAATACATAATTTTATACGAAATTGTAGTTTTACCCGGTGATTAGCGATAAGCTCACCCCAATCACAAGGGATCAAAATATAACAAGTGAAGTGTGGGTGTTATACGCATCTGCCACACTCTTCTGGGTATTTAAGCGTGATGTTATATTATTATTTTAAGACGATTAAAGTCTTTGTGTTTGTCTCTTTCTATCAAATTCAATACTGTATAATACCTCAAACTGTTGTAGCAGTAAAACACTCTTGAATCCAAACTTTACAGATAGACACGTTAAATCGTTTCATTTCAAAGCCTTGTCGGCCATTCACAGTGACGGAGGACGGTACAAAAACCCTTTTTTTAGGAAGATATATTGTTTACAATGTTTTTATTACATTCTTGTTTGCTTATATTGATACTAATGGTTAATACTCAACTCTTTTTACGTTCTTTTTGCACTGTAAGTAAATATTGATTGTTTTTGTTCTGCCACGAGCTCGTAAGAAATATTATTCAACAGTCTGTAATAATTGATCATGGTATACGCTCCATCTTACTTGTTCAAACTACAACACAAGCTGGGCTACTTGCTTGAACTGTTTGCACAAATAAAAAGAGCACTTAATCAATAGGAGAGGAAATTAAAGCAAATATCCTATGCAGTTTAGTCGGCCAAAACTCGCGGGAGAGCGGGGAAGTAGGTTTTTAATTTGTTTTATACGACGTGCAAGAGCGGCGCTCTGCCTCGTTTGACAGCGGGCAACTAGTCCTTTTGGTTTAATTTGCTAAACACAAATAAGATAAAGCGTATAGCCAAAGCTATATTATAATATTTAAACCATTAAATATATTTTACTTCTCAATATTATATTGATATAAGGGTTAGAGTGTCTCTGTCAATAAATCGTTAAGATTCTTTTCGAATATAAGTGTGTATTTATTATATAAAATATCGCTTGCTAACGGTGAAGGAAAACATCGTGAGGAAACCTACATGCCTGAGAGTGCCTAAAAAGTGCTCGAGGGTGTGTGAAGTCTACCAATCCGCACTTGGCCAGTGTGGTGGACTATGGCCTAACCCTGATCAACATGAAAAGAGGCCTGATACAAGTTAATCATGATGACTTATCAATACTGAAAACTTACACATCACTGAAAAAAACTTTGAAGTTAATGGACTTCTTAACTTAAAAAAACATATTAACTAAAATATTCTTAATTATTATAGCTCTGCCAAACCTATTACAGGCATGATATTATATTGTGTTGAAAAAACTGGGTCGAGTTCTTACTGCCTTTGAAGTGTAGCAATTATGGCATTACTGTACCGCAGGCTGTACTGCAGTTATATAGATTTTCTGTATGGACACTTGTGGTCACAATGCAAACCCATTATATTTATTCACCGAGAAATTTATTAAAAATAGAAGTTTAATGCGAACTAATTTCCGCTAAATGTTGGTCGTTGTACTGTGCATTTACCGCAATCATTGAACATATTGTTGAAAGAAGCTAGATCCATCACATGTTATAATAAATTATTTTTATAATATGTCTGAGCATAGTTATAATAATTATTGTTATTTGTTTAAACAATAAATCCAGTTAAATTATTCAAATTATAAAATACGGGAGCTACTCACATAATGTTGGTCTATTTAGTCGATCGCGGTTTTGCCTATACTATGCTTTAGGCATTTTCAAGAGAGTGCGGCACGTCGCGCCTAGTAATGTTACAACCTCATGTCAGTTTTAATAAAAATATCGAGTGAAATTGTTAACTGTTATCAAACTTGTGACAATTTCTAAACTTGTGTGTAATCGAAAAACCTCTCCATATTAGAAACATCCTCAAAATAATTACTTGCTTATAACTTAAACTTCATAAGATAATATAATTTTAAATTCACATTAATAATAAACTCGCTCAAACGCTCTTTACTAAAGGCTAGCGGCTTGTGACGTCGCTAACCGATACGTAGAATGTGAAGTTATTAATTTTCTTTGATAGCTCTACAAAAAATTGCGTTCATGAAAGTAGTTTTATAACGAAACATGCTATAAATTTAATGGGTTATTCAATAAAATCTTTTTTTTTATATTTTGTACTTTAAAAGTGTACATACTTCAACTGTTTAGGTCCCATGTGATATGGGGTGAGCCTATCGCCACTTACCGGCAACGACTTCCAATACTGTGTTGCTATTGAGAAATTCTTAACGAAAAAAAAACGTAAATAGTACTTTTTCGGTACGTGAGAATCCAACCCAAGACAATGCGGTGAGAGGCGGCATGCGCTAATCCAACGAGGCAATGATCCCATGTGAATAAATAATAAAGACTGAAAGGTCCTAAGCGCCGTGATTGCACACTTACGTAATATGGGTTTTACTTTAATAATGTAGAAAGAACAGGGTGTTATGTTCCTCCACCACAAAGGGAGGATCCTCCGACCAGCCTCGGTGGTATTGCCTGGCCGACAGCTGTCCAACGGTAGCGTATTGGAAGTGGTATTTATAGTCACTTGCTGTGAACATTTCGTTATCGCGATTCAGCACTCGTCGACATATGTCACGCGTGTGTCATGCGTCATTTATTATGTGCGGATACCGCCACAATAATCTTTGGTTCTTTTTCTATTTTTATAGACAAAACAAATCTAAAACAATAAAATGCATGTTTGTTCGTGGCCATACTGTTAAAACTGTTTTAATATTGAATTAAATAACAAGCAAACTGAAAAATTACAATAATTTTAACTATTACACAACGGGTATTACTCACGTATTATTATGTCTACTAAGGCGACTGGCAGTTTCACTCGATTTAGACGAGCTTCGTCAGGCCATGAGTACGGAGCGACGCGAACCGGCCTGGGACGCGTCTCTTTTCGCACTGATAATACGTGAGTAATACCCGTTGTGTAATAGTTAAAATGTTATCAACTCACGTCACATTCAATAATTACAATAATGTTTTTTTTTTTTAATGAACGCCATCAAACATGCATTTTAGTATGATTTGTCTCTTAAAATTAAACCCATAATGTTTTCCATACCTTTAGTATGCCAAATAATTGTTATTTAAAGGTCATTCATTGGGTCCCGTGAAATTAATTTCACATGATCAAGCCTAATCGGAACGCCCGATGTTTGCAATGCAAAGTTCATTTGTCTAATGTTTGCTTAGAAGCTGTGCCTTCCCGGGTACTGTTTTAATTAGAAATTCACACATGGTACAATTCACTTAGCACCAATTTTACCAGCCTTCTTCATTTACAGTTTTACTAAACCATTATTTGCATCTTTCTCTCTTCCAATGTTTATACGGGACAGAGAGATTAAAAGCTGAAAAAATCCGACAGGATTTAAACTTGCACCCCTCGCGTTAACGCCCCAGGTGCTTTGCCAATTCAGCCCTAGATTTGTATGCTGCTAGAATCGAAATTGCTCAAAAGGTATAGCAAAGCTATAGTTTGCTTTAAAATATTAGAAGAAGAAGAAGAAGAAGCATTAAACTCGAGATTAACACGTTGGTGAAATGGGACCAACTCGCTCGTTATTAGCGTTATGAAAATTTCCTACGTTTGTTTCATGCAATCAAGTTCACAGTTTAAGCGTTAAGAAAGTTTGTCGATACAATGGAAGTTCAAATATAAATTGATTTGAGTGTTATTCACATTGATCTACACATAAAAATAGGCCTGTGCGAACAAATTGACTTACGAATTTGTCTTAACAATTTTACTTATAGATCTATGGTTAGTCTTATAAATATCGTACCTGATTAAGCTCAAAGTCGAAGAAGTTTTAACAATAGATGAACTTACTGACTACCTTACTGCTAGTACTTACGGTTTTTTCCGTCAGGAAATTCTTGACAGCAGCATGGAGTTGAAATTGTGCTCAGTGGACGGCAAAAAGCTCATCCCCTATCACATGGGACCAAAACGTGAAAGTGAAATGTAAGTATTATAATACACCTGTGCCACACCCTTCTCGGTAATATTTATATTATCTTATGTTAACGTGGTTATTCCGCCAGCTATTGATTGCCGACATTATCTATTAAATGCAAGTAAATTGAGTCTCAATATAATAGAGGAATGATTATGACAAGTCTAACCACTCAAGATGCGAAGGATTTAAGCGGCCGTGGCGCAATGGATAAGGCATCGGTCTTACGATCGAGAGGTCGTGGGTTCGAATCCTAGCCATTACACCACGGACGTAAACTTCCTCCTAACAAGCGAATTAAGCTTAGCTGGAGGAGATTAACAAGAATACTAGTAATTTGTATTTGCAAATTGCTAGTAAGCTTTTTTAAAAAAAAAAGATGAAATAGTAAGAGAGAATGTTTGACATTATCACTATTGTGGTGGTTCGCATTTATGTGATATCCACAGAATGCTTGTAAGTTATTCTTAAATCAATGTGATTCTAAAATAATATAAAACATAAGGAACAATATGCGTTCTTAGTACATTGATATTTGTATAGTAACAGTAATTCATTGTATTCAGCTTAGCTTAAACACACTATAATCTGTCCTAAAATCAGAGAAATACAAATTTATTTTATAGCTAATGCTCCAAAATGTCTAAATCACAAATATTTATTCGTTAGTTACACTTTGAAGCGGTCGACTGCCACCGACTGCTGTAGGATTCCTCGATAGCTTCTGTTGGCAACATGTCGTTTACGTGTTTGAGCGTTTAGTTGGAAGCCAGTATAACAGAGCAACGCACTGAGTAACTGTGTGCTACAAAATCTGCTATTTCAATCGTCAGTTTATGAGAATAATTGATCATTGACACCATTAATGTCATTATACTTTTAATATTTTAACTTCTTCTTCGTCGTGTCGATGGCTGAGTCAAATTTTATTGGTCCAATAAGTGACCACTGTTATGGCGCTCTCGTCGGCGTTTATGAGCGCCTCTCTTGTGCAGGTGGTAGGGTTTTTTGGACAGTCAGTAAGGTTTTGACTTGCCATCGTGGTGAAAGGATTAGCCAATTCGCTTTTAGGAACTCGCGAATTGCCCAGGGTGCGCCGGACGTAGGGAATTGTTGTGTACGTCACTCGGGGAGGCTCCTTTCATGCACCCCCAATATTTTAACTGAACATTATTTTTGATAGAAATAATTTAATTTTTTATTGTATTAAGTGAATAACGTGACTAGAAAAATACTTCTGCCTTTAGGTGTACGTGCTGTGTTACTTAAATACCATTAGGTACCTACATGAAGTAAAAATCAAGCACGTTTTATTTTTGCATATATATTTCTCAAATATTTTAGAGATGATAAGAAAGTTGCAGGAGTGAGATGGGTGTAGACGAATCTCATTTTAGTAATGTATTGTTAGCATTCTAGTCATATTTATTTTACGACTGTGTCGATTGCTACTTGCTAAGATAAAGAAGCTACTACTATTCTACGCTTATCCAAGAATATTTTTTGTATGCTTTTTATTTTTCTAAATTTCAAGAATGGGTTTCTGTTGCCAAAAATTAAGCTTATTTCATTTCTGAAGGTTTAGAATGTTGGTAGTTCTTTTGGTGGCAATTATAAAACCCTATCATTATAATTACGAGTATTATCTCCAGAACTTTGCTGAGCTGAGCCGAAGCCTTTTGATCTAAGATCTTATTTATTGTATAGTAATAATAATAATATGATCATATTAAACACCACTATCTTGCAATATTGCTAGTTGCTACCAAAGTACATTAACAACCATATTTAGGTCCCCCCTACACGCTAAATTTCTCTAATGCAAATCGAATTTTTCATATTCGAGATTTGCATTAACCGTTTCCACAATTTATCTGTTTTTTTTACTTTTTTTTTGCTTTTACAGAAGTCTAATATACAGACTAATAACATTTTCGTATATAGTAAGTATATCATTAGGCAAACATATTTAAACATAATTTGTAATTACAAGTCTTCACAATTAAATAAATTATTATATTAATATGTGAGATTGTTCGTGTAGCCTGGACATTTTTTTTTTTGACGCTATAGATATAACTCAACTGAGCTATTGCATCCACACGACACAGCAATACAACACACACCGCATTTCAAACAACTAAACCTCAGAATAGCGCTTCGTTGTAAACTCTCTTGAAAGTAGTTTGATTCCGGGATTCTTACGCTCGCTTGAGAAGATAACTTTAAAACATATAACGGTATCAGACATCGGGAAGCTGGCGACAGTAATAAATTCCCTTGGAGATAAGAAAACCATATTTTACAAATGGTAGTTCGTTTCAGAGTCAGAGACCGTCTCTGTTATTTTGCATCTTTGTGGCTTAAAATGTTAATTGAAAATATTATTATGGGAAAGGTAAGCTGGTTGTAATATTTCATAGCAAATACTCGATTATTTAATCAAAATACTTGATAATAAATGACAAATATTAGAGGTATTAAAACTAGCGTAAGCTGTATTTGTCGTTTCTGATGATATAAAATCATTAAGTTATAACTGTTGCAGAGTATTTTTATTACAAACATATATCTTTGACTAACGCAAGGATTTAAAAAACACAAACAAGAGTAAAACGTAACATGAACCTAACAATTTAACTTAGTCACAAAACGCGTATAGTTTTGGGTCTAGGTTTGCTTTATTGGGGTGCGCGCAAGAAACCTCCCCTCGTGCCTTTTGAATGCTGGTGGATGACGGCAGTTGGTAGGACGGTGCAGCATATGCCGGAAGATGGCGCACCGTAGTGGTTATCTCGAGGGAGAACCATACCCCGTGGTGAAATCTGACATGGCAGCCCACCGCGTGTCCCTCTGATCAGCAGAGGCAAGGGTGGGGTTTGGTGGGAGATCGGTTGCCTCTCACCAGCCAGGTGAATGATGAGTTTTTTCCTACCACCACCAAGATGAGGTCGCAGTTGGAGTGACACGGGTTTAGTCCTCTAGCCGCAACAAGACTTAGCGAGACAAGGCGAGTTTTTGATGTGCAAGGAGTTTCCTTTATGGGCTGACCTGCGCCATGCCTTGACATGGCATCGATCGCCCTGAGGTAGGCCCACTTTCGGAGAATTCACAGTCGTTGCGATTTGCGATTCTGGCGGCACACGGCGGTATTATAGTGGGTAAAGACCCTACATAACCACACCGACCCCCTTACGGTGTGTTATACTGTCCGGTATATTTACCAAATATCAAAAAAATCCTTTTGCCTTACTCGTAACTCGAAAAAATATTACAACTAGTTATTATTTTCAGCTGTAAAATTTGAGAAATATAACTCCTACATTATCAATTTTGGCAGAATTTCCTATTTAAATCAAAACGAATAAAACCTAAAGTAACGGTTAAATATTTTGAAAAACTTTACGGCCATATTATCTCGACCATATTGGAACTAAAGGCGAATGGTACCGTGGTTAACTTGTGACTTACCGATCTTTACTTAGCAGAGTCTTTTCATTAAAATTTTCGTTAAAGTATCGGGTGTTCCACAATCATAATTAAAATATATAACAGACTATAAGCTCCTTTAAAGTAAATACTTACGGTGAAAGAACCCTTTTATCCTATGGAAGATAAGCACGCCAAAACAAGTCTCTTTTTTTGTACCCAATTTTTTGGGTAAAATGATCTCACTTAATTATATAAAAAGTAAGTGAAAAGACGTAAAAAGCGTGCTTCAAGTAAATGAACTAACTTAATTAGTTATTCATACTTTAGATATAAGCTTTGGTTTCAGTTAAAGAGGCAACAACTATTACTAGTGGTAGAGCTCTTGTTAACGAGCTCGAGGGCGGCAGCACCACCGTCTCACCTTTAACCTGCCACCAACTAGTAGTGCTTGCATTACTGTGTTCCGGTTTGTTGGTGAGATCAGGCCCTGAAATTATTAGCATATGAGGTATAACACCGTAGTCCTTCGCTACAGCGACGCATCTACAATCTACTTTTGTGGATTGAGATGGTGTCCATGGGTAGTGCACGTTAGTTCGCTGCAGAAGTAGAACAAAAAAAGCAAAAAACAAATCAGACGCATATAAAAATAGGTCTTAATCTATTTTAGATAATATTGATACCACCCAAACACCATAAATACGCTGTCAATTGTCTCTTTTCAACAATCTAATTCGAATTATTTCTAGGTAATTTTGAGTGTATTACTTGGGTGAAGTAATTGTCGCTAGATGTTGTTTAGATGAGTGATTCTTTACGAATTCTATTTCATGATAAATTAAATTTAGCTCAAGAATGTTGAATAATTATTAAAGTGGCAATTTTCAGGCAACCGTTAGTTCTTTTGGGAATTCATTAGGATTTATAGATAAGAAATATTCATACTTGTATCATTTAAGTGAGCTGAAATACCTTTGGGACTAATTCTAACAAATTAACTTGTCTGTTTAAGTTCAAAGTTTTCAATCAATTTGCTTTGTCTGAGAAACGGGTTTATTACAGAGGCATTAACTGCTCCCCAAAGGTTGACTTGAGTTCAAACAATTATTTTTTAATAATTCATGTAGGCACTAAAAAGGCTTGTAATCTTGTTTAAGAGTTAATGTTGTCAAACATTTAAAAAATAGACCAATAAGGGGTAATTACCGCCGATTTCAACGCTAAACAACGCAACTACGGTTTCTTAATAGCTCTGTCCTGTTCTAACATACATTGTCTCCTCATTCAGAGAGTGAGGTCAAGAGTCGAGTTTAATTGTTGTTTTAAAGTGTGACTTGAAATTTTATTGGGGCTAAATCATTGTAAAAAATGTCGTCTCACGTCTTCGTCACTAAATGAAAAGTTCTTGTACAAATAAAATACATATAATTATGACTTTAAATTTTATATTATCATAAGATTAAACCCATTTCTCCGGGTTGTACTTTAAAACTAAGTTTCCATTCCCATACAAGGCATCCAATTTAGAGATGTGCCGTCTAGTCAGTTAGTCGGTTTTATTATAAATGCCAATAAACTAGCAGTTTAAGTACTACATAACTTATGCTGCTTTGTAATATACTGCATGTGGTAGTGCGACGAACAATACAAAATACAAATAGGATTTAAATGTATTTTTAATTTAAAACTTGACTGAATCTAATGATCAGCCTAGCCGACTACTCGGTTATACTCAAGGAACAAATTATAATAAGTGCTATATATTTTTAGTTCTTTTATAAAATGCGCCAACTTTAAATGCCAAACTGGCTAAGAACAATTTTTTTAGTACGGTCAGTGAAAGCTATGCTAAAATAACTTTATTTTTGGTTGGTAAAAAAATTACATTTACTTCCAAGCTGGCGGATTTTTAAAGCAGCAATAATCAGAATAACAAAACAAAACAAAGTTTATAAAAGTAAATATCCCTAGTGACAAAAGCAAAAAGTCCGTCACAGAATGTAATTTTTCAAAAATATTTTTTTAAATTTATTTTTTAAATTTCGTAACTTTGATTAATTTTCAATTATTTTCCTATAACTATCGTAACTTACTCTATTGTACAACTTAAGTTTGACTACCTAAAAGGACATTCTGTATAATTATAATGATGATAAATTCCGAGATAAATATCTTTTTGGATAATATCGAAAGAAAATCATGATTTACGGGCATTGAATAACCACTGTAACAAAAAGGTGTTTAAAAATTTTCCCAACGCGTTCAATTCAAAACTCATCGTGTCAAATACAATACAAATACATATTTCCGTGAAAGACAATAAGAAGCCAAAACTATGTAAAAAAGTTTTTAAACAAATTGCTAATGAGGCAGTGATATGAAATAACAGACCTTCAAAAAAAACTAGCTCGAAAAGTAGGATTTCAACTGTGCCCAATAGATGGCGTAGTAAGTATTGTACTATTAACAATATTGTTTTCTGAACATAACTGATGAAATATACGTATAAATTTACAATAGAATGTGATGTGGTGAAATAATATAATATTTCGACGAAAAAAAACAAAAATATAACATATTAAAGCATTTTTCCTTAGCAAATTAAAAATGACCTTTGCTCACAAAATTAAATTTTACGTTAAATAAGTAACAAAATAATTATTTCATCGAGATTAATATAATTAGTTAATATTTGTCATCTAATATTTAAAAAGTGTTTTGAATATTTTATCTTTTCTCAGTTAAAATTAACGTTTATACAAAATTGTCTGAAAATTAACATTCATTAACCAATTCAACCTACATGACAGCTACTCAAAATTCAGGGGTCTACAATTACAGCCAGTTGTACGCAGTGTATCGCATCCGCGGACCAAAGTGACGTATACGTCAGCGAGCTCCCGTTTGCCTCCTATTCAGTACCACGCAGCCTCTTGTGGAGGTAACATCGCTACAGCCGGCCCGATCGTTTCCATATTGTCGCGTGGAGTGCAGTGCATAATCGTGGTAGTGCTCCTGTGTTGTTACGGACATATGATTTTGAATTAAAAATGTAAGTAGCGTGTCTTTTTGCATGTTATTTATTTATGTGATTTAACGTGGGAATGGGGTGATATGAAAACTCGGATTTAAATATTAACACCGTTATTTTAAATTATAAATCATTGTGCTAAGGAAAAAGTTTTTCGTAATTTAACTCAAAGATATTAAAAAAAAATATTTTAAATCATTTGACTAAAATTTTATTGCTCGCATATTTAAATAAACTGTTATTGTGATAAAGATATTTTTTAAGGTTAGAATAGGAATTGAGTTCATTTGATGATTAAAAAATATGCACAAAATAAATTGACTTATTTTAAGGATTACATAAAAATAACGTTAGCAAAATTATGTTAAATTAGAGAAAAATATTATTTGAAATATCTATATCATTAAAAAAAAAGAAACTTATATACATAATATAAAAAAACTAAAAAAATAAATATAGTAAAATGCATTTATAAGAATTAACCTAATATAACAACATCTCTGATATGAAAATGACACCTGGTTGTAAAATGTTGATAATTAATTTATCTTCAAACATGATTAATTACTCTAAAACGTGTTTGAAAGACAATTTCATCACGACCCACGCCGACACGATGCCCGTGATCAGTTCAAAGGGGCTTTCACGTTAATACGTAACTAATCAATTTATGATAATAACCAGCTGTCGCCTGCGGCTTTTCCTACGTGGTATGTCAATAATAAGAGCAGCGATAGCCAAGAGGGAGACCGTAGGACTGCGAAGTCAAAGGTCTCGGGTTCGAACCCACGGCACACACCTCTGTCAATAAATCGTTAAGATTCGTCTTTTCGAAGATTGTGTGTATTTGTCATATAAATTATCGCTCGCTAACAATGAAAGGAACATCGTGAGCAAACCTGCATGCCGTAGAGTACCTAAAAAGTGCTCAAGGGGGTGTGAAGTCTACCAAAAAAAGGCACTTGGCCAGCGTGGTGGACTATAGCCTAACCCTTCCCATCATGAGAAGAGGCCCAAGCCCAGCAGTGGGACATGTATTAGATACAGGGCTGCTATTATTATGTCAATAATAAGCAGATTATGTCACTTGGAAAGGGTTTCGCTTTCTTATTAAATTTTAGAACGAGATAAGTGTCTCCACAAACATACATTCATTTTTACCCTATAAAAAGCTAATATTTATAATCATGGTTTTACAATGTTTGCTCTTGGGAAACGCGGCTCCCGGCAATTTAATATTTGTCTATGTATTTTGTTTCAAAACCATTTGGCCCCTATCATAGGAGGATAAGCGAGAAAAGGATCACAACCCCGTTTAATATGTAATCTTTTACTCTGCCTTGTATAAGTAACATATAACATGTACTGAAAA
Organism: Hypena proboscidalis; assembly: GCA_905147285.1. Lineage (NCBI taxonomy): Eukaryota > Metazoa > Arthropoda > Insecta > Lepidoptera > Erebidae > Hypena > Hypena proboscidalis. Next base: position 15,638,150 of record LR990140.1, read on the forward strand.
TTCTGTTTTATAATATTTTTTGAAGGACTCGGATTGAAAATATAATTACTGTTATGTAAATTTTTAACCTCTTTGAATGTTAAATTAAATGCTAGTTCTAGCAAAGCAATCAATCACTGGTTTGCTAACAACTTAAATATTTTTGTAAGGTATGGTTCATTTCTAAATCGCCAAGTTGGATAAATTTAAAGTGATAGCTGTGTTTAATGCTGTGTTTATAAATTATATGAACATAAATTATATGATCTGCGCGCTGCTCCACCCGCGTGGTACGAGTATAAAAAATAGCCATTATTATTTTTGGGATTTCAAAATATTTCCATTTCATTAAAATCAGTTCAGTAGATTCGAAAAATTTCGGGCATTAACAAACAAACAAACAAACAAACAAAAATATATTTCCTCTTTACTGTGTAGTAATCTACATAGTAAAAAAATTTGGAGTGTAACTATACAATATGAAAATGCATTTAACTAAATTGTTGGCTATTCCTTTCACCTGCATACGGCGTTTTTACTATGCAAATATAAAAGTAAACACCAGAGTTTTATTCCCTTTTACTTAATAACGCAATATGGAAATTTCCAGTACACTTTCACGGCGGCTTACCGTCCAAATCCGCTTTTCGAATGTTGCTGTCTGACAGGTCTTACGTGGATTATAGTGTGAAAATTCTACTAGCATCATACGGGGTGGGAGGATGCAACATTGAGGCATTTAATGAATCCAAAAATTCGAGACGTGGTCGGTGTGCAGTTCAAACGTAAAAAAAAACGAAAAAAAGCCCATTTTGTGAACAAATTATACATTGATCTCATTCAATGTGTTCGTTTTTGTGTAGTTCTAGAACCTATAATTTTAATGAATACCCCTAGTAGTCCAGCTGATGATAAGTTTAGACTGTAACTCATGAACATTTAATACGTATCCATAAATGTTATATTTGCATACTACATTTTTATTCTTTCTCTTATCCCCAACTCGAAACATGACTGTAGTGAAAGCACTTATATTTGGCGGCAGGTTAAAGGTGACACGGTGGTGCTTTAACCTCAAGCTCATTTAGAGGATAATTATCTACCACCATTAAATTATATAGTACAGTTTCAAAACATTAAACATAAGCGTGTGTTGTTTAAATATAATGTTTGCGTTTGCGAGGCTATGAAGTTTTAATACGACTTTGAGCAGCTGTTGAGAATGTGAGATAGGAACACACACTTTTGCATCATAACCATTTTGAAATGAACACTGCCAAATGGGTCGGATGATCATGTAGGTACAATAAATTTTATAGATATGTGAGAAAGCTTCAAATTGCCTCAGTTTTGGAAGTCTAGCAATATGTTTTTATTGAGAAATTATAGTACAATAGAAAAGGTAAAATGCTTCACACGCTGCGAATATAAGAACTTGTGAAATATTAAAGGCGTTACTTCTCGGGAGGACTGATTGAAGAATGTAATATTAAACTGGCTACATACATCCCATCAAGCTTAGGGTCTTAACTATTAAGTAAATATATATGTTGGATCTTAAATTAAACTAAACTTGTCTAATAACTTAATAAATCACTGTCAGAAGGCCTCGTATCCAAAATTCTGGCAGCATTACTACGTTGTATAGCGATACTAAGTCACTGGCCGAAATATAAGGTACTTAAATACATGAAATATGAAAATGTCTAACACGTATATTTTTTAAATACGCAACCTAGAGAACAATTTTATTACTACAGCCAATACTCAGGCGTTGTGATTTCACGGTCTACGGTACATGTTATTATTATAAAATTGTTAGTAAAGCAATAGTGTTCACCATTTGTGTCTGTTCACAAGTCTCACCACCAAAATATTAAAATTATGGTAACCCATTAAAGGATCAATCCACCGATATGCCGGAAAAAGCCCAACAGATTATTTAACGATCAATGATGGCTAATGGCCGCCTCTATGGTTCTACTAATCTTTATGTAATGGTATTCCAATCCCCCTTTCAAGCGATTGTAATGGTACCCAGGGGATATCGAGGGTGGTAACAGATAATCGTTCAAATTAATGTAATTGCTATGTTATGGCTTTAATAACAGGGGTTGTACCATGACGTCTTGTTGTCACTTAATTGCTTTTCAAATTTAATAATTCTTATTATAACCTGAAAATAATAATAAACGAAAAATACTAGTACTATTGTGAAAAAAAGCGTGGGGCGCTCTGTGCCATATTTTTCGTCTATCGAGCGACCCACGCTTTTTTCACAATAGTACTAGTATTTTTCGTTTATTATTATTTTCAGGTTATAATAAGAATTATTTTTCACTTTTTAGTTTGATGTGCTTTAAAAGCGTGTTTTTTTAGTTTTTTTAAACTATATTTATTTTTCACTTTTTAGTTTGATGTTATTTAAAAGCGTGTTTTTTAGTTTTTTTTTAATCCTGGCGATCCTAATCAGGATAATGAGATAAATTTATGAAATTATTATATTGTCGCTGATTCTTTACAAGTGTAGAAAGTTTAAATTAAATCTGTCCGTTTAAAGTGGGTCAAAATCGAGTCCAAAGGAGTCGGTTACATACAAACAAACAAACAAACAAACAAACAAACAAACAAACAAACAAACAAACAAACAAACATACAGGTGAAGCTAATATAAGCGTGTTAAAAAAAGGGTCATCAAATTGATTATTTGACAGCACAGTTTTTATTCGAAAATACGTTTCTTAAAATGGTAAAATATCAGAGACTAAACCATCACTTTTTGGCACTCAAATAATATATGATTCAAAACTGGATTGTTTATTAATATCATTATACTTGACTAACAACTAGATCAGAGGTTTATTCCATTAAAAAAATACACATTTTGCTTTGTTCTATTGTATTACACTATAGATAGCGGCATTACTTAATTGTTTAATTTTATACTAGAATAAAACTAAAGAATTTATTTTAGAAGAATAAAAATTTCTGCTGTCAACTGCGTGTTTTATCCGATTTAATTTAATTGTAGAACATCAGTTTACACGTTAGCATAGGTTGTGGAGACATTGTTCTAAGAAAATGTGATTAGTACAATTTTATAATTACTAACTAAGGAAAAAGCGTGCACTATTTACTAACCCAGCGTGAGTTTTTTAAATTACTGCCGTGAAATTACCTGAAAAAGTGAATTTACATTATAATGCTACTAGTCGCAAATGACTCACATTTTTAATTAAGTCGTTTTTATAAAAATAATTACTTTTAAATCAGTTGTTTTTAAATAAAAAATACTTATTTTAATTATAGGTAGTTTAAATATCTAGATAACAAAGGCGTGATGTTATGTTTTATTTTTATGTTCTAAACTTTCTTTTTTTTATCAGAAAGTTATGATCTGGATAGTTTATCCATTTATCCATTGCTGAATAGCATCTATTTATATAAGCTACCCCCCCCCTGTGGCAACTTCAGACCCGTTTTAATGTAACTAAAAATACTATTGTGAACTATTGGGTTAGGAAATGGAGGGTCTACCGCGAAAATGATTTTCATAATAGTAAAACAAAGTATTCAAAATGAATACGGATTCTTTTACTATAATACCGGCTGCCACGTGGTATATTTTGATACCGCATATTGTATGGTCACGGTTTTAGTTGCAGGGTTGGGCAAAAGAGTCATTTGGACTTTTTCCTTTATTTTTTCATAAGGAGCACGGAGTTTAGAATAATATGCGATAGGTGGTGGTAGGCTCACCCCTTTTTTATGTAAGTAATACTTTTTAATTTTGTGGTATGAAAGCTTTTAAGTACAACTGGTACGAAACCTTGAACGTCCGTGTTCCACATCACGTGTTTGACCATATATTTTTTATTGTAAATCCATAAATCAATACTTGTCACGCAGTCATTATAAATTTTATTGCCGTGTAATCAATCTTGCCTTTTCGTAAAATGTCATAGTCATTTGTATTGACAAGGACAGGACACCGAAGTTATACCAATTATTTGTGTATTAAAAACAAATTATTACCTTTGATAAAGATTTTTGTAGATAACTTTTGTTTATAACCTTGAATGTTTACCAAAATATTACGATATATAAATATATTTCCTTTTTATAATAATAAAAGCTTTCGTTGTATTTTTAACTACGTGGCACCTAGATAAAAAGCAGTCCATATTAACATTCAGGCTAGATTAGATACATGTCATGAGTGTAAAATTTTGTCTAAATCCGTCCAGAAGATCTTGCGTAAAAAAGTAATAAACACATCCACACATTTCAGCAAACTTTTAAGTTTTCAAATAGTTTTTTTTTTAATTTCAATTCCATGTCAGTTACGTAATTTGAGGGTATTTCATAAATTTGAAGGTGAACATTGAATTTAATAATAAAATAATCCCTTAAGAACAATTTGTTTAAGTTATTTTATCTTACAAACAAATAAATTGTTTTGCTAACTGTAGGGTCCTTAACTCTGCTAATAGGCTTACAATTTATATTTACAAGGCTTTCGTTATTATAATAAACGACATCCAGACTAGTGAATAACTTCTGTACGAGAATTATTACTTGTTGTTCAAGTAATAATTCTCGTACAGAAGTTATTCTGTGAGAGTTCGCAACTTAAAGACTTTTGTCTTGTGTACAATTTTTTTTAAATATTTTTTGTAGTATAAATAGTTTTGTTATTAACATAATATATATAATTATTTTCTTTGTATGTTCTGGAACCGTTATGTATACACACATTGCTTTTACTTCTTTTACTCCTTTATTTTCTGCTTGAAGTGTAAGATATTGCAACCTTATATGCTATGGATTTATTTATAAGTATTAATTTAATTACATTACTATATTTAAGTTTATTTTCTCTCCATAACCATATTTAGCCATAATGTTGTTTTGGTTGCTATAACTTACACATAGAATTATTGTCAAAAAACAAACAAATATTGTATGAATTATTTTAAAAGATGGTGCACATGAGTTTCTCACCAGCTCTTCTCATTATGCAATACCCATCGGAGCTGGTACTTGGATTGATTTTAATTCATATCTCTAAGTTGAATTAAAGTCAATCTAAGCTCCGATGTCAAATCATTTTATTACAATAAGTATTATAATTTAAATAGCTAAGTTTTATTTTAATTTTATATTTTTTGTATTTTGATGTTTGTTTTGACGTGTTCAAGCGCCCCTTGGGGCCCATGGAAATAAATGATTTGATTTGATTTGATTTTAAGTATCATTGATGATTGTTTTGGCATTGGTCTTACGATCGAGAGGTCTTGGGTTTGAATCCTGGCCATTACACCACGGACGTGACTCCTCCTAACATAAGCGAATTTAGCTTAGCTGGAGAGGGTTAACAAAAACTAGTTATTCGTATCAGCAAATTACTAGTAAGCTTTTTATAGATAAAAATAAGCTATTCATTTGTACAACCGTTTTTAATTTATTTTACAATATGTAAATAATGTTCTGAATTATTAAATTGAATGGTATGCCAGGAACTAAATAAACAATTATTAAATTATTGCAGAAATTTGTAATGTTTTGTTTAACATTAAATGACATTAAATGATAATAATATATTGAAATAGTATTATTTTGTAGGAGAAAATAGAACGTTTGGAAATATATGCACTAACTTACACGTCCTACAAAATATTGGTCAGAAATAGTAAGAAAAATCAACACAGATCGACAATCATTTTAAATCTCTAATCTGATAAGTATAAAAATTTTTGAAACTTAGATCAGTTTAGATTAAATTTAGATTAGAGCTAAGGTTAGTATACATTTTTTCATGTTAGAGAGCTAACATTGCGATTTAGTATTTTGTAAAGCAACCCAACCATCAATAGTTTACAGTCATCAGACAAGTTATTCATTCCTCATGCCTTTAACCTATTATATTGAATCGATTTCTAGTCTAATTATGAATATCTGTGTTAATACCGAGCGATAGCCATTTGGCCTTAGAACTTTGCAATACAAAGTTATTACTGAGGTTAGATTGGACTTTATTGATGCACCAACAATAAATAAATCTATAGCTACTATTTATCTTTAAATAACTTAAAATGCATTGTAGCTTTTAAGTGATATCTAAAATCAAACGAGATTAAATGTCAGTAGCAAGAAAGTATAGTCATTTAACAACATCAGACCGAATGCATAACTACTAAGGTAGTTTACCACTATATAGTATGCAATAATTACCGTAAAATCAGTTTTTTTAGAAATCACAGTTAAACCAGTAAACGTATTGTCACCCTTAAAATTAAAATTCTGAGATTTGGTACCTTTTCTCAGATCAACCTTGTAATAGGTAATTTAAATCAGTATTTTTTTTACTAATAAAAGAAATACAGTAAAATATCCTCCTCAAATTATTATACATTACCATTATTACAGTTCAAATCGTTATTATTCAGGACTAACGAGGACCGTCACGACACTACTAACATATTCATGAAAGTATTCTTCATTTACCTATAACTTGAAAAATATACCATTGAGTTTTTGTAAAAAATAACACCACCTAAAAAGTTTTATAACAAGATTCAATTCAAACCAATACAATTATAGTCTAATTGTTTTAATTCAAGCACTAATGAGGATATACAGATCTGTAAAAAAGGTTCTAAAAGATTACACTCGCAGTCTCAAGACTAAAAACTCACCGCATTAGCCTTGAGTGCTCTTATTCCAGACCTAGTTTCACGAGCTCTCGTAAATTATTCGTCATGTTTTTTTACCATTACGAAAATTACATCGCTCCAGGCACATGATGCCTGGAGCGATGTAATTTTCGTAGTATTTTTATCAAAATGAAAACAATTTTATTGTTTTAAGGAAACATCTATTCAGTTTTCATCTTATGTTCGTATATTTTATGGTAAGGCACTTCGATATTATTATTTTAGACACGAAGTACGCCTTCAAAATCATAATACATTAGAATTATATTATATGTTTATTTTGGGCTTTCATATCAAAATACGAGTCTATTTTAGACTTTCGTTTATTCATATTTTACTATAGGTACTTACTTACTGTATAGTAAGTAACGTATACATAATAATATATATATAAAATAAGAGCAAAGATTAAAACCATAACGTAACCTCAAACCTGTTATTATATATCCAAAAGGATAGGCACAGGTATATTATTATACCCACGTTCACCGGTTATATTTATGTCCCGGGTAATGGGGATAAGCGTCTATACGCAACATAAATTTTAATGTTGCTGATTTCGGTTCAGAAAAATATACAATACTGCGTTATTTACGAAAGATTGACGATGTTAATGTTTATTTTACGCGATTTAAGCTGTAATCGATGCTCCATTGAATATATATGTATGTAATGACATTACGTATTAAGATTTATTCTTAGAAGCGGGACAAACATAAAAGTTTTTCGACGGATGGACGCGTCGCGTTTAAAGTATATGAAAAGGACGGTGCACATAATGAGACACGAACAACGATACAAACGCACGGGTGCCACGTGAATAAAGTAATTCTCCTGTCTGCCGCGTTTTGACTGGGCTTTGTCTCTTCTTTATGTTTTGGAATAGGACGCTGTTATTTAAACGTCATGCCCGCGTCTTGTCCGCGCCCTGTCTTCTCTGTTTGTTTTGTGTCATGGAGATTCTATACATATAAAAAAATAAAATACAAATAATATTGAACGGGCGCCGTTACCTGCGACGCGGCCTCGCCCTACGATTTTTGTGTCTGTCCCACCCCTAAGTGTTCAATTTAAATTATAATTGATGTCTTACAAATCTAGACTATTAATTGGGCATTGGTTATTCGGGCTTTGTACCTATTGTAAATTATAGTACTATGAAATACTGAAGGTATGTGTTTAGAATAATCACCTAATATTCTATTATTTTAATTGTAGCGGTTATGTGGTAAATAAATTAATTTGTATGAAATGATCGCAAATCGATTGAATTGTTTGCCAATATTCCTAAAGCATTTGCATTTCAAATTATACTTTTCACCACATATAGTTTTTTTAGATTTTTTGTCTTTCTGTCTGTATGTTTGTACGGGCATCATGCAGAAATACTGCATGGAATTGTAAAAACTGGTTAATGTTTTATCTTCGTATTTTGTCCCTAAGAGGGTAAATTAGGGGATGTTAGTTTACGTGGGAGGTTCGTCAATTTAAAAAAAAATGTATGAAAGTCAGCACATTGGTTCCTGACCTAACGTTTAGATTGAGTTTTAAGAAATATAACTTTTTAAGGGGGTGAATTAGGGACGACACGAAGATGACATGTGAAGCTAGTCAATATTAAAGGAAATTTCACGAAATTTTGCATAACTATGTTCGCTACACGACATAAATTAATAATAAGATTAATTGTTGGCAATTCAAATCCCCAATGATGTTAATTTGGGGTCGAATAAGGGAAGTTTCACAAATTAGTAGGCAATATCTATTTTTATTAAAACTGACGTGAGTTTGTAACATTATTCAAATTATGAAATACGGGTGTTACTCACGTAATGTTGGTTTATTTAGTCGACCGCGGTTTCGCCTATACGTCTAGGCATTATCAAGAGAGTGCGATACGTCGCGCCTGAGTCGCAGCCAGTCTTGCACTATGCCTAGACGTAAAGGCAAAACCGCGGTCGACTAAATAGGCCAACATTACGTGAGTAACACCCGTATTTCATAATTTGAATAAATATCTATTTCCACACGGACGAAGTCGCGGGCAAAAGCTGTGACGTGATAAAAATAGAGAAGATAAAACGTTATATTATGACATTCTTAGTAACACAGATTAAATATCTTAACGCAGCTTAAGAACTGAAGAATTGTCTCTAAAAATGAAAACCACGATATAAACTCGGGGTAATTGGTAAATAATATCGCTTTCCATAATCCGTTGGTTTTAAGCCCGATAGGTTTATGCTCCGTTATTTATTGGGCTCGCTATCTGTATTCAAATTGAATACCCGTTATCTAAACAATACAATCTAGCTGTGATATAGTGCTACCAGCATTTAAACACACGCATACTAAGCACATTCAGGGCTTGTGTATTAGACAAGACTGTGGTGATTTATCACTTGCATGCATAATATTGTGAACAGTGTACTGGAGTCTTAAATTAATTGCTAGTTCCGCTATACTAGTCAAGTGAGCAAGCAAGAAACTTTCATAAGTTCATTTGTAAAACAAACGTAAACGTTTGATGAAAGTTTGACAATTTTTTTTATTGTTGTATGGCTGAAAATTCATGTGATCTTCTACTATGTTTTATTTACCTCTTTCAGAACAAACAATACATTTGTGTCGAAAATTTGAAGTACTACAAAAGAAATAATAAAAAAACACATAATAATAACAAATCATAGAATAATTAATAAATGTCATAAAAAAAAAAACTAAAGCAAATTATAACATTCAATCAAATTACATGTCAGAAGAATACAATTGTTTCAATAACATTCAATTTAATTATTATAATTATTAGAGGTGTCGGAACGCATATGTTACACTGACTTAGCTGTATTTTAAAAGCCTGAACCATGACATCAATGTGTGGTTGTAATTGCTAGAAGTAAGGACGAAATACATCACAGCAAAAGGTGCTACTGAAAAATCCTCTTCTCATGATGATAAGAGTTAGTCCATAGTCCACCACGCTGGCCAAGTGCGAATTGGTAGACTTCACACACCCTCGAATACTTTGAGACACTATCAGGCATGCAGGTTTTCTCGCGATGTTTTCCTTCACCGTTAGCGAGCGATAATTTATATGATAAATACACACATATCTTCGAAAAGATGAATTTTAACGATTTATTGACAGAGGTGTGTGCCGTGGGTTTGAACCCGAGACCTTTGACTTCGCAGTTCTACGTTCTCCCACTCAGCTATCGCTGAAAAAGTTTAGTTAAAACTTATTAAATAGGGTCTCTCTACAAGTTTGTTCTACAAACCGAGTAGAAATCAATGTGATCAAATTAACACTGTGAATATTTGAAATTTTGATAGTTGATAATGAAAAAAATATCACGAAATTATTCATTCTGAGATCCCAAAAATAGTTCAGTGATAATTTAAATCCACTAGAGAAAAACCTCACCACGTTTGTAGCAATGTTTGGTTTCAATAAACATTTTGTTCATTTTATTTCTACTAAAACCGTACCGCAATAAACCCCGGTTAACCTAAAAAGAACTAGCGAAGCAACAAACTAAATACTCGGCGAAAACTTTAAAAGCGCAAAATTAAAAAGTATATCCTTTTGTAAAAAAGCCATGTGTTTTTAATCCCAGAACCGCGAAGAATAAACCATCTCGACCAAGTATTTCTATACAGTTTTTGCCAAGTCTGGTGGCAGATAACCGCATCTTGCTTATTACGAAGTAAGTAGATGTGCTTTTTGCGAACTAGTTCCTGACCCATTTCAGTTCCGTGACGTAAATCGAAAATGAGATTTTACTCACGATGCTGGCATGTTATAAAATTATGCTACCAACTATTTTGTATTTTGACGTTTATTGAGACCTTTTTTATTTCCAGGCGTTTGAACCAACGTTATAGTTTCGCCTTTTTATGCGACTACAAAAAAGTCTTAACTTAGGAATTTTTTATTTTATGTTTACGTCAAGCTGTGTTCGGCTTCTCTTGCTCATAAAACCTGAAATAGGTTGTAATATATAAGTCAATTCTATTTGCCAGATTTTGATTGAATTCGCACAAAGAAAAACTTTTCGAGTACAAGTCATATTCTATTCACAATTACGAAATGTTAAACATAGATATCACCTGTGTATCACCTAGGTACCAATAATAAAACTGTAGAATCAAAAATCTTTTGTATCACAATAATATTTAAAAATTAGGCATTTACTACTATATCTATGTCTATGGTTCTATTCTTTATTGAAAATTCTCTTTTTTTAGAACCTTTTCGTTTTTTTTTAACAGCGAAGTATTTTTTTCTAATTAAAACCTTTCAAAATGTTTCTTAGTTGATAACTTAAATGTGAACTTTTCAACAGAGATCAGACTAACATTAACTGTTAGTAAAACCTAAACCTCAATTAGGTAAATGTTTTCCACATTTATTTCTTGACCATTTTGTTAATGATAAAAAATTCTGAAACTATTACTTACCCATCAGCAAATAATAATCAATCATATCAACATTTTTTCCTCCATCTTGATAAATGAGGTGTCATCGACAAAATTTATCATTCCATTTATTTTACGAGGAAGTCAAGCAATAATACATAATATATCAAACAACAACAGAAGCAAAACAGTAGCGTAATTCCAACTGTTTGTATTTGAGTAAGAGTCCATAAATTACGCGTAATTCCCTTAATTTTGTTTGACAAATGAACTGTTATGTGACTCACAAGCTCCAGAAATGAGATGAAAATACATTATTACGCTACGTTATACACTCGGTTCTCAGTTTGCAAATCAAACTTGGACCGTTTTTCGTTGGGATATGCTTTCATCGACATTTGCCAACAGTTTTGAAGCTTTCGATAACTACGTTCAGATTTAGCTCTCAATGTACGCTGAGAAATTAGCCTTTGACAGTTGATAGACAAGCTGATTTCTCATATGCTCGGTTTATTGCATGTTTGGAACGGATCGTTTTCAAGTGATGAACTGGGAACAGTTCTCATACGAAATGTTTGAACTAGCAATGTATGTTTGTTACTTTTCAGTAAAGGAATATCTGATGTTTATTTTTTAAGGCACTACGATTTTAAGGTAAATACAAGAATAAGTTTGTTCATTTACTGCTGTTGAGAATTGAGTGTTTCCATTTTCTAAAGGTAGGGTATGAGCTATTTAATGTTTGTGGGTAAGTGCCACCTAAAGTACTATAACTTTAATTATGCTATATAGACACAAGAATAGTATGTTTTGTAAAACAAATCACAATTAATTTTATAGGGGTACACTGACCATCCCACCAACCAGGTGTCCCGCGTTGCCGTCGCGGTGGGGCTTAGTAACTGTCGCTTGGTCAACCACGGTGAAGCTAAGTGGATCCCAAGTGGGGGCTGCTCTTCAGGCTCTACAGGTTGCGGTGTCTTCCGTGGAGAGGCACTGCAACCAAGTCGGGCCGTAGTGTTGCGACATTGCGGTCAGGGACTTGCGGGGCCGCGGCGGGAGAGGAGTATCAGTATCACGGTGCGCCGTTCTCCCTACCTTCCGCGGTCACGGCGGGGCCGCAGCCGTTAGTACTGCAGCGTGGTCGGGCTTCAGCAGAAGAGGAGTGTCGGTATGACGATGCGCCGCTTTCCCTATCTTCTGCGACCGATGCGTGGTAAGCGGCGGGACCACCCACCTCGCAGCTAAAAAGGGGTACACTAACCATAACATCCACCATGACTATCATTCAATGTAATGTTTACGCAACTCATTACAAACTCCTCATGACTGGAGATCAGTTTATTATTTTTTCACAGCTACTAAGGTTATATATTTAAGGTATATGCAAGAATAAGCTTAGGTTCATCTTGCTACTGTAAGTGAAAAGGTTTGCTCTTGAGTTATTGTGCCACTTACTAGAAGGTCATTATCATATAAACATTTACTACTATCTGTTTAATTATGCTATAAAGACTACAAGATCCGTAGGGGAGAGTGTGTATGAAAGAGCCTGGCTTTGAAAGAGCCGATGTGTTTTTTGACAACTTAGCAACATTTTACTAAAGTCAAATTCTACTCTATTTAATCTTAATGTTTGTTTTTGGACACCTTTCTAGTGACTACTAGAAAGGTGTCCAAAGACAAACATTTGATCGACTGTATCAAAATTTCGAGACTCAACAGTCAAGTTCAACAGTAAGTGTAACATATATATTTTTTTCTAAAATAGACCATTTCATATATCGTCAAAAAAGGATAAGTCGTTTGTACTTGATGTTAATTGGGAATAACAATATTTCATGGCATGCATGCCTTGAAAGAGCCAATTTCTTTGTTTTATTTAAAATGGATTAATCAAATATTTTAAGTGGTTTAATTTTAATTAAATAATATGCTCAGATAAACTTACAACGTATAATAAAGTATTTTAATATTTAAAACCATTCGATTTAAGTATTTTCTTTTTCTTACTAAAAAAAATTGGCCCTTTCCACACTTTCCCCTAAGCAAATCACAGTAACTTTTATTAGGGTACACTGACCATTATATCCACCATTACCATTGTTTATGGTCTTTACGCAACTCATTACAAACTCCTCTGTAGCAGGAAAACTTCAAACTACTATGATAACAAGGATCACCTACGGGTAAGTAATAAAATAAATTACATCATTACGTGAAACATCGTAAAACAAAGAGCTAATGTGCAAGCAGACTCGCTTTGTCTCTGTCCGTCGAACATTACAAAGTGATAAAGAAGAATGTACGTCAAAAGTCAAGAGTAAACACATGTCCCTTCCTTACAAAGTGACATGTGACGGCTATAAAAATGATGTATTATTCTTTATATTTGTTTGCCCGAGAACAAACTGCCGTTACGTTAAGTCAAAAGGCTAAGTTAAAAACTTTCTTCCATAAGCCACGCTTTTGTTATATAGCTGCAAATAAAGATTAAGCTCTCGAAGTAGTAAAGTAAGGAATCGGTAATAAAAAATGTTATTTTATTTCCCAAATAGTTGGGCTCAGGTTTTGTTATACGTATTTAGCTGGTACTAAAACCTATCGGCCGTGAAAAGAAACGGATAAAACAGGCGCTAATAGTAAATAAATGATTTTATTTATGTAGGATTTCTAAACCTAAGCGCCACAACTTGGATAAAGATACTAAGGAACAGTTGAAAAATTATGGAACCGACAGGATTTCAACCTGCGACCTCTGCATACCGGCTAGCTGCTTTAACCACTAAGCTACGGTTACTGAACTGTAAGGTACGTCACTACGTGACGTCACGTAGCCTGAAGGTAAAAGCGGCGGTTCGGTATGCAAAGGTCGCAGGCTCAAATCCTGCTGGTCCCATAATTTTTCCAACTGTTTCTTAGTATAATTTGCTAAGCATAGCTAATTGCTATCAAAATAATCAGTAAGAAGTTTTTGATAAAGATGATGTTTAAAAAAAACATATCATAGCTACTCATCTTTTTTTCTCTTATTGACTGTCATACAATGTGGCAAAACTTTGCCGTTTAATTACATTCCAAAGCAGATCATAAAGTTAACTCACAAATAAATGGCTTTTGTTTAGGGTTCTATTTCAGAATCTTCTGACAAAATATGAATAACACAAACTAATAAAAGTGACAGCTGTGTTTGTTTGAACTGTGTCAGTCTAATATTTGATGAAGTTATAAAACTATTACTACACGCCACTTCTAGTCTAGTAAATACTCAATGATTGAAAAAATACCAAATTGTCATATTTAACTGGTCAGCTGTATCAAGGGCGAGGCTTTATTAAATGGGTGGCGATCAAACCAAGACCACGCTTATTAATGAGATCCTTTGATAATTAAGCTAAAATCGCTAGGTAAATGGTCCTAAGGTTGTCTGTAAGAAATTGCTTATAGCGATAAGGCCGCCCATTTGATTGTGCAACATATTTTTGAGGTGCATTTGTTTACAAAATAACCTCTGTTAATATTGGTGTACAATAAAGATTACTCTATCTATCTATTTATCTAAAAACCCGTTAGTACTTGAGTTAAATTATTACTATTTTCACGTTACAGACTCTGCGTAGACTTATTTATAGAATGTTGTCTGCGAAATTAATCAACGCTGACAATGAATCGATGTATCGAAAAAAAAATGAAACACAGCATATGCCGATGCTTATTTATATATAACTAGCTGACCTGGCGAACTTCGTACCGCCTTAGCGTAAATTTGATGCACTACTTTATTTTGTATAGCTGACCTATCTTATGTATGCGTACCTATTCAATTTGAGCTGGAATCTATAATATCCTCCATATAAAAATTAATACCTATTTCCCTGGTCTCGTCATACCTGAGAAGGGTTTTACTAATTTTATTAAATAAAAAATAATATATATATTTTCATAATAGTGTTTATTCCCTAGGTTCAATAATTTCACTTATATTTTAACGGAAAATTTATTGATATATTTCATTTATTTTGTTTTTTTCCTTTTTTTTCCCTAAGAACGGGTTTCATTTTTATATATATAGATAGATAAGAACCTTGTACAGAGTATAAGAAAACTACAAAAAAAAAAACAAAAAAAAAATCAGCCAAATCGGTCAAGCCGTTTTCATGCTATGTCGTGACAACGGAAAACGGTTTTCATTTTTATATATATAGATAGATAAGAACCTTGTACAGAGTATAAGAAAACTACATAAAAAAAATCAGCCAAATCGGTCAAGCCGTTTTCATGCTATGTCGTGACAAAGGAAAACGGGTTTCATTTTTATATATATAGATATATATTGTACGTATATAAATTTGTCTAGCTGTATTCTGCCCCTATAAGTAAAATCAAAGATCTTGGTAAATCGTAAAATACACTATCTCAGTCAGTCGTGTAGAGTTCACGCTTTACGTATATCTCGCTCTCGCTCTCGCGAGCCACCAAGAAGTTGACGTTTGGTATATATTAAACATTATTAACATCTCACAAGATGAAACGTTACTCCATTCTATTGAAGCGCAGTCAATAACCAAACTAACTTTCTGTGTAATCCAATTCAAGTTGTTTGCTTATAATAACAAAGGCTTACTGTACAGTATACGCTTACTCGAACATCATTATACATTAAAGCCTTAGTTCTGTATTGGTAACTTCAACGCATGAACTATACAATAAGACTCGCACTGGCGGTATGTGATGTGTATGGTTTGAACCATGTTTGAATTTGATTGGCTTGCTTTAATCAATGTTGGAGGCAGACAGAAATGACAAAACACACTGGTAGCTAAATAATTTGATCACTGATGTATGTCATAGATCCAGTGGCCCGTCCAAATGGCGAAAGTGGGCGGTGGTGTTTTAGTGGGTGAGGGCCTGCATCGCTACCTCAAATATTACGGAGTGCGGTCAGAAATATTTAACAAATTAAAAAAAAAGGGACAAACAATAAATTTGGTTTGCAATAAGTATGAACGATAGCTACCTTCCTTTAATACTTTTTTATATCTGGTGGACGGCTCGAAGCATATCAGCTGTCGTTAAGAACTTGTGATATATATTTGAAACGTATTTGTAGCAATATTTATTACCAATAACGAATAATATCTTGATATTACAATGAAAAACCATGTATATCATCATCTATATCAATTATTTCTAAGATCTTGCACTCAATAGGTTAACGAATTCTGTTTTCCCTTTGTTCATCTAGAATATATTATATATAATTTATTCTGTAATACTGTCGAGTTACGAAGTAATTAATCATAAGGCATTGTGCCTTAAGGTATTTCAACGACATTGTATAAAAGATCGATACTTTTACTTGAATAAGTAACTTTCTCCGAGACATTTTCCTTTACTGAAAAGACAATAGTAAATCCGAACATGAGAAACTCATTAGGCGGGGCTCAAGGTTTAGATCGAACCATCACAACTTTTAGGGATCCTTGAGGTTTTTATATACCTTGTTAAGGTACTATAAAAAGTAACAATAGATGAATCAGAACTTGTAATTCTATTTGAATCTTATTTTGTTCGCTGATACTACATATTTTCATAAGAATTAAATTGTGTCAATCCTTTATAATAAAATAACACATAACTTAACACCACTGTTAAGTTATGTGTTATATTATTATAAAGGACGGACACAATTGAATTCTTATGAAAATATGTAGTATTAAATTCGTGGAAATTTATTAAACAGAAGGTGAGTGAAGTGAGAAGTGGGAGTTGTACACCTCTACCACACGGTAGAGGTGTACAACTCACCGACATTTCACCTCTCATGTTTCGATGCCATGGGGTAGAGGGTGAGCCTATCGCCATCCACCGCGCTCAATTCAAACTCCGTGCTGCTATTGTGAATTTCGTAACGGATAGTTTGCAAATAACACTTTTCTTTCGGACCCGGTCCGGACCCGAGACCTCGCAGTTTAATGCGCGCATACGCTAACCACTAGACCAACGAGGCAAATAGTTATAATGATATGAATTTCATGACTACTTTGACATTCTACCCACACAGTCTGTCGTAACAAAAATACACAGAAAATGAAGCGTTCTTTTCAAAACAGAGTTTAGCCTACGTATATTTTGTGTCCTAAATTTCCCTTTCTGTCAATATTTTGCTGCTGCTGGAATACATGAAAAATATCGGAAAGCAAAGACAATTGGACAGCTGGATGGACGTAACAGAGTAAAATTGGTTCTGAAATTCCATACAAGCATTTGTGATTATTATATTCTTTATATCGGCTTAAGCTTACCAATTGACAAACGCCTGAATTATGTTTTTAACATGTTAAGCAATCACGAGATCAACCACCTGTCCGATTCTAAAACTTCTTTTACTGATAGGAAGCTAGGCTTTTCCAAAGTAAAAACGTCTGTTATTTATTGCTAGCTTGGTTTAATATAACATTTCAAAATATTAATAAAAATCCTGGCCGAGTTTACCAATCATAGAATGAAAAATCTTATCAGAGATACAATATCGAATTTCCGTAAAGAAAATTACTTCCAAAGTTCAATTCTAATAAATTGAATCTGTTACTGTAACAGATCGAACGTATAATTGAACGACTTGTTCACGTCTACTTAAGTAAAATTGTTCAGAAGCAAAGTGAGCAATTTAAAAAATAATTGCTTGCCAAGTTTCTTGTTGAGTAAATACCTACGGATAGAAGAAAATGTTTCGATAGCAAGTTTGAATACATAATACATTTTTGGCGAATATTTGAGTACAATCTTCGAGATCTTATTTTAGGAAAGTTTGTGTTAAATAAATACGAAACTTCGATGATAAAATATTATTTGCTTGCGTTCGTATAATATTTTGTTCACCTTCTTACTATATGTTCAATAATAACAGAGAAATGATGGAAAGTTTTCTATTTGTAAGAAAAATATTATGATGGCACTAAATATTACAAGATACATTTTGAGCGTGTCCTGAAGAACTGCATACAGACAAAAGGCACATCGTTTTATGGTTTATATTCCACAAAAACGCACAAAACGTTTCGCTTCAACATTCCTTACGCAAACTGCCAAAGAATGGAATGCCTTACCGGAGTCTTTCAAAGTTAAAATAAATAGTTACCTCAAAGGTAAGCGTGATCCATTGTAGACCGCATTATCACTTACCGTCAGATAAGATCGAGCCTTTATGAAAAATCACTCTCACACTACCTACTAGTGACACAGCCTCAAAATTAAGGGTAAGTATATTACTTGATTTAGGTTTTTCTCATTTGAGTGACAAATCTTTTATCATAATTATAGACCTATATAATTATAATATGTAAATCAACGATCATTTAGACCTAAGGGCGGTAATTACACGAAAATCAATAGACAACTATTGATATCGATCGTTCGTCCACGTGCGCAGAGTTAAGTTCTTATTAAACGTCAAATGCATCGATCAACGTCGATTCATCGATGAACTCTATTACCGTAGCTACGTACTGGGCGGGTTATATAAAGCTTTGACCATTGAAACGAAAAGAACAAGATCGTCGATTCATTTCGGTGTAAAAGCGACCTAATATTGCGATAAGACGAAATTGGGGTAGTTTAATTAATAAAATAAAAAAATATTAAATATGCAAACGTCAAAACTACTCTACTTGTACTTGAAAGGTTTAGTTCATCTATTGTATCTATTTGCTGTACTAAAGATTATGTATAACTTGAATATAGAAGGCTTTATTATTCAATACCTGAAGATATTTCACCTAGATCCTTTTACCTTCCACAATCTGGACATAGATCTTATTGAAAACCTATTTTATATCACTATTGTATATTGATGCTCGCCGCCGACTACAATACGTAAATAGGATAATGCAAAGCAAGTCCTACTGGTCTCATATGCGTATTGTAAATGTCTTACCTTTTTATACCTATAACTTGAAATGGTTTCTTTAAATACGTAATTTATTTTTATTACACTATTTGAAAACAGCTTATTTTTAGGTTTTTCTACGTGAAAATATTTCGATTACCTTATAATTATTTTAAATCTACCTAATCAATTTAGTATTGAATGTTTTTGTCATAAATAAAAAGATAGCATTTTTAACAGAACTTTTATATATATATATTATACCTTATAAATATAAATTCATTACGCATTGTTTTTTTTATTGGTTCTTAAAATAGAAGAGAGGCGTATAGACCGACCGTTTAACGCGCGTATCGCCTGCGACGTAAGAAGTGAGCGGGGGTAGGTAACGGACTACTACGGCTACACACGGAGTCATTGATCCAAAGATTTATCTCGAGATAGACATTGTGGGCAAAGGAAAAAATATAATTGTAGTATCTGTATTTTTAATGAAATCATTAACATTTTAAGAAAAAAATAACTTATTAAAGAAAAAATAGCATTTTCAAAATTTTACAATTATTATTATTATTTTATTTCTTTCTTTCTTAACTTATTTTAAATATGATTTATAAAAAATACAAAAAAACATTTAAAAATATAAAAACAGTGTCCCACCGACATCAGGTGCAGGGACCAAGTTGTCGATGGTTAGGGCTCCAGAGAGAGGAACCTCCTCACGATGCGTGCCGTGTCCAAAAGTCCGTGTTGTTGATTTTTTTTGCAAAACAGGAAAAGCGATTCATCTTGGGATTAATCTTGGTAAACCGTTTACCGTGTGCGTTAATGTCCAAGCGTCCGTAACAAAAATACCAACCGTGCGCTGTGAGCACTGCCAGCGCACTGCCGCGCTTGACGTGAGCTCTTTGCACCGCGCACCCCTCTCACCCACCCGGTAACATCTCACCCCGCCCCCTTCTCACCGCGCGGGCGATACTCGAGTTAAACGGTCAGCCTATAGCAGTCGTAGCATAAAAACCCAAAGTCAACGTGAGACGTCATTGTTTCACGTTGTTTGCTACAAATGCTCGTAGCTCGTAGCATACTATTATTTCTATGACGTCACTCGTAGCTGTGTCTTTGCTACGTCATCATTAATTAGTTATGCTAAGTGCTCTCATTCTCTAAAACATATTCACAAAAAGCAATATGAAACTCGAAAATTATAAAATTACTCCGAAACTAGTCCGATTTTAAACATTTTAACTGAATTCAAAGAATACATTACGCTTCTAATACAACCAAATCTAAAACTTCACCATTATAAAGTTCCAGGTAGGCCCATTCCCCAATTTCGTATTCCAAACCGCTTTTGTATTTAAAACATTGTACATCATATTAGCCGGGCCACTTTAATTTCAATCTACAAAATTGGAACCGAAAACGAAATGCCGATCCGATTTGAATACATACATTTTTATTCCTTGAATTCGTTAAAACACCCAAAAAGCCATTTTGACGGAACAAAAGACAAACGTTTTGACGTTTTAATTAAAGTATTCACTTTCATCGAAATGATACATTTTTGTAGCCACGCTTTGCCTTTTCTGTTTTAACATTGCTTTGTTGAAGATATAATACATTTTCATTCACTAAAAGCTTTGAGGTTGTTTACCTCGATGAGTTATAATGATACATATTTAATGTGATGCTCGTGTTTCCGTGGAAGGCCAGATTGAGGTAGAATTCCAGAATGAGGTATTAACATATTTTTTGTTAGACACAGTAACTTTTATAAAAGTTTTTATTTTATAAATGTATATTGTAACATTTTACTCACATAATTATAATACAATAATAATAATAAATAAATATCACTCACAACATTCTCTCAACGTCATCTAGTCCCCCACTTAGCAGAGTTTGTATTATGGGTCTAGTACCCATAATACAAACAACAACATGACTGATACTTGTACATAATTCACAATGCATACTTTTTATTTTGTTACATACTTATTATACATAAAAACACCAAGACCAAGACAAATCTTTATGTGCATGCACACAAAGAGATTTGTCTTGTGTATGTGAGATATGTTAAGCGGGACTGGAACCCGCGACCTCGGCGTAGCAGGCAGTTAAACTACCGAGCCCGCTATACGGTCGTCATAATACATATAGTATAATTATCATCACGCCTTGACGACATTGACATGATTCCCTACGTCCGGCGCACCCTGGGCAATTCGCGAGTTTTCCAAAGCTAATTGGCTAATCCTTTCACCACGATGGCAAGTCAAAATTTTATTTTATTCAGCCATCGACACGACGAAGAAGAAGATCATCACGCCTATATAACTCGGCAAATTGTGGCAGAGGTGTAGAACGACCACATTTCACATGTTATTTTATACAATATTAAGGTTGCAAAATCAAGAATCCAGCAGAACCAAAAAAGGTTCGCATAGCTAAGGTTTTTACCTATGGCGCTAGATTCGAAATTTCTTAACCATTTGGTTAAGAAATTTCGAATCTAGCAGCATATGACGCAATAATCCTAAATAACACTTATATTTTTATTACTAAATTTACTAAGTTAAATACTTAATGGAAGAAGAAAAAAGAATAGTCGCTAAATATGTACAAACTCATAATGTTAAATTTAAAACTTATCAGAAAAACAATATTATCGGTTGATATGCGTTGGAATAAGTTATTATTCCAGTCAAATCTTATCAAACAGATAGTTCATCTGACAATAATACAAATAATATATTTATTATTGGCCTTCCAAAATTCACAGAAATAAATATTCACTATCATATATCACTTCATAATTGTTCATTTATCATGCCGAGCAAGGAAACTCCCAACGCCTACGTCATTTCTCCTCACTCAAGCTTTAGTGTTTGCTGTTGACCCTCCTCACCTCACAAGACCACATACAAAAATGTTTTATATGGTATTCGTTTAAAACAAACCGTACTTTGACCAAAATATTTTGGTTTCACCGGTATAATATGTTTTATTTCATTTTATACACATAGACCCGTGGCTTCACTGGCGTGCTATATCAATAGCAGCCCACGTTCTATCTAAGGTTCACAGCTATAATCCATCAAAATCAAGGCAGTATTTTTGCCGTTACATAGTAATAGATAGACAGATAGAGGCTGTATAATTTTACAGTAATAATAAGGGTAGTATTTAAACGCAAATCATAAAATATCCTTTTTCGTTGCAATTAAATACCGAATTCCCATCAAAATTACTGATTGCACAACAAAATATTCAACTCAAAATATCACTAAACACACTACAATTTATTTTCACAGCGCACAGCAATTTTTCCTAAAGCAAAAGCTTTTTCATCAACGCACAGCTAATAATCTTAATGCACATTATACATGTTAACTCTTTTTCTTTTAAATATAGCTTTTATTTTTATAATATTTACAGCAGTTTTTCTAAATCAAACAACATTTTATTAGTCACAGTCATCTTATTATTTATTAATTATCACATAATGAGATCAGCAAAAAAAATATAAAATTAGATACAAAATTGTAATTTATTGAATTATTAAAGCGGGTCTTGCTTTAATAATTAGCAATCCAATAGGCACATTATTAGCTTCTGCAGGTGGCGCCACGTACTGTCGTCTGTTACGATCTATGATAATAAGAAATTGGTAGGTAGTATAATATTATTTTATTTAGTGGGTGGATTCAAAAAGGGGTCGTAATATCACACAGATTGATTCTATGTTATGGTCGCAGTTCTAACCTAACCTAACCTACTACTTTACCCATAATTGACCTATGCCATAACTTTTTTGAAGTTTTCCAGTTAATTTGTTCTTCTTTTAGAAATAATGCAATGTAAAAGGATTTTTTTGTTATAATAATCATTAAATTTGCCGAGCATGGCTTCTTGAAAATTAAGACAAATATGATGAACAGATTTTGTTGTACTTACTGGTTATTATGCGACTGGGATAGTTATTTTGCTATGAAATATGGTAAATTTGATGTGCAGTCAGTATTTATGCTATGCATGTAGTATTTTTGTACAAAAATAAATTTAACTGTATTGCATTATGAGGAAAAAGGAACGTCATATTGATGTGTAATTTCGAATTATCTGCAGTTTGAGTTTTGTTAAACATTTAGTTTATCTGTAGTGAAGTAAGTTATTTGTTGTAAAAAAGAATATAAATGATGAGTATGTATTGATAGGCGATTATTTATTTGATATGCAATATAAAATATCCCTAATAAGAAGTATATTTATTACTTATTAGCGACTTATAAACTGCAATTAGTAGTTTTTTTCAAACAATGCAAATACTTTTATTCTGCTCATGTTTCCAAACAATGCAACAATTTATAGAAGAATACTATATCTTAATATCTTATATATAAAATTCTCGTGTCACAATGTTAGTTACCTCCTCCGAAACGGCTTTACTGATTTTTACCAAATTTAATATGCATATTCATTAGGTCTGTGAATCGGCTACTATCTATTTTTCATACCCCTAAGTGATAAGGGTTGTTCACCCTTAACAATTTTTTTTTTTGACATTATTTTTGTTTTTATTTTTCTATAATGTGACATTAAAAAATACATACAGCCCTAAATTTTTACCCTTTTATCACCAACTCCTAATTTTTAATAGCCATTTTAGTAACCTTAGCGCTTTTGACAGTATGAACTTTTTGAATGTACCTTTATGGGGTTTGACATAACATTGACATAATGCGTGCTGCAAATATCGTCACAGAGAATGTATGCATAGTTAAGACAAGACAGGACAACGTCTGTCGGGTCAGTTTGTCTTTACATAAAATAATGAAATATATGATTTATTAAATTACTTTGCCTCTACCATTGAGACTGTTTAATAAAACCTTTTTACGCTTAACTAATTGCCTTGTGTGATATTAATCAGTAATGTCAATCTTGGTTCACGCCTCGCCTTCACAAAGTAATAAAATGCGGGCGTTTGTATTTTAATATTTCTACTAAAATGTTTTGGCTGGTGGCATGAAGTGAAAAGTATACCAAATTACTCCTACTCCCAGCTTTTGTATTTGAGACGTTAAAGCAAATAACATCATGTTAGTAATATTGTGATGAATAATGAAGAAAGAAAGAAAAAAATAATTTATTATGGCATTATAAAAATAAAATACATTATAAAGCGTCTAAAACTACTTAATTAAAAATACCATTAATAATGCCAGAAATGGTACGCATCTCAGCACAATACTGCAGCGCTAAAAGCACCGCAGCGCTGATAATTCTGATGCGCCCAGTGAGTGAGTAAAAAGTAGTGTGACAGCAGAGAAAAAAAATAATTACATGTTAATTTTTTTTTTTGTAACAAACAAATAATATATTTATGGAGAAACAACTAAATTACAATAATAAGAAACAACCACAACTAAACCTATACAATAGTAATGAGTAGCTCATGGCTAAGTTAGCGGTTAAGTCCGCGGGGACCAATCGATTTTGCACGTAAAACAATACTTACTACGGTCAGCCGTTGGATTGGTGACCATTGAACGAGGTTTTCTCTGTGCCTCGTCAGTCCCGCTAGTCATTTAAACATCTATAACCTGTTGTCACGGGTAGTCAGCGGCCAGGAGGCCTCGTTCCTTGTATAACACCTCGCGTCGTTTGGTTTCTGAAGTTCTGGTAGTTTGCTAAGCAATCACCATCTAGCACGGGATAGCGATCTTTCGGGAACGTTGCCCACGGGCAGCGATCTACTAGTATAGGTTTCGTAGTTTTCTATTATATTTATGAGATTTTCCGAAGACCAAATCTGGAACTTGCCATCAGCAATCAAGACCAAATCTGAAACCTGCCAGCAGTCACAACCACTAGACCAACGAGGAAATCATAATATTTTATAGTAAAATACTATCTTAAAAACGGCTTAATCAAGCAATATGTTTTACAAACTTAAATAAGCACGTTGCTACATAATGTGTACGTTTTAATCTCTCGTTCCATATTTTCACAACCACGTCACGTAAGCCAAGTTTAATTAAAGTTTCAAGCATGACATAGCGAATGATACGCTAACTTGTACTGAACTCGCACCCCAACGGAATCAATCAGAAGTGTTTGCTGTTTAATTAAGATTGATTGACAGATAAGAATAAGATAAGACGCTGAAATACCGAACTTAGATCCCTGACCCTATTTATGAATATTCCTTTACCAAATACAAATGAAGATAAATATTGTACAGTTTTTGTAATGTTGATAATATATTTTAATACAGATAATTTTAGAAAAATGAAAGGGCTTTCTAAAACTGCCTCGTTGGTCCAACGGTTAGCGTATGCCACCTCTGAGCGCGAGTTTTCGGATCCACTACAGGGTCGGACAACAGTATTATCTAGGTTTTTAATGTCATGAAAAATTTTAATAGTACGGAGTTGGAATTATGCTCGGCGGATGTCAATAGGTTTACTCCCTGTCACGTGGGACTTGAACGTGATAGAGAGTGAACATTACGCCTAGAAACACCATTTTTAAGTTATATTGAATTCAAATTCAAATTCAAATTCCAACCATTTATTTTCATAGGCCCCAGGAGGCACTTGAACACGTCAAAATATTACAAACAAATGATATAAAAATAAATTATAAGTAAAACTAAATTATACTAATTACAATGAAAGGTTTTTATCTTGTAATCAGTGATGTAGACGTTTTGATAGCACTATGTTTGGCTTATAGTGGGTTAATTAAACATGAAATGTGTCAATTCAAACAGGATGAAGAAGAGAACATGATGAATGACGGTAACTTTACTTATTTATGATAGTTAGATGTTTATGTTTTGCTACATCAGATAAATTGTTGCTCAAATATCACCTGTTTTGAGTAGGACCGGACACAATTACAACTCCATGCTGCTAATGCGAAACGCCTGATGGTTAAAATCCCATAAAAACTTATGCCTGACCCGGCAATCCAACCCAATACCTCGCGATGAGAAGCCACATTTTCTTACCACTACATAGATACTCGAGTCAATTAGGATGCATAAACTGATACAGTACACATATTATGAATTCAAAAAACGCTTTTCTTTTTAAAACCTAGCACCAGCTTGATCTTTTTTTCGAAGAATTTGCGACTCTCATTATAGATTCCTATTAAACTCAGTTTAATTGTCAGCACTTAAAACTTGAATGTTACACGTAAACGACCTCTTGAGTTTTAATAATAGCCAAGGACTGGAAAACATTCAAAGTAAATCATGATTTAGTACGTAATTTATGGCGTTTGAAAGATGTTTGTTTAAGGAAACATTTTGTATCGCGCGATCGGCCGTGTTGAGTAATTATTTATTACAATCGGTAAAGAGGTGTTTTCAAGTCGTTTGTTAACTTTATTTTAAGCGATAATTTACTGGAATTTTACACCCGGCAATAATGAGAGCGCTTTGTTCGACAAAATTAACTTCAGTTAGACATACAATTACGCCCTTTAATTTCTGTCTATCGGTAAGATAATGAGGAATTAGCATGTATTTTGTATTTGAAAAATTGTTATCTTCTCATGCATATAAAAAACAGTTTACTTAAAATCGAATAACAATAAAATTAAATGAGGTTAAGTAATTGATCATTTGTGTCTATTTCTTTCAAACAAAACGGAATTTAACACGAAGTTCATATGGCCGTTGTGTAATGTGAAGTCACGTTACATGTTGGCTCTCTCCGTCTAATTGGAGCGTAAATATCACTTTTTGTCATCTGTACAACAGTATTTTCATATTTGGCTAATAAATGTAATAAGAAAACCATGCACAATCCTTACTTCCGAAACCATTGAGTAATAAAAGAAACTTACGTACTAAACAGCGTATTAATAGTAGTTATTGTAAAACTATAGTTGATATTAATCGTTTAATGGTTTTTGTAACAACAAAATACAAAGTTTGTTGATCAAATATGAGGCACATCAATCAATCTCAATGCCCAGCTGTGTACCATTTCCAATACATGAATATGTAAAAGTTGGTCAAAGTTAGCCTATTAACCCAAATAAAACATTAGCAACTATAGCACACATAAACGAAGGCTATTTGAAAAATGGATATGTTTTATATTTTCGAACCAAATGTCGAATAGATATATGTTTTGTCAATCTATTACGGAACAAACGTGTGTGTACTGTGAGAAATTATGTTTTTTATCAATTAACAGTGGATATTTTACAATATTTTTATGTTATAAAGAAGCGTAGTAAAGCTTCTGTGATAAGTATGAAATGATGTATATGCAAACTAAATAGCTGAATTCGTGCCAAGATAAAGTTGTATCAAAGAAAGTCTCGTAGATTTTCTAGGTAAATCTATTCCAAAATTTGCATGAGAATTTCCCAGAACCTGAATCCTTGTGAGAATAAAACAGGGAAAACTATATTTGAGTATTTTATTTTTCTGTTCCTCTTTTAAAAGCAAATAAAGTTTTGGTGACGCACTGCGAACAAATATGAAAAGGCTTTTGAATAGTCAAGGATCAAACAACCCGTACCGCTGAATCTTTTGATCACAAAGAGTACACGTCTGAAATGGTTTAGGGTGTATTGTAAAGAGCCTCTTCTTTATCCAGAGCAAAATTTTGGCAAATATGCGCGATGCTTTTGGTGTTTTATACTTCTGATTTAAGGTTGATTTTGAAAGTTTTTCGCTAAAAGTGATTAGGTTTTTACTTTTACTTGTTTTCGTTATCAAACGCATACTACTCAAAAGGTTTTCATGGGATGATTTGTATACACTTACATAGCAAACAATAAATAAACATTTTTGTCATTATTTCAATCGAAATTAACAAGCATTATAGCTTTAACCACAAATGGTTTATCATAGAAGAAGAAAGGAACACACAATACATTCAATTAAGTCTAGTTCTTTGAAAAACGGCCCACTTAGTAAAAAGTGGTCAAACATAAAAAATATAAAATTCTATAAAGTTCTACGTTGACTTGAGAACCTCCTTCTTTGAGATATGACTGGTATATTTTTAGTTATTTTTATTAAATGGATAACCTATTCTGTAGCTATATAAAAAAAACACTAAAATCTTTCATAATATATCAGTGCTTGGCACACTCGCAAGACTTAAAACTCTTAAAAGTAATTGTCTAGATAAAACGCAACTGCAACAGTATCTAGAAATTTGTCTTTATCTTTCTCAAATGCATGTACACATGGCTACACATGAAACTAAACATTGCCAATATAAGCTGGTCTTGCATGAAACGGACAGCCATTACGATGCGAGAACATCTTACACTGGTAATGTAGCTTGAATTGTAGCCATGATTGTGTGCGTGCACTTAGTTTGCTAAGAGACTTGCTGCATTGTTGCAGTATTTGGAATTTATCGTGTTTCAGTGTAGTGTATTGTCGACTATCGTTAACACACAGTGGGGTCATAGTTCTATTTAGAATTTTTCATTACAATCTTAGAATACATAAAATCATATAGCATTATTTTTGTCTTTGTGTTTGATTTTATTAATAATAGCAGCCCTGTATCTAAAACATGTCCCACTGCTGGACTCGGGGCTCTTCTCATGATGAGAAGGGTTAGGCCATAGTCCACCACGCTGGCCAAGTGCGGATTGGTAGACTTCACACGACCTCGAACACTTTTTAGGCACTCAGACATGCAGGTTTGGTTGCGATGTTTTGCTTCATCGTAAGCGATAATTTATCTTACAAATACATATAATTATAATTATATAAATATATATAATATTTCTTAATTAGTATACCATAAAATATGCATACCTTACGCACTTACACCATACCTTTGATAAACACAGGAAATAAGAAAATACTTTTTTTATTAACACAAATACCAAGAATCTGAGATGAAATAAAAGTAAAAAAAATACCTTGGGATAATGTCTTAATTACACGTTAAGAGGGAATGAATATAATTAATGAAGAAATTGCTTAAATTTAATACAGCTTGGTTTATGGCCATTAATTAAGCGAATTAGCGAAGGAATAAAATATCAAAGTAGCTCATTAAAATATTTTTATTATTTCTACTAAAAAGGCGTTATTATTAAAACAGTAAACTCAAATGAAAATTCAGAAATAAAAACAAAAGTAATTTTGTATTGAGACTATAGCGATAATTTTGCATTGACTTAAAAATTTAAAAAAAAATATAAAGTATAATGTAATTTAAAAAATATATGATTGTTAATTTTAACAATGAGGCATATGAGACCCCCATTACCTGTAAATAAAATTACAAAGGGACCACACATATTAATTAAAATATAATGATCAAAAAGGTATTTTGTATCAAATCTAAACTCTTAAAAATAAAAGTATCTCTGTTTTTCCTCTCCATACCAAAATTAAACAGCCCTGAACATTTATTATGTACCGCTATTTTGGAGGCTCCAAAATTGTGTCCAATGAAAGCTAAATTAAAATATACTCTATTTAACCTTTCACTTTTGATGTCACTAGGTTAATTTTGTATTCGGTTACAAATTGATACAGAAGTCATGACTCGTATTACAAAGGTATGTGGCCGCCTCTTGAATATCTAATTTGATGGCGTTTGTACTGAGGAGTGTTGAAAATTTAATTATGTAAAATATAAATTATGTATACACGTGCATATTTTGTATACATGAATATTGTTTGCGATCCGTAGGCTCGAATTGTCCGCTTTTGATTGGTGTATTGTATGGAGTTCAGATCAGATAACAGAAAGATAGCCACACTTTTAAATAATCACAGTTTATTTTTCTATTCATACTGGTATATTATATTCACTTTTTATAATGACACCCACTTTGCGCATAACCTATTTCCACTCAATGTTTACACTTTCGATGATACCAAAAACTGTCTGCCATATTCATTCGATCACGATCCATCACCCCACCACCGGAAATCAGTCATGATTGGTCGATGCTTAAACTTACTGAAACAAATGCTAATGATATCATAATAATGCAATTAAACAATAACTTTAAATAAGAACAATTAACAAATAAACTAACACCATTAATTATGTTTATTACCAGTTACTTTTTGTATGTTTATAATTATATTTTCCAATTAGAGAAAAATTAAATATCTATCTAAACCAAACAATTGTTTCGTAATTACTTAAGCTTAAGTCAAAGAGTTTTTGTAACTTGGATAAAATTACACGTTTCTACAGTTAACGTTTTATGGTATGTTTGACATAGTTTTTTAAGTTTGTGTATAACACCAATACATTTATCTTGAATTACTTGAATGTTTAGAATTATCCCATTAATGATGTTCTTAATTCATCTCTCACAGATAAACTTGTAAATATAATTCAAAACAATAAACTACACTTAGCAACAGAAGTAGTAACACATGAACAAATATAAATTTTCAAAGTCACATATTTCTCGATACTGTAATTATTTCGTAATTGAAAAGAAGTTTTTTTTTTTAAGTTATTGGCAACTTTTGTTGTTGAGAGTACAGTCAGAACGATTTTATTTTATTTACCATTAAAATACAAAGGTTCGTCAAAATAAATCTCATAAAATTAATTTTTTTGTTCAAAGACTACAAAAAATTGTATTTAAAATTCTATTCACTAAAACTTAAAGTTTATTTCAGGCACGATTCTTTTAAGTTTTTAAAATATTTCAATAACCTGCCACTCATATTAAAATTTCAGAGCGTTATTTTATTTCGAATATAAAATTTCAAAGTTTGCCAAGCATTTTAAGAAATATGAAATAAAACTTGAATGTTAACGGCCTTTGCAAAAGCTTGATTTCAATCTACTAATAGCTGTGCTTTGAATTTTAATGTCAATGACATTATAAAAATTTTATGTGTATTTTTAGCTTTAACAGAATGTATTTACGGTTATACAAATTTTCTACACGTTCTGGGTAAAACCTACATTAGCTTAGTTCGTTTGTATTTTAAGTGGCCATTCATATTTTTATTTGCGATATTATTACCGTTTTGAGTAAATTAAAATACCTAATAATTATTATTCAAAACATAACACATGTTTTCAACATTATTGTATAACAGTACAGTTGAATAAACATGATCACAAAATTATTTTAAGTTCGTATTTGGAATTCAACTAGGTAAATAAGTTGGTAGCGAAAAATTTAAATTAAGTTAATGTTTCACGATTTAATTAAGCGAATTGATGTTTAAGCTTTCAACTTAATTGTTTGATGAAAACATAATAAATTAAAAGGGATTATGTTCGGTCTATAAACACATTCTGTAAGCCAAAATCAATACTGAACAGCTTACGTATGAATATGCACTGTCTTTACTGAGATATAATATTACTAAAATAAATCACGAGAAAAAAAACAGAACTCAAATTAAATGCCAATATTCAATCAACCGTGTTTGTTCCATACTGACTGATACGACAGCAGGCATCCTCTCCATGGTTACCAACTGCCAACAGCTCTTTTAAAAAGCCGAAAGAGCTTTATGAGGATCACAAAGATCCACCACAAAGACCAAACCCAAGCTAACGTGAGAATGGAAGCATGGAAGGCTAAGCTTCCAACTCCACCTGGCTTTCTTGAACCAGCCGAGCATCTACCACCTGGTAGCGGACTACAGTGGCCAATTTGAAAGTCTCTTAACCGCCTCCGGACACAAGTTGGCCGCTGCTGCAGGGAGAACCTGGTTAAGTATGGATTTGCACAAACAAATACCATCAATTGTGAGTGCGGGTTCCCTACACAAAATATGGCTCACCTGCTATCATGCCCGTTTTCTCCTGCCACGTGTACGCGTCAAGATCTTATGCAAGCTACAGAAAAGGAGTGGACGTTGCTGCTTTTTGGACTAAAACTGTATAACATAAAAGCCATTGACACGAAAGAAGAAGAAGTTCCATACTAAGTCCCAAATCAATACAAATCTACTCAGAAAGTCGAATGGGATCTAATAATAAGTTATTCTTTTTTAAAGTAACATCAATAAACAGAATCTGAAATAAGGTACAAGAAATTGTCTCGCTTTCTAAGGACTTTGATAACTCAATGAAAGTCTTGATGTTAGGGGCTATCTTAAAGTTTGTATTCGTAATCTGTCTCGACTCGATAGACTGATTGCTTTTGCGAGTTCTATATGAGAATTGTTAATGAATTTACAGCGTGATGTTTGGTATTGTGCATGCTTTATCAGTAAGTAATTTTGTACTTTACTTTGTCGTGTTCTATGGTTTCATCTAATAATTATAGTAGCTTTAATCTTAACGATTTATTGACAGAGGTGTGTGCCGTTGGTTCTTACCTGAGACTTTCAACTTAGCGGTCCTTCGGTCTTCCACTCGGCTATCGCTGTTCACTCTAATAATAGGTAAATAAATTATCTTTTAATTTTAAAAGCCAATTGAAGGATATCTGTATGTGTGTTTTGTAATTAAGAGCGTGTATTCCTTTTCAAAATGTATCTGTAAATTTTTGTAGTGTTTTGGGAATATTTCGTAAAAACTGAATGAAAGTATGATTTTATTCAACTAACTATTTAGAATGTGGGCTTTAAAAGGTAAATATGACAATTACATTTAATAACTAAAGC
Organism: Hypena proboscidalis; assembly: GCA_905147285.1. NCBI lineage: Eukaryota > Metazoa > Arthropoda > Insecta > Lepidoptera > Erebidae > Hypena > Hypena proboscidalis. The sequence goes on from LR990140.1 coordinate 15,670,764, forward strand.
ATACTTTTCTATTTTATCAGTTGAAAGAGTATTAACTGCTAAGTTGATAAATTACAAAATTATGCTGTATTTACGAATGAAATTGTTATATTTACCTTTCAAAACTTGCATTCTAAAAAGTTAGTTGAATAAAATCATACTTTCATTCAGTTTTTACGAAATATTCCTAAAACACTACAAAAATTGACAGTTACATTTTGAAAAGGAATACACGCTCTTAAACAGAGCTTTTAATAGCATTGAGCTAGATATAATGTCAATGCATTAACCCAATAACATTATAACCTTTACGTCGAAAAAAAAAGATTACGGATTATTTTCAGTTTGTATAAAACTATATACTAATTTTGCTATAAATCCTTCTACTTACCAATGAAGTTACATCATAAAAAAGTCGCACGTAACCCACTAAAAGTCAATTTGTTACAAACCATAAATTATATTCTTATTCAGTAGTCGCGCAAAAAATGTGAAGGATATAATATAGCGAACCCTCTAAAAAGTTATCGAAGAAAAGTATGAGTAGGTAATCCAATATTTTCGGTCAATGATTATAGTCTATTTATAATCCTAGAGTGATCCTTCAGGGCCTGAGTATAGGGAATATCGACCAATTTATAAGCTTATGACAGAAGTTTTCCACTTAACAAAATCGTCGATTTGATAGCCAAAACCATTAGGAATAATAGCACTTTCAGGTAATTCGAGGCTATTTATATTCCTATAATACCTGCCTGTAATCCCACACAATACGTTGCCAACAAAATTTAGCATTTTGTAACTATTTTGTATACCAAAATGAAAATGTATGTATTAAAAGGATTTATTATAAAAAACCTATACTCTACTGTTTCTTATGGCCAATCTTTTTGTTTTAATACATTAAAATAGCCAATGTAAGTTATCATTGTGAATTGTGTATTATACAGGGTGTATTTTTGAAACGGGGCAGTAAGGGCAAGTACCTTAACCGTTGCAGTTACAGCAAAACGTTCTTAAAAGACCTTCCCTAACTTTTTGGGACATTTTGAACTGCATTCACAGATTTTGTAAAAAACTTACAGTTACCAAAAAAAATGCAAAAAGTTCAATTTTTTTTTTATGCCAATCGATTCTATTTCATGTGGGGATCAAAAAACTCTATGGGACCATTTTAACTTTCAGTACTAGAAAAGACAGAAATCGCCAAAAACGTTTCCCATACATTTCGGCAACAGAAACGAATTTCTACGATGGTCTAACTTTTTGTTATGGCCTGGAAGTGGGTAGAATTGACTGTAAAGTAAATAAAAAGAATTTTTACCATCAAATTTCGAATTTGATTCGAAAATCTGTGTGTTATACTTAGTTTCAGCTGAGAAACTTCGTATGAGTTATTAATTAAGGATTTTCGCTAAAATGTCTTCTAATCGTGAAAAAATTGACTTATTAGAAGCGTATTTTGAAAGAACCCTGCAATTCCAGGTTTTTCAAAAGATTTGTAATAACCTTTCTTGTTGGCACATGCCGCAACGGATACTTATTGCGGTACCACACTAATGCAGCTCCCGCATTTCGATTATTGACAAAATACGCTTCTAATAAGTCAATTTTTTCACGATTAGAAGACATTTTAGCGAAAATCCTTAATTAATAACTCATACGAAGTTTCTCAGCTGAAACTAAGTATAACACACAGATTTTCGAATCAAATTCGAAATTTGATGGTAAAAATTCTTTATAGTTACTTTACAGTCAATTCTACCCACTTCCAGGCCATAACAAAAAGTTAGACCATCGTAGAAATTCGTTTCTGTTGCCGAAATGTATGGGAAACGTTTTTGGCGATTTCTGTCTTTTCTAGTACTGAAAGCTAAAATGGTCCCATAGAGTTTTTTGATCCCCACATGAAATAGAATCGATTGGCATAAAAAAAAAAAAAATTTGAACTTTATGCATTTTTTTTGGTAACTGTAAGTTTTTTACAAAATCTGTGAATGCAGTTCAAAATGTCCCAAAAAGTTAGGGAAGGTCTTTTAAGAACGTTTTGCTGTAACTGCAACGGTTAAGGTACTTGCCCTTACTGCCCCGTTTCAAAAATACACCCTGTATATACACATACACTTAAAATTATTGTATATACACAATCATAAGTGTATGTTGAGTTGTGGTAAAAGTTCTACGCCTTATATTGTACAGGGGCAGTAATGTAAGTTTTATACTTTCCGTTAAATCTAACTGTAAGTTTAGAACATGATTAGTATAACAGTGAACAGTTTTAGCTGTTCATAGGCTCCTTTTATTTTACCACTTACCATCAGGGTAATTACAAGTCCCCAAAATACAAAACATAATGGTAACAGTTCAAAACTCCATCATATACGTGTAAGCTATACCCTTTACCTCTAACAAGGCATTCGCCTGCACTGCCAACACCTTTCAATTCAAACTATCACCTATTTGTAATCGGTTATTCGTAACACGTTTCCGATATATACCGAACTCCATTATCCCTTATCGACGGAGCGTTCTACCTTATACCTGAACTATCTCACACTAACCGCTAGTTGTGGTTTTACCTCCGGATAGCTGAGTGCCTACTTAATTTCTCATACACCTACCCTTGTAATATAAAATGAAAATTGCCTCGGTACAATTTTATAAGCTAACTATATTTACGCCGTAAAGGTGCGGTGCTACTAATTTACAGTTTGCAGCTGACTTTACGCCATCTAACGAAGATTAATTACACTAAGTAATTGTTCTAAGAAAATACTGCTGGTATTTGAACCTGCGACCTTGTGCACACCGGGCAGCCGCTTTAACCAACCAGCTACGGTCGCTTCTTGCCAGGACCCTAAATTTCTCAACGTGTATATTATTACGTCATTTCGCGACGTCACGTTCATCCATTTGTTCTTATCTTATGTGCAATACAAAATAATTGTTGACTAATGATTTAAATGCTTAATCTATCACGGGCTTAATTTTAGACAGAGTATGACTTACTTTGAATAAACTCCGTTCATAATAATACTATATTCAATTCCTGTCAATAAATGATGTAACCTACTTGTTACGAATGTAAATATAACTCTTAATAAAACCACATTACTCTAGCAAAATTGTGGTTATCCGTTTTTCTACCAGCATAATGTGAATACAGCGCCAATCAAGCTAATTTGACCAAAGGTTTGCAACAAACTGTTACTTTAAAGGAACCGCATCCTAACAAACCGCAAACCCAAAACTTTGGCGTGAGGCAACGGCAGCATTTCTTATTCACAAATACGCACGAACCAATTACCAACATTTAAATTATTAAGTATCATATTTGAGAGGTAATCTAAGTTGGTTAAGTATTTTCTGCTGCCATGTTTATTTGAGCGTGGCCTCGGTAGCCTGAAGTAGGTCTCGGCTGTCATAAAACATCTTCGAAGTTCCGTAACGAGAAAGTAAAATTCTGACAACGGGTGCATACGGTAAAACTGAAATTGAACTTCAATATTCTTTAGGGAAATATAGAATCCGCGCAGAGCTGCGCAGTCAACGTAAAATTCAGTTTTTCTCGACTTGGTCGTTGACTCAAGGTGCCTTTATTTTCTTCCTTTAAATCGGATATAAGAACTAAGATTCAGTCAGAAAATTGTTGTTAGAAAGATTGATATTATCTATACAGAGTTATTGTTTACTTGACACCGACTTCAGAATTATAAAATAATTATTTAATAATTTCTATTTAACTAAATGAAAAAACGTATTATTTTGTGCGAAGTAAATTTATTTTTTGCTTTTTAGTTTACCTACTTTTTGAAATCGGTTTTTTTTTTGTTAAAAATTATTTTATTTTACAATTTTAAGTGATGGGTAGACCGAGAAAGAATGTTTCTCGAATGAGGAGACGACGGTTACTTGAGACGGAAAACTTATTAATAATAATCCCCATACTCCGAACCGTTGAGGAGTTGTACCTTCCAGCATCAGCTCAGCAACTTAAAATGCAAATATCCAAGTAGTTTTAGGAAATATACGAAAAACAATATAGAAGCCTTTGAAATTTGAGGCTTACTCATGATTTCTCTAGGATCCCATCATCAAATCTTGACCTCATATATTATGAATATACATAAGTAATATTCAACGTCTCGCCTCATCTGTGTCTAACTTGAAAGTATACAGTAAACGGCCCCAAGGAGCCTATATTTAAAGAATTATCCCCGTAGTCCTAACCGTTGAGGAGTTGTACCTTCCAGCATCAGCTCAGCAACATAAAATGCTGATTACTAGATGCAAATATCCAAGTAGTTTTAGATAATATACAAAAAACAACATAGAAGCCTTTTAAATTTGAGGGTTGCCCTCGATTTCTCTAAGATCCCATCATCAGAACGTGACTTGAAAAAAATGGGACCACATGACGAGTATATCCTCTCAAACAAAAAAGAATTTCTCAAATCGGTCCAGGCGTCTTCGAGTAATCGGTGAACAAACATAAAAAAAAAAAAAAAAAAAAAATACAACCGAATTGAGAACCTCCTTTTTATTTTGAAGTCGGTTAAAAAGTTAATTAGTTTTAGAGCGTGTTGTGAACAGGTTAAACTAATTAATAGATTTCTCACACGAAAATACCGTCTTTCTTAGTAAAAGTAAGAAAAAGTGCTGCAAACGCTCAATCTGTAAATTTATGCATCTTTAATTTCCTCTCACGTTTTTAAATTTAAAAGGAAAACATTATTTTTGCACAATCGCAACGATCCGAATTACGTTTAATTTTTAACCGACTTCAAAAAAAAAAAGAGGTTCTGTATTCGATCCGTATGTATGTATGTATGTATGTATGTATGTATGTATGTATGTATGTATGTATGTATGTATGTCACCTTTTTATGTTCGCGATTTTCTCGGAAACTACTGAACCGATTTGAATGCAGTTTTCGGTATTTTAATCCTTGTGTTTCAAGGATGGTTTTAGTATATAATTTATCAGAATCTGATGAAGATCTTTGGAGACAGGCAACGGAACTCTTCAAAAACGAATAGCTAATGAACCACGTTTTGTGCAATCGTGTATCTATGTATTGTTTTCACCACTACATAACATAACATCATGCCTGTGTATGCTTTGAAGGGTAAGCAGAGACAGCCTACTTACCTACCCTTAAAGTACCGAAAGCTCTGCTTAGGTTTGGACGGGGCTTACGTTTCAGCACATTTGTTATTATCGTAGTGATAACTTATGATCATGAAGATCTCAGAAAGAATTTTTTGATTATTTTGATTGTTTCTATTGTGTTTCATGCGTAATGATGCCTTAGTATTTCTTCCTAACCCCATCGTTAAATCTAAAAAACTAAGACACTAAAAAGCTTGAAATAAAAAAATAAAATAAAAAAAACAAATAAAAAAAAATAAAATAAAAAAACTAATTAAAAAAAAGAATATTCTTAACTCGAGCGTATTCTAAATATTATAATTATGTACTAATTTTTTTCAAAGAAAAAGGAACCGCCTTCAAAAACTCAAAAGTAAAAAATAAAATATTCGCTAAACTTTGCTTACCTTTATATTAATTTGTTTAAAACAATAAACCCTAATAATTATGTAATACCAATTAATTATATTTTTTTGAAGTCGGCGCCAAATTACAAAATCAAATACCAATTAAAACCGTATTTACCGAATTAATTGTTGAAAAAATCACAAAATCAAATACCAATTAAAACCGTATTTACTGAAATAATTGTTGAAAAATCATAAAATCAAATAACAATTAAAACCGTATTTACCGAAATAATTGTTGAAAAAATCACAAAATCAAATACCAATTGAATTGGTATTTGATTTTGTAATTTGGCGCCGACTTCAAAAAAATATAATTAATTGGTATTACATAATTATTAGGGTTTATTGTTTTAAACAAATTAATATAAAGGTAAGCAAAGTTTAGCGAATATTTTATTTTTTACTTTTGAGTTTTTGAAGGCGGTTCCTTTTTCTTTGAAAAAAATTAGTACATAATTATAATATTTAGAATACGCTCGAGTTAAGAATATTCTTTTTTTTAATTAGTTTTTTTTATTTTATTTTTTTTTAAACCAACTGACAGTTGCGACATTGGACACGTCGAAACCAACTTGAAGCCATTTGAGGGCAATTTCTACAGCTAAAATGGGCTAATAGTGTAAAATCGATACTATAAAATGTAGCCAGCGCTATAACCTTAGAACATTTTCGATACTTAAGCTTGCGAATTCAGAAACCTGACTCTGATACCGATGCGTCAGGACAATTATTGGAACGTGAAATTGGGTAAGATGTTCTAACTTCTAGTGTTAACGGTCTTTATTTTATCAAATGTTCCTATCTGATCAATCGTTCGAGAGCAATATCACAACCCTATAATAGGACATTTGAGATTCAAAGTGTGTCTTGGAATAACATTTATTTTAAATGGAGTTTCTTGATAGCGAGCACTAATAAAGGTTGTTTAGGCAACTGTAATTTGTGTTTGTACGTACAAGGTCCTCGCAAATACGGTTATTACTTACTATTAAGACAAATAATCTGAGCAAACTTTATGTTTAATGTGATTGTTTTTAGTTCATAACTGACTACCAATATTGTTGTATAAATAGTACTTTTAGGCTGACGCTTCTTTGTGTCTTTCACATGCTTAAGGATCGCGCACGCCTAGAGTGGGGTCAGCCAGTAAATACATCAGTTTTATTAATCGTATACGGGGTGGATGCGACATAGCGACATTTATTGAAACCACAGCTTCTATACATGGTAAGTATCAATTTCCACCGGATAAAAATTCTCTGGCGAAAAAAAAAAAATCACGTTCTCCTAACAATTTGAACATTGCGATCGTGCAATTTCTTCGGCAGACGTGGATTTTTTTTTCGCCAGAGAATTTTTTAGCCGGTGGAAATGCATACTGGAAATGTATAGAAGCTGTGGTTTCAATAAATGTCGCTATGTCGCATCCACCCTGTATATCATTTTGATAAATTGTTTTTTTAAGCTATTGCATAGCTTTTATCGCGGGCCTTGAGCGTGGCGACCAAATTCAGAAATTCCGTAACGAAAATAACCTAACACCCCCACTCCGACGGGCACAGCGGTGATACTTTTTAGCTTTTAATGACTTTTTTGAAATACCACGCTTGTCTCTTTAGTTCAGCAATTCGCCTCTAGGTGGCACTTGTTGTATCAGCGTTGCTACGCATGCGTAATCCCCCTCTTCGCCCCGCAATCTGGTGACTCATGCCTGCTTAGAGTTTCGGCGTTAGGGCACCTCTTTGTATTTGCTTCATGGTACGACTCTAAACTCGCACGAATCGAGACGAGCTGCTCCGAAATCGGATGAAAAAAATACTGCATAAATAAAATAAATAAATAATTATAATTGCATAAGTTAATAAAAAATGCTATAGCTTTACCGCGGCAGTCCCCGAATGCCACACGTCTTTTTATTGATCTAATTGTTAATGGTAACTATATGCCTATGAACACCAACAATCACAAAAGCAGATTGTAGATGCGTCGTTCTATCTGAGGATTATGGTGTTTTACCTTATGTGGCCCGATCCCACCACCAAACCGCAACACAGTAGTTCAAGCACTACATTTTGACGGCAGGTTTAAGGTGAGACGGTGGAGCTGCCGCTGCCATTGTTTATCTATGGCAAAAGCAATTACATTAAAGAAGTACGAAGCAAACAATTGCCCAAAAATATACCTAATATTTTTAGGGGACATATTTCAAATCTCATATTTCCATTCTAGCTGCAAATCTAGTACAACCAGTCACAGAACAGTATCACAGATATACGGCAAACTCATCCTATTTTACATAATTTAGAAATAACTATCTCATCCATGCTATATCCGATACTGCTTCTATCTAGCTATTCTTTAAATAGAAACTCTGTGAGCCGGTAGTCGATACGAAAGCTCTTTAGAATATTGAACAGCTTGGTACAGTTATGGATGGATAATGTAAATTAGTAACGTACGTGCAGTGTGGGATGAACGAAGAATAGATCACTGTATCAATTCACGTCCTCGTACACCGCTAACACTATCCCGATATTATGAAAGCAGCAGTTTATCTCACTAAATTATGAGTTTATTTCTTATATTATGCACGTAAAAATATATTCTGTGACACAAAAGAATGATGAGAAAAAATCTAAACGATGTTATAATATATTTTTTAAACTTCGAGTATAAATAGTTTGCTATCAGTAATGAGAAGAGAGTCATTAGTTATTGGAATCCGATTCTTGATTCTACGAATGGCAATACAAATTTTTAAAATATCTATATACCTTTTAATTATGAATATTGGTTTATAGTTTTCATTGACAATTTATAAATATAAGTCGTCAAAAACATAACTACAATCTTCAAAACTGTTTCCAATAAGATCTGACTAATGGATTTATGATTTACCCTAATATTAATTTTACGAAGACATTTCAAAACATCAAAGTCAAATTGACTTTATCACGAATTTCAAATTTCATTTAAGATGGTGAGAGGTGTCAAGTTAAAACAAGCTATAAAACCTTATTAAATTATTAAATGTGACAAGTTCAAACGACACGATTGTCAAATAATGTATAATTATAATGAAATAAAAGCTATTGGTGTACCTATGGTGTATCAGTTCATGTATTTTAAGCTGTCAGTCTACTGAATGTATTGAAATTGCAGTTCAATGTCACAATATATTTTTTCTTTTAGGTGACCGGTGAGCGTGATGAGCCTTCGCCTGTGATGACTCTAATATGCAGTGGGACGTACTCTACTTCGTGTTTCTAGCGTTATGCTGCCTTCACACTGCGTCTGGTAAAAACCCACACCATAAATTATAATTTAAAAATAATAAGCGACCTAAAATAACACATCCATTTTAATAAACACCTCGATTAAATAATACTGAAATTTGAATGCACGTAGCAACTAAAGCCCCATTCACATAGAAAGCGAGGGCGCGTATGCGGCAGATAAATCATCCATTGCTTGGAACAGCTATCTCGCAGACAGATCAACCGTGACCACGATCATCAATCACAAAGACTATAGCGTTTCTATTGCCTATGATTCATATTCAAAGGTTGTGCTGATTGTATTGGTATTGTGCCGTTGACAAATTGCCAAATTGATCATCTGTAGGATTCGTGAGAGGCAAAGTCTAAGGCGTGCAGATCGATTGAGCGTTGGGTTACGCAATAGCTACCGCGGTTGTCTGAAGATGGCTAACAATCGTAACACAGCTTTTCTCTGTAACTTGGAGAACACGTTAGGCTATTATCGGTTCAAGCGGTCATTTGCCAATTTCTAAATAACTGCTATATTTGATGGTCAGAAGCAGTATATAGTATAGTATTGACCCATGCTGACTTGTGATCTCATGATGGAAATGATGAAAATTCTTTTACGCGAAATACTTATATCTATCGTTAAGGCTCGACAAACGCTGAGAATGATGATGATGATGGTGTGATCACTTATGAGATTAGCTGAATAACATCAAACAGAGTGTAAATGACATAGTAACAAAGCCTCTTCATTTACCGCGCTTAAATTAAAACTAATTTTCTAATGTTAAAAATTTTAGTAAAAATTATGCGGTCTCAAAATCATGTATTGTGTTTAATTACAGCTGGTATGCGGCTTCGTGACGATATCATTTACACCCTGTATAGAAATAATAGCATTATAGTAAATAATCTAGTCGCATACGCGCTTGCGTTCTGTGTTGGGCAGATAGATGCATAAATGCATAGTGAATTGCTTTAACTCTTTCTGTTACAATCACGTGGAGTGAAATGAAATTATAGAATTGCTGCACTTAGTGATAAGATAGATAGTAGGAAAAAATATTTTGATTAGTATTATGCGAATCAAATTAGAAACAGTTTTCTCGGGTATTTCTAATGTGTGCCATTCGCCGTATTGTGAACGAAAATCTCCGAAAGAATCAGGAATGGGACGAAAAATATCGTTTAGTCCTAAGACAAATGGAACACATTAAAAAGAAAAAAAACTGTTCTTATAAAAAAAAAAAAATAATAACTTGGATTTTTTACATAATATAGAACGCCAGAAGCAATTACACTATCCAATGGTTCCAATGACAAGGCCAAATACACACATTCACTCACACAAGCACACCCAGTCTCAGAACAAATCTTTGCGAATCACATAAAGATTTGTCCCATGTGGGGATCGAACCCACCAGTGCAGTGGAGAGCGGCGAGGTGACCGCTTAAACAATTACACCACACGTGCAGACAAATACTATAATAATAGTTCTTATTTGATACGTAAAACAAACTACTGAAATCTAAGCTGTACTACGAATAAATATTAATAAAAGATAAAAATAATGAGCCCGTTATAGTTATAACGGGCTCATTATTTTCATTTTTTAAAAATCATCTGCTAAAATAAAAAATATGCAGAACTTTGTGAATGATACATTGATACTAAAAAGATACTCCGTTTGTATAAAAATGGTTTTGGGAATGGCTTTAAAGCTAAATAGATTCAAATCAATGACAACCCTCATTTGTTTTAAACCTAACCATCACGCAGCTATTTCACCGCAGACAATTTAAAACGTACAATTTATCAAAACCGCAGAAATGGAGTATTATTTGCAAATATCAATTACACAACCAACCGCGATTGTAAACAGTGCATTGATACTTTGTAATAGCTGGAGTATTTATTTGTAAAACATTTTTATTATGAAACTAGTATTTGCCCTTAACCCTTAATGCTCAGATCCCGTGAAATTTTGTGTAATGTTAAATATTTTAAAACATTTGCGGATAGTTAGACAATTAAACTCCTAAGGAATTAATAAAATCTGATTTGTTGTGCCCGAGATTAGCGCCTTTCGCCGGCGGTGTTAACTGCCTGGTAGGTATATTAATATCTATTTTTACTATATTAATATATAGTAGTTACGCGCCTTATCGTCAGTTACCTGCATTTAAAATTTATTTAAAATTCGTGTAGACGTTTAGAGGGTTAGCCGATACAAACAGACAAACAGTCAGACAGAGAGACAAAAAAAAATTCAAAACTGTTTTTAAGACATTGATATCGTGCAAATAACTAAGTATACCTACGGATAAAAACATTGTGATTTGACATTGAAAACAGACACTTCAATTTTATTTATTTGTATTTATATTGAGTTGTGAGAGGATATTGACGTAAGCCTTCATTTATTTCTGATGAAAATGGAATGAATGTTTTTTTACCTTTTTCCAACTTCGTTCAAAATAAAAAAAAACAAAAATAATGTTGTCAAATTTGCTTTTCGTCGCAGATATTTCAATCTTGTTGTATAGACTTCCTTGCGACGCATTTTGGAATGTTAATTTACGAAAAACTTATTGTTTTAATAAATACGCATACACTTTACTAACATATTACTTTGATTTCGAGAAAAAATACACATCTACATAGTTGATAACTCAATAATTTCAGACATCAATGACACTTCCTCAAAATACTTTTCGCCAAATTACAAGGAGATATTCAGTGATCGACACGTATATCATTGATATACGTATTAAATGTTCATGTAACTTTGAATGGAAAAGGTTTGCGATCCAAAAGCGTCCCTGTTGCTATAGCAACTCTTTGTTTCTAAACGTTCGTTTTTTACACCCTTTATATTAGCTTCACTTGTACGTTTGTTTGTTTGTATGTTTGTATGCAACCGACTCCTTTGGACGCTATTTTGACCCACTTTAAACGTTCAGATTTCATTCAAATTTTGCACACCTGTCAAAGACCGATGACTATGCAATAATTTGATTAAAATTATTTTTTTTGCTTTAACAAGACTTGTTAACCTTGCTTAAATGTTTGACAACCTACAAAACCCGTAATGTTTCTAGATCTAGTCAAAAAAATATATTTTTTTATTATCAGATGTCAGCATAATTTTGTAGACATCAGTACTTGTCATGTCAATCACAATTAAATTAGAAATGTACTGATTAACAAATAACAAACATTTTGCAAGTGGCATTACACTGAAACAACTTCACTAAAATTTACTAATCACAATCAAAACTGACATATCTAATGTTTAAAACAGTTATATTATAATAATATGAACAAAATAGACACTGAATACTGTTTCCTTTATAAAGGCAAGTGTTTTTAATAAATCAGTTACCAAAACACTTTAGTTTACTAAAAAACGCCGTTGTTATTCGAAAACATACCTAAAATTTATGTTGCTTCTTTAATAAAGATTTAAATTAAAATGTCACCTACGCAGAAATTCTTGCTGAAAAATCTTGTTGATTATTACGAAGTTCTAAATTAAAGGCAAAATATTAATAAGACTAACAAGCCTGGCCGTTTGAAATTCAAGTTGAATTTGAAGATACTGACTGCCTAATCTAAAGGCATGGATTTATTAAGAGTTAAATTTATTCATAGAAACCACTATCTAACAATGTGTTGTACATCTAAGAGTTTGGTGAACTTGAGTAAAACTTCTTAATTAAACACACAAGCATTCAAAACTTTGTTAAACAGAACTTGAGCAGCACAAGTTTTAATTTGGAGATAATTCAATTATTCAAGTGCAAATAAAATTTGTGTGTTGTTTAGTGAGTTGCATAAAACATCATTATAATTTATATTAGAATATGCATTTCAATACCTTTAGACTAAAAGCTTTTTTTAAAAAAAAATTGTTGTCTTAACTGCTTATCATCAGGCGGGCCAAAATACTTTTTTGTCACCCAAAATAGAAATTAAATAAACTTTAAAAAAAAAATTATATCGTAACCTGAAAAAATAATTATGAATCTATTTATTATACATTATACAAAACTAAATGGCCAAATTAATTAGCTCATACAATGCTCAATAAACAAAGCGTTAAAATTCAATCTAGTTTTCATTCTATTAACCTTTTCTATATTAATCAATGTATCGTTTTTTAAAATATATCTTTTTTCGGAACGACAACCTTTCAAGATAGATGGTACGCAATTTTTAACCAACAAGACTTTATCTAGCAAAGCCAGTATAATTTACTTGCTTTAAGCAAATATCTCAAATGGTCGAAGTAAACAAAGAAGTCTTATTTTCAGAATTTTGCGTGACAAATGCCTGGCATTTGTAATATCTTAATTACTTTCAGGAAAATAAATTTACAATTTCCAGAATAATGTCTTTTGAAACAAGATTTAAATAGAAACAGATTTTAATATGATAACTTGTAATGCACAGAATTGGACTAAATGCCAAAGTTATAAGAAGGAATGTTTTCCATTTTACTTGCTAAAATAATTTTACAATCTCTTCTCATTCCATTGAATATCTAGGTCTACTCCTTGTTACAATTGGTTATAAATAGTTTATATCTTATAATTTTATTGTGATATTTTATCTTCCTTATTTAAGTTATCCTTTTATACGAATAATACATCATAATCATACTTTTCTGTTATTTGTACCGAAAGCATACATGATTTAGTACAGATGTAGGTACTTTGAATCTAGAGTTGTCTTCATCACGAGCGGATGTTACGTCGTGAATGTCGAAATCTTGATATATGTTAACGTTTCCTCATTCCGGATTCCCTTTAGAATTTACCTTTGGTACGGGAGAAAACTGTTCATATAATAAAAATATAAGAGAGCGGACTGTTATGTCAATACTAAAACGGCTGTATTTTTGTTTGATATTCGTATAACGTTCTGAAGAAATTTCCATGTAGGTACGTTATAATTACATTGTGAAATTAAAGTACATACTTTTTATGTTAAACTTTTTGGAAACGAAGGTTTTTTTTTAATGCGATACTTTTAAAGATTTTAAGTGATTTAACAAAGTTTGAGCAAGGATCTTACCCTACACTGCGGTATTTCAATTTATATAATAAAAGGCAAAAATAAAAGAAAACATTTATTAGCATACCATCATTAACATAACGCAATCAAATATAATAATAGTATACATAATTATATGCTCCAGTTTGATGGTAAGAAAATATATTTAAAACTACTTGCACAGCAGGCTTAATGTCGTATTGCTCTGTGCAGAACCGTTGCGATTTCCTGAAGATTACCGACCAAACGTCATTCGGAGGCGTCGTAGCGATGAAAAAGACAGTCTCGCCTTGTCCAGGGAGATATTCAAAAACATCACGAAGCAACTTCGCGAAAATATCAAGCGAGAAGGGGCGACTGACAGAAACGATCATTTATTACAGAGTGAGTATCGATTTTCACGTCTCCAGTGTAAGTTGGACGCCTATATTCTTACTAAGAAAATATCTACCTAGCTCTACAAGATAATTAAGACGTAAGAACAGTTTTTTTACAATACTGTCTTTTGCGAAGACGGTGTTAAGAACGAGAGCTTTACTCGTTAATTTAAAAAAGATTAAGTCAGCTAACATTATTTTGAAGCGAGTTTTTTGCGAGTTTTTTTTCAGTTACCTGTCTCTCGCAGATATCTTGTTTGCTGAGTTTTTAACATCCATTAGGACTTTAAAACTTTTGATTGGTTGTTTATACAGCATAAAATAGGAATGTCAGTCATGTTTGAACAAACAACGAAAAAAATAACAATTTCGAGCCACGTGTAAGACAGTACGTTTTAGCCAAATAATTATTGGATAAATTTCAAGTTAATTTAAGATAAATTATCAATAATTGCTTGGTCATTTAAACATTAACATTTAATTTTAATTAATAACAGATAACTCTTCGACTTCAACATCTAACTATAGATTGAGATAACTTAGAATCATAGTTACGATTTTTCGCTATTGTTGTGCAAATAATTGAAAAATGAATGTTTCTCTGCTCAAAATTAAGTCAGGTCTTGCAAATAAAACAATTTATTTTATAAACCCAGATAACGTTTTAGTATTGCTTTTATTAAGCAACTTTGAATATTAATATTAACGAGCGGATATTAAATTATTATCTTTATTTGACCAATTAAGTTTGATTAGGCTAATTAGGAAAATAGAAGCAAATGGCAGGCAATCTTCGTTTGTAAATTGCACTGCTTTCATCTACATTATATGTAACACACTTTTTGCTTGAAATGAATATTGTCAAAATCATTTAGCTCTCTTGCTTTAGTTACTTGCACAAATCTTTTTATAAACTACTTATGTTTGTTTATAAATATTGTTTAAGTATAAATTCATACACATTTAAATCAAGCTTATTTTACTACTTACTTTATTAAGTTCAAAGTCACAGCGCACTACACTTCGATGAGTTTTGTATCGTTATGACAAAAAAAAAAGTACAACATTAATTTACTTATTTCATTTATATATTTTTAATTACAAACCAAAGATAATAATATAATGTTTTTACTTCAAATGTTATAATAATTTGTGAGTAGCGTTACGTTGCGTTGCTGTGGTTTTTTAGTAACGCATTAAGCTGATTTTTTTTTTTTAAGATTGCTTTTGTAAATAAAAAAAAATATGTTTTAAGTTGTACTAAATGGATTTAACGTTGAGAGAAAATTCTTTATTTGTTTATAAACTGTTACATAAAAGCCTCATATCATCTGTTTTTTAAACAGACGCGTATAAGACATTTTTATTAAACAAAAATATCGTATTTCTGTCACAAAAGATTATGTTTATGATACGTTGTCACTTTGGACTTAAGGTGATGTCTCATTAACGTTATGCTGCGTGACGCAATGCGACGTGGCAACACACTATTTTATAAAACGACACACTGTGCAGATGCTTCATTCAAACTCATGCAAACATTTTTTTAGCGCCATATACATTGCATATCGCAACGTAATTGTGTTAGACGTTTATTTTTTAAACATTTTTTTCTTTTCCAACAGACAAGCCAGAGGAATCTCGTCCCTATGTCCCGTATCAGAGTTACCATGACCATCATCACGAGCACCACTGGGGACCGTACTTCGAGGAGGAGAAGTACACTCAAGTGACAGCTCACGTCGGGGCTGAAGCCCTTTTGAACTGTAGAGTCGTCATGCTCAAAGATAAAACGGTAATTTTTGACACGAAAACGTTTATGAGTAGCTCTGAAAATATTATGATTGTAACTTTGCTCACTTTTATATGACTTAATAGCCAAAAAGATAATGTAAAAGTTTGTAAAGACTTGAGTGTGCGAGAGAATGTATGAATGTTTATATATATAAGTTACTCCTTCACCCAAAAACCTTGAAATAAAAGCTGCCCGGTAAAAAAAGTTCAATTTGAAAAAAAAAACACATTACCATAGACCATTTTTTTATCAAGGTACCGCGTAGGCGGATCCGCGAATTAATTAATTCAAAATAATAATATCGTTATTTAAAAAAAAAATAAAGTTACAGTCATTTATTTTGTGCAATGCAAGTATGTTTACTTAGAATTATCTTAAAAAACACTAGGTATGACATCGTCACCAAATAGTTGGTTTTCCATTAGCACAGACGGAATGAAACGGTGAATTTTATGTTGCTTAATTTTGATGCCTTACTGAAATCCGTCTAGAAAAAAAAACGCCAAATAATTTCAAAGCTTCCCTGCTGAGCTTCACTTCCAGTGTGCCGTTGAAGTCAGAAATTATCCATTGTTTTATCATAACTTAAAATCTGTAAAATGTGTATAAAACTATTCTCCTTGGCAAGAATAGGCATAGCGCGCTAATTACTTTTTTTCCAATACAGTAGCAATACAGCGCATCGATCTGAGAGTTTGCTTTGTGAAACATCGACGAATACTCGACCCAGCTTATGCTGAGTTTGTAGGTCATACCCAGGCCAGAGTCTAATTGAATTCTTCAACACATTGTTCCAGAATACAAAGTGGAGTTTACCCAGTTTGCAAAGGGTGAACTACAATACCTATACATTTTATAAACTTGCTGTCATTTGAAATTTTATTTTCAAATCCAGTTTACTCGGAATTTTCCTACGAATTGAGGTTAAAGTGATTTTCCAAACTTATTATATCTAATTATAGAATATTAACCAATCGAATAGTTAGCGGAATCGGTTTACCAAATGTCAGATTGAATTAGTACACGTCACATAAAATGGATATGAAGCTTATTCTTAGAAAATTGTGAACTCGAATTATGTTTCATACATTTCAAGTTAATTTATTTTAGTTACGTTTCCACTTTTCAATCATCAACTAATCTTTAAACCAATTTCAGTGTACTGTTCGACAAAGGCTGCTCCCAATTTGCGCCATAACACCCAGTCCTCCGCCTTCTGCATCCAGTACTCTCCAGAGACCTTATTCAGGTCGTCACCTAGCGGGGATAGTCTTATCTTACGGTTTTCAAACCACCTTCATCCTATAACTCATCTGCTTCGGTCCTTTGGCAGACATATCTAGCTCATTGCCACTTTAGCGTGCTATGTCGGTTATTTTAGACGGGTGAACTCATTACGATTTCATCCTTCAAAGAAACTCCAAGCATAGCTAGCTAGCCCACGGCACGACTTTAAATTTGCGGAATTGCTTGACCTTTAATGCCACCACTACTTTTAGACTACATAAATAATAAATAAATATAAATAAATATTCCACAACTCACACACAACGCCATCTAGTCCCAAACTAAGCAGAGCTTGTACTATGGGTACTAGAGTAACTGATACCAATACATATATACTTTTTCTTTTGTAAATACATACTTATTATACATAGAAACACCCAGACTAAGACAAACCCCTATGTTCATGCACACAAAGATTTGTCGTAAGTGGGAATCGAACCCACGACCTCGGCTTCGCAGGCAGGTACACTACCCACTCCACCATCCGCCGTCAACGAAATGGAATCAATAAAAATCACTTTCTCAAATTTAAAAAAAAAATACCATTCTAATCAGCAAGAATAACCACAAAAGGTTTACAAAGGCTTTATTAAGGCACAAAATATTATTCACTTTATCATTCCAGAATATTTATTGGCCGGCATTAGCTCCTTAAAAATACGTCAAAGTGTCTGAAGCATTATAATGAGGCGAAGAAATCAGCCATAATTAGCTACTCAAGGTTAACGGCGCGGACGAGAAAATCTTGCAATTAAATATTTAAAGTACGAAGCGTTATTTCTTGGAAAAGGTCTTATTTAAAAAGCAATAGCTTCTGGTTTTATGATGAACTTGTTTTATGCCTTTCAAATAATGTTGGTTTGTAAATATTTTACGTGAAACCGTACCATTTTCAAGATATCAGAATTTGAGTTATTTTAGAACAGGACAAACTTGCCTACTCACATAAGATTATAACTGCGATAAACGAACAATTAAAATTTAAAAGTGAAACAAAATTAAGTTAGTGGAACTAATAGCAAACAGTATACAGTTTAATTTTTTATCAAATTAACATAAATTTTGGAATTGTTAAATAAATTCAATGTTAATATAAGGTTCTACATTAATACCACGTTATTTTCTGTCAACTATACTCTAACCATTACTTCTCTCACAGGTCATGTGGTTGCGCAACACGACTGAGTCAGCACAACTCTTGACAGTTGGACCGGCATTGTACGCCGGCGACAATAGGATAGCGGTTAAGTTCCAGTACCCTAACAACTGGAGACTCAGCATGAACCCTGTAAAGTTTTCCGATGCTGGTCACTATATGTGCCAAATATCCACACATCCACCTAGAACGATATTTACAAATTTCACTGTCCTACGTAAGTATGTTTGTTTTATTGAATAGTAAAAAAAATAGTTTTAATGATGCGTAATTTATTCGTGTATTTTTTTAAGGCTCAACTGTTTTGTTAAACCTCTGTGATGAAAAGTATAAACACCAGTTTTTTTTTTATTTATAAAATATTGTTTCCATTGTTCTGTAATTTGATTAGCTAACAAGGATGAAACTTAAAACTAGCAGATACATAAAATCCCAACTTATTATTAAAATTTTTAACATTTTTGAAAATAATCCATCATTAGTTGTAGTAATTAGTAACATACTAGTTTCCAATTCAAAGCTTTTTTAAACTCGTCACGATTTTTCATTTAAAACTGCTCGCAGAACTCACATACAGAGTTCCACAAAATCAAATTAGAAAACTTGGCAACTGGCAATCATTCCGCTTAACGAGAGATTCCGTCTGTATCTTGACAGTAACACGTTACTATCTGCCAGTTAAGCTCTGTTCTTAGTTAGCAGTAATTATACTCACAGCCTTTTACGTCGCTACCTTTGTTTCTTTCATTCGCCCGTATTTGTGAGGTAGACATAAATACACAAAGGTTTAAATGGATTTATTTTTCCAAAGAGTTCTTCTTCCACTTTCGTTGAAGCATTTAATTAAGATACGCTTTTGTGTGTTATGGTTGAAAAGCTTATTGTTTTTCCGATTCCTTTATTTTCGTTGCGTGTATCGGGACACGTTATTCCATTTGTCTTAATTGCTTTCGAAGTAATATTTCAAGGCATACATATCCTAACAGAATGTTACTCAATGATATGGCTAGTTATTTTGTCATCCATATACCAATTAATATTTCTAATGAAAACCTAAACACATCATAAAACAAAGTCCACAAAAGCTATATGTCTGTATGTGATCGATTTTCTTAAAGTCTACTGGAGGAATGGTTAGGCTACATTTAATCTAGCATAAATATTGTAGTTCATCCAGATTCTTTCATGTACAGGCCAAATTTAAGTCATTTAAGGTATTTAAATTTTCGTAGAGGTTATTTAAGAACAGTAATCTATTAAATTGGGTAGCAGTTTTAATCTCCCTCAGATTGTTGGTATTTTTAACATTTTAATAAAGAGAAAAAACAAATAATGGTTTATTTTTCAACATTCCTTTACTCATAATTGAGTAAAAATGTTTTTGGGAGGTAGTAAATCTTTAAAACTCAGTATATTGTGCTCTGGGGAAAAATGAATGATAATTATTTAGAGCTTCACGCAAAAAATATTTCAAAATGAGTTCATAGAATTTTATGAACCTAACAGTAAAACACGGCATAAAAAATATTACTTTGTAAATTATGTTTAGTGTCACCACCGAGAAAGAAAAATGTGTTAATATTTCAGCTAGACGTAAACTGGCACAGACGTTATCTTGGTTTACTACTCGGTCCGGTTTCTTTTAACGTTTGACAGAAGCCTAATTGTCTTTTAAAAAGGAATCTTAATTACAGTCCCAACCTTAAACTAGAGTAGGGTCTGGGTCCCAAATGTCCAATACATTTTGGATGTTCTTCGGCAAACAGTCTGTAACTACCTATCTCGGGCTTTAGCGTAACGACAGCCCGATGTCCGATAGATTAACTCACTATTCAAGGCAAGAGGTCTTGATTGAGCTTACGTAAGGAAAGGAAAATATATTCAAGTGTTTTTCTCTTTCAGCTCCAGTAATAACAATAAATGGCGATGACACGCACGATGTGAAGGATAGATTTTACAAAGCCGGTAGTTCTATCAAATTATCTTGTATCATATCAGAGCAATACGCTTCATCGGTACCGACGAAAGCGCCTCCCGTGACCCTTTTACCGTCAACAACTCCATCAACCACAACCACAACAGAATTAACAACAAAAATGAGTACAATATTCAATAGAATAGATATTATGATGAATAAGAGTTGGAGCGTTGAAACGACAACGATAACTTCAACAGTTAGCTTAAGTACTACTAAGAAAGTACCAGGATTAAAAACCACGACTGAGTTGACGACTGTTAAGCCGACAGTGCCACCTGTCGAAAACAATATTTATGGAATTGTTTGGAAGAAACAAGGGAAGGAGTTTTATGATAATGTTACTTGGCGCAATATCAGGTAAGTCGTTTATTTATTACAATACTTGGAAATGGGCAGAGACGATGAAAGTTTCAGTTGACTTATTTTGATTTATTCATCTATTACTTTTGAAATAAAATATGTAATGTGTTTTCAGAAGCTCGTACATATTAAAGTCTTTTTATTCAATATAATACTTACTTAAAACATTCGCTAACGATATCTTCTAAATGGGTTCTAGAAAAATTGAGTTATATTTGTGCTAAATTAGAAATAACAAAGAGGAATTTGCTGATAAAATTGTGTAGTTTCTCTTCACGAGCGGGTATAAGCTTACCTTTAACTCAATCAATATGTTATTTGACATTCGATATCGCCGGATGAGCGCCATCGACTGCACTTACACAGTATCGAAGCTTTTATTAATGCATGGATTTTCACGGCAGTATTCAATACAAAATATGAGATCAATATTTGTTTTCGTATTGGTAAAAGTTGCTTTTACAGAAATTGGTTCCTGTGAGACTTACTGTTATTTGGTGAATAAGTCGCTAGAGAGTAGATTGAGGGTTTTTAGTTTTAAACTTAATATTTGTTCAGGTCAATCACCGAACAATAGGTATTACTGGAGTCAGCATATTGCGACACCGCGATGCATCGTTCGATCGATTATGCATTAATAAAATTAAGCCGTACTCGTTTTGTCGTCATACCGTGCGCGATTCATTCTTATCCCATTTATCTTATTAGTTTTATAGTAGTGAAAAATAGTTATCTTTTATTTTAATTTATCTTAATCTCATCCCACCTATGGATTTGGCAAAGATTTTGGCCAATCTTCTCTCGGTTCAACATTAATTTATATATCATCGCACACGTGTTTGCTGATTCAAGTATTGGGTACCTCTTTTTAAGAGGACGTCACTTATCGGGTCTTATGTGTGCTATGAAAGGAGGCCTCTTTCAGTAAAGTAAATCTCTTTCAGAAATCTTTTTCGATCTTATATTAAAGAAATATACTAAACGTGATTTCATAGAAAAATATCATCAAGCCTCAAAATTAGTTAAGAAAGATGTGACAGAGGTGTACATACCCACATTTCACTTGTTATGTTTATGTTCCATATAACATTATTACTAGATACAATAAAAAAAGGTTATATAAATATTTTATAACGATTTATAAACTATGTATTTTGTTTCAGTTCAACAATAAGCGTTGCGTCAGCATCACAAAATGACAGTGGGACATATACCTGCCATTTACAGAACCATTCTCAAGTTACTATTAATGTACATGTTCTGATTGGTAAGTCTTAAAACACTTTATAAAATGCTAGCTTCGCAGCTCCGCCCACGTGGTAGGTATGTCAATATAAAGTAATCTATGTCCTTTCTCAGGTCTTGTAATATGTCCATACCAATTTTTATCAAAATTGGTTTTGTGGTTTAGCCGCGAAAGCATAGCAGACAGACAGACAAACACAATTGTTTTAATAATATTAATTAAGTAAGAATAACGTAAGCAAGCAGCAATAGCCGAGTGGGAGACAGTAGGACTGCGAAGTCAAAGGTCTCGAGTTCGAACCCACGGCACACACCTCTGTTAATAAATCGTTGAGTCTTTTCGAATATACATTATGTGTTTGTATTTATCATATTCGCGCTCATCATTTAGCGCTCGCTAATGGTGAAGGAAAACATCATAAGGAAACCTGCATGCCTGAGAGCGTCTAAAAATTGCTCCAGGGTGTGTGAAGTGTACCAATCCGCAATTGACCAGCATGAGAAGAGACCTGCTGGCTTAGCATACGAACATGACATAAGTCATGGATGAGAGATGGCTGAGAGTTTTTATCTCACGTTTAACTCATGCGCACAACGACCGCCACGTTTTCTATCTCACTTGTTATAACGTCAAAAGTAGAGACAACAAGTGTACTCCGACCTTCAACGAACCCATTTACCGAATTTTGACAAATAATATCGAGTTAATATGAGATATTACTCGTCGTCACTATTGTGCGACGAGATGATACGAGATAATTATCGAAGTTAATATTTAATTTAAAGCGATGTAAAACATTTATTTTGTAAATTGTGCGATCAAAAAACGTTCGTTCAGCGTTAAAGGATAATAGGTTATTGAACTTATTCTAATCGACATGAATAACACGCTGACAGCACGCTCAATCTTAATTATTGACGACCGGATGGCGGAGTGGGTAGTATACCAGCCTGCGACGCCGAGGTTGCGGGTTCGATTCCCGCTTAAGACAAATCTTTGTGTGCATGAACATGGGGGTTTGTCTTAGTCTGGGTGTTATGTATAATATGTATGTATTTACAAAAGAAAAGTATACATGTATTAGTATCAGTTATTCTAGTACCCATAGTACAAGCTCTGCTTAGTTTGGGACTAGATGGCGTTGTGTGTGAGTTGTGAAATATTTATTATATTTATTTATTTATTCAATCACTTTGTCCTTAAATATTATTATGTTGACTTCAAGCATGTTTGGGCGGTATATTCACAATTTTGCCTGCTACACGCTCAATCTAACTTGCTACTTGCTAACAATGTAAATTAAAAAAATACGAAAGTAAAAGTTTTATTTTATTATTGTGAATTATGAAAATAAATCATGATCATTAAATATAAAATAAAATAAGTATTTTCGTCATCTTAAGTGTGTTATTGCCACAGCGGACGGAGCGAACCCGTATGTTGTTGGCGTTCGTAGTTCAAACCTTTCTGCGAGGCGTTGATAGTAAATAAATAAATACTAGTCTTGCCTATGCATGCATAAATGTGTTTACGCACATCCGGGCCGAGCCCGTTATCTCAATAGAGAATTTATATTAGTTTTAAATATTACTTGCAAGGTATTTTTTTTAGAATGAATGCTTTAAAATGATTTCTATATAATTGATTTTAGCTTGTTAAGTACTTATCATAAAATAAACTGTGGCGGCGCGGCGCGGCGCGGTGAGCCTGTCGCGCCCGCGCGAGCACCACGTTCGTAAATGATCGGCTAGCTTCGGCAACGTTCGATTTTCCTGCGCACACGACGGCAGTCTATTGTTCGCCACCGTGCCGAGCACCCTCGCGTCGCTTTACTTGTTGCGCTCTAATCAGCTGTTACAATTATCGTAATATTACTATTGTATTTTATTTAAATCGCAATAGACAGTTGTATTAAGTACTTCGTTTCATTGTTACTGGCCCATACACCTCTACAAAACAATAACTAATAGGAACGTAAAATGAGCCGAAAGTTGAACACGTATCACGTATATGTATGAAAAAATACAAGAAAATTTCATTTAAATGATGTATCTCAAATCAGTAAATCTTACAACGACCGCCTGCATTTATAATTTTGTTTTCAAAACGTCAACATTTAATGAGATAAAATGAGTGAATTTACCGTTACATATAAGTTTGTTCTAAGTAATGTAATTTGTTGTCACATGCCTATAAAATTTGAATATTATTTTCTTTTATGTTTTAAATTCTTTAATGGTAAGTGTTTCTTTTTCTAATAAATTGGCGTAAACCATAATTTGAATTATGACGGATAAAAATATATCGTGCGCAAATACAGTTTCATTTTTGAAACAGGAGTAAAAACATGCTACAGTACTTTTGAATTATTTTATCACTTTAAGTCAAAAAGGTTTACATTTTATGTTATTCGTAACAACCTGTGAAAATTATACTTTTGAACGATACCGATAACCGTATCTACCGGTTGGCAAAACAATATTCTGCTAAGGTCCGAATCGCTAACAATATCGCAATTAGTGCTTCTCACACGGCAGCTATAATGCATATTAATGTATGTCAAAATACGAAGATTAAACATATACATTTTAGCTGTAAACTTCTACGTAAAGATGTAATGAAATGTATAAAGATTCAAATATACATTTATACATCATAGCTAGACCACATTAAGCACAATGTAGAGATAAACGCGGGTATCATGCTATCTCTTTCATGTTATGAGAGATACATGATAAAACCGCGACAAAACCCATCTCACGCTCGTATGCTAAGCCAGCTGAACCCAGCAGCGGGACATATAACAGATACAGGGCTGCTATGATAAAGAATAACGTAGCTAGTTGAGCAGTTATTAGCGAAATCCTCTAAAAGCCAATATTATTCAATAATAATAACGTTACAGCCAGCGTTACCATTTTAAAGTACCTACTTGTATCCAAAACTATTTCAATCTAAACAACAATCCTAAACAGTGGCTCAAAGCGATTAATATCAATTTATTACTCCAATATAACTCTGTTTGGTAGTTGAGAACCCCAATATAATAGAATAACCGATACATACTTAGAGGAAACTCTAACAGATTATTCTCAGTAACGCGCTTCTTAAAAACGTAGTAGTGTTGGCGGTTTTATTATCCAGTACAACAGAATACATATTTAATTGAACAGTACTATTATCACGTCTATATTACCTAGAAGGGTGTGATAGATGTGTACAAAACCCACACTTCACCTGTTATGTTTAGGTCCTATAGGATAGGGTGTGAGCCTATCGCCATCCACCGGGCACAATTCTAACTCTGTGTTGCTTTTTTTAATTGCCTGACGGAAAGTTCACAGTTAACACTTTGCCCGATCCGGCAATCGAACCATAGACCTCGCGGTGAGAGGCGTGTATGCTAACCAGATATGCATAAAAAAAAACAGTAACGATACTACCACATCGCCAGCATTTGCTTGTAAAGTAACGTTACATACACGAATATTATACCAGTATGAGAGGCAAAGCGAGCATGATAGTGCGCAACATGTTATTAAACAATTTAAAATATGAAATCATCAATATCATTAATCCATGAAAAAAAATTGAAGTCTGTTTTTAATGTCAAAATAACAATGTTTTTTCCAGCTGGTATTGTTTTTTGCACGACTTAAAATACAGTTTTAAAATTTTGTCTGTCTGTTTGTATCAGCTAATCTTTCAAACGGCTGAACCGATTTTAGTAAATTTTAATATGCATGTAACTGACTATAAGGCACGTAATATAGGCTTTTTATCGATGTACATACCAAGCAGACGAAACCGCGTGAGAAAGTTACTTCGTTCGTGTTGATAGCGCTAATCTCAAGAACTACTGGTCAAATCTTGATTATTTTTTGTGTTTGATAGTCTGACTCTCAATAAAAGTCTTTAGATATTTAACATAACGCTATACTACACGGAAGCGGAGCAGTAAGGTTGAACGCGGTTCAAAGCGTGGAAGCAACTACTACTTAATACAACGAATGCCACGCGGATAAAGCCGCGGGCAAAAGCTACTTTTATTATTAATTGTTATATTACAGACGAATGCTCGTCAGTCTGGGTCGCAGTTGACTTCGTTTGATTGTATTTATGTAGGATTCTCATAATACATTTTCCATATATAAGTTAGACGGTTTCCACTCGTTTGTGCCGTTCATTAGCCAGTACCGGCAAAGTTAATGATTATAAGGGCACTAGGCATCTCTTAAACGTAAACATGACGTGTTGGCAAGCCGGCCGATGGGTTGATTAATTCCATTGCTACATTAATAACAGTACTGGCTACCACTTGTCTCATGTACAGTGGGCCAAGCAGTTAGGTATGCAGGGCAAAAACTTCTACGCCATTGTGAAAACTGACTGCAATAGATATGTATGTGTGAATTACATATGTAATAAGTGTAATATACCCACTATTTAGATATATAACTCATTTATCTATAACTGGTTTACTATGACTAAGAAGTTTTTGCCCTGCATAGCTAACTCGTTGGCCCACTGTACGGAGATTTTTATTTATTTGATACAATTTATTTATTTGATACAATACAAAAGAGTTCATAAATACAGTGGTTCTGAGGTAGACAGTAACACTGAGCCCCACACTAGGATACCCTGTGTTGTGGGGTTAAGTCTCTTTCATCTTATTAAATTTGATGTAGGTATTAACATTTAAAAGTTAATAGCGTAATAGGTACTTTAAGCCTTGTATAATTTAATCAAATAAATTACCGCTTTCGGTAATACCTTTTTAATAACATGGCTTTTCTTTACCAGGCGAGAATCAGGCGGCAGTTCAACACAACACTGGGAACAAAGGAACACATTTTTGGCAACCACGAGACGTAACTTTGGTTTCTCTTGCGGCTCTTCTTTTGTTTTATCCCTGAACTTTAATAATTGATGAAATATCCCTTTCAGACCATTGTAAATAAATTATGTATATCATGTTTCAAAGAAAAAGAACGTACCAACTTGTTCATGTAAAATATACTTGAAAACTTGCTAGTGATCATTTCGCATTGCTGACTGAGAAGCAAGTATTGGTTTCGTTATATTCTAAACATATATCACGAAGTGCAAAGTTATCAGCTACATAAATTAATTGTAACATAATTTGTATGTAACATTAACATTCGACCATGATTTAGATGTAACTATAGTTAAATCAAGCATGTGACTAGCTTAGACAGAAGGGAAACTTCCAAAGCGAGAATAACAGACAAGGCGAGGCACGATTGCGGTCGTGGCGTAAGCGTTGTCGGATATCGATGACTTCACGACTGTTACCTTCATATAAAAGCACGCGCCACTTTGCCTGGTCCTCGCCTCGCTATTCATGTAAACAACCGCTCTAAATCTGTTGTATAATGAACTTGAATGCCGATATAAGGCTATTGATGGAAAAGGAACGTAAACCATCCTTTCGCGAATAACTGAAAACAAGTTTGTCGATATATTCTTGGCTTACAAGTTATCTCATGATATTCACGACAATGCATAAAATGCTCATAAAATCTTTTTATTACTTTTTTATTATTCGTTGCTGAGTGATATTACGGGAAGCGCTACATGAACCGAATTTTAAAATTGGGTTCGTGTACATACCGTTTTTATGTTCGACATTTTAATCTTTGAATTTCGGGGCTGTTTCACGACCATCGCGTAATATTCTTTTTTTATTTTATTATATAAAAGAGTAAAGTATGTCACACGGTAAATTTATTAAATATTTGAAACAGCAGCTTCTACTTGGCTGTCGTGGAACAGAGGTGGGTGTGTTATTGTTAATAAATTGTGAATATTTTAAATTTATTTTAAGCGACAAAATGTTACACAAAGTGTATTATTTCGTTATTTAAGAATGTAATTGTACATAATGGATTCCATTAACATTAATAACTATATAATTATGTTATATCGTTTGAATATGATCCGTGTAACATGTAGAATAAAGATTATACCTACACGTATTTTAATACGAAATGTACAGTTAATACTATTGAACTTCTACTGTAAGGAATAGAAGATATCTTTCTTGTTTGTAATATAAAGTAACATTTAAACGTGGCGAAGCCAAATAGTACTCTAAACCTAAGATATTTTATATGTTGTTGCACATTTTTGTTAATAATACACAAATCTCTCATCTGTAAACAAAAAAGACTATGTGTTAAATGACTGTAAAACGATAAAATAAACTTAACATTACAATATTAATTATGTGTTTTTATTTCAACGTTTTCATATCAGATACGCAATTTTTAAGTTAATATTGAGCAGAGGATAAATTTTAATAATTTTTTTAATTACACAAAAAAAAATATGATTAAAAAATATTTAAAAGAAATATTAAAATAAGATAGGAGCAAATATCTGAACCTGACGTCACAAACTGACGTAACATACAATTGAGGAATTTAGGGTCCTGGTAGGTTAAAGGGGCTGCCCGGTGTGCAGAAAGTCACAGGTTCAAATCCTTACAGTTCCATAATACTTTAACCGTTTCTTAGTAAAAGTAAAATAAGTTTAATTTTTAGTATAATATATACTTATTTTATCTAAAACACTCAAATACATGTTTGATGGCAGTCAATTTTTATTAAAAAAAAAAAGCAATTTGTATATAACATAATTAATGATTACAACAATTTTAACAACATGGCCTCAAATAAACGTGCATCTTAGTGTTTTAGATATGATGTGTCTAGAAAAATAGATAAAAACTTAACAATATTAAAGTTATACTCATATTACGTAAGTATAAACACGCGACGCACGGGAGTCTACGCTGAAAGAACTACGGCCAGTAATTTCAGGTCAAACCTATTAAATCCACGATATCTTAAATTTTTCCATCCTCAGATACTATCTATTGAAAACGTGTAATCTTCTTCACAAAAGGATATCAACGAACTCGAAAGATCCCGCAAACCTTTCCACCCTTCCACCAATATGCGTACCTTTCAAAGGATTCATTCACTCCAGTAATAGTGCCGTGCAACAAAATACTCAACCCTTTAGGATTGGTACTTTATCTGCAAAAACACTCCTTTGAAGAAACCTTTTCAGAAAGCCTTATGAAATGCAATATACGAAGATTTATATTATACGTAGTACTTTGAAGCAGTCGATATCATCTTCACCTTCCAGCGGGAAAATGGGATAGGGCGTCGACGACGTAGAAAATCAATTATACAGCTGACTTCAGAGTGTAATAAAGAAGGTGGTGAAGATGTTTCTATTAACAATGGATTGTTTGCTCTTATCCTTTATCTATCTTTATCTCGTATGGTAATTGACAGCAAAAGTGGTAAGTCGTTTGAATATTTATCTGAAAGGATTACGGTTATGTCTGTACGTTAATGTTAATGTAGTGGTGGTCCAAGGAAATAAGATCTTATGAACTGATAAGGTCTTTTGACGATGATATCAATGAGTTTCGCTGATTATACAACCTTTTCATGATGAAATTGCTTTAAAGATCCTGATGTAAGTAAAAACTGACGCATATTGAATACTTGAAGGTTAATGTGTTAACTTTGTAAACTTTTTCGTTGCATGGTTAACTCAAATTTAACGGGAATTAACGCGATCTTGCATTAGTTACCTTTTAGGCTTGACGTTTCAGCGGGCAGATTACATTGGCTGTGGTCGCAAGCAAAAAGTTTGCTTGCTTTTTCAAATAATATTTGGTTAAGGTAATGTATGTATAGGCTGTCAAGAAAGAGTAGATTTGGAACTAATTTTTTTGTCTGTTAGCAACATTGTCAAAATAATGACAGATGTCAATAAATAATGTAAACAGAGTTTACGCGCTGGTAAATTTTATTCATAAGAGTATAAAACGGCAATTAAAACAGGGAAAAAGTAATAAACAATTAATAAAACTATCCGAAGGTCTGGCAGAGAAATAATTTACAATGTATATAAAAGATGTTTAATGGAATATGAGGCAAAAAAAAATCTTTCGGATATCGGCAATGTTTATCAAAGAACCGCTGATATGACCGGTATGTGAGAGTTTAACATGTTGTTTTTAGTCAAATCAAGTATAGGTAATGGATAAAACCAAAACTGTTTTGAATTTGTTGCTAAAATAAGCGGATCATTCAATAATTAAAACTAGCATATTGGTTTAGTTGACGATCGTTGTACTCAGTGTATAGCTATAGCGCGACTAGGTTAATGTTGATACTTGAGTATAGTTTAAGTAAATAACATAAAATAATATCACGCATGGGCGTAGCCAGGGGAGGTGTTTAGGGGTTCAACCCTCCCCTCACTCCGAAATGGCTCGGACTGCTTTATCTTTTCTGCTATATCTATGATTTTTACTTAATTCAGGTAAATCAGTAAGTACTATTCGAAGAATTGCACGAGGAGGAGCACAAAATAGAGGCGTATTTCTTACACCAGGAAAAAACCGAAAAGGTCGTCCGAAGAAAGTGTTAGATTACTTTGATTTTTGTGCTATTAGACAAAAAGTTAATTTTTTTTAACGCTTACCACTAGACCAACGAGGCAGTTTAATAATATGTATAGAAAGAAAAGATTTATTCAAATACTTAAAATAAAATATTTTTCAAATATATTTTTCTTTTATTTTCTGGTTATTGATAAAAACAGAGGACAGACAAAAAATTGACTTATTAGAAGCGTATTTTGAAAGAACCCTGCAATTCCAGGTTTTTCAAAAGATTTGTAATAACCTTTCTTGTTGGCACATGCCGCAACGGATACTTATTGCGGTACCACACTAATGCAGCTCCCGCATTTCGATTATTGACAAAATACGCTTCTAATAAGTCAATTTTTTCACGATTAGAAGACATTTTAGCGAAAATCCTTAATTAATAACTCATACGAAGTTTCTCAGCTGAAACTAAGTATAACACACAGATTTTCGAATCAAATTCGAAATTTGAGGGTAAAAATTCTTTTTATTTACTTTACAGTCAATTCTACCCACTTCCAGGCCATAACAAAAAGTTAGACCATCGTAGAAATTCGTTTCTGTTGCCGAAATGTATGGGAAACGTTTTTGACGATTTCTGTCTTTTCTAGTACTGAAAGCTAAAATGGTCCCATAGAGTTTTTTGATCCCCACATGAAATAGAATCGATTGGCATAAAAAAAAAAAATTTTGAACTTTTTGCATTTTTTTTGCTAACTGTAAGTTTTTTACAAAATCTGTGAATGCAGTTCAAAATGTCCCAAAAAGTTAGGGAAGGTCTTTTAAGAACGTTTTGCTGTAACTGCAACGGTTAAGGT
This sequence comes from Hypena proboscidalis, assembly GCA_905147285.1. Lineage (NCBI taxonomy): Eukaryota > Metazoa > Arthropoda > Insecta > Lepidoptera > Erebidae > Hypena > Hypena proboscidalis. Next base: position 15,702,135 of record LR990140.1, read on the forward strand.
ACTTGCCCTTACTGCCCCGTTTCAAAAATACACCCTGTATTTTAGTAAATTAGGTATAAGGTATGTAATAATAATAATTAATTTTACACCACCAATCAAGCCGTCAAACTTTCTTAATAGGTTCCTCTTCCCACTTCATTGCGTAATAAACATTGTATTTCATGTTGGCAATAAGAATTAATTACTACGATATCGCCTCACGCTTTCACTCCGAAATTCCTTAAAACAACCTTTACGATACACAGAAGAGATAAGTTTGAAGTGAAATGTTTAACATCTTGTATTTCTGGTCCATTATAAACCGTTATAGCTTAACTTTTATAACGGAATTATCTAAATTTCTACTACTTTGAATGGAGATACTCAGAAGCAGGAACTTATATTAAGGTATTAGAGAAGAATGAATAAATAAAATAATACAGGGTGTAAATTACATCATGACAACGCTTGCGAAAAATTATGGGACCAGAAAGATTTGAACCTGCGACATCTGCAAACCGGGCAGCCTCTTTAATCCTACTATAGATAGAATGATTGAACTAGACGTCACATAATGACGTATCATAATAATAAAATAAATAAAATAAAATATATAGCCTTTTATTTCTTGCAAAATTACATAAAATTTAAAATAGTGATTAAAATGTGGCTATAACTCAAAATCTAAATAATAATCCATTTCTTAAATTACTTAATCATATCAATACCATGCATAATATAATAATATCAATTAAAAGAAAAATGAACATTAAAATATTTACATTATAAGTAGTGAACTTTCATGCATAAGATCAATAAAACAATATTTACATTAACAAATTAATTGAAATTTGTATGAATGACGTATCATACAGTTGAGAAATTTAGGGTCCTGGCAAGAGGTGACTGTAGCTTAGTGGTTTAAGCGGCTGCCCAGTATGTAGAGGTCGCAGGTTCAAATCCTGTCGGTCAATTTGCTAAGCATATTTAAATGCAAAAAAAATATTCAATAAGAAATTAAACATTTTTATTAAAACTGACGTGAGTTTGTAACTTTATTCAAATTATGAAATACGGTCAGTGCAAGACTGGCTGCGACTCAGGCGCGACGTATCGCACTCTCTTGATAATGCCTAAACGTATAGGCGAAACCACGGTCGACTAAATAGACCAACATTACGTGAGTAACACCCGTATTTCATAATTTGAATAAGAAATTAATCCTCGTTGAATTAGCTCCACCAAATCGAAAATCCTACAAACCTGCAGTTAGCCACTCGATCTTCCTGATCGCCGTTCCAATACGTTGACTCTGCTAACTAATGGTTGTTCGACACTTAGCGGTCTTCTTGACCGTCTCGAGAGCATTCCCCGATGAGTTCTCGTGAATTTAGGTACTCCTCTTCACAAAAAGTATTTATGGTAACGTTTTGTGATTTTTGTAGGATAAAAGAATATGTGTTTTCTTTCACATTAATCATATGCAGTTGGTATACAAACCATTCCGTTGTACCAATTTTTTTTTAGTATTTTCTTAACATAACCGGCAGCATAAAAAGAAAAGGATATCCATGAAAAACACACAAGGACCTGTTAGGTGGCGTCTTGCAGAAAGAGCAGGTACATTGTACACGAAACCGACGAGCATGTATAAAGAGATGTATGAATGTTGAGACAGCAAAAGTGGTATATAAGGAACGTAGTATGTATGTAGTCTGAGGTTTCATCTTTCTGCCTACCCTTATACGATAAAGGCGTGATTTTATGTTTGTACTAGACTGCCGGTCCCATAATAATATCTTTTTAAACTGTTTCTTTGTATAATTTGCTAAGCATAGCTAAATGCTATAAAAATACTCAATAAGAAGTTGAAAAAACGTACGCGTTCATTCTTTACAACATTTGTGCTGAATGTAACTTTGCCATGATGGTTTATATCCTAAGATAGGAACAAATGGATGAACGTGACGTCACGAAATGACGTATCATACAGTTGAGAAATTTAGGGCTCCGGGGCTGTCGGTCCCATATCTTTTTCAACTGTTTCTTAGTATAATTTGCTAAGCATAGCTAAATGCTATAAGAATAATCAATTAGAAAATGTACTAGACTAGTAGGCAAAAAATGTTAAAACTGGATTTTAGGTATAGGTATCTTACAAATAACTATACCAGCTGCTGGATAGTGATAATATAACACCTACGCTTTAAAAGGGCGCACTGTACTTTAACCTGTAATTTTAAAATTCCAGTTAATATAATATGCACTAATAATATTAATTATTGTGGGGGTCACATGGTTGTATATATCACGTTGAAGAGAGATGAGAGAAACGATAGGTCACTATTCTAAATGTTTTATATTTACTGGTACCAGGAACATATTATATAATAAACTTATCGACTACATTATTCTATCTTAACTACGACCTATCTCTAGCGATACGGGAAGGCGACTGGCGAACCGGGCGACTAAACTTAAGTATCCAGTGTATCCACTTAAATACATATGCGCCGGTTGCCCTGTGTCCCTACAATTATTGTAATGTATTTGTAGGTGTAGGTTTGGAACCCTCAATACGATGTTTATAAAACGCGTATTGAGGGGATCCAAAGGAGATTTATGCGTTATCTCGATTTCAAGGCACAGCAAAGATCGATAGATTACGAACATCGCTGCAAAAGGTACCATTTTTTACCTCTTGAATGTAGGCGAAATATTAGTGACATTTGTTACTTATCCAAAATTTTTAACAATTCTATCGACTGTCCCGAACTTGTATCTAAATTTAATATACGCACTAATCAAATCAGTTTTCGTCAAAGACCACTGCTACAGGTTCCTTATGCCATTACCAACTACAGGCGCAATGCATATTGCATTCGAGCTGCGTTAGGCTTCAATAAACTGCCAATAAACCTAAACTTTGATTTGTTCTGCACTAGTGCTGACACAGTGAGGAAACGTTTAGGTAATGAGTACTTCTTAGATACATCCGAACAATAGCGGCACTCAAACTGTTTGTTTTTCTTTTTGTTATTTTTAATACTATTATCTAATATTGTTCTACTTATGTTTTTTTTTTTCATGCTACTTAATTGTGGAGGCTTGTTATTAGCAATATGTTCATCTAAGTTATATGTACTATATATATCTTTGTGTAATTAGTCTGTAAGCCTTCTCTAAAAAAAAATAAATAAATTAATAAAAGTATTATCCTTCGATCAATCGTATACATAATTTAGTAAAATAATCATAATGAACTCTGATACATTAATATTACAGGGTTTGTCCAAAATATGAACGTAAAGGTGAGTGCTTAAAATATAAACTTTATTCTATTCTCTCTATATCTTTAACGAGATTAAAAATGTCTGTTGCATAGTTATTATTATAAGGGTATTTACATAAGTATTAAATTTAAAAAAAAACTAGGAAACTACTACTGTTATTATTTCATTATTGAGTTTTAAGTTCGGACTCTAATATTTCTAGTTCTTGAAATCTCACTATTTCAATTCCCCAGCGAACGCATTTACAATTCAATTAAATCTTCGTTGGCTGTAGTTTCCGCTATCTCCTCGTTCACTGCAGACGTTTTCATATGAAATAGTTAAGATGTTTGACTTTAGAAGAATCTACGACCGGCAGGATTTTTCTTGGATTCAGGAAGCGATATAAGTCATATAATATTTTGACGCCTACCGTATCTCACTTGACTCAATAAAATTGGAGACTTTTAAATTCAGGTTTATTGTAACTTTCTGTTACAATAAACCTGAATTTAAAAGTCTCCAATTATATGAAAACATTATTTCTTAAAGGCTATGCCAACCAGAGTTTTGGAAAAAAAAGTAATTAATCAAATGATTGTTTTATTTTGTTATTAACCATCGAAAATTGTGGAATGAGCTCATCCGACAACTTCTAACTCCCTACCGAGGTATTTCTAAGAGACAACAGCTTATGAGACTTTTTAAAAAGTCAAGATATATAGAATAGGTTTTAAAACCATAGACAACGCACGAGTTAAGCCCGGACACTGCCTACAGGCGTCAGGCGGGCCATAAAGAAGACAAAATCTTGGATTGAACATTTTTGTTATTTTTGTCGCTAGCGGGTGGACAAAAATTGGTGGTAATGTAAGAAAGTCTTTGCATATAACCTCAGACAAAAGATAAAAATCGCAGAAACAAAACCTTATTTGTACGCAATCATCAAAAATATTGCAAAATTTCTATTGATATTTTCTTTTGAAAGACACCCTTTTCTTCCATCCTTGTAATATCGGAAACCTTTTGGAGCTCGCTTTCACTCACCTTAAGTGTACTTTGGTTTGTACACTGGCGGTGAAAAGTTTTGGGCATTCCACAGACGCGCAGTGAAATAACTGTTGAACTATTCAGTTATTCGCTGGTAAGTTGAATTTTGTTGAAGAGCTATGAAATGTTATATTTTGTTTTGATATGATGACAATGCTCGTTTATACTAAGAAACATTTGAAAAACATATAGGACCGGCGGCATTTGAACCTGCGACCTCTACATACCGAGCACTTTAAACCACTTACCTATCTCACTTAAGATAATACGAATAGATAAACGTGACGTCACGTTATGACGTGACATACAGTTGAGAAATTCGGGGTCTTGGCAAGAGCCCACCGTAGCTCACTGGTTTAAAGCAGCTGACCGGAATGCAAAGGTCGCAGGTTCAAATCCTGCAGGTCCCATATTTTTTTCAACAGTTTCTCAGTATAATTTGCTAAGCTTAGCTGATACAATAATTATAATCATTATTATTTTCATTATAAAAATAAAAGCCAGTTTGTTATTATTGTTAAAATGTCTAAGATCAATTTGTATATTTTTTTTGTTCGACAGTATAACTTTTTAGACTAATATTGACATTGAAAAGAATTTTATAATACATAATATGAAATACCTGTAAATATGACAGCGCGGTAAAATATTCTCAAAAAATCTAGGCGCTATGACAATATTTTACCGCACCATATCCGCAGATTAATTAAGCAACCGCTTTAAAAACATATGCACTGACCATTGAAATAAATTTTAGTTGTATTATTGCATTGAATTAAATTTTAACTCTGTATTTCTTAAAGTAAAGTCTATTAAATACTAAATGGTAGGACAAATGGTGGCCTTTAAAAAATATGGGTAAATACTAAATGTTTTTAAATAACATAATAATATTATAGGTTGACTCACAAATAAACGTGTCGTGTCAGAGATGAGGCAAGGCCTTGATTTTAAGTATTGGGATGACAAATGGCTTACCTGTCATATTATACTTCGGCCCGGCCCCGTCCCTAACTAGACGAAAAATGTTAGATACACAGAAGTAAAAAAAGTATTTTATTGAAGTACAACTCTACAAAAAATAATCATTCCCTTTGTTTCAAACTAAATTACTCAATTGCTACAGAACTAGACTTATTCCTATTTTTCAAATTTGATGAAAATAATTAAACCTTAAATCAAGAGAGTTTATTACATATTTCCTTCTTTATTTTACGTTTAAGATGATACTAGTCAAATTGTCAATTTTTTCTTAAAAAAATAAAAAAGAGAGAAGAATATTTTTATTTGGTTTTATTTGACGTTTGATACTTATTATTACTATTATATTAGTTTATTTTTAATTCAATGTCACTTAAAAAAAGGTTGAAACTTATTATGACATTAATTTAAATACTTAGACTTTAGCACACTAGTTTAGAATTTGCCTTGACTCGATTTTCATTTGTAAAAAAGGATAAATTAGAAATTACCAGAAAAACACTTCTACAATAAAAAAACTTTAACTGTTAACCGATATTTTAAATAGTTAGACATTACATTTTTTATCCCAAACCGTTGCAAAATATTAAAAACATTATTTGCTACTAATATAATTTGCTTATCCTTTCAACACGCGCCAAAATAATATCATAATCCCTTGCGATGTATTTTTTGTTCAATAAACCGAAAACGTAAGGTCGTTATCGCAGCGCCCTCTATGTACGTGACGGGAAACTGAAACCAGACAGTTGCCGCTTCAATTTAGTTTGCAGAGTTTTTATAGTCCTGTGTTTTAGCTCCTGAAATATCGTAAATATTAGTAATAAAGTACCAAAACCTTGCTGTTTTTTTGCGTGTTTTACACAAAGCTTTATGTATGTATACAAGCTATCGGATCGGATGACCGGATGGCGGAGTGGGTAGTATACCTGCCTACGACGCCGAAGTCGCGGGTTCGATTCCCGCTTTAGACAAATCTTTGTGTGCATGAACATGGGGGTTTGTCTTAGTCTGGGTGTTTCTATGTATAATAAGTATGTATTGATGATCAAGTGAGGGTAGCGTTATCCACGCTTCACGGAGACGACGCATTATCTTTGGTGACCACCAAAGATGGTGGTGGCTCGTGACCACCAAAGATTATGTAATACCAGTAATACTACCGTAGAGTGACCACGAATGATGCAAGTCACTTCAAGACGTCGAGCATAAGTATTTATTCACTTTTATAATAATTACGCGATTTAGACACGTCGTACCTAATTTTTGAAAACTATCCGTTAGGTTTGTAGAATTATGTAATTTTCTTTTTAGGTACATTTTTCATGTGAAAGAAATCTTGATCGCAGAGATTTTTTAAACGAAACTCTAAAGAAGATCAAGATATAAACGATAATTACATAATATCGTCCCTATATTACCCAGAAGGGTGTAACAAAGGTGTACAACACCCACACTTCACCTGTTATGTTTAGTTTCGATGTGATAGGCGGCGAGCCTTTCGCCGTCCACCGGGCACAATTCCAACTCCGTGCTGCTATTGACCCTGGAATCGAACCCGAGACATCACGGTGAGAGGTGCTTACACCAACCACTACTTATAACAACTTATCAGTTTATCACCCACCTGTTTACGTATATTTCTGTTTCATCACCATTTTCCTCCAAACGTTTAAGTTACGTTTACACTGTCTTAATTATTCACACCGTTTGTCACATGACCCATAGGTATTCAAACCGATTTATTGTTGGTAGAATTTACCTGAATAATGAATATTTATCAATGCTGTCACTGGTGTCATGAATAGTCATCGAATTATTGTGTCTTTGAACCTGAATCTAAATGAATGCAGGGTGATTTTGAATGAGAGCCCAACCTTGTAAGGGGTTATAGAACAGCTCATTTGCAACCACTTTATATGTGAAGACATATAGGTGGAATTGTACCAGTTTTGAAATATTTTAATTTAAGTGTTTTTTTTTAAATGGCTATGTGGTTACTAAAGATGCAAAAAATCGTGGGATATTCTTGATATTTTATGTATAGTCTAATTAAATATATTATAGCAAAATTATGTCTTTTCTAAGATATTTGTGTATTTATCATATAAAATATCGCTTGCTAACGGTGAAGGAAAACATAGTGAGGAAACCTACATGCCTGAGAGTGCCTAAAAAGTACTCGAGGTTGTGTAAAGTCTACCAATCTGCACTTGGCCAGCGTGATGGACTATGGCCTAACCCTTCTCCTCATAAGAAGCGGCCTAAGCCCAGTAGTGGGTCATGTATTAGATACAGGGCTGCTATTATTATTATTTACATTATGATATCTATATCATTCAATGGACATTATGGACTTGAGTTTACGCACAGTGAGAAACCTCAAAAATCATTGTAAAATTAGACTTACGTTATACACAGAACAGCTTGTTCAAAATTAAAACTCACTATGGCACTGGTTGGCCATGTTATGGAGAAAGCATGTACATTTCATAGTATCACGTTTATCCAGCAAAATAATAATATATATAAACTAATCGGAAAAAAAATTACTCTGGCTTCTTTAATAAGCACTAAAGCTTATTTTATCAAGATTGTAAATAAATTTATTCTTTGTACCCTTTTCTCCAAGAAATTATTAAGTCTTGCGATAAGATTTCATCCTTATTGTGAAAGTAAGTTTACGAAAACAATTATAGACTATAATTGAATTTTATTATACTCTGTTTTGTGATTTGCGCCTTTCATTAATTAAGAAACAGTTTTATTATTAAAATCATTGTTACGAGCTGTTGTTATGTTTATTATCATTTGCTATTTTTAACATAATAAAACATGTTTTAATTAAACAAAGTACTAAATAAACTTATTGGCATTTGTCCAATAATTTGAAAATACCGAATAAATAATGATCAATTTTAGGTATAAAGGAGAAACACCATTTTAATCCCACTCTTCAATAATGATAAGTTAGTATCGGTTTTTTAAATTTGAACAAAATTGTAAACAATAAGACCGCAACAGATTAATTTAAGCGGGTAGCAGATTCTTATTTTTGTAAAGTGCTCAGCTCAAAACGGACTAGCATCTAAAGTTGGTGCCATATATATATTGTTCAGCTCTTAAATAACTATCTAAAAATGGATCACATGTACATATTGCATGGTGGGACCAGATTCTATACAAAAGTTGTCTATGTCCTTCGAAAATATGTTTTACTAAATGTAATTTCTTAGCGTTTTACATGAAAAGTTACTAGTGTATTACACCACGGTGCTGATAGCACCATGGTGTAATGTGTTAATGTTAAACAACTTTGAAACTCGTCTTCCACCTGCCCTTATTCCAATTACTTGGAGTCGGTGCAATAATAATATGTTTTGTCCCTATCATACTTTCACGCCAGGCGTTATTTCTGCACTTACACCCTTTTTAGTAATGTCAGCTTTCTTCCATTAGAATAAAACTATGAGTTGATATTACTCACAGAAATATTGTCTTGACTAAGAAATATTATTCTAATATTTTTAAATGCATTTCAAAATGCATCGACAGACAAAAGAAAGATATCAGAAACTCCATTTCTTACATGAGTTATGGTGATTGATCGTTCGATCTGTCATGAAATAGAAATATGGAACGGAGTTAAAAGGGTCTGTTAAAAGTAATAGTTTCTAGAGCACTTGAAGAAGTTATTTTTTAAAGTAATTCAAAACCTATAACTTACCATTAGATTTGATTACTATGCGTTAATTTTCTGTCTCGATGGTCTAGTGGATAGCGTATGCGCCTCTCTCCACGAAATCTCGGGTTCGATTCCCGGATCGGGCAAAGTGTTATTTGTGAGCTTTCCATCAGGCAATTCACAATCCCAGCACGGAGTTGGAATGGTTTCCGGTGATTGGCGATATGATCAAACCCTATCCCATGGGACCTAAACATAACAGGTGAAGTGTGGGTGTTGGACACACATACATTCTGCCACACCTTTCTGGGTAGTATACTTGTATGTATGTTATGTTATGTATGTACCAGGTACATATCACCCGCGTAATGCGCGGCGCTAATTGCTGGACCGATCACAGGCTTATAATAACTAAACTGAAACTTCGCCTTCGCTTACCACGCAGGGTCTGCCGGCCTAAACCAGTTTCATATGATTTAGACAAACTGAATTTACCTGAACCACGTAAATCCTTCATCCAATCCGTGTCTGAGAAGCTAGTCACTTTTGACATAAATAACAGCAACATAGAAACTGCATGGCAACATCTCATGTGTACTTTGCACAAAGTAGCCGCAAAGGTACTTGGTCCACACAAAAGAATCTGCGAAGATTGGTTTGACCAAAATGATGGGATTTTAGTTGCAGCACTGGAAGAACACCGTAAGCTTTTAAGGTCAAGACATGATGTTAGACAAAACCTGTCTGATGAAATTAAGCGAAGTGGTGCCGAATTAAGAAGACTCACCCGGCAGCTGAAGGATAAATGGTGGCTTGAAAAGGCTGAAAAAATTCAATGGCTTGCAGATACTTATCAGTTGGGTGCATTTTACGAGGAGATACGTAAGCTGATTGGCAGTACCGTTCGCAATGACGTACCACTTAAATCCCAAGACGGTTGCCAGCTTTTAACTGCCAAACAAGATAAGCTGGATCGGTGGGCAGAACATTTCAACAATCTGCTCAATGTTGATCGTGTAGTTGACCTGGAACAAATTGACCTTATGCCAGTCTTACCGGAAAATGTTACCCTTGATATACCACCAACTCTAGAAGAAGTTACAAAAGCCATTAAAGATCAGAAAAACAAGAAAGCAGTTGGAGTTGACAATATTGCTGGTGAACTACTAAAATATGGTGGAGAAAAGATACACACTCTTATTTGGCAAATGTTTGAGCGTATATGGCATGAAGAAAATGTGCCTGCAGATTTTAAAGTCTCCCGTATAAAAACGCTGTTTAAAAACAAGGGTGATCGCTCAGAGTGTAATAACTATCGGGGTATATCGCTGCTGTCTGTACCTGGAAAGGTATTTGCGAGAGTACTCCTCAATCGTCTTATGCCACTGTCCGAAACGTTGTTACCAGAATCCCAATTTGGCTTTCGACCAGAAAGAGGCACATGTGAGGCAATTTTTTCTATACGCCAACTGCAAGAAAAGAGTCGTGAGCAAGGCCAACCACTATACGTGTGTTTTGTCGACCTAGAAAAGGCCTTTGACTCTGTGCCACGTGAAGCCTTGTGGTTAATACTAGCAAAACTTGGATGCCCATCAAAATTTATTCGTATGATTCGACTTCTGCATGATGAAATGACGTGCTGTATTACTGTTAACGGTGAACAGTCCAAGTCTTTTCCTGTCACCTGTGGCGTTAAGCAAGGCTGTGTTCTTGCTCCAACTCTGTTCGCCTTATATTTTGCAGTTGTGATCCGGCAAACACTAGAAAGATCTGCTACTGGCATCAAAATACGTTTTCGGACAGATGGTGGCATATTTAACATCGCTAGGCTAAAAGCAAATACAAAAGTGTCCTATGCAGTAATCACGGAAATAATGTATGCTGATGACCTTTGTTTTGTGGCAGATACAGTACATGAACTTCAATACCTAATTTCCAATCTACATGATGTTTGTTGTGCTTTTGGTCTCAAAATTAATGTGAAAAAGACCGAGGTTATGGCAACAAATCAGCATAGTGTAAATGAGCCACTGTTGGTACACTTAAATGACACACTATTGGATCAGGTTGAGAAGTTCAAGTACCTAGGGAGTACGCTCACATCCAAGAATGACCTTGAAGCCGAAATCAACCACCGAATTGGAGCGGCAGCTGCTGCATTTGGTAAGCTTCGATCAAAGGTGTTTCGGTCGCACGATGTGAAGCTGACTGCGAAGGTCTCTGTGTACGTGTCCATTGTTCTGCCCAACCTACTATACTCTTCAGAAACATGGGTATTATACAAAAAACATATCCGTACTTTAGATAGGTTTCACATAAAGTGCCTACGTGACATATTAAACATCAAGTGGTCGGATCGGGTGAGAAACACCGATGTACTTAGACGAGCTAATGTGTGCGGCATTGAAGCCTATCTGATGCGGCGTCAACTCCGATGGTGCGGTCATGTTTCGCGTATGTCCGAAAATAGAATTGCTAAGCGCATATTCTTTTCTGAACTCGAGAACGGAAAGCGAAAACCAGGTGGTCCGTTCCTACGCTATAAAGATGTTCAGAAAAGACATATGAAGCGATGCGATATCGACCCTAAAAATTGGGAGGAACACGCAACTGACCGACCAAAATGGAGACACTATATACGGACGAAGGTGGATGATTTTGAGGAGCAGCGGAAATCCGATTTAGATCGAAAGCGTGAAGCTTTAAAGGCCAAACAACCGAAGGCCATAATGTATAACTACGTAAATGGTGTCCTAACGTGTCAACAATGTTTGCGCACGTTCACGCATAAAGTTGGCTACTGCAGCCATCTAAGGGCACACGAAAGGGCTTATCACACAATCCACTAGAGGTAGTCACCGTAGCCGAAATCGGCATGGGGTTATATATAATGTAATTTACTAACTATATTGACTATTTTGCAAATACGACTAACGTTCTTAATTCTTAGAAGTGATATATTCGGTTTTTTTTTCGGTTTAAAAACACTTCATTTCTCAAAAAGACAATCGTCGCTTACATGAGAAAACAATTTAAAACTTAAATACAAATTAAGAAACGACCTGTGGTAGGTATACCTATTTACAATGTTTCATTCGCACAAAGGATGCGAGCGCGCAAGCCCGTAACTAAATAACGTTAAATATATTAACTATGTTTATAACGGTTTGTTAAACACATAATGATAAAACAGTATTCAAATATAGACCAGTAATAGAGTTACAAAATATTATTCATTAAATTTACATTAAACTGTTCGTACAGGTTTATTAGTCTGCAACTTTCTTAAATATCAGCGTTACAAAAGTAGTGCAGTATTTTCGGCACAGCTCTCGCAATTACATTAGCCTCACTAATGAGAATTCACTTCAGCAGTTCAAAAAGGCTCTGAAACTGTCAATTTTATCTTTAGAAAGTCGCTTTCTTTATCTTTTATGTGGCCTTTTGACAAAATTGATTTAATTGCCACCCTCAAAAATACGAGTTATCAATTTTTTTTTGTAGTGAGTTGTAGACAGTAAGTAATACAATTGTCAATTAATCTTAATTTCGGCGTATAAAAATAAATTCAGTCAAGTAACATACCATTATATAACGTCACGCCTATATTACCCAGAAGGGTGTAGCAGAAACGTACAACACCCACATTTCACCTGTTATTAGGTCCCATGGGATAGGGGGTAAGCCTATCGCCATCCGTCGGGCAAAATTCATTCAGTCAAGTAAACGTAAATGTACCGTAATGTGTTCGTTTTAGGCATGAATGTGATAATATATGAGTAATATATGAGTGTGATAATAGTGTATTCTATGTATAATATGTATGTATTTACAAAAGAAAAGTATATTATGTATTAGTATCAGTTATTCTAGTACCCATATTACAAGCTCTGCTTAGTTTGGGAGTAGATGGCGTTGTGTGTGAATTGTGAAATATTTTATTTTATTTAATATTATAACTTTTCTTTGTATAAAAAGTGTAGAAGAATAGAAATTGTATCAATTTATCAATGATTCAGTTTATGGACGAAACTCAGTAACAACAATGAGTAAACAAAACAAGCCTTGTCCCTATTACATGGTGGACGAAACCACAACCCAATGGACGGAGTCAATGCTCCTTCAGCGCAGGGTCACGATCACTTTGCACGGTGAATCGTGCCACTACCACCTGACCAGAGGTTGTCCTCAAGGGGGTGTGTTATCACCCCTGCTCTGGTCGTTGGCGGTAGATGAACTGCTTGTGCTCTCCTCTAACACAGGAGTTGAGATACAGGGTTATGCGGACGATGTGGTAGCAATATCTCTCGGACCGAGCGAAAGCACTGTGTCCAACCTGTTACAGGGAGCACTTAACACTATCAATCGTTGGTGCATTAAAAACAATCTCTCGGTTAACCCGGGGAAAACAGTAGTGGTGCCATTCACGAAAAGAAGGAAGCTGGACAGGCTCACCAAGCTTTCCCTGAATGGCACTGTTATTCCCCTTTCCACTGAAGTCAAATACTTGGGCGTCACGTTCGACCAAAAGCTGACGTGGAATACGCATATGACTAACGTGGTACAGAGAGCAAAGATCGCGTTGGGAATATGCAGTCGATTAGCAGGCAAAACCTGGGGCTTAAAACCTCGGATCGCCCTATGGATGTATACGACCATAGTCCGGCCCACAATAACCTATGCGTCTGTGGTCTGGTACAAAAAGGCACAGCAGAAGGTGGCTGCGGCAAAACTTTGCGGATTGCAAAGAACCGCATGCCTTACCGTAACTGGTGCCATGTCCACGACGCCTTCAGCCGCATTAAACGCTCTAATAAACTTACCGCCCCTCCATTTCCTAATGGAAACGGAGGCGCAAAAGTGTATGTATAGAATGAACACCGTGGGGAGGACGACCTGGCTCTCACAAACGCTGAGAGCTTTGCAAGACTCAGTCTTGAAAGTCCCCGTCCTTTCCATGACTACGGATGTTCTCTTCACACAGATGAACTTCACTAAGAACTTCACTGTGGAACTGCCAGAACATGGCCTGAAAACCTGAACTCCTTAAAGGCAAATAGTCTCATCTGGTACACGGATGGCTCTAAAATGTGCAATGATGTGGGATGTGGTGTCTATGCCAAAAAACCTAGTGTAAATCTGAGTATAAACCTAGGTAAGCTGGCCACCATTTTCCAGGCAGAGGTTTACGCCATTATAGAATGTGCGAACCACCTGCAACAAAGGAACTACGTCAACCAACAAATCTATATTTTCTCAGATAGCCAAGCAGCTCTCAAGGCCTTAGAATCAAACACAATTGATTCTAAACTGGTCAAGAATTGCGTAGACAGCCTAAATATCGTAGGGGAGAAGAACAAAGTTGTTCTAGGATGGGTCCCCGGACATTCAGATATTATGGGCAATGAAAAGGCCGATCAACTGGCCAGAACTGGTACAGAGATTCTACAAATAGGACCGGAGCCTTTCTGTGGAATCTCAAAAAACCAGGCTTACCAATTCCTCAAGGGAAAGCTATTCGAGGATTCATCACGACTCTGGCAACAGAGTCAAGGGATGGATCACAGCAAAAGCCTTATCGAAGGCTTCTCGAACAAATTTGCTACTGAGCTGCTGGCACTTAGTAGGAACAAGGTGTCCCTTGCCGTTAGATCCCTCACAGGACACTGCAAGCTAAATAGGCACTTATCCCGTATGGGCTATGCGGACGATGACTACTGCAGATTCTGTAAAGAGGAACCGGAAACACCGCTGCACCTCTTTTGCGACTGCGAGCCACTGATCCATAGACGAAGCATCATCCTGGGACGCCATATCTTGGATCCGGATGATGTCAAGTCACTCCCGATCGGCCGACTGCTCCAGTTTATGGAGGCTATTGGCCTAAAGGAGAGTCTATAATGAGGCTATAATCACAATAGACCCACGGAGGTCGACGTGAACACCTAAAGCCTCTTCCCAATAATAATAATAATAATATTACATCGTGCCCAAAAACCTGGCTGGTAAAATCTTTACAATTTGCCAAACTGCCTTTTTGGGTAAAATAGCCGTAAGTTTTATTTAAACGAATCCCGCAAACTAATAATGAGTTCGAAATACCTAGGTACATAGAAACTAAGTAACAAGATCCAACGGAAGTTTAGAGCTCGTCCTTTCATGTCATACTCTATCATTTCCTTTGCCTTTAGTACTAAAAGTAAAGAACAAATATAACTATGTAAGTCAGACTCTAGGGAAATATTTGAGTTTGCACGTATTCTATAAAACTACAAAGTATAGTACTGAGATGTTTCATCTTGGCGACGCCATTAAGGATTGAACTATAAGCTGTTACGTGACGTTCCTTAAGATATATTATTATACTCTTACGGCAAAACTGAGTGATTTATCTTTAAGATATATAATAAAATTAATGCGAGGATAGTTTGGTTATCCACTAGATAGCTTTTAAGGGTAAAGTCCCGCTCAGTAGTACCTTTAATGTCACAAGTATGTATGTACTTTAATGTAGAGTTTGTGTGGTGTTTTATATTCTTAGAAACATTGTATGTTGTATCCAATACATTCACGGGATTATGCATGTATTGTATCATGTATATTTTGAAAGGGAAAATAAGCATACCTATAACCAAATTCAGATATCGCTTATACTTTACGCTTTAGAACACAATTTAGACATTTCACTGTCAGACAAACTACGATATAATATTCAGTTTATCCAGTTTATTAATAAGGAGATCGAACAAAGGAAGTTAAAATAAAGATGGCTCGTCAAACGTCGAGGCCAGTCAAACACGTTTGTGTAGGTAAAAAGACTTTAGTCAAACAATCAATATCCTAGGCCCACAACCTACACACGCGTAATATATTCCGCCAAACATTTACACGTACAAAACACGCCTAAATATTTATTTAACGAGAAATTTTCTACTTTATCACGTCTTAGAATAACTTTCTTTCATCTCACACCCAAAACTTTACTTCATTTGGCATTCATAGAGCATGAGGATCTAAATAGTTTCTGCGAAATATTTGCATGAGCGAAACGAATTTTGTTTGCAGAATGAATTTTCCTTTGTCTGAGTAATATAATTCACAAAATCTAATTTATTAAGATCTCGTGTCACAATGTTAGATATCAAACAATGCCGTAACGACTTGCCGGATTTAAAAAAATGTTTTTGTGTAGGTCTGAGAATGGTTTGTAAACTAGCTTTTATCGACGTACCACGCGTGCGGAGCCGCGGTCAGTAGCAAGTATTTAAGTATACCTTTATTTAATTGATGTTTACGGACTGTCAACTTGAATATGTAACGATTAATTATCACGCCATGATTTTCGGAGGTACCGTATTCGTAGACAGAATAAATCAGGAAGGAGAAAATCATAATGATTATTCACGATGTTACAATGTTTTGAACTAATTTCACAGCTGCATACGACCGTGGTAATTTATTTAAATACAATAATAATAAATATAACAATATAGTCTGAATATAATGTTATGTTTCCACTTCGTTAAACAGTTGTAGGTAACTTACATTTATTAATAAATATACACTTCACAAATACATAATAAATAATATTAAAGTAATTTATTTATATATATGCATAACATAAATAACCGTACACTTAATTCTCATTAATACAAATATTTATAACATATCAATATTTATAATATTATATTTAATTCACAAGCATACCCGCGCGCTATGCGTAGTATGCAGCAGGGCGTGGAATGTGCACCACATCTCCATAGCTATAGATAGTCAGACGCGGTAACCGGCTGCGCGAGCGCCCGCTCGATCGCCAGTCGATATTACTCACTCGACGCGAAGGCTGTGTCAGGCCGCTCCGTCGCGGAGAGCTTTTGTGATCGCGTATGCATTGTGCTAAGATTCTATTCTGTCTTCTTTCTCCTCTTTTGTCATTTGCTTGCTTTGCCTAATTTGTATGGTTCGAGATTAAAGTGTACCTGCATATATCTACGTCTTGGATTTCATTCGATCCTCCCGGTACACCCACTCGACTACCTATACAGTTTTAAGAGAAATTAATATTCTAAAACCATGAAAGCAAAATAATACTAACTAAAATAACACCAATAAAATTCTATTTAAAAAAATATGTATTATTTTGCTTACTTTCTGATTATATATCTCACTTTTAGTACTAATATAGTTTTAATATTTCATAACTCATAAAATATTGAGACGTCTGGGTTCTTTTCCCATGTGTCTAAATTATACGCTTTTAATAAAAACATTCTGCCGAAACACGAAATCTAAACAACAAACGAAGCTATAAAAGCGTCCCCAAGGATATAGGTGTTCGTATTCTTCACACTATCTGAAGTTGTTTTTTGTAGTACTTATGGAATGGCTTAAATAAAGGCATTGTATTACCCTAATCTGTGAGACAGCTGAACAACACCGTGGGCTAATTTCATCACTTTCTGGATAAATGTTATCCGCTATTTAAAATATAATCTAACCGAATACAAATGTGACAGAATGTAGGTACACTCTAATAGAACACTGCTATCACTTTCTTTTGTGTGTGCTACTAGTATAAGTATGTTTATTCTTCTTCTTCTTCTTCGTCGTGTCGATGGATGAGTCAAATTTTGTTTTGACTTGCCATCGTGGTGAAAGGATAAGCCAATTCGCTTTGTTTGGAGAACTCGCGAATTGCCGAGGGTGCGCCGGACGTAAGGAATCGTTGTGTACGTCACTCGGGGAGGCTCCTTTCATGCATTCTACTAATAAGATTAATGTTACACCTGTAAAACTGGGTTTAAAAAAAAATCTGTAAATAAAAAGTAGATGATCATACTTACGAAGGTTGAAAATAAATCGAATGAGGTTATTAAGAAGACAAATAAGATTTTTGAGGAGATCTGCATTGAGGTCATAATAGGACACATTACCAAAGTCGATAACGGGGTTTATTAAGGTTTGGACCAGTGCTACTCGTACCTTAGTCGATGATTGGAAGTTCTACAGACGGTAAAGAGAGCGCAGGGTACAAGTTACTCGTTGGCCAACAGCAGTTTCTTGTACTAATTAACAGTTGAAAAAATGTTGGGTCTGCCAGGATTTAAACCGGCAACCTCTGGTTACCAGGCAGCTGTTTTAACCACTAAGCTACGCTTGCCTCTTGTTAGGGTCCTAAATTTCATAAACAGATTTTAAGGAGGCACATAAATACAAACAGATATGACAACAAAGACTGATGAAAACATAAAAAAGCCTCTTGGCCTCACCGTAGTCGGATAGGAGAGAAAGTTTAAAAGCTAATTTATTGAAAAAAGTGTAACAAAAAATAATGGGTGGACAAACGCAACCCTTACAAATAACTTACCCCGTATTCCACTAATATAAAGATAAAGATAAATTTGGTTTTTTTACATTAGAAAGAACGCCAGAAGCAATTACACTATCCAATAGTCCCGATTATAAGGCCAAATACACTCATTCACTCACAAAAGCACTCCCAGTCTCAGAACAAATATTTGCGAATTACACAAAGATTTGTCCCATGAGGGGATCGAACCCACAACACCAGTGCAGTGGAGAGCGGCGAGGCGACCGCTTAAACCACTACACCACACGTGCAGACAATGATGATTTTATAAGTTCACATTAAAGTTGTGATCAATTGAAGCAAAATTCACATTCACAGTACCGGAAAATAATTTTAATTGTTAGTACTTTTAACCTTGACCCATTTAATAAAAATTTACGTTGTTATTTTTGTGTTATTTTAAATGTAATCTACACAATATAAGCCTTTCAAAATGGTTAAATTGATTCATCATCGTTGTCATTAAAAATTAGTTCCTACTCATCTGTCAAATTTGAATCAAAACTTTTAAGACACAACTAACATTTTGGTTAAAATCTTTGATAAATTAAAACTTCAGTAATTAAACCTTTAATATTAAATTTTCTTGGGAATTCAGCAACCTTATTATAATAACTTAATTTTGCTTTGATCATAGTTGTACCTTTTAAGTTTGAAACATTATTTTCCAGATTGATTGCCGTTTAATTTGCAAAATCCGGTCTAAAAAACAACTGTTAAATAGATTTAAATTTAATCGTGCCGTTTTGCATCATACAAAGATAAAATAAATTAAGCAAAAATATAAATTAGATATTGAATCAATGTCTTACTACCGATCTTTGAGAATCAAATTACTTTAATCCAAGTTCATGAAGCTTACATTTACTCGAATCTAGCTATCTAATTTCAGTACCATAATATAATGTTGATTATAATGAACTTCACTTGCGTTTGTAACATAATAAACAAAATAAACCATGACCGTTGTGACTACATTTATTCGATTATAAACTGGCTAAAAAACACATTTTCATTTATAACTCAATATTTCATTAAAAAATGACACCACAACCCTATTTTTAATTATTTTAATCTCGAACGTACATTATAAAAACGGCGCGTAATCTCGTTTAGACTACGCTTAAGTTCAAACAAGGGCAGGTACTAAACCTCTTTACTGAAAATATAATGTTTGCATGGATTATAAACATTTTCCACGCTAATCCAAAAATGTTTACATAATCTAGAAACATTAACAGCTTTGTGTGTGTAGCCATAAATACTAATGTTTATACAAAAAGCGGTCTCCGAATTTTGGTAATAACAGATTTACCAAGGTATGTTTCAATAAATGAGTCACATTTGCGTTCCTATTATTTAGTGGAAAATACCTTTTTCTCTACGTTTCAAATGCTTTGCATCATATTTGGTCACCAGTCATTTCATAACCACGAATCTCGGGTCACTAACAGTCATTGTCTTTCTTTTTTTAATTTAGTAATAATAAGCTATATTCTCGATAATATTAATTACACATTTGCCACGTTTCAGCGTTAAGGTTTATTTACACTCAGGTACATTTTTCTACTTCACGGCAAGGCAATGGCATGGCAACGAGAAGATACATTTTGACATTTTCCTCTTTATAATATTAGTACAAATTAAATATGCTATCCTTCAAATAAAACTTCAGGCCTTTTCAACAAGCGCAGACAAAACTATCATAACCCTTCGTGGAATATTTTTTAAATAAACAGATAACATAAGGTCGTTATCGCAGCGCCCTCTATGTACGTGACGGGAAACTGAAAGGAGGTAGTTTCCCCTTCAATTTAGTTTGCACAGTTTTTATAGTCCTGTGTTTTAGCTCTTAACGTTTAATAAAAAGAGGTAAAGTATAAGAACGTAGTGAAGATAGATAGATAGCGAAAACTTTATTTGCACATCATAATTACATCACAAACAAAGAGAAATAGGTACCTGCAACTATAACGTGCAAAGCGATAAGGCCTATCGCTTAACGCGATCTCTTCCAGGCAACCTTAGGATGGACATGATAGAAGGGATATTTGTGCTAGTTTGATTGCACGGATTTGTTGATATAAATTTATATTTTTGCTCAAGGTTTGTTTTATATTATTTAAATGTCTTTTTTAACCATCAATTGATAAAATTTTTGTTTTTTTATTTGAACTTTCAATATAAGTAGGTAATTTCACAATATTGTTGAATGTAAACATCTAACAGATCAGAATCAAATCTATATATTGTATTACTAGCTTACGTCCGTGGCACCCACGTGGTATGTCGATAAAATGTAGCCTATGTTATTTCTGGGGTTTCGAACCATCTACATACCAATTTTCAACAAGATCAGTCCAGTAGACTCGGCGCATATTCTGTAAAAACAAACAATCGAACAAAAGCGGCCATGGCGCAATAATTCGGTACATACGATAGGTAGAAGGGAAAAAATTACATGCCCTATTATTTATAGATAGCATTTGATACACTTATAACTTTACAACAAAAACTTTGGCGCTAATAAAAGCAACATAGCTTATAGATTACGTAGCCTTGAAATGATTCATTTCGATTGTCATTTACACGATCCTAGGTATTTCAACTGATGTATTATTGGTAGGAC
Organism: Hypena proboscidalis; assembly: GCA_905147285.1. Lineage (NCBI taxonomy): Eukaryota > Metazoa > Arthropoda > Insecta > Lepidoptera > Erebidae > Hypena > Hypena proboscidalis. The sequence goes on from LR990140.1 coordinate 15,723,101, forward strand.
TTAGTTGAATAATGAATATTTATCAATGCTGTCACTGGTCTCATGAATAGTCATTAGATTATTGTGAAGCTGAATTTAAGTGTACCGACCATTGGAATTGTATTGTCTAGCAGGTACTACAATATTCCTTCTTGTACTTTATGTTTTTATTTTTGCATCATAAATTTTATAATTATAATGACAAAACTATTGAGGGTTATTGGTAATTCGACGTATTCCTTGCAGGGAGTTATTAAAGGGGCCTGAATGCAATTATCTGTGCTCCTTAAAGTTCTACCGAAATTCAACAAGAACCGAATTTCGAAACGATTAGTAGACAAAATAGACGCTCAAACCTCTATCTATGCTTGTAAAAACTGTCCTGTTTTCTCATACTTTTTAAAGCTGATAAGATACTAATATTATTCTTATAACTTACACGTTTATTTTTTTGCTACGCCACGTTTTCTAAGAACGGAAAATAAAATCTCTAAAAAATATTTATTTCATTAGTGTCCTAAGGCTAAGTATTTTGTATAATTGCAATTATTTTAAAATATATACCAAAAATAACTGAAATCTAAATACCATTGTTGTTCGCATTACTTTAAGATTTGTTTTTAATGGCTGAATCTGGCAGGAACCAAAACAATAGAAATATTATGTATATCTTAAACTACTGAATATCGTTAAAACATTTATATTTTCAGATTATTATTGCATATTACCCTGCAAGGAATACGTCAAAATATTAAAAGACGTTGTTATATTATTATAATTATCATTATGATATATACAGGGTAATTGGTTATAGTATTGATATATAAAACCTCTTTTATGAAACCTTTTTTTTTAAACCACATGAAAGTACCATAAAAAAAGTTAAGTTTAAAGCAAAAAATATTTCAAACAAAAACACTTCTCAAAGTTTCTACTACGGTATCATGGACTTAAGTTAAAATAGCTTGAAATTATCAACATAGAAGAACAACAAACTATTACCACTAGCCAGTAAAGTTAGTGAAAGTTTTGGTTTGGTTTGTTTAATAGGATTACGAATTAACTCTGACTTCACCAAGTTCCTTAATCTACGGTTTTATTAATCTCGTATCGTAAATACGGGATTGTCTTTTTAGGGTTCCGTAGTACCTACAAGGAACCCTTATAGTTTCGCCATGTCCGTCTGTCTGTCCACGGCATAGCGACGAAACCGTTGGTGCTAGACAACTGAAATTTTAAACTAACATAAACATGTATGTTAACTAAACAAAGAAAGTCGTAGAGTAAAATTTGGAAAAATATTTTTTTTTCAGGTAGCTCCCCTACATGTAAAGTAGTGATGTTTTTTTTTTTTGTCGCCTACCCCATAGTGTGGGGTATTGTTAGATAGGACTTTTAAAAACGTTTAGGGGTTGCTAAGACAGTTTTTTGATTTAGGGATCCGGTTGCGAGATAATTAACTTTAAAGAGCAAATTTTTGTTCGAGTAGGGCGTCCCCCCCCCCCTCTAAAAGCTAAACTACTAGATCCTAAAATCTGAAAAAAATTGTGTCGGTAGTACATGTAATGAACTTCAAAGGAAAACTATAGCGGATAAGTTCACTTCATTAGTTCAAAAGGAATAGGGGTCCGAAATGTCAGATGCAGTTACTCAGAATATTTCGTTCAAAATTCTTGAAACATAAATAAACATACATAATACATATATAAAATCACGCCTTTATCCCACGGGGGTAGGCAGAGACGATGGAACGCCATGTGCTTCGCTCCGTACATACTTCTTTCGCTTCCTTAACATTCATACATCTCGTCATACGTGCTAGCTGGTTTCGTGTACTACAAACATTTCCTATCTGAAGGACGCTATTTATCTGGTTACTTTAACTTAATTAGTTCTAGAGTAATTGGGGTCCAAAGTGTAAAATGCAGTTACTTAGAATAATTCGTGCAAATTACAAAAACCTTTGAAAGTAATGACTTGTATGAAGATGTAACTTGTTTAATACAGATAGTAAATCCCTTTTAAGTCGAAATATGTTGTTACGACTAGCTACGGAAGCCTACTGCGCGTGGCCCGACACGCACTTGGCCGGTTTTTTTCATTCAACATTTGAAAAAGACAGAGATATTGAAAGCTGTAGTTTAGAATTAAATGTATCTGTTAAACACTGTATACTGTTATCAATAGAAATAAAATTGAAGTGTCTGTTTTTAATGTCAAAATAACAATATTTTTTTCGGTTGATATAGTTTTTTATACTACGCCCACAGCGAACGAACGTGTAGTCCACCTTATGGTAAATGGAGTACAGCCCATGGACATCAACAATCCACAAAAGCAGATTATAGATGCGTCGCTGCAGCTGAGGACTAAGGTGTTATGCCTCATGTGCCAGTAATTTCAGGGCCTGATCTCACCACCAAACCGGAACACAGTAATGGAAGCACTACTATTTGGCGGCAGGTTAAAGGTGAGACGGTGGTGCTGCCATATTTCAGGCAAGATAGATAGAGTAGACTTTTACTGTGTAGTTACACAAATGTTGATGATATTTTTAATTCCAATCATTAACGCATTGAGAGGCTAAAAATCAATTTGTAAAGCGCAAGAATCGACGGTAAAATTACAGGAATCTTGACTTCTCATAGTTGCCATGTGAGCAACTTTGTTAAGTAATTTGTTTTAACCTTTCTGCTAGGGACATCCTTTGTTACGAGTTTTTTTTTGATTATTTTACTTTTGAACAAATTCTATTAGGCTCAGCTGTCTCGAAGGTAAAAGCAATTTTCTAAATACTTATTACAATAATATGTTGTATACGCGAACTCGCAATCGGAACGGAGATAGCTACAATGAACACGAAAAGCTACATTTATTTACCGAATGAACTAACATGGTATCTCTGATTCTATTTTTTTTATTAAAACTGGTATGATATCTCTAGTATGGTTAAAGTTTATCTTTAGTTAAAAGAGCCTTATAGGTTTCTTGGATAGATAAATATTCTTGTTTAATAGAGCATTCAATACAGTCACAATATGAATTTAATACGAATATTATAGGGCTTTGTTGCTCTGCAGCATATGGCTGAGATGGTGTCGATTTCTGGCTAAAAAACATATTTAGTATAATGTAAGTTTTATTTTTAAAATATATTAGTATTATTTTTATTATTTTTTGTCGGAATAAATATGTTTCTTTCTTAATTTCTTTTTTATTATATAATTCTGAGATATCTTTAATTATTTAGATGAAAAATATGCATAACAAATGAAAATACCTGATATTTTTATTAAATGAATATAAACTATTAATTGCTGAAAAAGTCAACGTTATTATCTAGCCGGTAATTGGAACATTGAATTGTCTGTTTCGAAGATATTATTAAATGAAATGGATAATTTTAATTAAGACAACTGCAGTATTGCTACTTTTTCTGACTAATTATTCAGGTAGTTAGAGAGTATGATATTTTTTTTCTACAAGTTAAATTTCAAGTTAAATATAATGAGTATTCTATATTATTTCAAATAAAGTGCCATGCAAGTATTACGCTGAGATGCCTTTTAGTCCGATTTTTGTATTCTCTATTTTTGAAAATTAAATTTATGTCAACATCAAAATAACTTGTAAACTAAACACGTTTTGCCAACGATATTTCACATGCTCCATGAATGTCAAATAAAGTAAGGTTTTGGGTGTGATCGTTTTTTTGAGACGGCAAAAGAAGAAAAAAAAATAATGTGTCAATAAATATTCAAATGTTTAGTACATGTAAGTGTTTGTTAGAATATTTTATAAATGTGAGAGCCAAGGTAGGAATTATATTGACGCTTTGACTGTACCGACGTGTTCTTTTTTATTCAGGTGCTGAGTTTGTTCTAACCACCAAAAAAATCATTCAAATCTTACAACCGAAGTTTTAAATAAAAAGAATTAGGTAAAAAACAATTTTATCATCTGATTACGTTGAGATAATACTAAAGTCTGTTTTTTTTGTTTAGTCAAAGTAGATAAAGGAAGAAGACATAACAGCTTAAAGGTCAGGCGGAGTATGATATTCCCATACAAACGGAATGCCGCAACCATTTGTGATTTAAACGTATTTTCTAAATACTATTGTTTTATTGACATTATTAATCTTGGCATTTGTTAATAAAACATTATAAATATTTTATATGAATCGAAGTTTAAAAGAATTAAATTACCCGCATTTTTACAGTAAAACGTCACTTTATCTTCAAATTTGTTTTTAATTGTAAACATTTATATCTTTAATGTTGTTTGAACAAACACATAAATTATATTGTCTAGTTGTATATTGACCATAAAAAGTAGAAAAATATTAAGTTTTCATTTATATATTTTGAAAGCCAAGATTAATTTGCGTTTACATTTTGAATGACCAGTAGTGCTGTCTCGCAGGGATAAATGAAAGCGCGCGTGTGCCAAACAGAGATAGCTCTATTTCGACTGAGTTTGCTTAGGATGGTATAAACGTGATCCTTCTGCCAGACTCTTTATGTTGCCGTCACTTAAATGGAACATCTCAATTTACACTTACTTTGTAGTTTTATAGAATACGTGTATACTCAACTATTTCCTTCCTGTTAGGGTAACATAGTTGTGTTTGTACTTTTAGTGCTAAAGGCAAAGAGAATGATTGAGTGTGACACGAATGGACGGGATCAAAGCTATCGTTGAAAATGTTAGTGTTGATAACTAAATTCCGTCTCTCTCGGTGGTGCCCAGTTTCCAGTTTGAAGTCATTTCAATAATATATATACTAGGTTCACTTCATATGAACAATTCCAACTCCGTGCTGCTATTGTGAATTTCCTAACGGAAAGTTCACAAAAAACCCTTTGCCCGACCCGGGAATCAAACTCGAGACCTTGCGATATGACGATTATTCTTATACAACAATGGACGAGATTAATGAAAGCTCAGACACCCGATGTCGCATAAATGATTACTTGATACGGAGAGCTCTGATTGGTCGAGAATCAAACTCAGCCACTAGGTGTCGCTCAGATGATAAGTCGAAATGTATGCATGCAAGCATGTTTTTCTATAGATCCATTTTATAGTAAAATTTCCATTAGTATCAAAGTTCATACAAAATTTATCCGTGCCGGGTACGACAAGAACATAATTTCACTCAACAAAATATGTTAACATTTTTATATATTCGTTTGCTACATTACAAATAAAAAGCAGGTCAACAATGTTGATGATTTCATCTGCTATTCACGCCACGCAATCACTCTCCAATTTATTCAAGCGAAATCGACCAAATTTAATTACTTTGTTCGCTTTCAAGCCCAATATCTTTCGGTATTGTAAAATGTTCAAGGTCTAAACGGTAATATTCATTTATGAAAATGATTTACGTGGAGAGATTACAAATTGGAAGAATAAAATATCTATCTCAGAAATACCAACTATAAGCGCCGACGCTTGAATCTTATTTGTTACAGATATTAAAGTTAAGATTACTAAATGTTCATTATTTACTATCTTTGAAATCGACCTTTTCACTATAATCATTTCAGAACAAATCAATGGATTAATCGTCAAAACTACTGTATACCTCCATGATTTGGTTCCCGGGTGTCAGACAAGAGTGTAGTTTAGTATTTGATGGCCAGGAAATTTTCAGTAGCAACACGAAGATAGAAATAGGCTGATTGTCAGAAATATGAGTGTAAGTCGTCTCTTTCACCTTTTATTTTCGCTTAAGTTTTATACAGACATACATAACATTGCGCCTATATTACCAAGAAGGATGTGTCAGAGGTGAACAAAACACACAGATTTCACCTGTTATGTTTAAGTCCAATGGGATAGCCTATCGCTATCCACTGCTCACAATTCGAACTCCGTGCAGCTATTGTCAATTTCCTGACGGAAAGTTCACACTTAACACTTTGTCCGACCCGGGAATCGAACCCAAAACCAGTAAAAGACGCACACGCTAACCAATAGACCACCAAGAAAGTTCTAGTTTTATGTAGTTGAATTTTAAAAAACTCGCAAAATTTCATGTGTGAAATAGCAGTCGAATCAAATTTTATCCAAGTTTAATAACAACGGCGTTTAATATAGCAAAGTAGACGTACAAAAGTTCTAAATATTTAGTTTTTAAATGAAAATACTGTCCAATATTTATTTATAATTTACTCGCTTTTATCATTTTTGAACTTTGATACATTTTAACAGTTATTTAATGTTTATCATTACAATAAAAATAAACACCAAACAAACATGCGTGTTATTAAAAACCAACTCAAATTTTCGGTACACAATGTTTAATAATCACTTCTACGTATTATTTTAATTAATGCTTAAAAGTTTGATGTCAGAATTTGCATTATAAAGCTTACATTGCAATTGCTAGTGAAAATGTATTATTAAAAGCTGTATGATATATTATTGAATTGATAGCTGTATCAAAACTGACTTCTGAACAAGTTAATGAAATATTATTATCATGAAATTTATATCAATAAGTCGGTCTGAAATGATACGCTGCTGAACAAAAGTAATAAATGAAACTCGTTTTATAAATGCAAATTTATTGCTTCTTCAGCCATTAATCATAATGTAAAATTTCAAACGCCTTTATTTCCTCTATCTTATATCTTTATTTTATACTCTGTACCAAAATCTGAGAGTTAAAAATCAAGCTCTAAAATGTCAAATTCATAAACTAAGCTTGATTATTGTCTCTCTGATTTTGGTACAGTGTATAGTAGCTTTTACATACATACATACATACATACATACATGTGACGTATGCGTCATAGCGCATACCTTTACACCTACATGAGCCGTGGCGCAGCGTCAGCAATACGTGCGGTGAACTTCGCGCCATACAACCATTTTTAGCGGATTGGTGCTCTTTCGTTTCTAACATCGAGCGCTAGTCATCTATAATCTAAGGACAGACACTGTAGACATTTAAGTTATTATTTTTATTCCATTATTAAAGTCTTATTTTAAGTTAATTTTTAACCGACTTCAAAAAAAGGAGGAGGTTCTCAATTCGGTTGTATTTTTTTTTTTTATATTTGTTTTTTTCACCTTTACCTTTTTTGGTTACCTTTGGGCCCTCTGGCGGCGGCCAACGTCCTTTACATAACATCACGCCTATTTTAACTAGAAAGGTATGGCAGCGGTGAACAATACTCACAGTAGCTTTAAATTTCTCATTTTATACGTTATGGCGTTTTAGTAGTCTGGAATGTGTTAGATCCTAGGTTTTACTGCCTTATTATTTTTGGATTAGATTTGAATGGCATTTATAGTTACATCATTTCATTTAGTTTTTAATATCGTTTAAATCAAATCTGTTAAATTTATTTCATCACTAAACTGACAAAGACATTTTTTACTAACTTAACAATGTTGAATTTCATAGCTCAGTATCAAAATTCAACTTACCTTTGAATAGTTTCTCTGTGGAGCGGCCTAAAACTTTTCACCGCCAGTGTACAAACTAAAGTACACTTCAGGTGAGTGAAAGCGAGCTCAAAAAGGTTTCCGATATCACAGGCATGGAAGTAAAGGCCTTTGAAAGCAAATTTCCAGGAGAGATAAATGTGCATACCTGTATTTTGCAACTTTAATGATAGCACAAAAAACTAGATGACGTTCTATTTGTACAAGTTTTTTTTTATATAACAGATAACTTGCTTTTAGTTGATGTCAGCATTCAGAGTTTAACGACTTAGTCTCCTCTATTTTAATTGGTTAAAAACTATTAGGTGGCAAGTTATAAATGAAATAGTAAGAATTCACCTCTGAATTATATAAAATTTAGAACCGTCGCTTCTCAACAAAACAATCACAATTGAATTTCTAATTATTGTTCACAACATATGCCAAATAGCATTACGTTAAAAACAGCTTGATATAAATTGTTTCAAAAATAGAATTATCAATAAATATGCCGTAAAGATGTCCCGAACAGAATGCGGTTAATCGATTACATGACAAAATGTTTACTTACATCGCAACCATCTGAAGTTAAAAACTTTGAAACATTTTTTCGTCTATTTTTGCGCGTATTAAAAATTGTTGCTACTTTTTCAATTCAAAAATGTAAAAAAAATATTTAATCACGTCGCCATTTTCAAAATTATATACAAGTGAATAATATCAATGCTTTTATATAGTAATAATCCGTATGAATTATTTTCCATTCTAAATTTTGCAAAATAATTAAAGTATCATTTTATCACTATATATAAGAATGAACTTCTAGTAATCAATTTGAAAACAGTAGGACTTTATTGAAAATATAATATTATTTAATGTTTTTAATACAATCATTCAGTTTGCTTTTTCAAAAAAATTCGCTTTTTAGAAGAAAGACATCTTTATCCAGTTAATTTTGTTTAATTCTTAAAAATTCGGTTAGTTTGCCAGCTGACTTGATTTATTCTAAAACGTGGACACGATAAATAGTAGCCAGTTATAAGGAGCTGCAAATTTTTTGTACTTGTAAGACATGAAAGTTCAAGGATATGTTAATGAAATTTGCGCAAAACTGCGTCTCAACTAAATGACCTCATTATTTAAAACCAAGTAAAAAATGTGTCCTTAAAATAATTACCCAAAGAGCATTGCCATACAACGTGGCAATGCTGCCAGCCTTCTGGTCACGATGTCGCCCTTTGACATCGATGCGGAGGAATTTTGTGATGCTGTAAAAAGATTTGCTTATTGGTTTAATATTTTTATGTACAGTATTATTATTTTTCTTAATTCAATGTTTTTTGTTGTAAATACTTTAAACACTAATAAAACTATTACCCTATAAGTATAAATATTAAAACATAGTTAAATTACCCACAATGTAGCGTAGCCGTAACAGTGATTGCGCAAATATAATCACATGAACATTAAATTAGTCCAATTTTACCTCCCTTTCTTTCTTTTAAAAACGATAATCACAAAGTTCAGTTAACATAACAAAAGTAATAGCGAATATTAAATATATCTTAGTTTTTATAGCCTATGAGACAGACACCATTCGTTTTAATTTTGACCTAAAATAATAATGAAATTTTTGGTTGTTGTGTTTTCATTTGTGACATGAATCATACATATTTGATTTGAAGGCTACAAATCAAATTTAGTTTACGGTTATTAAAAACGTCACCAATGAATCCAATTAAGTTTTAAAATTTGTTCTGTTACTATACGCGTGATCTTTATGGATTAATATAACCAATATTCTGAGCAATTAAACTTTGCGATGGACAAATTTTCCCTGAACGTAAATTAATTAATTTAATAACTTGAAACCGTGCCGGTGCTGCTTAAATGTTGTATCTACCATTAATATAACGTAATTTCATGTATAATTTGCTCTATGCTGTTAAGTTTTAAGTGGATTGGTTCAATTTAAGTTACTGAAAGAAGAATACGCGCAGGAGAAATTTGCTATGGATATTGATTAATCTATTTTTCTGATTTGCCAGAGAACTTTCTCAATAATTTTATCACTTGCAATTAATAGAATTATTTTGAATAATAGTTTAGTCTAAATGAATATAGCTAAAACATAAAAAAAATAAAGCAAAATTGCTGATATCTATATCAGTACCAAAAAGTATCAGATAAAACATTTGTCGCCAACCGTATTATGTTTCTGTAATGGTCAGCTAATAGATGACCGAAATTAAGTCGCCAATAGCTTTAATATTCTAGTATTGTCTTTGCCCTAGATATTTTGGCACCAGCACAATCAGGGCAGTGACAGTGCTAAAATTATAATCTAAAAATAAGATAACTCTATGCGGAGCTATTATGTCTGCAATGAACTCCATTAACAAGAACAATGGCTTGGACTAGATAAGTATTAATTATAACCCAGTTTTATAATAAAGAAACTGTAGTGTTATTCTCGCATAATTACTTACGCCTCAAGAATACTAGCTTCTTTCATAGCAAAAAATAAAAGTAAAATTGTTTTGCTACTCCAAGATTCAGAATACTGCACAGAACTGCAGACCTAACATTACAAAAAAAAACAGACTAATTTGTCAACCAAAATACCTTCATAATGTTCGTTAGCGGAAACTTTGACATCTCTTTAGGTGCAATATTTAAATTAAAAAATGTCTAGTGAGTGTGTAATTGTTTAACTATCTGGCTCACTTTTAAATCATTTGATTCAATGGTAGAATTATGACGTGCCACTGACCTTTATCAGCCATAACTTCCACGACAAAACAACAATTTGTAATACAATAAATAAGCTCAGATTATCTCTTTACATTCCATAAATCCATTAGACAAAGTTCAGCAATAAATTGGTGTAACAGCATAGTTTACAAGGACGAAGCGTCCGGGGAACAACTAAATAATATTTTATAAGGTCCTATTACTCCAATTTGTGTTTTCTATCTAGCAAATTACATTTTAATTTAACAAGCGGGCCACAAATCCTACTGGAATATTGAAGTTAATCTGGGTTAAGTAAGTTTTAAAAGCCGTTCAATCCATACAGCAGTTTGCCACGGAAACTAAGAAGTTAAGACTCAGCGCTTATTAAATTCATTATTATGCTAAAGAAAAACTGCAATTAGCTACAACAAGCTCCGGGTAATGTTATATCCTAACTAGTTCTGAACTCTTTTTATCTGATATCCCGACTCTGTGCTAGTGTCGAACAACTTAAAGCCTGTTAATAACTTGTTTGGAATTCGTAAGAACGTATATTTTTTCTCAAGTATATATCGATTTTTGTCAGGGATATCATTACAGAAACATGCATTCGTGAATAATATCAACAGCTTTGTGATACCAATACAATGTGTGTGTGTGATAATTGATAATACAATACAAATATGCTTTATTGAAAATCATAATATTAGAGACTAATGAGTTATTTAATTTTGACCTAAGCTACTAAATTAATTTATGCTAAGAATATGTCCGTTAACACCTATCTTATTGTCTCTATTATCGAAAATGACACTTTGTTCTTGTGTTCTTTTAAAGTAGCACTAAACCACTTGAAGCACTCATTTTACTGAACTTGCTCCACCACCTGCACAAAGGGCCTCATGAATGCCGATGAAAGCGCTATCCGCGTGGCTACGAACTGGGCTCATAGAATATGACTGCAGCCATCGACACGAAAGAAGAAAGAAGAAGCTCTTGAGTGAAATTAATTGTATATTTACAAAATAAAATGCAAATTAATATTCAGCTACAGCTAGCCACAATGGCTCCGCCCGCGTGGTGCGTCAATAAAAAGAAGATTATAAATTATATCTGTGGCCTTGAACAGTTTTGACACCCATTTCACCAATTTCAGTGTCGGGCCCTATTCGATAACAAATAAATCTAGTTCCAAACTAAGCAAAGATTGAACTATGGGTTTTAGAATTACTGATACTAATGCATATATACTTTGTCTTTTGTAAATACATACTTATTATAAGTAGAAACACCCAGACTAAGATGAACCTCCATCTTCGTGCACACAAGGATTTGTCTTAAGCGGAAATCGACTCCGCTTTATGATTGATAATAATTATAATAATAATAATAATTGATACAAACAAATAATAAAAAAATCCTTCTAATAATCTCTAAGAAGTTTTGATCGTCATACCTAATTATAGTAAAACAATCTTAAATGATATAGATTCAGATTCATTTATTTCGCAAAAAACATGGTTTACAATTGGTGTTATACAATTTGTTTGTTAAGGTACATCATGTTTCGCCACACAGATATGGCATGCAAATATATAAATTAAAAGGTACATGAAATTAATGACTAAGAATTTCTAAATTAATGTCAATAAATATTATGGATTTAATTTAATTATTAATGTCACACAATACCTAGTTATTAAAATTAATATTATATTATTATGTCATTAAAACATTCAGTAAATACACAAATCAATTAATTAATAAGTTAACATTCATAATGATATTATTTAAGATATTCGTCTTGATAACATTAATATATTTATAATACATAATAATTACTTTTTCCATTTATCTTTACATTGCATAAATTCAGTTACCGTATAAAAACATTTATCTACTAGCCAGTTTTTAAGTCTTAATGTGAAACGTGAAAAAGGCAGATCTCTTAAAGTTTTTGGTATTTTGTTGAATATTTGTATATACATATTGCTACAATTCTTTTTAAATAGGGTGGTACACATTGTTTGTAGTTTAAGTTTTGTTTGATCTCTAGAAGAGTGTTTTTTGAAATCAGTTACCTTTTCAAATAGGTCAGGGTGTTTTCTAACAAATATGCAAGCTTCGTAAATATACATGCAAGTTAGTGTTAGAAGCTTTAACTTTCTAAATAACGGCCGGCATGAGTCAAACGGAGCGGCTCCACATATTGCTCTGATACATTTCTTTTGAGATATGAATGCTTTGCCAATATCTGTAGAATTACCCCATAACAAGACTCCATATCTTAAGATAGAAAATATCATTAACTATCACGTTAAAATTGAGACCTCCTTTTGATATTTTGAAATGATCTTCGCAAATTCAATTAATAAGACTGCATTTTGCACACCAAGTTTAAAAAATACAGCTAGAAGTTTGCTCTCTGTCATCTTATACGAGACTCGAACGACGACGTACGAAATCCATCCTTATCCGAACTACGACTAACTGCACTGCATAAAATTTAATGAAAATTTTCCTCACACAGTCAAATCTTGCGTTTGAATTCTACCAACTTCAGTCAAACTAACGCACTGAAAACAAAAGGGGTTCTTCTGGTAAATGAAAATGTTTTTTTTACATGGCTAGATCGTAAATTTTCAACTCGGAGCGTTGGGTTTCAGTCTTCCGGCGCCAGTGCAGCCATAGCTGTGATTATTAATTATTCTACACGCATTTACAGCAAACATGAAAACTTTGCAGCCAGGAGAACGATTTTAAAAGCGTCAGGAACATAAGTAGCTCAACACTTTAAAATTTGCAAACTTCTCTACAAAACACATTTTTTTGTATAATATCATAATAATATATATTATTATTACTTTTAGTTTTAATGTTTTAAATCATTAATCATGAAATAATAACGATTTCCAGAATTAAGTGACTTTGAAAATTTGTTTGTGTAGCTACTTCTGTTCCTGACTCTGTACGAGATGTTTTAATAAACATAAAAATAAGTGAAATTGATTTTTTGAATGTAGTTATTGTATATAAATTATATGATTATGATTATGATTAGTTTTTTTGTGTAAAAAAACCCTTTATTTGTTTTTTTTATGCTGCCATATGGTAAGAGTTTATGATGTCGGTAAGTATTCAAGTTTAACAAATGTTTGATACGACCGAACGATGTTTGATCATCTAAAGTCTCTAAATAAAATGACCCATTTTTGATTATTTGATTAAAGAAAATGTACCTCAAAACTTTGCAATAAAAGTTTCTCTGCTACTTAACATCCTTTCAAGTGACCCACATAAATTGGCACGAAGTCAAATAAATCTCAACTATGGTGAATTTGGCTGAGAAATTTATAAATTAAGTTAGGAAGGATGGACGAAGGGCTGATGTGACATATTTATTGGGGTACTCAATAGTTTGTTTGGATAGTAATAAGGCAAAATCCTTCAGAACTATCGGTTTATGTAATAAATTACATAATAAGCCTGGAAGTATTTTTGTAATAACAACAGTACCTACTCTATAAAATACCATCCCTTATAAGACACACTTCAACGGATGCCAGCTTTAAAAGTCGACTGAAGCGATGGCTCGGCGAACAAGCGTTATACGAATACTCTGTTGAACAGTTTTTTAAGAATTAAATAATAATATTGATATGACATTTATTTGAATAAATTGTTTTATTAACACTGACTTTATGCACTTATTGAGACATTACTGATGATTAGTATTTATTAATTAATATTAAATTTTTAACTCTATCTCATTATTGTTTCGTAATTTAATTTTGTTAATTTTTATATTGCTATTTACTGTAGTAACGTGTAATTATTATTACCAATACATAAGTTTATGAGTTCTATAAAATTCTACTTATTCCTTATAACTGCCAGATTGTACCGAAAACTGACCGTAACATAATTAAACGAATCATCACAAACAAGAAGCCACAACTCAACGACTAAATACAAGGTGCTGTAGTCAATCAACATTGTTTAAGTTTATCAACATTTCGACCCTTAGTAATTAACTTAACTGTCACTTACAACTTGCGCTATTAGTTTGTTCCAAGTTCAGTCCTATTAACTATAACCTTGCCACTAAGATAAATATGGGGCAGACAATATTTATACAGTACCCTTCTAACCGTAACTCCACAAGCACAATGAAACACAAATTCATTGTACGTAATGCCTTATCTCCAAACAGCTATCAAATAATATAGGTTATGTTTGTTTACCACGCGTTGATTTAGGTGATGTCAACATATCTTGAGGCTTGCGGAATACATACAACATAACAAGAAACATGATAAAATATGCCATCTGTTAGGTTGTTTATGTAAATGGTCTGCGGGGAAAAGACGAAATATCTGGAGAGCGAAACACGTTTATAAATTGGAAAAGCTGAATCACAATCCTTGTTTTCTTATACGATGTGTGTAGCCTGAGAAAGGGCTTACGTTTCGTATTTCGTTTGATAGTTAATGACAACAATGCTATCCAGCACCTAAAAGAGATTTCGTATTCGACGTTTTATTGACTAAAAGACTGCAGCATACGTACTTCTTTTGATTGAATTTAATCTTTTCGTTACAATAATGTAATACCTACTACTTTAAAGCGCTCTGCAAAAAGTGTTTAAAAATATTTGATGTAAAAATCTTGGGCGAGTTGCCAGTTGCAGCAACTGGCGATTATCAAAGTCGGCAGATTAACCAAGCACGATTAATTGAAAAAATATCCTCATCTAGTTCCTAAAGCTTCCCAAATATTTTTTTACTACATTCCGTACTTAACTTTTCTTTGAAATAAAGAAAATATGATCAGAATCCACAGTTATATCGCAAAACTTCAGTTTCTTGTCCACTCCAACTATGCTTTAGTCAAGAAACACTAAGGGCCAAATTCACCCACACGAGATTAACGCTGAACGAACTATAGAGACGCTGAGGTCAAGTTTCAACATTGAACGTTGGTTCAACACTTTGGTGGAATCTGTGTTTTGCTGCGTCAGCTGTGACTGCACAAGATAATTTACAAAGATTTCAAAGTTGAAAAGTCAGTCCAACGTACTTTGTCGTACACAGGCGCGATATTTTTCTCTGCTCTGACGTCATTTGCGCGCATCATTACTCTTTTATAATTTGCTGTGTCAGAAAGAGCGGGCTCTCAGTATTACGCCTAAAAACCGTTAATATTTCTTATAACGATGGGATAAAAAAATAGAACTAGTTCTGTAGGACATTTTTATTCAGTGATAATTCGACTCAAGGGAAATTAGCACTGTAAGAAGGCTTTGTGGTATCCTAAGCTTATACTTAGAACAAAATAATGTTACGATTTTCGTTATTAAATGTGTGTTGAAATGCTTTGTTCTTTTTACTTACCTAAGGCAGTAGTTGGGTTAAAGTTCAATTCATTTGGGAAACAGTGAGAATGTGCAAATTAGAAATTAAAAATACAGAAACCTGGTAAAATTGGTTTTGCGGCCAACTGATATAGGCTAGGGAGCGTAATGTTTTGTGAATAATGTTCCTGTATTACGTAAGATTTAAAACGATCATGGCAAAATGGCTAACTGAGCTAAATGCATGTAGTCATCTTCTGTATAATGAATGTGCAAGGTGGGTTTTGTAACTATATACCAACTCATAAACTAAGCACATTATTTGGCATTCGGCTACTGGATAGAGGCATATTTTAAGCCGCTACAGATTAATTGTCAATATATGCTAACCAAATTTTAATTTAAATACTTCAACCTTGAAACCGATTGTCTCACAATCATCTTAAAAGTTTATGTATTATCAAAATTTAAGAAACGTTTAAAATATATTTAGTTTAATTATTTAATGTATGGTCGTGGTTGTCTGTAAGTGTTACAACACTAAATCCTTTAATGCCTAATAATTTTCTTTGTTAATTTAAGGCGTTAGTAATATAGACAATCCTTATTAAATAATTAAATCAATAAATAAATATGTGTTTTTTATGACAGTTGTATAAATTTACAGACAACAAATTGACTTTAAGTCATTCAGTATATTACTCTTGACTACCTTTAATTTTTCTTACGTAATAAAAACATGGAACTACTTTTGTAGGACATTTTTATTCCGTGACAATGCGACTCATGGGAAATTAGCACTTTGTGGGAAGGCTTCGCAGTATCCTAAGCTTATACTTAGAACAAAATAATGTTGCCATTTCACTGTACAAATGTGTGGTTAAAATACTTTGTTCTTTTTTCATTATGCGAACGAGGAAGTGGTAGTTTGTTTATAGCCTATTCACTTGGGAAACAGCGAGAATGTGCAAAATAGAAATTAAAAATACAAAAGCATTGGTTGGCGGTTTGTATTGTGGCACAATACTCCTCATCGTTAGGTGTATTTTTGTTCCCAGTTAATGTAACGAAATGAAAATCCTACTAGTAAATTGGTGCCTTTTAAATAAACGTCTTTGGCTAAGAAATCACGAAGCGGTTTTCTCCGGCGCACGCAAAACCTGCAGGTAGATATGTAATTTAAAGAATCGTGCAGTCGTTTTCCGTTCCGTGAAAATTGATTTTGTTTTTAATACTAATGCATTCTACGGAGGTTGCGGGCTCATTACCGGACGCGGGCGCGTCAATCATGAACAAACCACAAAAGCAGATTGTAGATGCGTCGCTGCAGCTGAGGATTACGGTGTTATGCCTCATATGCCAGTAATTTCAGGGCCTGATCTCACCACCAACCGGACAAAAAAATTGGTACTTCTTTGTTATTAAAATAACATAACATAATATCACGCCTACATTACCCAAAATAATGTGGCATAGGTGTATAATACCCACACTTCACCTGTTATGTTAAGGTCTCATGTAATAGAGGCGAATGTTGAGTTTGTTATTTATAAAGCAAATATCTCTGCAATTATCTATTCTGTCATTAAAACAATTTCATAAAAATTTTACACAAAAATTTATGCCTCCAAAATTAGAAACTATTTGTCTTAATTTCCCTGTAGTAATCTTAAATATTACAAAAATGAAAAGGAGTCTTGAGAATGCTGCGGACTAAAATATCCAATTTGTTGTAAAAATTTGGCTTCCAAATTCTATGAATAAATAATTTATTTTAAAAATATTTTCAAAGCAAAGCTTTTTAGGGTACCGAATGTCAAAACCAAACCGCTATCTATTATTCATTCCACACATTCTTAATTAAGTAGTCAAAGTTGTTACAAGAATACATTGTTACATACTGAGCAGTATGGCTTAACTTGATTTTGTACTTGTGTTTGATTTTGGTGTTAAAATGAGAAAATAATAAACAAAAATTTGACGACTCGCCCGAGAGTGACGCGCTCCGTCGATGAGGTACGCACTCAATTGCATTGTGAGTGTATACTAATTATACTATAAGTAAAGAAAACACAGTTAAACTACATTTATGCAATGCAAGAATTATACACACATAACTATAGCGTGGTATGGTAAAACAGCCACCAAGTTTTGGTAAGCGACCTAGCTTCAAATGACTACTTTACTTCGTATAAAAAAGATGGCGTTACTGGTCTATACAAGAAATAATATGCTTAATCTGACTGACTTACAGAATTAATTGTTTTCTTCCACTAGACTAATCACCGTGAGCTCTTCGGTACTTAATTCATTTTAAGCTAGATTTTTCAGACTCCATTGGGTCAAAAAGTAATTTAGTCGCAAATAAGGTTAATTTTCTTTACTAGCTAAGACGGGGTATCTCGTGAGTATTTTCATACCCTACTTTGTTCCGGGTCTCTTGTGAGATGCACTTTAATCCCTGCCGAATTGAAGTCCAGCCCGACCGTGATGTAGTGATATTGTATTTCAGTGTTTATAGGTTCATAAAATTATTGAAAACCTACATAACATAACATAACATCACGCCTATATTACCCAGAATAGTGTGGCAGAGATGTTCAACACCCACACTTCACCTGTTATGTTTAGGTCCCATGGGACAGAGGGTAAGCTTATCGCAATCCACCGAGCACAATCTCAACTCCATGCTGATATTGAGAATTTCCTGACGGAAAGTTTATATAGCACTTTGCCTGTCTTGGTATTTGAACCCGAGACCTCGTGGTGAAAGGCGCATACGCTAACCACTAGACCATCGAGGCAGTACTAAACTAAAACCTACAAAGAAATATATTATGTAGAAGTATTCTTTTTCAACTGCGGATTGAGGTAACTTTTTTTTTCTCAAACAGATCAAAGACGGCGTTCTTAACAATCAAAGAAAATTGAGTGTGTTTTCTTATCGTGTAGCAAGGTGAACTATAAGCAAAGATATTGTGAGCTTAAATCAATATCTTGTGACCTTTTTTTTGATTACTCGCATCCATTATTATTGCTTGTTTGAGTAGAGTTTCAGCTTAAACTAATGACCAGCAATCTCAAGAATGTACAAAACAGATGTTTTAAAGTATGAGCAGCAAATTAAATGCAAATTTTTGAAACGACCATAAAAATTTCTCAGGGACAAATCATGGGGCCAAGCACCCCGTGCAATATCTTAGAATTCAAAACGATTGGAATTTATTTCTCTTTAGCACCATTTCCCTTTGTTTTTCGTTGATTATTTTCTTCGGCCTTTTGTGCCGAAGATAACGAGGTCTCTTTGAAGGCGCCTCATTTCCCTGAAGGTTTTATATTTTTAATTTGATCTCCGACACTTTATTTCGAACGATGCTCATAGAATTATGATCTGAAATTAAAATACGAAACAAAAATATCGGTGTATAGTCTCGAGCGACAACATTATTAACGCCTCAATTAATTTTTAAAACACATCATCGTACTTAACAATTTTGATTTTTAGGTAACGGTATTCGGGTATTTCACGGAGTAAAATACCAAAAAGTTTTAATACATATTTCCATTTTTTATTTCCAGAGATTCTATAGATTTGCATCTGTGGTTATCTTTTACCGTTTTAATCACCATCAATACAAATTAATATTATAGAGTCAGAAGCTCTCTCTCAGAAGAAAATGTAGCAATAATTTAGCAATTGCTCATAGATATTTTTTTTAATTCTGCGTCTTTCTTGCTGAAGGCAGTGGCGATGAGTGTTGTGATTATGAGTGATTAGTGTTTAGAGCTGTCAATACATTAAGACAGTAAATACGGCATCATGTCTTTAACTGAGTATCATAGCTATAAATAAAGTTATGTAACTTTATTTTGTCTGTTTTAGAAAACAAAATAAATATTTCAGTTTAAGTTTTGATTTTATTGTTATGTTATTTATGGTTTAATAACTATTAAATAAACCTTTGACGTATCTAGTTATTTTATGTATTTATGTATCTATTTTTGGCATACTCAAGATCGAAACCCGGCTTTCAAATACATGCTTGTGGAGATAACTGTCCTTTTTTGACACGTGGCCTGCTAGGACAACCTCGAGAAGCTAATCTTGGTTGAAAACACTAAAAAAAGAGAAGTAGGGGCTACACGATAAACAGATGCCATAAGAGACACCACGGGTGCCAACATCCAAAGAGCAATACAGCTGGCCAACACAGAGGAACGTTGAAAGATATGGTTAAAGAGCAGTGCTCCTAGTGTTCGTTACCTTCAGCCTTGAGGAACCCACCAAGAAGAAATAGAGACCTAGTTATAACGACGGTTTCCTTAGATTCTGTTTAAAAACCCAAATTTATTTTTAAATATAGCGGCCGTGGCGCAATGGATAAGGCATTTGTCTTGCGATTGAGATCGGTCTGAGGTTCGAATCCTGGTCAGTACACCACGGACGTGAACTTCTTCCTAACTCAAGCAAATTAAGCTAAGCTAAAAACATTTTCTAAGATTCCTGGACTATATATTTGTCTTTAACTCACATTATATTTTACGTAATACCGCCATAAGTTTTGAACTCTTTTTTGCATACGGTTTTCCATTATGCCACGTAGCAGTTGTAAATCAAACATCATATGACATAGACGAAAGATATTTCAGAAAGGAAGAGCCATAGACAAGGATTACTTATCAAAGTCACACTATAAGAACTTTTAGATTGATATTCCACGCAAACATGCGTGAGATTATGGATACGTGACTTTTTTTGATTCACTGTTCCCTTTAACACGTAAACCATCGAAAATGCGAAGAATATCATTTGATAAAGTATGTTTGCCACGTAAATCTATTAATCTTGACTTCAGAAATGATAACTTAACATTACGCCTATATTAACCAGAATGGTATAGCAGCGTTGTATAACATGTACATTTATTTTTACCTGTTATGTTTTGGTCCTATTGTAAGGCAAAAAAAAAAAATTGTTATTGTTGTGGAACGGGGTGTGATGTTCCTCCACCACAAAGGGAGGAATCTCCGACTAGGCTCAGTGGCATTACCTAGCGGCCAGTTGTCCAATGGTAGAGTCTAGAAAGTCGTATTTATGTACACACGCTGTGAACACTTGTCTTCGTTATTGCGATTCAGAGCGCTTCGACATTTGTGACCAGTGTCTCATTTCTGACTCATTCTGAGTCATGCGTTACTTCTTGACATTCTCAACAATGTAATCCGTCAGTTATTATGAGTGGGTCCACCAGGGACCACCACAGTAATTTATTTCCAAGTAAAGAACAAAACTTTTTATCATAAGAATAAACTGAATGCAAAATTTATTTATACTAAGTACACCTACGTAGAAAGTACCTCTTTGCAGTATCTAATACGAAGAATATCTATCAAAGAAAGTTAGTCTTTTCAGACGAGTTCTGAAAAGCAACATGTAATGTATGTTAGAGGTCTGAAATATTACTCCTAAATTCATTACTCCCATGGGAGTAATGAACTTTTTTTTAAATTTCTTTTTTTTTTCATTTTGTTTTCTGTACTTTTTGGTAAACCATAAATAAAAAAGAATATTAAAAGAATAAAATAACTACTTCTAAAAAAATAAATAAATTAATGTAACTTAATTATATAATAACTCCATAAATAAACCACTAAAATCACTATTATTACCTGTTACAAAATAATTACAAACGTTTTTTCACAAATCAACTTCATAAAGTGTAGCTGGCTGCATGCGATTGTTACCCGTGTCTCTATGCGCGTATGAAAGAAGAAATTGTGATTTTTTTTGCATTTCGCTCCAAATTCCTCATCATTTTAAAACTTTTGAATAAACAATTTGTTGCAAGAACTTAATATGTCGAGTGATAGTGATACTGACGATTTATTGACTCCGGAGGAATTGAAAGTAACTGCTCAAGCAGTGATTGAGGACCTCTTACCACAAAAGTCAAGGATCAGATATAATAAAGCGTATACAGATTTTCTGCAATGGAGAAGTGAGAAAAATGCACAATCTTTTTATTTTCCTTGTAGGTGTAGTATAAAGCACTATGTATAACTCGGGCGAAAGTTTGATTTCTTTCGGGTGTATTAAGGCCCTCAGCTACGCTTCGGGCCTCAAACTACACCCTCAATGAAATCAACTACTTTCATCCCTTGGTGTACAATGTACTATTAATTTATATTTAACAAAAAATATTGTCTTTGTACTTGTACAATAGGACATTAATGATGTTATACTACCTATGTAAGTATGATCGCTGGCTGAGAACCATTTCTTATAAATATTGTGTTTTAAATGTCAAAGGTCACTTGAACTCAAACAGTATCGATTATACTTCTAATATTGAAGCAAATTTACGATAAATTACGATTACATTAAATTGTTGTTTGCTGAAACTAACGCGCGTCTACACACATTGTTAGTTTCCTTTGTAGCAAGTTATATAAGTTACTATTGACTAAGCATCTAGATAAAAACAGTGTTGATCTTAATTCAAACTTACAGTATGTGAATAGTGACTTATCACATCACATAGATGGCGCTAAAACCAAATAAGGTTCGTCTAGCTAAAAGCTGGCACAAAAAGAGTTGAGAAATTTCGAGTCCGGCAGCATACGAATCCATAGCTGAATTGGCAAAGCACTTGGGGCGTATACCTAGGGGGTGCAGGTTCGAGTCCTGCTGGATTCTTAATTTTTCAACTTTAATATTTTCTAAATTACAAAAAGGCATAGCAAAGCTAAAATTTGCTTTAAAAATATTACAAGTAGATAAATACAGTTAAATATGTCTCTAGAAATATGGCATAAAGCCTACACCCCCGGGGCTTAGCCCAGTGGGGTGCCAAGAAATCATAAATAAATCCTTCCCATCTTATCCCCTTATAATATAAAGCTACCCTCAAGTGGAAGCCATGAAGTTAATATCCTCTACTTAATCTTACTAAATATAGGTATAGCAAAGATAAAACAGTCTTTATTATATTCAGAGACGTGTTCCCTGAGGCTAGTTTTATCTACTTTGGTCGGTTTCCAGTGAAAGGATTCAGCTAAAAATACTTATTTCACGCGAAAGATCAGATAGTTACAATCTGCTATTTCACTTTGTAACTTCTGACTAGCTCTAACGAAGTACATTTGCCAATGTTTTTCCAATACAAAATGATGATGGTCATAGATCACCTATTTGTGGACAGGCGTGTTCAAAACTGCCAAGTCAAACGATCGATAAAGCCACGTGGTTCTGATCTAG
This sequence comes from Hypena proboscidalis, assembly GCA_905147285.1. Classification (NCBI taxonomy): domain Eukaryota; kingdom Metazoa; phylum Arthropoda; class Insecta; order Lepidoptera; family Erebidae; genus Hypena; species Hypena proboscidalis. Next base: position 15,745,870 of record LR990140.1, read on the forward strand.
CCACGAACTCCTAAATATGCATCATAATTGAAGGTGCGAAGATGATAACGCTGAATTATATCTGCAACAGAAATGTTATCATCATTCTCAAACATGAATTTATAACTATAATATAGCTGTTTAGATAACCTAGTGGTTAGCGTATGCGCCTCTTACCGCAAGGTCTCGGGTTCAATGCCCGGGTCGGGCAAAGTGTTAAATTCACATTAGCAGCATGGAGTTGGAATTGTGTCCGGTGGATGTAGATAGGCTCACCCCTTATCCCATCCCTACCTACCTACCTAAACATTACGCAATTAGGTATACAGGGCTAAAACTTCTACGCCATTGTGAAAATTGACTGCAATAGTTATGCATGTATGTCTACATATTTAATAAGTGTAGTATATCTACTATTTAGATATGTAACTCACTAATCCATGACTGGTGTAGTAAGTCTTTACTATGACTTAGAAGTTTTTGCCCTGCATAGCTAACTCGTTGGCCCACTGTACGTGTATGTATTAATTTATAAACACAATCTACTATTTATAGTACATACTCCAAAGCTTATGACCCGAAAAGCAAATCTGGGGCGTCTCATGAAACCGGAATTCCGTTACAATGTGGCGGGAATGTTAATAGGTTGACACATTCAGAGCAAACTAATGTCAGCGAACAGGATGAAATATTAATATGACGGCGTAGGTATTTCTGTATAGTGCAAAATGTATTTAAAAGTAAAATGTACACAATAATACAATTTAAATGAGTTTATAGATACCAGACACAAAATACTATCAGAAAGTTAAGTTTTTTTTTAAATTATAATATTTGTCTGCAAAAAATACCTCATTCAAATTGCAATCAAATTATTATGAATGCCACGTAAGAGCGCAATATTTGTACTACTAACTTTTTAATCATGTTGTGTCCGTTTTATTAAGACTTTCAATTTCTAACTCTTCTTTATTTTTATCCAATCCTTTCTTAACCTCCTTACTAGTATTATAAAGCCAAAAGATTGTTGATTGTATTGTTCCTTCTTCTCGCTTGAAGTGTTAGAATTAAGTGGGAACTCCCGGTATGGAATTCTCATACAAAATGAGTATGGTTGTATCTTTTACATTTTTCATCACAATGTTATAATTTTTGCACAGTCAATTTAAAACATGATTATCTATGTTCCTTCGATTTCAAATTATCTTTAGTCTGCCTATTTTAAAAATTATAGGCATCCAAACATCCGTAGTTTTGAACGGCCTGACAAATGCGACTTTTTTAGTATTATACAACAGATTATTACAAGTTTTCGAAACGAAGGACCCTCGTAAATATAATGTACTTTCTATTTTATCAATAATTATCATCAAAGTACCTCATTTTCATTCATCAAATACCATATTACAAATTAAAGAAAATTACAATATCTATCGCAACTCATTGAAGGGGGGTGAGGCAGCCATTCGTTAGCTACTCGGAAGTGAAGGAGGGGTGCCAGTGAGATACCGAACCAAGCCGAGCTATGACATACCATAGTCTACCGACCAGAGAGTATGCAATGGACTGCATTGAACCTTTTTTGACATTCACGACTGCAACAAGTTATAGTCCGAGATCTAGCTGCAGAATCTTTTCGTTCTTTATAAACATAATTGAATTATATTTTTATGTAAATAATCACTTAGGGACTGAGCTGTATACATGGCATATGGGTTAAAAGTACCTACCAAAGTCTAGACGAATAACAGAAATAAAAACAGTTAGTTGAAAACAATGATTATTTTTTGCATTAATAACTTATTAATAGTTATTTATATATTATTTCAAAAGACAATTGTATACAATTGTACTATTGTGACAAAGTGTAAATGTTAAAACGATTGACTGTTAAAATGTGTAAATGATGAGGCTGATCATAATCTGTTTTTGTTATTTTTATCACGTCCCTAATCACCCCAAAGGCTGTTATAAATTAATAGTCAGCTATGGGGTGCATGAAAGGAGCCTCCCCGAGTGACGTACACAACGATTCCCTACGTCCGGCGCACCCTGGGCAATTCGCGAGTCCTCCAAAGCGAATTGGCTAATCCTTTCACCACGATGGCAAGTCACAATTTTGACTAAGCCATCGACACGACGAAGAAGAAGAAGAAGTCAGCTATATATGCCGAGCAGAGTATTAGTATCTATAGAAACATGTCACATTATCTTTGAAAAGACAACGTTTAATTGTCTTGTTAATTTATCATTGAGTTGGAGTAATAATAATAATCGTTAAATGCTTTCGAACCTAAAACCTTCTACATGCATAATAATAACTATGCCGATACAATATTCATTTAAAATGCATAGCTCTTGGCCTAATTACAGTGTCATTCATTGCAATTCGCTTGTGTCATATTATTATGTCACACTTGTATTTTATAATGTTGATTATAATATTTAAATAGTTTCTCTGGACTTAAATATGGGTAAACAATCTTTACATTGTGTATTGTTAATTATTTACATAGTAAATATATCATTATATTTACGAATACTTAAATTGTAATGTCATTATATCGTGCATGTCATTTTTGTTCTTTCATATGTACAATCAAACACAACCGTTTCAGCAAATTTTAACAAAAATAAGATAAATATATTTACAGCATATAAACCGCATAGTAATAAAGATTTTTGTCATTTGAGTTTGTGCTGAGGTAAATTATTTACATTTCTGTATTTTTGGTGAACCGCAGAATGAAAAGAAGAGACTTGGCCTATTTGTCAGCTTATACTTCACGAGAGCGAAAAATGAATAAGGTTAAACGTAAAATAGAGCTGAAGAAAGTAATTATTATTAGATAAATAACGAATGCCATGTTGCAGAATAATGCAATTCTTTTATCACTGTTTCAAGAGAAACGCAATGTGCTAAATATTAGAGCAATATTATTAAATATTATTATTATATACCCTAAATAATACAGTATCATTTCTAAACTTTGTTTTATTATTTAAATAAAGAAAACACTCAGAATCAAAAATTAAACGGTACTATCACTATTATATTATAGTACTAATGTTTTGATGCAATTACATACTATCGACATACTACGTGGGTGCAGTCGCAGAAGAAACTAGTGATATTATAAATCCCAAAGTAACTTTGAATGTCTGTCGGTCTGTTGTTCCTACAAAATAAAATCGTATAATCGATCTTGATGAGTGTTAGTGTTTTTTTTGTTGACAAAGCCCGCTTAATTAAGCGGCCGTGGCGCAATGGATAAGGCATCGGTCTTACGATCGAGAGGTCGTGGGTTCGAATCCTGGCCATTACACCACGGACGTAAAACTTCCTCTTATCACAAGCGAATTAAGCTTAGCTGGAGGGGGTTAACAAGAATACTAGTAATTTGTATTTGCAAATTGCTAGTAAGCTTTTCAAAAAAAAAAAAGTCTAAACACGCAAAGTTTTATTGATATCAAATTTGTGTCTATAGCCTCTATTTTCATGCGTGGGCGTCGGGCAAGGCTTGACGCCTTGACGCGTTGACGCGAACTCAAATTGGACGTATTGCGAAAGCGACAATAATTACCCTTGCTGTAAACCTCATGGCAATTTTGAACTCGACTGTACATCATCATCAAAATCAAACTGAATACGGACGCCAAAATTAAATCATGTTACAGAATAAGGACGCGCTATATCCTAAGGCTCAACTCACATCGACTAGCTAGCTTCATATTTATCTGTAATCTGTGACGTAGACACAGAAGCACTGCGTCGTCGCGTTGCGTCCAGTTTATATGGCCTATTTAGCCCAAGATAGATGTAGACAAATTGTATGGATAAATGCAAATGAACCTGAAAAGCAACAACATAAACAGATCAGCTTTTTAAGTTCATTAAAATCATGATTATTTTAAATTGCAAGGCTAATCTTTAATATATTTCCAGCAGGCCCACATAATGAAGATATGTATAAATATAAATATTATTATGTAAAAAAAACCGATGGCGTAAAACGCGACGTGAAATCTTTTATCTCTTTTAGTTGCCTGCCCGCCTGTTAAAACAGCGTCGTAAGTTCTTAGTCTGAATTATGCCTAAAGGTATAGAATATCAATATTTAGTAGATTTTTAGTCGACTAGTTGGTCGACTAGTGCATAATGCAACTGACTGTGGAACAATAAACATCCCTGTTCCACATACAAATCTCGCCATTGTTACCATAGCAACAAAATTTTGTTGAAAATCGGCAGACTTATCAAACAACAAATCCTAGGTATAGAACCGTTGAGTAACAACTGAACATCAACATGTATTTTCACTCACACATTTATATATAAGACCGATAGAGACAGCAATACCTTTATATGTGTGCAGAGTCTACCCTTAAACGTGATTTTTTTTTGTACAAACCGCTGGTGAAACCGCGGTTAAAAGATATATAAAAAAACTCTGTGGGATTTTATCAACAGTAGAAGTAGTAGAACACAAAAGTATTTTTTCTATTTTTGTCGATCTGACTGTCTAACTGTTTGTCTGTAACTTCTGATTATTTTTATAGCATTTAGCTATGCTTAGCAAATTATACTAAGAAACAGTTGAAACAGATATGGGACCGACAGGATTTGAACCTGCGACCTTACTGCACACCGGGCAGGTTTGTATTCTACTTAAGATAGAAATGGATGAACGTTACGTCACGAAATGACGTATCATACAGTTGAGAAATTTAGGGTTCCGGTAAGAGGCGACCGTAGCTGGATGGCTAAGAGCGGCTGCCCGGTGTGCAGTAAGGTCGCAGGTTCAAATCCTGCCGATCCCATATCTTTTTCAACTGTTTCTTAGTATATGTTTGTCTGTAAGTTTGTACACGCATCACGCAGAAACTACCGCATGTAATTGAATGCAGTTCTCAAAGTTGTATCTGGTGGTCTATTTTAAAAACTTGTAAATGTTTTATCTTTGTATTTTACCTTTGTGGTTTGTGGTGGTTAATTAGGGAGTGTAAGTTTATTTCGGCGGTTCATCAATATAGCGGGTAATTGCTTGAAATTCTGCACAAAGGTTTCTTACATTATGTCAATGAACTGTGTTTAAGATCAAATTTTCAATTTTGGAAGAAATAGCATGGAAATGTCGAATTACACGCGGACGAAATCGCGTGCAAAGCTAGTCTTATTTAGAATGGTGTCACTTTAATTAAAATGGAAAATACTGAGCTATAAAAAGTTAGCATCTTGCCAACTTTATGAAAAAAAACAAGCTCTCTAAAACGACTACAACTGAAAAAGTTGCGATTATCTTATGAAATAGGCGATTTAATGTAAAAGTTGACTTTGTGTTAGTAATGGCAGTATTGGGCAAAGTTTCAAGACTAATAAAAACTTATGACAGTAGCTGGTATATTAGAGTACTTTATTTAAGGCAAAAATATTACTTTACCATTTAAGAAAAGGTTTTTGTAAAATATTTTGTGGCAACATTTTTTCATAAATTATAACTTTTTGCTTAAGTCAAGTTTAGTAAAAGAATCATTTTGTTTAGTTTATGGTTCTTATTTAAGATAAGAAAATATACCTATAGTGCAAAGTTTGTGAAATGAAAATTAACTGCGGACGTGGTGCGGTGCTTCGAATTTTTCTGTTTTTCTTCTCAAAAACTATATGACTTTTTGAACAGCCAATTGTTTAGGTATTTTAGGTACCTATAATTGATTGTTAAATTTTTATTTTTCTGTTTTTTGATATCTATTTTTCTCTATCCGTAGCTTTTTCTGCCGTTTTTCTGAGACATTTACCCAACAATGGGACAATATTAATATGTTGAAAGAAATATTTTTTTTTTCTTTTTATACTACTCCCACAGCGAACGAACGTGTAGTCCACCTGATGGTAAGTGGAGTACAGCCCATGGACATCAACAATCCACAAAAGCAGATTATAGATGCGTCGCTGCAGCTGAGGACTACGGTGGTATGCCTCATGTGCCAGTAATTTCATTAATAAATAAATAAAATATATTTTTTAAGTTTAAATTACTACTACTCTTTATTCTCTTTTAACCGTACATGTAAAAAAAGCCTTTTAGTTGAGACAGATGTAACGATAAACAGTTTTTATTCATCCTTTTCTTACTTTACACTCTTTTTAACCTTAGCTTTTACACAACAACATTTTCTTCTAATCCATTTAAATGTGACAACACGTTGACCTTACATAAACATATAGGATAATGTTGAAAAGGACTGCGATATCCATTATCTTCAAACACGAGGAATAAAGGATGCAAAGAGATTTTCCTTTTGCGTGGACAAGGGTGCCGCTTTTGTTATCGAACAAAAGACTTCAAACGTAATAAAATCCTTCTGACATTTTTGATATTTATTGTTTTTTCAGAAAAAGAGATAGACTTTTTTATATAGAATCTGGTCCCACCAAGCACTAGATACATGTGAAATATCGTTGATCAGCTTATTTTGAGCAATAATGAATATGGCGTCAACTTTTAACGTTAGTCGGTTTTGGGCTATGCGTTCTCAAAAACAAGCAACCAATACGGCTTTGCTGCTGTCAGTAACCGCGTTATTTTAAATAGCTTCGAGTCTTTTCTAATAGTTCATATATTCATAAAAAAAAATCAAATTCAATCATATATTTTAGAGATTAACGCGTTCAAACAAACTGTAGAAATTTCAGTTCAACAATCTCTATAGCTACATAAAATATATTGTTCGATAGCTAAAATACTTTGGCCCTAAATTCGAAATTTTAGTCCGCTCAAAAATATTCTTTACCATATATCGCAATTTAAGCATATCAGTTTAAGCAATATCTTTGAACGAACTTACATTGAAAAATTGATGCCATAATTGCTTTAGATCATATATTATATTAAATTTGAAAAATTTGGAATCCAGCAGGACTCGAACCTGCACCCCCTGGGTATACGCCCCAAGTGCTTTGCCAATTCAGCTATGGATTTGTATGCTGCTAGACTCGAAATTTCTCAACTCTTTTGTGCCGGCGTCATAGGTACATAATAATATATACCTTAGCTAGACGTACCTTACCTTGTTTAAGCGCCACCTATGCGATGAGTGATAAGTCCTAAGATAATTGGTTAGGCTTAGATTAAGTTATAAGACTAGTTTAATTTAAGATCCAATATGTAAATTTTTCAGTAAATAAAAAATGAAGGCCCATTGATCTAGCAATTAAAATACTTATTACTGTAGTAAAAATCAAAAACACAATTTTGCAGCACTTTTGTTCTAATTCGTGACGGATTAACGTTGAATAATATTAACAGATTTACGATGTTCAATGCCCAGTAAATTTTATCATTAGACACAAATTACGATTTGTTTGATATGAATGAATATAGATACGAATTATTACTGACCTAATCTACGTTGAATTGATGGTACTCGTTTTTTTATGACAGATTGTTTACAGTAGGATTAAGGATTTATTAAATTCATCAATATCACTGCTCTAGTACCCAAAAGGATGTGTTTGACACCAATATTTAACTCGTTAAGTTGAGGTCCCATGTGAGCCTATCACTAAAATCGGCCACAATAGCAACTCCATGCTAAAAAGAAAAAAACCAAATTACACATTTCCCTGACCCAGGAATCGAACCCAGAACCTAGCGGTGAGAGGCCAAATACGCAGACCATTGGACCAACGGGGCATTTATAACATATTCAATTCCTTTAAAATTGAAGTATGAATTCAACTTTAAGTACAGACTGTTTAAAACTTAAGTTATTCGTTTTCCGCGGTTCGTAGCTCAAAAGGATGGGAGTCAACTTTTTAATAAACTGGTACTGACACTTTTAGACGACTTCCTAATTTTTATGAATAATAATAAAATAAATAAATTTGGATTTTTTACATTAGATAGAACGCCAGAAGCAATTACACTATCCAATGGTCCCAATGACAAGGCCAAATACACACATTAACACTCACACAAGCACACCCAGTCTCAGAACAAATCTTTGCGGATCACACAAAGATTTGTCCCATGTGGGGATCGAACCCACAACACCAGTGCAGTGGAGAGCAGCAAGGCGACCGCTTAAACCGCTACACCACACGTGCAGACAATAAGTCCGGTCCTTTAAGGAACTTATTCAAAAATACGACAACGGGCCTACATCGCGGCATTATTATAAAGGTAAATAAATACCTATGCTCGACGTTACGAAATTACTTGCAGCATTCGTGGTCACGAGCCGACTGGTGAAGCTCGGCTCAAGCTTATAATAATTACGCGATTTAGACCCGTTGTCTAATTTTGAAAATTTGTTCTCAAACCGCTAAAGTTTTAAAATATATAATGAACTGTCTTCTTGGTCCATTGATTAATGTAAACTAGATTCATAACATCAATAAGTTCTCGGTATCTGTACCTTTTCTTTGTCATTAAATTTTGATCTTCAGCAAATAGTGAAGAACTGTGCTGGGGAAAATTGCGATACGTTAACATAGCAGGTAAAATGTATTTTATATATATTATTATTATACTTTATCTAAACCCTTGTGGGAAATACAAGCGAGATATTATAGATGATTATTAAGATAACTTAAATGGAAACAATTTTCACAAACGTAACATCCGAAGTGTTTCCTGGTCCATAAACAACGCGTAATAACAATGAAATAAAACGTTACCGTAAAGGTGATTGTCCACAAAATATCACGCCTAATAAAATTAAATATAATCCGTATAAAGAAAGATAATATTGCTTGTATGTGCGATGATAAGGATCTTGATGTTACTTTTACATAACACATAACATCACGCCTATATTACCCAGAAGAGTGCGGCAGAGGTGTATAACAACCACATTTCACCTGTTATGTTTTAGTTCCCATGGGATAGGGGATGAGCCTATCGCCATCCACCGAGCAAGACATTTATATTTGTGACTTTTGTGATAAAAAGTTCACAAATTCAAAAAAAATTACACAATAGCGTCGTGCTACTCTTAGTAGAATAAAGTCGTTGCTGGGGTTTTTCATTAATTGCTTGGCGTTACATTCCACATAACATAACATTACATCACGCTTATATTACCCAGAAAGGGGTGAACCTATCGCCATCCACGGGTCACAATTCCAACTCCGTGCTGCTATTGACAATTTACCTACGCAGAGTCCACAAATAACACTTTGCCCGACCCGGGTATCGAACCCGAGACCTCGCGATTAGAGATACGCTAACCACTAGACCGACGAGGCAGTGATGTTACTTTAATCCACATTTATCACCGTTGGATGGGGAAATAATTGATTATCAAGTACAGTTCAACCAAATCCAATGATATTATAGAACTATAGATATGTTACGTTCATAGAAATTACGATTTAAATCCGTTCCGAGCTATTCCAAATTGCACACATTGACAAATTTAATGTAACTGATAAGTAAAACAAAAGATACGAAATAGCACGCAAATGAAAGAGATAGCTATAGTTTTAATGATTGCACTTCAGTGGTACGCACGTGACTGCGCTCGACGCAGGCCACACGCAAACTAAACACAAGACGTCCCAATTGGGACGTATTTGAGTATTCACAGCGCGAGCGCTTATAACATATCTGCTTTTGTTTTTATATAATATCATTGACCAAATCCCTTTATGATTGTATAGCGTTTTATTAAAACTGACGTGAGTTTGTAACTTTATTCAAATTATGAAATACGGGTGTTACTATCGGTGGGTGTTACTCACGTAATGTTGGTCTATTTAGTCGACCGCGGTTCCACCTATACTTCTAGGCATTATCAAGAGAGTGCGATACGTCGTAACACGTACGTGAGTAACACCCCTTATTTCATAATTTGAATGATTTTATAGCAAATTAAAAAAAAATACACGCATTCAAAACGACCTGAAAAAGCAAGACATTTCAAATAAAATTGTAATTTTTTTTGCTACGTTACGTCCCGTAGAAGTTCATAAAATGGTTGTATCCCATAGGTACTCAAGTAAGCCATTATCTAACCCACCAATTACTTTAAATGTATTTAGGAAATAAGAATAGAATATTATTATTAATAAATATTGTTGCATTGAAAATCATATTGAGTTTGGTACTAAATCATAATTTAGTTTATCCGGCCGCGTGATTCATTACTATTCCTATCGCGTTTTCATGATTTACTTACGCAATATTCATGATTTAATGGATTTGATTTTGCCAGTATTGATATAAGGCTTTAGGTAGAAGAAAGTTCTTATAAATTTAATAATTGTACTGTTCAAAACTATCCATCTAAAGTTTTTACAACAATAATCTGGTTTTTTTACAAAGCACAACGAATACATCTTTATTTACAGCAAAATATACATGTAGGATCTTAAACTAAACTACTCTAATTGCTTAATCTTAACTTAATAAGTCTCTGTTAGAAGGTCTCTTACCCAAAATGCTGGCAGCAACACCGCGTTGTATTGCGATACTAAGTCGCTGGCTGAAATATAAGCCGACACCAAGAAGGAGTAGCCATAGTTGGACGCGCTGTTCTTATTACATGTATATATTATTATTGTTATTAATAGAAAGTACACTGGCTTTCTATCAACCTATACATTTCTAGTATAAGCTGATCTCGCATTTCACGGGAAGCTTATACAACGCGAGACCATAATATAATTATTATACTGGAAATATATAGATTGATTTGTAGCTATCTGTACACAATATCAATCGAACTGTTATGGGGTCCCTTTAGGATTGGCTTTTAAAAAAAGATTATTTAATTAAAATAAAAGTTATTTAATTATATTTAAAATTACACACTTGTGTATAAGCCAAAAAGGACCCTTAAGCAACTATCTCCGATGATGGTCAATAATAGACTAACTCTTCGGGCTAATGATTCCACGCTGGGAAGCGTGGGTGTGCTAGCGAAAGCATTTCTAATAAGGAGTAAGCATTAAGCTATACATCCTTAGGATATAACAGAACGATCAATGACTTGCTATATTATATAGGTAGATATTATTATTATCATGGTATAGTGAAAAATATCTAGCTATTAAGTTCAGTTTTTTAGGAACAGGCGTTCAACGCTAAAAACAAAGCAAATACTTTTTTTAAAGGGATAGGCACGCGTTTGACCACATTCATAACCATATAATTATTATATTTCCTATACATAAATTATACGTATTATTTAAAATTTACAACGACAGCGTTTTGGTTAGCTCTTCGGCTACTTTTAAGAAGAGTAGGAAAAAACAGCAGAAATACAATTATTCAGAGTAAGAGATAATAGTACGTGTTTCATAACATTTAATAAAGCTACCATCTCTAATAAGTACAAGTGTATATAATTAAACGAAATAGTATTACAACAAACTTCATAATAACACATATTCGCAGGCGTTTGCCACTATCTGATTAATTAAAACTTCTCCCCTCCGCATATCAATTGGTAAACTTTAGAGATGAAAGATAGATACTGCCATGATTAAATTCAGTATCGTATTTAATAAACAGTTTGTTTTCAAATAAAACTATGTTGTTGCTTGTGGATAGGAGCTGGTTTCACCACACCGTTTAGCGTTGAACCCCGGTTGTCGATTTCTCCCTTATTTAATGCTTGAAAGAGATCAAAAAAGTTCGTTCAGGGCGGTGAAATGGGCCTCTAGTAAAAGCTCTGGTGATCTTCAGGTTTTGCAATGCATACCGCGACATAAAACATGTTGACGGACTGTATGCAATATTATTAAGTTTTTGATTTGGGGTTACAACAAACGTATACAATATATGGCTAATACGTTGGTCCATTTTTAAATACTCATCGTTTTACGTTAGTATGTAATAAGTAAGTCATACGAGTTTTATGTGAGTTATAGTAAATTGGCATCGATTTGATGACCTCAATAAAGTAAAAATAAACGATTACCTTATGATTGACCCGTATAAAATCTTGGTAGCACATTTGGAACTTATCTATCACATAAAACAACAAACTTGTATCTAGACTAAACTCAAAGCTAATTATCTGAAAATATCAGGAATGGCCAAAACAACAAGTCAAATAAGAACAAATAAAATCGTTACTAATTACTGCTTAATTAAGGTTTGCTGTCAAAAAACTTATTTTTGAGTTAAATTCACCTTTTTGTCACCACCATATTTTTTTAACCGACTTCTAAAAAAGGAGGAGGTTCTCAATTAGATTTGTATATATGTTACTTTTTTGTAATTTTGTTAATGTAATTTATTCCCAAGTTATTCAAGACGTTGGTGTTATCAACAAAATAAAATTCAGTTCGGATCACAGACCACTGCGAGTAAAAATTAAATTTAACTTTAGAATTCACCGGGGAACCTTATTTAATAAGAAAATTAAAAATATTAACAATGAAACTCTTTTTAAAAATTCGGATAAGTTTAACTTAGAATTGTCAAATTATTTTGAAACTTTAGATCAAGATGAAACAGATGTTAATGAACAGTTTAATAGAATAGTCACAGGCATACGAAAAAGCAGCAAAAGCATAAAAGACTCGAGAAAAAAGAAACAAAACCTATCAAGAAATACGCTAAATCTAATAGAACAGAGAAATACACTTGAAATTGGCACTGAATTACACAGAAATTTAGATAAAGAAGTTAAACGAAGTATAAGAAAGGACATAAGGAATGCAAATACCCATCTAGTAAAAGTGGCTTTAGAAAAGAACCGATCACTTAGAGTGGCAAGAAATGGTATTACCAGATCAAAAACGTGGATCAATTGTCTTTCAGATATCAACGGAACCAAACATAACAATAGGCAAAAAATTTTAGACTTATGCACAGAATACTATAGCGCCTTACACACAGATGCCTCAAAAACAGAAACCCAAATTGAATTTACTTGCACTGAAGACATCCAGCCAATATCAAATGAGGAAGTATATCAAGTGCTAAAAACCATGCACTATGACAAGAGTCCAGGAGATGATTGCATCTCTACGGAAGCCCTAAAAATCGGGTCCCCCACCCTCATCCCATATTTAACATCTTTATTCAACACCATCCTAAAAACCGGTAAGATTCCACCACAAATGTGTCATTCTAACATAATTCTCCTCCACAAGAAAGGAGACAAAAGCAACATTGACAATTACAGACCCATTAGCTTAGTGTCACACTTATATAAGGCTTTAATTAAGATCATTTATAGCCGAATAGATGGACTCCTTGACTCCCACCAACCACCAGAACAAGCTGGGTTTCGCCGAAGCTTTTCTACCATAGACCATTTGCAGACTTTAAACCAAGTGATCGAAAAGGCATTAGAATTTCGCATGCCTCTGTATGTAGCGTTTGTCGACTATGCCAAGGCCTTTGATAGCGTAACACATTCAGCAATATTTTTTAGCTCTTAAAAATCAAAACATACCAGAAACTTACATAAACCTGCTCCAAATTATTTACAACAATAGCACAGCCAACATAAAACTCGAGTCGTCAGGCCCATCATTTAAAGTCACCAAAGGTGTGAAACAAGGTGACCCGCTGTCTCCTAAATTGTTTACCAGTGCGCTTGAAGAAATCTTCAAAAAGCTGTCAGATGTTTGGCAAACTGCAGGCATTGTGGTCGGCAAGGAAAGATTAACAAATCTTCGCTTTGCCGATGACATTGTCCTTTTTGCATCATCTAAAGACCAAATACAGCAAATGCTTCAGCAACTGAGTGTAGCGAGCCTTGAAGTCGGACTACTGATGAATCGGTCGAAGACCAAGGTTATGACCAATAGCACGAAACATAGGGTTGAGGTCGATGGGCAGGAAATACAATATGTCAATGAGTATATCTATCTGGGCCAGTTGGTCTCCTTTGAAAACAGGCAAGACCAGGAAATCGATCGTCGAATCGAAAATGCCTGGAAGAGCTACTGGTCCATGAAGACATTCATGAAGGGGGATCTGCCCTTATCACTCAAACGCAAACTCTTGGACATGTGTATCCTGCCTTTTTTTTATTTTTTTTTTTTTTTTCCGCGGGGAAATGCATTTACGCATACCACCCTACCCGTGGGGGGACGGGCAGAGTGGCTATGTGGGACTCCCGTGCCTACGATGTTAAACGGCACAGAATACCCACTAAAACCCCGCGGTGTGCCCTCGTCGCCGTAAGATGGTGGGTCGGCGAGCCCCGGATCGATATTATATCCACAGGGCTCACCGCGGCGACCGTGCCCAGTCCGACCTCCGACCGGGCACCCGACTCTCTTCAGTCCTCCTCTCGTAGCGACGCCCCGAGCACACCCAGGGCGTCACTCCGTCGCGGAAGGCATCAGCGGGCGGCAGAAAATCCCCCTCCACCGCCCGCGGCCTCGCTTAGGGCGGCATTAGGCTCGCAGCGTACGCGCGCCTTCGCCGCCCAGCTCGCCGGCGGCGGAGCGGATCAGCCAGGAGTGAGTCCTCCCTGATCCGCTCCGCCGCCTCCTTCTGCGAGATGACGTCCTCACAGAAGGATGCGACCGCATCCCACGACCTCGCGCTGCCCATGGCCGCAACCACGGCCGGCAGCGAGAGGTCGTTCCCTATGACCGCGGTGAGTTCCCGGCGCTGCACCTCCCAAGCAGGACACTGCTCGAGAGTGTGCTGCGCCGAGTCCTCACCGCAGTCGCAGTGGTGGCACATGGGGCTCGCCTCCCTCTTCAGCCTGTGCAGGTACTTCCCGAAGCAACCATGCCCGGTCAATACCTGCACTAGCCTGAAGGAGAGAGTCCCATGCTGCCGCCCCGCCCACTCCTCGAGAATCGGCCGGAGCGCCTCCACGGTGCGAAAACCAGCACGTGGAGCCTCCAGCCGATTCCCCCACCGGACCATCAGCGTCCGGTGGGCCTCCTCCCGCCACGCACGCAGCTCCTCGGGCATGGGGACAGAACCCTCGGCCCGAGCAGCCGCCCTGCGCCTGTACACTTCGGCGAGCACTTCCGCATCCAAATCCCACGGGGGTGTTCCGGCCAACGCACACGCTGCGTCGGTCGACACCGTGCGGTATCCACGAATGGCCTTGACCGCCAGGACACGCTGCGGTCTCCACAACCGCGCCCTGTTCCCGGCGGACAAGGCCTCCGCCCACACGGGTGCGCCGTACAGTGCCATTGACCGTACCACCCCCGCGTAAAGCCGTCGGCTGGCGACGCTGGCACCGCCCACGTTCGGCAAAAGCCGACCGAGAGCGGCAGCCACGCCTTCCAGCTTGGGCACCAAAATGCGGAAGTGCTCGTCGAAGCTCCACCGCCTGTCTATCACTAGGCCCAGGTATTTAATCTGGGCCTCGATCCGTACGAGGACCGAGCCGACGGTAATCGAGGCGCCAGCAGGCGGCCCGCGACGAGGCCCGTGAAAAACCACGGCCTCAGTCTTGGCAGAAGCCACCCTAAGCCCCAGCGCCTCGATGCGCCCGACCACTTGGGACACACCCACTGTGGCCAGGCGCGCCGCCTCCTCGAAGTTCCACCCCCGGGCCGTGACGAGCGTGTCATCCGCATAGCAGATGACGTCTAGGCCCGGGGGGAAAGCTCCACGCAGCACCCAGTCGTAACCGATGTTCCACAGGAGCGGTCCTAGGACCGAACCCTGTGGGACACCGCACGACACTGTGTATCCTGCCTATCCTAACCTATGGTGCTCAAACTTGGTCTTTGACTGAGTCACAGAAGGCCAGACTAAAAGTATGTCAGAGGTCAATGGAGCGAAGTATCTTAGGCATAAGAGTCGTTGATAAGATCCGTAATACAATAATTCGCTCCAAGACCGGTATAGCTGACGTTGGCAATAAATCTGCCAAACTTAAATGGGAGTGGGCGGGGCATTTAGCCAGAATGCACCCAAACAGATGGGCGCGAATAACCACCGAATGGATACCCAAGGACGGTCATCGACGTCGCGGTAGGCCCAGAAAGCGCTGGAGGGATGATTTAGACTCGTTTTGGAGGGATTGGACAGACAGAGCCCAAAACAGAGAATTGTGGTCGGGTATGGGGGAGACCTTTGCTCAGCAGTGGGACATCATGAGTTAGAAAAAAAAAAAAAAAAAAATTATGTGTACAATAAGAATTAAACTGAACGAAACTAAATAATGACACATTTTTGTGTCATTTTTATTACCCAAGCTAACTATCTGCCCATTAATGTATTTATTTATGGACTTGCTCATAAACCCAATTAATGTTAGTTAGCTGTAGTAAATTAATATGTTATTAACTAATGGCTTAATCAGATAATAATGATACTTCAATTACAATGTATTAATATTAAAGTGCTTTAGTCTAGTGTGTGGCAGAGATACACAAAACCCATATTTCACCTGTTATAATTAAGTCCAATCCCATAAGATAGGCGGTGAGCCTATCGCCACCCACCGGGCACAATTTCAACTCCGTTCTGCTAATATGGATTTCCTGACGGAAAGTTCACAAATAACACTTTGCCCGACCCGAGAATCGAACTAGAGACCTCCTGGTGAGAGGCGCATATTCTAACCACTCGACCAATGAGGTAGATCTTGCACCAAGTTTAATTTTATTCTGTGAACACTTGTTAACAAAAGTTACACTTTCTCAAATTGCATTCTGCAGTTACTGGGGTGCTTTGAATAAAAGAAAAGTCTTCGCTTTCTTTTAGGGATCTGTTTTTGTGCCATATACACAGTAGCACCGTGTTACTTTTAGTGGAATAAAGTCGTTGCTGGATTGTTTCATTAATTGGTCGGCATTACATTTTACTTAACATAACATCACGCCTATATTATCAATAAGGGTATGGCAGAGGTGTACAACACCCACACTTCACCTGTTATGTTTAGGTTCCATGGGGATAGGGTTTGGGGCTCAATTCCAAGTCCGAGCTGCTATAATGTGCATTTCTTGACGGAAAGTTTACAAATAATTTTTTTGCCAGACTCGGGAATCGAACCCGAAATCTCGGAGTGAGAGGCGCATAATCTAACTCCTACCCCAAATGAATATGGTAATGAATAAAAAATACTAGTATTATTGTGAAAAAGCGTGGGTTGCTCGAAAGACGAAAAATATGGCTAAAATATTATCTTAAAAAGGCACTCCTAAAGAAATATCTTGAATACCCGAATTTAATTTAATGAAGAGAAGCAACAGCATTCTTTATTTATATTTGATCTATAATATTTCATATTTAAACAACTCAACTGAAGTAAAAAATCGCAACTTTTAAGTTTTTATTACTTCAGTCTATATTTGCTCTTTATTATTTTAATTTAATTACAACCATTCATGTGAATCATAATTGAAAAATGTCTAAATCTAATGCAGTTATAAAAATCTCGAGTTGAAGTTTGTTATTAAACGCCCGCGAAAACTGCTCTCAGGCTCACCCTCTATCCCATGGGACCTAAACATAACAGGTGAAATGTGAGTGTTGTTCATCTCTGCCACACCCTTCTGGGTAATATAGGCGTGATGTTATGTTTTTGCCGTACATTTGGTAGAAGTCAAAAAAGGTTGTAAGCTATTTTGTCGACGTAACACGTGAACTGAGTTGCGAGTGACAGTTAATATTCATAAATTCTAATCAATCTAAATACTTTGTCGTGAAAACCTTGCATTAAAACGCTGCACGTAATGTATGTGTGTGTGCGGTTTTGTTTTTGGGAACTTAGAGTTAAATTTTACGGAATCGTGATATATTACTTCTTGCTATACAGCATTTTTTTAAAGTACGTACTTTTACACACGCTTAGAGCAAAAGGATAAATTTTCACAATAACAATTATGTTACGATGATGTTCTCTGATAACAATATTCGAGTTAAAACTGCGGTACAAATACAAATATTAATTGGATCATGTCCAAAACGATGTTCAAATTAAGGTTTAAATGGAGAGATGGTATCTTTTTTGTAATAAACAACAAAAATAAGTGGTCTTTTTATCCGACTTCAAAAAAAGGAAGAGGTTGTCAATTCGATTCGTATATATGTTGCTTTTTTTATAACTCTTTAATTACATAATAATATAAAAAAGATAATAAGTATCGATTTGACACAGCGTTCAGTATAAGTTCAACTTATTTACTCGTGAGGACCTGTAATTGGCTGAATGTTGCATAATATTTTTATTAATATTAATTGTTACTGCTGTTGGTCTTTCAATAAATAAATAAATAAAGTATCCATCAGGACCTCATCTGCCGAGCCTTTTTTCAATTGCCCTTCTTCTAGTCTAACGGCTTTAGCTAAATATCAGTATTTTACATGGAGCGACCGCCATCAGATCTACACATGCCAGTACAAGGTAATACGATACTCTTTGTTAGACTAGTTTCTGGCCTCTGACTACCCGTTACGACTGCCATGAATGTTCAAATGGCAACCGGGACCGACGCCTTAACGTGCTCTCTGAAGCACGGAGGAAAACTCGTTAGTTTAAAGATGGCCATCCACGGTACTACCACGGTTAGCATTGCTTAACCTGCAAGATCGATCAGTCCACACGGCTTCAACTTAGCCACAAGCCATACCCAACATTACCTAAAATACTTATATTGTGCAAAGCCATAATTATTGTTTATGCCATAATATATTTAAAGTATCTAATTTATATTTTTTTACGCACAATAAAACGCGTCACTCCGAAATATAAGGCACCCAAGCCCCAATCCACAAATAACCGATTATTGGTATATGTAGGGACACATTGCAACCGGCGCATATGTATTTAAGTGGATCCTTAAGTTTAGTCGCCCGGTTCGCCAGTCGCCTTCCCGTATCGCTAGAGATAAGCCGTAGGTAAGTTAGAATAATGTAGTCAATAAGTTTATTATATAATATTTACTCTGGTACACTGGTACCAGTTATTAAAACATTTAGTTTAGTAATCGTTTCAATCTTATCAACAAATTAAATCTAACAACAACAAATGAAGCAACCCCAATGTATGTATTTGGTACGTCGTCGTCACGTAGCTCACATTACCGCGTCGAATGACTGCTAAGTTACGAGTCTTTGCAGCTGCGGTTGAACATGGTTGCACTCTCAAGGCATTTAGCAATTTCGAAGCCATTATTACAGAAACATAACCTGGTGTTAGAAAGTCCTTTCAATGCGACTGCTTTGTTTTCTAAATTTGTTAATTTCCTGTAGAATTTGTATATCAATACAATTTGACTATATTAATCTCAGATTATAATTTTTTAAACGCGTGGCGAGCATGCGGCGTCTTGTCTCATGGAATTTGATGTGATGATGATGCGCAGATCTAACATATTTTTGTATTTCTCTTGCATGCAGTGCCGTACTAATTTTTCTTATTTTACATTGTAAAGTCGAAAAAAAAATTATAATAAAAGTGTATAACTGAACTGCTTTGTTAGGCCTTTTTAATTAGACTGTACCTTGTTTGAGTTAGGTCAATGTCTATTAAAAACTAAATGTAACATTTATACATTTAATTGCCCTATTAAGCATAACACCAACCAGTAAAATATGAATAGCAATTATTCAGTTTTCACTGGATATTACTGGACAAGTCATTAGCAAACAATCGTCAATCGAAAACTCGGATGACGTTTATATCCCAACGATTGATGAATGGACGTTAATCGTAATCATTTATCCGTGAAGGGTTGATCGAGGTAATATTTTACATAATGCTTTACATTTTCTAGGTTTGGAGAGAGCACAGTAATGATAACAATTAAACCTTAGTTTCCTATCATACCACGTTTTTAGGGTTCCGTAGTACCTACAAGGAACCCTTATAGTTTCGCCATGTCCGTCTGTCCGTCCGTCTGTCCGAGGCATAGCGACGAAACCGTTGGTGCTAGAAAACTGAAATTTTGCATAAACATGTATGTTAACTATACAAAGAAAGTCGTAGAATAAAATTTGGAAAAATATTTTTTTTTTCGGGTAGCTAAAAAAAAAAACATCCCTACTTTACATGTAGGGGACATGTAAAGTAGGGATGTTTTTTTTTTGTCGCCTACCCCAGTGTGGGGTATTGTTAGATAGGACTTTTAAAAACGTTTAGGGGTTGCTAAGACAGTTTTTTGATTTAGAGATCCGTTTGCGAGATAATTAACTTTAAAGAGCAAATTTTAGTTCGAGTAGAGCGTCCCCCCCCCCCTCTAAAAGCTAAACTACTAGATCCCAAAATCTGAAAAAAACATGTAATGAACTTTAAAGGAAAACTATAGCGGATAAGTTCACTTCATTAGTTCAAGAGGAATAGGGGTCCGAAATGTCAGATTCCCACACCCCTCTAAAAGCTAAACCGATAGCTTAAAAAATCTGAAAAAATCACGGTGGTAGTATATGTAATAAACTTTTCATGAAAACTATAGCGGTTACTTTAACTTAATTAGTTCTAGAGTAATTGGGGTCCAAAGTGTAAAATGCAGTTACTAAGAATAATTCGTGCAAATTACAAAAACCTTTGAAAGTAATGACTTGTATGAAGATGTTACTTGTTTAATACAGATAGTAAATCCCTTTTAAGTCGAAATATGTTGTTACGACTAGCTACGGAACCCTACTGCGCGTGGCCCGACACGCACTTGGCCGGTTTTTATTTAAGATGTTCCTGTTCCTGAAGGGCTCTTTTTTATATTTTGATAAAACTCTTTAAAAGTAGCTTAACTAAAACAGCTATTAATCCGAAAACATTTATTACCAAAAGATGTTTATAATAAACTAGCAACCCGTCCTGGCTTCGCTCCAGGTGCTATTTAGTGTTATAATATGCATATTTTATACATAAAAAAATTGTTCTATCAATTAAAAAAATTGCATCAAAACCCGTTGTGTAATTTTAAGATCTAAGCATACATAGGGACAGATACCTATACAGACAGCAGGAAGAGACTTTGTTTAATACTATTAAGTGATTCCCCCAGATCCACTATCTAATTGTTTCAACACTACAAAGCTATTGTGTTAATGGAACAAATACTGAACATTAAAGGAAGACAAAATCTTTTTTTTTGTTTCAAGAAGTTCAGCGAGCTTAGAATGCAATTTGGTAAATTACAATTTGCGCTTAACGAGTTGACATAAAATTTGATCTTTCTCAGTTCATAAATGATGACAATTTAAATAATCATTAACTATAATTGAATGTTGTCTCTTGTGTGTACTATTAATGCTATTTATTACCTATTTGTATGAAACAATCAACGGATCTTTTTTGCGCTTCGACATAATTTCAACTTCACAGAAGAAAGCCTCTGTTGTCTGTTTTGTAACTGTTCAAGGTTTTTTTCGTCAAGTAATACGTGAGCATTTTATAATTCACTAATAACAAAAACACTTTTAGTACAAATATTTTTAAATGTATACCATTTTTATAACATAATGTAACATTATATATATTGACGTAACATTATATTTGTCGACCGGATGGCGGAGTGGGTAGTGTACCAGCCTGCGACGTCGAGGTCGTGCGTTCGATTACCTCTTAAGACAAATCTTTGTGTGCATGAACATGGGGGTTTGTCTTAGTCTGGGTGTTTCTATGTATAATAAGTATGTATTTACAAAAGAAAAGTAAATATATGTATTAGTATCAGTTATTCTAGAACCCATAGTACAAGCTCTGCTTAGTTTGGGACAAGATGGCGTTGTGTGTGAGTTGTGAAATATATTTATATTTATTATTTATCTAAAAAAAACATAGCTTAACATAACACCTGTTTTATTGAGATCTCATGTGATAAGAGGTGAGCTTACTTATGACTAGCTAGATGGGGTTTGAAGATTTTGTCTTTAAAAAAATTCAAATCTAGTCTTTGATAAACGACAGCTTATTAAAAGCCCCACTCAAAAGCGTTTGAGAAGGCCTACCTATGAGAATTATTCAAATGATTCACACTTCTGTTGCAAAGTTATGAGACGTATAAAGATGTGCATATATTTCCTGCTAAAACCAGTAATTTGTTATAGTTGGATATAATGTACGTGATGATGAACTTTGGTGACATATACGTACATACATACGGTGGAAAGGTTAGGTTTTATTATTACGTGATAAGTACTTACTGCTCTATTGGCCTGGAAATGATTTTTAAATATCAGGTTTTATTTGCGGGCTCAGAATAAATGAATGAATGAATGAATAGACATTTATTTTAGATAATTACAATTCATGTACACATTATTTAAATTATTAATTGTAAGATTAAACACATAACACAACATTAAATACCATTAGATATCACATAACATTGAGACACATATACAATACAGCACATACACATATAAATTAAAATAAAACAAAACCAGCTACTTCAGGTAACAGCCCCGATTACCCTTTTCACCAGATGGCGGTTTATAGGTGAGGTATAATCCTCGCTTATAAACTTTAGGATGCTGTTGCTACTAGCACGCACGAATAAAGACAAGAGACAATAGCTTCAGGTTGGTAAAGGTGCAATTTGCATTTTTACCGACCAGTATCTCAGAAACTCACGTTTAAACTCATTTACATCACACACATTTTACCGTTCTAGACAAAACAAGCGTGACGTAATACAACGTTATATAACGAATTTTAAAATCATTTAATGATGTTCTGATAAAATATACCAGAGTACAATTTTGAGTATAAGCCCTAGTAGAATAAAATTGTAATAATTTTCTAGAAAAGCTGGATATGGCTAAAGCGATAAATACCAACCATGAATATTTTATAAGGAGTGGCGTAGACTAAGATGCAGTATAAAATTCTAAATCATGCTTGGATTTACGGCGGTGCGAGATTTTGACACATTTTCTCTTTAAAACTGTAACAAAGTGTGGAAGTCACTGTAGCACCAAATGTAAGTCCGGAGAGAATATTTAAACATAATATTCAGAAGCTATTACTTCTGAGATCACTAGAAGGTGGTCTGCTATCTGTTTCCAGCTTATCCTCAAATGCTTCGGACTCATCGCTCGTAGAAGCCCTGACAGCCTAGAGAAGCTGATGGTAGTTGGCTAGGTCGACGGAAGAAGATCACGCGGTCGCCTACCTACCCGCTGGTCAGACCTATCAATAACTAAGGTTATAAAGACCGCCGAGGACAGAAATACGTGGAGAAGCATGGTGCATCCAGTGACCAACACTTCTAGCTAGACACGACCTTCAGCAATGAAAATAACGACTGAGAAGAATCACTGCCGAGCCTTTTCCAAGTTACCAATGTTGTGTTGTTAGTAAGCGTATAGTTTGAGAGACATTTAACACTCAATTGTAATTTGAACTTCATTTCACGCTTACCTAACAATTCTGCTCAGTGAAATGTAAGCTTACTAAACGCTTTTTTTTTTTTTTTTAGTTTTGGGAGACCTTTGCTCAGCAGTGGGACAACATGGGTTAGAAAAAAAAAATAAAAATAAAAAAAAGCGTATAGTTATAGGCTGACCGTTTAACTGAGTCCTTGCCTGCGCGGTACAGGGGCGCGGGGGTATGACGACAAAGGGGACTGAAACAGGTGCGGGCGGTGGGCAAATTTTTGTAATTGTTCAATTCGTTCGCTACATAGGTAGCGATCGCATGTGTTGACTGTTGCAGACACCTTGTGAGAGGTACACATGTAATAACTATCTCAAGATAAATCGAAAAATCTTCGGACATAAAGTAAACAGTCAGTGCAAGCAAATGGCTTTTAACGTATACGAATATTTTAAAAAAAAGAAACTGGACCCAAAAAAAGTTAAGACTTTCTTACGATTTAATTATATGTTTAGATAACAAATAGTATAATAGTTTATTCCCAATTATTTTATTTACGTGCATAAGTTCATTAAAATTTTGTATCTTCTTAACTATTTTTCATTTGATAAATCAATATTTCTTTTTTCCTATGATGTCACATATCTTAGGAAATATCTTGGTGCATTTCATCTCCTGTATATTTCATTAAGGGCCCCCACCGCCCGCAGCTGTTTCAGTCCCCTTTGTCGTCATATCCCCGCGCCCCTGTACCGCGCAGGCGAGGACTCAGTTAAACCGTCAGCCTATAGCTTACATTTAACTGAGCAGAATTATTAGATAAGCATTTGTTAGCTAGTCAAATTCAATTTGAGTCAATTAATGTCAATTTATCAATTATTTAGACCTATTACGAATTATAATTATTATCTATCCAAATCCAATTTCAATTTATTCAAATATATGGCTAACTATTTATTCAATTCCAATTAATATTTTCCTATTCCAATTATATAATTTGTTATTAATCAATACAATTTTTTTAATTATTCATAATAATTATATTATAATATTCAAATTATTAATTTATGCCTCCTTAATTACGCTGCTTAATGCATTTAATGTGTATAATTCGCTTTCTCTCTTATTAATAATAGTAGACTATAAATATTTTATTTTATTAATTATACCAAACACCTAAAACATTCCCATTATTATATTAACTGGATAATATCCAATAATTAATTAATTAATTAATATTATTTATTTATTTATCTTTTTGTCTTATTGTTCTGCAACAGCTTGACATCCGGCCGTGCGTCACTTAGTCAGGCCACCAACTGAAAATCAGTGCTGTGTGGTGTTGCACCATTTCAGCTAAAACTGAGTTGGGGACCTTTCTGATTCCAGCATAGAGGCAGCATGCTACATTTATTAGCTTTAAGTATCTATCTTGTACGTCGCTTAATAAGTATTCTAGCATTGTGTACTTCTCTCTCTGTTTTTTATTTTTTGTTGTCCTGTGCTTGTGATCGGAATAAATGCTTTCTATTTCTATTCTATTTCTATTTCTATAAGTGTGAAATGAAGTTCAAATCACAATTAAGTGTTAAATGTCGTGATACAGCGTTACACCAATACCTAAAAGGTGAGGACAGACGGTGACTAATGGCAGGAATGACAAGTACATAACACTGCCTTGATGGGATGGGATGGATCGTATACGTCTATCACCGCGAGGTGTCGGGTTCGATTTTCATATCAAGCAAAGTGTTATACGTGAACTTTCCGTCAGGAAATTTATAATAGCAGCACGGAGTGGGAATTGTGAAAGGTACAGGCTTACACTTAACACCTACAGGTGAAATGTGGGTGTTGTACAGGTGTACAACCACACTCTTCTAGGTAATATAGGTGTTATGTTATGTTATATTATGTTAGGGCCACATAACATCAAGCTTTGATAAGAACGGAAAATTCATCCGATAGGAGTGGAGCAATATCGTATAATGTAAGCCGTGGTTAATATAAGGACTTCTACACGGATAATGTCGCAGACATCAGCTTTCCAACTAACAAACAAGAAAGAGGTAACTTTCTATAAGCCATAACTCACGTATATTGTTCGTATTAAACAAAAAGAAATTGAACACTAACTCAATAGCAATTAATAATTGCCGATACTATCCTTGAATAAAATCAATTGAATTTGAATTGTCAGTTTAGGGAAGTTTGATTTTCAAACCAACAATATAGTAGTTATTAATCTTTATTACTGTTAGGCCTTCTATCCACTAGGCTACGCAAATATCAAATAGTCGACTATTTTTATGTGGCTACGCAAATATCCGATTATCAACGATTTATATGTACATACATTGCGGCTTAATAGTGAACGGACACAATGTATGTACACTATCACGACACAGCGTAGGTTTTTCTTTGGCTCGTTTAAAAATAACTTTATCAGCATTTTCTATACATACACACAATCAATTTGTAAATTTTCCATGTCCTGTACATTGTAGATATTTAAGATAAATAATAATGAGGGTTTTTATAACAGCAGTAGAAGTCAAATAATAATTTTTTTGAAGTTATTTACCTTCTGTCTGTCTGTAAAACTGCATAAAATTTGGCCCATAGATCCCTATGTGATTTAAATTAACATTAATATATTATGTAATTTCACTCCCCAAGCGTGCAATTTTGGGGTGAGTAGTCTAAGAGGGAGGTTCCTGAATTTTGTAGGCAAAAGCAGGGAATCATTGAATTCCACGCGGAAGAAGTAGTGGGCAACAGCTAGTTGAATAATAAATACTGGTAGAAAAATTCACAGTGAAAGCAAATATAGTTTTAAACCTCGGAAATAACAGTCACAGTACAGTGGTATTCAAAGCAGAGCATTGAGAGCGTGGGTCATTCCCCAAGCGGGCAAAGTTGTGTGTCGTTTGTAAGTTTATGCGGTGCGGCCGTTCCCACGGGCGACGCCATTGAAACTTGTTATGAGATAAAATTGTTCTGTTTTATGCTCTTAGTGGTTTAAAACAAAAAAGTTTTGTTGGTTGTTGACGCTGTACTGTATAATATGACAGAATGTGTATAGTTATCATGGATTTGAACTTAGTGTAGGTGGTGGATTAGTACGGACGAAATGAATGTAGAAGATGTTTTCCCAACTATATAGGGATAGACTTTTAATGTAACGAATTCAGGTGAATATAAATATTTTACGTACAACACCTGCCACTGGTCCTCTGCAAACAAGTACAGATAGATACAATACTTACTGTTAGACTAGTTGTGAGACTTTCTGGTCCCTGTCTAAGTAAATATGACTATATTAAGGAAACAATGATATACCTATTTTCTCTTTAATATATTGTCAATTTACTAGCTCATACTAAATGAATTTCAAAGCTAATTATACCTTAATAGGTATAATTAGCTTTGAAATTCATTTAGTATTTATAATTAGCTACATGTTCCACGAAGTATATTGAGATGACGCTTGCAAATGGTCTGCCGGCTAACATGTTACAGCAAGTTGACAAATGAGCGCAGCCCTGTCACTGACAGCTCTGACCATCCGTTTATCGGTTTAATTAGTAGAACAAACTTGTGCCTAAACCATTTAGGTCAGCATTACGAGCGCTTGATAGATTTTATGGTGATTTTGTCATGTTTTCCCATACAAAAACATGACATAAAACGCAACAAAACCTTTCTCGAGTGTTCTCGTAATGTCTAGTCTCGTGTTCTAGTTCCTCTGATTAATTGTTTTATTCAAATTTTACCCTATCAACGTCAAATCGACTATCGGCACCTTGACAATGTTCTGCTCATATAGTTTTTAACTGACTTAAAAAAAGTTCCTCATTTTTTTTTAATTGAAGTTGTAGGGAGCGTGATGGTAATAATACGCGGACACTAAGTTACGGTAAAAGTTTATTACATCAAACTCACAACAACGTTTCGGATTTTACAATTATCACAGAACAATATTTTACAAAGAACGGTTTATCACGTGATACGTTACGAGAGTACGTGTGCGTGTGTATTCAAATCGGCGCGTGCCGCGACTGGCGTCGGGGTGCGCGGGCGCTGCGGTCCTAGTTCCCTGACGCGTTCGTCTAGAGGGCGCGGAGGTAGCCCGATCGCGTGGTAGCGAAACGCTGTCATTGGCGGACCGCGTGGATTGGTGATTGGACGGACTCGGGTACGTTCGGAAACATTCCTACATACGAATAAATTCGGATACGTTCCTACATACTCCCCCTTTTGACCAAGATAGGTGCCCTCACCATAGGTCAAATAAAAAAAAAAACAAATGAACTGAACTACGATGAGACTGGTTCCTTTCGTGGTCTTCCACGACGACGTTTGGGAGCGACCGGCGACGGAACCTTAAGGCATTCACCCTCTCGCGCGTGGAATCTCCTTAGATCCGAGATGTGATACTTACCAATGACTTCGAAACGCTGCGCGGGCACGGGAGTCTGTAATAGTCCGGCAGGTTTGGTGTTAGACGGTTTATATCTTTGACATTCTATACACGTCTTCAAATAATCAGCGACATAACGTCGCATGCCTGGGAAATAGAAGTGCTGGCGTATTCTATGGTGAGTTATATCGACACCGCCATGACCAGAGGTTGCGGCGTCGTGACACTCTGCCATCACTTGCTTCCTTCGGTTTTCAGGTACGACAAGCTGAGGTTCTTCAGTCTCTTCGTCAGTGTAACGATACAGGATGCCTCTACACATATGGTAACCACGATCAGTCCATCGGGTTAGTTCTAATTCGTCTTTACCTTCCAGCCCCGTAATAATCTTTGCCACCTCTGGATCTGCGAGCTGATCTTGGCGAAGCGTAGCTGCATCCCAGCGAGGCGATTCGATGAGCACGTTACAGACGCTACAGGAATCGCGAGTCGTCTCCACACAAGGCGGACGACTGAGCGTGTCAGCGAGAACATTCGACTTGCCGGGGGTATAGTCCACTTGCAGGTCGAAGGACTGTAATTTCATGGCCCATCTCACAAGACGACCGGAGGGTGATTTTAAAGTATGTAACCATTTAAGTGGCTGATGATCGCTACCTACATGTATGCGGTGTCCATCAATATATCCTCGGAACTTTTCAACTGCCCAGACGACTGCAAGAGCTTCTCGCTCGGTGGTGGAGTAATTTTGCTCTGCCGATGTTAACAGTCGACTGGCATACGCGATGGGTCTCTCCTTTTGTGGCGACTCCCCCTGGAGTAAGGCAGCACCCAGAGCATAATTACTGGCATCCGTCCTGAGAATGAATGGAACTTTATAATCAGGCTGAATAAGAATAGGTGGTGAGGAAAGAATCCTCTTGAGTTCACTGAAGGCTTTTGCTTGGTCTTCATTCCACAACCATGGCTGATTTTTCCTTGTTAGCTTAGTTAATGGTTGAGCAATGTGAGAGAAGCTCGGCATAAATTTTCTAAACCATGAACAGCTTTGCAAAAAAGGTTTTTAAGTGCTTAAGATTGGACGGTTCCTTCATGTCCAAGATAGCACTAACTTTATCCGGGTCAGGAGACACTCCTTGAGGGGTGATAATATGTCCCAGATACTTGACATTTTCCCTGGCGAATGAGCACTTAGAGCGATTCGCGCGAAGGTTAAATGTTTGAAGGCGGTCAAACACTTTGCGTAATTCCTGCAGGTGTTGACTAAATGTTTCCGATACTAATCCCAGGTCATCAATATACCCTAGGATAGTAACGCCTTGTAGAGATGAGCAAGACCGAAATCTATCGATTAATCGCTGAAAGGTAGCGGGCGCGTTTCGCAGTCCGAAAGGCATACGTTTGAATCGGTAAACTCCGCATGGAGAAACGAATGCCGTCTTATCTCGGTCCTCGGGGCGAACGCTCACTTGCCAGAATCCTGATTGTAGGTCTATAGTACTCATGAAACAGCTCTTACCAGTGTACTGAAGAAGGTCGTCGATGACAGGTATCGGATAAGAGTCACTCTTAGTGACCGCGTTCAATTTTCGATAATCGACGCAAAAACGGAATGTGCCATCCTTCTTTGGTATCAGTAAGGCTGGTGCCGCCCAGGGGGACTCACACTCCTCGATGATGTCATCCCGCAGCATCTTCTCGATCTCCGCTTGCATGATGGCCTTCTTAGCGGGCGTGAGGCGATACGGCGGAACGGCAATCGGCGGTGAATCTCCGCAATCGATGCGGTGCTCCGCGAAGGGTGTGGGCTCTCCTCCTACTGCGAAGATATCTTCATATTCTGTAAGCAACCGAGCGAGGCTTTCTTTCTCTGAAACTGACAGCATCGAACCTTCATCACTCCGTAAAATATCCGCGGAAGCATACCCTACGGAATCACGTCGTGTATATTCACAACGCAAGGGGTGAATGACCTGAGGCCGATCAGCTGTGAACCATGTGTTGTTACAGACATTAACGACAATGCCTGCTTTACGTAGAAAGTCTACTCCCAATAGCGTCTCCGCACTACCCGCGTCAGGAAACACTACAAATGTTATCGGTACAATATTATTCGAGGTGAGAATTATAACATTAACATCTACGAGCAATACATTGGTATCATGCACTGCACCGTCGGCTAACTTTACTGACATGTGCCTACTGTAGAATGAATACCCAAGTTTACGTAGTAACGCATATAATTTTGAACCGGCGACACTGCGTTTCGCAGCGGTATCAACCAACCCGGTACCACGATATCCGTCTATCACAATATCTAATACGGGACGACCGTCGCTAATATCGTTGTACGCGGACACGCTTTGCAAACTTCTCGTAGGTAACGTATCACACGTAAATGGTACAGAAACATTGTTACACAAATTATTTTCAATAGAAGTGCGTTTATAATTACACATTGACACATTAAGAGGTAAATTACGGTTACACATAAGAGTATTATTACATATAGGCGCATTATGATGCGAAGATACATTACTATTATTACACGTACACGAATTATTACAAATAGGAACACAGTTAGGTATATCATTACCTTCAAATGGAATAGACACATGATTATTATACATACAAGAGTTAGATACACAATTATTATGATTTATAGATTTACTTTCATTAGTAAAATCGCAATTGGAAAACGACTCTTTACGAGAGCAATTTGAACAATTAGAGCGAATCACACCTTTTGCTCCACAACCGTAACATGCATTATTAGGCACTGATAACGAATTGTTGTTGTCCTTATCGCCTTTTGATTTCAATTTTAAACACTCGTCTCGCGTATGTCCACTTTTACGACAATAAATACAATAGACTTTACCTCGAGTGTCCTTGCCTACCACAGCCGGCGTCGAACTTTGTACCGTAGGCGGCGCGGTCGGCTCGCTCACGCGTGCGGCGGAGGGCCGATGCGGAGGCCGGGGCGTCGCTGGAGCGCGCTGCGCGCGCGACGGGGACGTTGAACTGCGGACTGCGGGCGTATTTGGGACGCTCGCGTTCGGTTTCACGGGGACACTCGACGTGTTGCTCGGCGCTTCCGATAGAGATTCCTCTATGCTCCTCGCTGTATCTATTAACTGGCCTACGGTAACCAAGGAACTTCGGGTTACCCGTTTTCTTATACGCCTATTGAGTAGGCCATACAAAATATCCAATTGCATGATCTCGTCGATCTTGTACGGTAACTGCGAGATGAGAGCACGAAGACGAGCGACGAATACTTCCGTACGGTCACTGACTGTTTGCTCGGCGGCAAAAATGTCGCGGAATATCTTGTGTGGCGGGCGTGGCACACCGAACATCGCGCGAAGCCTCTTGATGGCGTCGTCCCACGATGAAATGGTGGCTTTGACACCGCGATACCACACGGCTGCTTCTCCTTCTAACAGCATAGGCAGGCCTCGGAGCGCGACATCGTCACTGATATTCACGCACTCTTTGTAGATCTGAATAGCATCCACAAATGCTTCGAGGACCTCTGAGTCACGGCTGGAACCGCTGTACCGCGCCGTACATTTGGCGAAGCTCCCACGCTGTTGTGTGTCGGGCGATGGAGACGGTGGCACCACACTTGCGTTGACGGCCGGCGTAGCTAACAGGCTCTGAATCAACTGACGATTTGATTCAGCTTGGGCCTTCGCGAACGCCTCCAGAAACGTAGACAGGTGCCCCTCCGAGATCGGCGTCGCGGTCGCGGACGCTTCGCTCGTGGCGTCGTCATCGAAATGCTTGTTTTTGCGGCGAGGCATTTTGGATCCGTAGGTATACACAAAACAACAGTTTATGGGTGAGAACGGCACTGAACACGAGCTCTAATGTATATGTTCACGAATTATCACAGGGCAAACCGTTATGGAAGGCGGGTTTGAACGCGCGTCGGTAGGTATTTAACGCGCGGGCCCCACGTTGGGCGCCAGTTTGTAGGGAGCGTGATGGTAATAATACGCGGACACTAAGTTACGGTAAAAGTTTATTACATCAAACTCACAACAACGTTTCGGATTTTACAATTATCACAGAACAATATTTTACAAAGAACGGTTTATCACGTGATACGTTACGAGAGTACGTGTGCGTGTGTATTCAAATCGGCGCGTGCCGCGACTGGCGTCGGGGTGCGCGGGCGCTGCGGTCCTAGTTCCCTGACGCGTTCGTCTAGAGGGCGCGGAGGTAGCCCGATCGCGTGGTAGCGAAACGCTGTCATTGGCGGACCGCGTGGATTGGTGATTGGACGGACTCGGGTACGTTCGGAAACATTCCTACATACGAATAAATTCGGATACGTTCCTACAAAGTTGGTTTGGAAAATTATCTATTTCATAATATTATCTCTCTATAGATCTAACTTATTTGCTAGACATTATGTCATCGTATCAAAATACTTATTTTGATATTACTCGTAGGACTCGATTTAAATTTGACTTCATGTAAAAAATTTAGACCGATAAAGATGGTACTGAGAACATTTAACGAAAAATGTGTCAGCAGCCAGACGGTTTTAAGACCCCGAAGATTAAAAAAGGACATTAACCTTGAGTATCAGTTGAAATGGATTTTTTATAACTGAGGATTATGCTATGAAGAAAATATTAAGTATTATAAAAAGTGAAGATGTATTTTATTTATTTAACTTTATATACAGAACTTGTATACAAGACGGAATTAATGCCATAAGCCAGTCATAATTGCATATGCCAGTCTACCTTTGGGTGATGCAGAGATTAACAAGGCAGGTGAAGTTATAAAATATGGCGTTTTGATTTGAAATGAAAGTTAATAAAAATCAATACAATTAATGAATACATAATGAAAATATATGCTTATAATATATATGCATAATACCTACATAATAAAATACTTAAATAACAGTAAATATTTAGTAAATAAAATATAATATATAAATATATGAACAAAAAATAATCTATATTATGGTGGCGATTCATTCTTGTTGAGAAGAAGATTTCAAACCTTGATTTTGATGTATTAAGTTGTAATAGTTTTTATCTTTTTACTGATTAAGGAGACTAGATCATTATTTATCTCAATATCAACTAGTTTTTTAATCGAAGCCTTGGAACATCATTCGCAGGCGTTGAAGTATTATTAAATTCATCGAAGCGCATAGCGTCTAGCGTACTGGAACCAAAAGCGAGTCCGGGTAAAATATTTTTATTACCATCACAGCCTCGTTATGCCGCAAAATAAATTCCGAGATATTGGAAAACTTTGCAGCCGTAATCTCAAGACTCGCGCGTCTGTTTTAGTTTTTAATTAATACCTTGGAATTTAAGTTAACTACGAATATATTTTTTTCAAAAATTAGACAACGGGTCTAAATCGCGTAATTATTTTCAAGGTAAATAAATACTCTACCTATGCTCAACGTTTCGCAATGACTTGCATCATTTGTGGTCACGAGCCGAATCACTGAGTCTGCTCATCGGTATTTATTTTACCTTTATAATAATTATGCGATTTAGACCCGTTGTCTAATTTTTAAAATAATAATATATGTTCTCAAATCGCGAAAGTTATTTTTTTTATTTTTAAATAATTGCATGCTTTAAATTTTCTAGAATCGAAAAAAACTGCAGACAAAAAGAATAAAGTATCATTGTTATCATCTCGGATTATATTTGAATTTGTGAGTCGTAATTTTTTCTCTTGGGGCAGATGAAGACCTAGATAAAGAGAAACCTCATTTTAGTGAAGATTTCTGTATATTTTTAAATGTGTTAAAATATGTCTTCCGCTGTTCTTATACAATATCTATGATATTGATGCTTAAGTGAATTGTGACTCGCATAACGGAAAAATAACCCGTATTTTGAAATAGCCGTTTAAAACATCTTAACCCTTAAAATGATATGGTTATAAAAATGTAAGAAATTTCTATGTGCGTAATTTGTATAAATAAAGAGTGACCATTGCAAGAGAGCGTAGCAATAAATTGCGTTTTCACTGTTCCAAGTGAAACTAACCGAGAGAGATTTAACGTAGCTGGTCAACGAGTGTTGGCGAGCATAGGTACAACGAATGCTGAAGACGGCTGACGATTTATGATCCTATGAAATGTAGCAGTCCAATATTTTCAACAAACATTGTACGGACTGCCTCGATGGCATCAATTATATTTCGAAAATGTTTTCGAAATATAATATTCACATTCATAATATATAATTATGTCTAGCAAAAGTGACTGTAGTAAAAGCTGTTTATCAATGATATTTCAAACCGCATTTCACGTATATTCGTAACCTCATAGTTAATCAAAACGTGTCTATTGTTAACACAGTCCCTATTAATAATAGCTACAACGTAATGCTATTATATGCTCACCGCAATGTCCGCCATTATCAGCCATGTCTATAGTCATTTGATGCTAACCAATCTATTTAAATTATATTCAAATATTCTATTTATATTGCGTTAATAATGACACATATGATATAATATTAATATTTATTGAAGTACGATTCAAAACTTTATTATTTTTTTGCATTTAGAGTGCAAAAAATTACAAAATAATCTTTCACAAAAATTTATAATAAAATTTAATCATGACCAACAGTTCAAAACTATTTCGGAAGCATTTTAAGTTTAAAAATAAATAGGGCAACGGGTTTAAATCAGATCTTAATCTTATTTACAGAAATATGTATTCCAATCTTGAAAGTTTAAAAATCATTTTTTTAAGTTTTGACAAATAAGTGCCACTTTCCTTGTACGCCTGATACAAGTATTTCAATTTGGCTGAAAATCAAAGGAGTAATGGTGAGCAGTTTACTAAATGACCCAATTTAAATTTCTATGGCAAATAGATGACGAGCAATTGTTGAATCGAGATTGAATCATTTGCGTCGTAAAATTTAAGCCCATCCAGTGCGAACATTTGATGGATAAACAAATAACACACAGAAATGAAAGTGACACAACTGACCCTAGAAATAGAAAATATCTGTCACTTTCATTTCTGTGTGTTATTTGTTTATCCTATCAACTAGAATTTTCTGACGTTTATTAGGCCTTAGTATGGTTTTTTTAAATTGTATCATTGCTTTTTATGATTATACCTTCTTATACTAAGAAAC
This sequence comes from Hypena proboscidalis, assembly GCA_905147285.1. Taxonomy (NCBI): domain Eukaryota; kingdom Metazoa; phylum Arthropoda; class Insecta; order Lepidoptera; family Erebidae; genus Hypena; species Hypena proboscidalis. Next base: position 15,780,640 of record LR990140.1, read on the forward strand.
AGTTGAAAAATAATGGGACCGGCAGGATTTGAACCTACAGCTACAGTCGCCTTTTGCCAGGACCCTAAATTTTTCAACTGTTTCTTAGTATAATTTGCTAAGCATAGCTAAATGCTATAAAAATAATAATACCTACTTCTTTGAACCTTTATGAAACCACGCGATAAAGTCTAGCATTGTGGTAGTTCAATGTCATTCAATAGACGTAATCGTTCATGTGAATTGTTATGAGGTTCTATTCCATTACTTACTAACGGTTTATATTGGGCCAACCAACCACGCGATGGTAAAAATAAAAAGTTTGCAACATGAAAAGGTGTATATTAATACATCACCGCGGCCGGACATCAATTTATCAAGCAGACAGGGGACGACCACGATACTGTCTCGTTGAAATTACTTGTAACCTACTCGTTGTTAGCCTTCATTTATCTTGTAACTCAAGTATTGTCTGTCAAGATAATACCTCTAATATCTGGATTATTACGAATGTTAGACGGAAGTTTTTTATTTGAGTTCACATTTATGTTATGTTCTGAGGCCGTAAGTGCCGTATGTACCGTACCTTCTATGCCAGTAAATGGCGATCAAGTGAATTTAAAAACAGAAACAATATTTTATTAGATGAAAACTAGCAAAATGAACCAATGGCTAACAAGTTTCTATGTAATGCTATGTTTTGTTAATTTTCTTTTAATTTTATAAACATTTTTTTTCTTATTCTAGTAAAAAGACAGAAACAAAATTCCAACTTTCCAACAACTGGTTTGCTCAGTATAAACCTCTTATAGTTAATGAGATAGAAACTTCTAACAATTCACATGTACGATTACGTCTTTTGTATGACAGTCAACTACCACAACGCTAGGCTTTATCGCGTGATTTCATAAAGGTGCAAAGAAATAGGTATTATTATTTTTATAGCATTTAGCTATGCTTAGCAAATTATACTAAGGAACAGTTAAAAAATCCTTCTTAATTTAGGAACAAATGGATGAACGTGACATGACGAAATGACGTAACATACAGTTGAGAAATTTAGGGTCCTGGCAAAAAGCGACTGTAGCTGTAGGTTCAAATCCTGCCGGTCCCATTATTTTTCAACTGTTTCTTAGTATAAGTAGGTATAATCATAAAAAGCAATGATGCAATTTAAAAAAAACGATACTAAGGCCTAACAAACGTCAGATAAATCTAGTTGATAGGATAAACAAATAACACACAGAAAAGAAAGTGACAGCTGTGTTCTATTTTTAAGTCTCAATTTTGTCACTTTCACATTCGGTCAGGTTTAATTTTATTAAAGTATCTGGAGCTGTTGAGATTGACCCTTAAAAATAATAAATTGTATTAAAAAGTGATCAGTGTTTCAATCAATCAATCCAATTCTTTACATTTGAAAACAACTATTCAACATAATTTAAAAAGAGAACATACATATAATTCTATGGTATGTACGAATGTTTTTGTTTGAAGGCTTGTGTAATTCATTTGACGTACAAAGTATGTGTGACATTACAGAGATCTTTTGTTTTTTATCCGTTTGTTAAGACCGCATTACAAGCATACTTTGGATGTCTGCAAAGTAGAAAGAACCTTCTTTTCAAATTAAGCTTGTTATATGCTATTACGCAGAAATGAATTCATGTAACTTAAAAAATAATACTTTAACTCCGTAAAGTATCAATTAATTATGGTAACACGTCATGAAAATTATTTTTGTTTTATGATGGCAAATAGTCCAGCAGCGGTTGGTTCTTTAATTTAATTTAATTACAAAAATTTAAGAGATAATAATAGCATTTTTTTTACTTCAATCGTTCCCATGGTACCTAAGAACATATTGGTGTTGACTGATATAAATGAGCCACTCTGTATGTAACCTTTTTGATACATCTCGTAGATTTATAGTAGGCACGCTACGAGATTTGTAGTGTTTGCTACGAGAAAGGCTACGAATGATGTAGCAAAATGCGAAAAGTTGTCAAAATAGCAAAAGCTCTAACTATTACGTACGTAACGAAACAAGAATTCTTTGTATTGATAAGACAATTATATAAACAACCGAGTACGACGTCAGTATAAAAATCAATGGTGTTTACCCCAAAACGCAACCTTTCTTAAATTCTGCTGTAGAGTAAAAGTTAATCAAACGTGAATTTCACTTACTGACCAGAGGTCGTTCGTTTTGAAGCACCATTACATTGGCGATGGAGTGACCATCAATTTAGCTTCACGCCCACCGCACGCGGGCACCGGCACTGTACCCGACATGTGAAACGTTTTATTACGGTCCAGGAAAAACTGTTACAATTACGAAACGTAAAAATACTTTAGTGAACATCAGGAAACAGCTGGCGCATTGTAATACGCGTCACGTTTTTGATGGATATTCAACATATTCAGTTCGGCAGGTAAACATACTATTTGTACTTATTGGTTGTGATGAATAACGGATGTTAATACACCTACTGCCATACTTCTTATACTATACTTTGCTAAATTGTATGTAATAATTCGAAAAAACACTCCATAATAGTTAAAAACCAATATCTTAGAATTTTACTCAATGCCTGTAGTTAAATCTATATGAATATTAGGACAATGGTCAGTAAAAGAAACATAGCAGGAAAAAATTGTCTCTGAAACAAAACAGACTGACGTAGCGAGCCCTTTGTAGAACAAATGAAAACGTGACACAGAAAGCATCACTTAATTTAAGTGCACGCGTTTAGTATAAAGAAACATAAAATTTACAAATTTATTAGCTGAAACACGACGCTTTTCTTATTTTTAAATTCATGCTGGCGAATGGACCTCTTGTTGTCATAAAAACATAGCCATCTTATACTTATAAGAATAAACATTACTAACGGATGACATAGGTATTTGAAAAAGGAACCTCCTCTTCCTTCACAATTTGAAGTGCAGCAAAACAAAAACAATACGAAGTAACGTAGCGAATCTGTTGTGGAATAAATGAAAACCTAACACAGGAAGCAAAAAGCTAATCGTACGGTGACATTTTTTTTATTATTTCAAGAGCGCGCTAGATTGACGACCGGAAGAAGATCGCTGGAGGGGTTCGGTTCCGGAAGGCGGAAGACCGGGTATTGTAGCGCAAATTGGGTGATACTTTTGTCCAGCAGAGGACTACGAATATAATTTTTTTCTTTAAAAGCTTTCTAGTACCTAATTTGCAAGTACAAATTACTAGGTATATGTTTTTAAACTTTCACGATTTGAGAACATTTTTCCAAAATTAGACAACGGGTCTAAACGAAAACAAAGCATAGGTATTTATTTACCATTATAATAATTACGCGATTTAGACCCGTTATCCAATTTTTGAAAAATACAAATTATCAGTACTATTTTAGTAGCAGTTAGACTATTATGGTAGCAGTTAGACCACTTGCAGTCATGAAAAAAATATTAATCTTATTTACGACTGTACTAACGTTATCGTCGGCGTAGCAAAAGAAACATAAAGTATTAAGTTGACCAATTGATACACGCGTGCTGAATCAACGAGATTTTTTTGCTGTCAAAATCCATACGACCTTTTTAACACGCTGTCTAGTAGTAAGTATTCAAAAAGCGTGTGCAAGTGCATTTTCATACATTACGCCACTTCTAGTTAAAAATAAGTAAATTAAATTGATACATAAAATAAAAAGCTAAGTTTAAGTTGGACACGTGAAGTTTCGTAAAGCAATGCATGCTCTTTTTAAAGAAATAAGAGTAACCAATGTTTTCAAACTTTCGCAATTTGAGAATTTTTTTCAAAAATTAGACAATCAGTCGGCGCGTGACCACGAATGATGCAAGTCATTTCGAAACGTTGACCATAGATATTTATTTAAGAATAACCTGTTTGAAAATACTGTTGCGTTTTTAAATATCAGCTAGCTAAAATGCAAATTATTGCTTTAAATATGTATGGAAACATCGAATTGAGACTCGAAAGTTGGCTCGCATTGATTGCATGAAATGATATTATTTGTGTCATAAAATAAAGTGTTTCCAATTAATGTACTGTTATTATTATAACGAATATTTTAAACATTGCGCGACACAGCATTTACATACTTTATTGTGTTCGCATGAAGGACTACAAAATCGCTCAGTTGTATATTATAAAACGGATTCGTCATAGCTCTGCTTTCCATTATTTAACTTTTATAAAACGTCACTTGTGAAGAATTTATTATCGCAAGCCGTCCATCCGTGTCGCTTTATAAATATGAATGTAATTATACCTTCCATTATTAAACATTTGCAATATTTTTACCTATTCTTCTTCTTCTGATGCCATATCCATCATTGGATGTCGGCGATTATCCTTATAAATTCGCATCTATTAGGTGTTACTTTGCCGAGTGAGGCAGCGTCAAGTCCGGTCCAATTTCGCATGTTTTCCATCCAGGTCAATCTCTTTCTTCCTCTTCCTCTCTTTCCTTCGATCTTTCCTTCTATAATGTTTTTGATTATGTTGTATTTATTGTGCCGATAAAGATGACCGAAATATGCTATCTTTCTTCGTTTTATCGTTACCAATACTTCTTGCTTTTTTTTCATTATTTTAAGTACCTCAATGTTAGATATTTTATCGCGCCAAGATATTTTCAGCATGCGACGATAAAGCCACATTTCAAATGCGTTAAGTCTATCCTCCATCGGTTTAGTTATGGTCCAACTCTCAGAACCATACATCAAAACTGACAGCACGTAGCATTTCACCATCCTCCGTCTTAGCTAAACTTCTGCAAATATTTCTAACGGACACTTAATGAACAGTGTAAACGAAATTAATATATATTCGTGTAATATTAATTTTTGCAAAATAAATAAGATAGACTGCCGTAAATGCAATGGACAGCTAAATGTTAAGTACTTGCCAATTGTAGGACTTGAAAGTAAAGAAAACGTGACCTGTGAATGTGGCATAGTGAACAACATAGTATCGAAATATAAAGAAGTACTCAGTACTCAAAATATAAGGGCCGAGCCATCGGTCGTGTCGAGTCGCGTTCGCGCCGCTCGTCGGTCGCCGCGCCACGGTGGGCCAACGACCGCCGCCGGCGCCGCTCGTACAACATCGAATGAAGATTCAACTGCCGCGCGGGCGCGAAATGAAACCTCCGCTACGCGCGCTTACGAAGACAATATAACTGACTCGACGCTTCTGCGCTCCGATACCGCGACTCAGCTCGTTCGCGCGACGTCGCGAGCGCGCGTCGCCAGTCCGGTCATCGACCCACAGCTGAAACCTAGCATAACAACAAGCAATCGCTTCGCTTCGCTCTCCACCCAAGAGGATAACAAAGGCGAAACGGAAAAAGAAAAAGATAGTGCCGGTGCGACTTTTACCTCGCCCAAACCCAAGAAGAGAAAGAGAGGTGTTGTTACTCCTAACTCAACAGCGACTCAGCGACAAACAAAAGTGATCACATCATCTACTCACATCCCCGACATAATCATAACAGACGTCAAGAAAATTAACGACCCGGAATACCTTAACAAAATTAGAAAAATAACCACACAGCATGGGGCAAGACATGTATTGGCCAGCAACAAAAGAACCATCACGATTCGCGTATACACCGAGGACATGAGGACTATAATTATAGAAGAGTTGAAGAAGCTAGACGACGGATTGCGCTTTGTGGCACGCGTCCCTAAAGCCCAACAGACCCATCAAACAAGGGTTGTGCTTGCCACGAACATTTACGACGAGACGAACGAAGCATGCCTTGAAGAAATGGAAAGGTGCATCGGTGTGAAGCCGATCAAAATGAGAACAATTAAAGGCAACTTACAATTATATATATTCGATGGTGCACACTCATACAATGAAATCGCCACGCTCATGAAAACAACAAAGCATGCGTACTTCGGGGCCTTCAGTATGAACCCTAAGGAATACAAAAATGACCCTAGGAGGGTGATACAATGTAAGAAATGTTTTCTCTTCACTCATGCGACATCGGCGTGTCACGGTGAAAAGCAACACCCTACCACTACTAGTCAAAACGAGGAAGGCATAGATATAGAAATATGCACAGCATGCAAAAAACCGGGCCACGGAGCCAATCAATCAAAATGTGAAAAGTTCCAGAAGGCAGTGAACCGCCAATTGGCACTACACGAAGAAAAAGAAAGGAAAAAAAAAGAAGCAGCCGAACGCAGATCAGCAGTTACAAAACTACGCCAGGAAAACGTCTCGTACGTAAACATAGCCTCTATTTCACAATTTCCACCGCTACCCAATCATACCCCATCACAACCACAGCACCAGCCACAAATGGAAGTAAAGTAAATGAACACAAAACAAACAAAGAAAATATTATGGGGTCCGCAGAACAAAAATTACAAACAACAATGAAACAAATATTATACCAGCTTCAGCTACACCACGAAATTCTCGTTAAAATTCTCAACAAATAACCCGAGAAACCAATATCACAAGCTGCGCATACTACACCTCAATGCGCAAGGACTGAGAGTTAAATTCCTCGAGTTAAGATCCCTAGCTAACCGTTACAAACCAAGTATAATAATAGTCAACGAATGTCGGGTTGACTTTTTAAAAACCCGCATGAATCTATTAAATTACGAAAAGATCACGCACTCAATAGCGCCACATCTAACTACAGCTATGTATGTGATGCGAGGATTACGCTGGAGCCAGACCGACGTTACTCCAGGAACCGAAGAAAGTGACCGCCTCATTGAAGGCGTTGCTGTCAACCTCACTTACGATCATCTGACTGGAAATTCCCTAAAAATTAAAGGCGTATACATACCACACAGAACAGGAACCGCAGCGCTTAATGATGAACTAGAAGACATCTTAACCGAATCTCCAAACATCACAATCGGAGACCTCAATCTCAAAATGACCGCACTCAACCAAACGAGAGACGAAGGGGCGGGAATACTCGTCCGCGACCTCTGTAACTCTGATGTTTGCACCATACACCACACGGGCCTACCCTCGCGACCCAATAGTATGGGCTATGGCATCCTCGACGCAGCCATCTTCTCACACGATGTGCAAGATTTTGACACCATAACATGCCGACAAATAACACCGGTTGGCTCAGATCATATGCCTTGGCTACTGGACTTAAGCATAGTGGTAGACAGAGAGAAAACATTGGTAAGAGATACCCGCGCTATTACAAACAACGAACTAACCAGGCAGCAATTCGAACAAACCCTATGGGATAAAACTGCACATCTACCAAAGGAAATCACAACCAACGCAGAATGCGAGAAATATATACTACAACTAGAACAAGCCATCACAGAAACCTTGGATGACTACGCACCACTGCATGAACATAACAAAAGAGATCAACTACCAGATGATATTAATGAATTGATTGACAAAAGAAACTAAGCAAAAAGCAAAGCATGGCGTCTACGCTTCAATCAGGACAGAATAATTGAATTAAGAAGAAACTATAACAGTCTAAAACGGCAGGTACAACAAGCTCTGGCAGAACATAGCAACGAAAAATGGTCCAGAATAATAAATGATCCACAGAACAACAGAGCCCAGATGTGGCGAATCCAACGCAACTTGAAGGCTCCAGTACAGAGACTCCCTAACATTCAGGGTTGCAACAGTGAAAGAGAAACCATCAACGCCCTACTCGATGCAGCTATAGTCACAGAAGCTGAGATAAATGACGAAGATAAGAGCACGGAGATCACCACACCATTCCAGCCTCTTGATCCCACCTCTATAGAAGAAATTAGATTCGCATTAAGACGTTTTAAAAATAAAAAGGCGCCTGGTCCGGACAAAATCAAAGCTGAGCTTGGAGGCGACCCCTTTCTTATCAGGTACAAAGTAATAGCTGACTTCCTGTTATTGACGGGTTATTACCCCAACAGATGGAAAATCGGGGAGTGCATCTTCCTACATAAAGCAGGTAAAAATCACCGGGATGCCACATCATACCGCCCCATCACTCTTCTTAACATCATGGGTAAACTACATGAACGCCTGCTCTTGTCTCGTCTGCGACAGACTGCTGACAGAATCCAACCAACCTTCCAACATGGCTTTACCAGGAACAGAGGCACAGGCACACAGATCCTTCGCACCGGCAAGTTCATCACGGATGCGTTGGAAGCGAAGGAAAGTGTAGCAATGGTTCTGACGGATCTTTCAAAGGCCTTCGACTCAATTAACCACGAAGGTCTGGTAAAGAAGCTTCAAACAGCTGACACACCGAATAACATCATTAAACTAATAGAAAACTACCTGAGCGGTCGCAAAACCTACGGACGCTTCAGAACCACCAACGGCGACGAAAAACCAGTGCCACACGGAGTCCCCCAGGGCTCAATAGTCGGTCCGGTAATTTTTAATCTATACGTACATGACGTTTGGGACCGACGGGACCATATCCGCGGACTCAAGCTTTCCCAATACGCCGATGACCTGTGCATCCTCAACAGATCTCCCGATCCAAACTGCGCAACACAACGTGTGGGCTGGGCCACTGATACTATTATCGATTACTACCACCGCTGGGGACTAAAATGTAACGTAGGCAAAACTGAATGTGCTATGTTTTCTAACAAAAGGAAATACCGCAGAACCATTCACATTAAAAACGAGATAATAGAATATAAAAAAAGTATTAAATATCTGGGTGTACACTTAGACAAAACCATGACCATGGGCAAACACACAGACTATGTGGTGGAAAAAGCGCGACGATCACGTGGCGCGTTAGCCCCTATCATAGGCTGGCACGCCAAAACAGATATAACTGTGAAGCTTGCTGTCGTTCAGGCCTGCATACTTCCTATTTTAGATTATGGCGTAGTACAACTACTCCCACGATATAGTAAAAGCAATTTACTAAAAATTGAACGCCAATATCGAATGGCTCTCAAGACAAGCGGACAATTCCCAAGACGCCTAGAAACCTCACAGCTCTGGGATATACTAGATTGGGATCCATGGCACCTGCGAGCTCAAGATCTAAACGAAGATATGCTACGCCGACTCCGTGAAATGCACATTGAGGATCTAGACACTCCTGGTGACACTTACCTCGGATATAGAAAGCACAACCCTCTCCTAATTAACACTAGACTAGGTGAAATAGATTATGTACCAAAAAAAGACAGGAGTAGATTGCTCAGTAAGCGAACAACCGCTCCACGTCCCCATAGATTATAATTAGCTGTAAATAGGTTAGGATAATATTATAAAACTTGATAAATTTATATAAATCTATCCTGTACATATCACACTAACAAACTCACAGCACACACGACAACTTATATAGATCTCTCTCAGACAAACATAAGTAGACTGTAAGAAGCTGATACACCCAAAGGCCGGGCACACCACCGGCCTATGGATAATATTGTAACAAATGAACCAGGGAAATAAACAACTTTCTATTCTATTCTATTCCATCTTAGCTTCAAGCTGATACTCCGGTTGGTATAGAATGATTTCATTTTCATGAAACTACTTCTGGCTATTTCTATTCTGGTCTTGATTTCCTTTTCGGGGTTCCAGGTCTCAGAGAGCCAGCATCCAAGGTACCTGTATTGGCTAACTCTTTCCACCAGTTTTCCGTTGATCAAAAGTGGCTCGCATGTTACCTCCTTTTTGCTAACAACCATCAGTTTTGTTTTGGCGATATTCATTTTTAAGCCGTATTCTTCTACTTTACTATTTAGTCGATTTAGAAGGAATTCTAGCTCCTCTTTCGAGTGAGCGAGTACAGCAGTATCGTCCGCGTATCTAATGTTGTTGATCATTGTTCCGTTTACTTTGATGCCAATGTTGATGCCATCTAGTGCCTCCCGAAAGATGCATTCAGAGTACAAGTTGAAAAGAATCGGTGACAGTAAATAGTGTAACGAGTACATGCAGGTTTTCATCATCTAGCAGTTTCAGTATCTCAGCATGCATTCCATCCGGGCCAACGGCTTTCCCATTCTTAATTGATTTTATTGCTCTTTCTACCTCTGAAGCAATAATAGTTGGTCCTTCCTGATCTACCACGTATTTAGTTACAGTCATGTCTGCCCTATCATCATCAAAAAGGTTCCGTATGTATGCTTCCCAAATGCTACATTGCCCCTCTGCATCAGTTACGATTTTATTGTGTTCGTCTACTAAATAATGATGTGATGATTTTTCTGTTAGTATTTGTAAATTCTTTTATCTTTTTGTGTAGGTTAAAACTGTCATGAATTCTACTTAAATTTTCTATTTCTTTACATCCATTGTTTAAATATGCCTTTCAAATCGAATTTTATATCTAATTAATGAGTCTATCTCTTTGTATTTTTGTCTGTCTATGTCCTTGTACTGTCTTCGTTCCTCCATCAAATCCAAAATCTCTTCTGTGACCCATGCTAGTCTTGTTTTAGGATTTTTCTTTTTTCCGATGCAGTCATGTCCTGTTTGCAATGTCAGCCGTTTAATTTTGTCCCATAATTCTTCTGTGGTACCTATTAGTGTTTTGGTCACGATTTCTATATTCTAACTTTACTCTTTCGTTCAGTGTTTTCTAAGTAAATTGCTTTATAATTGGATGTTTGAGTTGATTTATATCTAATTTTTCCATTTTATTGGGTTTCATGGGTTTTTAACTTAAGTTGAAATTTTGAAATAAGAGGGGTGTGATTTGAGCCTATGTCAGCGCCCGGGTATGTTTTTACGTTACGAATTGAGTTTCTGAATCTAGATTGTATCATGATAAAGTCGATTTGATTCCTAACAATATTATCCGGTTTATCTTGTGGTGATATCCAGGTGTATAGCCTACGAGGTGGGTGGTCAAACCAAGTATTTGTTATTATGAGATCATTTTCTGAACAGAATTGTAGAAGGCGATCGCCTCTTTCGTTACGCTCTCCCAAGCCGAAGTTTCCAGCGATCTTTTCAACGGGTACTTTACCAATCTTGGCATTCAGATCCCCGATGATCATCACAATTTCTTGGGACTTAATGCTACTAAACGCGAACACTCGCTGGTGTAGCACGCATACCGCTCGACGCGTTGAAAGAAATATATCGTCAACCTTTTTCGTTCATAATATTAATTTCATTTTACGTCGCACTCTCTGTTTCATCAACAATGAAGAAGTGTGCTGTTTGTGACGTGCAATTTAACGATGGCGTACAATGTGGTAGCTGCAAAAAGCTGCTAGACTTTGGCTGTGCCAGCATCTCGGAGTCAGGGTGGAGAAAATTGGGTACTGACCGACGGACACAGTGGAAATGTCCAATGTGTAGAATCTCCTCACCAGCGCCCACACTTAAACCTGAAACACCAGCTACAATGGATATCATATTGAGCGAAATTCGAGATATGCAGAGGCAATTGAAAAGTTTACCGGTTCTTGTAGATGACATGAGGTCTATCAAGGAGGAGCTAGGAGAGCTCAAGTCAACTTGTGAATACTCCAGTAACAAGCTCGATGAATTTAACACCAGGATCCTTGAGCTCGAAGCGAAAACTCCTGAATTCACGAAGATGCAAGACTTGGTAGCTTCTCTTCAGGGCGAGTTGGCAAATACAAAGTGGCAACTCTCTTCTCAGGATCAAAGGTCAAGACTAAACAATGTCGAGATTAAGGGAGTGCCGGTGAGAAAGGACGAGAATCTCTTCTCAATTGTGGATTCCATCAGTCGCAAAGTGAGCTACAATTTGCCCAAGAATCAAATTAATTACATATCCAGAGTGCCTATGTTCAACTCCAATGATAAATTAATTATTGTGAGTTTCCTTAATAGATATCTAAAGGAAGATTTTATTGCGGCTGCACGTGCCGATAAGGAGCTATCCACCGCAGATCTCGGATTCCAAGGTACGTCCCAGCGGGTTTACGTTAACGATCACCTTAGCTCTGAACACAAAAAACTGTTGAGTGAAGCAAGATCCATCGCCAAGAAGAAAAACTATAATTTTGTATGGGTTAAACATTCTAAAATACATGTACGGAAAGACATAACCAATAAATCTTTTGTAATTCGCAACTTCAACGATTTAAACAAAATTGTTTAAAATGCTACCTAATTGTAATAGAGTATATTTGTCAAACTATAATATTTAATCTGTCAAATGTTAAATTTGATACTTCGCTTACTTTGTTTGTTTATAAAATGTTTATCACCTCTGCGCTACTAATGAGCTTACAACCGCACCTTTGTTCCGCTAAACGATTCTATTATATTCCTTATCGCGCTGTTTACTGCACTGCTTTAGCTCGCAAAAATATAGCCGTCTCGCTTGATTGCGCATACGCTGCAGCTATTTGTGTAGCGTGCCTACCTTGTCGCACGGCTACCTGTACTAGTTGCAGGTTAAATTACTTTTGTTTTTTACTAAACGTGTTACGAAGCTACTGGAATTTTAACTACCTATCTTTCGTCTGTTTACTTGTATTTTATTTATGGATTCTGATGAATAACTTATTTTACACTGCTATTTTGCTTTATTATAGTGCTTACGATGAAGTTGTATACGGTGGCAATGGTTTATTCTAACGATAATAATAATAAGCTAAATATCTATTACCAGAATTTACGCGGAGTTCGGTCAAAGACTAATACTTTTTATCGGCAGATGTCATTAGGTACATACCATATAATCGTGCTTACAGAAACGTGGCTGATTGAAGGTGTGTCTGATTCGGAGATCTTTGATGACCGATATTTGGTATGGCGCCGGGACAGAGATTATGCAGCTACTGGTCAGTCACGGGGTGGTGGCGTTCTTATCGCTACGCGTAGGCATTTAGCGGCTACTTTAGAACCAGTTCTACATTCGACTGCAGAAGACCTTTGGGTGAAAATACGCTTTAACACAGGAAGTTCGCGCAACAACGTAAACCTATATTTGGGTGTTATTTATTTATGTAGTCAAAACCAAGGCCTTTCGTTTTCTTCTCAGCTGCATAATTTTATGAACAAATTAAGTGAAGCAGTAATGAATAACGCCTCAGACAAATTCATAGTTCTCGGAGATTTTAATATGAGTGGCATTCAGTGGTCTTCAGTAAGTAATAACCAATACTATAGTCCTATCAATCTAACTACAAGCGATGAGTATTTGTTGGCTGACGAGATGTGTGCTTTGGGTTTAGCGCAATATAATGGCGTTAAGAATAAATATGGTAAAACTTTGGATTTAGTGCTGTCGACTTCTCAAGTCACTGTTACCGAATGTCATGACCCCTTAGTACCTATAGACCCATACCATCCTGCATTACTCACAAATTTATCTGACTTTGAAATAACACCATTAGACTACGCGCCGCGTTTACGATATATTTATAGTAAAGGTGACTTTGATAACATAAACAGGGAGATTGGTGAGGTTGACTGGGAGGTTGAGTTTTTAACACGATCGGTAGATGACGCTGTTGAGTTTTTTATGCAAATCATTACCAAATTACAGGACAAATACATTCCAAAAACCGTTGTTCGTAATAAATCATACCCCGCTTGGTATAGCGCCTCGCTAATCAAAATTATTTCTGAAAAGTATAAATACCACAAAAAATTTAAAAAATATGGCAACAAATCGGATGAGCATACATTTAAATTACTACGCGAAAGAGCTAAAACTATGGAATCAACTTGCTTCAATAACTATATAAATTTAACCGAAAAATCAATAAAAAATAATCCGAAATGTTTTTGGACTTTTGTAAAAAACCGTTACACTTCACTTTCAATACCTAACAATTTTAAATATAATGATGAGATTTTGCTGACTGGTGAGTCAATTTGCCGTGGTTTCTCTTCCTACTTTAGTTCTGCGTTTCTCAGTGATAACGACAGTAATTTGTACAACCAAAACACAATGCTACCACAGATTGCCTCTCTTTGTAATATGACCGCATCTGATATAAGTAGTGTTAAGGTAAAGGTTGATGAAGTCACCAAGTTACTGCGCAACTTGGACCCGGCCAAGGGTGCAGGCCCGGACAGTATATCCCCTAGGTTGCTTATTAAATGTGCACCTTCGATATCTTATCCAATCTCACTTTTGTTCACTAAGTCCTTAATGTTTTGTGTTGTTCCTAAAATATGGAAGTCCGCTTTCATCACGCCTATACATAAAAAAGGCCAAAAGACCGATATAACAAACTATAGGCCAATATCGAAACTATGCATTATTGCTAAAGTTTTTGAGAGGATTATTTACACGCAACTTTACTCAGCAGTTAGCAAGTCCCTTAATACATCTCAACACGGATTTTTGAGGGGTCGGTCTACCGTCACAAATTTGGCCATTCTAAACGACTACCTGACCGATGCTATGGACAGGGGCTTACAGGTCGATGTTATTTATACTGATTATAGTAAGGCCTTCGACAAAATCGATCATTACATCCTGATAATGAAGCTTAGAAATATCGGTATTCACGGAGATTTACTCAGATGGTTTTCATCCTACATTGAAAATAGGTCACAAGCTGTAGTCCTAAATAATTACATATCTAGCTGGGTCCCCGTACCCAGTGGCGTACCTCAAGGTTCATTGCTCGGCCCACTGCTATTTATAATTTACGTGAATGACATCGGCCTGTGCTTCCAGTCATCCTCACTTCTCTGCTTTGCCGATGACATGAAAATTTACAAAACCATATCTTCGGTAAATGACACGATGGCATTACAGGATGATCTTCGTAGACTGGAAGAATACTGCCAGACATATAAGCTCTATCTCAACCCTTCAAAATGTTCAGTTGTATCGTACACCAGAAAGCGAATCGCTTTAACAGACAATTACACTTTAGGAGGAGTAACACTACCTAGAAACACATTTGTTCGTGACCTAGGTGTTTATCACGATTGTAAGCTTGCCTTTGACACACATGTTGACAGCATAGTTAACAGGGCTTCCAAGGCTCTGGGATTTATCATGCGCATTTCCAAGTGCTTTACTGAAGCCAAAACACTTAAAATTTTATATTGCACGTTTGTGAGAAGCCATTTGGAGTACGCGTCTCAGATTTGGAATCCCTGTTACTCCAAGTACATAGACAGAATAGAGAATGTCCAAAAGCGCTTCATTAAATATCTATGTTTCCACTTAAAGATCCCGTATCATTCTGGTCACTACTTATTATTATGTAAAAAATTTCATTTATTACCACTTCAAAATCGTCGTCAGATATCAGATTATACGTTAATTTTAAAAATCTTAAACTGTAATATTGACAGTCCTGAGTTATTGTCCAATTTTTTCTTAAATGTACCAAACAAATCAACACGTTCTTATATTCCATTGCGGATTCCAGATGCTTCAACTAATTACAGGCAGAATAGTTGCGTTGTGCGTGCGAGCAGATACTTTAATAAAGTGAGTAAGCAGTTCGATATCGATCCATTTGCAATAAGTTTGTCTGCGGCAAGAAGACGGTTGAGTCTCGAATTCTTTAAATGAGCGGAGTATCATATTTCTTATTTTATTATGTTGTGTTATATTTCTATTTTATTTTTATTTTAGTTTCTTCATTTAAATCGCGCCCTAATTATAAGGTTATGAGCAAGCGATGTTTGCATTAGTTTTGTTCGCACCAAATTTTTATATGCAGTCACTAGAAGCGAAAACTTGTTATTGGCTTTATGGTTCCTAAACTTATTGTTATTTAAGTAATACTAGCTGTAAGTTTTCCATATGATAAATAAATAAATAAATAAATAAATAATGATTTCATCTAGCTCTTTATAGAAATTTTCTAGATCTTGGTCGCTCGCTTGCGCTGTTGGGGCATAGACCTGGATTATATTGAGGTTAAATGGTTTGCTGTTAAACTTTAGAAGCATACATCTGTCTGAATATGGGACAAAGCTGGTCACATATTTGGTAAGTTCATTCTTTACTAGTATTCCAACCCCATGATGATGATCCCTCTCTTTAGATGATTTACCCGAATAGAATAAAGTTGCTGCGTCATTTGTATAACGGCCGTTATCAGACCATTTTATTTCACTAAGACCCAGTATGTCTACTTTAAGTCTCTGCATTTCCTGAACAGTATTCTCCAACTTACCCTCCCTAATAAGGCTTCTAACGTTCCATGTTCCGATCTTCAGTTCTTGATGCTTCTTGCGGCGTAGATATATTCTGTTTGCATTTTCTTCACCGGTCGTATATTTCTCATCATCGACCCCGGCAGTCGAATGACGCCGGGTGCTAACCGGAATGCTCGGCTGACATGCTTTAAGTTTCTTTTTCATTTCATTTGGATAGTTTTTCTTGGAGCTTAATTAGTACAGTGGCGCCCCTCGTCCTTCTGTACTGTGATCCTTTTGGGGTTTTTAGTCCCACAGGCTGTCAGAGCCTCTTCTAACCGGTTGCCCAGCCAGGAAAATGGTTATCCCGCCATTTACTCGGTCGCCAGAGCCCCGTCCGTTGTCCAGCAGGGAGCACCACGGAACCCATTTGGTCGCCGTCGCCAGCCGGCGCGTGCAGGTGGGGTTGACACTTGGGCCGGAAAGATGTTAATTCCGTTCTCCCCTTACTCCCCTTTTTACCTATAACTTTTTGTATTCGAATTTGCCTAAACTAAAATAAGGTCTTTCGTCTTTGTAAAGAATTGCTAGTATTATGTACCGTTTTTGTACGCCAGCAACCCATAAAAGAATATTTCTGACCTTATTTAAAACACCTTTTTTTTTCTTTAAAAACGACGCCCGCACTTGGAATAATTCATGTGTCACGGTCAGGTGTTCATAAACATACATTTTACAAAGCGCTCCCATAGTCTAAATAAATCTTTGCGGATCACACTAAGATTCGTTCCGTGTGGGGATCGAACTCAAAACACCAGCGTAGGTAAAGTGGCGAGGCGACCGCTTCAACCACAATGCCAACCGTGTACTCAAGTATTAAAATACCTGTCACCTAAATAACCCCAATAAAAAATCACGCTATCACCATTAAAAAAGGTTAATGATAACAAGTCCGTACATCGTTACATTAATGTAATGTACATTATTAAACATGTTACAAATTATGGCTTTAGGCTTTTTTGTCATTGTTCCGCCCCTGTGTACATCTATGACAATCATTTTATTCTTGATAAAGCTAATATTTTCCTATGTCCTGCGTGTATAAAACAATTTCACAATTATAATAATAATCAATAAGACGTGTCCTAGAAACTTTAATTATTCATAACAATATGCATATTTAATTACCTATGCTTAAAACCACATCTGATTTTATGTTTCTATTACAAATACAAAAGTTTGTTCGTATTTCGATCGTTGCATTTTACTTTTGTAACTAATTTAATTTAAATATATCATTTTATTTTATATAAAAGGATATAAGGACCTAATAATCAAATGAGCCAGCAAGTGACCTATAGTAAGTGATGAATCGCAAAATTGGTTGGCTGTTTTTCGTACAAAAGTAATATGGGTTGAACTTTAATATTATTCAGTTTTCATCTGTTTTTATGGAACAACATTCGATTTAGTCTTCTTCTTCTTCTTCTTCGTCGTGTCGATGGCTGAGTCAAATTTTATTTTGACTAGCCATCGTGGTGAAAGGATTAGCTAATTCACTTTGGAGAACTCGCGAATTGCCCAGGGTCCGCCGGACGTAGGAAATCGTTGTGTACGTCACTCGGGGAGGTTCCTTTCATGCACCCCATTCGATTTAGTGCGTAAGATATATTTTATTTATAAAAATAGATAAAAACTCAATTATATTAACGTTAAACCGTGACGTTAGTATGAAAACGGGTGTTTATTCATAAGCTTGCAAGTTTTATATTGTGCTCCATAGACCCATATTGTCATACAAGTATTCATTACAAGCGAATCCATTAGCTACATTTGTATCTGACAACAACAAAGATAATTTAAAACAGAGCTAATAAAGTGCTTCAATCAAATAGACGTATCCAATCGAGTGTTGACACCAATTACCAAATACTACTGGTTAATACTGATTAAAGTTTGGTATTGTGCAATTATAGTTAGTTCGGACGCAAAATACAAGCAATTATTGCGTGCATAATACGTGCGTGCGTGTATTAAGGCAATTGTTAATTTGTATCAACGAACCCTATTGGAATAGTTTAGTTTTGAATCAATCTGTTTTTCTATAATATCTGCATATTTTTTCGTGTTTTGAATATTAAATTTCCTGATACTACCAGATTTTTTTTTAGTAGATCGATACTGCTTGTTAAGGTTATGCTTCTTTACATGCCCTCAATGAATTTTGTCTGAGAGTTTTAATTCGAGTTTTATGTCAGTTTTCATGCGGTTAGTAAGTTTTAGTATTTAAACAATTTTAGTGTCAAATACTTTTTTGAAAAAAATAGTAATGTATTAATTATGTGTCATGTATAAAATACCTAATTATCTATAACTAATTATGTGTCATGAATAAAATTTTGAAATTACTAGTAGCTGCGTTTATTTAAAAACATTCAAAGACTTGGTAAAACTTCGTGGCTAATTTTCTTTTTTATTCGGCTTAGTACATACATATTAACAAATCAATTATTAGCTAATCTAAGCGCTTTCTTTAACTCCCACTGCATTTCATCGGCTTTGAAAAATCGTGTAAATTTCATTTAACTATCCCAAAATGAAAAAAAACAGTATTCGATTTCAACACATTTCACGGTTTGTTTGATACGAACAAATATTGACATGAAATATTACCATTCGTGCTTCCGTGTCGGATTGATAGTATTCGTTTTTGTAATAAATGGAATATGTTATTTCACTGAATAGAAATTTTGATATGTGATATGATATATTCTTCGTGAGATTGATTGAGTATCGAGGTGTATACTTAATACATTACACAAAACAAGCAAATAATATAAACATAACCATACCAAGAAGGATATGCACGGGTGTATAAAACTCACACTTTACAATTGGTGGTAGAGCTCTTGGGAATGAGCTCGAGGGCGGCAGCACCACCGTCTCACCTTTAACCTGCCGCCAAATAGTAGTGCTTCCATTACTGTGTTCCGGTTTGGTGGTGAGATCAGGCTGGCAAATTACTGGTACATGAGGCATAACTCCATAGTCCTCAGCTGCAGCGACGCATCTACAATCTGCTTTAGTGGATTGTTGATGTCCATGGTCTGTACTCCACTTACCATCAGGTGGACTACACGTTCGTTCGCTGTGGGAGTAGTATAAAAAAAAATTATCTTTAGTTGCGTGTGAATCCTTTCTTTACCGATCTAGACTTTATGCTGCTTCTGAAATTGCCAGATCAAAAAGCCTCAAGATATACTTTTTACGATCTGGAAATCAAATTCAAGACATTTCAGTCAATAGTCAAAAACACTTTATAGTGTTTTTGCGAAACTAAACTCACATTTATTTTCTATATTATCATCCTGTCTCCTCCTTAACTGAGGAAACACAGGGCATGTTATTTCAAGATACAAATTATGAATGTGTGTATTTTTGTTAAAGATGCATTAAATAATAAAATAAACACAAAAAGGCAATTTATTCATAAAACAAAGCTTGGAAAGAAAAAGAAGAAAAACAAAAATTTCGTATTTATACAGCACCGTACAAAAGTTTAACATTCTTTTTTCAGTACGTTTTTACTAATAATATTCACGATACAAGCTTCCGTCCTGATGAAATCGCGTACATTACTCGTGTTTTCCGAAACAACACATCGGGAGAAAAACAAGGCTTGTGCTCCGAATACATAATTCTTGTTTCGTGCTATTTTCTTTGTGAGATTGATTGAGTATCGCGGTGCATATTGATTATGTTATGAAAGAAAGCGATACACGATGCTGTTTTTCTTGTAAAAAAAGAAGACGTCGGTTTTTCAAGTTTTGGTTTTTTTAGTTTTATTTTATTTATTGTAATCGAGCTTCTTCACAATGGTCCACCCAAGAAATTTGTCAATAAAAAGTAACGTTAATCTAATATAAAATGAGTGCATGGTTGGCGTAGTGGCTCGGTCGCCTCGCCGTTTTCAACTGCGTTGGTGTTGTAGGTTCGATCCCCACACGGGAAAAATTCTTTTGTGATCCGAAAAATATTTGTTCTGACTCTGGACATGCTTTGTTTGTGAAATGTATGTTTGTGAACACACGCGACACAGGAGTTATTCCTAGTGTCCTTCCTACCGTGCGTCGTTTAAAAAAAAAACTTGCATGCTAAATGTTTTCAAAAATTGGTTAGAAGTTAAGTTTCCCGTGTTTTACACCTACTAAAGTCACCCTTCTGGGCCCTACGCTTAGTGTTAGTTTATGACAAAGTACCTAATGTTGTTAAGTATAGAGTTTCTGAGTAAAAAAGTAACTTTTATTCACACAAACCTACTCACAGACTTTTATAATATTGGGTTTTATAATATTGGGATATGCCGACTAGTTTCGAATCTATTACGTAGATTCGTCAACTAGGATATAATCTAACTGCGGCTAAAATAACGTGAGCATCCCGTATTCTCAATAATAATGTCTTCACCTCACGTCGGTTTTAATAACATTATTTATAATATTAGTAGATTAAAACAATAGCAGCATAAAATGTTGGTCTCCACCAACATTAAACGAATGTCTGTGAAATATAAAGGGTAATAACATTAAAATACAATTACGTTTTCTAAGTATACAACCATTTATGCACTCATACGTTAAGCTTACAAAATATGAGCTTAGCAAAATGTGCTTACATAAAATTAGGGCTCCAGTTTTCGCAAACATTCCTTTTTTAGACACTTATCTTCTTTATATGTTTACAGAACATTACACTGTTTAAATGAATGGTATAGCTTTTATGTATAAATGACACTGTATTGTGACGCCACTTTTGTTATATTTCGAGTTAGCATTCTGTTGTAAAAATACGTGTAAATATGTACTGTCTCGATTGTCTATTTGAAGGTTAGGTTAGCGCCTCTCACCGCGAGGTCTTAGATTTGGTTCACGGGTCGTGCATGAAATGGGGTGCATGAAAGGAGCCTCCGCGAGTGACGTACACAATGATGCCCTACGTCCAGCGCATCCTGGGCAATTCGCGAGTTATCCAAAGCGAATTGGCTAATCCTTTCACCACGATGGCAAGTCCAAATAATATTTGACTCAGCCATCGACACGACGAAGAAGAAGACGGGTCGCGCAAAGTGTAATTTGTGAACTTTCCGTCAGCAACACGGAGTTGGAATTATGCCTGGTTCATGGAGGCTCACTTCTTATCACATGTGACCTAAACATAACAGGTGAAATGTGGGAGTTGTACACCTTTGTCAAACCCTTTTGGGTAATATAGGCGTCATATTATGTGCTGTTATATTAAGCTTAGGAATTGTTTAAGATAACTAGGTACTGCTCCCAGTTCTACCTCCGTAGAACGTTAGTAAAATGTAACATGTATGTTTTTTTGGCCATAAGCTACTTGTATTAAAAATTTCATCAAAATCTGTTTATCTGTTATAAGCGTATAGAACTTCGGAATAGGATAAAACTAATGGACCCAGTAAAGCCAATCAATTTATAAAAATCCTAGCTTTTAATGCAGTATCTGCTCTTAGTTTCAAGAGAAAGTAAAAATAAACTTCTTATTCGGAGTACTGAAATAGATGCTTGAGGTTGAGAACTTAATGAAGCCTTTCAAGGAAAGGTACAAGAAAAAGTTGAAAACTTTGTTTGCTGTAGCGAAGTAAATATAGATAATAACATATAGTTAGCCAATAAAGTAAAAAAAAAATTTGCGTTATGTTTTTTTTGTTCAAAATCTTCATATTATGTATTAAGTACATAATAGTATTTTAATATAAATATAACAGATCTATTATTATTGAATTATATATTCTTTATTCTTTACTCTTTACTCTTTTGACGATAACTTCACCTTATGCACGTAAAACCCATATATAATTAACTTATATAATATTAACCAAACCACACCGACAATAGTGCTGGTCATTGCGGTGTCGATAATGTAGCATTATAATATTGGGGTCAACATTACTATGAAGCAGATAAACTCATTTTAGTTTTAATATGTGGCAGACAAGCATCGAACATGGCTTTAACAAAACATTTAAATGTCAGTCCATCATATTGATTGTGTGTGAAAGCATGGCAGTTTTATTGCTGATCATATTCTAACAGTAACAGTTATGTTTAAGGGTTTAGCAGTCAGCATTTCATGTTGCTGAGCTGATGCTGGAAGGTACAATTCCTCAACGGTTAGGAATTCGAGGATAATTCTTTAAATATACCGTTAAGGCCTTCAGTAGTAGTACCATAATGCCGTTTCTTTTAAGTTATACACAGATGAGGCGAGACATTGAATATTATTTGAGTATTTCTTATTATTCAGTGCACTTTAAGTAATTAAAATAAAGTTGTTATAAAATCTATTCTGGTGAAATTAAACGGCGAGTGAAATTGACACAACAGTTTATATTTAGTAAACTTGACGTTTTGCTTGGTGATCATTTATAATATGTTTTTCAATGTAATGTTTTCTAAGTTAAGGTTAGAGATTCCTCTTTTTAGAGCTCTAACTACCGACTGTGTGGTCCCTGCACCCGATGTCAGTGGGACACTGTTGTTATTATTTAAAAAAAAATAAATATTTAAAATATGATTAAATAAACAGTAAACTGAATAAGAGAAGACTATAATATAATATTATACTCTACAGTATTCCGTCAAGAGTGCTGTCGAAACGACGACGTCGAAGAAACAAAGCATATTGCTTGCAAAACACGGAACTTTGTCTCTAATATTCCCCTTTCTTGTAAAGTGCAAACGCCGTATTTAGGGGGCACTTCTCAACAAGGACACTTGACCCGACTTTGTTGGTCGCTTCAACGAATCCTACTGTAGTTTCTTGAAACACATTTAAACTTTAAAAGCATAATTATTTACTTATGTGAATTTTGGTCGTGTATGGGGGGAGACCTTTACTCAGCAGTGGGAGTACAACATGGGATAAAAAAAAAAAAAAAAACTTTTTTTAATAGTACTGTATGCACTATACTTACCGTCAAGGTGGGGTGCATGAAAGGAGCCTCCCCGAGAGGAGTTCACAAAGATTCCCTACTTCCGGCGCACCCTGGGCAATTCGCGAGTTCTGGAAAGCGAATTGGCTAATCCTTTCACCACGATGGCAAGTCAAAATAAAATTTGACTCAGCCATCGACACGACGAAGAAGAAGACCGTCAAGGTGTTATATAAATAAGCATCAAGACTTTTAATAGATTTTACATATTTGATTTATTTTATTTTCTAGCTTTCTTAATTGTGATAAATACAAGCTTTTGCTCGCAACTTCATCCGCTTGAAATTCGTTGTATGAAAATGAAATATAGCTGCTTCAGCGCTTTGACTTGCATTAAACCTTACTGCTCCACTCTTGCCAAGTTTACCAAAATGTTTAATATATTAAAACCTTTCTAGAAAATCAGAGTATCAAATACAAAAATAATTATTTTAATCCAACCAGCAGTTCTTGTAATAAGCGCTGTCATACAATTATATATATATTTATGAATTTTATTTATTTGTATTGAGTATTGATGTTAATGTATTGATAATCTTATGAGTTCGTTACGTGTAGAAGGTAGGGTAGAATACGGTTAGGTAAAAGGCCATAAAGTTAGACAACTAGTTTACAATGAGTATCGTATTAGCTCAAACTGGGTTGTGGAGGTCGAAAGGCAGTCACTGCACATAAAATACTGATATTCAGCAAATTTAGAAGGCGACTCCAATCTGATTGGGAAAAGGCTTGTAAGATTGAATGTTATAAATACCTCTATAGAATAAATCCAAAGTGCGAGTTACACATTTGATTCTAAATAATCACTGGCCAATGAATTTCGATGGAGCAACATACAATTTTGAATTCCAACTAATATTGACGAAAGCTTTTGAAACAAAGCGCTTCCAGGCCTCTTTCACACATTTGGCGAAACGCCGAGTAAACTTAAGGAAGTCAATATTTGCTTTCTTCTTGTATAGTGCTCGATGGTCTGGTAAGCGTACGCGCCTTTCACCGTGGGGTCTCGGGTTCAATGTCCGGGTCGGGCAAAGTGTTATAAGGGATTTTCATTTAGAAAATTGACAGTAGCAGCTCGGAGTTCGAATTGATCCCCATGGATCGCGATAGGCTCACTCTCTATCTCAAGGAGCCTAAATATAGCGGGTGAAGTGTGGCTGTTGCTCACCTCTGTCACATCCTTTTACGTAATATTAGCATGAAGGTATGTAATGTTATGTTCTTGTATAATATTTTAGTCACTTTTAAGAAAAAAAAAATGATTCAACCCATTTAAGATCATGTACCGATTTCACTTTATTTAGATATAGATCTGAGCTTTAGATTTACAAACAAATATTAATTGTGAAATTTTAAAATTATGTCGTTTCGTTATAGCATAAGATAATTTGCGAGTTTATTGCGTTTGTCGAAAAGTAAGAAAATTGTTACAGGACAAATGAACTCAATCCCTAACATTAACTCCACTTTAGGCCTTTTGGTTTTCATGAAAACCTACCGAAGTTCTACAAATTTCGAGAAAAAGTAGATTAACTACAAATACACAATCTTTCGGACATTTTACTATACCAAAGTGATGGTTCATCTTACACAATTGTAATATCAAAATACTTATTCACCTAAGTTTCGACATAATTTGTTTTAAATCATCTGCTACAGATTTCATTCTAGGTTTTACTAGCTCCAAAATATATCTTTAAGGAGAGTATTAGTACTGCAATTTCAGCAATATTATTACACGACGGCAACCTATTAGGATGGTGAAGAATATGAAATAAATCTACGAAAGTCTATTTATTAAAGATAAGTGCTCTTGTTCTGGCAAGTTTCCAACTTTTTGTAGTTCGAAAATGAAGTTGCTGAAACACAATTAGTCACACAATTATGTTCTACGTTCTTTTTTGGTGAAAACCTCTTTAGTTAGTGTTACGCCTTTAACCTACAGTCTACCAATAGTATTTGTACTTTAGGTACGTGTCTATGTTGTGTAAGTAAATACAATACATATTTGTTAGTAGTGAAGTAAATGAACACTACTAAATTATTAGTAGATAAGAATTTTATTATTAGAAAGAATTATAATTCTTTGCGTTCATTTTATTCTTATAATTCCTAATTTAATGATATTTGTACTCCAACACATACAGAGTGTTTGGTTAATCGTTTGCCAAATTGGATACGCTATAAGTTAAGCTATCCTTAGCTTAAGTTCCAAATTTGATTTAAACATAAAAACTGGGACATCCAGTCAGTCGTCCCAGTTTGAACATTTCGGTTAACTTGGCAAGAATGGAGCAGTAAGGTTGAACGCAAGTCAAAGCGCTGGAACATCTACATATTATTTCTTACAACGAATACCAAGCGGACGAAGTTGCGGCTTGTATTTATCACAATTAAGAAAGCTAAGAAAATAAAATAAATCAAATATGATTACAAAAACTATTAAAAGTCTTGATGCTAAATTTTATAACACCTTGACAGTGTAGTGCATACAGTACCATAAAGTAAAGTATATATATATATTATCCCATGTTGTCCCACTGCTGAGGAAAGGAGGACGACCGGATGGCGGAGTTGGTAGTGTACGTCTTAGTCTGGGTGTTTCTATATATAATATGTATGTATTTACAAAAGAAAAGTATAAACGTATTAGTATCAGTTATTCTAGTACCCATAGTACAAGATCTGCTTAGTTTGGGACTAGATGGCGTTGTGTGTGAGTTGTGAAATATTTATTTATTTATTTATACATTAATAAGTAAATAATTAAGCTTTTATTTTTAAAGTTTAAATGTGTTTCAAGAAACTACAGTAAGATTCGTTGAAGCGACCAACAAAGTCGGGTCAAGTGTCCTTGTTGGGAAGTGCACCCTAAATACCACGTTTGCACTTTACAAGACAGGGGAATATTAGAGACAAAGTTCCGTGTTTTGCAAGCAATATGCTTTGTTTCTTCAACGTCATCATTTCGACAGCACTCTTGACGGAATACCGTAGAGTATAATATTATATTATATTCCTCTCTTCAATTCAGTTTACCACTTATTTAATATTTATATTTTTTAAATATTATTTTGGTGTTGGAATTGTGCCCGGTGGATGGCGATAGGCTCACCCGCGCATGGGACCTAAACATATCAGGTGACATGTGTACACCTCTGCCATACCCTTATGGATAATTATTTATGTTAAAACATAATTTAAAAATTTAAAAATCAGACATCGGGTGCAGGGACCACGCCACCGATGGTAAGGGCTCTAAAGAGAGGAACCTCTTTACAATACGTGCTGTGTCCCAAATATTTATTATTAGCTAAAAAAAATACATTGAAAAACATATTGCATGACCACCAAGCTAATTACTCTAAACGTCAAGTTTATTAAATATACGGTTCTGCTCAGTTTCACTCGCCGTTTAATTTTACCGGAATATATTTTTAGGCTTAAATGTTTTTTAGTCGCATTTATAATTTGCCAACTTTTTGGTCAAAAATACGCGTACATAATTTTATCTAATAAGTAAATCGATTTAACAAACAAAAATTTAAAATTTCATTAAATAAAAAAATCCGAAAAATCATGAAAATTAAAATAAAAGCGATAAGTGAGTTATGGGTACCAAAACAAAGAAAACTACCTTTGAGATTATTCAATTTGGCAAACGAATTACCAAACATCCTGTTTTATATAACATAATAATGCAACTAAAAATTATTAATTTTCTAATCTATTCATTCATCACGTAACATTGTCGTGACATGCAATCGGTTTCTGCGAAGACTGATTGCTTGCAATAATGAATCTTTTGCGTCATCTCGTATATTTGCTGTGACACTTGCTTGCTCACGTCCCCTTATTAGAAGGTAGTGGAAATTCATTTATCATTAACTAGCGACCCGCCCCGGCTTCGCACGGGTACAATGCTGATACTAAATACACTACAGAAAAACTGTGAACGTTGTATATAAAAACACAGCGGCCCGCTCCGGATTCGCACGGGTATATAATATATAGCCTATGTCACTCACTGAAAAAATGATTAAAATCGATCCAGTAGTTTGATTTATTCATTACTGCCCGTGGCCCGCACGCGTTAAATTTGGAGTAAAACAATTCCCCCTTTCTATGCATGTTTTATACATAAAAACCTTCCTCTTGAATCACTCTATCTATTGGAAAAAACCGCATCAAAATCCGTTGCGTAGTTTTAAAGATTTAAGCGCACATAGGGACAGAAAAGGCGACTTTGTTTTATACTATGTAGTGATAAAGGTAATGAATCAAATTACCGCGTCATTCAAATTTAATATCGTTTTAATATACATAATATAACAACGTAAAGCCTATAAAGCAGCGATAGCCGAGTGGGAGGCCGTTGGACTTCTAAGTCAAAGGTCTCGGGTACGAACCCACGGCATACACCTTTGTTAATAAATCGTTAAGATTCGTTTTTTCGAAGATATGTGTGTATTTATCAAATAAATTAACGCTCGCTAACGGTGAAGGAAAACATCGTGAGGAAACCTACATGCCTTAAAGTGCCTAAAAAGTGCTCGAGGGTAATGTGAAATCTACCAATCCGCACTTGGCCAGCGTGATGGACTATGATCTAACCCTTCTCATCATGAGAAGAGGCCCGAGCCCAGCAGGGGGACTTGTATTTGATACAAGGCTGCTATTATAAAGCCTATATTTCCCAGAAGGGTTTGCTAGACGTGTATGTATAATACCCACATGTAACCTGTAAGATTCCATGTGATAGTTGGTGAGCCTATCGCCATGCAATGGGCCCAATATACGTTTTAAACGTTATATATATTATTAGATTAATACCTAATTGACTGGACACTACAAACCGCAGACAGAAATCAGTGGTAAAAGGAACGGGATGCCTTTGTCCTGCAGTGGGACACTATAGACTTGCAATAAATAAAAAAAATACTGAAAATAAATATTTTAATATTCATCTTTATAATCTTATAATTTAAATATCCGAGAAAATATTTTTCAAGAAATTAACGGCGTCGAAACGTACCTTTATGCTGTAGTGCACTTTGTAGAATGCATTAAGTTGTATTTAATCCGCCATCGTCCGTTGCAAGAGCTTCTGCATTACTGTTTCGATCATGGCGCTTTTAAGCGAAAGAAAATATACCCAACAAATAAAAGTTTATATTTTCTTAAGACTGTCGGTGTTTTGGCTATAAGGGTAAAAATTATGGAATGAATCAGAATTCCAAATATCTGTAAGTTCTATCAGGCAGTTTTAAAATCATTTTTTATATCCAACAGTATTACATTTTTTATTTCATCTTATTTTCATTTATTGATAAATAAGCCAGAGCTGGGTTTTTTAAATAAAAATCAAGGCAACGCAACGCAGCAAAGCGCAGCTTTGGTGGCTATCCAGCTAAAACCAGTACTTAATAACGTAGTTGCTCTCAACCTCATTATGCCTAAGAAACTTTGAAAATGACAATAATTATGGTAGTTATTATATTTAAAAAATATATATAATAGGATATACAATAACTCATTGCCTCGATGTTCTAGGGGTAAGCATATCTCTCACCGCGCCATAGGTTCGATTTCCGGGTCGGGCAAAGTGTTATTTGTGAAATTTCCGTCAGGTGATAACGCCCGGTGGATGGCAATAGGCTCACCCCTTATCCCATGGGACCTAAACATAACAGGTGAAATGTGGGTGTTGTACATCTCTACCACACCCTTCAGGGTAAAATACGCATGATGTTATGTTATGTTACAATAACTTAATAACACTATCATATGGTTTAAGCGGTCGCCTCGCCGCTCTCCACTGCACTGGTGTTGTGGGTTTGATCCCCACATGGGACAAATCTTTGTGTGATTCGCAAATATTTGTTCTGAGACTAGGTGTGCTTGTGTGAGTGAATGTGTGTATTTGGCCTTGTCATTGGGACCATTGGATAGTGTAATTGCATCTGGCGTTCTATCTAATGTAAAAAAGCCAAATTTATTTATTTATTTATTTGCTAAGGGCTACTATGATGCACACATATAGAAAATATGTCATAATTTTAGTTGATTCAATATAACACAATCAATATACAATATACAATACACACTTCTTGTATTAAAATACTGTCACAGGCGTGCAAAGTTTTGATACATCGGAAGGTGGTCCCTACTTCCCTAACTTTACCCAAAGTAGCTGTGAATAAAGTTATGGTGTACATGCGTGGTTAATTAAAATTTATTAACATTATATTAATGGAGCAAAGTACGCATTAAGAGTTGTTAATGGTTTTCTCGGAATAAAACTTAAAATGTACTGGGTATATAAATAATATAATATAATAGCAGCCCTGTATCTAATACATATCCCACTGCTGGGCTCGGGCCTCTTCTCATTATAAGAAGGGTAAGGCCATAGTCCACCACGCTGGCCAAGTGCGGATTGGTAGACTACACACACCCTCAAGCACTTTTTAGGCATGTAGGTTTCCTCACGATGTTTTCCTTCACCGTTAGCGAGCGATAATTTATATGATAAATACACACATATCTTCGAAATGTATTGGGTACTGACGGAAGATACATTTATTGATTTGAGTCAAATAATTTATTCCCTTTTCGTTTTCAGATTCAGCGGCCGAAAACGTAGTTATTCAAATTTTAAATATCTTAATGAAATTGGAACAAATTACATTATATTATTTAACATATTTTGCATTGATGTTATTCAGAAATTTTTACATGACAATTGTGAAGAAAACTGAACGTCCTAAATTGTTTCATAATATATATTATTTGATTAAAAATACACTTTGAGAGTAACAATGGCAAAATTTAATTAATTTGATTAATTTGTTGTAAAAATATCTTTAATGTCGATATCTAATTAAAGTAGTCACTATATTATAAAAGTAAATGTTTACGCCTGTGTTTTTATGCGTGTTTTTTGCCCGTTCGAGCGGATGGACGAAATTTGATGAAATTTGGAACACAATTAGCTCATAGCATATAGCTTTGATAAACATAGGTTACTTTTTATAGATGTTCCATGCAGGCAAAGCTGCGAGTGCACGCTAGTTTTGATATAAGTATAAAAAGTACGGAACACCAGTCCTATGTCTGCCTAGGTTCCAATATTAATCCAACACGAGCGCTGTTCGCGCATTGTTTACGTATAAGCGTAGTTTCTCTGTATTCTTTGTATTAGACCCGATGGAACCCTAAGCCAGGATGCTGCGACTACAACGAAACACCGCTCGTTCCCTGAAACATTCATCAATGTCAACTGACTAAACAGATAACTAACAATGTGATGTATGGAGCGAATCTACTGTGAAACGAGACCGCAAATTTGGTGAGAAACTAAATAACGTGCCACCTTAGAATTATTTGATTATCGGGATAGGTACAGACAAATCCGTGAATATGTTGTGAGCGTAAATTCAACTGAAACATAAGTGGCAAATACAGCTAATGACTATCCAAAATACAGAAAAACAGTTGGTAGATACGTTGCCACATCTGAGGTTTAAAGTATTACCCAAAGAGAAAAATCTGCTTATTTTTTTTTATTTTTCTAATTTTTGTTTTTTTGTCTTTGATAATTTAAATTTGCCAAAGGTTTAATCAATGGTTTAGTTACTACTATTTTTTGTTATGTTATTTTTTTTTTTCTTTGATTGTTTGCTTTTTTTTGTTTTGTTTTTAACTGTGTTGTCCGGAGTGTGTCCGTGAAATAAATGTATTTTCTTTCTTTTCTTTCTTCTTTCTTCTTCTATTACGTCTCATATGTCAGTAATTTTAAGGACTGATCTCACTACATCACTAATGCAAGCACTTTAATTTGGTGGTTAAAGGTGAGACAGTTGTGCTTCCTTTAGTTCGCTCTATTGAAAAAACTGTTCTACCATCAACATAAAAATATAAAATTTGACTGTTGCCAGAAGAAACCTACTTTTATGCTTGCTAATGGAAATTTAATGGGCAATTATATGTTGTTTTGATCCCATGAGAACAATTGATTACGCGTCATAACATTCGTTCATCAATAGCACAACGATTAATGTCAAACGCCAGGCCGTGTTTGGAAATGACAAATGTTTGCTTTTGACTCGCAACTGGAACCCGAATAATTTTCATTAATACTTGTCATTGCGATAAATTTTATGTCTAACAATTTTTATTCATCTTTAGTAGACAGTCAGAAGCAAATACAAAAACAATTTGTTGGGTGGCCGCGGAAAATACATACACATTACTCATTAACGATCAGCGCCGAACTACAATATCTAAATCATTGAATAAATTTTTACATGAGTATTTTTACAAAGTTGGTTCGATAAATAGGGGAGTAAGGGGAGAACGGAATTAACATCTTTCCGGCCCAACTGTCAACCCCACCTGCACGCGCCGGCTGGCGACGGCGACCAAATGGTTTCCGTGGTGCTCCCTGCTGGACAACGGACGGGGCTCTGGCGACCGAGTAAATGGCGGGATAACCATTTTCCTGGCTGGGCAACCGGTTAGAAGAGGCTCTGACAGCCTGTGGGACTAAAAACCCCATAAAAGGATCACAGTACAGAAGGACGAGGGGCGCCACTGTACTAATTAAGCTCCAAGAAAAACTATCCAAATGAAATGAAAAAGAAACTTAAAGCATGTCAGCCGAGCATTCCGGTTAGCACCCGGCGTCATTCGACTGCCGGGGTCGATGATGAGAAATATACGACCGGTGAAGAAAATGCAAACAGAATATATCTACGCCGCAAGAAGCATCAAGAACTGAAGATCGGAACATGGAACGTTAGAAGCCTTATTAGGGAGGGTAAGTTGGAGAATACTGTTCAGGAAATGCAGAGACTTAAAGTAGACATACTGGGTCTTAGTGAAATAAAATGGTCTGATAACGGCCGTTATACAAATGACGCAGCAACTTTATTCTATTCGGGTAAATCATCTAAAGAGAGGGATCATCATCATGGGGTTGGAATACTAGTAAAGAATGAACTTACCAAATATGTGACCAGCTTTGTCCCATATTCAGACAGATGTATGCTTCTAAAGTTTAACAGCAAACCATTTAACCTCAATTTAATCCAGGTCTATGCCCCAACAGCGCAAGCGAGCGACCAAGATCTAGAAAATTTCTATAAAGAGCTAGATGAAATCATTAGTAGCATTAAGTCCCAAGAAATTGTGATGATCATCGGGGATCTGAATGCTAAGATTGGTAAAGGACCCGTTGAAAAGATCGCTGGAAACTTCGGCTTGGGAGAGCGTAACGAAAGAGGCGATCGCCTTCTACAATTCTGTTCAGAAAATGATCTCATAATAACAAATACTTGGTTTGACCACCCACCTCGTAGGCTATACACCTGGATATCACCACAAGATAAACCGGATAATATTGTTAGGAATCAAATCGACTTTATCATGATACAAACTAGATTCAGAAACTCATAGGCTCAGATCACACCCCTCTTATTTCAAAATTTCAACTTAAGTTAAAAACCCTTAAGAAACCCAATAAAATGGAAAAATTAGATATAAATCAACTCAAACATCCAATTATAAAGCAATTTACTGAGAAAACACTGAACGAAAGAGTAAAGTTAGAATATAGAAATCGTGACCAAAACACTAATAGTACCACAGAAGAATTATGGGACAAAATTAAACGGCTGACATTGCAAACAGGACATGACTGCATCGGAAAAAAGAAAAATCCTAAAACAAGACTAGCATGGGTCACAGAAGAGATTTTGGATTTGATGGAGGAACGGAGACAGTACAAGGACATAGACAGACAAAAATACAAAGAGATAGACTCATTAATTAGATATAAAATTCGATTTGAAAGGGAAACATATTTAAACAATGGATGTAAAGAAATAGAAAATTTAAGTAGAATTCATGACAGTTTTAACCTACACAAAAAGATAAAAGAATTTACAAATACTAACAGAAAAATCATCACATCATATTTAGTAGACGAACACAATAAAATCGTAACTGATGCAGAGGGGCAATGTAGCATTTGGGAAGCATACATACGGAACCTTTTTGATGATGATAGGGCAGATATGACTGTAACTAAATACGTGGAAGATCAGGAAGGACCAACTATTATTGCTTCAGAGGTAGAAAGAGCAATAAAATCAATTAAGAATGGGAAAGCCGTTGGCCCGGATGGAATGCATGCTGAGATACTGAAACTGCTAGATGATGAAAACCTGCATGTACTCGTTACACTATTTAATCAAATTTACAACACCGGCGATCTTCCTTCGGATTGGCTCAAATCTACTTTCTTACCTTTGCCGAAAAAACAGAACGCAAAAACCTGTGGAGATCATAGAATGATCAGCCTGATGAGCCACATACTTAAGATTTTTCTTAAAATTATCCTCTATAGTATCTGCAACAGAATTGACAAGCATATTAGCGACACGCAGTTTGGATTCAGAAGCGGGCTAGGAACCAGAGAAGCTCTGGTCTCCATACAAGTATTAATACAAAAGTGCTTAGAATTCCAAAAAGATGTGTATGTCTGTTTCATAGATTTCGAGAAGGCGTTCGACAACGTGAAACACGAAAAACTTATAGAATGCTTAAATAGAACTGAGGTCGATGGAAGAGACATAGATATAATCAAGAACCTATATTGGAACCAAACAGCCCACATAAAAACAGATCGCAACTGTACTGCAGAAATAAAAATTCTCAAAGGCGTGCGCCAAGGATGCATACTGTCGCCGATTCTTTTCAACTTGTACTCTGAATGCATCTTTCGGGAGGCACTAGATGGCATCAACATTGGCATCAAAGTAAACGGAACAATGATCAACAACATTAGATATGCGGACGATACTGCTGTACTCGCTCACTCGAAAGAGGAGCTAGAATTCCTTCTAAATCGACTAAATAGTAAAGTAGAAGAATACGGCTTAAAAATGAATATCGCCAAAACAAAACTGATGGTTGTTAGCAAAAAGGAGGTAACATGCGAGCCACTTTTGATCAACGGAAAACTGGTGGAAAGAGTTAGCCAATACAGGTACCTTGGAAGCTGGCTCTCTGAGACCTGGAACCCCGAAAAGGAAATCAAGACCAGAATAGAAATAGCCAGAAGTAGTTTCATGAAAATGAAATCATTCTATACCAACAGGAGTATCAGCTTGAGGCTAAGATGGAGGATGGTGAAATGCTACGTGCTGTCAGTTTTGATGTATGGTTCTGAGAGTTGGACCATAACTAAACCGATGGAGGATAGACTTAACGCATTTGAAATGTGGTTTTATCGTCGCATGCTGAAAATATCTTGGCGCGATAAAATATCTAACATTGAGGTACTTAAAATAATGAAAAAAAAGCAAGAAGTATTGGTAACGATAAAACGAAGAAAGATAGCATATTTCGGTCATCTTTATCGGCACAATAAATACAACATAATCAAAAACATTATAGAAGGAAAGATCGAGGGAAAGAGAGGAAGAGGAAGAAAGAGATTGACCTGGATGGAAAACATGCGAAATTGGACCGGACTTGACGCTGCCTCACTCGGCAAAGTAACACCTAATAGATGCGAATTTCTAAGGATAGTCGCCGACATCCAATGATGGATATGGCATCAGAAGAAGAAGGTTCGATAAACCTTATTGACAGAATAAGTCAATAACACACATCATGTTTTATGTGGCGGATAAGAGCTATCCGGCACTTCTAAAACAGGGCATTAATTTCACAATAGTTTTGTTTCTAAAACTAATGTCTGACCTTTACGAAATAAATTCTGCATAACAATCTTGGAGAGAGGGCTCATTTAATAAAATAATGGTAAAAAAGATCGTCGCCCGACCCTTGTTTACATTTTAATGTACACTTGAGATGAAATATGCGCTCGTAGAGTCTCGTTAATGTTATTAATTTTATTCTTTCTTAGCTTGCTGCTCAAGTGCAGCAGCGACGTTTTGAATAATCATTAGGTATAAGCTAAACATAGCAAGATCCTGCTAAAGTAAAATACAATTTTATTCTGCCCTGAAACTCAGCAGTTCCAATAGCTAGGGAAGTTATGGCGGGTCCACATTAGTTATCACTGGCCCAACCCTATGACTGTATCCGTATCGTCTTCGCGTTTCATGATTGCTTTTTTATACGGGCATGACATGACACGCAGTTATATAACGCCCGCTCTAATACAACATGCGATACGGTCCGACCCATATCGAGTTAGTTTTTTTATATTTAAGCGTCTACTACTTGATACTATATGGCAATACGGATACGGTGATAGCAACGGGCAACTAATACAAACATGGACCCGCCTTAAAAGAGCAATGTTTGGCTTAAAAAGTCTACCCATGAAAGTCCAGCAGTCAGCAGTTCCAATAGCTAGGGAAGTTAGGGCGGGTCCACTAAGGACTAGTCCACTTAACTGGTGGTAGAGCTCTTGTGAATGAGCTCGAGGTCAGCAGCACCACCGTCTCACCTTTAACCTGCCGCCAAATAGTAGTGCTTCCATTACTGTGTTCCGGTTTGGTGGTGAGATCAGGCCCTGAAATTACTGCCACATAAGGCATAACACCGTAGTCCTCAGCTGCAGCGACGCATCTATAATCTGCTTTTGTGGATTGTTTATGTCCATGGGCTGTACTCCACTTACCATCAGGTGGACTACACGTTCGATCGCTGTGGGAGTGGTATAAAAAAAAAAGTTTATGGCAATACGGATACGGTGATAGCAACGGGCAACTAATACAAACATGGACCCGCCTTAAAAGGGCAATGTTTGGCTTAAAAAGTCTACCCATGAAAGTGTGTGGGCATTGGCGCCTGTGATACAACTTTTGTACTAACAACTTTTAATTTGATTAGTTTTCCCCTTAACGTGTTACAAGTGTAATTTAGTCTCGAACTTTTTTCGGATGGAAAAAGTTAACAAGTTTAACATGACAATTATAACTTATAAACGCTTCGTACTCATTAAGGAGATTATTGAGAAAAGTTTTGAATTGAGCAATGAAATAAAGTACGTTACTTTAATAATATCAACATACCTAAGTGAAGCTGCTTTGTATATTTAATACTATAGTCGAGTTTAATATTTAAATTAAAAAAAAAATACAATGACATAATAATTCCTTTCATTAATTAACTCTAAGTTTTTAATTTTAGATCATCAAAATACAGGGTGTAAAGTACATCCTGACGAAGCCGCTTACCAGTGATTCAGTACTTGAGACTTTGGTTGCAAAATACTTTTGCCGTTAACCGTAATATTACCATAACGTTAAAAAACGCTAACCCGGTTTGTGTTGATTAGAGTGACAAACTTGTCCTAATTGTTAATATAATGTGGTTACCAAGAAACGCTTTTGTCTCACATAATACAATTATGTCGCCGCCTGTTACATATTTGTTTATGGAAATGTAATTAATACGGCATTACGTGAAAAACAAAACATTGGTCATAATAACATCAGTGCATTATTATTGAGAATACGGGTGACTCACGATATTTAAGCCGGGATATGCCGACTCGTTTCTAATCTAGTACGTAGATTCATCAACTGGGCGATTACGGGCCGTCACGCGACGTCTCGCACTACCAATCAGGGCCGATACAGTAAGCTCTTTTTATACCATGACACTATCAACCCACTACACAAATAGTGATGACGACGGGCCGCACTGTACGTCATCAACAACAGAGCATCTTCCACTCCCCACTACCCCCACCCCCCTGCAACATCAAGCCGCGCGCCGTGCGTCACCTCACGTTGGTTTTAAAATTAGTGCAGCTTAAAGGAACATCGTCTATCTGAAACCACTGAAAGGATCTTGAAAAAATAATAATGGAAATTTCTAATAGGCCTGGAAAAGGGCCTTAAGTACTTTCTTGAAAGTATCATGTGGGTGAAGGTGTAGGCGTTGGAGAGGACTCTATATTGAGAAACCAATTTCGTTTTTTCTGGCTGTAAATATTTTTTTATTTATTCAACTTTTTGCACATATGAAAGTATAGAGGCGGACTTAATGGCTAGTGGCATTCTCTTACTAACCTAGGATGGTGCAGAGAAAAACAAAGGTAGTTGCAATCCGAGAAAAGAAACTGAAGTATTCAGTGATGGTGTAAATATAATTTAGGATGGGGTTTAGGTGGTTTCAGGAGATATGAAAAGCAAACCAGGTCGTGGTGAGAGAAGCCAGGAGCAATATGCTGACCATAGGAGTATACTAGACAGGGAGTGACGGTGAGTATGGGACTGAGGAGACTGATGAGCAAGGAGGTTGGTGTTGAAATCTCCCATGATGATAGTATGTGACCCTATAGATTCCAGTATTATTAATATGCCCGCCTTTATATACTATGCCTTTATTTAATAAAAAAAAAATAAAGATGACACTGCGACGACATTGTCAAATTTTAAATTAGGCTTTTGTATTGCCGACTGTTTCACGGCCAAAAGTTTACAAAATAATCGGATTGTCACGATTTTATCTTCATTCAATAGGGTGCTGGTCTCACATTGACACCTCATAAATAAATATTTTCAAATTCTAGTTAAAATTAACTTGAAGTCGTTATTTCCTTGAAAGTACCAGTATAATTATTTTCTTATAAGTAAGATATATATTTATATACAGGGTTATTGGGTAAGTCGACCTAGATCCGTTAAGAGGTGGTAGTTCCCATCATTTCTGACTGATCTGACTATGAAACACCCCACCCTAAACCTAACCGTTTTCGAGATATTGGACTTAGAAGGTTTTTTTAAAAAATATCCCTATTTCTTAACTATAGCCTATTTTTTTGTATCCTATGCCTTTTATTTTTTTTTAATTCTGATTTTTGTGTGCCAGATAAGTTTGTTTATAATTCTCAACCCAAAAAGTGCAAGTATCTGAACCAATGGGATCGTAGTAGACGATTGATACCGTAAAAAGTAATTAATTTGAAAAAAAAAATTGTTTCTCTTAGTAATATTTTAAAAAAAATCTATGGCGTTAGTTCTGCAGATGTTTTAAATAATATCTACGTTCCATTAGCTATCCAACAAGGTATCACAAGCTAGGGTCTTATCACAATTCATAGAAAAAAAATCGATAAAAGGCTCCCAGGTAGTAAAAAAAAACAATGGTACTTAAGATTAAACTTCTCTTTTGGGCCAGGAAACGAAATAAAACAATACAAATAATTATTAAACAACATTTATTTAAATTTATAAATCTTGTTCTACATGGCCGCCTCTGTTTCGCACACACACTCTCATTCGGTGTCTTAGTCCGCTTTTAACTACTACAGTCGTTAAGTCTCTTCGAATTTCGTCAGCAGCCTCAATAATCTTCTGTCTTAATATGTCAATAGTTTCAATTGGATTATTCTCATTGTAGACTAATGTCTTCATGTGTCCCCACACATAAAAATCCATGGGAGTCAGGTCAGGACTTCTTGCTGGCCACGGTATGGGTCCACCTCTTCCGATCCACCTATTAGGATACTCGTTGTCTAGCCATTCCCTGACCCCTCTTCTGTAATGTGCAGGGCAACCGTCGTGTTGGAGCTTCATGTTTCTAATCATATTTAGGGGTAAATCCTCTAATAAATTTGGTAACTCTTCTCTTAGAAAATGTTCGTAAAATTCTCCGTTTAAATTATCAGGTAGAAAGAAGGGCCCAATTAATTTGTTTGCTATGATTCCCATCCAGACATTTAAACTAAATCTTCTTTGTGCGGCTTTTGTCCTCTTCTGGTTAGGATTTTTTTGCGCTTTTGGGGCCCAATAATGAGCGTTGTGGTAATTTGTAATTCCATCTTTATCAAATTTTGATTCATCTGTCCACAAGATTTGTTTTAAAAATGCTGGGTCTTCTAAATCTCCATGAAGCATAAATCTACAAAAGTCTAACCTCCTCACTGGATCTCCCTCTTCGATAACATGTACTGGCGTGTAGTGATAGGGGTAGAGGCCTGCAGTATTCACCGTAAACCACACTTTCCACTGCGAGAGTCCAAGTTCTCGGGCAACAGCATTAGTTAAAGTAGTTGGATCCGCTCTAAACCGTTGAACTATTTGATTATCTTCATCTTCATCATCAACAATGATCCGTGGTCGGCCTAGGTCTGCTCGACGCCTTAAAACAGAGCCAGTCTCTCTGAGTCGCCGGTAAGCGCCGTCAAAGACAGTGACATCCGGTATTCGGCGGCCGGGATAACGTGCAATGTATTCGTCACGAGCTCGTGCAGAAACACCATTGCAGTACCCATAACAAAGTAGAATATCCGCGTATTCCTCGTTCGTGAAGGTTGCCATCTTCAACAGTTCCAATTCAGAAGCACAATTCAAAGTCCAGTTAACAAGCACAGTCACAATTTGTAGGAAACAGTCCAGAAATACAAGCCAAGTCGGGTAAGAAATGAAGAGCACTAAATATCGCATCTACTACGGACGAATCACGGAAGCAGACTAAAACGAAACAATAACAACAAATTGGCCGGGATTATTTTATCTCGCTTGCACCTGGTCAGTTTTTCCCGCTCGCACGCACCACAGCTCCGTGGAAGAACAATAGGACCAAAGAACCCAAATTTGTACTGCTACCTGAGAGCCTTTTATCGATTTTTTTTCTATAAATTGTGATAAGACCCTAGCTTGTGATACCTTGTTGGATAGCTAATGGAACGTAGATATTATTTAAAACATCTGCAGAACTAACGCCATAGATTTTTTTTTAAATATTACTAAAAGAAACAATTTTTTTTTTTCAAATTAATTACTTTTTACGGTCGTCTACTACGATCCCATTGGTTCAGATACTTGCACTTTTTGGGTTGAGAATTATAAACAAACTTATCTGGCACACAAAAATCAGAATTAAAAAAAAATAAAAGGCATAGGATACAAAAAAAATAGGCTATAGTTAAGAAATCGGGATATTTTTTAAAAAAACCTTCTAAGTCCAATATCTCGAAAACGGTTAGGTTTAGGGTGGGGTGTTTCATAGTCAGATCAGTCAGAAATGATGGGAACTACCACCTCTTAACGGATCTAGGTCGACTTACCCAATAACCCT
This sequence comes from Hypena proboscidalis, assembly GCA_905147285.1. Taxonomy (NCBI): domain Eukaryota; kingdom Metazoa; phylum Arthropoda; class Insecta; order Lepidoptera; family Erebidae; genus Hypena; species Hypena proboscidalis. The sequence continues at coordinate 15,820,755 of LR990140.1, forward strand.
GTATATTGTATATTAAAATTTTCAGTTTCAACGGACCGCAACAAGGGCTGAGTTAATTTTAACGAGCTCTCATTTCAATAAAAAATGTAGTAAAAAGATCATCTCATTTTATTTTATGTGAAGTAATATTAACTGTTTTAACTTTGGTTTAATTAGCAAAGTTCAACAACTCGAGTTTCTTTCACCGCTACATTATTTTTAAGATAAGTATCCAACAGTGCTGTGCGAGAATGCGTAGCTATGTTTTTGTTTGAAAATTCTAGATTTGGTTACTAGGTTTTTCATACAAAACTTAGCTTCACATCCTCGCTAAGCGCTGGTGAATACGCAACCTTTAATAAGATGTTTTAGGTAAAATACTGTGTGCTAATTAAAAAATCCTGTTTATGTCTGTGATGTTATTATGATAATCAGAGATACTAAAATTTACAATACCTAATATTGTATTTTTTATTGACCTGTGATTCCCATTTACCAGTGCCTTAGTTTACAACATACACGTCATATAAAGTTTATAAAAATCGTTGATTTTTTTTATCTTTTTAAAAACAATGTTATTGCCGCGAAAAGTCAGTGTCATGTAAGCATTGAGTACATTAATGTCATACTTAATCCCCGCATTTTAGGGTCTTTTTTACCACAGTCTTGCCTCGCTAACCACTATTAGAAGCGAGCGCCTACCCTCATACATAATTCATTTGAAGATTGCCGTTCCTACTACCTTGATGGATGGCGTCGTCAAATCAATAAAACATTTCAGCTTCTGTTCACATCAGCCGTCAATTTTGTAACTCTGTGAAATAACCTATTTGCCTGATTCTAATTGTATTTTATTCGTTACGTTTTTATTGCCGATTTGTATAGAAATGTTTACAAAATCATATCATTAAGAGAGTTTTCCCAAGAGACGCACGAGTGAAAAGTGTCCATAGGCTGCGGTATTCATATTGAAGTTACAGTTTTGCCTTACCTCTAACAAACTCCGTAATCTTTACGGACTTACTCCAATTAACAAGCACAATCTCATAATACCAAAAGATTTCACGAACAAATTTTACTGTGGAGTGTACGCAAAACTTTGGTCTCTTCTGTCGTCCGAAACCATTTCCTTGCTCGGCCAACAACCGCGGAGATTTATGGAAGTAGCATGTCTTTTGAGAGCACTTGAGGAAAAACGGGCGTTATAATTTATGTTTACCGTCGCATTAATTTTGTTTCACCATTTCAGGGCGTTGCTTTTCATTTTCAAGTTTCGGACAAACTTTTTCAAAAGTAAATAAAGGTTATTAAGGGTCTGAGATGAAAAAGTATTTCAATTTTTGAACTTGTGATACTTTTGATGATTTTGTCAAACATAGAAAATAGATAGATCTAAGATAATATCTGCATAAACGTATAAACTGTTAAGATTTTTAGTTAAATATTTAATTATCACGTGTATAAAGATTAATAATGATAACAATACCTCATAAGAAAAAAACATTTATATACAAAAATATAAACCCCCACAATAAAATATAATGTGATATTTACAAAGCTATACAGCATCAAAATACTTCTCCGCATCGATTTTAAAGGCCGAAATTGTGCCGAAGGCTGCCAGCAATTATAAAGATGTTTAAAATAAGCCAGTTAGCTTTAAAAAGCTAACAGTTCGTAGTTTTAAAATAAGCCAATATTGTTCATAAAATAGAACGTTGGTCAAAATTACGCATCGAACAGCAATTGGCCATAAATATTCAATCATAATTCTGTTTTATCTGCTGTATGATACATTACCGGTGCTATCGCGTTTCCTCGGTTAAGCTACTAACATTGTGTTAAATGAACATGGTTTTCTAATATAAGTGCATTTTATGACTTCCGTATTTATTTTACATGAAAAATATAATTATATTTTAGAAAATGTACGTTTATTCAGCAAGCACCAGTCCTATCAACGAAATACTATCATGCATTTTTATTTAAACAAAGATAAAACGTCAAATAAAGTACAGTACAGTCGAAATAATTAAAAAAAAAATAAACCGGTTTCAATTACTATAAAGTAAGAAATACATAAGTAATATTCAACGTCTCGCCTTATCCATGTATTACTTAAAATAATATAGTAAATGGCCTAAAGTTGCCTATATTTAATACCAGCATAAGCTCAGCAACATGAAATGCTGACTGCTAGATGCAAATATTCGAGTAGCTTTAGGTAATATCCCAAAAACAATATAAAAGCCTTTAAAATTGGCAGGATGCCGTCATTTCTCTAGGATTCCATCATCAGATCGTGACCTGATAAAAATGGGACTACATGACAAATTATACTATTTCAGACAAAAAATAATGTCTCCAATCGGACCAGGCATCTTCGAGTAATCGACTAACAAACATAAAAACAAAAAATACAATCGAATTGAGAACCTCCCCCTGTTTAATGAAGTCGATTAAAAATAACATTTGAGTTCAAGCATCTTACTTTAAAACATTCATAGTTAAATAACAAGCAGCATCAATCTTGTGACGACATCTTATTCTAGAGATGTCTAGGATATCAAATATACCTAGTAAATGGATAAGAAAAATAGTCTTAGTAATCTTCGAAGGAAAAATGTATTCACATCAATCTGTTCTAGTGATGTTGGTAAGAATCCATTTATAAGTCGTTTTTACGAGGTGCTTTGTAATTTGTTATTCAAGATAGTACTTTACTGTGAGAAATTTCGTCATTGTCTAGTTTTGCTATAGGAAAATGTTTAGCACTTCCGTCAATGAAAAATAAATGTGATTTTAATTGGTGTCATTTTGACATGAAATTATAGTTGAGTCAACAACCGACTAAGTACGAATAAAAGGTAAAAAATATACTTAAATTTTAACACAATAACTTAGTCTTTTTAGTTTTTTGGGTTATTCTTGGGATACATTTAAGGCCTTATTTATTTATTTATAAAACTTCATATACAGCAGTGTATATAGGCGGACTTAATGCCTAGGGCATTCTCTACCAGTCTATCTTCAGAGATAACAAAGTAGGCGAAGTCTATTACGCGATAGTTCAAAAAGAGTAAAACAATAAATATAATTAAAAACATAAAATATAAATACTAACCATAAATAGATATAATGTATAATATACATACATAAATATACACACAAACATACACAAATACTTAAAACGATACATAAATACAAATTATACCACAGTCTGTTGTAATAATTCTGCCGTATTCATAAGGAATAGTTCGCATTATATCATTTTACTAGCTATTGCCCGCGACTTCGTTCGCGTTGAAATTCGACGTTTCAATACTATTTCTAACAAATTGAGGCACTTCCCCTTATACACTTTCAACCACAAAATAAACCGTCTGTATTGTACATTTTATTTATATGTTAGTAGTATAGTTTTTCTCGGTATATTTTTGTGAACAATGAAAAAAAAAACTAAACTTCAAACTGAAATATAAATATGCAAGAATATCAATAACGTCAAAACAATACTATACAATCATGGCAACATTGAGAAGTTAATAACAACATTAATTTGATAAAATTCAATATGACCGAAACAAAAATATTTCAAAAAAATATTCTTCCCTTTTTTAACACCCAAACACGAACCTTCCCCACACAAGTATCGATTTTATGCATCCCTGGCTAGCAATAAAAATGAAACCTTTCACCTCTCTAATTGAACGCAAAACTTGCTGCGGTAAATTTTACCTTTTTTGCTAAATTAGTGGATAAAAGAAAACAAAGGATAATCTTGTTGCTTTTAATTAGTTTTGGCCCGAGTTTGATTGGATTCTGAAACAATTGTAACAACGAGATGTTTTACCATTTCATGATAATTTTCAATTTATTTGACATTGTTAGCAATAAAAATAAATAAAATGACAAAAGGTGGTTTGAATTCATGTAGAAAGAATGGATGAAAGTAGATTAGTGAAGCGTGATTTTATTTGCGTATGTATGTAAAAATGTATGAGTCAAACGACATTTATTTGTGCCACTTAAATAAATCATGAATGAATAAATAAATAAATGAATGAGCTGTACAATAGCAGCCTATGCTTTCCACTTTTTTGTTACCTATTTCAGTTCTTTTTCACCAAATTACAACAACATCGAGAGAGGATGTTGTGTACCAAAATAAATACAAAAAATATTTACGATTGCGAAACGATTCATAAACTAAGACTGAGTTAGAAACAATAATGAAAGATTGTAAATATTAACAATAAAAATAAATAAAAATTGAAATGTCAATATAACAATGTTTTTTTCAGTTGATATATTTAGTTATTTGCACGATGCCTATGCCTAAAATACAGCTTTTTTATTTTTTGTCCGGCTGTCTGTCCAATTAGATGCAGGTAACTGATTGTAAGGCGCGTAACAAAAGCTACTTTTATTGATGTACCTACCACGCAGACGAAACCGCGGGTGAAAGTTAGTTCATTTGTTTGTTAGCGCTAATCTCAGGAACTAATGCTTGGATTTTTATAATTATTTTTGTGTTGAATAGTTTAACTATCCATTAAGATTTTTTGATATTTTACATTACGCTGAACTCAATGGAAGCGGGGAAGTAACGTTAAACGCGGGTCAAAGCGCGGGAGCAGATACTACTTAATATAACTAACTACACGCGGACGAAGTCACTTGTAAAAGCTAGTATGTTAATATATTCATCTATTGATTTCTAATTTTCAACCCTTAAATTTTACTTAATAATGAAAGATGTTTGTTTTACTAATCATGAACGATTACAAACAATCACTAAGATGAACAAGATGAATGAGTCCAACCTCGCGGAGGTTACAAGTAATTTCGACTAGAGACAGTATCGCGGTCACGTCCCTTGTCTGAGTGACAAATTGATATCCAACCTCTGTGATGTACATAATCCTAAATATAAGCTCAAATATCTTGTATAGCCCAACATGGACGCTTAGACTATCATCTGATAAGAGAGACCTATTAATATTTTTTTTATATAAAATTCGTAATTTTAAGTGTCTTAATGTAATTATTGCCTCTTACCATACTTTTATTGTAAGAACCGTGCTTGCTATCGTGTTAAAATTAATTGTTTAACATCGTTACTCTTCATGAAATTCGATCAAAACAATAGAGCAATAAGGTATTTATGCCCTAAAGAGTTACGCGATTAAAACCTTTGTCAATAATTAGTAACATTGACAACGTAACATTTACTGGTACTTATATCTACATAATAATTATATATTATATAATATAACGAAAATTTTACTATGACGTATTCGAAAAACATTTGTTGCAAAACGTTCATTTAACTGAAATTCTGCAGCCCAATTGCAACGACAATCCAATTGTAGCAACACAACAACGCCATTGTGTTAATGGAACAAATACAGAACTAAACCCTAAAAGAAGGCGACAACTTTTCTTTTGTATACAGAAATTCAGTAACTACAAAATGCAATTTGGTAAAGTGCAATTTACGCTTAACGAGTGGACACGGAATGAGATTTTGTAACAATTGAAAGATTAATTAGCGCTCTCTAAAAGGTTTTAAGATTGATATTAATTAAAAGTGTAAGGACGGATCGACTTTTGCCGTTAGTAAGTATTTTCTTATTACAAACCTAATTGACATTATGAAACTAATGGCATAAAAGAATGCATCGTAAGATTATTGATGAAGATATTAATTTTGTCAAAGATTTCACCGTGTACACATCAACTTTAACAGTGCGTGCATTGATTTTATGCCACTAGTTTTTTAATGTAAATGAAACTTAAGAGTAAACCCCCGACCGCCATTTTTCATTATATTTATAAAAACTAAAAGTCGATTCTTCCATAATCGAGTGTATGAAAATAAAGTGGTCATCGAGGTCATCAGTGCAGGTACGCGTGTCACGTCGTTTCCGTCAAATGTGGAATTCTCCCCACCCTCGCTTGGTAGTCACAATTTTCATTTGCTCGGCTCGAAACAGTCGTAACCTTAATCAAAACACACCGATGCAATAAACACATAAATAGGTTTTTTACAAAAACCATTTAAAACAAATTTATAATGTCAATGTAATAATTCCATAGCCAGAAAACTATTGAACGTTTTTTTTACTATAAACACAATCGGCATAACCGAACAATGTCAATTTAAATGAGAAGCTCTCGTCTATGTCAAAACTGCGTGGACTGATCGATCTTGCAGTTTCAGCAATGCTAACCGTGGCTGTGGGTAGGTGACCATCTAAAACATAGCGAGTTTTTCGCTATGCCTCGGAGAGTACGCTTAACTGTCACCGCGACGGCGTCGGTCCCGTTTGGCATTCGAAGATCTATGTCAATCATTACGGGTAGTCAAAGGCAAGAAGTCTAACAAAGAGTAAAGTATTACCTCGTACTAGGTTGTGGAAGTCTGATAGCTAAATCCGTTAGACTAGAAATCACATACTTTCCAACTCCAACTATATACTTCTGATTAAATTCATTGCGGGTTCCAAAACAATTTTAACTCTCCCTGGGATTGCCCGTGTGTCATGCACGGTGCCTTTCAGTTGGTTACCGCTGTAGATCCTGGCGTCACAGGAGTCACATTGGTGGGCGTGTGGGTGGGATTATATCCCGTAAAGACTAGAAATCGACCCCAATGTAATAGTGCTCAAAAAAAAAATATTTGATAAAGTTGTGGCGGTATCCACACATGATTAATGACGGATGACATTGACAACGTCAAGTAGACACTCGTCACAAATGTCAAAGAAGGCTGAATCGCGATAACGAAATGTTCAAAGCAAGTATTTATAAATACTAGTCCGCCAGGCAATACCAGCGATCCTGGTCGGAGGATCTTCCCTTTGTGGTGGAGGAACATCACACCCGTTCCGCTACAAAAGCTGACATACGTTTTTATAACCGTCGGGAAACTTTTTCGATATGAGCATTACTGAACAAAGTGAACGTAAGTAATGAGTCACCAATACTCAATACTCAATACTCAATTCTTTATTGCATTCCACAATGTTTTGTTAGGTGGTAAACATATTACATAGTATCAATTATGGACCCTGTCGGGCACAGCAAAAGTGTAGGAGAGAGGATGAAGGGCGCCCATTTAATTTTCAAATCTAATAAATTAAAATAAACTTGTTCAAACCAAAATGGGTGGCAACATTTTTATACTTTCAAAAACTTACTTGATTGTGTAGGTGTGATGTGTTATGTTAATTGTGTTATTATAATATTTATGTGTATATACTGGTCTCTTGAAACTAGAATTAATAGGATAGCAGAATAATAATTAAATGTGATTTTGAGTTAAAAATTATATATTATATTAATTTATCATTGAAATATTCGTTTATATTGTAATAGGATTTGTTTATTAATAATTGTTTTAATTTATTATAGAATATATTTGGTTTGTTTTCATTTTTAAGAGTCTCTGGTAGTTTATTGTAAATTTTTATTGACATGACCATGGTACTGGAAGAGTGTACTGTAAGTCGTGAAGTTGGTAGGTTAAGTCTGTTTTTATGCCTTAATGTTATTTTTGTTTGGATTTCTTCCCTCTTTGTGTATAATTCTGGATGTTCGCGTACAAATTTACACATTTCTAATATATATAGACTAGGAAATGTCATAATTTTAAGTTCCTGAAAGTGGGGCTTACAGCTTTCTTCTTGTTTTATATTTGTTAATATTCTTATTAATTTCTTTTGTAGAATAAGTAACGTAGGTGCGTCGGTGCTATTACCCCATAATATTATTCCATATTTAAGCCACGCATAAGCGTAAGCGTAATATGTGGCCATTGCTGTTTTCAGGTCTGTTGTTTTTTTTATTTCGCGTAAGGCGTATGAAAATTTGGATAATTTGGCTTTTTTATTCATAAAAGAATCAGGACTTTCTCAGGCTCTCCCTTTCAATAACAAACTTTGTTTATATAGGACTAATTTTTGCTTCTAACTTTCTGCCGAGTGTCAGATGTTCATAATTATTGTATGTGAATACTTGAAACTGTATCATGATGTTATATTACAGAAAGCAACTTGAAGAATCATCTGAATAACTTTTATGTAATGTATTATGTAAATATGTATATACCTTATTATTTTTGTAATTTTGATATATCTATGAGTAGGCATATACTTTTATATATAGTAGGTGTTATAAGTAGTAAATATATAATTATATAAATATTTATTTGTTCTAAAGTTTATTCTATTAAAATTTCTATTCTAAGTTATTATGTTGACTTGTTTCTTTTCTTTATTGAACTTTTTTTTATATAATAAAATATCTCTTTATATAAAGGTTGGCTGGTAGTTAACGCCTTTGGCATTAAACCCGTCTTGTGCAATGTACTTGTAGAAAGTTAAATAAACAAAAGAAGAATAAAAAATATATATATTATATTGAAACTCAAATACTATCCAGTGTTGATTGTTAGCTATACAAAAGGTTCCAGTTGATAATCACCGTTTGAGTGGCGAAAATATTATGGTCAGATAAAAAAGGTAATTCAGGTAGAATTATTATGGTCTAATTTCAACCAATAAGTGAAAATGGGCAAATATGAATATTTGCCTCAAAGTGGACCATTCTAATTTCCTTCATGCTCAAATTTTGCCTTGGACTAAATTCATACCGAATGACAGACTGAATTAATACTGGGTACCCATTTATTGATACAAAGACAATGTGTATTCAATATGTCCAAGAAACTCGAATGTGCATTTGATGCTTCCATACCGATAGTCTATTTACTTCTCCAGTAGAATATATTGAACACAAAGACATGTGAGAAATATATGTAGTTGGAGTATGTTCAGATTATTATAATGGTGCAATTTGATACTTCCTGATAAATGTTTTTAATTTAGCTCAGCAAATAGTTTTAATAGTTTTTGTCCTTTTTGTGAAAATACGTATATTGTCTTTTTCTTTGAAACAGGGTACCTAGTTTACCTTAATGTTGTATGTAATAATATATCTTGAATATTGTTATAAATAAGAAAAGGGTGATTTCTATTACCCATAATTCACGGGTTATTGTTCATTTTGGAAAGGAAATTGAATATATATTCGATAATCATAAATAATATCCAATAGGCCGTCCCTTGAATGAAATCAATTGAATTGATTTGTCAAATGTGCGCAATAGATTTGATTAATTTAAGAGTAAATTATTATTCACATAAATTTTAATAGAGATAAAATAAATAATCTGCATTGTGTAATTTAATAAGGATTTAATATGCCTTTTTTGCAAGTTTTGCATATTATGTGCGACACACAATATGGTAAACATGTTCTGGTTTCTGTGAGTGAATTTAGGTAAGCAGCTTTAGTTTAAAAGCGGATTATGATTTAACGGACACTAAATGCTGTTAAGTTCAAATTAGTTAAAAAATCGTGGTATAAATGTGGTATAATACAATACTATTGACCTTACTTTCCCTTATAGGCAATTAAGGAGAACATAATCATTAATATATATGACATACTTACGCTTCATTTGAAAACAAATTATATACGTCACCAATGTTGGTAAAAATTATATACAAATTAGTTTATGAGTATCAAATCGCACCCCCAGGGAAACAAAGGCGTAAGAGCAAAACACTAACTTTACAGGAGAGCAAAAAAACTGTTTGATCAGGTATATCTATTACATTTTTGATTCCATGACCTTTTGTTATATACCAAAAAATAGAAAAAAAATCAACCTTATTTTTTGTATACATTTAAAATATCTCAAATTATATTATAAACGAAAAAATTAATGTTAAAAATTTTACAGACATTATTGTTATTTATTTACGTCAAATTCTCTAATGTAATCATTCTTACCCTAATCATCGTTTTTCAAATAATTATTATACTGTAACCATTCATGGTTACGCCTTTTACGAAGTTCTATACTATGATAAAATACAGGGCGTAAATACTTCTTACGGCCTTTTTTGCTTTATTATGTTTTACATTATCCAAGGTATGACATATTTACAGGTTTGTTTGTTTTATAATAAGGATGAAATGTTATGTTAACTACGAATATTGACTTTTTAATAGTATTTTTCTTTTAATCAATAACAGTAAGCAGTGTTAAGACTCTATATAAAATACATTTGAGTGCTGTAATAATACAGGTTTTTAGAAAATTGCACATTATTTATAATACTAGACAAAATATGAAAAACTAAAACATAAAAAACATAAAGACATAACATGTTTATGACGTTGATTAATTTAAACCATTCTGATAAATTAAAACAAATTTTTAAAAAATCATTATTCATACAAAGTAAAAAAAAATATTTGAGGGCCATTTCCTTAAAAAAAATAGCTGAAACCTTTTGTTTACTATGTATGACGTTTATAATCATGACAAGACATTAATTTAACGCGAAAAAATCAACAATATCTCTTTACTTCTCTTTAATCAATTGTTGTACGGCAGTCCGTTGTTATAATAATATTAGTACCTATTAAAATCATCATTTTATTTCATTTTATTTTATTCATAATAGGAGAACTTACAGCTTAAACAGTATATTGCTGTTTTTTTACATAAATATGGCCAATTACAAGTTCTCACAAATAAAAGTTAATAATTAAGCAACTTAAAAAACAACCAGCATATAATAAAATAATTGTAAATAAATAAATAACATAATAAATTATCGAAGATTATCCCCGAAAAATTGTTTACAATAAAATTGATTTAATTTCGATACTGATGTGGGAAACAAGTCGATATCTGCATCCTGGCACGCTACGTTGTACATTCGGCTCGCCCTAACTAAGTATGAATTCTGTCTATAATTAGTACTTAATACTCACCATCGGAGCGTGTAAAATTTGTGATCCACGTAGAAAAGTAGATTGAATGCGTAGACTAATTTTGCTCACAAATTCTGCAACATCAATGCTTCCATTCGTGGTATTTATCAGAAACGATTAGTCAGAAATTTTACTTGGCTCATCAAGAGTTAATAGGTGGAACTTTTTACAGCGACTTATATAATCTGGCAAATAGCAGTTTGAGCGATATTGTAGGTATTTCGCGAATTTCCTCTGAACGATCTCAATGCGATCAATGTAATGCGTACACATTGTAATGAGGATTCCACACCCGGAAAGCGTACTCGAGATGACTACAAACTAAGGAGCAGTATAACTTATTTTTTGAACTCCAGAGGGAACATGAAATGACGTAGAATTTTATCCATTCAACACCACAGTCTGACATCTATTTACGACATAAGAGTGGAACCATCTATAGAGGTTTCCTCTTATTCCTACATCAAATAATTAGTTTAACAGCGTTGTATGATATATTCGGTCATAGCACTTGCTGTAGTCTGTGTATAATATATCTACTCTATCGAACACACATAGCTTAGAAACCGGTCTGTAGTTTTCAACGTGGTCTTTTGGTCTCTTTTTGTGTATTAGTGTAATTTATGCACACTTCCAGATATTGGGTACCAGTCCATTGTTAAAATATAGTTCTTTTAAAATCATTAAAGAAACGGTACGACTTTCAGTACAGTTTTTAATTAACACGGGAGGTATACCGTCTGGGCCTGCTGATTTCTTTAAATCCACGTTTCTAAGCAACCTTTCAACTTCCCTTTTGCAAGCCTCGATGCTGTTAATGTGAGAATTAGATTTATTGCGAAAAGAGGTCTTGTTCGCTATGTGAAGTGTTAGCGGCATTCAATACTTCAAGAAAATAAGAATGAAAATAGTCGCCGAACATATTACATATTTCCGCTCCCCCACTGGATGAAATCTGACCAAACTGCAGTATTGAGGGATACGCATTTGATGACCTTCTAGACTTGACGTAGCTCTAAAAAGCACGAGGGTTTTTTATAAAGGTCAGACTCAATTTTGGATATGTAATCATCGAATCATTTTTTCTTAAGTTCCTTAGCTCGCTGCCTCAATAAAACAAAAGATTGATAGTCCAAAAGTAAAGATTGATTGATACTTTTAAAATGAATTTTATATACTTTTCTTTATTTATTTTAATCAGTGGTCTTTTGAACCATGAAGGATATCTAATGTGGGATTTAATTATTTTTGAGGGTTTATAAGTTAAGCGAATTGTATTTAGTTACTCATAGAAGTGCGCTTAGGCATTTTCGAATGATCTACACTGCAGTACATAGTGCTAGGCCACCTGATCAAGCTCCCTCATTATTGCCTCATAATCGGCCAGTGCATCTAAGCATTTGACGTAGGGGCGAATAGGTAAGCTGTGAAACTGTACAAAGTGCAATAACAAACATAAGGCTTTGTGTTGTTGATCTTCGGGTAGCAACAGATCGTTCGTAAGAGAGACTGATACTTCGTTATTATACAGCACCAAATCTAAAATCCTATCATTTGTGTTCATGAAACAATTATTGTACTGTTGAAGGTTACAGATATTTAGATTGTCAATGAAGTTTGACTGGATTACTTTGTACTTTATCCCTGTACTTTATCCTGGTTCAACGCGCAGTCAACATCTGAGGGAATCCAAGAGATACTGAGTTGTTTAAAGTCACCTACAATAACAAATTTGTCTTATGGGTGTGTAAGGACTATATCCATTTAATTATTTAAAAAAATATTAAGTTGATTCGCTAACGAGTTCCCCAGATTTTGACTACATAATATAAACGACACCGATGTGTATCTTATAAGAGATTTGAGGATTCTTGCCTGCAGTATAAGAGTAATCCATAGATTCTCGGCCGACGAGCACCTTTTCATTCAATCATTATAAGAACAGAAAAAGTTTTTGTCTTTTTAACTGAAACTTGAAATTTATCATCGATAATTCAGATAAAAACAAGATACACAAACACAATTATCAAAATTATTGCGCAAATAGGCTTTTTATTAGCAACACTTGATTTTAAATGCGAAAATACAAACAATTAAGTGCTGTTATCTCTGAGCGGCGCGTAAGTTATGAAAGGAAAATAAACAGTGCGCACTAATGCATGCGCTGTAAGGATGAGTACCTACGCAAGTTTGACTTGATTGTGACTTGTTCGTAATTACGTCCGCGTACTAATCAATAATATGAACGAAAAAAAGGCGTAAGCATGTTTATTTTGTTTAATTGTGCTACGGATGTACACGTAAACAAGGAATACGGCACTTTTTGTTTGATTTATATTCAATATGATGGGATGTAATCAGTATTATTTTAAGAAATTAGATTTTATATAGAGCAATAAAAAGCGTAATAAGAAATATATCTATTAAATATTTTAATTATTAAACGAAATAATAGCTTGAGCACGATTAAGTATATTTTGATACAATTTTGCGTGAGTAAGCTGGTTTATCGACTTCTTTGATTGAAAAAATAAAACTTTTTCAGAACGTCCAAAAATATATTTTTGTTATAAAATCCTAATTTTAAGTCAAAAATTAAAGGAAAAAATTGAGCGTATGTATTTTTACTTGTACTATTCAAATCTGCAATAAAAAAAAATCGACGTAATTGTACTTACGTCTTTGTTGAACTGGGGGTGCGAAATTAGTGCGCCTTTATATGGGACTCTATATTTGCCAAATATAAGCTACTTACACAATATGCGAGCGAGCGTGTGTCGGCATTAATTGGGCTAAACTATTAGTGTACTTAAAATGTAGCTCAGAGGCAGAACGTGCACGAATTCAAGAGACCAAATAAGCCCTATCTTAACTTAAAGACTAGTATTTAAATAGCTGCCGCAGTATAATCTTCAGCGTGTTAGTTAATTTCCTCCACAAAAGTAGATTCTAAAAAAAGTTTTTTTGCATGTATTCATTCAAATGTTTTATACAAGAAATGAATATCTTTACGGCATAGAGCGAGTAGTTATTTAAATTGGGACTGATGTCTATTGAGGTAAATTTGAATTCACATTATATTGCCGAAATTAATATCATCAATAACACCACGTGTAAATGTCAACTTTTCAATGCATTAGTTTTCTGAAAATTAATTGATAATGTAAAAAAGGTTTCATATTTATTAATAATGCCAAGTATTTGTTTCAAAGATACCTGTTCGAGCCACCAAGCACTATAACACTAGATAATAATTTCTGATATTACACCCTTAGTTTTTAAAAAAATAAACCGACTTCAAAAAGTAGGTAAACTAAAAAGCAAAAAATAAATTTACTTCGCACAAAATAATACGTTTTTTCATTTAGTTAAATAGAAATTATTAAATAATTATTTTATAATTCTGAACTCGGTGCCAAGTAAAAACAACCTTCCTACAATATCAAATTACAGTTCACACAAAAAGTGAGGCGTAGTTGTGCTAGTGCGCGGTCGCCCAGTATTGGTACTTACCACAGAAATATAACTAATATTCAGTCAGAAAAAAGTTGTTAGAACGATTGATATTATCTATACAGAGTTATTAATTGTTTACTTGGCACCGACTTCAGAATTATAAACTAATTATTTAATAATTTCTATTTAACTAAATGAAAAAACGTATTATTTTGTGCGAAGTAAATTTATTTTTTGCTTTTTAGTTTACCTACTTTTTGAAGTCGGTTTTTTTTTTTGTTAAAAATTATTTTATTTTACGATTTTAAGTAATGGGTAGACCGAGCAAGAATGTTTCTCGAATGAGGAGACGATGGTTACTTGAGACGAAAAAATTTATTAATAATAAACAAGAATTAAATCCTTTCTCCTGACTATTGAGGGTCACGACCTTCCATCATCAGCTCATTTGACACAATAACTAGCAGTAGGAATATGCGTACAGTAGTGAAAGAATTATCCATTAACTCCTAACTATTGAGGAGTTGACCTTCCATCATCAGCTCAACCACATAAAATTATTGCGACCAAGCGTAAATACTGGCCTCGATTAATAAAATATGAGGGTTGCCCCTGATTTCTCTGGGATCCCATCATCAGATCATGACATGCTGACAATGGGACCACCTTTGAAATATCTCCGTTCCAACAGCTCACTTGACATCATAACTAGCAGTCTGAATATGTGTACAGTAGTGAAATAATTATCCTTTAACTCCTAACCATTGAGGAGTTGACCTTCCATCATCAGCTCATCCACATAAAAATACGTAAATACTGGTGTAGCTTGGAAAAACACACTAAAAACATTACATGTGCCTATAAAATTCAAGGGGTTGCCCTCGATTTCTGTGAGATCCCATCATCAGATCACGACATGCTGACAATGGGACCCCCTTGGAATCATCTCCTGTCCAACAAAAAAAAATCATCAATATCAGTTCATAAACGACGGAGATATCCGTGAACAAACATAAAAAAAAAAAGCAACATATATACGAATCAAATTGAGAACCTCCTCCTTTTTTAGAAGTCGGTTAAAAATGAATGTTAAACAGAACACTGCGTAATTCCATACCGTTTCACGTTTGATAAACTTCAGTACCTAACTAAACAAACTAAAACTTCGGTAAAGGAATTCTGATAATTTTATTTCTTTGTTCGGGAGCCACAAGGGATTTAGTGAGTTTCTATTTAATATACAAATACACAGGTAGGTACGTAAATTTAGTGCCAAATATTACGCTAAACTGAAAGCAATTGCAAATAGGGCTATGTAGAATCATGACGATATTGTTAGACTAACGGAATAATGGCAAAATGTTTAATTGCTACGTTGGTCTAGAAAGAAAGAAAGAAAGAAAGAAATCATATTTATTCTGACAAAAAACAAATAAGATACTAAAAGAATATAAAAATAATAAAACTTACAATACTAAACAATTTTTTTGCCAGAAATGGACACCATCTCAGCCATATGCTGCAGAGCAACAAAGCTCTGCAGCGCCGAAATTCTAGCGGTTAGCGTAAACGTCCTCCTTCCACGAGGCACCGAATTTGATGCCCAGGTCGGGTAAAAATGTTATACGGGTTATTTTGTCAGGAACTTGATGGAATTGTGCGCGGTAGATAGCGATAGGGTAATTTCATATCACATGGCACCTAAACAAATGTAGGTGTTTAATACCTCTGCAAAACCCTTCTGGCTTTAGGCGTGATATTATTATGTTTAACATTTGGATTAATGATTAATGTTTGACACCGATCATCAAACCAGCATTTGACAAAAATAAAACAAACGTAAATATTATTATTTTCAACTCAATTAAGCTATCATTGTGGGCTATCGTAATCTATTTGAAAAAAGTTGGCTCCGTAGGGACGCAAGCTTTTACTTGTGGAGGTACTTTTATCAATGTTATGAACTCCGGGGAAATCTACACTTTATTGTTCACGACCTTTTGAAGTTACAGACGAGAGAATAATCTCTCTTCTCGTCTCTTTTTTTATAGCTTAGGAACAATTTTCGATTGTTTACATGTAGGATAACATTATTATAGCGCACCTGAAGTTTTAGGCAGTGCAAAAATAGTAGCCAGGATACAGTTGGGTTATTGTTATATTTATTGTAAAAGGTTCATTTAAATATATTGTAGCAGGAAATGTTTGATATCGATATCGCTACAATGATTCAATAACAATATAAAATTAAACTTCTAAATTAAATGTCAATTAAAACCAAAGTGTTCGCAAATAAAGTTCTAAAATGGTTCAATTAATCATAACAAGTTTTCAATAATTACTTTGCTACTTGCCAACTCTCCAGCTGAGGGTAATACCGACTTTTCTTGCTTTGACTGAGTGTATAGCTTCGTCGATTTTTAATTAGAAAATCGTCGATTGCTTTCGACAATCGTTTTCGTCGTAATTCGAGAAAGCTTCACTAATTCCAGATAATAATAATTCTCGCAACCCTCAAATTTTAAAGTATTCTATATTGTTTTTCGTACATAACCTAAAGCTACTCAAATATTTGCATCTAGCAGCAAATGCTGGAAGGTACAACTCTTCAAAGTTTTGTATATAGATATATAGAGGCACCTTAAGGCCGTTTACTGTATTCTTTCTATTTATACACAGATGAGGCGAGACGTTGAATATCACTTATGTATTTAATATTTTTTGGTGCAATTTTTAGGCATACATTTTTTTCCAACAATTTCTTATCATACTCGATGGACTTAAAAAAGGGTTTAAGGGCAATGCAAAAGTATGGAGTTGAATTTCATAATGTAAGCTTACTTTGGTATAACGGACAAAAATATCTTACCAACATTTTGCTTTCGTCAGAATAGCACCAGCATTTTTATTTTAAAATCTTTAGCTCCAATTTTAAGATGTTCTCGCTGATACTCTCGAGGCCTATGGAAGGATCACTTTCCTCTTTCCTGCATCCGGCTATATTTCAAAGCTTTATAGCGCACAAGCTTTCATCTCTTATATCCTTTCGTTTTATCTACATCCTACTTTCGGCTTATCTGGGCTTCTAAGCATTTTGCTTATGCCTCCTTGCTTAATATTTCGGTCTGTGAGAGCTTAGGATTTTCTTTGTAGTTAGGTATTTGTACTGTTTTGTCCATAAAACCTCTTTCTAGAATTTAGGTCATGTGTTGTGTGGTCAGTAAAATATAAAAAGGACAGCCAAAAAATCTCATTTTGCGTTATAGTTTTCTTAGATTTATAAGATGCGAAACAAAAATGAATTTTATGAACCACAAAAGTAGTGTTAAGAAATTTACTGTTAATACAATGGTGAGCAAAAAATCCATTAAAAAAACAAATCTGATTTCGATAAACAAGATTTATCTTTCACCAACAGCTGCTTTATAAAATATAAAATATTTTGTCAAAATAGTACAAATTTTTGCTTTTGATACAATGCGCTGGGGTTCCGCCCATTGGTCATTAATCAAAATGTCGTTGGTCAAATCTGCACTATTTAACAACAAAATATGATACACCAATTAACCACCTATGCGCAGGTATAAATATGTCAGGGGTGCGCGCTAGAAACCACCCTGCGTGGACTTTGACTGCCGGTGGATAAAGGCAGTTGAAGGGACGGTGCACCCTGAGCCGTCGGATGGTGTTCTCCGGAGGTTATCGTTGCGTGGGCAGCGTGGCGGTGATCCCGGGGGAAACCATGTCCCTCTGATCAGCAGAGGACACAGTGGTGGGCTTGGTGGGACTGTGCCGGTATCAATGTTAAAATTTGACTTTCAATTATGTTTCTTTAATTAAAAAATATTGTTATTGTTGTTGAATTAAAAAGGGAAGCATAATATTTGTACAAAGTAAAACAACACAATAGTTATAACAAACAGACATTTAAAAATGTAGTCGCAATACCTAATTGCTAATAGTAACATACTAACGTCGTCGGTTTCTATAAATAAATAAATATAAATATTACACAACTCACGCACAACGCCATCTAGTCCTAAACTAAGCAGAGCTTGTACTGTGGGTACTAGAATAACTGATAATAATACATTTATATACTTTGCTTTTTGTAAATACATACATATTATACATAGAAACACCCAGACTAAGACAAACCCCCATGTTCATGCACACAAAGATTTATCTTAAGTGGGAATCGAACCCTCGACCTCGGCGTCGCAGGCAGGTACACTACCCACTCCGCCATCCGGTCGTCTTTGATGAACAAACGTGCATAAGTCAGTACACTTGATAGTTCCACACATGTTACTCGTTAGAGACGAGCGTGCACTGCATAACTAACCATTTCAACAAAACTTATGCTGCTGACTTTACTCGCAGATTCTTACTTTCTGTGTCACGTTTTCATTTGTTCTATTAAGAGTTCAGTGTGCCGCTTCATCTCGCTTCCCTCGCGTTCTACTTCGAAGCGAGAAGTTCAAAGGAAGTATATTCTTTAGTTGTTTGTAAAAAATACAAGCTGGTCCTAAGTTGAAAAGCAAAAAGTTGGTTGAAACTAAAATTTACTTATAGGCCGTTTTTTGATCGGTGTGATTAATATATAAATATATATGAACGAAAAAAAACGAGCGCCCATATTTCTATGACATTATTTGTCTGCATCACCCGCGCTGAGTAATCAAGATATGGCCTTACGCGACGCGATTTATATTAACAATTCAACATAAAAAATTGCTTTGTTGTCACCAGCCAATTTATATTATTTTGTTCAGTAATGAGAAGTTAACACTGTAACCCGTGATAATTAGTCAATAACTGATTGATTATCGCGGGCCATAAACTATTAAAAACGTTTTGAGTTTAATTATTTAACACAAATAAAAATAGTTTGATTTATCTGAAATCAATTTATAAGTGTGCCGGTTCATTTTTGAGCTATGTACATTAAAGAGACCTCCTTATTGTCTCTTCTAAAAAATAAAATTTTATTTTTTTACTTACAACCAATGATATTGGTAGATAGATTTTTATCACATATTGGCGATTTCCTCAAAAATTCGAAAGCTTCATCTCAATTATGTAATGCGAGAAACTGGCACAAGTGTAGTTTTACCAATACACTCTTGGGACCGAATCTCACAACCTCTCTGAACCCATAATATACAGATTGCATTTTGTGTACAACCCCAGAAAAAAATTACATAAGTGGTGGTAATCCAGTAAGAATAATCATCAAAAATATATGTTTAACCGTATTATAGTATTAAATATAAATATGATTAATATTTATATAATATAAATATCACATTACATACATTCGCCATCTAGTGCTAATCTAAGCAGAGATTGTTCTATAGGTACAGAATAACTGATACTAATACATTATATACTTTTCTTTATAAACAAATACTTATAATACGTATTATATACACCCAGACCAAGACAAACCTCCATGTTCACATATACAAAGATATGTCTTGAGCGGGCAATGAACACGTGACCTCGGCGGCGCAGGCAGATGCATTACCCACTTCGCCATCCGGTCGTCTTATTATTAAAGGTTTTTGTAAAACTCGTTGAGACGAGCTGCGTTTAATCTTACGCAAGACAGAATTCTTACTTTTTACGGTTAAAGCGCACAATGACGCCATTTTTCAAAGCATTTTGTCGCTTTAACAGTCCACACTTAAACTTTTTATTCGGTGGTTTGCTATAAAATGTAGATTGAGTAAAGTCCATCCTTTATCCTCCGCAAATGAATGCTTCAATGCCTGGAAGCTGATGGGTTACTTTCATATTTGATGCTTAGGTTTTGGCTGCTATGTGTTAACATTAAAATACGTAAGGAACCTATTTGAATTTTTTCCTCATAAAAAATTTAGTTTTAGATACTTTATCCTTTATATTTCAGCTTGATTCAAGTCCAAGTTGATATAATACTGACTTTTTTAGGTCATATCATCTGATGTTTTTTCATAATATTATTGAAACAGTAAACCAATAGAATCGAATAACAAAAATACAATCACATAAAACAATCAAATTAAACTAAAAATATATTCTTATCTGTACTGAACTCACTGAACAATATCTATTAACAGTTATGTTGTATTGTAATCTCAATTGATTTTCAAAACTTTTAGTGAAAGTACAGAAAGTAAATCTTTAGTAAATGACTTGTTGACCAAAGGTCAATGATCTCGAAGAACTCATTGGCAGTGGAGTGAAACATCAATTTACCCTCACGCCCATCACACACAAGCATCGGCACTGTACCCGACATGAGAAACGTTTTATTACGGTTCAGGAACACCATTGATCTTAAGCAAGTATTAAATTAGTGGTTGCCTGCTTCTTCGTTTGCGTGAATATCCCTATAATAAATTAATTATATTATTAGCCACATGCCTCGTTGGTCCAATGGTTATCGTATGCGCCTCTCACCACGAGGTCCTCCGTTTCGATTCCCGGGCCAGGTGAAGTGTTATGACGATCGGATGGCGGAGTGGGTGGTGTACCTGCCTGCGACGCCGAGTTCGTGGGTTCGATTCCCACTTAAGACAAATCTTTGTGTGCATGAACATGGGGGTTTGTCTTAGTCTGGGTGTTTCTATGTATAATAAGTATGTATTTACAAAAGAAAAGTATATATGTATTAGTATCAGTTATTCTAGTACCCATAGTACAAGCTCTGCTTAGTTTGGGACTAGAAGGCGTTGTGTGTGAGTTGTGGATTATTTATTTATTTATTTATTTGTGAACTTACTCTCAGAAAATTAACAATAGCAGCACAGAGTTGGAATTGTACCCGGTGTACTATTCCATGGAACCTAAACATAACAGGTAATATGTGGGTGTCGTACACCTCTGCCACACCCTTCTGGGTAATATAGGCGTGATGTTATGTTATATTAACCACACTCACAGAATAGATAACCACGATTTTACTAACGATTTACCGCTCCGCCAGTCGCCCGTTCTTGCAATATATTACAATTTTAGTGCCGCACCGCTCTTATAAGTCGTAGCGTGGTTTTATAAAAGCCTTTCTGTAGTATTTTTTCATCAACTAGGCTATTTTTACTCAAACTTATTTTATCAGTTCGGATCTAGTTTCTGAAACTAGCGCATTCAAACAAACAATCAATCAATTTATCAATAAATCTATTCAGCTTTATAATACTATAGTTTAAACTACTAGATTTTACCCATGACTCTGTCTCTACTGCTGTTATGAAGTTCCTTTGTATTCATTTTATTTAAACCTTTAAGTAATAGCTAAAAAAGCAAAAAGGCTTCTACGATAAAAAAAAACTGAATATTAAAAGCATATTTCATCATAATTTATTTTTCAACGGGTTTTTCCAGCACTCTAAAATCATGATAAATGTTTCATCCTTACTTCCTTACTTAATATTATAAAGGCGAAAGTTTGTATGTATGGATGTATGGATGGATGTTTGTTACTCTTTCACGCCAAAACTACCGGGTCGATTTCGATGAAATTTTGCACACATGTAGCTTATAGTCTGGATTAACATATAGGCTACTTTTAATTGACATACCACGCGGGCGGAGCCGCGGGCGGAAGCTAGTAAATAATATAGTGATCGTGCAGCGGCTAAAGGCTGTCAGTATCACGGCCGCACTCATTTGTCAACACGCTGCATAACAGGTTAGCAGACAGCAGTCTATTTGCATGCACCATACTCATCTAATTCGGCTACATTTACATGAAGAATACCACAATTCGTGCGACATCGTAAAACATACTATATATAGGTATTATTATTTCTTGCTATAAATTTGCAAATAAATATACAAAATAACCTATGAGTATAAAAAATACTCCAACTTTCTAAAAAAAGTAGTCATAATTATGTTTTAACTTCGGTTACTACCTCAATAAGGAATTAGATAATACGGATCCTATGAAAATTCTGGTTCAATTTTGATAAGAATTGCTCTCTGAGTTTTTATGCTACAAAATAAATAATTACTACAAAATTAAAACATAAAGGTATAAATATGAACTTGAAAGCACAACACGAAGTTTTCAACAAATGTAGCAAGTTTAGGTGCAGAAAATTCCGTGTAGCATGTACAGTCGTAGAGCAAGCTAACTTTAGAGACGACAAATGTTTTCACACAACTTTGCTACTGCTTCCTGGTAGTTTTAATCTTAATTTACAGTTCGCTTCCAGCAGTTTATGCTCTATAACTACAAGGCTCAAGTTGGCCTGCAATCTCGTTCCAAATATCGGTTTCTCAAGTAAGTTTTTGGTACAATTTACCTATCACTTGATTGACTAAGTTGTATTCACCTCTGAAGTTTCCAATTGGCTTATGCTTCAGTAATAAATTAGGAAAAGTTCCGTGTCACTCATATATAAATTAAATTAGCTGCCTCGATAGTCTAGTGGTTAGCGTATACATCGTCATCAAAACAGGTGAAATGTGCGTGTTGTAGATGCCTCACTATTTTGTGTTATGTTATGTGTAAATTTATTAGAATTTGTTTATTAAAATATCAGAATAAGGGTACAGCAAAATGGTTACCTATTATAACTTATGTTTGTTTTCGTCACTTTTTTGTTTGTCCTAGATAAAAATAATGCATAACTGCAAATGCAAAGAACGCAATATAAAACAGGGATCATTAAATTACAATAGCATTTCTGCAAGACGATTAAAGTTTGCAATGTGTTTACAATACATTACCTGCGTAGTTTGAAACATTAGACGTAACAAATAGTACGAGAGCCCACGACCAAAACCATGTCTCATAGCAATACGGCAAAAACCCTATAAAATCGTTAGATTGTATGATTCTGTACCCGACTAGGTGTGTAGTAACGGTCGAAAGTGTAGCAACTGCGTGGGAGGCCATTTCTGCTGTGTCAAAATAAAAAGACAGTCGGTATTATAGCAATACGTCTGATAGTGAAAATGTACATAGATTTTATAATTGTATTACGAAAAAGTTTGTTTTCAGACATTTTGCGCGTAGCATATAGCCTGAGCGCATTTTTAAAAATGTCAACAAATTTAGCCGACCTGTATCATAGCAATACGGATAAATTTTTTTTTCAACTTTTCGTATTGCTGCCATTATTACCAAAAACCTGTTTTCAGACACTTTAAGTGTAGCATATACTCCCAAAAACGAAAATAACGTTTCGGAGTCGCCTGGCCGACGCCTCTGTTAAATGTTTTTTCAAATTTACAGCCTTCATAGATATTCAAGAATCTCCCTTGTCTATTATATTTATGTACTTTGACAGATGACAGATGTCATTACTTATTTCTTTTGTAAAAGTTACTCAAGTGTGCTTTAAATAAAACCAAAACTATCAAATCAATCAGTATTTAATTTCAACAGCCTCAGCGCTTGTTACGCTCCTGCCCCTTTCTTACTATTATACAGCTCACTCGCCAGCTTCCTTTTGTGCGATTTATTTCAGTCCTTCAACTTCAATGTTACGGTTTCGGGTAAATTCTTTGTTAATTATCATCTAATAAATTCAGGGTCGCAACGTATTCATTGGTTTGTAACAGAAAATTCAAGATGCCTCAGTACGATTTTTAAACGATATCTGAGTATCGAAAAGTTGTCTGATAGAGAAGGTGCTACACTTAATTTGTCTGATATAATTTTTTTGCACATGTGGACAACTTATTTTATCATATCCAACAATTTTCAGACATATTGCTATGATACCGATCGGTAAAATTTGTTAACATTTTCAAAACGGTCTCATAATTTAATGCGTTCACATTTCCGTCTGAAAATTGTTTTGTTCGCATCAAATAACCAAAATTTACTAATAAAAAAGATTTTCAGACGTATTGCTATGAGACATTTTTTTTGTCTCATTTTTAATTTTTTTAAGTGATTTTACGGGTTTGCGCTACACCACTAACGTCTGAAAAATATGTTTCCGGTATCTCAGAACTATCATTCAACTACAGTCTGCAAATCAGACATATTGCTATGATGCCGTTCGGTAAAATTCTTTGACAATTTTGAAAATTCGGTCAGATCAAACGCTACGCGGAAAATGTCTGATATTGGTATTTTCGAGTTCAGGATAATCGTATCTATCGATTTGATGCGGTTTTGCCCGTATTGCTATGAGACAAACATTTTGGTCGTGGGCTCTCGTACTAAAACACAAAGGCAACAGTTTTGTGAAACTTTCTAAATAGTACATTCGCATGAGTTCTGGTTCGGTGGAACTTCTTACAAACATTGGCCGCAAGCCAACTTGAAAAGTAACCTCACCTTGTTCGCCATGCACGCCTAAGCAGTTTTCTACGACGTTATTTAGTTTCCACTGTAGCCAATTTGCGAAAAAACTTCTTAGATAAAATGGTTTAAAAGAAAATTGCGATATTTTGTATGTGTGACAAAAGTAACTATAGGCTGACCGTTTAACTGAGTCCTCGCCTGCGCGGTACAGGGGTGCGGGGGTATGATGACAAAGGGGACTGAAACGGGCGGGCGGTGAAGGCACTTAATAAAATATACAGGAGATGAAATGCACCACGATATTTCCTAAGATATGTGACATCATCGGAAAAAAGAAATAGTGATTTATCAAATGAAAAAATAGTTAAGAAGATACAAAATTTTAATGAACTTATGTACGTAAATAAAATAATTGGGAATAAACTATTATACTATTTGTTATCTAAACATGTAATTAAATCGTAAGAAAGTCAAAACTTTTTTTGGGTCCAGTTTCTTTTTTCTAAAATATTCGTATACGTTAAAAGCCATTTGCTTGTACTGACTGTTTACTTTATGTCCGAAGATTTTTCGATTCATCTTGAGATAGTAATTACATGTGTATCTCTCACAAGGTGTCTGCAACAGTCAACACATGCGATCGCTACCTATGTAGCGAACGAAATTAACAATTACAAAAATTTGCCCACCGCCCGCACCTGTTTCAGTCCCCTTTGTCCGCCGTACCCCCGCGCCCCTGTACCGCGCAGGCGAGGACTCAGTTAAACGGTCAGCCTATAGTTACTAGCATATACGAATTATTTGTTTTTTTATTAATCTCGCGTCCCTCCTCTTGACATAAGCTTAGTAATAACTTGTCAGGACTTAGGAACAGTGGAATGATATAATGTTTTATGATTATGATAATAATGTATTTTGGTAGAATTTAAGAAAACAAACGTTTCACAAGCAATTCAACAAAAACAACAACTTTTCTTTGGCAATAAGTGACAATATTTCAAAAATAAAATAATTACTTTTAAAAAAAGGTTTTAACTCAAAAGAGTCCGCAACAATTATTTTATACCTATAAGAAAATTAATATACAGATCTGTTCGCGTGGCCACGTTACGTTGTTAATATTATTATATTAATCTAGGCTATAAGTTACATGTATGCCAAAGTTTAACGAAATCCACCTAGTAGTTTTTCGTGAAATAGTAAAAAGTATCGATACATGGATTCTTACAAACTTTTACATTCATAATATCAATAATAGCAGGTCTGCATCTAATACATGTCCCACTACTAGGCTCGGGCCTCTTCTCATGATGAGAAGGGTTAGGCCATGCTCAGGCATGCAGATTTCCTCACGGTATTTTCTTTCACCGTTAGTGAGCAATAATTTATATGATAAATACACACATATCTTCGAAAAAACGAATCCTATCGATTTATGGTCAGAGGTGTGTGCCGTGGGTTTGAACCCAAGTCCTTTGACTTGACAATCTTACAGTCTTCCACTTGGCTATTGCTGCTTTATAATATTATATAGGATTAAATAAATCTAAGGCACTCTTGCAGGAACTGAGCATGTTTGACACAAACGGAATACTTAATGCGGAGAAGGCTGTATCATTAGGTTTTCTTAAGTTTGTCAGCCTTGAAAAGTCATTTACTAACGAAGAGTTTGTTAGTAAATGACTTTCCAAGGCTTTCATATTCAGACGTTTATCTTTGTTGTAACCCAATAATCATGCACTCACTCAAAAGAGCTAAAAATGTCTATAAAGAAAAGGTAACAATAATATATCGCCACAATATAGTCTTCATTAATATTTGACTTCGATTCAACAACGGTCGTAATAAAAAGCTAATTGAAACATTAATAAATTCAATCAATCACGTAGAACAAATATCAATGAAATGTGATTGCAATATTCAACTCACATTCGCTATATAATCCTCAATATTGACAGTCAAAATGAAATAAATACAATGATGCACCGTGGTGTTTGTCTGGGTTCTATAAATGAAACGGCGAAATTTTTTAATTTTTGTGCATCTTTATACTCATATAAATACGGTCAATAAAAGAAATGTAATGTGATACCATTATTTATCAAATTAGCTTTAGTTTAGTATCGGATTCCAAGATAAACAGTATCCATCGTCGCGGTTGAAATTAGAATATTTTTTTATTTCAACCGCTTCCCGTGATATTCTGGAATAATAGGGCCAATCCATGGTTAAAAAAATTCCACAATGACCACGAATAATGCAAGACATTTCGAAACATCGAGAAAATATGTACTTTTTTACTCGAACGAGTCCAAATAGAAACGTTGTTTAATTTTAAAATAATAACATAGGTACCTATGATAAATAATAAGGACATGTCGATAGACAAGTGTAACTGTAAATAATTAACCAAAAATAGCATATTAGGTAGTACTTTACATTTTTATATATAATTATTATACATTTACATTTACGTACATAATTTAAAGTTGTAGGGAGCGTGATGGTAATAATACGCGGACACTTGGTTATAGTAAAAGTATATTACGTCAAACTCACAACAACGTTTGGATTCTAAAGTAACACAGAATATTTTACAGAGAACGGTTTATCACGTGATACGTTACAGGAGTACGTGTGCGTGTGTATTCAAATCGGCGCGTGCCGCGACTGCCGTCGGGGTGCGCGGGCGCTGCGGTCTTAGTTCCCTGACGCGTTCGTCTAGAGGGCGCGGAGGTAGCCCGATCGCGTGGTATCGAAACGCTGTCATTGGTGGACCGCGTGGATTGGTGATTGGACGGACTCGGGTACGTTCGGAAACATTCCTACATACGAGTAAATTCGGATACGTTCCTACAAAGTGAAAAAAGAAATGTACGTGTAGTACATTTCTTTTTTCACTTTAAATTATGTAATGTTAGTACTTAATATATAATGTAAGTGTGCATATATAATGTAATTGTACACGGTGCGATTTAACATTATACCTATATTTTGCATATCGATTATCCGGCGAAACATGTCTTATTTAATTATACTACCTTTTTGTTACCATGTTTTTGACAAACAAATATTTCTTTCTTCTTTCTTTCTTTCTTTGAAAATGTATTCAATTTTTAAAGGTTTCAAAACGTAATTGGATTTCATTCTTAACTGAATCCGTATAAATTAGTTAATCATTTACACATAGTTGGGTTGTAAATGAAATGGTCTTATTTTGTAATGTAGAGTGAGGTTGGCTTGGCGTGGCGTAAAAGCAATTAATTTGCATAGTTGAAACGACCAGTGCTGCATAGCGTCAGGGACCGCGCTGTTGTCTCTATCTGAAAGTGCTTTATTGCTTACTGAACCGCTTAATATACATATTTCGTATTTTATTTTTAATGGTTTATATGAAATCATTCTTAACAAACACATGGGTGTTTAGTTTGAAACTTCATTTGATAAATATTTGGATTGACATAAGATAGAATGCCACAAGTAATTACACTATTAAAATAATATGTGGTTTTAGTACAGATTTTTAGGTAAAACATATTATTTATTACTTGTAATATTTAAAGCAAATTTTAGCTTTGCTATGCATTTATTTTTATGTAATATTAAAGTTGAAAAATTAAGAATCCAGCAGGACTCGAACCTGCACCTCTTGGGTATACGCCCCAAGTGCTTTGCCAATTCAGCTATGGATTCTTAATTTTTCAACTTTAATATTACATAAAAATAAATGCATAGCAAAGCTAAAATTTGCTTTAAATATTACAAGTATTGATAAAAATGCGTCATCTCTCGACAGTAATGAGTTGATCTTAATTCAAACGTACTGTATGCGATTATGTGAATAAGTAACGCATAGATGGCGCTAAAACCAAGTAATGGTTCGTCTAGCTTCGGCTGGCACAAAAGAGTTGAGAAATTTCGAGTCCGGCAGCATGCGAATCCATAGCTGAATTGGCAAAGCACTTGGGGCGTATACCCAAGAGGTGCAGGTTCGAGTCCTGCTGGATTCTTAATTTTTCAACTTTAATATTACATAAAAATAAATGCATAGCAAAGCTAAAATTTGCTTTAAATATTACAAGTATTGATAAAAATGCGTCATCTCTCGACAGTAATGAGTTGATCTTAATTCAAACGTACTGTATGCGATTATGTGAATAAGTAACGCATAGATGGCGCTAAAACCAAGTAATGGTTCGTCTAGCTTCGGCTGGCACAAAAGAGTTGAGAAATTTCGAGTCCGGCAGCATGCGAATCCATAGCTGAATTGGCAAAGCACTTGGGGCGTATACCCAAGAGGTGCAGGTTCGAGTCCTGCTGGATTCTTAATTTTTCAACTTTAATATTACATAAAAATAAATGCATAGCAAAGCTAAAATTTGCTTTAAATATTACAAGTATTGATAAAAATGCGTCATCTCTCGACAGTAATGAGTTGATCTTAATTCAAACGTACTGTATGCGATTATGTGAATAAGTAACGCATAGATGGCGCTAAAACCAAGTAATGGTTCGTCTAGCTTCGGCTGGCACAAAAGAGTTGAGAAATTTCGAGTCCGGCAGCATGCGAATCCATAGCTGAATTGGCAAAGCACTTGGGGCGTATACCCAAGAGGTGCAGGTTCGAGTCCTGCTGGATTCTTAATTTTTCAACTTTAATATTACATATTATTTATTTTTTTACTTTAATGTATAATTGAATTTTTGTATTGGTTACATTCACCACATCAATGATTAGGCGCCGAAAAATAATTGTGCAAGGAACTATAGTAATACCGCGAGGCCTCGGGTTCAATTCCCGGGACGGCAAGTGCACGTGAAGATTTACACGTGCACCACGTGTAAATCTTCACGTGCACTATGTACCATCTTACAATATATATTTTGCATACCGATTATCCGGTGAAACAAGTTGTGTCCACTTATTTAATTGTACTAGCTTTTTGTTACCATGTTTTTGGCAAAACAGCGTTTCTTTCTTTTTTTTTTTTCTTTGAAAATGTAGTCATTTCGTAAAGGTTTAAAAACATAATTAGATTTCATTCTTAACTGAATCCGTATAAATTAGTCAAAATTTACACATAGTTGAGTTATAACTATTATTACTGAACCGCTTAATATACATATTTCTAATGGTTTATATGAAATCATTCTTAACAAACACATGGGTGTTTAGTTTGAAACTTCATTTGATAAATATTTGGATATACATTAGATGGAATGCCTCGAGCAATTACACTTTCCAAATAATATGTGATTTTTGTACAGAGTTTTAGCTTAAACATATATTTTTCTTTTTTTTTCTTTTAAGTATAATTAAATTTTATTGTTGTATTGGCCACATTGAAAGATCACCACATCGATCAATGATTAGGCGCTAAGAAAAAAATGATCGAGGAATTATAGGAATACCGCAAGGTCGTGGGTTCAATTCCCGGGTCGGCAAAGTGTTATTTGGGAAATTTCAACACGGAGTTGGAATCGTGTCCGATGGATGGCGATAGGCTCAGCTCCTATCCCATGGGACCTGAACATAGCAGGTGAAGTGTGGGTGTTGTACTACTCTTTCACACCCTTCTGGGTAAAATAGGCGTGATGGTTCGTTATCTACCCGCATTACCTACATAGCACATAACTATTCAAATATACAAAAATATAGTCTGAATTTAATGATCACCTTGAGTGGCGACGGACTCGTTAGATCGGGAAAAGAGGTTTTGTGTGTCACGTCCAATTGAAAAACACAATGACAATGAAAGTCCATTGTCACTCAAACGATGGACAATAAAATAGGTTTGCACGAATTATTTACCAAAAAAATACCTACTCTTCTTTCAAAAATGTAAAAGCAATATACCCTCAAAATGTTATAATTTCTGAAAGTTAAAGTCTGTCAAGAGTACAAGAGTGGTCATGGTGCCACCTAGCTAAGTCTGCCAATAGTGGAGAAATATTATTACCAAGAATAAAATATCCATTAATTACACTTTATTCTCTGATATAGTTTTTTACACTTGTTTTTTGCAAAGCCCCACGATCCCAAATCGATATTTTGTTTTCGTTTTTAGCAATGAAAATGTGACCTAAAGGAAAATTTCCAGCTTTCATAAAAGACGTAAGACAGCCTACGTCCTAAGTCTACGTCCATATGGCAGTACTTAGTCTACTGTTCACCATGTCCATTGAGATGTATATTAGCAGCACAGCATCTTTCCGGGTCCAACGGAGCAATAAAGTTAACCGCCCTTATACTGGTGAATAACATCTTCTGCTAAATATGTATGTCAGGAAACCTTCGTGCCATATGATTAAGAAACATCTTGTTTAATTTCGTCTCATTATGTAATAGCTTCTATCGTGGCTTCGCGTAGTATGACAATAAAAATAGTTTATACCAGCTTTTGCGCGCGGCTTTGCTCGCGTAGTACCTTATTATTATTGAGAATATGGGTTACTCATATTTTTACTAGCTGGGATATGCCGACTAGTTTTGAATCTATTACGTAGATTCATCAAGTGGGTGATTAATCGCGTCCGACTCGCGTCTCGCGTCTTCACCTCACGTCAGTTTTAACAAACTAAAAATCGTTTTTTAGTTTTTTTAATATCACTTCTGCTATGTTGATTGTAAGCATATAATAGCTAGCTGTGAACTTAATTCATCAAAATCTATTTAATCGATTTTATTTAAAAGCATATTAACAGCTAGATATCCTCACAAAGTCATGCATTTTAAATATCAGTAGGATTTTGACATCCTAGTTTTAAGCAACAAGTTTATTGACTCGGTAAGTTGTTTATTTATGAACTTTCTGCAATTTTATTGCAAAAGGCGGCATTTCAGAGTTTTATTGAGAGCATGTATCCTAGAGACTTAATTTCTGTACTAACTCTGTAGTTTTATACAGTCGTTAGAGTCCGCTTCACAATTGTCTAGTATAAGCTATTCAAAGACAACAAATATGGTTGAATAAGATTATTATTATTAAAACCGACGTGAGGTGAAGACATTATTATTGAGAATACGGGTTGTTCACGTTATTTTATCCCAGTTGATGAATCTACGAAGTAGATTCGAAACTAGTAGGCATATCCCCGCTAAAATAACGTGAGTAACCCGTATTCTCAATAATAAAGATTATTGTTATTTATTTCTAAAATTGAAATAAGAAAAAAGAAGAGAAAACAAAATTTCTACTAACCTAAAAATAAATGACTTAAAACTTAAATGTATGAATTGTGTCATTCATTTCATAGAAATCTCTGCCTCGACAGTTGAGAAACATGCCCTTATAAAAAACATCACAATGAGACGCGAAATAATTTAGTAACAAGGCTAATCATCCGTTGATAGAATTAATAAATTATACATGACATTCATAATATCATGCTTCTTCTAACAATTTTATTGTTTTCACAATAAGTCCCACGAGGATTAACTCAACACTGTTCATTTATTCAAAGTGCTTATGAAACCAATATTTATCTCATTAATTATAACGTTACGTGGTTAATTATATAAAGCTAATTACATTTATCAGAGTGTTTGAAGAATACGTTTATTTATTCATGACATAAGCTGGTTTTGCTGGTACAGAGTAATTATAAAATAAATGTAATCAAATTAGTTTTATATATTTACAATAATGTTGTGTTTACAGTTACAAAAAAATATTATTGTTATGAATTTCGCAGAAAAAAATTGTTTTATAAAATAATAATAATTTAATTTAAAATCATTATTTTAACTTTAGAAGTTGGTTTTTCTATTATAAAAAATATCAAAAGATAATGGTATATTTCATAGCTGTATGATTCGTATATCAAGTTTATTGTTAACGTATTGTGAACTGGAGTATCAACATTTCATTTCAATATTGAATTCTCCGTGTCTAGTTATTTTTAATAACCATACAATATCTTAGAGAATGTTGCTTTATGACTCCAATTTGGTAATAAATTGAAACTTTATTGCTATTATGTGCAGTTCAATTAAAACGGATATTCAACAAATTTTCAAATGTTTTATAAACTTATATAGAAGCAATTAAGTGTGACTAGAAGCTTTTTTTAAATAACATTTAAGACGATTTGCACGGATTTAAAAAGTTGCTGTTTAAAACTTAAGCTGTTACATATTAAACATTTATATTTCGCAAACTTGCTTTACAATGAGACAATAAGAATAAACAAAAGTCTATTTCTAGCCGAGGCCTACTGGCCCATCGTTTTGTTTGTTAGGCTTAGGAGTCAAAAAAATCATTTTTATCAAATTTTAAAGCATATAATAATAATAATAATAATAAAATTGTTTATTTATCTCAACACAATATAAAAAATTAGACATGACAAACATACATTAGGGATACTTAACACATTACAATAAGTATAATAATTATATTGTGTGAGACTGGTGCCTAAACTAGACTTACGTCTGTATTTCAGGACACCAGGTCTCCACTCCTCTCAATTGATTACATTTTGTTGTGTTAGTGAAACAAACAGTTTTAAACAAACATTATGTTTAGAAGTATTAAGAAAATATTCAATGCTTTGACCTCATTGAAATCAAACACTGTACAATTTCCATTTCTATTTCAACTTGATACCTCTTCACTTTTTTGCTGAAGGTATGTTTTAATATAATACTCAAATAGATAGACGGGCGACAAAGTAATAGCAAAGAAGTTACCTTTAGTGTTTTTATTACGATTCAATAAAAGAATTCCTAACAAGAATGTGAACGACACTTATATTTGCTAAATTTAAACACACAAAACATACCTTTGAAGTGATTGCAAATAAATCCATTTGTAAGCAAGCTTTGGAACCAAAACCTGATATATTTTGGTCTCGGTTTAGATGTCTCATTTGTCAAGGAATCCTCAAGAGCCAGATAAAATGTGCGGGATCAGAGCTGCGGGTGTATTCACAGTATTCAGACACAGTGTTACAATGATAGCGCCTTTCGAAAAGAAAGGGAACAATTCATCTTCAAGATTTACGTTTTGAGAACTGATCATTGAGGTTCTTTAGGGATATTGACGACACTACTGGTGAACTAAAACAAGTGTGATAAATGAGTAAGTACCTACTATACGTTGAATAGGAATGACGATCTGTTTTCATTTTCATATTTATGAAATTGAAACACCTCTTGATATTAGTAACATCATAATGTTTTTAAACTTTCATGATCAATGATGCAAGTCATTTCGAAACGTCGAGCATATGTATTTATTTACCTATGTAATAATTACGCGATTTAGACCTGTTGTCTAATATTTGAAAAATTAGTAAGATCATCAAAAGTATTACTTTCATATCACATAAGATTATACCATTTTAAATTCACATTATTAATAGGCTCGCCCAAATGCTCCAAACCAACGGCTACTATAGCGTGACGTCACACTTGAGTATTTTGTATGTGAAGTTATGAATTTCGTTTGATATGTAATATGAAAATATGAAATATTGCGTATGAAAATGATTTTATTATGAAAGTTGCTTAAAATTGTGTGGGATATTAAATGAAAAATTTTTACTTTAAAAATGAATTTTCCCATTAAACTTTGAATTATCATACAATGGATTTAAAGTGTGGAACTATAAGATAAGATATTCATATTAATTACTATTGCAGTATCATTCATCATCCCTATTATCTCTGGATAATTCAACGGATAAAACTTACAAATACTTAAATACACGTACCTAAATATTCACATATTTTACATGGCCTTACAACATTAATAATTTTGATTTAAGCACCATCACAAAGTGTAAACATTTTATATGAATTATGTTTCAAATTTATTGAGCAATAAACCGTGAAAAAATTACTTGCGTTATTATAAAAATATCTGTTTAATATGAGTTTTTATGACATAGGTATAAGTAAAGTTTAGATTTTTTTTTATACTACGCCCACAGCGAACAAACGTGTAGTCCACCTGATGGTAAGTAGAGTACAGCCCATGGACATCAACAATCCACAAAAGCAGATTATAGATGCGTCGCTGCAGCTGAGGACTACGGTGCTATGCCTCATGTGCCAGTAATTTTAGGGCCTGATCTCACACCACCAAACCGGAACACAGTAATGGAAGCACTACTATTTGGCGGCAGGTTAAAGGTGAGACGGTGGTGCTGCCGTTCTCGAGCTTATTCACAAGAGCTCTACCACCAACCACAAAAAAAGGTGAGACAAAGTAATGAAGGTGCCATTGCTAGCTTATGGACAAAGCCTTGTCAAAGATGTCGTATCATATCGTACTATGCAGGCAGCTGTCTCATAAAGCTACACAAATACACACTTAGACATACTCACAAAAATTTCTATTATAATACACTAGCTTCTGTTCGCGGCTCCACCTGCTTGTTACGTCAATAAAAAGTAGCTTATAATATTTCTAATGTTGAACCAACTCTATACTAATTTTCATCAAGCTTGGTCAAGAATATTCAAAGTTTTTTGGGAGTAAACAAACAAACAAAAGAAATCTCTTTTTAATATTCGTATAGGTACAAGAAAAAAACAGGATAGTAATTAATTAACTCCGATAGGTAACCAATGGTAGGGTTTGTAATGAGGAGATATAATTTTAAAAACGTTACTAGTAGTAAAATTATATTGAATGCGACCGACGTCAATGCAGTGCCTTTTTCGATCCCCGTGTGGTACCGGATGCGTGAAATAAAATTCAAATCTGAAGAACGTGAGCTTTGTGACACAGATGTCTGGTAACTTTGACTAGATTTTTGCGACGTAACTGCATCTGAATTGACATGAAAGTAACAAAATTTTGTATAATGTGAATTTGTATTTAATCTAGCTGAGTCATTGAATACTTTTTCATTGTGAATATTCACGTGTTTGACCCCGAACACACCTGATGGTAAGTGACGATGCGGTCTTAAGGTCGAGCGCGCTTGCTTTTGAGATACCTATTTGATTGAGACCTAAATTGTACTCATGCGGCAACATAGACACGGCCTAGGTGTTTTATTCTTTAGCAACACTACGTTTTGTTTCATTTAAGAGGTAAAATTAGGGCCAGAAATCACTGACACAGATGGCATAACTTGCCTGATAGCTCTGAAATAACGTATCGTAAGATCATTAATTATTTAGAGCTACAGTTATCTTAATTCACGCAATAACCTCAATAATTAACTTTTATAATATTTTAAAGTACATGCCTCGTTGGTCTAGTGGTAAACGTATGCGCCTCTCACCGTGAGGTCTCATGTTCGATATCCGAGTCGGGCAAAGTGTTATTTGTGAACTTTCCTTAAGTCCACAATAGCAGCACGGAGTTGAAAATGTGCCCGGCGCGTGGTGATAGGCTCACCCCCTATCCCATGGGACATAAACATCACAGGTGAAATGTGGATGCTCTACACCTCTGCCCCACTCTTCTGGGTAATATAGTCGTGATGTTATGTAAGAGTACTTCAAACTTTAACTTAGCACTAGCTGTAATCATATATTTACTAAAGTGGGGCAGCAAATTCTTGTCACT
This sequence comes from Hypena proboscidalis, assembly GCA_905147285.1. Classification (NCBI taxonomy): domain Eukaryota; kingdom Metazoa; phylum Arthropoda; class Insecta; order Lepidoptera; family Erebidae; genus Hypena; species Hypena proboscidalis. The sequence continues at coordinate 15,856,830 of LR990140.1, forward strand.
TAGGACAAAATAGTGTTACTTCCTGCAGTATAAACTTAAAAATGGACTACTGCTAAAAGCAACTGCTTCTATACCAACATCAAGTGTTTAAAAAGGTACTTTAAAGCACCTGTTTCAAGGTGTTTTAATTCAGCAAATGTAACTTGAAGCAATATTTTTTCTGTTGTTTTTATTTGTTTAGCCAGTGAGTTTGTTTTCCACCAAGTGGATAGTAACGAAAGCCTCTGAAATTTATAAAAATATTACAAATACTATGTTATTTGAGGATTACAATAATGTTGCCTGAACAAGTTATTTCAGGGCTTGATCTCATTATCAAGCAGTAGTGCAGGCAATACCATATTGCAAAAGTTTAATAATAAGATTATGGTGTTTCATTAGTTAAACATGTTACAACTTAAAATTTTAAGTAAATTGAAGTATATAAAATATTAAAGTTGAAAAATTAAGAATCCAGCAGGACTCGAACCTGCACCCCCTGGGTATACGCCCCAAGTGCTTTGCCAATTCAGCTATGGATTCGTATGCTGCCGGACTCGAAATTTCTCAACTCTTTTTGTGCCAGCTTTTAGCTAGACGAACCTTATTTGGTTTTAGCGCCATCTATGTGATGCGATAAGTCACTATTCACATACTGTAAGTTTGAATTAAGATCAATACTGTTACTGTCAAGAGATGACGCATTTTTATCAAATACTTGTAATATTTTAAAGCAAATTTTAGCTTTGCTATGCCTTTTTGTAATTTATAAAATATTAAAGTTGAAAAATTAAGAATCCAGCAGGACTCGAACCTGCACCCCCTGGGTATACGCCCCAAGTGCTTTGCCAATTCAGCTATGGATTCGTATGCTGCCGGACTCGAAATTATACTCGTATACCCAGGGGGTGCAGGTTCGAGTCCTGCTGGATTCTTAATTTTTCAACTTTAATATTTTATAAATTACAAAAAGGCATAGCAAAGCTAAAATTTGCTTTAAAATATTACAAGTAAATTGAAGTATTTGCATTAAAACTGACGTGAGTTTGTATCACTATTCAAATTATGAAATACGGGTGTTACTCACGTAATGTTGGTCTATTTAGTCCACCACGGTCGCGCCTGAGTCGCAGTCAGTCTTGCACTAACGTGTCGCATTCTCTTGAAAGTGCCTAAAATTATAGGTAAAACCGCGGTCAACTAAATAGACCAACATTACGTGAGTAACACCCTTATTTTATAATTTTAATAAATTGAAATAATCAGTTAAATATTTTGATTTTGTAACATATCAGCGTACCTACACTACATTCCTATAAATGTTCAAACAGCACTATTAATATATCACAGTAATTGTCACATATATACCTACACACATACATGATTACTTTAAAGTTGGATAGCCTTGTTTATTTGATATTAACTCAAGGGTTGCGAAGACGTAAGGTCTGGGATAGTTTATCTTTGAAATTGGATGGGAACATAGAGTATATCTTTATCAAGCCACGCTAGAAGCGAAATTTAATTACATAATTTAGAAACTGAATGTTCACGTGTTACGTAACTTATTTATTAACAATCTAGTTAATAGTAACATCTCTCTACCGACAACAAGTGTTTAAATAGTTGCTATAAGTCACCTCAATTGCAGTAACAGTAGTTGTTTTGTTTATCCAATAGTTTTTAGATATTAAAATAGTATACCCACAGACCCGTCAATATGTATGGCAATCCAGAGAGCATGTAATAAACCTGACGAAGTTTTAAACTAAATTATTTCAAAGACAGATAAAATTTACATCAAAGTTTAAAAATGTCTGGGTTTTGACAGCTTTGACAGTTCAATTGATGCAAAGAATAACCGTCAACTTTTTTCATGTTAAATCTTGACATCTATTATTTTTGTGGAAACCATAGATACATATTGACAGATTTATCTTTACCTCAAAGCTCTATAATGTGTGAAAGGATCATACAAATGAAAAAATAATTGCGTGTTATGATATATAAGATGACAGCTACTACATTTATCTCTAATAATTGACTCGGCAATGTATTATGAATTTTGCGGTACGCTCTTAGTAACGTTTTTCTCATAGCCAAAATTGCAACAAACCCTTAATCATTTATAATGAAAAAATACACCTAATTTTATTATGAAAATAACTTACCAATAAAAGAAGATATTTCCTTTATCTACTAATTGGTAGATTTTGAACAGCTCATTACAGCAATAATTAAACTTGCGATTAAAAGGTGTCAGCAAATTGAAGAGTGTACTCGACTTATGTTTGACATGCAAAGTTCGGCCAGATACCGATTATATCTCTTAATAGAGGTGATTCTCTCGGGGTGCATGAAAGGAGCCTTCCTGAGTGACGTACACAACGATTCCCTACGTCCGACGCACCTTGAGTAATTCGCGAGTTCTCAAAAGCGCATTGGCTAATCCTTTCACCACGATGGCAAATCAAAATAAAATTTGACTCAGCCATCGACACGACGAAGAAGAAGAAGATCTCTTAATAGTTTTCTGTGGTCTTACCCGTTGGTCAAAAGTGCAGTAAAAATGTTAATCCTGCACCTGATCCCTCTCCGCTCGTGTCTCCCTTCATGCGCCGCATTCTTCTTGTTACCGCTAGGACTTTTCGAATATGTATGCCACGACATCATTATCTAAAAAAAAGAATTAAAAAAAAGTGTCTACTTGGTTGAAACTTATGCCTAAATCATCGTTGTTATATTTAAAATCTCACTATATCTAAATTAATGTTAACAGTTTTATGATTATTATAATTATGTGATAAATTAACGGTCAAACAAAATATTTTTTGTCGAGATACAAAGTGTATTGTGGCAGAATTATTTTACTATTCAAATAGAATGGAGAGGACCTATAAACTAACCGAAATAATTTTGTCCTAATAATATATATTTTCACGATAAATGATGAAAAGTTCCTTGGGAGGAATGAACTGACTATACATATTATTTCCAATTTGTATTAAACCAGAGACAAAAGTAAAGAATTTGTATGCTTGATTCGACTTCTAGGAATCAGTGACTCGTTTTCGGTATAGCAGTCGTTTATATGTAAATAGATAGATAGATAGATAGAATAAGCTTTATTGCACACCAAAAAATAAGACACAAAATAGAACATAATTAAACATTAAGACATGTACAATGGGCGGCCTTATCGCTAAAAAGCAATATCTTACAGGCAACCTTTGGATGGACAAATAGAAAGTTAGACTGATATGGGGCAGTTTAAGGTGTAATAAATGAAATAGAAGGTTCACTATAACTAATATTTACATAAATTTACAAATTCAATAGGTACATTTACCTACAAATTAAATATATATTATATTAACTTACATAGGTATACTTAAAATAAATATGTACATAACACTATTTATATATTAAATACATACATATTATTATAAATAAATATTATACATATATATAATAAAAACAGAGGATAAAAAGAAATGTATAAACAAGTTTTACTCATGCATCTGAAAGGACTGGCAATGTGAATAAATAATGGTAAGATTTATATAGAGGATAATTAATGTTCTTTGACTATTTTTTTAAAAGAGTTAATAGTTTTGGCGCGTCGAATAGAGACGGGCAATGCATTCCACAGACGTATTGCTTGAACCACAAAGGATTTGTCGTAAAAGGTGGTAGAATGCATTGGCATATCCAGTTTCAGATCTTCCGATGATCTTAAGGCTCTAGAATGCGTGTCACTGACGAACTGAAAACGTTCTTTTAAGTAAGAGGGGGCAGAAGGGTTGAATAAGACCTGGTAGAGTAGAGAAAGAATGTGAGTATTCCGTCGAAGGCGAATAGGAAGCCACTTGAGCTTATTGCGATACTCGGATACATGATCATATTTGCGTAACCCAAATATAAATCTTATACAGAAATTTTGAAGTCGCTCAAGCTTATCAAGCTGCTCCTCTGTGAGATCAAGATAGCTGACATCGGCGTAGTCGAGGATAGGAAAGAGAAGAGTTTGAACAAGCGCAATTTTAGTGGAAGTTGGAAGAAAATTCTTTAACTTACGCAAGGACCCCGCTGACGCAAACAGTTTACGGCTGGTTTCGAGTAATTGGGGACCCCATGACAGCGTTTCATCAATGAGTAATCCCAAGTTTTTTACAGTTTTACTCAATGGAATTGTAGTTCCGTTAAACTGTACCAGAGGTAGCTGCTGCCAATTAACTTTAGATAATGTTCTGGAGCTGCCGATCACAACTACTTGGGTTTTTGAGGGATTTACACGAAGTCCATGCTGATCACTCCACTCAGATATTCCCATCAAATCTCTATTAAGGATTTCAACCGCATTGGGCAGATTACTCAACGGAGCCTGAGTGTATATTTGAAGATCATCTGCATAAAGGTGATAGGATGAATGTAGACCCTTGGAAATAGAATTAATAAAAATTGCGAAAAGTAGAGGAGATAGCACGCCCCCCTGCGGTACACCGGCTGTAATATCGCACCAAGAAGAAATGTATTCTTCAATGCGTATACGTTGTCGGCGACCAAACAGGTAACTTTGAAACCAATCAATCACTGTTGGAGATATGTTAATAGAGCGCAATATGCCAAGGAGTATGTGAAAATCTACAGTGTTAAAGGCATTGCTGAAATCTAGTAAGGAAAGAACTGTAAGATTTCCACCCTCCATACCAAGTCTAATGTCGTCGGTAACTTTAACTAAGGCTGAAGCTGTACTGTGGCCTGGACGGAAGCCTGATTGAAAATGATTCAAAAGAAGATTTTTACTGAGGAAGGAGCTGAGTTGGGAGTGGACAAGGCGTTCAAGTACTTTGGAGAGGAAGGGTAGGATTGATATAGGTCTATATTCGGAAAAGGATGAGGGTTTAGATTTTTTAGGTAAAGGGATTATTTGCGCTTCTTTCCAAGCAGTTGGAAAGACACCGCTGGAGATAGAGTGGTTAAGGATGTGGCAGATTATAGAATACTCGGTACTGTACGCAGTAATAGATAGTTCTAATATTGAATTTGCATATAAATGTGCTATAACAGGATCTCTATTTGTTTTCTATTAGACATTGAACGGTATTCAATGGGTATGACAACCATTGGGAGCTTAGAGTGGCGTACTGCCTGCACTTAAGGGTAAAGCGTTTGTTGTTTCTCTAAAGCACTTGAAACTACTCTCAGTGGAATAAACTTGTGACGTCTTTTGGGTATCAAAAGGATAAAGCAGTTTTGCAGAAAACTAAATTTATGAAAGAACATTTATTATATGTTTCAAGTAGGATTTGGTGCTTATGAAAACTGTAAAAATTTGCCCAGCCCCGTTTAGTATGATAAATAAATAAGATTGCTTAGTAGTCCTAAAAGTTTATTTCTTTACTAAAGATCATATTTACGTAGTTTATATTATGTTTCATTTTACAGTATTTTTATTTTAAAATAATTATTATTGAGTCTTCAATATTTGTTGAAAATCAACTCAAATTGACTTACCAGTTTTCAATCTTTGTACTTACCTATTAGCAATGCAATTTTAATTCAAAAGATAAATGATATATAGAATAAAGAATAAATGAGATAAAAACTAAATATTACACCAACTTTTGCAAAAAAGTACTGGAAACGCGATGATACGCTCTATCTTATTTTACAAATCTTTCTTCTTTCTTTCTTTCTTCTATCGTAAACTTGGCAAGATTCCGTTAAAGTTTGATAAAAACTTCTTTAAGCTTTATAAGTATGCTTTTTAATACGGAGAGCAGATTCAACACGCGATAATGTCTGCTATTTTATCAAAATATAATTTAATTTTATATTTGAGTTTAAATCCTGTTTACTTTTTATTTAAAAAACAATTATGACATACTTAATACATTTTTACTCTAGTCTGTCTCTTTTAAGTATAAAAAAATTACTTATTCCGTAGCAGATTGCTGCTGTATCATATATTTTTAACAATAACGTTTACTGGCATAAGATTACAGTAAACTAACACAATGTCGACATTCATTTCAATAAAATTTTGCAGGTAATATTATATTTTACTATTCATGCATGAATATGCATTTCGTAATGTGAATAAGACTTAGGTACTATTGACTGACTAACATTAACTTGTCTTTGTTAAATCCAAATTAACCTCGTTTTAGTTTTGTAGTTATGGTGAAATTAAATAACCTCTAGATTCGAATAACAACATAAATTGCCCGTTTGTTTAAAGGCTATTGATTTATCAGAAAACGATTGTGTGAAATAAAATAGCGACTTGTTTATCGGAAGCTAAATACCGATATACTGGTGAAATCAATAACACTTAATCACAAGCTGCTGCATAACTTATACGAGGAAACGCGATAGCACCAGTAATGTATCACGTAGAAAGATAAACAAAATAATGATTGAGTGGAAAATGTGATTCACTGCGTATTTTTATGGTAGCTTTAGCAAATTTAACTTAAAAATAAAAACATATGCCATCATAATAATTAGCTACTTTTTAAGCTAACGGTTAAGCTTTTAAAGAAGAGAGGGGGGTACGCCCTACTCGAACAAAAGTTTGCTATTTAAAGTTAAATCTCTAAAACAAAAAACTGTCTAAACAATCCTTCCATGCTTTGACTTATCTAACGATACCTCACACTATGGAGGGAGAAAAATAAACATCGCCATTTTACATGTAGGGGAGGTACCCAAATAATAAATGTTTTCAAGATTTAATTCTACCCTTTTCTTGACATTAATATCATACATATTCCTGCAAAATCTCAGCACTGGTTTCGACGTTTTGCCTCCATGACGGACATGGCTAAACTAAAAGTGTCTTTAATATGCTGTCTCAAAACAAATAGTAAAAAAATAAGTTGTTAAGAATTTTAATATAACTAGAACATAAACATGTTAAGAATTACGTGTAACAATGGTTTATACCTAGTTATAAATATGACAGATTTCATGATGAGGTACTAAAACATTTTTTTTTGAAAAGACGGAAATTAGTTACTTAAATAACTCACAAGAAACACAAGAAAAAAAAGTAAACGTTTCACGAAATCTATTTGACCTTGAAAGTATAATCCACGGCTAGTACGTGGATTTTGGTTTCAAGGTTGCGAAGTTTGATGAAAGTACGAAATTAAAGTGACTGTTAACATAAGTAATGACTCCCTCTTTCCCTCAAGTGCCCTAATAGACATACCTACCTACTTCTTTCATAAATCGCCGCGGTAAGTAACGCCCCATTCGCAATTCTAGAAACAGACTGGGAATGGCTTCGAGCGACAGCTTAAAAGAATTGTCTGAAGGTTGCAGCTTATCTAATATCTCTCTTTTAACTAACTAAAATTAAGAATAACGTATAATAAAAAACGGTAAAGTTAAATATAGATTTTTAATTTAAAAAAAGAAATGACTACCATGTTGCAAAGATATTCACGGAATCAGATAAAAAACTGGAGTTTTTATTCAAACATAAAAAACAAACAAAATGCTATAATGATAAAATGGGATGAGGGCGGGTGGATGATGATGACAAACAATTTTGGCAATGATCATTTCCATCATCAGAATCTGATATAAAAGCTTGATGCTACACTTATATGTTTTATTGGTTTGACGAGGCCATCCATCAAGATAGAAGAAACGACAATCTTCAAATGAATTATGTTAGAGGGTAGGGACGCTTGTGTCTTTGCTAGCAACGGTGGTTAGTGAGAATAGGAGTATACAACTAGAAACTCAAATATGGTGATTAGGTTTAATAAGAGGAGACTCTATTCATCGTTTTAAGCTTAAATATTTTGTGGTTTTCTTATTCGAACGTCTATTCTGTGAAGCACCATTCAGTTTTATTGTCTAATTTATTAAAAAACAAAGTATACGTGTTATATCACCGCCACGTTTACATACATAACATCATGCCTACCCAGAAGGGTGTAGCAGAGGTGTACAGCTCACACATTTCACCTGTTAAGTTTAGGTTTCATGGGACAGAGGGTGAGCCTATCGTCATCCACCGGTCACAATTCCAACTCCATGCTGCTATTGTGAATTTCATGACGGAAAGTTCACAAATAACTCTTTAACCCGAGAATTGAACCAGAGACTTTGCGGTGAGAGGCGCATTTTTTAAACAGTACACCATCGAGACAGCCGCCACATATCTGGCTAATGAACGCGTGAAGCTATGTTATGTAAGGTTCTATCCAAAACATATAATATTAATTTTAATATTACTCGGCACAAAAAAAAATCAATGCAACCATCAAGATAAAATAGGGGGTTGTAATGCTCTCCGAGTTCACAAGATAGCTTCTTTGAGATTGTGCAAATAAGACGATCAAAGATTAGTTTTATGTACTACCAACTTTGTCGTGTGTTATACCCGCGTCTCAGTTCAATGAAAAGACAAAGACTAATCTAGCTTTAAGAAGACTTAAAAGATTGTAACAAAATCTTGCTAAGCTTTTAACGTATAAAAGTAAGACAGAACAAGGAAAAGAAAAATCTGAAGTTAGATAAGATACATAGATATAGCATGAGATTACGTTGTAAGTATTTTGAAATATGTGCTGAAAACCTGTTCTGTTAAGTTCTTTAACAGCTGTCTAATGAGCAATATTTTGTCTATTCCTACGCCTATTGGTCATTAACATCTTGTTCCCGGTACTGCCGTCGGCAATGAGAGGTTAGTCGATTATATTACTTTTTTTGTCAGTCGAATGGCATTTAAATTGTTTTCTAACACGCTTCAGTCGAATGCAATTTAAATTGTTTTTAACACGCTTATATTAACTTCACCTGTATGTATGTATGTATGTATGTAACCGACTCCTTTGAACTCGATTTTGACCCACTTTAAACGGACAGATTTCATTAAAATTTTGCACACCTGTCAAAGATCGACGACAATGCAATAATTCGATAAAAAAAAATTAATTTTTTTTTAAAAAAACGCTCTTATAAATAAACCAAACTAAAAAGTAGAAAAAAAGGAGAAAATAAATAATAGTTTAAAAAACTAAAAAACACGCTTTCAAAGTACTTCTAACTAAAAAGTTAAAAATAATTCCTAATATAGGCTGAAAATGGTAATGAACAAAAAATACTAGTATTATTATGAAAAAGCGTGGGTTGCTCGATAGACGAAAAGATATGGCACAGAGCGCCCCACGCTCTTTTACAATAATACTAGTATTTTTTGTTCATTACCATTTTCAGCTTATATTAGGAATTATTTTTCACTTTTTAGTTAAAAGTACTTTTTTTTAAACTATTATTTATTTCTTTTTTTTTAAATTAGTGATTGACTAAAATGACAGTAACAAGTTACGGTTCAGGTAAGACAAAATCAATTTTTGTTTAGTTTGATCATTATCAAGCAAATCATGGATATCTATTTCACACCCTTACTTGTGGAGAATAGCCATATGTTTTGTATTCACTGTAGTATCATACTGATTACATTATCATTAATACGCATGTCGCTACAGGCGGTAATTTAATTGTATACGAGACAAAGGCCTTTCCCATTGGTCACATCCATCAACAATTAGGAGAATATGTTATCCTAACACAAGCCATATTCGCAATTGTATTATCCCCTTGATGGTCGGCTGCCAGTAAAACATCTAGCCAAAATATAAATAAAATTTATAATCGTGTGAGTACACGTCCCGTAATTATAATCTTTATCTATTCTATATACGTATATAGAATGTATAAAGCGTTAAGACGGAAGACTTGTGGATATTTATCAAATATTATAAATATCGCTCGCTAACGGTGAAAGAAAACATCGTAAGGAAACCTGCAAAAAATAAATAATCACCGGTCCGTACCTATTAAATATATATATCATTTATTTTCTTACACGCAATTAAGTTGAGAAAAAAATTCTATATTCCCGTACACTACAAAGACTTAAAAAAAATCTTATTCAAGCCAATATTTGCGAAGTAAAACCCGTTCATAGAAATGAGAATCTTTAGTCGCGGCTGTTGCTGAAATGAGAATTAGAGGAAATTGCGACATGGGTCCGGATATTGTAGCTATTTCAGAAATAAAGTGTATTTTGTAAAAGAAAAAATAAGTAAACCTGCCAATTTTTTGAAGAGGTCGTATCACCTTTTTGCAGCTGAAATTCTTTTCAAAGCTAGGTTGTTTCCTTGTTTTTGTACAGTAAATGACTAAATAAAAATGCGATGTCACAAATACTCCATTTCATTTCATTAATACATCTATTACAACTCTTATTTGCAAGATAAGACGATAATAACAATTGCTTTATTTCATTAGTTTCAACATTAAAGTACAGAGCATTTTATTTTTCATGTAAACCGTTTATGGATTCCATCAGGTCATGTGATTGGTCAAAACTTTGCACATGAAAAACATGATCATGTAGGCAAAAGTATTAAAATTTGTTTATTCCTTATTTGCAAACGTTTTTTGCAAATTATAGTAGATTAATGGATTATCTCTTTAGTAAACTCATCATTATGTTACAGTATTTTTATAGTCTATAGAATTGAAAACGTACTAAAACATAAATATATTATTATTGTTTGAATTAAATGTTATGGCAAAATTATTCAAGCACGAACAACATATTTCTGGTTCTCTCCGAAACATTTTTTTATTAATACCTGCATTTACAAGCATTACAAAATGTTATCCATTTTATCACAACAATAAAAGTTAGCAACCAGTTTCGAAAGTTTATTCATCATTTAATTGTTAAAACTTACTCCATTGGATGTAGTTTTAAACTGTTTCAACAGAATAATGTAATTAGCATTTGAGTTTCGAACATTGCAGCACAAAATGCAACAATTTATTTAGCTTCAGAGATAAAACACAATTGGATACGCAAACCATTCTAAAATATATTCAGAAAGCGTTGTTTCTACAAATAAAATATATCATATCAGATAACATTATTACATTAATATCATGTTTATTATTTTGACATTCATTTATTCTCTCATTTTTTATATGTTTAAATACAAATTATAAAAGTAAAGTACATTTAAAAATATAGAAATATAAAATTCTACATTTTTAAATATAATGTACAAAAAATATAAAACTTAGTACCCCACCGACATCGGATGCAGAGACCAAGCTACCGGTGGTTAGGGCTCCAAAGAGAAGGACCTCCTCACAATGCGTGCCGTGTCGAGTAACACCGCTTTCTGCATCAGACCCTTTGTTATTAAATAACATAGGGCCTGATTTATTGATAATTTACTTACTTACTCGTATATCGTAAGATTACGATTTTTTGAAACATTCTATTCAATCATTTAATGTCATACAAATAAATAATTGATAACCAAACAAACCATTAAAAATAAATAACACTTTTTACATTTCAGATAGTAAAATGATGTAAAATTTATTTTGTCAAAAGCACTCTACGTTCCCAGAAGCTGGCAAAACCGCCACATTAACTGGTTTATTCTAAAAAATAAATTTTTATTCGAATTTGATAAAAAATGCACCCAATTATGTAACGTGATTTTGTCCGACTAAACTGGTTCCAACAATAAAAATAGGTTGAAGGATTCAATGAGCCAACCGACGAAGTCAGGTCAAGGGTTCTTCTTGGGAAGTGCGGCACATATGCGATGTCTGCACTTTATTGTAAGGGGTACAGAAAATGCAAGTAAGATCTTATATAGAAGAAATAGTACATTGTACACCAAGGGATGAAAGTAATTGATTTCATTGAGGGTGTAGTTTGAGGCCCAAAGCGTAGCTGAGGGCCTTAATACACCCGAAAGAAATCAAACTTTCGCCCGAGTTATACATAGTGCTTTATACTACACCTACAAGGAAAATAAAAGATTGTGCATTTTTCTCACTTCTCCATTGCAGAAAATCTGAATACGCTTTATTATATCTGATCCTTGACTTTTGTGGTAAGAGGTCCTCAATCACTGCTTGAGCAGTTACTTTCAATTCCTCCGGAGTCAATAAATCGTCAGTATCACTATCACTCGACATATTAAGTTCTTGCAACAAATTGTTTATTCAAAAGTTTTAAAATGATGAGGAATTTGGAGCGAAATGCATAAATTTTCACAATTTCTTCTTTCATACGCGCATAGAGACATGGGTAACAATCGCATGCAACCAGCTACACTTTATGAAGTTGATTTGTGAAAAAACGTTTGTAATTATTTTGTAACAGGTAATAATAGTGATTTTAGTGGTTTATTTATGGAGTTATTAATAACCAGGTTACATTAATTTATTTATTTTTATAAAAGTAGTTATTTTATTCTTTTAATATTCTTTTTTATTTATGGTTTACCAAAAAGTACAGAAAACAAAATGAAAAAAAAAAGAAATTTAAAAAAAAGTTCATTACTCCCATGGGAGTAATGAATTTAGGAGTAATATTTCAGACCTCTAACATACATTACATGTTGCTTTTCAGAACTCGTCTGAAAAGACTAACTTTCTTTGATAGATATTCTCCGTATTAGATACTGCAAAGAGGTACTTTCTACGTAGGTGTAGTATAAAAATATTTGTAATCCTTGTTGTTTTGGCAATACTTCTGTTATACTACAAAAATACGTTCAATATGGCACGCTTAAATATGCGTAATTTGATACGAAGTTGGTCGATTTTATGAATATTCCTCAGCAGACTCCTAAAAAATTGGGTAAATTTTAATAATCTTACAGAAAATTTATTTGTTGGACTTGCGGATATAAACGCTTCTTCTTAGCAGAACTAATGACTGATGGAGGTGCTACTTATTACCAACTTCCGTAAGAGGTAAGTTAAAATTTCTTGACTTTTCTAAATCTTTGTTCTTTAAGGAAGTTTGTTTTAACACTTCATATTTGTTTTTATTGTCTTATTTTCGTCTTGTTTAGCATGTTTGAAGGTAAAAGTTCCAAGCAATTTCACTTACGTATTTAATACCAAAGTTTGTTCTTTGATACTTTTGTACAGGTAACTAACAGTATATCCTAGTATATTCGTTGTTTTTGTTAAAATAAAATTTATCATTAAAGTTTAAAGTGTTACTGAAAACGTTAAAATTGAGAAGTGTTTTGTATAGCGTTTAAAACCTCTTTTATGTATTTTCTACGTGAAATAAACATCTAAAATAAGGTAATGATCATCATTACTCAGTCATTCGGCTTTGATTACAGCAGCGTCTTTCTTTACGGTTTATAACAAAAAAAAAGTCTTAAAAAACGCCTTTATTTTGCCTTTCTTAAGGATATTCAGCACAGAGTTACTTGCTTTAATGAAGAATATATATTACTCATAAAGAAACAATATTACCTTAAGCGATTTCAAGGGCATACCTCATTTGTAATATATCCGTTTATTCAAATAATAAATGAGTATTTTATCATCCTTTTTTAGTCTCATTGTATTAAACAGACTGTGCACTAAAAGAGCACAGCTATGCCTTAGTAGAAAGGCATCAGTTCAATAAACCTTTTACGGATAAACATTTTGTCGTGTTAGGCCCTAATTTTTCTGAAAATTAGAGCGTACAAACAGGTAACAAAATTTCGAATCTAAAAGTACCCTGATTGTGTGGCCTATTTTTAACCAAATTGAAAAGGAGAATGTTCTTAATTCAATTGATTTTTTTAGGTTTGTTCACGGTTTACTCGAAGACGCCTAGATGGGTTTGAGAAATTATTTTTTTGTCTGAGTATACTCTACTTGTCATGTATTCCTCATTCCCATCAGGTCACGATCTGATGATGGGATCCTAGAGAAATTGAGGGTAACCCTTAAACTTTAAAGGCTTTGATATTGTTTTTCGTATATTACCTGAAGCCATCGGCTATTTGCATCTAGCAGTCAGCATTTTATGTTGCTGAGCAGATGCTGGAAGGCACAATTCCTCCAAACAGTTAGGAGCACGGGGATAATTCTTTAAAAACTACCTTAAGGCCGTTTACTGTAGCTGAGGCGAGACATTGATTATTACTTACGTATTTTTTACTTTTTAGTGCATTTTTTGTTATTGAAGTCGGTTTTTATCTACCTATACTTTAATTTATGATTGTAAAGAACATATTTCTTATATAAGAATAATTCACAGTATTTGAATGTGTGCATTTATTTTAGATTTATACTAAATTAATTAAGTCATGTGTATTTAATATTGATATTGAACAGCCATGTCCAAACTTTTTAAAAGAAAATATCTACAACACCAACAATTGTATTAGATTTTATGAGAAAATGGGAACTTGGTACTGGTAATAATAGCTTATATCATAATACTACTTACCATCAAGAGCGCTCACTGCTATTACTGCGTAAGTAAGCTTTTACGCAAATGCCTTTAGATTCTCTTTGAACATAAACGGCAATCTTAAGAGTACTGTACCTTAATATTCTAAGAACTTATTATTATTATTGGTTTTGGAAGAAGCTTTGACTTTTACGTGGGAAGTTAAAGTTGGCTTGTTATAATTAAGTTTATTGTCAAGTTATTTATACAAACAATTTATGATTTGAGCCGTGTCGGTTACTTCAATATCAACAAAAGCTACAATTACAGACAAGTAGGACTTGTCTGTAAATACATTTATACTTCTATTTTGGTCTAAATAAGGAACTCAATTAGTTTTATCACGAGTTGTACCTATTGTTACTCTCTACTCAATACAATTATTTTAGTTTAAATAACATTGTTTTTGTTAGCATTATCAGTTCAATAAAATTGTATTCGTTAGCATTATCAGACTAATAAAGTAGGGTAAAGGCGGGATAGATGCCCCACTTTTTGAAATTGTCTCCTAATTTTGAAAATATTCATTGTATATAAATAATGAGTACGAATTCAGTTAGTTTAGTCCTTTATGTTTAACTGTGACTTGGTTTTTTAGACCTATAAATTACAGATTTTGCAGATTTTAGCTTTTTGTGGAACTCCTTTTTTGGGGATAGATGCCTACCCGTATGGATAGATGCCCCACCACGAAAATACTAAGAGGGATAGATGCCCTTTATAATGTATAAACGAAAAACTCAACCAAACTTTTATAAGGTTAAGAGGACAATTAGTGTTTTAGAAGTAGAAGGCTACTCCTAAAACAGAAATTGTTTTCAAGAAACATGGTCCTAATAATGAAAAGTATTTTGCAGTTTTAAAGTCTTTTAATTGTCTTAGAATATAATTCTATTATGAGATCAAATAAAATTACCATAATAAAGTTCTATAAGCAACTTCAACATGAATAGGAATATTAAATTCTTATAATAAAATATTAATTATTAAGTTTCAACATGCATAATCATAAAAAACAGTCTAATTAAAACAATTAAATGTATTCTTAGCAGCATAACGTCTTCACAATGTTCTTAATGGAATCCCAAACTGTCGGTATATTTCGTTTAGCCCCATGGTATTTCTGTCTATTTTGTCGAAAGCTGACTGCAATTGTTCTATAGTCCAGGAACATTCTCGAGCTCGCACTCCTTCTTTTCTTTTATATTTTCGTGGCATGGTTATGCTACAATCTGAAAAAGTCCAAATATACCTAAATACACGTAAACACATCATTGAAGGTACACTATATAATACACCGAAAGGTGAAAGTAGTCGATTTCATAGCGGGTGTATTTTGAAGCCCGGATCATAGCTGAGAGCTTTTAATACACCTGATATAAAATAGAACATTCACCCGAGTTATAAAAAATGCTTCATAGTACATCTACATAGAAAAAAACTACCAAGAACTACCATATAAAACAAAATCCATCTTAACCAGACAAAAACTACTACCAAAATATACCAAACACAAAAAATATTCTACCAAAAACAACAAAACTGTATCAAAAGCCACCAAAAACTAATAAAAAACAATAAAAACTACCGAATGCTACGAAAAATACCAAAACCTAACAAATTCTACCATAATCAACCAATGGAATTACCAAATTCTACTTAAAACTACCAACAATTATCAAAAACTAAAAAAAACAACGAATTGTACCAAAAACTACCAAAAGCAACAAAAATCACCTGAAATTTAAATCATTTTGTATGGAGGGATAGATGCCCCTAGGGGCATCTATACCTCGAAAAATCAGGGCAACTATCCTTTTTGATGGGGATAGATGCCCCAAGTATTATTTAAACTAATAAAAAACAAATGACGAATTATTTGTATCAAGATGCATAATTGATGAATCAGTATATCGACGTAATTAAAAATATAACGGAAATAACGATTACTTAAAAAGTTACACAACGGCTTAAACTTACCTTTAAAACTTTGACGTCTTTGTAAACTTCGCCGCGGAGATGAATGCACACACAAGCTAAACACGTATTCACAGCACCACGGTAAGTGGCTACCCGAGGTGTGGGGTGACTGCGGCTCTTAGTTACCTATAATATTTTTTTTAGTTGCGAGTTTGGGAAGTTAGGTTTTTTGAAAACGTGGCATCTATCCCACTGGGGCATCTATCTCGCCTTTACCCTATTTAATTTTATTTAGTGTATATACATCACACTACTACCTGAGATTAAAATTCAACGTTAAAAGTAATAAAACCAGAGGTCAATAATATCCTAACCTATTACGCATAGATTTACGGCAAAATGGATTGTGATGCCAATTTATGAGCTGCCAACTCCACGTCTGGAAAGTCATAAACAGCCTTATGAAGGCTCCCTGCTGATAATATTTACTAGTTATTGTTTCCTAACTCGTTGGCGTGATGCGGCATAAAATGCAGATAACCAAAGATGGTTTCATAATAATCCCGCAACGAGTTCTGATTAGATTGGGACATTCTTTTCTTTTTTTCTTTGTATCGTAATGCTTATTTTTAACTATCTTTTACTTGTGGTTTTATTGACGAGGTGTGTGGAAAAGTAACCTTTATCACACGTGAATGGAAATATAGGTGGTCGGTTATTATTTTAGCGTATATTCGATAAGAATATTTTGCTGCACCGATCCCGGGCCGAATAATCAGAAAATGGCTTAGTTTTCTTTTTTTTTAATCAGAAGTTACACTCTTCAGGGGCCATAAAGGTAACTTTTGCACACACCACGCCAGTGAAACTACATATTGTAAAAGATAGTTTAAGAGTGTTTAAGAATCAAATCGGTACATTACCCTCTACAATTAAATTCTCGATAAACATGATTTTTCTACATTCAAGAAGAATTCACTAAATACAGAAATTAATTCTACGTCAGACCATGAATAAAATTATTTTTTACCCATTGCAATGAACGTAGGCTTCGACGGCACAAATTAGCTACGACCTAATTTACCAGCATGCACGTATTGCAAGTGTAATGCTTATATTTCGCGGCCGAACTAACATTGCAATAGCCAGATAATTAAGTTTTATAAATTACTCTAAAATTTTCCACTGAAGCATAGTGAGAGTACGGGGCTGACTTACGTAATTTTATAAAAAGTGAACGTTTATCTGACTCTAATAGTCTTAAACTTTTAGAAATAAGTGTGTCTTTAAAAGGGTTATATCCGGTTTAAATTCGATGTGTGTTGTCATTTTGCTAATTATTTGTTACTAGCGACCCGCCCCGGCTTCGCACGGGTACAATGCTGATACTAAATACACTACAGAAAAACTGTGAACGTTGTATATAAAAACACAGCGGCCGCAAACGCTACGTCCCGCATTTTTTAAACCTGTAATATCTTCGAAAATATTCATTTAAATCACATGCTGTAAAGGGCAATTTTGATCTACATGAAATGCACAACGTATCTAATGTATTTAATTGGATAAGGAATGATACTGTATCGTTTAAAATAGCTTGGTAAATAACCCATATTTTTTTTGTAATATGTAAAAGATAAAAATGGTTACTGTGGGTTATCCTTAGGAGATAAACATATGCTGTCGCGGACTTTTTATTCATCTTTTTAAGATATACAATTCCGTAGTACATAAATTTGATCTATCTCGTAAGATTTAGCCAGCGTTTGCAATGTAAGCGCAGAAAAATATGTTTGTTACGACATCACATTACAAATCTTTAAATTTCTCGACTTTTCTCTACTATAATATGCATGTATTATAAATAAAAACCATTCTCTTAAATCACTCTATTCATTAAAAAAACCGCATCAAAATCCGTTGCATAGTTTTAAAGATATAAGCGTACGGACATAAGGACAGAGAACGCGACTTTGTTTTATACTATGTAGTGATTTATCTTACACGTTTGAATAGTAAAATTTAAATTTACAAAAAAAATAACCAAGCCCTACTGAGGCTTAACTCAATATTATGTGATGTCTAATGGTATTTAATGTTGTGTTATGTGTTTAATTAACGTATATGGATTTTATAATTATCTGAAATAAATTTATATTCATTAACTGAATATTACAGTCCGATTTCATATAATTACCTAGTGCCTGAACATGATCATAATAGTTGTGAATCAGCTTTTAGATGGGATAGATCCTATCTAAATAATAATATCCTCACTAGATTGATAGCTCACAAAGTTGAGAGATTTAAACATTCTGGTCTCTTTTGCATGCCACTAGTGCCCGAAAAGCTAGGCAGCCTAGTTTTAATTATTTATTCATTAAGGTAAAGAAGGCTTTAACTAACATACCATAACAAAACATCACTTTATTTACCCATAAGGGCATGGCAGAAGTGTAAAACATAACAGGTGGAATGTGAATTCCACCTGTTATGTTTAGGTCCCATGGGATAGGAGGTAAACCTATCCCCATCCACCGGGCACAATTCCGACTCCGTACTGCTATTAACATTTTGTCTAACCCGGGAATCGAACCGAGACCTCGCGGTGAGAGGCGCATACGCTAACCACTAAACCGTCGAGGCAGTCTGAGTCTGATATGAGTACTTGATAATATATTTCCGTGATTAAAATAAAACAAGTTCTGAATGAGAACAGAATTACCGTTGTAAACCTTAGAAAAGATAATTTTGTTATTGAAAACAAAGTTAATACCTGGCTAACTTATTACGTATTCAAAGTGTCGGAAACCAATTAACTAAGCAGGATTTAGTATCCCTTTTTGTACTAAAAAAGGTGCCTACGTATTGAATTTTAATTTGAAAATTAATAACAACCTGCCGGTCGGCTAAGTATTAATTAGCCGAGCGTTTTTAATAAGGTATTCTCAGTAATTATTTCGGTTCTTTGTAAATTTTTCATACATAAGTGTAAAGATAGACTTTATACATGTAATAAAATACTAAGTTTGCCACGTCTGTGCATTATAGATATTTAAGAATAATTAATACGGGGATCATTATAACAGCAGTATAAGCTAAATCATTTTTTTTTTATTTTTGTCTGTCTGTCTATATGTTCGTACGCGCATCATGCAAAAACTACTGCATGGAATTGGATGTGGTTTTCACAATTATACAGCTAAACATTGTACTTAAAAATTGGTATATTTTTCATCTTTATATTTTTTCCCTACGGGGGAAAATTAGGGGGTGTAGGTTTATATGGGATGTTCGTCAATTGTAAAGGGAAATGTATAAAAGTCTGCACATAGGAAATACATGATGACAATTTACAAATAGATAGAGTTTTAGGAAATTCCACTCCCGAAGGAGATTTTGAGGTTGTAAGTTTAAAGTAAGTAAATTTTATAAGGAATTTTACCAAATTCAATAGAATGATTCGCTATACGACATATATTAACAACTTTTTGACAAGTTGAAAGTACCTAAATTAACACAACAAGTTTTTCACGCTGCCATCATAACATCAATCTTTGTATTTTTTGCATTTCAAACATGTACAACAAATTATATGACCTGTTAAAATACACATTAAATTTTTACAAATTTGATATATTGAGCCCCTGAGGTGTTAAATAAACCTTATTGGCAGGATAAGAGAGAGATTATAGAGAGAATGTTCTTGGAACACACATAAATGAAATTACAGCTGTGTTCTTTATTCAAGTGTTACTTGTGTCATTTTTATATTAGGTCAGGTTATTTTTATGGGTGCATAAGAGCTATCCGAAACCGCAGAATTTACCCAAAGTCTAAAAAACTCAATGCGATACATTTAAGCTACCCAAAACCTGTAATGTAAAATCCGCATTTGTATGTATACTGTACGTATACAACTTCATCACTCGGTGACAACTTGAAATTAGTTTAGCTACATGGTCTGAGTTAGATAAGTCTGAAGTTAAAACTGCAACTTGAGTAAAACTATATACTGCAAGCGTACAGAATTCTGATACAAAAATTTGAGTGAACAATATTTTTGTATCCCTTTGGATGAAAAATAAAATGTAACTGTTTTCAACAAGCATTGAGATTGCGTTAAAGGTATTTTTAATTAATGGCCTGTATGTACAAAAAATATGTTTTTTTAAACAATGTACGTCTTCTACATATTATTATATGGCTAAGAATGACAATATTTAAATACTAGTCTAAAGGCAAGGACAGAGGCTAATTATTTTAATAAAAAAATAAATACAACCGCGGTTCTTTTTTCAACCCAATTTAAATAATTTTATATTCATTCCTTTAGTGTTCCGTAATAACTACAAGGAACCCTTATAGTTTCACCATGTCCGTCTGTCTGTTTGTCTGAGGTGTAGAGTTTTAAAAAGCAAATTTTTTGCATGAATATGTAAATTAACTATGCTGACAAAGTGTTTGATGGAAATCATGTTTTGGGTACTGCCCTATTTGTAAAGTGGATATATTGTTTTTTTTCTCTTCTACTCTATAGAGTGGCATATCATAAGATAGGTCTTATCAGTTTATTAAGAGGTTAATTTTTTAATTTAGAGATACGTTTCCGGGATAATTAACTTTAAATAGCAAATTTTAGTTGGAGTAGGGCGTCCCCCTCGTCTAAAAGCCAACAACTTAAAATCTAAAAAAAATAATTACTGATAGTATATTTAACGAACTTTTAAGAAAAACTATAGCAAATGCGTTAACTTCATTAGTTTAGTTATTTGGAACGATTTAAAACGATTTTTTTTATAAAGATAGTAAACGAATTATAAGTCTATAAATATGCTGTAACGGCTAACTACGGAACCATATCAAAAAAGTGACGCGTATTAAAATGTTACAGCTGTTTCCTGCTTCCAATCTGGTTGCGTTATTGTAACAGTTTTCCTGGACCGTAGTAAAACGTTTCACATGTCGGGTTCAGTGCCGGTGCCGCGTGCGGTGGGCGTGAAGCTAAATTGATGGTCACTCCATCGCCATTGTCATAGTGCTTTAAAACGAACTACCTCCTGTCAATATGTGAAATTTGCGTTTAATTAACATTAACTTAAGAGCAACGTTTTAGAGAAAATACCTTCTTAAGTAATTTTTATCAAAAAAGGTTTGTATACTACAAAATCAAACTACATAATTTAAAACAATGCGTACTCTACAGATTTTTTGTGATATTTACTTTTGATTTTATTTCCGTAGCAGTTGCTACAAAATTCGAAGCACCTGCTACGAAAATCGTTATATTTCTAAGTTACTTTAAGTTGTATGTAATTAAAGAAAAGTTGCACTTAAGTAAATTTAATGAACTAGGAACAAACTAGTGTTTATCAAACTATTATTATTACGTCCAAAATATCTTGATATATTATTATAAACGCATTTTGAACAATTTCCTAGTAAGCACCGTTATTTTACAAGCAAATCTGTACTTCCACAAATTAAATTTAGAACGGTTTCCATAAATTAACAGCTTTTGTTTACGCTCGAAACTTCCAAAAGTGATTGATTAACAGTAACCCTTATTGAGTTAAAAGTAAAATGGTCAACTTTTGAACTTGCAATCGTAAGGCTGAAAACTTAAATTTTTCATTTAAAATAAATTTTCATCATTCGTCGAACCTTTTATTCATATATTTAATTTATCAAACTTTATTCATAAACAAAACAATGGAACTCAAATGTAAACTTAATGCCCGAGCCATTTTCTACCAGTAAGATGAATCATTGAAGGAAAATGTCGTAGCGGGTATTCAGAGGTCAGAAAGACTGCCAACTAGTCTAACAAAGAGTATGGTATTACCTCGTGTTGTGTTGAGAAGTTCTAATGGCACTCGCTCCACGTAAAACACCTTTGAGTTGACCCCTATGTAATTGGGAAAAGGGTCGGAAGATTGAGTGGAATGGGGAGGAGATGCGTACCAGCGCCGCTCGGCTACCCGCGCCCGTCTGAGATGTGTAGCGTATATAGGAGTGGGGCGCGCGAGCTGGCAAGCGGTGCTTGATCTATTTCCACCAAAGCTAAGCTGAGAGAAGATGTGGAAATAACGAAATCTGATTGGTTATTCAAGACACACCCCTCCACTTTGGTGGAAGCCGGGCCTCTTGTATTATATCAAATGATAGACATTTGATATAATACAAGGTCATATATACAGAAAAATATACAAATTAGATCTTAAATTAAAATAGTCTGATAACTTAATCTAAATTTAATAAGTCACTGTTACCTACTTTTCTCAAGGTCATATATTAAATATAACGGCCATTATGTTTTTAATATTTTAAAGCAAAATTTTTATTTATTTACAAATGACAAGTATTTGATAAAAATGCGTCATCTCTCGACAGTATTGTGTTGATCTTAATTCAAACTTACTGTATGTGGCTAAGTGACTTAACACTCATCGCATAGGTGGCGCTTAAACCAAGTAAGGTTCGTCTAGCTAAGGTATATATATATATATATATATATATATATATATATATATATATATATAGTTATACCAACCCGTCAATTGTTGATCATGCGTGCTGTAGGGCGAGCACTTTGTTGATCCGAAAACCTATGTTGATCCGAGTGGTTTTTGTTGATCCAATATAATCTTTTCCATACAAATGTGGATCCGGCCGGTTTCAACGTTTTACTCCGTTGAAGTTTAGGGAACGCAACCGAAATGTTGATCCGATATACAAATCCACTCCGATAGTTGTTGATCCGATTCAAATGGACCAATCAGAAGGCAGTAGCCTTCTGATTGGTCCTCCTACTGGACTTACCTAATGTATATGGATGGTTTAATTCTTATAATTTATTTATTTATGTCGTTTTTATGTTTATGGGTATGATACAATTATGTATGGTAAGGATTTGTAAAATTTGTTGATGGCACAAGCTTGTCGCTTACCCGATGTTAAGCTTCTTGCCCAGCTGCATGCATGCCAACAGCTCAATATCATACAGAGTATGTGACATTGCATCGCACTCAGTACCTGAGATATAAGATCTAGAATATCGAAGCCCCGAAATACCGTAGCGTTGATGAGCTACTACATGGCCATTAAATAACCGACTCCTACTATTCTCTCCGCAAGAGTCCTACTATTACCAGATATAGTCGTTTATGAGGACAATTTCTAATTGTTATTATAATGTTTAAGTAGTAGTAATAAGTCCATATTGGCTCACCTAAAGTACTTTACCCGAAATTGTTCTTCCTAACGATTTGTAATCCTAATGATCACTATTACTAAAAAAAAAATATCCTAAAGTTTTTATTCATACCATTTGTAGTGCTATCGGCGTTGTTCATAACACTCATGTTTCCGAAAATTGTTATTACTAATATCATTAATGTAAATATATTTTCACCACACCAGCACGAAAAAGATCGTTTGCTTGCCAGAATTCAGTGAGTAAAACCCGTTTTTACTCACTAGTGAGGCAAAGTGATTCCAATTTGAAACACAAAATCCTTCCAATGAATAGGTGCTAAAAAAAACAAAGCACCCACCATGTAGGTTAGTAATAAACATTGACATCAATTTTATTAAATAACTACATACGATACGTTTGTTTCATTATTTTAAATTATATGAATACGCGCTTATTTAGTATTTTAATGATTTTATATTCGTGATTGACCATTAAATTAATTAAAATCAGGTACTTAATATTAGACTCTATAAATAAATGTTACGAAATGAATTTCCGAACCACGATTTAAAAAAAAAGTCATCTCGGGCAACTATAAATTCTTTTCAGTTTATGTTTAATTGTTTACCTACTGGCACTTTTTAACAAAAAAATAGTGAATCCAGTGATGAAGAACTTTGTAGAACTTCAAAAGAGTTGAGGCAACTAATTTTAAACACAGAAGTTTGCTATTTACCAGGAAAAAAAGAAAGAAGGCTTTATTAGAGTCACTCGCTACGCTCGTGATTCAATTCAAGACTACTTCGGGTTTAAAATTGGCGCTCACAACAGAAATATAAACTTTTTCTCACTTGTACCATAAATAACTATTAAACTCCTACTTTTTTTATCATAACGCTTTTATCCCTAAACATGATTACCATAATATTTTCACTCATACTCAGAAAGAAACATTTACAAACTGTAATAAAAAATATATGTGGTGTAGAAGATATTTTATAGTTTTAATTTGAGGGTATGATTATTATTTGGGGGGTAAACTTTGCATAACATACTAAGTTGTGTCTATTGCTAAGTTCAAGTAAGATAATAATGTCAAAAAAATCAACTCTTTAGAATGATTAAAGGTCGTTTTACTAATTTTTGTCTTAAATGAATAAAATTCATAAAACACGACACATTTACGGTTATGTTCATGGCCTGGGAGTTAAAACCGCAGTTTTAACCGTACCTAAACTAATAACTATAGGACCGATTCGGTTCTGGCACTTCGCCGGTCACTGCCGCGGCACGCTCGCTTCGCTCGCTCGACTCATGCGTTGTGGTCACAGTTCTAACCTAACCTAAACCAGAATACACCAATAAAAGTGAATATTTTAAAACTATAGCCGCTAGTTTAAATAAAAAAATATAAAGATATAAATACTAAACTAATTTAATTGAAATGTATATATGAAAACATATATTTAACTAAGTAAGTACTTGTAGTTGTGGTTTTTCGGCAGGAGAGTTCGCATGTCTGGTGTGGCATCGTTCAGCTCACGCCAAAGAGGTAGATGTGGCACTGAATGTTACCTACAGGGCCATCACCGGCTGCTTCTAACCCACGCCTATCAATATGATATAGCCGTTGGCGGGCATTGCGCCACCTTCTGCACGCCGTGAAGCTTCGTGTCATACTGAGAAGCTAAAACAAATTAGTGACAGACGACATCCTCTGTATGACCACCATCTCCCACCAGCTCGCTTGAAAAGTCGCAGGAGCTTATTGAGATATGCGAACTTTTCAGACCAAAGTCCAGCTCACGTACGCCTCGAGATGTGGAAGACTAGGCTACCAGCACCCGCTGATTTTCCTGAGCTAGCTGAGCACCTGCCACTTGGAAGTAGGCTACAGTGGCCGATCTGGAAGTCTTTAAACCGCCTTCGGACTCAAGTTGGTCGCTGCAGGGAGAATCTGGCCAAATGGGGAATCACAAACTCCAATAATACCTCGTGCGATTGTGGATTCCCCATTCAAAACATGGCTCATCTGCTTTCGTGCCCACTGTCGGCCTCTACGTGTACCCGTGAAGACCTAATGCAAGCCACAAGCAAAGGCGTAGAAGTTGCTTCCTACTGGGCAAAAAAAAAAATGAGAAAACAAAATGCCATTGACACGTAAGAAGAAGAAGAAGTACTTGTACCATGGTACTATTAGTCTTATATGTTATATCTACATGTTATGTGTAAAAGTTACGTAAAATTAATGTATA
This sequence comes from Hypena proboscidalis, assembly GCA_905147285.1. Taxonomy (NCBI): domain Eukaryota; kingdom Metazoa; phylum Arthropoda; class Insecta; order Lepidoptera; family Erebidae; genus Hypena; species Hypena proboscidalis. The sequence goes on from LR990140.1 coordinate 15,882,487, forward strand.
CAATACTGATTATTATTAATTAAAAGAAACCTAAACAAAAAAGATATGACATTGAATAATAGTGTAAAAGATGGTTATGTTGAAAAAATATAGGAATACTAATAAAAGTATAATAGATGTTTATTGCTTCCGACATTAGGAAGTTAAATGTTTCGATTATGAAAATTTGTGGCAGAGTTGTTAGGAATAGTACCTAATTGCTAGGATGAAGAATGTTAGAAAGAACATTTTCAGATTTCCAATTATCGGCATTGAAACTTTAGGTGAACTTTGGCGCACCCAGTAGTGATACATACATTAATTAAAGTGATAATTGAAAGGCATAAAGGATCGGACATTATTAAAATTAAGTTTAGATGACATGTAGAAAAAATCAATTTTTAACAATAATAATTGTTTTAATTATGTAACATCTTTAATCCGTTAGACATTACTAACATTTGGAAAATAAAAAAGACATTATTATGTTTAACAAAAAAACATAAGTCAAGTAACGTTTCGTTTATAGGTACAGTGGGCCAACGAGTTAGCTATGCAGGGCAAAAACTTCTACGCCATAGTAAAAACTGACTGCAATAGATATGCAAGTTTGTATTTCATATTTAATAAGTGTAATATGCCCACTATTTAGATATATAACTCACTTATCATTAACTGGTGTCGTAAGTCTTTACTATGACTAAGAAGTTTTTGCCCTGCATAGCTAACTCGTTGGCCCACTGTACCTAATCGACAATTCTAACATATATAAAAAACATTTTATTTAGTCAGAAAATAAAAAAAAATATTTACTTAATATATTTATTAATGTATTATGCATAGACAAAGCATCACTCGCTCCGCTCGTATGTTCTCTGGTATTATGTACGTACCATAACTTAAAAAAAATCTTCATAACATTTATAATCAGTCAGTCACAGATTATAATTATTAACAGGTAGTAAAAAAAATATCACATACCAAATATACTTACTACCCATTCAATAATTAGGAACTATCACTGCCCTCGGATCAACGTTAGTTAGTAAGATTGCGCATGAGCATGAATATAAAAGGATCCACATTTGACTCATTGGTATAATTTTTGCGACCGTTACGGATCAACGAAAACATGTTGTTAGTGTATTTTTTGATGGCAAGTATGTTGAAAAGAGACCGATGCAGATCCTCGAACAACCCCTCCATTTCAACTTCAGATCAAAGTATATCGGTTATATTTGTAAAGAGCGAATTATACACTGCAAAAAGGTGGATCAACATTTCTTTTAATTTCGTACTGGATCAGCCTTTACATAGAACGGATATTTATATATATATATATATATATATATATATATATATATATTTATATATGTATATACCTATGACGCTGGCACAAAAGAGTTGAGAAATTTCGAGTCTAGCAGCATACGAGGCCACGATGTTCATAATACAATTTCAAATCGCGACGCACTTAACAATAACACTAAAAATGTACTCGACGCTCGACGGATTATTCTCCCATTTATAATGGAAAGAACAGCTGAGTGGGCTAAAAGTGGCACTATTTTACCGTCTGCTGAAAACACTCGTAACTTCGCAGTCATTCGACGCAGTAATGTGAGTTACGTGATGTTGTATTGAGCACGTACTCCAGATCGGTTCTCTGTGGTTTATAGGTTTAGTGCTTCGCTATGTACCTATTGTGTTTACTTGAATTATAAATAGATATGAAGAAAAAGATTTGGTAAATAAAGTCTCAATATTTGCATTAATATTAAAACTTAAATGGTTTTTGTACGAATTAAAAAGAACCTTATTAAAATTATGAAAATACGGGTGTTACTCACGTAATGTTGGTCTATTTAGTCGACCGCGGTTTCGCCTATATGTCTAGGCATTATCAAGAGAGTGCGATACGTCGCGCCTGAGTCGCAGCCAGTCTTGTGCAAGACTGGCTGCGACTGGAGTTTTAATAAAAATAAAAAGAACCTTGGTGAATTTATTTAAAAGTGTTAGTCATAGTCATACCAGAGTAAGAATAAAGTGTTTAATCTGTATGTACAGTGGGCCAACGAGATAGGTATGCAGGGCAAAAGCTTCGAAGTCATCGTAAAGACTTACTACACCAGTTATGGATAAGTGAGTTACATATCTAAATAGTGTGTATATTACTCTTATTAAATATGTAATTCACTCATGCATATCTATTGCAGTCAGTTTTCACTATGGCGTAGAAGATTTTGCCCTGCATACCTAATTGCTTGGCCCTCTGTACAGTCATCAAAGTACCTATCACTCACACAAACATAGATGCTATATCATAATATTGATTATTCAATAATACTACATACTCGTCCTTTCTGAAGGAACGACGACGAGATCTATGAATGTATGCATGTTTGTATTCAATAATAATGATCTATCTACAATTTTACAAATAGTTTTTATCTTCTAAATGATTATTTTTATAGCTCTTAGCTATACTAAGAGAGAGAGAAGACCGTAGCTTAGTGGTTAAAGCAGCTGCCCGTTTTGCAGAGGTCGCAGGTTCGAACCCTGCCGGTTCCATTTTTTTTCAACTGTTTCTTAGTATTTCTAGTTTTTGTTATATATTTCATACTTTTCAAAATAATGCAAGCCTATTGTTTCTCGAAACAGTCAAATATATATCATATAAAGGAAAGGTGAAACGCCAGTGTTGCCCAATTTATCTTCCCATTGTTCGCTCCTGACAGACTATTTGTGTTTGGGTGAAGGCATTTATTTTTGACCGTATGGGAAACTCGTTATTTTTCTAATTTCCTGACCAATCTTGCTTAGTAAGTGAACCAATTGTTACGGTATTAACCATTTTGGTCATAGTGTAGTTTGGAAATGTCTATAAGGAAGTATATTTTTACTTACAAAGCTATTAAAATCTTTGCAGTTAAATTTAACTTTTTTTAACATTTAATAGTTATCCTGAGACTAAATAAACCTAAATGTTATACATGAAGCGAATATAAACATTGTATACACCTTTCTTAGTTATTTCAAAATGATCTGATTAAAAAGATAGGTATTCTTAATGTTTACTGTTATTAGTCTTTACAAAAAGCTCCAGTTTAGTCGATGGAGATTTCTAGACTCGTAAAATTAACCTCAATGTTTCTTTTTATTACATTTTTATTTAAATAAGACCGAAATTTAGGGCTTTATTATTATAGTCATCAAAAGGATCGGGATGAAATGAGATTACAAAACTTTTGAGACAATATAAAAAAGTAAGCCACTAAAGAATATTATTCCAAATATGAAAAATATTTACAAAAGTAGTTTTTAAGCTTTTTCATCTTTGTCATTTTCAGTGAAGAGCTCAAAACAGAAGGTGACAGTCTTAAGACAACTTTAATAATGGTCCTACAAAGTATACTACCGCATGAAAAAACATTTTCGCGCGGTTCCTCAATGCAATCTTTACAGCTAGTACCTATTTATTTATTTATTTTTTTAGTACTTTATTGTACACAAAAGATTACAAAGAAATAGACATATTACAGTAATAGTTTACAAAAGGCGAGCTTAACTCAGTGCAAACTTTTATACTTTTAATGAGTAGGGTGAGGTGTCCAACAATGAGCCAGTAGTACACATTGAGCCAACGCTGTATTTTGAATTTGCGACGTTGACCAACCGTGCTATTGGCAAAAATACGCTCCAATATAGTCCCCCCCCGCGCTCCCCAGTCAACGGTTAGCTCGCGCCAGAAGCGCACGAGTGGTGACGTGTTTAACAGTTTTCGACACCAAAACAACAAAAAAGGTAAGTTTTGTGTTATTTAATATTGCTAGCTTTTTATCACTTATATTATAACACATGAAATTAATTCATTTTAAAAGAATGGCTACTTGGCATGTTGCCGCCAATCAATCAATTTGCCGCCATGTTGTTCTGTTATTTTTTTACATAACCTAAAACCTCTAAAATGGAAGTTGGTTTCCACATTTTTTTTTAATTTGTTTTTCTCTTATTGGCAGAAACAGTTAGCTAAGCTGTTGTAATTGCTCAAACTTGTAAAAAATAATGTTCTTTTTAGAATGAGGCGATCGAAGGTCGAGAAAAAGAAGAAAGGTGGGCATACCAAAGAAGCAATGCAGATATCTAGATCTCTTGGAGTTTATAGGTAGAGTTTAGGTACAGAATTGTTAATTTGTATTCTGGTTATAATAGATACAAAATAATAACAATAAAATTGATATGCTAGTGTGTTTCTATTTAAAATTACGATGTTCGAGACTGATTTTTGCGTTTATAACAGAATATTAAGTCAAATATAACATTGGCTTGAGAAAATGAATATGAATAGAAAATATTTTTTTTACATCATAAACATATTGTTTTATTTACCTTCCTATCGTTATACTGCATGACTTTACAGCCAGATATGTTATTTAAATAAAATTAATTTAATGGTTCACTGTGTACACGGCCGGTTCATTGTAGACCTAACGCTGGTTCACTGTATGCCGGTGTTGGTACACAGTTAACCATTTCTTGGTTTTGCTTGGAAATCAAAAAAACATATTTTTTGTTAGATTTTAGAATATAATTTTAACGCCAAATTAAAGCTTGATAACCAGGGTATGATCACACAAAATTATGTTGAGATACATTCACATAAATCCGATTTATGAAGTAACAAATTTTTGGTGGTTCATTGTTGGACACCTCACCCTACTTGGTAGATGAGAGGCTGGCATAACTAGCGCGATATAGGTTTTGTCGCGATTTTGTTCATTTTTGTAGGGAAAAAGAATACAAAAACGTGACAAAACCTATCAAGCGCTCCTAATACGGGCCCGGCAGGTAAGACGTTAAAAAACTCAACCAATATTATAACGTTGAGCCGCAGACTCATGATGATATCAAAATAATTTTGGAATAGGAATGTTTATTTTGTCAGCAGGCTTTTGGTTACAAAATATGAAAATATGGATCTTGCTGTCTGTGTCGTCTGATAAAAAAATGTAATGGCAATAGCTGACGGGTTTCTCAAGGGGCAATTCTTTTCGTGCATGTCAAGGCAAGACCGTTTTTCTCTTGAGTCACTTTAAATCTGAGTTCTGCTTAATTGCGACGGGTAATCTCGTGGCCTTGTAAACTGATGTGAAGAACTTAATCATATTATTATAAAGCATTACTTTAACTACTTTGATGGAATAATTAAAGTTTATGTAAGTATAAAGAATGATTGATAAACAATATAAATAATAAAAATAAAGAAACCGTCCAACTGCGTTGCCGGGCTACATCCACGAGTGAAATAAAACAGACCGTTAATCAAAAAATCGATAACATTGACTACAGTAAGATCTTTCACAATAATACATGTCGGTTAAAATTATGACATTTTCAATATGCACAATAATGGAATACGAAAAATTTACTCTTATTTCCTTAAAAAAATATATCTGAAATCTAAATTAGAATAAAATAATATTTAAGCGGGGTCCCATACAACGGACATGATTCTTATGTCGTTTTTTAAGACTCGCACTTGGTCGGATTTTTTTATATAATGCTTAAAAAATGGATTGTAACCGTTAACATTGAAACATATTCGTATAAAAAGCTTGGCTCAATTTCGTTCATAATTGGACATTAGCGGTTAGTTAAAATTACATTCAAATGAAATGTTTTGCTAATTGTTTTGCTAAACTGTGTGTTTTGATGTTAGTTGTATTTGTTAAAAGATAAATGTTTACCAAATTTACAATCTGTTGATTTGCAATTATTGGTAGAGTTTGACTGAATTTGTAAACACGTGGCTGGACATTAAGTGACATTAAATGGATAATCTGAAAACAAAATTAATATTCCTTCTACACTTTACCTATAGCAAAAGAATATTTTCTATACTAATAAATAATAATAAGTTTATACGCATCTCTTAGGTATGATTCCAAATCCTTTTCACTTTGTTTTAGTTTTATGGTAACTTCTATGGTAAAAAACAATTTGTCAACTTTAAGGCATAGTTTCTACAAGCGTCAAATAGATCTTATTGGTAAAATAAACATAATAATATAGCACACACACACATATGTGACAGTGACAGCTGCGTTATATTTTTTACTTGTGGCCATTTTATATTTGGTCAAGATCTAGCGAAACCGGACCGACTTCTCATATAGTAAGAAAACGCAGTTAGGATATATCTAAATAAATGAAATACAAACTCAAAGCGATAAAAACTCCTGTCTCGCCTTTCAAAGGGTATTTGTAGAAAAAAAAATAAACGAACGTTGGATGTCTTCAGCGATTGATGAAACATTACATAATTACTGGATAATTTAGAGATCTGCAATCAAATTATTTTTTTAAAAATGTTCTATAAATACCGTCTCTAAGTTAAGTAATAGTCAGTCCAAAGTCCAATCTATTGATTGCACTTAGGGCTGACTATAACTTAACGATAAATTTATCACCGAAGGCGAAAACAATACACACAATTCATAAAAAACACGTAATTGGTCATAACGCCATAAATAAAATTTAAGTGTGATCTAATATTTTTGCATGTTAGTGAAGTCAATCTTCATAAATATTCAAAACTTCAACCATCATCTTTTTTGCAATAACATTTGAAATTGTTTAGCATCGAGTTTATAATTTTATACAGCAATTTTGCTAAACTCTGATATCATGAAATGAATATTTAATAGACAAAAAATACCATATTTAATCGTTTGCCTGAAACTTTCCACAATATTTTTAATATTGCCCCATTTTCGCCAAGTTTATTTTGATTTATTTTCCTTAATAACACACGTATGAAATAGAGTGCTGAAACAAGGCGATTGAATTTAATGTTTGTTGCTAGAAACCAAATTTAAATGAAACTAACTGTTCAATTAACTTTTGCTAGTAAATATTAAACCATCGTTTTAAGAAAGCTAAAAATACATTTGAAATTATTTGAAAACGACTTCAAATTTTGCGAAAGCTAACGCAGTCACTTATACCTTGCCTTTTCGCATACATACATAACATAACTTCACGGCTATTTTACCCATAAGAGTGTGGTAGAGGTGAATAATTTCCTCACTTCACCTGTTATGTTTTGGTCTCGTGGGATATATATAGCCTTTAGCCATTCACAGGATACAAATCCTCGAACCCGAGAGCTCGTGGTGAGAACGAGGCAGTTGAAAATTTCAATATATTTGTTCTTTATCTATATTTTACATTATTATTTGGCGACCAGATGGCGGAGTGGGTAGTGTACCTGCCTGCGACGCCGAGGTCGTGGGTTCGATTCCCACTTAAGACAAATCTTTGTGTGCATGAACATGGGGATTTGTCTTAGTCTGGGTGTTTCTATGTATAATAAGTATGTATTTACAAAATATAAGTATATATGTATTAGTATCAGTTATTCTAGAACCCATAGTACAAGCTCTGCTTAGTTTGGGACTAGATGGCGTTGCGTGTGAGTTGTGAATCATTTATTTTTGTGAAATATTTAATACCTACCTATATTTTAAATGAGAAAGTAAATTTGTCCGTTTGACTGTCCGTTACGCTTTTAAAGCTAAACTACTTCATTTTGATAAAGATGAAAATTGAAATGGATATATTTTAAAACCTGAGGAAGGACATTTACTACTTTTCATCCAATTACCTACTTGGCGGCGCCACGCACATATACTAGTTATAAATATCAATCTAAAGCTAAACTCGCAAATAATTGGGTCAAAAAATAACTCGGTATCAAAAAAATCAACCAATTACCCGAGGAGGAAAGGGCATATATCACAGACAGAAAAAATGTGGCACCATTCTTCAGTTCATCTGTCCGTCGTAAACCTACATCAAAAGTTTGTCAACTGACAGATGATCGTATGAATGCTACGCTGAAGCAGACGACCCTTGTCCAAGCGTTATTTGCCGTCTGTGACCCCCTTATAATAATATCCACCAATATTATGTATTTTACTCGAATAAATGTTGTCATCTTGTAGTGCGCTGATCCCAAGTTAGTGAGATAAGTGTACGCAGATGATGTTCGTGTATCTTGTTATCGTAATAAAAACGAAACTTGTTTACAATGTCGGGTTTCTATGTTAGCATGCCTACTATTAATGGCGTTATTTTTTTTTTCTTTTTTTTTTTAAAAACGAGGCCCGCACTTGGAATTACTCGTGTCGCGGGGGTGTTTACAAACATACATTTCACATACACAGAGCACACCCAGCGTCAGAACAAATCTTTGCGAATCACACAAAGATTTGTCCCATGTGGGGATCGAACCCTCAACACCAGCGCAGTTAAAAGCGGCGAGGCGCCGTTTCTAACCACCACGCCAACCGTGCACTTCAATTCATTGTACAATGACACAAGTAGACCCTCGCTTAGTGGTCATAACAAAAAGGAATTTGACACTCACTAGAGTGAAATCCTGTCAATAAGAACAGCTGAATGGTTTCAGAGTGCCACCGTTTTAACATCAACTGAAACGGCTTGAAGCTCAGCTGTCATTTTGACGCAGTAATGTGAGCTGCGTGACGTCACATACATACGACATAGCTTGAACCGTACGTTATATAGTACGGTTAATAAATTTTTCACCATGGTCAGTCAAAGTTTATTTATATAAAACTTAAACTTTACCTACAATATAATTGTGTGAGTGACACGTTGAAAATAATACGCAGGTGTAACTTTTATTTACTACTGTCGTAATTACTGTATTATTATTATTATTATTTAAAGGACCAACATAAAAACCACAAAAAAGCTTTTTATTATGAAGAGTTATTAAAATATGGCACTGAAGAGAAGCAATTAATTATAAAATAAGGTCTCGTAAAATTTGCGAGTGTGTACAAAGCCGTGTTTTGAACAAACGGCAATACTTGGCTTACTAAGGACACATCAATCATTGTCAACGACCCAGATAACTGTAGGAGACATCTAAAGACCTTCAAGAAACGTAAAGTTCAAGCACTGTTTCGGCTAGTAAGCTCTTTTAATTTTATTTTAGTTCTAAGATATACATTTTAAAGGAGCAATAACAAATTTTGAATCTACGAAGTTCTTCTTTATAATAAAATTATTTCATTTTTACTTATACGCACTATTTTCATTACTAACAACAAAAAACTGTGATAAAGTATCTCATTAAGAATGTTGTAAAAATAAAGTTTTATCTTTACATATTAAACCCCTTATTTAATTAAAGGTTTACGAGTTGAAAACTTTTTATTTCGGCGATTGTCAGTTTTATTTGTAAGGTTATTTAGGCCCCAACAAGTTGAAAATAAAAAGGTTAAGCCACAATTTCACAGATGTTGAAAAAGTTTATTAGCAAAATAAGCATAATACACCCATAATTGAAAGTGACAGCTGTGTTCTTTTTTCAAGTGTAACTGTATCATTTTTAAATTCGGTTGGGTTACATTTTATGAGTCGAATAACAACTATTCGGAACCTTAGAAACTGGTATATTAATGTTTTGTATCTTTATTTGTTTTGTTTTGTTGATATCAAAAAGATCACATTTATGTTATACTTAACACACATTTTTTTTAAATATTTTTGTCATTCTAATTTATTAAAAATTATAACTAAAAATAATCGCTTGCGGCTTTTATCAGTATTTGTAGTAAATCTATAAAAGTTCAGTTCAGTCGTTTAGTGTTGGTTTAACAGAGAGGTTTAATAGGTGTTATCTGCAAAATCAGCGCTGTAGTATTTTAAACTGCAGCAATTGCTGAGATAGTCTCCTTGTTGGTCTCATACAGGAGTGTTCCACTTGTTTACCATGTATACCTATGTGCTTATTCTTAATTTTATTGTTCTATTTTGTTTAAGTTTACTTTTGCATGCCTTATTTTTACCATTGTACTCCTTTTATGAGTCTAATTAAATGCTTTTCTTTCTTTCTTTCTTTCTTTCTGACAGACATACTGAGCTACTTTCGAATTCATAATACAAATAGGACTAGGGATAATATTCATCGTAGTCCATAAAACATGATAAAGATTGAAGAAGTAGTAGCACAATACCTACGTAGTTTAAATGTGGACAGCTGTTCGTTCCTTATACCTTAACATCTACAACACGAACTCTTGGATGGTAAAATATTTTACTCAGACACTTATATTTCTTGTTTTTATAACCCAACATGTTCTGCTTACTATTTACTTTCTGTTTACTGCTCGAAATATATTACTTCTGTATTTTATAGCTTACACTTTTGCTTCGCTTGATTTGATTTTGTAGGGAATGTAGAATACAGTACAGTGGCAGTAAAATATACATAAAATAAAAGGGTGTTTCTTCAACGTGATTTAACTGACCGTATGTTATGTCTATAAACTACTGGTTTGGTAAAGATACCAACGAAAATTTACAATGTATTATTTACGGTGGGAAATATCTCAACCAAAAAATGTAAAAGCTAAATTTTGTTTCAAGATAAATGTAATAAAAAAAATACTTAATGTTAAATTCTAGACTTAAAACACACCTGGTGACTACTTTGTAAAAACTCTATTAAAATATTTTCCGAGCATGAGGATTCTTTCACTTTTAGGGATCTGTAGCAGAATGTCAAAAAACGGAACCCTTATGGATTCGTCATGTCTGTCCGTCTGACCGTCCGTATGTCATAGCCACTTGTTTTCGTAACTATAAGAGCTATACTGTGGAAACTTGGTAAGTAGATGTATTCGGTGAACCGCATTAAGATGAATTACAAAAATAGAAAAAAAAACATTAAACCCTACGTGCGCGAGTCCGACTCGCACTTGGCCGGTTTTTAAAACATCTTTACATCTGACATTTAATTTTCGCACTATCAATAATAAATTTGATAAATAATATGTCAATAAATCGTTAAGAATCATCTTTTCGACGATATGTTTGTAATTATCATAAAATTATGGCTCGCTAACCCTGAGAATGCCTAAAAAGAGTTCGAGGGTAGTGTGAAGTCTACCAATTCACACTTGGCCAGCGGTTGGTGGACTATCTTCTTACGTGTCAATGGCATGATGGTTTCTCATTTTTTTATTATATTGTTTTTGCCCAGTAGGTAGCAACTTCTACTCCCTTGCTTGTGGCTTGCATTAGGTCTTCACGGGCACATGTAGAGGGAGACAACGGGCCCGAAAGCAGGTGAGCCATTAAAGCACAATTTAATTAACGACTGCTGATTCCTTACAACTTTTACATAAAACTTTTTGGAATCTTTTTTTTTTAACTTTACATGAGAATCTTATAAGAAAAATAATATACACCGCCACACAAAATAGCTCTTTAAATTCGCATCTACTTCTGAGACAAAACAGCGTGATTTACAGTTACTTCACATAATCAACTCGTTTCTATTCACACGCATACGCCATTCACATAAATATTTGTACGACTCCTTATCCTCGAAGAATATTCATCTTATTTACACGCTTACTCGTTCGAATAAAGACGAATGTGAATACTTTAGCAGTTTAGTTCGAGGCAAATTGCATTACAATCAACTCAAATGATTAACTCAAACAAAAGTCTGAACATGATTTGTGTAATTCGTTTCATTGGGATATGTGCGTGTTGTATGATTTTTGGTTCATGCAGGCAACATGCAAACTTGTCATTTTAAACCTTAATTTGAAAAGTCAAAAGAAGATTTTTTTTTTGATTAAACTAAACTAAGCAAGTAAAAACATAGAGATCTTAGATTCTCTTTCGAGAACACAAAATGAGTCATATTTTTTTTAATTTGATGTCAGTCAGAATTGAAAATAGAATACCTAGGTGTATACGAGAGTTGCCAACAACAAAATTAAAGAAAACGCTTAAATAAAAGCATTTATCCCATAACCATTTGTTTTTAGGTAAATGCTTTTATAGGGTGGATGAATTATTTCAATATTGTAATGGTTTTATTTTAATTATTGTATCTTTGATATCATGTCAAATCTATTATTTTATTATTGTACCTATCAAAATTGCAAATTATTGATACAATTCAAATCTGGGTTTAATTACTATCTGACATTCATCATAATTATGATTGTGTAATAAGTGACATTAAAATTCTAACTAACTGGTATATTTAACGGACATAATAATTGTGAAAATGTTTTTAGCATTGTGGTAAAAAACCACATCGCTAAAAACATTTTTACAATCGGTTTTTTTTTAAGGTCGTTGTAATGTAATAATGAATATAATATTTTATTATTTTTTATATTAATCGTATTTTTTTGTATAATTGCTTGTTGATTTTGTGGCAATATTTTTAATACTACAAGTTAATGATATAAAAAATCAGTACATACTACCATGATACACGCAAATAAATATTGATTTCATTTATTTCATTTCACTTCCATAACTGTTCAAATGCCAACTAATAAGTCACAAAAATAATATAATTATTCCCTGTACTTACGACTACATAATATTAAGGACCAACTAAAGAGGACCAAAACATATTAATTTAAACATATTTTTTGCACATTTTAATAAATAAAAGTGTTGTTATTTCAAACAGTAAATCTTTCAACAAAGTCAAGATCCATTCCCAGGAATTTTTAAATATAGTAAAAGAGAAACAGTTTTAAATTTAGCGACACAAAAGATAAGTTACGACCCGTCCAAAACCACTATGTTTTTACGAACGCTCGGATAAAAAGTGTATTTTCTGTATACTAATTAAGATCGGTTAAGAAGTGTATAATTTTTCTATCTTGCCTTTATTTTAATATCATATTTTTGTGTCAATATAGATAAGTACCGGTAGGAAATGACATGTATTAATGCAGTAAATACAACCAGTTCAGTTTAGTTTTTTCTTTATAATTTTAGTAGTAAGGGTTTGGCCTGATGTTTTTTTTCGTGTCAGTTTTATTTATTTTTGAGACCTATTGTGTTGTTTTTTAAATCAAATAAGGTCTCAAAAATAAATATAACTGACATGAAAAAATCAGGCCAAACCCTAAAGAAGCAAAATATGTAATCGTAAAAATTTACACAATTTATGTCCAAAAATTTAATTATTTAGGCATGTCCTAGTTTTATGTATCCTTTTACTCTGTATGACATACGTATGACGTATTCTTGGTATGACAGCTTGACAGGAACAAGACAAATAAAACAATGACATATCGTACACAATAATACGTGTAGATTTGGAATTGTTATGCTGGCATTTTATTACGAGACGTAATACGTGGTTCAATGTAATCTAATTATACCTATTATTACTTATTACCAAGGCTCGGAATTAGGTAGAGTTTTTTATGTACTTGCATCGAAATGTTGATATTAATGTGGACCTTCCCGGGATTTCTAATGGACAATCCCGTGTGGCCAACAATATTACGAATAAATAATAATAAAAACCTCAGAGATAGACAGATGAAACAAAGATAATTAACATATTTTTTTTATTACTTTACATTTAATTCACAATACAAATTGTTGAAAGTCTGTAGTAAATTATCATACACATATTTCGCCTTTTTTATAAATACTAGCAAATACTTTTGCTTCTAGCCTAGACTCGTGAGGTTTTGCTTATTCAAACGGCCCATCAGAATCATTTTCCTTGTCCGATTCATTACCAGTAAGATTTGAAGTGTTTGCTTCCGACATTTGTATAAATTTTGTGAGATTTAAAATATTTAGTCGCGCGTACAGTAGTTTAAATTGTGTAAAAAAGTAAATATCTTTTTATTTAACAATCATGAGATTTTTTTCTGCTCTTTAAAATTAATCTCGGGATTTGAGGCATATCCACTTTATTCTTTCGCTGTATGAAATCAGTGTAAGTACATGAAAAACTCTACCTAATTCCGAGCCCTGCTTATCACTCTAATGTCATGATATTATTTGACATAACATATCATCACGCCTATATTACCCAGAAGGGTGTGTCAGAGGTGTACAACACCCACATTTTACGGACTTCCAATTGAAACTCAATGCCGTAATATCTTTAGTTGCAATGCTTTATTATATGTAGCTATTGAAGGGTAGGTACCAACTTACATACAAAAACTGGCATTGTTCTTTAATATCCATGATGACAAAATAATTCGAGTATTCATATAAAAAGTGACGAGTATTACATTGAGCCAGCTGTTTCTTGCTAGCAATAAAGTATTTTAGATTTGGGTTATTGTAAAAGTTTTTCCTGGACCGTAATAAAACGTTTCACATGTCGGGTACAGTGTCGGTGCCCGCGTGCGGTGGGCGTGAAGCTAAATTGATGGTCACTCCATCGCCAGTGTAATGGTGCTTCAAAACAAACATTCTGGTCAGTAAGTGAAATTCACGTTTGATTAACTTTTACTTGCGAGCGGTGTTTTAGATGAAGGTGCTGTTTGTATTGCCTATGCGTAACAAAAACGTAGCACTTGCTACAAAACTCGTAGCACTCACTACAATACTCATAGCACTCACTACGAAATTCATGGCAGTTCTTTATTGTGAGTTCTAAATATTGTTCATAAGCTTAGTGTGCTCACAGTACACCTTTGAGAGCAGAAGGTACGAAACCTTTATATAACCATCGATTAGGTACAAAGTTTTAATGGAAAATTGGTGTTGATTTCAAGGGGTGGATTCAACTTTATGGAAATATTTCACGTATTTGCAAAATCAAAGACTCAATAAACTTGCGAACTGTTGAATGAATGGTTTAAATGAAAAGTCTTTGGCAACTGATGACGTGCAATCGCTGAAATAAGTACCGAAGCGATACTTGCCTGTGTTATTCATATTACGATAATTATTGTTCAGACCTACCTGTACCTACTTAAGATAGGAACAAATGGGTGAACGTGACGTCACGAAATGACGTATCATACAGTTGAGAATTTAAGGGTGCCGGTAAGAGGCGACCGTAGCTGGATGGCTAAGAGCGGCTGCCCGGTGTGCAGTAAGGTCGCAGGTTCAAATCCTGCCGGTCCCATATCTTTTTCAACTGTTTCTTAGTATAATTTGCTAAGCATAGCTAAATGCTATAAAAATAATCAAAGTTATTGTTCAGAGTTTGCCTTTCTCAGTTCTGGCAACATTGTATACTGATGTGTACATAATACTCCCATTTACAATACTAGATGCCTCGCGTGGTTTTACTCGCGGCAATAGTTATTCTGCTCGGTGCAGTTAGAAAACATACACAACGTAC
The DNA here is from genome assembly GCA_905147285.1 of Hypena proboscidalis. Lineage (NCBI taxonomy): Eukaryota > Metazoa > Arthropoda > Insecta > Lepidoptera > Erebidae > Hypena > Hypena proboscidalis. The sequence goes on from LR990140.1 coordinate 15,897,650, forward strand.
AAAATTAAATATACTTTAATCCCCAAATTTACCCCCTAGGAAATGATTTTTTTAAAAGTCACTGTAATTTATTCATTTATTATAACTATACAACAAACATATTATGTACATTTAAATATTCTAATAACTTAATAAAAAAAAAACAAAATTGAATACCTAACTATGTACAGCTGTAAGAAAAATAGAACTAAAAAATTTTAAAAGTTATGCGTCAAAAAATACTTCCGCATCAATGTCAAATGCGGGTGACGTGCCCAGAAGGCTGGCCGCATTACCGCGATGAATTGCTATGCTCAACCTTTGAGCAAAGTAAAAACCAGCCCTCTGATCACGTGAAGTGTCGATCAGTCGTTTTGATATCTCTTTAAAAAGAGAATGGGCACTCGGGCCCCATGACCCCAGCGTCTCAACCCGAAACGGCTCAAATATGTAATCTCCAACAAGATTACTATACTTGCGCCGCTTGAGGGTTACTGCAGAGGCAGCAGCAGTGCCGGCGCAGGCCGCTGTATTTGGAAGATGTGATGGCGCGAGGGTGTCGACGCAGGTTGCGTCCCACACCAAGGGCCTACCCATCTTCCAAGGCAGTAACGACATACCATCCGGTCTCTTCCCATCGTCCCGTGACAAGCCGTTTGGTTCGAGCACGGCAGGCACGCCGGCGGTAGACAAAGCACGACGAATAATGTCGTTAAGGTAAGAGTGCCGCGGCATGCGGCCAGCACTCCTGCTGCACGAAAGGCCATGGTGCCCGAGGCGATCGACAGCTTCACCACACCGACATTGATGCGGAGAAACGCATGGAACACCCAAGCGAAGGCAGGTGGCGATGCGAAAGGTGCAAATTTACTGGAGTATCTTTCAGTCCAATCTATACGATACATCGATTTAAATACAATAAAATATATTTATTACGAAATTGAATTAAAATTTGTGCACTATCTATAAAATTAACAACATTTCCATGAAGGTAGAGGGAGAAAAAAATACGCACTACATTTAGCTGAAGAGTTTACAAGTAGCGAAGTAATTATTGGAAACCTGATGTGATTAATTTAACCACTTCAGCACTTCATTTTTATTTGCTGTTATTTTTTTTCGTTTATTGTTGAATAGTACTAAGATATATATATAAATATTGCATCATAATAATCAACGATGACGATCTGACAAACGCTCGACTTTAAAGTCTGGAGCTTCGTCGCAATGATCTTATATAGGATACTTTGATATGTATCCGAGAGAAGATCCGAGAGAGTGTGCCGAGGAATTGCATAACCTTGTTCCTCCGTCCCCATTTCACCAGCGGACTACTAGACAAACGGGACTACGGCATCGCTTAATGGTAGATATTACTCAAATACGCACGAAGCGTTTCGCTTCAACATTCCTTATGCAAACTGCCAAAGAACGGAATGCCTCTCTCGATTCTGTGTTGCCGCAAGAGTGCAATCTGGGTGGCTTCAAAGAAAGAGTGAATAGGTATCTCTTAGGTTAGCGTGTTTCACCGTAGACCGCATCATCACTTGCTATCAGGCGAGATCGTTATCAAATGCGTGCCTACCCACAAAATGTCACAGTCCATTTATGGCTTCTATTTTGTATCAAATGTGTAATAGTCAAAAAAAACTGCATAAAATGTTGTAATGTGAATTAAATCAATTGTTATGATGTAATTATTTAAATTTGTAAATAATAATACAAAAAAAGATCATCTTCGAGCCATAACAAAGGTTTGTAATTTAAATTTTAAATATGTATCGTGCTTACTTTTAATTTCACGGGCCACAGTTCTGGCGAGGAAATAGCACACGAAATTAAAGCACGAGTGGCTATATTAAAATCTGCGGGTACATTCACGAGCGTTCCGTACCTCATAAACTTATATGAATGAGCTTTACTATAAGAAATATGAATTGCAGAAAGCCTGATTTAGTGAATGAAATGAAATAGTCACTTTGAGTAAGTACATGGTTAAGATACGCGATGAAATGTCCAATATTTTACAATTAAAAACACGTACGTAAAATTACAGTTTTATTAAATTAATTCAAAATATAATCTAAAGATGCGCTCAGAAACCACGAGCATTTGCTTGTATCATTAAGTTAAAGATTCAAATAGAACAGCGCGAGTCAAACCGAGCATGACAGTGATTTTTTTTTCATTTTTTTTTATTAACATATAAAAAAAAATACAGGCGAGGCAGTTTGTTGTTATGCCAAAAATTTCAAGTATAAAGTTATATCACAGCCGAAATTATCGCTTGTCGGGAACCACCTTTAAATTACCGTAAACTAAGTTAAAAACAAACACAAAGTGTTTTAAAACTGAAGTTAAATGTTTCGAATACTTTTATAAAGGTAAGAAGTTCCTTGTTTCAGAGGGAACTGTAGAGACACTTGCCTTTTGCCTTGTGGTGTACTTTAGTGAAGGATATGCTTCAGACTGAAGCGAGTAGGTCAAGTTACCACTTGATATAGTTCAGTAAGCGTGTACTTTGTCCAGTAAACTTTTATCTATTTCAAGATGCAATGAGATTTTCAAAATAAAAAAAATAGTTTTATTGTATTAGACAGCAGTTTTTTTTTTAATAATAAAGTTAGAGTTTATAAATTTAAAAAAAAAGCTCTCACGTATGACATAATTTTTTTAATTTTGCTTTTTAAAAGCCACATAAAAGATAATCTCCCTTTCCCCCTTTTTTACGCTGTCCAAAAATAAGAAAAGTTTTTTTAACTGGCCTGAAGGGTGCAATTTTTAAAGAAGTTTTGAAACTTTTTTCATTAAAATGCGTAAAGTATTTGCCAAAGTGCCATTTGCTTTTCACGCTTAGATAGTTAACATTTTTCGGTTTCATTAATATTGACCAAGGCTTTCCTGATATATCAAACTAAAAACCAATATGGACACTCAATGAACGCAAATTTCTATGCAAATAATGCTGCCAAAAAATTGCAGGCAAGTGAGATTGTTTCGCGCTAGTGTCAAATCATAGGATTTGACAACTAGTTTTGTATGGCGTGTAAGAGCAGCGCACTTTCACATTTGGCACTAGGAGACGCCTCACAGTGACCTCCGGTGCTTATTGCTCTGAGCCTGATAATCTCTAAAAGCCTTTCATTAATTACACAAGGTAGGTAATTAAAGTTAATTGATAAATGGGACTAAGCTGTTGGTTATAACAAGAAGAATAATATTGATATCAAATATTTATAAGGACGCTTAAGGCTCTCTCCCATAGTAGTGTTCTTATCGATTGATAATATTAAATGCGGTAGCGCGATATCTGATTTAGTACATTTTGTAGTGAGGTGCATGCAATTCAATACATCGCTGCCATTGCGTACGTATAATAAATAGTATACAAGCACAAAACTGCAGACAGAAATTGCGACTTAGTTGTCTGTAAGAGATTGCCTTAGCTGCGATAAGACCGCCATTTGTACTATATATCTTCTTTTTTCTGTATTTTTATTTTTCCATGGTGTGCAATAAAGCTTTTATCATTATTATTATTAAAATTAAAAATAACGTAGTCTTGTGCAAGGAATTGGGACGCTGCATAATCAAAGGCTGCATCACAATAAAATCGCATGTACAAAATATGCACCTGTGGGGGTGGGATTTATTTCAGGACGATATCCAGCAGTTATGTGCAAATAACCACATTGGGATTGATGTTTAAATATATTTTAGCTTAAAGTTTTCATTATCAGACTAAGGGATCGCGGGTTTGATTCCCGCTCAAGACAAATCTTTGTGTACATTAACATGGAGGTTTGTCTTGGTCTGGTTGTATCTATGTAGGCTTTGATAAATAATACAACAAGATAAGCGGTCGCAGCACTAAAAACGTCCTGGCAAATATACGCTCACTCCAGATGCGGGTGGATATTTTGTTTAGTTCGGGCCAATCACAACCAACGCAAAGACGTCTCACGATGCCGCAATGCGTGCTTAGTTATTGTAAAAATAATGAACGAAAGAAGAAGTTTTTGGACGGAGTATCCTATTTTTGGTAAGTAAATGTAGAATTAGTTACATTTAAACCTGAAAACTAATAAATAATAAAGATTTTAACGATCACGACCATGACCTGGTAATGTTTGGCCAATATAGCCAATTACTAGCACAAACATATTATTATGTGTAACAGAACAGTAGAGATGCATGGAGTAGACTTTGAACTTGATATTAGTTATGTTCATTTAATATTTTCGGCAGTTGCCCGCGACTTCGTTTTTATTTCAATATTAAATTTGAAACTGATTTCTAACACATCAACATAATTATGGACAAAATATTTTGTTTATATCGTGTACTTTTGTCAATTTTAAACGTTAACTATGTTACTTAAATGAGAATAATAAAGTTTTTGAGTTTTAAAACTTCATCGTTTTGTTTTTGTCTACATAACCCTCACTGTGGGAATTCGACAAGTGTAAGTATTATTAATTGCAGTCGTGTTATCATCATAAAGAACGCGTGATATTTCTATTTATATCAATATGTAACGACGACCACCTGGCCAACACAAACATTATAATGCAACACGTAAAAACTGAAAATAATAGTTAAATATGTAAATAAAATATAAGTAAATACCTAAACAATAACCACTAAAAACTAATCTTAACCAAGAAAGTAAAGTTTTAAAATGGTACCTAAATTCTTACATTTAGAATTAAATGCGACTCCATTCCTCCTGAAGCCAAATGCAAAAAAGTTCCCAGAAACGATACAATTCGAAATTCGAATTATGATTTTCCGTGTTTTGTTTCTTTGCTAGTTTTTTATTACGAAAGATCGTAAGTGCAAGTATTTGTTACAGGGATTGCGATTTTATTTGTTAGGTACTACAGTAGTAAATACTTTGTTCTTTAAACGGCTTAAAACATTGTTCTCCGTTTATTAACATGCAAGTGTACGCACAGAATTTTGTTTGAATTTGTAGGCGACAACGAATCTTTTTTCATCAAAGTATGTAGGTATGCATTGAAAAAAAAATACACTTATACTATATACTTTTTCATTTTTAAATGCATATATTAATAACAGTTATATAAGTACCCATAGTATACGCTCTGCTCAGTTTGGGACTAGGTGTGAAGTTAGGTGAAAGTTGTGTGATTTAATTTATTATTTATTATCTATTGCGTAATGAAATGGATCTCCTCATTCACTAGATGTCTACTACCAAAAAAGCACCATAGTGGAGCACGTTAGTTTTCACGACAACACATTTTAAGAAACTTTACACTTACTCCCACTTGATTTCCATCTCAATTACTAGTTTGCCACGACTTAGTTGTTTCCAGTAACTAGTCCCAAGTCGGTCTGCCGCCTGAATTAATATATAACGCCAGCTTCTCGAGTTTCAAGTTACAGGTGAAACTCCACAACAACTTGATTCGTACGCGTACAATTTGTTGTTACCGCAGTAGTAAAAACATTATAATTATGTTTATAAAGAGATTTAAGATTGAATATACAATACTTAGACGGGTACGGCAGAGATATGTTTTATTATAATCTAACTCGTTGCGGTTATTTGAAATTTCCTGTAAGAAAAAACCCCACCTTTACTAAAATCGGGATCTAGTACTAAAGCTTGTGATATGCAAATTTGTGATATTATTATAATAATGCAATTACCATTTATTCTTGCAAGCAAAGCTGATTAAACAAACTATGCATATCAGGTTTATCGTGCATTAGCAGATAAAGCTTCGTATCATAATTTGTGTATTTTACTCCTATTCCTAAATTTAATACATAATTATGCAAAATCATGCTGATGTTCTCTTTGTAAACATTTAATTTGGAAATGTTTGTGACCATTAGTTAAATTTGAATTTTAAAGCTATTCAAAGGGATTACCGCTGGAATATACTATTCAGTGAAAAGAAGATTAAGTGTTAATTTTAGTTATTTTTGGTTAATACGTTGGTTTGAGTTTTTTATGTGCAACATGTCACATTTTAGACTTTTCATTAAATAAATGCGTTTCATTATAATAATGTATGTTTCACACAAAAACTACTGGCTTATATAAGGTGTAATGTTGCATACCTTACACACAATCAAGTTTTTACTGACTCGATGAACATAATATAAATTATAGGCTACTTTTTCGTCTTAAGCAAAGCCTCAGGCGATAGCTCTTATACCAAATATTCATCACGCGTTATTATGGGATTCTAGTTTTTGCCTGCTAAAAAAAATTAGCGTACGACCTATTTTTAGACATACCTAATTAACACAACTTTGATAAATTTGGTATAACATTTTAAAAATAATTCTAAAACTAATACTGTGACAAGAGATTTTTACATATTCATTGCAAAAGATATTGATACAAAGCTCAACACGTTCTATAATACGGGCAGTGTTTTGAGCAGTGTATATTTATGAAATTATATTAACTTATGTCATCACATCAAGCATTGATCCGCAATAAAAATAAATATAAATGCCTCTGAAATGAATCCCCTATAATAAATTTATCCATTAATTACTAAACAAACAACTCAGCGCCTAAATATACAACACCTGTGTGTTAGCCACAAGTTTAATATTCTGGGACGAGAGCTAGTTAGCATAGAATATTCTAACAACTTGGCTCCCGTTTATATGCAATATATTTTTAGAGCTAAGAATTTTATTTTTTAATTATGTTTGTAGTCGTAAGAAGGCTGTTTAAATACAGCTATTACGGTATACGTTTTTTAGCTTTTAAAATCTTGAGGAAGGAAGAAGCAAGTTTAAAAAAAATATATGTAATATTATATTCCCCACTTGGTCAGCGTGGTGGACTATGGCCTAACCCTTCTCATCATGAGAAGAGGCCCGAGCCCAGCAGTGGGACATGTATTAGATGGGCTGCTATTATTATTATTATTATATAGGTACACTTAAACATAAAGTGGAAGTTTTTTTATACCTTTCATTGTAAATTGTAAATTTAAATATTGCACTAGTGTCGCCGGAGAACCGAAAGTTACAGTGCACAACCTTTATAAACAATTCGAAATTAGAATAATACATTACAAACGAGAGCGCACGTTCTGAAACATCTGTAACTGATTTAAATGTTGTATCTTAAAGTTCAAGAAGAAAACTTCAATATTTGATGTAGATATATACATAATATGTTGGATTTATTACAGTATATTTAGTTTGTACAATTTCTCAAACAATTATATAACTGTCGTATCTTGAATGATATAGTTTTGGCTCAAATATATAATTATATTGTATATCAGGTAGAAGACCAAAACCCTCTTGTGGCTCTCGAACACTGAAATCAAATTAGTTGAATCCTTCTGCCGAAGTTAAAGTTGTTTATTCACTAATATTATTAAAGGGGATTACTATTAGAAACACTGACAATACATATTATGTAATAACACAAAAAACATAATTTTTGTTTTATAAAGGTTTTTTCTATGTAAAGGAAACCGCCTTGTATAATCAAAAAAATCCTTTTGAAAGATTCATACAAATTTTGCTCTGTAATAGTATGTAGGGATGATTTCCAGAATCCATAAACATCATGGAAGGACCCTGTAACTCGCTTATTTGCTTTGAAATAAATAAGCAAGCATTCTTTTGTGTTCATTATAAACGAGTGCTGACATACACACATACCTTTTTTTAAAACCATCAATTATTTTAAAACAAGGTTTTACTTTGGACAGTTAAATGTAACATAGAACACAAAAACACAACATTTATGAATCACTTTGAGAGTTTGGGTGGACATAATTCAAAACATCTGTCGAAGCAATAAACTTTTAACGATGGGTTCAACTTTCGTAAATCTTAACATTTCCCTGTTTATGTGAGTGGCGTTGCCATTTGTTTTATTTTAAACAAAACAATCGGGCACATATGTTAGATATGCTCGTCTATAAACTTTCAAAGACTAGTGTGGTGCGTTGATATTTTATTTAAAGTTAATGTTTAGAGTTATCAACTATATCCATCAAACAAACAGTAGCAGATAGAATCCCTAAGTTTAATGGGATATATTAATTTATAACTTTATCCGTTCATAAATCTCAATAAGTACCTGACAATAGTTTGTAGGCAATTCAAGGCCCTGTCACTTTTAATGGAGTTGTCAATTTACAAGGGCTTCAAAACGTACATAGATTTCCCTTCATACTGAATAGTAAGACTTAGAAATGTATATTTTTAAGCACAAAACTACCACATTCTTTATACCATCGATAAAGTAAATGGGTAGTGTTTTAATCATAGAAATCTTAATAGCCTTGTTATTAAGATTTCTATGGTTTTAATAAAGTATAAACTTGGTATTTATAAATGATTCAACTGAAATTAGAAGAAGTATTATTTCATCACTAATAAAGATTTAACAATATGAAATAACTTGCATATGAACCGGGCATAATATGCGGATCTATAGTCCTGTTTCATTTATGTATGAAATTGTTCTTTGATTGGCATTCAATGTGCATTTCATTTACTAAATTAAAATTTCTTCTTGAAACATATGCTGTACTTTGATTTTGATTTTGTTATGCTTAAATTGTCAGTTGAGATAGAAACATACTTTATGAATTTCAGTGGCGTTTGCTTATTGTTTTGTTGTTAATATGATATAACATCGCACTCTTATTACCTAGAAGAAGCACAGAGGTGTAATATAACACTCACACATTACCTGTTTTGTATAAAGTGAGTGCGTTTTGAGTAGATGGAGTGAGATTGCAGACATCGACAATGGGGACGGGCACAATTTGCCCTGCTTTAGCGAATTCATTGCCCGAGAATCACCATCCGAAGAATCCCAAGAAAACACTTTTAACCGACCCGGGCATCGAACACAAACTTTTGTTTAATAAATGTCTAATAAATCTTCTGTACGTTACACTTATGAATAAATTTAAACATAATCCTTGAATGCTATTGATTAGATGAGCAAAGTACAAAATTAATCACACGCAATAATTACCATGCCTAGTCATGCAGTAACAATATCATTATATTCAATTGTTTGGATAGACCACAAAATACAACAATTATTGTTTGCGATTAGTTGCATTAGGTTATCAATTACACCCATTCACTTGGTTGCGTGGTTAAATGAATGCAAATTACCTGTGATTTATTTGCTTTTGATTTTAATTACTGAACCACACATTTTATACTTTACCTATCCGAATACCTTCTCCTGCGCACATTATATTGACTTAGTCATGCGTAATAAAAAGAGGTGAAAACGTTACTTTTTTTTGTAGGGGCTGACCTTTGCTCCTACTTATTAGCTTTTCAAATAATTTAGCTGATATGAAGCTGTATTTTTTCAGTAAATAATAATAATAATAGCAGCACTCTTCTCATAATAGACATGCAGGTTTCCTCATAATGATTTCCTTCACTGTTAACGAGCGATAATTTAGATGATAAATACTCACATATCTTCGAAAAGACAAAACAATTTATTGCCAGAGGTGTGTGCCGTGGGTTCGAACTCGAGACCTTTGACTTCGCAGTCCTACGGTTTCCCTCTCGGTTATCGCCTGCCTTCTTGTTTCAGTAACTGAGTTTCATATTTACATTCACAAATTCCACACAAATAATAGTGTAGGTACGCCTAGTCTACGCCTACGTTACCTGAAATTGCTACATACCATTACTGAGAACTTCTTAGTCTCATTTTGTCTGAATTTTATCAAATGACTGGTTGAATTTCTTAATTTCTTGAATATACAAGTCTAAAGCTACGTTGGAATCTTAACGGCGTCTCCTGATTTAAGATAACATACGCAGACGTAATCATGAATCTTATTAAATTTTATTTGCACTCTCGAGGTAGACATGACTTTGTACACAATTTTGCTGAATTTAATTTCAACTGAATATGTCACTGTGAAGTAATGACGTGTTTATTTACCATTTAATGTCAAAATTTATAAATTCAAATCATAGCGCTATCGAGTTTCAATAAAACTGTCTAAAAATAAAACAGTGTGTTGTGACGCTCGCAAATATTTTATTTCCTTTGTGAAAAAATATTCGACATTAAAAAAAAGTTTTGCGACAAAAGCCCGCATAATATTTTTGGTGTCCAAAACAATTGTTTTTATCACAAACGGTTGAACGAAAAGTGAAAAGCATTTTGTTTCACCGTAAAACAAGAATTAGGTTTAAACTATAACCCGAAAACGTAATAATATTGTACTTAATCTTGGTTTGCTGCATAGAGAACTGAACGACCGCATTCAAACTATAGATTTTAACTTAAACAATATAATAAGTATATATATCTGTAATGTGTTTTTAATACCAAACAAGTCACGATTATGTCTCTTTTTTATTTTTTGATGGTAGAATCTGACGGTTAAATTCCGTTGTATACAATATTATTTAAATTAATATAGCTTATGTCACCCGGCCTATTCTTACAAATCTAATGACACCGCATTCACCGCAGTAGTTTAGGTGCTACGGTGGAACATACATACATACATAGACTGCCAAAATCATTACCCTGGCTTCTTCGTAGTCGGGTAATAATTATATTTAATCAATTTATTTCGTTAAACGTTACATATTCGAATTTTAGAGTTAGTTTGGAAGGTGAACCAGGCGCAGTGTGCAACCTTTAACAATACAACTTAAAACTCAATTCTTACAAAATGTTAAATTACACACGAATGCTGGCGACACGGTCTTGAAGCACCTTTAAGTTTACAGTCTTATAAATTTTTCTAAAGTACAAACTTCTTCGCCATAGTAAAAACTGACTGCAATAGATATGCAAGTTTGTATTTTATATTTAATAAGTATAATATACCCACTATTTAGATATATAACTCACTTATCCATAACTGGTGTAGTAAGTCTTTACTATGACTTAGAAGTTTTTGCCCTGCATACCCAACTCATTGGCCGACTACAAGGAACTTTTTTTTAAAAAAAATCATTGACATAACTTTTATTTCGTTTGTAAATCTGCAGAAGATCACAAGCTAATAAATGTTGATGGAGTTTGTTAGGGTTTTTGCGATGAATGACTCATTACAGTGTATTTATAGTCAGAACGTACTAATCAAATAGAGCTCAGAGTCAGCAATGTCTTAAATCAATGTAATCAAAGACATTCATTACATTCAGTTGTCATGTTTCAAAAGATCGCGGTCTGACACGTTTCAACCTACATGGTAATTCTACACGTTTGTGGAATAAAAGCGTGCGGTCGCCCAATTACGGCGTCAGCTATAAACGGAATGCGGACCCAAATGTAAACAGAGCTTGCTGTTCTTAGCTACCTTCCTTAAACATTTTGAATACAAATCAGTTGGTGGAACTGAAAGGCAAAATAAATAAGGAAATATAATGGTCATGATTACTGTTACATGAAGAGGAGCTCGTGGCTACGTTAATGCAGCGCGGATGGTTTGATCTTACAAATTAAGCTATTTCTAATTGATTTATATACAGCAATCTAATACTCAGAAGATATACATTTTTTTAACGGGCTTTGAACCCGTGACTATATGATCCAGCCTATCGCTTTACAACTCAGTTACCAAGCCCCGCTGGCACTCCATGAATATTCTGATTGTATGCATCGTCTTTCCGGACGCCTTGCGGCATCTATTGTTCATATATAGTCACAGATTCAAATTCCGCTTCAAGTCAAAAAAAAAATGACTTTTCTATGTAAAGCAATGTAAACAACGGTCGGCCGTGGATGGGTGATCATCTTAACGCAACAAGACTCCCTCCGTGCCTCGCAGAGCTCTTTAAGCAGCGTCGATCTCTATTTCTATTTGAACATTCATGATATTTTTTTTTTCTACAGCTTGTCTTACATTTCAAGATAATGTGTTTTGTATGTAATCAATTAGTGAATGCTATATCATCCATCACATCAATTACATAGGTAACCAATAAACCACCTTAAATAAACCTTTTTACCAAAGGTAAGTAAAGTTTTAATGATTGATACCTTCTGTAAGTATTAACTATTGATAGTATGTATTCATACAATAGTGAATACATGAAAGCTATCAGACCACTAAAATATACTTTTTGCTCTATTTCTTGGAGAGTTTCATTAAATTGTTGACCTCTGCGCTCGTGCCGTGAAAGACGTCTCTGATTGCTTTCATTAAGAACGACGAACCGATGTACTCTCAGTTTTATGCTAAATTCAGCTCACTTATAATATCGCTCCTTGAATACAAATTGAAATTCATAAATTTTTCAGAACAGGCGAAACTAATTTTTCAGTGTTTTTTTATATTTTATATTTTAATTTTTTAAATATAAGATGTTAATATATCATTAGATCCTTATTTATAAGTCCTATCTATGTATGTACTTATAACTGGGTACGTGACTATTCGATTATATTCGATATCCAACACATAGCACTTTTGTCTCTGAAATTTTAATATTAATAACTTATACCTACAAAATATGATATCAATTCTAATGGCACAGAATTCATTAGCAAAATATTATAACTTAATATAATAATATTACACAATAACAATATGCAGTCTTACAAAATCACAATTTTAGACACTTTTTAAGTTAACTATCCTTTATTATATTTTTAGAATAGTTATTTAGAATCGTAGTTATTTATTATATACTTACTTACTTACTTACGTTTTTGTAGAACTTGTAATAAGTTTTTTTTTTAATAAAAGGAACTTTCAAAGTAAAATGTTTTAAATACCTGTAATAAATAGTTTTTAAAATTTTGGATTGTGACACTTTTTCACGTAACTGACGTGCGACCAACAAAATGGCGGTTATGCCCTGACGTTACCTGTCAAAGTGATCCAATGCAAAAATGGTGGTAAGTCGGTGTGGCCATAATAATTGCAATAATGATATAATTATTTAGGCACTGTTTTGAATTTGAATAATTTGTGAGTAATTTGACTTGTTTTTCTTGCTTTTTTAGAGAAAAGCCCTTTAATATTATTAGCGTTATTTTTTTTTTGTTTTACCTTTCATTTAACTGATCTGAAAAGTTTCCCATGTTTCGCAGTAATTAATTGCTCGCGCGCAACGTAAATTAACTTTGTAAAGCAAACGTGTATTTCAAGAAATTCTGCACAATATTTCGTGTTGCTACAAAAAGATTTATGTTTCAAGATAATTTTTATTTTGGAGGGTTACTTAATGGCAAACATTCTTGACAAAAGATTGTTTGCAAAGCAAGTATTTGTGTACAAAATGAATGTTTAATATAAGATCAGAATCTTAGCGCGGCGCGTTGAAAGGTGGAGGGTGGATATCTTAGCATTAAAGAGGAATGTTTTTTTTTATAAAGACGTATAAAAGACGCGTTGTTTTTTATAGGGTACACGATGTTGCCTATCAGCATAAGAAAACTAGATAAACGACGCGGCTTTACTGGCGTCTAACGTTTATCTACCCGGGGCCCGCAAGTGAGAAAATTTTCAAAACACCATCTATTAAATTTTTGCGTAGACTCATTTCTGACTTAAACCTCTAAATTCCATCTTCTTGGAAATAAAATTTAAAAAAACCCAGGTACAGAAAGTTTTTTTGATTTTATTCAAATTTCATAATACGAAATTCCCTTCCCTTCTTCCCTTTTATTCCCTCCTGCATGATAAAATTTTTAAAAATCCCTTCTTAATGCGGCCCTGCGGCATGGAAGAACCTTCATAAAAAAATCAAGTTCCTAGTTTAAATGGTTTAGGCTCTGCGTTGATGAACCTGTCAGTTAAAAACCTGAATACTTGAATAGCAGAACACTGTTCCCTCAGATACCGGATTACCTAGTTTAGGAAACAGGGTTTCAAATATTTTTATTTCTGTAAGACTTCTAATAGAATTTCAATGAATCACTTAAATACATTGCAAACGAATTTCTATTTTTGAGTCAATAGTTTCTTTTTCTTATTCTATAAAGTGAGTTTAAATGATAGCATGGTGGTATTTTTATTTGCTCGCTTATCCGTGTTACTTAGTGTTAGCTACCTTAACAGTTGAAAAGTGGATTTTATTTTATATATCTTAGCCAGTCTGTTATGCCAAACACTTCATAAGTCAATTCCCCTGGGAGTAGTTTAAAGAGCTTTACAGTTACAACCAACGCTTTCCACTTAACTGCGCGGCATAACGCCACGCCAAGCTGTGAATGGCTGATTAAAGCATTGAGTGCCATTCAGTGTCTCATAGAAAACAAAAAGATGCAGTTATCACCACATTTGTGTGCACATAACATAACTAAACGCGTTATTTACCACGAAGGGTGTATAACAACCAAATTTCTCCTGATATGTTTAGATCCCATGATAGCTATTGAGCCTATCGACATCCACCGGCAACAATACACACTCCGTGCAGACGGAAAAATCCCAAATAACATTTTTGTCCGACCCGGGAATCGAACCCGAGACCACACGGTAATAGGCGCGTAAACTAACCACTAGACCAACAAGGCAGTTGCACTTGTATGTAAATAAAATAAAAACCATCTGTTTTGACTGCGAGATCCAGCGATCGTGCTACCTAGGTCGTACAAAAGTGTTATTTAGAAATTAATAAGTAGTAATAGCACGGATTCTAGAATTTTAGAAAACCTAAACATAACAAGTGGAGAGTGGGTGTTTAATAGCCACACCGTTCTGCCAAACACTTCAAAAATTATGCCTCTGAGAGTAATTTCAAGTACTTGAGAGAAACAACAAACGTTAACGTGAATAGCTGACAAAAGCATTGAGTGCTGTTCAATGTCTAATAGAAAACAAATAGATGCGGTTGTCAGACCATCTCTATGCAAATTCAATAACTATCTGTGTCGAGTGTCTGCATGTAAATGAGTATGACAACATAAAATGGACCATTGATTTCTAGAACCCGGATAAAGCATTCAATTTCGTTACTTTGTTTCCAGCTTTATCGTTATAGAAAATAATAAAATCAATTAATTTTTATTTTGAATTTAGAATAAGGTTATTTGCAAAACGAAGTGAGTATAAGCCCCAATTTCACAGGTGTTAGATCAACTTCATTGGCATTATAAGAATATTGCGTATTACACGATTTTAAATAGGTACTGCGCTTGGCTTGTACGGTCTGCTCAGCTTCCAGTATATATTACATGCTATTATTAAAGTAGCGTGATAAAATATAAAAGAAATATCTTAGAAGTTGTAAATATGTTATTTAATTTCGCTCTTACATCCTTCGAAATAGATACGTGCTGCTACCTTCATATCCAATTTAAAAGGTAAACAATCTAGTCACCTCACGTTTTCGCTTCCCTCGGGTTAACGATAATATTATTATGATCAAGTACACAGGTATATTACATAATAGGTATGAGTATGGCAATTTCTTAGATAGCATTTCAAGTTAATACGTTTAAAGATTTTGTTATTATGTGAATACATACAGATGCACAGATGCTTAGTTTTTTAATGATAAAATGAAAAGTGTGTTGTAAACATTATTAAGATTTAATACTAAGAACAGTCCAAAAAGATTTTGGAGGGATTTGAACCCGCGACTATAGGATTCCAGCCTATCGCTTGCCCAATGAGCTACCCTAGATTCTTAAGATTTATTTACATATTATAACTAATGGTCACGTCGAAAATACATGTTATTTTTGTAGCGAAACTTCTAACTTTTGGAAGTTATCACATAAATAGTTCAAGAAACAGCTAAGGCCGTACTTCTCACAAAATAAATACTTTAATTCAAAGCAAACTATCACAACTGGATACCGTTTGAGTGACAATAAGACGATATAACGGTTTAAGTTTTACCTTTAATATATTTAATACTTGGTTCCTAGAAGCAATATATATCCAAACAGAAACATAAGAACGTTTCTGGAATCAAGCCACAGCGTTGCCAGGCATCTGTGGCACAAAGCTCACGTTCTAGATGTGAATTTTATTTCACACCTCTGTCATAAGAATTGAAAAAGGCATTGCATCGCATCGACATTGGTCGCATTCAATATCGTTTTATTTTTTATATTATGATGAAACGTGAGATTTTCAATGGATTAATGTTTTAAATGCGATACGTTTTGAAATGCATTCGGTTGAGCATTTGATTCTAAAATAATTTTTGTTTCGTCTTATTTCAAATGAGGCATTATTTTGACATACTTACTTCTTTTTGGTTTTCTTTAGCTGTATTTTTGTGGTTTGTTTAATATCTCTCATGTATCTATTGCATGGGGCCAGATTCCATATAAAAATAGTCTGTCTCCTTCAGATAATCAAAAAGAGGCATTACTTTTTGAGAATTTCAACCAATTTTGAGATTTTAGTTTCCATTAAAAAAGTTAAGCAATACATCGTACACATATTTACGCTAGGGACGAACTTGTGCAAGAACTAATTTGTTGCAAAATCGAGTTTGAACTGTAACATTCAAACGAAATGAGAGACCGGTGGGGTCCCTACAGGTTTGGCTGATGTAACTATGGAGTAGGTAATAGATAAGAGAGAGAGAGAGAGAAGGAGAGAGACGAAGCCTTTAAATTAAACCTCTGACTCGCTTGATAATTAGCAGGTATTTAAGCCGAAAAGTAATGAAAATGATGTCTGTCAGTGCGAATGAGAAGCTGTGATTTCAATAATAGCAGTGTTGAAAGCCTAAACCACTTTGGTACCATGAAGTAGTACAATAAAGCCTTTATTTAACAATCTGCCATATAAGTTTTACACTTTTATTTACACAAATTTAATTGACACCGGTTTCTTGATGATTCATTGTCTTTTTTACCAGCATAAGCCTCCCCTAAAGCTTGCCAAAATGTTCGGTCATGTGTTTTTTTTCTACACATTGCTCTAGTATATTTTTGAGGTCATCCTCCTATCTTTGGCGCTGGCGCACTTTTTTCCTTTTATATTGAACTGGACACCAATCTGTTATATATTGGGCAGTTGTTTAGAATATAATTCCTTTATTGAACATTACCGTTCTTAAAAAAAAGAACGTAAACGAAGATTAGTGTTAAACATACAGTATTCGACGGTGTCCTTTGCGGCATAAATTCAATTTAGTTAGAATATTGTATTTTTATTGTAAACGAAAAATTACCACGAAAGTTAGTAACGACCATTTGCTATAAGGTAAACTGAACCAGATGTTATGTGACTAATTGTGTTTCACTAACCTCATTTAAAGTCCTTTCAAAAAATTGGAAGCTAGCCAAGATACTGAGTTTTTAACAAATAAACTTTCGGAAAGCACTTATATTTTATAATAATATATAGGCTTGTAACACAGTTAATATATAGGCATGTAATACAATAAAAAAAAATGGTTGTACCGTATCCTAAAACACCAACAAAAAATGCTTAGCGTGGCTTGCGTGAGAAAGAGGAAGAAAAAGGCCTGCTAATCTATTCAATGTAATCTTATTTGCAGGTTCAAAAATTGTATGGGTAATTGGGGTATTATCCAAGGCCATTTTATACGAAATTTAGGTTAAAGGTGCGCCAAAATTTCGCAGCATCGAGAGCGAAGCTGTTTTCGAAAATACTTTTCGTGCTTCAAGATTGTTATTCATTTTATTATAACCTTTATTGTTCAATAAATCGTTTGTTTTTAATGTTTCAAAATTAATTTCCTTAAATTGTATGGGAAAATTTATAATAATTCTATTTTTATAGTATTTTGCCGCCTCGTTGGTCTAGTGGTTAGCGTATGCGCCTCTCTCTGCCAGGTCTCGGGATCAATTTCCGGGTCGGGCAAAGTGTTATTTGGGTTTTTTTTTTTTATTCATTGATTCGGGATTTTTATCAGTTGTAAATATTTCTGAATTGCCTGTTTACTGATCTTTGGTCGAGGTGTATCTGCATTAATGTGTCTGATCGTATCACTGGGCGAAAACAGGTATAAATTGTCGTCTTGGACGTTGCAATCTTCGACAAAGTTTTGGTTGTGATCATTGACCTTCAATCTATAAAATATAAGAGGAAGTAAGATCATTAATAAAAAAGAAACAAATAATGTTTTATTTAGTTCAATTTATATCTAAAAGCACTAAAGAAATATTATAATGTTACATTAAAGATTATGAAAAATAAATTGAAAATATATATATACATTAAGTTAGGCGTCATAGTATTCCTCCGCATCGATCTCGGTAAATAATAATTAATCATAACCTCAAGTTTTATAATGGTTTACCTTTTTATCAAATCGACCTATTTCCAGCATTCCTTACGAAACTCAACTTTTATTTGAAGTACAATCTTATGTGAATACATTTCTAACTAATAATAATTTGGAAATGTTAATAAAATTAAACCAAACTTCTGTCACGAAACGTTAACAAACTACAATACACTTTAACAAAATAGGTCATCGCTATTACGTTTCTTGCCATTTTTATTAATTAGCACAAGTAATTTTAACAAAATTATAAAGGAACAACTGCTTATCATCAAAAAATATTCTAAATACTAAGACGTTCATTCACTCAAATAAAGACAAATATGAATTCAAACTCATTTTCGACGGAGGCTAATTGCATTATTATAAACTTTAAACTTTACTATTAACTCACACAAAAGTGTTGATTGAATTTCTATAACGAGCTTCATTTGGCAATGTGTACTGCGTAACTTATAATTTATGATAATTCATGTGTTGTAATTATTCCATTGAATGTTATGACTATTGTCTTTAGAAGTTAATTTAAACTCTTGTTTCTTTATAAACTTCTCTTAATGCTTATTTAACACGGACGATAGACACGGATTGCTACACAATCGATGCCTCAAGAATGACTGGTGAAACAACATACATGTATGCCTACCACGAAAGCTGTTGGGAAACTGCAGGAGACAGAAAAGACTGGAAATGTTTGCAAAACGCCTTTGTCCAGCAGTAGGAAAATACAGGGTAAAAACTGTCAATACTATTAATGTGTGCGTTAATGGTACAAACTATTATCAGTTTAAAAAAGTTAGCTAAACGATGATACTTCAAAAGAAGTTCTAATAATTAAAACGCCTTGCCCGAGCCTGTGTTTCCACATGAGTACAACATGGATCTCTTCAAAGCAAGAGATATCTCATAGGTAAGCGTGCTCCACCGTAGACCGCATCATCACTTACCATCAGGTGAGATCGTGGTCAAAGGCGTGCCTCATAAAAAAAACGCGAGATCCGAGTTTAACTGAGTTATCATGAATTAAGATTAAGTTTAGTGCTTGACATTCAGGCTAAGATATGGCGCTAGTAACATCCGTATGAATCTTTAAAACCTTATACGACAGGCGTTGATTTATATTATTAACTTTCTCAGTTATTTATTATGTTTCATGATAAGAATAAAAAATTTAATGTCAAAAGAGATGTAAGGTTGTAAAATAAATATAAGAGAGAGATCCTTATTCGTGAAGGTATCGAATAAGACGCCTTGTGTTGCTGAGTTAAAAGAGAAACAACATTAACTATTTCTTATTCAACCTTATTAACTAATTATACATTTATTTTATCATTATTACATTTGACTAAATACTTAGACATTTTGTCAACTTCAAACAAAACAACTTTCTTCATATACATAAAATCATAGACATATACTAACACGCTAAGAAGTATTAAATAATAAAAGCAAATACATATTTCATAAATGTTTTGAATTTTATTGAACTCTTATATTCAATTTTTTTACGAAATTAAAGCATACGCTTCATGTAGCATACAACTTATATCAAATAGCCACATACTATTAAAATATCATAATGGTAATAAAATAAATCGTAGCAAAAAGCTGGGATGGGGTATATTACTTCCATATTTTGTGAAAGAGTTCGACCTAGTTTTATTTTTTGTTGCCACGATAAATCTACTATGAAGTTTTCTGAATACATGATAATGTTGCCATATTTTTTTTAACAGTATTTTTTTTTTAAGTTACAAATATTTTCTAGTGACTTTTAAAAGATTTGGAAAAAAGTGTTATTACTCATATATCATGGTGGCCACTGCCACAAAAATTACTTTTATAGTAATATAATATTAGCTAGAAGTTTTTTAATGCCATCATCCATGATTGCTTTAAAGTATTTAAACATTTTTATTACATAAATTATAAAAAGTTTTGGTTATTTTCTCAAACATAACTTAAATTATATAACTTGAATTGACACAATTTTTAACGACATGCTAAGCCTGCATAGGGAAATTTTTCAGGAGCATAATATCAAGAACTTTGTATGATGTGGACCACGATCGTTGGTTAACCTGTAATATAACTCACACCCACCCACGCACACAGACACACACACACACACACACACAATATTTTTGTAACATTCTCCATTTATATCTTTATTTCTTATTCTTTTTTTACATTAGTACCTTTTACATTCAAATGTATCTTGATTGTAACACTTCAGCTACAATGTGATAATATTATTATTAACTCAGGTTTCCAAATTACAGGAACACTTAGTTTGGAAACCACTGTGTAAAAACGATGTCTGTATCTTTTTTGTGGGCATAATTTTTTTTTTAAATTTTTTAACACTAATGTCAATTTTATTACATTATCCGCCAAATCGAACATTAATATTTATAGAAATCAATGAATAAAAAAAACGTAGGACTGTATTTTACACAAAACAACAAATCATATTACAATTATATTATAATATTCACCAATTACAAACTAATCAACAGGTACAGCAGCAATCAACTCGACAAACATAGTCAACTAATTCACAGCAGTTGATTAAAACAGGTAATTTAGTAACTGGACGTCGACAATCAACAAATTAAAAGTTAATAATTCCCTTTCAGTGCCATAGTTTTGTTAATTACGAGAACATTATTAAATTTTGCTACCGCAGCCATATTTGTTCGTTAGCCTCAACATAGTGGCAGGAAAGGCAATTTCTCTAGTTAGCAAATAAATGGTTGCATGTTTTGGTAAATAAAGAATAATAAGTGGTCTTTATATTTATAAGGTTATGAGACTTTTAATTATTTGAAGTTTACTTTTTTTAACCTTATGCGAGGGTTTTTAGTGTACCTACTCTAATACACGCTTTATTTACAGTTAAATGTTATGTTATAATGTTCTCAATGTATCTTTGTATCTGCCTGTCTTGATTTAGCTGCCTGTCTGGAGGAGTTTTATTAGATTTATTTGAAATATGATATGAATGAAGTGGTACTTGGAACAACGGGGTGGGTTTACGGTAGCGAAAAGCTAGTATTTTGTTTGTCCCTTTTAAGTACCTTTTTTAAATTATTGCCTTATCACACTATTGCCTTGAGTTAGGCCAATTTTTCCGCTCCACTTCTTTATTTTTTCTTTTTAAAAAAAAAACGACGCCCATTCTAGAATTAACTCCTTTGACGCAGAATCGAACGCAAATCAGAACAAATCTTTGCAAATAACACAAAAAAATGTCCTCCAACCGCAAGTCTCACCTGTTATCTCTTTTGACGATTATTATGACCGTGTCATTTTTGACATGTGGAGCTTACAAGAGTTTAGGTATGGATAAGCGAGGCAAGAAAATATTGCAAACTTAAAAAACGGGTAGTACTCTGCGATGATTTTCTAACTAATTTGTTTTCTTTTAGTTTTAAAATATTGCAAAATGTGGCAACGTATCTAAAGCGAAGTCTAGAGTTTCAGGCACATGCAAACACAAAGTTGTGTGAAACTTTTTAGTGTCTTTGTAAGACTTCTGGTTCAGTATACTTCTTACAAACATTGGCCACGAGCCAACTTAAAACGTTACTTTACTAGTATGCCATGTAAATAGCAATAGTTTTTAGGAAAATGTTATGGGTTACACTGTTAGTAGTTCACGGACAAACTTGGTAGACTACATTATTGTTTGAAAGTGGGCTAACTGCTTTAGGTATGTATTTTTCTGCATATTTGGGAGAAAAAAACGTTTGCGTTACTAACAATAAATCATGAATTCTGACTAACTCATTCATATTTGTTTCAGTTAGTAAGTAAACTATGAGTAGGTTAGTTGGACTTCAAAAGATTTAGCTTGTAAAAAATACTTGAATAATTTAATATTATCATAGGATCAAAATGCCAGCAACAGACCAAAAAAACTTATTGAATTAATAAAAAAGTTTAAACCGATTACCAATCTCGAATTGACACGAATCGATTGATGACATATAATCGTGTTCAAATGACTAAACAAATGAATAAATCTTTGGCTACAGCTGCTGTCAGTGACAATAGAATCAACCGAATGTGTTTGGCGTGGAATGCTAGATGACTCTTCCTAATTATAAGGTTGGATGGACCCGTATTTCACCAGCGCTCAATCAAACCGTTTCACCGATAATTTGATTTCTGTTTATGTAGTATTTAGTCTTTCTGAGCATCCTTCTATTTAATTAAGTGTAAAAAACTGTTGATTCTTTTCAAAGAGGTTGTAAATGTAAATAACTCTATTGCTACCAGAGAGGCATAAATAGCAAGATAGCGTTATGTTAAAATTGCATACATTATTACTGTATTTATAATTATGTGCGGTTGGTACGTTTCAAATAAAATAGACAACTAAACCGTTATATATAAGTATACTTCTACTTTTCTCTGATTCTTTCTTTTAACTTATCATTGAATTTAATTAAACTTCATGAACGAAAAAAAGTTTTGATCTATTTTAAAATCCATAAAAATATTTAGTGTAAATCACAACGTGTTCAACCGACTTCATCGCTCAACCCAATGTTTAATTACTCTGTCCCGTTCAAACATTAGATGAGAGAGGAAGAGAGAGTGATATCAAAAATGTATTGAACCGAGATCAGTGTTAAATTCGGTTTAGTGAAATTGACCCTTATTGGTATTGTGAAAGCTTTTTCATATGGCATTACTAACTATATTGCTAACTATTTAAAATTGATAGCCTAGACCTAAAATTTGAGGTATGAAGGAAATATGTAGTACTATGATTTTTACCAATATGTGGGTAGTTGTGGTAAGATTAGGTTTTATTGTAGCAAACTATGTGGCTTATACTTAGCCACAAGCTATTTTGCTATGCTGCTGGTTTGCCGAACAATCAAATTCAAATCTATATGCTATTTGTGATTCCTCTAACAGACATTGATGATCACAAATGGCAAACGCTCTGTTAACCTGTTAGAATTTCAGATGTGTTACTTTGGAACATTGCCAATATGGTAACTAACTTGGATAGGTACTTTACTGTAATTTGGTACTAGACATACCACAAACATAAAAAAACAATAACACTATTTCATAAAACTACCTCACCTCCACCTATATACTTCTGATTAAATTCGTTGCGGGTTCCAAGACAAATTTAACTCTCCCTGGGATTGCCCGTGTGTCATGCACGGTGCCTTTCAGTTGGTTACCGCTGTAGATCCCGGCGTCTTATATCCCGGATTATATCCCGAAAAAAAAAAAAAAACTACCTCATTGAAAAAAATATTTTAATTTTTACTACAGAGGATCGAAAATTTAATAAAACCATGACGTCAGTGATGAAAATAAAATAGAGAAAGTGCAGTATCATTTTAAAAGCAATTTACCATTTATTGAAATATTCATGTACATACTATAACATACACAATTTAAAAAAATAATTCATATAAATTTGAGAATGCCACAGCAGGTCTAATAAATTTTAACAGTGGTTTACCGGATAACAAATAAATAATTTCTATCAGTCAAATATCTTACACTTCTCACTAATTAGTAAGTCTCTTATAATCCACTTTACACAAAAATCAGGTTAAAAATCTCACTAATTACTACGTTTTAAATTATTTTATAGATAGTATAACATCACGCCTATATTTTCTAGAAGGGTGTGACAGAGGTGAACAACACTCATATTTCACCTGTTATGATTAGGTCCCACGGGGCACAATTCCAACTCCGTGCTGCTATTGTTAATTTCCTGGCGGAAAGTTCACAATTGACACTTTGCCCGACCCGGGCATAATCCGACACCTCGCGGTGAGAGGGGCATACGCTAATATGTACCCATCGAGACAGTTATCGAAATGTAGTGCCGTCAAGATTGACATAATGACGCACGCAGAGCTACGGGTGGTAGCTATTACATTTTTGTGAAGGCTTCGAAGGGCTCGGCAATTTTCTTCGCATGTTTTCATTTTTACGTATTTTACATAAATAATAATATAATAATCGTGAGGAGGTTCCTCTCTCTGGAGCCCTAACTATCGGCAGCTTGGTCCCTGCGCCTGATGACGGTGGGACACTGTTTTTTGTATATTTTATGAATCATATTTAAAATATATAAAATAAGTTAAGAAATAAATAAAGAGAAATAAATATTAAATAAACATTACATTACATGCACATGATGACAATCAATCTGCCGAGCCCATGCTTAGTTGGGGTTGTAATCTAGTCTAACGGATTTAGCTGAATATCAGTACTTTGTGTAGCAACTGCCATATTAAGACCTCCACAACTCAGTACAGGTACAATACTCTTTGTTAGACAAGAAGTCAGACTTTCTGGCCTCTGACTACCCGTAACAATTCATCATCATCATCATCATCAGCCTAGGGACGTCCACTGCAGGACATAGGCCTCACCAATCGATTTCCACAGCGCGCGGTTTTTGGCCGACTGAAACCAACGACTCCCCGCGATCTTGATCAGAACGTCCGTCCATCTAGCGGGAGGACGTCCCACGCTGCGTTTGCCAGTTCGTGGCCGCCACTCTAGGACTTTCTTGCCCCAACAGCCATCTGTCCTCCAAGCTATGTGTCCGGCCCATTGCCACTTCAGCTTAGCGACTCGCTGAGCTATGTCAGTAACCTTCGTTCGCCTACGGATCTCCTCATTTCTGATTCGATCGCGTAGTGAAAACCCGAGCATTGCCGTAACAATTGCCATAAAGATAAAGATAAAATAAAGATAAATTTGGATTTTTTACATTAGATAGAACGCCAGAAGCAATTACACTATCCAATGGTCCCAATGACAAGGCCAAATACACACATTCATTCACTCAAGCACACCTAGTCTCGGAACAAATATTTGCGAATTACACAAAGATTTGTCCCATGTGGGGATCGAACCCACAACACATGTGCAGTGGAGAGCGGCGAGGCGACCGCTTAAACCACTACACCACACGTGCAGACATAGATGGTGGTGCTTTGTGTGTGTGAAATGTATGTTTGTGAACACCCTCGCGACACAGGAGTTATTCCTAGTGCGGGCGTCGTTTAAAAAAAAAAAAAAAAAAAAAAGATGTTCAAATAGCAACCAGGACCAGGATTAACGGCATAACGTGCTTTCCGAGGCGACACCCACCCACGGCCGAACGCGGTTAGCATTACTTAGGATGCAAGAACGATCGGTCCACGCTTCGAATCAGACACGAGCTCATGCACAAGACTACGATTTTTATTTTACCTTTACTCTGATTTTTGTGGCAACTGCATTATACAAGACTTACTTATAATTCATTAGTAGATTTTCAACTATAATTGACTTACTTAGAAATAAGATTGGAAGCGGATAATAAGTTTTTCGAAAGTTGAAGCGTTAATCAGAAATCCTAATGGATTATCCAAAACAGAAAACTTCAGAAAAATCTCATTAGTATAAAAATTCACGACGCTAATATAATTACTAACTAAAATTAAGTTGTTGGTGTGTAAGCAGTTTTAAAATCCATTAAAAAGTTGAGGTCAGTCAAAACTTTTCGTCCTAATAGGCAAAGTCAATAATTTTATCTTAATTAAAAAGTTTCAATTTTTACGCTATTTACATCAAAGTTTGCTTTCACCTCAACCTCGAGTGATGATTACTTTTCGGCAGTTTAGACTTTTTAGAGAAATTATTATGGTGCTTTATAAATTATGCTTAAAATTTTAATAAATTATGTAAATAATGTTTAAAAGTTTAAGTTGAGAATTTTTGTTTGCACTCATAATAATAATAATAATCGTCGGTTTGTGTCCCATTTCACATTTAGATTAAAATGTTTATCAGGCCTCTGTGCTGTTGGCTTCGGCCCCACGCATTCCTTCCAAAGTACCGGGACTCCATAGTCCCGTGTTATGGAAACATAAACTACATAATAATAATAATAAATACTCTTTATTGTACACCAAAAAAACAAAAGAAAGGTACAAAAAAAACAAACACTTAAAACTAGTTGCACAAACGGCGGTGTTATTGCTTATAGCAATTTCTTCCACACAACCTGGCATGGAGAAGAATCATAGGTAAGAACTGACGTGATTTGTTTGAAAAATATAAAACATACATACATACAATGACGCCTTTTTCCAGGTCTCAAACAGAGATGATGAAACGCCATATGCTTCGGTTCTTACATACTTCTTTAGCTTCCTCAACATTCATACATTTCTGTATACATGCTCGACGGTTACGTGTACTACGTACTTATCCTCAATGAAGGACGCCATTTATCTACTGTAAGAGGTCGTTCTCAAAAGACATATAGGGATATGACATGTCTTTGGAGGAGGACCTTTTCCAGTTGTCCCAGTCACATCTGCGTTGTGTTCCTGTACCTTAATACTTGCATGCCAGATCTGGTGAATTGTGTAAAACCTTTTAAAATGTATATAACACCTAAGTCGTACTACTTGTCTAGCAAATAAATAACTTAAAAAAAAAAACAAATAAAATAACTTTTATTTCAGACCAAGTAAGAGCAATAGTGGGTTAGTAAACAATAATCTTAAATGTATGTTATTAACAAACGTGGGTACTTAGTGGATACTTTGACTTGGGCTTTGACTTTCGTGTATCTATTTCAATTATCTACTTTCATCCATTCTTGCAACATGTCAAAACCACCTAAGCATACTTTTCTCAATCCTTGTCACTGTATTATCTTTCAAACCACAACGATCTCTTATCACAGTTCCTTATACTGTCATTCAAGGCTACTCATGTCATTATGAATTACTTCTTACATTTTATTAAAAGCTAAGAAAGAAATACATCTCAAAGTTTATTAATATTACCGGAAAAAAAGGATCAAGTAATGTTTCTTTCTCTTAAAAAAAGTGCATACAGTATTTCTATAAAGGCATAACTAGAACGCAAAAGTTCTCTTGTGTTCGCTTATTAAAAAAGACCCCTGAGAGGAATGGCAACGGAACTCAGTCATGTGTGGCTATAATAAATCTAACTGCGGTTCCGTTTTACCGACTCGCTTCCAATATATTTAATGTACTGTGCACTGTGCTTCCGAATCAGTACGCTTTTGTTTGGAAATGGGTAATTAATTAGGTATCCCTTTGTAATTAAAGATCTAATTCAAATAATAATAAAAAAATCTTATACAAAATTATCAAGTAATATTATTAAAACCGACGTGAGGAGTGGAAATTAGATATTATTGAGAAAACGGGTTACTCACGTTACTTTAGCCGGGATATGCGCGACGGACGTCGCGCGGAGGCGACGACACGCGAATAACAGCCCAGTTGGAGAATCTACGTACTAGATTCGAAACTAGTCGGCATATCCCGGCTAAAGTAACGTGAGTAACCCGTATTCTCAATAATAAAATTATCAAGGACTTAAAATTTAATTGATCTGTACAAAATACAGAACTACGTCAATAACAGAACTCCATTCGACAAATTTGGTAACCTTTAATACTGTATACCAAACCTTTATTATAATAAAATATTAACTCTGTATGCACGAACGGAGCCGCTTCGTTCCCAGACATCTGTGCAACGTTTCCACAAAGCTTACGATCCTCAGACATGAATTTTTATTTCACGCATTCAATACCATGCGAGACTGAAAAATGTATTTTACCGTAAATTTTACTTAAACTCAAAATTCATTATTTAGTTGTATTTGCAAATAAAAAAACCATCATGAATATTTATTTTACTCTACGCACCGTGATGTCAATATCCTGAGTTAATATCGTACACATTTTCACACAAGCGCCTTAAATTAACTTATCACATCACAGCGCCAGTAAAAGCAGTAATAAAGCGGGAGACCGCCAATATCCTAGCTTATTACTTTACGCGTAGATGTACAACTAAATGGATTGTGATGTTAATTAATGTGGCAACACTATGTATGACAATTTCTTTATACTAATACCTACGTATGTGTAAAACGCCGACCTCGGCGGTCTGGCGGTCGGTCTGTTGGATTGACCCAGTCAGCACTTATAAAAAAAACGGCATTTGGGTGGACAATCCGTTTATTGTTCTTATTCTTAATATTAACAAGTACACACACACTTGACATGATATTACTAAGACTACGAAATATTGAGTACATAAACTACTTGGATCACACACGCGGTACCCTGGTATAGGGCGGAGAGAATTGATCCAGAGCTACTTCTAAGATTCGCTGCTGAAAACCTACTAGGTTGGGGAGTAGTCAGAGAGACCACCAATTTCATCAAATTATATCTCTCTAGAAAAATAACTGGATAGAAGAACGAAAATTAGGGTTTATATACTAATATTAGTGCTGGCTTGCAATTTTGCATTGACGCAAACTATATTAGTTTTATTTTATAAATGCAAATATTGCAACTACCCAATTTAATTCAACTCAGCAGTTTACTAAGCAAATTAGGCTTCCAAAAGCTCGAATTATGGAACTCTGACAGAACGTGCGTTCTTACACTTGCAATCAGTCAATGTGTTCTGCCACACCCAGTCTCAAAACAATCCTTTGCCGATCACCCAAAGATTTGAACCATGTGCTAATCAAAACCGTAGTACCAGACCGCTTAAACCACTACACTGTACACCTATACATATTGATATAATTAACGCAGGCTTTGGCGGTACAAATTAGCTTCTGCCTAATTTATCAGCACTTATTTCGAGGCTGAACTAACAATTACTGCACTATGCAAAACTTAATCAGCAACATTTGTTAAATTGGCGTAAACAATAAAAGTACACAGTGATTTGATTAAATTGCACCATTAACTCTCAAAATATTTATAGACACTTTTCTATGTCATAATTGAAATAATTTTGGTTGTTGTTAATTATATTAATACATAACATTTTTTTTTAAATTTAATTATGTAATTATTAACAATTTAGCGACTTCGTCATCAGATCTGGTCACTTATCAACCGACTTCCAAAAAAGGACTCTCAATTCGATTGTACGTCTCTTTGTTTCTTTTTAATGTTTGTTCAGAGAAGACAGATTTGAGAAATTCTTTTTTTGTTTGAAAGGTTATATTTGTAATACGGTTCCATGGTCATTTGGTTACGATTTGATGTTGGTATCCTAGAGGAATCGAAGGTAGGCTTATGATATTCTTTTTTGTATTGATTGTATATATTACCTTAAGATATTCGGATATTTCCATCTAGAAAACAGGACTTCATGTCGCTGATCTGAAGCTGGGAGGTACAACTCCTTAACATAAGCACCTTAAAACCGGTTCCTGTACTATTTTAAGTTAGACACAGATGAGGCAAGACATTGAATATTATTTAATTAGGTATTTCTATATAAGAAGTTAAGAGTAACAAAATAATCGATTTAAACTATAGGTTAAGTCGCTTTTTTTACCAATCTTCTGACTGCTGGACAAGCCGTTTTAAACGAGAATGACCTATTGTGAGTATACTTTACTAACAAGAGACAAGCAAAAACCTTTAAAAAAAATAATTAAACTGCCTTTGAAATACCTCGAAAAAGCATTTAATATTGCAAAAAGTGAAATAAATAATTCTTGAAGTCGGTGCTCATAAATTGTAATTGGAAGAAAATGATCTGCACAGACTATAAGAACTATTAATTGATTATTTCTTTCAAAACTCTTTCTCTCTCTCTCTATAATAATATATTGTAGACACTGGTTTTATTTTGGTTTAGTCTGCCTGTATTCACCAGAAAAATAAAGCCTCTATTTCTATTATTTTTCGTAGATCGACTGGCACGAAATATAATAAAAGAATTAATAAAAACATTTAAATACATCTAACTGTTCAAAATATAACGATGTGTTTGTATCAATAAATATCGATATAATGAAATTGCATGATCCTCATGCGATACTGACAACTCATATGACTCCTCATATGTAAACAAGGTTTAGGAATAGGATTGAAAGAAATATATTGACTTAAAAATGCACATATAAATGTTAAATGCGCATTGCATTCCAATGACAACTTCAAATTAGTTTAAGCTTCACGGTCTAAGTTAGATGAGTCTGCAGTCAAACCATAATTTTGAAGTAAAAATATTCTGCGAGCATTTAAAATTTTCGCTGCGAGTAAAAATTGCTTTGACGTTAAAAATATGTTCAGAAATCACAAATCCAGTACATAACACATAACATAAAACACACTACTATTAGTTATTTATGCAACTGTTCTATAATGAGGGGTATTAAAACACGAGTGTGGGTTTATCACACGAGGCGAAGCCGAGTGTGATAATAGTATCACATGAGTGTTTAACCTAATTATAACAGTTGCATACAAGACTTTATCTACACCCATGATATGAATCCTCTATAAATGTTCTGAAACCATAGGGTATTGTACAGTGTTGTATTTTTTTCAATACTATTATTGAACAAAAATGGCGGGATGCGACGTCAATTCAAAAATTCGAATAAGTTTTTATTTAAATTACGGCGCTGTGGTAGTGAAACGCGCGTGCATGACATGTTCTTTTTTTGAAATTCATAAAGATGCCATGAGAATGTGGCTGTTCGATGAGTAAAAAAGGAGTTGCATAATGAATTTCAGTACAACATTAGTACACCCGTTTGGGTGTTATAATGGTTATTATGACACTGGCTGTTTTAATGTTGGCAATAAGCTAACTGTATCAAGAACGTTTATAGAGGATTTATAGCATGGGTGTAGAATAAACTACATTAAATGATGGCAGAGTTGCATTACAGCCACATTTCACCTGTTATGTTTTAGGTTACGTGTAATAAAGTTAGCCTATCGCCATTGTAGGGGGTTCTTCATGTTGATGGTAATTGATAGAGGTTGCGTTAATTATAGATACTATATTTTATTAACTGGTACCAGAAATATATACTTATATTATTAACTATAATCCTAATGACCTAACGGCGTGAATGTGGGGAGACGACTACCGAGCCGAGCAACTGCGCATTTGCGCCTAAGTACAATTTGTATCGTCAGCAGTCGTACGCTATATAATAATACTTTTGCCCGATCAGGGGATTAAACACGAAATCTCACGGTACGCAGTCGCTAATTATACCGTCAAAGGCAGTTAGTTGCTTTTGATAACATCTAGTTGCCTCCACAAATTACACAGCAGAGATATGACATGTTGATAGACATCTCTATATAGTGTAATTTGTATTTGATAGTGATTCATTGAATGTCAATACAGTGCTTAGTTATATCGTAGTTTGGTTAAGGTCGATCAATTATGTTCTGTGAAACTGTTTGAATCTGATTTCAAATCTGAATTCGGCGAACCAAGCAGTTTTGATATTGATTGAAGTGCAACTAGATGATAGCTTAAACTGGAACAAACACATAGATCTATACACTAACTAAGAGAGTCCTACGCCTTATCACCTACTCCACCTTCTAGTCACTCAATGAATCTGCTAGTCCTGACACTCCTAAGTGGTTCACTATGCTTTATGCTAATTGTTAATTAGGTACTGTATTTTTGTTTGGAGAGAAACAAACAATACGCTCTTTTAGAAACAGAACAAGCACAGAGAGCAATACGTGTCAACGAAAAAAAAATGTGTCAATATTAAAATAAATAAAAGCAACAGGCAATAGGTTCTTGTCAAACAGAGCCGCAGCAATGGTGTTTGCACTTGATTTCGATGCAAATATTTATTCTGAGACTGAATTATACCTGTCTCTCTGTAGTTATTTTTATTATTTGCATTGTTGTTTATACAAGGTTGATTTAATTTTATTATATTTATTTTTTATTAATAAAATAATATGTACTTCTGCAAGGTACGAGTAACTTTCTTAAAAATATCAATAATGTTTTCTAATGAATAGCAAAATAGGTTTTAATGTATCAAACACAGATATAGATCTACATAGATAACGCAAATGCATGTACTTCGCGTGTCTCAACTCCGACCAAGCGTCGAGGTTGGTCGCCGCTAACTTCAGTCCACGCGCGTCTTTTGTCAGAGAAAATCATAGCGGACGGCTCCAGTTGAACGTACTGGGCGGATGGTCATCGGCGGCATCGGTGTCTTTGAATCGGTTTGGATTTCCCGTCACTAAATTTCGGCTGCGACGTCACAAAAGGTTAAAAAAGTCGGCACGCTTGGTTTCAATACAAATCGTGATACTTGCGTTATCTATGTAGATCTATATCTGTGGTATCAAACTATCAAACATTTTATTACCTAAGGGATATAACTACAAATATAAAGCATGCTACAAGGTATGATACGGATTTCTTAGCGCATGCAGCACAAACTTATGAGTTTACGTACAACAAATAAAATATATGTATTATTATATTAAAATTAAATAGGTGCTGATAATTCCTAAATATTTGGTCCGTATAGCACTCAAATATTTCTTGAAAATATTGCGTAAATATTGCCTTATAAAATGATGTGTGCACAATTCTTTAATATTTTTTTAGCCCTATAACAGCCTGGTCTTTTATCGCATGATCGCCATATTTTATCCGTGTTCTGAAAATTGCTCCCTTGGTAAACCGCTTTTATACCGCTATGTTTTTCTTTGGCGAGATTAAATAAATTTAACAATGTACAGCCTTTTACAGTAAGAGTAGGTATTGACAGCGAAATTATCTGAAGGTTAAGGTAGTACAAGGTGGTAAAGCTTTTCTAAACACGCTGGAAGATGAATAAACCACTGTCTCGCTTAGCTGCTAAACGGTATTACTTTCAGTTTTGTGTTTCGAATTGGTGGTGAATTATTGGCACGTGACTAGGGTTGCAAAATTACGTAAGTTTACCGGAAACGCGGGTAAACCGCAATAGTTTACCGATTATTTATCGTAATCTATAATAGATTACCGTAAACTATCCGTGATTTACTGGTAACTAAAACAATATTAGAAACATAAATAGCTAGGTGAAAGAAAAATTTAAGGTTTTTTTGTAGGTATTTGCAAACTCCCCAACAACCGGTGTCACGCGTTGTCGTCGCGGTGGGGCTTAGAAGCCGAAGCATGGTCACCCATGGCACAGTATAAATATGTACAAACAGTACGGAAACTGCCTACAAACGTGTGAAACGGCACGCACACATAAACATGCACACCGACGAGACCCCTAAGCGGCACTCGCTACTGAGAGCACCGCGACAATCGCTTTATACTGTGCCCATGGTAAGTAAACCTAAAGTGGAGGCTGCTCCTCGGGCTTTTAAAGGGAAGCCCGTGTCTTCCGTGGGGAGCCACTGCAACCAAGCTGGGCCGTAATGTTGTTGCTGGGCGACATTGAGGCCTCAGGGAGTTGCGATTGCTCTATTATAGATGACGGTAAATTATAACTATCGTTGCTTACCGTAAATTACGGTAATTCAACGAAGATTACGTTGGTAAACGACGACTTTGCATCAGTCTACACGTGACGCATAACATCGTAATTCTCAGATGTTGCGCATAATTAATATTATTAATACTATATTTAACTTAAGACAGAAACAAATACTTTATCACGAATAACCAAAGTTTCAGGTTGAAAATCTAAGATGTCGCTACTCAAATATAAAAGGTAACATAATACAGGTATTGCTCTCGAGTAAAAGTTAATCAAACGTGAATTTCACTTACTGACCAGAGGTCGTTCGTTTTGAAGCACCATTACATTGGCGATGGAGTGACCATCAATTTGGCTTCACGCCCACCGCACGCGGGCACCGGCACTGTACCCGACATGTGAAACGTTTTATTACGGTCCAGGAAAAACTGTTCCAAGGCCCCGAATCTAAAACATTTTAGTATGGACGGGAAACAGCTGGCATATTGTACCCAATACGCGTCACATTTTTGATAGATATCCAAAATATTTAAAAAAGATGGATGTTCAAGTCTGATGGATTTGGCTATATTTATTTTTTATGACTCAAATATAATATACTTGTAAAAAATATGCGCTATCTGCTTTTATTTAAAGATATATACCTACTAAGATACGCGTCTACTTAAATTTAACACGAAAAAAAATACCCCTCCATACTTATGTAGAAGATAATTTTTATTTTAACAATGTTTCAATTTTAAAAGTTTCTGGTTTCATAAAGTAAAAGAGAGCCAAAGGAGTAATTAATTGCGACTTCAAAAGCAATTCATTACCAAATGGTTAAACAATCTCGGCGTCCCTCGTGCCCTTCAGGCTGGGTCATATAATTAAAATATAACTATTTAAATTAAATTTAAAAGTTCAATTAAATGGACGTGAACCTAATCGATGTACAACTTCAGAATTGGATTATTTTAACACGTTCATCGCCAACAAAAATTTTCTAAAATTTAAAAAAATAACATTGCTTTTTATGATTATTTTTAGTTCTGTTTGTTTATATATATGAGTTTTATAGCGATATTTTATATTTTTGATTCTATTTTAGGTTTTTTTTAAGTGCCGGACATTTTAACCCGGCGCGGCCTAAACGCAATAATTCTTACATTTTGATCGCATGTTTCATCGATATTTCCCTAAAACTAACACACGTCTATTACGCACGGGCACTGCATGCCATAATGCACAATGCACAGCGCGGGAGTGCACCGCGCGCGCACTTGTTGTTCCCGCAACCCTTCACCCCTTCCACCTCTCTCTATAGGTAGGTATTGACCACTACGGATTTGTTTACGGATCAGTTCGCACCTAGTTTGATAATTAGTTGCAAATTGTGATTTCGTGCGACAGAAAAATATCGTTTTGTTATCAAAATGGACTATTGTTTTGATTATAACTTTACACAAGAACAATTACTTGAAATAGACTATTTAGAAAAGTAAATACAGATAAAATAAAACAAATGCTCAGTTATGGAAGAAATGGAGCCAAAAACAAAACAAAAAAGTTTCTTGGTTCTTAAAATCCTTATTTATGTCGACAATGTTTTGATAAATGCCACTAAAATGTTCCAATATCTCTTATAATTTTCGTCAGAAAACGTTTGCTTCACTACCAGTCCATATGAAAAGTCCGTACTTTTATATGTAAAAAATGAGACGTTTGATTTAAAATTTAATGAAAAATAACACTTTTGTTGCTTATTATATTTTTTGTTTATTTTAATTCAACTTGAAAAGAAAATAAAAAATTTTGATCCGAAATCTTGTTTTTTTTTTCTCCAAGTCCAAAAAGTAGGTATAGTATCAAAAATTCTAAAAACCAAGTGGTTACGGGTGTTCATTAGGGCCGCGCCGGTCATATTATATGGTTTATTACGTAGCGCTTGCATTTTGCGGCGTGATCGGACTTCGCAAAGTAGGGTCTGCCTTGCCGGTCATTTTGATCCCCCACGGCTCCAACGGGTAGATGAGGTGCCGGTCATTTTGACCCACCATGGCGGTGAACGTGTTAATAGTAAACAACAGTCACACATTGCACACAGTCTACGGTCAGAGTTTCGAGTTCTGCTTTCTGCGCATGCGCATTCTATTTTGAACGTAGAATTCAAACCGCCGCCGCCGCCGCTACATAAGCGACCAACTAACTGACTGCAATTAAATTTAAATTCTATATATATAAAGGAAAGGATTACACAACTTTGGGACACTATTGTCACCTTATGATTCGAAACTTACGCGAATTTTACACATAATCATGTATTATAAACACGAGTCTTAATCGTGAATTAGTCGTGATCGTAATAGAGAATGCAGAATACAGAACACGAAATTTTGAAACCTAAACAATGGTACTAGTTTAGCCTCTACCAGGAGCCCTTATATCACATACAGCACGTTGGTGTAGTTCCTCACAAAAAATCGTATTTTCATATTTTCTAGAATTGTTTTTAATAACGAACTATGATTATGACGTTATACCAAAAAACGTATGGTCAAATGAAAAATTGTTATTTTTTTGAACCACAAATTTTATCAATTTGATATTCAATTTATTTATAGTGAATCCCTCACTACTTAAATACTAGTAATTTTGCAATCATTCAAAATAAGAAAATAGGGAGTAAATCAGTTTGAAATTTTACGTTACAAAAGATGAATAACGACATGTCCAAAACGGCTACGTGTATACTCAATGGGAGAAAAACATGTTTTTCAGAGTCGTTACACACTGAAACGAAATTTGAATGAATTAATTAAGTTTTAACTTTATTCATTTGTTACTGTTACAAAGAAATGAATATAATTTATTATTTTGTTGCCAACCTATTATTTTGTTTCAACAAATTTTCTGTTGTGCCAATCTTTAATAATATTTTTTGTTTTTGCATGTTCTAAAATGAAAAAGTACAACATAAAACTATTGTCAAACCGATATGCCTACTGTAATAAAATGGGAGTAAATTCTGCCCACAAACTGTGCTGCAGTTTGGCAGAAGATATTGTATGTGTAAACTATGTAGCAAAAACTGAATAAACACTTTTACATTTTAATTTTTTTTCATTTTCATCAATTAAGTAGGTAATGCATCTTGTTTAAAATGGTTCGACAGCTAATCTTACTAAAAGTATGGTATCGGCTCGTACTGCGCTTTGGAGAACCGATGGTAGTCTAATAAATAAAATACTGATATTCAGCTGAATCCGTTAGACTAGAAGACGAACCTAATTTTAAAGGAAAAGGCTCGAACAATGATGATAGTGTAAAATTTATTTTAGCGTTGGACGATTTAACTAAAATGTTAATAAAAAGGAATCATTCCTAATATCTCATTTTCAATTTAGCAAATCAACAATTTTCATATATAATTTATGTTTATTGCTCATTGATACCTGACAATTTTTAATGATATAATTTCCTCATCTAATATTTTACAAGATCGCAAATATTAAATAAATTTAATATCTGACCTGCTCAATATTGTAATGGAAGATTAAATTACAATCTAGGAATTAAATTTGATCCCATAATTCAATATGGCATAAAATGGTGCGAAGTGAGACATGGCATTTAATAAAATCGACATAATTTACCCGATCCGAGTTAAATTACGAAGTGGAATAAAATACGGGATATAGGTGAGTTGGCGTTTTTCTGGCAACACTATCATAAATGTCATTCATTCAACCGGTCGTCGAACTTAACGTTAACTACTAAGTAAGTACTATTTTAGTAAGTACTATTTTAAATCTATCTAGTGGAAAAAAAATAAATGTGTTTTAGTTCAATAAAAGTATAAAGACTTATTTAAAACCCCTACATTCTGAAAGGTGTGTACACAATCCTACAAATTGTCTTGTTATATTTTCGGCATAATACATTCATAAATTGACCTCTTAAAAAATCTTACAACTTCTAAAACTTGAATTTTTCAGCAACAACATATTATTATTATGTATTTTTAAATAAATAGTTAACTTATATACCGTATTAATGAAAAATCGATCTTATCTTGCAATAAAGTCCTTATTTTCGTCGTAAAGCATAACTTTCTGAAATAATGCATTTTTGCACATGTATACCTTGATGTACCCTGCTCTCCAATCCGATTTAAACACTCCTTTCAATCGGCCATGGCTTTTATTATTTTATAAATAATAAAAGTGCCAATTATGTTTTCTGTATCATAACTTATGTCGTGATAATATTGTAATGCATAATATAATGCTATTAAGGCGAGCTAACGCCACACAACAGTTCAAAATATCATTACTGGTCGTAAAGTAAATTTTTGACGGACTAAATAATTTTCATTTACAATTCATCACTTAAAATTACGGTATTTCTAATTTTATTAATGGCAGGAGTTTCAAAAATTTCAATTTGCAGAGATAAATAATTCTTCATCATAAAACAGTACAAATAATTTTACGAAACTAATTAGAAAAGGAGGAGAATATTATAAAAATTAAAGGAAAAATAATTTACGGGTGATCTGCGGTCGGGAAGGGGAAGGGGAGGGGGTTTTAAGGGTAAAAAACGAAGGAAATCGAGAAAACT
This sequence comes from Hypena proboscidalis, assembly GCA_905147285.1. Lineage (NCBI taxonomy): Eukaryota > Metazoa > Arthropoda > Insecta > Lepidoptera > Erebidae > Hypena > Hypena proboscidalis. Next base: position 15,935,759 of record LR990140.1, read on the forward strand.
TCTCGATTTCCGGCAAAAATAAGTCCTATGGAAAAAAGTCGAATGGCAAAGTTGTTGGTAATAAAAAGATCTAAAACTTTTGTATTTACACTTTTTTTATATAACCTCTATGCAACTACTACTCTAAAATAGCCTTAAAACAAAACATTATAGTCTAAAAATATTTTGATGAGGAGATATGATGAGCGAAATCACAATAAAGACTAATAAGTTTTTATTTTCGAGTGTTGTTGCAATTCGGAGGCAGATTATGAGATGATGATTTAAAACCTTAGACAATTAAATTAAAAGGAGTAGTCATTGTCAGGCGTTACCCGTTGCACGTCAAAAAACTGTCATATCATAGATGCGCAGAACAATCTACCCTCTAGCTCTCCCACGAGTTTTGGTGGACTCATTAGCATAGATATTTGCTGAACTGCATAGACCAGTCTGACAATCTTTGAATAGACTTCAGACCCAGGTTGGTTGAATTAGGAAGAACCTTGCAAGGTGGGGATTTCTTAATGAATCCAACGTGACATGTGAGTGAGCCACTTCAGTAATTGTCGCCATTCTTCTACTACCTGCACAAGTGACGCGCCTCGGCAGTGACTACATATTGGGCCAATAAAGTCTGACATGCCGTCGACACGAAGAAGAAGAAGAAGAAGATATATTTAGATGTACAATATTTGAGTTGCACTGTTCAAATATTCTAACTATTCAAACTAAAAATGCATTTTCATACTCTTTGAATTTTCAAAAAGATCATTTTACCTGAGCTTTTAGTGACTTCACAGTAATGTCAATAATTTAATGAACAATATGACCATGCGGTACTTCATATCAAAAGTCGCTATAAACCACTTTCGGTTTTTTTTTGTTGAAACCAGATCGTTGCAGTTACATTACAGCAATGTTTTATACATGAGTTTGTCTGCAGTTTCTCTCGCCTTAAGTGCAGAAAAATCGCATTCGAATACTTTTAGTTTATGTTGTCGCCGCATACATATTCGAGAAGTTCTCGCGGTAACAAGACGGATGCGGAGCGAGTTCAATTCTTACTTACATTTTAATGGTATACTTCAGTTTGAGGTCAGACGCCAGTCCCTGAATGTTAAGAGGGTAATCTGAATCACCTCTTTGAAGAGAGATCAAACCAATGTAGGAATGAAGTCTACGTCAAATACAAAAACGTCTTTACACTTCATAATATTTCAAACCAGCTTTCGTTCCACTGTTGTAGTACGTGAAAACTAAGTATCCTTTGTTATTTTTGGGGTCATGAAGTATCTTAATTCTATTTTTTATTGAGATCGGTCGTGTAGCGTGGCGCTTATTGGGTACAAACAAACCAACAACCAAAAATAATGTAGAGGAACAGTGTGTGATGCTCCTCCACCATAAAGGGAGAATCCTCCGGCCAGGCTTGGTGGTATTGCCTGGCGGACAGCTGTGTAACGGTAGTGTCTTGGAAGTAGTATTTATATATACTTGCTGTCAACATCATTTCGCTATCGCGATTCAGAGCTCTTTGACATTTTTGTGACGTGTGCTCATTTAATATGTGCGGGTACCACCATATCTTTATTATCTAGTCTAATATAATAATTTTATATTTCATAATTTAAATAATGTTACAAACTCACGTCAGTTTTAATAAAAACACAACATTAATATATTTTTTATTTAGTACTGATAGATAAATGATTTACCTAAAAAAATATGCTCTTAAATGATTTTATAGCAAACGAGCTAGCAAAAGCGTACCAGGATTTATCACTTTACTCAATTTCAAACAAGGATGCACGTCACAGCGCCGGGTAGCATCAATTTTACGTATCAGATGCGCCGCCACTGCGCCAAGCGAGCGCACCGACAAAATTTTCAACAACACCTTTGTATGTCATGTATTCATCACAAAATATTATATTTTGCTGCTTCAAGAAACATGATTTTAATTTTATTTAAATTGTTCTGCCTCGATGGTTCAGTGGTTAGCGTATGCGCCTCTCGCGCATAGTCTCGGTTCGGGCAAAGTGTTATTTGTGAACTTGCCGTCAGGAAACTGACAATAGCAGCGCTGAGTTGAAATTGTGCCCAGTGGATGGCGATAGGCTCACCACCTATCCCATGGGACTTAATCATAACAGGTGTAATGTAGGTGTTGTACACCGCTACCAATACCCTTCTGGGCGTGATGTTATGTTATGTAAAATTTGTTCTTTGGGATTATGTCGATAATTTATCAAACAAATTATTTACGTCTGCAGCGAATGCTACATTAATCCAAAGGATTTTGCCGAAATATTTGAAATGAATCAAGAGCGTTGCGTAATAATAACATTATACGTATCAGGGTGGTCATGTTACCACCCTGATATGTAAACATTTTAATAACTAATATTTTAAAGCAAATTTTAGCTTTGCTATGCAATTTTGTATTTTATATAATATATTAAAGTTAAAAAATTAAATCCAAGTAAGGTTCGTCTAGCTAAGGTATATATATGTATATAACTATGACGCTGGCACAAAAAGAGTTGAGAAATTTCGAGTCTAGCAGCATACGAATCCATGGCTGAATTGGCAATGCAATTGGGGCGTATACCCAGGGGGTGCAGGTTCAAGTCCTGCTGGATTCTTAATTTTTAAACTTTAATATTCTATAAAATTTTAAAAGCTACAAACAATCACTCAATCCAGTTGGGGAAACAGTGACATGAGCAGTGCACCTGTAACATTAAGATAAGCTGAACAACATAAAACGCGTGGCTTACAATTAATGGCAGGAAGGTGAATGTTTATGGCCCATTTAAACATACTGAGTGTTGAAATTCACAAATTATTATGGTATTTTGACGCTGATTCTTATTTGAAAATGTAAAGGGCAATTGTATGGAACATTAAAAAAAATCTCTTAATAGTTTAAAATAAGGTTATACTCATCAAGTGAATGATTCGTAATTAATTATATTTATAACTTAAACTTAAAAACAAAAAATAGAATATACGGTACCATTAAGATTAACACATTCTTTACATTTAGATCATGCTAATTTAACAAATGAATGGTTATTTAAAATAAAATAAAAAATGTAAAGCAAATGGTCAAAAATTTCCTGCACTAAACTAGGTCTGTCCTGCAGGAGGTTTTTAACAAAATTACAATATTTTTGTAATGGCGGTCTTCTTCTTTGAAATTAAATAATTTATATAGAAAACTAAAATAATAAATTCTTACAATAATGAGAGCAATAGGGTATTCAATAAAAAAGAACTATAAAACTAGAACGTAGCCGATAATATACTAGCTTGTAACCCTTTAAAACAAGTACAACGACTACATACATACTACGTAATTAAAAAAAATAAAGCAATAGAAAACTACTGAGCAATGAACTTCACTTTTTAAAGTAACCTACCTACGGTCTTTACTCTGTTACAGCGCAAAGGAAACGAAGTGAAGTTACATAGCAAGTTCTTCGTAAAACAAATGAGAACGCGACAGGAAGCAGAAAGGTACAAGTTTGGTTGATACGCTTAGTTATGCAATACATGTTCACTTTATACAAGTGACTGGTGTCGAATTATCTAATTTTCCGACATACAAGATTGCATTTCAACAATGACTATGTCATTTAAACATTACTAAGAAACAGTTGAAAACTTATGGGGCCAGCAGATTTGTACCTTCGACCTCTGTACACTGGGCAACCGCTTTAACCAGTAAGCTACGGTCGCCTCTTGCCAGGACCATACATTTAACTGAGTGTTACGTCTTTACGTGACATCATTAATATAATTTGCTAAGCATAGCTAAATGCTATAAAAATAATCAATAAATAGTTTTTTTTTTTTTCAAAAGGCTTACTAGTAATTTGCAAATACAAATTACTAGTATTCTTGTTAACACTCTCCAGCTAAGCTTAATTCGCTTGTGTTAGGAGGAAGTTCACGTCCGTGGTGCAATGGCCAGGATTCGAACCCACGACCTCTCGATCGTAAGACCGATGATGCCTTATCCATTGCGCCACACTTGAACATTGAACATTTGTTGACTTAATTAAGTCATACGAACGTTTTATAATTTATCTTAAACATAGACAAGGAATTTTTTTTTCTTATTTATAAAAAATACTAAGTTATTAAAAATCAAGCTGGTAATCAAATCTATCATTGAATTATCAACACGAATAAGCATATACAATTCAGTAACTTTTAACTCAATAAATTATTTTAACTTCTTCTTCCTCGTGCTGAGTCATATTTGACTTTTGACTTGCCATCGTGGTGAAGGGATTAGCCAATTCGTTTTGGAGAACTCGCGAATTGCCCAGGGTGCGCCGGACGTATAGGAGATCGTAGTGTACGTCACTCGGGGAGGCTCCTTTCATGCACCCCATGCATTATTTTAACAAAATAATATTACTCGTCATGCTTTATAAATCAGCTTTCAAGCCATTTTCTTAATTAATTAGGGTCAGCTTTTAGCCAAACGGATTTTGCTTAGTATCAATATTTTATACTCTGACACTCTGACCCCCTTAACCCAGTACGGGGTGATACAATACTCTTTGTTAGACGCGTAACGACTGTCGTAGATTTTCAACCAAGATGGCTGCGTGCACTTTAAGGCAACTAGAGGAATCTGGTTTAATTCGAAACTACTGCTGCAAGCATTACTATAAATAAGTTAAAGTAACTTTACAATTATATTAAATCAAAGTTATTTACTATGTAACTTACTTTTAAAGTTGGGTACTTGAATAAAGATATATTGTTCTTAGCAGCCCTGTATCTAATACATGTCCCACTGCTGGGCTCGGGCCTCTTCTCATGATGAGAAGGGTTAGGTCATAGTCCACCACGCTGGCCAAGTGCGGATACCTATCCGACGAGAGACTTCACACATCCTCAAGTACTTTTTAGACACTCTCAGGCATGCCGGTTTCCTCACGATGTGTTCCTTCACCGTTAGCGAGCGATAATTTATATAAATATACACACTATATCTTCGAAAAGACGAATCTTAACGATTTATTAACAGAGATGTGTGTCGTGGGTTTGAACCCGAGACCTTTGACTTTGCAGTCCTACGGCCTCACTCGGCTATCGCTGCTTTTCCGATCTATTGTTCATTTTATTTAAAAATATGCCTCTAGGAACATAACCCTTACTTGGCTGCTGGGTAAAATAATCAGTAACAATAATAACTTAAAAATATGAAACGCAAACTTTAACTGCTTGAAAATACTTTTTGAGTTGAAGCCCTTTATTTATAAAAACAGGCGCATAAATTGCTCGGGTTATTTGCGCCGTAAATTGAGAATTTAACTGTATCATTCATTTTCGTTATTATACATTTCTACACAATTTTTTTTATTGATAATACTGTGAACCATTTGCAAAATCAATCAGCCGTTTAATATAAAATGGATTCATCGCAGCTCTGTTTCACGTTGTGTTATTTTGCGAGTCACCTCTTCCGTTGAATTTACATTCGTGAGCCTCGCCATGCTTCACTTCATGAATATGTATGGACTTATGCAAACTGAAACTTTGCCTTTCGTTGAATAAAAATACTTGAATTTTTACGAAGTATCGTTTGACCGATTCAGTTTGAATTGATTATGCATTTTCATCGGTATTTACTACTGTTTATTATTTACATAATTTCCCGAGTCGGGCAAAAATTTTAGTTGGATTTTGCCGTCGGGTATATCTCAATAGCAGCACAGAGTTGGATTATGCACGGTGGATGGCGATAGGCTCACCTATCAAATGGTTACTAGACATAACAGATGAAATGTGAGTGTGACTTGGACCTTGACTTGACGTTTATAATTGTTTTCCTATTTGAAGGTTTTGGAAGCAGTAAGCTTGGAACAACAGAAATTTTATAAAATAAACAACGATATTTACTGACAATATTTATTAGTCTAATTGACTACGTGAGGGTAAGCCAAGACCTTTAAGGGTATCAACGTTGTGATAATAAGCACGTTCTAATAAATGGTATATACGTGCTTTACCTTATCTTATATAAAAAAAATAACTTATACCTTTCCTCCGTTAGAAATTCCAAGATATGTATCAAGTTGTATATACTGATATGGTTAGATTTTAAGTTGTTTGGTATATGGCTAAGTCGAAGCTGGCGCGGACTCATCGATCTCGCACCGCAAAGAGTCTTGGGTTCGCACCACTCGACGACAGTGGTGCGAACCGACCCATTCACAAAAAGTCCTTGGGCGATCCATACCGCGGTGCGAATCCTTTGTGGTATGAACCGCCCCAGTACCCAAGTCAAGCATTCTATCCACGGTCAGTCGTGGATTGATGACAATAACGTTACGAGTTTTCCCTTGCCATTTGAAGATCTATGGCAGTCGTTACGGGTAGTCAAAGGCCAAAAAGTCTGACAACTAGTCCAGCAAAAAGTATCGTATCACTTCATACTGGGTTGTTGAGGTCTGCTAGCAGTCGCTCCGCGTTAAATACTGATATTGTTAAACTCGATGCTGATTCTAATGTCATTGGGAAAAGAGGCTCGGCAAATTGATTATTATTTTTATGACAAGAGAAAATTAAAAACTCTTATTATTAAGCTAGTTGTAGGTAGATTATTGACAACTTTTTACTTTATTATTGAGAATACGGGTTACTCACGTTTCTTTAGCCGGGATATGCCGACTAGTTTCGAATCTAGTACGTAGATTCATCAACTGGGCTATTAATCGCGTGTCGTCGCCTCCGCGCGACGTCTATAGACCGACCGTTTAACGCGCGTATCGCCTGCGATGTAAGAAGTGAGCGGGGGTAGGTAACGGACTACTACGGCTACGCACAGAGTCATTGATCCAAAGATTTATCTCGAGATAGACATTGTAGGCAAAGTAAAAAATATTATTGTAGTATCTGTATTTTTAAAGAAAAAATGAACATTTTAAGAAAAAATTAACTTATTAGAGAAAAAATAACATTATCAAAATTTTACAATTATTATTATTATTTCTCTTTATATATTTCTTAACTATTTAAACTTTACTTCATCTCTCAGTTCATTTCCTTCTTTTACTATTATACTTATGGTAGTCCCCGAGAGTCCTGTAGCTTCAGCAACAAGTTTGTTTACGTTTACGTCTTGAAGATACTCCGTAGAACTATGATCTTGTTTTCTGGCTTTAAAAAAGGAATACATATTATATGCTATTTGTTCAGCTTGCTTGTTGATTTTGTTTGCAAAACAAGAGCGATTCATCTTGGGATTAATCTTGGCAAACCCTTTAACTTGTGCGTTAATGTCCAAGCGTCCGTAACAACAATACCAACCGTGCGCTGCGAGCACTGCCAGCGCACTGCCGCGTTTGATGTGAGCTTTTTGCACCGCGCACCCCTCTCACCCACCCGGTAATATCCCGCCCCGCCCCCTTCTCACCGCGCGGGCGATACGCGAGTTAAACGGTCAGCCTATAGCACTGATTAACTGACTGACTAACTAAACTCTTTACTTTTAACTTATGAGGCTCACGTTCATACGAATAAAGGGGTATGGGTATTTTTGGTAAAGAGCGCAAGTATTGAGGGAGTTGCAATAATAGCAGGGTCAATTTCAACAAGTGGTGTTTTTGTACCTTATCGGTGAACTTTTTTATTTATAGCTTTTTTGGATATTTTTTAGATTTATTGTAATCTATATGATACTAAATGTCCCCAATTTTACGCACATGATCGTATCATTTAAGACTGAAGAGAAATTTGAGTTTGAATTTGGGTTGTCACCGATTTGATAAGCTGACCACCGATTAGTTTTCTGTACACCGATATGAAATGCTTGAACACCGAAAAGGTGTGCTTATCCACCGATATGGTAAATCTGACCACCTTTGCACCATTGTTTCGTCAATAACTTTGTTATATTTCAGTTAAATCAGAGTTTTATACCTTATTTGAAAGCTTATGAAAATTTTTATGTTTTTAGGGTTCCTTACCCAAAGGAAATGGAACCCTTTTACGGAGACTTCGCTGTCCGTCCATCCATCCGAACGTCCGTCTGTCTCCAGGATGTATCTCAAGAACCGTGATAGCGAGGACGTTGAAATTTTTACAGATGATGTATAATTATTGCCGCTATAACAACAAATACTTAAAGCTAAATAAAATAAATATTTAAGATCGAGAGTACCGAACACAATGTGTCAAAAGTTCAATTGTGCGATGCTTTTACCATCGATACTTTATAGATGCAATAGTATATCGGTCTTCAAAATTTACTGTTTGTCCCTAATTCGATTATAAAATGTCTTTTTTTTTAATACTATGTTTAATGTAGACAATATTTTGCATCTATTTTAAATTTGCGTATAATTTTGCGACAGGCGTTCTGGCTATGAAAATTACGCAATCTACTTTAACTATGCCCACACCACGATCGGTCTAGAAAATTTGAATTTTTCTGGGTACAAACAAACAAAGGTATTTAACATCGTACAATTTCACTATCGACACAGTGCGTTCGGTATTGTAAAAATCGCAACTTTCGAATACTCATATTTTCTATACCTAACGAAATTACTGATATCAATAAAATGTTTTATAAGCAAAATAAATGACACAGGGTCCACCGATGTGATGAACCGACCCACCGACTCTATAAAATGATCCACCGATACGATTAAGAAATCCACCGATGTCTTAAAACTGTTAATACACAAAAAAATAATACACTGAGCAGATAAATTATACACCGATAATGTTTTTTCACCAATCAGGTGGAAAATTGTCGTATCGGTGGGTAAAATGACCACCGATTCCACCGATAACGGTACAGCGACGAGATAAATTGCACACTTTTTTTAAAATTTCTAATGAACTATAATAACTAGGACAAATTGAACTACAGCCAATAAAGCTAATTCAGTTACTTTCTCTGTATGGATCAAACAAATATAAAATAACAACATATTACAATATAAAAAATCATTCTCCGATAAGATAAAATATTTGTCGCCTAGCAATTTTCATGGTGTACTTACGTTTTTTGCGGGCGAATGCAGCGATGTAGAAAGCGTCCATCTTCACTGCGCATTAGGGCAGTACTAACATGAAATAATAATCAGGGAGGGGACACTGTCGGACTTGCCTATGTAAAGTTATGTCTAAATTACTTTTTGGCACCGAAAAGCCAAGAATTTCTGGGACAAGTACGTTTGTGCCTCTCATTAATAAATATGGTTAGTTAAATAATAGAATATGCTATTTATCAATGATGAAACTAATATCCTACGAAATAGGGTAGGTTGTAACCTTAATTTACTAATATTCATTAACTTATAAGCCATTTTGTTTGTAAAAAAAGTACTGGGACAGCACCGACAAGCGAAAATTTGGACTTTAGGAATTTTTTTCTACCCTTAAATTTCATCCTAGCCCATTAATATTTTTGCCCCCACCCTATATCTACCTATATAATACTATAAAAATCAATTTAATACAATATTCTTCTTTTCAAATACGAATTTCAACGAGGACAGAAAAAAAAGTCGTTTGGGAAATCGACCCAGCAGTATTATTGAAACTGCTCAAAACAACTGGTACTCTTGGATCTTGAATTTTATTAACAGAAATTATAGTTTAAATGCTATTAAAATTTGAGATTATCTGTAGTTTATAACTTATAGTTTGATAACTTACAATGTAATTCGTAATTTTTATATATTACATTATACATACATAATATGTTAGTCATCAGTAACAGAAAAAAATAAGCCTCATGGCAGTTTGTGCTTTGTTTTGATAAAAAAATATTACGAATATATAATAGGAACGTGCTATCTTTACTTAAAGATAGCACGTTCCTATCGGACTTTTACGTAGAGTAATTTGTACTTGGTTCCAATGCTAAAACGCCGTACTATTAAAATAAAATTAATTTATTCTGTTGGCAGATATTATACACTTAAGTCTACTTTGATAATAAATCTAGACCTAGAGGGGTCTAATTAAGCGAAATAGAGGTCAACATAGCGTTTTCAGCACAAACGGAATATACGAGTAATACCTATAATGTATAAGCGAGCCCTTTAATATAGAATTCTCGCCATTATATCAGCCCTTAGGCTTATCACTAAGTTAATTTACAATTTGTATTTTCTGAAATTGGATTAAGGACTATTTGGATGGTCATCAGTTCAGATAGAATATCCGAGAACGGATTGCTCCCACTTAATGGGCACGGATCAATTGTTTTCAACCTTATTATTTGCACTACTACGCAAACCATATTTTATGAGTTAAAGCTTCTGCTAACGATTTTTTCCGTGTCAGTTAAAGAAATCGTGAAAAAGCCGCTAAGCAGTGATTCAGTAGTTAAAACAGATAGGGGAAAGAAAACATTTTTTTTTGCCTGAAATTTCGACAAATCACAAAATCATAATTACAAAATTATTAGACGTCATACAAATCCAAAAATCTTAAATAAATGAAAATAAGCTTGCGATTAGGAACATCATTTTGATGCTCTGCGTGTGAACAGTTTTGATCTGCAAATTTTTCATTGGAATATCCCAAATCTCACCGAAAATTGGAAATGTAAGAGTAACGTTGTTTTTTTATAATCAGTTGAAAATTTTCCGATGGTCATTTTTTACACCCAGCATATATGTCTCTTATTTCTCCAAGGTCACTTTACAAGATAGGATGACTTTTATTGGTATCTACAGGTATGTCTAAACCAACTTCGAAAGTTTAAATAACACAATTTACGAATTTAATCAAGTCAACATGTACTATTAATGTTTATCGAATAACGAAATATAACAATTAACTTCATCAATATGTGCGCTCTTTACCCAAAATACCCATACCCCTTTATTCGTACAAACGTGAGCCTCATAAGTTAAAAGTATCAATTAAGTTGTGCATAGTGCAATTATTGTTAATAAAATACACAAAATGTGAAATACAAGAAAACAGGCAAACTAGTAAATTAAGCTGAAGCTAATTTGTGACGACGAAACCTACAAATTAAAATAGTGCTGCATTCTGGTTAAAATAATTTTATTCATAGGCTGACGTATAAACATGAATACTTTTTCAGTATATGTGTTTTAGGATTATCCGAATTTAATAAAATATAGAGTGCAGTAGCTATTTTCGTTTTATTTAAAGAAAAGATAAAGAATTTGTCAATTTAGATCAGTGTTTGATTAAGAAATGTCCATTTTGAAAATTGCCCTGGAGCTTGACTGCTCATCGTGTTAAGACTTTTACATTTTTGTAACTAAAACTATAGTTCTTAATATTGTATTAAAATTAGAAAAGGCGCCCTTGTAAGGCAGGGTAGAACTTGCTTGGTGTAATCTACAAAATGTAATATTATAAGAACATTTCGACATCCTTTTTTTTTAAGTAATTGCAAATTTATTTATATATTAGTATTGCAAATACTAATTACTAGTATTCTTGTTAACCCCCTCTAGCTTAGTTTAATTCGCTTATGTTAGGAGGAAGTTTACGTCCGTGGTGTAATGGCCAGGATTCGAACTCACGACCTCTCAATCGTAAGACCAATGCCTTATTCATTGCGCCACGGCCGCTTTAAGTTATTATAATTCTCCAAAGCACTTTTTTTGACATGCCATTCCCCAAATCCAATCTGTATGGCTTATCTCGTTACGATTTTATGACCAAATCATCTTCGTATCTGCATTTCATACCGTTGGGCGTAAACGAGTTAGGAAACAATAACAAGCAAATGTTATCAGCAGGGTGCCTTCATAACGTTGTTTATGTCTTTACAGGCGCGGGGTTTCCTCATAAATTGGCATCACAATCCATTTCGCCGTACATCTATGCGTAAAGTAATAAGTTAGGATATTAGCTCCTGTTTTACTACTGCTTTTACTGGCACTCTGTGATGTTATAAGCTAAAGCTGCTGTTAGAATGAAATTATTTAAAACAACTAAAAAATAAACGAGTTTTATCATTTCGTACTCATGTAGAAACAACGTGTAAATTAAAACTGCGAGCTTGTAACATTATTCAAATTATGAAATTATGTGTTGGTGTTACTCACGTAATGTTGGTCTATTTAGTCGACCGCGGTTTCGCTGGCAAGTATAGGTAGGTGAAACCGTGGTCGACTAAATAGACCAACATTACGTGAGTAACATCCGTATTTCATAATTTGAATTGTTATAGCTGTTGATAATAAACTTATTAAGATATCAACGAGTTCAAAAAAACCGAATAGCACAACAAACAATTAGTTATATTCTTTATACACAGATTTCAAAATCCCATACTGAGATCAAACAATACATATAAATGAAATACCTGCTATTAATAAAATATAATGCTTTATTATAAACAGCATATTTTAGACATGAATCTGCTTGATGCAGATAATTACAGCAAAAGTCGTCCTTTGGGTAACCTCAAAGGAAAACGGAATACCAAATATCAGCTCAATGTTTTCCTTCCTGTCATTTTCCTTACATAGTATTCATTCTTTTGAAGAGATCGTCAGACACAATGAGCTCTAGAGTGGAATGATGAGTATTGCCACTTACAAGGGCTTATTAAAACAAATCATCCTCTCGACAAAAGCCTGTGCCTTTGAGTGCGTCGCAGTACATTTGGTTAAGACCGCAAATGGTTGTTAATAGAATAGAATAGTTTCTTTTGATCGTAACATAGCTGCATTGCATTGTATACTTATCAGCTGCACAGTAGTTCCTTAAAAAAATATTATAAATAACTACACATTTTTTAATGAGCAAGAACAGGAACTGAGTATTGCTGAGATTTACAATTGTGATTTACATGTGTTATGCAGTCCAGTACCTTCCCAGGTAATATGATACATTTATTTATTTATTCATTTCGTCTTACAAGCTAACAGATGCTACATCCAAAACGCTTACAAGATTAGTGTTATGTCAATATTAAACATAAAAAAGTATAGATATATATAAAATTTACATCATCCCTATGAGAAGGATATGGCAGTAGTGTATTAATACCGCAATAATTTTCATCATCTATGGTACGGCTAGGCCATAGTTCTGATAACCGGCCTGTTATTGATAATTTCCTGATGGAAAACGAAAAAAAAAATGTTATGCGTCAAAAAATACTTCCGTATGAATGTCAAATGCGGGTGACGTGCCTAGAAGGCTGGCGGCATTGCCGCGTTGGATTAAATGCTCAACCTTTGAGCGAAATAAAAACGAGCCTTTTGATCACGTGAAGTATCGATCAGTTGTTTTGATATCTCTTTATAAAGAGAATGGGCACTCGGGCCCCATGATCCTAGTAGTGTCTTGACTCCAAACGTGTCAAATTTGTAATCTTCAACAAGATTACTATATTTGCGCCGTATTATATATCTTATATATTATATACATATACACATTGATTATACAAACAAATATTACTATAATCAAAATTTAATTAAAGCTTGTTTTAAATATTTATTAATTATGTTTTCTTACTGTTCTTGTTCAATTTACAGACAGCAAACTTAATCCAGGATTGATTAAACAAACATTTAAAAAGATAATCTTAGATTGCGATGTGAATCATTTTCTTTAATACGATATAGAAAGCTTCCGGCACAAGCCGATGCAACTGATTAATCCTTTCACGCTAGCTGCTTTAATCTACAAAGGTGTGTTCCAATACCATTCAAGACTTTCAATAGCATTGAATAGATTCGGTGCAAGTAGAATTTGTTATGTATGTCGAGCGCAAAGCCATTTCGTATAATGCTGGTACTTTCAATGTATTCACACGGCCTTTTCAGCCAGGCTGTAACAGTATACTACTGCTGTAACAGTGCACAGTATTTATATTATAATAGAGTTGAACTTTATTTGAATATTAAGAACTTCATAATATAAAACATGTAGCGCAGCCAGCACAGTAAACTTAGCTAATATTCATAAAATAGAAATTTTGTTTTTTGTTTGAATTGAATATGAACTTACTAAACTGGTTTTAAAAACAGGTTTATCTTAAGATAGTTACTTATCACCGAGTAACAATCTATATTTCAATTATTGGGTAATAATATTATGATGAATTCCATGAAAACAGAATCCAGGGAACGGTAAATGGTTTCCTTTGAATGTTGAATTAAATTAAATATAATTATAATTAAATAAAATTAAATTATAATTAATTAATTAATAATTATAATTAAATAGCGTCAATAGTTATAATGAAAATAATGAGCGATCTATAAATACATAGTATTATTATGCCAACAAAAAATTGCATAAGAAAATTATACAATAAGGAACGTCCTCTTAGAATATACACTGAAAGTATCACTAAATTATTTAAGACAATGGCACTGAGTAGAACAAGGTGCAATCTAACAAAGGTGTTGTCCAAATGGACTCTTCGACAGGATTAGACACATCTTGAAACATGCTTTAATTAAGTGGCACTCTCTGCAAGAGGCTTTAAGAGGAAACTAATTTGCATTAGCAACGAATCAGAGGGTTGAACCATTTAGCATGAACGCTGTACGAATATAATAAGTCTGTATCGGCAAAGCGTTATCTTTTTTTAACCGACTTCATTCAAAAATTAGACAACGGGTCTAAATGGCGTAATTATTATAAAGGTAAATAAATACCTATGCTCGACGTTTCGAATGACTTGCATCATTCTTGGTCACGAGCCGACTGGTGAAGCTCAGCGTCGTCTCCGTCGCGGATATTGTCCACTACCCTCACTTGGTCGTCACAATTTTTATTTTTATTTAGTTCGGAACCGTCGGTAGTTCGACACACAATAACGGTATCAGATGGTTTACGCGTAACATTTGTTCGCCGAACACTGCACTTGCTTATTACCGGATTCCATCATGACGATAAGCGGTATCCATCTTCGCGGTTGAAATTAGAATGTTTTTTGATTTCAACCGCCTCCCGTGCTATCCTGGAATATGGATAATACTTTTGGCTGATGAAGATCCATCCAGTGATTGGATCCGATCTCCAGCAAATTAAATAAATTTTTGAAAAATGTTCTCAAATCGCGAAAATTTAAAAACATATAAAGCGTTATCTGTGAACTTTCCAACAGGAAATTCACAATAGCAGCACAGAGTTTGATTTGAACCCGTTGGATGGCGGTAGGTTTACCCACTATACCATGGAACTTGGGGTGCATGAATGTAGATAATCGAATTATTTTACCTATAAATAATCAAATTCGTATTATACAATACCAACGATTCTCTACGTCCGGCGCACCCTGGGCAGTTCGCGAATTCTTCAAAGCGAATTGGCTAATCCTTTCACCACGATGGCAAGTCAAAACCTTGACCAAGGCGCTCATGAACGCCGATGAGAGCGCCATAACAGTGACCACTTATTGGGCCAATTAAATTTGACTCAGCCATCGACACGACGAAGAAGAAGAAGACCATGGGACCTAAACGGGTGAAGTATGGGTGTTGTACACCTCTGCCACACCCTTCTCTGTTGCCCGCGACTTCTTCTGTGTGGAATTCGTTTTTTTTTACCTAAGATGTATATTTGATTAACGAATATAGGTATTACCACAGATATTAATACTAACACCTTTAAACAAATACTGCCTTCTTTTTTAACTAATGTGCAATTAAGCAGCTTATATTCAGTCCTTTATCTTGTAAGACATAGATTTGATGACGTAATTTTTATTCAGAATTTTTTATGCGGTACACTTTCGTAATAAATTATTTTTGCGTAACTTTAACTGTTTTTTTAGTATACGCAACAACATATATTATCTCCAAACAATTTTTGTTTTTAGTTATATTTCTTTTGGTATAGCAAAGTGATATATAAGCTATATATTCGCGATAACAAAGCTTTCTATAAGTGCATGAATGGTTAAGATCGGTCCAGTATTTCAGTACTTATTGGGTACAAACAAATAAGCAAAAAATATTTCCTTTTTGTAGTTAGTGTGGATGTTGATTTCAAATTGTAAGAACCAATTATATTTTTTGTGAAAGGTAAATAATTTGTTAAATTCATAGTTCCGTAAATAAAAGGACTCATTAGTATAAAATGATACTACAAACTTGAGCAGAATGCAATCAGTCATATAAAGTTTTAAAGGGTACACTTTCTTGATGCATAGCCATAGTTTCAACGTTCTCACTTTGTTATTTATTTTTAAAAGTTTGCAGCAGTTAAAGTAAAAGCGAGTTTCAAAAAATCTTAGGTCTTCCAATGACGCAAAATTATCTTAATTTTCTAAACCATTGTTGTAGAAAATGCAATTTAAAATGTATTAAATTTGGATATAAAAACTTTTATCTTGTCGAAAATATCATATTTACATATACATACGTTAGTGTAACAATCATCTCAACATCTTTTATAGTACGTTTTGAGTAAAAAACATCCTAAGAGGTTGACAATACACATAATGAGGCAGCTTTCAACAACTTTGAAGGTTGTCATCTTGAAGTGTAGGTAAGCATAAAAAATTATATATAATATTTCCTTTATAGGGTTCCGTACACTAAGGGTAAAAACGAAACCCTTTTACTGAGACCGATGTCCGTATGTCCGTCTGTCACCTCATGACCCCTGTTAGCTATAGAGTTGAAATTTTCACAGATGATGAATAATTGTTCCCCCATAACAGCAAAAACTAAAAACCAATGAAATAATTTGATTGCTTTTTTTCAGCTCGATATTGATATCGGTAGCAGGTAGACGCTTGAAATATTCACAAAATATTAAGTAATATATTTACTTTAAAAATAAATAATTAGATTAAAATTTAAAAGGAACGTTTAATTTTTTTTTTGCATTTTTTATAGATATATATATGGTACGGAACGCTTCGTGCGCGAGTCCGTCTCGCACTTAGCCGGTTTTTTTCTATTTGTCTCGTTTTTATTTATTTTTGCTAGAAATTTATCATAAATAGTGCCTATTCTCTGTCTCTTAAATAATTATATTTCTCTAATTTCCTCGTAGCAAACTTTAAGATTCGATAATGAAGTCTTTTACGACAAGATGGTTTTTTTGTAAACTAGCTTCTGCCTGTAATTTTCCCTGCAGAGCAAGTTAATACATTTTATAATACTTTTTTGCTATAATAAAAAAAATAGCCTCAATATTGTCAGCTCATGTATTATTTGCAGGTTCAGTTCAGTATTTTAGTAATTTAAACGAAGTTAACAAACTAAGATTACTACTAAAATGATTGATTGATTGATTAATGCCCGTTGAGCATACTTAGATAAGACTCTTCTATAATTGTAGTAAATTTGTGTGTACAATTAAGAATTTTGAATCGATCGATCTACCTAAATTACTTGGAACGAATCTCTGCCAAACTACATAGCAACTTCTTGACTACGAAGGATACTAAACCCAACGACACCTGTTTATCTTAAACAGCGCTTCAAGTTTGTACATGAAACGCACTCAAAGTACTTGAGATCATCTGAAAACTTTAGGCTGAAAATGCCAGCGCACATCACCGATTTCTATAGTAAATCCTTTACTGTCGAAGCCGTGCGCCTATGGAATGCGTTGCCTTTGGCTATCAGACAAGCTAAATCCATTCAAATTTAAAAAAAATGTTGAATGGGAACTATCTTCCCTTATAGTATTATGTATTGTATATCTGTAAGTAGATATAATATATATATTATAACATACTAATATATATTATACAACTAGCTGACCCGGCGAACTTCGTACCACCTTAGCGTAAATTGGATGCACTACTTTATTTTGTATAGCTTACCTATCTTATGTATGCGTACCTATTCAATTTGAACTGGAATCTATAATATCCTCCATATAAAAATGAATACCTATTTCCCTGGTCTCGTCATACGGGAGAAGGACTTTACAAATTTTATTAAATAAAAAACAAAATATATATTTTCATAATAGTGTTTATTCCGTAGGGTTCAATAATCTCACTTATATTTTTACAGAAAATATATAAATATATTTATAATTTATTTTGTTTTTTCTTTTTTTTCCCCTAAGAACCTTGTACAGAGTATTAGAAAACTACAAAAAAAAATCAGCCAAATCGGTCAAGCCGTTTTCATGCTCAACGGAAAACGGGTTTCATTTTTATATAATAATATATAGATTTAGCTATCACTACGCAACAGATTTCTATCCTCCATATGAAAATGAATACCTATTTCTCTGGTCTCGTCATACCTGAGAAGGACTTTA
Source organism: Hypena proboscidalis (assembly GCA_905147285.1). Classification (NCBI taxonomy): domain Eukaryota; kingdom Metazoa; phylum Arthropoda; class Insecta; order Lepidoptera; family Erebidae; genus Hypena; species Hypena proboscidalis. Next base: position 15,953,969 of record LR990140.1, read on the forward strand.
CTAATTTTATTAAATAAAAAACAAAATATTATCCCGTGCTCGCTGCTGTTGTGATCGATGTGCACGAACTCGTTCCATTCTCTGCCTATCCACTTCATAGTTAATTACTTTTGAACGTAATTCTCCCATACTTGTACGACTGTTATCATTATCAGCCTCTCGCTGGTCATTAGTGCGGTTGGAGCGTAAAGTAGCTCGTTGCACATTTACACGACTTCGACGACCTATGTCAGGTCGTTTTCTTTTCCTCGGCATTGTAAGCAGCGAGAAGAAAATCACTTTTATCAGTATTTCAGTATTTCTCCAATTAAATTTTTTAACATGAGATGACAAAACCAAGGATGTTAAAGTAGGAGCGCAGCAAAAAGTCTCTAAATCTATGGACAAAACAATGGAACGTTCGGATACACTTATAATTATAATAAAAATATTTTTGAGAGTTGGTAACACTGTAAGGTTGGCACCCATCAAATATGTCAACGCATTAATTATTTTTACATTTTGAAATTTAAATACACGATGTTATGAGCAAAGTTGATATTATGTTGTCGATTCAAAAGTCTTGTTTTAATGCGTTCTTCAAATGTTTGACAGAAAGTAAGTGGTCAACTTTTATATGGGAAAATGGAATTGTCGTCTTACTCTATCTTACTCGCAATTTTTCCATATTTGCTCACCGTTTAGACCTACCCTGGACTACGACAAACATTTTAAAACCAAAATCAGCTCAATCGGCCCCGCCGTTCTCGAGTTTTAATCAGCCTAACGAACAACAATTCATTTTTATTTATATAGATATGTAATTTATTGATGTAATATATTATATAATAATGCTTGTTAAATAATATAAACTGCCAAAATTTTCTAATTATCTAAGCAAAAACTACCGCTTTATTTTCTCTTTCCAAAATGTCTGCCTTGCCTCGAAGAAATCGCTTGAAGCGATAAGGTTATTTTTCTTTTTATTGTTACCTCTTAAGTTTTTCATGTGAAATTATGTACAAATAAAGTATTTTCTATCTATCTATCTACTAAGTTGTTCTAAATTTTCACCTAGAACTCATGAACCAGTTGACAAATTGACTACCAAACTTATAACGGGTAAACAGAGAACTAGTGCAGGCAAATGTAAATTAAGATCAGAACTAAATGGAACGGTTGTAAAATTGTGTGAAATATTTGGCGTCTCTACTGCTATCTATGTTAAGATACGTTTGAATCGTATCTATCGAATAAAATGTACTTGAAAACGTACGTGTTTTTAAATTTATAATAAGTTTAGTGTTTAGATTTGTTGCCAACTTCATATTTTAAAATTTAATTGGTATTATTTTGATTTTAAATAAGAATAACGTAATGTAGTGTAGAAAATGAAATATTAATTAGACAAGATGCAAGACTAATACAATTAGCTTTTTAAAAACAAAGAAACCTAAACATTATCCAGTGAAGTGTTCGTAGTTTAACTTATGCTAACTTTACTGTAAACCCTCGAATGACGTGACTATGGATTTTTTTTTTTGATTTTGTATGCTAATGTAAAGTGATGGTTAAGTGACGAACCAAACGAATCTTTGACCCTCCCAACTTAAAATTTTAGTTTTTAAATTTAAATGTTCATTAATATTTAAACTACTTACTCGCAAAACTAATGATGTTTTAAAGTTACCTTATTTATATAAAAATATATACGCGCGATATTTTTAATTAAACTAGTCTAATAACCTAATTAAAACCTTTTCATAATACTTAATAATTAATATTATTAATATGTGTGAACACACTGATTTTATAACTGCCTAAATATTTGTACCGTAAACATTATTCTAATGTGTCAATTATTAATTTATCTTTGCTCCTAATTAGTACTATGATTAATTGAACAATTTTATTGTTTTTATAATGAGTCCCACACGAATTAACTCAACACTGTTCATTTATTCACGGGGCTTATAAAAGCAATATTTTACTTCATTAATATTATCCTAACATGGTTCATTACGTTAATTTAATTTAATTATAATTGTTTCGACCGTCTGGGATTCACGAAATTTATTTCATTTAATTCATTATGTACGTAAGCAGGTTTGAGTCGTACATGTGTTTTCAAATAAATAAAGTTTTGAGACTAAACATGGTAAATATCTCGATATATCTAATAAGTAGTAAAAAATAAAAATATGACGTAAACAACAACGTTTTCTAAATAAACTTCTTTTAATATTTATTTTGTTTCGAAAATTTCAAATGTTTTCATAAAATCTAGTGGAAGAAGAAGAAGTTACTGATTCTAAACAAACACCTTTTAGGATTCCGTTACAGTAAGAAATAATGTTGTTTTTGCTCTAGCCAAATAATATATTTAGAGAATAACTATAAACTGGCGATTATAAAAAAGATCTAACCAAATAAGGTATATTTACACCATGTTAGTTTTGCCAGACAATTCTCATGCTTGCTTCGTTCGTTTCAATGACAAAGAAAAAACGACATTTATCCTTTAGCTTTCCCTAATATTGCCAAGATAAATAGGGTTTTAAAAACTTGTCAGCGTCCATAACAATGTCAATATAAATTATTCATAACTCAACAGGGCTCTTGAGCTTGAACTACTATAAATAAATATTTCGGAATAATTAGTCATTTTCACCAAATCAGTGTTAGCTCACCTGTTCCTCTCACGATTGATCTAGCCAAAACTACTGTAGGTATGCTTATTGGCATTATACCGTCACAACATTTAACGTTATTCATAAATTCATATTCTACTACTGTACAGGTTCACTATTTTATTAAAACGCTCAAATACTAATAATTCGTTTTATTACGGCTTTACATTAGCAACACAAATAGTTTTCTTATAAACCTCTAAAAACATAGCTGCATAATGTAATAACATAATTCAATTACCTTAATTTTACAGTAAAACTGTTCACCGTTCTCACACAACCACCAATATCCTTTTTAACTTGTTGTTCACACGAAGGCCGGATCAAAAGTGACCCTCCTCAACTGTTTTTCCCATAATGATACCAATACCCGTTTCAATTTGAATTCATGTCATCGAATACATGATATTTGAATCGATTTGGAATTGGTAGTAAAAATAATTGACTTACACTTTACATTACAAAATTAAATAAATAAAGTCAAACTAAATAGCATTTTTAAATTGACATCTTTCTTAATTTAATATCGACATGAATCGATTTAAACTTGCCAGTACAAATAATTATCTTATGATTTTACAGCGTGAAATTAAATTGAATACAAATAAAAATCAAATAAATTGAAACCTAACACTCGGCCATTCTGATAATGTACATGTCCTCATGTACAATAATATATATACAAATTTAAACCTAACACTCTGCTTTCTCGATCCAACCCTTACAAATTAAATTAAACAGAAAAAGAAAATACAATTAATCGCAATACATTCATCATAAAATTATTATCACATAAATTTTATCTATTACATCCTATATAATAAAATAATAATATATTATTGAACTATAATGAAATACCATCTTCAAAATATTTCAATAATACAGTCATGTCCAATGTCTGCGTTGATGACGTGAACCCTTCATTTCTCACGAACATCACCACAGACTCGTATCCTTCAATATAAATATCATTTCATCATCAATTGCATTATTATGTTTCGTGAACCCTCATTTCTCACTAAACATAACAATACTTATGTACTAATGGCGTGAACCCTTCATTTCTCACAGCCACTAGCATATCATTCTACTGTAAACCATTTCATTCTTACAGCCTCACAAAATAAATTAAAAATAAACAGAAAATAACAAACGTACAATAAATCGCAATACGTTCATTATATAATTAATTATTATCACATAACTATTGTCTATCACATCCTATATAATAATATATTATTGAACTATAATGAAACACCATTTTCAAAATATTTCAACAATACAGTCATGTCCAATGTCTGCGTTGATGACGTGAACCCTTCATTTCTCACGAACATCACCACAGACTCGTATCCTTCAATATAGTTATCATTTCATCATCAATTGCATTATTATGTTTCGTGAACCCTCATTTCTCACTAAACATAACAATACTTATGTACTAATGGCGTGAACCCTTCATTTCTCACAGCCACTAGCATATCATACTACTGTAAACCATTTCATTCTTACAGCAGTAAAATTATTCACTTGTATTCTATTTATTTTCAGGAATAATAATTTTTTCTCAACCAATCATTAACATAAATATAGAATAAATATAATGCATTAATCATATTTATTTATCTTAATGTTTATTTTATTACACAGTTATCAGTTCATCTTTACCTAGTTAAGCATTTATATTAATATGTTTCATTATACATTCATATACACATACATACATATAGATATATATACATGTGCATATCCACACACATACACATTTTTTTTAATAAAACTATCTGTAATAAAATCTATTATTTAGTATACATTTTATTACCATCATTTTCACTATAGGATGCTTCCTCATTATCATTCTTAGCCTCTAAAGTAGCTAGTTAACCCAGGTACAGCAGCTCCTCAGTAACGATCATCATCCAGTACTTATAAAACCATATATGGGCCTATATAAGATGGTAGTAACTTTTTACTTTATTATAAAATTTAGTTTAGTCATCTTAACTAAATCTACTTCCCTGTATGTAGTAAAAAGACACCTATTCCTATCATGCCATTATTTTTGTCTACTTTGCTCAAGATATGATATTAATGACATCGGTGTTGTCTATGGTCTCCGATACAACCTCATCATAGGCCTTAAGATCAATCTTAAGACTTCTTGTTAACATTAAATCCGATGGAGTTTTAACAGTCGTCTATCATATTATCATTTAAATATTGAGCAGTTAGCGAGTCCAAAATCATGCGGTTATTTTGCTCAACGTGCCCATTGACCTGGGACTCGCTACAACATTCAGTATATGCTTGACGCCTTTGTCCAAGCAGAACCTTTTGAATGCATGAGAAGTAAATGATATGCCACAGTCACTTATAATACCATCGGTATTCCAAAAGTGTAGAATAGGATATCTTCTACAAAAGTTCCACTTCTATTTTTACTTCTACAAAAGTACAAATGGATGTTTGAGACTTGGTTTTTAGAACAACCCTGACGCACACAAATTTTATGAAATATAGCGATTTCCTCGTTTGAATCGCACGAAAGGCCCTAGTGGTCGATATGGAGTGTGTGGAAAAGAATTTGCAACTTAGGAATGGGATTCAAGTGATCTTCTTTCGCAGTGGTATTATTTTTGACATATGCACACTCCATACACGCCTGCACGTATTTCATCTCGAAACGGAAAATTTCTGGAAGCCAATACAGACTTTTAATTTGCTCTAATATCATTTCAACCCCAAAATGTCCTATTTCGCCATGATTTTCAAGTAATTTTTGCTACCTTGCTCTTTTGGTAGTACGCTAACCAGCGTAGTTAAGTTCTATCTCCGACTAAGCACCGATACAACCTTTTATCTCTAATACAATAATTGTTCTTCTTACATTGTAATCCGTCCGCATCGAGATTACTAACCAACGTGTCATGAATTCTACATAATATCGAATCGCCTAATTGAAGTGTGAACAACCAATCTTTTTATTGTCATTACCGAGGGAAAAGACTCTGATTCCACAGAATTTTTACTGTCGCTGACTGGGCCACGTGACAATTCATCGACATTTTATCATACAATTTAATTCTTGCAAAAGTATAAATCACCATTGCTCTATTCGTGGAAGGTATCTTTTGTTAAACGTTGATCGCAACGCACTACAGTCAGTTACAATTTTTTTTAAATTCTGTCCTAACAGATACACCCTACATTTATTTCATGAAGATACTACTGCCAACGTCTCCAATTCTTAAGCATGGAAGTTTTTCTCGTCAAGAGACGTTTTTCAATTGTAAAAACTACTACTCGTCGGAAAGGGTCACAATCGCGTAGCCTCTGTAATAGTATATGCCTATGCCTATTTTGCTGGCATCGGTGTGTAGTTCTGTCTGTGCCGTTGGATTGTAAATTGCCAATATTGGCCTATAAGTTAATCGATTTTTTTATTCGACACAACACTTTTACTGTTTTACACTCCGCTTTTTTTTAGATTTTATTTATGGGATTAGACAAAGTTGCAAAACCCTGTATACATTTCCTGAAATATCACACCAAGCCTAAAAATTAACAGGCATGGGATATCGCTCCTTTACTTTACAACATGTGTATAACAATATTTTAATAATGTGCCACTTGACATCCAGACGCTGCCTATATCTTCATTCAGAAGGAAATTGAAATTGTTAATTTTAGAAAAAAATATTTATTCGGTAAAGAACTGGATTTAAACATAGCGATTACTGACATTACTATTATTATTATTTATTTTTGATGTTTTACTTTCTCTTTCTAACTGACACTCTAATCTTGATTTACTTTTATATTAATTTATTATATTAACAATTGGTTGGTAAACAATTCGTATTGTATGAATATTTAACATGTTTTTTTTTTTAACATAATTTAATAATGACGAATACCTTTGACACCTACTATATATATACACAATTAATCAACTAAAATTCTTAATTATGTAAAAAAATGTACTCAATGACTACTATGACTTTGTTTTAATTATAAATAATTATTATAATAGAATTTATAAATATTTTAGATCTTTAAATAAAATGTTAATGAGTATCCTGTGCTTATATATAATTTCGCATGCCAATAATAGTCGATATGTGTACCAATTATATTTTATAAGACCTTGTTCACCCATATTGATAGCGAATCAATGAGTTGATTTGATTTGAATCGAGCATGCGTTAGTCTACACACATTCGAACCCCGCCCTCATTTATACAAACTAATAGGCAAGGTATGTATGACAAATTTTAATTATATCAGGTTCCTTATCAGTGTTGTAAAATTTAGTTTTTTTTTTTTTTTATTTTAAACCACCATATTGTGGCTGTTTGGTAAAAGATTGGCCAACCAACAGTGGTACTTTCAATAAAGCGTCATCCACTACTTGACATGCTACCTTTACGCTAATACCGTCAATACATAAGTCAATTTCAACACTACCTAATACCTAAATCCCTTTAGAGGTATTGACGAGTTATTAAATTGAGTTTTAATGTTCCCAATATAGAAAATGTGATTTTAGAGAGGCCTCGCTGCCAAAATCTACAAAACTAGTTATAAGAATTCCGTTGACAGTTCAATTTTTCATGTGCTTTGCATTCGAGGATGAGGTTAATACACATTATTGTCTTTTTAATTTGGTCTTTAATGAAATCGTTCTTGAATAACCCTCAGTTTTATGACCATAACGATGACAAGAGCCGCACTGTATTAAAGGCTTTGGACATAAAGAATGCTGAATAAAACTTTTTCTTTGCAGTTGAAACAACAATGAGGACTCATTATTTCGGTTTGAAACTGTATTACTATAAGTACTATTATATTAATTTCTAGCCTTATTCCTAACATGAAAATATCTAGATGGTTGTAACAAATCTCGGTTACTCATAAGAAATTGTATAAGTTGGTCGGGCTGACTGCAGAATAAAGCACTGAATCTCAAAGTCCTATCACTTAATCCATAAATAAAACAATCGACTGCATGTTTGCCGGCAATACCGCATTGGTTTAAAAGAGCTTACTTTTCTCAATAAATAGATCTCTAACCGTTCGTTAGGTTTACTTTTTTCTCTAAAGCATGTCCTTCCAGGACAAGCTCACTATGAAACGCAGTTATAAGTTTTCTTGCCATTCGGGCCAATTAAATAGGATAGAATTGACTCTCGTACCAAACCTCAGCCATACCCTTAAGTTTTTGCATTGCAAAATGCACAGTTGTTCATTCCATCCATAAACAGTGGCGCACTCATTTATCTTCCTGATCCAAATATCGGTCCTTTGATTTCTCTAATATACGTATCAAAATCTGGTAAAATATTTTTGTGGTTAATATACTAGTGCAAGGCAAAGAGGAGCCAGTGCTTACTGGTTGGGGCTTAACGGAATTTATAATAAATACGATGTATTTGGAAGAAAACATGGGGCTTCGTGATCTTGTACCTGTTTTATGAGCCGCACTACTCTTGCGATCTACGCCTCGACAGCGTAGCTGGCTGCGCTCCTTGGCAACACTCCTTCAAGAACGCGAATTCGCTCACGTTGAACGTCGAGCTCACACTCACGTTCTCATAAACGTAAGCCTCGACTCAGGTTACGACTCCTCTCACAATCACATCCATGGTGGTAGAAGCTAGGCCCACGCCTGCAGCTGCTGGGCGCGCGTCCACAGCTGCTCTCAGTTGGCTCTTTACTTACGAACGCTGCGGTCTCGCACGTGACTGCGGCTCCGTTTCCGGAAACTCGGACTCCTGTAGCGGTCACAGCAATTGCGACTGGTCCCTGCAGCCTCTCACGAACTCACTTTACCACGGTATCAACAACTGGCGCCGGAGGGATAGTCCACTGTCGTGACGCATTATAGAAGTAATAAAAATAATTATATATTTTATATGCCATATAAAAGGTCCATTTCAAAAGCAAAAACTATAAGCTACAAAAATTAAGATTAACGTGTGAAAATAAAGCAACCCGAAAAGAGCAGGAAAACAAGAAATAAATCACGTGTTTGCAAACTATCAATTAATTAGGTTAAAACACTAAACATCTTTAATAGATTCATATTAACAAGAATTCGAGATATGACACAATTTTGTTATCCAAGCTAATTTACATAAGCAAGATTATATTTGCATTACACTGACACGATGGATAATTTGCCAAGCGGGGCTACATCCCACTTCTGAAATGTTAGCTCACCTGTTCCTCTCACGATTGATCTAGCCAAAACTACTGTAGGTATGCTTATTGGCATTATACCGTCACAACATTTAACGTTATTCATAAATTCATATTCTACTACTGTACAGGTTCACTATTTTATTAAAACGCTCAAATACTAATAATTCGTTTTATTACGGCTTTACATTAGCAACACAAATAGTTTTCTTATAAACCTCTAAAAACATAGCTGCATAATGTAATAACATAATTCAATTACCTTAATTTTACAGTAAAACTGTTCACCGTTCTCACACAACCACCAATATCCTTTTTAACTTGTTGTTCACACGAAGGCCGGATCAAAAGTGACCCTCCTCAACTGTTTTTCCCATAATGATACCAATACCCGTTTCAATTTGAATTCATGTCATCGAATACATGATATTTGAATCGATTTGGAATTGGTAGTAAAAATAATTGACTTACACTTTACATTACAAAATTAAATAAATAAAGTCAAACTAAATAGCATTTTTAAATTGACATCTTTCTTAATTTAATATCGACATGAATCGATTTAAACTTGCCAGTACAAATAATTATCTTATGATTTTACAGCGTGAAATTAAATTGAATACAAATAAAAATCAAATAAATTGAAACCTAACATCAGTTATTAAGCTGCTAAAACAACACTAATTTAGCATTTTGAGGTACTCTTGTAGGACTGGAATAGATTGGATGACAGTTTTGTTCACAAAAACAATGAATGAGATGGACTCTTTGCCATTATGTCATCAAATACTAATCTCCTGAGGTAAAATAACACTCTAAGGCTTAGAATTTCTCATTTAATAGATTTCTATTAAATGAGAAATTCTAAATAACTGACCCTATTATTTTCACTGATCGCGAGGTTTTTTTTTGGCATAAAGTAGAATTAACAGTGCTATCGTTTGGTTTAAGCAATTCAGTTGTTTTGTTTTAGAGGCTTGTAAGCGAAAAAGAAACATTGGTCAACAAAACTAAATTAAGTACCAACATTTAATTTTTGTGTGAATGTTGCTGACTGTTGGTATTTATTGATTAACAAACGCAGTTAAGATTTATAATACGTATTTCATTAGAATTCGTTTTGAAATGCAAGGATAGTAAAGTCATGCTTAGAATTGATAATAATAAGGACACGAGGAAATGGGAAATGACCGGCTTGTTTTCTTTGAGATAATCTAGTAATAGACAAATTACGAAGTATCAAATCTCCCACACATTGTTGTCAAGTAGGTGACATGAGGTTAATTGGACGGAAATGACCAAGTTTTATGAAAGAAATAGGTTTTTGTATCTACTATTACTGTTGCGTATTTAACATTATAGGTTAGACCGTAATGATGTCCTTCCGATATGGGGTTTTCCACGATACAAGAAGACAGATGTGTATATAAACTATTTACATACAATAAGCTGTGCCGGGTTCATTGAAAATATGATTTGACTCTGACTAAAATTGTATTATAAGTAGTAAAACAAATATATATGTCAATGTGGATAGGCAAATAAACTTGTTTGCGAATAAATGGGGGATCCTATTATTTCGCATTATATTTTTTGGCATAATCGTCATTTATCACACTATTACATTAGGCATAATAGTTATTTAGTGTTAAACCTGAAGATGGTCGTCAAGGCGGCAGGCGCAGGACCGGGTGTTAAGGCGCAAATATATATATAATTATACAAGAGGCTAAATGATGATTAGATTTTAGAATGTCACCACAGGATTCTTTAAGGCTCAATCATACGAACTGTAATGCAAAATCGACCGTGAATCAATGTGACTAGTGCTATGAATTATTATTTATACATATATATATATATATGTCAGACTAAAATGCAATTATCTAAGGCCTTAATATCCTACCAAAAGTCAGCACTTTTCGAAATTTATTTGGTTTTTACTGTAATTACCCAGATTCAGCCCTTCTTAATAAATTTTATAGACTTGAGACTAGCAAATGTTTTCTATCAAAAAAAAAGCGAAACGTTCAACTATACTAATTGCTTGGGCGTAGGACTTTAATGAATCATATTATTTTAAAAAAAAAATATAAATCAACGTAAAAAAATACTCCACTAAACGAAAAAATAATAAGGACAATATCCTCATCTTACAAGCTTTTTAAAACGTATTATCATCTGTTCTTTCTTATGAATAAAAAAGGAAATTAGAGTTTTTACAAACAGGTTATACCTTACCTTAAGCAAATTTTAGGTGAAAAAAACCACAGAAATAGACTAGGAGCCGGTGAGTGACTTTGGCGGTATTTAGTCTGTTTTAGTCAGATTGTAGATGCATCGCTGCAGGGTCATTTCAGGACCTGATCTGACCAACAAACCAGAACACGGCCACATTTAGCGACAGGTTAAATATGTGACGGTGGAACTGCCGCCCTCGAGCTTTTCACAAAAGCTCTTCTTCTTCATCGTGTCGATGGCTGAGTCAAATTTTATTTTGACTTGCCATCGCTGCATCGTGGTGAAAGGATTAGCCAATTCCATAGAAATCTTAATAACAAGGCAATAGAAATGTCAAAGACGCGTGACCTTGTCGCCGCGCATGTGTCTAGTCGAACACAAGTGCGAGTTGAGGAGTTGTCGTGGTTACCAGTGTTGTTTGGGACGCCTAAAGATTATTCGTTTTTAGAAATGATTGCTTAATGTCATCGCAAAAAGAATAATTTTGTTTGCAGAAATGTATGTGTAGGCGAAATTGTGTTTATAGTGTTTGGTTATGTAGTGGTATTTGAAAACCGGCGACATGCGTCCCAGTGTTAAAAGATAGTCGATAGCATTTCTATTGACTAGTTATTATGATTTCTATGGCCAATTGGCTTTGGAGAACTCGCGAATTGCCCAGGGTGCGCCGGACGTAGGGAATCGTTGTGTACGTCACTCGGGGATGCTCCTTTCATGCACCCTCATCTAACAAAAGCTCTACCACTAGTAAACTAAACTTGTTACTAAAAAGTTATCATTACCTTAAACTTTAATATGATGATAGCCTTTTTGGTTGAAGCGTTTTGCCTAATTAGTAGGACTCATAAACAGATCATTTACGCTGTGATAGTCTCCCCGCTTCCTAATATCATCATCATTAACCGTTGGTAAACGACTTCGGTACACAACGTTATGTCACTGATTAATACGCAATATTAAAGGCGACTATACTGAGTTCTGAATATTTGACATAGATTATTATTCTTTTTAATTCACCTAACTGTTTTTAAATTTTGGTCACTTAATTGTATAGATTTTAAAAAGTTATCTACGTATAGTGTTTAATAAATATAATCCTTTTTTAATACAAGTTATTTAAAATAACTTGTAAAAAGTGCTTGACAGCGCTAACATAATTATCCACCTAATTGATATCGATGTAAACCTTGTTTTATATAACTCTTTTATTTGTAAGCATTGTAAATTTTAATACTATTGTATTTTTGTATTTTATTAGTAGTGAACAAACAGTTTATTATTATTTTTATACTTGCTTTAGTCCGCGGCTCAACTCGCGTGGTACTTCAATCAAACTGTACGTCCTTTTTAAGGTCTTATATAAGCTATCTCCAAACAAATTTTCATCAAGTTTAATTCAGTAGTTACGACGTAAAAGTGTAACAGACGGACAGAGTTGCTTTTGTTTTTACAATATCTTTAATACTAGCTACCGCACACGTTTTGTCTTAATAAAAAGTAAGCATTCGCCCCGTCCTAATACCTATCTTACTACTAAATTCAATTAAAATAGGTCCAGCCTTTTAAACGTGATCAAGTGTAACATACAGACTAAATTTCTTTCGTTTTAATAATATTAATATTTGTAAGGAAGGAGTGATTTGGTTATCAAAACTAATATCGCCGAGATAGCAAATTTGTTTCTGTGTATCTTTGCAGAAAATGTCGTTCTTAATAAACTGAAAAAAGTAAGTTAACTGAAGAAAGTAGTTTGTAAGTATTCTTGTGCATATAGTTGATGCATTCCGTATGCTCCTCTCACTACGAGGTCTTAGGTTCAATTCCAGGGTCAGACAAAGTGAAACTTGTGAACTTTCCGTCAGTAAAATCCACAATAGCAGCATAGAGTTGGAATTGTTCCCGGTGGATGGACTCACCCCCTATCCCATGGGACCTAAACATAACAGGTGAAATGTGGATGTTGCACACATCTGCCACACCCTTCTGGGTAATATTGCATTATGTATTTATTTGTTCCAGTGGCTTATTGGGTTTTATTTGACTTGGCTTTCGGGATTCAATTTTCTTACTCAATCCACTGCGATATATTACGAGAAAAATAGTAAGCTTTTACTAACAAAATAGAAGTTTAGTTTAGATTTTGTTCTAGTATAATATAAAGAAACAGTACAGTTATTAGCTCAAATTATTAAATATTGCAAAAATATTGCAATTATGGAAATGAATAAATATAAATAAATATCACTCAATATACTCATAACGCCATCTAGTCCCTAACCAATTAATTTGTGATTTACGACAAATGGATACATTTAAGAATTTACTGCAAGATTTGTTTAGTATTTTCATTCAGTCGTGATTTGGTGAAAAATATTAATAAACCAGCCAAGTGCGTGTCAGAACACGCGCAGTAGGGTTCCGTAGTTAGTTGTTACAACATATCTTGGACTTAAAAAGGTTAACTATTTGTATTAAACAAGTAACAACCATCATACAAGACATTACTTTCAATAGATTTTTTGAAAGTTTATTGTATATACTATAACGATAATTTATTTTTGGATTTTAGATGGTTAGACTTTAAAAAAATTGATTTTTAGACTCTTAATTCAAATTTTTAAAACAATTAGTTAATGTTTAAAAATACCTGTTGACGATATACCACAGTATAGGGTAGACGAGAGACAAAAAAGCATTCTTTTCATAAAGGGAAGGTACCCGAAAAAAAATGTTTTGAAAATTTTATATTCATACGAAATTTCAGCTTTCTAGCACTAACAGATTCGATGCTATGCCTCGGACAGAGAGACAGACTATAGACAGTCAAAACTATCAGGATTCCTTTTAGGTACTGCAGAACCATAAAATAATCACAAAATTTCAACCTTTATTTGCAACATATTTTGCTTGGTTGATTATTTTCATGACGTTAAATCTTTAATTAAATAACTCACATAATTAATTTTGAGGTTTACCATCCGCTGTCACTCACACTTGGGTCCAAAATTTATAATAAATTTAAGCGGGAAATGGAAAGAGAAAATATTTAGCTTCATTAAAATTATATTCCTTTTAAAACTGACGTGAGTTTGTAACATTATTCAAATTACGAAATACGGGTGTTACTCACGTAATGTTGGTCTATTTAGTCGACCGTGGTTTCGCCTATACGTCTAGGCATTATCAAGAGAGTGCGATACGTCGCGCCTGAGTCGCAGCCAGTCTTGCACAATGCACTGTCCGCGGTCGACTAAATATACCAACATTACGTGAGTAACACCCGTATTTCATAATTTGAATAATTATATTCCTATTTAACAAATTACTTGTTTGATTTTCTTTTTGTCATGAACTTGCCGTTTCTGATAGACACTGGCGCGTGACGCAGTAGGAACATTTATATTGTCATCAAATTATGTCTTAACAATTTCTTAATATATTGTGTGCAGCCATTAAAGCAAGGCCTGTCATTCATGACAGCAAATAGGCCGATTATTCAAAAAAAAAAAATATGTGGATACCTAAAATCCAGCGATCTGGGTTCAAGCTCCACTGCAATCATAATTTAACCGTACAATTTTGTAAAATAAAAAGGTAAAGTGTTTTTTTTAATGACATCATTACATTGAGTGAATAAGAAGAAAAGTGTATTGGACCATAAAAATTTGTAATGTTTTTTAAAAAGGCAAAATAAATAAATTACAAGGTTACAAAAAAAGGTTATTGCCAAAAGTTTTGGGAGAGGCAAAGAACGGCTTACGTAGCTTTGTAGATACGAGTACGTAGGCGTGTGAACATCGACTCGTGCGATACAACTTTCATCCTTACAACTTTTAATTTGATTAGTTCTCCCGCATCAAGGGGACCAACGATAGTGAATTTTCAATACAAACCTATTCGGGTAGTAACTTTAATATTATTAAGTCTGTATCTATTTTTATACACAAATGATATGTATGTTTGTTCGTGTCTATTTTGTAAAACATATTAAACTATGTTAATAAATTGACAATTAAAACAATTTTGACCAAACAAAAACGAAAAAACATGCATTTTAGTGTATAAGACATGATATTTCCATGAAAATAGATAAATATGTGTGGGTGTGATGTGATGTGCAAACATACACATAAGAATAAACTACAGTTGTTTGAATAAAGTAAAGCAATTCATTTGTGTATGATGTTTTTATTTTAAATGTATCTTTTACAGAGAAAACTTAATCTCACGTCATTCATTTAATTAAAAACATTAATATAGAAGATAAATGCTACTGAAGGTGTGCGATACAGCTGTTCATATTTTTTTTTATGAAAATAAACCCAAATTTATCGCAACTGACGCTCCATGCATATATGAATACGTTAAAATAACCATTAAATAATGAATACAGTAACAATGAGTATTTTAATTAAACTGTTTAAATAAGTTTACTTTGCCCAGAGGCTATATATATACTATAATCCTTTTTGCTACTCAAACATAATGGAAAAATTTAAAAAAACTATGGCATAAATCAAAACGAAATAGCATTTTCAAGACAATAAAATGGTATTATACTACCGGCGAACACGCATTTGCTGTTGGATTTTAAACCTTGATCTCGAGTTCAATTAACATGAGGCCTTAGGAGTTACAAAATCATTAGTAACTTAAACTCAGTTTTGGATCTTTATTATGTATAATAAATACCTATATTCAAAAAAATCTTTAAATATTGATAAATCTAATAATATTAAAGTTAAACCCATATAACGTTAGTATGAAAACACAACGTTCGGAAACCCGCCTACCCTTAATAAAGTACAATGTAACTAAAACTTACGGCTGTAAAAGCTAAATATGTACTTCTACATAATACTTACAAGTATCTGCTGCACCAATTTACAAAGACTTAAGAACGAGAAGCAATGAAAGCAAGCAGAGAGTTGCATTTTATCTCCAGAGCTCAAGATAGCAATGCAAACAACTTTGGGCAGAGAAAACGGGGTGTTTTTATGTAAAGTTGATGTTTCTATGCCTTACTTCTATTTGCTTTTCAATTTCTAATGCTAATTGTAAACTTCAGTTTGCCAGCTTTGGAGGAAAATTTCCTTCTCTTTACGAAAACTTGATTAATATTGCTAAGCATATAATTTTTTTTTATCAGACTTTTATCTGCACTTCAGATTCAAAACAGGATTATTTTTTATGAATATTCAAATAAGCCATAATTTATGGGTTAAAAGTGCTTCCAGGCCACGCGAGTACTCGGCTTTAATTTGTTATTTTTTTAAACAAATTTTGAAATTTCGATTTGTATTTGAACGAATATTCGACTAGGTAACGTTACATTACAGTCGGTCTGGCAGCACCTTACGATTTTTTTTTAATACTTGACGATGGTAAAAATCAATTTAATACGAGAATGGCCTACATAAAGCAGCACCAATTTACAAAGACTCCAGACGAGTTACACAACGAGAAGCAATGAAAGCAAGCAGAGAGTTGCATTTTATCTTCATAGCTCAAGGTAGCAATGCAAACGACGTTGAGCTGAGAAAACGGGATGTTTTTATGTAAAGCAGATGTTTCTATGCCTTACTTCTATTTGCTTTACAATTTTGAATGCAAATTGTAGACTTCACATTACTAACTATGAGGAAAATTAAGCATCACTTTATATATCTTGACTGTCCCCGATTTGGTTTTAGGTCGTTATTTCAAAACATTTCAGACGTTATTTAAACTAAAATTGAAAATAAATGTGTTTATAGCTAAATTTGATTGTTTGTAATTGCAAACAGCTTTGCAATGAACTTTAACTACTTGTGATTTCTTAGCTTTAAAAAATCATAATTTAATATTATTCAAAATTACTTGCATAGCAGTAAGTTGCTGTTATTCAAGTCGGATTTAATCGTATGTCCGTACCGAGAGCATACTGTGTAAAATCTCATTTGTACGTTGCTACAATTGAATTGTGTTATGTGCTCTCCTGTACTTTACTTAGCCTACAGGCTTGATTTGGGGCGAGGCAAGGTAATTTGAGCTCTCTCTACATGATCGGCGCAAATCTAGTTTAACGCTCTCAGGGGTAATTCCATGAATGGACTGACTGAAAATACGTTCCCTATAAGTGGCTCTGTTACGTTTTAGTCTCAACATCTAACGAGTGTAAAATAGGTTTCAAATTCTAAAAGCACATAACGTTTTTAGTGTAAATCAATAACAATTATTTAATTTAAAGGATTTTTGGTAAAAATATGAACCTGGCTATCAGATAAATCCAGTGAAATGATTTGATTTCTTCACCATAATATGTCTTACCAGAAATAAAGTAATAGCGTAAACATTAAGAGATTCAAACATGAAAGAGGTTGATTTATGTCGACCGTATAGCGTCATTAGTATTCCTATATAATAATGAATATAAAAAAACAACTAGACCAAACTGAATTTTTTTTTATGGCACCATTTGGCAGCTATTTCGCATCGAACAAAAAAGAATCACGCGAATCCGTCCATTAACCGCGGCGTAATCGATGTACATACCTACATAGAAAAAAAAAACATACTGGCCGAATTGAGAACCTCCTCCTTTTTGGAAAGTCGGCTAAAAATATTGCCTATATCACCATAGTGACTCAAGAAGCTAGTAATCCAGCAGGCAGACTTTATCGTTTCAATACGTTCTCATGATCACTCATATCGACTACACTGAAAAAGAATGTTTATGGTTAGACACATTCAGATCAAACTGGTAGTCGATTCAAAACAAACTGACGTCAAACAAAAATGATGATCTAGCGCAATATTTAAATATTCATTGCTGAATTTCAGCCACACATTGCTATACGGGTGATATTATATAGTATAAACGCACATAGACAAAGGTAATAAAAAAAGGAAAGAATAATTTATTCTGGCGTCAGAAAAACAAGGCATCTAAACCTAAATCATTTTAAAATATTGTTCATAATGTCAGAAATGGTACGGTATCTTAGTACAATACTGCAGCGCTAAAAGCACCGCAGCGCTGATAATTCTAATGCGCCCAGTGAGTGAGTAAATAGCAGTGTGACAAAAGAAAAATAGTTACAAAGAAACAATATTTTTGAGAGACAACTAATTAACATAACTAAGAAACAACTACTACTACACTAATACTAAAGTAATACATTAACAGAACAAATCATATTATGCAAGCTCATATTCAATTTATTAATTACACTTTCGTATTGATGACAAATATATTTTAAATCTGAAATCATACTTATAGTTTGATGGCCTATAGACCAGATAGACCGCCACTACCGAACAGAGATCAGTTGCGGGAACAATGGCTTAACGTACTTTCCGAAATACGAGGACGTAAACACCGCCAACTTCCTGACTTCGGCCAGATATTAGAATTGCTTTATAGAATTGCTTTACACACGAAGAAAACCCCTTAAATCTAGAATTCTACTTGTATTATCATGTGAATAAATTATTGAGATTCGTGCCGCACCGGTGGTGGTGACCACATATGATACGATTCCATACGGACTTTATCATGTGTATAAACCGCAGCATTACGCCAGTCTGTGCTTACCATCGAACGTTTTCGGTAACACAGAGTATTAAAACAGATATCTTACGAACGGTATGATAAATTTAACAGGTTTTGTTTATTTCACAAACTAAATAACAGATTATAAGTTTTGGCACTTAACATTGATTTTCTTACTAAATATTAGATATCACGGTATATTTACCATCTATCTACTCTTTTTTATTTCTAAATATAATATAGACAAAAATATATTAAATTACTTGTAGCGCCTTTCGGTTGTGTCAAAATAACTCGCTACAACAAATATACATGGTAAATATCTTGTGATATAAGATATCTTATTAGATTTTTAGTAAGTAGTTCATAATTAACATGGTGAATGAAATCTGAGAAATTCGCAATTCCGTTACTAAGAAGCTTAAAATTCAATTTTATAATTAAGGCCGAGTTCCGTTCTTTTCTTAATGTAAGAATCGGCTAAAGTTTCACGACGCTAATAAAATCTGACGCCTATGACTGATATTGAAAGCCAATATTTCAGTTGCGGCTAAAATATAACTTTTTTATTGAAAAAAGTTTCTTCTTAAGAATTTAAATAAATTAGAAGTTGACGTAAGTCGTTTCAGTAGAAAAATTATATAATTTGCGGCATGAGATTTATAAATCTTTTATTAAATCACAAACCAAAACAGCATAAATGCTCCTTTTTTATTCAACGTATGAATCGAGCCCACCCATGGTTTAACAATTCACAAAAACAGATTGTGAATGTGCTGAACTGCTTTATACGAGGTGTATGGTGTTATTTACCATGTGCCAGTAATTTTAGGGCCTGATCTCACTACCAAATCGGATTACAGTAGTGCAAGCACACTATAAGTCTGGACTTTTATTAGTTTTAACTAAAAAAAACGACTATCAACTAATATTATAAATTTCTAAGAACAAAAAAAACTTTTCAGGGAAAAAATACGGAAGTCTTGAATAGATATACAAAGTTTCATATTTTTAGGTCAATAAGCAAATTTACCGACCACCGTAAAAGGCAAAAAATCATATTTTATGTAATAAATCTTCTTTGACCTTTAAAACGTAGACATTTGTTTGTATTTTAGTAAAACTAAATCAATTTGCAGCTCCTTTCAATTCAAAGCATATTCATTACATAATTATTTTAGTAAAAGTGTGTAAGGAGCGAAGCACATGGCGTTCCATCGTGTCTGCCTACCCCCGTGGTATATAGGCGCGATTTTATGTATGCATGCTGTTTTGATCTAAATACTGTAACTGTCCTATAAATAGGTATTGTTATGTTCATATTTATCATTAATTGGAATCTGTATCATGAATGGTATTATCTCTTCTTAGTAACAAAGACAGTCTATCTATATTTGATCTAAGATAAACAATATTCATTGAACAGATGCTTGATAGTTTGTGCTGGCTATACAAATACATTGGTTATAGTTCTAACCAAAACCTATCTTATTAATATATATTTGGGCAGAAAAAGGAGAACATATTATATTCTTATTGAGATTAAAAGAACACGCACGAACTTCGCTTAAAATATAAAGGAAATAACTGTTTTGAAATATTTTTGCTGCTACTTAACGAATGTAAAATTTTTATTCGTAACAATTCTTATTTGTTACAATTTCTTTTCAGTCAAAAAATAGGTAGGTATCAACTTTTTTTCAATATATTGATTGCGAATTGCCGCATTAATTATTCAATTCATAGATGTGATTCAGTTCACACCGATTCGTCATCTTAATGAAAGCAATCAGAGACGTCTTTCACGGCACGAGTGAGTAGGTCAACAATTTAATGAGACTTTCCAAGAAATAGAGCAAAAGATAGATTTAAATCTTCAGATAGTTTTCTTGTAGGTACAGCTGTACAAATGTATACTTTTAACATAAATGTATTATTATTCTGTTTTATATTGGTTGTACGATTTTCAAGAGAAGCTTTTATACACATCTAATCTTTACATTACATAGTATTACATCGCGCCCGTTTTTCGTAAGATTAGATCTTTAAAACTACGCAACTGATTTTGATGCAGTTTGCCCCAATAGATATAATGATTCATGAAACAGGTTTTTATATATAAAACACGCATATTATAGAAAAGTTTGTTTGCAGGAAAGCTATGTTAAGTTAAGATTAATTTAGGTTCATTCTACCTGATCACTCTTTGACAATTATTAAGTACGTAATTAAAATCATTGAGTACAATACGAAATCTCACATTGATTAATTAGTAGCGGTAAAGCATAATATCTGGACCAACTGTGTGCGTAAGTTTGATTATGTTTTGCATACATTATACACATGCGAAACAGTTGGCAGTGTGTAATTAAAAGCCGCAACTAATCGTCGCATACGTATTTGCCACTAATTAGTTGTCTGTAATATTAGCGGGTAAACGTTGTCTACTAATCATTGATGGTATGACTTTATGCTGCCATACATTACGAACGCTATGCAGACGATGCTGTGAAATTTTGTTTGTGCGACTTTTCAATACAAACGAATTTTGCTACCATAGCTATGGGTTGTTGCACAGAAAGTATAATTATACTAGATTCTGTCTACAGTCTGTTTCACGCAAACCTAGCGTTGATATTAATTAGACCGTTAATGTGATTTCATTAGTAATATAATCACGTGAAGAATCACATGGCATAGAACTTTAGTTTGAGCCAATTACTGTTATTTATAATATCATGATATTTTAATACGTGTTCCGATATCGTTGTCTGATATTAACGGTATTTTATATATATTGTTCAGATTATTATATGGGACTAACGCTCATGTAGATAGTATTATAATATAAAACACTTCCTAACTAATTCCTGACTAATAATATAATTGTAGAACTATTGTGATTTTGTCAAAGATTTGTTGATAATGTTTTTGAAGGTGAAAAGTTAGCCTAATCGTTTTAGCCAAAAACTCAATTTCATTATGTAAAAAGTTATTCTTGGTGTGAGCATACTGTTAAGTGTTTATATTTTGATCAGATATCTACGCATTGTCGACATTGTTACAAGATACTGCAAGCTATAGTTGACTTGCTAATTAAATTAGCATATAATTGAAAGCATCCGTCGTCAAATAAATCTTAGACATGACAGATGTTAATAATACATGATATTACTAGAATGTTGATATGTATGACGTATCAGATTGTAGTATCAGTGTTTACATATTATTAATATTTTTGTTAATAAACGACTCATAGGTTTATTTCTTTTTGTTTGTTGTTCTCATAGCTCTTTTATCTACTACTTTTGTAGAAATCAATAATTTTATAGTATAATTTTGAAATTGTGAACTTTCGTTTAATTATTGTCAAGCACTTTTTAAACATGCTTGATTTTTTTAATAATCATAGTTATATCCAATATTTAAAAAAGTGGACCTAAAATTTTACTATAATATTTTTTTTTTTTCAACGAATACTGCAAGAGGAGATTTTGTTAGCAACGATTTTTTATTGTTACTAATATCAATAATTACTGAATGTAAAGATAACTGACTAATTACAATCATTATTACCTATGTTTATTTTGTGGTCTAACTAGTGGTCTATCTAACCAATTAGATAAATAGTATTATTACGACATATTCATTTCGTATGCTAATTTTAAAGAATATCTATAGCTTTTCGCGCTAATAAATAATATTATTTGTTTTATTAACAAGCATTGTTAATTTAACTTTTTACAGTATTTGATTTATCAATAACCACCTCACATCAGCGCTGCGGTGCTTTTAGCGCTGCAGTATTATGCTGAGATGCGTACCATTTCCGGCATTTTGAATAATATTTTTTTACCAACCATCTACATAGTGATTTTAAAATCTTTTCTAATATTATTAACGTGATAGTTAGAAAGTATGGATAATTTTTACTCTATCATGCAAAAGTTTCCGGGTAGATTTTAATTAAATTTTGCAAAAAATTAACTTATAGTCTAGATTATCATATAGGCTACTCTTTCTCGACGTACCACGCGGGTAGAGCGGGTTGCAGCTAGTATTATAATAAAGAAAAATATTTTTTTGTTTGTTTGTACCTAATGAATTCCGAATCTACTGGACCGATCTTAATGAAAGTTGAAGAGGGGATAGTTCAAAAACCCAAAAATATTATTATTTATTTTTCATTGACGTACCACGGGAGCGGAGCCGCGAATGGAAGCTAGTACATTAAACAGTAAAATTTAGACTAAATTTATAATAAAAAAGCAACATTTAAAAATGTTAAATAATACCTATACTAGAACTAAAAACCCTAACTAAGCGAAACAAAACTTGTTGAACTTTATGTCTCTTGAAGGCCTATAGATCACTCTTTCAGTCATCTGGACCGTCGACAATGATTGATGTGTCCTAAGTAAGCAAATTTGTTCGAAAACACGACTTCGTACACATTTGCTGAATTTGTATTCTATTGAATGGTATCTGATTTTATTACTGACTTTGATTTTGAGAACATTTTAAAAATGTTTTTATTATATTGATTTAACTGAAAAGGTATAACGCCCACGTTACTTGCCATAATGAAGTATAAGCCACAGACAATACATGATAAATCAATCGAATTCAAACGTCAATTAAAGCTCATTAATCGAAATCAAATTGAAGTTTGATCTAGATCAATCGGCTTCATTTAACGTTTTAATCCGATTCAACAAACATACACTTCAATCGTTATAGCTACGCAAGATTGAAAATCATAGGAATCCAATCTATTATACGTCTTTGATACGACGTCACGTAGCTTACATAATGGCGTCGAAAGCCATCAAGTTACGAGTCTTTTCAGCTGATGTTGAATACGGCGATGCTCTTAAACCATTCAGCTATTCATTCGCCATTATTCACTGGATCACAATCCACTAGGTGTTAAGCTCCCTTTTAATGCGACCGTTAAGTACGTTACTACTTTTGTCATTGTCATGTATGTTATTGCCACTTTCATCGTGAAAATAAATATTTTAAGCTACGGTTTCACTCGGTAAAATAGCGGTAAAATAGAGTTCTTTAATATTTTTTTTTAAACACAGCTCAAAATGTCGTGCTTAAACTGTTTATTGAAATTCCATGTGAATATCCTTCATCATTCAGCCACTCGTAGTCCACTGCTGGACATAGGCCTCTCCCAATTTGCGCCACAACACCCGGTCCTGCGCCAGCCGCATCCAGTCCCCTCCAGCAACCTTCCTGAATATCTTTCACAATAAGTAAATTTATATGCCATCTCCAATAGATAACATTAGGCATAATAAAGATAGCATAGGCAACCAGTCCATTGCAGAAGTCTGATACGACGTCACGTAGCTTACATAATGGCGTCGAAAGCCATCAAGTTACGAGTCTTTTCAGCTGATGTTGAATACGGCAATGCTCTCAAGCCATTCAGTTATTCATTCGCCATTATTCACAGGATCACAATCTGTGATGTGAATGTGAATGTACTTAATTTTTTTATTAAAATTTTGTTTTTATATATTCTTCACAATAAGTAAATTTCAATGCCATTTGCAATATAGAAGTAAGGTATTAAAGATTCCATAGAAAACCAATCCATTAAACGTCTTTGATACGATGTCACGTAGCTCACATAAAGGCGTCGAAAGCCATCAAATTACGCTCTTAAGCCATTCAGCTATTCATTCGCCATTATTCACAGGAACACAATCCGCTGGGTGATACGCTCTTTTTTAATGTGACCGTTAGGTGGGTATCTACTTGTCATTGTTTTGTGTATTATTGTTATTTTGATTATGAATAAATTTAATCAAAGTTTAATGTTGCAAAAAATACCTTCTTTGTTTTTCATTACT
Organism: Hypena proboscidalis; assembly: GCA_905147285.1. NCBI lineage: Eukaryota > Metazoa > Arthropoda > Insecta > Lepidoptera > Erebidae > Hypena > Hypena proboscidalis. The sequence continues at coordinate 15,978,484 of LR990140.1, forward strand.
AAAACTCCTGACAGAAAAATAAACGCTTTTTACCATCGAAGCTAAAACTATACTATATTGTTTATTTAATATTTTTTTTATTTAAAGCGGCTTTTGTTTTAAACATTGCTTAGTAATTCATTAATTAAATTGCTCAGATGGTAATTCTATAAATAATTAAACTAAACAAAACTTTTGAGTAACTTTGCGGTTAGGAGGCCAAGGTTTGTGTATCTTGAGTGTTGATTCTTTGGAGTTAATAGTATTATTTGAGTCTACAAAGGCCTTGTCACTACTTTATCAACAGTATTGTTCCAAGTTAATATAATTACGAAAAACAAAAAGGGTACCCCTTTACAATAATTGTGTGGATGAATGTTAAAGCTAAATGTTTTATAAATAGTAGTCAGATTCTCAAAGTGAAATAAATAGTGATTCGCAAGTTCACTTAAATTAAACTATTAAGCTAATATATTAGCCAAATTAAATACGTAAACATAATTTTTTGTTGTTAAAAATGTTAGCATCTCTGAATGATAATAAACAAAAACAAATGAACATTAGATGCCATAACAAATAACACATGACCATAAAGATGAGTAACGGTAGCCATAAACAATTTTATGTAGATTGGTGAACCCGGAAGATACCAACTAATACTTTCTTACAAAATAAGTAAGTAACATAAATCGTATTAATCTTGATTTGTTGGTCAGTACGTTCATTAAGGTTCATATCTATCTTTTATTCCCAGATGAGTTTATTTCTCATTAAGTAGATTCGACTTTATGTTTTTAGCTCTTGCAATGCTATAACAATTACCATTTTAGTTGCACATGGTATAACAATTACCATTTTAGTTGACTTCATTGCTGAAAATTTAAGACTGACACAAGCTTAAAAACGTAATATTGAAGTACCAATGGCCAAATAAAATTGTCTAGGATCCAAGCTTTAAAATTATATCTACTAACTCAATGTAGAACATTACATATACGTAAAGCTCAAGGTCAGCTTAATTGGATACTGCGAGTGAAATTCCTTACATCACGCTGAAGGATATTCCCAAAGGTAAAAGCATAGAAATCTTAATAACTAGTCAATAGAAATGCTATCGACTATCTTTTAACACTGGGACGCATGTCGCCGGTTTTCAAATACCACTACATAACCAAACAATAAAAACACAATTTCGCCTACACATACATTTTGTATTCGTGCAAACAAAATTATTCTTTTTGCGATGACATTAAGCAATATTTTCTAAAAACGAATAATCTTTAGGGGCGCGGCTTCCGCAACCAATAATAAACAAGTGCAAAAAGCAGAGAATGATATCGGGCGCTCATTTTCTCTAAAGAATAGTGCAATGCAAAGTTCAAAATACACATATCGATAATTATAATTTTCCGTTGAGCGTAAATCGCCAAAGAGTATCGCAACAATAGATAACTATTTATTGCAAGTGTTTCATTCCTCACCTCGCTTTTAGACGATTTATTTATGAGAAAAGGAATACAATAATTAAACGTCGACAAGGTTAGTATTTTTTTTTAATAAGTTGTAAAAATCTTAAAGGCCAAGCTCCAATACTTCACCTTACGGGGAAAAAAACAATGAACAAATAATCAAATAGAGCAATAGTGGTACAACAATGAAGATTAAACAATTGTGCGCCAAAATAAATTGGGAAATAATAAGTGCTACATCAGAAGTTATTTTATTAGTATCATCCATATTACATATTTCTTTGTAAGTAAGCAACGAGTTAATAGTTTAGCATCTTTACTATTGCAACAGAATATAAAAAAGCCAGCGTCAAATAACAAACGTACCGGTTAATATATTCACTTTTTTTTTTATATATACTTTGTTTAGCCAATATTAATAGACCGTAGGTATAACACATTTTTATTCTTACCGTAATGAGTTTCCATATGTCAACTGTCGGTACAGCTGATTTGATCAAAGTCCGTCTTTTTGATGACAAGTTAAATTGTTCATTTGTAAAATGAACAGAACAAATTCTGCTATTGTTTGTCGGGAACCAATTTTTTTTCCAGTAGCAGATATCCATTAATCTTTAATATCTGGATCTTTTGGAAACCTGTAATAATAGCATTAGAGAAGGTAAACAGATGCATATGAAAACGTATCGAACCGATCCAACTTAATCCATATCCTTACAATACGTAATATATGTAATAATAATAGTAATATGCATAAGTACCTACTTCATTATTTTAACATTAAAAATATTTGTTAAATTCTATTTCATACATCTCAAATTCTAATATTTAACGAAACATCATATTTCATTCCCATTTCGGTAAAACTAGATATTAAACTAAAAAGTAATAAATTATCGATACAAAAAAGTAGTGGCACGTCACTAATTCGCGGCCAACTCATGCAGTGCGTTCCTTGAATTTACGTCAGCGGCGATATTGGTTATTACGCTATGGTTATAATTCCATTGCTGCTTTTAGCATTTGTCATAATAGACATGAACAAACATAAGTATTAATGGTTATTGAATTGAGAAAAAAATCTTTTTTCTGTGATAATCATAGTAGCGGCGGTGAGAATATTTGATTTGACTATATTTATAAAAAACTACATTATTTCATAAATTAAGTACTTACATATGAAAAGTTATCCCTTTATTTGTTAAGTTAAAATTTTTGGAAGAGTTTCCACAGTTGGATATGCTGCAAAGCACCATGTTTACCTCTGCGCGTCCCAAACAACACTGGTAACCACGACAACTCCTCAACTCGCACTTGGGTTCGATTAGACAAATGCGCGGCGACAAGATCACGCGTCTTTGACATTTCTATTGCCTTGTTATTAAGATTTCTATGGGTAAAAGTAAACAAGGGCATGGCGTGAAATAATAACTGTAGTGCTGTGTTAATACACGGGCCACATATTATGATGAGAAGGATAATATTATAGCCAACCACGTTCGAAGTATTCAATTTCAGATTATGTAAGTTTACCGTTAGCCATATCTTCGAAAATATGTACCTATCTTAACGTTTTGTGTAAAAGAGTTCTTGCATAGGTGTACCCAAGAGCTTTAGATGACGTCAGAAAGGTTGTAAAGGTAAGCAAAGATAAAAATATTGCGTCAATCTCAAGTAATTGAAATAAGGATAGACGAATGATGATGACAAACAGAAATAAATCAACAATATAATCATACTGCAAATTGATCTACAGCCCGAAACAAGAAATGGGTGAATTTCCATCAAGCCTAATTTATGGATTAATGTCAGTAATGGAAAGGAAATTGAATACAAATTCGATTATTACGAACAATATTCCCAATAGGATGTCCTTGGATGAAATCAATTGACTTGATTTGTCTAAGGACAGATTAATTTTAAACACGAGATCCAGCAGTACCCAAATTGACGTTATCAATCTTCAGTTATTACATCTATTCAATTTGGTATGAGATCATTTATTATACCAGTATATTTTCCACTGATTCGAAGTTAAAATGTATTTAAAAAAGTTGTATCTTATTGAAGATAAGATTTTGTTTACTAAGATTCAGATAAATTTTTATTCATTTCTAGTTTCAGAGACAATGTATGGAGGAAACCCAAAATTGGCAACGTGCATGGAGGAAACTTTTTTCTTCAACTAAGGTGAGTTAAAAATATGTATTTCTTAGATATATAAAATCAAACACCTGTAATGCTTTAAACTAGGTGAAACCTTTGAGACTAAAATTAATTAAAAAATACAGTAAATTGCATTGTGCTACGTAATTTACAACCAGTGCAAGACTGGCTGCGACTCAGGCGCGACGTATCGCACTCTCTTGATAATGCCTAGACATATAGGCGAAACCGCGGTCGACTAAATAGACCAACATTACGTGAGTAACACCCGTATTTCATAATTTTAATTTACAACCAATTCGGCAAAATCTAATAAAATTAAAACGGAGTACAAATTAACAATTTATCATATTGTTAACTGACTGTACTTATATTACCCGTACAAAGGCTCTGTAGAACCTCCTGTTTATTCTTTGGTAGAACATAAATTCTGTGAACTGCATGTCATGAAGCTCCATTGTTAAATGTTATTGCGCCATTTACCTCCTTATTATTCCTGACTAGCGACCCGCCCTGTCTTCACTCCGGGTACTCTATAGTACTATGATATGCATGTTTTATACATTGAAAACTTTGATATGAGTCATGCTATCTAAATAGATAGCATGACGAATAACAAAACTAACATCAGAGATATTCGCTTATAAAATAAACAATCATTTATACCTCAGTATAATATTAGAATAGATGTAAGTGAGTACATTGAGCTTTCAGGCATTCTTGTTTCAATCAAAAAGGTCAAGGGTACATCCTTATGCATTGATTCATTTAAACTAAGTAAATGAAATTTCACAAGAAATAATAATATGTTGTTAAACTCCACCCAAACTTTCAACAACCTATTTTCGCACTGCTCGATGGCAATTGCGTTTGAAATATTTCTCAAGAACATTTTCTGCATGCCTGTTGGTTATACTTGGGGAACATCTTTGCATGGAACCGGTGCAATATATCTTAGAGTTTTGGCCTACTTTTGCCTCGATGTCTGTCCACTGCTGTGGAGCGAGGCTTATTCACCGCTGCCTGTATGTAGTATACCCATAAGTGGGCTCTCTCGCTCTCTACTACGCTGGCGTTGTGGGTTCCATGTATGAGATCAATGTTTGTGTGATCCGCAAAGATTTGTTCTAAGACTGAGTGTGTTTGCGTGTGACCATAGGATAGTTTAACTGCTTTGGCATTTCATTTAATAATTTTACTATCCTCTAGCTAGAAATCTGACAGAGATATTTATCTTCGTTAGACATATTTACTTAAATAGACTTGGCAAGTACTTGTAAGTACCTTGGTAGTAGTAGCTTGGCTTAAAAATCAGTTTGGTAAATGCTAGCATTTACGAAACACAGAGTTGAACAATAGTATACCCTCAATCTGGTATTGCATCGTAATATTGATAGGAAATGAGTTGACAATAGACACAATTCGGTCAACTATGAGGTTACGAATAATTCCGTTTCGAATTGTTAATGAGCATTTCAATCACACTTGGAATATGGGTTAAAATAAATATTCCTAAATGCTTGATGTTGATTGTAAGGAAAGGATACATACGCGTCGGTCGTATTGTTGCGAATGTTTCTATAAATAATAAATATAATTACTGTCAGTGAGTGAACCCGTTAAAATGTTATATGGCAATTATGCTGGCATAATTTAGCCTCAATGAAAGGGCAACTAAAACAGTTAAAAAAATAACTGATTTCTCATAATTTCATAGCGTTTTTGTAATGTTTAAATTTTCTTTTTTATTTTTAGTTTATTTTTTTTGCTTTTTTGTTTTTAATTTGCTGTTATTTTTAGTTTTTAATATTTATTTTTTAAGTCACTACATTGCATTCAACATTACCACGCATGCTGTGTTTGCAACTAGTAGGATACTTCTTAGATTTATATACAACTAAATATATATCATAAATTAGTATAGCCAAGAATGTATCCAGTTTTGCGAACCGATAAAAAAAAAAAAATTCACCGTCATGTGCAATTCATAATAGAATGGGAGATAGCGTAGTATTTTACCAAGTGTTTTTACGCCGATCGATTGCCATCTTATTTAATAGATCTCGCAATATTGATAACGAAATTGGATTTTGACTGCGTAAGCCTTAACATGTGAATCTTGCAATAAAATTCACTACAAATCGTCACTTTTCGGAAAAATTCACTCATATTATTTTTGGGCAATAAAAATGGTAAATACTTTTATCCAACTTTTCCAAGAACCTCGACATTTTCTTGACTACCTATTTAATTTTTTAAATACGGTTTTTCCGCCGAGAACTAACCAATAACTACTATTATGGGAAATACTGCTGTTAACGTTGACATTTTAAGATGATAATATAAAATATAATCGAAATAGGGCCAATTTCAGAGGTTCCGGATAGATCTTATCCGACCCATAAAATATAACCTGGCCGAATTTAAAATGACACAAGTTACACATACAAAAATAACTCAGCTGTCACTTTCATTTGTGTTAAATGGAATTACTTTTCAATATTACAGTTATATACTTGTCCTGCCAATACAGAATATCTAACACCTGTGAAATTGGAGCTTAGTGATGTAAAATATGTTTTATGTACCTACGATACCTTTTACGTGATCAAACTAGTAAGTCTGGTTGCTTCTTTAACTAATTAATAGAGATAATTAATACATTATGTTATTCAATCCCAATCAAATCCTAAGACTACTACTGCCAAAATTATAGATTATTTCTGTCATTACGCATAGTAGAATGGGGATCAGATCGAACCGTGAATTCTAAATAGCTGATCTCACTGAAACCTTTCAGGGTCTGTATATCGAAACCTTTCAATGTCTACCAACGTAGGCTTGAATATTCAACGTACAGCCCAGACCAATATTGTTTCACACACTACGTCCACTTTTATTTTTTGGGTCTAAACTAACAAGGGGTTTTGAATATTACGTCTACGCAGAAAACTAGATTGTTTGCTAGTCACAATGCGGTAGTTTGCCGGCCCATTTTTTATTCTAACTCAACACAACTGGAACGTGTTATGTAACGTCAATTTTTGGAACACAAAATGCAAGTGCGAATTATTTGTATAGTTGTTGTATTGTTTTTTTTTTTCAAATGTAGGCGTATATAAACAAAGATATTTAAGAGCACGGTTGTCGTACTGGATTAAGCGGTCGCCTTTCCGCTTTCAACTACGCTGGTGTTGTGGGTTCAATCCTCACACGGTACAAATCTTTGTGTGTCTCGCAAAGATTTGTTCTGACTCTGGGTGTGCTTTGTGTGTGTGAAATGTATGTTTGTGAATGCCCTCACGATACAAAAGTTGTTCCTAGTGCAAGCGTCGTTTTAAAAAAAAAAAAGAGCTAAATAAAAAAGAGAGGTTCAACAGCACGATTAAATCAACTCTATTTTGATAAATCAATTACAACAACTTCATGCTAATAATTTCATGACAATAATATTCTAGCTTTTTAGGAATAGTACTCGTATAAATACATTTTTGACAAAGAAGCAAGTGAAAGCTTAAAGCGTGGCAAGATTTATCACTTCTCGTCGCGGATGCACGTCGCGAAGGCGGGTGCTGACATAAATTGTATAAAAAGCACCGGTAGTACCCGTACGATCGGTGCTCAGAGAGAATTTTTACTAGACTTTTAACGAAATAAAAATAAATCTATTGAGAATTATTTTATGGTTGAGAAGACAACGTGAACGTAAATTCCAGAAAAAGGATTTTGCTCCCTAAATCTAAATTTAGAAATAATTATATTTCAAAAGAACACAGACCACGTAAACTATATATTCAGTATGTATATATTTTGTACAGTTGGACAATCTGTAGAATATATGGATAAGGCATCGGTCTTACGATCGAGAGGTCGTGGGTTCGAATCCTGCTATTACACCACGGACGTGAACTGCCTCCTAACACAAGCGAATTAAGCTTAGCAGGAGGGGGTTAACAAGAATACTAGTAATTTGTATTTGCAAATTGCTAGTAAGCTTTTTAAAAAAAAAAACTCTTAATCAAATTTTTAAAACAATATGGAACTGGAACTGTATCTTGGTTAGCATTTTATTTATTTTCATAGAATTGAATTTTAAGTGTTGAAAACGCGATGTCAAGTAATAAGAATTATTAGCAGACTTAAGATAACTTAGTGCGCTTAGTCTTGTGACAATGCAAAATGCAATTCATTAAAGCGACGTCTTTGCACTAACCGGTCTAATAGGATTAGACACAAGTTAGTTGTACTAACAAACGTAATTCATAATAACGAGCTGCTAACTCTGTCAAGTTTTTATGATATCGGATTTATAAATGATGAAATCATTATAAACCGATTTATACATTTTTTTAAAATGACGAACTCAATTTTCAGTTCTTAATATAAATTTAATCAAAGCAATAAAAGCCTAGCGCCACCGGCTAGTCAGCGTTCAATAAAAAATCTGGTCAAAGTAAAAATTCTACTCCTACTAATATTAGCAAAGCGAAAATTTAAGAAGATGATACAATATGAAATACGGATGTTACTCACGTAATGTTGGTCTATAGTCTACCGCGGTTTCGCCTATACTATACTTTTAAGCATGTTCAAGAGAGTGCAACACGTCGCGCCTGACTCGCAGCCAGTCTTGCACTCTCTCAGTGCGAGACTGGCTACATTGACCAACATTACGTGAGTAACCACAGTATTTCATAAATTGAATAATGTTACAAGCTCACGTCAGTTTTAATAAAAATAAGATGTTACATTACGAAACGCTGACAGAACGTGCATTGTTCATACACCAAAATAAATGAACACACTTTCGCATAATATTAGGAATATAATTTTTCTCCGACTATATTTTTCAAAACGGGAAGGACTATCACAAATTGTGTTACCATTTTTTCACATTTCACAATGAATCGAACAATATCGCAATATGAAAGGAATAATGGAACCTTAAAACCGATTTATAGGTATACATGCTGGACAATAGAAATCATTTTTCAGCATCGCGTCACAGCTATAGAGAATTTGTGACAGGTTTGATATAACCATTTATCGATTGGATATTTTGTTTCTTTTTTAATTGAACGTGTTATTTGATTTGAACGAGCGCTGGACGTGTTACCGGCCTATTTTTGTAGTACGTGTTCGACTGTTAATTTGATTCGTGTAGAATTGTATCATGTAATACTATTTAGAATAGAGGTCACTCGGTATTGTGTTTTGTATTGAATTTAGTAGTATAATCCTCTCAATATTCTAAATTATTCTGTAGAATAAATGTATTTAAGTGACATATTTTAAATAATACATTGATAGTCGAATGTTGCTTCATTTATCTTTTATATACCAAAATTAAATGAAATTCACAACGAGCTTAACTCCTTTTAGCATAAACAATGAGGGTAACATGAATGGTTATAGTGGTTTTGTCTCTACAATTGTTCAATCATGAGTTTGACCGCATTTGTACGGGTTAATTAAACCTATTTATGTGCTCACTTCAATCAATAGTGAAACTTAATCTAATTTAAGTATAGAATAGAAAAGTATATAATGATAATTTTGGCTCACTAGCAAATCAAGCAAACTTACGACAAATCATTTAAATCTTCATTTGTGATGGTTCCTCAAAACTAGAATCAGTCCATAACATTGCTTGCAACGTAGAGTCTTATTTAATTTTATAATTAAAACATCACGCCTATGTTACCCAGAAGAGTGTGGCAGGGGTATATAACACTCACATTCAACTGTTATGTCTCACATTAAAATAGCTACACAAAAACGTATCCTACAAAAAAGTAAACGTATGTAATAAGACTAATAAGTATATTACATTATTTATTTTATAGCATTTTGTATTATCTATGTACCTATTGTATGTATTTTATGTATTGATTTGATATATTATATTCAATACTGTAAACACTTCAGTTCTTTTCTCATATTGCACCTACCCTTGCTTTTCTCTGCACCACTCAAGGTTGACTGTTAGAGAATGCCACTAGGCATTAAGTCCGCCTCTGTACTTATAATATGTGCAAAAGTTTAAATAAATAAATAAATAAAAAAGTGACGTGGTGTACTCATGTTAAAAGCAGTGAGGCATCACTCAATCCAGTTGAGTAAAAACGACGTGTGCACCTGTAACATTAAGATAAGCTGAACAACATAAAATGTGGCTTACGATTATTGGCAGGAAGCAAAGTGTTTATGGTTCCTTCAAACATACCTACTGCGTGTTAAATGCTGAGAACATTAAGATCGTATAACGCTTTTTACTGCGCTGTTTTACTTACCGTTTAATTGTAGCTGCTATATAATAAGTTTGTATAGGAAAATCAAAAAAAGATAGTGCCTGATAATGACCTATCAGGCCTTTTTTTTGCATGCACGATTTTTTTTTCGTCTCAGCGGATTAAAAGATACGATAAATATCAACGTTACGCCTTATACTTATTTTGAATATTACCATCTACAGGACATATACTTTATTTATTTTCAAAAATTAGACAACGGGTCTAAATCGCGTAATTATTATAAAGGTAAATAAATACCTATGCTCGACGTTTCAAATGACTTGCATCATTCTTGGTCACAAACCGACTCAGTGCTTTGATTATTTACCTTTATAATAATTACGCGATTTAGACCCGTTGTCTAATTTTTGAAAAATGTTCTCAAATCGCTAAAGTTTAAAAACATATACTTTATTTATTTTTAAAACACCTTTTGTTAAATAAATTAATACGCGGATAGGTTTCATAGAATATAAAAAAACGTCTGATTAGTTTTCGTGATATTAAATTCATTCATCTTTTTCGTATTTGCTTATCATCCATGTTGTAATGGCCAATCAGAACTATACTTTCCATTTCTGCTGTTTTTAAACAACAACTGCGCATCTATCGTTTTTACTGCGTAATGTATCAATCACAAAATTGTCCAGTAGTTGAATGTGAAACAGCTCATAACTCTGTTTTTCATTGCGTTGTTTTTGTGAGTCACAGTCTTCCTGCTGAATTTACATTCGTGAGCCTCACCATCCTTCACTTCATGAATATGTATTGCCATGCAAACTGCAATTTAGTCTTTCATCGAATAAAAACATTTTAGTTGTCAACGAAACAATGCTATCGATACTAACAAAGTTTGAATTGAAATAAGTTATTTTGGGAACGATCATTTATGGATTATTTTATCAAAAATAAGAATATTTAAAAAAAATCATGTTTGATTTTATTAATGTCCATCCAATGCAATATTAAATGATGTAATGACCACATCTTATGCTTCATCCACTAGTAATAGTTTAGCAAACTTGCCCAAAATTTGAAAAAAATATAACTACCAGGTCAATATTTTTACCATGTCGTGTCGCGGCTGCTTAACGAAGGCATAAAAAAACCTCACCTTTATATTTTTTTTCAAAAATTAGACAACGGGTCTAAATCGCGTAATTATTATAAAGGTATATATTTACCTATGCTCGACGTTTCGAAATGACTTGCAACATTCGTAGTCACGTGCCGACTGGTGAAGCTTTGCTCGCCTTTATAGTTTAATTTAGATAGTTATAGGCAGTTTCAGAGAACAAACTAAAATAGCGTGCCCTTAGTGAGCTTGAGAGGCTCACGTCCGCATGAATAAACCATCGGTAGAAATAGATCCTGTGTGAAGAGTGTACGTGTTGACAGATGGTCCATCGGCCGGACTATGTTATTGCAAGTGCTAAACGAACAACTGACGCAATAGCATAACATTTCATTCAATGCGGCGTTGTCGGGGAAGAAAAAGGTAAAAAACGTATTAGAAGTATGTCCGGATATGACGATTGAATACCGAACCGGTATTAAAATAAACTACCATTTTTTGGAATAAAGCATTACACAAAGGACTATTGTGTGCTTTGAAATAGAATTCCACACATTTCTGTACGGTTTTTTTTTTGCTTCAGCAGTTGCTGTGATATTTTTTCCTATACTACATTCATAGCATACTAGCTTCCACCCGAGGCTTTGTCCACATGGTATGACAATAAAAGTAGCCTATAATAATAATACGTAATGAGTTTTAAGTTTTTGCGTTTATGAGCAACAAACATAGTCTCCTTCTTTTTTGGTGTTAATAATGACTTTTGACTTACAACTATTTTAAATGGCTTTCGCCTAGTAGGTGGTCGCCTCGACTCTATTTTCGTTAGCCTCCATTAGGTCTTGGAGGGTGCAAGTTAGAGGTAAACAGCAGCCCGGTGACTAGGTGGGCCATATTTTAAGTGAGGTCACCACATCCATAGGCGGTCTCGAGTTCATTTCTGGTCACGATTGTCTGGATGTTTCCACATATCCCAACAAACCCTTAGCATTGATAATATTTCAAGGATTTTATAAGAAGACCTATGAATCAAATCCCTCTTCGTTGTCATAATGTTAATAGATGATTACAACAATTTGCGAGTAGTTTACCGTGTGTATAAACGCCGTAATAATGATGAAGGTAATGAGCTCGCAGTTTGCTCTGGTGAAGTCCCATGTGTGTATTGTGTGCAAGCGTGCAGCAAACTACGATATAATGTACACACGGCTACATATTAAACTATACATTGCCAGAATAACGTGATCTTGCCTTACATGGAAAGAATATAATAAATTTATCTCATACTAGAAATGTATAATTAAACTTGATGTGTACATGTGTACGTATGAATGATTGTAATTCCCGTAAAGGTGCTTTGATTAGAATAAGACATATTTTAAAACGAATAATATACTCACACATATACTACCCATTAACAGTTTCAATTCATAATGGATTGCAAATTTGACTTACTCACAGTTAGACATCAAGCTATACATTTCCAATATAAACTGGCCTCGCATTACACAGGAGATGTACCAAGAACTGAAATATAATAAACTTAGGTCGTTAGGGGAATTTAAATCAATCTCAAAAGTTACCTAACTAATACCTTGAATTATTAATCTTACGATTTCAATTTAGTTTCAATAGTCAATGTCTTTGTATTGCGGGTTTACGAACTTGAGAATATTTCAAGTCGTTTAATTTAACCGCAAGAGAAATCTTCATAAATCCGTCAAAATCAAATAAGTTGTCTGCTCACTTGATTACTCATTTAAATACTTCTGCTAACTACGAAGTTAAAGTAAAATTAAATAATCTTTTAGCAACAAAATATTTTAGCGTATAGTATGTTACATATTTTTTAAGAAATCCACTACGATAAAGGATTATTTTTAACAAGAATATTATTTAGATTTCATGTTATATAAACTATTTAAGACGGAGGCGTCGTTGGCAGCACTGAAAAGTCTATAGATTGTTCTGTTCGGCATCAGGGCCTGAGGAAAATGCGCCTCGATCTGCGTTGCTTTGATAAGAAAATGTTACGGCTATAAGTGACAGCTCTCCTTGAGTATCGTTGGTATGAATATGAGTATTTTTATTAAATACTTATATCAAAGCCACTTCAAATTATAAACTAAATACTTTGATGAAAAATAAATTACACTTAACTTGCTTTTAATACATCGTGATGAGATCTTATTTTAAATTAAAATGCATTTCTGAAAATTTACATTGTGCAATTATATTTTGATGCAATCTCCATGCTTTTACAAGAATTAATTAACTGTAAACTATAAATTTGGTAAATAAACCAAAATGGCCGCGCAAAATAATATTTTCAATATTAATACGCCCGTCGTGGATGGTAAATTTTCAATTTAAAATTCAATAAGTGGGTCCCATTAAGAGGGAGAAAAACTGTCAATAGAAAAAATGGTTTTCAGCACAAATACGTAGTAAGTTACCGATGAAATCTTATGGGCGAGTCGTGAGGTGATAGGTCTGCCCCATAGTTTTATTGCTTAAGTAAGTGTTATCAACGCTTCTGAATAACAATTTTATAAAATAAAACCTTTTCATGCCTAATCGCCAAAGTAAAAATCCTATCAGAATATTTAGCGATTTCCCTCAACGCGCGACGATTAAACTATGCAGACCTAAACATCCATCGATGAACGATAATCTGCAACGATTTTTCATACACACGATCGATAAATCTGTTTAAATCTGATCTGCACAGATAAATCGCTACACTATATCGTTAAGTGTATAGTGGGGATTGCATATCAAAAAGTTTAAAAAAGTGACTGTAATTATTCCTTACTACTTTTACAGAGAATGGAATACAAACGAAATGAAACATTAATAAATGCAATCAGTTGAGCAAATACCAATGCAATGCAATCGCAGTATTTCCATCCTCAATTCTGTCGGCGAATGTACGAATGTACGCCAATGGCACAAACTCTTTAAAAATAACTTCATTTGACAATAAAATCATTTTATTCAGCGGTTTGAAAATCAGTCATTATCACAAATAATGTGATAATAATTTACATTATTTGTGAAAAATAATATTGACGAATAATATCAGTACCTATACATTATGAATATAATTAAAGGCAGATATCATTCCTTCAATTTATGTAACCTGACAAAACATCACACGTGTGTGAATACCCAGGATGAAATGCCAGAAGTGTATTTAATAACACTCACATATACATTTTGTGATAAGGGCCTCAATTCCGTGATGTAAATGAAAAATTTTTGACGAAAAATTCCCAATAAGAGTATCACTTTTGCCCTTCGAACTTTTTAAAGTAATCGTTTAATTGGTCTATTATTTATTCCAGGTGCCTAGCCCGAGAATAGGTCAAGCAGTGAATAGGCATGAAATTCCAGGTAAGAGGATTCATTAAAATTCAACAAAACATAAAACGTTAATTGCTAAGTATTTGAAATTTTGAGGGTAATTTGGAAGGAATAAGAATCTGTCCATTTGAAGGTAGACTAATTGAAATTTGTTCCTAGAGCTTTTAATTAATATTATTGAGCAGCCAAAGTATTTTCCAATTTAAAATGTAAATGTAGTTTCAGTTCTATCACTAATTGCTTCTTAAGCAGGCAGCGCCACGAATGTCGAATTGATGAACTAAATGTAGTCCTTATTTATAAAGAAATAGATTTTACAATCGAGCTAATTCGTTACAGGGATGGACTATTAACAAAGTTGATTCATGACCCTTTCGACAAATATTTCCTGTGAAGTTGTCAAAGTCGATAAGGTTAACATTTGTTAATAGAACACGTGAATTAAGACTTTAGACTTTTGAAATGTCTATTCAAAAATAGTTTAAAGGGGGATCATGAATCTTTTTGTTGATGGTACAATAACATTACACAGAGGACAAAAATCCTGGCGGATTATATGAAATAATTGTACTTTATGCAAATAAAATGAGTATTTTTAGCATTGAAGTGATTAATAAATTCTTAAAGTGTTTTAAAGATTACGTAAACGTTTCATAATATCATGTAGAATTAAAACGCGTCACTTGTCTGACAAAGCACTAAATTATTTTGAAAGTCAGAACTTAAAATCAGTGAGCATTTTTAACAAAAACAAGAGCGAATTTAAAGCGACGAACGTTCATCTATAAAATAGGTTCGTTAAATTGCCTCGTCAACGGATATAACTAAGTTGTTTTTTAATGGACCATCTGTTTTCAATATAAGATAAGGCCAAAAGGAAAAGTTAATGAGTCTCCTTAATGATGCTTCAATAAACAGATATATTGGCACCTTACTTTCGTATTTGAAATCGTTTTTTATTAGTTTTGAATGTCTTTTTTATTTTGAGCGGGCGTGATTACCCAACAACCCTGTAATGACGACCTAACAAATGGCACAAACTTTTTTGAAAGCATTTATATTATTCGTCGTAAAGAAAAAGGCAGTAAGAAGTTTTGTAATCAAAGCCAAATGACCGAGCGTCATTACCTCTTATTTTAGATGCTCATAAAGAATACCTGCGCTAATGACTTTGGATAGAAAATTTAAAGTGGCATTTGTTTACATAAATACAAGTACAAAAAAAACTGGTTAAGTGCATGTCGCGCCACGCGCAATAGGGTTCCGTATTTACAGGTAGGGTTACAAAACCCTAAAAAATATTTATTACAAATTGTTGCGCATAATCGTTTCTGAGTATTTTTTTTATTTATTTTTTTGTAACGTCGCCCGCACTAGGAATAATGCCTGTATGAGTTTACAAACATATAATTACACACACAAGGCACACCCATCTGTTTATTAATAATCAATGTTTGAAATCTAATTAATGGGTTCTGATGAAATTCCACACACGAGTTACTACTAGCTTAGATTATCATAACGGCAAAACATTTCGGTACGTGGAGGCTAGCGCTTTAAATATAAACAATTACGAATAAAAAGTCCATTCGTATACATAAAAAGCTTACATGCCACAGTCCGTCAGACCATCTCTGTGTGACGACCTACATCAAAATCTGACAGACGGCTCGTATATAAAGTTACTGGCGTGAGCGGAGGACAACTGCACAATAGGATTATCCAATTTTCCCCCTCAATCCTCATCATTTTGACCAAGTATGTTACACGAATTGTATGTAATTTATTATAGCTCGTGGTCGACATTACCTAGATACGGAGTTACGTAACATAACATGCAATGTACTTATTTTGCCAGGCGTCCGGATGAAACCGAATCAAGGATTTTAAACGACTTGTCCGGCTGAAATGAACGTTTGGCGACTTTTTGGTCAATATTGCTTTTCCGAATTCCTATACTGGTCACTATTACGTATAACTTTGCGATCCCAGGATATAGCGTTGAAAGAGTTTTTCCTTTATAGGACAGCAATGGCCAAGAGAACGCAACAGATCATATACATTCGCAAAGATTTGTTCTGACTGTGGGTGTGCTTTGTGTGTGTGAAATGTATGTTTGTGAACACCCCCGCGACACAGGAGTTATTCCTAGAACGGGCGTCATAAAAAAAAAAAAAAAAAAACTCGGGTCGCACATACAACTTTTCACCTCAGTAGTAAGACTTAATGACGTGGGGTGAAAGTTGTGAGACAAAAAAAAATATAAGAAAGGCGAGCAGTGAGCAAAACTTAACTTTGCATCAAGCACGAGCAAAACTCGTGGCAAAATTGAGTTCTGCTACAGTATTTATACAACAAAGAATATTTTTTCGAGATGCTGATGTATAAATGTATTTGTCTATTCTTATACATACAGATAATAATATATTTCTATCCGTCCCATCCTATGTGGGTTTTCTCTTTTCTAGTTTCTTGTGGAATGGAACGATCTCAAGCTAAATTGACCTGAAAAAGGGAGCAACATAAAGACTTAATCCGCTGAACAAAGATTGTAGAGCTTTTCTTTATACTCGAGATGTACTTGAGTTAGTTATTCGTTCTTAAATATTTTACTTATTTGCACTAAGCAAAAGCAGACTCATGAACCAACATAACATAACATTACGCTACCCAAACGGCTGTAGTGTAGCAGAGGTCTATTACACCCCTAATTCACTGATGTTTAGGTGTGATAGAGGGTGAGCGTATGGCCAGCCACCGTGCACAGTTCCAACTTCGTGCTGATATTTGAGAATTTCCTGACAGAAAAATCCTAAATAACACTGTTACCCAACGCGGAAATCGCACTTAAGACTTCGTGGTAAGAGATATACTCCAACTACTAACCCATGAAGCAGTTCATAGGATTTATTATTTTAGTGGGTATTTCCATCATTAATCAAGGTTTGATCTGATTTACGTTATAAACAAGCAATAAAAATGGAAATGATAAACATTATTTGTGTTTTTTTTTCCTTTACCAAATTAAGAGCTATTCATT
This sequence comes from Hypena proboscidalis, assembly GCA_905147285.1. Taxonomy (NCBI): domain Eukaryota; kingdom Metazoa; phylum Arthropoda; class Insecta; order Lepidoptera; family Erebidae; genus Hypena; species Hypena proboscidalis. The sequence goes on from LR990140.1 coordinate 15,995,872, forward strand.
TATGTATGGTATAAATAAGTAAATATTGTGTATCGTATTAAAAACGAATAAACCTAGTCTTATGCATTTTTAGAGTTCCGTAGTACCTAGAGGTAACCTAGTTTCGCTATGTCCGTCAGTTAAAGACATAACGTCTAAACCGTTATTGCTTGAAAGCAAAAAAATTCCATGGATATGTATGATAACTATGTCAAGAAAGTGGTAGAATAAAATCTTTAAATATTTTTTTTTCGGGTACCTCCGTACGTGTAAAGTGGGTATGATATTTTTTTCTGTCGCGTATTCCATAGTTAGGGATATCCTTAAATATGTGTTTTAAAAACATTAAGGATTAAAAAAACTATTTTTGAATTTAGAGATCCATTTGCGAGATAATCAAGTTTAAAGAGCAAATATTTGAAGGGTATTCGAATATTAAACCGTTATAAATCTCAAAAAACCTGAAAAATTACGGGGTAGTTAGTTGGGGTATAATGTGTAATGAACTTTTAAGTAAAACTATAACGGCTATGTTTACCTTATTAGTTCAAGAGAAAGAGGGCTCCAAAGTGTAAAATACAGTTACATAGAGTATTTCGTATAAAATATAAAAAATAAATACGTACAAAATACAGAAAATAAAGACTTTTATGAAGTTGTTAATGTTCAATATAGGTATTAAACCTGTTTTGAGACCATAATTATGTAATTGCTGACTACGGAGCGCAATTAAAATCATATTAAATCAGTAGTCTTTCAGAAAAGCGTTTGAAATGTTCCACTAAACTGCAACACGACTCATGATAAACCTAATATTGTCAAAGAGACCACTCTACGTACCACAACGCTCCATTTCAGCTAATAGCACTTCGTTTCAGAGGCTCTCTGGTTTTAGTAAACTGACACTTCGATTTAGATCGATTAATTTAAGTTGGGCCTTAAAGTATTTTCGAATATTTCAATTGAAGGTAAAATGTAACGACAAGGTCCGGTATTTCAGTATTTTTGCTTTGATATGCAAACATTTTGAACTGCGACTTAGTAATGGTAATTAAACATATAACTAGTAACTTGTATAAAATTTGAAACGGGTACACCCTTTTTATTAAAGTTAATAAAAATCAATAGTATTTTTTTTACATAAGATAGAATGACAGAAGCAATTACACTATCAAATAGCTCCAATGACAAGGCCAGATACACATTATTTACTTACTCAAGCACACCCAGTCTCAGAACAAATCTTAGCGAATCACACAAAGATTTATTCCATGTGGTGTGTGAATCGAGCCCACAACACCAGTGCAGTGGAGAGCGGAGAAGTGACCGCTTATACCACTACACCACACGTGTAGACTAATGGCGTAATGATAAGTTACAAACAATTTATCGACGTTGACCTCAGGCATTGATAACATGCTCGACCAAGGTCTTTACCTCAAATATTAATTTCTCAGATAAAAGTGCAACTAGTCTTTACTACACGTTAAGTTGTTAAGAAAGAGCTCTTTAGAAGTGTTTGAGAAAGCCTACGTAAGGAAATTATTCAAATGTATTCATACGCCTTAAGGGAACCCACGAGAAATGTTAAACTTTACACGATGGTGCAGACACAAGCATTTGAGATGAATATCTTAATCTGTGTTCACCTTGCTTCTGTTTACAAGGTGTAAATCAAATGAGTATTTTATCTCTCGAGGTTACCATAGATAAATTAATGGTAAGTTATTATTACACTAATATATACAGTGGAATCTCTATAACTCGAATGTCAAGGGAAATGCAAAAAAAATCGAGTTAACGAGTTTTTGACTCAACAAGAACTTCGAGATACATATGACTTAACTGCTGAAATTTCGACTTACAGAGGCGCGACTTCTAAGTGTATATTTTGATTTGTAGAGTCGATTTTGAATAATAATTCATTGCACGTGTACAAGACAAAAACAATAGATTAGAAGCCCCGAACCCGAACATTCATTTGGATTTTATTGTTACATATTTCGGGGAACAGACTTACAGTCTCCTTTTTGAAATTCGAGTTATAGAGCATAAATATGTATCATCAATACTTCGTAGGGAAATAACATTTTGTTCGAGTTACAAAGTCTAAATAATTCGAGATATAGCGTATTAGATGTTCAGCGGAAGGGAATGGCAATTTTTTTCGACTTACTGAGGATTTCGATTTAACGAGGTTCGAGTTATAGAGATTCCACTGTAATTATGTTATTTTTACTGGCAGCATTACCGATGAGGAATGAACTTAATTATTACGAAATTACATAGGAAAACTTCAAATTAATTTCTTAGGGTTTTGATCTTAAACAATACAGCCCAATATTTTTTCATAAAATGAATATTGAGAAGAAAATTTCAACTTATACTCAGCTAAGTTAGAGCTGTAAAACAACGCTTCTTTAAACTTCATTTTAATACTATTGGAAAGCTGTCACTTGCGTCCAAGTTTAAATAATATGTGCCGCAATAACAATAGTAATAACTGTCTCATTTTCAGGTCTGAATCCTCGCAGAGCAAATATAATATATCGTCATTGAGTTATTAGCATAGAAACGCTTGGAATATTTTAGTATTCGCGCCTTGACAGTGTACATTCCTAAGTTAGCAATGAAAATTCGGAGTATTTTAAAATCAAAGCTCGTAGAATAAAGCGATAGTAGCTGTGGTCAACTAAGATGGGTGACCGAACTGATAAATTAATATCAATAAATAGGCCACATTATATCCTAATAAATAACAACGTTGAAAACTTTATTCAAATTATGAAATACGGGTGTTACTCACGTAATGTTGGTCTATTTAGTCGACCGCGGTTTCGCCTATACGTCAGTGCAAGACTGGCTGCGACTCAGGCGCCGTATCGCACTCTCTTGATAATGCCTAGACGTATAGGCGAAACCGCGGTCGACTAAATAGACCAACATTACGTGAGTAACACCCGTATTTCATAATTTAAATAAAGTTACAAACTCACGTCAGTTTTAATCAAAATAACGTTGAAAACCCTTTGTCAATGTTATGAATTTATTATATTCAAAATCGGCAAGATATTGAACTAAAAACAAAGCTGTTCATAAATCTGATTAGATTTTGGGTCCACATTCCGTTTATAGCTGTCGACATATTTAGCAACCAGACGATTTTCAATTCAAAGAAATAGATAACAATGCAGTACACTTAACCACTTTTCTATTAAGATTTTCACCAAGCTCCACGTTTTGCCGAACTCTTTTTAGTTCCCGCTGATAAATTGAACACCATATAACATTTGCATCGTCATCGAAAAACATGACCCCAATAGCAAATTGAACTCCTGTCGGATATTCGTTTAACACAGGTAATAATGATAATATTTACCATGCTTTTGTGTTTTCTATTCACGTTCATGTAACAATTTTGAAAATACTTCATGTCATAATACACAACATCACGCCTATATCACCCATGAGGGTGGTGCAAAGGTATACAACACCCACACTTCACCTGTTATGTTTAGATCCCATGTGATGGGAGTTAACCTATCGACAATCAATTACAACACCGCGCTGCTATTGGGGATTTCCTGACAAAATAATCCCACATAACACATTTTTTTCGATCCGGGAATCGAACCCAAGACGTAGCCCTTCACTGCGAGGTCTCGGGTTCCAACGAGGCAATACACTATACATAGTATACATGTACACTAAATATTTATATTGTATAGTGGTACGATAGCGCACCGTGTTGATGTTTCAGTGACACTAAGTTTGCTCGTCTAATTTCCTGTTAGTACTAAGGAATCTAGAATATGTAGGAGTTTTAGACAAATTTAGTTGAGGCTTGATTACGTATGTAATAAAGTCAAGCGTGAGAAACCTAATGGTGTTGCCTTCGCAAGGAGAAATTAGATTCAACAGCAAACAACATTGCGTCTGCGTGTTTTCTCTAATCAAAAGGCACCTTACCTTGGTTTTTAGCATAATTATATCGGTTATTCAAAAGGGTTAACTTAATATAGGAACAAATGGATGAATGTGACGTCACGTAATTAATATACAGTTAAAAAATTAAGGGTCCTGGCAAGGGGCGACCCGGTGTGCATAAGGTCGTAGGTTCAAATCCTGCTGGTCCTATAATTTTTTAACTGTTTCTTAGTACAATTTGCTAAGCACAGCTAAATGCTATACAAATAATCAATAAGAAGATCTGTTATTTATTTATTTATTGTTTATAGTTAATTAACAAGGTATGATACCAATTATATTAATTAACATAGAATTAACTTAATTACATTCAATAAATTCGTGATAACCAGTAAAAAATAAAAAATAAAAATAATAATGAAATGTACTTAAAAACATTAAATAATTTTATGAAATAATTCATTAATAAATTAAATCAATTAATTATCAAACAATTGTAGACTGTATAATGAAATGAAACCGAGTATATAGAAGGATAAAGATGCACTTGAACATAACATCACGTCACTTAAATGGCCAGTTTCAAACATAAACGTTTCTTAGTTATTGCTTCATAAAAATATTTACGTGGTGCCTTTGTATTAAAATTTAAACGAGCTTACTAAGCGAAATAGAACTTGTTGGACTTTATGTCTCTTGAGGGTCTATAGATCACTCCTTCAGTTATCTAGCCCGTTGACAATGATTGATGTATCCTAAGTTAGCACAGCAATGTCTGGTTGTTTGGAACACGTTTCAAACAAAAAGTGACAAAACTTTGTTGTAAATGTCTACAAAGTTTTGTTGTCTATGTATATTTAAACATTTACATAATTAATGATTTTGGCCTTGTTTTTGGCATTCCATTTGTATTGAAAATGTCGTATAGTGTTGTTTTATTACCGCTCAATTGTTATTTATTGAATAGTTTTTAAATAACATTTTAAAGTTTGTCGCATTACTAAAAAAATATTTGCAAAAAGCTTACATTTATTTTTATTCGTTACTAAGATTTTGTTAAATACTTGTAATATTTAAAGCAAATTTTAGCTTTGCTATGCCTTTTTGTATTTTATATAATATTAAAGTTGAAAAAAAAACCAAGTAATGGTTCGTCTAGCTTCGGCTGGCACAAAAAGAGTTGAGAAATTTCGAGTCCGGCAGCATACGAATCCATAGCTGAATTGGCAAAGCACTTGGGGCGTATACCCAGGGGGTGCAGGTTCGAGTCCTGCTGGATTCTTAATTTTTTCAATCTTTAATATTATATAAGATTTTGTTATGTAGATTTTGAAACATAATTACGACGTGTGGAAAGTTAAAAGAGTTATGTACAAAACAGCTACTTTAGAGGAGAACATATAATAGAAACAGCATTTGAACAGTTTTAAAGCAAATTATTTGAAATTATTTTCATTACTATATTATTACATAAGAGAGAGACAGGTTGATGTCTTCATCGAACTCTTATTTTAATTTAATCTAATCTTGTTTGTTTTACGAGATATTGCTAGTTGTCTGCCTCTATACTGAATTTTAAAATATTAATGTAGGGCTTTATTACTAAGCCGTATCTACGTAAAAACATGAAACAATAATTAAGAAATAATAGTTAAGAACAAAGCAGCGTTTTAGCATAATTTAATTTATATTTATCAGACAATAAAATATAACATAAATAGATACCAAACATACTAAAAATAAATTTAAATTATGTACCTTAACAGGCATATGGCAGATGTTCAGTTGTACTTGGTTTTCATCGTTGTTAGCGTTTTTAAAACGCGTGCGGTCGCCACCGGCGTCAACCACTAGCAAAACGTCTCGTGTCGCGACCACTCATTCGCGTGTGCCTGAAAAAAGTCGCGAGTGGTTGACACTGGCCACATGTCTGCGCAGTTATGTCATAATATATAAAAAAATGTAAACAGCTTGTCGAGCGCCATCTAGTCGTGGTGGTCGCTGGCTCGTCGGCGCAGCGCCTAAGCCGCGGTGCCGATAAATATAATAGATTTTCTAAAGTAACGTAACCTTTGCATCTTTTGAACAATCGAGCATAAGAGAAAAGAAAGAGATATATAAATGTTGGTCCTATCGGTTAGGTTAGTAATGTGACCAGATTCAAAATACTTGCCAAGGACTGGATTGACAAAATACACCATAGGTAAAAGAGAAAATTTCAATTTTCTAATCACATTTAGCAAATCATGTGGCAATTATTTATAATCACCGGTATATATTAATTTTTTTTTTATCACATTCATCGTAGCATAAATTATACATGATTACAGTGTAATCGCCGATTTGTTGATCTGACGGCTCTTGACAGCTGCGATATGTTCTTTGACTCTCTCTGCGATGGACCGCTTCGTTTGGCCTAGGTATGTAGGAAGTACCGCAGCCAGTGTAATCGGTCTGCCGAAACGTCAAGCCTAAAAGGTAATTAATGCATGATCACGATAATTCCCGTTAGATTTTACTTAATAAAACGCGTAAGTTTAAAGGTTAATAAATAATACATAGTTAAGGTAAGACAAATGCTCTAATGCTACATGTCAAAATTATACAGAGATTAAGTTGTCCAATTTGCAAATGTTTGTTCTCTAACAATAAACTTTGCTTTTAGGATAATGTATTCGTTAAATTATTTGACAAGAGCAAACAGTTGACAGCTTTGCATAAAATACGTGCAGTGATTTGATAATGCACGAACAGCTCTTTATATAACTCTTTGTGGTGTTAAAATTAATATTACTGAGATACATTTACTCAGATAGAAGTGGAAATAAATTAATATTACATTAGAAAATTATGTTTATTGAATCTTTACCAACCATTTGAATAAAAGATAAAATAAAATCTACTATACCTAATGACATTATAACTCTATTTAAAAACCAGATATAATAAACTTATTAAACAGTATAGATCTTTATTTACAGAAAAATATACATATAGGATCTTAAATTAATTTAGTCTAATAATTTAATCTAAACTTAATAAGTCACTGTCAGAAGGCATCATTCCCAAAATGCTGGCAGCATTACCGCGTTGTATTGCGATTGGAAGTCGCTGGCTGAAATATAAGCCAGCATTTCGAGAACGTGTTGCCTCAGTTAGACGCGCTGACAACTCTTTGTACAGACAATTTTTTGCCATTGATTTACACGTCATTACAGATATAGATTTTAATGTTATAGTTTAATTACATATTGGCACAAAATAATCATAAATAATAAATAATAAATTGCAAATGAAAATGCAAAAATAATAGCATGACAACTTGAAAATTAAAGATTAAAAATATGCGTGACAATAATGTCACCTGAAGTTTTGTTGAGCGTAGTATGAGACATGAGCAGATATTTATTTTTTATGTATCCTGAAACTATCACTTACATCATAAATAGAGCAGCATCATAATAATACCAGCATAAATAGAGATCATGAAACATCATACCTAAAAAAAAAAAATATTTTATTCGCCCAAACAATTAAAATACAAATATAAATAATAGCAACAATAAAACTTATTTCTAGTGTATCTTAGGGGCTATACAAAAACTGTAATTGTGAGACTGGTGCCTAAACTAGATACAACAGTTTGTATCTGTATTTATAGGTCACCAGGAAACCCACGCAACCAGTAAACACGAGTAAGAACGAGTACATTATATTACTATTGTTATATAACAAAAAGAAACAAACTACAAACTACATTATGGACACAGTTTTAAATGATGATAATTACATAAAACTTCATACAAACAATCTGTGAACACATCTGTGCTAGTGAAGGATGGCGAACGATAAATTGACACAACAGCAAGGTCGCTTTTAAATTTGCACACTAAGACCGAACCTTCATTAAATCTAGGGCATTCAATTTGACATTGTATGTTGCTTTTTACAAATATTACTACGCCATCATTTTGATTAATGTTTACATTGGTATTATATGCGTCATAGCCGGCCATCGGTGGATTGTTCGACACTTTGCTTAACCAGCACTCTGACAAAATTATGAAGTCGAAAGTACACTTATTGTCCGCTAACAAACCAAGAGTTGATTAAAATTACGATTTATGCTAAGTATATTCATATGAAATTCATATGAAGTATATCCTTATGTGTACATTAACTACTGTAGGGCCAGAAAAGTTGTTTGTTACGGCGCTCTAGGCGCCCTCATAGTCTGTTGATTGAAGTAGTCGGTCCTCTGCAATTTTACGGGACGGGCACTGTCCGTCACCAGTACCGTGATTGTGAGGCTTCTTAAAGCGCATGCAGGATGCACACTTTGGCGGCTGATCGCGAACAGGGCACTCTTTAAGGGTGTGACCAAGACATCCACACTGACCACAAGTTGGGTCGCTATCCCGGCAGTATTTAGCCGAGTGTCCATATTGTTGACACTTGTAACACCTAGTTACAAGTGTGAAGTCTCGGACTGGGCATGAAGTCCAATCTATAAATATTCGTTCCTGTTTAATTAATACGTTCCTAATCTCGGCTGTTACCTCCACAATGTAGTTACTGTAAGGACTGTCTTTTTTACCAGACTTATGACTTAGTTTGATAGAGTCCGGGAATTTTTCACGGGTCAGGCTCGGACACTTATCAGTAATATTTTGTTCCAAAAGGCAGTCGAACAAGTGTTGTTCTGAGGTATCAGAAGGCACACCTAGAAAAATCATTCTTGGCCTCTTTTTTGAAGTCTCCTCGATTTTAAGGCCCGATAATTGCAACTGCTGTGATGTTTTCAGTTTTTCTAGGTCATCCTTTCCCGCTGTGCTTATAATTACCTATAACGTTTATATTATCACGTAGAAAAATGTGCACATTTTATCAATTATTATTATTTATTATTACGAGTCTATAGTGTTTCACAGCAGGGCAAAGACTTCCCCACTCTTTTTCCACTTGTCTCTGTCTACGGTTTGTTGTGCCCATTCTTTTTGTTAGGAATCAGTCCATCCCGCCATCTTCCTCTGGGTCTGAAAAGATCAATACTCAATACAAATAAATAAAATTGAAGTGTCTGTATCTAATGTCAAAATAACAATGATTTTTTCAATTGATAAAGTTTTTTGCACGATGCCCCATACCAAATATACAGTTTTAAAATTTTGCCTGTCTGTCTGACTATCTGTCTGATTGCATCGGCTAATCTTCTAAACAGCTAAACCGATTTTGATAAAATTTTATATGCAAGTAACTGATTACAAAACACGTAACATAGGCTACTTTTTATTGATGTACCTACCACGCAGACGAAACCGCGGGTGAAAGTTAGTATGTTTGTTTGTTAGCGCTAATCTCGGCAACTGATGATTGGATTTTAATAATTATTGTTGTGCTTAATAGTTTAACTATCTATTAAAGGTTTTTTGCTTTTTAACATTACGCTGAACTTTATGGAAGCGGAGCAGTTCATGCGCGTCAAAGCGCGGAAGTAGCTACTACTTAATATAACTTATGTGTAATAGTGATCATCTCTGTAATTATCATGTCATTCTTGAAATACATACTAGAATCCGCATAACCCGTAAACAGTGAACTTGATTCCTTATGACTTAATTTAGCTCTACTTATGGGAAGTTATTAATCGTAGTAGGTATATTGTTATGCCCAAAATATTTGTGTTGACTTTATTACATTTTAATTAAAAATAACTGTAATAAAGCTGATCTTTAAAAATCACAAGGGCTTTAAATTTAATCTCTTCCGCTAATGTAGAAGTTAAGCCATTAATATTGAATCTTCGGCGATATTGAGTGACTTAATTAAAAGTTATGGCTTAGAGTTAGACAGCTGATTTAAAAGTCAATATTTCCTTTTAATAACATCACGCTTTATTATTCCGAACGGTGTGCCAGAGGTAATAATAATTTATTGAAACTTATAAGTACAATGATCACATAGTTTACATCTTACAACAGTAAATACAATTTGTACATAATTGTTTAATTACAAAAGCAACTGACACCTAAACTAAGCATTGCTTGTGTTATAGGAGTCAGGTAGGTACTTCTTCGTGGTAAATTACATTTGTATTGACAGCATATTGTGTGGAATTACAGGATGATTTGTACTTAATTAAAATCTAATAAATGAAGTTAAAAAAGAATGAAAATTAAAAACTATATTTATACTATTATGGAAATTTAAAATTAATATAATATAAATAATTATTTAAGGATTTATACATCGGATAATATAAGATTTTCTGTTACATCATAATTTAAGGTAAGTAACCAATTAGTTAATTTAATTTTTACTTCGTGTCTACTTAGGCTATAGATTAAGATTTGTTTATTTATTTTATTATACAATTTTGAACTCATATCGCCAAATTGTCGACTAGCAAAAGCAGTTCGGCATCCCACTCTAAGGCATACCGGAGCTCCAGTTCGCCTTAACCTTTGGTTTACAACGATTGGTAAATTCCTTTGTTTACGTAGTATTATTCGTAGAATATACATCTGTCTTACGGTTAAAACTTTGCTTTCTGCATATAGTTGTATTGTAGGGTAGTACCGAGGCAAAGGTATATAATAAACATCGAATAAATTTACCAGTTATTATTTAGTCCCATGTGGGGTGAGCCTATAGCCATTTTTCAGGCACAATTGCGGAATCCGTACTGTTGCTGAGAATTAACCAACAGAAAAATCGCAAATAACACTTTTTCTGAACCCGGGAATCGAACCCGAGACCTCACAGAGATCGCAAATTATAAATTTTGAGGTATAACTGATCGTAGCCTGAAAGTTGATAGTGATTCTATGTTGTGGAGTGAAAACCAAACTACCTATTCCTAACTAAAACAGCCAACTGGAATGATAGGAGTGCACGGTTTTTCAAATGCACTGGTGTTGTGGGGTTCTCACGAGACAAATCATTGGGTGATCTGCAAAGATTTGTTCTGACTCTGGGTGTGATTTGTGTGTGTAAGAAATTTATGTTTGTGATCACCCAGGAGTTATTCCTAGTGCGGGTGTCGTTTTTTTTAAAGTTAAGATGGAAAGATAGCAATCTAATTATAATATTATTGTGTTATAATTCGATTGCTACACTTTGTTTAAAAACAATAGTAACTATTCTATTGTTTTCGTAAAACGAATACTAAAACCCAAATAAGAAAGCAACAACATTTTATGGTGCAAAAAATCCAACTTCTTCAAGATCCAATTTGGTAAAGTAAATTTGCTTTTAACGAGTCTATTCAAAATGAGATATTACTCAGCGCTAGTAAACGGCGATAAAATGAAAGATTCATTAACGCCTTCGCAGTGATTTCTAGTCCCGGTTCAACTTAAGTCTATTCATTTTGCTTTCATGTAGGTATAGATACGACCAACTACCTATGTCACAGAACTATAGTCAGTGATAGCCGAGTGAGAGTGATTCGAACCCACGGCACACACCTCTGACAATATATCGTTAAGATTCGTCTTTTCGAAGATATGTGTGTATTTATTATATAAATTTTATCGCTCGCTAACGGTGAAGGAAAACATCGTGATGAAACCTGCATGCCTGAGGGTGCCTAAAAAGTACTCAAGGTCGTGTGAAGTCCACCAATCCGCACTTGGCCAGCGTGGTGGACTATGGCCTAAACCTTCTCATCATTAAAAGAGGCCTGAGCGCAGCAGTGGGACATGTATTAGATACAAGGCTGCTATAAAAATAATTAACAGAGTACATTTTCCGTAACTTTTTAACCCTAAAAGCTACTCAGCCATCTTTGCAGCTTTTACATAAAATTATTTTTGCAGAGAACATAAACTAAAACTGCTAGTTTCGCAACAAATATTGGACCTGAAAATGAAGCCCAGAGTAAAAGATACAATGTTGAGGCAAGGGTAATTCTATTACCCTTAAGGGTTAAGGGCGAGCCACTTCCATAAATCTCTGCGGTGGTTAACGCCTCGTCCACAATCCAAGAAACTGGGTGCAAATGGCTCCCAGCAACAACGGAACGAACGAAGTTAAAAGTACACTTAAGTTAAATGCTCTTACCTAGTGATCTGCCAGAAATATACGAATTTTCTTGTTAATTGTTTGAGACGTGATTTTTTAAATGGCAATAAAATAAAAGATTAATTAACGACTTCGCAGTGATTTCTAGTCCCAGTTCAACTTAAGTCTATTCATTTTGCTTTCAAGTAGGTATGGACACGACCAATTAACGTCATGTCACAGAACTATCAAATAGAGATGACCATAAGAACTTGAATGACGGAAAAATAATGAACATTGAATACATTTTTCGTGTGGGCGTAGCGAAATGGCCAAGCTACATATTTCGACTAAGTTGTAGAGTTTGTGTTACATGAGATCTAATAACTATTTGACCTTGAAAGCTGCCGTCTTTGCAGCTTTTATATAAAAGTATTTTTTTTTTCAGAAAACAGAAACTAAAACTTCTAGTTTCGGAACAAATATTGTACCTGACAATGAAGTTTCGCAGTGAAAGATACAATGTTCAGACAAGGGTAATTCTATTACCCTTAAGGGTTTCAGGGCGAGTCACTTCCATAAATCTCTGCGGTGGTTAACGCCTCGTCCACAATCCAAGAAACTGGGTGCAAATGGCTCCCAGCAACAACGGAACGAACGAAGTTTGAAGTACACTTAAGTAAAATGCTCTTACCAAGTGATCTGCCAGTGTTATACGAATCTTCTTGTTAATTGTCTGGTGATTTTGAGTTGTAATGAGGATTGTGGAGCGTGTTATGAACTACGCTAAGTCATTATATTATTATGATTTGTTCTGAGACTGTGCTTGTGTGAGTGAATATGTGTTGAATGGGGCCTAGTCAATGGGACTATTGGATAGTGTTATTGCTTCTGGCATACTATCTAATGTAAAAAATCCCAATTTATTTAAATTTTAAATCTATACCTACTGTTTTATAACCTTATTAGTTTAGGTGGCTTGAATATAAATTAACATTCATGATTTTATTTTTAATATTAGTAATATTGCTACTAGTGAAAAGAACTGCCTCGAGCATATGCGTATCGCACCGCGAGTTCTCGAGTTGGATTCTCGGGTCGGGCGAATTGTTATTTGTGAACTTTCCGTCAGGAAATTCACAATAGCAATTCTAGTTCTATCCCATGGGATCTAAACATTACAGATGAAGTGTGGGTGTTGTACCTGTCTGCTACAACCTTTCTGGTAATATAGGCGTTATGTTATGTAATGTTAGTAATATTATTGCTAAGATATAAATAATATAGTTTTGTATATTAAATAGTAATGGTGAGCAATAAACTGATTATAGAGTAGGACATTCATAATATGACTAGGAAATATATTCTAGTCCACTGTAGCACTAAAAAATTCTATTTCAACAGGTTCAATGTATTTTTGGAAGCGGTTCAAGAGGTCTTTATACACAATCACAAAGCTTACCTTTTCATCTAAATTATAAACATCGGAGTCATGAATAGTAATGAGGCACGCGAGTCGTCTGATACAGCGTGTTGACAAATGACCGCGTCCCTGTCACTGACAGCCCTGGCCATCCGTTTACCAATTTAATTACATATCAAAATGAGTAAAGGATGTATAACTTTAATTCATCATTTACTTCAAGCCTTACCTTTTAACCATTTAATACACCCTTTTAATTTTTGGTTTACATTTACTAGGTATAATTTACGGACTGTTAAATAAATAATATAATTATGACCCGTGCTTATCTGTACTCGTGCACTTAAAGTTTCATCCAATATTTACCGTATTTAAATTTATAATAGGGTTAAGAATGCATATATTATAATATTGAGCTTTTCTGTACTAATTGTAAAGGAACAGGGTGTGATGTTCCTTCATCACAAAGGCACAGAATAATAAGTACAAGTAACAAAGGGAGGAGTATTGCCTGGCAGACAGCTATCCATCGGTAGAGTATTGGAAGTAGTATTTATATACAGGGTGGATGCGACATAGCGACATTTCTTGAAACCAGATAATCTGTACATGCCCAGTATTAATTTCCAGTGGTCCAAAATTAGCTGACACAAAAATTACGAAAAAAATTTTTTCGAACAAACTAAATGGATTATTTTATGTAAACACAAATCTTTACTCACCGGCAAAGCGGAACGGCAACGTCGCACACAGCTCACAGCTTATGTCAAAATCATGTGATTGCTCCCAATTATAGGCCGTATTCAAAAATCACAAATCACATAATTTAGCACAAAATCACTTCAATCAATTCACGATGTATAATTTCAATTAATACTTTAACAAATGATCATGCATCTTGCAGTCTAAAAGATTTTCTTTTAACGCATAATCTGGTGTCACATATTACTGAACCAACGCGGCAGCAAACTTGTATAGACCATATTATTAGCAATGTTAAGAATGCATCTGGTAATGTACACCCTCTTTATTTATCTGACCACAACACAGGCCAAAGTTTAACTTTTCCTAACTCATATGAAAAACCAAAACCTCTTTTTATGTTTATAAATAGGCGAGATTATTGCGAAGAAAATATATCCAAATTCCAAAACTGTCTATCTAGTTTAAGTTGGCAAGAAGTAGTTGATGAAACAGACTGTAATCGAGCGTTCAATTTATTCCATGAAACGTTTGTTATGTTTTATGACTTGTGCTTCCCTGTAAGAAAAATTAAAATTAGAACAAATATGGTAGCCCCAAAATGGTTGACTAAAGGAATTAAGATTTCAGCTATTACAAAAAGAAAATTAAGATTTATGTATTATAAGGATAAAAATGAAAATAGAAAATTTGATTATTTAAAGTACAATACATTATTTAAAAGATGCATTATAGACTCTAAAAGATACGTAAATAATAATCATATATTAAATTCTTCAAACAAGTGTAAAGCAACCTGGGACGTAATAGGAGATAAAACTGAAAATATTGTAAAATGTAACGATGAAATAAAACAGGTGCTTCATAACAATGAAATGGAAACAGATCCCTTAATTATTGCGAATCTATTCAACGATTATTTCATATCAAAAACCAATAAGGCTGTTAATTGTAAGCCAAACTACAAACTGATTAAGACTGTAGAATCAACCATTTTCATTAGCCCTTGCAATGAAGATGACATCATTAGAACTATACAATCGTTAAAAAATACAAATGCCGTTGGTTATGACATGAAAAAAAAAGTTATACAATTTCAAAATTATAATAACAAATCTAGCGACCTAAAAATAACTTGTCGTGGTCAAGAAATCGTATCCATTAACGAAGTAAAATTTTTAGGCATAACTCTCGACAAACACTGCAACTGGAAAGCCCAAGTAAAAATAATTTGCAAAAGAGTTAATCGCTTTGTGTATGCTCTTAAAAAAATTAGGAAAATGGCAGGTGAAAAAACTGCTTTGATTGCATACCACGGATATGTTGGAGCCATATTAAGATATGGTCTATTATTATGGGGCAATTCGACGCATATTAGTAAGGTATTTATATCTCAAAAGAAATGCGTTAGGGCTATATGTGGCGCAGCCCCATTAGACACGTGCAGACCACTATTCAAGAAAATGAAACTACTAACCTTAGCATCAATGTACATTTACGAAATTTGTTTGTTTGTTAAAAAACACTCCCACATTTTTACAGAAACCAACCATAACAAAAAATATAATTTAAGGGATCCAAGAAAGCTACAAGTCCACATGATGTCGACAACGCTACATAAAAGGAACAGTAGTAGCATGTGTATACAAATATACAATAAAATACCAAAATCTATAAGAGAACTACCTTTTACGAAATTTATACATACATTAAAAAAATGGTTAATAGAAAAGTGTTTTTATTCAGTCGCTGAATTCTTTTCACACGAAGATAAATAATAATTATTGTTTTATATTATAAGGTGTAAATAATAATAAGATATGTAAAATGTTTCTAGTTTGTAATTTTATTTTTTGTATTGTGTGTAAGTACCTACATGACATGTGTTAAATAATATGATAGTTAAATAATTAAAAAAAAAATATGAAAAAGTGTGTTAATTTGTAAGTAGGTATGATTTTATAATAATAATATATAACTTAAAAAATAATGTCTATAGGTTAAGTATATTTTTAAAATATTTTTGCATACCATCCTTACGGTGAGACATGCTGTACTCTAGACTAACTTAACACCCTGTATATACCATGTTTTAAGCAAATAAATATTTCTATTTCTATTTCTATTTCTAGCAAATAATTTTCAATTAAATGTTTAAATTTTCGATGTGTGCACCGTTTTGTTCAATACATAAATTGTAGCGACGCACAATATTGTTTTTTAATTTCGTCATAAATAAATAAATAAATAAATAATTTGAATTTTTTACATTAGACAGAACGCCAGAAGCAATTACACTATCCAATGACAAGGCCCAAATACACACATTCACTCACTCAAGCACACCCAGTCTCAGAACAAATCTTTGCGAATCACTCAAAGATTTGTCCCATGTGGGGATCGAACCCACAACACCAGCGCAGTGGAGAGCGGCGAGGCGACCGCTTAAACCACTACACCACACGTGCAGACATAAGATCACTATTCGCGGCTAATCTTTTCACTTTATCAAAGGCCGAAATAACACGTATTCGCAATTCTTCTATTGTGTTAACGTCTGTATACGCTACAGACATTAACACAATAGAAGAATTCTTCACTTCGTTTTTCACAAATCCCCACAAAAAAAAGTCCAGAGGAGTTAAGTCCGGGGATCGTGGTGGCCACCCGACGGGCCCGAATTGACCATTTTCAAAAACACTCACAAAACAAATATCCAATAAAAATCTGTGTCCTGTCACAATAATAAACTTAGCACTAATTACAAATTAAGTTTGAGTCCGTTCACATCACAAAATTGAATACAAAAACAAACAAAAACATGGCGCTGCCGGCGTCTTTGAGATTAAAATATTTCCGAGAATGCGCAATCTATTTCCCGTAAGATTGCCGATTTTGCACTAAACAAATTTAATGATCTTTCGTTGGTGACGCGGTTTGAATGCATTTGAATTTGCGTAAACTATTTGCGTCTCTTTTACTCATATTGAATTGGAGACATTATTAAAGTGAGATGAACTACTTTTATTTACTTCTCTAGTAATAATTAGTCAAGTAAGTAACTAACTCAATACTTTAAATAAAGTTATTTAAACTGCCCGGAAGTTACGTACTTGAGTGTTACCAGTTTAGGCTGTTGGTAGGTTGGTAGGATTGAATTTTCAAAGAATTTTTACAAAAAAAGCGTACATTCGAACCGCAAAGTTACATTGATTTAAGATAGCATGAAAATTAAGCTCTGCAAAAAAAACTTTTTGTAAATACCACAGAATGCTGTAATAAAGATAGAAAGTATTAAGTGGTAGAGCCATTGTGAACGAACATGAAAAAAAGCTTTTCCGTTTCACATAAAGGGCCATCAAATAGTAGTAATCCCGTTATCTGGTTGATGATAAGATTATAACTACCAAATTACTACACAGGTAGGTGCCATCTTGTTTCTTATTTTGTAACATAGTGACAAAGCCGTGAAATAATTCTTTCATAAATGTCAGTGGCGAGACCTACCTACAGCATACAGCCCCAATCGTCCGGCTAACGTTACTAACATGTAGACTCAGCGCCGTCACTCATTGCTTGTAGCCACAGTTGGAACTAAACATAAATCAGAGGGAATTTTTTGTCTATTAGTATCATGTTGGTCCCATCACTTAAAAGAAGATTATTATTCAGCAGTTTTGTCAATGCATAGTTGCGTACCCTTTTACCTCAGAGCTGGCTTTTGTGTCTGAAACTTCAGGGTTTAAATTTACCATCAACGAGATAACAGTAATCCAAGCACTAAAATTAATTGATAACATTCGACCTGAGACAGTGAAACTCTTCTCCGTCGAGTCGTTCCCAAAAGCTCTACCATTTACTACCTTTATTTTCTATCCTTATTATAGCGTTCTGTACACACCAATGAGTAAGGTTTACTCACTGCTGCCAAGTCCATAATTTGCATATCGTCAGATTCGATTACATAAGTCGCTAAACACCGCATCCTCGCCGGCGACAATGAGCTTTTCTTATTTTGCTTAGTTTTAATTGGCCTTTTTTTATAATAATTAAGTAAATGTAATAAAATAATAAATAAATGACTGAATAGAATAAACCTAGAAAAAATCGCTAAAACTTTTTTTGTAGGCAAGGTAAAAGTTCCACACAACGCAGGTGACAAAGACGCTAAATTGGCAACACTGGCTGTTCTCCCATCCTTGTCCGTAAACGAAAGCGCCATTTGTTGTTTATTATCAAATTTAAGTGTTTTATTTGTGATGTGACACGACGCAAAGAGAAAAATTGAGAGAGTAGTGGCGTTCGAATAAATTAAAACGCTTGACCGCAAATACCTCATGACCAATTAATGTAGTAATTCGCGCCGATGGGCACTCTGTGAATTTAGGAATGCAATTGAATTTTATTCAAAGTGATGTTTGTGATAATAACGTGTGACTTTCCGTAGCTGTGTATGTGAAATTCAAATGTGAATACGCGATTTGATATGAGTGCGTCGGCGCCCTGTGTTGACGGTTGCATGCGAGCGACGCCGCAACGTTGCCATTCTTGGCCTGTTTAGGTAAGTAAGGGGTCTTTACACTGTACGAGCCATGTAACTTGTTTAACGTTGTATTTCTCGTATTTTTCTCGTCATGTGATTTTGGACCACTGGAAATCAATATTGAGTGTGCACAGAATATGTGGTTTAAAGAAATGTCGCTATGTCGCATCCACCCTGTATACTTGCTGTGCACATTTCGCTATCGCGATTCAGCGCTCTTTGACATTTGTGACGTGTGTGTCATTTATTATGTGCGGATACCGCCACACTAACTTTTGCTATACGCACGGTTATTCATTTCTAAAAATTGTATTTGCAGCATAGCCATAACTTGGTTGCCCACGGCGACGCGCAACGTTTCGAATAATTGGAAAACTGAACACTCAGAATATTTATTGAAATAATGAAATGCATGATTTGGACTATACATAAATCACAATTTCCAATATCAAAGTTTTTTACTCTTCAATTTGTAAAGCCTATCCGTTGAAATTTTTACTTACCATTAAGTTACGAGTATAATTAAGCCAAAATTAATTACTTAGGGAAGCTCTTGTTATAGAAGTGGCGGAGATGGCGGCCCATGATTAATATTGGATACCTACTTTTAATCTTTGTAATAATTTTGGTCATGTTTCAAAGAGTTTTCTGAACTCATAATAAGCGGTTAAACCATGATTAAAATCTGCATCAGTTATTTGTTTTTGAACCCTATAATGTCAAATGTCGTCAGTAATAAAGCTAATTCTCAGTAGCGTTTAAATGGCAATCAAAGCTTAAAAAGGGTTAGCTTTAAAACCCGATTATTTTTTTGGTCGTAGTACACAAAACTGGCGAGCAAGTATGATGAGATGTAAGAGTATGAATGCTGAGGAAGCGAAATAAATATGTAAAGAGCGAAGCACATGGCTTTTCATCGTCTGCTCACCTCGGTGTGATAACGGCGTGATTTTATGTAGTATGTAGGAATATTCTTTTTTCTTGTTCAAATTAAAAGTTTTCATCTCAATTTTAATAAAATATTATTAAATTATTATATTTCTGTCTTATTCCTTTCAAAGTCGTGCTTCAGGCAATTTTTCTAACACCTACTTCGTTTTGTGGTATATTTTTTTCCCTTTTAAGGTGATTTTGTTCGTTATCGATAAATAATCCCTGGTAAAACTGGGGTTTCATCTCAGTAGATAATTCCCAAGTTTTTTCTGGAGGTTTTCAAACTTCTGAGCTCTTGTGGATTAAATTATTAGTTCGACTCGAAACTTTTTAATTTGGTCATTTTTATTAAAGAAGATTGACCTTTCAGGTAGGCAAGGAAAGTATTTAATTATTTTTTTCTTTTTTTAAATAGGATCTTGAAAAAAGTAAGCAACTAGGTAAGTGATGGGTGGTTTTAGACTACGACGGTACGGCAACACTTATGTAGCAAAATGTAGTTCACCTGATGGTAGATGGTAGCCCATGGAAATTAACATGGTAGCCCATGGAAATTATATAAATAAATATAATAATAATAGCAGCCCTGTATCTGATACATGTCCCACTGCTGGGCTCGGGCCTCTTCTAATGATGAAAAGGGTTAGGCTATAGTCCACCACGCTGGCCAAGTGCGGATTAGTAGACTTCACACGACCTCGAGTATTTTTAGGCACTCTCAGGCATGCAGGTTTCCTCAATGTTTTCATTCACCGTTAGCGAGCGATAATTATTTATATGATAAATATACACATATCTTCGAAAAGACGAATCTTAACAATTTATTCACAGAGGTGTGTGCCGTGGGTTCGAACCCGAGACCTTTGACTTTGCAGTCCTTCGGTCTCCCACACGGCTATCGCTGCTGGAAATTAACAATTTGCAAAATAAATTGTAGATGTGTCGTTCCATCTGAGGGCTACGTTGTTTTGCCTCATGTGCCAGTCATTTCAGGCCCTGAACCCACCACCAAACCGCAACACAGTAATACAAGCTCTACCATTCAGCGGCAGGTTAGAGGTGAGGCGGTGGTGTTTCCAACCTCGAGGTCCATTACAAGGGTTAATACGATAACGGCAAAACTGTCTGTTATCACCCAGAGCCACAAACTACAATGACGAGCAAAATTACTAAATAAAAAGTTGAATTAGTGAATCAGATATTTTTTCACTAGGGAAATATAAACTAGATAAGAATAAGCCCTATCAAGGACGCCTGCATATTTTGAAATATTTATTCGTTGTTCAAGGTTTACTATTTCTTGGTATTTTGTTCCCTTTTACGGTCTTGTTATCAGTCTGGTGATAAAATATAATCGAAGTATTACGAATAAAACCTTCATCGTCGAAAACCGTCCATCAAAAAAGATTCATGCCATACCTATATTTTATTTTATGACGTACGGTAGATACTTAAATATAATATGAAATCTAAACAAGGCTATTGGCTGGGTGCACGGAACTTCTTATCGTAATGTTGTCGATCACGGCGCTCATGGCAGCCCAAAATTGAACTAGGTGAGGCTATTACTTATTTTTAACTGACTATCAAAATATATAGATATTATAGTGCAAGTGCTGGCTACACCTTACGAAATACATCACGACAGAATTGTATATATTTAAAACACAAATAAGAAAGTCCGCGGTCGCATATGTTTGTCTAGTAAGGATACCGTTTTTATCTTTTAGATATTACAAAAAAAAACCATCAAGTTATTTTAAACAATACTGTATTTTTTCTTATCTAATTACATACATTAAATACGTTGTGTATTTTAAAATCGATTAAAATTTTCCTTTGCATTTATCATTAAAAAAAATATATATGAAGATAACAGAGATTTAAAAAGTAAGAGCAGGCAGCAAGCGCGTTGTCGGCTGTTTCGACAATGATAATACTCATTACAACTTAAAACGATATTGGTATGTCTCGCGACGGTCTATAGATCACTCTTTCGGTTATCTGGACAACTGGCACTACATTAATTACTAGCGATACAGAAATATGTAGTTATGATTTTGTTTAATATTACAATTTCATTAGATCTTTTATAGTAAAAGATTAAGTAACTATCTATGACAAAACAAAAACAAAACACACATTTTGAATGAACTTTACTGAATCCATTTAATATGAATTATCAATAATTACCTTACATATCTATGCTTACTCTATTCCAGTAATTTTATAATATAAGTTAATAGATACTTTAAGAACTTAATATTTTGTGACAATACCGCAATGAAATGTTAAGCGTCGGAGCCTAAAAGTTGTTGCCAACAGGCGGCCAATGTTGTGCACAGAGCTAATACTTACAAATATCTAGCTATCTACAAGAAGAGAGTTCTATAAGACTGTTGTTTGACCCGGGCATCAAACCTGTGGCTTCAGCAGTCGGAAAACAAACGAGACCCTCAGCAAGACCCTTTAACACGCCTTGCCCCTTTGACACACGATAACACAATTCGTCTATGACGAGGTTATCAACATAAAAACTTTAAAAGACAAAAGCAATTTACATTTGTTTTTAACTACGCCATGATACGCTACTACGAATTGAAATGACAAGCGTGGCAAGCGGTGCTAAGCGAGCAGTTGCTACGAGTGAATAAACTCTCGAAAAAGTGAATGAAATAAAAAACAGAAGATAGATAGAGACATAAATAGTGCTTGTTAAATTGTATGTCCGCGACGGTCTATAGATCACTCTTTCAGTTATCTGGACGACTGGCACTACTGGCAGTGATTGATGAAAACCTAAACAAGCGTGGGTATGTTTCGAAATACAATTTTGTACATATTGCTTTAGTGAACAAATTTTAGTCTTAAAACCGTTGTTATTATTAATGTTTCGATTTTGTCTGTAGGAATAATTATAAGAATTCTTAAGCAATCATAGCAGCGATAGCCGAGTATAGCAGCGATAGCCGAGTGGGAAACCATAGGGCTGTGAAGTCAACGGTCTCGGGTTCGAACCCATGGCACACACCTCTGTCGATAATTCGTTAAGATTCGTCTTTTCAAAGATATGTGTGTATTTATCATAATAATATAGATTATCGCTCGCTAACGGTGAAGGAAAACGTCGTGAGGAAACCTGCATGCCTGAGAGTGCCTAAAAAGTTATCGATGAAATGTGAAGTCTACCAAACCGCACTTGGCCAGCGTGGTCGACAATGGCCTAACCCTTCTCATCATGAGAAGAGGCCCGAGCCCAGCAGTGGGACATGTATCAGATACAGGGCTGCTATAGGTAATATAATAATTAAGCAATCATGTTTAAAATACCTGCCAGTATGTTTTAAAATAATATTCTTCATTATTCTTAAAAACAAAACCATTTAATGGTTTCCAACATTGTTTGACTAAAAAGTTTATGCTTAGCAACGTCTTTATTCAAAGTAAAAAGCATTTTTATGTCATTCATTTCTGCTTTTAAAACAAATCGTGAAAATGCGAGCTATGTCAATGGAGATTAAAGCGTTGAATTCATTTGCGGAGCTCAAAGGAAACAATTGTGACGTCATCGCGCTGCTTTGAGAATACCGACTCACCATTGTTTTCAGTAAATTAGTTTTTTAAATTATTATTTTCACCTGTAAATAGAAGCTTCCTTCAAAATCAAACTATATTATTACACGATTTGGAAAAGATTTGCTTATACATAATGCAGATTTAACAATATTTATACAGAAGGAAGAGGCAACATAGCGACATCGATTCACAAAAGTTAATAAACCTAGAAAGCTGATTTTTGAATACGTTGTAGAAGAAGCTTAAAAGATCATACCCTAAAATTTTCGACCCCAATTTCCTAAAAGCTTTCGCCGCCATATTGGCAAAAGTTTTTAAGTTTTGATATCACCACCAATTATAGAACGCTAAGAACGTCACGAAACATCTTTACAAATCTTATTTGTAAAATTACAGAAAGCCGATATAAATCGAAATAACCACAATTGAAACTAATTGTTCCAAGATGGCAGATATATTCCTATATATTCCTCAAAAGAAATCGAGATTTATCATATTAGAGTATGCATTTTAAAGTTTCCTCTACAACATACCTATCAGTTTTCTAGGTTCATTTTCATTTATGCTAGGCAATTCACGCAAGTTTTTCTGGAACTACACAGATTTTATTCATTTCCACCATATTTACTTTTTTTTTCACGAAAAACAAATCTCGATTTCTGAACTATTTAATTTTATGTTGCATCCTTGTATAACAATCACTTATTATCATGTGAGATCGTGGTCAAATGCGTGCCTACCCATGACTTGTCATTGATTGATAAACTTACATCAATGTTAACGTACATTTTGGTCATAAAAATTTAAAGGCAGCGTTGACTTTGTCTTTAAAAAAATTGCCATAAAGGCACTTTGACACACCTGCTGAGACAATATCTTAATGCCATGAACAGGTGCTGTATTATGAAATTCGATGCTTCCTTACTTCGTTATAATGTATATAACAAGGTAGATTCTAATATTATTTTAAAATAAAACGTACAATGTAATGATAAAAAAATTG
Organism: Hypena proboscidalis; assembly: GCA_905147285.1. Lineage (NCBI taxonomy): Eukaryota > Metazoa > Arthropoda > Insecta > Lepidoptera > Erebidae > Hypena > Hypena proboscidalis. The sequence continues at coordinate 16,019,962 of LR990140.1, forward strand.
TTTTCACCTTTCCAGCGCGAAGAGACTTGTTTGCATGCCCAATATCATATAATAAAATCGTATCGTTTTTACTCACTAGTGAGGCAAACTGTTCAGAATTCGAAACACAATATCATTCCAATGAAAAGGCTCTGAAAAAAAAGGATATATAAATAAGAGCTTTATTTTAGTTAGTTTTAGGTTATTCAAAAAATAAACGCATACGTACTTGTTAAATATAATTAGGTTAAATTGATTTTACAAAAATATTTCAAATACTAATTTCGGACGAAAATAACAAGGAAAAATAATATAGCCACAAATAAACAATAACATTATGATGGCGGGGAACTATTTATTTGATTATTGATTTGTTATAGTAATTACTACAATATCATCTAGCAAATAAACATGAATGTGTGGTACTAGTGATCAAGATATCTCTGGAAAAGCCGAAGCGTTAGTAGTGTTCGAGTTTCCTAGTATAATTTTCATATTTCCTACCACAAGATGAAATCCAGAATATGGAAAAACTCGTAAGGATTTGACTTTTTATTATCGTTCTGGTTTCTATTCACTTGCTTTGCTCAGTAGTTACAATTTAATCATTAGTTACGCCCTAACTTCACAAACTACACCTTTAAAGTATATACAGTTAGAAGCTTGGCTCTACATGAGATCTGATACATACTACATAATGGCCTCGTCTGGGCAATATTTTACATGAAATTGTTTTTCCTGGGATTGTTATTCCAAAAAGTGTACTTTGACTTCAAACTTAAGAATTTTTAGTTTTTTTATGAACTTTATCATAATATTTTTAACGATTCAACATCTTCAAAATTTATATCAGGAATAAGCATTATTGTACCTTGGGATGAAAAGTATTAGAACGAAATAGAGCTGCAAAGGAAAAAGGTTCGAGAACCATACGCTGAAGAGTTAGTTAAATAGGACTATAATCCAAGTGACTTGGATAGTAAAAATGATTGAACAATAAAAAGTCTAGCCAGTATTCTAATTTATTACTAAATTCTAATATTTACTTATTTTGGCTTTAACTTCAGACATTATTTTGGACATGATCCAATAAACGGTTATTGCACTGTTTCACGCCGTTTCTACGAATTATGTGGCATATCACTGAAAAACAGTTCTGTTTATGACAGCTATAGTTTATGATTGAGCGTAAGCCAAATAGGATAAATAAATCATGGCTGTGATATGGACAGTACATTACTTTTGTTTTTTTTATAAGCCGGATAGTCTACCTCATAGACAATAACAATTAACAAAAACCCATTGAAGATGCGTCGCTTTATCTAAATGGCTACGGTGATTTGCCTCATGTGTCAGTAATTTCAGGTCCAAATCGCACTACAAAACAGATGCGTTGGTACAAACAGTCAATTTCTTAATTTAAGTGCATTCTTTTTCCAATATAAATTCCGTTGATATTCGATAGACAGAAATTAAAATTTCGTGTAATTCCATTTATATGAAATAATGATGCAGAACACATTATTGCAATTACTACTTTTTGGAGGCAGGTTACACGATGGTGCTTCCACCCTCGCGTTCATTCAGAAGAGCTCTACCACCATCAAATTATCCCTTATTTTATTTTTTAGAAAACGCCTTATTTTCCTACTAAATTACCACTTCTTTGTGATAAGAGAATATTGATAGCTTGTGAAACATAATACCCAATAAGTTAGAAATTGTGGTTTCTCGTGGCAGTTAAAAGCATTTTTGGAAATGTATAGATTGATCTGTAGCCGTGCAACCTTACGTTTACGACAAAAAAATATATACACGTTGATTTGAGAACCGCCTCTTTTTTTGTGTCGGTTTAAAATGCAGCCATAAATGAAATAAATTGTTTAAACAAACAAGAGTTTCATATTTCATTCGATTAAATTAATTTAAAATTATGTTTGAATAAAATATCAATATTTGAATCGAGGCGAGCGGCAATACTTGTCCGACAGAACCAAAGCGATCGTATTTGAACTCGATCTCGATGCAAATATTCATTCATTTACTACTCGACCGTATCTTTCTCCAACTTGGTAGATATTTGCATCTGACATATTTTTCTGTGGTCACTGAAAGTAAATTAAATTGATATCTAGCAATTTATTTTGTGTGATTATTTTATAGCATTTAGCTTTGCTTAGCAAATTATACTAAGAAACAGTTGAAAAAAATGTGGTACCGGCAGGATTTGAACCTGCGACCTTACCGCACACCGGGCAGCCGCTTTAGCCATCCAGCTACGGTCACCTCTTACCAGAACCCTAAATTTCTCAACTGTATGATACGTCATTTCGTGACTTCACGTTCATCCATTTGTTCCTATCTGGTTTGTATCCTACTTAAGATAGGAACAAAGCTAAAACTAAAGCGGCTGCCCGGTGTGCAGTAAGGTCGCAGGTTCAAATCCTGCCGGTCCCATATCTTTTTCAATTGTTTCTTAGTATAATTTATGTTGTGCTATATAAAATTTACATTTTTGTAATATTTTTACTGTCACGAAGGAAAGGAAAAACATTGCAATCTTAGTTAAGTAACTACATAGTTCTTTATATTCTTCATGAGGTCTAGCGGTATATAATTTGTGTATCGCTCACCGTCAGATTTTGGTTTTTTTCCGGTAGGATATTTTCAACAGCAACCTAAATCTAACAGTTGTAATGGGAGTGTAATATGGGCTATATGTAATGTTATGTTTCATGAGGTTAAATAACTCTTTTAAGATATTCTGTTAATACTGCACGATAATTATATCAGAGTATAGCAAAATTTCTTTTGAGGGTTCAAAACAGGCATGTTCAGCATTTTCCTAAAGGCATAAATCGTACTTAGGTACAGTGGAAGTTATGTTCGGTCAAGTGGCAAAGTAGACCCCTGAGAGAAATGGCGACGGAACTCAGTCATGCGTGTCGATAACGTATCTAATTGCGGTTTTGGCAACTGAGGCCCAAGATATTGAATGTGACTATAGCAATATTAGCTGTTCTAGTATTGTGTATGTATACTAGATATAACATTTTTTTTTTGCACATAGTTCTGTATATTTTTTTTGTAGTTAATGATTTGAAACTATCGCACTTTGTACATATAATTATATATATATCTATAGATCGAATCTCATGCACCGATCGTGGTCACGAGCCGGCTGGTCGGCCACACAGGTCAGTCGGCTCGTGAATAAGATCGGCGTGATTCGATTATTTTTCAAATTTAAAGACTGATAATTTTGTGCACGAGCCATTATCAAAACGATATTTCAAAAAATAGCTATTTTGCAAACATTGCTTCGAACAGTAAACTGAAGTCAATCTATGTTCGTAGTTGAAGTAGGTAAATTATTTTATTTTCAACAACACACGTCACAAATCAACAGTATCCCTCTCGAATAGAACCTCTCTAGAACACTGCTGTCAAGTAATAGTTAATCAAACGTGAATTTCAGTGAGCGGTCGAGAGGTCAGAGGTCGTTCGTTGTGAAGCACCATTACATTGGCGATGGAGAGAACCATCAATTTAGCCCTACGCTCACCGCACTGTACCCGACATGTGAAACGTTTTATTACGGTCCAGGGAAAACTGTTACTTATTGTAACTCTAGAGTATTGGTTGCAAGAAACAGCTGGCACATTGTAATACGCGTCAGATTTTTATGGATACCCAAAATATTCTGTAAAATGGATGTAAACATTTAAGGGTACACGGGTATATAAAAAACAAATGCATGTTTGTCCCCGTTTTGTCTAAATATATATTTTTTCAGTTTGTATTAAATAATTATAAAAACCAGGCCAACTACAACTCGGACTCGCACACGAAGGGTTCCGTACAATTATTTATAAAACGGCCAAAAAATCACGTTTGCTTTATGAAAGTTTGGATGGCAGTTTTTGTTATAGCAGCAACAGTTATAAATCATCCGTGAAAATGTTAATGGTTTAGCTATCACGATTAATGAGTTACAGCCTGGTGACAAATATCGAGCAAAAATAATGGAATCCTCTTAAATATTTATTTTATGAAATTTTAAGTATTTGTTTTTAAAGTGGCAAAAGTTATACATCATTTGCGAAAAAAGATAGTATTAAAGTTACAACCCGACTACGGAAGTAATGAAAATACGACATCGATTGTTCCCTGTCCTGTTTTTTTTCGTCATAGTCGTCAAGCTAGAGATAACCGTTCGATAATTAATATAATGAATATAAAAGTGAAACAATCCAAACATAAAATCGAACACAGCTGTTGTTATCGGCAAAGATACATTACTAGCAAATGCTCGCAGTCTGGCAGCACCTTGAGAGTTACTCTGCTTAGTATTAAGTATGCACTTGCTCATAGTAAGTAGTCACTTGAGACAGCTTTGCGGTACACGAGTACGTGACTTCGAGATGAGCTTGATACAGTGCTCATAGAGTAAATGTATCCGAGACTTAAACGATTTATGTATAGTTGTAAGACATGGCAACTATTTTTTCAAACATAATTGTTTTGTATGAATGTGACTTATCAATACAAATATATAAAATTGATTCTTAATGTCAAAATAACAATGTTTTTTTTAAACTGGTAAAGTTGTTTGCACGATACCTTTTCCTAAAATATAGTTTTATTCCCACCCCATGCTGCTATAGAGGATTTCCTAGCGAACACTATCCACGAGACTAAAAAAGTCTTTTTAATCTCAATCTGTTTTTTTTTTTTGCTTTGTATTCTTTTAAGTTATACACATTTGAGACTTTGAATATTTCTTAAGTATTTCTTATTTTTTGTTGCATTTTTTGTAATTGAAGTCTTTTTTTGTTTTTTATTATTACTTACTTACACTAAGTCACACTTTTTTCTCTCACAAGGGTGACAAGTACAAGGTGCTTATTTTCGAAATAAAGCAACCTGTCATGTCAGTTCCGTGAAAGTTAAAGCATCTGTTCGGTCGCCGCCATAGAAATCTTAATAATAAGGCAATAGAAATGTCAAAGACGCGTGACCTTGTCGCCGCGCATCTGTCTAGTCAAACACAAGTGCGAGTTGAGGAATTGTCGTCTTAATGTCATCGCAAAAAGAATAATTTTGTTTGCAGGAATACAAGCGCATGAGTCTAATCGAACACAAGTGCGAGTTGAGGAATTGTCGTCTTAATGTCATCGCCAAAAAGGATAATTTTGTTTGCAGGAATACAAAAAGTGGTATTTGAAAAACGGCGACATGCGTCCCAGTGTTAAAAGATAGTCGATAGCATTTCTATTGACTAGTTATTAAGATTTCTATGGTCGCCGCTTTCAGACAATATTGGAAAACTTAAAGTTAACTTAAATGCGTTGGACACCGCAACTAGTTCTAAGTTACAAACACCGTTTTGAAGATTATATTGTACGCAAGGGGCTTATCGTACAATGTAAATGAGTTAGAACCACAGAAGTTATACATTAACAAATTTTGACGGGCTATTGCTTAAACTCACTATAAGTAAGTTATTGTATATAGAATACCACTATCAATCTTTCCTTAGATTTCTATAATAAGTGGGTGTCATTTTCAAATGCGTAATGTTATAACAGTGACTTTAAAATCATTGTAAAATTTAGTTTATTTTTTGATAAATGATTAATGAATTTAGTAACTAACAGACTAGAGAGTCCTCTAGAGACATAACGAAAAATGTAGGAGGAATAATCTTGAGAGCGAAGCTTCTTTTAATTAAATTAAAGTATAGTGGGGCCGTGGCGCAATCGATAAGGCATCGGTCTTACGATCGAGATGCCGTGGGTACGAATCCTGGCCATTACAACACGAACGTAAACTTCCTACTAACACAAAAGAATTAAGCTTAGCTGGAGGAGATTAACAAGAATGCTAATAATTAGAATCTGCGAAAAAAAAAAATATATAAGGAGCAGCCATTTATCACCAATAAATCAGCATTGCGCTACAAATAAGTAAGCTGTGCCCGTACGGGAGCAAACATACGAGCGCGAGATAGATTTAGCCAAATATTTTTAAATGGGGAACTTGACAATAACGCGACAAAATCTATTTCGCGCTCGTTTGCGTTCCCGACATGACGTATCATTGCCACTCAAACGCTGTCCTGTTTTGACAGTCTGTTATAGAAAAACGTTCCAATTTCAAAAGGCCAGTGACAACTTTTGTTATGGAATATGTCGCCATTACCCTATACAATTATGTGTATTACCCTATACCATTTACATCGTAACAACTGTATGTATATTCAACCTGCCCGTTATTTATCTTTTAAAACGGATGTTTTTTCGCTTTTTAGACTAGCGTGGTCCGCACCACAGAGCCTTGTGACCTCTTATGTCACTCAATTTTGTTTCAAAACTGGATTTTAGTTATACTATCCCGGTCCCATATCTTTTTCAACTGTTTCTTAGTATATTTTGCGAAGCTAGCTAAATGCTATAAAAATAATCAATTAGAAGTTGGATTTTAATTATACTTTTATACAGATTTTTTTTTTAAAGATACATAAGCGGTCGTTTTGAATATTACTATGTAGTAGCAATATAACGTTATGAAACGGCGTATCTTTGTGATTCTCGTGGTTCTAATTTAATAGCAAATAAGTCCGTTGAGCATTATTAATTGTTAAAATCAATCTTAAAAGGCTGTCGTAATATTGAAAATAGTTTCAATCGATACTAACTTAAAGCTAGTATCATAGATATAAGAAGATATATCTTGCAGTTAAAATACACGACTTAGGAGCTACTTTATGTTCACAAAGTCAGAATACAAAGACGATCTCAATAAGTTTCAAACTAAATTTATGTTACTGATTGTAAGATATGCCCTCCACTCTTTTGTTGGTCCGGAAACGGTATGGTAAAATATTTGCATAGAAAAATAGGAGTTCGTTTTTTATTGCAGTATATTTTCTATAAGAATATTTTAGAATACCGAGTCTGCGCCGACAAATAAATAAAGGTCCTAAGGATATAGTAATAACAACTTGTTCATTCTCCAAAGATTTATTGATCAACATTATCTCATCAAATATAAATGATGGATTTTTGGATATTCGCGAGTCGGCAACCGTAAGGTAGGACGCCACCCTGCCTGGTGAACTGACGACCTGAAAAAGGTCGCTGGAGGGGACTGGATGCGGAAGGCGCAAGACCGGGTGTTGTGGCGCTAATTGGGAGAGGCCTATGTCCAGCAGTGGAATGATGATGAATGATGAAGATGTGTTTTGTTTAAAATACGTCGTGGGAAATAAATTCTGAGTTACCAATTCGAAAATAATTTTGTTTGTATTATGATTAAAATAGTCAAACAACTGAGCCTTTAAATACACATAGGCTACTTTAACAAAGAAACAAATAAAGCCAAAGCAGTTCGTGAATGCTTGTTTCATGTGATTTGGATACTTGTTAGTTGGAAGTATGTGTCCGTATGTTCCTCTTAAATGCGAGCTAGACTCTATCCACACTATACATTACACTAAACAACTGTAACTATTCTGGACATGTCCTAAAACACGAGCCAAATTCGTGGCTTGCATTTAAACTTTATCGATCAAACTTTATCAATTTGTCGGCCCGATTTTTAATAGTGAACTGTATACTGTGTGTAACACTAACAGTTGCGTTTTAAGGTATACATTAAAGCAATACGCTTATATCATACTCAGTTCAGACATTATCTGAAAGTTGAAACAAATAATAGGCACTCAGATAGAATCCATCAACTTCCTATCAAAGAAATAAATTTTAGAATCTGATAGGTGGATCAAAAGATCAAATTATTCTCTTGTAAAGAAATAAGGAATCAATTTAACCACTTTATTATTATACCCTCGATAAGTAAATATTTCATGTGGCCTTCAGTGAAATTGATTAATTTACTTAATGAGTCAAAATTCAATTAAGTGGATAAGTATAACACCAGTTTCACCAACCAGATACTGATGATTTTTTTACTTTGAGACAGTATGAAACGCTGATGAATAGACTCAAACGGCAGACCAACTTGTCTCTAAGAAGAAACTAGTGGAAGCAAACTGTAAGTTAAAATTAGAACGAACCGCTGCTGGCAGTGGCAAAGTTTTGTGAAAATATTTGTCGTCTCTAAACTTGGCGTACTCTACACATACATACTACACATAGTATACATACTGCTCGGCATTCATGGCACCCGAACTTGTTACATTTTGAAAATGTTGTTGAGTAATTTCAGTACATTCATAATTTCTTTAAATTGTGTTTCGTCATGTACCAAATGTGGCACTAATAAGTGAGTTTAGCCAACAAAATAATTACAATTATCGGTAGGTTCATTTATTTTTGTTATATTTTTATACAGTTTTCTTTACAAAATATTCCATTAGCCGTACTTTATATGTTAACCTCATAACCCAGATTATATATAGCAAATATATTCTTTAAATTATTATTTCTAAACCAAAGATGATTGATTCCATCTCCACCTGCCAACACCACTCGATCCAATGTTTGTAAAATTGATATTATATGTACTTGTATCTAGAAAACCTAATCGTTGGCTATGTTTCTTTCTTTCTTTTCTTTTCTTTTTTTTAAAAACGACGCCCGCACTAGGAATTACTCCTGTGTCGCGGGGGTGTTCACAAACATAGATTTTACACCCAGTGTTAGATTTTTTTTTACAAATCACACAAAGATTTGTCCCTTGTGTGGATCGACCCCACAACGCCAGCGTAGTTGAAAGCGGCGTGGCGACCGTTGTAACCAATACGCCAGCCGTAAAGGTGTAATTTGAAATTCTCGAATAGTTCAGCGGATAGCGAAACAGTTTGATATGTTGTCCTTGACCTTTATTGTTTAAAAAATAATATTAACTTTTTTAAGAAATTTTATACCAAAAGTAGGTTACTTTTGCAGAAAAAAGTGAGAAAGATCGTAATCACGTATTGAAACCACGTTAATCAAGTTTTCTGTGCCAACCATCCAAACTTAGCCTGTGGAAAGATTATTCCCTTCATCCGGCTATATTTCAAAAGTTTGTAACGCTTAGGTCCTCCATTTCTTATAACCTTCGCTTTATCTACATTCTACTTTCGGCTTAACTAGGCTCTAAAGATATTTTTGTACACAAGCCTTATAGGTACTTTTCGGGCCTTGAGAACATACGTTTTTCTTTGCGGTTATTTGTATCGTTTAGTCCCTTCAACCTTTTTCTAAAACTTAGGCCATGTATTGTGTTATGAAAAGAAATACAGCGTAAAAAAATTGCTTCGTTTTATCCGTATAATGAGATGTAAGTTAAGATTTAATTTAGCTTTGCTAATTTTGCTAGCTTAAACACGAGTATTTTACGACACAAAACAAACTGTTTAGGTTTAAATAAGAATCAATCTAAGTTCCAGCTTGCACCAAGAATTGCATCATTGAGCAACAAACTCATGTACACCACATTCTCAAATAATAAATCATACAATGCTGTTTGTTTCTGCCAATATTAAATTTCAGGTAAGTGATAATTAATATTTTATATTTTGATCTGATTCTAAACAGTTGGATTAAAATTAATCTAAGCCCCGGTTATTCAAATCATTGTAATTAGTATAATTTAGTTTTACTTATAATTTATTTTTATATCATTTGTTTGTAATATTTTGACGTGTTCAAGCGCCTCCTGGGGTCTATGAAAATAAATGATTTGAATTTGAATTTGAATAGCAACACCAATTCTTTATATAAAGAATCAATTAGAATTAAATCATATTAGATGCTGGTGATTCAATACTCGAACGTATTCGTAACAACAGTCGGTTGCTAATAATTTTACCTAAGTTACTCGTTTGAGACGAGAGCGCATTGCATAACTAAGCGTCGCGTCTGAAGTCTGAACCAAACTTACGCCACTGAAACTTAGCTTCTTGCTTCCTATGTCTCGTTTTCATTTGTTCCACAAAGAGCCCGCTATGTCGCCTCGCTTTGCTGTAACTCGAAACGTGAAGTTCATTGTTGAGCTGTTTTCTTTCGTTAGCTTTAGTTTTACTTTTAGTACAAAGCCCAGAAATTCACTCGTTAATATAATAACATCCGTTTTTTTTCATCGGAGATATCTGTAAAATTAAAGAGAACCCTGAAATAATACTGAGTGATATTAACCAAAAATGTGAATACATTTTAGGGCCTTAATTTTCTTTCTCATGCCATATTTCCAATCTTATTCCGTATTAAATGAAATGAAATCTGCTATTAGAATATTCAGCAGATTAGGAGGTAACGAATTCAATTTATATTTGCGCTTTTGTCAAAGATGGGAGAAGGAAATTAAATCATTCAGACCTTTCAACCATTACACGGAGACAAAAATAAATTAAGCTTACAAGTAAATCATTTCAATTTAAATTTTATAGGATAACTGATTAATGATGGTAGGTAATTATTAAAACAATATTTGACGTTAGGCTTTTTGGTGTATATTATAACGAAATATCGATTTATTTTATAAATACTAACAAGTTAACTTCGTCCATTGGAAAAAACTGTTGATTCCTTTAAAACAAATTATTAATAACAATGGCATAATTAGTTTTCTATTTTTACGCAATGGCATGCTTAAAATCACTGAAAAATATCGTCCAAATAAGTATCAAGCATTGTTTAGGTTTCATTAAGTTCAGAGGACTTTGTATGTGGGTAATCACTAAGCTCATGTTTTTTATTGATGTAACATAATTGTTTTGGGAATAGGTAATTGTTGGCGGCATTCCTGGCGCGATCAAAGCGTTTTATCGCGACTCGAGGGAAATATTCAGCCGTCCGTTTTAATAATGATTAAAATTTTATTTGTGTACGCTTTCTCTGAAGGGCTTTAAAGTAAGCGTTTCAATTTAGTTTTTCATGTTTAAATATATATATATTTTTATATAAGTTATATTAAATAACTTCACAAAAAATACGCCTATCACATGGCTTTTACACATAACAGGAGTAGTGTGAGTGTCATTATTTAGCTCCGCCCTTTCTGCGCGTGAAGTTCAAGTTGAAGTTTGTTTTGTTTTTGGTTTCGTTTTTTTTATTTACGACGCCCGCACTAACAATAATACATCCTATGTCGCGGGTGTATTCACAAACATACATTTCACACACACAGATTCACACTAGAGTCAGAACAAATCTTTGCGGATCACACAAAGATTTGCTCGACCGCTCGACCGCTTTGACCACTACGCCAACTCAGAGTTGTTTACTATGGGAAGATACTTTTATTTACCATCAATCAGAATCTATGAAGTTCTTAATTTCCATTTGTCTTTTTCTGTTGCATAATTTTGTTTTGAGACTAATTTGATCCAAAATCACGTGGGTCGGCAATTAATGAATTGATTACCGGTGAAAAACGGGTTTTCATACACTTTTAGGTTTTACAGTTTATTGCCTGCCTCTATAACTATGGCCACACAGAGATTTAATTTCAGTCACATTCCGAAGGTGCCAGATTATCACCTTTATTAGTTTGTTTAGGTTTAGGTTCGAAAATGTTAATCGTGAAATTACTGGCATAATTGCTTGATGGAAATGTTTTTAATACTTCTATTATGTGTGTGCTGAAAACGTATAAAATGTAAAATCAATATTGAAGTAATAAATTACATCACTATTATAATAATAATAATAATCTTTATTGTACACCACTAGAACATACAAATTGGAAACGTACATAGAATATGTTGCACAATTGGCGGTCTTATCGCTTAAGCAATCTCTTCCAGACAACCTGGATGGACAAAAAACATAGGAGACAATTTATAGCCATACAATACATACACATATTATAGTATACATAAAATACTTAAATGATAAGTTGGATAGTACAAAGACTGTAACAATATAGATAAATTAATGTGATTGCGATAGGTAGTGCTCTTTTACCATTTTTTTTAAAGTGGCACTATTCAACAAAGGCACAAAATAAACAAAATAATTTGAATAGTTTAACTGCAAAACTCAGAGCCTCTATTACCAATGATAAATGTTTGTTAGTTAAACTTAATTGTGACTAATCTTATTACATTGTTTGTTTGCTAAATCCTCGCTCTTATGAATTGCACTTCGCATTGTCACAGAGCTCGCGTTATCTTTAGATTATTGCCATTGTTTTGAGATCATAAATGGCCAATTTAAGTATTAATTTTCAAATGGATGCTAAGACGCTATTATTTGGTCTTCTATTCATGGATTAATAGTTACTAAGTGGATAAACTAAAGTATCTTAAGTATTGTTATTATAACAAGTGTTTATATTATACGTTTTTATTAAATATTGTTTTTAAATAACCAGTCTTACATATTTTATTATGCACTCAGCTTTAATTCCAATAAAAAAATACTTTCTAAGAATCTGAAGGAAATCTTTCCGGCAAATCTTCAATATGAATTTATTCTTATCCGACAAAATGAAGTGATATAATAGAACGCGTCAAATTAACGCTAATGGATATCGATTTGAAGAGTTCTTATTACTTTCTTCAGATTTATCCTTATTTTCCATCCTTATACACAATCTGTTCACCGATTTCCGGGCTTAGAAGCTTACCAACATTATATTTCTATCATTGTGCACTCAAATAATATTAGAATGCTTAAATAACATTTCGTTTCAAAATTTTGTCCATTATTTTGCCGCTACATTCACTTGGCACCACTTTTCATGGTATAAAGGCACGTTTTAGACCAAAAACTCACAAAAGGTGTAGTGTAGTGCTTTTGAAATTAACCTGACCAATAGTTTGGCATAAAAACGCTGCTTTCTGTTGCCTTGTTTTGCTCATTGGCAACCGGATGGCGGAGTGGGTAGCATACCTGCCCGCGACGCCAAGCTTGCGTGTTCGATTCCCGCTTATGACAAATCTTTGTGTGCATGAACATGAGGGTTTGTCTTATTCTGGGTGTTTCTATGTATATTAGGTATATATTTACAAAAAAAAGTATATATGTATTAGTATCAGTTATTCTAGTACCTATAATACAAGCTCTGCTTAGTTTGGAACTAGATGGCGTTGTGTGTAAGTTGTGAGATATTTATTAATACTTTTATTATTATTGGACATGTAGTCGTACGCTAAGTGGATCTAGATGTCAGGTGAAGAGCAGAAGAGCTAAGTGGCCTGAAACTGCCTGAAAGTATAAGCTTCACTTTTAATGTGTGCTGAAAAGACTCGTAACTCAACAGTCATTCGACGCATTAATGTGAGTTACGTGATGTCGTATCGAGCACGAACCACGTATTGGTTCTCTGTGGTTTATCGTCGTATTGGTTTGTTTCTTACTGTGACGTACGGTTTCTTTTGTTTATAAATAAATAAGAAGTACAAGGAGCTTTATATAACGTCAACATTGTACATATGCTGTAATTCGATATAAACGGTTGGAAAATAAAAGATCTCAGCAATATAAATAAATAAATGAGTAAATATCTTACAACGGACGACCGGATGACGGAGTGGGTAGTGTACCTACCTGCGACGCCAAGGTCGTGGGTTCGATTCCCACTTAAGACAAATCTTTATGTGCATAAATATGGGGGTTTGTCTTATTCTGGGTGTTTCTATGTATAATAAGTATGTATTTACAAAAGAAAAGTATATATGTATTAGTATCAGTTATTCTAGTACCCATAGTACAAGCTCTGCTTAGTTTGGGACTAGATGGCGTTGTATGTGAGTTGTGGAATATTTATTATTATTATTTATTATTCCTCTTTATTTATTTTTAAACTTATCTTATATATTTTTAAATATGATTTATAATAAATACAAAAAAACGTTTAAAAATATAAAAAACAGTGTCCCACCGACATCAGGTGTTATTATTATTAATATTTATTATTATTATTAACTTACTCACAACGCCATCTAGTCCCAAACTAAGCAGAGCTTGTACTATGGGTACTAGAATAATGAATGACTGATGATATTTTTTCTCTGTCTCGTATTTAATGAAATCGTGTTTTAATTACCGTGTGAATTGTGAATATTATTTTTAGTATTCAAACTTATATAGGTCATGGCAGTCTACAAAAGAACGAAAACAAAGTAGTAAACTAAGGTTAATTTTATCGTCAAAAGTTGCAATGTGAATGTAGATTAGGCCTCATGATTGATTTTTGTTTTTGTGTGTAATCGAAATACGTCTCGATACTAGAAGAATCTTCTTAAGAAATTCTTTGAAATCACATAAACTTCTTTAGGTAATATATTTTTAAATTCAAATTTATAATAGACTCGCCCAAACGCCACAAACCAAACGACTACAAAAGTGTGACGTCATCCATTTGTAGCTTGTATGCGAAGTTATAAATTTTGTTTGATAGCTATACGAAATATTGCGTTAATGAAAATGTTTTTATTCCGAAATTTACTATAAATTGTGTGGGTTATTTAATTATAAAATTTGTGTTAGCTTTGTTTGATCAAAACAAATTTGCCAAATAATCACTTTCCAAAAAATGTTTTGCATAATTTCATTTGCCAAATTATTACATGCCAAATAAACTTTAGCCAAATAACCCAAACCTTATGATTGGCAAGTGAACGTTTGGACAATAATTAACCAATTTTCATGAAGTCAAATATTTCATTTGGTAAAACACATCCGCCGTAAAATATTATTAGCCAAACTATTTGTATTTTCGGCATTTTTCTCTCTTAGATATTTTTGACTTTCAAGCGTGAATGCGTGCATGTTTCAATTAGACTCTGTATCACAATTATTTACTTCTTCTTTGTGTACAATAAAGAATTATCTATCTTTATATCTTGCTATATTTGTGGTTTATATTTTATACATATTAATAATACCCATGATACGTCTATTTTACTAAAATTGCAAATATGATTTTCTAGATGTTTTAGGTTATAAAATGAAAAAGTTATCATATTTGTAGCTTTTTATAAAAATACTCTTTCATAATAGATATATATTAAACGCAATTTCTGGAACAAACATTCTTTGGAGCATAATTCCGTTTTCCTTCCATTGCACTCTTTATGGTATCACAAAGCCAGTAAAATATGGAATGTACCGGTAAAACTTTTTACTTACAAACTCTCGTATTTTCAAATTTTTGCTCGACAAGGTAAACAACTTTTGCATCAGATATCTTTTGTTTGGTTTTCGGTTTGTACTTTGGCGTATCAAAGTTTAAGGATCGTGTAAAATACTTCGGTATCTCAATTTCGTATCCATGTTGAGTTTTGTCTTCCTTCACAACATAAGAAGGAACAGGCAAACCTATTCTGTTATGCAAGTACGTCTATATAGAAGAAGTACCGAAACTATTGCAAATGAATAATTTTCATTGTAATTGACAGGTTGGTTGGGAGAAAGTACCACTAATATCTGTAAAAACTTTTATAATTAGGTACAATTTTGCATCAAAATACCATAAGAAGAACAACTGGTTATTTTTTAAAACATAAAACTAGACGTGAACTACAAGAATACTTTGTGAACTCCCATTTGAACTGCTTTATGAATTAAAAACTGCAACATTGTTTGATATGCTTGCTTTCTAGCAAATTCTCAATGAATATTGTTGCACTCCGATATTATTATATCTATGAAACGCAAAAGTTTATTCGTTCATATTTTTTATAATGGACATATTTTTTTATATAATTATAACATACTGTCTCAATGGTCTAGTGGTAAGCGTATGCGCCTCTCACCACGAGGTCTCGGGTTCGATTTCTCGGGTCGGGCAAAGTGATATTTGAGAACTTTCCGTCGAAAATTTACAATATCAGCACGGAGTCG
Source organism: Hypena proboscidalis (assembly GCA_905147285.1). Classification (NCBI taxonomy): domain Eukaryota; kingdom Metazoa; phylum Arthropoda; class Insecta; order Lepidoptera; family Erebidae; genus Hypena; species Hypena proboscidalis. Next base: position 16,035,744 of record LR990140.1, read on the forward strand.
GAATTGTGCACGGTAGATGGCGATGTTGTACACCTCTGCCACACCCTTTTGGGTAGTATAAGCGTGAAGTTATGTTATAATAAATAAAGGGAATAAATCAGAATAATTAGGTAGGATAAAGATTGAACGCTGTTGTTCTTTTGTTTTGGTTTTAACGCTTCATTGCGGCCTTTTTCATTTTGATGATTTCCTGAATTGACCAAACCTATCAAACTGCGAATAAAATAATAATTTAGCTATTTTATATGCAAAACGCTACGACCAAAACGTTAATTTAAAACCTTTCGTCTTAAGTCACATCACTATCAAAGAATGAACTATTTCAGAATGCTTTCAAATGAACCGTGAGTAATATCGGCTTTTAAAGCTTATTACTCGGCTGTTATTTCATTATTCATTACATTGATACTGTTTCTACAAAGTATGATAATGGTAAAGTATTATTAAAAACTACAATAAATATAATTAACAAGTGATAGGTATTATTATCTCAATGCCGAAATATGAAATACTTAAAAAATACGTATTTTTTAATAATTGCAGCTATGCCAATAATCACACCTAAATATAAATGAATCCACACATTTATTTTAAACTGAAAAAAAAAATGTTTTACCAAAAGAAAAACTTGTTTTAAAATATACAAATATCTCACTTCTACAAACATAAGCAACTTAGTTCGTAAACATGAGTAATCGTTATTAAAATGGACACCTTGCACTTCACAGCTTAAATAGTTCAAGGTGTCAACTGTCAAGCCTATTTGTCTTTATTATAAGTTTAATCCTTATAAGACGCGCTAACTATCGAAAACTTTAGTTAGACGTCTTATAGCGCCACAAAAAATACATTATAGATGACCTCAAATTATATTTCAATGACTATTTTTACATTTATATTGTAGAATATTACTCTGAATTTCATAGAATGCATGAATGAAAGTCATGAATGAAGATAGCATGTCTGAAAGTGTCATATATTTTTGTGAGGCGCTTTAAAACGTCTGATTAAAGTTCTCGACACTTAGACGCGTCTGACACTTTTGGTATTAATTACATTCAAAATAGTATTCTACAATACATGTGTAAAAATTATAAATTAAGTTAAATTCATGTACTTTTTTGGAACTTTAACACGTCTGACACGCTTAATACATATGAAAAATCAGCCATTAAAAAAGTTATTATTGTAAAATATTAATCTGAATGTCATCTCAAAAATGCTTTTTGAGGCGCTTTAAAACGTCTGACTAAAGTTCTTGACAGTAAGACACTTCTGACACTATTAATTTTACATTCAGAGTAGTATTCTATTATACATATGAAAAACTCAGCCGGTCAAAAAAAGTTATAGTGGAGCTTTAAACCAGCAATTGAAAAATAAGTTGAATCCATGTACTTTTTTGAAACTTTAACACGTCTGACGAAAGTTTTCGACACTTGGACGCGTCTGACACTCTTTATATTACATTTAGCGTAATATTCTTTAGCACATATTGAAAATCAGCAATTAAAAAAGTTATTATTGTAGAATATTACTCTGAATCTCATATCAAAAGTGTCACGTATTTTTTTGAGGCGCTTTTAAGCGTCTGGCTTAAGTTCTTGACAGTGAGACGCTTCTGACACTTTTAATTTTACATTCAGAATAGTATTTAAAAACAGTCATTTAAATATAATTCGAGGTCTTGTATAACAATGTTAACCAGTAAATGTATTGAGATAATCATGAATTTTCGGTGGTTTTTTTTCACGTGGTTTAAGAATCATGTATTTAACCAGTAGTTAGCGGCTTTGACACGATGTCTTATACACGCTGTATATTGTGCAGCGATGTGAATCTTAATTCTAATAAATTAATAGTAGTTAATTCTACACATTAGTAATTAATGACCACAAGTATTATTTAAGATGCACGGATAATGAAGAAAATCAGATGACGGAAAACAGATCTAAACTTAAACTCCCTAAAATTCTTGTATGTCTCATATTATTTATTTGTAGCCGTATTATCAACTAAATCCAGTCTACTATCATAAACCACCAGCTTGCCAACATTTCTTATGATGATTCGTTAAATTTATGTACTGGATTGTGGACTAGGTATGTAAAATTTTGCAGATTTTTTTTTTATATTATTATTTATAATGAACGTCACATATTAAACATAAAATAACTTTACATCTCGCCTATATTACGCAGAAGGATGTTGCTGAGGTGTCCAACACCCGCACTTGAATAATAGATTTTTTTGAAAAAAAGAAACCAAATAACACTTTGCCTGACCCGGGAATAGAACCCTACCTCGCAGCGAGACGCGCATACGCTAGTCACTAGACCAACGACGCAGTTACGTCACACATTATAAACATAAAAGATAAGTAACTGCTAAGACCATAATGATATCCGTCCAAACCAAATCCCATATAGTTCTAGTAAAATAAAACAAGCTGTTTCTCCAATCTAATCGTATATTTATAGTGGTTTTTGCGCTCGTTGAGACAGTGCTTAATCTTAGCCAAGACAAACCCGCTATTTGTTACAGTTAAAGCGCACAAATTGTGCTATTTTTCTCAGCGTTTGCTTTAAAAGTCCACGCTGAAACTTTTTATTCGGTGGTTAGCCATAAAATTTAGATTGAACCAAGCCCGCACTTTGTTCGCAGCCGGTAAATAAATGCTTCAATGTCTGGAAGCTGACGGGATCGTTTTACATTCGAAATGCAAAGATACTATTTGGCTGTTTTGCGGGAGGTGAAATTACTTGTAGAATAAAAGCGACGAGGATTATTGTATTCATACATCTAATAATGTGTGGTTTTCATTTTAATGGTTGATCTTAGAGTGTTCTCGATCTTAGAGAGTCATTAAATATTTGTTTTATATTATCTTTATTTTTCAATTCGTAATTCTTTATTGCACACAATAAAATAACAGTAGAACTTATAATATAATAAATTTACCATGTACAAAGGCGAGCTTATTTCAAAATTAATTTTATCCCAGCAAACCTTCGAAACAGAGAGAAAGAATATATTTAACAGGTAATACAAACTGTACAAACACAAAATCAATCTGTAGTTATAGATAGTTAGTAGCTGTACAAAGTGCCCTTCAAAATGTTTAAATAAGTTCTATTAATACACAGTCTGAACGATCTAAAACCATAAATATCTAGGTATAGTCGAGTTCACCAATTTGTTGTCACTTTCAACCTTGTAATAAAGAAGTTTCAAAACTGCAAACTTATGAATGAACTTGACTGTACCTACAACTAATTGAGCACTCCTACGACGAGCTCTTGCAATTTTACACTCTACTTTAATAAAAAGCTAATAAAACATTTTGCTTTAATATTACATTGTGAACTATAAACTAGCATGCAGCGCGAGGAAATACCGGACTAAATTAAATGTACAAGCAGTAAAATTAAAATTCGCGGTTACATTCACGTAATAAACGTATGAATGAGTTTTACTCTTAGAAATGTGTATTGCTGGCAATTCGAGCTCTGTGGGTTAGTATAGCTTGTATACTAGTAGTAGTAAATATAAATAAAGAAATCGCTTTGAATACATTAAGGTTCATATAGCTTAAGTATGGAAATTGTATGGTTTTTGACCGAACATTAGTTTAAGCAGCGCCTTAAGGCATGATATACTATACTAAGAGTTGAAATAATTATAGGACCGGCAGAATTTGAACCTACGACCTTCTGCACACCGGGCAGTCACTATAACCAACAAAATGAAACATAGAGTTGAAATATTTAGGGTTCTGGCAAGAGGCGACCATTGCTGGTTGGTTAAAGCGACTGCCCGGTGTGCAGAAGGTTGCAGGTTCGAATCCTGCCCGTCCCAATTTTTTTTCATCTTTATATGATTTTTTCGTATAATTTGCAAAGCATAGTTAAATGCTATGGAAATAATCAATAAGAAGATGATATATTATTATATTATATATAATTTTAGTCAAGTAAAAGCTATTCAAGCGACATTACTGAAAAATGAAAACGGAACTCAATCGTAACTTCAATTTCCAGCATTATTATAGCGTATTATTAAACTTGCTACTTACTTGTTGACAATGAAGCCCTTAAAATGTCACAGGCTAAAAATAGAGGTCCTTGCTCGCTGCAATGGCTCACAGGTGATTTAATGTGCATTCAACGCATAGATGCACCCTTTGTACCACGTTCCCCGTCATACATGAAAGTCCTTACTCTGCTTGTCGTTCAAATCTATTTAAAGCTATATTGTTATGTATACTTAATGTTATAGAGACAAGAGACTTGCAAATCTATAACATTAAGTATACATCACAATATGATAGTGACATTTCCTACATTATCCAAAATGGTATGGCAAAAGTGATTAACTGCCACATTTTACCAGTTAGGTTCCATGTGACATCGTGATGCTATCGAGAATTTCTGGCAAACATACGATAACTACGAAAGCATATTTACTTTGTTCGAGGTAAAATTTCAGGTCATCACGTTACATGGGATTTGTTGTACGACACGTTTTTACCCACGAAATCTAATTATAAAGACTGGAGAAACAGAAGTGAAAGAACACCATGTTACCTAACTTGGTGTCTTATTGTTTTCTGAAATCCGCAGTAGCTATTAACAAAAAAATTTGATTACTTCACTTTTTGATATCCAAATATGCACTTTATTATTAAAATGAAATTTAAACAACTATTTTAAACTAATTTTCTTTTTAAAATCACACTATAGTAGGTGAACCTGATTTATTTAAAGAACTTTATGTACAAAAATTGTACACTGGCCGACTTAGTGACAAAGACATTCTCCAGTCAACCATAGGCCGGTACAGAGAAATAAGTGGTAGGTGCTGAGGAAATGTAATGAAATCGACACACTAGTCTACCCGTGAGCACGATTGATGTATGATTGTAATAGAAACATACGCCGCGTCGTTTTCGGGCCTACAAAAGATTTTTTACCAGTTATTTTTTACCATCTTATTATCAAACAAGTTTTATTAATCAACCTATACTTTTACCTAATATTAAAAGCCTACCAACTTAACAGACGCATTAATCCCCAAATGTCTTTAACATTCGTGTACCAATGCAACACTTGTTTATGGACTATCTTAAATCTTTCTCGGAGAGTTGAACCCGCAATTTATCGTTCTCATTGTTTAGACGTGGTCTCTAACTGGTATGCTACGCCCGATATGTTACTATTAATTTTAATTTACCATCAAAAATAATAATTGTATTTGTAAGTCAATGTTGTAATCTTATATATAGTTTTTTTGTGATAAAGATGACCTTATCGCCATCTACCGGGCAGCATTCCAGAATTAACTAATTGAACAATCCCATAATACAGTATTTTCTGATCTAGAAATAAAATCCTAGAACTCACGATCACAATGGGCCAAATGTGGGCGTAATACCCAAAACATGCTTCTGGGTATAATTTCTTAAAAAAGGCGTAGAGGATTTATTTTATAAAAAGTCTGATAACAAAACTATAAACGAGAAGCGGCCAAGAAATATTAAATTTCAGCAAAAGGGAAATATTTCAATATATTCAGAAATCCTTGGTTGGCTTTTCTTTGTCTAGTTCATATTTCCCAAGAGGAAAAATTACCCGATTCACAAACTCGAGGTATTATCTGGTATTTGCTCGCCATTGTAGTCTGGACAATGATACTCCATTCTCGTTGTTCACTGATTTATACTACGAGAATGAAAACACGGAAATTTTTGGTTTGTTTATTACAAAATAAGTAGGTACTTTAGTTAGTTAGAAGTGGGACTACCTAATTATCTTTTAGTATATCTCAATGCGAAGTGTTTTAGTCAATCGCCGGCTGGGGCAAAAGCATAATTAAATTTTTCTGCTACCGAAAACGGAGTATGTAGTACGGAGAGTAACGGAGTAGTATAAAATAGTGCCCGATTTATGAGCATTGGCTCATCTCTTATCTGGTGGGAACTAAACATAACTAAAGTGTGGGTGGTATGCCACTTCACCCCTGCTGCACCCTTCTTCTGGGTAAAAGACGCATAAATGACGATCAGACAAACAAGACTTACCTACCAGCATTGCAGTGTGTTTTACGTACCTAATACATACTGTCTAACATCTAAATAACAATACCTGTCAAAACTTAAATATTTTCCCAACATTACCTGAACACTGTTCTTAAATAGATTGACCTTTAAAGTAAAAACAAATCAGAGTACTTTTCGAACCAGTAATATTTTCCATTCGTATAATTTAAAAGGTCATCTTTATAACAATGACCGTCACCAAGTTCAAAACTGAAGAAGTAATTCAATCGATAAGGTCTCACAAGTTTGGTGAACTTCAGAAAATATTTGTAGCCGTTCGGTGAAATAATCCAAAGAGGTATAACCACAGCTTCACCGAGAATTATCGGTAAAGGTTCTCAATTCTTGAAATACTCTCGAGAAAACGAAGTACTGAAAACAAACTGCCTGAATTTGGTTTGATTTGAACTGAATTGCGATAGGATATTCGTCTTTGTATTTGAAAATATGTTTTTGTACAAAAATACTACATTGAGTAGGTACAGGTATTTTCTGTTATTTTATAACCAGAAAATGAGACAGTTCAATCAAACAGCAATTCGTCTATTCGATTGCAAATCAAACGATCATTTTTTGGATTGAGTTTTGAATCGCATTACTTGATTGACAAAAAAAGGGAGATAAAGTCCAAATAGTCCAGGTTGCCCCGCGGCATTGACGATGTACTGATATATTTGTCTCACTAATGACAAAGTTGTATGTCGTTATTCTGAGTCATATATATAGTTTTTGACTCTAGTACACTCCAAGGAGTTAATACTAAGGTACAGATGATATAGTTATTCAATTAATTAATTATTATTATTATTATTTAATTTATTTTTTGGTTAGTTTATTTAGTTTTTTTGTGTTTTGATTTCGTTGGTTGTAAACTTTAAAAAAAAAACTTATTCAATACTTTTTGTGTCTAAAATATAACACAATACGAGTACATAATAATATAACCACAAAATTACGCCTTTTCCAAATCTTTCTACCTAAAAAAAAAATATACTTATTTTATTTTCTGTGTACTTTTAAAGGAAGAGCTAATTAACAAGCTAAAGACTTTACATCAGCAGCTCTTTATATACTTCACTTAGAGTAACGACGGAGCTTAATTACCCTTCTAAATAAAAGCATTCAGCCTCTGAGCTACATTTAATGTACACTAAAAGTTTTGCACTATTACCTCCCACGCGCACTTATTCTATTAATGTAATATATACGTACTAAAAGAAGCTTACATTTTGCTATTGCTCCTTTGCAAGCTATTCATGAAATTACATAATTATAGATAGAGATAGAGATGATCCAGCATAATACTATTATTGTATAAATATTTCAAAAGACTATAATCTAAATTCGCATGTTAACAAATGTCAACCTTATCGACTTTGAAAATTTCAAAGGCAATGTTTGTCAAATGGGTCATGAACATAGCTCGGAATTAGGTAGAGTTTTTTATGTACTTGCATCGAAATGTTGATATTAACTGGACCTTCCCGGGATTTCTAATGGTCAATCCCGTGTGGCCAACAATATTACGAATAAATAATAATAAAAACCTCAGAGATAGACAAATAAAACAAAGATGATTAACATAGAATTTTTATTAGTTTACATTAATTCACAATACAAATTGTTGATAGTCTGTAGTAAATTCTCATACGCATATTTCGCCTTTTTTATAAATACGAGCAAATACTTTTGCTTCTAGCCGAGACTCGTGAGGTTTTGCTTATTCAAACGGCCCATCAGAATCATTTTCCTTGTCCGATTCATTACCAGTAAGATTTGAAGTGTTCACTTCCGACATTACTGTATAACTTTTGTGAGAATTAAAATATGTAGTCGCGCATGCAGTAGTTTAAATTGTGTAAAAGTAAATAACTTTTTATTTAAAAAATCATGGGATATTTTCTGTCCTTTAAAATTAATCTCGGGATTTCAGGCATATCCTCTTTATTCTTTCGCTGTATGAAATCAGTGTAAGTACATGAAAAACTACCTAATGCCGACCTCTGGTCATGAATCTACTTTGCTGATAGTACATAAAACATTTTAGAATTTTATCAGTCCTCTGCAGTTCGAAGGCTGTAATTTATCAGTAACAAAGCAATTGCATCAGATGACGTCGATCACTAAACCAGTGAATACTGGAACGTGTATGGCGTGTTTGCAGCCTCAGTTACAATCCCTGTTCGTTGCCTAAAGCAATCTACTTCGTTTGTGCTAAACAATACCACGACTATAACTTTTGTTTACCACATTGCCTAGCACGCAAGCAGATTGATGTGCACGAGGGGACATTTTATGCGTTCGTAGTCAATTGATTTGTTAGTAGGGTGGACCAATATTTTTATTTTATTATTGCTTTATCGTTAAACACAAGAAAAAATAAGTTAGTTCATGCTATGTTTAAGGGTACCGTCATATAAACTTAAACCCCCTTATTTACCCACTATACAAAAATAAAACATATACCAGTTTTCAATTTAAACCTCCAGCTACATGACTGTGGTTACCACATCCAATTCCATGCAGTTGTGATTGCGTGATGTCCGTACAGACAAACAGACAAAAAATAGAAAAATAATGTTTTGGCGTCTAATGCTGTTATACAAACCCCTTGTATTTTTTTTTTAAATAACTTTAATGTACATACATGACTAATTTACAATTTTATTATACGTATAGATGTGTTTATAAAAATAAATAAAAATAATAATATTAAAGTTAAATGCATATTACTTTTGTATGGAAAACAGCCAATTGTTACCCTTAATGACAAATTACATGGTCATTGTGGGAACGATAACAACTGTAATTAAACACCTGAGATTTTTCCACAAGATTGGCAACTAAATAAATAATTAAATATTTTACAACTCACACACAACGCCATCTAGTCCCAAACTAAGCAGAGCTTGTACTATGGGTACTAGAATAACTGATACTATTACATATATACTTTTCTTTTGTAAATATATACTTATTACATATAGAAAAACCCAGGCTAAGACAAACCTCATGTTCATGCACACAAAGATTTGTCTTAAGTGGGAATCGACTTCACTCCGCCATCCGGTCGTCAAAGCAAAGCAAAAATAACTTGAACTTAACTTATGGTTGATGTAGTCACAGTCACTGACCAAACGGCCTCCCGAAGGGAAAGGGACCGTTCACATCATTAATAAACCACCACCAGCAAACAGTTGCTTTATGAGACGATGTGTTCGTTTGACGATACTTTTAAAACATAACATAGCATCACGCCTATATTACCCGGAACGTGTGGCAGAGGTGTTCAACAACCACATTTCACCTGTTATGTTTAGGTCCCATGGGATAGAGGGTGAGCTTATAGCCATCTACCGGGCTCAAACGCTGTTATTGTGAATTTCATGATGGAAAATTCACAAATAACACGCTCCCTGACTCGGGAATCGAACCCCTTCGCGGTAAGAGGCGCATACGCTAACAACTAGCTAGACCATTAAGGTAGTTATGATGACGATATTTTTATTTGAAATAATTTAATTTGTGCCAATAAGGACTGTTTTTGAGTGTTTTAGGCAGTTTGATTTCGGTAGTGTACTCGTATTTAATGATCAAACTTTGCATTCATGATCTTTCAAAACCGTAACCTAATCCATTGTGCTACGGCCTCTTAATTGTTCAGTAACTTCTTTCTCTTATCCTTCCTCCACGTTCAGAATACATCTCAACCTCGCGTATACATGCGCGTGTAAAACAAACACTGTTTCATACACCACAGTTCACCAACAAAAACTTTAAACCGCTAAGAGCATAAAACAGAACAATTTTATCTCATAACAAGTTTCAATGGCGTCGCCCGTGGGAACGGCCGCACCGCATAAACTTACAAACGACACACAACTTTGCTCGCCTGGGGAATGACCCACGCTCTCAATGCTCTACTTTTGATACCACCGTGACTTAGTTATTATTGCAAAAGGAATTATCACGAATATGCATTTCATTTATTTACTTTTTCCTTCTTTGTAATTCGCCTTTATTAGCGCAGGTTAATATAGTGATTCAATATAGCAGTGTCAACCAACAAAACGTATAACCAAAAGGTGAATAATATGCATGATTTCCGTTATTCCCGTCTAAAATACATTATAAAGATATCATTATAATGGGGACAAATACATGTATCTGTTTGATAGGACTTGTGGTTAGCGTAAGGAATTGTCTTGGCGTCGCGTCGTCGAACCTTGAGTTGGAATTTGGCTAGGAGATTCTCTGTAACAGAACAAAATCTGGTATTGTTTCGGTAGATAAAAGGCTAATCCCTTATTACTTATTTTATCTGATGAAATATGGGTGCTATTATCATCTGTTTGGTTCTTGGAACATTTGCTTGGCTGTTTTCTATACAAAAGTCATATGGGTTTTTTCTTCTTTTCAACTTTCTTCAACTTTAATATTATCAAGTTTTATCTATTTCTATAGATATGTCATATCTTAAACAATAAAATGCATGTTTGATGGAGCCCTTTTTTCCGAAATTATTATTTTAATTTTTTAGTTTGTAATGTAACTGTTAATGATTTACATATTTATGACAACATGGCGCCGAAAAAACATGCATTAAAGTGTTTTAGGTATGATTTGTCTAGAAAAATAGATTAAAACTTCATAATATTAAAGTAAAACCCATATTACGTTGATATGAAAACACGGCGCTTGGGAGTCTACCATTAAGGCCTGAAATATTTATAAAACAAAGCATTCCTGTTGACATGCCAGTCTGCATAATTATACGTAGCTGTTCCTTTTTTCTTCTGTGTTAACATTTATATGTATAATAAGTATGTATTTACAAAAAGAAAAGTATATATGTATTACTATCAGTTGTTCTAGTACCCATAGTACAAGCTCTCCTTAGTTTGGGACTAGATGGCGTTGTGTGTGAGTTGTGAAATATTTATATTTTTTTTTTTTTTTTATGTATCCGCAGGTTGTAGTATTTTTTTTATATGTTTTTTTTAAGCCGCCGGGGTGCTGGATAGTGCGAAAAAGGTTGTACCAAACCGTGTTGAAACTTTTTTGTTTTGAACTACGGGCTATTTTGTAATGAAAGGACCTGTGTCTGTCTGAAACCATCACCATTATAATATGATAAAATGTGATTGGTTACCTTTTGATAAAATATTTTACAATGTATTAGGTAGTTGCAATATTTGTTACATTATTATTTATGATACTAATTTGTAGCAGTTTTGTTGCAAATAAGTGTATTAAATACTGAGTTATGACTTATGACAGAATCAAGCTTATACAAACAGCTTTTTCTCAATATCAATATTAAAATACTGCCTTGTTTTTCTAGTGGTAAGCGTATGTGATCACTCACCTCGAAGTCTATTGTCTATCTATATCACGCCCGGATTGGGCACAAATGTTGTTTAGATCTATTCCGGCAGGCAGTTTCTAACAGCAGCATAGAGTTGAAATTGTAGTCTGTACCTAAACAGAACAGGTGAAATTTGGATGCTATACATCTCTGTCACACCCTTCTAGATAATATAGGCGTGATGTTATGTTAAGTAATATTACCGACTAATCTAATAACTTAAATTATATTAAGTTCTGTGAGGTATAATCAAATAAACATACTGACAGAAATCAACAAGGACTCACCGTAATAACTGTATGTCTGAGGGCTTCGCTGGTGAAGTACCCGACCTTGTTAGATATCTGTTTACACTTATGGGAATATCATTTAGCGTGAATTTCCCGGGCCCAATTAGGCTGACCTTGAGCTTTGTAATACACATCCCTTTACTCAAACATAAGTATAGTTAATTTAGTAGTAAACCCAACTTGTGTAATAGAAAGTGTAGGCATAGTTCAGACAGGATTTAACTGTTGATTATTGGTACTTTTAACTATTAATGACGACCAGATAGCGGATTCGATTCCCCGGCTGACTCACAGGTTCGATTCCCGCTCAAGACAAATCTTTGTATGCATGAAGATTTTTCTTGGTTTGGGTGTTCCTATGTATAATAAGTATGTATTTACAAAAGAAAAGTATCTATGCAATAATATCAGTTATTCAAGTACCCATAGTACAAGCTCTGCTGAGTTGGGACTAGATGACGTTGTGTGATATTTATTTATATTTATATTTAATACAGTAGGTACTTTATACAGTTCTTCAACGGTTACGCTAGTAAAAATATGTATGAATTTTAGATGGCTCGCTGTCATTTGATAAGAATATTTAAGTATGCAAGAAATATAAAGAAAAGTAAGAATGTGATAGTGTTTTTCTTCTGTGCATTATGTCACATAAACATTCAATCACTGCAATCTCAAGTCATTTGCTGTGAGTTTATTGCAGGGTTCCATGTTCTATTTCTTTACCTAAAATCATTCCTAAAAAGATAAAATGTTTAAATCTTAGCATTTTTCTAATCGTATCAGTCGTTTTCTTAAAACCGCATACATTAAAAAAATACACACATATATTCGGGTCAATCAAGTTAGGTTCAAAATGCAACGTATTGTACCTACTTTCTACTTGATATGTATAAAAAAGGACACGAAATCCTGCGTAGGTAAAATTGGCTTTTGGCACAAATACGCAGTAAGTTACCCATGAAACTTTATGTGCGAACCGTGAGCCGAATACATCGAGCGCTCTCATAGCCCAGTGCCCCAAATTAAGTGTTATATTCACCCCTGAATATTCCATGTTTGGACAGTTTACAGATTTTCATAGTGCGAAGGAAAATTGTATTTAAATTTCAAATTTTCTTCATCCGAGCTATATTGATAAGTTACATGACTCCTTTTCATTAACTTTCTGAATTAGGTCTATTTAACCTCATTAAGAATTACCCTAAACTTTTAAGTTTACATAAAAAGCTCTTTTTACCCGACTGCCAAGAAAGGGTTATTTGTTTTTTGTATGGCAATCTGTTAAAACTGGTTAATACTGTAATAGACGTCATAGAACTATGATGTATATGTCGTAGCCATATTGTAGATTTACTAATTTCGTGAAATGTTCGAGAATTTCGTAAAATGGTTGCATTTCTTTAAATGTTTTACTGTCTATTGGCCATACCATTAAAGTCACGTGTGGCCGGGTCGTCAAAATGTGTGTCTATGTTACGGTAAATGTGATTAATTGAAAAAATATTAATAATTGCCGGTAATTGTTACTATAAAATATGTTATAAAAAAATATTAATTTCCTCTACTGGTAGTTTATTTTGTCAATCCAGTCCTTGGCAAGTTTTAATTGATCACAATACTAATCTAACATAACCATTTTTTTCAAATTTGTTCATCTCCTCTTAAGCTAGATTGAAAAGAAAGACGCTTAGTTTACGTTAATAATTACTGGTAATTATTAATAATTTCCAATATTGCTCGGTTTTTGCGTGACTTGCATAGTACTAGAGAACCTTTTCATCGTATTTTTTTATGTTATTACTTTCTCGCTCATTTATTAACTAATTATTTACATTTTTATGCACACTTCGACAGAGACTTAAAAAACACAGCACGAAAATCAATCAAAGTGCGAAATATTGACGATAATATTGTAGGTGTGTAAGAAGCAATTGTCATCACTTGATCTTCAGCGGCTTCCATTTTATAACGTGAACGAGGCGCTCGCAGCGCCACTATCGGTAATTAATGTAGGTGATTATTATACTACTCTACGATATGATCAAAATAATCTTGACGATTTCATACAGTAGCCACGCGTTTTGTTGTCCATATCAAGAAACGATTTCTCATCATCGATCTGCCCAAGCCACATCATGACTTACCCAATAGACTATGAAACATTGCATGAAATGCGACCATTCTACGTAGTTCTTGAACATTTCATGAAGTGAGAACATCTCCGATATGGCCACAACATATATACAACAGACCACCAGACTTAAGCGTTAGAATGTGTAAGACAAGTTTATGGAGATCGATTCACGGTTTCTTTACGACTTTTGCTTCAAGTTTTACATACCCACTCGTACTCTTGGGAATGATTTTTATATACTTGTACATATGTATGTAAGACGAGCGCGGACTGGTTTAAAAAGCGTATAATTTTACGTTTTTTAGGGTTCCGTGCACCGCGAGTTCTCGGGTCCAAATCTCGGGTCGGTATTATTGTCAAAAACAAACAAAAATGTATGAATTATTGAAAAAGATGGTGCACATGAGTTTCTCACCAGCTCTTCTCATGATGCAACACCCATCGGAGCTGGTACTTGGATTGATTTTAGTTCAAGTTTCTAAGTTGAATTGAAGTCAATCTAAGCTTCGGTAATTCAATTCAAATAGTTTTAATGCAACAAATATTATAATTTAATTAATAATTATTCTAATTAGTATTTTTTTATATATATTTTTAATTTTTGACATGTTGAAGCACTCATTTGGGCCCATGAAAATAACTGATTTGATTTAGATATTTTTTATTAACAAGTTAATCAAAAATAAGGGATTTTGTCAGAAAACTCTCAATAACAGCACGGAGTTGGATTCATGCCCAGTGGATGGCGATACGATCACCCAGTGGCGTAACTATAAGGTGGCAGGGGTGGCAAAATACCACGGGCCCCCAGCCTGAGGAGACCTCCGGGCCCAAGACCTTGAAAGTAACTAAAAATAAATTATCAAAAAAAAAAGATTTAAACGCATTCATCTAAACATAAAAAATTGTTGACCGGGAAATTGCAAAAATATTAGAATAGACAAGGGGCAAGATACCGCAGCATGGTAACATAGTAAATCGCGAAAGACTAATTTTTCTTCCTAAAAATCTGGCATTCTATAGTGAAATCTGCATTCCAGTACTGAATCACTAGCGGCTTCAACGTAACGATGTTTACTAGGACCCCATCCAATATTTTTGCCACCAAATTTTCGGCAGTGTCTTTATTTACAAAAATATTTATTTAGAAAAATATTAAGTAATAAATCATTTAGCATTCACTGAAAACTCCTTAACTAATCCGTCCAATACTAAGCATATCAAAGTATATTTGGCACTAAGCAAAAAGTTAGAAGCAATCATTAGTCGAAAATGAACAAAGTTAGCTACTGAAAGGGTTAAGCCTGAGAAAGTCCCAATTCCTTTATGAATAAAATTGGTGATTCATTACTTACGTTGAGTTTGTTCGGTGATGCTCGTATCGGCAAAAGTTTCGAGACGGTAATAAAAACGTATGACAGCTTTTTCTGGTAATGAAATCCGATATTTCAGGTACCTACCGTTGAATCATTACCTTGATAATGTGAAAAAGTTTGGTTTGAAAAGAGGTTTCTCATGTATTTATTTTTCTGTTAATAAATACTTGTATATATTACGTAATTATTTATCCAAACGTAATAACAAATTGGTAAGGCACTACACTGATGAATTATTTTATAAAATAACATAACTTCACGCTTATATTACCCAGAAGGGAGTGGCAGAGGTGTATAACACCCACACTTCACCTGTAAATAATCTTTTATGTCAATAAAATATGACTAAGAAAACGCGTCATATCAACCTTGATATTTGACGCTCAAAGTATTATCTTCAACGGTTAATTAATTTCCATAATACGTAATAATTCCAGTTTGGTGAACTTTGTTGAGCTCATAACACCGTTCTTCATTACAACTCGAATTCACGTCTCAGACAATTAACAAGGAAATTCTCGTAATACTGAAAGAGATCACTTGGTTAAAACATTTTACTGAAGAGTGCCTACTTAAAACTTTGGTCCCTTTCGCTGTCGCTGGAAGCCATTTGCTCCTTTTCTAGAACTGTGAACAAGGCTTTAATCAACGCGAAGATTTATTGAAGTGTCTTTTTAAAACAGTTGTGGGTAAAAGTTGCCTTTATGTTTTTTTTATCTAACCTCCTCTTTTTACTTAGAAACGACCAATGAACCAAACCGAATACAGTGTTGTATTTGCATTTGTAAGGTCGCGAATTTAGAGATTACTAAAAGGGTTTTTTTTTTTAATAAGACGCCCATAAGGAATAACTCCTGTGTCGCGGGTGTGATCATTAACATTTCACACACACAGAGCACACCCAGAGTCAGAACTGAGGGCAGAAGTGTGGCGACCGAACCTCACTAGACCAGTGCAGCTGAAAGTGGCGAAGCGGCCGCTTTAACCACTAAACCAACCGTGCACTCATTTTACTCCATCAACAAATAATTCCAAACCAAACTAAACTATTTTTATTAAATTAGTAAAATACTTGAAAATAAATAAACTTAATTCAGTGTTATTAATTTATTTGTTATATTCGATTTTTAGTTTCTTTTTAACCACTTTACCAAATTGCATTCTAAAGTCGATGGATTTCTGCAAACAAAAGGATTGTCGTCGTTTAGGGTTTAGTTCAGAATTTGTTCCATTAACACAATAGCGTTGTCGTGTTGCTACAATTAGATCACCGCTGGAGTTCGACTGGGTTATCTCATTAAAATAAACGTTTAAGTAGTATAACTTGTTTGATAACTAAGTTAGCTGCTTTTAAGATATTTTGAATTATCAATAGATACATATTAAATCATTATTAATCAAAATAATTGAAGAAAATATTATTATTTTAGGGAGTGTATTTTATTTATAACAAAAATTATTTAATCAAAAATCGATGTTTTGTGTTTTGCGTGGAATTCAATCTTTCCATTTGAATTTCTACAAACTGCTCTCATACGCTTTAAACCCCAAAATAACCCCCTAGGGGGACAAAATTTTCACTAACTCTCTCTTATCGTAAATAAATGTCGTATAATGTCGTCATTTTATAAAAGCTGAAGTTTCCTTATATGTAACTCTCACCTTGGTAAGAAGGATCTGGGAGTGGCCAATGGTAAGAGGTGATTTTTACCATCACAATAAATCACCAATCTATTAAATTAGTTTTATACTATGAAGTAACTTTTTACAACTTTTTTAATGTTACCTTAAGACACCACGATCAAAATTCCATTTTTGGTGATCGTTCTTAATTATGCGAAAGGCACACACAGCGAAACTTTCAGCTTTTATAAAGTAAAGAAAGCCCACGAGTACTAACTCCTACAAACAGCATTTGCTATAATTCAAACCAGATCTTTTTATCTTCACGTTTGCCCTGAGAAAGCAAATCCGTAACTACACACACAGTTCACTGAATATCTTGGGACGGAGTCAGCAGAACCGCACTTATATTTATTATCGATACGCATGAGTGAATTTCGTTGCCATTGCTCTCAGGGGCAATGTTGCAATATTACTGTATGTTGTATTTTCCCAAAGTGTTAATACCTAAATCATTTGTAAATATTTCGAAAAACAATCCGTTATTTTTATTATGCAACTAAGTAATAAATTAATTACGATTCCCAGGTTAGGCAAAGCGTTATTTGTGGACTTGCCATAGCAGCACGCAGTTAGAATTGTGCCTGATGGATGACGATAAGCTTACCCCCTATCCCATGGTACCTAAACATAACAGGTGAAATGTGGGTGTTATACACCTCTGCCACATTCTTCTGGGTAATATATGCGTGATGTTATGTTATGTAATAGATTTAATCCTCCATTTACTTCTGTTAATATTGACGATAGGACTAGTATAAGTGTAATTTTGTCTTGGTGTCGTAATTTGAGTCTTTTTGAAGAGCTCATCCTAGGAAGACGTAGAGGGACCTGATAAGTGTCCATCAAAAAGAACAAATACATAGTACATGAAACCGGCAAGCATGTATAATGCGTGTATGACGAATTGTAAAAATAGCAAACGGAAAACGTAGCACATGGCGTACCATCGTCTTTGCCTACCCCTGTGGGATAAAGACATGATTTTATGTATGTAATTTTATTTATTTATTTATTTAACTTTTTGCACACAAAATGGTACACAGGTGGACTTAATGCCTAGTGGCATTCTCTAACAGTCAACCTAGGGTGGTGCAGAGAAACAAAGGTAGGTGCGTTACGATAATACTAATAGTAAATATACACTGATTTGCAAATCGATTAAATACATATTAATACATATATGGTACATACATAATACTTTAAATTCGTCAATAATATACACAAATATATATATATTTATAAATATATGCATAATAATATATTTAAATTTATATAAATAACGGATGAAGAGAAGGGGGATGAAGAATGAAACATTATGATGATTCTGCCAATTTATCGATCAAGAGTTTGCGGACTTTAATTTTGAAGGTGTATCGGGTTGTTGCCATTGTGATATCTTGCGGTAGCGCATTCCACAAAAGAACAGATTGTACGAAGAAAGAAGAAGCCAGTAGTATGTAAAGGACATAGAAGTAATTTATTATTGGAAGACCTCAGTTCCCTATCGTGGTTAGATTATAATTTTAGTCGTTAGTATATTTTTCTTAAGTTGATGTCAAAAACAGGCAAAAATTGAGATCAAAGGACTAAATCCTCAAACTGAATACCACGGAAATGATGTGTCTCAAACGACGACGGTGGCGACACTACCTTGTTCAAGTAAGTACCTACGTTACTTTTTAATGGTGTGGCGAGGGACTGTAGAATTTTGTGCTGTATGACCTGTCTGTGTGCCATTTTGTTACTAAATTTATTTATTTTATTATTTTAAATATCGGGATCGTGTAAAATTAATGTTTTTACTCATGAACCGTATTTTTTTACAGTATGGTTTAGTTTATAATATATCGTTATTAGTACTTTAAAGATAGTATAAACATCATTACAACATCGCGCCTACATTACCCAGAAGGGTGTGGCAATTTTATACAACACCCACAGTTTTATACTTTTGCGGCTATCATCGTCTCGATTTGTACCTAAGATTTTAAGCATTTTCTAGTTCCATATAAAATTTCTGAATTAAAAAATATCACCAGTTACGTTCAGGTCGGATTAAATAAAGCGTGAGCTTAACTTCATTCTCTGAGCACAATTCTAACTCGACTGAGAATTTCCTGACGTAAAAATTCCAAATAAAAATTTTGCCTGACCCGGAAATCGAACCCGAGATCGCGCTGTGAACGATACACAAATAATACCGCTAGACCAACAAGGTAGCAGAAACATCATCTTAAAATATCCTGGTTTATATTCAAAAGGTTTTATAACAAGTTTCTCTCTACGTCATTATAAAACACGTTTACGCCCCATTACTAAAGATTTCGCAGTTTCAGCCCGTCTGCTTATTGTAGACTATAACGGAGTTTCATTACATGAAAGGATCTGGTGAATAAGCGTTAACACAAATAGTAAAGCTGCTTAATGGTTGCCTTTGATTAAAAATAACACACGCAAACGTAATGTTATATGTCATTAAATTTAATTTACTCTTGCGAAGATAACAGTATTAGATTTCGCGCGCCAGCCTTTGTTACTTAGAGAATTTGGTTGCTATAAAATTGTTGTAAAACTTACAAATTTAGCTTTATGAGCCTCGATATGGCATCGTAATATCCGATCTTATGTGGCATCATTTGAATTTTTCTTTAGCTTATAAAAGTCTCTCATCTGTTTCTCAATTACTAAGCTACTCTGATAGCATAGATCTTCTTAGCAACGCAGCATATTATGATTTTACGTCATAATAATTGCAATAAAAATAAATTCTATCTTAGACCAACAATTTAGACAATCACTTTACATAATTTGACCACGACCGACCTAATGATACTGCCCACGGTAAAGCACATTTACCTATCAACCACATGAAAAGATATTAGCAAATTTAACAAAAAACTGCTGTAATGCAAGAGGCTTTGCAGAAGATATTAAATCCTCATCAATACGACTGATGCTAATAATTATGCAAAGACTCGATATATCCTTTAATATCACAGATGAGTAATTAGTGACCACTCCGTATCTGATAAGCATTTGCGGCTTCTAATTACAAGCTTCCAACTGTACTCCACGTGTGTATGTAAAGCAGTTGGTACACATACGGACCGTATACATTACTGTGAGGCTGTGCTTTGCACTCTCTGATTTCCATCGAACAAGTACGTTTGCAACTGACATTTATAATGTGTCACTTTGGAAGCATTGTGTTGAGCTTTGTATGACTTATTGAGTTTTGAAATTTATCTTTATTACTTCTGTGCTGAAAACTGCATTTTAGTAGATGAACTTTTAACTAAAATACAAATAGAATAAATTCGTTGAACAAAAATTGGGTACTCACAATACAAAAACGTAACTTTTGATCTGTTAACGATGACAATTTAAGTGGGTAGTTAGTTAACTATCCACGATCCACAATAGGGAAATCTAAAAACGTTAACATGAATCGAATTTAAATAGAATAGTAAAATATTTGTCACTCACAGAGTTTAAATAAAATATTGTGACAGTTTAAATGTTAGCAGTTTCAAAAGCATCTGTGTTAGTTTCGGTTGGCAACATTTTTTTTTCAAACGAACATTACTCGTACTGTACTTAATGAATATAGTGGCCATTAGTTTACACAATCATCCGAGATCCCCCCTTAGGTGAAGACATTATGAACTGCTACTTCATTTTGTACTTGGCGGCTGGTTAAATTAAATGTGAGAGGGTGCGGTGGTGCCAGTCTTAAAAACCGATGTCGGATTATTGCTTATTCATGATATTTTTTTCAATACATTGCAAAAATGAAATTTAGTTGTATAGTTTTAAAAACATCTCGATCTAAGTCACGTTTGAATGTACACAACAATACAACATGTTTTGAAAATAAACGCCTGCCGCGCCGGGTGGGGCGGGTGGCCCAATTGCGGTGTCGACTATAAACGAAATGAGGACCCGAATGTGGGACATACGCACAGCTTTACATCCTGGGTTCACTTCCTTGAATATTTTGAATATAAATCAGATGGCCGTACAGGAAATGAAAGTAAATAGGACCGAATCTCATTTACGCCGCGCAGCGCCATTGTGCAACAAGCTACAAACCTTATGTTTGTATAGTGATATTTTTGTAAAAAAAAAAAATTATTGACTGCTTGTCAGATGCCGATGTATTGAGTTACGTTACTGCTGACCGCTGCACTATTGTACTAGTATTGCCAGTTCGATTTTCACGAAGGTCCTCTGTCTTTTTTCCCGCTGTCTGTCCGTCTGTCTTACTGTCAGTCCCTATGTATGCTAACTACGCAACGGATTTTGATGCGTATTTTTAAATATATAGAATTATGCATAACCAAGATTTTATGTTTAAAACATACGTACCAGGAGCGACGCCAGGGCGGATCGCTAGTAAATTGTACAGTTTTGTTATCATCTAGCTATGTAACCCAGACTCACTCTAATCATATTTAATTTTTACAAATGTAATTTCCATCCAAAATCAAAATTCACTGCTTTCAAAGCCACCTTCTTTACTCAGAGTATAAAATAATTCAGAGTAAAATATGTGGCAGATTCTACTTCAACCATAAAGAACGATTTACCTGATTGCTCACGACTACATTTAGGTAAAATAGGTCAATTACCTTCCACTTATCTTTAACCTGATAACTTCGGTAAGGAGTGATATTAATAGCTTCTAAATACAATTAGCAGTATTACATAACCTTTTTTTTTATGGTGGCGTTTGTCCACGATCTCACCTGATGGTAAGTGATGATGCGGTCTACGGTGGAGCACGCTTACCTATGAGATACCTATTGACTCTTGCTTTAAAGAGATCCAAGTTGTACTCATGCGGAAACACAGACTCGGGCAAGGCGTTCCATTCTTTAGCAGTTCGCATAAGAAATGTAGAAGCAAAACGCTTAGTGCGTAATGGTGGAATATCTACCTAGAATGTTTTTTTAATACAGTTATGAAAATACAAGAATGAACCGAAAATTACTGATATATTTCAGTTTAATGTTTTAAGATTCAATTAATTGAATACCAGAAATTCTAAATGTCTTTATTTTGAATCGCGTTTGAGTGAAAATAAAGGAGGACAGATAATTAAGTCCGACATTTAAAGCTCAATTCATCAAACCCATACGTGTGGTGTATCTATGGATAGGTAAAAATGATATTGAGGTTTCTAATGTATTTTTTTCTTAAAGTGAATAGTTTGCTCGAGAGACGCTTCCAAAGTGAAAAAAAAAATTCCCTCCACCCTCCCCCCCCCCCGTAACTTCTAAATAAGGGAATGATAAATGTAAAAATAATATAATGATGTACATTACCTTCCAAACTTCCACTTAAAACGGTTTAAACGAGATCTAATAATTAGTTTTTTAATACATAATAAATCGTAAACCGCGTTTTACCTTTCATTCAATCTACTCCAATATAATAAAGAATTAAGAAAAACATTTATTTAGATGTATGCACTTGGCCGGTATTTTTAAGTATCGCTGCCAAAATAATGTACAATAGATCTACACTTTTATACACCAAATACCAACCCATTACACTCGGTGTAAATATTTGGAAGAGACGGTCGTTTGCAAAACAAGTATTTGTAAAGAAAATTAATGTTTAATATTTATAAGATCGATATCTTAGCTTGTTGTTTTACGGTCGAGGGTAGATATTTTCCCGTTAAAAGGGGGATGCCATAAATTTTCTGATGAAATATAAACAAAGTGGAGTTTTTTATGGTGTTCCATATCAGTATAAAAAAATAATCAGTACATGTTTCACGTTTATGTATTTTAGATGTACGTTATAGAAAATGACTAGCACAACAATATCGGCATTTTGCCCAACGAATTTTACGAATTGTTTCCTTATGTTTTATATTTTATATCAGTATTTTGGATCAGTTGTAATGTTTTTTAATGTAGTTTTTATTGGTCTCTGTATGCCTCTTTGGTTTAGTGGATAGCGTATGCGCCTCTCACCGCGAGATCTCGGGTTCGATTCCTGGGTTGGGCAAAAGTGTTATTTAAGACTTTTTGTTTTTTATTATACTACGCCCACAGCAAACGAACGTCCACCTGATGGTAAGTGGAGTACAGCCCAGGGACATCAACAATCCACAAAAGCAGATTGCAGATGCGTCGCTGCAGCTGAGGACTACGGTGTTATACCTCATGTGCCAGTAATTTCAGGGCCTGATCTCACCACCAAACCGGAACACAGTAATGGAAGCACTACTATTTGGCGGCAGGTTAAAGGTGAGACGGTGGTGCTGCCGCCCTCGAGCTCATTCACAAGAGCTCTACCACCAGTGTTTGAGTTGTTATGCCCGGTAGATGGCTATAGGCTCCTCCATCACAAGGGACCTATACATAACAGTTGAAATGTGACAGTTTTTACACCTCTGACACACCCTTCTGGGTAATATAGGCGTGATGTTATATTATATAGTTATTACTTTACGATCTTTATATTAGAGAGAAGCAGCGATAGCCGAGTGGGAGACCGTAGGACTGCGAAGTCAAAGGTCACAGGTTTGAACCCACGGCACACACCCCTGTCAATAAATCGTTAAGATTCGTCTTTTCGAAGATATGTGTGTATTTATCATATAAATTATCGCTCGCTAACGGTGAATGAAAACATGGTGAGAAAACCTGCATGCCTGAGAGTGCCTAAAAAGTACTCGAGAGTGTGTGAAGTCTACCAATCCGCATTTGGCCAGCGTGGTGGACTATGGCCTACCCTTCTCATCATGAGAAGAGGCCCGAGCCCAGCAGTGGGACAAGTATTAGATACAGGGCTGCTATTATATTATATATTATTTATCTTGAAATGAAAAACAAAGGTCCTTACTAATTTAAGACGACGGTAAACATAAATAAATAGCTCCCTCTTTCCCTCAAGTGCTTTCAAAAGACATACTACATTCATAAATCTCTGCGGTGGTTGACGCCGCGTCCGCAGTTGTATGAAAACGACAATGCAAAGACCAAAGTTCTTTGCAGTAAAATTTATTCGTGAAGTTTTCTTCCGTTATAACAATAATTTGCTAATTAATAAGAGTGATTGGAATCATTGTTTCATGTCTTACAAACTCAACTAAGTCTAGGACTTTAATACAAATATAAACATATGGTACGCACAAAGCACATTACAATCAATGAAAAACAATACATAATAAAATACAATCTTTAAATCTGGAAACGCAAAAATATGTGCATGCAGCTAAACTATAATAAAGGAACTAATAATACAGGAACGTATACGTACGTTCCTGTTGCTTCTTACGGATTGTCGGCGCCCCGACCGTTGTTTTTATAAACTACCGCCTATATGTTCATTATATTTATGTTTGTTTGTAACAAACAATATTATTAACGTATAAATTATAAATGTAAAGTTACTCTAAAACTTGCATAACTTACCTTTAGCGTCCACATGTTTTCTCTGTTTCGATCAATTATCATGCTTTTATATTATTCTCAACCGAATAACTACACGATAAAAGTTCTATATAAGTCTTTTTGGGCTTGAAGAATAACCTGCACTACGCTGTTTGTAATTCTAGGATTTAAACTAACACTAGTATTGTACAAAAAATTGTAATATGTCATTTTATAAATAAAGATCTTTTGAAATTGAAAAATTGAATCTAAAAGAGAACTCTGGAAAGCATACAGAAAACTAAATACATATTGTGTCATATATCAGATCTCAAATTGTTTTCTCAAGTACAAATTGAATTCTTGAAATAAGTACAGTCCGCTTGTACAAACTGTGTGTGCCAGTAAGATGGAATGGGTAACTGGTGCCTGAACAACATATTTTTGCGTGCAACAAAGTTTTTTTTTTTTTAATTTTATATTACTCCAGCGGCGAATGAACGTGAACCTGGTGGTAAGTAGAGTACAGCCCATGGGCCCCAACAATCCACAAAAGCAGATTGTAGATGCGTTACTGCAACTGAGGACTATGGTGTTCTGCCTCATATGACAGTAATTTCAGGGCCTGATCTCAGCATCAAACCAGAACACAGTAATGCAAACATTACCATTTGGCGGCAGGTTAAAGGTGTACAGGTCATAAGATCTTTATTTCGTAAAAAATCGGTCGTGTTTACGTATCGGTAAACGACAATTATCAAATGAATTATAAATAATATAATATGATATAATATAGTATCTCACAACTTGCACACAACGCCATCTAGTCCCAAACTAAGCAGAGCTTGTACTATGGGTACTAGAATAACTGATACTAATACATATTATATACTTTTCTTTTTGTAAATACATACTTATTATACATAGAAACACCCAGACTAAAACAAACCTCCATGTTCATGCACACAAAGATTTGACTTAAGCGGGAATCGAAATCGCGACCTCGGCGTCGCAGGCAGGTACACTAGCCACTCCGCCATCCGGTCGTCAAATATATAATGAGAGTCGGGTGAAGTGTTGTTTATGTAAGCTTTCCCTCAGGAAATTCACAATAGCGGCACGGAGTTGGAATTGTACCCGGTAGATGGTGATTGGTTTACCTCCGACCCATGGTACATGGTACTAAAAGCATAATAGGTGCAGTGTGGGTGTTGTTCACCTCTGCCACAGCCTTCTGGGTAATATATGCGTGATGTATGTTATGTTCTTGCACTTTTCATGACCGAAGAATTTCTGAAAACAGGCATGAAAACGTGTAAAAGATTTTGTTCTATTACAAAGGTGAAACTCTTGTCCACGCAAAAGGAAAATCTCTTTGCATCCTTTATTCTTCGTGTTTGGCGATAATGGATATCTTAGTCCTTTTCAACATTATCCTCATTCAAGGTCAACATGATACATATTTAAACGATGTGAGAAAAATAGGATTCTGTGGTCTTATGGTCAGGTCAATGCGCCTTTTGGCAAGCAGAAGGTAGTTTTACGGGTCTTGGCGCGTTTTGCACCAAGAGTGATTCACACCGCGGCGCAGCGGCGCGGCGAGACGAATCGCCCAAGGACTTTTTTTACTTTTCAGTCGCGAACTCACGAGACGCTTGCCAAACGATTTTTATCTAATGATGAAACTCCTATGTTACTCTTTTTATGTTTTATGAAGCCCATGTGATCTTCTTAAAGGGTAATATTATTGTATTTTATGAAACATTAGATTTTAAGGTGAATAAAAAACAAGTCAATGAAATTTAAATGTATGTTTTTAATGTCAAATGTATTTTTTTATTTGGTCTTTTTATTTGCACAGTACCTAAGCCCTTACTATCCTAAGTCCTAAATCATTTTGAGTTAGAAAAAAGGATAGTAAGGATTGAGTATTTTACATCCACAGCATAATGACAAAACAATTATAGCATTGTTTCCACGTTTAAATTTGTAAGTTATCAGATTTCGTTTTATTACATTATTGGTACAAAAAAGTTTGTTGGAAAGCACAGGTTGAGATAAAGCAGCAGTTTATACACATGACTAGCAACCCGCCCAGGCATCGCTCCTGGTACTATGTAGTACTATAACATGCATGTTTTAAACAAAAAACTGTATCAAAATCCGTTGCGTAGCTTTAAAGATCTAAGCACACATAGGGACAGACAGACAGACAGAAGTGACTTTGTTCTATACTAAGAGTATGTAGTGATAGTAAAACACAATTTATATGGAATCGTATCATCTGCGGTCATGTGGCACACAAATTTCATTAAATTTACTTATGATATTATTTAATATGCTAACATTAGGATTTATGTTTCTAAACATAAAAGCTACATATTACTATATCGACAGCCATACAACAAAATGTAACTCCGTAATAACATTGAGTAATTTAATAGGCATGGTGGACTGATCCATAATAGTAAAATATAGGTAAATATAATCCAAATGCAAGATTTTACTTTTATACTATAAATGTAACTCATTTTATGATCATTCAAAGTTGTGAAATGAAATTATTACAAAATAATTTTAAAATTAATTAACCCACACAATTTGTAGCAACTTTTGTATTGAAACTATTTTCATAAGCGCAATATTTCGTATACGTCATACGTCGTATGACGTCACGCTATTATAGCCGTTTGTTTGGAGCGTTTGGGCGGGTTTAAAAAATTGTATTATCTCAGGAAACTAATGTTATATCAAAGTTATTCTCGTTATAATATTTCTTATATCGAGAGGTGTTTCGATTTCATACGAAAACAAAACTGAGTCATCATGCTTATTTAGTTAAATCTACTAGATAACTTACTATCATAACATAATAAATAAACATATTCTCAAGAAAAAAAATAGCTTGACAGTTGGAAACGTGCAGTCTACAATTTGCATTCAAACTGGTAAATCAAATAGAAGCAAGGCACAGGCTTTACATAAAAACATTCCGTTCTTCTCGGCTCGAGGTCCTTTGCATTGCTAGCTTGAGCTCTGAAGATAAAAATTTAACTATCTGCTGGCTTTCATCGTGTCATTTCTTTGTAACATCAATTTAGTATTAGATTTTAATAAGAAACACTTCAATGTGATCTTTTAGAACTGAGTTGAAAGACTAACAAACGTTTATAAAAATGCCTTGCCTGGTTTATTCATATTATATTTACGGCCTATACAGTTTCAAAATAACGTTAACAATAACATATTAAAATTAAAATATTTATCTTGTTTTCTGTGAAAATAAATGTAACAAAATATGCGATGCATACTTAAACAATTATTAACTTTACAAGCATTCAAAAGGCTTCATTGTGTTTTGATAACCGCAATTTTTCTTTCACATCACTGAATTATTTTTATTTTAGTACCAGAAGTATATATTTTTTTTTTTTACAGATTGTTTTTTGCTACAACAACAACAACTCCGCTTTTGGCATGATAGCCCTTTGATAAATAATCATGAAAATTATTCGATATCTACTGACGAGTCATTAGCAAACATTTGTCATTTACAAACACAGCCGGGCGTCTGACATTTATCTTTGTACAATTGATGGACGAATGTTATGATGAAAACAACATAATTTCTCATAAAATTTTCTAAAATATAAAATGTCAGCTACTTAGATCTCAATGCAACGTTTTTTCTTCTGTAATTTTGTTTTCGGTGTTTATAAAATGGATACCCGTATAGAAGTGGATACCTGAAGACATTTTATATTTGCCTAAGTAAACAAAATCCTGGCCCGGTTGTTAAAAAAGAATTTAAAATGAAATTATTTATTCCAGTACACAGCAGATCATCAAAATTAACAATCGATCTATCCAGTTAAGCCATCGCAGTTTACTATAAATATTCACAGATTGATATATTCAGCGAGTCGAATAGTTTTTATAAAAAATATCACGTCTATATTACCCAGAAGGGTGTGGCAGAGATGTACAACACCCACACTTCACCTGTTACGTTTACATCTCATGGGATAGGGGGTGAGCCTATCGCCACCCACCTGGCACAATTCCAACTCCGTGCTGCATTTGTAAATTTCCTGACGGCAATAACACTTTGGCCGACCCGAAATCGAACCCGAGACCTCGCGGTGAGAGCAGTAAACGCTCACCACTAGACCATCGAGGCAATCAAATTGATAGTATAGTCTAATCGTTTTAAAGTGGAAAGTTATTTAGTTTTTCAGTCCTACAGTTCTCGTTTCACAGTAGATTCGCTCCATACATCACTTTGTTAGTTATCTGTTTAGTCAGTTGACATTGATGAATGTTTCAGGGAACGAGCGGTGTTCCGTTGTAGTCGCGGTATCCTGGCTTAGGGTTCCGTCACCGCTCTAATGCAGGGCAACCTCGTTGATACGAAAACAATGTGAGAACAGCTCTCGGGAGCTTAATGAGGGAACGTGAATACATTTTGTCGTACCATATACCTATTTGTACGGTATTTCTTGGAAAATAATACATTTTACCGAACCAAGTTTTGTTTGCATTGTATTGAGTTGGTAGTAGTAAGCAAAGAGTAAAAAATGGTGTTGCACTAGTAAATAATGCGACTTCCTGTTAGAATAAAGGTTAATAAAGAATAAAGGGTGTTATAGTTACCAATATTTAATTATAATGTATCATAATATCATCACTATCGGTCGGTTTTTTTATAGGATACATTTTGGAGAGTGCCGAGGAACTACACAATCTTATCGGACTACCAGACTAATAGCCCTTAGGCACCGCTGTACAGTAGATATTCTACTAATTTCGCCTCTACATTTCTTTTGCGAACTGCGAAAGAATGGAACGCCTTGCCCGAGTCGGTGTTTCCGCATGAGCACAACTTGGATCTCTTCAAAGCAAAAGTTAAAAGGTATCTCATAGGAAATCGTGCTCCACCGTAGAACGCATCATCACTTACCATCAGGTGAGATCGTGGTCAAACGCGTGCCTATACACCATAAAAACACTATTTAATTTCTTAAATAAACTTACTATTCGATGTTTAATAGACAACCAAAAGATATCCGTTTCATGTGCCTAAAATGAATTAAAGATCTTTCTTTAGACTTAACGCAAAATAAATTACACTAGACATTCATTGACTCATTGAATCCATAATAATTGGAATACAAACTCTGTACTTTTGTCTCAATATTTAATTAGAGGGTAAATTTGATCCAATTGTAGATACATACCTTACCTACTCTGTACACTGTACAGTATAGGTAGGTACCTACACTATCAACCACCACTATAGGTACACCAATTTGAGTAAACACGAATTAAGTGTTCAAACAGCTAAATTCCGAGCAAATGCCTGTAGGGCATTCAAATATTTATTTTGAACTATGTGGCAATCAACTTGTTAAACCTTTGGGGATCGCGGCAAATGCGCAGATTGTTTTATTAAGGCTTTTCGTATAATATTTACATAGCCTGTGAAATTGTGGGCGTGTTTGTCTAAGCGTTAAGCATGTAAGACAATAAGAAAATCCGAGTCCGAGTCGGAATCACACACAAAGAGTACCTTAGAGCACCCCTTAAATATGTTTTTATTCGGTTTTCAGTATTTGTTGTTAAAGCAGCAACAGTTATACATCATCTGTGAAAATATCAATTCTCTTACTATCACGGTTCTTGAGATATAGCCTGGTGACATACGGACAGAAGGACAACGTAGTCTTAGTATTAGGGTTCTGTTTTGACCTTTTTTGGTGCGGTATCCTAAAAAACTAGGTGAATAATTTTAATTCATTGATAATTGACCTTGTTTTCAGAATAAAAAAAATTATTTAAAATAAATTGTTATGAAAATAAACATAATATAACAAAGGCTTCGTTCAAAACTAGTGTCAAATAACAGCGCCTTTCTTATAAAAAGCAGACCGTCAAAGTTTAACACTACAACGATGTTTTATGCATAAGTTTCAGTTTTATCTTCAATTTCTTGCCGCTCAAGTGCAGTGAAATCGTACTCGAATACTTTAGTTTATGTTGTCGCCGCATACATATTCCAGAAGTTCTCGCGGTGACAAGACGGATTCGGCGCACAGAGCGCGATCAAAATCTCACTTAAATTTTAATGGTGGTCCCTGAGCTCTATCTTTCCGGCCCGTGACAAGAAATTAAAAAGATTTTTGTTTGGTCAATGACCAATCTGAATAACATTTCAATTGCAAAGATTCACTGACCCGGAGGAGCTGTCAATGTTTGTCAATATTTTTTTCTATACTAAATGTACAGTGCCACCCGGCCAAATAAGTTTAGTACACTTCTGACATCAGTTACCTCTGATTATTTCAGAGTGCAGGTGACAGATATAAAGCTGTAAAGTTAATTTATATGTTAGTAAGTAATAAATGAAACATAACAACAGTATTATTATGTTATAGTAGTGTTGTAACAACGAATTATTTTTTTGCCATTTACAACCAGGTGGACTACACGCTCGTTCGTTACCGATTTCATGTCTATAAGTCATATTATACTTTAATATACATAATTATTACTTTGTTACAAAAATTTTCGTCTCAGATGCAGTTGAAACTTTTCTAGAATAGAGTCACAAAGTTACCAGGCATCTGTGTCACAAAGCTCACGTTCTTCAGACGTGAATTTTATTTCATGCATCCGTTATGCAGAAATTGAAAAAGGCATTTCACCGCATTGACATCGGTCGCATTCAATATCATTTTATTTTTGTACATATTTTGAATTTCGATGTTGAGATTTTCCTATATTTTGAAAAATATCGTTTTGGCAATAGCGAGTATTTCTATAAACTCTGTTGATACATGCATATATATATATAATCACGCCTTTATTGCATAGCAGGCACATGGCGTTCCTAACAACTTTGGTTTTCTCAATTTTTATACATTCTCGCCGGTTTCGTATTTATTAAGATGATTATAAATGAAAAAATAATAATATTTTATAATAAATTTTGTGAAAACTACTTAACTTCAACTTTGTGTTAGTAGTAATAGTCACTTTTTATTAAAAAGCCACAGTCATATCGTTAAATATATAAAAATATGTTTCTTATTATCATTTACTTACGCTGTAAATAATTATAATTAAACATATATTAATTTAGTTATATTCGTCAAAAGCTTTTACATTCGGAACAGTTCATTAAGTTGTAACTAACAACATTTAGAACCTCGTATATTAGTATGTATTTGCTCAAAATTTCAATTAACTTTTTGATTAACATCAAAATACTGAAATATTTGATGTAAAGGTTTGACATATTCTAGTATGAAATGGTTTCTACATTTAGCTGACTTTATCGTTGTTATCGAATATAAATACCCGAACGAACAGAAAGAAAAAAGTTGTCGACAGTTAGTATCTTTACGTTGTTTGTAAACGTAAACTTGCTCATTTATTGCATACTATTCTAAATTAGTTATTATTCCATTTACGCAGCGCGCTCCCGTAGCTGTCGCACGCATTCTAAGTTGTACCTATATTGTCCGTCCGCTTTCGTATTACCTTAGTGATGGGACCATCAAATTGGTACTATATCGATACATCGTAATACACATCTTAATGGATAAATATATCCACCGATCGAACTCCATTCCATCGCTGACTTCCCTGCGACCGAAAAGACCTGCAGATCAGGATCTGGAATGGAAGACTCCAAAGCGTGTGGCGCCCGGTGCCCAGCTGAAAGCAAACCAACCAGTCAATACATCCAACCAATACGGGGTTCTTCAGAGCGACCAAAGCACGTCATTTGTCAACCTGCAGCTCCGGGAGGCGACGTCCACCAAGAAAAATCCAAGTAAGATTCCACCAATTTTCCTCCAGATACCTTCGAGCTGGACGCACGAATATATAAAGACCTTGGTTGCCCGCTATGTTAGTGGTTTCCACATTAAATACATAGGCAATAATAGAATTTCTATACATTGTCACACTCCTGATGGACACAAAGGACTACAAGAGGGGCTAAGATCTGAAAACGCTCCTTTCTTTACCCACCCAAGAAAAGAAGAAAGACTGTACAAATACGTTATTTTTGGTCTTCCTGCTGATGCTGAAAGTCAATTAACAGAAGAATTATCTTCCCTTGGATATGCAAATTCCACCATCAGAAAACTGCAAAATGCTCGCACTAATACATCAGCCTGTCCACCATACCTTGTTCAATTACCTACTGGCTCTAATATAGATGCATTCCAAAAAGTTAAATACTTAAGTAACTGTGTGATCAGAATTAATAAATTTAGAGCAAAATCCTTCTTTGGCACCTAATGTTACCGGTGTCAGTCGTTTGGACACTCGTCGAAGCATTGTAACCTGCCGCCACGATGTGTGAAGTGCACTGAATCACATTCCACAGTAGAATGTCCCAAAAAGGACAGAGATTCACCTGCGCAGTGCTGCAATTGCATGGAAATGCACCCTGCTAACTACAGGTTGTGCAAGGAAAGACAAAGTTATCTTAAAAATATTGAAGATAAGAGGGAACAGCAAAAACTTGTTCAGTCTGCAAAACGTCTGCCCCGCAGTATTCCTTCAGATGGACGAACGTGGTCAGCGGTCACTGCAAACAGAGAGCCTGCTTCTCAACCAGCTGCTTCGCAAAAGATTCCAGATAACACAGCAAAAACTATACATTTTGGACAACAGGATAATGCAACCGCTGAAATGTTGAAAATCCTATCTACCATCAAGTCGCTTAAACATGATTTCCTGGCTTGTCATTCTATGATTGACAAGGTGATGTTGATCCTTACCCATCTTGGTAGTTATGTCTGATTCAACCAACCTTCGTGTATTATACTGGAATGCCGATGGCATTCGCTCAAAACTTAGTGAACTGTCCGATTTCCTATTAGAGTATAGAATCGACGTTGTCGCATTATGTGAAACCCGCTTAACATCAACACACTCGTTAAATGTACCCGGCTACGTTTGTTTTCGTCAAGATAAACGAAGTGATGGATGCGGACAAGGAGTCGCACTTCTCATAAAAACTGATATACCTCACATTTCAATAAACATTCCTAACACCCAGCACATGGAATGTATAGGAGTCAGCATCTTGTTATCAGGTAAAGAAACTGCTCTATTATCGGTATACCATTCCCCGAATCTGCCACTACTAGTAAATGACCTTGATATTCTTCTCAATGTAAAACCTTGTGCTCTAATCATGGGTGATTTAAACACTAAGCACCACTATTGGAATTGTAACACCATCAATAAACGCGGTTCTGTTCTATACGACCATATGGTCGAAAACGACTACAACGTAACATCGCCACCAACTCCAACCCTGATACATTACTCTGCGCATTACTTACCTTCTAATCCTGATGTTTTAATAATCAAAAATTGCTTCGATGTTTCCGAGTTGCAAGCTCTCTCAAAATTTTCTTCCAACCATTTACCCGTGCTATTCTCAGTAGATGCAACTCTAACTCGAAAACAGTACATTCAGTACAGATATTCTGAAGCCAACTGGAAGGGGTACAAGAATCATATAAATCGAAATCTAAATTTAACTTCCTCAACTTTTAATACTACTACAGAAATTGACTTAGCTATAACAAAAATTACAAACCTGATTATACTATCTCGCGACACTTTTGTTCCACATGGCCCATCGCAGATTGGTCCACCTAAATTACCAAAATCTATAAAAAACCTAATTAATGATAAAAATCGACTGCGTCACCAAGCTCGCTTAGAAAATGATTTAACTATACGAAAAATTTTATTTTCTCAAATAAACAGCCTTCAGTCCAGTATTAAAGCTCACATTAAGAATTTTAACGACCAAACTTGGAACGCGAAGCTCGCTAAAATCGACAATCCTAGCGCTGACCTGTGGCGAGTTGTAAAATCTATAAGTAAAAAATCCACGACCATACCTCCACTCAGACGTAACTGTGGCACCTTAACAGCTAATACCCAGGAGCAGTGTGAAGTGCTCGCTGATGCCTTTTGCGCCAATATGCTGCTAACTTATAACTGGCCAAGCGATTCCGAAACAAACGATCTTATTAAGGAGACTCTTAAAGACCTTGACAACCACGATGAAGCCTACCAACATCATCTTGTAACACCTAGAGAGGTTCGTAAAGTTCTTTCTAAGCTGAAAAACCGTAAAGCACCAGGTTTTGACGATGTTACTAATATTTTATTAAAATACCTTCCTCAGAAAGCTATAATCTTTTTAACTAAAATATTTAATGATTCCCTTAAAATGAATTACTTTCCAAATATTTGGAAACAGGCAAAAATTATTAGTATTAAAAAACCTGGCAAAGATTATAGCATTCCTCTGAACTATAGACCCATCAGCCTTCTACCTACTTTAAGCAAAATCTTTGAATCTCTTATAGCAACTAGACTTCTAACAATATTAAATGATAGATTAATTCTAGAGCAGTTTGGATTCCGATGTGGTCATTCAACTATTCAACAATTAGCGAGGGTAGCTGAGCATGTAACTCATCATCTAAACTTAAAACAATCAACAGGAATGATTATGCTTGACTTAGAAAAAGCTTTTGACACTGTCTGGCACAAAGGGTTACTTTATAAACTTGTAACCATCGGAGTTCCTTTAAACTTAGTCAAACTGATTCAATGCTATTTATCCGAAAGAAACTTCTTTGTTCATCTCGATAGCCATATTTCGTCATCCCGTAACATACCGGCCGGAGTACCACAGGGCTCGATTCTTGGACCCCACTTATTCTTAGTTTATCTAAATGACATATTCAAGCAGCCCCATACTCACCTAGCTAGCTTTGCTGACGATACTGCCTGCTTTACCTCTTCCAATGATCAAGACATAATCATTTCTCGATTACAATGGTCCCTCAAAGGATTAACACAATTTTTCACCAAGTGGAAGCTTAAATTAAACGTGGAGAAAACTGAAGCCATTATGTTCTCCCGTAAACGCTCAGCATCTGTTCGTAAACTCAGAGTGGATGGGACCCAGATGATACCGTGGAGTAAGAGTGTCAAATACCTAGGTACTGTTCTTGATGAAAAACTCAACTGGACTAAAAATATCGCATCGCTGCACATGAAAGGCGTTAAAGCAATTAATGCCCTTAGCCCTATCTTAAATCGAAAAAGTAATTTGAGTGCTAAGACCAAACTGAATATCTACACTACTCTGGTCCGACCCTGCATTACATATGCTTCGCCAGTTTGGAGCAGTACTAGTAACACTAACTACCTAAAATTACAAACCATCCAAAACAAAGCCTTAAAAATTGCCCATAATACTACATTTTACACTAACTTAAAAACACTACATCAATCTATTAAATTCCCATTAATTAAAGATTTCATTTTAAAACTATCCAAAAAATTTTATACTTTTACAAATAACAATCACCGTAATAAATTAATTTCAAACATCGGAATATCGCGACTTTGGAATTTGTCATATGCCGACAACTATTGTCGATACCGACTCCCACATCACTATTTCCTCGAGTACGGATGACGTAGCCTGTTTACCTGAGTGCATGCGCCGGCCGCGGCAGCGGCCGAACGCTCACCTACCGGGCGATCATTATGCGACAGCGTGATAATACTCGCAGAATTATTTTAAAATCACCTTCATTATTTTTATAAAAATTAATTTTCATTTTAATGTTTAAATACCTTTTTAATTTATCTTTTACTACTCGTTCTTACGAATAAGTATTAAGGCTTATTATTATAATAATTTCTGCAAGATTTTATCAATTTTGGCGTAAAAACAAGCTGAATAGATTATTTTTAATGATTGTTTATAATTAAATCAAATTGTTCCTTCTTGTAAATTATGTTACCAATCATGTTTTAATGATTTATAAAGACTATTGTCTGTAAAAATCTATTAATGTTATATCTTGTGCAATGTATTTTTATATTATTGTCATGTATTTATTTGATGCTAATAAAGAACTTTCAAAACAACATTCTAAATTAGTAAACGAAACGTGGACCATAAGCGCACTCCTCTATCAACTAAGTTACAGGGACTATTTAAGGGTTGCGAATATCCACCTTATCCTTTATTTTAAGCATTATTTTCTCATTGCTAAGGTGAAACGTTGTATGTGCGACACCAGATCAAAGTTATTTACATCTCGTGCTTTTAAGGCCCTAGCTACGCTCAAGATTCTAACCTAGAATCACTCGCTATTCGCTCGTGATTCTAGGTTAGAATCTTGATCGAATCTTTCGCTTATTCGGGCCTCAAAATAAGCACTCGAAGCAATTAAGAACTCTGCTCCCTTGTTGCATAAATATCTATTTCACAAGCCTCTTAAATAAATTAACAGTGTAGAGATAATACTTCTGGGTCTCATTATGAATTCAATTAAATTGTTAGAAGAAACATATTGTGATACAATGTTTGTTACTTATATGTTAGGTTGGTTAGTAGTAGGTAATAAATAATAATATTAAATAATAAATTTGGATTTTTTACATTAGAAAGAACGCCAGAAGCAATAACACTATTGGATAGTGTTATTGCTTCTGGCGTTCTTTCTGTCCCAATGACAAGGCCAAATACACACATTCACTCACACAAGAACACCCAGTCTCAGAACAAATATTTGTGAATCACACAATGATTTGTCCCATGTGGGCGAGGCGACCGCTTAAACCACTACACCACACGTGCAGACAAGTAAGTTATGTATATTATTATAATATTTACAGGTGTTAGATTAGTCTTATTGGCAGGATAAGCACATAACGCACATAAATGAAGTGACTGCTATGTTCTTTTTTCAAGTGAAACTTTAAAATTCGGTCAGATTATATTGACAATATTTACCGATGCAATATCTTTTTATGCTTGAATTGTCCATTAAAATATCCTTTAAAACGGGCTAATGAGTTTGCGTAATTCGGATTGTATGATGCAATAAGTTTTATTTAGGGTGTTATTTTACTTGTCAACAATTTTAACAGAATTTGTCCGCAAATTATTGTCAGAACATTGTAGATCATTAGCAAAATGGTAGATTTGTTCGCAAAATAATGGATTATATAAAATATGGAGCAAATTAACAGATCAATCAACACGACGGCAACATGGTCACCGCCGCGCCTCCCCGACCCGTCGCAAAACAAGATAAGCTGTTCTGTACCTGATTATTCTGCGCCAGTACCACCAGCACTTAATTATACCAATGGCCATCAATGGCTCACATGTTTAGAAATATTTAGCACTTTAACTTGGTTTTTGTAACGATTTTACTAGTCAAAGCGGATAATATTGTCATTATTATTGCGTGTGTCTAGATAGCCAATCAGTTGTTAGTTGTACATAGTTAGCTGCTGTACATTCATTCACAGCTATCAATGAAATACTATATGTAGGTAAAATCACTATGTCTGGCTATTTTTCATAATATCTAGTCTAAAGCTCTAATTTTATAATATATAATGAGGTTGGCATTGTGTAAAAGGCAATTAGTTTGCAAAGTTGACGCTGCGCTGCAGGGCGACAGGCATAAAGCATTCTTTAGTATAAGACGTAATTTACTCCGCAGAGCTTTTATTTTTGCAGAGTGGCTTATTCTGGTATCTAGAAGATGATGATAATCCACGATTTTACATCTAGGACCTCTTTTTAAAAATTAGAAGTGGGACTAGTATAACCTAAAATTACCTTCAGAAAAGAAAATCTGTGATCCCGGTCGAAACATTTAAGAGCCTTAAAAAACAACACTTTAGTGTCTATGAGGTTGTACCATGTATTCGGCTCACGGCTCTCACATAAAGTTTCATGGGTAACTTACTGCGTATTTGTGTTGAAAAACAATTACCAACGCAGGATTTGTTACCATTGTTTTCGTAAAAATGGTGCCCACACACTGGATTGGCGCTTAAAATTTGTATTGTGGCTTTCAGACATGCATTTTTTTCGATATTTACTCTCACCTAACTAGCAGGCGATATGTTATTGCTAACGTAACAAAATATTCATGATATAAATATAATGACGTGTCATCATTCTTTTGAGATATAATTGGGGTGCATGAAAGGAGCCTCCCCGAGTGAAGTACACAACGATTCCCTACGTCCGGCGCACCCTGGGCAATTCGC
Organism: Hypena proboscidalis; assembly: GCA_905147285.1. Classification (NCBI taxonomy): domain Eukaryota; kingdom Metazoa; phylum Arthropoda; class Insecta; order Lepidoptera; family Erebidae; genus Hypena; species Hypena proboscidalis. The sequence goes on from LR990140.1 coordinate 16,074,228, forward strand.
AAGTTTTCCAAAGCGAATTGGCTAATCCTTTCACCACGAAGGCAAGACAAAATAAAATTTGACTTAGCCATCGACACGACGAAGAAGAAGAAGATCATTCTTAAACGTCAAAACAGTCTTTCCCGTCGAGGAAGTTTTGGATGCTAGTAGAATATTTTTACTTTAATTTCAGTTTGACTGCAGACTCGTCTAACTTACCTAGACCGTGTTGCTTTAATTAATTTGAAGTTGTCACCGGAATGCTGAAACTGCAACACATATAATAATGCACGCTTTAGTGACAAGATGTTTCATTTCATTGTTATTTCATTTCAAGGATTAAAGTTGCATGCTCTGGAAAAAAACTGGTAATGTGTTATGCAAAAATGTTAGGTTATAATTGTAATAAGATATGATCTTACAAATATTCATTACACTTTTGTTAACGTAAAGAACTCCATATATTTTACTATTATTTCTTGCTATATTTAAGATTTATGTTGTTCAGGTAAATTATTTACCGAATAAAAAGTATCCAGTTAATGATTTTTTGCAATGCCGCAATTGTATTTAAAGGCAATGTAAAGTAATTACCAGAAGTGCATTTCACTGAAGTAGAAATCAGAGTTACATTATTCAAACTGATTTACGTGTTTTATCGCTTCGAAATCCTTACCTACTATTTGTTACTGGAAAAGTAGAAAGTAAAAAAAACTTTTTTGATGTAAGAAATTATTATAACGTTAAATCGAAGAATCGAAGATGGCCTCAAATTAAATGTCACGGGCCGGGATTGGTCACGCTCGAGTGCAGTGTCCGTCCATTGGTAGAACAGCAATCTGCAGCTAACTTTAAAACCGCAAAAGATCTTTGACTTTATCTATAAGTACTATTGACAAAGTAGAGCCATGATACTATTTTTGTATATACATTTCAAAACACTAAAGTCTAAATTCGCATGTTCTATCAACAAATGTCCACCTTATGAAATGTTTGTCAAATGCGTCATGAATCAACTTTGCTGATAGTACATATTTATCGTCAATTTTAATCATAATCGTATAAATAAATTAAAATTGGATGCATCCAACTAAATGCATTTGTGTAATGAAATATATTCTAGCTTTAATCAAAGGGCGGGACGGAATCCAATTAACAGAGGACGATTTAAGTCCGAAACAATGCGTTCTTAATACCGTGAAAAGGTTGTAAACAAGAATTTACTCCAACGACGAGCACTGGATCCATATTATTAAGTTTAATGGCCGTTGACCCATTCGCGTCCATGTGTAGCTTTGTGTGTAATCTTATGAAGAGCTGACTTACTTCGGAGGTGGCTGTGGTGAGGCAATTAATGGCTCTGGATTTGAGTGTAGTTGACAATAAAATGTTTAAAGTCGAATTTTGGGATTAATTTTAATGAATAAATGAAGAAAACTTATAGTTATCAATAATAAGTGCATTATTTTATAATAAGGATGTTTTAATGTAAAAAATGTAATTCGTATGGCAATTTAAAAATATTCAAGTGTTCAGCTACTGTTGTTGCTGATTGTACCCACAATATTAATTGAAACTCTTACCTGTTTGCTCGTCATATACAACACCAACTTACCCTTCGGTGAAAACGCTCTGGGACAGGGTAATCTCACCATGACATTTTATTTAGAATTGAGTACATAAATAAAACCCTGTGATCATAATTATTTCTACTGAGTAAATTCTGAAGGACGTTTCTGAATGAAAGGGTCACCATTTTGTTTAACCCAACCATCAAATTTCCTTTCATAAAACGCACATTCATTTCGTTGGTTTATCCAACGGGAATAATTTAGCAGGTACGTGACTTTTTAAGGAATCGTCCTTTATATTAAGTAAACAACGTAGAAGCAGGGGGTTTGTTCATTGCTCGTTCTGTTGGAACAGCCTATTACTTGTTCAGGCCTTCAGGGTGTGGTTCTGCTGTGTTATATGTGGTAATATTGCGTAACTGCACAGACATGTGTAAATTATAAATAAATTTGGATTTTTTACATTAGATAGAACGCCAGAAGCAATTACACTATCCAATGGTCCCAATGACAAGGCTAAATACACACATTCATACAAACACACCCATTCTCAGAACAAATATTTGCAAATTACACAAAGATTTGTCCCACGTAGGGATCGAACCCACAACACCAGTGCAGTGGAGAGTGACCGCTTAAACCACTTCACCACACGTGCAGAAGTGTAATATCTGTTTATGAAGTATAATTCAACCGAAACATTGAACTCACATATTTTATTTATTTTTTTATTTTATTTTTATTTGTCATATATCTACATAACTGCTGTTATCACTGTTGATTAATGCCTGTATTAGAAATGCAATAAAACTTAAACATTGAACTCACATATATCTACATAACTACTGTTATGATATCACTGTTGCACGTAAATGTTTTTACACGTTGTATGTAATAGATTTGCTGACTGTACAAACGCGACACAATCACAAGCCATTTCGATTAATCATCAATCATAATAGTATGCTCTTGATATGTCCGATTCATGATTTGACTTCACAAGAATCTTCTACTCAATAGAACAAGTAATGTCTCAAAAAAACTAAATAAAACCCAAAGAAGGATTTACGGATCAAAGGCTACTTTCCAAAGGAAAAAGAAACAAACTGAGTTAGTGAAGTCTACTGACTTTTTCCAGCTTTGCACGTGTAACATGCTTTAAAGGAGTTACTAACTAGTAACTAGTCTTTTGAACACAATTTTACGATGTATCTGGTTACTATAACTCTTTTTGACACAAATTCTGTTTGAAACTTTATTTATTTTGTTGGATGCGACGTTTCTAGAAATAGTTCTAACTATGGAAATTTGATCATTTGCTTCGTTTATGTTTTACATATATTATAGAAAAAGATTACAAAAGCCTACCCTCAATTTCCTATATTATTATGCTTTCATGAAAAAAGTCATTAATTTTTCTTATTTTTTATTTATCTTGGTTCCCCGTTATTTCGGCATAAAATGTGAAGTGACATTATAGAGCCTCTTTCGTAATCTAAATACAAAAAAAAAACTTTTGATATCAACACCTCAAATGACGGTAGGTGATGTTTTTAAATTTAATCATAGAACACTAAAACGTCATTAAACGTAGATACACATTTTTTTTGTAAAATGACTGGAATGACTTGAAATTTTAACTTTTTCCAAGATGGCGGCGAATGCTCATAGAAAATCGAGGTCGAAAATTTCAGGGGATACTCTTTTAAGCTTCCTTTATAACATATGCAAAAATCAAATTTCTAGGTTCATTTGTATATATCCAGGCAATCCGCCTACATTTAAATAGTGCTATAAAACATCCGGGTCATAGGGCTGCCCCTCACGCGACCTCTTCACTTAGATCCACCATGCTTTCAATGGTTTATTCATACGTACGTGAGCCCCTCAAGCTCACTGTAAGGACATGCCATTACACATTGTTCCATAAAACATCCTATAGATGACTGTCTACTACTTAGTTTGTGTGAATGAATACAGCGGGACGAGTTGCTTTGTTGGTAACATATAATTAGTACGCTATAGAAAACGGCCGGTGTAACCCGTTGCCGAAACGTATAGCCAAAAGGTAAATAATATGCATGTTTCGCGTTAATTCCCGTCAAAATTATAATAATAATCATGCAACGCGATAGTTTAAAAGTTAACATATAATTAATATGACAGTGACTCTAGCACACGACCAGGCTAGCAACTTTGCAGATCACCCAGAGATTTGTCCCATGTAGGAATCGAACCTACAACATCACAAAATATAAAATACTTACACTTCCTTCATTGTATATATTAGAAACAGCTCTATTTGTATAATCAAATCCTCATTTATTTCCACGTATGTCAGATGTTGTCCAACGTAATAGACGCGATAACACCAAACTTTGTATTCACAGTAAAAACAGCTTTATTAGGGAAAAGTTTATTTTGTTTAGCTCCTAAAATATACAATAAAATTCCAAGTTCCTACTAGAGATTGAGTTTATACGAATTTAGAAGTAAGTTGATGAAAGATATGTTATAGATATGTATATAGATATTATGTTAATTTGAACGTCAGAATTGACAGAATATGCTGTACTTATCTTATATTAATACATCTGTTTTTTACCATGTTCAACAAATAAAGCAACTTTGACTTTGAATAAAAACACCAGCGCAGTTAAAGCAGCGAACGTTTAACCACTACGCCAGCCGTGCACTCACTATAAAACTATACATATTCATGGGTTAAAAATCATGTCGAAGCTGGCGAATGTAAATTCAACGGTCGAGGCGCAAAATAACGCAACGGAAAACAGAGCTGTGATGAATCCGTTTCATATTTACCGACTGAATAATTTTGTAAAATATACAAGTTATAGTTACTGCACGTTATTAATTGCTTGTATGTTGTATTGGATGGTGAATTTTGAATTGTTTTAATGAAAAGTTTTTTTTTATATATATTGCCAACTGCCTCGATGGTCTAGTGGTCAGCGTATCCACTTACCACGAGGTCCCGGGCTCGATTACCGCGTCGGGCAAAGTGTTATTTGTAAATTTCAGGAAATCTAAACTAGCAGCGTGGAGTTGGAATTGTGCTCGGTGGATAACGATAGGCTCACCCCCTATTCCATGAGACCTAAACATAACAGGTGAAATGGGATGTTGTTTACCTCTGCCACACTCTTCTGAGTAATGTAAGCGAGATGATATGTTATATAATAATTCGATATTTGATGAGTACGTGATTTAATGAACGATGAATTAGAAAAAAAAATAACTGGTATTTAAAATGTATGTTAATTTAAGTCTACAATTTATAAAACTAATCGCATTACAGACAAAAGAATTATAAGAATTGAATTAACCTTTACCTTTTTGGCTGGTTGTAGAGTCACTTTTAAGAAATAAGTGACTAAGAGAATTTACTTGTAGCTATTTCTGTTGCTGACTGTACATCTCTTTCACGTTGAATACTTTTCTCAATCACACAACGTCCTCAAAAAACAACCTTTCATATACAGCTTCGCATACTAATTGTGTACCGGTGACAGATCACAACTCACTCGTGTTCAGAATCCAGCAATCAAGAATCCAGAGCATCACCAGTTTTGCCAATTTTGTTTGTATGTCACAGATAAAACTTGATTTCGGAACAAATTCGTCCTTACATGTTGGATTGGTTGCATAATCAAAATTGCATGCACGATTCGACTGAAGGGCTAGCATAGCGAGCACGAGATAGATGATTTTGTTGCGTTTTTGACATTTTATTGTATTTATAATAATAATAATAAAAAGCTTTATTGCACACCAAGGAAAAATAAACATACAGAAAAAAGAAGATATATAGTACAAATGGCGGTCTAATCGCAACTAAAGCAATCTCTTACAGACAATCTTATCTTCTCTACTCTGTGTCTTTCCCATTGCCTGTTCTTCGAATTACTTGTAGCAGTAGTCCAAATGATCCCACATGGAATTGTACAGAAAAATACAGCAGAGTCAGCAGACAGCGGAGTTCAAATGTCAAACTAGAGTGGAAGGGTCGCCATGACATGTGGTCTGGTTAGGTACAAGGCACAGTTCGGGAGTTGCAGAGAAATTAGATCACGTCCGTTTAGATCATGATGATGTTTTATTGTGTTCAAAAGTACATTAAATACACACATATATATATAATTATGTATAAACTTAATAAAGAACCTTATACACTACAATCTATTGGGTGGACACGACAAAATGTGTCAAAATTTATCTCGCACTCTTTGTGCTAGCGCGTCTATCTAGTAAAGAACTGGAGATGACTAAGCTTTACGTGTATTGGTACAGTATAAAATATATAACCAAGCAGTCTGTTTAAATATAAGTGTGTAAATGTGTTCTGAAATAGTAAAAAAATCTGTTTGAGTGTCATATTAAAAACATTTGTTAGATAATATTATATTCTGAACATTTTTTTAATCAAAAGTTATTTAGTACAATAGTTTTGAAACAAAAACCTGCAGAGCTAATGAAATCCATATGTATGTTATTTAAAATGTATTGAATAAACAATAACATTTTCCTCCTCCAGAAATGAAGACAAATCTGCTTATTCAGCAGGTAAGAAGGTAACGAATTCAATTTGTATTTGCGCTTTTATCAAATATGGACGGAAAAAATTATCATTTAGAACTGTCAAGTATTATATCCGATGACCAAGGTAAATAACAATGCCGGGTACTCAAACATCTGTTTTTTTTATCACTAAATCAAACAGCTAAAAATGTCTTTCCATTTTTAGCATTTGATTTGGATGAATGAAGGATAAATTCTAAACCATAATGAAGATTATGATATTTGTATAGTAAATGAGAAATAGAGATAATAATAAATCTATATTTCCTTGTGAGCCAGGGTTAGGGACAGACTGGACTCTATTGTGAAATCATAGATGCATTATAAATGAGAACTGGGCAATGGTAATGAATAATCGGTGTATAAATCATAATTTAGGATATTCTGTGATATGAGCTAAGTAGCATTTAGAAGTCCACAATCATGGAGATTTATAAACAAAACAATTATTTTCTTATTAATTATTTTTATAGCATTTAGCTATGCTTAGTAAATTATACTAAAAAACAGTTGAAACCCGTAGCTGGTTGGTTAAACGGGCTGCCCGGTGTGCAAAAGGTTGCAAATTCAAATCCTACCGGTCCCATAATTTTTACAACTGTTTCTTAGTAAAATATGTATTGTTTTAGAACATTTAAAAAATATGTGATCATTAACGGAGATTAGGATTTTTGTTACAGTTTTTGATGCAATACCCTACAAATTATTTGTTGTACACTTTTTGAGATTGCCCATCGATTTCAATTATCATACAAACAAACTTAACATACGGAAATGTTCAAAACGTTCATGTAAAGCGGGGGCGCGCTACTCGCCTCTTCTTGAAAGGTGCCGTATCACGCGGCGGGCTGCGGTGGTAGACGGCCCGCATGATCTTGAACAAACCCAAACAAGACAATTTATGTACTGAAACCAAATTATTTACTAAGAACATCTATATTAAACACTACAGTAAACAACAAATCAATTCAGAAGAGACAACAGCAATGTGCCTGACGCTCTGAACCGTTAGCCGCTTCCACTATGCAAATTAATTGCCTCATACTCTATGCCAAGAGCATCTCACTCTAGATTATAAAATAGAACCTAATTTCATAACACAACCTAACTACTCTGGTGTACTTAATTTATGTCTAGGGTTAAATTTTAGAGCTGCTTTTGTGGAAACGGACATATTCAAAACAAAATAGTTAAAAGAGGCATGTGTCTTTATCGCACATCATGAAAACATAATTAAGTGTGTTTTATTGCCGTGCAGTGAAGATTAGTCCGATTTGATTTAAACAAGTGTGCGAGGTTACATACAGCGAATTATTAGGCAGAATATTCCTGACTTAATGATAATATTTTCTAGCACAACGTGTGAAACTCTACCGCAGCACTGGACATTTAATTAGAATATCTTCTTATTATAACTTTTTGTTTTAATGAATTCATTTTGTCAGAGAGTAGATAATAAATTGAGTGTGACAAATGTTTCAGTCCTCTAGGGAAATTAGTCTCAAAAAAGAAGAATTTGCGCCTTTCCTGCTCGCATCAGTACCGAGAAAATAATAATATTACAGTTCATATTTTGTTATTGCCGCCCACTATACGGTTAACCTGTCTACATGACCCGACCAATTAAGTTAGAGGGTATTAACCCAAATTTATCGCCCTTTGAGTCGGAACATTTATGCCAAAATAATCTAAAACAGCAAAAAAAATATTATATCTAGGAACATTGTGAACCCTGTCGGGCATAGCAAAGTAGGAGAGAGGACAATAATTATGTAATGTTATTTAATAAAAATAAGCTTTTAATAAAAAATAAGAGACATAGCATAACGTTTTTTAATCGATATTATGTAATTATATTTATTTGTGTAGTGTTTAATTGGGTATCATTTAAATACTCGTTAATTGAGTAGGAGCACTTTTTTCATCAGCAAAGTTTTTAGACTATTAGAAAATGCTGATATGCTTTCTTTATTTTTTATTGTCTCTGGAAGACAATTGTATATTTTAATTGACATTGCATATGGACCATTCGAGTGTATGTGCAGGTTAGAGAATAAGAATAATGTACGCTATATACTTATATTGTAATGATATGAGTGCTCTAGTCTCTACTTACATTACTTTGAATGTCTACGTAATACAACATTAACATATATTTGCGCCAGACGGTAATAACATTAAAATACACTTGCGCTTTATAAGTGTACAACCATTTACGCACTCATACGTTAAGCCTACAAAATATGAGTTTAACTCCATGTGTTCACACAAAATTAAGGCTCCAGTTGTCGCCAACATTCCTTTTTCAGACACTTATGTGCTTTATATGTTTACTAAACATTACACCGTATGTAATATACTGTGTTTGATAAACGGATATGGGGTTTATGTACAAATGACACTGATGTGTTGATTATTTTGATGGTGTCTCTGAAAATATCCAAATTTTGTACATATGTTATACGATATGTATGTTATTTGGTATTCTATATATCCTAGGCACTGAATAAAATGACGAAACGACACAAGGAAATATTATAAAATATAAATTTAAACATTTTAGACGTAGTTCCTTTTGTCTTGTTCTGTTTAAATAAATTTCTTTAGATGTTCAAGTTAAGCGTTGATCAAAAACGCAACAGAGGATAGTTTTTTAATTACTACGACTCAGAACGACCCGACTCGGATAGTATAGGTTAGAAGGCTGTGGCGACGCAGCCTTCGTGGTATTTTAAAACCACTGAGAAGGATTTTTCAAAAATTAGACAACGGGCCTAAATCGCGTAATTATTATAAAGGTAAATAAATACCTATGCTCGACGTGACTTGCATAGGTATTAATTTACCTAATAATTACGCGATTTAGACCCGTTATCTAATTTTTGAAAAATGTTCTCAAATCGCTGAAGTTTAAAAACATACACTGAGAAGGATTCTTTATTATCTATATTATAAATATCGTATATTATTTAATATATATTAAAATATCATCCGAGCTTTTTTCCCAATAACATTGGCGTCGGCTTTTAGTCTAACAAATTAAGCTGAATATCAGTATTATACGTGGAATGATCAGACCTCCACAACCCAGTACGAGGTGATACGATACTCTTTGTAAGACTAGTTGTCATACTTTCAGGCCTCTGACTACCTGTAACGACTGCCATAGATCTTCAAATGACAACCGGGACCGACAGCTTAACGTGTCCTCCGTGCCTCTGAGGCTTGTTATATTAAGATGGTTACCCATCTACGGCCGACCGCGGTCAGCATGGCTTAACCTGCAAGATCGAGCGGTCCGTGCGTTTGACTTGGCCACGAGCTCCAAATTGAAATCAATAATTAAAAAACGTTAAACTAACATAATTACAACCAAAATGAAGTAAATGTTAGTTAATTAATTATTAACTAACATTATTACATTTTGGGTGCATGAAAGGAGCCTCCCCGAGTGACGTACACAACGATTCCGTACGTCCAGCGCATCCTGGGCAATTCGCGAGTTCGTCAAAGCGAATTGGCTAATCCTTTCACCATAGAAAATTTGACTCAGCCATTACACGACGAAGAAGAAGAAGAAGATTACAACCAAATAAATATAACATAATTCCAGTAAGATACTTTCGTTTCTTTTACAATGGATGCAATAAGAAACGTATTTTTCACAGAACTGAAATAGCAGCTTGAGGTCAAGAACTTAATGAAACCCTTCAAGAAACGGTACCGTAAAATGGTTAGATTGTCTTGCTTCGTAGTTTATATATAAGCTCTGCACTAGAGTAGCAACTAGGTTATTTTAAAAGGTAATTCACTGAAGATGCGAGAAAATGTTTCTTTGGCATCGTTTTTTTTTTCTTTTCATGATAAGTTTTTAGTAGTAGTTATTCAAATGCCAAAAAAATACAATGTGTGAGTTAAGTATGTAATTTTTTTAATTTGTTAGGGAACGTAACAAAATAAACCAGACGCACACCTGTTATGTTTAGGTCTCATGGAATTGGGAGTAAGCCTATCGCCATCCACCGGGCACTATTCCAATTCTGTTTGCCATTTTTCCTGACCCGGGCATCGAACCCGAGACTTTGCGGTGCTATATGCTAACTACTAGACTAATAATATAATTATTGGTGATTTTACAGACGATACAATTTAAAAAAAAACTGGCCCAGGGCGTGTCAGGTCACGCGCAATAGGGTTCCGTAGTTAGTTTCTACAACACATTTTTGGACTAAAAATGGGTTTACTATCTGTTTCAAACAAGTAACAACTTGATACAAGTCGAGTACGATCAAGTACGAACTATTCCAAGTAACTATACATTACAATTTCGGCAATGTTACTCTTGAACTAATTAAGTTAATATAGTCCCTATAGTTTTCCTTAAAAGTTCATAACATATACTACCGCCATGATTTTTTTCAGTTATTTTGAGGCAATAGTTTATTTTTTAGAGAAGGGGACGCCCTACTTGAACAAAAATTTACTATTTAAAGTTATTTATCTTGCAAGCGGATCTTGAAATCAAAAAACTGCCTTAGCAACTCCTTAAAGTTTTTAAAAGACCTATCTATTGATAACCCACACCATGGGATAGACGAAACAAAAACAATACCATCCCCACTTTACATGTAAAACACGAAAAAAAACTTAAAACTTTTATTTCACCATTTTGATGGCATAGTTAATTAACATATTCATGCAATTTTAGCTTTCTAGCACCAACAGTTTATGCTATGTCTCGGACAGACAGACGGACATGGTGAAACTAAACTAAATTTGTACGGAATCCAAAAAATTCTGAGCATTTCAAACGTACGAACTGTAAGAAAGAAATCACATGTTGCGCAAGTCATTAGTGCAACCGAGAGACTCGATAAAAACGTACGTACGTTTGTAATGCGTGGGTTATCGTCATCATATACTACATCAGAAAGAGACTTCAATAACATCAACCTCAAAAGGCCATTACTCAAACCAAACTTTTAAACTGTGTAAATGGCATGATTTATATCGTACCCATTTTCTCTCTTTTTCATTTGGACGTCTAGTTTGAAACGCTACGCGCACTCCATTTGGTCGTGAAAGCGAAAAATGAAACAGTTACTGAAATATAGTAAGTACCTTTACGGCTCTCCTGTATAAGTTAACTGGTACATTAAACTTGCTCGCTCGTCCAAAGAATTATATAAATAAATATAATGTTTGTGTTAATAGTAGCATTTACTGAGAAAAAGTATTTTCATTTCCTTAAAAGCGTATATACGCAGGTTTTTAACATTATATTATGATAGTTGAATGTGTACAAAGGTGCGAGTAGGGCACGGAAAGTTTATTTCCTGCCCCCTAGCTACTGCTTGCTACTCTTGACTTTTAGATTCAACAATGACATATCGACGGATCCTATGTAGACTAGTGCAAGCGCAAAAACATAATATGGAGGTAGAACAATTCTGGACCAATTTTACTGGCCCAGTTTCATTGTTGGTCTCTATGTCTCGTTCACACATTGAATGAGAGAAGGAGATAAAAAAATGGGTTCAGCGTTGAACCTGGGCCGGTAAAATTTACCCTTAACCGGCCTACCTTAAAATTGTGTTTTTGTAATTGCTAGTCTACATTGGACTTGTTGGTATGTAGTTATAAACGTCTTTTGACGTTAGTATATAGTGCAAAATTGTTTCTGTGTCACTTCTTATAGCTATGGAATATTGTGACAAATATTGAATAATACCAAAATAATATGTTCTTTCACTTTCCGCCGCTTTTAATTTTCATCTGGATCTATTCAAAAGTTTAGCAATAAAAGCGTAACAGACAGGCATTAGTACTTTAACGTTGATTTATTAGTAGGCGTAAATGACAAAAGATTTCATGATGGATTCTTGACATTTGTAAATAATGACTAACCAACGAATTCTCATTTCAGCGGAGCAGGATACACTTTGGGCTCCATCCAATATTGACAAAGACTTAAAAACAAAGGGTTTTCGAGACCTCTTTCATACATTTGGCTCGGCGCCAAGTGAACTTAAGGAAGTCAATATTTGCTTTCTGCTTGTGTAAAAGTGTGGCATAAAAATGTGGTAGACATTCTTTTGTTTTTATGAAATATAAATACAGTTAAATTGGTGCACGCACTTTAAAATTAGGCTCATTTGAAGAATTGTTTTGTTTTCTAATAGACAAAACATCTCATCACCATCATATTTGACGTGTGTTCCATATTCAAATAAAAATCATCAGTTTATTATTTTCTTGTACTAAAAGTCAAGTGGTTTTACAGACCTTGTACCTACCACATGCCAATGATTTCTAGACTTACACCCAAAAGATTGACACCCGCATGAGCGTGTCTCATTAATGTGAACACATTATTCATGCCTCGTTCTCTTATTGCAATACTTCCCTTTAAATATTTGAAGGTATTTGAGTTTGTCAACAGGCAATTCTAAGCAGTAGCATGGTACTTAGATTTGTTACGGTATATGACTATATGCTCATCTTATATCGCGTGAAAGTTAAACATAACAAGTGGAATGTGGATACTCAATACTCAATACTCAATATATTTATTGCATTCCACAGTGTTTAAAGGTCTTACAAATAATGATACAGATCTTTGTGGACCCTGTCGGGCAAAGCAACTTAGGAGAGAGGACGGCATATCTTTTATAAGCAAACTTAATATTTTATATATATGTTTCATTTAATTTAATTAGTACTATTATATTAGAGTCTTATCATTCAGATATTCATTAACATTATAATATCCTTTACTCTCTAGTATTTCCTTTAGTTTTTTTATTAATATGTGAGGATATCTACTTCACTGGCATACCCTTCTAAGTTATATGTAGGTTATGTTGACAAAATATGTTACGTAAACAGCTAGTGAGCTGGCCTGTTCATTGAGATGTATATTAGCAAGGCAGCATCCTTCCGGGTCCAACGTAGCAATAAAGTTGACCGCCATTACACCAGTGAATTACATCTGCTGTCACATGATATGTATAGTGAGGATATCCTTATGTTATGATTTATGTATGGCTTTATCTTGTACACAAGGCTACACATCAACCTATATATTTCCAGTATAAGATGGTTTCGCGTAGTATAGGCTTATACAGGAAATGTATAGGTTGATGTGAGTGCTTATTTATCACTAGTTTTCGTTAACGGCTTCGCCCGTATCGTATATCGATAAAAATATGCTTCTATGACTTTAAAACAATCTCAATAACTATATTTTTTTTTAAATCGAATTAGTCAATTTTGAAATTATCTCCTACCTACAAAAAAAATCATATCTATTTACCACTATTGAAAAATTATGCTATCTATATCATGTTAGCGTTCCCTACAGATAATCAATAAATTAAAGGGATAAAAAGAAGTAAACTATCTAATTTTATAATAATCAATTCAATTCTATTCAATTTATTTCAAATTAGGTGCATAGAAAATTACATTTAAATAGCAAGACAACCAGTGACTTAATATCTAAGATAGTATACACATTACAATTGTGTGTTGTTAAGTGGATGCCTACACTAGGAAAACCTGTGTTGTAGGTCACCCAACATTTTATTTGACAAAATGGATGTGGACGTGTACATTCAAGAGAAAACAAGAATCATGCTCCATGCTTAAACAAGTAATAGGTATCTATAATATTTAATATTTGAATGCAAGGATTAAAAAAAATTGAAATTACATGTATAGTACTAACATTAATTTAGTAACATGTTCAATATCTATATATATAATAAAGAAATAATAATAAAATATTGAATAATATCAGATAATATTGCCATAGCACATTGTATTTTTTTTTTCTACTTAACTTTAACTTAAATCATTTACCAAGTGGTTGATTTGTACGATTTAGTAGGCAACACTGCGCTGGCGGCCATTAAGAAATAAAACGTCAGATCGAAAGGCGGCAGTTAATTTTCACTATTAGTATTTAAAGCAATTTAATTAAGTATTTCAGAAAAGAGATATCTGTGTATAATTTGACCTATCACGTGACGACATTATGCAGAACTTTGTTTCAAGGTGGAGACTTTATTTGCAACAATAGCGTAATGGATACATGATGTAGATTTACATTAATAATTCAGAAATATTTATTATTTTTTGAATTATTAATGTCAAATATTGTAATAATTTAACAAGAGTAATGTAACATATGTTTTTAAACTTTCGCGATTTGAGAACATTTTTCAAAAATTAGACAACGGGTCTAAATCGCGTAATTATTATATTTTTTCTCTGCTGACCATTGGTATGAGGTCATACCCTGTACAATAGAATGGTCGAGCTAAATTTAGGAATGGAAATTGTATATTAAAGCAATTTAATTAAAGTATTTCAGAAAAGAGATATCTGTGTATTATTTTACCTGACTTCGCTCACAATCATGAATTTTTTTTTTTTTTTTTATACTACACCCACAGCGAACGAACGTGTAGTCCACCTGATGGTAAGTGGAGTACTGTAGATGCGTCGCTGCAGCTGAGGACTACGGTGTTATGCCTCATGTGCCAGTAATTTTAGGGCCTGATCTCACCACCAAACCGGAACACAGTAATGGAAGCACTACTATTTGGCGGCAGGTTAAAGGTGAGACGGTGGTGCTGCCGCCCTCGAGCTCATTCACAAGAGCTCTACCACCAGTAAATATATCATAACATATGTATTAAATATTTGAACGCTCTCAATTAAAGGGCAAAACATGCTGTACCTACCCGATATAATTATAACAACATCTTGTAACCGTGTTTTTTGCGAATAAAGTTCTTGATTCTTGATTCTATCAATACAGAGGAATATTACAAAAGTATTTTTTTAGGTATACATAAGTACAATAAATAGATTATGTAGTGAAGTCGAGAATTGACCGCAACAAATATAAACCTTAATATAATTATATAAACACACTATTAAAACGACTCAAACTAAAACTAATCAAAAACCTATTTAGACTCACAATGTATATTTTGGGGGTAGCAAATGGACATATTCATTAAAAATAATTAAAAAGGACCCTTCTGTGTTGGTTTTAAGATAATTACCAAGTAAAAAATGGAAGCGCCGAGGTTTATTGGAGCGCAAAAAGGGAATTGTGGATTTTATTCAAAAAATATGCATAACAGCTTTAATTGCCCAAACTATCCATGGTATATATGATGATTGAGACAATTTGAAATGGTCATCACTTCCTTTTACCTAGTAAACTCTGGTACATAGCATTTTGCTGAAAGATTTTTTAACAGTAAAATTATTACTTTTGGGGTGCATGAAAGGAGCCTTCCCGAGTGACGTACACAACGATTTCCTACATCCGGCGCACCCTGGGCAATTCGCGAGTTCTCCAAAGCGAATTGGCTAATCCTTTCACCACGATAGCGAGTCATATAAATTTGACTCAGCCATCGACACGACGACGAAGAAGAAGAAGAATACTTTTGTGTTTGACTTGGAGTGTATCAGTGTTATTTAATTCGTTAAAAAAATGCTATATGCGGGTCTAATTAATTCGTTCGATTAGGCATTAGCAAAATACGGGTCTAATTAATCCAACAGAACGTCGGGTGATCTAGCATTCAACGTCAAACGCATTCGGCCAGTCGTCGCCAACAGCCAATGCCAAATCACATGGACCATGTCCAAAGATTTATTTATTTGATCAGCCATTTGAAATCGACGCCATTTGTGAGATGAATCATTTTACCATGCACCGCATTTCTAACCGACTTTCAAAAAGGAAGTTCTTAATTCGATTGTATTTTTATTTTATGTTTCTTCGCCGATTATTGGAGGACGCCTGGACGTCGCAAATCAAAAGTACCTTTTATTTCAATCCAGGGTCAGATCAAAATCCATCGAGCTGTTTTCGTGTGAAAGAGTAACAAACTTCTATCCATCCAACTTCTTATTAATTATTTTTATAGCATTTAGCTATGTTTAGCAAATGATACTAAGAAACAATTGTAAAAATTAAGGGACCGGCAGGATTTTAACCTGCGACCTCCTGAATCTAAATTTCTTAACTGTATGTTACGTCATTTCGTGACGTTACATACAGTCGATAAGATAGGAACAAACAGATGAACATGACATTAGCTGGTTGGCGAATGTAACTGGTTGGTTAAAGCGACTGCCCTGTGTGCAGAAGATCGCAGGTTCAAATCCTGAAGGTCCCATAATTTTTTCAACTGTTTCTTAGTATCAATCTTCACATACTTTCGCTTTTATATTATTTGTAGGTTGAGTTAGATAATAAGTAGGTATGGAATGTATCGTAATCAATGAGGCTATCGAATTTGCCCTAGAACTCATAACCTGACAAGCTGTTGCCGCGTTGTGTGAATTGTTGTATGAATTTAAACAGCAACTTTTAACTTGTTACTTGAAGCAACTTAGCAAAGGCGAAATGTAAATTAAGATTAAAACTGGCTGCTGTGACAAAGTTGTGCTTAACTATTCGTTGTCTAAAACTAGAATGCCCTACAAAACTACTTAGCGTTTCCTGCACAAACTAGTAACATTTGTTGCAAACTTCATGTCATGCTTCCACGCTCATTTATTTATTCAAATCTGCCTTCGGCTAGTGGCAATAGTATACTATAAGCTTCAAATAATAAATAAGTACTCAATCTAGGATCTTGTATCGAACAGAATAAATTGCCGTGCATTTAGCCGTTTCTGCCATACCTATTAGAGCAATCAAATTTAGGCCCCATAGTTTTGTCACTGTCCGTGGTGTTGACACTCTTTCCATATAGACACTTTGTCTATATTTGGCATTACTCAGTCGCCCGCTTTGCTTTGGAGAGAAGTAAAGATACATACTTTCCAACTCCAACTATATACTTCTGATTAAATTCGTTGCGGGTTCCAAGACAATTTTAACTCTCCCTGGGATTGCCCGTGTGTCATGCACGGTGCCTTTCAGTTGGTTACCGCTGTAGCCAGTTCGCTTTTGAGAACTCGCGAATTGCCCAGGGTGCACCGGACGTAGGAAATCGTTGTGTACGTCACTCGGGGAGGCTCAATCTATAAAAGGATTATACACTAAACAATTCTTCTTCTCAGTCGTTATTATCAAAGCTAAAGGTCTAGCTAGAAATGTTAGTCACTCGATGCACTATGTTTCTCCTCGTATTTCTGACCTCGGCGGTCTTTATAGCTTGATCTGAATAGCGGGTAGGTGAGCAATCGCGAGATCTTCTTCCGTTGCCAAGTACCATCAGCTTCTCTAGACTGTCAGGGTTTCTACGACCGATTTGTCCGAAGTATTTGAGGATGCGCTGGAAACAGGTTGCAGTATTATTCGTTATTGTTGTTTTTTTAATACATATCATATCTTAGACACTAAAAGGCATATCTGTGCGTGCGTATTTATCAAAACTATTATTTTAATAAATCAGTATGTATATAAACTAATATGTTGTTTGACAGAAAGTATACAGCTCTCGAAGCAAACGTAAACATCTTTATGAATAGCTTAGAAAGTTGAACTTTTAAATTAAGATAAAAGTTTGGCCTATCCTTGATTATTTAATGGATGCTATAAAACTTCTTACGCACCAATAACTCAGTTTCAGTTAGGAATAAATGGTAATAATAAATAAATTACATCGTGATCATAACAAGCTTTTTCGTTGAGATAAGCTTTAAAAATGATTCGTTAGTTATTTAACTTTCTTTATTTACCTACGTACGTTTTAATTTACGTACGTTGCGACAATCTATGTATATTGTTCATGCTTATCCATCATCTTAACAATTTGAAATTAATCAAATCTATTTATGTTTTGTTAAGTACTAACTAAAAACAGACCGCAATACAAGTGAGAAATATGGCGGATATAATTTTTCTCATAGTTAAAAATGGCTAATGGTTATAATATATAAGTATATATACAACGCATTAATTATCCTTTGAAATAAATAACATTTGCGAAAGAAAACAATAATTTATTATTGGCATATAATCATCTGAAACTATAAAATGAGTTAATCAATTTAACGTCAAGGGGCTTATTTATATAATTACGTTTACCACAAAAGCAAATGTCAGATATAACACAAAGCTAACATCTGTTTTGTTAATATCATATCCATTAATTAATCTTGTTGATTTGTTTGCGACTGATAATTCCAATTATGTGCTAATTAGGTAATGTATTACAGTTGGCTCATTAATGTTATGGCTACATAATGTTGACACCGTGTAATAGGTTACAATGCAATTAATATAATGCTTTGTTTCTCATTAATCGTCAATAATATTATTCATAAAGTCATAAACGACATGCCTATTTCTGATGTCACATAATGATGTCTGTATTATTTACACACAGTTGAATGATTGCATTCATGAATAATGTCGAAGAAATAAACCCTCTTATTTTTCTTCCTCGAATATTGGCATATTTAACTTGAAAAGTAAGACGAAAGTCTTATTTACCTCACGTAATCCTGCTCTTCAAATAAATTACAATAAACTAATCTAAAACACCAACGGAAATTGCTAAGAGCGGCTTAGTCGTTGAGAAAAAGGAAGAAAACTCTTCTAAAGTCTCAAGATTAGCCGTAAACGTAATCTATTTAATGTAATCTTACCTGCGGCTTCAGAATTTGCTTAGGCATTTTGGGGTATTATCCAAGGGTACTTTACACCAACTTTAGGCTTCAGGTGCCTAATAATTGGTTACTACTGAGCGGGGACTGGTATTACTTCTAATAATTGCCTGGTGTTGCACCATTACAAGAGGATTTATTAAAAAAATCGTAGTAGAGTTGTAATTCAGTGGCAATAAGACAAGTCACGACGACTACCACGACCTTGATTTCAAGCTTCATGGATTTGAGTTAGTGCAGTTTTTGTACACGCATCCGACGTGTATACATGTTATTAAAAACAATACGCGATTTAGACCCGTTTTTTGACAAAAAAATATCCGCTGAGTACACATACTATTTAAATCGCCGTAAATAGTTATATTTTGTCATCATCACGCCTATATTACCCAGAAGGATGTGGCAGAGGTGACACCCACATTTCATCTGTTATGTTAAGGTCCCACCGGGCACAATTCACTTCGGCAAATAAATCATTCATAGGTAATAAACAAGTAAGTCAATAAAAGGGTAGCCTCTGTAACATACATGTTCAAATGAACACACAGAATTGAACAGCCATTCACGGTTCTATTTCAAAATGGCCTACCATTTACAACAGTTTCTCATTCACGCTGCCATACATCTTCCTCATTGCTTTCCGGCTTAAATAGCTGCTAATTATCGGGTCAGGCCAGTCAGAGGTTTAATTTATAGGCTTCATTATCGGGTCTATTCGAGGTAGTAATTGCTGTAAATGCATTTGCTCGGCAACGCGAGGCAGTGTTCATAATAACTGCGATCAAAATTTCGGTAAACTGATAACGAAATTTTATGATAAATATTTATCACAAAATATAATTTCTAAAATATAAATTTTATATAACTTCTAATAATCACAATATATATATATATATATATATATATATTTCTCCATAAATTATCAATTCAATATGGTAATTGGATTGAGCAAAAAGATTAAGTTTTCTATGCAGCCCTACATTTTGTATATTTTTCAAATACCAGAAAAAATAAGACATTTTGAGAACAGCAATTTTTTTTCATGAAATATCAATTCACTATGGTAATTTGATTGAGCAAAAAGCTAAAATTTTATATGCAGGCTTACATTTTGTATAAATTATTAAAATCTCAACAAAAAAAAGAATTTTTGAGAACAGTGCCTTGATAAAAATACTTCGATCTAAACCGTCGTTGGAAAGTGTTGCAATTCATTACGTTTGTAGTTTCCTGGCAGAAGACACGAAATAAATCATTAAGTTTTACGTACGGATATCATATTACCGCTCCTTTATAATTCATTTTCTACGCGTAATATGTTACAAAAATATTTATTGGAAATGGCGTCGACAAATTAAACTTTTCATAGCCGGCCTTAGCAACACACAGCTCTGAAAATACATGTTTTTTCAACCGAAGGCTTGTATAAACATAGTGGTTTTGGACGGGCCGTTACTCATCTTTTGTGTCGCTAAATTTAAAAGTTAAAAATGTTTCTCTTTTACTGCATTTTTAAATTCTTTAAAATGGATCTTTCGTTTGTTGAAAGATTTATAACTCGGCACTACTTCCTTTTATTAAAGTGAGTACTTTGCGGATATTGTAAAAGTTCATATGATATTTTTATAATATTTTTAAACATTTTTAATATCCTCTATTGTAGAATTTCTCGAGAAAAATATAAGGTATATAAAAGATTCACACGGTTGTCACTTGCGCCATATTTCAGCGTAAATGTGTCGCTGCACTAAACTAAATCTGAATTTATGCAAACTCGGTTAAACTTGGTTCTTGCATTTAAATTCCTACTCAACATGTAACATTTTTAAAATTTAAAAGTGTATATGTATAGAAATACTTCACGAATCTGCTGGACATTAACAATTTTTTTTAAATCATATTATAAAAACGCATGTGTAGAAAATATTGCTCCATTAATAATACAAATTTTCAAAGCCCGAGTCAAAGCTTTAAACAAGAGCCAAGCATAAACAAAACAACTGCCGTCGATTTCATATATTTTACAATTTCCGTATAAATATGTATTACTGAATTATAATCGCTTCAACTTTTACTGGCGTGCGAAGTTCTGCTACATTGTTAGGTGTAAAGTTTCCTAACTTTATACGAAGTAGCTGTGAGAAAAGTTACGTTTTACACGCGTGGTTAATTGAAATTTATTATCGTTATATTTATGGAGTGAAATGGAGTACGTATTAGAAGTTCGTAATGGTTTCTAAGAATTTAACGTACAATGTCAATTAAATCAAAATTATTATGGCTGAAACATTAAATTACGACTTTTTAGAAGCACATGATTGCTTCATGAATCTACGCCGTGCAGACCGATCAATCTCCATTTGATGCTTTCCACGGTCGCTCGTTGGATGGGTGACTTTTTTAACATCACGATATTTTCTCCGTGACTCCAAAAACGCGTTTAACCATCGGTCCTGGTTGTAAATACAAATAATCAAATGAATCCTAGACTTAGTCTTAGACTAGAAACCGACCTCAATTAAATCATGACCCAAGAGCCCTTTGGTCGCTAAATTATGTAATTTTATAAAAGTGAAAAGTTTTCCTGTATGTGTATTTAACATATATGTAAGAAAGAATGCTCTATTTTTCAAAGCTTCTCAAATTATACATATATCCAAATAAAATATTTGGTGCTTATTCTTACCTATATTTAAGGCACACACAGATAAACTTTCAACTTTTGTTTTTTTTTTTTTTTTTTAAAGCTTACTAGTAATTTGCAAATACAAATTACTAGTATTCTTGTTAACTCCCTCCAGCTAAGCTTAATTCGCTTGTGTTAGGAGGAAGTTCACGTCCGTGGTGTAATGGCCAGGATTCGAACCCACGACCTCTCGATCGTAAGACCGATGCCTTATCCATTGCGCCACGGTCGCTTGAACATTTGAACTGACGAAAATCAGCCGCCCACTTACTCTCACTCTATTAAGAAAGACTCGAAGGATGGTGATGATGTATAGATTTTAGATTGTGACCGAATAATATTAAACGGAAATGCACTTTTAAAGTCGAGCTTCAAAACGAGACGCTATGAAAGTAAGCATTTTTATCTCAAGAGCCCAGACTGACTATGCAAATGACTTTGAGCCGAGAAAACGGGATGTTTTCATGTAAAGCAGATGTCCTTATGCCTTGCCTTTATTTGGTTTACAATTTAGTATGCAAATTGTAGTCCTTGCGCTTCCGACTCTACCAGAAATTAAGGAAATTGCTATATATTTGTAGGCAATGTTAGTTTCAAATGCGAATATACAATTGTTTAGTAAAGGTTTTTGTGGCTGAGCTCGAGGGAAAAGACACTATCGTCTTTTTTTAGGATCTTATTACATCTAAATTGATCAAAACAGCACGCTGCGCAAACGTGGTGTGCTCTTATTGGCTCTTTAAACATCAAATGCATCGATCAACGGTCGATCAATTTTGACTGTGACATTAGGCTCAAATACTATTTTAATGTGATGATACATCTGGAATAGATTTTAGATATACAAAAGCCTCTGACCTATTACTTACCACATAAAGATAAACCATTTGCTCGTATATCATGTGAATAAATTATATATATACATTTCTGTGCCGCACTGTTGTTGACCGCAGATGATACGATAGCATACAGATTTTATTATGTGTATAAACCGCATCAGCTGTGCTTACCACTGAACGTTTGCGGCACTACAGGGTAATAGCAACAGATACCTCACGTAGTTTAACGGTACAATGAGCTTAATTGTTCTGTTGATTTCGTTGTGCATGAGGAACAAATAAAGTCTATTTATTTATTTATTTATTATTTACACAACTGTTTATTGCACTTACAGTATCCCAACACATGCAATAAACTAATGCAAATATATGAAAGAGTACTTATCGCTAGACCTAATGCTACTTAAAAAAGAAACATGATTTTAAAAATTGTGCAAATTTGGAGTAAAATATATCAATATCTGGATACTGAGCAATAAGGGCGTTGATCTGAGTCAAAACCTGATTTGTTGGAGCTAATTAGGCAGTGCACGTTCGTACAGTCGGCGCTGCTAGAAGGCGACGCGAGCGCAGCCGCGGGTACTGCTTTATTGCCGACAACAAACAAAGCGATGAAAGTGATGGCAGTTAGGCAAGAACATTTGCTATTACTACACATGCCGTCGTTACCCGTCAATAAAAGTCTTGAAGTGTTGAGCTATATAGAAAGAAAGAAAGAAAGAAACATTTATTTTGGCAAATCATAATCTTAATATAACCTATAAAACTACTTATAATAAAAATTTAATTGATGTGCCAAAAAAGGTACACACCTCAGCATACTACTGCAGCACATCAGCACTACAGCGCTGGTATTCTGGTGCGCCCTGATTGCGAGTAAAGGTAGCGCGACATTCGTCCTAATGATGACAAATTTAACAGAATATACAAATATAATTATAATTACAAGTTATAGAAAAAATAAAACAAATAAAAAATAAAAATAAAAATAATAATAATAAAAATACTCGAATGACACCACAAAACCTCAAAAACCGAAAAATATGGAACGCACCCATAGCGTTCGAGTGGTTTGACATATGTCTATAGCTACAATTGGTTCAATGGTCTAGTTGTGAAAATGCACAGACAAACAGAGTTAGTTTTTCTTGCGAAGTAATCAATCCAACCAAAGGTAAAGTTATATGTACAATAAATACAGCAGCTTTTTATCTTTAAAGTATACAGGGCGGATGCGACATTGTGACATTTAATCAATTTATTCAGAAAATGTAAGCTTACATCCGTTAAAAGAATTACATACAAACATACATAATTCAATGAAGAGACGATGGAATGGCATGTGCTACGCTGCTTTCATATTATATTCGCTTATCAAAACAAATTACTGATGTAAATACAAGAACTAATACTACGTCTAGACTAGAATCTGTGGTTTTATAATAAAATTATTTTTGATATCGTATAAAAACATAACCTCTTGCAATGAACACTGACCAACAATGACCACTTTGGAAACTGTGGTTTTAATAAATGTAGCCCAGTCGTGTCCACCCCGTAAAGCAAACAGACACGTTTTTAATTCTTTGATAAAAGTATTTTTATGACGCACGTTTTATTACAAATGGAAGCTACTAGGGCGCATTTCACGATTTGTTTGACTCGTATGAATATTGACATGAATTATTACTATCCATGAATCCATGTCTGATTGATGGTACCCGATTTTATGACAAACGGAACGAAATATTTACAACGATTCGTATTGTGATTTAGAATTTGTTGCTATGTGTGCCTGTTGTGGGAATATTTGAACAAACAAACTTACCTATAATAGAATATTCAACCTTAAAAACGAATAAGGTTTTATTCACTCCATACAAACTAATGTTAGGTACTACCATATTTACTCAGAACTAGGACACAAAGAAGGCCATTAAAATGGCTTCTTTATTGCTTGGTTTTATTTAAATTATTTGACCATTTACTTAGAACGAAGCAGAAGACTGACGACTGACTGAACCTAGAAGAAAATTAGGTAAAAATAAATAGCGAAAAAAATTGTTATCTGATCTTCATTGTAAATCCTATGAAAATTCTGTCAAGTTTGTAGGCATTTCGCAGCATCGCCGCGTCGTACCTAATCCCTGTATTCGGAGACCTAACTGTACCGCAGCCTTGTCTCACTCAACCACGCATAGAAAAGCGAGCGAGCGCCTACCCTCATACATAATTCATTTGAAGATTCCCGTTTCTACTATCCTGATGGATGGCGTCGTCAAATCAATAAAACACTTCGGCTTCAGCTCACATCAGTCGTCAATTTTGTATCTCCGGTAAAATAAGAATTGATTTCCTGAAGTAATGTTACTTACTGTTGTAATTCTTCAACTCTTATATTATAAAGGCGAAAGTTTATTGTGTGCGTATGTATGTTTGTAACTTCTCTACACTCGGGCGTATGAAACCACTTTGATAAAATATTAGTGTGGAGCTAGCACCCTTGATTAGCATAAAGACTACTATTGTTGAAGTACAAAGTGAGCGAAGTCGCGGGTGGAAAATAGTTGATCGTAAATATGTAATCATCAGTACTTACTATTCAGAAACAAACAGTTGTTGTATTTTAAATAGAAATTAATCACGGCATGTATGTTTCATCTTCAAAGTTCAATCACTACTAATTGGTACGCGACGGGGATAAAGTTTTAATTAATCGGATAGAGGGCGACGCCTGCCGGTATGTCGAGGATAGTTATTAGTATGGAGATTGTGCTTTTCTACACAAATTTGTTTATTTTGAATATTTGATGAGCAAACGTACGTTTTATTCGTAAAAAATACCAAAATATAAAGATTTTAAATATTTTTTTCGTACCAACGCAAAATTACCGTGATTGTGCATAATTCTTTGTTTACTTGAAACTTATAACTAAGCACCTACTATAATGTGTGACCTAAATACAGAACAGGTATAAATTGGGTGTTCAAAAATCTTAACATTGCCTAATATAGGTTTAATGTTCCCTAATGCTGTGCTACCGACATACAACGAACGGCGTTTTTGCGCAACTCTTCAAAGGTTTTCAAGGGTTGCAGTTGCTGCAACTAGCAACCCATAGTAGTATCCTTTAAAACGCCTAAACCCAAAAAAAAAAAGCGCCTAAAATCACATATTTTTTTTTATATACTTATTTATAGTTAAACATCGGCAGCTAAAATGTTGAGGTACTAAATCATAATATATGCATATTTTGTAACAAATATTCTATAGGTAACTAAAGATTATAGTGGATGACTAGCCTGGTAAATGAAGTCCATAAAATATGTGTTAAGAGTCTATGATGCGATACTACATATATAAGAGTATGCAAGATATGAAATGTAAAAAGATAAATAAGAGTATTATTTATTATTGAATCCTAGATTTGGATCATTTTGTAATAAGATTATTTTTTTTTGTTTATTGATTATTTAAGGTAAAGGTATAAGGTATTTGTTCGTAGATAATTATCTCAAGATTCTCTGGTCCAATTTGAAATATTTTTTTAATAGAAAGCTATAATAATAATTTGGATTTTTCAAATTTGATTAAACGCTAGAAGCAAAAACACTATTCAATGTTCCCAATGACATGGCCAAATACACATATTGCACACCCAGTCTCAGAACAATTTTTGCGGATCGCAAAAAGATTTGCCCCATGTACCCACATTGTGTTTTTAGGCGCTTTGTTGACGTAGCAACTTATTAGCGGCAACTATCAACTTTTGAAAGAAGTTTCCTTTAAAAAGTTGATAGTTGATAGTAGTAGAGAGTAGCCAGTTGCAGCAACTACACCAGCACATGAGCTGTTATTCGTGCATGCTATTGTCAATTATATCCGTCCACTCATTAGCCGGAGCCTAGACAATAAGTGCCTCAATTAAACAATTAAAGAAATAATTCAAATTCTAATTCTTTATTGCACACACAAATTACAGATGACAACATTAATAATAAAGTTCATGTACAAAGGCGAGCTTAATTCAACATTAATTTTCTAACAGCAAAACTTTGAGACATGGAGGAAAATAATGATGGAAAAGGTCAAGTCAAGTGTACAACGCAGAGAAAATAAATGATGAAAATGTATACCTATTACTATCTTAATTCTACCTTATTACCTAAATAAGTATACATATGTATTATGTATACGGTCCATAAATACATATGATTAAAACATAATTACCTATATAATTACATAAAAAACATATATTATAATAATAATAATTAATATATATTATAAATATATAAATATAAATACATAAAAAACCTTTTAAGTATATATAAATAAATACACAATATTATATTATGTTCATTATGAGAAAGAAAGAAAATGCTCTTTAATATTTTCTTAAAGACAGCTGCAGAAGAACTGTCGCGTATAGCGTGAGGCAGCGTAGTATTACATTATCTTTGTGAGGCAGTGAATTCCACAATCTGAAATAATCTAGGTTGTCTCGATTTGAAGGTTATACGTTCAAACAGAATTTGTATTCCTAGTAATGTATACGTATTGTTTACACTACAAGATAGTATCAATTAGTCACAAACGGCTGGAATTGAATTACTAATTAGCACACAATTGAAATCCATCGTCAAATAAATCAATTAATATTATCTATGTAGACGCTTATCTGGATATATTAAATGCCTGACATAGATACATTAATTGGTTAGTATCTTTGTGATGTGCTCTGTGTTTTTTTTATAAATCCTATTTCAAAATACCCCTAACGTGATTAGAGTCTTTGTTGTGCCGTTATTTTGTATTATTGTTGCAGTTTTCTTTAGTTTATCTTATATTATGTATGTATTAAATTTGAAGCTCTGTGATATTTGACGTATGCCAAAAGCTATACATTTTTATTATTTTTTTATACTACGCCCACAGCGAACGAACGTGTAGTTCACCTGATGGTAAGTGGAGTATAGCCCATGTACATCAACAATCTACAAAAGCAGATTATAGATGCGTCGCTGCAGCTGAGGACTACGGTGTTACGCCTCATGTGTCAGTAATTTCAGGGCCTGATCTCACCACCAAACTGGAACACAGTAATGGAAGCACTACTATTTGGCGGCAGATTAAAGGTGAGACGGTGGTGTTGCCGCCCTCGAGCTCATTCACAAGAGCTCTACCACCAGTAAAACCTAGAAACCTAGAAACTTAATTATTTAATATAGTTTTAGTCCGTCATAATTTGTTTGTACGGGCCAAGGTATTAACTATTATTATTAAGTTTCACATGTTTCGTCAAAGCTTAGTGACATGCAAATATTTGTACATGATTATGAAAAAGAATAAGGATATCAGCAGTATGAATTAATATACCAATCCTCATAAAATATAATAATCATTTTGTTCTAATAAATATAAATGAATAATTGATTTTCATTAGCATAAGAGTTATCTTCACATGAGCAGTTTTACCTATTACCAACTACCACGTGGTTGGAGCCGATGGCGAAAGCTGGTATGCTATAAATTAATACTAATTTGTTGAAATTCCTGTACAATGAGTAGCTAGAGACATTTACAATACAATGTCATGAACATAGCGTACTACGCAACCAGCCTTGATTTTATATTCTTACTCGCAAATTACTTCAATTTGTTGAGAAAGTGCTTTTGTACAAAAGCGTTTGAGAATGCCTACCTATGAGCATTATTCAAATGTATTCATACGCCGGATACAAAGCCATGAGACGTGTAAAGGTAGGAACATATTACCGAGACGATTTAACTGCAAGAATGTACATTGTTCATGTACAATTGTACATTACTCGTTAATGTGTACAATGTAAAGATTTAATGGAAATTTAAGAATTGTGTAGTAGTTAAACAATATTGCGTTTGAGTTGAGCAT
Source organism: Hypena proboscidalis (assembly GCA_905147285.1). Classification (NCBI taxonomy): domain Eukaryota; kingdom Metazoa; phylum Arthropoda; class Insecta; order Lepidoptera; family Erebidae; genus Hypena; species Hypena proboscidalis. Next base: position 16,102,465 of record LR990140.1, read on the forward strand.
ACCTATGTCATTGAAAAGTGTAAAATACACCAAATGTATTATTGTACCAAATTTCAAAAAGACTCAATCTTTATTAACATAACAATGGTAATCTTGGTATTGGTATATATAACCCTGAAGTTTAGCTGAGGAGTTTATTAACACTCACATTTTACCTGTCATATTTAGGTGTCATTTCACTATCTTCTGGCCACAGTTCCAGACTCCGTATTGCTACAGTGACTAAACTTAAGGCCCATTTACACGATGCAAGGCAATTCTAATGTTTGCTTTGTTAATCCCAATTAAAAAAGATAGACATGACAAGATAATTGTCTTGCAAAACTAGCATTGACTCAAGAATTAAACATAAACCTCTCATACGCTAACCACTAGACAAACGAGGTAGAAAGAGAGGAAAGGAGGATAATATAACAGAAACCCGGATCTGGTTGGTTAATGATCGCCTGCCCTTGGATAGTATTCATACGATCTGTCAGTTGACAAACTTTTGATGAAGGTCTGCGACGGACAGATGAACTGAAGAATGGCGTCACGTTTTTTCTTCCGTGACAAATGTCCTTCCTTCCTGCCCTTGGTAAATTTTGGTTATAGTATTTTTACGTTCGTGAAAATATATTTATGATTATAATTTGTGGTAACTGGTAGGTGGATGGCGATATGGTCACCCCCATCACATGGGACCTAAAAACATAACAAACTGGTGCAGCCTGGGTATTATACACCTCAGCCGCTCTCTTGTCTCTGTTTTTATGACGTCATGTTTTTCATGATAATTTATTGTTCTTATTTATAAAAATAAAATAAATAAATATTTCACAACTCACACACAACGCCATCTAGTCCCAAACTAATCAGAGCTTGTAATATGAGGTACTAGAACAACTGATACTTATACATACTACATACTTATTATACATAGAAACACCCTGACTAACACAAACCCCCATGTTCATGCACACAAAGATTTGTCTCCCACTCCACCATCCGGTCGTCGCCAACAGTTGTGTCATATTGCTTACTATTCAAAACATTTGTAGGTCAACCTCAACCTCATTTATCGTCTAACGACTTTGAATCCAATTTTGACTGTAAGTACAATTTTGGCTTTTTATCCGACTACGGAGAAGCCAAAAGGTAGGCTAATGATTTTGGCAGTCTATGTATTATGTTTGTGTGTAGGTTGGTATGTTCAACCATAGCGCCCTTACTATTGAACTAATTGGAATGTATGACGTGTCAATAGATTCGTTAGTGACCCGGGTGACATAGGCATTATACATTTTTTTATTTTTTTTTAATATGCATTTAAACGTCAGGTTCAAACCCCGAAAATAAAATTGACATACCATATGCATACCATAGTATGTTTGGCATCAAATGAAACCTTGCAAGCACATTACAAAAATGTATATATCATACTGTTTTGTCAAAATATACGTCGAAAACGGAAAAGTAATAAATTAAATAAATAAGTTCATAAATATAACCCGACTACGTAAAAAGGGAGAGAAAATAATATATTTCTGATAGAAACCCAGAAATTCATTGGTACAAAAATGATCGAGTTATTGGTGGCATAGCACCCACTGTATCCTTAGTGTCCCTTTAATGAAGGTGTTCCTGGCACCCATATAATCATAGTCGGTATTCAATAGTCAAAATCTATAAGCTAGAGGTCACGAGTAATGAAGCATTTCATTATTAGTGCAAAATTGCAAAGAAAATGATAAAAATAGCATCGTAAAGAAAGTTTAAGATCCCTTGGTACAATAAATTTAAATTTTCAAGGATTTTTTCCGCTAGAAACGTGTACAGAATAATATAAAGTCACAATGGTTGCTATAAATTTGACTCCACGGGGATTAAAATGTTAAGGGAATACAATATTTTTCTCACGTACTTTGTCAGCCGAAATAAGAATAAGCAATTTCAGCTTGTTTAATTGTTGGACATTTATTTTATAAAGACATTTTGTTTTATTTTACTTCAGTTATATTGACTGTAAGTTATAAATGAAATGCAAAATTTTTAACCAATACCGATACAAATCCAAAGTCATGTTAATACGTACAGTACGCAACAGGTCGAGATGGCAATCAGAGTCGACAAAGATTATTAAATTTATATGTGCAAATGATTGCAAATTTAATGTAAAAATGATTTGAAACTATAAAATATTACATTACCTAGAAGATAATTAACAAATTCAGTCTAATTAAATCACGTATCTGAAAATAGCAATATAGAGTGTTACAAAATTACCATCTCGACCTGTCTAGTACTATAGGAACCATGAGCTCCAGATTTACTTTTATAAGATAAAATGTTTCAGTCAAAAGTTTCAAGACCCGAAAAACAACACCCTAAAGACCTGAAACTGTTATGAGGTGACGATAGACATAGATAATTATACCCTTTGCTCGCAAGTCTATTAAGACAAGACACTTTCATAATGCGGTGGTTAGTTAACGTTTCGTCCTCAGATCTAGGTGGTCCCGGCTCCGCATCAAGCTAGACATTTCTAACTAAAGGTGGTCTCGCATTGTATAGGCTCTTAGTACAATGCGATACCATCTTATACTGAAAATGTATAGCTTGATGGGAAGCCGTGTGCGAGTGAGCGAAGCTTTAGCGACGACAACGAAAGGGACCAAAGTTTTAAGTTAGTAATCTTCAGTAAAATGTTTTAACCAAGTGATCTCTTTCAGTATACGAATCTACTTGTTAATTGTCTGTGAACTTGAGTTAATGAAGAACGGGTGTTACGAACATTACAAAATTCGCCAAACTGGCATTATAATACATTACGCGAGATAATGAAGCCGAAGATTATAACTTGAGCATGAAATAAAAGAGCTTAAGAGTTGAGTTGGTTGAATTTCATAAATAATTTGACACACAAAACTTAGTGTGAATAGAGTTTTAACATGAGTTACGATTACTGACTGATGTAACTTATATCATGGGTCTTGTTAAGTAGATTTAGGGACAGTTCACAGGTTTCCGATAAATCTTCGAGAAGCCTATTCGAATATGTAATGTATAGAGCATATCAAGCGGTTAAATATCTAAAACTTTATCAGAAATTTATGAAATTTAGGCTTACATATTGTTAAACAAAGTCCCCCGTCACGTCTCTGCTTATGACCTCAAAAACTGCCAAACGGATTTTTAAGCTGTTTTCATTTAACAATAGAGTGGTGGCTGAGGTAATTCTACCTCAGCCATAAATAACTGCTTTCTAAATGTGTGAAGTCGGAGCGGGTACTATAAATAATTCAGGTTTATATTTATTCGAACGTTGAGTCGAGTTAAGAAATGATAATAAAAGTAATATATTTATGATGATCCTTGTAACCATTTACGCAAGCAATATTTTCTACTTTTATTGCCGCTTTAGTTATTTGGCGTGATGTTACGTGAGTTTCGCTTTAACAGTAACGTTTTATATCAATGTTTATGGCCTGTTTATGAACGATAAAAGCTGCAAATGTTAAACTTTCTCAAATTGATTCTAGTTAAGTGATGAAACATCTTTACAGCTACAACTAAACTAATTTAATGCCAGCTTATCGGTTTTTTATAGGATAATAAACCTTTCGAAGAGTGTGCCGAGGAATTGCACAACCTTGTTCCTCCGTCCCCGCTTCACCAGACAAACGGAACTCCGTCATCACTTCATGGTAGATATGCCTCAAATACGCACAAATCGTTTCGCTTAAACATGCGAGCTGCCAAAGAATGGAACGCCCTGCTCGATTCTGTTGCCGCATGAGTACAATCTGGGTGCCTTCAAAGATAGAGTAAATAGATATCTCATAGGTAAGCATGTTCTACCGTATACTGCATCATCACTTACTATCAGGTGAGATCGCGCAAATATTTACCATAAAAAAAGCTTTTCTATAAATTTGATAAATTACGAGTTGAGCAGGTTGAATGTTTTAAAGGGTCTTTGAATATTGGCTAAAACCTTTATTACGTAAAAGGCGTATTAGACATAACACCGTAGTCCTCAGCTGCAGCGACGCATCTATAATCTGCTTTTGTGGATTGTTGATGTCCATGGGTTGTACTCCACTAACCATCAGGTGGACTACACGTTCGTTCGCTGTGGGTGTGTGTTCGTGTTAAAAAAAAAATGTCCTTTAAAATATTAAACGTTGTCGTTATTTTTATTTTTGTTAGTTTATTAGAAAAATGATTAATCAAAACCAATTTTAGTTTTACAAAGTTGCCATCAATGTCAAAATACGGTTACAACTTTTACAAATAAATCATCAAAATGTTCTAAAACAACCATTTATCAAACCGAATGGAATATTTCAATCTGAACTCAAACGACTCTTATTACTAGTGAAAAACAGTCATACTATTGCCGTCGAAAAACTTTTTCTAATACGACCTTTACCGAGTAAAAGCAAAAACAAAATGTATATTAATAGGATTTTCCAAATAATAAAATGATATTAAAATTTATACTAGCTTTTTATTACGAATTATATTTGAAATAGTTCGCTGAGCTGGTAAGTATAGAACTCAGAAGGCGAACAAAACTGGCGAGCATGTATGGCAGGAAGTAGTAGTAAGAATGTTGAGGAAGCGCAAGAAGTATGTAAAGACCGTAATTCATGGCATTCTAATATCTTTGCCTACCTCCGTGGAATAAAGGCGTGATTTTATGTATGATTAAATACAATACAATTTATATATGATTGAATTTTGTATCAACATGTGTACTTCACATTGTGTAGGTACAAGTTTTTGGTGTACATTTATGGTTAATGTTTCTACATGCTCTGTCCTTAGTATAGGACAATCAAAACTATAGATTTATAAAATAAATAATATTTTGTATGCATGTGTGTACTTAACTATATTTATTTTCGAAGTAAAAATGCAGAGTTTTCTTGACATCCTTATTTAAATATGAAGTACACATGAAGCTTTATGTACGAGCCGTGATCCGAATACGTGGACGTTCGTATAATCTGATGTCCAAAATTATGTGGTATTTTTATTACTGAATACCTTTACACATTCTAAAAGGTCGTTTTAATGAAATTCAATCAGAAATTAGAAAATAGACTTGCTTGATATTGACTTTTAAAAAGTGAAAAATCTTACTTCGAAAAGCTGCAGTGTTGGCTTTAACATTAAATATTCTAATAAAATAAAATGACTATTAATCTTGTCGTTCAAATCCAAATTATGTTTACTTATTGGTAGCGTTATTTAATACCTTTACTTTTTGTAAATGCATTGTAAAAATATATTATGGTATTTAGATAAGTTACTAGTATTTAGGTATATTAAACTAGAGTAACGTAAATAACACACATTGCAGAGCCGTATGGACGTGCAATTTATTTGTCTTATTTGTTTTGCCTTTGTTATAAATGACTGCCGAAACCTACACATAACCTTTTTTAATACCCATGCGCAGTAATAAAATACGAAAAATAACCCTGGGTTCTTACAAGAAAAAAATAAATGTTAGCTTTATGAATCACTTCGGGTGGACATAATTCAAAAACATCTGTTGAAGCTATAAAGCTTTAACGATGGGCACGCATTCCGCTTGCCTTAGCATTTCCTTCTTTATTTATATTTAGGTAAAATTTGTTGTGTAGCTAATATATCGTGAAAACTTCCTTAAGAATTCCGAGCTATGAAGGCTCCGAGAAGATTTGATGCGAAATTGTTGTTAAATTTCAGATAATAAATCATGCATATCTCGTAAAATATTAGAACCATTAAAAATGCTCTAAGAAAAAATACTACTGAAAAATTTAATACATTCTCAAAAACTACTGGAAAATTCTAAATTCTCTTATAGCAGAGATGCTTATCGTTTATCTAAAAGAATCCTACCTCTCATTCAAAACTGTCCTGAAAGTTTTGCAGTAACACAAAGCATTCTTGTTGACATGCCATCTGCATAATTTTACCAGCGTTGGTTTTCCTCTGTGCTAACATTTATTTCAACGTGTCCATGTTGGATTGTAGGTAGGTGTTAGCATTTTTGTTTCGTATTTTTCAAAGCTGTCGGGATTGCGGGGAACGTGAAAAGGGTTGTTACGAACCGTGGTTAAGAGGTTTTTTCTTTTGTTTATCACTACCGGTTCTGCCTAAAATAGAATAGTCTCTTGTATTTTTTTTGTTGTTTCATAATTTAATAATGAGTATTTATTATGAATCTAGCTAATTTTCGGCATAACACAACTTTGTAAATTTAATGACTTTCCAAAGATGGTAATATATTACCTAAAAAATATTATGATTTGCCAATTATTTTACATAATGACGAAATGTTGAGATTTAATTCGAATACTCGTGATTTTCTTATAAAAATTAAACATTTTCAATACTTTATAATCATACATCTACATTGTACAATTTTGCTTTGAGGTTTAATAGCATCGTCGGGGGAAATTATGGTCTTAATGAATATTAATACGAAGATTTGAATGGTATTCATCTTTGCATTGCAAAGAGATTTGCCTGCTGTCGGATTACTGTTTGGTGTCTGCTTGTATACTTTGTGAAATAACGATTTTTTATTGTGTTTTGTTACCAACGAGACTTTATTTTTTTAATGATGAATAACAATGGCCAATGACTTACCGCAGATAATAAATAAATCATATTTTACAACATCGTCTCTCTATACGAAAATCAGATAAACTAAAATCAGGCTCCAAAATGTCAAATTAACAAATAGTTATTTGTGAATGACATTTTCGTTTTTTTTAACCAAACCGTTCTGCAATGAAAATACGAAAAGGATACAAAGAAAATTTCTGAAAGACCGTTATTTTCAGCGAAGATGGCAATAAAACGTTATTGTCGTTGCTATTGATATCAGTAATAAGTTTCTAGTGAACTCATTGCGAGTTCCATTGTAGAATTGTAGTTTTATTTTGGAGTACTTCATATTGCGGCGTTCTTGATATTTGGAGTGTATTTTCTTTGCTTTAATAAATTTTATTGAAACTCTCTTTATGCTTACAAGTTATCAAAACACTTGTAATACACATTTCAGACAAAATTATTAATTTTAACAGTGGTGCAATCTTTCAAGATTGATTTAATCGACAGATAATTCAGCGTATAATTGATACTAAATAATGTTTTTTGCTCATTTTGAAATAAAGAGTATAATACTCGATTCCTACTTTTCCTCCTAATAGCCAGTATTAGCCTATTTACTATACCAGTTAACATAATTATGGACCTCTTGGGATTATGAAAAGGGATATAATTTCAGATCATTAAGGAAATTTGGGTCAATATTAACGAGACCGAAAAATCGTGAAAAAATTTTCAGCGTGAAAACTGAATGAGACTTCGCAAATACTTTACGGATTTTAATGAAAAAAGTTTATAAAATCTTCTAGAAAATTGCACCCTTCGGACTAAGAGGCTTTAAAATATATATTTATGAATAAGTAATTACTTTTTCCTTTCATTCAAGGTACCCTTTTACCAACAATTTACTTTTCATGCGTTGTTTTTTCTTTGCTATTCATATTTTGTTTCAAAACTACTAATATTTAGCTGGGAATAATTGGTTAGCTGTTTTCTATATTTGTAATATAGGTTTAATTATAATATTATTCACGTTGTACCTATTTTTATAAACAAACCATATCTAAAACACTAAATTGCATGAATGATGGTGCCTATATTTTTAAAACTATTATTACGATTTAGCGCTCATTTTTCCAAATTATTATTTTCAGTTTGTATGTTACTCAATTAATGATTAAAACAGTTTTAACAAAATAACTACTAACAAACTTGCATTATAGTGATTTAGATATGATTTTTTTATAAAAACAGATAAAAAAATAAAAATTAAACCCTATTACTTTAGTATAAAAACACAGCGCTCAGTAATCTACCTTTAAGAATATTTCAGAGTTTGTTTCTTGACTGCCAACTGTGGAATATCAAACGAGACTACGTCTAATCATTTCTCATTTGAAATCTGCTATTACTCTAGCCGTTTAAGACTTTATATGTAGGTATAAATCCTTTAACTTTATGTGCTAGATACTTATGAGCTAAGCCCGGTTTCAACCGTGAACTGGGAAGACTTTCATGCATGTAACGCGTACTACCGTACAAAGGGTGCATCTATGCGTTTAATGCAAGATAAATCAGCTGAAAGCCGCCGCAGCGTGTAAGGACCTCTATTATTAGCCCATAACATTCAGTACATTATCTTGCTTATTAGGATTTAGCGATTTAGGTTTTAGGTTTCTTAGGGTGCTTCTAATTGATTATTTGTATAGCATTTAGCTATGCTTAGCATACTAAGAAACAGTTGAAAAAGATATGGGACCGGCAGGATTTGAACCTGCGACTTGCCGGTCCCATATCTTTTTCAACTGTTTCTTAGTATTCTTAGGGTGCTATTAGTTATGTTATGCTATTTATACCGATGGCAAAATATGCATGGGTCATAATGCCTATTTAGCCATGATCATGCCATAATCCATACATAGTAAAATATAGGATACTTTATCAAAATATAGGTAAACAAATACCAAATAGATAGACAATAGACAAATATTTATTTTCTCAATGCAAGTCTAATTCATTTTACGATCATTCAAAGTTTCATGGGTAAGTACATTTTTAAAGTTTAAAATTATTTAAAAATATATATTCATTAAATAACCCACATTTGGTTTTGAAACTTTTGTAATCAAACCATTTTCATAAAACAATATTTAGTATAGCTATCAAACAAAATTCATAACTTCACATACAATCTACAAATAAATGACGTCACGCCTTTGTAGCCGTTTGTTTGAGGCGTTTAGGCGAGTATATTATTAATGTGAATTTAAAATTATATAATTTTTATTCAGTTTATGTGATAACAAAAAAAATATTTTTATTATGATTCTAATATAAAGAGGTATTTAGATTACACACTAAAATAAAATCATTCATCATGCCTCTTTGAGAAATATATATTTGCCAATTAAACCAGCTGTTCCCCGCGCTCGAAACCATTTAATCGGAAATGAGGTGAACATATTTGCATATTGAAGCGGCCGTGGCGCAATAGATAAGGCATCGATCTTACTTATCGAGAGTTCGTGAGTTCGAATCCTGGCCATTACACCACGGACGTGAACTTCCTCCTAACACAAGCAAATTAAGCTTAGCTGGAGGGGGTTAACAAGAATACTAGTAATTTGTATTTGCACACATTTGTTTTTACTAGTAAGCTTTTAAAAAAAAAATAAAGAAATATTTGGTCCTCCATCCAAGTCATTAAATAGAATTACGACTATTTCATTTTACCCACTGAATTTGACTTACATACATCTTTCTTACTATAAAGCTCATGCATGTAAGCTTATTACGTTCGGAACGCTGCTCGGGAGTTACCGCAGATTTTAATTACGCCACTTGTGTTTTAATTTAGTGTTGTACTTCCTCGCTTATTGCACACTAGTTCTGGCGACACACTCATATATTAAAGTGTTTCATTTCGTTTTTTGTTGCAGAATTACATGAGGTTAAATAAGTTTTTGGTGTTTTTACAGATTTTACTGGTTGATAGTATAGTGTATACGAAGGCTTCTCTCTTAAAAAATCTTTCTTATTTTGTGGAGAGATATATACATAACATCACGCCTATATTACCAAGAAGGGTGTGGCAGAGGTGTACCAAACCCACATTTCACCTGTTATGTTTCGATCCCATGGCTGGGCACAATTCCAACTCCGTGCTGCTATTGTAAATTTCCTAACGGAAAGTTTAGAAATAACGCTTTGCCCAACCCGGGAATCAAACACAAGACCTTGTGGTGAGAGGCGTCATGATCAATAATAGTATTTTATCATTAAATTAATTTCTTTGAGATTCCCAAGTAGTTTTCTACAGGGTGTAAATATTCTGAAAATAATATATATTTTTTATAGATACGTAATTTAGACAAATTTTAAATGTATATCATGTTCAGTACTGTTGTACATACATTAGACCACTGAAAGGCATGGCAATGAAACTCAAGGACGTGTTGATACTAAATCTTACTACCGTTCTGGCAACTTACTCCTAACATATTAAATGGAGTGTACTTACAAATTCGTGCTATTGATGGAGGTACTTGAAACTCCAATTTAAGTCCAAAATATAATTTCTGTAAGACATTATAGGTATACATATATTATGTCCAGTAAACGTATAGCCACTCAAGCGATTATATAGGAAAGCGTAAAATAAGTTCAAAGAAGTCATAATTTATGTAAAACACACTGAAATCTTAACGATAGCAAGTTCCAAAATTAAGCATTATACTTATCCCAACTGAAGAAGTGTTACTGTTAATCAATCATGTTTACCCTATTGTATGTTTCAGCCAAAAACGAAAGCTATTTCTCCACTTCAGATTCTCTAAAGTTACCTTGTTAAAATAGAACCTGGTTGGAAAATTACTTGGCTTATAACAAATTGTACAAAATGTATTTTTGTTACTTCAAAATGCCGTTAAAATGGGTCCTAGATATTGCTATTTAAAACTATACTTGAAGTACAACAAGCAAAAAGAATGTTCCATATTTTAATTTATGTGAGTGGCCAAACAGGTGAATACCATCACCTGTTTAACCACATAATCGAGCCCAATATTGAATACGCAATTTAATATATAAAATATAGTCTGGACGCTGATATAAAAAAAATATATTCCTTCGAGATACATTTTCTGTAGATACACAAAGTCCACAATCTGATATAGGGAGATTTTAAGATTCAATCTCAAGAGAATTGGTTACTTTACACTTGCGCCAGTTTCTCATATTACTTTATTGACGTTCAAATAAAGCTGCCTTGATTTGCCTAATTTTCGACGAAAGCTCTAGTATATGACGAAAGACTATTTTACAATATATTGTGATTACTTGTTTTAGAATAAGGAGATAATATAAAAAGAAGTAGTAACAAAAAAAAATGTTATTAAGAACGTATTTTGCAAGACTATTTCACCAATTTACAATTAATTTTCTACTATCAACAAATCAGATTTATGATCCACCTCAATACTATTTTTGTATAGGTGTTTATATAGACATTTCAAAACACTTAAGGCTAAATGTTTTTATCAAAAAATGTTAGCCTTATCAACTTTGACAATTTTCAACGAAATATTTGTCAAATTTGCTGTTAGTACCATTAATACTGAAAGACAAAGTGAATTTACCACTTCAATAGTCCAATTATAATTTCCCTATTAACTCCAATAAATAGAAGTTTGCACACACGGTTGTGTGAAATAATTATTTGGAGCTCGGATGCAGGTCAGTGAAATAACCATTGATCATTTTGTATTGAAGTGCATTCAATTTGATTGTTGTTGTTCACTCAATGAACTAATATTATTGCTGTTAACCGAAAATTGAAGCGGTAGGATCAAGAACAATGTTTGACTGCTGAGCTCCAGTTGAGATGCTGGGGGTCTCGGCTAAATAAAATACTGCTTCTTCTAATAGTACTATATTCATAGGCTGCTGATATACAAAGATTGCCGCGGTGCGTGCGAGTACATAGATCGTCTGTATGAGAGCGCTGTATGGTTGCGACTGGTAGGCGACGAATGACCGTCGCGGAGGGGGCCGCGCGGTGAAGAACCGGTTGGATGCAGGTTGACGGCGCGCGGCGATGAGACGCAGGAACAACAATGTATGTTTTTTTTATGTATCGCCAACGGCGGCGAAACAAGAGTATGGATTGTATATCATACACACACGCTCGCACACACACACACACTCATACACGCACATACACACACATTCAGACATTTACAACTAATATAGGTATTGATGTATTAATACGTAAGTTTATAAATATTGTATAAGAACTTTAACTGTCTAATATTATTGAAAATACGGGTTACTCACGTTACTTTAGCCGGGATATGCCGACTAGTTTCGAATCTAATACGTAGATTCATCAACTGGGCTGTTATTCGCGTGACGTCTAGCCGTCGCTAGACGTCGCGTGGAGGTGACGACACGCGAATAACAGCCCAGTTGATGAATCTACGTATTAGATTCGAAACTAGTCGGCATATCCCGGCTAAAGTAACGTGAGTAACCCGTATTTTCAATAATAATGTCTTCACCTCACGTCGGTTTTAATAATATTATTTAACTGTCTACTTAACTTGCCGCGGCTTGATACCCATAACACAAATTAGATCTTACCATGGTTATAAACTTTTTATTCAAAAACTTTTTTGTGTCCTAGTTCTGTATGAATGTCTCCACTTGACAATGAACTGTAACTTTTGGGAATAAATATATTATAATTATCATATTATTTTTGTTGTAATAATAGTTAAGTTAGAAATTGATAAAAAAAACTAAAGAAGCATATAATCAATCAAACAAACTTACCTTGGCTATTGGTTTATTAAACTTTTTGGCCCAATATTAGATACTAAGCAAAGATAATTAAAAGAAAATTTGGTAACTTTTTATGTATACAAGTGTGTTTGGGTAGAAAGCAAAAATTGTTGCTATCAACTTACACACATGTGCTATATTGCCTAGAAAAGTCACAGTCACGTTTATCTTTGATTGCTTAAATAAGTACAAAACTGAATTGTTATATTTATGTCATAAAATTTACAGACACGTATAATACGAGAGAAGCAAACACTGATAAAAAGTTGTAAAGTATTAAAATAAACGATATGACGAAGGCATTTCACGAACACGTTTTGTACTTTAATGTTAGTACTTAGTTGTTTGTTATAATTGAACTTTTGTTTCAACTGTCAAAGAATAAACGTTGATATTGTGCACTCGGATTGAGTACTTACCCACAGGGCATTAAAAAATAAAATTTAAAATTAGCTTTAGGTTTTTAGTTTCAAAATGCAGATGTTAACTTTAATTGTTTTTTTGTCAATTCACATAAACTTTTAAAGAATATCTGTTTTTTTTTTTTACAGGTTTTATAAGACTAGGCAATATATTGGAATGTGAATAATTTCCGAGTATCCATTTTGTTATAATTTACGGATAATTATTATTTTTACACAATTACATGATATTAACTGGCCGCATTCCTGATTAATTAACTATAATAATATGTATCAAATTGAGTATTTATATGAATTTACTAATGGGAATTCTCTTCGAAAAGTGATGTTAAGCAATGCCAATGCCAATGGGATTTATAACAGTTTCTGCTTACCTTCTCTACTCGCACCGAACTTGTGTTGTTTTGGCAGTAAAAACTATAAAAATGACTCAACGTAATTTTTTATCTACAGGTGCTGGTATCATTACGAATCCTCATTCTTATTCATAAAAATTTTTTTTAGTACCTATATTACTATAAAATTAATTACTATAAAGTGACAAGTGGTAAGTGAGTTTTAAATGAGCAACAACGTGTGACTGAACTGAAATGTAAAATATAATGCTGAATAAATTTTCATAATGATGATGTATAAATATCGATTCTGCATCAATCAACCCATTCTTTATTGAAAATGTGGTCTGTGTTTTAAAATTGATTGATTATCGGAACATGGCGTTGAATTTCCATGGTTGAACAAATATAAATCTTCGGACGTGGCATTGACTGTTGGCTGTTGAACTTTAAAGGTAGATGACGCGACATTTTGAGTTATGATGGTGATATAGGCCATTCAGGGGCTTACTGAAACCCTAAAAATCTGTATTTAGATTATTTATATCCTATCCTCTTTGACTATATATCGATGCCTATCCTAAAGTTATTTCATCTAAAAATCTGTTTCAATCGAAACCTTTCAAAGTCTACCGATCCCGGCTTCAATATTCAGCGTTACGCCCGTCTAGTATTTTTACATTCCAATTTAGAACCACTTTTATTTTTCGTGTCTAAACATAGATGGATTTTTATGTATGTACAAGTACAATGTTTACATCAAAAAAGTGTTTATTTTTTTAGTTTAGGCTTTGAATAAAAGAAGACACAACTTATAATTGTTTTTGTAAACAATACAATATTCACCTCCGGAAGTTTGAGCACGTTTTGGCTACATCTTGTGCCAATAAGCTCAACACTAAGGAGAAAAAGATTAGTTACTGACTTTATCGGGTGTAGAATTGGCGTCGGCGATCCGTTGCTCAGCAAACAGACTTATCCAAGTTGCGAAAGGATTTTTAATAAAATTTCAACAAAACTCTGCCAACTTTTATAGAAAAGCGAAATGAAAAAAGTCTGTGGATTTATCAGAAATCTTTTTTAGCTATGTATGGAGCGTCAAATTGAGGTTTATTTTGATAGCTCAATGGTTTTGTGTGTGTATTTTTGTTCCAATTTTAACATTCGATACTACGAAATGTTATTCAGTTTAATAGATACCTTTAGTAAGAAAGAATTTCATTTTAGTAAGTTTTTTTCAAAGCGCCTGACAAGCGGTGTAATTAAAATAAACCTCAAATATTTATTTATAAAATCATTAAAAATATTTAAGACAAAAATAATACGATGGGTTTTTATAACAGAAGTAGAAGCTAGAACATATTTTCAAGAGTTTTTGTCTGTATATGTTCGTACAAAAACTACTGTATGGAATTGGATGCGGCCGTCACAGTTGTATAGCTGAAGGTCTAACATAAAATCTGGTATATGTTTTATCTTTGTATTTTGTTTCTAATTTTAATTAGGGTTAGGATTAAGGGGTTAAGTTTATTTATTTATTTATTAATCATAACGGTATATAAACAATTACAATGACTAAATACATGCATCAACAGAAACAATTTACAATTAAATAACAACAAAAGAAAAATCAAAAAATATTTTTTTATATTTGCTGCTTCGTAATTTTAAAGAAAATGCATGAAATTCTGCACATGGATCCTTTTATAATGTATCTTATATTATAAGTCATTTTTCTGGAATTCCACTCCCAAAGATGCTAATTTGGGAGTATGTAGGAATTAGCATGGAAATATTGAATGCCACGCGAACAAAGTCGTGGGTGAAAGCTAGTTAATATACCTGCACAGCCAGTACAATTTTATTACTCTACAAAATGTTGCAGCTAAGCTCACAAAATGAATGGGATACCATTTTGTAAATACTTATTCTAATCCCCCTATTTCACCGTAAAAGTTTGGAGGTGAAAAGGAAAAGGCTTTCGCGCTCTTTATGGTATTAACTTAGTAATCTTTATTAATGAAGAGGTCACTGAGTTGGTCAGGTTTAATACTTGCTCGTTTACCGTTGATACTCTAATAAACTGATCCTTTATGGCTACCATAAAACTATGGAGACAAACATTTTTAGTGAATTATCTTCACTATTTTTACAATCACAAACAATATTTTTACCCTTTTCTTAAGAGCAGCGATAGCCGAGTGGGAAACCGTAGGACTGCTAAGTTAAAGGTCTCGGATTCAAACCCAAGGCACACACCTCTGTCAATAAATCGTTAAGATTCGTCTTTTCGAAGATATATGTGTATTTGTCATATAAATTATCGCTCGCTAACGGTGAAGGAACACATCGTGAGGAAACCTGCCTAAGAGTGCCTAAAAAGTGCTCGAGGGTGTGTGAAGTCTACCAATCCGCACTTGACCAGCGTGGTGGACTGTGGCCTAACCCTTCTCATCATGAGAAGAGGCCTGCATGAAAGGAGCCTCCGCGAGAGACGTACACAACGATGCCCTACGTCCGGCGTACCCTGGGCAATTTGCGAGTTCACCAAAGCGAATTGGCTAATCCTTTCACCACGATGGCAAGTCAAAATAAAATTTGACTCAGCCATCGACACGACAAAAAAAAAATGAGAAGAGGTCCGAGCCCTGCAGTGGGACATGTATTAGATACATGGCTGCTATTATAAGAGCCTCCCCACGGCGCGCCATGGACAGTCAGATGACAGTAACGCAGATGGCGAATTAATCCTATCACCACATTGGCTATCAACAGCTCTTCTCAGAAGCATTTAATACACCATTTTTGGTAAACATTCGATTAGTACGCTAAATATTATATTTTATAAAAATATCCTTTATATTTAATATCTCATTCGAATGGGTTTTGGTTTTCTGTCAGATGCTAAACTGATTATTTACTACCAATGTTTTTTAACCACCAAACTTCAAGTAGAAATCTTATTTATTTCACTGACGATATTTGCCCAACGCGATATGTTTGAACAGTTTGTTGAGATTCCCTCATCGATCACCAGCAGACAAACAGAATTACTGCTGTACATAGTCCATAATACAGATAGGCACTGTCCAAACTACAACATAACTAAGCGTATTGTATTGACACTCGGCCTGACACTATCAAATATAGATTAGACCGCACTGGAATGGTGTATTGAGATGATGTAATTCTGGTATGCAAACTGTTGAGACTAATGGTATCCTATTGTGTGGTTCACTAAGTTACCGCCATTTGCAGTTGCTAAACCAAAGGACCAAAGATAAAGGCACGTTAAATTAAATTGATTTATTGTATTAGCATTAAAATGATTATAATAATAGATAACTCGTTTTAAACATTTACACCAGCGACGTAAAACTTTATTCTAACACAATTTCATTATGCTTAGCTGGAGGTTGATAACAAGAATTATGCAATTTTCTAGTAAAATTTTAATAAAGAAAAATATGAATCCTGATTTCTGTTTTAGAATACAATTTCGTTTAATTTATTTTACTGCACTCATAAATAAATAGCTTCTAGCAATGAACAACCGAGAACCATTATCACGAACTAAATTGAAACATGGCAATAAATAGAAGTGTTTGCAGTCCGTTTTTCATTAGTATCCTGAAGGGATACTTGACTCCCTGGAAAGCCATTCACATAGCCAATGTATTGGTTTTACCCGCTTCAAGAAGGTCATTAGATAATCGTGCAAAGACGTTGAACAATTTCCTTGTCCATTTATCAACACAATAGTAAAATAAAAATAGAAAAGTTAATAGCGGTACTATTGTTAAAAATTATTTCAGAAATTATTTTTAAAAAACATTTTCAGAATGCTTGAATGAATGTTTCAAGATCGAATCCTGGGTTAAGCACTAGTGTACATTTGTATTTTTCCGTTAGGAAATTCTCTATAGCAGCATAAAGTTGCAATTGTGCACGGTGAATGGCAATAGGTTCACTCTTGATATAGGCATTAATATAGGCGTGAAGATTATGTTGTATTATGTTATATTATTACTGCATGTAATAGTGAGTTATGATTAGTAGCTTTGGATAATGTTGCTTGATTATGCACTACATTTAGCGTTCATTCCATGAATTAGAAGCTAAGCGACTAAAATGAATTTAGCATAAACAATAAAGGTGTCATGAATGGACAAAGTGAATTTGCCTTTACCATTGTAGGTACAATTATGAATCTGACCGCATCGGACCTCGGTTCAGCGAATGGATATTTAGATGTAAACTCGATTACGTTAAATTGTAATTTACATTATTTAATCAAGAGTAGAATGTGTTTTGGTGTAAAACTTTAATTAATACAAAACACCAAGCGCATATTGTTTTTCCCTATCAGTCGATAGAAACTATAAACATTATCAGCAGAAAGATTTAGTCTGTGAAGGCTCTTAGGGTCCAATCTCGCTTCGATGAAAGTCAATCTTATTTCTCATTGTACCGAAAAATGTTATGACGCAGAATAAGCACCGTATTCGTATTCAACGAAAAAGGCATGACCTTATTCTAAAAAAAGGTTTAAGAGACAAAATGATACAACTAACTACATAGAAAATAGAAGTTGCTACGGGCTGCAAAGTTTTTATTTGTGTTAGAAAAATCTTAGCTATTTAGTCGACCGCGGTTTCGCCTATTTACGTGCGCGACATTTACGTACGGACGTATTAAGTGAGTAACACCCGTATTTCATCATTTGAATAATGTTACAAATTTACTTCTGTTTCAATAATAATAAAAAAAAACCGACTTCAAAAAGTAGGTACCTAAACTAAAAAGCAAAAAATAAATTTACTTCGCACAAAATAATACGTTTTTTCATTTAGTAAAATAGAAATTATTAAAGATAAAGATAAAGATAAATTTGGATTTTTTACATTAGATAGAACGCCAGAAGCAATTACACTATCCAATGGTCCCAATGACAAGGCCAAATACACACATTCACTCACTCAAGCATACCCAGTCTCAGAACAAATATTTGCGAATTACACAAAGATTTGTCCCATGCGGGGATCGAACCCACAACACCAGTGCAGTGGAGAGCGGCGAGGCGACCGCTTAAACCACTACACCACACGTGCAGACAATTAAATAATTATTTTATAATTCTGAAGTCGGTGCCAAGTAAATCGGATAATTAAGAACTAATATTCAGTCAGAAAATAGTTGTTAGAAAGATTATTCTACACAGAGTTATTGTTTACTTTGCACCGACTTCAGAATTATAAAATAATTATTTAATAATTTCTATTTTACTAAATGAAAAAACGTATTATTTTGTGCGAAGTAAATTTATTTTTTGCTTTTTAGTTTAGGTACCTACTTTTTGAAGTCGGTTTTTTTTTTATTAAAAATTATTTTATTTTACGATTTTAAGTGATGGGTAGACCAGAATGTTTCTCAAATGAGGAGACGACGGTTACTTGAGACGGAAAACTTATTAATAATAATCCCCGTACTCCTAACCGTTGAGGAGTTGTACCTTCCAGCATCAGCTCAGCAACTTAAAATGCAAATATCCAAGAAGTTTTAGGTAATATACGAAAAACAATATAGAAGCCTTTGAAATTTGAGGGTTACCCATGATTTCTCTAGGATCCCATCATCAAATCATGACCTCATATTATGAATGTACATAAGTAATATTCAACGTCTCGCCTCATCTGTGTATAACTTGAAAGAATACAGTAAACGGCCTCAAGGAGCCTATATTTAAAGAATTATCCCCGTACTCCTAATCGTTGAGGAGTTGTACCTTCCAGCATCAGCTCAGCAACATAAAATGCTGACTACTAGATGCAGATATCCAAGTAGCTTTAGATAATATATAAAAAACAATATAGAAGCCTTTTAAATTTGAGGGTTGCCCTCGATTTCTCTAGGATCCCATCATTAGAACGTGACTTGAAAAAAATGGGACCACATGACAAGTATATCCTATCAAACAAAAAAGAATTTCTCAAATCGGTCCAGGCGTCTTCGAGTAATCGGCAAACAAACATATAAAAAATTAAAAAAAAAAAACATACAACCGAATTGAGAACCTCCTCCTTTTTTTGAAGTCGGTTAAAAATAGCTCGTAAAAGCTTTAAAATATAGCTGGACTTAGAAAAAAAATTCTGTTTCATTTAGACGTTTGTATTAGGAAACCAGGCAATATTTTACAGAACAAGATTGGTAGATTGATAAGGTATATGCAATAGCTTCCTAAGGCGCAAATCACACAAAAGCTAATCGGCAGCAATGCGGCACGTCGTACGCGCGCACTACTGCCGAATCGCTTCTGTGAGTTTCGCGCCCTATAACAGTTTTTAATATCAAAGGACTATCTTGTGCTTCTATTGTCAACAGAAAGTCCTGACAGAAAGTTCACAAATGACACTTTGCCCGACCCGAGAATCGAACCCAAGACCTCGCGGTCAGGGGCGTATACGCTAACCACTAGACCATCGAGGCAGTTGCAGCACGGAGTTGGAATTGTGCCCGGTGGAGAGCGACAGGCTTACCCTCTATCCCATAGGACATAAACATAACAGGTGAAATGTTGGTGTCGTACACTTTTGGGTACAGGCATGATGTTATGTTATATGACTATCTTGTCTACAAAGGACTAAAACATATGAAATGTTCTATAGTAGTCATCAAAGTGATGTAATATATTTCTAGAATCTGTTGCTAGGGCAGAACTAAACTAATTATACTGGAATATTTATTAACTGAACGAGAAGGTCCAGGGCGGTTCTGACATGAATAATTTATCTTTCATAATGTTCTTAGCGTAGACAAGTTGATATAACCCTGGTTATCTTGTCCAATGTTGTACGAAATGGATTTTAAACGTTGTTCTGCGTCTAACCAAAAATATTTATTTATTAATGTAAGCGTGCTCCACCGTAGACCATCACTTACCATCAGGTGAGATCGTGGTCACTCGCGTGCCTATCCATCATTAAAAAAAAAACTTTAATATTATTTTTTTTAAATATTCCACAATTCACACACAACGCCATCTAGTCCTAAAATAAGTAGAGCTTGTACTATGGGTACTAGAATAACCGATACTAATACATATTATACTTTTCTTTTGTAAATACATACTTATTATACATAGAAACATCCAAACTAAGACAAACCACCATGTTCATGCACACAAAGATTTGTCTTAAGTGGGAATCGAACCCACGACCTCGGCGTCGCAGGCAGGTACACTACCCACTCCGCCATCCGGTCGTCCTTACATGTCCTTGCATATCCTTACATGTTCCAAAATAAAGTCCACTGCTGCGTCTGTCTCTCGGACTGTCTGTTCGCGATAATCTCGAGTACTACTGAATGGATTATCATGCGGTTTTTGTTACCAAAAAGTACAGGTTAAAAATTAACAGATAATTTACGACACACGCTGATAAACGGGTGTAAAGTAGATATTTTAATGGCACGCGTTTGACCTCGATCTCACCTGACAGTAAGACAAGTGATGATGCGGGCTAAGGTGGAGCACGCTTACCTATCAGATACAAATCGTTTACTAATATCAAGTTCACGAAAAAGTTGTTAACCGAAATATAAATTCTTAGGGCCAATTTCACCGGCCCAAGTATAACGCTGAACACGGGTTGTGAGATGGAATTAAATAATTTATTGTTTTTAAAGGCATGTTTCATACTGTTAGAAAGCCAATAGACCAGAAAATATTCGTTCAAAATGGAAGATCGCAATCCTTGTAACTTTATTTTAAATCGCGTTAAATAATCTGCTCCTTAATTTATCTTTACGTTTTCAAAAGTTTGTCCGTAAATAAGAAAGAGAATATGTGTTATTTAAAAACAATTCTCAATTTTATTGATAAACACAACCGTAAATATTAATAATAGTACAACATTTTGAAGCTATATGAGCATTTTTTTTTATTTCGATTCTAACGCTGAAAATGGTTTTTCTAGAAAAATCTCTATAAATAGAATAAAAAAACGTTGCGGTGAAAAGGGGTGCTAAAACTATAGACAAGGATACTACTTTTGAGCCAATTAAATTTGACATACGATGTACCAAACTTCCTGTATATAGAGTTCTATTTCATTCCAACATAGAATGTGAAAGAGAGCTTGACTGCGGGGCTCAGCCTTGAACTCGGATGGTGAAATTGGTATTTAATCTTGCGATTTGCAACATCAATTTAGTTTGAAATTCAATAGGCAACGTCTTAGTATTGGGACTTTACGTACTTAAAGTTGCTTCTAAGTCGGCTAACTTAACCGCAAGAGAAATCTCCTTAGAATCGTCACCATAGTTGCAAGTTGATAATAATTTAAACTTTCAGCTATTAGAACTGTCAACTTGTGCAAATTCAAAATTTGAAATTCGAAAATATATTTCCAAACAGAATGAAGAATATATAAAATACGTTTAAAAAATAATGCGCTACCTACCGCAATAAATACATTTTAAAAACTTTACCGATAACAAATATTTTTAAATTGCTATATTTTTTTACCAACGCATTCAGCGCATTATTAAGTAGCAACACATTCCTTTACTTTGGGTGTAGATTTATTTATATATTTTAGGCTGTCGGCAAAATAAAAACGTCTGTAGATTGTTTTGTTAGATACTGAAACTGATGAAAATGAGCCTCGTTCTGCGTCGCGTTGATAAGAAAATGTTATGGCTATAGCTGACAGCTCTCCCTGAGGCTTTCGTCGGTAAGAATATGGATACACTGAATTTTCTGTTTACTTGAAATTTGACTTTACTTTTTAAAAATGTACTTTCGGTAAAGTTACCATGCAGTACTGTTTTTGGATGAAAATTGGTTTTGGAAAATATTTTTTTTTTTTCATAATATAGGTACAACTTATACAAACTAAAATTGCCTTCGTTTTTAGTTGTATTGAGTCTAAGAATCTTTTATGTATTTTTAAAAAACATTTTGAAATGTATTCTGATTAAAAGAAGTCATAATTCATTTGTAATTATATAAAATAACATTTCTAGCTCAGGTAGAACGGCTTAATAAGTCTGAATAATGTAATTTTCTTCTTAAGTAAAATGCACTTCTAGTGTAATTACTTTACATTGTAGAATTTTAATGCAACCTCCGTGCTACTACAAGAATCCATTAACCGGAGATACCTTTTAATAAATATTAAAGCGACAAGATTTTCTGCTAAAACAAAGTAAGAGACCAGAATGCTGCTTCCTATAATTGGTTTTCTGAAAGGTGTTGGTAATTTTAAACAAATTAAGTAAGTAATTTGGTTTTTACATAAGATATAATGTCAAAATCAATTACACAATTCAATGATACCAAATATAAGGCTAAATACGTATGTACGATTACATAAGCACACCCTTTTGCAGATCATATAAAAAAATGTCCCAAGCGGTAATCGAACACACAACACTAGCATAGAGGAGAGCGGTGAGGCGAATGAAGAATTCAATTGAACCAGAGTGAAAGTTGTTAACAATTCCTCATCTTGGATATCAAAAGAAAACAGCTCTGCATAAACTTAAACACGCAAAATTCAGATTCAATCAGAACACTTTATCAAACTCGTTGCAAGTTTATTATCAAATCATCTTCGGATTTTATACTATCAAGGATCAACGAGATAGGAAACAATACCAAGCAATGTTATCAGCCGGGTGCCTTCATAAATTGTTTATGTCTCTATAGACATAAGGCTGTCTATAAATCGACATCACAATCCATTTTCCGCACATCTATGCGTAAAGTAATAAGGTAGGATATTATCGGCTTCTGTTTTTATTGTTTTTTGACTGACATTTTGAAAGTGATGTATAAAAAAGTTGTTGAAGAATAGATAAACTCATTAAACAAATCTTCTTATTTTTCTACCGTGTCAAGGACTAAGTAAATTTTATTAGACTTTTGTGTAGGGTACATGAAAACATTTTTGTCGACTTTCATTAGAGCTTTTTACGTGAAGGCACACGTTGGACTGATCTTGAGATATACAATTCAGTTGCATAAGAAGTTAAGATGAAATTCACTGCTGTATTACTCCAGTGTACTCATTGTTGAAGAGCCAAATAATAAATAAATAAATAAATAAATAAATAAATGTTAAAAGAAATTCTTAAAAATATATATCTGACGTGCTTTAGTTTGAAATTGCAAAACACACGTGTTTAGGAAATGAAACTATTTCGATATAAAAAAAAACTGTTGTTATTATTATTTATTGAATTGGGTTTAAAATAAACACAATAATAAGGTGTAAAGCAAATCAGTTATTTAGATTTTTCTCTAATACATCTTTTTCCGCAAAATTGCAGTCGTTGCATTTGGGGCGCACTTTCCTCAAGAACACTTGACCTGCCTAAGTTGGTCGGTTCAATGCGTCTTCTAACCTATTTTTACTGCTGGATTAAGTTTAGGACGTAGATACACTGTGGAATATGCGATTAAATTTTAACTGATGTACGAAGGAAACAATTTTAATGGAATGAAATCTTCAATAATGGTTCTAAATTCGTTAAGAAAATAACATACTCATTCATAAATAATACAGTTATAGACTTTTAAAAAATATTATAATGTCAAATTTATTTTTTATACAACTATCGATTATCTATCATGCATGATAGTGTAAAATACACTGCTGTTCAAGTAATCAAAATGATGACCTCCTCCTAGAGAAAAGTAGAAGAACGGTGAACGTCAGCGTACCTCAACCGACACACATAAATACGGACATGATCTCTTTTTGATTTTCCTTTTCTTTTGTTGTAATTTAATTGTAAATTGTTTTTGTTGGTGCATGAATTTAATCAATGTAATTGGTCCTGTACCGTTTTGATTAATAAATAAATAAGTAAATTTAATAAAAAAATGATGTATGCTTTTTTTACTTTTATACATTTTTGACATTAATTGGTAAATTCACCAATTAATGTGCAAAAGTTTGACTCCTACGCTTTCTTGATATCGATGCCTCTCTAGTTATAAAACAATTATTTACAAGTTATTTTACTCCTCCTGTCATAACTCAAACTATTTTATAAAAGAAACACAGAAAACACAAATAAATGAGAATACATAAAACAATTAGGTAGTTGAATTGAATTAGTTCTTTTTCATCTCCAAAGTACACTAACACTAGAAATAGAAATGCAAACGATCAAGTTTAAATCAATTCTAGATAGTTGGAAACTCCTGTCAATATGACGTAGTTGTTAACTCGTAGTCTGTTGATGAAAGTTGTATTGCTCTAGATGATAAAGTATAGCTAAAATTCAATGAATCCTAAAAATGTTGCCCAAAATTTGAAATTCGGCGGCCCCAAGCTACGCTCTAGAACACAATGACGTGAAAAAATCGCATAAGTTAAAATGAAAAAAATCTTGTATCGTTTACGACATGCTTTACACAGTAAAAATATTTACCAATCGCAAGCATGCTTTTTTAATCTGGAATAGGCTATATTTAAATAAAACTTGCAGCTAGAATGTATCACTACGTATTCTTTGTATTTTTTATTCGTTATTCTCTCGTTTTCCCGCAATTTCCCGAGTGTATTCTTCTGTAAACCTGTTAACGCTACCTTGTTACTTTGAGAAAAAATACACAAAAACTAAATGAATCGCTGCAGTGTTAAAAGGGTCCACCGCCGCCGTTGTAGTAGCCGCTTGACTTCTCTGACGCCACCGCTTCCAGCCGTAGATAATAGCGGCGATCAAAATTCCAGAAAGAATAAGATATGTAGCCGTGTAATGATGCAAATCGTGGTATGACAATTGATCGCTCAAAGGTTCACTCTGCTTCAGAGCCTCAATACTCTTTCTTATAGTTTCTAGTTGCTTCAAGTTTTCTGTGCTATTAAGATCCATCTCATTTGGCGATTGTGGTACAGTTATGTTTAAAATGTGATTTATGGGTGCTATTTCTGGAGCTTCTACCTTTGACGCAATAGTGATATGACTTGACAGTCTTCTATTGGTATGCACTAGGAAGTCTTCTGTTTTTATTAGACAGCCTTCCCCAACACGCAACAAACCCGCACCCGCCAACTTAATACTCGCAACTCGGTTTTCACAGAAAAGTTTGATGTTACAGTCGTTGCAACAAAAATAATAATAGTTGTTATTCGACTTCAACTCCTTCCAGTCATTCTTGCAAGACGTTGTAAAGGTCTTGCAAGTTCTTGTACATGGGATCGTTTCGCACAAGCTATGGTCATCTTTTAAATCATGTATGACAACAATTAAGTAGAGCTGAAGCATTCTTTTAGTATTTGCACGAATGCCTCCATTTTTTAGTTTACAGTGAAAAGTTCTTTATTAATACTAATTCCCCAAGAAAACCACGGCATTTTTTAAACATGATTTCTTAGACACTCAACTGACTTCTAAAAAAAAAGAATCGTATAAGTTTTATTTCACTCTCTGGTATATTACGTTACGTCATGAAGTTAAAAATACTGTGCCACTACAATTTTTTTATTAATTCTGACTTATACATAATCGTAATTCACCGCGTAGCAAATGAACGGCACCGATGTTCATTGAGATGTATATTAGCAAGGCAGCATCCTTCCGGATCCATCGCAGCAGTAAATTTGACCGCCATTACACCGGTCAATGAAAACCCTCATGCTTTTTTTATATATTGAACTTAATAAAAAGTAACCTTTATCCTTCCACCAACTTTTATGACGAGTGGTCTTGTCGTTTCGAAGCCTATTCGTTACAAATAAACAAACAAATTTGTGTTTTAGAATTTGTTTTGTAAAAAGCAGCGTGTTAAGTAAACATTTACCAATTTTTACGACAAATAATATTACATGGCATATGTCCATATTATTACTATTATGTATGATTAGTCACGAACAACGTCTATTTTTAATAAAAATGTATACAGAAACCAAACATTCTTATCATTCCCTGAAGGTTGTGAACAAAATATATAGCGGTTCGAAGTTTACTGTGTTGACTTAATAAAGCACCATTTATACTCTCATAACCCTTTCCTCTCTGTGGAGTTTACGACTTAACCCACAAAATAAATACACGGTGCATTCTGTTTAGCCATATTGTGCGAAAGTTTTATATTTTTTGCCAAAAAGATTTTTTCAATAGCAACACAGGATTAAATTGTGCCCGGGAGTAGCGATAGGCTCACCCCCTATCACTTGGGATCGAAACTTAACAGGTAAAAAAATATGGGTGTAAAAAATATTTATTTTTTGTTGAATAAGGTTACTTGCTGTTTCTTCTTGTGGTTTTTAGCATTGGCAACACCAAACTAGAACAAAGAAGTGACAAAAGATTACATATGTGATATGTCAGACGATGGTGCTTTCTCCTACGAGAAAGAACAAAAAATTTCTCCCCTAAAATTCGCACTTTCAGTGACAAAAATAGCCCTAAGTGAGAATGTTTGCTCAACTATTTTTGGCCTTACGGCAGTTGCCGTACGTCGTCCTTATATCGCAGAGCAAAAATTTAGACTGATCTGAAACATTGATGAACACCAAATTCTATCACGCTCTTCTCTCATTCATGTTTCTACGTAACAAGAGGGGATCAAATACCGCGGCTCAGCGTAGAACTCAGGCGATGAAATTGCTCCTAAAACACATAAATAAACCTAGAACACACGTTTATATAAAGTGCTTTTTACCATGAGTTAGGAAGCCCGCGGCACAATCCGATTGCACTGATTAATCCTTTTACTTTGACTTTAATCTTCATTATTCCCAAAGCTATTCAAGATTTTCAATAGCTACGAAGTGAAATATGTGTGAGAAGTTGCCTCTGCGTGTGGATGGCCGTGTGAGCGAGTGTAAAGCTCAAAGCTTTCTGGTATTATGTGAGTACTTTTGATTAATCTGCAAAGTCTGCATATTCGACATTATTAAGTTTTTATCTATTTTTATAGACAAATCATATCTAACACACTACATATAAACATATAAATGATGTTTTTTCGTGGCCATTTTGTCAAAATTGTTTTAATTATTACTATGAGTTACATACAAACTGAAAATTTTTAATAATATTTTTAAATACTTGGACGCCAAAAATTTTTGTGTTTTATAGTTAAATTTTATAAAACTAAAAAGTTAATATCTCAATATTATTATCAAACACGTAAACTAAGGTAATATTTTCTCCAAAAACAGATACTGCCGAAAAATCAGCACACAAGGCAAAAACAAACTTTGAGGTTAGTAGCGAAAAAATATAAAAAAGAAAACTTTTTAATTAAGAATCAATCATTGACTTACCAGCTTACACGCACTTAAATTTCTAACCGACCTTGAATGTTTAATGGATGTCATAAACTGCTAAAGTGCGAAAAACTTAATTTTAGGGTGTAAAAACAAGATTAATTCTGACGGTAATTAATAGCTCTTTTTTTTTTGATTATTCGGGACGTTAATTGACAGATGTTTTTTTTCTTTATTATTTTGTCCATCGAATCAATAATACATATAACATGGTAATAATTTACGAACAAACTTTTGGATACTGAAAGTTTTTAGGTCACGTTAGATAATTTTAATCGACTTTAAAAATGGAGGTTGTAAATTCGGGGCATATATTTTTTAAAAATTTTGTTCATATATAATATGGCTGGCAGTAAAGTCGTCAACATTTATGGCTTCCGTGCACAGCTCCGCCCGCGTGAAGACTTTGTAGAACAACAAAATAAGATTATGATAGTATGAGCAAATTGCTTCTTGTCTTATATTATAAGATACGTAGACCGGTTCACGTAGAAACGATTACAGTACTAGACTAAAAATATACTGAACAAACAACACCTTTTATTAATTATTTCGTGATAAATTGTTGTTTTAAATTTATGAAAATAACGTTATTTCATAATACATAGCACAAGTGGGTACTCACTCATATAATTAAGTTACAATTGCATTTCAAGTAGAATTCACGACTTGAAACGCCAAGTTAGTCCACCGTCTACAATCACAGTATAAATATAATCCAGTACTCTGATTCGATTCTATTCCTTGAAATAACAAAAAACGATCACGCGATACACGATAGGATTGCCCACTTAATGTATCTTAATATTATATACATACGGCTACTAATCAACCTATACAATAACGCATTCGAAAAAAGAATGATAGAAGCTCAAGTCTGGTACAGACAGCTACACATCAAACCATACATTTCCAGTTTAAGATGGTCTCGAGTTGTATAGGATTCCCATGCAATGCGAGACCAGCTTATACTTACATACATTGACAGATTTGAGCTTTTATCATTTGTTTTTCGAATTTGTTCGTCACAGTGGCGCATCCCCGTCTTTAGTTGGTCCCCTTATTGCGTTCTAATTTCGAAGTGTAGGCACGTGACGCATTCCGAGACCATTTCTATGAAGATAAACTACTCGGTCCTTACTCTGATACTGTGGACGAACTTGCAAGTTCAAGTTGCAGAAACAAATAGAAGGCAGCGAACTGTAAATTAAGATTAGAGTAAACAGTGAGCAGCGGAACAGCTTAGCGAAAATCTTTGTCGACCAAATACAAGAAAGCATAAACAAAAATGTACACGCTATAATATGTTTATTACAGCGTGTACATTTTAGTTCATGCACTCTTGTATTTCAACACATAATCAACACTAAAAAAATACAAAAATGTTTTGTAGCCTACATTCAGTTATTTTTTCAAAACACATCGGAACATTTTATTGCCTTTGCTACTGAACGATATCAGTAACATGTTTCTCGTGAACGTATTGTGAGTTCGAGTATCGAAATTTCATTTTTATATTGATCAATTGTGTTTTATTCTTTTTGATAGCCGTGCAGTTTCTTTGAAAACCTTCCACAATTGTTAGATAATTTTAATCGACTTTAAAAATGGAGGTTGTAAATTCGGGGCATATATTTTTTAAAAATTTTGTTCATATATAATATGGCTGGCAGTAAAGTCGTCAACATTTATGGCTTCCGTGCACAGCTCCGCCCGCGTGAAGACTTTGTAGAACAACAAAATAAGATTATGATAGTATGAGCAAATTGCTTCTTGTCTTATATTATAAGATACGTAGACCGGTTCACGTAGAAACGATTACAGTACTAGACTAAAAATATACTGAACAAACAACACCTTTTATTAATTATTTCGTGATAAATTGTTGTTTTAAATTTATGAAAATAACGTTATTTCATAATACATAGCACAAGTGGGTACTCACTCATATAATTAAGTTACAATTGCATTTCAAGTAGAATTCACGACTTGAAACGCCAAGTTAGTCCACCGTCTACAATCACAGTATAAATATAATCCAGTACTCTGATTCGATTCTATTCCTTGAAATAACAAAAAACGATCACGCGATACACGATAGGATTGCCCACTTAATGTATCTTAATATTATATACATACGGCTACTAATCAACCTATACAATAACGCATTCGAAAAAAGAATGATAGAAGCTCAAGTCTGGTACAGACAGCTACACATCAAACCATACATTTCCAGTTTAAGATGGTCTCGAGTTGTATAGGATTCCCATGCAATGCGAGACCAGCTTATACTTACATACATTGACAGATTTGAGCTTTTATCATTTGTTTTTCGAATTTGTTCGTCACAGTGGCGCATCCCCGTCTTTAGTTGGTCCCCTTATTGCGTTCTAATTTCGAAGTGTAGGCACGTGACGCATTCCGAGACCATTTCTATGAAGATAAACTACTCGGTCCTTACTCTGATACTGTGGACGAACTTGCAAGTTCAAGTTGCAGAAACAAATAGAAGGCAGCGAACTGTAAATTAAGATTAGAGTAAACAGTGAGCAGCGGAACAGCTTAGCGAAAATCTTTGTCGACCAAATACAAGAGAGCATAAACAAAAATGTACACGCTATAATATGTTTATTACAGCGTGTACATTTTAGTTCATGCACTCTTGTATTTCAACACATAATCAACACTAAAAAAATACAAAAATGTTTTGTAGCCTACATTCAGTTATTTTTTCAAAACACATCGGAACATTTTATTGCCTTTGCTACTGAACGATATCAGTAACATGTTTCTCGTGAACGTATTGTGAGTTCGAGTATCGAAATTTCATTTTTATATTGATCAATTGTGTTTTATTCTTTTTGATAGCCGTGCAGTTTCTTTGAAAACCTTCCACAATTGTTCCAAATTGGGAAAAGATTGAAACGTTTATTGCTATTGTGTGCGTTTCTGAAGTTCCAATGAAAGGATGTTCATATCACTTACTTATATGCAATTTATAAATTGAATAGTTTAGATGGTCCTTGTCATGTTTAATAAACTCGTTTTAAGTGAGTTTCTAAAACGAGAGTTTTCTTATTGTTCTTAGGTTGCACTATGATAGTCTACTGTTTGCTTTGGTAGTAATACAAAAACTGCACTCAACTTTAGCTTTTGCTTTGATTGATTGATGATGATATTGATATAAGACATTTTGCCTAAAATTTCGTAGACTCAGATAATTACGACACCTAATTAATTTGTCGACAGTTAATTTGTCTATACTGGAAGTGACAACTTAAGATTACCTTATTCTTTCATAAAAACCAATGCAATTCTTAGTAGAAATTATTACCAATCTACTTTTAAATACTATATTAGTATTTAAAAGTAGATTGGTAATAATTAAAGATCTTGAATAGCTTTTGAAATATAAAACAAAACAATGTTTTCTTTGCGTCTATTTTGCTATCTGCCAGTATTTAGGGTACTATTTCTCCTGGTAGCGTTTAAAAATTCTACCCTGTAAGGACTATACGAGTTTTCTCCGAAGTGAAAACGTATTTTTATGCAGTAGTGCACTTATTGGAAAGCTTAAAGAACTCTAAAGCCTGCCATCGTCTGGTTCGAGCGGTTCACAAACTCACTATTTCGTTCTCAAGGCTTAAAAGGTGAGAGGAATTATACTCTACAAGTATAAACGTTTACCTATATATCCGTGCTTGGTTGCTGGCTTGGAGACTGATTTAGCATTCAAGAGACTTCTTTTGATTATTTTATGTCATACGCAATATATAAAACCAAGAACGTAATACGTGCACATAACACAAAGAACATAATGCTTATAAAATCTTAAGTTTTTCATAATACATGGTATAAATGATAATACTATTTTGGCTATATTGATGGTAACCAACCAAAGTAAGGTTTACAAAATAAAGCTGAATTAAAACTAGAATTATATCAACTGTAAATTTAACTGTAAATGCAGCCATGAATATGAATATTTGGTAGAAAATAAATCAGAAAAACGTACAACAAACTCTTTTAAGTGACTGCAAATAAATCTAAATGTAGACAAGGCTTGGTACAAAATCCAAGACATTTTCGCTTGGATGGCCCGGATGTCTCATTTGTCAGGCAAACCTCAAGAGCCAGATAAAATGTGCGGATTCGGAGCTGGGCGTATTTATGCTCGGTGTTACAAGGAAACCATCATTTTAAGATGTGGCCGAGCTATCTTGAAGAATTACGTTTCGTCAGGTGATGAAACGGAGATTAAGTCAGGAATTTATACAGACAGCGCTAAGTATTATCTTCCCAAAGTAAACGAAGAACCAAATGAATAAAATACTGCCTTTCTATCTCTTTTTAATACTTTTAGAAAAGCTGCGTTTATTTTATTTATCTTTACTTATTGTAACACAAATGCTGTTACCGCCATACTTTAGCGTGAATGTGCTGCAGTACTAAACTAAATCTGAATTTATGCTAACTCAGTTATACTTGGTTCTCGCATTTAAATTCCTCCTTCAGCGTGCATCACTTAAATAAAACAATTTTAAACTGTAAAAGCTCGTAAATAAGAACAGAAATTTGTAATATTTTATAAACATAATGTATTATATTTATTGTATTTTACAACTACTTGCACATAAAATATTGTACAACGGCGTATATAGGTAATGTAGAGAGAACAAAGATAGATGCATAAATACATTTAAATGTAGAAAAAATATGTACTTACACTGTGAATACATACATATAATAACAAATATACTAATACATACAGTATATACATATATATATATATATATATATACATTATTAAATATATAATATTTACACATAAAGAAGACGTTAAACTTTTAATGACTCGATCGATCAGGTCGATTCACGTTAGAGAAGATGACGCACTCTAGCTTTGAATGTGTCCCGGGTGGTCCACATCCTGATCTCAAGAGGGAGTGCTTCCCAAAAAAGGATTGATTGAATATAGAATGAATAATGAACTAAAGAAGAGGTATGAGAAGGACAAGCGAGAAGAAGGTTGTTAGTAGAACGGATGATAATTTTGATGACTGGAGCAAAGATGCTGGAAGTGAGATTTTAAATAAGTAGGAGTACGAGGTGTACTCCTACTTATTTAAAATCTCACTTCGCAAATAAACTTGTATTTAATAAATTTTCTGTAAAAAGTGTAGAAACGTTCATTTGGCTCTTATTGAGCGAATTAAAAGTTACCGCACTATTTAGCGGTAAATACCAAATTTCTATTAAAAGTTAATTTCACGTGTGGAGGTTACTGAATATCACATTGCAATTCTGCCATAATTCACGAGGCTGTACCTTATTCAGCAGGTTGATCTCAAATAGTTTTGCAGAGCCCAGTTACGTAATACTGTAATGAAGTTAGATTTAGTGTTCATGAAAATATATCCTGATTAATTTGAAAGTAAAATTAAAGTAACGTATAGTAATAGTAGATGAACTAATAGTTAGGTCATCAATACGAGTAATAAATTTGAAAGTCATACCTAATTGAGCACGAGATGCAAGGACTCCATTAAAGAAAATCAAAAAAAGGAAGGCAAGGAAAGAAAATACGAAGTTTAACTCAATTAAAGAGCTGAGAAGTAAGGATGCAATCATTGGCAAAGTTACTGACGTAATTAATTGAACCGCTTGGAAATCATATACTCGTACGTTTAGCGATTCCCTTCTAGCTATCTAGTTTCTTACAATAGAGTTATGTGTATATTAGTGTTGTTTACTCTACCTAAAAGTAAAATATGGATTTATTTTGCATACCAGAGAACTAATAATCATTCAGAATCAGTAATCGAATCCATTTCACTAGTTTTGACAAGAAAATACGTAAAAATGATGTACACTTGAACATTACTTATAATCAATATTATTATGTATGGGTGTTTTTCTTGAATTTACTTGTTAAAAGTAGTGGAGTTTAGTTGCTGGTTCTAGGGATTTTACGTTTATAATTATTATCATGGAAATATGGTTGTATAATTATGATAACAAAAAATAAATGGTATTGAATGTCAAACGTCAGTACAATAGAACTTCTATTCCAATTCTATTATGTCAACGGATGCATGAAATAAAATGCACATCTGGAAGACGTGAGTTTCGATGCCACGAGAAATCGTGACTTGGTTCTTGAGCCTTTGCCGATGACAAATATTCAATACAATATTGATTTTATGCTAGTATAATACAGGGTGTATGTGACATTTATTGAAACCACAGATTCCATATGATCAGTATTCATTTGCATCGGTTGTTATTCTTTTTACAACAACAAATTGCAATGAAAAATTCAATTTGTTCGGAAACAAGAAAATTTTGTTTTCGTAGGAAAAGATTTTAACCGAATTTCAATAAAATATGAATATATGGTATGCCGCATCCATCTTGTAAGACTAAAATAATCATAAAGTTAAGAGAGTTCGTAATAATTAATATCATACACACTTTCTTACAATTTTACCGATAACGGTAGTATTATAAAATTTTAAAGGTCTGAAAACCGAGACCAAACAATGTAGGCGTTTACAACGTCTCCAAAAAAGTAAACAAGTTTGACTGCCACACAGTACAAAATCAATATTTGAATGCCCTACAGACATTTGCTCCGAATTCAGCTGTTTGTACACTTAATTCGTATTTACTCGAATTGGTGTACGTGTCTTTAGTGGTGGTTAGTCTATGGCGTACCTACAGGGTCAAATGCAATATATTTGATGACATGACATCAAGCCTATATTATCCACTTTTCACCTTTTATGTCTAGCCCATTGATAATTGACCAATTACCATCTGCCGGATACAAACTTCGGACTTGGTGCTACTTCAAAGAGCTTTTCTGTCATCGGTTTTAATTAAAGTTTAACAGAAGATTAGTTTGTATTTACTAGCTGTTACCTGCGACTTCGTTCGCGTGGATTCTTTGATCTCCGCGGCTCGACCCGTGGCAAACATTTTTTTTTTTTTTTT
Organism: Hypena proboscidalis; assembly: GCA_905147285.1. Taxonomy (NCBI): domain Eukaryota; kingdom Metazoa; phylum Arthropoda; class Insecta; order Lepidoptera; family Erebidae; genus Hypena; species Hypena proboscidalis. Next base: position 16,136,941 of record LR990140.1, read on the forward strand.
ATAACGACTCCCGCTCTAGGAATAACTCCTGTGTCGCGGAGTTGTTCACAAACATACATTTTACACACACAAAGCACACCCAGAGTCAGAACAAATCTTTGCGAATCACACAAAGATTTGTCCCATGTGGGGATCGAACCCACAACACCAGCGTAGTTGAAAGCGGCGAGGCGACCGCTTTAACCGCTACTCCAACCGTGCACTCTGGTTCCTGTGAGTTAGTCGCACAATTCAGAAAAAGACCACGCTACAACGCCATCTATAATAATTTAATGTAAGCTTTCCACTAACTTGAAACCCCTAAATTGCACTATAGGGACTAACTTTTAGGATAACCCTGTTCAACCCCTATGTTTACTCCCCAAAGGGTGGAATTCCCAAAACCCCTTATTACTACTCGCTTGCGTCATGTAAGGAAACACTGTGTAAAATTTAAATTTCTAGGCCCAGTGGCTCAGGCTCTGCGTTGATGTATCAGTCAGACAGTCAGTCGGGCAAGCAATTACAAATGCCTAAATTAGTAAAGAGTGTTTAATACATAGCTGTAGCAATTAATACCACAAGAATAATTATAAAAACAAAAGACAAACCAGATTAAACAAATCCAATTCAGACTTTTGTTTGACTTCATCTTTCAAGTTGATTGTATGCCAATTGAATCTAACAAGAAAATTCTTGTTACATTCGTCTTAAGCCGAGCGAGTGAGTAAATAAGATGAATATTCTTTGAGGATAAAGGGTGCTGGGTGCAAATATTTATATGTATTGGCGTGTGCGTGTGAATGGGAACGTGGTGATAATGGGGTTTTATGTAGTAACCGTAAATCAAACTGTATCGGTTTACTCGTGATCGAAGTAAGTTTATTTATTTATATGGGAGTTAAAGGAGGTTGTTTAATTAACTGTTATTTTTTATGGCATGTTCAGATGGTTTAACTGGTCGAATAAAGAACGATTTTATTTGATCTTCTAAGTAAACGGTGACCTCTGAATCTCGAACTAGTTAGATAGATGAAAATTGTAACAAAGTTGAAGATGCATTTAAACTGAAAATAAATAAACTAATTGTCAGGACAATTTTGCTATTTCTATCCTCAAATGAGCATCAATTCAGGCGCCATAACATTAGTCATCAGCTTTGTCATTACAAAGATAAATGTCAGACGGTCAGGCTGTGTTTGAAATTGACAAATGTTTCCTAATGACTTGCTTACTGAAAATGTTTTTACGAAGATTTGTCAAATAACAAATGTGTTATCAAATCTAATAATGGAATTAATAATATCCATCTAAATAGTCTCTCTGTGTTTTGGAAAGAACACTGCACATATCATGTCCATTGTGAAGAATTTAAGTCAGTGCATTTTCAAAATCAGTAGCATATTTGAATGAATGAGGCAGGGTAATTAAGAGGATTATTAGAAATAAATTACTTAAAACACATTGTAAGACAATTTTATTTTTATTATACTTTTGTTCAGAATTTTTAATTCGAGATTGGTCATATTATTTAAACCAACATAAAGGAATCAGAAGTCAGCTTTCAGCTAGTACTCGCACTTGGCCACTTTACTTTACTTCGCTACTTTAAAGGAAAAAGCAAAAAAAAACTGCTTCTTCGCCGCTAAAATTATATGGAACGCTATGATGGTATTTTGCAGATAATACTTAATTTTCATTTTCGTTTTCTTGTTTACAAACTACCTTTACTTTACCTTTACTAAATACTCTAAGAGCAATTTTATGAAACCATTTTGTAAAATAAGCTTAAGATGAACATTAAGAAGAAGGATTACTTTAGTCGTGAATTTATGAATTTGAAAAGTATTTAATTTAAAATTAAAAAAAAACCCGAACCATTTTTACTAACCTAAAAATTAATGACTTAAAAGCTAAAGTAAATAACTATGTATAAACCTAACCTCAAGGACCGCTGCCAGTGGGCAACGTTACCAAAAAGCTGGCAGCACTGCCGCGTTGTATGGCAATGCTTAACTTCTGGCCGAAATAAATACCAGCTTTCTGAGAAAATGTGGCCTCAAATAGGCGAGTTGAAATCTGTTTGTACAGATTGAGTGCTCCCGGAAAAGGATAGTTGTTTAAGGATACGGACGTTGTGCAGTTTTTTTTTTTAGAATAGGTGGAGTCGACTAGTATAAATACATATTATATATATATACATATATTATATGATTTTTATTTACAAAACTATGTCTACTTATGCGAACGAAAGAAATCTGAAGCTAAGAAAACGGTATATTTATATAATAATGTAAAGTAGACTTTCCTATGCCTTGCCTCATCGACCAACTTGCCATTTGTTCTGACTTCGGGTGTGTGAAGTGTATGTTTGTGAACACCCCTGCGACACAGGAGTTATAAATAGTGCGAGCGTCGTTTCTTTTTTTAAATTCAAATAAACAAATTTCAATACTCGACCTATATTTTTTTGCCACATATTTTTGAGATAGGAATTTTATGACGCACGTTTCGATGACGAATGATAGAGCTACTGGATATAGGGCCCATTTCACGATTTGTTTGACACGTATGAATATTGACATGAATTTATTACTGCCCACGCATCTATGCCAGATTGATGGTGCCCGCTTTTATAACGAACGAAATATTCGCAATGGATGGAAACTGGGATCGATTTAGGATTTATAATCTGCCTTGCAACATTTGAATATGCGTTTAAATAGTAATGCATTAGACGCTTTGCTTTACGCGCCTTTTATTAATTATATTTTGATTAAACTTTGAACTATCTACAAAATTATAGTACACCTATGAAATACTTGTACGCGGCCGCGATAAGATCTTATTTACAAGAAAAGATTAAGGAAAAAAACAAAGGATTCATGTACCTACATAGTACATTCTGTGAAATGTATATCATGCTTTGTAAGCATTGGTATATCACTGTCATGCTCATGCCTAATCCTCGCGTTTGAGGACTTTTTTACCGCAGCCTTGTCTGACTATCCACCAACAGAACAGCGAGCGAGCGCCTACCCTCATACATAATTCATTGGAAGATTCCCGTTCCTACTATCCTGATGGATGGCGTCGTCAAATCAATAAAACACTTCAGCTTAACATCAACCGTCAATTTTGTTTCTCTTGAGAAATAAAGGCTAATAATAATTCGTCTGAATGTGCTTTTAATGGTTTATTTTATTTGTTTTTTTTACCATAATTTTTCTGTAATATTGCAATGAAGATTGAAATTTGATTTATTGTTTTATTTTTGGATTAGTCCATAGATTTCGATCTTACTTAGGATCTGATAAAAATGTTTTCCGGAATATACAAGTAAACTGATAAACGACATCATGTCCTACTAATAATAGGTGTTACACCTGTTTTATGAACATGCTATGATTTTGACCTTCACAAATACTTGCTTTGCAAAGCATTTTTGTCCAAAATGTTAACCACTGAGTAACCCTCCGGATTGCTAGTTATCTCGGAAAATTACCTACATTTCTTACCTTAACCAATAAACCTTTACAAGACGCAACGTCGGCAACAGAACGCGGTAAACTTTTAAGATTAGTTTTACCTGTACTAAAAATATTATACATGTTCAAAAGGAAATTTTCGTTTGAAATATAATTGATTCGTCAAGTTATTCAGTATCTGTTTTGCAAAGCAAATCTTAAAAACTTACTACACTACCTGTATCATCCAATAATGTCTTAAACTTAAGTTTGGGTACTTGTTATCCTTAGAATAGGTATGCTAACGTAAACGTAATAGTAATAGTACTAAATCACTCGTTTCCTTTACCTAAATAACCGACATAGAATTTTGACCAGCTCAGTTGAATTCCGTCCAGGCAATTAGCTTGCTCACCATTCGAATCTGTGTCTTATTTGCGATTCCTATCGGACATTAATGACCGCAAATGCCAAACCTCTATTACTCGTTCGAATGTCAGATGTTTATCTACAGAGATCGATAAATTTGGTGTTGATTATACTGGCGTTACGTGTACTTGACCCTACTAAATGTTATAGTATGAAGTTGTTTTGAATTAAATACAAACTTTTTCTACGACTCATGTAACAAGAATCCAAAGATTAAAGTAGTCGCTAGATTTGAGGGCAAAAATTAGTGTTATGCCTCATTTCTGGGTTTAATCTCACACCTAAACTTGGACACAGTCAATAGCAACAGCTGAGCCGTCTTGATCCATGTCCATCGAGCTTGCTCACCTAGTTACATTACGTAAGAATTGTTTTTAAACTAAAATTCAACAAGTTTAACGCGATTATGCAATATTTACCATTTAGGGTTTTCGACAAACAGATAACACTGGCCTAGGTCGCAAGTTAACTGGTTCTAGCGGAGTTTACTTGCTACCACGGTCAGTGTAATCTATCTGCCGAAACGTAAAAGTTAATTATGTTTTTTTATTACATTACATTACGCCTATATTACCCAAAAGGGTACGTTATGTTTAAGTCCTATGTGATAAGAGATAACAGAGTAAGCCTATCGCCATTCACCGGGTACGAATCTCAATTAAATGCTTTAATGGAAATATAGAAAGCAAAACAGCATAACTATTTACTTTGAAGTAAATTTCAGAAAGTTTTATTTCGAAATAAACTACGCAATTTTTATATATACTTTTAACTTTCATTTGTTCGTGCCAAGTGTAATTTTATTTTGTGTCGACTTTTTAAGTGTAGTTGCACTTTCTGAAATTGCATCCTGAAGTAACTGATGTCTTTGAACAAAAGAATATAAACGGTTTGTTCTAGGATTCAGAATTTATGTGTTTCAGACAACGGCATTGTTACATTGCTGCAACTAGATTACTATCGTTGATAGTTTCATTAAAACAAATGGATACTAAAGGTTTTATGCCGAAAGCTGTTTTTAGGGTTCCGTTGCCGAATAGCAAAAAACGGAACCTGGTTGGTTCGGTTTCGGACAATGGTTTGAACGAGATCTAATAATTAGTTTTTTTAATACGTAATAAATCGTAAACCGCATTTTACCTTTCATTCAATCAACTCCAATATAATAAAGAATAAAGAAAAACATTTATTTAGATGTGTAGTGGTACGGAACCCTACGTGCGCGAGTCCGACTTGCACTTGGCCGGTTTTTTTATTATAGGTTTAATTTGGTTGAGATAGTTTTGCTTTCGTTACTCTAAAATAAGAATTGCATATTAAAATAAACACTGGCAACTTTCTAGTGTTTACTTAAATATGCAATTGGAAAGTTTAGGGTATCAAAGGCGTTCGCAAATAAGTATTATTTCAGCATCGAGAGTGTCGACAATTGATTGTAAAAACTAACCCTCACAGTCACAGTAATACATATATGCGGTGTGTAATGTGTATGTATGTTATTTTACATTATGTTACAATGCAACATTTGGTAGTGTGTAATTAGAAGCTACAACTAATTGTGTGAGACATAGTGGTCGGCCACTAATTACTCATCTGAAATAATCATTATCATAATTGATATGAATATTTATTAATCAATCCCATGCATAAATTGAGTGGTAATTAAGTGTTAAAGATTGAGCTAGTCAATGTTAGAATGACCATGATTAGTTTTAGATCTCGTAATGATTAAGTAATTCATAATTATCATTTAATCACGGAAACAAACTACTTTTGTGGGATGTCATTGTTTGCTACTATACTGTACCTACTCGTATATGTATAGAGACATTGTATTTGAGCTGAGCTAGGAAATTGAATCGTGCGAGCAAGAGCAAATACGATAAGCCGTCGACAAATGACCAATGCAACCAGCTTATAACCGACCCAAGTCGCATAGGGAGCAACCGAGTTATATGTATGTGCGATACACAAATGTACACAGACAGACAAACTACAGAATCCTATACCAATATTGAATCAAATAATATTTGCCTTTATTGTGATATTGAATTTCTAAAATGACTGTATCCTTTTGTTAGCTTAATTAAGCTAAATATAGCTTAATAAGCTTGTTCTTTTATAAGTAGAAAGTAGCTGACCCGGCAGACTTCGTACTGCCTCAATCGATAAATAATCAATCTTCATAAAAATAATTAGGTAACAACTCTCATATTTATTCATCTTTTAAACCTTCTCTGGACTTCTACAAACAATTCAAGACCTATATGTTTCTTAAACTTTCGCGATATGAGAACATTTTTCAAAAATTAGACAACGGGTCTAAATCGCGTAATTATTATAAAGGTAACGTCGAGCATAGGTATTTATATACCTTTATAATAATTACGCGATTTAGACCCGTTGTCTAATTTTTGAAAAAATTCAAGACCTAAATCCAAAATTAGCCTAATACCTAATCCAAATCGGTCCAGCTGTTCTCGAGTTTTAGCGAGACTAACGAAAAGCAATTCATTTTTAAAAACAGTCCATGTCATTCGAAAAGAGAAGCTTTCTATCAGTGAAAGAATTTGTAAAACTTCACAAGTGGATGCCAAGATTACCTCTTACAAACAAAACGATTTTGTTTACCTACCTTTGTATAATATAAATGAATGATAGCAATTTAAAAAGGTCGTTTCACCGGCAAACCTTAATTAAAAATGTGATCTCGTAGACGCAGATCATTTAATAATTCACTCTGAAATACTGAGAGAATACCACTTTAACCGTAAACGATGTACCCGATTTCCCATGACTTCATTAAGGAAATTTACGGTAATTACTTTCCACTTACCTTTATGCTCATACCTGCAGTAACCACGGACTAAGAGCTTCTAATTAACAGTATTAAATTATAACGTTCTGAAATCCTTGAGTTTAGATTCACTCGCAGTTTTTTAGACGCCGAACTTTAGTAATATAATGATCTTGAAACATTACAATTTGTAATCAAGTTTCTCTTATTCTAATAAAAAACCGGTCAAGTGTGTGTCAGACCAAGCGCACTAGGGTTCCGTGCGAATCATTTTTTATTCCTAAGAAGGACTTACAATTATTTTTTTTTAAGTTTTGTTTTATAAATTTACGAACTATTCTCAAATAACTGCATTTTTAATTTGGACCCTTAGTACTCTTGAACTAATTAAGTTAACATAGCCGCTATAGTTTTTCTAAAAAGTTCATTTTATCAACCACCATGATTTTTCCAATTTTACGAGCTAAGTTTAGCTTTTCAAGTGGTACTCCAATAAAAATTTGCTCTTTAAGTTGCATTGTCTCGCAAAGGAATCTCTTATATTTTTTTTTACAACCACTCAATGTTTATGAAAGACCTACCACTTTATTGGCATAGTTAATTAACATATTCATAGAAAATTTCAGCTTTCTAGCACTAACGGTTTCTACGCTATGCCTCGGACAGACATACAGACAGACAAATGGACATGGCAAAACTAGAAGGGTTCCTTGTAGATACTACGGAACCTTAAAAAGCTTCAACTTTTGCTTATTTAATAATAAATTACTTTACCAATATTTGGAGGTTTTAGTATTAAGTTATGGGATGAAGAGCTAATCTAAAAGTCAATATTTTGTTTAAGTCAGCTGCAGCAGAATTTACTGAGAGTTTATTACTATCCAATGTCTATCTTGCTTGTCTTAAAATTGTTTCATGGTTTTTTTTTATAAACAGAAGTCGTGATATTTTTAATCAAACTATTCCAAGACATTCTTATTTATTTTTATAAATCAATTAAACTGCTTCTACATGATAAACATTTCTACTGAAACTCAATTTTAATGAAACGACAACCCTACTGCAACGGTAGCATTGTAGCAATCTAATTGTAGCAACACAACAACGCTATTGTGTAAATGGAACAAACACCGAAACTTAAAAGAAGGCGACCACTATTCTTTTGTTCAAATGAATCCGACAATTTCTCTGCTGTTTGCTAACGTACTATTTCTGTTAAGAATCTATGTTAAAAGATTTTTTCTTTAAAAAAAAAAGCGGTCTAGGATAATAATTCGTGTCGTATTGTGCGGATTTCTCACACAATCATTTACCAAAAAAAAAAACTTTAATTACAATAATTTAGACTTATATGGTTTTTTCATCGGTGCCATTGCCAGAACTGGACCAAATTAAAGCACCAGCTTGCAAAAAAAAACATTTAAACCGCTTCGCCCAGTCGAAAGCTATGAGTATCAAACAAAAAAAAAATAGAACGAATTGAGAATCTCCCCTTTTTTTGAAGTCAATTAAAAAGAAACTGGATTTTGATGAAATTTTACAAGCATTTAGCGTTCAAATTTTATTAACAAACAAGTTATTTTTTAAATTTCACGAAGAGGGAGCCACGACCAGAAGCTAGCAGTATTATATGCCTTAAGGTCTACTCCATTGTACAAAAGGTTGCAGAACAATGGATACGTCCAAATTATTATACTAGAGCAACCATGCTCAAATTGCTTCAATTTGTTGAGGAAGTGCCGCTGAACAAAAGCGTTTGAGAATGCCTAGAACTTCAAAGATGTGAACTATGTTGAATAACGAAATGAAAATAAAATTAAAGAAATATGAAACATAATTTAACAGAGCCTCGTTGTTATGTTTACGGAAGTAATAAAAACAGTCCCTAGAATTTAAAACGTAAAGAAAAAGTCGTAAAGTGGCCCATTTTTATATATTATGTTATACATTTATACCATAAAATTGCTAACAACACATTGCAAAAGTATGCCTAAAGCCTAACGTAGCAAGTGACTGTGACTCCCAAACTTTAAACTTCAACAATTTTTAGTGTTCCGTACCCAAAGAATTGGGAGTTATTGGATTATTAAGTGTCCACTATCCTATGCCGTCTACCGTTCTGTCAGTCTATCAGTTTGTCAGTCTGTATCATGTAGATAGTGATTTTTTTTTTCAAATATTGTAAGCAGCAAATTATATTTTAAATAAAAAACACTGTTTTTTTTGCGAAAATATCCCACATTTTTTTCTTTAACCGAGGTTTAGCTAGAAATTTGCGACATCCAAACATTTATTGTCAACTAGAAACATCACATTTTTATGCATGATTGAAGATAACACTTAATTTGAGACTATCGGACTAAAAGAGTATGTATTCAGCTCACGGCTGATACATAAAGTTTAATGGATAACTTATTACGCATTTGTGTCGAAAACCAATTTTACCCTCGCAAAATTTTAGTGTCCCTTTTTAAAGAAGGTAGAATTTGTCTTGTAGAAGGATTTGTATTTTAGTGGACTTGTATTTTCATATTAACTAGACAGTACAAATGCCTAATATTAGCTACAGCGTTTGCTTTAGAACAAACTAATGATAAAATATCAGAAAAACGCACTAAACTCGAAAGAAACTTAGGAATAACACAACATTACATAGTTTCTGAAAAAACCATATCAGCTTTATACTTTTTATTGATTTTAAAAGATGTATATTGACATTATATTTGTTCAATTCTAAAAACAAATATAGTATTAACAATATACTCGTACATCCGTGTATATCTTGTTTAATTTAACTATAACGCAAATATGTTGACTTGATCCAATTAATTCATTATAACTAACGGTACGGGCCACTCACTTCCAATAATTCAACTTGGCATCCTATTTTAACATAATAGGAATTCATACTGGCTTTCCTCGATAACAATGTGGCAACTATTCACACCAAATACCTACTCAAAATATGTGCTTGATCAAAGCGACACATATTTTGGTATGTATATATATATATGTTTAAATAAACGCATAGCAATAGCCAATAGCTAAGCCAGAACAATGTGATTTAAGACACACTACCCGAAAAATAGACAATAATGAGGAGCAATGTGAGTACTTATATTAAGTGGTTAAAACGGCTGCCCGGTTTGCAGAAGGTCGCAGGTTCAAATCCTGCCGGTCCCATAATTTTCAACTGGTTTTTCTTCTTCTTTTCTCTTATGCTAAATGCTATAAAAATAATTAATAAGTTTTAATTATAATAAGTAAAAAAAAACTACTTTTTCCTAGGTTATTACGATATATATTTTTCCATCTTCAAACCATTCTTAGAGTTATGTAGATTCATTACGACAATTTATATAGAAAATCAATACGGGATTGAAAATTAAGCCGCTCCTTGGACAGACAAGTCAATTGAATTACATTTAAGGACAGTCTATTTGGAATTATTAATGGTAATCGAGTTTGTGTTCAATTTCCTTTCGTTCAATACGAACAATAATCTGTGAGTTATGGCTTATAGAAAGTACCCCCTTTCTTGTTTGTAACGAGTTTATAAACCTCTTACATTGTGTTTTATGAGCCTTAAAGCTGTAAAGTCTTAAATTTTGTGGTGCAGTTGGTTTTGTCTCTGTGCCTTGGTATTAACAATCTTAAAAAAAAATAATTAAGTGTCAAAAATACTGCCGCATTTGGGTTGGCGGCAAGGTTGGCGGCATTGCTGCGTTGTATTGCAATGCTCAACCTTTGAGCGAAGTAAAAACCAGCCTTCAGATCACGTGAAGTGTCGATTAGTCGTTTTGATACCTCTGTATTTATATATATATTATATATTTCAATTGGGTTATTCCCTGATGATCACTCAGAAGGAATTCGGATTTTACATCAAGCCTCACGGTCCTCACGTACACAGTTTTAATATAAGTTGTTTATCTTATTGTTATCTATGTATCATAAGTATGTATTTACAAAATAAAAGTATATACATATGTATTAGAATCAGTTATTCTAGTACAAGCTATGCTTTGAGTTGTGAGATATGAAATGAGATAATATATGAGTTTTTTTCATATATTGAGCAGTGTTAATGGGCTTCGTATCATCCAGTGCTTGAAATTCACAGGAAACAGATTCACACCAACTAAACTTGCACCTTTAAAACCATCGATATGACCAAAAAGTCATTTGAATTTAGAAAATTTAGCACTGAAAAATCGTTAACAAATCTTATTCTTATGAAACAGGATAGCGACACGGGTTTCAAGTTTACAATTTATCGCATTGAAGCAGTTGCCGTTTTACCCTTACAAAGACTCCACAGAACATTAATTTTGTCAGTGAATTGCTTGCATTTGTATTGTTGCTTTGCAAATATTACTGCGTCATCCATTTCCTTCTTATTATCCACGTTAACGTACTCTGCGCCTTTGTCAGCGCACAATGTAATGCGCTGGTGGACAATGAATGCTAACGTTGACTTATTTACGTGAATATGTTTTGGAGCTAACCCAAGATAGGTAATTTTAACTTATACCTATATTAAATAATGTAATGTAATGTATGTATATGGGTATATCAGGGGTGTAGGTATAACACCCACATTTCACTTGTTATGATTTTAGGATCCCAATTGCATGTGATGGAGAGTGAGCCTATCGCCATCCAACGGACACAATTTCAGACCCTCTGCTGTAATTAAGAAGTTCCTATCAGCTGGGTACAAGGTTCTACTTAGCTTAAATATATCTATAGTAAGTTATATGGTAGATTCGTCAAGGAAATTGTATGTAATTCTCAAATGGCGAATCATTAGATGACGTCAATGAACTATAAGATAGAGTTTTTAAAAATATTACTCATCTATGCGGTGATTTTATATGTGAAGTTAGTTAATTTTCAAGGAAATTGTATAAAATTCTTTACATAGATTAGGGAATCCTAAAGGACATAAAATAACAGTATTTATTTTCTTTTGATATTCCTCTCCCCAAGGGAGTATATTTGGGGTTGAAAGTACCTTATATTAGAGGAAATTCCTCAATTTTGAAGGCAATAACATAGGAATATCTAATTCCACGCGGACAAAGTCGTGAGGAAAAGCTAGTCTGAAATAAAACCCGATGAGAACTATATTCAGACGTGTTAAGATTGTATTAAAAGTAGAGCATTGAGAGTTTGGGTCATGTCTCATTCCCCAAGCGTGCAATGTTGTGTGTCGTTTGTAAGTTTATGTGGTGCCGTTGTTCCCATCAGTGAGACCGCTAAAACTTGCTATGCGATATAATTGTGCTGTTTTATGCTCTTTGTGGGTTAAAGCGCAACAAAGTTACTAAGGAAATACAACATTGGAAGTTTGTTACCATTTCTTTCTTGGATAATATTTGGTAGGTATCATCACGCGCAGCCGTATGTATTATTTTATTAAGAAATAAAATAAAAGCTGGCAGTTTTTTTTTGCAATTAGATAAAAAATAATGGTCAAATGCGTGTCAAGCCACGTGCAATAGGGTTCCGTAGTCAGACGTTCCAACTTGTACGAGTAATTTTAAAAGATTTTGGATTTAAGTATTATTCCAAGTAGCTGCATTTTATAATTTACGCCCTTATTACTCATTAACTAATAAAGTTAATGTGTCCGCAATAGTTTTTAAATCAATTACATTACATTTTCAAACACTGTAATTTTTATTTATTTTTCGAGCACGCGGGCTCGCCAGGAGGACGCCATATTCGATCCAAAATTGCTATTTAAAGTTAAATAAAAATATCTCTAAATCAAAATGTCAATCCAATAATCAAATAAAATAATTAAATCAAAATATTACTAAAGATACCCCACACTATGAGGTAAACGAGAAAGAAAAAAAACATCCCCACTTTATATGTAGGGGACGTACCCAACACTATAAAATGAATGCCTCAAATTATTGATTGAATCGGTAGATAACCATAAAAGTACTCTGATAATCTAGAGCAGTTGTCATTAGGACAAATTTTAATGGTTTTAACTGAAAGCATCACATGAAACGGGAACATCATCTCACAAAGCAAAGTGCGGGATTTATTAATGATGTAAACTGTCCCTTTGGGAGTCCGTTTGGTCAGTGACTGTGACGACCGCGACCATGGAGTCTTGTTCATTTGTGGACTGTATATCCATAGGTCGCTGGTTGATATCCGTCTCGAAGGACCAATAATATGATAGACCGCTGTGAATGCCCTACCACGAGGGGAGAATATTGATAAATAAATAATATTACTATAGCGAATAAATATATTAGGAACTACATTCACATATTCATTATTTTTTACCATGAACGGCTAAGGTCCCAGCTACACGCATTATCTTACTTACACAATAATTTTGTACAAAGCGGTTTGAGTAAATAACGAATGTATAAAAATTTCAAAAATGGAGCTTGTAGCTGGGACCTAATATACACACTAACTTGACAAGAAAAAATAGCGTTCGATTAATTTCATTAGATTATCTTAATTTAATATTATTACTAAAAATATGTGATATAATTTGTGTATAGTGTACGTGTGTTCTAAAATGTATCCTCAGGGACATTCATTTCATCGTCAAAGTGTCAGATTTATGTGTCAGCCAGTGAAGCGAAAAAACTCATAGTCGAGGTATTGTTAAGCACAAACGAAGAAGATTGTTTTAGGCAACAAACGGGGATTGAAACTGAAGCTGCAAACACGCCATATACGTTCCAGTATTCACTGGTTTAGTGATCGACGTCCTTAGATGAAGTTGCTTTGTTACTGATAAATTATAGCCTTCGGGAAACTGCAGACGACTGATAAAAAGTTCTAAAGTTCTTTTGTGTCGTGTTCTTATAAAAATATTCAGAGCGGCAAGTAAAAAATATATTATAAGTAAGTAAAATAAGCGGCAGAAACTATAAATGTATTTTTAAACAGTTTTTATACCTTTTTGTTATGAAGGTGTCGTTTACACAAATAAACATTATTTTAAATACAACTTATACATAATACTAAGTACAAAATTAGTGCTTGAAGAGAAACGAGTAGAATATAATCTACTTACATTAATAGGCATTAATAGGACTAGACTGGTTGTGTACATTTAATGTAGCTCAGGAGCTAAATGCTTTAATTTAGAATGCTAAATAAGCTCTGTTGTTACTCGAGTGTACAGAGCTGCCGCATTCAAGTCTTTGGCTTGTAAATAACTTGCTTTTGGATGAAAAACAGCGTAAAAATTTCAGTTTTCATATTTTAAAGCTTGAGTGCCTAGTAATTGGACCATGTTACAGAAATGCAAATCATATTGCGAGGTTTCTTTCTGGTCCTAAAATGTTTAAGGGATTATTAATAATATTATTATTATAAGCCAGCGTTTCGAGAACGAGCTGCCTCAATTATACGCGCTGACAACTATTTGTATAGACTATAAGTGCTATGGCGCCAAGGCCCTAATGTTAACTACCTAATGTTTCGAACGCAAGTAGCGCAAACATGTAACAGCTATCAAGCGTGCTATATTTATATATAATCAATACTTAATATTTATTTATCTTTGAAAATTCCTAGAGACTGTATTTTTTTAGTAGTTAAATGTTTTGTTAAAACTTTTTGTATCCAACTTGCAATCATAAAGCTTTGTTTTTTGTATTACCTCTCCCTTAGATTTAGTAACTAAGAAGGAGAAAAGCAATTGTTTATAATCTACAGTAATTAACAAAAGGTTATTTAATATTATTAGCAAGCTCTAAGCAGGTCTTTATTGTTGCACAAGACGCGGGAAAATGTGTTTCATGACTTTCATGCGGTAGTGCACTTCGTGGTACATTATTAAAGTAGTCTTAAATCTGCCATCTTCTGTTTCAAGTGCTCCACTGACTTTTTATTTCGTATTTTAGCTTAAAAGCAAGAGAGATTATACACGACATGAGTAAAATAAGGACGAATATTTTGTTTGAATATCTCCGATACGATAAACAAGGTTTTTGGCTGTGTTTGAATTTCTTCTAATGGTCGAAAGTTCTTTCAGATTCAAGAACTTTTGAGGATAAAATCCGCAGTAACGCAGTGAAAACATCAATATGGATTAATCCGCTCACAATGGATGACAATATGTTTTGAAGATAACCTAACTTCTGGGCCCTTACGGACTAAATTACTACTTAAGCTTGAATCTCTTATGATTTTTTTATTATTTCAGTGATAATAAGTGTGGTATTTAAAATGGTTTTTCGAGTGTGAAAAACATGGATAGCTAAGTTATTTATTACTAATGATTAGAGTGTCATGATACGATTTGAAGGTCGTCAACAACTTTGAACGTTCTAACATGAAAACAACATATCAAAAATAAAACAAAACTAGATATTTTTCACCACAGTTATGATATCATTGCGTATAAAGGCTATCGTAATCTATTTGGGAGAAGTTAGCTCCTTAGGGACGAAGGCTTTTACTTGCGAAGGTACTTTTATCAATGTTATGAACTCCGGGGAAATCTACACTTTTACTGTTCACGACTTTCTGAAGTTACAAACGAGCTTAGTTTTATCTGTAGTAACGTGGAGATAAGTCTTCTTTTTGAGCTTGGGACCGACTTTGGACTGTTTACATCATAGGACGCTGTGTGTTTTTAAAAATATGAACTTATTATTATTACGAACCACCTGAAGACTTTTTTAAGTTAAGCTAAAACATCAAACAAGTTGCAAATAAGCTACTGTTATGTTAAAATTCATAACGTGAATTACGTAAAAGAGATTTATTCGAAGTAGGTATAGCTACTACCCATGGCATCGCCCTCGTAGTACTTGGTTAAGAAATAGCCTCAGTCACTTAAAAAGAGTCTAGCTTGCTATAAGTTTTTTTTTTTGACCCTGTTCAGTGGATATCAATATTATCCACTGCGAATAAACAAAAAAATATAAAAGTTTTCCGATAACAACGCGTTTTGAAACCTTTCGGGAAACATTTATTTTGTAAGGATACGTTTCACCAATGAATCAATCATGTATTTTGAAGATTATTTACTGAGGTATTGCCTACAGTAATTTTGGCAATATAATCATATATCATGTGCCCGACATACCCCTGGAGTACCTGATCGCTTTTTTTATCTAAGTAAAGACAAGTTGCTTTTGATACGCACTACAATCATTTTCAAATGGACACGTGTAGATTTATAAAGATTAGTAAAGACGGTATTAAGTATAAATATGCACGATATATTTGGCTAGTGAAAATTGAACACGCAAATAACTTAAAGGTTATAAATGAATTTACCAATTTTAAGAACACCTATGTCATAAATTTCTTGAATAAAGTTAAACTTTTTTTTCTAGAAACATGTAATGCTTTAATGGTAAATAGTTTGACCTAATTTTCTTAAGTTTTCTGCTGGACTTAGACTAAAGTACCCCACAAGACAAAAGAATGTCTCTACAAAATTATTTGAAACAAGGCACTTAGAACGTTTCTCAAAGTATTTGAAATTCTTCAGCAATAACGCGAACAATTTCAACAATGCTATTTGAAATATTTGAAGCTGGGCTTTCTATAGTGTGTTTATATTATTGGAACCACAGATATAGATCTACATAGATAACGCAAGTATCACGATTTGTATTGAAACCAAGCGTGCCGACTTTTTAATACCTATTGTGACGTCACAGCCGAAATTTAGTGACGGGAAATCCAAACCGATTCAAAGACACCGATGCCGCCGATGCCCATCCGCCCAGTACGATTCAAACGGCCGTCCGCTATGATTTTCTCTAACAAAAGACGCGCGTGGACTGAAGTTAGCGGCGATCAACCTTGACGCTTGGTCGGGGTTCGGACACGCGAAGTACATGCATTTGCGTTATCTATGTAGATCTATATCTGTGATTGGAACTTATCTCCCCTTATTTCTATCTGCATCACCCAAGGTGGGCTTGAAGAGAATGCCTCTAGGTCTCAAACATTAAACCAACCCAGTAAACCTGTGTACCTAAAAAATGTAATGTTGTTGTTACGTCTTGAGTCCTTGGGTTTTTAATCTATATATATAAAAATGAAACCCGTTTTCCGTTGTCACGACATAGCATGAAAACGGCTTGACCGATTTGGCTGATTTTTTTTTTGTAGTTTTCTAATACTCTGTACAAGGATCTTACGAAAAAAAAATAAAAAAAAAGTATTCATCTTTATATGGAGGATATTATAGATTCCAGTTCAAATTGAATAGGTACGTATACATAAGATAGGTCAGCTATACAAAATAAAGTAGTGCTTCAAATTTACGCTAAGGCGGTACGAAGTTCGCCGGGTCAGCTAGTTAATAATTAAATGTTGTTATCGCGATTTACATCCTTGGTATATGAATATAAGATACCTTTATAACAATAAAATACTTCGACTTCTAAAATATTCAAACACTGCATCAAATATTATATTCAACACTATCTATAATCTACTATAGCAGTGATAGCCGAGTGGGAGACCGTAGGACTGCAAAGTCAAAGGTCTCGGGTTCGAACACACGGCACACACTTCTGTCAATAAATCGTTAAGATTCGTCTTTTCATAGATATGTGTATTTATCATATAATTTATCGCTCGCTAACGATGAAGGAAAACATCGTGAGGAAACCTACATGCCTGAGAGTGCCTAAAAAGTGCTCGGGGGTGTGTGAAGTCTACCAATCCGCACTTGGCCAGCGTGGTGGACTATGGCCCAACCCTTCTCTTCATGAGAAGAGGCCTGAGCCCAGCAGTGGGACATGTATTAAATACAGGGCTGCTACGATACTATATATACTATATAATCTACAACAATTTAACAATTAAATAAAAATAAACAACTGAACTAAATTCGATCAGAACCCAAGTGTTCGCAAACAGAGTGTTTAAAAGGTTCAATTAATTATAACAAGTTTCCAATAATTGCTTCGCTACTTGCCAACTCACGGATAAAGGCAGCACGTACTTTTCTCGCTTTGACTTCTAGTAAAGTATCGACGATTTCTAAACGGAAATTTCTTGATTAGTTTCAGAAAAAATAAAATTGATTAATTCTTAGTTCCAACTATACCCTTCCTTTAAACAGGATGGATGTAACATAATACATTAATTGAAACCAAAGTTTTTTACAATATGGTCTGTATTAATTTCCAACGTTTATTTTTTCACGTAAAATATAATTTTACGATTTCTGAACAAATTGAACGATGCGGTCATCTTATTTGTTCGGCAAAAGGTTGTATTTCTTCATAAATAAAATTAATCGCTGGAAATAAACATTGACCAATTAGACTATGTATGGAAGCTATGATTTTAATAAATATTGCTATGTTGCATCCACCCTGTATTTTAAGGCAAACAAATGCTTTATAACCCTTTTATACTCTTGCAAAAATATCGCAGACTACTATAAAATTCGGCACAGAGATAGAAAATTTGCAAAAAAGCTAAACCACGAATATTGCCCTGCCGTCCATTAGTTCTTATACAATCTTGTGTATCTATTCTTGTAATATCATAAACTTTTTGTTAAACATTGATTTCTTAGATTAGCAATAATTTTATAGATAGAAAAACTTCGTCAAAATCTACCAGTACATTTTTGAAATCACAAAACTCATCCAAACCTTAGCTACACTTATCCTGCACTACATACTACATGCACTGAATCAAGCTCGTCTCCAATGTCACGTACCACTAAGCTGTCTCAAGTGTCTAACTATGAACTAGTACGCATTTCACACAAAGCCACGCGCTACGGAATAGTCGTGTGCTATCTGTTTGAGAATAAGGGGGAAATGTTTATGTTACTACTAGTACATTTATAAATTAGCACCTGGAAATATACTACATATACTATAAGAGAAGGTCGCTGGAGGGGACTGGATGCGGAAGGCGCAGGACGGGGTGTTGTGGCGCACATTGAGAGAGGCCTATGTCCAGCAGTGAACTGCGAGAGGCTAATTGATGATACTATAAGATAATAAACTAATATAAAAACATTTCTTGGTAATAAAATAATTCTTATATTGCTATATAAAACCATAACAGAAATGGAACAATGATAACTTCTTATTAACATTGGCTGCGAATAAGGTTTGAATCGTGGCTGTTATTTATATGAACTTTCTAGTAATATAGTTAAGGTCAATCTTTTCTTTTATTTTTTTTTATCATTATGAGGAGATAAGAGAACAACTATCAATATGATTTTTGGTAGTTGTTCTCTTTCTTGCAATGTGTACCTACTAATGACATATATGTACTACAACTATCTCATCTGTTTATACTATCTCATCGATTATCACTTGAGTAATTTAAGTTAGGTTACCCTATTGTATAAGGATTCAACTGAAAATCGTTATGTATTTTAAAGACAAATAAACGTATTCTTATTCTTAATATTACATAACATACTACTATGTTGGCCACAAGGGTGTGGCAGAGGTGTGTAACACGCACATTGTATCACTTGAAGTTAGACGTAATTTCTGCCTTCTGACAGCTTGTTGCCAGACTTTGAGGGGCGACTCCGACTGTCCGGAACTAGTAGGCCAGCTTGTTAGGCTTAATGTACCTGCTCTCCCAGCTTACGAATTTCGTGCACGTAAACATCCACTTTTTGCCATACCCGATGCACGCACCGTAGCTCATGCCAACTCTTCTTCGCTAATACGTTCCTTGACACTGTTCAATAACCTTATGACATCAAAATCGGAATGTGATCTATTTGCTTCGTCTTGGATAGATGTACGAAGCGAAATTTTGTCTTTTTATGAAGCCTTGGATAAAGTTTAGCCATTGGTGTTATTAATTGTATTGTTTGTGTCGTGTGTAGTATGGTTTTGTTAGTACTAACTCCTATCAGATTATTGTCAAATATTATTTTATGTTTTTTTTTCTATGTATAACGTCTTGGTCTAAAACTGTAATGTTGTACATAGGTATTAGTAAATAAATCTGTTATGATGTAGTTCCCATGTGATAAGGGGTAAGTGTATTGAATCTTGAGATTTTCTGACGGGAAAGACCAACTTCAAAATAACACCATCTTCCAACCCAGGCAAGGATTAAAAGTGAGCCGTGACGAAAGGTCGTATACGCCAACTAATAGATCAACGAAACATGTTACTTAACATAACGTAACATCACGCCTATATTACTAAGAAGGATGCGACAGAGATGTACAATACCCACATTTCACCTGTCATGGTATGGTCACATGGGATAGGGGGTGAGCCTATCGCCATCCACCGTGCACAATTCCAACTCTATGCTGCTATTGTGAATTTCCTGACGGAAAGTTTACAAATCAAAAAATTCCCGACCTGGGCATCGAACCCGGAACCTCGCGTTAGAGGCGCATATGCTAACCATTAGACCATCGAGGCAGTGCATGTTTTACTTTTGGTTCTAAATAATGAGTATCGTTGAAAAATAATATATTTTCCGAAGGACGAGTTAACGGGTGCTGAGCCAAAGGGACACAATTAAAGTGACTTCACTTTTCAGACATGAACTCAGTTTCTATGTTTTTTAATAATTCTATGTGGCTGATTATTTTCAATGGGCACAATATATCTCGTTTCAATTTAGTCCGCAGACCTAATAAAAACATAAGCCGCAATGCCGCTGCTGAAACATAGTAAATAATGTCATCAATTCTACGATAGTTTATTTTGATGGATCCTCTGAAACTGTCGGCCTTAGTATTATCGCTACAATAAAACAATTATTGCTTGTATCATTGCCAGCGATACGGATAGTAAACACCAGTTATTAGTACTTTCTTTGGACTGAGCAATTTGCATAATAAGTACCGTCATCCGTTCTACGACCGCATCTACTTTTTATTATTCAGTTTTGTGCTTAATTTGCTGTCGCTTGCCAAATTATTCTTATCATCATTTTTATTAATATAATAATATACCAGTGACTTTTGTTTCTTTTGTGTTACCTATTCTCAGCGATGCGACAGAAGTTTGGTTTACTAAAATACGTATTAGGCGAATCGTTAAAATATTACAAGCCTGAAATCTTTAAATACTTAGTACAACCAGAGTAATGAGAAACTCTATCTTCATTGAAACGGTCGGAATACGAGAAAGACATTCGGATCGGCATAAAAACGCAATTACCACACCAACAAACGACGGGGTTGCGTGTACCGCGTGATTGTCTTTTGTTATTTAAAAAAGGGATCTAGTTTTAGTCAGACAACTACCCAGTTCTCTGACTAGACCCCATATGACCATACCTGTATACTGTGCTATAATAGTTAAAAGACGTACAATCCAATAAAGTTGTACATTTCAGAAAATACGTTACCATTATCACTTCACGACAAAGTTACGTCTGTTGTCCATGACGCAAAGTGTAGTCATAAACATGTGCCGTAAAGGCGACTGCGTCCGGCCAGTAACGATGTGTGATTACAATGGCTATCTGCTTTTTTATGACGTCTGGTTTTCGAGAGAGTTTATTTTTATCCAGTCATGTCATAAAATATATAGTACTTAACTATCTTACGTCGCTGGAATACGCAAACATAATTATTGAGTTATTTACGCTTATGCAACGTGAGAGGAGGACAATACTTTCTTTGAAATACAAGTTTTTTTTATTTTTTTGATATTCGAGTATTTATTTAAATATTTATATTAATAACCTAACTACAATTTAACCTTCAAAAGTAATCAATGAAATACCTAACTATATATACATCTAATAAAAGAATAAAATAAACCAAAACTCGTAAAATATTCAGGTGTCAAAAAATACGTCCGCATCGATATCGACCGCAAGTAACGTGCCCAGAAAGCTGGCGGCATTGCCACGTTGTATGGCAATGCTGATGAATGATTTCTCCAAAGTAGAAGCCAGCCGAGTCAACTTATCTTTTTGTAATCATTTTAAAAAGAGAACGTGAAGTTTTTAAAAACTTTTTAATATTTTCATCATCATCATCATCATTATAGCCCAACGACGTCCACTGATGGACATAGGCCTCACCTAATTGCCGCCACAGCGCGCGGTTTTAGGCCGCCTGAAGCCAACGGCTCCCCACGATCTTACCCAGATCATCCGTCCATCTGGCTGGGGGGCGACCCACGCTGTGCCTGCCGCTTCGTGGCCGCCACTCAAGAACTTTTCGGCCCAACGGCCATCTGTTCTACGAGCTATGTGCCTTGCCCATTGCCTCTTCAGCTTTTTTACCGAAATTGAAATACAGCTACACACCTTGTAGGTTTAACTTCTACTCATTAAGAAGAGCCAAAATAAGTCTTATATTTCAAATATAAAACAGTCTCATTATCTACCAGACATTAAAGGATTTTAGCCATTTTACGCACAAAGTGAGGACTTCCTAAAGTCTACAATAAAACTTTTTGTTCGGCGGTTAGCTATCAAATTAACATTACGTGACTTTAGAAGCTTCAAAATGCTTCGAAAGTTGTTATTTGCGCGCACAAATAACGATCCTATCTTTTCCAACACTTAAAAAAACTTACGTTAAACTTAAATGTTGACAAGATTATTTTAAAGTAAATACGAAATTAATTATCTAAAAACTGAACTTCGTAAAATATTAATGATCTTCTAATAGAACTAATTCCATTGTAGCATTGCTACTGTTATGTATTAATATCTTTGGACATATTTCTTCGCTGGGTCTCAATAAAGCCAAATCTGGAACACGTGTATACAGTAAAGCTATTGTTTGCACTAATAGTAATAACTCGTAGAGTTTGTCGTGAGCCCCACATTCCGCGAACAATGGACACGTTCAAATAAGATCCTTCGGCATGTAGCCCGTTTTATAGCGAAAGTACAAGCATAACTTACTCGGGTAGTTTGTTCAATAGACAGATATAGCTTCTATTAAATTATTAATACAATACTGCTGTCTCAAAGAGAACTAACTTTAGAACATGTTGTTTAACATGGAACTACTTCACAGATCGTAGTAATAATATGTTTTTTTGTTTGCTTGTTGTGAGAACAAAAAGGAAGTATAATATCGTAGTCCTCAGTTGTTATAACGTATCTGATATAATAATAATAATATTCCACAACTCACACACAACGCCATCTAGTCCCAAACTAAGCAGTGCTTGTACTATGGGTAGGTACTAGAATAACTGATACTAATACATATATACTTTTCTTTTGTAAATACATACTTATTATACATAGAAACACCCAGACTAAGACAAACCCCCATGTTCATGCACACAAAGATTTGTCTTAAGTGGGAATCGAACCCACGACCTCGGCGTTGCAGTCAGGTACACTACCCACTCCGCCATCCGGTCGTCGTTTTACTGATACTTATCCTTACTAGTCCTTTCTAGTATTATAACTGTGAAAGTAACTCTGTCTATCAGTCTGTTACGCTATCACGACTAAACGACGCCACCGATCTTGATAAAAATTGGTATGGAGATATTTCTGAGGAAGGACATTGGTTACTTAACTTAACTAAAGACCTATTTACAATCTCTGTTGATAAATCTATCTACGACTTAAACATATATCGTCTGTAAAAATGAACAGTCTTGTAGTAGAAAAGACAACAGTTATATCTACTAATCAACAGAATAAACCAGATAAAGATCTTGACAAACGATGCGCTACAATTGATTGAGTAACAAGATGAGACATGATAGATGGAGGCTAACACCGTGGAGGTTACAAGTAATTTCAGTGAGACAGTATCGTGGTCGCCTCGTCCCCTGTCTGCCTGATAAATTGATGTCCGTCCGTGGTGATGTATTATTAATATCAACCGAATTATTTTGGTAACTTTATTATTAGTTGTTAATACAAATTATAATTTTGCGATGAATAGTCATTTGACGACCGGATGGCGGAGTGGGTAGTGTACCTGCCTGCGACGCCGAGGTCGTGAGTTCGATTCCCACTTAAGACAAATCTTTGTGTGCATGAACATAGGGGTTTGTCTTAGTCTGGGTGTTTCTATGTATAATAAGTATGTATTTACAAAAGAAAAGTATATATGTATTAGTATCAGTTATTCTAGTACCCATAGTACAAGCTCTGCTTAGTTTGGGACTAGATGGCGTTGTGTGTGAGTTGTGGAATATTTATTTATTTATTTTATTTATTTGCTGTTTAGTAGGTACAACTACGCGTTTACTTCGTTTTGGCCTAATTTTCCCGAACGCTGTGTTTTCATTGTAACGTAATATGGGTATAAAACTTTTATATTATAATCTTTAATAGTTTTATCCATTTGTATAGACAAATCATATCTAAAACACTAAAGTGCATGTTTGTTCGTGGCCATTTTGTCAAAAAATATTAATATTAAATTTAAATCTACTATATAAAAATAAGTCGGGTTTTCCTTCCTGACGCTATAACTCCAGAACGCACGAACCGATTTCCACGGTTTTGCATTCGTTGGAAAGGTCTCGGGCTCCGTGAGGTTTATAGCAAAGAAAATTTAGGAAAACAATAAAAATTTCAACAGAAAAGCGGGAAAATCTTTTTTTACATACAGCGCCATCTCTGATACATAGCATGCACTACAAACCACAGATATAGATCTACATAGATAACGCAGATGCATGTACTTCGCGTGTCTCAACCCCGACCAAGCGTCGAGGTTGGTCGCCTCTAACTTCAGTCCACGTGCGTCTTTTGTCAGAGAAAATCAAAGCGGACGGCTCCAGTTGAACGTACTGGGCGGATTGGCATCGGCGGCATCGGTGCCTTTGAACAGTTTGGATTTCCCGTCACTAAATTTCGGCTGTGACGTCACAAAAGGTATTAAAAAGTCGGCACGCTTGGTTTCAATACAAATCGTGATACTTGCGTTATCTATGTAGATCTATATCTGTGCTACAAACCAATATTATAAGTAGATGTTGCCGGTGCGTGATACATTGTTTGACAGCCACCCATTTTTTTCTGCTCAGTTAAATTCATGTGACAAACCGGTATTCTGTTTACTGTGAAATTGTGAAAAAAAAAGTAAAAAAAATAAGTTATTCGTTTCCTAAGATTACAATTGGAAACCCGATTGAGACAACGCGTGAGCACACGAAGATCATTGGCATCATACAATCGCTTGGCATTCCAATATGATCCCACTGCGAACTACAGTGATGATGAAAATTTTGATATTGGACCAATGATGACTATATGCCGATATTGCAATGCGTTAAATTAATTCGTGCTTTTCAAACACAAGAGCAAAGAGAGGCAGCCCGTGAAACAGCTAGGTTAGAAACGAGAAATCGTCGAGCTTATCGTACAGATGAACAGAGGAATAATCTTCGAAGTGCAAGAAGAAATGGTTCCAGTATTGATTTGAATCGAGCAGCGTTTCTATATGATTGCACCATCGACTACAGTTTGCATCGTTTAGTTTGCATTGGTCCAATGGACGTTGTTTGCCAGCACTGTGGAACATTGAAGTTTGCTGGTGAAACGCCTGGTTTGTGCTGCCTTAGTGGAAAAGTGAAATTGCCATTATGGCGACTTATTTTTTTTTTATGTCCCCGGTGGAACTGGGCAGACATTCCTCATGTCATTGATTTTGGCCACTGAACGTGCGAGATCCGAAATTGCGGTAGCAATTGCTTCTTCTGCAATAGCGGCCACATTGTTAGACGGATGCCGTACGGCTCACTGAGCGTTAAAATTGCCATTAAACCTTCAAACTACTGAACAACCGACATGTAGCATTTCGAAACACTCCGCAAGGGCCAAAGTTTTAGTAGCATCAGAAATCATCATATGGGACGAATGGACAATGGCGCACAATGACACACAAACGCGCATTGGAAGCACTAGACCTCGAGATGTTTTGGTGGTGCAATGATTTTATTATCTGGCGATTTCCGACAAACACTACCAGTCATTGCAAGATCTACTGCTGCCGACGAAAAAAACGCTTGCCTCAAAGCATCAAATCTGTGGCAATATGTAAAGAAACTTCAACTGTCTGTAAATATGAGAGTTGCATTGTTGAACGATCTATCTGCTTATGATTTCTCGAAGCAATTGCTGACTATCGGTAATGGCCGTGTTCCTGTTGACAAATCGAGCGGTTTGATTTCCTTTTCTCCAAATGTTTTCAATTTCGTATCATCAAAAGACGAGCTTATCAACAAAATATTGCCGGATATCAATGCTAACCACAAAAATACTAAATGGTTAAGTGAGCGAGCAATTTTGGCCGCTAAAAATAAAGATGTAGATGACCTCAATTTTATAGTACAAAATCAAATCGTAGGTACTCTGTATTCATTCAAATCTATCGACTGTGTAACAAACGAAGAAGAAGCCACTAATTATCCAAGTGAATTTTAAAACTCCTTGGATGTGCCTGGTTTACCACCGCACAATTTGGCTAAGGTTGGCTCGGTAGTCATCATGCTTAGAAATTTAAACCAACCACAACTGTGCAATGGAACGCGTTTAGTTTCCGATGATCCTAACGGATATGCCTTTTGAGTTTAAACGAATTCAATTCCCGTTTCGTCTTGCCTTCGCCATGACGATCAACAAATCACAGGGCCAATCCTTGACTATTTGTGGCCTCAATCTAGAAAATGCATGTTTTTCTCATGGTCAATTGTACGTGGCATGCTCACGTGTCGGCAAACCATCCGCTCTATTTGTTCTTGCGCCTGACCAAAAAACAAAGAATGTCGTTTACCACAAGGTGCTTGAATGAAAATCCCATTAATGAATTAATCCGAGTGTATGCCAATCTGCACAACATAGTTTTCAATCATTTTTTTCTGACATGAGTTTGAAGTACTTAATTATTATTATTTTTTTAATTTTTATTCTCATTCTGTATGTTTTCATCATCATTCATCATAATAAAATACATTTATGTTTCTATCTATATTAATATTATTTTGTATCATTGTATTACGTTCATCAAAGCCTAAATTAGTTCAGCTAAAAGGTAACACGACATTCATTGACTGTTAGGCGGTACGAAGTTCGCCGGGTCAGCTAGTTATTAATAATATTAAAGTCAACGCAACCCTTTTAAAAGCAATTGTTCCCTTTTAAAAGAGGTGAGATATGTAGAAACGGGCTTTATTGAGGAAAAGGGTAGTACAGCTTATGAACATTCATTATTAATATCGCAGATGCTTCGCTTCATATAGGCTACTGAGAGCCACTTTTAGACACTTATCCTAATCGGATCAGCGAAGAATGTGAAGCGACGGCAGATTAAAGATGAGACGGTGGCGCTTTCTTCTACGAGGTCAATCCCAAGAACTATACCATGATTATATTTTCTTTTGAAATTTGTGTTATTCAAAGGCGTGATTTTATGTTATTTAACTGAATTGAATTGTGTCATGCACTTAATACACCATAAAGCTGATTAAATAGGGCCATAATCTAAGTTACTTGCAGTAAAACGATTGGTACGTAAAACGCGAGTGGGCTTTGTAAGTTATTACCACAATCTAATATTCACTCATTTTGGCTTCGATTCCAGACATTGTTTTGGACATAATCCAATAAATGTTTGTTGCACTGTTCATGCTATCTCCACAAGTTATGTGGCATATCACTGGAAAACAGTTGTGTTTACGGCAGGCATATTATAATATATGATCGAGGGTTAAGCCCAAAAATGACGGGTCAAATTGTAATAAAAATATAGCTTATTGATTTTTCACTATAGTTGTTTTGAATGCCCGTAAAATATTGTTTATGTTTATATAACTAAAGAAAAATCTTGTTTTGTGAAATTAACTAGGCTACTTAAGGTTATTCCAAATATTTTCTTACTAATAACATTCAATAGATACTTATAAATTATTTATCAAAACCAAAATCATATCAAATTAGCTATATTCAATTTATATTATTTCGTTTATAAATTATAGCAGTTTTATTTAAACGCTTCATATTGTACCCATTTGTTATTTTAAAATAAAATTAAAAATAAAAATAATATTCGTTGAACCTTTTAAACGTACATACGACGTGTACGTAGTAGGGTTGCAACATGGCTGGGATTACTAGGATGATTGTCCCGAAATTTTGCGTCTTAACCCGTGTCCCTTAGATTTAATTGTACTGGAATCCGAATACCTAGGTGAATACAACTGACGAACGACACGCATTGAACCTTGCCGCCAGGCTAGTGTCTGTTCTTCATCCCACTTTTAGACACAACAGATATATACTCACCACCCCTCTGCCTTCCTCGTCTAGTTTTGTCTCAGAATTGAAGCCAGCAAATCTGGCAACCCTACGTGTACGGCTCTGACTCCAATCATTTATATGCGGGTGATTGTCTATCGGGTAATGCTCGAAAGTGGCAGATATAAAATCTTTGGTATGATGCCGTAAAGAGGCAATTTCATGTCTACAAGAGCATCGCAGCTCCATGGCTCTATATGTACGTGATCCGAATCTGCAGTATGCGATATGAAATAAGTAAAAGTTATCGATGACTATAAAGATTCCCAATTTTGTTAGCCGGGATGTTTTCAAATTCATAAACACTCGAACTTAAAATATTTGTTGGTGTCTGAGTTTGGGTAATTAGGCTCCCTGGCTGACTATTCGATTCGTAACGTTACATTACAGGCAAATGCCTGCGGGCTGGGGGCACAGGGACCTGATCCAGGAAAATCTTGTAATCTTCTGAGCCTTTTTCCTGAGACTTCCAGTCAGTTCTAATCTAACAGATTCAACTAGTACTTTACACAAATTACTGCCATTAGGCCTCCACAGCCCAGTACAGGCAATTTGATACAACGAGTGGACTAAACTACAGGCTTCTGAATCTAGATGAGAAAACTCAAAAACAAGCCACCAAACGCCACAAAAAATCGAATGTATTTATTTATTTATTTTTAGTTATTTAACTTTTTGCACACAAAATGGTACACAGGTGGACTTAATGCCTTGTGCCCTAACAGTCAACCTAAGGTGACGCAGAGAAACAAAGGTAGGTGCGTTACGATAATACCAATAGTAAATATACACTGATTTGAAAATCGATTAAATACCTATTAATACATATATGGTACATACATAATACTTTAAATATGTCAATAATATACACAAATATATATATTTATAAATATATACATATATATATAAATAACGGATGAAGAATAAAACATTATGATGATTCTTCATGTAGTGTTTGACGGGGTGGATGGGCGAAATTTATTGAAATAACATGGTCAAAGTTTATTTCCATCGGTTTATTATTCTCTTCATTACTATAGACACCACTGAAAGTATACTACTGGTGGTATCGTTAGGTTTAAGTAAAAGTGCTTAGGTCAACGATACCTCTGACACCTATTGATGTACATATTGAGTATTCGCACATTATTTTTGATAAAAACCAGATTGGCCACAGGTAACAGAATTTCTCATTGCCAAATCAGTTTGCAGAGGTACACATGTCCACAAATCTAGCAAAATTTTTAAATAAGATCCTGAATACACGGTGACGCTGTCACAAAAGGATGTCTATAGACATCCTTTAGTCCATAGTAGTTTATCCATAGTATGAAGGTTTTTTTTTTATAAAATCTGTGGTTTCGATAAATGTCGCTAAGTTGTATCCACCCTGTATGTGATGGGTAACGTTTTGAATGCTCTCGTGTTTCGAAGTAGTGAACGATACTTTATTAGACGAGGCAGTGTGCGTGAAGTGTACTCGTAACATGAGGATGAATGAGGTGTAAACATGAGTACGGGGATTTCGTGCGTTTCCTGTAGATTTACTTTTGTTTTATTCAAAGAACTGTTTGTTTTGAGAGTCACGAACGTCATGGTATAAAATAGATCTATGGTCTCGTGGTTAGCGTATGCGATCTCTCACCGTGAGGTCTCGGGTTCGATTTCTGGGTTAGGTGAAATTGAAATTGTTATTTGGGATTTTCCGTCAGGTGATTCAGAATAGCAGCACGGAGTAATTGTACCCGGTAGATGGAAATAGGCTTACATGGGATCTATATTAACAGATGAAATGCGATATAAGCATCTGCCACACCCTTGTTTGTAATATAGGTGTGATGTATTGGAACATCTATGAACTTTTAATTTTTTTATTAAAACTGACGTGAGTTTGTAACATTATTAAAATTATGGCGCGCGTCGCTGCCCGCAGTGCAAGACTGGCTGCGACTCAGGCGCGACGTATCGCACTCTCTTGATAATGCCTAGACATATAGGCGAAACCGCGGTCGACTAAATAGACCAACATTACGTGAGTAACACCCGTATTTCATAATTTTAATAACTTTTCATTTGCTCACTTCTGTGATCCATAAACTTCTGTTTTACTATTTCTGTGTACCAACTAAGTTAGGTATAAGTTACACAAGAAAAGCAAGTTTCAACATACCCTAGAGAAATTAACGCGCGATAGTTTCTTCAGTTCGTAGGTAATTTATTTATCTTTGTGTTATATACTATACTACTAGTAAATCTTCTTCTTCTTCGTCGTGTCGATGGCTGAGTCAAAATTTATTTTGACTTGCCATCGTAGTGAAAGGATTAGCCAATTCGCTTTGGAGAACTTGCGAATTGCCCAGGGTGCGCCGGACGTAGGTAATAGTGTGTACGTCTCTTGGGGAGGAGGCTCCTTTCATGCACCACCTACTACTAGTAAATGTATATGTTAGAGCAGGAATGGGTGTTCCATTATACAACACGGTAATGATAATTTGAAACTGTGTTCACTCGTCGATGGTTCAAGCACGAATGAATTCAACAATACAGACAATAAGGCGATTAAAACAATCTGTTTAAGTAGTGGGGCAGGCGCACTTGTTGTTTTGATCGTTCCACTGCACGTGGTGTTAATGTCGTACGACTGCAGGTGGTGTTTTGATTGATGAAATGCAGTTGTTCTGCCCGCCTAACAATACAAGTCTTTCTTAATAAATATTTAATAAAATAATATAGTAATTACATAATAATTACTATAAAATAATAATTAGATTAACTTTTAAACTTACACGTTGCATGATTTCGTAAAATCTAACGGGAATTATCGCGATCATGCATTATTTACCTTTTAGGCTTGACGTTTCGGCAGACAAATTACACTGGCCATGGTCGCAAGCAGAGTCTGCTTTAACGTCAAGCCTAAAAGGTAAATAATGAATGATCGCGTTAATGCCCGTTAGATTTTACTTAAATAATAATTAGGTTGCAATTTATTATTCTATTACAATCATTTCCTTGAGATAAACAATTAACTAATACTTCTATTCAAAGGGTTTCATTTATTTCGACGATGTTTACTATTATGTTCAATGAAGTTGCAGAGAAGACCCCTGAGAGAAATGGCCTTGAAACTCAGTCATGCGTGTTGATAAGTACTAAGTCTAACTGTGGTGCTGCCAACTAACTTCTAATGTAATTAATGTACTGGATACGTTACATGACATTGTATGTGATATTGTATAAATGCCTGAACAACAACACGAAATGTGTCCAAATTTATACATATCTATCTAATCTATTCTATACATTTATAATAAAATTGAAAATTTGCTACGTCTGTACATTGAAGATTTTTATTAAAAAATCACTGCATTAGAAGTCCAAACATGTATTTTTATAATTGTGTCTGTATGACTGCCTGTCTGTATGTTCATACGCGCATCACGCAAAAACTACTGCATGGAATTCTATGAGGTTTTCACAGTTGTGTAGCTGGAGGAGTCTTATTTAAAAACTGGTTTTGTTTTATCTATGTATTTTAAATATCTATCTATATTTCCTAATGGGATAAGTTAATATGGCAGGTTTGTCAAATTTTAAACGACAAGTCATAAAATTCTGCACATAGGTTCCTTACATGACGTAAATGAACTGTAAGTTTTTCGGAAATATCAATTCCCATGGGGTAAATTCGGGGCTGTAAGTTTGTCGATGAAGAACGTCAATAAAAAAAATGCATGAAATTCTGCGCATTGGTTCCCTACACGACGTCATTTAGAAATAAGATTTTATTTTGGAAATTTAATAAGGGAGAAAACTTGGGATAAGAGTTTGAACGAAATAAAAAAAAAATTGTACCACTACATTTAGTGATTTAAAATAAACAAATCGCGTATTACGTATTTTTTCACATATGAACACAAAATTAAGTGAATTCTTAAGCCAACCAATATTTTGCAACTGATATTTTCTCACAAATACGTAGCCGCGTCACAAAATACTGGTGAGTAAACAAAGCTCGGATATCGATAGGTGGCGCAAAAGTAAAGCCTTTGAAATTGTCACTGTTACCTTCACCGTGTTTCGGATATGACTAGCGTGTGTGACAAGCAAACAAAATAGATCCTTTATGACTTTTATCTCATACGATCTGGTGTGACACTGTGTTTTTTGTATTGTGTATCGTGTGCTGAACTGCAGATTCGAACCTGTTCAATATTTCAGGTGACAATACTTTGCAGAACATAGCACCTTTATCCTAAACACGATTATATCTTACATATTACTTTACTGCAAAAAATTGTATGATTTGTATTTCCAACTAGCCGATACTTTTATAAATAGGCTCGCGTTTGTCCACAATCTCACCTGAAGTGAAAATCGCTCGTTAACAGTGAAGGAATACATCGTGAGGAAACCTGCATGCCTGAGAGTACCTACAAAGTGGTCAAGGGTGTGTGAAGTCTACCAATCCGTACTTGGCCAGCGTGGACTATGGCCTAACCTGTTTCATCATGAGTAGAATGTGATGTCGGTTTTGAAATCTTCACAATTTCAAGTCAATGATATAACATTAGCCTTGAGTAAAAGTTAATCAAACGTGGATTACACTTACTGGCAAAAGTCGTTCGTTTTGAAGCACCATTACATTGGCGATGGAGTGACCATCAATTTAGCTTAACGCCCACCGCACGCGGGCACCGGCACTGTACCCGACGTGTGGAACGTTTTATTACGGTCCAGGAAAAACTGTTACAATAACCCATTGCTAAAATACTACAGTGAGAGCAAGAAACAGCTGGAACTTTGTAATACGCGTTATTTTTCTGATGTTCTAGTATTAATTTAATCACTTGTATTATAGTTTATTTTCACAAAAAGGCTTTAAATATGCTTACCAAGGACTTACAGGCATCTGTGAACTTGAGCCTTATTTAAGGAAAGCTTTTAGATTTGTCAATATTGTTAACAACTCCTAAGGTTTGACTCCCGAGTGCCGTGTTTTTATACTAACCTAATATGAAATCTATAAACATAGATAAAAACTTAATAATATTTTAGTTAAACCTATAAAAGATAAAAGATATTTATTTTATGAAAACATGTGTGTACAATACAAGTTATAAGCTTGCATGCAAGATGGTAGGTTACATTACTTTTATATTATATTACTTTTCTATGAAAAACAGTCAAGCAATTGTTTCCTCTTAACACGAAAACGAATAAAAGAGTTATTGTCATCCACTGATATAAATACAAATACCCATCACCCCATGCAACCTCCATAATCAACCAGTTCCTATTCACACGCACATGCCATCATGCCACATGGAAGAAATATTTGTAGCATTTGTTATCCTCAAAGAATATTCATCTTATTTACGAGTTTACTCGTTCGGGTACAGATGAATGAATTTATTACTGGACGTACTTCAAGCGAATAGACAAAAAATTAAGCTAAATAAATTTAACATTTCTTTCAATCTGATCTCACTCTTGTGAGATCAGATTCAAAGAACACTCTACCAACCGTGCACTCTTGTGCACGGTTGGTAGAGTGGTTACAGCGGTCGCCTCGCAACTGCGCTGGTGTTGTGGGTTCGATCCCCACATGGGACAAATCTTTGTGTCATCCGCAAAGATTTGTTCTGACTCTGGGTGCGCTTTGTGAGTGTGTAATGCATGTTGGAAAACACCCCCGCGACACGGGTGTTATTCCTACTGCGGGCGTCGTTTTAAACAAAAACAAAAAAGTTATTTATTTTTCTTAATTATGATCAGGTTTTAACTTTCACACTTTAAATATAATTTATTTAGTGAAAATCACGGACTCAAAGATTATTGCAAATGGTCGTAAAAGAACAACAATTGAAAGCCTTCCAATAAAACTATTGAGTACCGTTCAGTGTTCATTTAAATACAAATAGAGATTCAGTCACAACAAATTATTATGTAAATTGAATATTAAAACTATCAACTCGAGTATTTACATGTAAATGACTATGTAAAACGAGTCATTTATTTCATGAATTGATCTTTTGTCTCTCCGTCGCTTTGATAGAGTAATCAACGATTGTTTATTTATTTTATCTGATTTACTTTATTTTCTGACATTCAATTTGCGTCAATAAGATTTTCTATTATCCTTTGAATTTCATTTTCTTTTCGCTTTTCGCTATCTAAAATAAAATATACGTAGACGAAATTTCTTTAGAAAGTAATTTGGAATTAATCTTTTGATAATAAAGACTTTTTATGAGAAATGAAAACCATTTTCTTCATCAATAATTCAGTGGTTTGTATTTCAAAATTGTAACCAGTTACTTTATCAATTCTCGACCATTTATTTCGATTATTTAGCAGGTTGTTAAAACAAAACACTCTTTGCAAATACTCTTGTTACTATAACAAAACACACACCTAGTTCGAAGCCAACGTGTAGGTAAGAAATATTAATTTCACCCCGGAACATCGGCCGATAGAGATTTTGCCTTATATCGAATTTCAAAGGCAAACCAATCTAGCAACCTCACAACCTCGCTTGGGTTAACAAAGGATCAGGAACACACGAATATTGGAGCAAAGTGAAGGTTAAAATTTTTGCCATTTTTAAGGATCATGAAAAGCCGGTAGCTATCGAAACGGGCGGCTGCTTATTACGTAATACTATGTTAGTTTTTTAATTAAATTATAATGAATCTTCATTACTTAAAAATATTTGAAATAAATCTAGACCCACTAAGAAAAAGTTATACGAAATTTTCTTGCATTACTTTATGCCGACTGCCAAAAAAATCGTTTGCTTTCATTTGCATACAAAATCATTAATACTGCACTAAATGTAGTTATAAAGTATCGTTAGTCCCCGTCTGCAGCATCTGCTGTTTTAAAGGCTACTTGTTTTTATCAAGTCGCGTTTTTTGTAATAATTTAATAAATGCTTATTTCTTTTTCTACAATTTCCACGATTAGCCCAACATATTGTCAAGCAAACAAAGTATAAAAGAACATTGTCAAATATTTCAAATAAACAAATTCAGAACAATATTTTCGTATTATGAACCGTTCTAAAGCTTTACAGAAAATCCGTATACGAATAAAATTTTGATGATTATTAAAACCGACGGCCAAATATTTCCCTCAGCTTGCGATAACACGCTTTGATTACACTGAAAATGCTTGCGACGACTACCTATTCTCATGACGATTCTGTTACTTCAAAGGAAAATGAAAGCTACGTGATTCCTTTATTTGCGTGTCCTTATCATTAGCTATTATAACGTTTTTATATTTTTGCATGCGTTCTGAAATGTGAAGTAGGCTTTTGCCCAAATATGCGTATTATTGTGATACTAGTAAACAAGTAATCATTGCGCAAACGACTTGTATGTAGCGTGTGTGTGTATTACAAATTGATTCTTATTACGTTGGTATATGAATGCATAATTGCTTTTACCACCTTTTAACGACATAATTTTCTTTAAACCAACGGTAGCGATAAGAAATACTAATGACTAAGGGTTATATTAATGATCCGAAACGTTAGGACATGACAAATAGGCATATCAGAGGATTGATAGGAGCAATCTGATTCTAAACAGTTTGATTAAAATTAATTTAACCCCCGGTTATTTAAATCATTGTAATTAGTATTATTTTGTTTTACTCATAATTTATTTTAATATTATTGTTTGTAACGTTTTGACGTGTTCAAGCGCGTCCTGAGGCCTATGAAAAAAAATTATTTGAATTTGAACTTTCATAATCGCGATAAAATTAAAATTAGTTGTGTATTTGTGTAAAATTCACGTAAACACGAGAAGATGTATAAATATTGTGGTTTCATAAGGCAGGCCATTATCTGTTAAAAATTACGGTTTTGGTTTAACATTGATTGATCACCCGCCGCCGGCGGCGCTGATTTCGCATGGTCGAATAATGTTTAAATCTTCGGACGTGGCATTGACAGTTGGGGGCACAGATGCCGAATGTGTTAGGCGTTGAATTTTAGATGAATTGTCGTTGAACGAAACCATATTCGAAATTCGACTCGACAAATTCGAATTTGTTCATATTACCTAGTGAATTTTGGATCCAAAATTACTATTACAAAGCTGTGTTGACTTGGTACATTACAATAGTACATTGTACACCAAGGGATGAAAGTAGTTGATTTCATTGAGGGTGTAGTTCGGGTGTACCTTAATACACCCGAAAGAAATCAAACTTTCGCCCGAGTTATACATAGTGCTTTTTTCTCACTTCTCCATTGCAGAAAATCTGCATACGCTTTATTATATCTGATCCTTGACTTTTGTGGTAAGAGGTCCTCGATCACTGCTTGAGCAGTTACTTTCAATAAATCGTCAGTATCACTATCACTCGACATATTAAGTTCTTGCAACAAATTGTTTATTCAAAAGTTTTAAAATGACGAGGAATTTGGTTCGAAATGCAAAAATTTTCACAATTTCTTCTTTCATACGCGCATAGAGACACGGGTAACAATCGCATGCAGCCAGCTACACTTTATGAAGTTGATTTGTGAAAAAACGTTTGTAATTATTTTGTAACAGGTAATAATAGTGATTTTAGTGGTTTATTTATGGAGTTATTATATAATTAAGTTACATTAATTTATTTATTTTTATAAAAGTAGTTATTTTATTCTTTTAATATTCTTTTTTATTTATGGTTTACCAAGAAGTACAGAAAACAAAATGTAAAAAAAAAGAAATTTAAAAAAAGTTCATTACTCCCATGGGAGTAATGAATTTAGGAGTAATATTTCAGACCTCTAACATACATTACATGTTGCTTTTCAGAACTCGTCTGAAAAGACTAACTTTCTTTGATAGATATTCTCCGTATTAGATACTGCAAAGAGGTACTTTCTACGTAGGTGTAGTATAAATGTTTTTTCCTTTTAAGTCACGGTTTTATCAGAAAGAAATACTACTATTTATCCCGTTTTCTCTTATATCATGAAGGTAGACAGAAATATAATTATTAATGGCTGTTTGTAATGTCACGTTTTTTAAGCATTCTTTGCGACCAGTTTAAGTCAAATAAAATTGAATAAACCTTTTTAAACCAACCTTTCTAGCATGGGTTCAAACTTCTTTCTACGTCCTTTTACGCTCTTACCTAGTATCATTTTATTCTGATAAATCAAACTATTCTTGTGATAAAAATTTCGAAATACTTAAGTAATGTTGGTGTAAAAAGACGATCTACTGGGGTGTAATAATAGAGAAAAATATAAAAAAAAATTAAGTTTGTATAAAATTGCAGGTACATAATCTCATAATATTCGTCTCATTTTATTGAACCTATAGGCGCCGCGTCAAAATGTCCGAACTAAAGAGCGCTGCGAACGCAAAAGGTTTAGGAAACCTCTCTCTAAGCTATTAATTTAGACACGAACTTGGTTTGTTTGAGACATAAATAAACAGCCTTCACAAAAAACTTTGATAAAAATTGATCATGACAAATCTTAGTTAATAGGCCCTATTTCGCGAAAAAATATCATCACGTTTTATAAATTACACTATTTCAGCAAGATTTATAAATATAGATTGGCTATGCACAATGGAATGAGTTTGAAATTAGTCTTACTTACTTAATCAATCTTCAAGCTGTACCTAGTCAAGCAGAATTACAGTCCGTGACTGAGATGGGCTCTGACCAAACCATATTAATTACCAAGCATATTGTATTGACAGTCGGAGTGACACTATGACCACACTGAATCGTGTACTGAGTTGTTGTGATACAGAAGCAAATTATAGAGACTAATCCAAAGAGATTGGAGATAGCTAATCTCTCTCTTTTGTCTGAGACAAATAGATAGTCTATTTTCTTAAACATGAGTATATTTGCGTGAGTTAGCAGTAGTAAAGTAACTTTGTCATTGGATATGGTTAACTGCTCATAATTACTGTAAAGTGTTTATTGCTTATGTATGTGTGTATGAATGGTTGAACAAACAAAAACCCCAGCGAAGTATCGATATTCCCGGCACTTTTGATTTAAAACATTTTGTTCCCGTACCGAGGGAATTTCACGAGATTTTGTGACTCCAGGCGAACTATGATCCAATAACTGTGTCAAAGCCAGTCGATTAACTTCACTTTCGGATAAACCTAACTCAGTTTTCACAGTTTTGGCTTTGTACACACCTGGACCGACTGCCAAAATATTGGACTAGCATTGTTGGAATAGTGATAGTGATATAATATATATCCTTAAGATAAGATAAGATTATTTATTTGTTCTGAATATAGGTACAGTAAAGTTCAGGTCTTAACATAAATATTAGTCGCCGTAGATTCTGCCTAGCGGCATACTTACTATTACTATGTACCTGTATTTGCAACTGAATAAATGAATTATGAATTACTATAATTACTATAGTTACTTCAATATTATAAAGAAGAAAGATTATTGTTTGTTTAAACTAATAAGGCTCCACAGGACCGTTATTGATCTTTTATCTCTTTATGTTATGTATTTTTATCGATTAGGTGCAGCCGCGGACGAAAGCAAGTTAAAATATGAAATGCAACTCTCTGTCTGTCTTTTACGATTTTGATTTTTTATTGAATACTGAATGTATATTATTAATTTATTATAGAATGATTGGCTTTACAGTAGTCACTATAATTTTGTTGAAAGCGTTTACTGTTACTAAATGATGTTGTCATAAAAGGTGTTCAGCTTACAAATTGTAACCAAACATTGTAAAAACTGGAGTACCCATTGTCTGACCAGACAAAGTTGCTTTTATGGCGCATGTTTATAAAACTCGCTTACCGTGTACATCCGCTATTTCTTTGTCGTGACGTCATAAACTTTTAACTTGCCCAGAAGTGTTATTCTCGTAATTATGTCAAACATAATGTTACATTTCATAATTACTATGTTTAATGAATTTGGTTAGGGTATTTGTACCTAACTAAAATTCAAATTACTACGTATGGTAAAAGTAGATTAAGCCCCAGATTCATAGATATCAGATAAACCTAATTGGCAGGATAAGCCAAGAAAACACATAAATTAAAATGACAGCTGTGATTTTTATTCGAGTGTTACTTGTGTCACTTTTATATTCCGTCAGGTTATATTTTATGGCAAAGATAAGAGCTGTCCGAAACCTCTGAAATTGGCCGTAGTAATTTATCAACATAATCAACATACGTAAAGTGTACTTATTTTAATGAAGTTAAAGATTTTGAATTTTCACTTACAATTTGACTGTATCCTGCTCCTTACCGCAAGGACCTCCGCGAGTGACGTACACAACGATTCCCTACGTCTGGCGCACCCTGGGCAATTCGCGAGTTCTCCAAAGCGAATTGGCTAATCCTTTCACCACGATGGCAAGTCAAAATAAAATTTGACTCAGCCATCGACACGACGAAGAAGAAGAAGACCGCAAGGATAAGACATCCTAATAATAAATATGGATAACTTTTTAGAAGTCCTAGAGAAAACTATCGATTATATCTTCCGTGGAAACAGGATCGTTAATGCTTAATGTTACTAAGATGGTTTATGC
This sequence comes from Hypena proboscidalis, assembly GCA_905147285.1. Lineage (NCBI taxonomy): Eukaryota > Metazoa > Arthropoda > Insecta > Lepidoptera > Erebidae > Hypena > Hypena proboscidalis. The sequence continues at coordinate 16,176,383 of LR990140.1, forward strand.
ATGAAGTTTATCTGCAGTTCCTCGCCACTAAGGTACAGAGAAATCGCATTCGAATACATTAAGTTTATGTTGTCGCCGCATACATATTCGAGAAGTTTTCTAATACTCTGTACAAGGTTGTTACGGCAAAAAAAAATTTAAAAAAAAACTATTCATTTTATATGGGGGATATTATAGATTCCAGTTCAAATTGAATAGGTACGCATACATAAGATAGGTCAGCTATACAAAATAAAGTAGTGCACCAAATTTACGCTAAGGCGGTACGAAGTTCGCAGGGTCAGCTAGTTAGTAATATTTATAGATGGAAGAGCGTGTTGAAGTAACGAATATACACAATGTATACAGCCAAATCTTTCGCCTCTATAATATAAATGTAATTTGGATAACACGGTTGTGTACTCACAGCACAACATTAGAAGTTTGATAAAATAAACATTGATATTTATGGACTGTATTTATTAGTCTAATCGAGTTCGTGAGTTGACCCTTGTGAGAGTCACGCGCAGTAAGCACGTCTTAATAAATGGTAGACACGTGCTGGATGTACTTTGCTTACCAAAAATACTGGTTTACCTTTTATAATAATAATAAATTCTTTATTTTCAAGGTACAAGGTCCCAATATCACAATTCAGCTACACTAAAAATCATGGCTTATAACAGATTTAATCATACATAGCACAATAACCAAAAAAATAAAACAGAAAAATTACAATACTAAGTCATAACTTACAAAAAATAATTTAATACAAATATCAGAATAAATTAGGTATAAAAGTTAGAATAAATTAAGCTAAAAATAATTTAAAAGTCTCAGTTATATAACCTTATTTTCACTTTATCAGAGAAAACCGTTTGTTCAGAATCAGTAACCAATTCCATTTCACTACTTTTTTATTTGTATTTTCTCGTAAAAACTAGTGATTACGGTACAGGTGAGAAAATTAATAGGTTGGTGATTTTAATCTTATGACAGAAAAAGCAAGGTTTAAAATCATCAAAATATTATTGAACTTAAATATTATATAATACACTACTGTCTTACATATCCTTTGAACAATTAAGGTGCTTAGTTATGTAATATAATATTATATAATGACTAAATCTGGATCTCATGCAAACAAAAATTACATTAAATTTCACATTAAACGACATTAGTTAATTCTGGTTGATGGTTTATTGGTTATGAGAAATGATTTGTCATGTTAGGTTTTTTTTGGATCGCAGTAAACATAAAAATTTTAAGTTTTCCTTACAATTAGGTACGAGATAGTATGTATTTATTATGACACATACATAGTGCCCTAGCTCAAAACGCTTAGTGTTAGAACACAGCTCACTACAATAAAGATCGGACCGACAATAATTGGTAAACTTTGATCGATAAAGTTTAAATGCAAGCCACGAGCTCGGCTCGTGTTTGAGGACATGTCCCGAATAATTACTGTTGTTTGGTGCTGTAATGGACATTCTACGAAACGTACTGCGAGATACCCGTACGTTTATAGTCTAGACTAGATTTACAGGAAAATAACATGTCTGTAGTGTTTATGTATTATACAAGAACTTACAATTATTACAAGTACTTTGATCGCTTTAGATTAATTGAATGTTCAGGATGTTGTATTGTGTTAATTATATCATGAAAAAGTCCCTTACCAGTAAAATTCAGTACATTAATTATTCTTAAACCCTGGATAAATGGCCTGGACAAAAAAAAACATCAAAATTTTCCACACATCAGAATTAACACCGCTTCGTAAGAAAATCGTAAGCTTACCAAAGACACTTTTGAGTGGTTAAGATAACGAATCACATGTTTATGATAGCTCTAGGTTTCCGTCGCGAACGGAAAAAAATATCTTCGAAATATTTATTTACTCCCTGTATCTTTTACCACAAGATCATTTTTCTTTATTATGTTGAGACTCTCAGGTTAGATTCCCGAGTCAAAAGTATCATTTGGGATTTTACTGTTAGAAAATTCTCAGTTACAGCACGGAGCCTTAAATAGAGCCATCAGTAAGAAGCATCATGCTGAGATCTTTAGAGCATAGGTACTTAGACTTAGCTTAGGCTAAGCTTTATTCTTTACCAAAATCAGAGGGACAAATAATCGAGCTCCAAAATGTCAAATTCACAAATAATTATTTGTGTTGTCCTTTGTGACCAACGCTTTACATTACATTCAATCAAGACATAATTCAAGCAAAATCAAGCAAATTCAATCAAGCCATTCTTTTGTACTGTGACTTCTATCTTATTAGATAAACTGTATATTATGTTACCATGTCTAAAATACAAACCAGTAAAGACGGACTCTCAAAGCGGATTAATAATAATCATCAGAGATCTTGAAACTTGTAAACTAATAGGAACTGTTAATCTTACGATTGACAACATCAATTTAGTTCGGAACTAAAGGCCAAGGCTTTGAATTGGGACTTTATGAACTCAAAGTTGCTTGTAAGTCGTCTAATTTAACCGCAAGACAAATCTTCTTAGATCTGTGACAATAGTTATAAGTTGGTATCAATATTGGTATAGTTTGTAGTCGGAACTACTGCTATATTTCAATTTATTTACCTTTCACGCAAAAGCTCTTGAGCGGAGCCTATAGCCTTTGGGCTACTTTTTATTGACGTTGGTAGGTACCGCGTGAATAAAAATGAAATGAAATTCAAATAAATAAAAGACTAAGCGAAGAGTTAATGCTATATACTATTTGTGGCGGTATCCGCACATAATAAAATGACGGTTGACATTGACAACGTCAAAAAGTGAAACACTTGTCACAAATGTCAAAGAGCGCTGAATCGCGATAACGAATTGTTCACAGCAAGTATTTATTAATACTACTTCCTGGACAGCTGTCTGGCAGGCAATACCACAGAGCTTGGTCGGTGGATCCTCCCTTTGTGGTGGAGGAACATCACACCCTGTTCCTCTACACTATTATTATTCAATGCGTGGCTGCTCCAAGTATAACAATATATATAGGATTACCCGACAATGTCTACTACATATCCAGAACTCGCGAGTCCTGGATCGGTAAAACTTCTTACAAACCTTGGCCGCTAGCCAAGAAAAGTTTCCTTACTTAGTCCGCCATGCATGTTGAAGCAGTTTTCTACGACATTATTTTGGTTCTCACTATAGACAAATTACAGGAAGAAGTCGCTGGATAGGGTAGTTACTGTTGATGCAGAGTTTGTAAGGAATAATAACATTTTCTTGAGTGTAACAAGACTATTAAGTTAGTGCTTATGGTATTCAATATTTTACCATTTATATTTAAGTCCCATATTATATTTCCACCGCCACACACACAGTTGTAATGATAATTTTCTGACGGAAATTCTAAACTTTTACCTGATTTGGGCATCAAACACAATAAAAACCAATCGATCATCAGTAGCATACGCTAACCATAAGATCATCAAATTGATTCAATGAAAAAAAACGTATTATTCTTGCTGAGTTAACTTAGGTGTTGGCTTATGGTATTTTACATAATTTTATATAAAATATATACACTTTCAAACAACCAAGAATTTAGCAAATCGATCGAGGCGTCTTAGAGTAATAGGAGAATAAGTACAATCAAATTTAGAAACTCCTTATTTTTTTAAGTCCGTTGGTAAAATATTCAGTCTGGATTTTATTCATAACCCGTTGAAAAGGGGTACGTTGACAAAACGTAAACTCTCTCGTATCTGTAGGTTGTTTTGTTAGGTACCAGAAACGGATGGAAATGTGCCTCGTGATACTTCCTGCGCAGCGTGATAAGAAAATGTTATGACTATAGCTGACGGCTCTCCCTGAGGCTTTCGTGTAACAACATGGATACACCGTTTTCCCCGAGTCATTACAATTTTCTCTGCTCTCAACTTTATCATGTAAAAAATCATGTTCATTTTGATCAGTTTTCGAAAAAAGTTGACATGCAATCATTTTATAAAAGAAAAGCCTAATTTACTTCAAGAAACTAAGGCATTGCAAAATATGAAATTATATGACACGTGAAATTATTGATAAATTAACCCAGGATAACAGAATCATGTATACAGTACAGAATAACTCAGTCATTTAACACCCTGAATAAGAATTTAATAGATAAGAAGGTAGTATTTTAATGTTCTTAATTAGATATTAAAACTAAAGTACCCTCGAGACCTTAGTATATGCGATACAAAAGGAATATGTAATGGCGTCTGAGGGAGACTGTAATGTTATATTATCTCCATTTTGCCTAGACCCTGGCTATTCACTTTTCTAATACTACATAATAGTATTTTAGTGCATTTATATCTACGCCAATAATATTTATTTCTTAGTAAAATAAAATAAAACAAGCCCACGGTGTTTGAAAATTTCAGAATTCACATTGATTTCATAAGGTTTGAGTTTGCAAAATAAATACTTAATTTACGTGTAATATTTTAAGGAAATGATAGCTTTGCTATGCCTTTTTTTTACTTCATACAATATTAAGGTTTTTTAAGACTAAGTGTCTTATTACTCATCACATAGGTGGCGCTAAAACCAAGTAAGGTTCGTTTAGCTAAGGTAAATATATCTACGACGTTGGCACATAAAGGATTCAGAAATTTCGAATCTAGCAGCATACAAATTCACGGTTGAATTAGCGTCGAATCCTGCTGGATTCTTAATGTTTCAACCGTAATATTGTATAAAACTTAATTAACACATACTAGCCCAATGAAGGCAGTTTTTTCCTATATACTATGAAAATCAAATAAGATCAGATTTTCGTCCATGTTGAATGTGTTCCATTTGCCCTATTGTAGTACACATTCAACATGGGCCAAAAATCTTTTTTTTTCGTAAGTCTAAGTTCCCCCGTACAAGGAGTTCTATATTCAACAATACCTTTAATTGGTCTATCATTTATTCAAGACGTCTAGCCGTGGGAATTGGTCAAGCGGTGAATTTGCATTTAACTCAAGGTAAGATCCATTAAAATTCAACAACTCAAAAAGCATTAGTTGCAAGTATTTGCATTTTGAGAGAAACGTAATAATAGTAATTAGAAATGGACCATTTAAATGCGGCCATGTACTATAGGCAAAGTTGATTCATGACGCATTTGACAAACTTTTCCTCTGAAATTGTCAAAGTCGATAAGGTTGACAATATAATATATTGATAAAACAATCGAATTTAGACTTTAGTGTTTTGAAATATCTTTACAAGAATAGAATTATGGTGGATCATGAATCTGCTTTGTTGATAGTACATACGTAGGGAAATGGCCAATGTCTTCAAAAAAATTGTAATTTTAGTGTATGTTGTTGTACAACAATATTTGTAGTTTATATGTTCAATAAGGTAGTATAGGCACCCTTAAAAGTACTAAATTTCAATTTCACGATTTAATTGAACCTACTTCAAATACTATTTATAGGTAACTATTCATATTATGAGTTCTAAGGACATAAATATCACTCTAATTTAAGAAGGAACAATTGCATGGCTGGTTTCCAGACAAACGTAATATGGGTTAAACTTTAATATTATTAAGTTTTTATCTATTACTATGGAATGGAATGGAAAGTGGACTCATTTTTCCGCACTTAGACTCTCATTTGGTCCATTGTGCGTGGAGAGTCCTGGCTAACATAGCCAGCCTAACTCCGCCCAGAAGCACAGAAGTTTCCTGGGGACTTCACAGGCTTCGCGGAGTGACCTCATTGTTCCGAGGATTTGTTCCCGTTGAGAAGCAACGGCCCTACATTCCAGGACTACGTGGGAGACCGTTTCTTCGGCGTCAAGACATCCTCGACAGAGAGGACTGTCAGTGATTTTTATGGTGTATAGGTGTTTGTTCAAGGGACAGTGACCCGTTATTGACCCTATCATTATTTTTAGATTTGTTCTGTTTAGTCTTAGGAGGTTTTTAGTGAGTCGATGATTCGCTTGCGGTATTGCAAGTTTGGCTTGCCGACACTCAGCGATCTCTGACCATCGTTGGTTTTGGGTCTCTATCGATCTTTGGCGGATCCAGGTCCGGTATTGCGTGAAGGGGATTGGAAGAAGAGGTTGCGGGCCTTGTACTGTCGTATCTGATCCCCTTCTCGCTAGTTCGTCTGCAATGTCGTTACCAAGAGATCCACTGTGCCCTTTGATCCATTGCAGGGTGACCTGATTCCTGGAGCAAATTTTTTCTAGGGCATCGTGACATTCTATGATTAGTTTGTTGTTGGTTTTACTGTTAAGAAGAGCTTTGAGAACTGCTGCGCTATCAGAAATGAGTCTGATGCCTATTCCCTCTACTTGCCGTTTGTGAATGGCTTTTGCAGCGAGTGTTAGTGCAACACATTCACATTGAAATATTGAGCTGTGATTACCCAGCGGAATGTGGATGTTTATATTGAGGTCAAAGGAGTGTACGCCAGCACCTGAACCACTATCCGTTTTGGAACCATCTGTGTATACGCGTACTTCGTTGACTCCTGATTGATCCTTTGCCTCCTCAATTAACTCTATGTTGTAGTTTTTGTTGAAGTTGTATACAGGAAGAGTCCTATCACATGGAGCAGCAATGAGTGGTTGTATCTCGATTGCCTGGTTCAGGATGTTCGTGTGTGGACTCGTGTGGTTTTTTCCCCATAGACCTAGGTGCATGAGCCGAACAGCAGCTATTGCTGCTTCTTGCTGTATGTAGAGGTCTAGGGGTAATATTTGTAGGGCCATCTCGATCGCTGTCGTTGGGGTTGTTTTCATACAGCCGCAGATGGATGCACATGCTAGCCTTTGGAAGCTTCTTAGTTTTGATATAGTGGTTGCTAGGATTGTCCTAGGCCACCATACTATAGCACCGTAGGTCAGCATCGGTCTTATTACGGCTGTGTACAGCCATAACGTAATTTTTGGCGATGGTCCCCAGTTTATGCCTATCATTTTCTTGCATTGGTAAAAAGCAATCGTGCTTTTGTTTATTTTGTGCTCGAGGTGCTTATTCCAGAGTAATTTGCAGTCTAGTATTACTCCCAAATACTTGACTTCCTCTTTGAGCTTAAGTTCGGTATTGAAGAGTCTCGGTAGCCTGTGTGGACCAGGTATTCTTCTGTTAGTGAAAAGGATGAGTTCTGTTTTAGTTGGATTAACCGAGAGTTCATGTACCGAGCACCATCTATCGATTAATTTGAAGGCTTTTCTCATCAAATCGCAGAGGATGCCCTCAAATTGGCCTGATATTAATATTGCTATGTCGTCCGCATAACCTACCGTGTAGAGGTTGTGATCATTGAGCTCTGTGATGAGTTCATTGACTACCATGTTCCATAGCAGAGGTGATAACACACCCCCCTGCGGACATCCTCTTCCTACGATGCCTCGAGTGGTAGTATTTACGGTGAACTGAATAGCGCGTTGTTTTAGCATGTTGTGTATCCATTGCACGAGCGTTGGTGCCACTCCGTGTGCGGTTAGGGCTCGGTTAATACTGGTGAAGTTCGTCTTGTCAAAAGCTCCCTCAATGTCAATGAAGGCACCCAGGGTTGGCTGTTTTGACTTTAAAGAATTGCCAATACGAGTTACCACGCAATGGAGTGCTGATTCAGTAGATTTGCCCTCACTATAGGCATGTTGATTGGGATGCAGGGGCTTGTAGACTGTCAGTTGGCCTCTGATCTTTCTATCGCATAGTCTTTCCATCACCTTTAGTAGGCACGATGTGAGACTAATTGGTCTAAAGGACTTTGGCTGCGTGTAGTCGCCTCTGCCTGGTTTGGGGATGAATATGATTTTAACTTCCCGCTATTTTAGAGGGATGTAACGATGCGCTAGGCAGGCCTGGAAAACCTTGATAAGGTAATCAATGATTACGTTCCCGCTCCATTTTAGAAGTCCTGGGAAAATGCCGTCCAGCCCAGCTGCCTTGAAAGGCAGGAATGTGTTTAGTGCCCATAGGACCTTTTCTTTGTTGATTACTTGCTTTGCTACGTTCCAGTCAGTACTAGTGGTGGCTCTTTCTTCGTATGGCTGCCACGATTGTTCATCAGCAATCTGGCAGCCTGGGAAGTGAGTCGTCAGAAGCAGTTCACTGGTTTCCACGTCGTTTTTTGTGTATGTTTCATCTGGTTTTTTAAGACAACCAATTGTATGTTCAGTCTCTTTCGAGAGACATGATTTCACTTTGATTGCCTGATTATTGTTTTCTATGCTAGAGCAAAATCGTCTCCAGCTGTCTTGTTTGCGTTGACGTAATAGTTTCTTATAGGTTTTTCTCGCTGCGTTGTAATTGTCCCATAGCTCTGGGGATCTGTTGTTCATAGCTCTATTGAACAGTCTCCTCACTTTGCGGCGGTGCCGTTCTAGTTCTAGGCACCACCAGTGTCTCCCACCTCGGCGTCTTGGCATCGAGAGAGGACACGACTGTTCGAAGCATGAGATAAGCGTGGACGTAATGTTGTTTACCTGGTTTTCTAGTTCATTTAAAGTTAGTTTGTCTGGCAAGGGGGGTTGTCTGCCCAACTCTGAGATGACCAAGTTCCGGAATTTGGTTTGGTCAGTCTTACGAGGCATCCTTCTCGGTTGCGGTTTGGGCAGGTCCATGTCAATGTTATAGCGTATCCATCTGTGATCTGAGCATGATAGTTCATTGGATACATGCCAGTCGCGGATGGATTTAGCAATATTCGTCGTTGTTAGTGTTACGTCAATTATTGTTCTTGATCTACGGTTAGTAAATGTTGGTTCGGCACCAGTGTTAAGTAATATAAGATTTTTGTTTAAAATGAAATGAAGGAAATCCTCACCTCGGATGTTTGACTTATCATTGCCCCAAAGGGTGTGGTGTGCGTTAGCATCGGCCCCGATGATCAGCTCCAGTTTTTCCCTCTCGCAGTACTCAACCAGCTGGTCGAGTTCCGGGGTTGGGACGTCTTCGTCGCTTGGTAGGTACGCAGAGGCGAGGACGACGTCTGGAAGCTGTTGGTGATTCCTAGCTACTATGACAGCCGTCAGATCTCTAGAGCAGAATTCATTGATTCGTAGTGTTGGTGTGTGTTTGGGTGTATGTATGCAGGTTCTAGGGTTACTTACGGAGGGATCCACAAGTAGTTTGCCTCCAGTGTTGCCGAGCCCGCATATTTTCCCCTTCCTAACCCACGGCTCCTGGATTAGGGCGATTGTATGGGTGTTGTTTTCCAGCACTCTGCGTAATGAAGCCGTCGCAGTTTGGCTGTGCTGGATATTGCACTGGATGATCTTAGTCATCTCGAAGCGGGGAGGAGTAGAGGTTGCTCTCGCTGAGCTCGCTCTCCCCTCCCGCCTCTCGAAAGAACTCCTCATCGGATGTAAGTGCAGGTGATGGGGGCGGTTGCGTGTCCATCTCCACTGGTGCTTCTGTGAGTGCTGCCGCGATCACAGTCACCTCCGTCGAACTCGTCGACGGTGGATTTGCAGGCGGCGTATCTGTTGCTGCTTGTGGCTGTGTCACCACAGCAGCGGGGGGCGGTACCGTAGACGTCGCGGGTGCCAGTTGCCTGGCATCCGTGTCCCGGAACCGCATGTAGATCAGCCCCATTTTGTAGTGGATCTGGCGGTCTTGTTTCTTGAGTTGGGTTGCCTCAGACTCTGTGATGCGCAGAAGTAGGTTGGTTCCCGGAGGATCCTGCCTAACTTTTTCGTGCACCACGGTCCAAGACTTAATGTTCAAATTCCTGTTTTGTCTTGACAGTAGCGTCCGCAGCTTATCCAGTTCACCTGTCCAACCTGGTATGAACAGGGTGCAGGCTATCTTCTTCGGTATTGCTGCCTGGGGACGTACTATCAGGGTAGTGTTTGCGATGGGTGACACCAGTTTGGCCGTTGTTCGGGTGAGCCACTCTCGCGTGAAAGTGTCAAAGCACCAAGCTTTGAGGACACCATCCGCGAAGTGCGCTTTACCCTTGAACCTGATGTCGTTTGGTACTTGTACTTGTACTATAGATAAATCATATCTTAAACACAAAAGTTTGTTGGCGCCCATTTTAACAGTTATTTATTTAAATTATTCTGTTCGTATGTAACTTATTTTTTTTATATATACTACGCCCACAGCGAACGAACGTGTAGTCCACCTGATGGTAAGTGGATTACAGCCCATGGACATCAACAATCCACAAAAGCAGATTATAGATGCGTCGCTGCAGCTGAGGACTATGGTGTTATGCCTCATGTGCCAGTAATTTCAGGGCCTGATCTCATCACCAAACCGGAACACAGTAATGGAAGCACTACTATTTGGCGGCAGGTGAGACGGTGGTGCTGCCACCCTCGAGCTCATTCACAAGAGCTCTACCACCAGTAAAACAATGATTAAAACAATTTTGTCAAACTGTCCACGAATAAACATGCATTTTAGCGTTATAGATAATAATATAGATACAAACTTAATTATATTAATATTAAAACCATATTACGTTCGTATGAAAACACGGCGCACGGGAGTCTACCCTTAACATTTCCGTGTATGTTTAAGTAAAATAAGTAGAAACTAAGCTCTTACCGTATTTGCGTAAAAGCTTACTTACTTGCTAGTAATGGCAGTAAGAGCTCGTAGCGACACATTTGCATGAACTTAACAAAGCTGCTTTGATGGCAGTATTATACTGTAATAATATTTTTTATAAAATAAACACTATTGTTATTATTATTGAGAATACGGAATCGCGTGTCGTCGCCTCCGCGCGACGTCTCGCACTTTATTAATAGCCCAGTTGATGAATCTACGTACTAGATTCGAAACTAGTCGGCATATCCCGGCTAAAGTAACGTGAGAAACCCGTAATATCAATAATAATGTCTTCGTCGGTTTTAATAATATTACTATTGTTATTGTTACGTCTGAAATGTGTTTTGTTAAGGTTCAGAATTTACTACGTAAGTAGATATTACTTACGACTTATTTAATTGGTAAAAATAATACCAAGCGTGCTAGACATTGTGTGTGTGATCAAGAATTTTGCGTTCTACTTGGGTGAGATCAAATGAAACAAAAGAATTACGATTTGACCGAGAGACGCGTTCCATCGAATACGCCCAGTACAACAACAAACTGCCTTCGTGAAATGCAAGAACTATATCAGAGTAGCAAATAGTCCTACCACCACTACTGATAATGCATGTATATACCTATATAAATATTGCCTGGTTAGTCTTCTGGTTAGCGTATACGCCTGTCACCGTGAGGTCTCGGGTTCGATGCCCGGGTCAGGCAAAGTGTTATTTGTGAACTTTCCGTCAGGCAATTCTCAATAGCAGCACGGAGTTGGAATTGTGCCCGGTGGATGGCTATAGGTTCACCCCCTATCCCATGTGACCTAAACATAACATGTCGTGCTATGTTATGTTATATATAATATTGTCTGTATCAGTTGAATATAGTGCTCATATTCAGACCCAAGTTTCTAACTAAGTACGTTTTCATACCATCTATAATTCTATTAAGAACAACTTAGTTCAATTCGGCAATATTAAAATATATTGGAAATCAGTACACACAATCACGGCACATTTAGAGCGTAGATAAGAGCCTAAAACGATGAAATTTTCATCGATAAGAGCTTCATTAAACTTCCTTTCCATCGAGGCATAGCTAAGGTTTTTATAATGCACCATCTGTTCTCAATATACAATGAGGCCAAACGGAAAAAGTTAATAAACCTCCTTAATGATGCTCCTATAAACGTATTATTGGCACCTTATTTGAAATTGCTCGAAGTAATATTGTTTCTTTATTAGTTTTAAATGTGTTTTTATATTGAGGTAGGTGTGGGTATACGCCCGGTGATGACGATCCAAACAAATGGCACAAACTTTTTGGTAGCTTTAGCAGTTAAGTGAAAAGCCGTAGGAAGTAATCAAAGCCGAATGGCCGAGCGTCATTACAACGACAATTATGGCGATGGGCAATTCCGCCAAAATACTATTATGCCAGAAAATACTTATGCGTAACTATCGTTATGCCAAATGAAGGTATGCCAAAAAAAAATTGAAAAAAATTGGCATCCGAAAGAGAATTATATTTATGCTTAGAAGGTTACCAAACTCAACAACGGAATAATGCTGTATATTTTTCGTTACCTTTACAAAAATATCAAAGTACAAACTTCAGTATTAAATATTGTTACAAAAATATCCGGAACTTTTACCTTAAAACATCCTTAAAAAGACGAAAATAAGACAATACAAACAAGTACAAAGTGTTAAAACAAACTTCCTTTAAGAACAAAGATTTAAAAAAGCCAAGAAATAAAATTTACCTTAAAACTTTTGTACGGAGGTTGGTAATAAGTAACACCTCTGGTGATCATAAATTTTGCTAAGAAACCACGTTTATATTCGATATCCCAGACATTAATACAGATTTTCTTAGATTATTGTAACTTACCTTCTCTTTAGGGGGCCGTGGAAAGTTATTTTATCCGCAATAAAGTATTAAGGAAAATGGTAGGGTTACGTTTTATGGCTAGTAATAAAGTGAAAATATTTTCGGGCTTAGTAAATAAACGATACTTTTTGCCTAGTTCTTGGCAATCACAGGTAGGTACAGCGTTGTGATTATTTTAGTAACATATATAGAATTATACAATTATATAATCATTTTAATTTTATATATATTTATTAGATCTGTATTACAATAATTGCGGCTTACGACACACATTACTTTACATACATTATTCACTCGCATTATTTACAAAAATATATAATCATGGAATGGAAAGTCAACCGATATCAAAAAAAAAATCGAGGGAAAACTCAGCATATAAATATTATCACACTATTTACTTTTTATCGCAACTTCCTCAATTTTCAAGTACTTCATATTGCTACAATCCCGGCTACAAAGCTACACCCTTTGAAATTCATACGAACTCATATCTCAGGCATTGTATTGTAAGATTCCTTGAAACTCGCTATTTCCCATACAAGAATAAGGCAAATTTTCAATAGGTATACCTACGAAACTTATTACCGTTTTCTTGTTGCAACAAAGTCTTTGAAAATTCGTATAAAGTGATATTTCAGAAATAGAATGGTATACGATTTCTTGGAAATGGAAATACCTTGTAGGACAAAAATGTTACGACCAATTTGCGAAAATATAATAATACAAGCTTCCGCCCGCGGCTCCGCCCGCGTGGTATGTCAATTAAAAGTAGCCTATATGTTAATCCAGACTATAAGCTACATGTGTGCAAAATTTCATCGAAATCGACCCGGTAGTTTTGGCGTGAAAGAGTAACAAACATCCATACATCCATACATCCATACTTACAAACTTTCGCCTTTATAATATTAGTAAGGATAACATTTCCAAAAATATTTTTGTTGTTATAAATAAGTTTTCCATAATAAAACCCTTATAAGGAATATTATGGAGAAAGCTACCCAAAAACGATTTTTATTCCAGAGAGGAAAATAGTAACACAAGTACTTAAATACTGCGATATTATGCCTCATGTAGCAATATTTTTAGTCTTTTACAGCCTTACTTTACCACCAAATACAATATAATAGAGATCATTTAGTCACCATTGCATATTATGTAGTTAGGTCAGAAAACATTTAAAATATACAGTCTATTTCAAAATACATGCATTCTTAATATGCATACAACCCAAATACCTATTAATGCCGGATATATTTACATGTTTTAGAACTCAATTTCTTAATTGAAAGGCCAGAAAATACAATGGACGTTTAAATGCAAATTTATTTCACGAATTAACTTTTAGATAATAAGAATGAAATGGTTCCGTTTAGAGGTAAGTTGAAATTTTAGATCGTTAAATGTTTTTTTTATGATTTCATAATAAAACTGAGAAAGCTGATCGCTGGTGATAACGTAAAGCTGGCGCTGGCAAACGTTAATAGTCAATATAAAATTTTAGAATTAGATCCCAAAGTTACTGTCCGGCTTTCATTAAATTGATTTTGACAATGCTCATAAAATACTTCGGACTACTACGTGTATTTTATTAACTATTTCATGAGAAACGGACAATGCTGCTTTATAGCATTGCTCTTATCAAATCAATCAATTTTGCCTACCTTTGCTTACGTCAATTTTTTCAATATCTTAAACTAAATAGCTCTCAGATTTTTACTAGCGTTATTGAGTCAAATTTAGAAATTAATTAAAGGCAACTTAGCAAGGCAAGCTTTTAAGTCAGTTTTTATGATCGGAACTGTTTGAAATTAAGTATACGTGTATCAATTAATTGAATTACCAATGAAATTGAATGAAAGGGATTGAAGACCTGACCTGATCATGGAGCCAAAAGATACTCAAAGGTTCATCATTTGTAGTTTACATAAACTCCATAGTGTTTGGGTTCCTTAGCTTTGTCTTCGTGAGCAATTTCATGGCAAGAGATGTTCAGGGCCTAATCTTGGACTTGAAAGGTACCCTAGGGTTCTCCAATACTGGTCCACATAGACACATCGTGTTTGGGCTCATAAGATTTGTCTCATTGATCACTTGCTTAGCAAAGTTGTGGTCGAGGAATAAAGTTGGTTGCTAAATAGTACTCAGAGACTCTTCGCTGCGGCTCACATAGACCCGAAGAAGTTCTCGCTCGTTACATTCTTTTAAATAAAGAGTTATATATTTTTCTGTTTCCTCGTGTGATTTTTAAGATAAATGCTAGGTTCCGGTTAAAAAATTTTGGACTTATGTTTTTGCTAGATAAAAAACCGGTCATGAAAAGCGCGGCTCGGTCTCCGGATACTAAGAATTGAAATGAATTCTAAAACAGTTCTGCTTATAGTTACGGATTTTACACCCACTTACCTTAGACCTATGTGACTCAACATAAACAAACATATTCTTTACCCATCCCTAATTGCAATTACTGTCACTACGCCTATTCACCTACATTTTAGAATAAATTACATCAATTACGACATAGTGTATGTACCCCAGCTTTCCTTAAATGGTTTACCGGCAATATAGAATCAAACACATACAAGAATCCGTTTGTGACGGAACAAATATATAGTGAAATTTATAATGGATAATAAAACGGATAATAAAATAAAACGAGGCATAACTCTAAGTGAAATAGTACAGAATTTAGAGAAAAATCTAGGTTTTAAGAATGAAATAAAATGGGTAAACGCTATATCAATAATTCTTTATCACATTATTGGTGCTTACTGGTGCTATTATTTTGCTTTTCCCGTGAAATGGCAGACTTTAGTGTTCGGTGAGTATATAATATATATTTTTTACTTCTACCACATAACACCATTGGTTCTACACCATAGAAAATAGTATAGTAATATATTTAACTTAGGTTTTGTCAAGCTATATATATGTAAATGTATATGGAGACCAGGTTAGTTATACATAGGTATATGTACAGTAAGAAGTACAACCAGTACTTGACATTCAATAAGCACTAAGTGTAGGTAGCATCAGTTTATAAAGATTAAAAAAACAGTTATTAAAGATTACGCTCATTCTAAAATCCTAAACGGCGCCATCATGGTTATTGATTAATTAAAAAAGCATGAAAGAATTTAGCAGCTAATCTTATGAACATGTTTAACCATCTTTGCTATGCTTTCTATAAAATAACCTTTTTTACAGCTCTCATCATGTACGTGGCATCTGGATTCGGCATCACTGGAGGAGCACATCGATTGTGGACACATAAATCATACAAAGCAAAATTACCACTTAAGATGTTCCTGTTACTTTGTTTCTCCAGCGCGGGGCAGGTAAAAACGCTTTGTCGAAATATATATCATAGGTACAAAAGCTCTTGACCAATATCCGAACATAGCTGTCGTTATAGATAAAGATTTAGCAACTACATCGAGAAGATATATAAGATAACGGAATTCGCTTATATTTTTAAAAGATTCAGTGCCATTATCTATAAATCGACCACAAAATAATGTTCGTTAGTTTAGATGCCAACTGATTTAAAAACTTTAAAGTTTCATTAATAAAACAAAACGAAAAACTAAAATAAATCAGGTCCCTAAGTTTTACAGACCCATTTTTCTCAATTCTCCAAAGAGCCATTTGAAGACAAAGTATTCTTCAAAGTCTGAAGTGTTATAAATGTTCCAGAATTCGTTGGTTTCATGGGTTCGTGATCACAGAGTTCATCACAAATACAGTGACACAGATGCTGACCCACACAATGCCAACAGAGGACTTTTCTTCTCACACATTGGCTGGCTGATGATGAAAAAGAACCCTGAAGTATTACTCCGAGGCAAACAAATGGACATGAGTGACATTTTAAGCGATCCATTGATTCGATTCTATGAGAGGTAAGCCCGTAATTAACACCCAAACTACTAAACAAATAGACTCCTCTATCTGCATGACGTGAAAACAAGCCAAAAATATTTAAGTTGGGAGTGTTTGCGTCCTCTGTAGATATAAATTCAAAACAGCAATTACCATCATTTTATTAAGTAAATTGAAATCATAGTAGAGCTCTACAAATAAAACCAAAATATAACTTGACTTCAAACATTAAATGAAATTATTTAATTCTCTTTCTTGCGACTTGAAAACTGTTTCTGAAAGGAATTTTCTGCATCCAGTTTAGTTCGGATCACAAAGTTTTGTTTTCAACGTCTTTTAGTACGCACTGAGTTAAATTAATAGAATAAGAGCAAAATGCATAGAATTTAATTAACTGCTTTGCTGTGACTTGCTTTGCAAACTTTGTTTATACCACAGACTTATAATTAACAAAATTATTTCTGATATTTTAACCCTCTAGCTGTTTCGCGTTTCTACATTTGTTTAGGAAAATGGAGATTTTAATCGACTGTTTGGGTATAGAAACAGTCAATTTAATTTATATTATTACTGCATTGCAGTTCCTTTGTTAAAATTTCCACTTCTATTAACTTAATTAATAATGTGGTCGAGGCGAGATCACTGAGTTCAATAATTTAATTAGGAAACAGATTAAATCGATACATTTCTTTGCAAAGTCTGGTTTATACTGCTACAACTTCTACTCAACAATACCTCTTTTCAACAGGAACTTCAACCTTCTCAAGTTCCTATTCTGCTACTTCTTACCAACAATGATCGGCGTGTGGCTCTGGAGCGAGGCTTGGAGGTGCGCGGTGGCATGGCAGTGCTTCATCAGGTTCCTTGGCATGTTCCATAGCGAGCTCACGGTCAACAGCCTCGCTCATATTTACGGATACAGGACTTACAACAAGTATGAACTTTTTAATATAATATAATATTATAGAAGCATCAAAATTGGTTCAAAAATGGTCGGGTATTTCAGTATAATACCTACAATATTCAGACGAAAACATAAGCCTATAAGCATAACCGACTTTTGGAGTTCGATTATTAATTAGCCCCTAAATAAGATTTATATTAAACCTATTGAAAATGCAGAAAATTTATTCGTAAGACATAGAAGTGCCGAAAACGAACAAAAATAGAACAGAGAGTCAAATATGTAACAAAGAAATTAATGGTTGCGTTAGTGTTCTAAATTAAACAGGGTTAAAATACCCAGTTTAATTTATTAGTTATAATTATCTTTTCTCACTTGGTTATTCGTTTCCATTAAATGGCATTTTATTTCTATTTTAGGAACATCCCACCCGCAGAGAACTGGTTTGTGGCCTTCTGCACTCTTGGTGAAGGCTGGCATAACTACCACCATGCCTTCCCTTTCGACTACAAAGCAGCTGAACACTTTGATTTCTTCAACTTTGGCTCTAAGTTCATCCGATTCTTCGAGAAAATCGGATGGGCATATGATTTGAGAGAAGCTACTCCAGAAGTTATAAATTCCATGGCTTTGAGATTAGGCGACGGTACTCCTGTACATTTTCCCCAGCCCGTAGATAGTCTTAACAAAAGGGGGACTGCTTGAGGAATTCTACAAATATGGATTCGTAAACTAGACAGAACGAACGACACTCGTATGCTGTGTACAGTTTTTTATAAGCTTAGGATAAATAAGTCTGATTAGTGAAAAGTTTACTATAGTCGAACAATTGATCTTTATTATTATAGAAATAAAAATTTTGCATTGAGAGAATGTGTGTGTTTATTTAATTCCGTATCTTGAAGAAATTATAATTACAGGTTATAATAATTACCTAACGTAGGTATTTCAGGTTCTACCAACTCTGTAAGTTTCTTGGCCCTGACCTGTACGGTGTACAGACCAGCCTCAGCTCTCAGCGCAAAGAATATACTCATAATACCTACTCTATGCTCTACCCGAAGACCAGAATCACAAAAAAATATTTTTATTTCTATTTAGGTGACATCTCAATGTCATATAGTTAAAGTTTTTGTTTTTAAGTTGCTAATACTTTACACGGTTTGGGATCACTTATATTCTGCAATTTTAATTTATTTGATTCTTAAATACAGTGTCTTTACTAGCTTCAACATGCCACTAGTTGATATTAATAGACCAGAAGTTATAAAGTTTCTAAATGAGACCTACGACAAGACAGCTCGTCTTCGAATGAAATGGAACAATCTGTACGGAGAGAAGCTCAAAGCTGCAGCAACTTTACAACGTGAAGAGAAGGGGTACATAGAAGAGGACGTGGATAAAGCGCAAATGGGCGCTGGAATGGCTACTATTACAAGGGACAATAAATCAGGAGCTCTAAATAGAAGACTTCGCCCTATTCGTGATGGCGTCCACATACCGACTACGGCTGACTTGAGAAAGGGTAATTCAATAATTGATATCGGCTTGGGTGATCCCAAAGAAGATCCTCGACTAGCACGGCCTGATAATGATCTCCGTACAGATCCGGTAATGCGACCTGTCGACCCAGATCAAACGAAAATAATTTACATGGGCATTCCCATCTATGGCCGTGAGCCATATTTGAAGAAGAGATTTAAAATGAATCCTGAAGACAAGTTCTATTTTGCGGAATGTGATGCATGGGAGTACGGTTGGCGACTGAAAGATAGCTACTTTGGTAGGTCTGCGCCGAAATTTGGACGTGTTTGGCGTTTGTATCGGGATGTCAGATGTCGCAGTGGCGCTCAACCTGACCCAGACCATTATAAAAGTTCTGAACCGCCGGGACCAAACAAATGTCCGCCAACTAATTAAGAAAGTTTACCTTGTATGCATATTTTATTCTTATAATTATGATAATTTTAATATTATAATAAATACCATACATTTATATTGTTAAAATGACTTCTTTTACTATTTGTATTTAATTCTTACTACTGATGCCAATACTTGTACTACTTTCATTTTATTTGCAGGCAGTATAGGGTAGGTACTTTCACTTTGCACATCGGTATTTCCAAGACATTATACATATCACAAGTTAGAAACTATTTTACCAAAAAAAAACTTAAATTTAAAATTGAAACTATTATCCATACCATCGTCATTACCATTATCATAATAAATTAAGCGGTATGAATTCAAAGACTCTTTAGTCCAAGACATCGAAATCGAGTTTACATTATTTTACTGTGTTGTAAATAACAGTTTTTTATTGTTTTTATGTATAGTATTACAACGTGAAGAGATTTAGGTATAGTATTAGTATTAGTGCATTAATGGGAATACATAATTGAAAAAAGATCAATCAATCAATCACAATTTATTGAATTGTTCTAATATTTTAAAAATACTTAAGGACTAATGTTTTTTTGCTTTTAAACACGCCTGAAGCGTGTTTGCTTCTCATTCCTATGAATCCATGCTAATTTGCTTAATTTCACAACCTGTTCGACATAAAAATAACATTTTAAAGTTTTTAAATCGCGGCTGCCGATTCGTTTTCTATAAAATTTGACCGTCAATTTGTTGCCAAAAAAACTATCCTTCACTTGGATGAAGGATCTTCATCTAAGCAAAAAAATAACCGTAAATTTTGTTCATGTTACATTTTGACATTTATATTATCTCTGAAATCTCTCTGAAATAAACAATTATATTTTTTTTAAAAACCTTTACGTCATTTTTCTATAAGGATTTTTGTAATATTGTATTAGTCTATGTTTGTAACGATTTTGTCAAATAAATTTTACTTATTTTGTGCAATTTGGATATTTTATATTTTTAATTTATTTTTCAATATTGTTTTACCTTACCAAAATGCCTTTAATTGATATCACCAATCCAAATGTTATAAAGTTTTATATCGAAAACTACGATAAAACAACCCGTCTTCGTATGAAATGGAACAGTCTTAACAGTGACAAGCTGAAATTTGCTGCTACTTTACAACGTGAAGAGAAAGGTTACACACCAGAAGATGTTACTAAAGCTGCTATGGTAGCTGGAATGCCAACTATCACAAGAGACTTTAAAACTGGAGCTCTTAACAAGAGGCTCCGACCCATCAGGGATGGTATCAAGATACCAACTACCGCTGACATTATGACAGAACATCCCATCGTTCATATTGGTCTTGGCGACCCGAAAGTAGATCCTCGTCTAGCACGACCTATTACTGATCCTAAACCAGACCCAGTGATGCGTCCAATAGAACAGAAGCAAAAGAATTTAATTTTCAAAGGCCTTCCACGCTTCGGTCGTGAAGTGTATCTCAGAAGCAGACGAAGAATGAACAACGAAGATAAATTCTATTTCACGCAGTGTGATTCTTGGAAATACGGCTGGAGACTGAAAGACAGCTACTTCGGCAAACAAGCACACAAGTATGGACGCGTCTGGAGCCTTCGTCGTGATACCATAGGTCGTAGTGGGCCACATCTAGATCCGCACCATTACCGCAGTGCTGAAATTTCTGGGCCAGAAAAATGTCCTAAAGTTTAAAAGTATTATAGATAAACTTACAAATCATTATAATAATGATTCATCCTCATAAAAACAATTCAAAATTGACCAGGTACGTACTTTGTTTTATATTTTAATTTATACCAAATTTTATTATTATTCATTTGTAACATATTTTATTTCAATTTAATAAATGTATATTTTCAAATAAATTGTCAAAGTAGTTCATCACTTCCCTGCCTTCCCACTGTATGAATAGTGAAGTACCCAGTTTGGTACCTAATGACAAAACTTTAAATTATTAAACGTTAAGCATATAAACTTTTATTATGTTTCTGAATTTAAAGAGGTGCGGTGCGGTGTGGTGTCCACGACCTATAATTTTAAATGGATCCTCTTGCCACATGGACAAAACAACATAAGTACGAACGTACACATACGAGTATAATAGATTATACTAGCTCCGCCCCACGGTTTCACCCGCGAACAAAAAGTCGCCAATATCCGTCCCTAAGGTCTCATCTTCCAGCATCACAAAATTCCTCAAAAGCGATTTGCCAGTCACGCGTGTAATTTTTATATACAGAATATAAAATTATTATAAAGAGATGCATAATGTTATTTAAGATATCTTTAAAGGATAGATATAGATAGTAAGTACATAAGGTGAAATCCTTATTGTACTTACGTAGTTTCTACATGTCATTGTGATGTGTGTGTGTTATAAGTAATTTCGGTTGTGTAAGTAGTTACTCTACCTACATAACACTGTGCCGTACTTAGATACGAGTTGTGATGACGATCCGAATATAAAGGTCAATTTTTAACCCGGCAATAGATTTTAACGGGCTAGAAATCCGTTCTCAACGTTCGCACAATAAATCGTAGCAAAGAAGATAAAATCGTGGCTTAGGCTAAGCTATAACTCACGATGAAATCTCACATGTCGCCGCCGCTGCTGAAGTCGTTATAGAAAAGTTCGTAACGATGGAAGTTCCTAGTTCAAGCCGTTTAAACTTGTAAGGCTTGTTTGATGAATATAGAGCTCATGCGAAGAATACTGCGATTTTAGCGCAGTTATCTATCCGTTTATAATAAAAAATTGTGGAAGGTTAAACTTTGGTCCGGTCGGCGAAATTCATAAATGGATGTTAGATACATAATATATTATATATACGGGGTGGATGCGACATAACGACATTTATTGAAACCACAGCTTCTATACATGGTAAGTATCAATTTCCACCGGATAAAAATTCTCTGGCGAAAAAAAAAAATCACGTTCTCCGAACAATTTGAACATTGCGATCGTGCAATTTGTTCGGAAGACGTGGATTTTTTTTTTCGCCAGAGAATTTTTTATCCGGTGGAAATGCATACTGGCAATGTATAGAAGCTGTGGTTTCAATAAATGTCGCTATGTCGCATCCACCCTGTATGTATATATGTCTGACTTTGGGACTCTAGCATTGTATTCCATATATGAGTTGTCATGTTCTTTAACAAGTCTTTAACCTAAGATAAATTGGAATCTAAACATGTTTATATCCAGAGATGTGACTTATCTAAGATACAAGTATCTGAAATACAGATACAAGATACAAGATACGTATTTCCATCTTGTATCTAAAATACTTTTCCAAAAATCATTTTGTATCTTGTATTTAGATACATTTTGTTACGTATCTTAGTATTTTACAAATACTTTTTCTGACAAAATACTTTTAGGAATAAGTTACCAAAAATTTTTATGAAATATAACACCTGTTTGCCGAGCTCTGCCCCTGTGGAGCGACTCTTTTCTTTTGGATTCTAAGGCCACATAGAAGAAAAATGAGTGATCAAATGTTTGAAGAACTAGTTTTACTTAAGTCTATTTAAAATACTTAAGTAAAAGAAGTTCTTCAAACATTTCTTTTACATGAAAATAATATAGGAGTCATGTCATGTATGTCATCATGTCTTATATCTCTGTTCTCCTATATTATGCCAATAATGACAGAAATAGAAAGGTTTTGTTCCGGTTTCAAGTGAGGACATGTATCCACTGGGAGGGGGGGGATATGTCTGTATGTCTTGCTCTCATACGTGCCTTATGCAGGGGGACATGTGCCTTCTCGGTCACTCGCAATAATGTTGTCAACAGACAACCTTAGAGAACTGAACATCTTTCTATTTCTGACATGTTATTGTTGATTATGCCTCATGTCTTATGTCTCTTATCTCATGTTGTATCATGTCATGTCTTTTTGTATTATTGTCCTAGAAAAACTTCAGGGTGTTTAGAAAAAAATAAGTAACCTGATGGCCAACCAAGTAAATTGATAGCTTTTGATTGGTTTATTATTTTCCTTAAAAATATAATATTTTGTCTTGTCACATTTCAGCGATTAACATAATATATTCGTAAATAAATAACATTAATGTTTATTAATTAAGACTATGTCAAAAATAATCTTAAATTCAATAGAACTAAATGTTGTTTTCTTACAAAAGTATTTTCATCTTGAAAAGTATTTAGAAGATACGTATCTTGTATCTAGTATTTCAAATACCATTCTCGAAAGTATTTTGTATCTGGTATCTGAAATACTTAATTTCAAAGTATCTTGGATTTAGTATTTCAGATACTTTTTAGAGGGTATTTTGTACATCTCTGTTTATATCGCTGTTTAATAAAGAAGATAGACGCATTACGATTTTGGTACTGGAGAACAATGCTTGGCATAACGTGGACACAGTCCCGAACAAACTTCTTACTCCTCCAAGAACTCGATATCAAACAACGCAGCTATCTTCCAATGTCGTATTTTCACGCCGAAAAGATTCATTTGTGGAACAACTTCTCGTGCAAACATCTTTGTTGGCGCCAGATGATATCCTTTATTTGGTTATTATGGGAATTTGCTGTCATGGTAGTTGAGTGTACTATAAATAAATAAAATAAATAAAAAAAAAAAAAAAAAAAACTTGACAAGTTCGCAATCTAGCGACAGGCTGACCTACGCTACGTTTTTCGCAGTTCGTAGCCCCGCCTCGACGATTTGTTATCGTCAAAATTAAGTGCTAGCTACAATTTAAACTAGTTTTTGGTCAGGAGGAAAAGAACGATTTTTAATACACTTTTGAGCTAAGAGCTGGCGTATAACGCACCATGCTACAGCCAGCTGTAGATTTTTTTTCTTCAAGATAATGACCAGCTACAATTTAAATAGCTTGTATGTTTTTTGCGTGTTATGACCATTTTAGCTTCTCATTCCACTAACGGTTCTGCAGCATACTTTCACTAAAATTCATTATGCAACTCGCTTATTTATTCCACACAGTATCGCTAGAGAGGAAATTATTGATCAAAAGACGAGCGAGCCTACGGTCTATAAATTAAAACAACTACTTTTTGAAAATTCCTTTTAATTTTTTAAAATACTTAATGCTAGTCAATTTATGTACAAAAAGAACACATATATTTCTTAAAATAACGCACATATCTCTCATATGTATAGAAAGAGGTGTCTATCTTCCGCTGGACAACCAAGGCAGTCATATACACTTCAATACACACTTAAATTACCTTACGAAATACTTCGAAACGCGTTTACTCCCTTTTCGTCACCTTTTCTTAAAATAAAGAGTCCTCAGCATAAATTTAAAAAAAAAATTATAACTTGAAGATATTGGAAAGTTTAGGATAGGGTGTAATGAGATAGAGTTGGGATGATTTTAATAATTTTTTGATACAGAAGAATTTTCTAATAACATTAACAACCAAAATAGAACTGATTGAGATATATGTACACAATAGATAAACTATTTTGACAACAGTATGGAACCATCAACACTTGAATCCGATTCACTTTTGGTGTTGTTTTTTACCACATAATTATGGTGCCTGTCCACATCGCTTCACTCTTGACTTTGTTTTTTTTTACCACATACGGTGTCCACGTCAGACTTCTTGTAGGACCGACATTACGCACAATTTTAAAGTACTATTTGCAACAATTTGCAAAAAATCGAACGTGGGCGGGGCCTGTCCTGACGGCATCCAGGTACCGTAGTCTAAGCATCGCCGTGAGAAGTTTGTTTACACATTATGTTTCCTCTTAGCAGAAGGTTTATCGAACACTTGTTTCATGCCGCCGCGGAAGTTGGCGAGGCGAGCGGCGGTGCCCTCGTTGCTCCAGGCAGAGTCAAACTCCGTCGTGTCCTGGTCCACCAAGTGCGTGTATTTCGTGCGCCCGGAGCGACCGAACTTCTTTACTTGCATTACCTACAAAAATAATAAGGTATTTGATTGTCTATTGTTGTGTATATGTAAATGTTACAATTATTATCACATCAATTATCCCTTGGCCAGGGTTGTGGACTTTGTGGCCTAAACCTTCTCATCATGAGAAGAGGCCCGAGCCCTGCAGTCAGACATGTATTAAATACAGGGCCTACTATGGAGTCCCGGTACTTTGGAAGGCATACGTGGGGCCGAAGCCAACAGTGCAGAGGCCTGATAAACATTTTAATCTAAATCTGAAATGGGACACAAACCAACGACTATCCCTGTTCAAACTATATAAATGCACCCAAGGACAGTCCCCGGTGTGTGTAGAACTATTGCATGTTATTATTAAATGTTACAATAGAATTCTACTAAATTGAAAAGATTATGGGTTAAACACACTATCTCCGAGACTAGGAACACACGACACAGTTTACACCGTGGGTCTTCTTTTTATTTTCACGTTATAGGTGTCTTTATACTGTTCAATAAAGGTTGATCCGTTGATGTAATAACATTCACACGTTGAGGAAATGTGCTTTGTAAAAAACCCATTTATAGGTCTAGGTCATCTGTTATGATCATTCATCATCATTCAGACGCTCGTAGTCCACTGCTGGACATAGGCCTCTTCCAATTTGCGCCACAACACTCGGTCCTGCGCCTTGCGCACCCAGTCCCCTTCTTCAGGTCGTCAGTCCACCTTGCAGGTGGGCGTCCCACCTTACGGTTGCCGAGTCGCGGTCTCCATTCTCCTTCTTCCATTCTTGGCAAATCTGTATGTGACAAAATGCAGCTGACATTTAATACTAGATAAACTATAACTTTAACAAATTTACCTTAGGAAGCACAGTCTTATCGAAGTGATCATCCAGCGTAGCACCGGAGAAGTCTTGTTTGAACACCTCCTCTTCCTTGTCCAAGTAAAAAGCACCTCTGAAATTTTAAAAAGTGAACATATTCATATAAAAATATCACATACAAAAGAAAACGTGTAACAGTCTATATTCCACAAAAATGAGTAAACATATCTTCCTAGGTAATATTATAAATGAGCTAATAACTGTCTGTCTCTCTGGTACTTTTATGGCTAACTAATGAATCGATCTTGATGTAAATTGGTATGAAAATAGTTCAAGACCTGAGGAAGGACATAGGCTACTTCTTTGCGACATATCTACCACGCGAGCAGAGTCACGCGCAGAAGCTAGTAATGTATAAAGCTAGAGTTCTATGGGTGTGCTTGTGTGAGTGAATGAGTGAATGTATTTGGCCTTGTCATTAGGACAATTGGATAGTGTAATTGCTTCTGGCGTTCTATCTAGTGTAAAAAAAGGGTTACATACCTGTGATAATACTTCTGCAAGAACTTGTACTTGCCCTTGACAGCTTTGTTGGTGACTTGTTTGGGATTGACGCGTTGTTCCACGCGCCTCTCCTCCTCAGTCATGTTGCGCATGCGCTCTATTGTCAACAACTCCTTTTCGGCACTGAAAATATAATGAAAAGTTGTAGCATGTTCATAGCTACATAGAGGTTCTTGTAAGCCCAGGGTACAACGAAATTGATCGATATCAGTCGATGACGATCGAACAGCGCTGTTATGTTTAGGTCCCATAGGATAGGGGGTGAGCCTATCGCCATCCACCGGACAGGATGCCAACTCCATGCTGTTATTTTGAATTTCTTGATGGAAAGTTCGTAAATAACACTTTGTCGGACTTGGGAGGCGCATATGCTAACCACTAGACCATCGAGGCAGTGAGGCAGAATTGTCTTAAAGTAATACTTACTACATTACATGCAAAAAAATTTTTGGGATAAAGCGCATCCTTGTGCTCTCTTATTAGCTCTTAAGACACTTGACTTAACGAGCCAATAAGAGAAATTGATTAATGCATTTGCATCGATTTATTTATTGATTGCGCTGTTATAACACCCTAAAGTCACCACGCACGCAGATTGATAGATGTATTGATTAAATTACTTAAATTAACTGTGTGTGTAAAACTTACGCTTCTCTTTCTTCCTTGTCACGCTTGATTCGCTTCATTTCACGGAGCTTCCACGCCTCATACTCCAATTCATCATTCTCATCATCTGTACACACGTCGTTGATGTTACCTTCCCTTTGTTCTCCCTGTAACAAAGTACATCATTTCATAAATTAATCTTATTAAATAACCTTTGAATGTAAAATCATTAATAAAGGTATCTCAACAAAGAAATTAGTACTTGTTCTATAAAAGACCTAAGAATGTGCTACAAATCTGTTTTATTAAAACTATATTTAGTTTTAATAAAACAGATTTGTAGCTTGTTATTAATGTTTCACTTGAAACAATTTGACAAGCTTCGTTTTCTTTATTTATAATAGTTGTAGAATAAGGTTTGTGCAAGGGAATGCGAAAGTCGAAAAAACGTTGTATACACACATCAGCCTTCTTCTGTTCCGATCGTATGGTCTCCTCGACCAGCTTGAGAGCCTCCCTTCTTCTCTCTTCTTTTTCCTTTCTAGCCTCTGTTTCCTCTTTCTTTTGTTGTTTCACTTTACGCTCCCGCTCGGCCACCGTCATTCGTTCTGAAGCTCGCACGAAAACTGGCTTCACACGAGGCCCTGGAAAAAGTTGTAGGTGGTTAATGTAAAATCATAAGCGCCAACGCATTTTCGATCAACGGGTACACACATACAAATAACAAATTGATGAAAAACTTAAGAAGTTTACTCAGCTCCAATAAAATTATACTGTATACTTTTTATAACATAATCAAATCAAATTAAATCAAATCAAATCATTTATTTCCATGGGCCCCAAGGGGCGCTTGAACACGTCAAAACAAACATCAAAATACAAAAAATATAAAATTAAAATAAAACTTAGCTAACTAAATTATAATACTTATTGTAATAAAATGATTTGACACCGGAGCTTAGATTGACTTTAATTCAACTTAGAGATTTAAATTAAAATCAATGCAAGTACCAGCTCCTTTTTGACAATATGTGTAAGATATAGCAACTAAAACAACATTTGTTCAACATACTAGTTGAAGTAATCAAGTAGTTGGACACAATTTAACACATAATAAATTACCTGTATCTTCTTCACTGTCTGTGTACTCTGTGTCAGAAGAACCACTCTCTTCTTTTTCGCCATCCAACATATCCTCGTCATCATCACGACCAAGGACCTCCTTCTCAGCTTCCCTAGAATTAACAACAATGTTTAAGGAAAATTTAGCTATTTACCTGTTTTTTTTTTTTATTTTTATGTGTGCTGGTTCAGATTATAAATTGTTTTCTCTCTTTTGAGGTAGGTGGCTATTTATTGCTTACAATATGTTTATTGTTGTTACATGGCATTGGAGGTGCAAAAGTACATGTATCCTACAGTGCAATGTTTCAAATGTTGTCGTTTCGGTCATACTAGAACACAATGCAGATCGCGGCCCCGTTGTTTTAGGTGTGGTCATGAACACACAGGTGATAGTTGTAATGTGGAGGATGTGGCTTTTTGTATAAACTGCTCGGGACACCATTACGCTAATGACCCTGCCTGCCCAGCATTGGGTAGAGAAAAAAGTATCAAAGCCGTCATGGCTGAAAGGTCAATCTCTTATGCTGAAGCCAGTAAAATGTTTCCTACTGTTTCGCGATCTTATGCTGAGGTGTCTAAATCTGTCACTTTGCCAGTCCCTCCATCTCCAGCATCTGCTCCATCTCCTTTCAGGTCATACAAGAAAACAGTTTACCTTACTCCTAAACCACGTACTCCTGCTCCTCCTGGGTATGATAAGAAGGCCCATCAGGCCATTGTTGCTGGCTATCGTTATTCCCCTTCTAAAAATGGCTGTGCCCTTCCTTCAGAAGGATCAGAACCTGTTACCCGGTATTCTAATCCTGCCAGGCATATATTAGATTTAATTACAAATATAATAACTAGTGAATTAGCAAACATTCCATCTCCTGTACCTGACCACGTTGCATATAAACTGAATAGCATTTTAAATTTTATAAATAATAATGTCTCATCCCATGAAACTGATTCAATGGAATGTGAGGAGTTTAGCTCACAAGAAACATGAGCTAATATACTTAATTAATAAATTTAAACCTCTGGTGTGCTGTGTCGCGGAGACATGGCTCACTCCTAACTCTAACTTTAGAATTCCTAATTTTACCTCTCTGCGACATGACAGATTGGATGGGTATGGTGGATGTGCTCTATTCATTAATAGTAAAGTACCATTCACCCCAATCCCTCTTCCGCCCTTGGCTGAAAACATAAATGTTGTTGCCGCTAGGGTTGTGGATATATCAGTAATTTCCATTTATATTGCTCATCCACATGTTAACAATTTGTTACCAATCCGAAACATTTTGTCAAACCTGAGTGGTCCTGTGTTGGTAATGGGGGACTTTAACTGCCATCATTATCGATGGGGATCAGACCACTGCGATGGCTTCGGCTTGGGCCTAGTTGATATTTTGGACGATCTGAACTTGTGTGTACTAAATCATGGTGGTGTTACACGGAGATCTTTGCCGGGTGAGAACAGGAGTTGTATTGACCTTTCCTTTTGTTCCAACAGCATGGCTAGTCTTTTCGATTGGCATTGCTTAGATCTGACATATGGTAGTGATCACTTTCCCATCATTATAGAAATTCCTTCAAAGTGCATCTCTATCCAGTCCCCTCCCCCACTTTTAAAATTTCAACTAAATGCTGCAGATTGGAATTTATATACAAAAATTCTAGAAATAAGAGTTGCATCATTGCCTAAGGTAAATGCCGAGAATTTTGAAATGTGTGTT
Source organism: Hypena proboscidalis (assembly GCA_905147285.1). Taxonomy (NCBI): domain Eukaryota; kingdom Metazoa; phylum Arthropoda; class Insecta; order Lepidoptera; family Erebidae; genus Hypena; species Hypena proboscidalis. Next base: position 16,206,230 of record LR990140.1, read on the forward strand.
TCAAGCTTTTCATCTATGGTTTTATCTACTGCAGAGGATATTTTCCCCACCAAAAAACCATTGTCTGATAGGTGTCCTTCCCCTCCATTTTGGGATAAAGACTGTACTAACATGATCAAAGCCAGAAATGAAGCTGAATATGCATACAATACTGAGATGAGCATGGAGAATTTACTATCCTACCGTCAGGTGGTGGCTAGATCGAGGAGACTATTTAGGAAGAAGAAGAAAGTGAGTTGGACTGCATTCTGTCGTTCTCTTAATCCAAGGACACCCTCGTCTGTAATCTGGGCAAAAATCAAATGTTTTCGTAGATCATATAACACTAGTAATTCCCCTAATATGACAGACATAGTAGCAGAACATTTTTACTCAAAGCTTGCTCCCCCGTATGTTCCTCATGCAGATGAGGTTGACTTTTCTCACTCGGCTTCTCTTCATGCCTACTCACCTCTGGCTCTTTCTGCTTCCATTGACCCAATGGACGCCCCCTTTAGTATGGAGGAACTCAGCGCTGTCCTGATGCGGGTCCAGGATTCAGCTCCTGGCATTGATGGGTTCCCTTACTCTTTTATTGCTAGGACGGAACAGAAGTTACGCATGTACTTCCTGGATTTAATCAACCAATGTTTTGTAAGTGGCTGTGTTCCTTCTGAATGGAAAACACAAATAATTATCCCATTGTTAAAACCAGGTAAGAACTGCAATGATTTTGATGGTTTCAGGCCTATCGCCCTGTCATCCATCCTGTTAAAATTATTGGAACACCTTATTAAAAACCGTTTGGCGTCATTTTGGACCCTAAAATGTCATTTATCAATCACATAAGTTATATTCATAGAAAATGCGAACGTAACATCTCTATTTTGAAGGTATTGGCGGGAGTATGGTGGGGAGCTCACCCCTATACTTTAAAACTTGTGTACAATGCCGTTATTCGAAGTTTGCTTGACTATTGCTGTTTTGTGTTGGAGCCAGGCAACAAGGTTGCATTGCATAGATTAGATGTTGTTCAATCTAAATCACTCAGAATTGTGATAGGTGCTATGAGGTCTACACCTATTAATGCTCTGCAGTTGGAATGTGCTGAACCTCCTCTGTATATAAGAAGAAAATATTTGGCGGATCGCTATCTTTCCAAGACATTCACTCTCTCATCTCATCCTTTGCTTACTATTTTGGAAAGGATCAGTGCAGTATCTGACTCTCCATATTGGAATAGAAAAACTCTTCCACTTCTGGTTACTAGATATAGAGAACTTAAATCTTTTCGTTCACCTATTTATCAGCATAACAGCCTTCCTCTTTTTTCATACCCTTATGAAACTATTCATTTCTCTCCTAGTATTCTTCTGACATCTGGTATCTGTAAGAAATCTCCAACAGCTAATGCTGATTTTTATACAATGGTAAAAAGTCGCTGGGAGGGGTGGGATTATTTTTATACAGATGCTTCCAAGCTAATGTCTGAGGGGTGTGTTGGAGTGGCAGTCTACTACCAAAATTCTAAAATTGCATTTCACTTTCAATGTCCACCTGAATCGTCAGTTTTTACAGGCGAGTGTATCGCCATTCTGGAGGCTATCCTTTTTATTGACTCACATAATATAAAACAGGCTGTCATCTTTTCTGATTCGCGTAGTAGTATACAGGCTATATCCCAAAATCAGTTGTGCAGCAAGATCCGCAGTAAAATTATTATGGAAATTAGAAGTTCTTTGCTCAAATGTGTTAAAAAAGATGTGTCCATAGTTTTGTGCTGGATTCCAAGTCATTCAGGAATACTTGGTAATGAATGTGTTGACTTGGTAGCTAAATATGCGGCCTCAAATTACTCTGACAGGAAACATTATGGTATTCATAATTATGACTTAATTAACGAAGCTAAGTCAAACTTGCGGTCTGCATGGGCGACTGATTGGGAGATTTCGTCAAAATGTAAAGGCTCCTACTACGCCGCCATTCAACCCAATATTCCTTCAAAACCGTGGTTCTTTAAATACAAAAAGCTACCCAAAAATTCTGTTTCTACACTATGTAGATTAAGATTAGGCTTTTGTTGTACACCAGTGTTCCTTCGCAAGATTCGTGTTCGTGACAGTTCCTTGTGCGAGTGCGGCCTTGATGAGGGAACATTGGATCACATATTCTTTCATTGCCAATCAAACAATAAATCTCTGAACTTGTATAAGCACCTAGTAAAGATGAAAATTCCTCTACCCATCAACTTTCACTCTCTATTGACTCACTTTAGCCCAAAATTATGTAGAATCCTTACTAAATTTATTAATGACAATAACATTAAATTATAGAATACTTTGGGTAATTATTATATATTACATATATTTAACAATAACAGTTAGTACAACTAAAACCTTTATGTCAACTAACATTTGTCTGTCTTTCTAGTTACTAACATACCGCAAAGTTCCGTTAAAACTTAAAGAAGAAAAATAAATTTTAAGAAGAGAGCATCCAGCAGTTCCAATATTTGAACGTATACTCCGCACCTGACTCTGGCAGTATTAGCTTCCACTGGGAGGCTCAGTTGCCATAAACAAAAAAGAAGAAGAAGAATATTTTATACATTTCGCAAACAAATACTAATGTATGCAACCACAAATTAAAAGCATTTTGATTTATTAATCAAAATGCTTTTAATTTGTGTAACAAATAAAAATCAAATTTTATTAGTTACCTTGCAGCAAGTTTTGCTTTAAGCGCCTGTCGTCTCTTCTCAATCTCCTCCTCATCAAGTTCATCTTCACTCTCAGAGCTATCCTTAGCCTCATCTACACTGCTCTCTGATTCTGGCTCTGGTTCAGCATCTATAATCTCTGGCTTGTGTTCTGTTCTATTTACAGGGGACTGAGCTGCTTGTCTTAGACGACGAAGACGGGGGTCATCAACCTTAAAAATGCAGCACATTTTATTTCAAGTAGTGCAGCCTATAGATATCTAGAAAGAACAATGAATACATTGCTATGTTGGGAGACTACGCTATTATTGCCCTCATGCCTTGTACTGAAAGTGCAAGTGTAGTATCCACATTAATAATAAGCAGCCACTTTATGGATTGGCTGGCAGGTATTTTCCTTAGACTTGTTTATACCACAAAACTAAGTTCACCTTTGCCACTGACAAATTTATACAGGTTTTTATAGATGTGATAAATGGAGTTGTAATTTTAATTTATAATCGCAGCCATGTTTATTAATACATATATACAGATATGTATTCATAAACATGACCCACTGCTGGGCACAGACCTCTTCTCATAAGAAGGGTTAGGCCACAGTTCACCACACTTAGTACAACTAGGTAAATTTCAATTTGCTCTTGTAATAAAGGAAAGGTTATGATTATTGTGTGCATATTCATCCACAACTACCACTACAATTCATGGCAGTGCAGTAAAGTCATTAAGTACAAACCTCTTTTTCTGAATCACTGTCCTCTTTTTTTGTAATGACTTGAGGCAGGGTTTGTTGCCGTCTCTCCGGTTTGTGTTGCTCAATGAAGTCATCAATATCAGAATCATCTGAAGACGATGCTCCTTGTGCATAGTCTGGCTTTTTACCTGATATATACCTCTGCACTTTCACCTTTTGCATAGAAATCTCGCCTGAAAAACGTAAAACACATTGTGAATGTTTACTATTTACAGCTTCATATTATAATGTTTTAGGATTTTTACCCAGTAGTTACATCAAAAAATATTTTTATAAAAACTTACTTAACTATGCTTTTTGTTAAATTATTCATCGATACAGTTAAAAATCTTACCTTTTTCATTGCGAATGGGCACAGCTCCTGCTGTACTTTGTATTCCGATCGGTTGAGCTGGTAACGCGTTCATTTTTCAAAAGCCTTATTTAGTAACACGGTAATTACAAATACACCAATGTGTAATTAAAGTGTATTATTTATTTAAATCCAATAAACATCGTGTAAAATCCTTCATCCAAGGTGTAAATCGTGTTATAAGGCAATTTAACTGCTTGACAACTTCACTTCACTTTTCTTTTTTTTTTTAGTTTGTATGGCTTGACAACTTCACTTCATCCAATACTGTGTTGCCAACTCCAAATTTTTCATGTCGTCAGATTTAGTGCCAGAAGTCGCCAGAAAATTTTTTTTTAGGCCGCCAACCGACTGATAGTAGTTAACACTCAACTTTTTATGTTAAAGTACTAATCATTCTTTACATAACTAATTTAATAATTTTTCTCATCATTTACAGTATTAATTATATAAAAAGAACTGCAGTCTGTCCAATAATATGTTCATGACAATTTATTTTAGCTTAATTCTCAAGTAAATAGTACGTTTTGGTGGTATAAAACATTTCTTTCACTTTGACATTATGTTTGTCATAACATTAATGTTGCAAGTTCCAAAACTGCATTTGGAATATGTTCGGAATCCTAATGTCCGGACTGTATTTAACCAACAAAATATAGTCACATTGTTTATTTATTATTCAGACTATTAATCGAGCATGATAAAAAATCCAAGATTAATATCAAAATAATAAGTGATTATAAAACAAAATGATAAATCGATCAAATTCTTGTATTTTATAATTTTATTGCAGATTACAAAGCTAAAATAAAGTACTCATAATATATAATAGAATCATTAAACATTTTATAGGGTTATTGGTAATTTTACGTATTCCGTGCAGTGCGTTATAGGTTCTAAATGCAATAATCTGAGGGCCTAAATGTTCTACCGATATAATTTAACCATTTTTTTCGGATATTAGTAGAACATTTTTTTTTTCATACAATCCCTAATCTCATCGACGGTCATTAAGGTCATTTTGACATTGACATTTCTTATCACCCACCATTATTTTATACATTTTGTTATCAGGTGGAGACGGTTGTCAGTCGGAGTGTTTATTCATCTTATCGGTCGCATTATTGTATTTATTTAATTTTCTATGATTATCTCGTTGTAAAGCGAGTGGGTACCGGTGCTGGTGCCACTGCCATTCGTATATCGTTTATTGTAGTGAAAACATTAAATTAAACTCATAAAAAATGGCTGCTTCATCCCAGCTACATAGTTTCGACAAACTTATATCCAAGGCACTATCAGGCAAAGATTTAGAAGAATTCAATAGAATTCATTACGGCAGAACCTATCACCATGAGCTGGATATCAAGATAAAGAATTTAGAAGTTGCGGAAGAAAATGGTTTCGAAATTGCAGCCTATAGTTTTCCAGCACAGGAAGAAGACACAAGGAGTCCGCGAATTGTGAGAATTGGTGTCATCCAAAACTCCATTGCTACAACTACTGACAAACCGATTCCTGTTCAAAGACAAGCTATATTTGATAAATTACGTCCTATCATAGAATCTGCTGGTAATGAAGGTGTAAATGTTTTATGTCTGCAAGAGGCCTGGAGCATGCCTTTCGCTTTCTGCACCAGAGAAAAGCATCCCTGGTGTCAGTTTGCCGAATGTGCTAAAGCTGGTCCCAGCACCCAGTTTCTACAAAATTTTGCAATCAAATATAACATGGTTATCATTTCACCTATCTTGGAAAGAGACGAAATTCATGGCGATACTATTTGGAATACTGCAGTTGTTATAAATGAAAATGGTAAGGTAATTGGCAAACATCGCAAAAATCATATACCTCGTGTTGGAGACTTCAATGAATCCACTTATTACCATGAAGGTAATACTGGGCATCCAGTTTTTGACACAAAGTTTGGCAGAATAAGTATCAACATTTGCTATGGTCGACATCATCCACAGAACTGGCTTATGTTTGGCATAAATGGGGCTGAGATAGTATTTAACCCGTCTGCAACAGTTTCGGGATTGAGTGAGCATTTATGGCCCATAGAAGCCCGAAACGCTGCTATTGCAAACAGTTACTTTACTTGTGGTATTAATAGAGTTGGGACAGAAGATTTTCCTAATGAGTTCACTTCAGGAGATGGAAAGCCAGCCCACAAGAGCTTTGGACATTTCTATGGATCTAGTTATATAACTGCTCCTGATGGGACTAGAACACCTGGCTTGTCTAGAGTAAAAAATGGACTGTTGGTAGCACAAGTTGATCTGAATCTTTGCCGCCAAATAAAAGACAAGTGGTCTTTCACTATGACTCAGCGACTTGATTTGTATGCTGAGAGTCTTAAGAAAGCTGTCCAACTTGATTATGAGCCACAAATCATTTCTGATAATTAATGTAAATTATTACTCATCTTACTAATGCAGCAATTTTTATTTTTATATACATTTTTATTACTATTAATCTTTACTATATTACAGGTCGCGCGGTGGTTTATGATCGCTCGGCAAAAGTGGAAAGGGATGCGCAGTGTTCAATTTTAAGGTCTATTTGAAGGCGTGCGGAGTGAGGGGGGCGGGTGTGCGCCGACGGCGAGCGATCTTCATCCATCGCGCGACCTGTACTAGTGTGTAGAAAATAAGACTAAAAAATCATGATATTTCTAATGTGTATATTTTTGAAAAAATATTTTATTCACTGTTGAATTTTTTTTAATGTTTATTAAAAACAAGCATTTTTATATGTTGAGTTGCAATGAACAAATGGTGCTATTGTCGGTCACAGGAGCATTAATTTACTTTACTGTAACATTAATGTCTGGTCATAAAATGAGACTATTGTCTGAGCAAATGGATTGGCCATATTTATTTTAATCTCGAACTTATCTTTATTAAAATATATATTATTAAGTAATATCAATAAATTAATCATTGTTTAATATATGATAAAGGCATATTATTATCTGAATTTGCTTGTTTATAGATGTATACAGTATACCTAAACATATTGTGATCTTAAATAACAAACAAACTGAATGAAGGTCATATTAATAATGCTAATGTTTTATTCTCTGTTTATTAGCATACATTGAAATTGAAAAGTTAATATTGTGTTTCAAGTATATCTATACTTTGTACCTGTTTTACTAAATATTTGGCAGCTTTATCTTGTGGCATTTTATTATTAAAGGCTTATTTTTTTAATTGTTGTTCTCACTACGGTTTCTGATCTCTCTGTCCCATTCAAACATTCAATGAAAGAAAGAGATCGAAAGTGATGACTGCGATTCAAGAATGTTGGTGAATTTGGGGTTTAGTTTAAAGAATATAAAATATTCTATTTATCAATTTAAATCATGCCAAGCACTCAATGTTATTTATTTATTATGTAATTAAATGTTTAATGTTGAGTAGGTGTTTTTGTGTGTTTCTGTCATGTTTTGCTCCAGAGCTCCTAAACTGTGCAATGGTTGAAGAAGGTGCATTCTACTTTAAGACCTAAACATAACAAATTAAATGTGGGTGTTGTACACCTCAGCCACACCCTTCTGGGTGTCACATATTTCTGTCATATTATTGCATTGTCACCGGCATAACACAAGTACGCCAATTTTCAGCTTGATCAGGCAACTAGAATTTGTAACCCACATACATACATATCCACATTGTAAGCTTGCTTTCATTATCATAAAAGCTTTTGATAATTTGATAATGTAAGCTTTTAAAGCTTTTAAATTGTTATAAATGAATTTTTATTCTATTCCATACTCGTAACGCCATCTAGTTCCGAAAATATATACTTTACAGATAACATAATAGATGGAGACACAAAATTCTCCTCAAAGCCAATTTGTCTTGCAGTTCGCCTAATGATCGCCATCTGATTAGACAAGTGTTGCTTCGGAATTTCCGTCGGATAATTCTTAGTATTTGCGAATATTCGCACAGTTATGGGGCATTTGCGTTCATTCGCAAGAATTGATGCGAATGTTTTTAAAACTAAACTTAAAATTAAACATGGAATGGATGGATCTGAAAAATATTATAATATAGGTAACCTGTCTGTTGCCTTCGAGTTTGACCATGTGGAATTGATAATATTAACTAATAGCTGCCTCAGTGGTTTTACCCGCGTTGAACCTTTCTCCCTTGCTTTCGTTGAGTACATCGTAAAAAAATACCTTAAAACATGCTTAAAACCTTTCTTTAGAATTATAGTTCATTCCCGAGATCATAGCGACTAAACAAACTTTCTCTCAAGGTTTCACCCGTCTGGTAGATGCGTCAATAAAAATAGCCTGAGTTACGCATCTTGTAGTCAGCTACCCAGGGTTGACCCGTCCATGATGTAAACGGAGCGGGCGCTCCAGGCGCTTAGGATTAAGAGGCGGCATGCCATGGACACCCTCTTACTCTTAGCGGACCTTTCAATACTTTGCCACTGTTGAAAGCTGAGCTGGCACTGTTTGAAATAGTTAGAATAAAGTTGTGCGACAAAGAAAGTAACGCCATCTGTAATCAAACTACAAATCTTATGTTGGAGAGAGGGGGGGTCTCAGCAAATATCACGCAATTTTTTTTCTGATTGAAACAAAAAAATAATCAGCAATATTGATTACTAGTCTTAACTATACTTCAGCCAACGAAACAAGATAATTTTCATGATTTACAATTATAAACCCAATTCACAGGTCATAAAGTTTAATTTCTATTGCAATATTTAAGCAAATCTAAGCAAATTGGTTTTTTCTTTTTACAATATCAATCCAACGCGTTTACGTAAGAAACCAGGGGGGGAGGGAGGGGCAGAAAATTAAAAAAAAACACCTCACGTAATTTATGGACGCCCCCTTATGAGCCTGAATAAGTAGTAATGATAGTGTACGTTACGCCAGCAAGAAAGTGTCACCTAGAGTGATATGAGTAGAACGTATAATTAGTGCGCAATCTGCTGTAAATGTGCGCCGCATAAAAAATTTGTGCGTCTTGTAGTTTTGAAAAAAAAACGTAAAAACGATTCCTGCTGGAGTAACGTTGTTCTAGCAAGAAAATTCTAGACCAATCATCGCAGATATAAAATACATACATGGGCAGAGAGCTTATATTTGTGCAAATTTGTGCACCATAAATATAATTTGTGCATCTTCAGGTTTTCGAGATATTGCGTTTCCCGCTGGAGTAACGTTTTGCGAATTCGTGTATCTCAAAGACCATTATATGTGCGCCTGTAGAATGAACATACACGAATAGCTCTTAATTTGTGCATATTTGTGACATAATTAGATGCCAGATAATATTTATAATTTTCAAGTAATCGCGCTTTATTGAAAACTTAAAAAAATATTGTAGCGCCTAAATGAGAAGACGTATAAACTCGCTAAAAACTGTATTCGTTCCATCTTGACGTTTATAATTACCATAAAAAGTTTCAAAACAGAACCTACAAGCGCTAATGAATAATATTACTAAAAGTCAAAACGACGGCATCATAACTTTGACGCCATCAAACAAGAAACTGGCTCAACCTAAGATGTGTAAATGTAAACCAAAAATTAGTGCATTTATCAAATAATATGTAGTAAAAATATCCAGCTTCAACTGTTTTGTATTAGGTAAATATTAAGACTAAACCAAAACAGTTATTCGGCGCAGGTTATCCGACCAAATTCGAATGACTACAAAAAAGCGACGGATTCATACGTATCGATGACCACCTTTACTAAACGTATTACACCTAAACTGTGTTCGTACAGTCACACTCAAATGTTCGTTGGGAATTATTATTACAATGACCTAATAAAAATATAATATATATTAAATGTACTTTCTGATCATATGAAATCAAAGAGCTTGTTGGTTTAAAAAAATATTATTTTTATTATCATAATCATGATTCTTAAAGTAATTATGGCATCAAATCACAGATCAAATTTCCTACCTAGTCATTTGGTATTATTTAAAATCACAGATCAGTTTTTCATTTACTTAAATGCACAAACAATAAAATCACCTAAAGTGGCTCAGTACCATCATGGCGTGAAATTTAAATATTAAGTAGTTGTTGTTTTGGCCGAGATATAATTAAGTTTTGGGTATGATTGTATAGTACGCGAACGTAATAAATACCTATAGAGCGTTATATTTTGTTATGGGTTTATGTTTCTTAAAAAATAGCCGGATTTGAAAACTTCAACCCAAGTTTCACATATCGGGCTGCTTAGGTTTGGGTTTTCAAATTAGGCTAATTTTTAAGAAACATAAGCTGATAATAATTTTAACCGGTCTATACTACGTTCGCGTATCATACTATCATATCCAAAACTAAATTATATCTCGGCCAACAAATAGGTAACTACTTTATACTTGAATTTCCCGTTATGATGGTACTGAACCTTTATCACAGAAAATCACAGTTTTTTCGTTTTTCTACTGATATAATAAATGCAAATGGCTAAATTTATTTATGTCTAATCAAAAAAAAAATCTGAATTTATTTTAATAACTATTTCTACTGCACTGTACTCGGGCACAATACGTTTCAACCAGTTAGCGAGTAAAGTTAAGAAGGTCATCGATACGTATGAATCCGTCGCTTTTTTGTAGTCATTCGAATTTGGTCGGATAACCTGCGCCGAATAACTGTTTTGGTTTAGTCTTAATATTTACCTAATACAAAACAGTTGAAGCTGGATATTTTTACTATATATTATTTGATAAATGCACTAATTTTTGGTTTACATTTACACATCTTAGGTTGAGCCAGTTTCTTGTTTGATGGCGTCAAAGTTATGATGCCGTCGTTTTGACTTTTAGTAATATTATTCATTAGCGCTTGTAGGTTCTGTTTTGAAACTTTTTATGGTAATTATAAACGTCAAGATGGAACGAATACAGTTTTTAGCGAGTTTATACGTCTTCTCATTTAGGCGCTACAATATTTTTTTAAGTTTTCAATAAAGCGCGATTACTTGAAAATTATAAATATTATCTGGCATCTAATTATGTCACAAATATGCACAAATTAAGAGCTATTCGTGTATGTTCATTCTACGGGCGCACATATAATGGTCTTTGAGATACACGAATTCGCAAAACGTTACTCCAGCGGGAAACGCAATATCTCGAAAACCTGAAGACGCACAAATTATATTTATGGCGCACAAATTTGCACAAATATAAGCTCTCTGCCCATGTATGTATTTTATATCTCCGATGATTGGTCTAGAATTTTCTTGCTAGAACAACGTTACTCCAGCAGGAATCGTTTTTACGTTTTTTTTTCAAAACTACAAGACGCACAAATTTTTTATGCGGCGCACATTTACAGCAGATTGCGCACTAATTATACGTTCTACTCATATCACTCTAGGTGACACTTTCTTGCTGGCGTAACGTACACGTAATGATAAAAACAAAGATAATATAGTAGATAATCTATTCAATATTTATCTGAAATTGTGAAATCTCCCAAATGAGATGCATTTTTTAATGGCAATCTGTCAGTCAAGGCAAATAAAGGAGACAAAATGAAACAGCAATTTATAAAACCATTGTGTATCAATGAGAATAATACAGAAGTGAGCTATACATAAATATAGGGGTTAGAATGGGGTACACCCAGGCAATATGTCTTGCAACCAATTGCATCAGTTTGAGCACTCCACTAATATTTACTCACATTGGTCATTACAATGAAACAAGCATTGAAATGGAATTATATTTAGTAAAAATATAACATAGTTGTTTTCTTAATTCATAATGCTTTTCGAAATTATATCCATACAACACTTGTTAACATCTCTTGTTTAATACAAGGTATACAAAATTTTACATAATTAAACAATTTATTTATACATACCAGCATCATAACAGCTGATCAGTGATTACAAAAGAAACAAGTGATATTACTGTATGTACCCCAGATCCGCAACTGTAAAATTAGTTATCACTATGCACTAATACTCTATGCAGTCTTTGCACGAATGGCAGCACGTTTGCCAGTAACAGCCTGGAAACCAGATTTGATACTGGCTACGGAGCAACGCGAGCCACAAGTTTCGCACTGAAGGAAGAACAACCGGGTGTCTTTCTGCAGGATGGTGTCTGGTGAACGACATGTGTGACATGTTACATATTCCTTGATATACCGACGGAGGACATTTTCAATTTGTTTTTGTTGGAAACGGCCCTTTATAATGAGCTGACTATTACCATCTACAGATCCACTTGTTCCCAACTCTGCCAGTAAAAAGTCTAGTAAATGTTTAGGCTGTCTGTGAAGTGTTTTACAGATTTCTGTGAAATTAGCAAATGATGTCTTTTTGGTACCAATACGTACCACTTGTGGAGGTCTCATAATGAATTTCTGCTTCTTGCCAGAGACCATACTAGGGTTCTTCTCCCGCATTATATCAAACACACGTTCCAGAAGCTCATCGTATGTGTAATCACGATCTGTGCCTATCCAGTCACCCGTTGTATCCTCCATATTGTCTTGATCATCACCTTTCACATCATCTTCAAGAACAAGTTCTTCTAAGTTTTTCTTCTTCTTCTTCTTTTTAGTTTTTGAGAAGTCAATATCTAAATCTAAATCATCAATAACGTCATCCTCCTGTAGTTCCTGCTCTTCAGCTGGAGGTGTTTCTGGCAGTGTGCTTTCAATTTCCTCCATGTTAAACACTGCCTTCTTTTTCTTTTTCTTTTTCTTTCCAAAGTTATCCAAATCGAGGTTATCATCTTCGGGTAAGTCGACGTCACCCGTCCCAGCGGGCGCCTCCACGCTCGTGCTCTCACCTTGATCGCCTGCTAAAGCTGCATCTATGTCGAAACCAGTCTTCTTCTTCTTTTTCTTCTTTAAAGAAGGATCGAATACCATGTCTTCATCCATGATTTCGGTTAAATTTATCACTAATTTGCAATAAAATGTATAGTGAATGGTTATATTTGAAGATAATTTGGCAGGTGGCTATCAGGCTCGGCTTATGTCAAAACGTTGCATCAGCCGACCGTTCAGAAATATAACTTTTGAACTACGATAAACCAAGTCTGCGCTTTTGAAGATCGTTTGATATGAATGACTAATTAAAAAAAATATACAATGGGGCATTTAACTCTACAGTAAAAATTATTTAATTATTTTGATAACAAAAATCGTAATACTCAGCATTATTTGCCTTTTTTTCTAAAATTTATTTATACACCAGCCGAACAAACTTAAAATAACCTGTGTTGCAAATCTCAAAATATCAGCAATTTCAGAACGAAACATAACCTCAAAATATTATTATGGTGCCTAAATATTGAGAGCTCAGCTCAATCGAACATTTCCAATAAAAATGTATCTAAATAGAATTCATAGAACCATACCTAAGTTGAAAAAATTAATAACAAGACCTCAATCTCAGGTGGCATTAGCTGATCAAAATGAATACACCGAAACACCAGAGTATCCTCCAATTCTGGACACATCTCCGAAGGCAAAAAAAATGCAAGAAAGAGAAGCACTCTATAAGAAAATTCAGGAAATAAAGACCGTCGAAGAAAAGCAAATCGCGTTAAATATACCCCGTTATTATGGCTGGAAATGTGTTATGTTCAAGGATGACAGAGTTCCTTACAATGCGATGCCTTTGGTTCAGTATTACACAAGAAGTCATTTCATTCCTATGGATAAACTACCAGAGGCCTATAATGATACTGCTGCCAACGCAGATACAGTTATTCTGGAAATTAAGTCCTCTGTCGAAGATGCTATTGCCATAGAAAGTGAGGGAGTAGAGTAAGTATGCAGTGTGCAACATTAAATTTGTGTTTAGACATTTATTAGTCGGGCAATCAATAATATGGCTGTGTTATTTACACCTCATTTAGTTGGACACATCAGCATAATAATACTCTTCTAAATTTCCTATTTAAGGAGTATTGCTAAGCTTGTTAATCTATATTGAGTTAATACCATTTTGAAATAATAAACAAGAAACCTGTTTTTTAATTTCAGCCGAAACTTTACTGCTCTTGTGTTGGATAAGTCTGAGGCTTCTCAAAAAGAAGATGCAATTGCCAAATGTGTTGTAAAGCAAATTAATAGATTAATTACCAATAATTTGACTGATAAAGTGCCTCATGTATTATCTTCTCAGGTATGTAGGCATTGTAAAAATTGTTACAATAGTGGACAAATAATAATTATTGGTTTGGTTGGTAAGATCTAACCGTAAGAATGACAATTGAATCAATTTCAATGCTTTGCCTTTAACATTGCAATCATGCTTTTAACTAGAGTTAAAAGTATATTTTATTTTGATTCAACCTCCTTTTATACTAAGTATCCTATTCTCAGCACCTTAATTTACAATAAAAACAATATTTTAGGTTGACTATGATGCCCGCCATGAAGCATTTTGGTTAATAGGAGATATAGAACCTTCAGATCAACTTCGTAATTGGAGAAAGCAGTACCAACATATGAAGGATCGCTTGGATGAACATGTTAATAGACCAATCCAGTATTTAGGTAAATATTATTAAATAAATAATAAATATTCCACAACTCACACACAGCGCCATCTAGTCCCAAACTAAGCAGAGCTGATACTAATACATGTATACTTTTCTTTTGTAAATACATACTTATTATACATAGAAACATCCAGACTAAGATAAACCCCCATGTTCATGCACACAAAGATTTGTCTTAAGTGGGAATCGAACCCACGACCTCGGCGTCGCAGGCAGGTACACTACCCACTCTGCCATCCGGTCGTCATATTATTATCAGCCTATCACTGAGAGGTCTCAGGTTCAATTCCCGGGTTGAGCAGAGTGTTATTTGTGAACTCTCCGCCAGGAAATTCACAATAGCATAACAAAGTTGGTAATGGATGGTGATAGACTCACCCTCTATCCCATACATATATATAAACATAACAGGTGAAATGTGGGTGTTGTACACCTCTGCCACCCCTTCTAGGTAATAAAGGTATGATGTTATGTTTATAATTATCAGCTTTATTTTACACTAGCTTCTATGGCTCTGTAGCCTTTGTTATTCCTTTAGTCTTGAACCATCTCCACAACAATTTTTCATCAAAACTAGTCCAGAAGATTCAGAACCTATTGAATATGCATGAAAAACCTTCACCTCCTTATTCATCCACTTCCAATATTATTTTGTGGCTGCCTTAGCCCAGTTATGAGACTAATGAGTTTCTACTTAAACCTCTTTATGTGATTTATAATTCAAACACAAAAGATAAGCTGTAAAAAATAATATATTGTTATGATTTATTTTTCAGGTACTCCAATGTTAACAATCAGAAATAGATTTCCTTTGAAGCCCCTCCTACAATACAGTGACGCAGAGAACCCGGAATTCAAAGTGCCCACGTTTTCTCATTTACCTGCAAGTATTGGATATTATGAGGAACACAGACATGGGACTAATATACCTGGTAAAAATATTTATTACTATATTATTTCAGTCTTCTTCTTCGTCGTGTTGATGGCTGAGTCAAATTTTATTTTGACTTGCCATCGTGGTGAAAGGATTAGCCAATTCGCTTTGGAGAACTCGCGAATTGCCCAGGGTGCGCCGGACGTAGAGAATCGTTGTGTACGTCACTCGGGGAGGCTCCTTTCATGCACCCCATTTCACACCCATTTCAGTACAATCATGATATAAAATTACAGTACGATTGTTGATCAGTAGTATCAGACATAATTACTAAAAACCGGCCAAGTGCGTGTCGGGCCACGCGCAGTAGGCTTCCGTAGCTAGTCGTAACAACATATTTCGACTTAAAAGGGATTTACTATCTGTATTAAACAAGTAACATCTTCATACAAGTCATTACTTTCAAAGTTTTTTGTAATTTGCACGAATTATTCTAAGTAACTGCATTTTACACTTTGGACCCCAATTACTCTAGAACTAATTTAGTTAAAGTAACCAGATAAATAGCGTCCTTCAGATAGGAAATGTTTGTAGTACACGAAACCAGCTAGCATGTATGACGAGATGTATGAATGTTAAGGAAGCGAAAGAAGTATGTAAGGAGCGAAGCACATGGCGTTCCATCGTCTCTGCCTACCCCCGTGGGATAAAGGCGTGATTTTATATATGTATTATGTATGTTTATTTATGTTTCAAGAATTTTGAACGAAATATTCTGAGTAAAGTAACTGCATCTGACATTTCGGACCCCTATTCCTCTTGAACTAATGAAGTGAACGTATCCGCTATAGTTTTCCTTTAAAGTTCATTACATGTACTACCGACACAATTTTTTTCAGATTTTAGGATCCAGTAGTTTAGCTTTTAGAGGGGGGGGGACGCCCTACTCGAACAAAAATTTACTCTTTAAAGTTAATTATCTCGCAAACGGATCCCTAAATCAAAAAACTGTCTTAGCAACCCCTAAACGTTTTTAAAAGTCCTATCTAACAATACCCCACACTATGGGGTAGGCGACAAAAAAAAAAAACATCCCTACTTTACATGGCTACGAGCCCGTACACTCCTCAATGTTCACCCCTCAGATTAAAATTGCATATTCACCCCTTTTTGGAGAGCCTTTACACCCCTTTTGAAGGGGTGTATCAAGACAAAATTAATTTAATATTTTTTGACGAGCCCGTACACCCCTTACGTATAATCTATATTATTTGAATTATTTTACAAATGAAAAAGTACCGTTAGACAAAAAATGCTAAGAAATTTAAAAATAAATCTCATGTCTACCCGTGCCAATCCGGGACGGGCCGCTAGTATATATATAATTATTATGTTTATTCAATATCTACAGTAAATTATTTTATTATACTTAACCATTTAAACTGTTATTGTTATTGAAGAACTATTTTTTTAAATAAATAAATAAAAAAAAATGCATTAATTTCAGACTTTTTCAATTGTCCATAATATATAATGTTAGTAACAAAGGTCTTAAATAGCTATGTTAGTATTGTAGCATTTACGCATAATAAAATCACATAATACCATTGTTCTGTATTCCATAGTACCATAAAATAATAAAATCACACAATACCATTGTTCTGCTGACTGTACTTTGAATGTATATCTGCATTAAGGGGTGAACGGGTACTGCTCTTTTTTCAAGGAGTGTACGGGCACTTATTCCTAATTAGGGGTGAACATTGAGGAGTGTACGGGCTCGTAGCCCTTTACATGTAGGGGAGCTACCTTAAAAAAAATATATTTTTCCAAATTTTACTCTACGACTTTCTTTGTTTAGTTAACATACATGTTTATGCAAAATTTCAGTTTTCTAGCACCAACGGTTTCGTCGCTATGCCGTGGACAGACAGACGGACATGGCGAAACTATAAGGGTTCCTTGTAGGTACTACGGAACCCTAAAAAGGCTAATTATATCTTTTAAATAAGCAACTTCTGCTGTCTATAAATATCTTTAATTCTTTCAGGTTATTGGCCTGGTGAGTATGATGAGTATGGTTTGTTATCTTATCATGGCCGTGGATACATCCTGGACCGAAATGAAGCATATGGAGCTGAAGACAATCTGGAAGCACTACATTGTCAAGCAATGAAAGCCAGCTTTGGTTGGCTCCTAGCCCAAGCAAATTATCAAGGCTTTACTACATACAATGATATAACATATCCATTAGTAACTCAAACTGTTATAACAAACGGGCAATTATGGTCTTTATATGCATACCAGTTAAACACTATTGAAATACACAATGATAGAGTTGATAGCAACCTGAAACATAACATTTGCTTTGGCACAAAACCCTTAAAACTTTTTGACTGCATTGAAGACGGCAAAGTTAAGGGCTTGAATGAGGATGTGTTGAAAATGTTAGTACAGTTCTACTTGAATTCGCCAGAGGAACGTGAACATGAGATGAAGCCCTATTTAGGAAGTGATGAACAAGTTGTGGCTGACATAGAAGATGATAACAGGCGTTGTTGGCTAGAATCTAGATACAAACACTTAGTATCCAACAGACCAAAGCACTTGTTACTACCCGAGACATACTTATGGGAAAAAATATACAAAATTAAATTTAACTCAAGATTCTTTGAAGCTAAGAGAAGACCATTCGAAGTTGGCACCAATCCATACAAGAGGCGATTGGATGAGCATCTGCCTCCTTATATACCTAAAGTGTTGCGGCCTTATCCAAAATCCAGAAAGAAGTTTGAAACAACTTATTATCCTAAAGTGTAATCTAATAGATATTTTGTTATGTAATGTAATGTTAGTGTAGTGTTATAGTAATACATATTTGTTAAAATAATGATTGTTTTATTATAAATTAATATTCAACCGAATCTTTTTCTTTGCGCTTTTCGATAGTCTATCAACTTCTAACCAAAAGCATAGTAAGCCGTTTTAAAAAACTATTTGTTCAGGTGCAAAATCGGACGATTAAATAGCTTTCCAGGCACGGAATAGGAATAAATTTCCAGGTGTCTAGCTGTGTTTAGGACACTGCTGCGGACACGGCTTTAGTCTAGTGCCGGGTACAAACCAGGCATAAAATTCATATTTGGACGGCTAACCGGACGCCATTGATCGTTCGTTAGCGTTCGCCACCAATTCGCCCGTCAATAATAGGACCATTAAATCGGTTCGTTAGGTGCACAGATTACATTACTAGGTGTTTAACCGGCATGAGACATCCTGTCTGTCTTCCAACGAACTTTCATATTCCAGGAGGCAATGCTCACCTTGTTGTTTACGTGAAAGTTGAGAAAATTAATGTTATTAAGAATAAGATTTACGAGGGTTATGGAATACGTAGTATTACATTATCTTTGAGGAATACTAACAGACACGTGTAACAAGACGCTTAAGAAAAAAAACAGATGACGGATTCGTTGACAAATGTCAACTTGACAGTTGACAGCTCGGTCATGGATCGCAAAACGTGTTTACAATCGTAAATTGTATATTTTTCTACAATGAAGAATTTAAATCTTTGCGAGGTATCGGTCAGGGATCTGAAACTGAAATCGAAAAATAAACTCATAGTATGCAGTGGCCACAATGAAGATACTTCCAGTAATGAATTATTTGTTTGTACACATAACCTAAGCGTGATCAACTTCGACGAAAATGGTGAAACCAAGTGGATTAAAGATATATCAGAAATGGTGCGGCATGATAATAGTTCCATTAACATCACGTTCCTTACGCTCACCAATTCTTTGTGTGTGGGGCTCGACAATGGAGAGCTTATTACCTTAAGTGATGGCGGCAATATGTGCGACTTAGCTGGGTCCTGCGGTAATGGATTGCTGGTACGTCCAATTCTTTTCTGTAGTTAATATCCAATGTGTTTAAGCTTATGTCCTCAGTTATCAGATAGTAGAGATGTATTCACTGATATGTAATTTGTATTTACCTTATCTTATTATCTTTGTTGGGGCTGTTCTAGAGGGACCCCAAACCGCTGTGTTTACCCTTCTTGCTTTATTCTCCCTGGGTAATTCGCGAGTTTCCAAAGCGAATTGGCTAATCCTTTCACTACGATGGCAAGTCAAAATAAAACGACGAAGAAGAAGAAGAACCCTTCTCGCAGGTATTGATCACTCGCTTGAGATCTAGTACCCGCCCTAAGGGGATGAGTCTTTAGTCTTCCGGCTTGGGCTAGGACATTCCTAGAAGACTCATTCTCCTAGCAGCCAGTGCAAAACATTTACAGAGAAGGTGTTGCACTGTCTCATTGTGCTCCCCGCAGGCACAGTATAAATATGTACAAACAGTACGGAAACTGCCTACAACGTGCGAAACGGCACGCACACATAAACATGCACACCGATCCCTAGAGACCCCTAAGCGGCACTCGCTACTGAGAGCACCGCGACAATCGCTTAGGGGTCTTGTCGGTGTGCATGTTTATGTGTGCGTGCCGTTTCGCACGTTTGTAGGCAGTTTCCGTACTGTGTGTACATATTTATACTGTGCCTCAGGGTCTGCAAGTTGGCCAATACGTCAGCCTTTTATTCTTGCCCCGCCACTCCTCTGTAACTGGGCACCCAGACCATGTTCACATTGTTTAGTTTACCTAGTCTGCTCAAGGTTCTGACTCAGTTTAGTACTAGTGCCAATGATATATGTACCAATATTAGTGCTGTTAGCGCAGCTTGACTGCCACTTAGGATGTAGATGTCCTCTGCCTTGACTTTCCTGTCCAACAGTTCTTGTGCCCAGGGGATTATTGTGTAGGTTTCAGCATGGGCAAACTTTAGCTAGTTTGCCCATGCTTTGACTTATTTGGCAGTTGTTTGAAAAGACACCTGCCCCAATACCTGAGGCCATTTTGGTACCATCACTATACCATACCTGTTATTTTGCCTCTCTAGGCTTTTGTCCAGTGTTCCATTCTCTAGTTGGGATATGTAATTTGAATTATTTTCTGAAATTGAACACAATCTGTATTTTGTCACAGGTTATGTCTATAATAGATGTTTTCTAGGGGTTGGCCCCCTAAACACCAATACAAATTAGCCCCATAAAAATGTATAACTAAAAACTCCTGTAATTGACATTGTATGTTTTTATGACAAAAAAATCTTGATATACAATTCTAAATAGAGGAGTAAGCCCCTCCAAAATTTGTATGGAAAGACTGACAGCTCGATGAGCGATAGAGTAGATGTTTTGCTAAGTAAAGTAAAAAGATAAATTTCTTACCTTTTTTAGGCTATGGAATGGAGTCCCGATCAAGAACTTCTAGTCCTTGTGACAAAAGATATGAAAATGGTGTTAATGAACATGTTTGATCCCATCAATGAGGTAAACTTGTTGAGTGAGGAGTTTGGAGAGCAGCAGTTCATCACAGCGGGCTGGGGAAAAAAGGAGACTCAGTTCCATGGCTCAGCTGGCAAGAATGCATGGGTCAAGCGTGAGGTTACTGCAGGTATTGCTAAAAATACATGACCTTCTTTTGTTAGTCGCATTTAAAATATTATATTTGTGGGTTTTTGTTGATATAGTTAGTAGTTAGGGGGCTGAGTTACCCACGTCTATACTGCTAAATGCGAATCCCTACACATAGATATAATTTAATTAAAATTTAATTTATGAAAAAATAATAAATTGTATGTTCGTTTTCAGATGAGACCCTTTTAGATGACACAATCAAAATATCATGGAGAGGAGATGGAGATTTATTTGCAGTGGGATTTGCCATGGATGGTGTCAGAAGATTTAAAGTATTTGACAAAGAAGGTCACTTGCAATACACCAGTGAAAAACAACAAGGCCTAGAATCTAATCTCTCTTGGAGACCAAGTGGAAACCTCCTTGCTACCACCCAAAAAGTAAACAACAGATATCTTGTTTCCTTTTTTGAAAAGAATGGACTAAAACATGGTGAATTTGATATTCCAGTTAATGCTACTACTACAGTTGAAGATATTACTTGGAGTTCAGACTCAGAAATACTTACTTTACTATGCACAGACACAGAAACAAACAAACAGACTTTATTACTGTATACAATTGGCAATTACCACTGGTATCTTAAGCAAACTTTGGAATTCAAACCTGAACAAAAAATAAGCAAGATTATGTGGGATAATGATTTTGATGTTGCCAATAATAAAAAGTTACATGTATTTTTATGCAATGGCCAGCATCTTTCATATACTTGGATTTGGAATGTGGATCACAGTAAAGGCAAGGGTCCTGATGATGATGCAGTTGTGGCTGTTATAGATGGCAAGAAGATATTGCTAACAGGATTCAGACAAACTATAGTGCCACCTCCCATGTGCGCTTTGGAAGTAAACCTTCATGCTAATGTAGTTTCAGCTAACTTTGCCCCTAAAGGGACAGAGTTAAGTCCAAATTCATTCTTTGCATATACTACCGATAATAAACTTGTCTTTTATAAGTACACAAATAGATTTCCTCTTAAATATGAACTTTTTAAAACTATAGAGGTAGAGAAATTTGATATTCCCTCCCAAAGCTATTACTGGTTTTGGGTTGATGAAAATACAGCTGTCTGTATTATGGTGGATGAAGGTATTAACTACAACTTAGTAGAATATGGAATTGGAACTGACACAATAGAAAAGAAGAACACTACTTCTTTGCCAGCAGCTGTTTCAAAAATTCACACCAACCCTAATGATACTACTTCAATCTTTTTACAACTACAGAATGGTGACATAGTTCAATATACTTTGGGAGGATCTATTGATATACAAGCAGTGTCATTTGGTGTTTCATGTCCTAAATTTGAAGTTTTTTGTGTTGAAAATGAGCTTCATTTTATAGGGTTGTCTCATAAAGGACAACTATACATCAATGATAGAATGATTATGAACAGTGTCAGTTCATATTATGTCCACACAAATTTCTTATTGTTGACAACTCTGCAGCATGTATTACTTTGTATAGAACTATCCAAGGCGGGTATTGATGCAATTGCCGAATATCAGAAAACTGAATCCAATCATGTTTATAAAAGGAAGATTGAAAGAGGCGCCAAATTAGTGATAACTGTACCCTGTGATACTAGAACAGTTTTCCAACTGCCCAGAGGCAATCTTGAGACAATCCAGCCAAGACCATTATCATTGAAGATTATTGGAGAATTCCTCGATAATCTAAAGTATCATGAAGCATTTGATCTAATGAGGAAACAGAGGATCAATTTAAATCTCATCTATGACCATGATCCTGAAAAATTCGTCAACAATATTGACATATTTTTGGAGTCTGTAAAAAATAACTCATGGCTGAATCTCTTTTTGTCTGATTTGGAAAATGTAGATGTAACAAAGACTATGTATGGCAGTAGTTATGCAGCCAAAGCAGAGAAAGTGACAAATGGAGTGGGTAAGATCCAGAAGATATGTGATATTGTTAGGGAACACTTAAAGAAGCGATCAGACAGTGATAGTAAGATACTACCATTATTAACTACTTTTGTAAAGGGGAACACAGTCCAAGATTTAGAAAATGCTCTTCTAATAATCAAGGAACTTAAAGTTCAAGAATCAGGTGGTTCTAAATTGCCTGTAGGATCAGATGAAGCTCTAAAATATTTATTGTACATGGTTGATGTAAATAATCTATTTGATGTTGCCCTAGGAATGTATGATTTTGATTTAGTGTTGCTAGTTGCAAATAAATCTCAGAAAGATCCTAAAGAATATGTGCCAATGCTTGATGAGTTGAATGAAATGGAAGAAAATTACAAAAGATTTACAATAAATAAACATTTAAAAAGGTTTGATAAAGCTGTGGAGAGTCTTGTATTGTGTGGTCCAACAAGACATGGTGAACTTAAAACTTTTGTTAAATACCACAGTCTATACAGAGAAGCATTATCACTCTTTACGCCAAGTGATGAGATATTTAAGGAAATATCAGATGATTTTGGTTCGTATTTAAAATTAAAGAAGCAATACACAGAAGCAGGAGTAATATATGAAAGGGCCAATAATATAGAGAAGGCTATTGAATGTTATAAAGATGCTTTGGAGTGGGAGTTGGCTATTGGGTTGTCGATTTCGTGGCCTGAGGAAGAATTCAAGAACTTGTGTTGGTATGTGCTTTACCTAATAATCACATCATATTTGTTAAACCTTAATTTGAACAACATTGAACTTTTTGGAAGAGCCTGCCTCATTCTATTATTAAATGAAAGTATTTTTTTTCCAGGGACTTGGTAGAGGCATTGAAGGAAGAAAAACGGCATAAAGAAGCATTAACAATCTTAGAACAATACTCTGGCAACCATGAACAAGCTATTTCATATGCCATTGAATGTGGACAGTACAAAACGGCGCTTCGACTCTGTTCTCAGTACAAATTAAATAATCTAAAAGGTAATTTTATCAATTTCTAGAATAATTTAGTTACTGGCTCCTTCCTGCATATAAATATATAAATAGCATGTGAAGTTTCTTTGCTTACTATTTAAAAAAAAGATAAAATATTAAAACCTTAAATTTGTAAAAAAGTACACTATTGTTACCTCTGATTAGGGTTGCCAGGTGAGTCGCGAAAAAATACCGGACAACCCCAAAAAGGGGGGGAGGGGGGTATGCTAGGTAATATTTTTTATTTATTAATAACACATAAATCAACTTAATTAGTACTAGAAACAAAATATAAAAAATAAACCAGTAGTACCGACTTTCTTCAAAATACCGGACATTGTTCTGTCCGGTATGACCATTTTTTCTTACCGGACAGGCCTCGAAAATTAACTGTACGATTAAATACCGGACATCTGGCAACCCTACCTCTGATGTAAAAACCTTTTTTTTTTTCAGAAACTACGGTTCTACCCGCATTGTTAGATGAATACAATAACTTTAAAGAATTGATTGAGACAAGTTGGGCGACATTTATCAGACATCGAGATAGGCTGCAAGTTGTCAGAGAAAATAAAATAAAACATCCTGTGGATACATTTGACTTCTACACTAATAAAGATTGTGATTTATACTCTGATGCCGGCAGTACAGTTGCGTCTTCGTCGAGAGGATCAAGGTACAAAGGTTTTCTTAATGATTACCTCAGTTCAGTAGAGACCTGACCTATGAAATTTAAGAGATCCAACATAATAGAAGAAAAGACTTATAATTAGTAACATACAAACGATTTTGTAGCACTGAAAGTATAGTTCCTTCAAATGTAATCACTTAGGTGTCATAATAATATATACATTGGTTATTAGTTACCTCCATTTTTTCCACATCAGCCTGTAGAAATATATTTTGATTTATTAAACAAAATAATAAAATTTATATTTGCAAATACAGAAAGTCTACTTGTAACCCCCAGACAAACATGTCTAACAATATATGTTTTTTTAATATAGCCGCTCATTCCGCTCAAGTAAGAACAGAAGAAAACACGAACGCAAAGTGGCGTCTCTCAAGGAAGGTTCGCAATATGAAGATGTTGCATTAGTGATGGCTTTGCACACTCTGGTTGTAGCTACATTTGATCTGAGGCTACCTGTCAAAGAGATTGTTATAACCCTTGGTTACTTCAGTAAGGATAAAGAAGCTTCCGTCCTTCAGGTAAGAGGCAATAATTAAAATGGACGAACTATAGAATGTGAGCGAAGCTGTACTGTGTTCACTTGCTTCAATTAATTTATTTTAAAAAACATATGTTGCAGACTTCATTGGAGAAAGTGCTAAAGGACATGAAGGACAGTTTCAAAGATATTTGGACAAATGATCTGGTTTTAGAGGCGACAAATGCTAGCATAGCTGCCTTGAATGTCCCAGAGGGACAAAGTGTTACACCACAGGGAATTGCAACTCTTGGTAAGCATTTAATTTCCTTTTCACCACACCAGCACGAAAATGATATTTTAATGGTTTTATATTCGTGATTGACCATTAAATTAATTAAAATCAGGTACTTAATATTAGACTCTAAATAAATGTTACGGAACGAATTCCCGAACGCACGATTTAAAAAAAAAAGTCTGTGTCTGTGTCAGTTATCGCGGGCAACTATAAATTCTTTTCAGTATAATTATGTTTAATTGTTTACTGGAACTTTTTAACAAAAAAATAGTGAATCCAGTGATGAACAACTTTGTGGAACTCCAAAAGAGTTGCGACAACTTGCTTCTAACACAGAAGTTTGCTTTTTTACCAAAGGCCCTAAAACGCATTCTGAATTGGTATTACTGTCGTATTTCATGAAATTATTCCAGGTTAAGCAATCGAGTACGAGTTTATTTAAATCTTAATATTTTCTCACTGGAACAGGTGAAAAGTTTTGTATGTAACGCGTGAGAAAAATTTAATTTCCAGTTCGTGACTTCTTAAAATCTTTCGCTTACAAAGTAGTCTATTAGAATCACTAGCTACGCTCGTGATTTAATTTAAGACTACTTCGCAAGCTGAAGATTTAAAATTGGCACTCACAACAGAAATATAAACTTTTTCTCACTTGTACCATAAATAACTATTTGCCGAGATATGTACATTTTTGACTATCATGATAATTAGCAGAGGTAATCTAGTATTCAGTTTAAAGAAAGAACAACAGTAACTGAAGCTACTACTATTATAGATTCCCAGCAGTATTTTATATTGTAACAACTTTGAGAATAAGTTCTATTACTTAATTTATTTTCGTCTATTCCAGAACCGCACATAAGGATAGCGCCAGTTATTTCAGAAGTCAGTTGGAAGCTTGAGGGTCTTAATTGATAAAAAAAACATTATTAATTTTAATAAATAAGTTTTTATTGTGCAATCCTTTTTTTGTTTCATTCTCACATGCAGCACACAAAAAAGCATAACATCATCTGCTGAAGCACTTTGGTGAGCAAAAATAACATTGAACTGTAACAGTGCTGTTTCTACTACTATTAAATACAACAACTCTAAAATAATCTTTTAATTGAAACTCCTTATTTAAATAATAGCTGTTGTTAACAACTGGAGCACCACAGACACACATATTTGCATTATCTAGGAACTCTACTAGGGTGTAAGGTATTATATTAGGGGCATAGAATAACTTTTGTTTTAAGACGGCTTTGGAAGCAATATCTATTAGACTGCCAATGTAGAAATCCCAAGGACTATGTTGTTTCATAGGCCCTGCTTGGACTTCTGGTTCATCAAACTTGTTTTCTGATAGATCTATGTATTCCAAACGACATTGTAGCAGACTGCAAGGCAGTGATGTTAACTCATTCTGTGATATTGTTAAGTACCTGTAAAGAAAAGGAACTATCATATATGTCAGATATAATAATTGTAATTTTGATCTTTGTTTTATTAGAATTACTTATAGCATACAAAATTCAAATTATCTTAATTTTTTATGCCATGCAACCATAGAAATCTTAATAACTAGTCAATAGAAATGCTATCGACTATCTTTTAACACTGGGACGCATGTCGCCGTTTTTCAAATACCACTTTTTGTATTCCTGCAAACAAAATTATTCTTTTTGGCGATGACATTAAGACGACAATTCCTCAACTCGCACTTGTGTTCGATTAGACTCATGCGCTTGTATTCCTGCAAACAAAATTATTCTTTTTGCGATGACATTAAGACGACAATTCCTCAACTCGCACTTGTGTTTGACTAGACAGATGCGCGGCGACAAGGTCACACGTCTTTGACATTTCTATTGCCTTATTATTAAGATTTCTATGCATGCAACCAAAATTTGTTAGGATGTCCATAGATTGAAGAAAGTAAATTTTATCACATAATTCATCCTAACCTTAAATTGCTCATTCTGCCTATGGTTGTTGGTAATCTCTCCAACATATTGTTGTCCAATTTTAGTGTAACAAGTTTTTGAAGTTTCCACATTGATTTTGGTAAGTGTCCTAGTTTGTTTCCACTTAAGTCTAACAGTTTCAGCATTTTGGTAATCTGTAAAACGATCAAGTGATTTATTATAGTAGTCTTTATCCCTCAATAAGAGTCAGATGAATGTAACTACACTTTTTTAAACTTTACTGGAGAGTGACATAAGCAGTAAATATTTACTTAATTGAACTATAATTTACTAAGAAATAAAATATATCAATAAGTTGGTATACTAATAAATTTGCTATTAAACATAATATTTTCTTATATAATATATTGTTACTCAGCAAAAACTATTCAGGTTCTGATAAGTTGTTCTGTTTTATAATATTAAAGTTGAAAAATTAAGAATCCAGCAGGACTCGAACCTGCACCCCCTGGGTAGTTGTTCTGTTATTCATTTTCAATAGTGAAGTTATATAATATATGGCATATCACTTTGTGGTTTTAATATATCATAAGTGATTATTATTAGAAATCGATTAGTGAAAAAATCATTTTTGAATTTTTGGGAATCATTCACATTGAGCATTATTAACACAAGCTAGAGTCTGATTTGATTAAAGTTAGTCCTTAGTCAAGCCCTATGGAGTATAAACTTGCAGATTCTATAAAGTTATGAATGCTATGATAAGCTATGAATTATTTAAGTATAATATTACCTGAGGTCCCAGTAACCACCGCCAATCCACTTCACCCTTAACACCTATTTGATTGTTTGATAAATAAAGCTCATATAAATTGGGCATTCTTCCTGTAAATGATAATAAGTGTTTGAAAAACAATGGGAGCACTATTTTAAACGGAATTTAAAAGTATAATAATTAGCTTGAGTGTGAGTGCCCAAGAAATTTGTAAGTACTCATGAAATTAATACAATTGTCGCTAAGAATCTAACAGTTTAGTCATATAGCATTGGAGGTAGTTCTATTATTATTTATTAAAGTATTTGTATATGGTTTATGTTGTAGTAATCTTTATATTCATAAAATAAACTTACCAAATTCTGGTGGTATTTTTTCTATAGCATTATTACTAAAATCTAACACAGTCAGCTGTTTTAATAACAGGATATCTCTTCTAAAGTTGCACAGGTTCAACCCATTGATGTAAAGAGATTCTAATGTCCTTGGGAGCCCCTTAACCGGAAACTCACTTCTGTCGCGAATAACAAGCTTTGTGGGCGCATTATCCTTCTGTATTACACTTAAACTAGTCAAAGAAGCTATTTGTATATTTTTAGTATCGCCTGTTATACAAGACTTCAACAATCTCATGAAACATTTCAGTTGAATAGCCTCGCTTTTCACACATAAGTCGTGAGGTGGTTCTTCAAATCTTAACGTCGTTTTACCTTCATTTAAACACTTCGCGAATACCTGCTTTAATCTTTTAACACTATACTTAGTCCCAGTCTTGTTTACTGATGAAAAATGAATAATGAAGTAATCAATCTCTTGCTTTGGTTCCTTTCCCAGTGCAAGTGTCGATTTTAAGTATTTTGCACTTGACTTTATATTCATGCCGCTGTGCAGTCTATTCACAACTTCTACTTGGCATTGTAATTTCATTTTTAGCTTCTATTTTTATTCGTAGTTCTGTAATAACATAAATTCACAGCAGTAAAGTAAATGAACAAACATTCAAATCCCGCCAAGAAGTCATTTTTGACTTTTGCTTTTGACACTAAAATCAATAAAGCAAAAATGACAGCTGTCAAACCAATTCAGTGCTGCCCATAGACAAATTATTATTATTACGCTTGTTGCCTCAAGCTACTATAGATTAGGTTAGGTACACACCTTGCAAATAAAGGTGAACACTCAGATTTGTTGGTCCTATTTTGGATTAATTTGGATGGCTTGGCGAATGCTAACGAATCCTTTGATGTTACCACCACGCTTTGGATTACCAGCAAAGGCTAACGAACGATCGATGCCGTCCGAGTACTTTCTTTGATTGCCAGGATTGTACCTATATATTTTTATGTACTCTATGCCTATTTATATAGTACGTATATACGAAATCTGTGAAACCTACACAAAAAAAAAAAAAAAACTATATACCAAGTAATTCAAGTTTTAATACGAAACTAAAAAATACTAATACTGTGTAAAAATAAAAAGGTTGCTGTCAACGTTGTCAATTGTCAAAATCTGACTTCTGACAAATCTGTCATTTCTCTGTCAGCGACCGTCACTCACTCACTTCACTGGCCTGGCTTTAACTTTAAATTTAGTTAGTTTATCGTCGCGATTAAACAACTATAATAATATATAACAGTGTATTTTACTGAAGCTGTAATAAAAAAAAACTAAATTATGTCAATAACCACCTTGGTAAGTCATGAATTTACGCATATAACAAACACGGTGAGAGCCGGCGAACTGATGCTATTATTTGTGATTACAGTATTATTTACATTTGAGAAAAGAAACTGCACACGAGGATTCCATCTGGTGCTGTGCCTGGAGTAAAATAGACCATGATAAACCTAAAGAGACAGAGAATGAGAACGAAAATATGGAACACTCACAGTAAGTAATTCTAACCTGCAAGTTTCTAACATTATAGTGATTATACTTAGTATGCAAAGTGGCCAAGTTTTAGTGTAAGATGTAATGGATATAAGTTATAACCACCTATAATCTCACTCATTATGCTCATGACCTGACAGCAGATGCTACTCTATTGTAGCTTTGGTTCTGCCCTGTATATGTAACCCATATCATTTAGTACATTTAATGTTATGAAAATAATAATGATAAGATATCTGTGTTGGTTTTTAATATGGATATTTTAACTCTTTTATGTTTCACCTGTCTAACCAATTTTTGCTTAACATTTCAGAGACTCAAACCACTCTCAAGTCGGTTCTGAAAACTTCATGATCACAGGTGGACTGGATGACTTAATAAAAGTTTGGAGACTAGAAAATGGCAAAGCTGAAGAAAAGTTTCAGCTAGAAGGACATTCACTTGGAGTTATCTCAGTAGCTGTTAGCCCAGATGGAAAAAGTAATCTTTTGAATAGCACTCAATGTTGGAGTTTAGACTCTTATTTGAACCTGGATTTGGTACAGGATTTGATATTGTACTGCATAGATTGCTATCATCTCACTGACTGATAATTTTTCTATGGGTCTTTAATAAGAGTGAAGAGTGAAATGCGTCTCTCCCCTAGCATTCTAAATGATACATAATATGTTTACTAAAAGAACAATTTAATCTCCAATATTCCGGCCTAGTTCCAGATAGATCCTATCTGCCTCATATATATATATACCTGACAAAATATAAACATGACACAGTCACACTTGAAAAAATTACACAGGTGTTACTTTCATTTATGTGTGAAATATACTTATACTGCCAATAAGGTTCAATTAACACCTCTAAAACTAAGGCTAAATATTATTATCTTTTCACACTACTGTTCCTTCATAGTTAGAAGTACTTCAGTGATTCCTAGTTAGCCAATATAGGAATAAAATCTGTTTATCCACTGGCGCGTCCACGGGTACTGTAGTCACCAAAAAAACTATACAATTTTCTCCTTGAATTAAAGTTACAATGTCTTTCCTGAAATTAACTCTTTATGTTGTTATTTCTAGCTTTAGCAAGTAGTTCCCAAGACTCCTCCCTAATCCTTTGGGATCTGACTAATGGTGAAAAACTTAAAACAATGGAGACTGGTCCCACAGAAGTGTGGACACTAGACTTTTCACCCGATGGCAAGCATGTGATCTCTGGTAGCAATGCCGGTAAAATACTGATATTCAGTGTTGAGACTGGGAAGCAGGAACAGACATTGGACACAAGAGGGAAATTCACATTAAGTGTTGCTTATGTAAGTTAACAACTTGGTGGTGGCACCAATTAATAAATGAGATAATTATACAAAAATATAGTTTAAATTTTAATTCTATTGCATGCTTTCTTCATCAGGATTATAAAGAGATAGATAGCAAGAGAATTGACTAGCAAAACTTTTATCATAGAAATGGGCCTTTACACTGGCAGAAGCATAATAATAATGTAGAGTTGTATATTTTTACATTTTAGCAATTTTAGGATTTTCAGAACTTTCATCATCTGACAAACATAATCAGTTAATATGTTGCATGAATTCTATATTTTCAGAGTCCAGATGGCAAATACATAGCAAGTGGTGCTCTTGATGGAATCATAAACATATTTGATGTTGCTCAAGGAAAGCTGGTACACACTCTAGAAGGTCATGCTATGCCTATCAGAAGTTTATGTTTTTCCCCAGACTCACAACTGCTCTTGACTGCGTCTGATGATGGCCATATGAAACTTTATGATGTGTAAGTTTGATAATGTTGTCTTAAATATATTTATTTCAATAAAACTTCAAGTATTAATAACAAAGTTTCTATGAAACTGTAGCAACAAACAAACTTAATTCAGGAGTAGAATTTGAAGGCATTTTTATTCATTAATAAAACAATTAAAGCATTAATTTACACTTATTATTTCGAACTGGCGATCGCATCGTGGGACGGCCCCCTGCTAGATGGACAGACAATCTTGTGAAGATCGCGGGGAGTCGTTAGTTTCAGTCGGCTCAAAACCGCACACTGTGGAAATCGAATAGTGAGACCTATGTCCTGCAGTGGACGTCTCTGGGCTGATGATGATGATGACGCTTATGGTCCAAATTAAACTTCACTATTAAAGAAGCAGAGTAATTTGCCTTTGTAATTTAATTTGCATTGGGTTCCTTCCTGTTGCATAGCAATCAATTGCATTTTAAATAATATTTGTGTAATGTTCTATTCCAGAGTTCATGCTAATTTAGCAGGGACATTGTCAGGTCACGCGTCATGGGTTCTTTCCGTGGCGTTCTCCCCCGACGGCAAACGGTTCGTGTCAGGCAGTGCAGACCGAACCGTGCGAGTTTGGGACTTAGATAGTATGCAGTGCCAACATGTTTTCAAGGAACATACTGACCAGGTAATTAAATATTGTTGACCAAAAACATTTTGTTTCACACACATTCTGAAGTTAACAACATTTAATTTTTGATTTATTGATACAAAAGAGTAAATAAATACAGTGGTTCTGAGGTAGACAGTATCACTGAGCCCCACACTAGGATATAGTGTTGTGGGGTTCAGTCTCTTTCATCCTATTAAATTTGATGTATTAACATTTAAAAATTGCATGCATTAGTATTCTTAATAATAGATTATTTAAATTACAATAAATTATTTCGTTACTTTAACATATAGTTCTACAAAATCGAATTAACCTTGATTATATCTTAATTATTACTATTTGAATTATGTTATTATTTATTTAAATAATAAAAAAAACATTTATTGAATCATCATTTCAGTCAATCAACATATTTTTTGATTATTTTTTTTTCAGGTCTGGGGTGTGAAGTTCAATGCAGAAAGCAATAAGATTATGTCTGTATCAGAAGATAAAAGCTTGAATGTTTATGACTGCCCATTATAATGTATATTAAAAGATTAATTTAACATTAAAATAAATATTGTATTATCTTATTTGACTTTGTTTTATTTGGTAAAAATATACTCAAACTGTTTTTTTTTTTAATAATTTATTTTCATATAAAAATACAATTAAACATTTAAGTAGCAGACCAAAAACTACTATTCTGTTGCCGGAGCGCCGCCCACGTGGTATGTTGAGGTGATGTTGAGTAAAAGTAGTTCTTAAACTAAACGGATCCAAAACTGTTAAAGGTTTCAAAACGAAAACTGTCAATAATGTTAACTGTCAATGTCAATAAAGTCACCCACGAAATTTTTAGCATTATTTTTTTTTGTCTCTTTTCCATTAATCTAATCCGTATAAATGCCTCTCTGTTTTTTTGAATAAACACATCTTAAGCTTTTCATGGAGTCTAACCCAAAAATCTCAAATAAGTGTTTTGGAAAATAATGTTGTTATATTAGAAGAATTCCTAATAGCGGCTATATAATTGCTAAAAAAATACAGAAAGTATATTATAATATTACCAACTAAAATGCCGGCAAACGTTATAGTAAGTTATATGCTATACCCGTAGTTTTTAGTACATTTTAAAGTAGACAAGTATATTTTCAAACATATTTTGCTTACAGTATTCGATATTATTGAAAAAAGAAAATGCTCACAATGACCCTATTTATTGCTGTGATTGGGTGCGAACGAGCAATAATTTAGCTGATTCGACGTAAGTTTCTTTCTTAAAAAAAATAGGTCTTTATGTCTTCAAATCTTATTATACAGCTGTTTTTACTAATCAATTTTGCAGATTAGCCGCAAAGGATTTTATAGTAACTGGAGGTCTTGATGGTTTAGTGAAGGTATGGGTATTGTTAAGCAATAAGTTAGATCTTCTGCATACTCTGGATGGTCATACCATGGGTGTAATGTCCGTAGCAATAAGCCCTTCAGCCTTGAGTAAGTTTTCCATGAAATTAAATTAGTTTTGTAGTATTTATGTAATCTAAGATAAACAATCAGAAATATTACCTTTTTTAGCAATTGTAAGTGCCTCATTAGATTCAAATCTTATTCTGTGGAATCTTAAAACTGGTAAGAAGATCACTGAGTTAGCGACAGGGGAATCAGATGTGTGGAAAGTGACTTATTCCCCTGATGGAGAATATATAGCTACAGGAGGTCATACAGGGAAAATATATGTGTATGGAACTAATGATGGTGCTGTCAATAAAGTGTTTGATACAAGAGGAAAGTTTATTCTGAGTATTGATTGGGTAAGTTCATTAATCTTCTTCGTCGTGTCGATGACTGAGTCAAATTTTATTGGTCCAATAAGTGGCCACTGTTAAGGCGCTCTCGTCGGCGTTCATGAGCGTCTCTCTTGTGCAGGTGGTAGGGCATTTTGGACAGTCAGTAAGGTGGTCAAGGTTTTGACTTGCCATCGTGGTGAAAGGATTAGCCAATTCGCTTTTAAGAACTCGCGAATTGCCCAGGGTGCGCCGGACGTAGGGAATCGTTGTGTACGTCACTCGGGGAGGCCCCCAGTTCATTAATAGCAAAATAACATAGGAGAAGTCATATATAGTCTCTTTAAAGTAAAAATCTTTGGAGAAACAAATGGTGCAAGAAGGATATTTTTGTACTGCCCTAAGCAGTTGGAGATATTTATGCAAAAATTATGTTTAGCTTTTTATATTGGGGACCTTATTTATGTGACTATTCAGATCGAGGATTGGATTATAAAGCACTGGAGTATATTATCATTCCAAATGATTTCAAATTTTGCACACTCCAAAATTCATAGCACTTCCTTTTTATAGATTTTACTGTAGTTTCTGTCTATGGTTGAGCCCGCATTTGAGATGGGGAACTCACAAAGCAGTTTTCACATGTGGTTGCGGTCCTGCAGCTTCTAAAAAATGCTTGATCTAAAGCTAATATCTCTAATCTATTTCTGCAGGTCTGCAAACATGACAAGCATGGGTATAAAAACCGCGTTCTGAGTTCTTCTTTTTTTTTAATTAATGGCAACTGAGTCTCCTTGTGGTGACTATTACAGGCAGTGTCAAGTGTGGAGTGTAATAATTATGCAATAATTACGAATTATTGTGCGAATAATCCGCATTCTGAGTTACTACTAGCCTTATTAAGTATTTTATTTATTTTAGAGTCGGAACACTGAGTACATAGCAACAGGGTCGGAAGATGGCACAGTATGTATACTAGATTTGTACCAAGGTAAAGTGTTGAACACAATAGAGGCACATTCAATGGCAGTCAGGAGTGTTGCATTTTCGCCATGTTGCAAGTATTTGGCGATGGCTTCCAATGATGGATTCGTTAAGATATATGGAGTGTAAGTACAGAACATACCATATACATAACTATCTTGTTATCTGTTAATTAATTTGATACTTTATTCAAGTATATCCTTACTTACATTTTATAGAAAAAAGTCCCCAACTGCTTTTGTCTTTATAAATACTGAACTAATTTTCATGATGATTTTACCATTATTTATGACGAAGCTACAGACTCCCCCTCTATATAACGCAGCTTTCATACTATAGGGGCACATCTCAAAATTTTGTGATTTCGAGTTTTTATAATATGCATAAACATTGCATAACATACGATAAATATTTCATGCTTAATGGACAATCTACTATATAAAAATAAGTCGGGTTTTCCTTCCTGACGCTATAACTCCAGAACGCACGAACCGATTTCCACGGTTTTGCATTCGTTGGAAAGGTCTCGGGCTCCGTGAGGTTTATAGCAAAGAAAATTTAGGAAAACAATAAAAATTTCAACAGAAAAGCGGGAAAATCTTTTTTTACATACAGCGCCATCTCTGATACATAGCATGCACTACAAACCACAGATATAGATCTACATAGATAACGCAGATGAACGCATGTGCTTCGCGTGTCTCAACCCCGACCAAGCGTCGAGGTTGGTCGCCTCTAACTTCAGTCCACGCGCGTCTTTTGTCAGAGAAAATCATAGCGGACGGCTCCAGTTGAACGTACTGGGCGGATTGGCATCGGCGGCATCGGTGTCTTTGAATCGGTTTGGATTTCCCGTCACTAAATTTCGGCTGTGACGTCACAAAAGGTATTAAAAAGTCGGCACGCTTGGTTTCAATACAAATCGTGATACTTGCGTTATCTATGTAGATCTATATCTGTGCTACAAACCAATATTATAAGTAGATGGCGCCGGTGCGTGATACATTGTTTGACAGCCACCCAGTGTTTTCTGCTCAGTTAAATTCACGTGACAAACCGGTACTGTGAAATTGTGAAAAAAAAAGTAAAAAAAATAAGTTATTCGTTTCCTAAGATTACAATTGGAAACCCGATTGAGACAACGCGTGAGCACACGAAGATCATTGGCATCATACAATCGCTTGGCATTCCAATATGATCCCACTGCGAACTACAGTGATGATGAAAATTTTGATATTGGACCAATGATGACTATATGCCGATATTGCAATGCGTTAAATTAATTCGTGCTTTTCAAACACAAGAGCAAAAAGAGAGGCAGCCCGTGAAACAGCTAGGTTAGAAACGAGAAATCGTCGAGCTTATCGTACAGATGAACAGAGGAATAATCTTCGAAGTGCAAGAAGAAATGGTTCCAGTATTGATTTGAATCGAGCAGCGTTTCTATATGATTGCACCATCGACTACAGCTTGCATCGTTTAGTTTGCATTGGTCCAATAGACGTTGTTTGCCAGCACTGTGGAGCATTGAAGTTTGCTGGTGAAACGCCTGGTTTGTGCTGCCTTAGTGGTAAAGTGAAATTGCCATTATGGCGACGTATTTTTTTTTGATGCCCCCGTTGGAACTGGGCAGACATTCCTCATGTCATTGATTTTGGCCACTGTACGTGCGAGATCCGAAATTACGGTAGCAATTGCTTCTTCTGCAATAGCGGCCACATTGTTAGACGGATGCCGTACGGCTCACTAAGCGTTAAAATTGCCATTAAACCTTCAAACTACTGAACAACTGACATGTAGCATTTCGAAACACTCCGCAAGGGCCAAAGTTTTAGTAGCATCAAAAATCATCATATGGGACGAATGGACAATGGCGCACAATGACACACAAACGCGCATTGGAAGCACAAGACCTCGATATGTTTTGGTGGTGCAATGATTTTATTATCTGGCGATTTCCGACAAACACTACCAGTCATTGCAAGATCTACTGCTGCCGACGAAAAAAACGCTTGCCTCAAAGCATCAAATCTGTGGCGATATGTAAAGAAACTTCAACTGTCTGTAAATATGAGAGTTGCATTGTTGAACGATCTATCTGCTTAAGATTTCTCGAAGCAATTGCTGACTATCGGTAATGGCCGTGCTCCTGTTGACAAATCGAGCGGTTTGATTTCCTTTTCTCCAAATGTTTTCAATTTCGTATCATCAAAAGACGAGCTTATCAACAAAGTATTCCCGGATATCATTGCTAACCACAAAAATACTAAATGGTTAAGTGAGCGAGCAATTTTGGCCGCTAAAAATAAAGATGTAGATGACCTCAATTTTATAGTACAAAATCAAATCGTAGGTACTCTGTATTCATTCAAATCTATCGACTGTGTAACAAACGAAGAAGAAGCCACTAATTATCCAAGTGAATTTTAAAACTCCTTGGATGTGCCTGGTTTACCACCGCACAATTTAAAACTTAAGGTTGGCTCGGTAGTCATCATGCTTAGAAATTTAAACCAACCAAAACTGTTTAGTTTCCGATGATCCTAACGGATATGCCTTTTGAGTTTAAACGAATTCAATTCCCGTTTCGTCTTGCCTTCGCCATGACGATCAACAAATCACAGGGCCAATCCTTGACTATTTGTGGCCTCAATCTAGAAAATGCATGTTTTTCTCATGGTCAATTGTTCGTGGCATGCTCACGTGTCGGCAAACCATCCGCTCTATTTGTTCTTGCGCCTGACCAAAAAACAAAGAATGTCGTTTACCACAAGGTGCTTGAATGAAAATCCCATTAATGAATTAATCCGAGTGTATGCCAATCTGCACAACATAGTTTTCAATCATTTTTTTCTGACATGAGTTTGAAGTACTTAATTATTATTATTTTTTTAATTTTTATTCTCATTCTGTATGTTTTCATCATCATTCATCATAATAAAATACATTTATGTTTCTATCTATATTAATATTATTTTGTATCATTGTATTACGTTCATCAAAGCCTAAATTAGTTCAGCTAAAAGGTAACACGACATTCATTGACTGTTAGGCGGTACGAAGTTCGCCGGGTCAGCTAGTACTCTTATAAATGATGCTTATTATTTTGCTATTAATAGTTTATTTATGACCGATTTTGTGAAAATACATGGACTCAAAAATCTTTATACGCGTTTTCCCAACAATCATATTTTTCGAATTGTGCCCCTATAGTATTAAAGCTGCGATAAGCTCTTGCAAATAATGACTAGCGTGGTGAACTTGATACTTATTCAATAAAAGTAGTAAACCCATTTATGTCGTTATTGGTCCGTCCATATGTTGTAAGGGCTGACTATCGAACTCTATGTTTCCCGTCGCTAACATGCACTTGTCGGTTTTTATTTGCAAGGTATTTTAATCACTTACATTTCCGTTTATAGTATAAGCGCAACTCTTCAATGCAAGTTGGAACAAAAGTCTTGGGCGGTCAGCGTGAGTTTCTCACCAGATGGAACCAGAGTTGCGACTGGCGCGGCCGACGGTAGTGTTCGAGTAGCACGAGCTTCAGATCTCGCTCTACTTAATACCTTTCAAGAACACACTGACACGGTAGGTATCCTTATCTACTAATATTGTATGCAAAGTAAAGGCCTATTTACACATTGCAAGTTTTGCAAAACTCTTGCCATCTCTATCTTTTCTTTCGCTATAAAACAAAGCAAGCGTTAGAATTAAAAGTATATTTGTTTGTTTCGCTTTTAATAAATAGTTAGTATGTAGGAGTTAAGCGCATTCCATAGATCGATGGGAATAGCCATTGCTACGGCATTGAATGCGTATTCACGCGAGTTTTAAGTAACTATCTACCTTTAGATAACCTTCTGTAATAGTTTTAAAATAAAGTGTTACTAACATAATATTGATGTAAAATCGAAAAAAAAATATATAAACATACCCATCCCTTGTAAGCTACTAAAATGGGACTAACTTTACTGCGAACTGGCTAAAAGCGAAAATGATTTTTGAATGCCTGTAAATTCAAGTCTTTATTGCACTCCACAATGTTAAAATGATCTTATAAATGGGTACAGTGTCAATCATGGACCCTGACGGGCACGGCAAAAGTAGAAGGGAGGAATAAAGAGCTGTTTGTGATTATAACAAAAATACTTAAATTTTAAAATTTGATTGTATAAATTTTAAAATTTTGACGACCGGATGGCGGAGTGGGTTCGATTCCCTCTTAAGACAAATCTTTGTGTGCATGAACATGGGGGTTTGTCTTATTCTGGGTGTTTATATGTATAATAAGTATGTATTTACAAAAGAAAAGTATATATGTATTAGTATCAGTTATTCTAGTACCCATAGTACAAGCTCTGCTTAGTTTGGGACTAGATGGCGTTGTGTGTGAGTTGTGAAATATTTATTTATTTATTTATTGTGTGAAATATTTTTTGAGTATAATAAATTTATATATTAATATTATTGTTTTGCAGGTCTGGGGCGTTCACTTCGATAGTTACAGTAACAAAGTAGTTTCTGTATCCAAAGACGGCTGCATAATTTTGTATGAATGTCCTCCACTTAGTAAGTGAAACAGTGTCTATTATAACTGTTTTGATATTACGTGGTAAATACTTCGATATGTAATGTATATTTATTAAAATACAATAAAGGCGCTTTAACAATCGTGTAATTTTGTATTTTTACATCACTCCACACGTAAGGGGTCGATTCGGCATTTTCGTATTATATTGCTTCATCTGCTTCCATCGACTGTCACTTGCACAGATATAGATCTACATAGATAACGCAGATGCATGTACTTCGCGTGTCTCAACCCCGAACAAGCGTCGAGGTTGGTCGCCTCTAACTTCAGTCCACGCGCGTCTTTTGTCAGAGAAAATCATAGCGGACGGCTCCAGTTGAACGTACTGGGCGGATTGGCATCGGCGGCATCGGTGTCTTTGAATCGGTTTGGATTTCCCGTCACTAAATTTCGGCTGTGACGTCACAAAAGGTATTAAAAAGTCGGCACGCTTGGTTTCAATACAAATCGTGATACTTGCGTGCGTTATCTATGTAGATCTATATCTGTGGTCACTTGACTCAGATGTACAGTCAGCAACAGAAGTAGCTACGCTACTCATAATGAATACAGTTTCAAAATCCTTTTTTACTCAATATCGTATCTAATTATTAAGTAGCTGTGATTGATGGGTCGTTAATCGTATCAATATCGTATCTAATTATTGAGTGCACGGTTGGTGTAGTGGTTAAAACGGTCGCCTCGCCGCTTCAACTGCGCTAGTGTTGTGGGTTCGATCCCACATAGGACAAATCTTTGTGTGATTTCGCAAAGATTTGTTCTGACTCTGGCTGTGTTCTGTGTGTGTGAAATGTATGTTTGTGAACACCCCGCGACACAGGAGTTATTCCTAGTGCGGGCGTTGTTTAAAAAAGAAAATAAAAGCTGTATGAAAGTTCTAAAAAATAAGTAACATAATCTTGGCCGAACCAAAAGGCGGCCTATTTGAATAGAATATGTACCTATGATTGTACTCGTATCATCCCTTAGGATGGAATTTTAACTTAAAAGTAGTACCTTACTAATATAAATTCGAAAACCTATCTGTCTGTTACGCTAAACTACTGAATCGATCTTGATGAGAATTGTATTAGAGAGGTAGTTGAAGCAGCTGGAGAAGGACATATACTACTTTTAACGACGTATTAATCACGTAGGCAAAGCGAAGGACTAAAGAGAGCTCAAAATGTTGAAATGATGTAGAGCTATGTTACTTACCATAAAATTACATGCTTCACCACCCAAAAGTCGGAGAGTGTCGAAGGCGTCGACATTTTTACATATTATTTTCTATAAAAATAGAATAGCGACAGCAAAGTTTCTGGAAGCGACATAGGCTTTAAATAATTTTCTTAAAAACTAAAAACCAATTACCAAAACGTTTTCAGCACCAAGGTCTAGGGACCGACAAATACTTTCTTTAAAAACTTCGAAACGGCTCCAAATTGTTTCCACCGCCAAGAGTCTGGGAGCACCGGAGGTACCGACTCATAAAATAATTTTCTTCTTATAAGATAAAATTAAATAATGATACCAAAGCGTCTTCGCCAGTAAGTATCAGAAAGCGATCACACTACCTTTTTTAAATATTTTTTTAAGCATTCAGTGCTTAAAAAAATATTTACCTAAGCCTTTGCTACACCGAAGAGTCTTTGACGATAAATATCAGGATCGCTGAAGGCCTTATAAAATGGTATCTTTAAAAAATAATAAGACAATGACTTTGAATATTATGTGACGGTGCCCTGAACGTGCCGTCCGCGTGCGGTGCACGCCTTGCAAGCCCGCTTGAGACAGGCCTGACCAGAAATATAGCAGAGTGAGAGGCTAACGAGACTGGTTTCAAGAACAGTACGCAGCCAACTCGAAAAAATATCTAGGATAATCAATCATAATACTGCGCAAATCAGTCTAATATAAAACAAGGCTACATGTAATAAGCAGACTGAATACAAATTTTAGATAGGTAGGTAGAGTCCGAAATATACAGGGTTCATACGATATAGCGCCACATTTATTAAAGACACAGATTCTAGACGTGTTCAAAACCGTGTCTATCATATTTTATTTGAAAAAAAAAAAACACTTTTCTGAACAATTTAATAATTGCGATCAAAAGGTGAAAATGTTTTTTCTCAAATAAAAGATTAACCGGCGTAAATAAACACTGGCCTCTAGAAATGAATGTCTCTAGGTCGCTTCCACTCCGTATGATAAAGTT
The DNA here is from genome assembly GCA_905147285.1 of Hypena proboscidalis. Taxonomy (NCBI): domain Eukaryota; kingdom Metazoa; phylum Arthropoda; class Insecta; order Lepidoptera; family Erebidae; genus Hypena; species Hypena proboscidalis. The sequence goes on from LR990140.1 coordinate 16,247,879, forward strand.
AAGCATCAAAATAGCGTGCAAGGGGTGTCCTGTCCCCTATAAGACGCGTCTGGCAGTTGATTAATTTTCGGCGGTAAGCGGCTTTCGCCCACCGCCGCCGTATTAAAGATCTTTTGCCTAGGATTTACGGCTAAAAATAGACGGATAGTCTTTTAGGATTAGTGTTAAATTGTGGCTAGATAAACTGTGATGATAAAGAATTAATTAATAATTACTTATTTTAGGTTAGAAGAGGTCGTTGTTAAAGCCTATCCGCGCGGATTAAGCAACGCTTACCGTGTGCGAATGAGTGGCCATTACTTATCGAGTAGAATGGGGAGTCTTTGGCTGTCTCTCTATCTATCTCTGGCGGAATGGCACCTAAGTGTCTTTTCTGTATATGTGCAATATTACGCCGCAGGCACCGACTTCTTAAAATATTTTCTTGAAGTGAGATGGGGGTACTTGCCACTATCAATACAAGCCTTTTGATATTTAACATTAAGTATAACTTCACGGGAGCGGAGCACTAAGGTTGAACGCGGGTCAAAGCGCCGGAGCAGCTACTACGAATATAACAAATTCCAAGTGGACGAAGTCACGGGCAAAAGCTAGTGCATAGTAAACTGAAATTGCTAACAAAACCTACCCAAAAAAACATGTTGTTACCAACTATTACCTACTTATATACAGATAATACCCGTATCGCATTAATATTATTGAGTCGTTGTCAAGCTAAATACATAAAGGGGAGGCATATAACAAAAATATTTACATTGGTAGCAAGTCAATTGGTATCAGCTTAATTTGCGGCGAATTATGCGGCGCGGCCCGCCGGGAAATCAACTTTACATTCAATTTACCGCCGGTGCACAGATAAAAACCAATCTCTTCATTTTTACCTGCCGCGCTCCGGTATAAATCCTCTTTTTAATGTTTTATGTAACCCTCTGTTGGGGTATTTTTTGTCCGATATAATTTTTCGAATAAGTTTGATAAGAGAAAACTTAAATTGTTATTAATATAATTAGGTACCTAGCGTACGTAACCTAAATTTCATCAAAGTTCATTAGATACTTGAACCTACGCGGGTCGTATGCATCTAGGCCATTCTAGGTAGATACTAAATCTCAGTAAGATAAAATAAAATATTGTTTAAAATAAGTAGTACAGCAATCGTATCTAAGGCGATGGTGCTTCCTTCGAAATTCTCCATCAACTAGGTTGCTGTATGGCATTGTCATTGTGTACAGGCATACAACTATTAACTTTTAGGTAACACATTCGATAAAAAAACACGGTCGAGAAATAAGCGATCAATCAATACAATACCTATGGCATGCTAAAAAATCGTGTTCATTCGATGCTCCATTTAGAAATAGTGTTCTGGTTTTGTTGCAGCATGGGTGTGTATAGTGAAGGTATGTATGATAGTGTTACTAATAGGCAGTTGACAAGTCGCATTGTGCAGTCCACATACTCGTATAGCCGGTGGCGGGCAGCGGAGGTATCGGTGTCGTAATCACGGCCGCGCCTCCGGCAGCGCCATTCAATGAGATGAAATCACTATGCGGCTGTATGAATAATTCAGGTGCGGTACACCGGCGTGGGGGCGACCGGTGCACCCCCCACTATCCACGATATGGATATAAAGTTGACAAAATATGTATGGAACGTGGACCATATTTCACGATTGTTGAATGCAACTGAAGCCTACTTTAGATCGCTGAGTGAGCAGGAACCATATATTGAGTACTATTTGCTACGAAAAATATTGGTTCTGAGAAAGAGAGTAATAAAGGAAAAACAAATAAAAACTGAAATATTCAGTTCATTTACATAATTTAATAGCAACTATTTATTATTTAAATTAATAAATTAGCTCTCCTAACCATATATATAACTTTGGTTTAGTGGTGGTAAGAGATGGCTGGGGAAGAGTAGCTGACGTGAGTGAGAGGAGCGGCGTAGGCCACTTTAGCTACGGGAGCGGCGTAGGCGATCTTGGCTACGGGAGCATGCGCGTAGGCGACGGGAGCGGCGTGAGCGTAGACTGGAGCGGCGTGAGCGTAGACGGGAGCGGTAGCGACGGCAACCTTAGCAGGGGCGGAGTGGACAGGGGTGCCCTCGTAGCGGACGATGGCATTGAAGCCCTGGTGGTCGTCAGCGGTGTACTCGACGATACGGTGCACGCCATCGGGCTGCACCACAGAGTAAGAGCCGTGCACAGCGTCACCGGCGCGCGACTCCTGTTGCTGCTTCACATCACCGGAGTGCGAGTCGTGCACAGAGTACGAGAAGTCGTAGTGAGCGGGGGCCTCAGACTCAGCGTACACCACTTTGGCGGGGAGCAGAGGGCCGGCGTATGCGGCGACAGCCAAGGACAGGATAATGACGTACTGAAAATAAAAATATAATCTTAAGATATTTGAAGAGCTTCGATAAAATTGATTTTCAAAGTAAAAGTTTCGAACTCACCTTAGCGACCATTTTTGCTAATTAAATTGTTTGGTAAGTTGTTACTAATGTAAAAGTCAATACTAGACTGTGATAATGTATGACCTGCTCCACTTTTTATACGGCATTGTCACCTACCATTTGATCTGGCGATATTCATTTGCGCTACGCCTGGGGCGGTCATAATTGTGGTCATAATCACGATGAATGAGAGGTGAAGGTCAGCAGGCTGCATTCTTTTGCCGAATATCAGATTAATATGAGTGTAAGACACCTGTCCCTACTAACAAGTACCTTTACCATTTATAACCTTTGATACTGATGACAATAAGGGGTAAACGATATTGTCGCGCCTTTAATAACAAATAATATCAATAATGATCTACCAAGTTTTTTTTTATTACGCTGTACATGTATGAATTTCAAGAGTGGTGATGCAAGAATAATGTCTTCTGAAAGCTACTTCTTCCAGTATTTTCTGCCTTATAAGCTAACAAGAAGAAACTAAGAGAAAATGTATAATAATAGCTATCTACTGTTATTTCTTATTATTTTTTGATAAAATATTTTTCAAGTAATTCTTTCTTTTTTACACGCTTTACTTGCATTTTTGTTTGTTTGTATGTAACCGACTCGTTTGGACGCTATTTAGACCCACTTTAAACCAATGACAATGCAATAATTCGATAATTATTTTTTGTTTTAATATATAAAAAAAAAATTAAAAAACGCTCTTATAAATAAACCAAACTAAAAAGTAGAAAATAAATAATAGTTTAAAAAACTAAAAAAACACGCTATATATAGAAAACCAAACTAAAAAATAGAAAATATATTTAAAAAAAAAAGCGTGGTCTTCATGGGTCAATAGTTATAAATATTTCATTGACAGACATGAGAAGAAGGATTATCATTACGATAATATCTAAAAAAGCACCCACGCTTTTTTTAAAATAACAAAATATTTTCTATTTTTTAGTTTGGTTTTCAATATAAAGCGTGTTTTTAGTTTTTTAAAACTATTATTTATTTACGTAAAGGAGCGATACCATAAAGGAATTAGTATTAGCCACCACAGCGATGTAAATTAAGACATTTTTTATTCTTTTCATTCAGTGTTACGTTTATTTTATTATTATTTTGTAAGTCGCATGGTAAAGTCAAGTTCACGACCTCAAAGGTACAAGTTATAATGATGTAGTATGTAAGCCGGCAATTTTGTAAAGTAGTAGCTCTGTTTCATTTTCAAACTTACATCTTTGTACTAATATATCTCATTTAGGCTTTATCTTCATACTTTATTTACGTACCACTAAAATAAACTGTTAGTTCTTCCTCCTACTTTACTGTACAGCCGAATGTCACTGGACAAAAACCTTTTTTAATCTTTCGTTATCCAAGGTATAACAGCAGCCACAATGATTAAAAAAAATATCGGTATATAAATTGTCTGAATAGTCTTAATACTAGATTGATAGAATCATAGATATTATAACATAGAATCAATGAAATCAGTATAAACTTTTAGTACGAGAGCCCACGACCAAAATTTTTGTCTCATAGCAATACGGCCAAAACCGCATCAAATCGATAGATACGATTATCCTGAACTCGAAAATACCAATATCAGACATTTTCCGCGTAGCGTTTGATCTGACCGAATTTTCAAAATTGTCAAAGAATTTTACCGAACTGCATCATAGCAATATGTCTGATTTGCAGACTGTAGTTGAATGATAGTTCTGAGATACCGGAAACATATTTTTCAGACGTTAGTGGTGTAGCGCAAACCCGTAAAATCACTTAAAAAAATTAAAAATGAGACAAAAAAAATGTCTCATAGCAATACGTCTGAAAATCTTTTTTATTAGTAAATTTTGGTTATTTGATGCGAACAAAACAATTTTCAGACGGAAATGTGAACGCATTAAATTTTGAGACCGTTTTGAAAATGTTAACAAATTTTACCGATCGGTATCATAGCAATATGTCTGAAAATTGTTGGACATGATAAAATAAGTTGTCCACATGTGCAAAAAATTTATATCAGACAAATTAAGTGTAGCACCTTCTCTATCAGACAACTTTTCGATACTCAGATATCATTTAAAAATCGTATTGAGGCATCTTGAATTTTCTGTTACAAACCAATGAATACGTTGCGACCCTGAATTTATTAGATGATAATTAACAAAGAATTTACCCGAAACCGTAACATTGAAGTTGAAGGACTGAAATAAATCGCACAAAAGGAAGCTGGCGAGTGAGCTGTATAATAGTAAGAAAGGGGCAGGAGCGTAACAAGCGCTGAGGCTGTTTGATTTGATAATACTGATTGATTTGATAGTTTTGGTTTTATTTAAAGCACACTTGAGTAACTTTTACAAAAGAAATAAGTAATGACATCTGTCATCTGTCAAAGTACATATAATAGACAAGGGAGATTCTTGAATATCTATGAAGGCTGTAAATTTAAAAAAACATTTAACAGAGGCGTCGGCCAGGCGACTCCGAAACGTTATTTTCGTTTTTGGGAGTATATGCTACACTTAAAGTGTCTGAAAACAGGTTTTTGGTAATCATGGCAGCAATACGAAAAGTTGAAAAAAAAAATTATCCGTATTGCTATGATACAGGTCAGCTAAATTTGTTGACATTTTCAAAAATGCGCTCAGGCTATATGCTACGCGCAAAATGTCTGAAAACAAACTTTTTCGTAATACAATTATAAAATCTATGTACATTTTCACTATCAGACGTATTGCTATAATACCGACTGTCTTTTTTTTTTGACACAGCAGAAATGGCCTCCCACGCAGTTGCTACACTTTCGACCGTTACTACACACCTAGTCGGGTACAGAATCATACAATCTAACGATTTTATAGGGTTTTTGCCGTATTGCTATGAGACATGGTTTTGGTCGTGGGCTCTCGTACTATTTAATGTATAAGAATGCACTTCACCTCTAGTTATTGCTACGCATGTGATCTTAGATTTCCTGGTTTATTTTTTAATTTATTCGGTATCAATAGACTTCATTTACTTAAAAATAAGCGCTATAATGTATTAAAACAAGTATTTTTGGCTGGTAATTAATGTTTCATAGCCCACTGACTAGATTTAGCACCACCCACTAATCACAATTTCATGCAGAGGGCTTACCTACTTACTACTACTAATTTTCCAAGTCGGACTTAGAAAACCCTAAATATACTTCGGAGTCAAATCAGTCTAAGGATGAAAACCTAACCAGATTTATAATAGAAACGGATGTCAAATGTGAAGGTGGTGCTAAACTATCGATGGGCTATCTTACTGATTGTCCTGCATGTCCTACCACCTGCACATGAGAGATGCTCATAAGCTCTATTGAAAGTGCCGAAATAATACTCATTGGGCCTCTACAAGTTAACTTCAAAGCCATGGACACGACGAAGAAAAGACAGTACAAAATTTTGAACTCTCTTTTTTCTTCTCTTAACCGTATGCGATTTTAATGAAGAGTAGAGGAGATATTATAGCAATGCAAACAAGTGCTTCACAGCCGAAGGAGTTGAGCCGAAAATTGTTTTCTACAGCAGGATCGCTACGTCAATTGCGCAATCTTTCACCGATTAGTGCAGAAACTGCTCTTGCACAATTCCTTCTTTTAATTATCTTTGATTATACAACGCCAGCTATCAAGATCTCACTGAAGACCAATTTATTAATACTTGAGCGCCTAAATTTTTTTAACTACGCATGTATCTGAATAAAGCGCTAAACTCAAGTGGTTACCCATTCGTCTTCACCGGAATGCATATATTCTTTCTCTTCTTTACAATATTCTCTTCAATCTTCTAACTCGAACCTACCTTAAAGAACGCTTTGAAATTTAACAAGACTCACATCCGAGGTATCTGAGAGCATCGGGGAATTTGGAACTGAAAATGCCGGAATACAGTATACGATCTTATGATCTTTATGGTTTTTATGGTTTGGCGCGAAAAGACCGTCATTTGTATCTATTATATTTTATTTGGAATTTTATCTATGTATTGTATTATGCTTGTGTACAATAAAGTTTTTTTTATGTTTTGTTATAATAGTGGACTGAGCCATGGGCGAAAGTACGCATAAGATCGATTTAATACGCTTATATAATGAAAAAAACAACTTTCTCGATTTATTTAGTTCTTAAGGATTTAAATTTGATGTCGAAGGATAAGAAAAGGCTTTAAGCTATTTACATCTCTTTAAATACTACTAGAGCGGAGCACTATAATTATATGCAGGTAATACACGAGTTGCAGGCTTTAGCATCTTAGTTAACATAACGAAATCCACGCGGACGAAGTCGGGACAAAATCTAGTTTTGTATAAATTCATACTATAGTGCAGTCGATAAACATCGATAAACCACACACGCAGATTTAAGTAGAGGCGGCGCTACATCTAAAGATCTACGATTATATGCCTAACTTGAACAGACGTTCCGTTTTGAACGGGACCGTCCCGTTTTTTCGGCAACAGTCCTAGTGTCCAGTGACAGTGAGTGAAGAGTGGGTGTTATACACCTCTGCCACACCCTCCTGGGATTACCCAAAAGGGTGTGCCAGCATAGGTGTAATGTAATGTAATGTGTTATGTTAATACGTAAGAAATTCGATGCTTTCGGGGTTTCCACTTCATTTGGAATAATAAATTAAAGTATAAAATTTAACTATATTATTTTAATAATCTATTCGATAACTATTAAACACATTTTTGGTTTAGTGATGGTATGAGATAGCCGGGGATGAGTAGCTAACATGAGCAAGAGGGGCGGCGTAGGCCACTTTGGCTACGGGGGTGGCGTAGGTGAACTTGGCTACGGGAGCGTGTGCGTAGGCGGCGGGAGAGGCGTGAGCGTAGACGGGAGCGGCAGCGACGGCAACCTTAGCAGGGGTGGAGTGGACGGGGGTGCCCTCGTAACGGACGATGGCGTTGAAGCCCTGGTGGTCGTCAGCGGTGTACTCGACGATACGGTGCACGCCGTTGGGCTGCACCACAGAGTAAGAGCCATGCACGGCGTCACCGGCGCGCGACTCCTGCTGCTGCTTCACATCACCGGAGTGCGAGTCGTGCACAGAGTATGAGAAGTCGTAGTTCAATTCAATTCAATTCATTTATTTATTTCAGACATGGTCCATATAAGATTACAATAAGATTAAAACAAAAACATACACATTAAAAAAGTCATAAAATAATAATAATACAGTTAAAAATTGAAAATTAAATAGTAAGATTAAATTATATTAAATTAGTAAAATAAAATTTTTAATTGGCCATATTAATATTAACATTCTCAATAAATAAAAATAAAATTAAGACACGCAACATTAAAAAATACGAATATAGGTGCCACAGTGAAGCTGCATACACCTTCGCACAAGGGGTAGGTCCCACCGCTCAGCCCATACCCTCAAGAGACTGTTAGAGCTATTTCGTAGGCGACTTAATAGTGAAGCGCTTTGCTTCCTTATGATGGCGAAAAAGTCATCCGTCCGCGCCTCAGCGAACATAGTCGAGGCACTACAGAACCAAGGCAGCCTCAACAGTATCCTGAAGGCATTGTTGTATTGGACGCGCAGTGCGCTGTACGCCCGCTGTGTAAAGCTGGTCCACAGGCTGCACGTGTAAAACGACTGGCAATACGCCTTAAATAACGTCACCTTTACAGGTGTAGTACATCGCGCAAACCTGCGAGCCAACATATTGCACCGGACAGACAGCGCCCTGCGCTCCCTCTCAATGTCCCTATTATCGCTCAAGTCGTCAGAGACCCAGTGGCCCAGGTACTTAAAGTGCTTTACCTTTTTTAAAGGAATGCCGCAAAGAGTGACCGGAGGTACGGACATGTAACATTTGGTACCTGCTTTGAAGATCATTAATTCACTTTTTTTTGCATTGTACCTTAGCCCATGGGCCTCCGCATACGACTCACAAATGCGCAGTAATTTACGTAGGGCACTGATCGATGGGGCCAACAATACACAATCATCCGCATAGCTTATGTTGTTCATACATACTCCATCTATGGAACATCCAATATTGGTACTACTGAGCTCACATATCAGCCGGTTCATATACAGGTTAAAAAGGCGAGGCGAGGACAAACCGCCTTGTCTCACCCCGCATTCCAACCCATACACGTCCGACCGCGCGTCCCTCCACTTGACAGTATTTTGCTGCTTATTATACCAGTACCGAAGCAAAGACACAATCTCATGCGGCACATCTGTTTCACAGTGTAGCTTCTGCCATAGCCTGTCATAATTCACCAGATCAAACGCCCTCGAGAGATCTAAGAAGCATGCATATACTGGTGTATTTCTGTTTGTGTAGTACTGAACAGTTTGCTTGAGACAGAGGATAGCAGACTTAGTTGACAACCCGGCTCTGAAACCAAACTGAGCGTCATGCAAATGCAGGTGCTTTTCCAGCTGTTGATCAAGCAAACTGTCCAGCACCTTAGCTACGACAGTCGCAAGTGAAATCGGTCTGTAGTTAGAAAGGTCCGATGAGTCACCCGTCTTATCTTTGATAATTGGCACTACGACTGTGTGCATTAAGTCATCGGGTAAATAACTATGACTAACACACAAGTTAAATAATAGTGCGAGCACTCTTGGCAGATGCACGCCCGCATACTTCAGATGCTCGATGCTAAGACTATCATCACCTGGGGACTTGCCTCTAACCATCTTCTTTATAACTCTAGCCACATCCTTGGCGGAGAATCTGACTTTAATATGCCCAGTACGGTCCTCAGCAGCGAGCACCTGTGACGCAGACCCGAGCGGTGACACCACACTAAAATGTCGCTGAAAAGCGCAGGCTATGTCGCGCGGCTCATGCGCCCCACCAACACTCACCGGAGAGCCCTGCCTCGGATTAAGTTTATGTGTACACTTCCAAAAATCCCCAAAGTTTTTATTGGAATGATGTCCAGCAATGATATCCATCTTTATCTGAGATTCATTATTTTGGCAGTACTTTAATTTTTCTTTAAATAGTTTCCTAGACTTACACATCTTATAATAGGCTTCCCCAGATCTAGGACGCCCATATGATACCCATGCCTGAAAACAAAGCCGGGCCCCTCGGTGAGCATCACTAACATACCTATTCCACCCTGTTACATATTTATGATTGTTGCGATTAGGAACAACACAGCTTCTCCTAGCTGCTTCAGTCAAAATGTTTACAATGTCAATATACATTTTATTTATTGTAATCTTATGGTTCTGATCATTACACATTCTATCCGCGCAATTACAAAAGTCAGACGGAAAATCAATCTGCTTAAATCTCGAATTACAATAATTAGTATAGTCTTGTACCTGATCGCTGTCCCTAAGTCCCCACTTGATATAATTGTAAGTATGTGGACTAGTTGTAACTTTAGGTTTAACAATATTTACATCACACTCAATCTGTAGCGGGTAATGATCAGACCAATATATATCATACAGTACGCACACATCCACAACCGCACTCTTCGCCGCACCTGTCACTACGCAGTGATCGAGCCATCGCCTACATCCGTGCGCATCACTCACAAATGTATATGTATCGCTAGGCAGCCGCTCAATGTCTAGACACGACCACGATTGCTCCGTACAGAAAGTTAACAATTCGTTAAAGAATAGCTCACCTGGGTGCGCGTTAAAGTCTCCTAGAATGAACACCGATTCCACATCATTACTTTCAATAATCGCGTTTAACTCACTGAGGCACTCTGTAAACTCGGTTAGATTATCGGCCGAGTCAGTAGGCATGTACACGGATATAACTAGCATTGATCGGTTTTGAAGCACTATTTTTATTGCAGTGAGACGCACACTAGTACATGCAATGACAGAAACCATAGGAAACGTTGACTTCCTCCACAGCAAGGCGACTCCGCCATATGGTCTCCCTCTTAGCACTCCAGCGGATGTATCAACAGCAGATTTACCAGTAAAAGAAAATGCGTCATCAATGCCACCCAGGAACTGTAAATCGTGAGGCAAAAGCCAAACTTCCTGAAGAGCCACAATGTCCGCCGTCTGACAGAGACGTTTCACACAATCCACCGATCTTTTCACACTCTTACAGTTGAAAGAAACGAGCTTAATTGTACTATCCATTAAGACGATGTTACTCCATTTATATCCAGATATGTAGGTCTGCCCGCGTTGCGACTAAACTCAACAAAACGGCGATACAGTACCCCGTCGGGCCAAAAGTCATCAGTCATAAACATGTCAACCTTATGTTTAGGTACAAATACGATAAAGCCGTTATAATCCTTGTTTGATTTCATATTCATTTTTTCAACTTTTATCTCCAAGCCACTGTTCTTCAATATATAAGATTTTATATCATTTACCGACGCCTCCTTTGACACATTGTAAACATAGATCGGCAGTTGAGAAATTGCCGCCTTGAAATTATTCCCCGAATCAACAGTAGCTTTGCCAGTATTTCCTACGAAGCGGTTTCTCAGGCTATGTTTCTTTCTTTGTACCAATGTCCATTCCTCATTAGACAATGAAGATTTAGATTGAGGTATAGACACGCCATCTCGCACTACAACAGAGAAACTCTTTCTATTCTCGGTGCATGTTTGTTGACTGATAACACGGTCAGGATTATGCACACAGCTTACAGCAGAGGTCGGTGGCGTTGTATGACTCACTATCGTATCAGACTGCGCGCAATCAGCTGATAACTTCACACTCGCTGGCGACGTTACGTTCACACTTACGCGCGGGGTTTTTACGGCGTTACCCGCAATTGACGAGTTATTAATCTGCGTTTTTAAAGGCGTTGTCGTAGACCGTTTTTCTGCAGGCTTATACACGTCACATACGGGTGATAAACCCATTGGCCCACTCTCATGCTCGAAATTCGATAATGTACATGCCCCGCGTCTCATATTAATGTTTCGAGAGACATTGTCGAGAATAGACACATTCTTTAAGGCTTCTATTTCTGCTGTTAGATCCTTAAGTTGCTTTACTGTAGCATACTCTTGAGAGATACGATCTATCTCGCTTCGCATTACTAACAAATCCTTGAGAAGTCTTGTGATGTCTACGTGATCATACAGGATTGGAGGCATTTTATGTAAATCCCTAGCGACAAAAATGGGAATCTCCTCAGGATCTGTTTCTTTTAACAGGCAGATAATATCATCGATGTCACGTACTGTTTTTCCTTGTCTTTTTCGTATCTTCTTACGCTTAGTTGTCGAAATAGAATCAAACAACAAGTTTTTAGCGCTCAGAATATCACTTTCCGAAAATGCACTGACCATAGAAATCTTAATAACTAGTCAATAGAAATGCTATCGACTATCTTTTAACACTGGGACGCATGTCGCCGGTTTTCAAATACCACTTTTTGTATTCCTGCTAACAAAATTATTCTTTTTGGCGATGACATTAAGACGACAATTCCTCAACTCGCACTTATGTTCGATTAGACAAATGCGCTTGTATTCCTGCAAACAAAATTATTCTTTTTGCGATGACATTAAGACGACAATTCCTCAACTCGCACTTGTGTTTGACTTGACAGATGCGCGGCGACAAGGTCACGCGTCTTTGACATTTCTATTGCCTTATTATTAAGATTTCTATGGCACTGACACATATGAGAGCAATACTCTGCTCATCCATCACGTCTAGTTTATTGCAGATAAATGCTAATGTCTCATTTATGACGACATTGCAGCTAACACATTTCACTATATTAGTAGCCATTGTTTACACAGCGACTTCTAAGACCCGAGCAGACGAGCAACACGCAGCGCGACCCATCGACGGCGCGTGCGACGCAAGACTGGCGTGAGCTATATTTTTATAGCTTCAAGTCCAAAAAAAATCGACTGTAGCTTAGCATTAGATTGATAAGCGATCAATTAGAAATTGAAAAACCGATCGTGTTCATCGATACAACTTTTTTATTGATTGTAACATCAACCATGTTGGTTGCTACCTACTTGTATGAGGATACAATAGATGACGAGACGTCCGGAAAGACGTGCATCATAAAGTTAAAAGATTTGTTTATAATGGAATGCTGCTTACGTAGTTTAGATGGAACAGCGATAGTCGACGGAATCCCATCCGGTCGCGGGTACAAGTCCCGCTTCAAGACCAATTTTTTACTGATTCTGTATTTTATTATTACCTACATAATTCTAGCTGCTACTCGCAAATCCACTATAAAAATTCTTTATTGCCCATGCAGGTATGTGATATGTATTAATTTGACCTTCAACTCGCAATGATATCAAATTTTGAGCTCAATCTTTGCATCGATCTAACCTTGTATGACTAGCGCATATGAAATTATATGTAGGTATAAAAACTGTAAGCAGGTCATACACTATCACAGTTGAGTACAGACATTTAAATCAGCAACACCAATACTAATATAATTATAAAAAGGAAAAATGGTCGCTAAAGTAAGTACTTTTTTTGGCAATAATGATTTTGTCCTTTGTAATAATCTGCTCCTTAGTAATAATCTGCATATAAACATCGGGCAAAACTCAGATAAGAATACATCTGCTCTACATTTAAATTGATTAAAGAATATTTATATATTGACATGTTGAATTATTTATGTTTTTAAATATTTTTCCTGTACTAAAAATGTGGCTTCAAATTAATGAATCATATCAGAATTAAAATTGTTTTTCAAACCAACTTTTTAATAGTTCTCATAGTTCTTAATGTTAATAACATAATTATTGTTTGGTATGTTTAAATTAAACACCTTTTTTTATTATAGTACATTATCGTCCTGTCCCTGGCTGTCGCCGCATACGCAGGCCCTCTGCTCCCCGCCAAGGTAGTATACGCAGAGCCTGAGGCCCCCGCTCACTACGACTTCTCATACTCTGTGCACGACTCGCATTCCGGTGATGTGAAGCAGCAGCAGGAGTCTCGTGCCGGTGACGCCGTGCACGGCTCTTACTCTGTGGTGCAGCCCGACGGCGTGCACCGCATCGTCGAGTACACCGCTGACGACCACCAGGGCTTCAACGCTATCGTCCGTTACGAGGGCACCCCCGTCCACTCCGCACCTGCTAAGGTTGCCGTCGCTGCCGCTCCCGTCTACGCTCACGCCGCTCCCGTCTACGCTCACGCCTCTCCCGTCGCCTACGCGCACGCTCCCGTAGCCAAGTTCGCCTACGCCGCCCCCGTAGCTAAAGTAGCCTACGCTGCCCCCGTAGCCAAGGTTGCCTACGCCACCGCTCCCCTTGCTCACGTCAGCTACTCTTCTCCCGTCATCTCTTACCACCACTAGACCAAAATTGTTATTTAGTTAAGAGATTTTATTTATTTTAAATGAAAAGTTGCTAATAAACTACAAACGTTAAAAGAAAGATTTGTATTATTTTCTATTTACGTGTAACAACAATATTAGACGTAGCACTCATGACATGCGATATAAGGTGAATATTGCTACTGGGTGGTCAATGGTTAAATGTAACACTAAAAAGGACATTTTATAATGTTACATTTTCAAATTTAAATTACTTTAATTTGAAATAAAAATATGTATATCAATCAGTATATTATGACAATTAGACGCCTTTGCAGTACAACAAGTGGGAATTCCAACCCTTTTTCCAACACGTTTTGGCATGTACTGCAATGATTTCTTTGAATATTTAGCTCCCTGCAAGTTCTTTTAGCATCATGATAAAATATCTCTTAAAACTTAAAATGCATACTAAACGTACATCATGCTTTGTATTTTTTAGAATAGAGACTAGTTGCGGAATGTACGGAAATCAAAAATACTTACATAGAATTGTAGATAAAAAAATAACAAAAAAAAAAAAAATTATTTGAATATCTTGAAAATGTCGAAAATAATTTATTCAACTTTTAATGAAGCCGAAATTTTAAATTATTTCAAAACGAGCGCAGCCCATGTAGCCTGTTACGTAGCTATTGCTTTGCCGCCCGAAATCGGTATGGGTAAATTGCGTTAAGGTGCTTATTTCGCCATTTCGCGGAAGCGAATTATATATATTAATCAATGAGTTAATCTTCATGAAAGTATAAGCAAAATGTTTACAAATACTATGATGGAAAGTAGATATTATAATGAATGTGAAGAGATCGATATCTTACCCAATTTATTTTCTTTTACCTCGTACTTTTTCAAGTAACTTGATAATTACTTTAATTAAGTTTTATTATTATTAGAAGTTGAGTAACTTAATTAAAAAAGAACATAAACAATTAAGGGTTCGAGTGTAGTACAGGGTGTGCAACTATTCTAGGACTTAAAAAATGTTCACCCAAAAATACCGATTAATCAGACATTAAGATACGGTGGGATGTGGAGTATTTAGGTGGAAAAACACGTGGTTGGTTATGACCTCGAGTGACCTAGACCTTGCGCGTCTATGACACCTAAATATCGTGACTTTTTCTCTATTGACCTTGAACCCAAGTGATCTTGATTCTGCATAACTGTAACCTTAAGTTATCTCAACTTCAGAGTCAATCAAGTTCAAGGTCAAATTAAAAAATATATATTTCTCCGACACAATGCAGCATAACGTCATCATGTTTGTACTCCAACTTCATGAATTCACGATGTCAATAGGACTTTGTGATCAAATTTTGAAAATCTTATATTTTCGGTACTATGGGGCGTCCCCATCATGTTTGTACTCAAACCATACATACTTACTAATTAATCACTTGTTCCAAAATACAGTTATCAACAGATAAGCTTGGCCCCCTGTTCATGAGGAAGGTAGCGATCAAATGTAGGGACGAATACTTTTAGCCACATATGGCAATGAAGTGTTAATGGCCACAAACCCTAGCAAGCAGGGACTCGGCTGATTATAGAATAAATATAATGAAAGTGATTCTACATCATAAATCTCAAACATGTAAATGAATGCTTGCTAAGAAGCGATTAACAATCAAACAGATTAAGCAAAAGTTCTAAAAGTAATTGTCATAAACCGAAAGTGGTTGTATCACAAAAATATAGACACATAATAATTTTTCGATATTATTTTTCACAGCTGCAAAAGTTTTATTGCCATTTTTGTGTTACCATCAAAGCTTATTTTGCTAACGAACAAAACAGTCTACAACGTCTACGTTCTGGTATTAAGTATGCCAGTTTTTTTTAAATAAATTACAAAAACTTAAATATTTTTTTTCAATGAAACAATTGTTTTTAAATTAAAAAATCAATCAATTTAAGGGGCGTTATTAGAATTAAATTAAATATAGAGGGTAGGTGAACACAAGTGACATGAGTGGGGGATGCGGCGGGCGAAGGCCAATTTAGCCAAAGGAACATCGGCATATACTTAGATAGACACTGACCGTAAGATTCTATATTAGAATCTAAACCGAAGGATATGAAAGAATTCATGTATATATATCACATCAAAAGTTTAATACATAAGCAACAAGATTCATCACAATAAATAAAACAGTTCTTTTATATAAATCACTTAGAATTAGTGGTGGTAAGAGATAGCGGGGGATGAGTACGTGACGTGAGAGGGGGCGGCAGCGTAGGCAACTTTAGCTACGGGGGCGGCGTAGGCTATTTTAGCTACAGGGGCAGCGTAGGCGATCTTGGTTACGGGAGCGTGCGCGTAAGTGACGGGAGCGGCGTGTGCGTAGACGGGAGCGGCGTGCGCGTAGACGGGAGCAGCGGCGACAGCAATCTTAGCAGGGGCGGAGTGCACGGGGGTGCCCTCGTAGCGGACGATAGCGTTGAAACCATGGTGGTCGTCAGCGGTGTACTCGACGATGCGGTGCACGCCGTCGGGCTGCACCAGTGAGTACGAGCCGTGCACGGCGTCACCGGCACGCGACTCTTGCTGCTGCTTCACATCACCGGAGTGCGAGTCGTGCACAGAGTATGAGAAGTCGTAGTGAGCGGGCGCCTCAGGCTCAGCGTATACAACTTTGGCGGGAGCAGCAGCGTAGGCGATTTTGGCAACTGGAGCAGGTGCGTACGCGATCTTGGTAATGGGAGCAGGTGCGTAGGCATACTTGGTGTATGGGGCAACTGGGACAGCTATAGCAGCAGCGGCAGCCACCAGGCCGAAGAAAGTCAGGAACTAGAACAAAATAAATTGAATATTAAATCTGTATATTTACAATTAAGTATAAGAATATTTATTAATATACTCTATTTAAACTTATTAAATATTTTTTTATGATTGCATTAAAGATTTAAGTAACAACTTACTTTGACGACCATCGTGGAAATGATTTGATTGGTTTCGTATATTGTTACTGATCTGCGAGTCAGTATGTGACTGTAATAATTATTGTCTGTTGCAGATTTTATATTCGACTTATCACATACGTTTAATTCAGGTTTAAAATTGCGTCATGCGGAATGCCTAGCTAATTTTCTTTATGTCGAGGTGAAGGTTGGCAACAAGGCTGTTTTGCAAGTTGATCTGCTTCCACGTGTTAGGTAGCTATCTAATTGCACTTCAGCAGAAATTAGCTTTCCTCTTTAATACTGAAAGTGTATTAACAGTATTACTAATATAGTTCATAGTTTTATTAACATTTTTTTGCGCTCAAGCAGTAAGTAGCCAAGTCCACGGTATGTGTACGGTGATATTAATTGAAACTATTTATTGCTAGATATCTTCAGGTCAATGCTCTTACTTAGTAATAGTTACATACTGTTTTTAATATGTGGGTCTTAGATAAATGAAAGATATTTATGTTATATAAATATCTTTTATTTGTAAGCTTATAATATGAAATTTGGCTCTCATTTCACATTTTTATGTTTTTGTTGGGATATGATTACTTTTTGTATAGGAACTCCTCATTAATTTGGAAATTTTGTATAAGGATTCATTCGTTCATCTAGTAAACTCGGTAACGAAACTATAGATATTCAGGAAACCGGTGCTTCACCATCTATCGAACGCTTCCATAAACAATTATTATTTATTCAGGTATATTCAGTTATCATATAAAGCTACGTTCATGCTAAATATCAATATTGTAGGTCATCTGGCAGTGGGTGAGGTTTTTGATCTATAACTCAGTCAGTCACAAAAAATGTGGTTTTTGAAGGAAAAATATCTCAATAATGGTTTGAGCTACACTGATGAAATTTTGCATTCATCAAGTTTGTAGGATTAACAGGTTTCAAGTTGTAAAGGGGTCAAAAGTACGGCGAGATGGTTCGTGTAAATAAATATACACACTCATGCGTCACTAGAATGAAATTTTTCATTTAGATTCATTTTGCCTTTAATAATAGCAGCCCTGTATCTAATTCATGTCCCACTGCTGGGCTCGGGCCTCTTCTTATGATAAGAATGGCCTTATTCACCACGCTGCTGGCCAAGTGCGGATTGGTTGACTTCACACGACCTCGAATACTTTTAGGCACTGTCAGGCATGCAGGTTTCCTCACGATGTTTGTCCTTCACCGTTAGCGAGCGATAATTTAAATGATAAATATACACATAATTATCTTCGAAAAGACGAAACTTATCGATTTATTGACAGAGGTGTGTGCCGAGGGTTCGAACCCGTGACCTTTGATTTCGGTCTCCCACTCGGCTATCGCTGCCTTAGCAAATATGAAACAATTTTAGCTGAGTCTTGTTGATAGAACTTTATTAAATAAGCTAAGCGAGTCGTTCACCATAGTTGAACCTTAATTTGTAGCCAAGAATAGGCTTTAGAAGGCGATTTCAGGTGATATTTGATAATCTCTGGCCAACTTATGGTATATATAGGTATATTTGTTTATTATGTTTGATCCCGCATAACTTTTTACTGAGAGATCCAATTTTGATAACCCTTTTTTTATTCGATATAGTATCCTTGAGGATAGTTCCAAGGCAAGGAAGTCAAGGTCTGATGATCGGATCCCAGGCGTATTGAGGGAAACCCTTGTATGTTAGTGTTTTTCATATACTTTATGAATTTATATTATCATATATTTGCATCTGGCCGCAATCATTTCATATTACTGAGGCCGAGATTACGTTATACTGCTTATATCTGCAGGTACTAATCTGTAGGTCGAATCATGTCGAATGAACGAAAGCGCGGCCTTCACCTCTCAATCATTGAAAAAGCTTGTATGGTAATGCTTAGGCTTATTTGTCACCACTCAAGTAGTGTAGATGACAATTTATGTATAAAAACTGTCGCAAATCGTACATTATCACAGTCGAGTACAGACACTGAAATAAACAACAACACAATTAGCCAAAATGGTTGCTAAAGTAAGTATTACCGTGTTTGAACAAGATTCAACAAAATAATAAATTAATAAAATTTGACTACCGAAACAAGCACGAATTTCTTATTAAAAGGTGTATTTTTCTTTCCAGTACGTCACTATCCTGTCTCTGGCTGTCGCCGCATACGCAGGCCCTCTGCTTCCCGCCAAGGTGGTATACGCAGAGCCAGAGGCCCCCGCTCACTACGACTTCTCATACTCTGTGCACGACTCGCATTCCGGTGATGTGAAGCAGCAGCAGGAGTCGCGTGCCGGTGACGCCGTGCACGGCTCCTACTCGCTAGTGCAGCCCGACGGCGTGCACCGCATCGTCGAGTACACCGCTGACGACCACCAGGGCTTCAACGCCATCGTCCGCTACGAGGGTACACCCGTCCACTCCACCCCTGCTAAGGTTGCCGTCGCTGCTGCTCCCGTCTATGCTCACGCAGCTCCCGTCTACGCTCACGCCGCTCCTGTCTACACTCACGCCGCTCCCGTCGCCTACGCGCATGCTCCCGTAGCCAAGATTGCCTACGCCGCCCCCGTAGCAAAAGTAGCCTACGCCGCCGCTCCCGCTCACGTCACTTTCTCATCTCCTGCCATCTCATACCACCACTAAGCCAGAATGACTTAGATAAAAGAACTGTTTTATTTATTGTGATGAATCTTGTTGCTAATGTATTAAACTATTGCTGTGATTTACATGATTTCTTTTATTTAATTTACGAACCGGTCATTTATTTTTATTTTAATTTTTATTTTATTTATTTGGAATAACAACCAATTACACAATAAGAAATACAAGTTTTTAAAGCAAACTAATCTTAAATAATAAAAACAAAATACAATTGCGTAATCGACGACGTTATCCACAAAATACATGTCATAATAAGAATTACAACGAAAAAGAATAACAATTTCCGTTCTATTAATAACGACATTAACGTTTGTTGCGTAATGTAGAATTGCAATACAAAAAGAGTTGTCCATCTGATGTCAATCTAAATGCATCATTAAGAAAGAGTCCATATTGGCTCACCTAAAGTTCTTTTCCCGAAATTGTTCTTCCTAACGATTTGTAATCCAAATGATCACTCTTCCTAAAATATTTCATCCTAATGTTTTCATTCATACTATTTGTAGTGCTACCGGCGTTGTTCATAACACTCATGTTTCCGAAAATTGTTATTACTAATATCATTAATGTAAATATATTTTAACTCCTACTTTTTTATCATAACGCTTTTATAACTAAACATAATATTTTCACTCATACTCAGAAAGAAACATATACCAAGTGTAATAAAAAATATATATGGGTAGAAGATGATATTTACAGTTTTAATTTGAGGGTATGATTATTATTTAGGAGCATGTTTTACATAACGTACTAAGATGTGTCTATTGCTAAATTGAAGTAAGATGTCTAAAAAACCAACTGTTTAGAATGATAAAGGTCGTTTTACTGATATTTGTCTGAAATGAATAAAATTCATATAAAACACGACTCATTTACGGTTATGTTTATGGCCTAGGAGTTTATACCGCAGTTTTAACCAATAACTATAGGACCGATTCGGTTCTGGCGTTGTGGTCAAAGTTTTCACCTAACCTAAACACCAATAAAATTGAATATTTTAAAGCTATAGCCGCTAATATCAAACTAATTTAATTGATATGTGTATATGAAAACATGTATTTAACTACTTGTACCATGGTACTATTAGTCTTATATGTTATGTGAAAATAACTAAATTACTAAAACTGTAAAAGTTACGTAAAATTAATGTATATAATACTGATTATTAGAAATATAAAGAAATAAAAAGATATGACTTTGAATAATAGTGTAAAAAATGGTTATGTTGAAAAAATTTAGGAATACTAATAAAAGTACAATAGATGTTTATTGCTACCGACATTAGGAAGTTGAATGCTTCGGATTATGAACATTAGTAACAGAGTAGTTAGGAATTGTAATTTTTAGGATGAAAAATGTAAGGAAGAACATTTTCGGATTTCCAATTATCGGAGTTGAAACTTTAGGTGAACTTTGGCGCACCTCATTAGAAAGGAGAAACATAATTCTAATTAACATTAATAGTTTTGAAAATACATGAAATAGTTCATTAAATATTAATAGTTTTTGGTTGCATTTATCAGTAACACTTCTATTTATCTCTTGATAAATCGCACCTTCATACCATCGCACCATAAATCGTCATAAAAAATAGATAGCAATTTATTTTTATTTTATTTTTTCATTTCACTTTGTGCACGCAACACGGTACACAGGCGGACTTAATGCCTAGTCGCGTTATCTAACAGTCAACCTAGGATGGTACAGATAAACAAAGGTAAGTGCGTTTCGTAAGATAGTACTAATAGTACATAATACAGTGATTAATCCGTTTATACTATCAGTTTACATTAAAAACTTATAATTATTGGCGTCTATTTTTTGCACCTACGTATAAATAGAAAAGGCTTAACGTGGTATTCTTTTTATTATATAGCATCGGCTCAAAATTTGTAAATATATAAAGTTTATGTAATTTTATAGTTTATGTAACAAATTAAACTTTGGGAATTTACTGCATTTCAAGTGGAATTTATAATTAAGTTAGAGGTATATATATCTCTGCCAAGAGGTGTATGCATTAGACAACGCTTTGGGCTCTAGACTTAAAATGATGTAGTGACAGGATGAAAATAGATGTGCTTGACCCACATAGAACCTCATCATAATTAGTCCACTACTAAGTGTCATACAGATGTTAACTCATTTCATACTTATAAGTTATAACCAAACTCGTTAATTGTAGTACATATCCGTCCATACACAGCTCGCAACCGTCTGTATTCATTTTAAAACAACTCTGACATTTATTACCAAGGGTAATAGTTCAATTAGTCAGTGACGAATACGGACTGCTATCATCCAAACCAACATGTAAACAGCACGTTAGTATATTTAATATGTCGCCAACGTAACTTTCCATACCCATTGAGTTTTTATTTTCACGCAATACTAAGGTAGAAGTGTTACTGATAACTGAAACAAAAAACGATTTATATTGAATAAAGACTATTTCATGTGTTTTCAAAACAAATTAACGTTAATTAGAATGGAGAATGTTAACTAATTTTGATTATTAGTACTCCATATTCTCTGTCAAAAATAAAAAATACTAGTAAAAGAATTACTTCGATACGTTAATTAGTTTCCGATTTAGAAGTAAAAAAGAAGGTTACGATGTGACGTCATAGCTCTGCACTCTCTGTCTGGCTCACTTAGTCCACTCGCAGTCGCGCGCCCTTGCCGTCAAAATTATACTAAATACTTTTAAAAATGTCCAATCCAAATACTAGGCAATCTTGTGTTGTGCCTAAATGTATAAATACAGCTACCAATTCACCGGAAAAGCTGTTTTTTATAGTTCCAAAAGACGTTAAAATGCGAAAAAATAGGATAAAAGCCATGAAGAGGTTTGATCCATTTGAGATAAAAGTACAGTTAATTGTTGTGAAGACCATTTTGACGTAAGTTTGTATAGTAAATATATTTTATGTAGGTACACCAGGCCAACGAGTTAGGTATGTAGGGAAAAAACTTTAAAGTCATAGTAAAGACTGACTACACTCGTTTTGGATAAGTGAGTTACATATCTAAAAAGTGGGTATATTATACTTATTAAATATGTAATGCCCACATGCATATCTATTGTAGTCAGTTTTCACTATGATGTAGAAGTTTTTGCCCTGCATATCTAATTGCTAGGCCCACTGTACTTAAGTAATAATAATTATTTTCACCTTATAATGAAACAATTTCTAACCGGATTAATTGCGTGTTTATTGATTTTACATTTGCAGGAAAAATGTAAAATCAATAAGTACCTACGCGATTAATCCGGTTAAAAATAGTTTCATTATAAAATACAGTGATCGTGAATACTTAGGACATTACTATTATAATCTTTTGTAGTTAACATTTATATCATACCTATAAACATCAAATCTAGTCAGAGGTGCAAAACCTTTGGTGTCAGAACTTTCCGTTACGTTTTTCATAGTATTACATTAAAATATCTTACAATCCAGCTGTTGCGTTATCCTTTGTTTTCTACACAAGTTTTAATCTATAATAGACTGTGCCCACCGCTCTGCTCGCGTCGGCTAGGAGTAAGATTTTTTTTTTGTTTTGGATTGAAAATGATATGGAAAACTATATTAAATATAAGTTGGTCGGGGGAAGAATTAAATTAAAACAGGGTATAATTCCACACAAATACAAATTTCAACAGGAAAAGGAAGATAAACCTCAGAGATCTGCTGTGCAAAAACGTAATCGTATAGAATATTTTGAGAAACTATTTAATAAAGATAAAACTTCGACGTTAGAGGAACCTCAAGAGATATTTATTGTTAGCTGTGAACACGAAATAGTAATAGAAGATCCATTTAGTTTCGGAAATAATCACCAGTGTTTAGAAATATAAATAAGAGGAAAATAATATTTTCACCAGATGCAGTATCTTTTGTTAGTATGAACGACACATCTTCAAACGCCTCTTCACGTGAAATGTTTAACCTTAATCAAGAATCAAAGCACCCTAATGAAGATTCAGATTCGGAATCGGAATGCAAAACTTGTTTTAGAAATAAATGGCCTTTGACCTTGGCCAAAAAATACAAATAAAAAAAAGGTTTAGTACATCTGTAACGTTCAACCCACTACATCTACATCCTTAGTACCTATCCTACTTTCTCCTAATATTATACATGCGAAAGTTTGTGAGTGAGTGTGTGCGTGTGTTTGTTATCTTTCACAAAAAAAACTACTGAACGGATCTGGACGAAATCTGGAATAACACATAGGCTACTTTGAATCCTGGGAAAATGTACAGTTCCCGAGGGAAACGGGGGCGAAGCTGCTGGCGGAAGCTAGTTTGCAATAAATCAATGTATGTATTCATATAAATTTACTAAGAAGAGCGGTTCCTTCCTATATATACATACGTACCTAACCAATAGCTACAAAACTATAATACAATATATTTGTTGTCTTTAACGTAAAAAAATATTGGTAGGTAGGTACTTCTACTATTTGAGTTACATTCTTCCATTATGACATTAGTTGGGTATTTTGTATCAATAAAACAATTTAGAACAGATAAACTATTTAGCATAAGTAGTAGCGCGGAAAGGTCACACACCTTTGCATTTTTATTCCTCGCGTTTTGGTGGCAACGAAGTCACTATTTGTTGATAAATAATGCCATTTAAAACCATTAATCCATCTATTTTAGGTAGATTATCCGCTTGCTCTTTTTCGAATCCTTTATCCATTTTATTAATCGAATAATATTTACTATTATTAGACTAGTAACTTATTACTCGAACGAAAACACAACAAACTGTGCGGCCCTCGCAGCGCGTTGCAGAGTTATGACGTCACAAGCGGTCACGTGACTGTTAGCGGGACTCGATATTTTTCGAAACTTTGAATGCCTATAAAATCAAAACTACTAGGTATTTTTGACTACAACAAAAACTAGTGTATTTGTATACATACAGGCTTTACTGAGATAAAATTTCAAGCGATTTGGCATACCTAGTAACATTCTTCATTATGTTTACCCTTTCCAATGATGCATTTAGATTGTCATCAGAAGACTACTCTTTTTGTATTGCAAATTGATTTGTCTCAGCAAAAATATGCATTGCTAATAAATACTTATGCTCGACGTTTCGGACGACGGTATTTATTTAGCTTTATAATAATTGCGCCATTTAGACCCGTCGTCTAATTAATTTCAACTTTTTGCAATTAACATTTATTTCGTTATTAATAGAACGGAACGGAACGGAAAGGTGATTCTTTTTCGTTGTAATTCTTATTATGATCGGTTAATAAATTAAATAAAAGAAATCATGTAAATCACAGCAATAGTTTAATACATTAGCAACAAGATTCATCACAATAAATAAAACAGTTCATTTATCTAATTCACTCTGGCTTAGTGGTGGTAAGAGATGGCAGGGGATGAGTAAGTGACGTGAGCGGGAGCGGCGGCGTAGGCTACTTTAGCTACGGGGGCGGCGTAGGCGATCTTGGCTACGGGAGCATGCGCGTAGGCGACGGGAGCAGCGTGAGCGTAGACTGGAGCGGCGTGAGCGTAGACGGGAGCGGCAGCGACGGCAACCTTAGCAGGGGCGGAGTGGACGGGGGTGCCCTCGTAGCGGACGATGGCGTTGAAGCCCTGGTGGTCGTCAGCAGTGTACTCGACGATACGGTGAACGCCGTCGGGCTGCACCAGTGAGTACGAGCCGTGCACGGCGTCACCAGCACGCGACTCCTGCTGCTGCTTCACATCACCGGAGTGCGAGTCGTGCACAGAGTATGAGAAGTCGTAGTGAGCGGGGGCCTCATGCTCAGCGTACACCACTTTAGCGGGGAGCAGAGGGCC
The DNA here is from genome assembly GCA_905147285.1 of Hypena proboscidalis. NCBI lineage: Eukaryota > Metazoa > Arthropoda > Insecta > Lepidoptera > Erebidae > Hypena > Hypena proboscidalis. Next base: position 16,273,081 of record LR990140.1, read on the forward strand.
GGCGTATGCGGCGACAGCCAGAGACAGGATGATGACGTACTGGGAAGGAAGAAAAATATACCTTTGAATAAGAAATGTGTGCTTGTTTTAGTAGTCAAACTTTATTAATTTATTATTGTGTTGAATCGTGTTCAAACACAGTAATACTTACTTTGGCAATCATTTTGGCTAATTGTATGTGTTGTTGTTTATTTCAGTGTCTGTACCCGACTGTGATAATTTACGACTTGCAACAGTTTTTATACATAAATTGTCATCTACACTACTTATGTGGTGACAAATTTGCCTAAAGCATTACCATATGAGCTCTTTCAATGATTGAGAGGTGAAGGCCGCGTTCTGGTTCATTCGACACGATTCGACCTACAGATTAGCACCTGTAGATATGAGCAGTACAACGTAATCTCGGCCTTAGTTGGTATGTCGTGTAAGTATGTCGTGTAAGTAGCCGGTTTAAGAAGTAGAAACCGGTTTTAGAGAGCTTTAGTTATAGTTGCATTGGAATATTTTCTACAGTCTCTATTGTAATTTATTGCAAGATTAGATTACTATTAAATTACTACATATAATTTGGATTTATGTTGTAATTGCAATAATGATTGCTCGTCAAATGCAAGTTCTTGACGAATTACTGGATAGTTCTATAGTATAAACTGCAGATAAAATTGTAAATCAATTTGTTGCAATAGACGACATTGAAATAAATCAGTCAGACACCTCAGTCTTCTTAGGGTCGACACACACCAGAAGAGCGGCGAAGGGCAGCGAAGCGCAGCGACCCGCTCGGTAGAGAAGGCGCGCGGATTCCCGCGACTGCTCGAGAAGTCGCTGGAATGCTCGAGAAGTCGCGGGACTCCGCGCGCCTTCTTGGGCCTGCCCGCGATGTATTTACGGGTCGCTCTCCTATGCGCAGTTCACTTTCAACAAAACTCGAGTAAACTTGTGTATAAGCAGTGAAAATGGGTATTTTGGATTTAATTATTATTGCACATATAATTGAAGAAGAAGAGGAAGCGGCCGAAGAGATAAAGAGGAAAAGATTTATTTTTTTCATCCATTTCCATCACTTCTGTATTCGTTGCACTGCAAGGAGTGAATACGAATGCTCACGCGCAACAGACGCGCGCGGGGAGCGGGGCGAGGGGCGGGATATTGCCAGCGGCCGCTTGCGACTGCTCGAGCATTCTCGGGAATGCCCGCGACTTCTCGCGCAGTCGCACGGCTCCGTTTATGGAATTCGCCGGAATTCCCGCGGCGCCGCGGGCATCCGCGCGAATCGTTTGAGTTTCTCATGCGATAATAAGTATTATAGTAATGAAAATAAAGTTAAAATTCATATGACACTGAAACTGCGCTTCGATTCGCTGCCCTTCGCCGCTCTTTTGGTGTGTGTCGACCCTTAGGCTTCCATATAAATAGTAGGCTAACTTGAAGCACACACATCGATAAGTTGTATGCAAAAATCGGTAGCGCGGTAACTTAGTAAATTATAAAGAATACAGTGGGTGCAATCACGGCTTGACCTTGCCCAATAAAATATTTTCTAGTTTCCTCCCTTTTAGATCACCTTTTTTATATTTTTCATAGTTTTCAAACAATTTTTTTGATTTAATACTTTGCCGTTTTAGATGTATATTTTAATTTAGACAGTATATAATATATACATATTTGTAATGTGCTTGCCAAGAACTTTTATTTGATACCAAACACGTCATGATTAATTTTTTTTTTCGAGTTTATTAAATTATATATACAATTTTTATAAAATGTATACTTATTCTTACAAATCTATAGAGGTGTCCTCAATCATTAAAATCCGTTCAGTAGTTTAGGCGCTACGGTGGATCATACAAACATACATACATAGCATGCCAAAATCATTACCCTTCCTTTTGGCTTCGCCGTAGTAGGGTAAAAAAAGCCGTTAGAGCAAAAATATCTGGTACATCACAGAGGACTCATGTTAGTACACTTTTTATGGTGCATAAAATATTGAGCTAGCCATTGCTAGACAAAATGCAAGAAGCCGTGTATCTTAGGCAAAATTCTAACGAATCATAGATAAAAACACACTGATATACACGACCATGACACTCGAGGCTCTGGTAAATTGGTTGGGACTACATGCAGGCTAACTACATAGATCCATCAAGCTTTCTCGCATTATGGGGCAGATGTTTTTTAACAATCTACCCCGTGATTTGACATCTGCAACCACTGTAAAATCTTTTAAATTTAAATAAAAAAATTGGCTACTTAAAAAAGCTTTCTACAGTTGTAGTGGTATATTATTTAGTACCCGCACACAAATTTGACTAATAAAGTAAATAACCAATAAACAATTTCTGATTTCAATTTTATCAACAAAACCATTGCTTAATTTTGCTGCATTTCTTCTATCGCTCGATCACAAATGCTTCCAAATGTCACTCTCTTACTAACTTATTTTCGTAACAAAACTCATACGTGAGCAATAAAATCACGCGAGCCACCTACATGTTGCTCGGGTTACAATGAAAATTAATTACGTTGTCAGATCGTAAATCATAGCTATCTGTAATTAGATCTAACTACACAGATATGTTTAGAAGCTTAATGCTTAGAAGTAAGAGCATTACACCTTGGTTTTATTTTATCTCGTTTGTCTAGTGGCAAAGTTATTTGTACAGATGTGGATTACAAAGTTCGATTGTCGAATCCCAGAACCAAAAATTAGTGGAGTCAATATAAGCATAATATCACCTATTCATTCTCAGAATCAACTCCGAATTTTACGATATTTTTGCTTTGTTTATTGGGAAGAAATTATTAAGTAGTATTGGGTGAATTTCACAAGCAGTATTGAGAATGGTAGTTCAATGTGCTGATTATTTATTAAATATATTTTTTCTCAAAAAAGTAAGTACTTCTCTACCTTGGCAAAAAAAATCATTGATTTCTACCCAATAATATACCAAAAAAAAAAATTACAAAGTGTCATTTTATCATCACGGTGGCCTGTCCCGAACCCAATTCCGCTCATAAAATACCTTCCTCGCAAATATATTCATAATATGGATTTAAATCGGTTGTTTTATCATTAAATTATAATATATTCGATCAAATAAAACCATTTTTGTTTGTTTATCTTCTTTCTCATGGATTTGACAGGCAGTCAACTTTTGTCCGGAAAAAAGTTATCATTTCAGAGGACAGTAAGTTTTAGTAGAATAGCCACGTCAACATTGCGTTGTTATGCCTTTCTTACCTTTCCTCACTTTGGATCAGGCCAGCTCAAACTCTAGGCGCGATCGCACCAGTCCCAACGTCTTGCGGTTTCCCGCCACAAAAGTAAGTTTATCATTTCAGTGATGTGGGGACAAAAGTATTAGATTAGATTTCTTTAATTTGTTTCAAAATTGTGTATTTAATTTCACCGTAAGTACTGATTTGCTTGAGTAGTGTTCATATTCTTTTAATTTTTTTATCACACAGTAAGAAACGGTGCACAGTTTATCATTTCAGTGGTTATTTTTTTATCATTTCGGTAGACTCTTTTCATTTCAGTGGACTCTAAAAAATTCATCCTTAAATATTTATGTAAGTTTTGATGATATTTGATGGGCACTCACACACAATGTTATAAAATAGGCTAAAGTTTCATTTTTCACTTAAAATATAGATATCATTGAAATTGAAAAAGTCCACCGAAATGACAAAAAAAAATCGCTTGTTGAAATTGACCCTATTATTAAAACGATATTCGACGCCCCCACCGAATAAAATGGTAACCGAAAATCGCTAACTTTACAGGAAAAATAAAAAACGTTATTTTCTCAATACTTCGCGTAATAAAAAAACAATGGTATTGTGTTATATATCAAATGAAAGGTTTATTTTTATATTATCTAGCCAGTTATTTATAAGTTTAAATATATTAAACTTTAAAGAGTTATTTACAAAAATGTACATTGTCGATAATGTCCCTGCGTGCAGTTTACCATAAAACGCTTTTACCATTTTATTCGTGTGATTATTTTTCTTATCTATAATATTGCAATAGAAGTATACACTAATATTCGTTGATACTTTACTAACGGATAAGTAGTAATCGCACCATCATGATATCATTTTGTTCGTGTAACCTTTCACATATTTTAATGTCACATATTGAATATAATCCCTTAAAGATATTATTCACATTTAAGAAAGTAAGAAACATAAATTGTTACATTAAAATGTTATCTATGCAGTGTCAGTGTTGTGTGTCACCTTTAGGCAGCTCTGACAACTGTCTAGTGAAGTATATCTGTTCTGTTTCGGTGTATTTTCCATCCAACCTTAGCCCGAAAAGCACAAGGCGATTATGGCGATATAAGTTAGCAGACTGGGATGGGATGCGCTCATTCTTTGCATCCTATTCGTGGTTGCCCATTTGCTTTTCTTTGGGTGATCCTTCAGCATGCGCGGACGCTATAACAGATGTGCTGCGCCAAGGTATGGAATATTTTAGTCCTTCTTCCGATGCAAGCACATCTAGCAAAGCACAGCTTTGGCTTGGAGCTGAGCGTGGACGTGCTAAAGCACGGAAACACGAGGCTTTCCTGATGCTCGAAAACGTAAAGCTAGCGACATACCGGATAAGAAAGCCTATAACAGGGCAACCAAATCCAGCAAAAACGCTCTACGAAAGGCTCGATTTGACCATATTCGCCGCATTGGGTACAAACTCGCTACACACCTAACAGGGAGTAAAGCGTTTTGGTCCCTAGCAAAATCAGTCGAATGGAACTTCTGCCGCACCTCACTACCTCCACTGCTGAACCTTGATGGGTCACTTGCCCACACTGCTGAGGAGAAAGCGAACTTATTCGCTTCTATATTCGCAGAATCTTCGCGGCTAGATATTACTGGCTCGTCCACTAGTTTGCGTGACTTCTATGTGGGACATATGCATACGTCAGACAAGCCCTTCTTAGCAGGCTACTGTCCTTCGGTCTACCCACTAGTCTCTATGATTGGGTATCAGACTTCTTGAGGGACTGATCGATTCGGGTTGTCGTTAATGGCAGCTCGTCCAATCAAATGGCAATCAATGCGGTTGTCCCTCGGGGGTCCATGCTCACAGCAACGCTTGTCCTGCTTCACATAAACTTCCTACTGATGCCAGGTACGTTTTACACAACGGTTGTTGCAAGCTATATACCCAACTCACGAGCTAGTGGTGTACAAATACAGTCGCTCAGAGAGGCAATGGTCGAACGTATGAAAGTGTATCTAAGGGAGTCTTTATTTGGGGTACAGCCAACTTAGTAACGTTCAATGCTAGTAAGACTCAGGCGTTCCATTCATCCTGACTCCTACTTTCTGAAATGTATTCCTTCCAATAACTGATCGTTTTGAGCTCCTCGGTATCTCGCTAACTTTGAAACTTAATTTTAGCTCCAACATTGAGTCGAAAGCTCGACTAGCCGCCAAAAAGCTGGGCATCCTCAAGAAGGTGAGACAGTATTTTACACCGGGGCAGTTGCTTGACCTCTATCAAGCGTAGGTCCGGTCGTGTGTAGAGTACAGTTCTCATCTGTGAGACGGCTCAGCCAAATACCAGCTTGAGGCGCTCGAGTCAGTCGAGAGGAGGGTCAAGAGAATCATTTGCGATATCGATCTGACGGATACTCGACTACAAAGTTTGGAGCACCGTCGCTAGGTTGCGAGCCTATCAGTTTTTTATAGGATACATTTCGGAGAGTGTGCCGAGAAACTTCACAACCTTATCCCTCCATCCCCGTTTCACCATCGGTCTACAAGATAAACGGCACTGAAGCATTGCTCCACAGTGGATATTCCACTAATACGCACAAAGCCTTTCGCCTTTACAATTCTTATGCGAACTGCCAAAGAATGGAATGCCTTGCCTGAGTCTGTGGATGACTGACAACTTGGATCTCTTTGAAGCAAGAGTTAATAGGTATCTCATAGGTTTTTATTATACACCATAAAAAAAAAGACAAATATAGCAACAGTAGAATTACTAATATCGAAATTTTATTATTTTGTATTTTTTATTTCACGTAGGGTACGTCTTTATAATGTACAAGCTTCCGCCCGCGGCTCCGCCCGCGTGGTATGTCAATTAAAAGTAGCCTATATGTTAATCCAGACTATAAGCTACATGTGTGCAAAATTTCATCGAAATCGACCCGGTAGTTTTGGCGTGAAAGAGTAACAAACATCCATCCATACATCCATACATACAAACTTTCGCCTTTATAATATTAGTAAGGATATGTTTCTGATAACTTTCTTCTAAAGAACGCTTACGATATTAAAAACTGAAATTGAAATATTGTGTGCCGTTTTACAAAATATATCAAATTAAAATTACCCACGAATAAAATGGTAAAACGCTGTTGCCGAATTCATTACGTAGTATATTTACTAGAATATTATTGCTATCGCATATTACCGGATAATAGAGGTAGTCGGTAATTGGTAATGAGGTATAACATGTTTATTCGTGTGCTTAAATTGTGTGTGCCTTCCGCCGAATAAAACATATTTTCTTAATAACTTTGCTAAACACAATACAAAAATTATGAAAAAAATCTATCAGATGTAACTAAGTCTGTAGTATTCAAATATGCAATAACATTTTTTTACAGTAAAGTGACTTTGCCATAGTATTCGGTGGGGGCGTCGAATTATTATGATATTGATATAGAGTGAAAGAGTTCTTGGCTTATAGTTCACGTAAACCCATTGAACTAAAACTTATAAGATTTGACACAAAGAGTACTTTCATGACTGATTGATCTGATGCAGGATTTCTTCTGGTACCTATGGGTATTCTTATTTTGGTAAAAGTAGTCGTAAACCCATCATGTTTAGGCTTATTAGATTAGTGAGAATGAGCACTTGAATGACAAGTGCGGTTGAGGGTCTGGGTGCGATTATGGTAATGACAGCAGCAAAAAAAAGCTTTAGGAAGAAACCGATTTATATAAAAATTGGTTGTAATAAAATCTACATTTTAACATAACAGTAGGTACCATGAGCTTAAAATTCTACTCTGTGTTGTCTAAGCAGGAGTCGACCATCACGGCTATTTTGCAGACATATTGTACCAACTTATATTTCCTAGATTTAATTAGCTATTATTTAGGCATGTTTATTATTAGCCAACGCTATAAAAAGCAGACCGATCATCTATCAATTACTACTGGTCTTTGCCCCAATAATTACTAGATAATTATCTATGCAAGATTTACTAATTCAAATTCGCTTAATGAATTCCAGGCCTAGATAATGTAATATATTACTCGCGTTATATTTTAACACTCAATTTATGCGTAAATAAATTGCAGGTATAATAAATATTAGTAACATTGTAATTATTGAAGAATGAAGTAGTTTCCAAATTACGTTGACCCGTATCTTGAAGCTGTATTATATAAACAAGAGGTCTTGTTAAAGTGGTGGTGATGTTTGGTAAAGAAATTAAAAGTGGTTTGGTGGACCACGAACCGGAGTGACCAAGGCCTTGACCGCATTATTTTGGGTGTGGTCCAATGGGTGATATGTGTACCACGAATCGTGCACTGATTGATCGGGAGACAAGCTTAAGAAATGTTCGCATGAGCGTGACTGGTGTGAGATAAGTAGATATGTCTCTAATGTGGTCATGGGTCACCGCTTTTAAATCTGTATCAATTACAAGTTGCTGAGTGCTTGCTTTTGCAATGGAAGTGAATAATGATGATGATTAACATTTATCACTCTTCTGTTTAGCAACTTGCTACTAACCCTACGTGTTAACTCTTCTGAGGGCTTATGTTAAACTTATGTTTTGTGTTGGTCAATTAAAGTTTATGTTAATCGTTTGAACTCAGGCAATTAACTTGAACTATTTTTAAGAAATGGGACTGTACGTATCGCATATTTGTACTTAGTTGCCTATTATAATTATTTTAAACTCACATTATGAATCAACTAATTAGAGGCGACAAAAAAAAGAAAAGTTTGATCTATTATTGTTGTCCTTAAATCGAAATCTTTTATTTAACCCTTACGAATAGAATAAATGAGAAGATAGTTCTAGACCTGAAGAAGAATATAGGCTACTTTTACCCACATAACTGCCACACGGGCAGAGCCGTGCACAGAAGATAGTAACATTATAATTGCAAAAGTAAATCTGTCACTCTGTTACACCTTCACGGCTAATCTTGATGGTATATAGGTTTAAAACTTGAAGAAGGACATGGGCTTTTTACTGACATGCCAAGCAGGCAAAGCCGCGCGCACAAGCTTACATAATAAAGCACTCGACTTTATATTAGAAGCATGATAATACAATAATGTACACACCTACATTTAAATATAATGATAATTACAAAACTATATAGAGCATCAAAAAACTCCTCCGCATCGATGCCAAGGGGCGAAGAAGGCTGGCAGCATTGCCACGTGTTGTATGGTAATACTTATTCATTGAGCCAGATAAAAACCAGCCTTGTGGTCACATGGACTTTATTTAATTACTAATTATGTAAACGTCACCGTTTTGCTTATGACTTGTACTACAAAAAACCGGAACTATTAAATCGGCGGCATTTATTGTTTTACTGTTTTACTCCAAAACAAATTATGTTCTTCCGAAATTACTAAGATTCTGTATACTGGTTACATATTTTTATCGTCCTTTTAAGGACAACCACTGTTTTATAATACAAATAAATATAATTAATACTTCCGTTTTGGCGAGATTTAACTGGTTTTTTAATTAAACCGATAAATAAGTAATAATTATAGTGGCCTTAGTACCTGCTTGGCATAACCTTAGGCGTTTTGTAGTGGTGTAGTACGATAATCTAAATAACATCTGCAATTCATGCTTAATTAATGTTCAATTGATTATTTGCATCATGGATGAAACCAAGGCCTAGCGAGATTTTATATAGACCACTTTTTAAATACTTTCAACATGTCTTTTGACATCTTGAATTTTGCTGATGACTTTCTCGAATTATCAATTGCAATTTCAGGTTATCTAATTTGTCCATATTAATAGATAGATAAGCAATTAATAATAGCTGGATACTTTACACGTGTGATAAATAATATAATGGCTTGTTATGCATGCAATGGCTTGTTATGCATGCATTCTACTCTGTGGATGAATTGATAACATTTAAAAATTAATTTTGACTTTATATTTGAAATCTATGTTAATAATTTATTTGAATTTTGAATTTATTTATTTGTGTTGTATTGACTTGTGTATCTCAATCTCGATTGTGTTTGACATTCTGCATTGTATTATTATTATTTTTTTATTTGACATTAATTGTTATTTTTTTGTTTGTTTTTTTTTCTTTCATGATTATTTTTATCATTATATTTTTTTCCAATAATTCATTGATTTGTCAATATGCAAATGGTTTGTTTGATGAAAATATATGTAGTGACGTGTAATATTTTTACCAATAAATAAGTTATGAGTTATGAGTTATAATATTTATCACATAACATAACATCACTCCTATATTACCCAGAAGGGTGTGGCAGAGGTGTACAACACCCAAACACCTGTTATGTTTTAGGTCCCATGGGATAGAGGGTAAGCCTATCGCCATCCACCTGGCACAATTCCAACTCCGTGCTACTATTGTGAATTTCACAAAGCTCACAAATAACACTTTGCCCGACCCGGGAATCGAACCCGAACACCCGCGATGAAAAACGCGTACTCTAACCATCGAATCAGTTATCGTAACAGATTAATGTACTTTATTGTGGTACGAGTAGCTAAAAGATTTCGGAGCCATCGATAAACACTAAAAGTTTCCTTATACTAATAAATTAACGATTTAAAAGCCTTAGGTCACCGTCATACCAAAAAACCAGATTGCAAGAACTCCATACTGGTAGTAAGTTCTAGGTGAAATAGCAATGGCGCTTACACACTAAAATCGTCACTCTATTTTGAAAACTATAATAATATAATATAATATATATAATAATATATTATATTATTATATATTAATTATTACCTTTCAATATACTTTTATAAGTTTGTTACCAATATTACTTTAAAGGTCGTAGTACCTATTTTGTAATTTGATGAATTCTAATTGGGTCCTATCGCAGATTTTCATAGCCTTGACAATATTCGCATTCGCAAATATTTCAATAAACCATTACAATTTAGCATTATGACGCCCGCAGGGACTATATCCATACTACAGCTAGATTAGATTATGCAAATCAAATCAATAGTTTAGCAATTCGAAAAATTGGAGCATTCACTTCTAAGTAATATCATTTGGTAATAACGCTGTACAACCTGATATACTGCGGACAGATGGATATTTTAGGGATCCGCAAGAAAGAAATAAAGGATTTACAGTGACAGAAAAAGAAATATTGAAATTAACGAATTTGTACAACACAGTCGCGTTACTATAAAGAGGTGATTACATTGATTATGTCGAGTTCAAGGCGCCTCTTCTGTTTCGGTCTTGGTCAAGGCAATAAGTACCTATATACAATTTGTACGTTTTAGGAAAGTAGGACAAATAACAAAAATGCTTTTTGGGTTATTGTACAATTGAGACGGCCCACAAACAAAAGTGGTTTGTTCAGTGGCGTAACTATACCATCGGGGGCCCGTGGCAAAAATATTGGATGGGGTCCTAGTAAACTTCGTTACGTGAAGCTGCTTACCAGTGATTCAGTACTGGAATGCAAAAATAAAATCGAGAATTTCCCGGACATTGTAAACGTTTTATAATTATTATTTTTAGATTAATGCGTTTTTTTTTGTTTTGATAAATTGTGTTGAGTTACTTTTGAGGTCGTGGCATCTTGGGCCCAGAGGCCTCCCCAGGCCGGAGGCTCAGAGGCCTCCTTAGGCCGGGGGCCCGTGGCATTTTGCCACTCCTGCCACCCTATAGTTACGCCACTGGGTTTGTCTATTAAAGACAAGTGTACCAATGTGCCTGATAAATCTTAACAGATTAATATAATATGACATGTTATCTAAGATTTAAGTTTGTCTGTTTTTTATGTATTTTATTATTTATATATTTAAAATTTTAATTTCTGTAATTTCTGTACTTATTAATGTAGACGCTGTGGTCTCCTCTAATTGAGGAAACACTTTTCTTTATCATTGTGAATGTAATTATTATTAATGTCTAGTGTATTTCTTGTTGGAGATCCTATAAACAAATAAATAAGCAGAACCATTACGCAGCTCATCAGACTCACTCTTATCTCCAGTTCGAAGTAACGTGTTAAGTATTAAATTATACGTGGGAAAACTCACTAGTATTCGTAATTTACTTCAATCCATTGACATTTAAAACAGATTTACTCGAACCGCCGCATATGGCAAGGTGAATCAGCTTGCCTTTTGCGAGTACTGGCCGTAAAGGGAAATAATTTAAAAAATAATTATCTCCTGATCAAGTTTGGCAGGATTTCGACAAGGCTGTTGATCTCGTTCCGGGGTGAAGCTTGAACTCATTAATTGACATCTGACATCACCTCAATATTTCTAGAATACTTAATTTAGGTCACCCCGGTTTATTGTTAAGTATCCTTAGGAATAAGAAAACCTAAATAGATGACATAACTATAGTTAATGAAATAAACCGATCATAATAATCTGATACGGATGTAAACCAAAGGGATTTTAATGGTCGAGCCAAACGAATAATGAGAAGAAGAAGACGAATGGTGTATTGTATAGTAGTCCAAAGATATTGAACGTATGAAAATTATTTGTCATCTTAAAAGAATGTAAATGCTTGTGAGCATGTCGAAGTTCTGCGCCGGATATATCAACTATTTTACTAAAAACTGGAGAGGGCTGTGAATGAGATCGAATCTGGATTTAGCGCTAACCGCGGATTATGAAGTTTGATGAAAATGGGACTCAATCCATCTATTGAAATAGATACCTTTTTAGTGATCTAGTTTATACTTGCCTTTAAAACGATGCAAACGACAATAAGAGGAGTAGGAAAGAGATTTAGAAAATAGAGCTTTTAGTGACGATGGCACTGACAACTGATTTAAGTTTTAATAATGGAGAATTAATTTCTATTGACCGATTAGCTAGAACACGAGTGCCTACTTCTTACTTTTATGATGCAACATACTAGTGAGTAAGCTTTAATAAAACACAAAGATAATTCAGATGGTTCAACCAAAAACTCCAAAGAAATGTGAATCTGTCGTAAGACCGAAACAAAATTAATGAACTTGAGGAATTACATAACGTTACCGATCCAGTTTTACCGCGTGCGCCGCCGCCGGCTACAGGCGTCAAGTACACGCGTGTTTACACACACGCGTGATTACACACATGCATGTATGCGTAATTAGTTTACTATAAAAAGCTCTGGGCCTACAGCAACGGTACATTCGTCAACAATAAACAATCCAGTCAACATGGTTGCCAAAGTGAGTACTGCGGCTAAATATCTGTTGATTCAATTCATAAATAAAAATATATTTATATTAAAAATGAAAAGTAAAGCTTCAAGTTATTATACAGAGCTTTGACTTGTTCAATCTGCATAAAGTGTAATTACGAAAAATACTAATCCATTTTCTTTTTTTTTTAGTTCCTGACTTTCTTCGGCCTGGTGGCTGCCGCTTCTGCGATAGCTGTCCCAGTTGCCCCATATGCCAAGTACGCCTACGCTCCTGCTCCCGCTGCCAACATCGCATATGCACCTGCCCCAGTTGCCAAGATTGCCTACGCTGCTGCCCCCGCCAAAGTTGTGTACGCTCAGCCTGAGGCCCCTGCTCACTACGACTTCTCATACTCTGTGCACGACTCGCACTCCGGTGATGTGAAGCAGCAGCAAGAGTCGCGTGCCGGTGACGCCGTGCACGGCTCTTACTCGCTGGTGCAGCCCGATGGCGTGCACCGCATCGTCGAGTACACCGCTGACGACCACCAGGGCTTCAACGCCGTCGTCCGCTACGAGGGTACCCCTGTCCACTCCGCCCCAGCTAAGGTTGCGGTGGCTGCCGCTCCCGTCTACGCTCACGCCGCACCAGTCGCCTACGCCCACGCTGCCCCCGTCGCCAAGATCGCCTACGCTGCCGCTCCCATCGCCAAGGTCGCTAAAGTAGCGTACGCCGCCGCTCCTGCTCACGTATCCTACGCTCACGTTCCAGCTCAAGTCACCTACGCTCACGCCCCCGCTCAAGTCGCCTACGCTCACGGCCCCGCTCAAGTCACCTACGCTCACGCCCCTGCTCAAGTCAGTTACGCTCATGCTGCGGCCCCAGTTGCGTACGCTCACGCCCCCGTCGCTAAGGTAGCATACGCCGCTGCTCCCATCGCCAAGGTTGCCTACACCCAAAACCTGGGACAAGTCAGCTTCTCCTCCCCAGCTGTCTCTTACCACCACTAAGACATAAGTTTTAAAATTGTTGTTAAAAAAATATTTATTTTGTTAAATACAACGTAGTCAATTGAATTTTGCTGCTTTTATTTTTACACCGAGGGTCATTGGGGAAAGAATTGTACAAGGAGGCGTCAAAACGGCGTATCCGATATCAAAACGTTCTAAACGAAGTTAGAAGGAAGCGTGCGGGTAGTGTCGGGGAATCAATTGAATTATGTAGCATTATGATGCGAGTGGGTCCGGTTACGCGGCACGTCCGCGGCGCCCCCGGCGGCGGCCCGTCTGACGCATTGCTTCTGACACCTATTCATTCAGCTAGTTTACTCATCCTCCAACACATGTAGCTACAAGTAAGAAGTATCTACACCCCCTCTGACGTCCTGTAACTATCAGGTCCGGGGTACATGGGGGTCCAAGGTTGGCTGGTTGTTTTATAGTGCCCGCTTTGCAAAAACAGTGAAACGCGACGACGACGCCTACTTTAATGATTGCAGGCAAATATAAATTGACAGAGCCATGGTGAAGGTGATTGTTAGTGCGAACGAGGGGTTTTTAGAATGTGTGATCTGAATATTATATTTAGAAACGCGCTCTTCCTATTATAAACTGATAAAAGGGGTTGTTCAAATAAGTTAATGCCGCTTTTTGCCATCCGTGGCTGGTAAAATAAGCTTAGGAGAAAAAAAAATTCTAGAGTAATTCAAAAGTCTATTCTACAAACACAAAACCAAAAGTCAAATTATTTATATAAAATTATAATAAATATAACCAGTCCTAACCCAGTCCAGTAGTTTAGCTTTTTTGAGATTTCGCTTGATTCTGTAGACAAATAAATTGCATTCCAGATTCAGTCCTTTTAAAGAACGGTTTGACTAAGACAGTGCTTTGACTGTGCCCTTTGACCGAGTCTATAGCTTATTAAAACTGTAGTTGACGTAAGCAAAAAATATTTATACTTTTGCCTAAATAAACATGTGTTAGCATCAGTATAATCATGGAAAACAAAATGAAACCTGAAATCAACAAACATGAATAAACAAAGCGAACTCCAATTACTGACAAAAATCCCTCGATATTTGTTTTATCACGCAAATCCATAACGTATTCACTTTACGAATATTTAATGTTCGCCGCATAAATAATAATCAGTGCGGACAAACGTTTTGGTAAACTTTTACAATCCGCCCACAAAGGGTTGGATCGTGTTAATCCCACTATTATCGGATGATAAACTATTACCTCCCCCCTCGATACAGCCCCTGCGCACCCTGCTCACCCCCTTGGCCGCCTGGTGTTTGTACCGAGGTGGATATTACACCGAATGTTCTAATTCCTTATAGGCTCGTAGCACTGTAATTAGGGATTCGAAAGGGTTCGAAAAATATTACGGCAATAATCACTGTTTTGTGATCCAGCTTAGTTTTTAATAACAGATTAGTGAAATACTAGCATAGATTTTTCTATACAATACTAATATTGGTATTGGAAATACGCATATTGTCATGATATTACCAAACGCAATATCAGTATGTACTATCCAGTACCACTAAATAGAATAATTAAAAGCCTTATTAGGAGGTAGTGGTTCTGTTAGGGGTAACAGAACTTTTTTTATATTTTGGTATTGCCTTTAATTTACTAATGTGCTAAGTTCTGTTTTTTAAACTTTCTGGCATTTCAAAATACGTATCAATGTCAAAATATAGGTCCAAATCATTGACGTATAAAGTAAGGACACGGCTAACGCGCGATAAATGAACTGAACCTTTTTGGAGTCAATCAGACTACAAAAAGCGCGTAGTGAAATTGTCTGTGGTTGGCTGCCTCCGTGAGCGGTCAAACACGACAAAATGCCTAATTGTGCACTGAAAAGTTGTACGAACTACCAAATTAAACATAACAAAAAAGATTATGGTATTACATATCACCGGTAAGTCACAAATATCTTATTATATCCACCTCTTTACATTATTTTATCAATTTTATTTGCTAAAATTTTTCGTTCCGACGCCATATTCCTTAATCGTGAATATCCGCGTGACATGACTTTGGAACTGCGCAACTGCGCTTAGTTGAACTATGCCGCGGGCGTTCAAGAGAATATTTTTGGTAATTTAAAAAAGTATTTGTTGTCACATGGTAGTTCAATGCAGATGGCGTTACTGATCCTGCTATTCATAATGTCAAATTTGAAGGGCAATTTGTTCGGACAAGCCATTTCTATAGTATATATTTCTATGGTCCAAATATTGCCTTTAGTAAAATTAATCTGGCTTATCTATAATTAGTTGGTAATACGCATATGATATTACCCATAACAATATCAGTAGGCACTATTCTGTACTACTAAATAGAATAATTAAAAGCCTATTAGGAGATAGTGGACTTTATTACATAATTATATCAGTATTCGCTAATAGGTAATGTTAATGAATGTATGTAGATTATAAGATCTACTCATGTATTACCTACTTATGATTTTATTAAGAATATACTAAAAATTTCAAGAATGAAAAAAGTCTAAGCCCAAATAAATTAAATAAGATGGCTCTTTTACAATGTCCAAACATAGACTACATAAATTTTTTTATGTACTCTATGTGTCCAAAAGGCTATCTTGTTAAATTTGTTCATAAATAAGTTTTTATGCTGATTTCCATAAATAAAACCATTGAACTCGACGAAAATTTGTTAATGATTTGAAACTTAGGTCATCATTGGATTGACAATTCATACAATCACACTTTTATTCCACAGAATTATAACGCAACTAGTTTAACGTTTAAAACATAGTTTACATTATTCTAGTTAACACAAAATATTCAACATTATAATCCCACCAGTTCTCAGGAACAATTAATTGAAGCCCAACAAGCGTAAATCGTCATCATAATGGAGTAGTTGCTAATTCGTGTGCGATCAAATCGCGGACACACGCCTGCACGTGCCTTCACAATGCACATTTGGTCCATTGTGCATGTGCCCGATTGCTTCCGGATGACCCAAGTCGGCATGTGTCAAGTTGCATTGGTGAAAAAATGTTGATACTTTTTGTGGGCGCACCGATATGATGAGTCCGTTTGAACGACCAATCATTGAATGAAAGATTTTAGCGCCGATTGGCTGCGAACAAATTGTAGCGTTTATTGTAAAATATTTTTTGTTTTGCTTTTTTTGGCAGCTGAATTGGATTTTATTGCGATTTGGATGGTGTTCGAAAGTTGAATATAATAATAATAATAATAATAAAATTGTTTATTTATCTCAGCACAATAAAAAAAATTAGACATGACAAACATACATTAGGGATACTTAACACATTACAATATAATAATTATATTGTGTGAGACTGGTGCCTAAACTAGACTTACGTCTGTATTTCAGGACACCAGGTCTCCACTCCTCTCAATTTATTACATTTTGTTGTGTTAGTGAAACAAACAGTTTTAAACAAATTAGTCTGATTATGTTTAACAAACTCAAAATAGTTAAAAGCCTAGTGTGGTATGTGGTGTGAGGTGTGATTTTAGGCATTTATGTGTGTGTATGTGTATTTGTGTGTGTGTGTGTGTGTGTGTGAGTGTGATATTTTTGTGGGTTTATTTGATAGTTCACTCATTGTGTTATGTAGGTATATATAAAAGATTTTCGGTTTCATTGTAATTAAGTGTAAGCAGCCAAGTAGTGAGGGTTATTTTACAATTTCTTTGGGTTAGGCTGAATACAGAGATTGTTTTATTTATTTTATTGTATAAAAATCTACCTAGATGGCAATAAAACCGTTTCGAAAACATAGTGGTTAGATGTACATCTTGTCTTTCCACAGGAGTACATCTTCTTCTGTCAAACGTTATGGAATGATCGTATGTCAGACAGTTATGCTGCTTAAGAACAGTATTTAGAACAAATAGCTGACGTACTGTTAATACTTTTGAATTTTGATAGAGAAGAGCAGTAGGGTAGCGATACGGTAAGAATTGCGATACCTTCAGGATTGCCCTTTGTGTTTTCTCCAACTCAAGTATAGTTGTTTTAGGAGCTCCACCCCAGGATGTGATACAGTATGTCAGCAAAGATTGAACAAGCGCGAAGTATACTGTCCTCAACAATTTAGCATCCGCAGCATGCCTCAGCGTTTTAAAGACGTAAATTAGTTTTCGCAGTCTATTATTTAGTGTGTTAATATGGCTCTGAAAACCAAGGTTGTTGTCAATTATTATACCCAGGTATTTGATGTTGTCAGTTTTGCAGAGACGTGTGCAGCTACAAGTGGTATTTGGTGATTGGCAGCAAGAATGGGCAACAATGCCTATATATACTCCTAAAAGGCATAATATGCCTTTTAGGAGTGTGCCAGGACAAGAAGGAAGTGGAACTATGTACATTGTCTTTTATTTAAAAGGTCCTTGTCAATCGATTTTTTACTACAATAAATTAATAAAAGTAGAAGAATTATGGAAAGGTATAAAGGATGTACTAGTAAGTGACGTCGTGACAAAGTGATAATACATGATTCTGAGACTCTGAATAGTCGAAGAGTCTTAATGCTACCCTAGCTAGACTACATACAAAATATTTGCAAATTTCTGGTCAGCTTTGGGATTAACCGATAAAAAAAAATCATATTTGTAGAATTTACCGATCAAATTTTTGTAATAAATGTTTTTAAACTTTCGCGATTTTTCTATGTACAAAGTTTTGTACTTAGAGTCTCAAATTTGTGTGAAAAGTGTTTTCACACGCTTATGCTCATACATAAGCGATTTTGAAGTGATTATTTTTAGTAAAAAAAGAATTTTCCAGTCGAAATAAATAATGATCATGTATTGAAACCATAGAAGCTGGTATTAATAAATGTCGCTTTGTAGCATCCACTACGTATAACATCTCATACACCAGAACTTTGTAAGTAAATTTTTGAAAGTTATACCTAGCAACTTATCTTAAAGTAAATAATATCACCCAACAATAGAAACGTCACACAAATTCAAAAGCAAATCCACAGTAGGTACTCAAAACATGCAGTTCTCTACCAGCTTTACGCTTTCCTTGTTATCGCCCGGAGCTTTGAAAGGGGAGGGAGTTGCCACCCCATAGGAGGGCTGAAGGGGGGTAGGTAAGACTCCGTCGGAAACAATTAGGCTGTGCGCACGCGCGCAGTTTCCTGTGCCAGCCCTAATTGGCGTATCTCTGTTCCGCTCAATGTATCCAGTTATAATTGACGTAGATGCAACAATGAGATCGGATTGCTATCTGTTTATGTTAGTTACGAGTAATGTTATGTTCTGTTATGATAGTTTTGATGTTCTAACCACTAAGGTACGTGTGTGTGACGTGTGTATAGTTTGTGGTTTCAATTGTATCCATTTAACTTTAAAAACATTGAATTTGTCCTAGGATAGTACATAATACAGAAGTACATAATACACATAGTACAGAAGAAAAGTTCAACTTCACTTAAATTTCAACGATTAACTTAACCCTCAAGGCTTCTAAGTTTCCAATTCAAGAATAATATAGATCAACCTTGGAAAAGTCCTATCTCCAATCTCTTTAAAGACAACAATAACGATTAAAATGGAAAACGATAAATTAATTCAGCATATTATTCAAGTCATTTTACTTAAATATAGTCCTACTTGTTGGTAGATATTTCGATGATAACGAATAACATGCTAAAAACTCAGTTGCGAAAGCAGTAGAAATATGTCATGTGTACTATGAATGTGACAACGTATTGCACTTTATTTTCCAATAAGACTTATACAGCAAGCACCTACCCATATCTAATGAAATCTTATCCATCTCTTACTTAGCAAAAACTTGCAAACTTTTAAACACAGTGAATGCAGTCACATTAACTATTCTACACCCCTTCTATGTCATTCGAATATTTTACAGAGCTATTAGCAAAACTAATGATTCACTAAACACCGTCCCCTACCATTTATGTTTTATTCCCTCGGCGCGTTTATTCGAGACGAGACCGAGAGACCGAAATCTATTTATTCATATCGTATTGCTAATTTCGGGATTACGCGGCGTTCCGTCGGTGATTGAATTATACAGTCCGTTTGTGGGGACTTAGGAAGTCCCAGGGGCATCGTTCTATTGTGCTCAGTGTTCGTCTTTGATGTGAGTTTTGATGGTTACTTGCGGTTGTTAAAAGACACGTGGTAGGGTTTTGCGATGTTTATTTTAATAGTTTTGGTTATGTTTGAAATTAGTGTATGACACATATTTGTTTTAAAAAATGAACGCTTCTCATGTCTGATAGTACTTTATATGTTTTCAGCCTTTGAGAGGACCTCTTTGTGATTTCTGTAACTATATTTTATTGTTTTTTTTGCATTGTGTCCAGCAGATGTATAAGTAGATAGTAGCCGTAGAAGCGTAGTAGTCATACTGTCCGTGAGGAGTCATCTAAAAGAATTAAGATGATACATTTATCCTTTACAATAAAACTAAACAGATATATAACATTCCGATAGTCTTTTAACTCTGAAAAGCTTCCCGGGAATATATTATTATTTACTGTAAGTTTCTAAGCACCACTCTTGGCCCTCTTAAACAATGGTAGAGGACATTTCGCGAGCAAAACGTCGCCGAAACATTGTGCTCGCGTTTTGAATACGTTATTATGTTTCGTTTCGTAAATGTTTAGCGCGCCGCGGCAATTAGCGCTGCGGCAAACATGGCAGATAAACTGATGTTTAAATTTGTTATTTGGTTGGAAATCGAAATGTGGGTACATGCAATGTTTTCGTCAGATATGCCATCATTCTTTTTAGGCCGCTTTTTTGCCGATGAAATGGTAATAATAACAATAATATGGATTTTTTACATTAGATAGACCGCCAGCAGCAATTACACGATTGCTATTTACTTTACCTTTTAAGTTATTTATTTTAAAGTTAGTAGACATTTTTTATTTTTTATTTTTATTGTAAATTAATATATATTTTTACACTATCCAATGGTTATAATGACAAGGCCAAATACACACATTCACTCACACAAGCACACCCATGATGTAATGTTTATCAATCAAAAGTATCATAAGTTTATTAAGCATGAATTCAAACTCGCATAAAAACAAATTAGACGGTTTCATTCAGAATTTCACCGCGAAACCTCACAAGTACGATATCCGTCGAAGAAACAGCTTAGGAAAAACTCATCAAGTCTCTCCATACAACCCGTAAGTCTTCATTCAAGCTGCGATAGTTTCGTAAGCCGATCACAATAACACAGAATTATTAATTTCATATCGGCCACAAAAGAGCATGTTGCTACAAATATGTGTACAAAAGAAGGCACAGTAATTAATGTAGGAGGCGTATTGGTTGAATCCAGTCGTTAGTCCCTAGGGAGGCACAAATCGGCGGACACAATACGGTAGTTAGGGAATAGGGGGACGTATCGGCGGACGTTTAACGAGCAAATTATTTAGTAAATGTTGCCAAATAATAACATTAATGCGTGTTGGGGAAAGAGGGTGCTTGAGGACGGAGTTGAATAGGTTAGTGTTGATCTTGGCTTAGAATTTCTTGGTGCTCTACTTTCGATTCCGTTCGGTTCTTGAAGTAGGGTTGGTTAACTATATTTTCGTGTAATGAGATTTGAATAGCTATCCTATAGAATAAGTTAGTTATCCCTACAAATTTTCTTGTATTAAAAAAAATCATGGCATAGAAGCGGTACTGTAATAACTTTTACCAAACTACAAATAACCAACTTCCATATTTTAAGTACAGACACGGCTAGAGTAATATAATGAGGATATTCTGAGACTTTAATCGCCAAAAAACTAGCTCAACGTTTTGACAACAAAAAGAACAATAAAAATAACTCGCACTCATAAAAGACCGCATAAAATCTTAACAATCCAAATATTGACGTTACAAGTAACCGCGGAGTAAAGAATGAAAGAATGGTAAGGGGAGGACCCCTCACAGCGCCTCGGGTGGCCAATGAGAGCCGGTCCTCACCAGTGCAAACAGCAGATCCTGAATGCCACGTAATTGAGTGGCTCCTCGACGCTCCACTGATCCATTGTCGCGCCATTATAGCAATTATCAGCTAAATGCCCAAGAATTAATGATAGAAAGATGTCGCGCGTGAAAGCGCTTTGAATGCAAAGGTCATTCCGTAATTTTGTAATGATGGCCTTTGTTATACGCTAAGTAAGTGGTTTAGTTCTTCTACTTTATGGTTGTCTAATATTTATGAAAAAAATATGACCCAATCACATAGTGATAGCTAAATACGTTAGCTCTTACTGTCCATACTTTTGTAGTTAATTATTAATTAAAAAAACAAAAAAAAAACAACGATAAATATTTGAAAATCTGTATTAAATTGTCAATACATACATAAATTCACGTTTTGCATTAAAGTTAACAGTTTCATTTTAGTGCTCTGGCAGGCACCATTTCATGCCCTTAAGTCCATTCCACCACAGACGAAACTCCTTGCGAGCTGGTACATGTTTCACTTTATCACTATACAACGTCTCACAAAGGTCACAAAATGGGTTATGGTCGGGCAGCCGGTCGGTTATAGTGTAAGAATTGGTCCACTTGAAGTATTTCTCATACTTTGATGGATCATTTATTGTTTCCTTGATCAAGAACGCTAGGTTGTATGGGTGGTAGTCGCGGGCGTTTATGTAGGAGCCTTGTGGAAGGAATCTGAAATGGAAAGGTTCGCCTGATTGGATATTAAGTACCTATACTTAATTTATATTCTTTTTGACTTCGGAATAATAATCTACAGTAATGTCGGACTTCATTACACTTCAACACTTTTTAATGAAGACCTTGTGTCATAACAACCACAGACTGTAAATCAGGTCTTGTAATAAGATGAATGGATTATATTATTTTGAATAAAAATAATAATTTGACTTTATTTATATATCGTATCTATAAATTTTACAAAAATAGAAAATACAAGTAGTATCATGACTCTTTAATAAATTAGATACGAAATTAAGTCCAAATCTTGGAATTACGAATGTAACTAGTGAAATTATTATTAAATATTATTTATTACCTGATTCATCATACTTTTCTTAAAAATAACTTATAAACGAATAATTATTTATATTAAACTTTAAATATTTCGGTGCATTTTAATCGATATTGAGACTAAAATATTGTTGCTACTTTATAGGACTAATTTTACCATTACCCGAAATTGTAGTCTACCTTAAAAGTACTATTTTTATTATTGTTTGCTAGTAGGTACTCGAAAGCTGTCGAGTGATGCATAGAAGAGGTATCTCTTCCGTGGATCAATGTTGAAGAGATATGCTAAAACCCTTTGACGTTACTTGCTCCCATGGTAAAAATATTGAATTTAGTGTATATAACCTACATACATTTCGTATGCGTAGTTTGTGTAACTTATGGTATCATAAGTTACACAAACTACGCATACGAAATGTACGTTTTTGTTCAATCATAATTTCTTAGAAATTTATTTATTATTGCAACATTACAATAATCACAACCTACCAGCTTATAAGCTTTCAATGACGGACCGCCCATTAAATCATTAAGTTATTCATATTCACTAGTGAACTACGATCGCCATGAATGAACAATAAGCTAGTGCACAATAACAAGCACTCAATCTACTTTCTTAATTACTTCCAAGCAGTTCGATCAATTCTAAGAACATATATAATACAAAGCACTAGTTTGCGGAATCACTATGACTCGTGGGAACTTTATAAGCTCTATATCTTACCTGCTGTAATTAGCCGATCCGTATACAATAGGAACCACATAATTATCGTATCCGTAGAGAATCTTCTCCGTGACGTAATCGTCTGAGAAAAAACTCTCAAACGCTATGTAAAAATAGTAGTCCTTGTACAACATTGCATCACAGCCACCCTCAGTACATGTAGTATTGGAACATTTTCCGTAGATGTCAATATGCAGGGAGAAGCGGAATAAACTCTGCTGCAGAAATGTTATGTATTCCAAATTACCAGACCTGCAATTATTAACTATCCAAGCGACTGCTTTCGTTTTTTGTTGCAAGATATCTTTTACTTTTGGACTGATAGGTTTATCACTTTTGATCCAGTTGACGTGAATGCTGGGAGCCACAACATGCCTTGTTATGTTTTGCACCACGAAGTAAGGACATCGCACGTCTGAGTTCAATTTGTAAGTAAATGTCAAGTTGAAGAAGTTATCATGGTACACTTCACATGCTGGAAAATTGGATGGGGATTCTATTGAGAAAAATATGTATATTTGGGTAGGGTTTCGTTGGTGGGGCAAGTCTTTTAAAGGTTTGTTCAAGTCATCTTGGCTAAACATAATTGCGTCGAAATTTCTGTAATCTCCTAAAAGATTTCTGTTATCGGTGTAAATGCATTCGCTTTTACATGGTATTTTTGCATACAATATTTTTCTATGCCAGTTAAGTATATATTTAGGGCGCTGGTTGTAGCCATGGTACACGCTGTGATAATATCGGTAAACTGTCCACAAAGTAAACAGAGCTAGGAAGAATAATATGCGTAAAATAAAAAGTTCTGAATGTTTAGAAAATAAAAACATCATTCTGTTTTGCTGTCTAGTTATGAGAAAAACAAGTAATATAAAATTTGCGAAACGATTGTGGCGGCCTAAATGTGACTTTGACATTGAGACGCCAGTGTAGTGTTGCCCATGGTAAATATTATTGTAATATTGAACTATGCTCTTACAATAGAGGAAAACAGTTTTTATACAATTCTAGGTAAGTCTATGAAAAATCGTTCCCACTCCTTTTCATGCTGAAGTCCGTAAGCCTTCCCAGAGCTTGCCTTTATCACCTAAAAGTCTTTAGCACAAGAATAAAATAAGAGATAGTGTTAAATAAACCCTAGTAATAACTTGAGATGCTACATTAAGGGCCACGTTCAAAAGTTCCGGATAGATCTTTGCCCACTATTTAAAATCCGAATTTAAATGTGACACAAGTTACACTTCAAAAAAGAACACAGCTATTACTTTCAATTATGTGTGCCATATACTTATCCTGCCAATAAAGTTTATCTAACACTTAAGAAAATAGGGCTAGAGACTTTACATACAAGTTAGGAAACAAGAAAAGTGTTTGAGAAATATCACCTCATTTCACATTAGACCGGATCTACGACAGCAAGATAACACAAATCGCCATTGAATGCGTGGGAGTATCTTGACCACTCAATGGCTATTGTCCCATAGGTGGCACCATCAGTTAACAGCAGTTAACAAAGCCTGCTAACACCTCGCTAATCCGAGATAAAGATCGTATTTGGTACAGGACATGATAAACACTTCACGCTCAAATACAATTCATGTTTTATTAACAGTTAGTTTCGAGTGTTGAAAAAATATTGGATTGTCACTGTGAAGAAAAATATCAGTGGGATTTAAAAAATATAACCAACTAAAAACTTTAATAATTATTGATTTATGGATAATGCCTACTAAAAACATTGATATTTAATTTATAGTTTAACTTATACCTAAAACAATTTATATTTAACCTGTAATTAAAAAAAAACATTCCAAAACAAAATTTAAATTATTGGTTTAAATCCAAAACGTATGGAACTATAATACATTTTAAATTTATTCGAAATTTAGTTTTAACGCGATTAATTTTATTTACCTTACGATGCTTGTTGTATGGACCTGTCCTTAGATAGTACAGAACTTTAGATATTTATGCCATCTGGTAAACGTTGATAAATATTATTTTTTCATTACAAATTTATTTAGTAGCCATATAAAATTTCGTAAGACACCTCTTTACATTTTGTTCCAAGTTAAACTTCTGCCATAATTTACAAACGGTCGGTCATCATGTCCGAATTTGACGAGCCTGTCTGTCGAATACAGTTATTGTTGGCAAAATAAATCCATTGTTGTGTGTAAAATGTCGAGAGCAAAAACTTTGTAACAATAGCGGGGTAATTGAATTAAGTCCACTCGGGAGTTGTGGCAGCATGTCCGTTCTTGGAAAGTGTCCTGACCGAGGACAAAAGGAGGTTGTATAGGTATTTGTATTATAAATATTATAAAACTCGGACATTAATTTTGATTTTGCAGCTGGTTCGCCTTGTAATAAAGGAGTTTCACCTGCACGATTCAACTTCCTGACTATTTTCTTAAGCTTTTAGGAAGTTGAAAATCACAGTAATAGCGAGTAGGCTATACCATATAGCACAGTAAGAAACCAGGCATGGTTTAATCCATCATTTACACAGTTCACCTCAGAAACTTCTCAGCAAATCAATCTGCAGGCCAGACCGGCAACTAATTAATTTCCAAAGCAAAGCAGGCTTGGGACATGAGGTAATCGGCTTATCCTCACCCTCACGGTAACATACTGCCCTTAATAACATTTTGATAGCAATATCTCTATTAATGCATTATCTGTACCTACAGTTTTTACCTATTTATTTTTGGTTTTTGCCATAGTTAACATTCTGGAAACAATAATGAGTAATAATCAGTTGTCAATGAGTTTATACTTAACTTATTTGAGCAATATTGTTCTTCCTCAGTGACAGTTCATTTTTAAAGATACAATGAAGTTTTTTGATGTTATGTTTCAAAGCTAGGCGAAAAAAAATAAATCACGTTCTCCGAACAATTTGAACATTGCGATCGTGCAATTTGTTCGGAAGACGTGGATTTTTTTTTTCGCCAGAGATTTTTTTATCCGGTGGAAATGCATACTGGCCATGTATAGAAGCTATGGTTTCAATAAATGTCGCTATGTCGCATCCACCCTGTATACCTATCTACTAAAATAAAAAGTTGAAACGGGCAAGAAGTTTTCAAAATTAGGATTCAGCTTTATTTGGTCCCGTACCTACATTTATTATGTGCAACATATCGTAAATTGTAACAGATTACATTACAAAAAAGGGTCGAATCACAGTTAGAACCCTAGACCTCAACAATTAAAGTTTAAGCTATTAACATAACAATACATTCGGCAAAATCGATTAAAGTGGTAAAAAAAATGTGCATAATGTCGGTATAATAATATTCAAATTAATTTGTGGGACTGACTAATCAAAGTTGGAAAACAAAACATATATATTTAGGTAAAGTGGAAATTTACAAAGTTACTAACTTCTAAATAATAAGAGTGTTCTTGGCAACTTGTAATATATTGAATTTATGAGAGAATAGTAGCATAAATTCATGCCCTGTCACAGGAAAAGCAAATTACAGATATTATTTTTATAACTAGCGCCCCTTCCAACCGCAGATACAACTTTGTCGCCAGTATTTACTTATTGACAAAACAGTGAGGATGCACAATGGGACCTTTGTCCGATTGTTCCCGTGTGCTAATGTTGAGTGCTGATCGCTCTATTGACTGGTGAGGGCTTCCGTTTGGTTAGGGTACGAGCACTTGAGTGCTGTGGGATGGAAGAGCCCTTAATACAATGCCTATTTGGGTTAACAGTTGCGATTGATCACCAAGAGGTTAAGTCCAGTGGATAATCAAGTTACTGATAGTAAATAATAATATTTCAGTAACTAAAGTTATTTAACAAAAAAAAAAGGAACGCAGTCTTTCTGTCCACTGAACATTATTTGGCTAAATAAGTTGGGAACTTGATATTATAGTTAGGAGCCGAAAGTTCAGCATATTTTTTCATCACTAATCCTATATTGAACTCTAAACCTACGAAACGTTTGTGAAAATGGTGTCTGTTGATGGTTTTGTAAAAATATAATAATGTCTCTGTGACTCTGCCCGCTTTTACGCCTTATGACTAAACCACTGAATCGATAATGGTGACAATTGGTATGAAAACAGTTCAAAACTCCAGGAAGGATATAGGCTACTTGAATGTACCTACCACACGGACGGAACCCAGGCGGAAGCAAGTAAACAAATAAAAACGAAATCACCCATCTGATTCCACAATCAGCCACAAAAATGGTACAAAAAGCGAAATCGGTTTATCATGAATCTGTTAATGTTCGGCTCAAGTGCCACAATAGTGTCGGAAGGGCCGCGTCCACCACATGTGTAATCCACTTAACGGTGGTTAATCTTAACGCTTAGTTACAGAAGCCATTGTTATGGGGAAAGTGTCCTCGACTGTGGTTAATTCAATCACAACTGTTGTGGGTTCGATGTACATTGAAGAGAATTGCAAGGCATTAAGCTGTGGACTTTTTAAGTTTTAGCCACTCCGTGTACTAGTTGTAATAATATAACATAAGATAACATCACGCCTATATTACCCAGAAGGGTGTGGCACAGTTGTATAACACCCATATTTCACCGTTATGTATAGGTACCATGGGATAGGTGGTGAGCTTATCGCCATCCACAGGGCACAATTCCAACTCCGTGCTGCTATAGTGAATTTTCGGGAATCGACCCAATAATACAACGGTGAGAGGCGCATACGCTAATCAGATAATATAATAATATGTATATCCAAAATTAGTATCACTTTTTAAAACCGTTGCATAATACGCTAGTCTTGGTAAACTAGACTAGACTAACTAGTACCAATTAGCTTAAATAATAATTTGAAGTGCTCTATTAGACACACAGGCTTTAGGCGATTATATCAGGGCTCTTCACGGTAATGAAGTTAGCTGTAGTTGGCTGCAATTGACGTGCACCGTACTTGAGCGTGACCAATCCCGACCCGTAGCTTTACATTTGCGGCAAACCTCAAAAGCGTCAAGAGCCCTGATTTTACCTATACTTTTCATTTTATTAGAACGTTGCAATAAGTTTTGTAGTTAAAAGATACTTATTATAATAATATGCTAAGTCACTTCAAAGAATATCATAATAGTTAAGTACTCATCCACAGCCCTTTCTCAAACTAATAGATCACTTTTGAAATTATTGGGTAGTGATGTTATAGGTTCAATTTCAAGTATTCACCAGCAGGCTTTCAACTGTTTCTTAGTATAATTTGCTAAGCATAGCTAAATGCTATAAAAATAAATCAATTAAAAGTTAAAATAACGTACACGTTCATTCGTTACAACATTTGTGCTGAATGTAACTTCGCCATGTTGGTTTGTATCCTATTTAAGATAGGAACAAATGGATGAACGTGACGTCACGAAATGACGTATCATACAGTTGAGAAATTTAGGGTTCTGGTAAGAGGCGACCGTAGCTGGATGGCTAAAGCGGCTGCCCGGTGTGCAGAAGGTCGAAGGTTCAAATCATGCCGGTCCCATATCTTTTTCAACTGTTTATTGGTTTCTTAGTATAATTTGCTAAGCATAGCTAAATGCTATAAAAATAATCAACTGTTCTAGAAGTTAAAATGTATAATTGTTTAAATTGCATTACTCGAAAAGCAATCACATCTTTATTTACGTTCGTGTTCTACCCAATAAACCACAACAGTTTACTTATTCTTATCATCACCCAAAACCAACTCAAATTTCCTGTTCCTGCTCCACCAAATTGTTCCGTGGCTTTATCTCACTCATGTATCTTAAACACTGACTAATATCTCCTGATCTGCACTTAGCAGATAAAGGAGGCTCCCAAAAAATATTTATTGTGTTTACACAAATACGTAGGTGGTAATCCCAACTCGGATTACACACTACCTATTATTCAGAGCCCAACGTCGGGTAGGGGATCCCACATTGTCATTCCTCGCAGAAAAACCTTTTAATCATATTATTGGGCTCTAATTTCGTTTGACTGTTAATCGTGGTTATATAAAACTGTCAACCGGGCTCAATGGAGGTGCCAATTTGTATAGAGTTACAGTACTTGAATAAGGTCGCGTTCTATTACACAATAATGGTATGTATGACAAAAAATATGAATAATATCGCGCCCTAATAAAATAAGTGATTGTTCAAGTGTTGCGTCGAGATATCTCGTCTTTTTTTGTATCTTCGTGGGTTCTTAGAAATTATATTAGTTTAAGTGGCTTTGGAGAAGAATTATTGAAGTTCATGTTTATTTTTGTCTGTACCTAATTCTATTTAGATTGTGGGGTTTCTTCTACCCTCTTATAAAAAATATTATATCAAAATATAAAATGTGATTTCAGCTTAACAAACAATAACTGTCCAATTTTGGTTTTGGTTTATTTTTCAAAAATTGTTTTTTAGAACACCCTCTTTGTTTAACATTATAATATGGTATTCAAAACTTTTTTGTGTTGCATACAGTAAAGTATACTGTATATTTGATGTGATTATATATGTAAGTGTACAACAACCAAACAATATTGTGTTACGAGTGTACCTTATAATCCTCTAAGACCGGCCTATGACATTAATCTGGCCAAAAAATTCAGCATCCAACAAATCATCATCATAACTTCTTATCAATAGCCAGATTACAACATGAATAAAATATGAAACAGCCTCCAAAAATCTCCACCAGAGATATATTTCATAAACCTGCAAATAGGGTAAAAGCTCCTTACAGATTCACAATAGTATAGATAGCTAGGCAGACGGGAGTCAAACATCCCCCTCACCCCCCTGGGTTGCCGTAATTAGCCCCCTTCATCTCCACACTTTGGCTTCCCTCCCCAAAACACAGACGCAGGGCGAAAACAACAAGCTATTTGTATATATGTAGGAGTTTTTACATTGTTTTGTACTTGTGTTGGTAGCTTTTAGGCTTTTATACTATCGTTATGTACAAGTTGTACTTAGGTATGGTTTGTGCCCAGTTTTTGTGTTTTGTTTATTGGTACTGTTATAAGCCACACCAACTTAGTTTGAGTGTTTTTATTTTTATTTTGTTATCAGGTTTTGAAGTGCTACGTAATAAATAAAGGTATGTATATTTTTCATTAGATTAAATAATAATTTTACATAAACCTTTTTTTTTTGCGGATTGCGTGGCATGTCATATAGTTCATTCTAAGGATTACATATAATAATGATAATAATAGCAGCTCTGTATCTATACATATCGCACTGCATGATGAGAAGGGTTAGGCCATAGTCCACCACGCTGGCCAAGTGCGGATTGGCAGACTTCACACACCCTCGAGCACTTTTTAGGCACTCTCATGCATTCAGGTTTCCTCGCGATGTTTTCTTCAACGTTAGCGAGCGATCATTTAAAGGATGAAAGCACATATAGGTATAATTTCGAAAAGACGATTTAACGATTTATTGGCAGAGGTGTGTACCGTGGGTTCGAACCCGAGACCTTTGACTTACTGAAGTCCTACGGTCTCTCACTCAGCTATTGCTGCTTTTTGCTGTAACATTTATCTGGCCAAAAAAATCCAAGTCCCAACAAATCATCATAATAACTTCTTATCAATAAAATATTTGAGGATTGTGACTGAGCAAAGAACGCAAACGAAAAGCGTAAACGAAAAGTGTAAACAACTGTAATATAACGATTTGATCATTCTAATATTATAGAAGCCGATTAAGTGGACATATGTCAATGTCATCAATATATAGGTAAGGTTAAACGATGCCGTACCTCTTTTGTTGCCCCTGATGCGTTACTCGTGACTTAATCATTATTAAACGAAAACTATAAATAACTCACAAAGACAATTGGAAATTGCGAAACATTGTCAGTCATAAAATAGTAGGTTATTAATAAAACATGTTATAAACCGAACAAATCGTCAGAGGCATTCTACCGGGATGGGATTAACTTCAAATAAGCGTATTACATCGACTCGCGGCTCCGTGCTTTGTGATCAAAATACATACGGCTTCACTACACACACGAACTAAACTTACAGAATATATTGACCAACTGGTTGTTTAAGATAGACTTATATGGGAGAATTTATACTCTGTGGCTACCTTTAGATGTGTATGTATAGAAAAGGACCAAGAGAAAATCCCTTTGGGACTCGTCTGAGGCAGGGTAGGACTTTATTTGCAGATTTAGACATGACTAAGGTTTCGTGATACGCTTTATCTTGTGGAATACGATAATTTAAGATTTGGGTACCGCTCGACTATTTGCTATTTGAAAGGATCGGAAGAAAATTGGGGGTTTAGAGTTCGTAGATCAAGGTTTAGGAGAATATAATATTTTGTTAGTGTACAGTGACCTTGGGTGGACTTGTTTTCTTAGAAAGTGTGACTATTTTACATACAAAATCAAATGCATGCTATTAATTACAAGGGCTTAGGTAAACCTCCTTTCTATTTTATGAAAATGAGCATTTCGTCGGTAGAAATTGCAACTTAATTAAGTACTCGGGCAAACCCTAGAGAATATTTACGTATAAGTTTAAATCCTTACTCAATATTATAAATGTAAAAGTAACTTTGTTTGTGTGTCTAATTTGAAGATGAAACAGATCTTGATGAGGATTGGTATGAAGATAATTTAAGTCCTGAGGAAGGACATAGGTTATTTTTATTGACAAACCTAAGACGCGAGCGGAGCCGCGCGCAGAAGTTAGTTCTATAAAAGAACAACTCAAATCGTACTAAATATACGAATAAAACCAAAAAGAAGCCATAAAAGTGCGCAACTTCGGCAGTAATTATCATACGATTTGATATTCAACAGAAAACTTTGCGAGCTTCATCGATCGCGCGAATGCGACGAAAACACGCGAAGTTTCAGGCGTGGGTTGTTTCCCGATGATATAAACAAATTCAGCTTCCATCGTGGTACGGTGAAAGTCAGCCGTTCGCGGCGGACGATTTACATAAAATTATGCTCCCTCTGACTCCCGGGAGTTTGCACATGCTGGGTTTCGTCGCGTAATCGCGCGTCCACGCGACGTTTTGCATTGACAAAAATTTTGAACCCTCTCTCAGCCGACAGAAGCGAAAAAATATCTATATAATCTGTCCTTAATAATTAATTGTTGGTGTTTTGAGCACTATATTGACCATCTGTACAAAATGAGACCTTTCAATATCGTTGCCTGAACAGCTTCCAAAATGTTCGCCTTTATAATTCTTACAGCACTGTTATCCAGTTAAGTTAATCATTGAGTCTTGAAGCGAAAAGTCGCTCGTATGCAAAGGTCCTTACATAAAATTATGCGGAACCCTCCGTGTCGCCCCGTTAATACCTCCTTTGTGACGTCAAAATATTTTCCGAACAGTTTTCCACACAAAGTCTCTAATTCAATATACGAGGCGGAATAAGCGAAGTTATTTTGCGCAGATAAAGTTCCTTTTGATTCTTGTTTTACATTATGTATGAATATTTGTGTTTAAAATACGTGCGCGACGATGTTTTTGCATTGGTATGTTTTACATAGGTGAATGTTATTCTGCTACTGATCAATGTATCTTTTAGGTAATGATCAGATACTTATGTGTGTATACGTTTGTCTAGTAATTTTATTGACGGGGACCTATAGGTTACTTGATGAAATAAGTAAATAATTAATAATAAGGGCGATATTATTTCGATTGTCCATTAAGATCAAGTATACCTACTCGTCCCCCTTAATTCCTGAGTAGAAAATGTAAGACACAGAATTTTGTACAAGATTTTACACATGTTCAATGTTCGTGTTATTTACAACTTTTCCAGTTTATGTGAATATTGCAAGCGGTAATCGTGTTCACCAAGCAAGCATTAAGAAAACGTGATTTACTTTTGAATTTATTGATTTTTTATCCGGTTCAGGGTTGTTTCATAATATCTAATATGTCTGCACGTGTGGTGTAGTGGTTTAAGCGGTCGCCTCGCCGCTCTCCACTGCACTGGTGTTGTGGGTTCGATCCCCACATGGGACAAATCTTTGTGAGATTCACAAAGATTTGTTCTGAGACTGGGTGTGCTTGTGTGAGTGAATGTGTGTATTTGACCTAGTCACTGGGACCATTGGATAGTGTAATTGCTTCTGGCGTTCTATCTAATGTAAAAATCCAAATTTATTTATTTTATTTATCTACAAAACACAATGATACTTATTATTCTGATTATAATTCATTAGAATCATTTATATGTTGAAACCTTTGATTATTTCCTCTGAGGTTGAAACAATTCGATTAAAATTTTAATGTCAAAATAAAATAGTTTGCTTCCCTTGAAAAATAATAACTTAACTGTATTTAACCGGTCCCTATAGAATCAAGACCACGCCTCAATCGCGTACAGTTATACAAACAATACAAACACAAAATAAACTGCAGCAGTACAGTCAGTGAGAAAATTGAATTGACGTAGTGAAGTACAGTCACAAAGAGTTTGGGACGGTGGGCGGGGTGCCCCGCCTCCGTCTTGTCGGACAATTAGGACAACAATGAAACACTCAGGTATGAATAAATAAGTCTACATAAATTGTTATTTTCGCAAAATTATTCTCTAAGCTGTTATGTATTCAGCTTCTATAAATATGGTGTAGAAACTCCTGTGGAAATTTTAATAGCTTTACTCAGTAAATCAACTACGTAATTAAAAGTATTGATTACAACTCGGTCTTATGAAAAGATATAAGTTAGACTGGCTTTAATATATTTTTTTAACATTTTCAAATGCAACGTGACTTATCTTAAAATTACAAAAACTACAAAAACAATATCTACAATTAACGCAGCAGTAGATTTTGCTCCATTATTTACTTACCTATGAAAAGTAAAAAATAAAATGAATGTTTCAGCTTTATTTAACATAACGTCACGCCTATATTACCCAGAAGGGTGTTGCAGAGGTGTACAACACCCACATTTCACCTGTTATGTTTAGGGTCCATGGTATAAGGGGTGAGCCTATCGCCATTCACCGGGCACAATTCCAACTTCGTGCTGCTATTGTGAATTGCCTGTAGGAAAGTTCACAAATAACACTTAGCCCGACACAGGAATCGAGCCCGAGACCTAGCGTTGAGAGGCACTACGCTAACCGCTATACCATTGAGGCAGCTCCTTATTTGTCTTCAAAAATACAGATAACAGCATATCTGTATTTTCGTATATTTGATTATTTCAGAAACAATATTGAATGAAATAGCTCCGTTTGAACTATGACCCCATAAACTAATTCCCATGGGTTTGGTTGGGGTAGCACAGTCACCTACACAAGGATAATCGGTACGGATGGGATATTAGTTAGGAATTAGTATGGGTACCTACTATAACACTTTTTGGCTTACCTTGCCCACCAACCTAGTCAATTTGGTGGAATAAGATGTAGCTAAAATGCTGCCAGAAGAACAATGATTGGAGTGTGAGCAATGTTTTAATTTATTTTTCATCTCAGCAGCTCGAAAAGTCGTTCTTTGTTGATTGTTACAGTTAGCAAAACTAGATTTTACTCTGAGTTTCGCTCTTGCTCGGCGAAAGATTGAGAGTTGCTCACTATTTGTTATTTATTTATTTACGTGATTTTCTTAACGACAAAAGTCATCTAGACACAAACTAAGCAGAATTGGAACTATGGGTACTATTTAGAGCCGCTGCTGCTGAGGTAGGAGTATGTGTGACACGAGATCAAAGTTATTTACATCTCGTACATTTGAGTCCTGAATAAGCGAAAGATTTCATAGTAGAAGCACGAGTGCAGCGAGTGATTCTAGGTTAGAATCTTAAGCGTAGTGAGGGACTCAAAATAAACACTCGGGGAGAAAATACGTTGTTTGCTCTCTTGTTGTACTCGTATCTACAAATTAATATTTTTATATTTTTCACTATTTGAACGTCATGGACAAAATAAGTAAAGTATTAAGTATTTATTACATATTTATATTATATATGTATGTATGGGGAGTTTCAGAGCTAAATTGACTTTATTAACTTGTTAAGTTGTTAAGGTTTAGTCAGCAAACTGTTATTTTACCAGAAAAACAAGTCGAAACAATGTTATTTGCTTTTTTTGTAGTGGTAGAGCTCATGTGAATGAGCTCGAGTGCGGCAGCACCACCGTCTCACCTTTAAACCTGCCGCCAAATAGTAGTGCTTCCATTACTGTGTTCCGGTTTGGTGGTGAGATCAGGCCCTGAAATTACTGGCACATGAGGCATAACACCGTAGTCCTCAGCTGCAGGGACGCATCTATAATCTGTTTTGTGGATTGTTGATGTCCATGGGCTGTACTGTAGTATAAAAAAAAAAAAAAAAAATAGTTCGGGCTACAAAATCCAATAAAATAAATCACTTGCTTTAATTTGTTTCAATAATTAAGATGCGTGTTTGTCGTTCACGAGTTGACCAAACAATTGTTTTCGGCAATCGCTTGTTTAACTGCGCGCGCGTGACGAGCTTTTTAAATTAAATTCCACCGCACACGTTGTTGGGCATGTTGGGAGGTGAATGGGCTCCTGAAAACGAATGACTGAGTTTTTGCGGTTTGTGGTTTGTCGAATGTTATGATACGGAATACAAAGCTATGTAAAGGAGCACAATGGGGTAGGTATCCGACAATACGAAAATATAAACTTTATAATTTCATCAAATATTACGTTCAAATATCGTATGAAAATATATAACTTATTGATAATCGAAAATAACTGACACTATACTTGTCACTATATTATAATATACATATAAAAGAGAATATTTGAAATAAATATTTTAAACTATTCTGTTTTTATGGTCCAGTGCGTATGGTCTCACCGCGAGGTCGCAGTTCGATGCCGGGTTCGGGCAAAGTGTTATTTGTGAACTTTCCGTCTGTAATGTACAATAAGGAGTTGGAATTGTGCACGGTAGATGGCGATAGGCTCACCCCTTATCCCATGGTACCTAAACATAATAGGTGAAATGTGGGTGTTGTACTCCTCTGCCACACCCTTTTAGGTAATATAGGCGTGATGT
This sequence comes from Hypena proboscidalis, assembly GCA_905147285.1. Lineage (NCBI taxonomy): Eukaryota > Metazoa > Arthropoda > Insecta > Lepidoptera > Erebidae > Hypena > Hypena proboscidalis. The sequence continues at coordinate 16,309,235 of LR990140.1, forward strand.
TATGTTAATATTCTCGTTTTTTCTTAATGAGCACCATCGTTTTTTTCCACATGGCGCCACATTGAGTTATCCCAACCATTGAGTTTATACTATTTAATAGAGGCACAGTTCTCTAGGGCAATTTGAAGACAAACATTTTGGAACAAACATTATTTAGTATGGATTTCTTGTTCCAATTTCAAGTGGAGACATTAATAATTATGTCCGTTTCTCTTGCTCTCATACGTGCCTTAAGCACAAGCGCATTCTCTGTCGCTTGAAAAAAGTTCGTCTTCATAACACCCTAAAGAACTGTGCCTCTATAGACACTTATATACTCTGACCGCATAGCTCACATTTTAGAGACCTTACGTTACACAAGCACCCCTAGCTATGAATTCAAACGTAATTGAATGAGAAATAAAGTCAGTACTGAATAAATGCATGTAGCTCATTGTATATTTTATCGACTAAGTTATTGTGGCTAAAAAAGGACGATACCATCTTACCCTGTAACAAAACACCTGCTTTTCACACCAATTCTGCGCTCTAAAACTAAGTAACAGCTAAATTGAATGACTAACTTATTGCAAAGTATACGGTTAAATTCACAATATTTGCTGTTAATTAATGAGGTACAAACGTTAGTTTATCTAAAACCAACCATAGTATGATAACATATGACGTACTTCTGAAAGCTAACTACGTCATTTCATGTTGTAGGAAACCTGCCATATTTACTTTGAAATAAAAGATACCTACAAAAAAAATTAAAAAATACGCTCTTATAGAAAATAAATAATAGTTTAAAAAAAATAGTTTAATTGATTTTCGTTGAGTATAGTCGCGTTTTGCGCGTGCCCTAGTTACAATAAGTGTAAAGTGTCTACGCAGCAAATCGTTGCGCGTCAGCTTGCTGCCGTCGCCGAGCACTCGCTGCGATGACACATCATATTATTGCGTAAGTCTAAGCAATGTAAATAATTATTGTTAAGGCGAAGTTATTAACTCGCTATAAACATGGCCAGTCAAAGTACAATCAAATTGCAAACTGAGACTGAACATTTACTGTTCAGATCTTATAAAGAAGAAAAGGACGAAAATGAAAATTTACGCCATATTATACACAATATGAAAGCGCAGATTGAGGAACTGCAAAAACAAATTAAAGATTTATTAAAAGAAAAACAAGTAGTTGAAAATGATCCAAAAGCAACTACCATTATGGAATGTTCTACTCAAGGTGCAGAATACTGTACTGACGAGGATGAACTAGCTAAAGAAACTGAGTGGATTCGAGTAAAAAGTAGGAATAAAAAACGAAAATTAAATACTTCACACACTCACAATCAATCTAACGAAACATCCACAAACTCGCCTTCCAAAGAAAATTCTAAACCAAAGAGGATGCCACCCCCTCCGCCAATATTAGTAGATAATGTAGACAACTACCAAACATTCTACGATTTACTATCTCAAACTATACAGAATGCTCCATTCACCACAAAAATTCTTAGTGGAAAATGCGTGAAGATAAATGCCAACGATACAGACTCGTATAAGTCTCTTACAAAGTATTTATCTGAGAGTAACTACTTATGGCACTCTTATGAAAACAAACAGCAGAGACCAATTAGAGTAATGGCTAAAAACCTTCACTACTCTTGCAAACCCGAGAGAATTGTGGAAGATTTAAAAAATAAAGGATTCCAGATAGAGGAAGCAGCTAACAAATTGAGCTGGAAAAAGAAGGAACCTCTAAATATGTTCATGCTTACTTTTAATAACACTGAGGATATTAATAAAATTCATAGTATTAAAGCTATACTGGGATGCAAAGTAGAAATACATCCCATCAAAGCCTCAAAATTAGTTCCCCAATGCAAGAGATGCCAATCATATGGTCATACTCAAAAGTATTGTTCCAAGGAGCCGCGTTGCGTAAAATGCACCGGCAAACACCTCACAAGTGACTGCAACAAGCCCGCAGATGTAAAACCAAAATGTGTACACTGTGGTGAACCTCACCCGGCTAGCTACAGAGGCTGCATGGTAGCTAAAGAAATGCAGAACATAAAGAACAAGAGCACAAAACCAGTGAAAAACCAGCATAATGCCAACCTCGAAACATCGAATCGTGCTGAGAAAATGCCTGCACAAACCTATGCGCAGATGGCTGCACCAAAACCGAAACAGATTCATACTAGCGAAACCACCTCACCTTGTAATAGAGATATGGAAGGAAAATTGGATGAAATTCTCAAACTTATGACATCATTTGATGCTAGATTAAGAAAACTAGAAAGCAGTAATAACGAAACTGCTACTAAAAAATGCTTTCAAAAATGAAGAAGTCATTAAAAATAATGTCTTGGAACGCTAATGGACTGCTTAAACATCAACATGAATTGCAAGTAGTTCTAGATATTGAAAATATTGATGTGTGCTTAATATCTGAAACACACTTCACCAGACAATCCTTCATAAAATTACAAGGATATAGTATTTACCACGCGCTGCATCCTGATAACTCTGCAAGAGGAGGTAGTGCTGTTATTGTAAAAGAAAACCTTTCCCACTATGAAATATATAAGCAAGAGGAGAGTAACATACAATCAGTGTCTATATGTGTACAAGGTTACTTATATCCTGTCACAATAGCAGCTATATATTCGCCACCAAGGTACGCAATTAAAAAAGAAACATATATGAGTCTTTTCCAGCAACTAGGTACCCGATTTATCCTGGGTGGAGACTTTAATGCCAAACACACGCATTGGGGCTCTAGGCTGATCACTACCAAAGGCAGAGAGTTACTAAATGCTATTCAGGAAACAAAATGTGAAGCTGTATCAACTGGCAAGCCAACTTACTGGCCAACAGATAAGCATAAAATTCCAGACCTAATTGACTTCTTCATATGTAAGAACATATCCAGAACATATGTAAATATTGACGAATCACACGATATGAACTCGGATCACTCACCCATAGTCTTGACATTGAGTGACCATTTTATAAATAAGATAGATAGTATGCCTACATTAGTAAATAGATATACAAATTGGGAACAATTTAGCATAGACCTAGAAAATAGTATAGAACTAAAAGTCCCTCTCAAAACGCCGGAGCAGTTGGACTTAGAAGTTAACCAATTTATTGTTAAGATTCAGCAAGCAGCATGGGCCAACACTCCTAACATTCAAAGGAGAGTTAAAGGCTTTACCTACCCTATAGATATAAGAAATCTCATTGCTGAAAAACGCAAGCAGAGAAAAATATGGCATCAAACAAGATCTCCTTTGGAAAAAACTTGTCTTAATAATCTTACAAAAAAATTAAAAAGGAAAATCCTTCAGCATAATGATTTGGTGCGAAATAATTACATACGCCAGTTAACTAATGATGTTAAAACGGACTACTCTTTGTGGAAAGCTGCTAAGAATATGAAAAAACCCACTGTACAAATTCCTCCATTACGAGAAGAAAATGGAACGTGGGCTATTAGCAACGAGCAAAAAGCAAAAAGATTTGCTGGATATCTCGAAAACATCTTTAAGCCGAACGAGGTAAATTGTTCAAACTCACAAGATATCATTGTTAATAAAATGGTGCAAGATAAGTCTGAAATCAAATTTGTGACGCCAAGAGAAGTCTCAAACCAGATTAAATACCAACTCAATAGAAAGAAATCCCCAGGATTTGATCTAATTACTGGTGAAGTTTTGCAATATCTACAACGTAAGGCAATTGTAAAACTAACCACATTGATAAACGCAGCTTTCCGACTTAAATATGTACCTGATCTGTGGAAAGTGGCAGAAGTCATAATGATAGCTAAACCTGGCAAACCTCCACAGGAACCAACATCGTATAGACCAATTTCTCTGTTACCTATAATGTCAAAGTTGTTTGAAAAGCTTCTGCTGAAGAGATTAAAACCGATAATTGAAGACAATAATCTAGTACCTGACCACCAATTTGGCTTCAGAGAACAACATTCTACAATAGACCAAATACATAGAATAACTAATGTAATTGAAAAAACACTAGAAGAAAAGAAAGTTTGCGCTACTGTTTTCCTAGACGTGGCACAAGCTTTTGACAAAGTCTGGCATAAAGGCTTGGTACAGAAACTACGAACTATGTTACCTAAATCATACACAGATTTACTAGTTTCTTACATCTCAAATAGAGTGTTTCGGATACGTCAAGAAAACGCCTACTCAGAAATAGTAAAAATAAAAGCTGGTGTACCCCAGGGGAGTGTATTGGGTCCGGTCCTGTACCTTTTATACACCTGCGATATACCAGTACCAGAAGATAACTTCATTGCGACTTTTGCAGATGACACTGCTATTATGGCTACAGGCAACAGTCACGAGGAAGCTGTAGAGAAACTTCAAACAGCTATCAACCAAACTATACAATGGACAAAAAAATGGGGTATTAAATTGAATGAAGCTAAGTCAGTGCACATAGACTTCACAAACAAGAAGCCGCAGTATTTGCCAGTGTTCATAAACAACCAAGAGGTACCATATGCTAATACAGCTAAATACCTCGGCATGACGCTTGACGTTAAGCTACGCTGGAAAGCGCACGTCAAGAAGAAACGAGAAGAACTAGACATGCGCTACAAAAAAATGTACTGGCTTATCGGAAAGCAATCACCCCTTTCAGTACCTAACAAAGTCCTACTATACAAACAGGTTTTGATGCCTGTATGGACTTATGGCATCCAGCTGTGGGGCTGTGCCGCTCAAAGTAATCGGCAAATTATACAAAGATTCCAGAATAAAGTAGGTACTCAGGAATATCGTGAACGCGCCCTGGTATGTAAGAAATTGCGACCTCCACAGGGACCTCAACATTGATGTCGTAGATAAAGTGATGCAAAATTTGGCAGAAGCCCACGAATATAGGCTTCATCATCACGTTAACGTCGAGGCCATCCAGCTCCTCGACAATACGGACATAGTGAAAAGACTTAAACGGACAAAACCATATGAGTTAGTTAGTGTTAGTGATTAAGTGAAAAATTATAAACAAAAACAGTGATAGTTCAAAAGACAACATGAACAAAGTGTCTTCGCCTTAATAAAAACTAAGTGTAGTGTTATTGGACGCCTCTTAGATTTATGTTTACATATTAATTTAGGTTAAAATAGAATTACTCATTAGCCTTTATGGGCTAGATTGTAATAAAATAAGATATTTGTGATATCTTAGAAACCAAAAAAAAAAAAAAAAAAAAACTAAAAAACACGCTTTTAAAGTACTTCTAACTAAAAAGTGAAAAATAATTCCTAATATAAGCTGAAAATGGTAATGAACAAAAAATACTAGTATTATTGTGAAAAGGCGTGGGTTGATAGACGAAAAATATGGATTTTTTCTTTTTAATTTCTTTTTATTTTTTTTTTCGTTTTATTGCATTGTCATCGATCTTTGACAGGTGTGCAAAATTTGAATGAAATCTGTCCGTTTAAAGTGGGTCAAAATCGAGTCCAAAGGAGTCGGTTACATACATACATACATACATACAGGTGAAGCTAATATAAGCGTGTTAAAAATACTAAAATAAACTGAAAAAAAATAACATAATATCAAGTGAAATGTGTGTTGTACCTCTGCCACATCATTTTGAAAAACCAAACACAATAATTACGTTTTGTTTCAAGCAAAGAACACTTAATCAATATGGAGAGGAAACGATGACAAAAATCTATGCAAATAAGTTTGCCAAACCTGCGAGGAGCGGGGAGTTAGATTGTTCCGCGCATCTTTGATTTGGCAACTAGTTTTATATGACGTGCAAGAGCGGTGCTCTTTCACATTTGGCAGCGGGGGTCTCCTGACAATGAGTAGTCCAGGTGCCGAGTGTTCCAATTCAAACGGACTTGTGATACGGGGCGTAACGCAGAGCGTTGTATCATTGATACTTTGTATTTTTTTTAGGAATAGAATAATAGATCCAGATGCACTATCTACTGTTATCACTACAAATTGCTAATAATGGATGGAACCTTGTCTGATTTAACTTGTTTTGTGACAGTGACATGCACCATTATGACGTCATAGGCAGCTGGTATAGTTTGCATAATAATATAATTTACAGAAAAGATTTTTCTGTAATTTATTTTTAATTTCATAAATCCGTTAAAATTTATTATCATTCTTAATAAATTACTATTAATTGAGGAAACTAGATACAAATTTTAGTCAATGAAGTTGATTTTCCTGTAAAACTAGTCACCTACCTACTTAGATAACATAATAGCATTAATAGCTAGCCATTTTACGTCTTCCATAAGTGTTGTATCCAACTTTATAATATCAACTTTTTATAAGAGATAGGTAGGTAGGTATACAATTGTCAGCGTCTATGCGCAAGCGATACCTGGCACCCCGGCAAAAGTCTTGTAGACGGAACACACTGGGTTTTAGTCCGTGCAAACTCGAACATAACCACTGACTTTTGTCCAGATCAGTGGTATGCGTCAGGCATTTCCCAGTATAAAAAAAGGTAGAAAGTAAAACCTATAACAAAAGGGGGCATAGTAGTGTACTTCAAAATGTTGTAAAGACCTAACTATTTCAATCAGAGCTTTTCGTTATTAAATTTCCATTTTGATTGCATAATTCAATGTAATGAAGATTAGTTAAAGAATATTAATTTAATTGTATTTGAGCTGATTCCCTTAACCCGAGAATAGCTGTGATTAATTCATGGATAGCTCAAGTGCACCGTTGGCGTAGTGGTTAAAGCGGTCGCCTTGTCGCTTTTTGCGCTGGTGTTGTTGGTTCGATCCTCACACGGGACAAATCTTTGTGTGATCCATTTGTTCTGACTCTGGGTGTGCTGTGAGAAATGTATGTTTGTGAACACCCCTGTGACAAAGGAGATACACCTAAAAAGGGCGATGTTTAAAAAAAAAAAGTATGGAATTGCAGCAAGCTAAATAAAATATATTATACTCTCCTCAAAATCATTGACAAAAGAATACAGAGACAATCAAACATCGACAGCGACACCTTAACACAATGATTAGCAAAATACATCCACCGCGCGAGGCCCTTTGTCTCCACCGTGAACGAGTAAATATTTCCTGTAATTGACTTATTCCACAAAACAGTGCTTTCTGTATAAAACACAAAAGCTTCGAGACAGACTGTACAAAATGGCGCATTTAAATGGGCGTCGCTGCATTGTTGGAGTTGCGTTACACCGATATCACTCGCTGCTCTACTCGCACCCGCCACCACTCTACCCAGCACAGCCTCTTTATTTTCATACACTTACTCCCCATTTAATAACGTATTAACTACGTATTGCTAGCATTCTAATTTCAATCTTAGACAATACAGATAAGGTAGGTTTTAGATTGGAGGGTACAGTAAAGTTTCGTTTTCCGTAGAGCTTTGTAGGGACATGTGAAACTGTTGCACATTATTCCGTCCCTATCCAACTCGGAGGGGTGGAATATTTTTATATCTGCATCTCTTTCTCGCTCGCCTCCTGAGAAGTAATGTGTTGTTGCGTGTTGTGATATCTCTGAAATAACAGGGAAGCACTCGCTACGAAGTTGTCATTTGTAACGGTTTTGCAGGGTACCGATAGCAAAAGCAGTATTCGCAATTCCAATATATATGTGCAAATTGTAAAAACTGCGGGTAATTTTCCTTAAATATATTAATAAAAAGGAAATGAGAAAATAAAGGTAGGTACTAATTACACACGCCTTTATACTATGGGGCTAGGCAAAAAAATATCCATATGCTACAATTAGCACAAACCTCATCTGTTTCCTAGTTGAAATAATTTGAGATACCTAAAATTAATACTTATACCTATTTATTTACAAAATATTGTTTTTTTCGTTAGTTTCTATTTGAACATAGTAACAATGAAAAATAACGTCAAGTTGCGAGTCAGATTTGCGCACAAAGGGTTCCATTTATACAAAAATAGAAAAATCGTATCTGCTGTGTGCGATCTATATTCGTTTTCATATATTTGATTTTGATAAATATTTATTTTATTTTTATTTTATCATTTAATTTTAGACTACTGAAAATACAGAATGTCCCAGTTTAGGAAATCTGGTTATAGGGTAGGGTAAGTTATGAAAAAATATTTTTAGTTATGCAATCCTAAGTGCAGTTACTTGGCAGTACTTGTTGCTCAACCAAAGATATATTCTTAGCCCAGCTTTGACTGATCGTACTGAAAAAAAATACAAATTGAGTTGAGCAAGTAACGTCAAAAGTTGGCACTTCTAATAAAGATTTTTAACTGATATTACGCTTGTTAATTTGTGTGTGCTTATCTTTTATTCCCAACTTGCAATATAGGAGCACCGACATTAAAAACTATTTTTGGCATATTTTAATGCTTTTGAGTTTTTGAAGTAGGTTGAATTTTATTATAATATTTTTTGTTACCTTTTGGATAAGGAACCTTAAAATGATCAACGAAATCAAATCTACACAATTTAATAATATTTTCTATAGCATAAATATGAAACTATTAAATCATTACTGTAAAATAACAAAAGTATGAATACTTGTACATACGGCATAGCGACATTTACTGAAAGGTTAGTGTCCATTTTCACCGGTTATAATATTAATTATATTTTTTTTACCAAAATTCAAAGATCTCAAAATTAAATAATCTCACTCAATGTCAATTACAACAATATATAACTTATTCTGATAAAATTAAGTCATTTCCGTTATTATTTCACCCAAATCAATGTAAAAAAATTTAAATACAAAATAAATAAGGAAGTTAGTTTAATTGTTTTTTACTGTGATGTATAGGTCCAGTATTTTTCAGTCCACGACAGAAAATTGTTCTGCCGTCGGTATGCTTGCCTCAAGGCAGGGCGCGTGGAGTAGCATAGCCACTGGAGTGGGGCGTCGCTAAACAAAAACACGTATACAACGAGCGGCTCGGCGGTGATTGGCCAAGGCCCTATGGCACCCGCCCCCGGCCGCCGGCGCCGCAGCCCACCGCTGGCGTCTGCCGCATGCCGCACTCCGCGACACGCTCTCCCCGAGCCAACATGTGCAGCGGCGCCGAAGGAGGCCCCTGGCCATTCGCCAAAGATGTGCCCACTATCACCGCCGCCGCGCTTGACCACTACCGCCTGCGACTATACAACTATGCCATTGCTGGACGCTTGTACCCGCCGACCGTCGCACCCTGCTACCCGCCGTACATCTCACTGCTGCAGCAGCGAGTCCTCCAGCCCGAGGAACCCAAACCGCAGCACAGTTACATCGGACTTATCGCCATGGCAATTCTCAGCTCGCCCGAAAGCAAACTAGTGCTTTCCGACATCTACCAACACATCCTGGACAATTACCCGTACTTCCGATCCCGCGGACCCGGCTGGCGAAACTCCATACGGCACAATCTATCACTCAACGATTGCTTCGTCAAAGCTGGCCGATCTGCAAACGGTAAAGGCCACTACTGGGCGATACATCCAGCTAACGTCGATGATTTCCGCAAGGGAGACTTCAGGAGACGTAAAGCACAAAGGAAAGTGAGGAAACACATGGGATTGGCCGTCGACGACGATGGTGAGGATTCCCCGTCGCCGCCGCCTCAGTCTCCGCCGCCGACGGCGCTGTCGTTACCGTACTGGGGATCAGGACGGCTCCCCGGGAATGCACAGGCGCGAAAGAGGCAGTTCGATGTGGCTTCACTGCTGGCACCGGATGATACGCCGGACAAGCGGCAAAGACGTGATAGTAGTTGTGAGGAGGAGCCGGAGGAGGACATAGATGTGGAAGCAAGTGATCAGGAGGAGCGCAACGCGGCGGAGGAAGTACGAGCGCCGCTGACGCCGGCGGCGCAATACCCGCTGCTCGGGGGCTGGTGGCCGGCGCTGGACCCCGCGCTGCTGCAGCAGCTGCGTCGGCACTCGTCGCTGGCGTCGCCCGCTCAACTCAGCCCCACGGACCAGCAGCGCCCGCCGGACACCTAGACTGTGATGTCCCTGTATACCTATGTGCATAATCAGTATTAAGCCCCGTCGGTACATATTACCTAGTGAAATTACTTGTTCGTAAGTCTTCGTTTCTGTTCTGTTTTTCTTCTGTCCAACACGTACGTAACTAGAGCGAGTCTCGTTGATGTCTTTTCTACTAATTTTCCTGTCTTTCGTCATCTTTGTACTGAGTTATCTTTCTACTTCTATACTAATCTATAAAGTGTAAATTATTGTATGTAATAGTTGATAAGTATTATTTCTACTTTAAACTGTATATGTAGAACAGTGATAGTTGTTATATTATAAACAATTTATTGATAAAGTCTGAAAACGACCAAGCTATGTAGATAGTTTCTAGTTCTTATTGTAAATACGTAAAGTGATTGATGGTGTCTACTCTTCGTTATTAATGACATGTAAACTACTGTTGTTTATTTACTAGATTACATTAATCGATTCAAATAATAACGACAATCTCGTAATAAATAGAAAGTATAATTTATCAACTTCTTTCATTTCTTCAAAACAATCTCCATAACTACCTATTATTAGACACTTGACAGTTCAACAAGCGTGAAAACTTTTTTAAAGTACCCACTTCAATAAAATCTGCAACCAAGAAACAAGAAACAAAATTAATTATACCTACTCTCAATTTGCAAACATTACGCAATTGGATGATTGTTAGTAAACAAAACTGCCTAATGGACCCATATCGGTTTTACAAAAAGTACCACTCATGACTTTTTTAACCGAAAAAAAAAGGAGGAGGTCTCAAGTCAACGTGTAATTTTTATTTATTTAATTTTAGACCATGCATTTCTTCTTACAGAGTGGTCCGATTTTGATAAAAAAAAAAAATCTAATTCTATTCTATACATTCAGGGTTGTCCCATGACAAGGAAGTCAGGGTCTAATTTGCCGATATGTGAAAACCTGTCATATTTAACAATAGATCTTTTATCGGACCTATTAGGTATTAAAAAAAATGTTTGTAAGCGATGATTTGATTAATTTTCTCACAAAATGTTGTAGAAGTTTCGACGAAATGTTGGTGGGAAACGAAAGAAAAAGTATAAAAGACTTATTAATTTATCGAAAATTCACTTAATTAATAACACGAAACAAACAAAAGACTAATCGTTTAATTCCAACAATGTCATAATTCTAGTTATACGGATAATATTTATGCATATTTTCCCACACTAATAACAATTGTTTGTATTTGTAAGCAGCTATTTAAGGTTTCGTACAGGTTTAAGCTGTTTTCTAGTTTTCGGAATTACTATGAATCACGGCTGTAGAACGCATCTTTAGCATTCTCGTGAGAAATTTTAACAATTACTAATGTTTTGCAATATAAAGTAATAATAAAAATATTTATAGTAATAATAAATCGGTACTAATTATAATAATTTATTAGCAATTTTAAATATTTATATTTTTAATAGGAAATGCTGTATTAAAGCATGAACACGAGAATCTTACGATACATTCCTGTAAAATTAGACTAAAATGCCAAAAGCAAGTGAAATATATTTTTTAGTCTAGCTTAATATGGAGTACTGGTAGATTCTGTTTAGATTACCTACTTATTCCATGCATATGTATTTAAAAATTATAACAGAGATACGATACTGATTTGTGTTTTAAAAAGGTGTGTGCACATCCTACATATTATCATCACGGGCTGCGGAGGACGAGCAGGGAGTTGAGTCTTTTGTTTAATAACACTAATCTCGGGAGTGACAGGTTGGGTATCAAAATTTTATTTTGGATTTGGTAGTTTAATTAGCAAGTAAGGTTGATATCTAAACTTGATGGGAATGGAGTAGTGAAGGCTTAACGCGGGTAGCACAACGGGGGAAGCAATAAGTTAATTTAACCAATTGCACGCGGGAAACGTCGCGGTAAACAGTTAGTTTTTAAAGATAATTGTGTGATAAACTATGTTGTCTTACATAATTTAATGATAAAAGGTACCTTTTGTTGAAAATTCACAAAACTAATTTTAGAGACCTTTGACGTTTAATATTTTTTCCAAGTACGGTTTCGGAGAGTTGTTAACATTCTTTTATAATGGTGAGCCGAACGTTCATACCAATTTTTACCTCCATTTGAAGTAATCGATATGCTCATAACATGAGAACAAATTTGCCAAATTAGATGATTATTTACTGTTGTGTTTTCAATTGTAAGGTAAAAGTATATACTAAACTTAAAAAAAAACAAACGTCAAAAATGATATATAGAGGAGACTAAGTGACTAAGGGTCAAATGAAACTACAATCATTGCCGACTATTCTCCTTTAAATGCAAAATGTCCTTAACGATGATACCATAGGCATACAAAACAATAACACGTTTAATTATAACACATAGGCAAAGAGTTTTCTAGGAAATTAGGTATTGTGGATAAAATTAACGTAAATATTTATTGCGGCGGTAATTGACCGTACATAAATAGATATTACTAAGAGGTAAGAAACTGTATTAAATTGGCTAAGCTAAGCAGGTAAGTATATAAAACATGTTTATATATTTGTTATTTAATTGTTGCTTTAATTTAGATTAGAAGATAATTATTTTCGTGTGTCAAGGATTCTATCTTTACTTCCTATCCTTTTCACTATTTCTCACCCGAGTGATGAACAATATAATTCACAAAATATAACTGCTAACCAACTATTACGTAATATAATTTATTTTAACGGAAATAAAATTGGTTGAATGAAGTTATAGATGTAAAGCTATTTTCTTTTATATTGTGTAGGTATATACCTACTGTTACGTGTGTGAGATTTTAAATCAAAGACAGGTCAAAGATGGAAACTGTGAAAGTATTTTATTTTTACTGTTAAAAATACAACAATGTATGCATTATGTTTATGTGGCCAAAAAAGTAATTGTTGTTTATTATGCACAAGTACAGTATACATGCGAAACAAGACAAAACTTTTGCAGTTTCGTTCAGTTTGGTTAGGTTAGTTCGGATATCTACGCATAGATACACTCACCATTTGTGTTTTGAGCATTCACCATTTATAATATTTGTCCAAAACTGATAGTGCGATGACTAAGGAAAGTAAGGAAGTGACAAGATTAAAAAGATAACGATCGGGCGTTTCTCAACACCTGTAAATGGTGGGATTAGCTCAGTTTGAAAGTGTCAAGATTACGATTACAATGTTAATAAGTACTAGAATTCGTTGTAATTTGCGTGGAATTCGTTGTATTAATTAGTAGCTGCTCCCGTGGTTTAACTTTACTGCTGCGACCCCGTGGAGTTTAGCGTAATGTTAAATATGTAAAGACTTTTCTTGAAAATTAGACTATCAAACACGAAAAGTATTATCTAACTTAGACCAGTTGTTCTCGAGCATTAGCGCTATCAAAAAAACATACTAACTTTGGCGGTTTCGCCAGCGTGATAGGTACGAAAAAAAGTAGCCTATGTTACGCGCGTTGTAGTCAGTTACCTGTATCTAAAATTGTATTAAAATCGGTCTAGCCGCTTAGAAGATTAGCCGATCATACAGACAGACGTTAGACAGACAGGCAGACAGACAGACAGACAGACGGACGAACACATGGACAGACAGACGGACGGTCACACGGACAGACAGACAAAAATTTTAATAACTGTATTTTAGTCAAAGGTATCGTGCAAACAACTATACCAGCTTGAAAAAACATTGTTATTTTGACATTAAAAACAAACACTTCTATTTTATTTATTTGTATTGATGATAATGGTGTATTGATATGTCACTCGTAAGATAACAATTTTTCAAAAACATTTTTGCCTTTTCGCGGTTAAATCTATCGAAAAGCAATAAGACCGTAAAAGATGACAAGTTCTTTTATAAAAAGTTTTTTTATTTGCACTTAGTATTAGCTGAGGATTTACTGCCTATATTTATATTTTTTTACAAAGTATTAAAAAAAATTAAAACTGACTAAAAAAACCTAGAAAACGCATAAAAAACGTAAAAAGTCGTTTAATTAGTTTCTGCAGTCTGTGCTGATCATTTTCTTCCTATTATACTTTCTGACCATTTCGAAAGTTCACCCTCATAAATGAAATTAAAAAAAAAATATCGAGGAATAAGGACAAAGGGCATCAACAAATAAAAACAATTAATTAAGTAATATGGACATGCGGCATTTTACCTTTAAGGAAATGATAATATTATATTAATTAATTTAGCCCATGTAAGGAAATTCCCACATCTTATTTTTTATCGTTATTATATTATTAATAAATATCATAATCTAAAATATTTTATGGGAACATGCCCGTTACGACGTTTCATACAAAAGTAAAAATAATTGATGTCAGTAAAAAAAAACACTTGCCCATAACTTTTTCATCCCAAAAAAGTATTTTTTTTAGGAAAAGGCTCTAAAGATGATGACTATTGTGAAACAATAATGTAGTAGATATCTCGTCTATTCGTCATATGCTAATACGGACCGTACCTACACTGTGATATAGGTATGTCAATCAAATCAGACATGCTCAAGATAGTAATTTGTGTTTGATAGCCGATGCAACTGCGCTGTAATGTATTCACGCAAGTGTCTTGATCATAAATATATACCTGTGAGAGATTATAGCTGTGTATGCACAAAGTAACATCTTGCATTACCGCTATACCTACTACTACTACAGTCCGTACATAATACATAAGTGAATTCAGCGTTTGAATAAAGCTTGTGTGATATTCAATGTCAATTTATTTATTTTATTTTTTATTTTATTTAGAAGGTACAGAAACATATGACAGATTAAACACTTTATATATATATACATTATTATGTTTTACATGAAAACAAATACAAATCTGACGCCCAATTATATCTGTACACAGCACTTAAATTAGATAGCTTCATCAAGAAAGGTGGTACGACGTGGTACGACAATCACAAATCGAATGCGCTCAAGCTAGTAATTTGTGTCTGATAGCTGATGTAATGTATTCATACGTGCGTCTTGATGATGAAGAGATATGAGATGCAACTGCGCTGTAATGTATTCACGCAAGTGTCTTGATCATAAAGGTTTACCTATGAGAGATTATAGCTGCGTATGCATACAGCAACAGCTTGGCATATCGTATTCAGCGATGCCAGCCTTGGTATATTTTGAAAGAGTGAACTTGCACTACTTATCTGAACTGAATATCAGTACCTATATAGGGTGTAATTGTTAAGTGTGTCTAGGTGATTGTTCCGTAACTAGCAGAGATATAAAAAAATAATATCAATCGGAAACAAAGTGCTCTTCGAGATAGTTAAAAAACTAATTATGTTTGATGGTCACCCAACCCGCGGCCAACCGCGATATGCGTGGCTTAACCCGACGCGGTCGGTACGCGCAGCTTTGACAAATTACTACTTATTCTTAACCGACTTCAAAAAGGAGGAGGTTCTATATTCGACGCGTACATTTTTTTTATTTGTCCAGCGATTTTTTCGTCTTTGGTGAACGAGAAGTTAAAAAATTATGAACTGCTTAAAATGTGAACGTTTAATGGTAAAAGTAACTTAATTAAATAGAGAGAAAAAACATGTGATCACTAAAATATTTACATGATATACCTAAGCAATTATGCTAGTTAAGCATAATTAAATCATTAACAATTTGCAACGCAGTCATATGGTTTTCCTTCGATTGTAATAAACTGAATTCAGTGATGACATAAAGTGTTTTTGTTAGATTTACAAATAACATAGGTATATATTAGAAATTTAAAAAAAAACAGGGCAAATAAGTGCGACTCAGTCAGCCGATACAACAACCACAAAATACAAATGTTTTTGTACTTTGTATAAAATATTTCAGTCCCTTTTACCTACTCCTGATCTAACAGAGTTAAATTATTTGCTTTTCAAAATTAAAATTCTCGTATAGAAATCTCAAAATCAAACAAAAATATTTTAAAAAACAAAACTCTTAGCAACCCCACAATACCTATATTAAAAGAGCCCAGCTATGTAATACCAATAAAGGTGCGTCACACTATAGGGTAAAAATTAAAATAAAACACCCTCACTTTCCATGTTGGACTAGAACACTTTACACCCAAAATATGCATGATTTTACTATACTTTGTTGGCATGTTAAAAACATATCTATACAAAATTTCATCTTTCTATCATAAACAGTTTTGACAAGTCTCGGACAAGCAAACTATAAGGGTTTCCTTTTAGATACTAATAAACCCTAAAAACGCATAACACGTGCACTTGATTTGATTAAATTTATGCTAGTTATTAGATTATAACAAAATATTTTTTGTAAAAAAAATTAACCGACTTCAAAAAAACCTAAAAATCTCTAAATAACGCAATTAGTCTGTTAAATAGTTTGTTTGTTTTCTAGTTTGTAATTTATGATCACTAACGATTTCAAAAACTATTTTACTTACTTTTGCGATATTTAATTATTTTTAGGTTTGTTGTAAATCGGTTAATTTTTATTAAATTATTTTATTTATCAGTTCTTAATGAATTTACTTTTACCCAAAAAGTTATGTTTATCTGAACTAGCATAATCTTATAATTCATTATTCTGCCAGATTTTTATTTTTATGTGGTTTGTATTATTTTTTACGATCTCATCATAATGAATCCTTTCTCTGAGTGAGAAAGGTAGGTATTGGTTTACTTATTTACATTTCCACTTGTTCTTATTTCACTGTAGATATTAAAAAAAAGAAACTTTTATATATTTTAGTCATAAAACTACATATTATTATTATTAAATTAATTTCTTATCTTAACAGCGCAAAAACTACGAACATTGTTAAGAAACATCTAATTATAGTTATGAAAATACGTTTGAATGCCGTAAATACCTGCGGAAAAAAACAAGCCAATACTCTCTTGTTTGTTTTATGTGTTTGTCTGCATTTGTACAATCTGACGTCATTTCAACCATGGTGTAACTGTTTTATCTAATTAATACACCATGTACGCAAATAAAGGTGGATAAACCATTGTGGTTGGTTGATAATGCTATGAGATTACATTGTTTTTTTCGTTTTTATGTACTGATAGCAAAGTGGGCTGGGCTATGCTAAGGGACCATTCAAGTTTTATGTAAGCACTATAGAAAGGTTTGCTTTCATTTAAAGAAATATCCTTAGCTCAGACACCTTAATTTTTGGCTATACATCAATTTTTTAAATGTGTTTTGTTTTTTTAAATATGTAGATATTTTAATGACTCAGTAAGAAACACTGACTTTTTGGTATTAGGTGTCTACTTCCTTAAAATGCTACCACTTTAAAATTTTCGTAAAATCTAATTAATGTCAGTAAGTGTTTTAATTCATTCGACACTGTTCTTAGCACCAAGGAGGTGCCACGGGTGCCCTGGCGCAGAGTGCAGATCAGAAGCAATATAATCGCCCAAGCACAGGGCGTAGACCTGGGTGAGGTTCTGAAAATACTATAACTTATTTTTAAAGAAATTATTCAAAAAAAGTTCGACACCTTCGGCGCACCCTAATCTCTAGGGAATCACCAATGCTCCTTCTGGGTCAAAAGTCAGGGCGCTTTCTAGTTCTTAAAGAAAATATTCGTTAAAATTGGCGCCTTCAGCGCGTTCTGATTTTTGAAGTCTTGACGGCAAAGGTGGTTTGGTGCGACTTCCTTGTTTCGATAGAAAATATTCAAAAATAGTCTGCGCCACTGGACCTGTGGTGGAGAAGGGGCACCGAAACGATTTACCATAAACCACTTTCTCTCCTAGTCTTTGAAGAAATTATCAAAACAGTCGGCGCCTTTTCGAGAAGAGGATAGAAATCGATCGCATGAGTTAATTTTTTTGTCAAGGGGTGGCATTTCAGGTGCGGGCATCTAAAACTGCACGTTGTAGAAGCTCGCAACAATTCTCACACATCAAAATCGTACCCAATTTCTAATAACCTGTCAAAAACCAGTTCACTAAACCCACGAGTATTCCCAAAACTTATCCTTATCACACGTTATCAGCGAAACAATAGCATTACTCTAATATTACATAAACAGGTTACAGCATTGAAAGGAAGGGTCCGATGATCAACTTCCTGACTATTTCCACTAAGCCCATTGTGTGAACTGAGCTTTAAGCCCGGCTTAACCACAGATAGAGCAGATGATAAATCATTTTATGACGATGTTTTTATTTTTATTCAGTGGTGATTAAATCCTTTTGTGCTTTGTTTAATGCAAAATGCAATTTGTCCTAAGATTGTATTACATTAAATATTATATTTGTTGCCATTTTCCCTTCCACGTGAGCCTCTAAAATGAACAATACGTTGTTTTGCTATATTTGTGGTGTTTTGTTATAGTTTATCGTTATATTTAAATTGATACTTACCTTATTGTTGATTAAATGTACATTATTTTAAACCTAGGTATTACCTATCACGTGTGGTTTAAGTATCAGTGATAGGTAAACGAAAAACAAGGATAAATATATTTTATAACAATAATTTACCGGTTATCAATAATGCCTGTATGATAGCAGGCTGTATTATTTGTGATTAACTAAACAAGTATCTTCTTTTTTTAACGATATTTTTTTATCTTAGCAGTCCTTTTATTTTTAATCACGTCATTTTGTTTCAACTGAGTTTCGTCACGAAAAAAAGTAGTTTAATTTTAATTTTAATTTATTAACTTTAATTTTATTAAGTTTTTATCTATTTTTATACACAAATTATATATAAAACATTTAAATGCAAGTTTTTTAGCGTAAATTTAAAAATTATTATTTTAATTTTACAGTTTTTTATGTCAATGGCCACGAATAAACATGAACTTTAGTGTTTTAGATTATAATTTGTTTGTTAAAATAGAAAAAATCTTAATCATTCTAAAGTTGAACCCATATTACGTTAGTATGGAAATATTAAAATATTTAAAGTATAGCATGAATCTACCCTTAAATGTAACTTTCAATAACTTTTTAATACTCTGTATGTTTAAGCGTTGTAAAAGACCTCATTGTTATGTTTCAATACGTGTAGGTATATAAAATTTTAAACGCCTTTTCGTGGGTGTGTGCACTTTAAAGAGAAAGCTAAATCTTTATCTACACCCCATGCTATAAATCCTCTATAAACGTTCTTGAAACAGTTAGCTTATTGCCAACATTAAAACAGCCAGTGTCATAATAACCATTATAACACCCAAACGGGTGTACTAATGTTGTACTGAAATTCATTATGCAACTCCTTTTTTACTCATCGAACAGCCACATTCTCATGGCATCTTTAGGAATTTCAAAAAAAGAACATGTCATGCACGCGCGTTTCACTACCACAGCGCCGTAATTTAAATAAAAACTTATTCGAATTTTTGAATTGACGTAGTATCCCGCCATTTTTGTTCAATAATAGTATTGAAAAATATAAATATTCCGAGTACATCAGGATCTGCCAACATTCAGCAAGGTGCAAATATTCAAATACATTTTAATAATTGTACGATCCAAAATGTAAATAATTATTACAATAAATAATTATATTATTACCTATACATAGTTTGTTTGTATTAGATACTCACTAATTAAACTTTCCATGAATTTACATAGAGTTCTTACAACACTGTACAATACCCTATGGTTTCAGAACATTTATAGAGGATTCATATCATGGGTGTAGATAAAGTCTTGTATGCGACTGTTATAATTAGGTATTAAAACACTCATATGATACTATTATCACACTCGGCTTCGCCTCGTGTGATAGACCCACACCACGCTCGTGTTTTAATACCCCTCATTATAGAACAGTTGCATAAATAACTAATTGCTTACAAAATGTTTATTTAAATTTATGTGATCAATGATCTTTTGTAATTGTAATTATTAAGTTATTTTCTTAAATCCAAACGTAGGTATGCTGTTTCATAAACTTAAACAAGTTCAAAATCGTGCAAGAACATATCAAAATCCTAATAAACTACAAATACAAGTAATAACACTTAATAGTCCACGTTCTTTCACTAATGCAGTTCGATACATGTAATGCAATGATTCTGCGAGGGTCGGCTAAACGCATGTTAATGCCAAGTAAAAGCTCTCAACCCCTTTTCAATAATGTTGACGGTCTCCTAAATAAGTGCATTATTGTTTTATACTACTTATTCTAGAATTCAATAAACTAATAGATACGAGTAGGTTGTTTTTTTAAGACCGAATAAAGCAACACACACAGGCTTTTTTTTACCCTGCTGAAATTAAGGATGATTCGATTTGATTATTTTTCATTCGGAATTCATATAAAGGTATTCAAATTATAAAAAATGGCGGGAAATTTAAGATTAACGGGTAAAACTGAGAGGTTGTTCCTCGTTTTCTATCCGAGTTCGCCAGAAATGGGCTATGTATTTATTCAATAAAATGCTATACCTCACTTGTGGTCGATAAATTCTAAATATTTTACGATAATGACAGATATCCCTAATTAAAATGCAGGTTTTCCTTCCTTCCTTTTAAATGTTTTACCTGATTTAATGTGTCTGATCCACAAATTATATCAGGTAAAACGTTTAAATAAATAGGTGATTTAAGTATTATAGGAATGTCTACAACGCCACTTCTTATCGTATCTATTCTCTAAAGTAAGTAAAATTTATAAGCCATAAAATATCAAAATTTCCAAAGACAACCCTCACTTCTGGTATATAGGTTAGGTCCGTTTATTTAAAGAGAAAAAACCTTTTCAAACAGTGCTGAAAGCTTCCATTAGGGAGCCATTGAGGTGAGAGGGCCGGAGTGACCGGGACGTTCACGTCGATAAAACGGGTCCACTCTCCGCGAATTGCCCGCTGCCGAATCTAAACGTTCCCAATTCCGTCAAGTGTCGACAAAGGGCGACTTTTAGCGTCAACAATGAGCGAATGAAGCAAATTACCGCTTTTCGACTCTTGAAAGCGCTCGCTGAGCCGTGTGCGAAGCTCGCATTGTCCGCGGACGTTTGCGTCGCGAAACAACCGATAACAATAAACAGTAAAAAGGAAAGTGTAGTATTCTGCGTGGAAATGCGTCCCGACAAAGGGCGCGGACTTAATAGGTGTTAATGTGTGTAATTCGCTGAGCAAGGTGAATGAAACGCGGGGGGTGCGCCGCCGGCTCTCAGACTATTTTTATAACAAATCAACGGGTCGTTTGATTGACAACATTGTGTTTTTGTATTGAATGTTTAATGAACTGTTTTCATACAATACGCAACTTGAGTACTACTTTCACTTCTTTTACACATTTTTTTTTTTAAAGATGACTTACCGCATACCATTTTGTCTGGTGTCAGACTTTGACATTTGCATAAATAAATGACGTCTTATCTTACGACGATCTGATATAAAATACCAATTCCTTTCTATGAAGTTTAATATCTTAGGACATTAAATGGTTCCTTCGGTGTAGACGTTCTGCTACTACCTATAGTTTATCACACGATAACTTAAATACTCAAATGTTAGTGCAGTGTGCAATGATATTATATAAAAACAAAAGCAGATATGTTATAAGCGCTCGCGCTGTGAATACTCAAATACGTCCCAATTGGGACGTCTTGTGTTTAGTTTGTGTGTGGCCTGCGTCGAGCGCAGTCACGTGCCAGACGCCATGCGCCATGTTCAAGTTAAGAAAGAGAAAGCGATATTGTTTTGACGTTAGAGCGATAAGGATGCGTGCGCTGCGGACATTTGTCAATGTGTGCAATTTGGAATAGCTCGGAACGGATTTAAATCGTAATTTCTATGAACGTAACATATCTATAGTTCTATAATATCATTGGCAGTGTGCTTTATCTGTGTGCAAATTGATAAAATATTTTATAAATACCTGAAATTACCACATTTAATCTGTTTATATTAAGGATAAATACGGCAACAAATTCAGTACGGTTTGCCTAATTTGGGTCGTGAATGTGTTATCAGTTTATCAGCTAATACACGAATCACCCAACAACTAACCAAATCACCAACCAATTAAATTTTATCATAGGTACTCCCAACCTATGATAAAATTTAATTGGTTGGTGATTAAATTAAACCAATATAATTGACTCGTTGGCTTCTCTATCAAGAAGGGTTTAACTTAAAATTGTTAATCATATCAAGTATAATACCTTTTTCTTATTACAAAAAAACTCTCTTCGCCTCCTAGGGTCATCCTATTAAAGATTTTGGTGCTTTCATCAAGAAAAAAAATCAAAATTTAACTGAATTTTCAGACAGATTACTAAAAACTCAGATGCGTTCGGCATATTCAATTATGTAGTTGGTATTGCCTTTTTGTTCCAAAATTCACCCATGCTTTAAGATTAACGCTTTTTTGGCAACATTTACATCATTTAGGCGAATTAGATATAAAAAAAACCCTTTGCAAATCTTTCAACGCAGCACTCAACGGCCGAGCGTGGCACCAAGCGATCTTACCGATTCGCTTCAGACGCTTTCTTTCGCTTCGCTTTATACTATTAACATAGTAATATTTTCTTACTGTTATTAAAATAAATAAATAGTATAATATACATTCAAACTTTGTATCAGATTCTTGTATGAGCAGTGAAAACATTGTATAGGAAAACTAACTACTTCGAGGATCCTCCTGTTTCTTATCACTTTATGAGTCAAAAGAATAAGTATTATGCTTTTTTCGTCGGTTAAAAATCAATCAAATCTTTTAAACTACAGAACATTTTAAATAGAAGATGAAGACCCTACAGTCACACACTATGTACTCCTGATAAACAGCTTTCCTTTGGAGCGAAAATAAATCTCGTACATTTTTTTTTTTTTTTTTTTTTTTTTCTGTTTCAGATTTATCTGCAATCAGTCGTTTTCGACTATAATCAGATGCGTTGAGCGTCCATTATTTTGTCGAGTGCTGCCTCC
Organism: Hypena proboscidalis; assembly: GCA_905147285.1. Taxonomy (NCBI): domain Eukaryota; kingdom Metazoa; phylum Arthropoda; class Insecta; order Lepidoptera; family Erebidae; genus Hypena; species Hypena proboscidalis. Next base: position 16,332,126 of record LR990140.1, read on the forward strand.
AGTGAGGTTAGCCACTCATATTTATTTCAGCTACGATCTGGTCTGTAGCTTAAGTATGTCAGGTCGTTTTAAGCGATTAGAGTAGCCTTGGCTTAAGAGTTGGAGTGCTAATTCATTTGGGTGGTTCGACAAACGGTGTTTGTATTTTTCTGCAGCTGCTCGAATTTCTTCTTTCACTGTGGCAACGTGCAGGTATTCGTGAATTTCGTTATTCCTGGTGAACCAATGGGCTTGGCTTATACTTCTTAGTATAGTATTTTGCAGGCGCTGTAGCATGCATATATGTATTTGTATTGCTGGCACTACCCCAAAGTTGAATGCCGTACATCCACACGGGTTTGAGAACGCTTTCATATATTAGCAGTTTGTTGTCAGTGGAGAGCTTGCTGTTTCTGCCAAGTAGCCAGAGCAGGTGTCTGTATCGAATGTTAAGTTCTTCCCTTTTGGCTTTGATGTGTTTGTGCCATGTCAGGCGGCGGTCTAAGTGCATGCCCAAGTACTTGACATTGTCATGATGGGGTAGGGTAATATTTCCAAGCTGCACAGCTGGGCAGTTGCCTTTCCGTAATGTGAAGGTTACTTGCACGGACTTCGAGGTACTTGCTTTTATTTTCCAGGCTTGAAGCCACTTCTCTATTGCATTTAGCCCTTGCTGAAGAGTATGGGATGCTACACTGGTATCCTTATTGCAGGCTAAAATTGCTGTGTCGTCCGCGTATGTAGCAGTTGTTAGGCCGGGTAATACAGGTAGGTCTGAAGTGTATATTAAATACATTATTGGTCCTAATATGGAGCCCTGCGGTACACCCGCCATTATACCAAAAAAGTCTGATGTCGATTCTGACTCTTTCACCTGATACAGCCTATCAGATAGGTATGACTTGAGAAGTAGGTGGTAAGAATGCGGTAGTGCATTCTTAATTTTACACAAGAGGCCATCATGCCAGACTTTATCGAATGCCTGTTGGATGTCTAGGAACACTGAAGAGCAATATTCCTTCTGTTCTAGAGCCGTCCTTATGGTTTCGTACACTCTATGAACTTGCTCAACAGTAGAGTGCTGCTGGCGAAAGCCAAACTGGTGGTTCGGTATTACATTGTTACCTGTTAGTATTGGTGTTATCCTTCGCAGCAGCACTTTTTCAAACAGCTTGGACATGATAGGCAGTAGACTGATAGGCCGATATGATGTCACTTCATTGGCAGGTTTGCCCATTTTGTGAATCATCATTATTTGCGAGATTTTCCAAATCATAGGATAATGCTCGACCCTTAAAATTGCATTAAATATGACGGTTAGATGTACTAAGCCTTTTTTTGGTAGTTCTTTCAGGATTTCTTTGGTTATTAGGTCGAATCCTGGCGCCTTTTTGTCCTTTAGCTCCCTAATAGTCCTAGCCACTTCTCGAAATGTTGCAGGCTTTGGTGGCATAGCCATCTGGTAGGCCTGCTTTAAGGCTATGTTTACTTTGGCGTCTGTGTTTATATCATCCGTCTCGTTGGTAGTGAATACTCTCGATAGGTGTTCAGCAAAGACATCAGCCTTTTCCTGAGACGTTCTTGCCCATTCTCTGGTGTGTTTTCTTATGGGTGGTTTTGCTGCCACCGGCCTGTCGTATGATTTCGTGACTTTCCACAATGAGTAATTAGTTGCTGGTGTCGCAGTAAGAGACTCTAACTTTGATTGCAGAGTATCGTTGTGCCAGTCATTAATCGTTTCTTTTAGGTCAGAGATTGCTTTGTTTAATGCTTTTTTATCTTCTCTATGTCTATTCTGTTGCCAGATCCTGCGTAACCTTCGTTTTTCTTGAAGTTTTTGTTTGACTATATTTGGGTAATTGGTCGGATGGTATGACGGTTTTATAATAGGTGTGCAACGCCAGCAAGTTTCCTGTATCAGTCTCGTAAATTGAATAACCGTATCTTCTATATCTTCTGGTGATTTCATTTTGATCTTTAAATCGATACCTTCTTCAATTCCTTGCCTGAAAGAAGTCCAATCAGTTCGTTTGTTATATAGTTTGTAAACACTTTCATTTTCGATCAGCAGAGTACTAATTGTTACGATAGCTGGCGTGTGGTCGGAGCAACTATCTAGACACGTTTCTGGTTTGGTATAGTAGCGTGAGAACCCTTTGGCAATAAAGAAGTCTAGAAGGTCAGGTATTTTATTTGGGTCAGTTGGCCAGTAAGTTGGTTCGCACGTGGATATAACCGTGAGGTTTAGTGAGTCTATACTTGATTTCAGTTGTCTACCTCTTGTTGTCGTAAGCCTTGATCCCCAGCTTGTGTGCTTGGAATTCCAATCGCCGCCGGATATAAATCTGTTACCAAGCGAACGAAAGTATTCTGTAAACATTTCTTGATCAACTTTATATTTCGGTGGACAGTATAAAGCTGAGACATTAAAAGAGCCATTTTTGTCTTCAACTGCAAGAGTGGTGGCCTGTAGGTAATTTCTTTTATACTCAGGCATAAGGTGATGTTTGATGGACTGCCTAATGATAACTGCAGTTCCTCCATGGCCAGTCCCATCGGGATGTAGGGTGACGTAGGTGTTGTAGTCTTTAAATTTAATATTTGAAGTGGCTTCAGTGCAGTGTGCTTCCGAAATTAACATAATGTCCAGTTTATGTTCTCTTATTAATAGTTCAACGAAGTGTTTATTAGGCGCTAGGCCATTTGTGTTGAGGAAATCTCGTACATACACAACGTAATTGATCAGGATATTGTAAAGGAAGCACCCACTCTCTGTAACTAAACACCGGCATATCGTAGCCGGTCAACATTCTTGTCCAAACACGTTGTAGAGGGCGCCACTCGTGGTATTCAAACACCAGCCAAACAAACCAAACAGGAGAGCGACCGCCCGCGGATTCGCGTCAAGGGTTCACGGAATCAGGGCATACGACACCCGGCCTGCTAAGTATTTGCTCAATAAACAGAATGTGCAACTTTATAATTTGATACAATATGGTCTGTTTACTTATTGAAAAGAAAGTGCCAATTTTTTTCACTTCATGCTAGTAGCTGTTTGGACCTAGGAAGGAGGTACTTTGGGGTAGAAATCGGCTGAAGAAAGTTTAGTATAACTATTTAAAAGTTTACATGACTGTAAATGTTTAACCGGTAGTCGTAACTAGCAAATAGTTTGATGCAGACTAAAATATCGAAATAACCAATAATGCATGTCAGGCTAGGATACAAAATGTTACTTGTACTGTAGTAGCGTTCAAAACGGTTTTAAAAAAGTGCCAAATGCCAAAGTGGATGGTAAATTCATCACACATCATTCATCTACTTCATAGCTGCAAAGTACGTCGCTGTCTAATTTCCGTTATAAATTAACGCCGTGGCAGAAACCTATCTGCAAAAATGTATATTTCCAACATTTTCAAATCAAATATGTATTCACCAGCACCCATATCTGCAATATAACTCCAGTTGCAAATTTACAATACGCACGAAAAATATGTTACGCGTTTTCCGGCTCAACAGTTCCGGGACAAAATAACGAATCAAATACAAATCGCGAGTACGAATCGTACTGGCATAAAATAAAAATGTTAGTGAATAAAATAGCAATTGTGCTGTGGCGTGCAGTGATGCGTACTCCATTGTAAACCAGTGGGCTACGAACATTTAATTGTGGCGCGACGCCGCGAGAGGGCGCCACAGGATGTAAGCAACAGATGCTGATAATGATGGCCCCAAATTGAGGGCTGTTGTAACAAGACGATCGTGTTGTTTGAGATCGATGTCTCTTATGTATTTTTGCTGACTGCAAAAAGATAATTTCGCGGATTTAAGCTAATTTTGTTTTATAATTTTATAAGAAGGAGAGAGAGAGAAAAGAGAACTATCCAAAACTAGCCAAACAATTATCCAGGGTTTTCACCTTCCATTTCATTCAAACCAAAACGTTCTAGTTTACAAAGAATTCAAAAAGAATGATAACAAATTGGCAAATACGCATATTAGTATCTTGTCGGCTAAGTAGGTAAAATATAATGCTGAAAAGATTAGTTTACTTAATTTTAATACAACACCTACTAAGTATTCAAAGCAGATTGCATCGACATTGGCACTCTCTACTTCACTAAGCTAAGCTATGCGATTAAATTCTACGTGAAAATTTTAACCACAAAACGTTCAAATTAAAATATTTACAAACATGGACCACCGAGAAAACGATAAACGATATTAAAATATCATTGTGGTTTCTATGACTTGGTTGTTGTCTAGTTAAACAGCTTTTTATACGACGACCGACGACTGGCGATCAATTCTCTGAGTGGGCGACGATGAGATGTTGTTTACCTACTTTGCTATGAATACCGCATAGGGCTGAACATATTGAGGATTTATAATATTGATCATTCATTAACTAACTCAAAATTGCAATTTTATAAGTTATAGGGACAAGATCTACTTATACGTATCTACCCGTACGCATAATTTCCTACTTATCGATTTAATAATAGTGTTCATACTTACAACGTACCTTCAGAGATATGCAAGAAGCATAGAAATATATACGTCAATGGCAAGAAGTGAAAATACAATACAATAGTAACACCTGTACTGTCAGTGGTGAGCATCACAGAATAATTTGCCAAGTGACTTAAAATAAAAATAGCCACATGCCTACGTGTATAGTTATTGAATATGCCAATCGTAACCAGTTTTTATGCAAATTGTTTCCGTAAATGACTGGTTTACCTATTTTGAAGTAAATATTTTCAAACTCTCTTTAAGCTTTGCGTAATTACAAATATTGACATAAGCGAATGTTTCCAACTTCTAAGAAATATAAAATGTGATGTAATATTATTATTGTTGAGTTTCTGTCACGTATCGGTCACACGAGCCGTGAAGTTTTGAAACGGAGCCTGCATAAAGCACTTCGAGGAATGCCTTTCAAGTGTTGACTCAGGGTACATCACAATGGACGCAAACTCTTCTCAACAGATTATTTTTAAAGGCGACCCATCCTAAGTTTGTCCAGATGACTCTTGTAAATCGATCATTTGGTAAGGTGTGACCTGCGATGTGATTCTTGGGTTTAATGCGGCTGTGTTTATAAATAAACGTCAAATATAATCAATTCAGATCGATTGTTGTGCTATGCTTTAAAAAGGCCTACAAAAATGTGAACAAGCCAAAGAAATTCCAATCACAAAGACAAATGAAAAGGTTTGTATTGTAGGTTTAATCAATAACGTAGACTTTATAAATATTTGCATGTATTCAAGAAATGCCTGACTTAATCAAAGTTCGTGTAAGAAATTTAGCTGATAAATAAATTGATGAAGTGATTTTTACGGGCTCAATGCCGTAAATTCATTTTATGATCAAAATCGGTCAAACAATCCAATCACGGATGTGATTAGTATGATTATGCGAATCATGACAAATATTTAGTTTAATTTACAATTATTTGTGTCAAGTATTTGACTGCAAACGCCAATATTATTTATAACGACATATTAGGAGCTCTAATGTACATATCGTATACTTGGTCCAATATTTGAATAATAAATTCTGTATGTTTATAATGCCGTAATTATTCCTTCCACGTTTAGCGCATCTACTTATAAAACCGGGTATATCCAGAATATTTACTTTCCCACATAGATGATATTGTTGGTGAATTCTCATAAGCCCAGGTAAGCCCGCCGTATCGACGGCAATAACAAACAACATTTCTAAATACGCCAGACGCAAACACGGCAAACACATTATTTTGTTAGTATAAGATTTTTTCTTAATTGCTTTGTGAGACACGTTTTCCACTCGGTATTACGTAAACAGTTGAAAAATCTCAATATCGGTAGCTCATTAATGGATGAAAGTTTTGGGTAAATATTTAAAGGTTTGGGCACAATAGTAATTACTGCTGGTCGCAGGCTTCACAAAGACTGGTAGTTGATATAACAGACATTTATTTATGGACAGCCGCAAGCTCATTAGACACACATCGGGCTACATGTGTAAATAAATAGGCGGGAGACGCGGACAAACATCTTCAGCGGTCGATGCTACAACCATGACACGCTATGAACTTACTCGGTCTCGAGCGCCGAATAAAATTGTGTTAATAAACGATTGTGATTAATGTTTCTTTTGTGTGTCAACATTTTGTCAATAATACATAAGTGGAAATTAGTTACTTATCTTTGCTGATAAAAATATAAATCTATAAAAAACATAGCCTAAACTATGGACATAAAATCAATAATAAAATTTTCTTGAATAGCACACTTGCGTAGTTTTAAAGATCTAAGCATACACAGAGACAGTCAAAAAGACAGCGGGAAGCGACTTTGTTTTATTTTATATAATGTTGTGATAGTAATAGTAATGATATGATACTAAATAAACTAAAAAGCAAAAAATAAATTTACTTCGCACAAAATAATACGTTTTTTTATTTATTTAAATATAAATTATTAAATAATTATTTTATAATTCTGAAGTCGGTGCCAAGTAAATCGGATAATTAAGAACTAATATTCAGTCAGAAAATAGTTGTTAGAAAGATTGATATTATCTATACAGAGTTATTGTTTACTTGGCACCGACTTCAGAATTATAAAATAATTATTTAATAATTTATATTTAAATAAATAAAAAAACGTATTATTTTGTGCGAATTAAATTTATTTTTTGCTTTTTAGTTTACCTACTATTTGAAGTCGGTTTTTTTTTTTGTTAAAAATTATTTTATTTTACGATTTTAAGTGATGGGTACACCTAGCAGAAATGTTTCTCGAATGAGGAGACGACGGTTACTTGAGACGGAAAACTTATTAATAACAATCCCCGTACTCCTGTCCGTTGAGGAGTTGTACTTTCCAGCATCAGCTCAGCAACTTAAAATGCAAATATCCAAGTAGTTTTAGGTAATATACGAATAACAATATAGAAGCCTTTGAAATTTGAGAGTTACCCATGATTTCTCTAGGATCCCATCATCAAATCATGACCTCATATTATGAATATACATAAGTAATATTCAACGTCTCGCCTCATCTGTGTATAACTCGAAAGAATACAGTTAACGGCCTCAAAGAGCCTATATTTAAAGAATTATCCCTGTACTTCTAACCGTTGAGGAGTTGTACCTTCCAGCATCAGCTCAGCAACATAAAATGCTGACTACTAGATGCAGATATCCGAGTAGCTTTAGATAATATACAAAAAACAATATAGAAGCCTTTTAAATTTGAGAGTTGCCCTCGATTTCTCTAAGATCCCATCATCAGAACGTGACTTAAAAAAATGGGACCACATGACAAGTATATCCTATCAAACAAAAAAAGAATTTCTCAAATCGGTCCAGGGGTCTTCGAGTAATCGGCGAACAAACATAAAAGAAAAAAAAAAAAAAAAAAAAACATACAACCGAATTGAGAACCTCCTCCTTTTTTTGAAGTCGGTTAAAAAAAAGATTCTGTATTATAATATTGTTACATTGTGTTATACCTACACGTTTGTAGTCCCATGGACTTCGATTACTCGTCAGACACCGCAAACGCCACGTGTATACCTCAGCCATGATAGCAGTACTTAGCCATTGCTTTCACAGCCCACACTCCTTCGCTATGACTCAATAGACCTGGAGGTACGTCATTTGCGCAATTATGCAATAATAGTGTGGAGGCGTATTGTTGAGTGTAAGTTATGTTTACGGAATGTTATGTGTAGTTGCCAACTTTTATGGATATTAATTTTTCACATAGAGCCATATTATTTAAAAACGTTTTCCCTAAACTACACTTGATACATACAATTATGAACTGAAAAACTTTACTACCCGCCACTTGCACCCGCGATGACCTTATGCGGGTACCTTAACAAAGAAGGGGTTGAAGTCGCCACCTACTGGTCTAAGACAGTATAATTGAACAAGCCACTGACACGATAAGAAGAAGAAGAACAGAAAAAAAAGTCTACAGTACACTCCTTTAAATAGTAGGTATATTTAGACACAGATTTCTTTATCTTTGTGTTTTGATAACTTATAATAATACAACAACATTGATTTTGATATCTTGGTGCCTTCTAGTTTTTAAAGCTAGGTTTATCCAAAACTTAAAGCTAACATTTGAATATTTATCATACAATGATGAACAAGTGGGGTCATCTTTGTAACAGTGATTGTCAAACGCATAGCAAACCACTTAGCAACTCGAGTACACATACTTACGGGTCTCTTCCTAAACGATTTTTAAAGCGAGAGTTTCCCGAGCGCATCGGTACTAATAGATATATTTTTGTAGAATTTTACTGGTGGTAGAGCTCTTGTGAATGAGCTCGACGGCGGCAGCACCACCGTCTCACCTTTATGGTAACCTGCCGCCAAATAGTAGTGCTTCCATTACTGTGTGCCGGTTTGGTGGTGAGATCAAGCCATGAAATTACTGGCACATGAGGCATAATACGTAGTCCTCAGCTGCAGCGACGCATCTTTAATCTGCTTTTGTGGATTGTTGATGTCCATGGGCTGTACTCCACTTACCATCAGGTGGACTACACGTTCGTTCGCTGTGGGCGTAGAAAAAAAAAAAGATTAGGACTGTGGCCAAGGCGATAAGCTGAAGACGAATGCTACGTTAAAGTCTATAAATCGACCATTTCAGCTTGGTACTATGTATACTTAAAATTCTATAAAGTATGACCTTTGATAAATAATAGTATGACAGAGGTTTAGTATATTATTTACGATATTTTTTTTTAATACACGCCATTCAGTAAGCCTCACCTTAAGTGACGACGATGTTGGTCTGCTTATAATAATTTTAATAATATGCAATTTGTATGGATCTTTGATCTGAAATAAAGACATTTTATTTATTTATTTTTATTTATTTATGACATACGCTGTTTATTTTCACATTCTTTTAGTCTTTGAGTGTTGAACTTAAACCTGACCTTAAGCCCTCGGGCTCAGACGATAATTTTATGACAGCTTTTTAACATCGGTCGTCCGTGTTAACTTAGTTTTTGAAACATTTTGTGAAATTAACAAGATATTTAAACCAATTCAATTTAAAAAATCCAAAATAAATTTCTCTTGTTTGTTTAAAACTTCTCCGTCTTTACCTTTAATAACACAATATCGTCTTTGTTATATGATCGTAGTTGACAGTTTTCTACTTTCTCTTAATCAGTCATCGATCGACTAGCCGACGACATTTCACTAAAAATTGCATATATTTTCAAAAGTGCTATAAAAACATTCATATCTTCAAATGTACAAGATCAAAACATGAACGGTTTACTAAAACGTCAGCAAATATCAAAGAAAAACTGTAGCTATACAAATTTCCCATTGGTCGGTAAAGGACGGCTATTCCCATTTCCCAGTGCGGCAACACGTATAGTCCACGTCTGCCATACGTCGTATTAGGTTAGCCAGCTCTCAAAGTGGAGGGTGTATGGTAATGCAGCGCCACTCGACGCCTCGGGGTGCCTCAGCGGTCGATGGAGCATGCAACTTGCGGCAGAAGTTCTATTCAACATTATGTTTTTATTTACATCTAGTATTTTTTTACTTCGTAAGTGGTATAAGAATATTTATAAGTAATTTAACGGCTTCACAGCAGTGACACCGAGGCGGACGTACTTTTTGAAACCTGAACTTTTTACGAGATTTTTCTTTTATAAATACATATAGGTACTTATCATACATAGAAAGACCCAGACCAAAACACACGTTGAAGCACACAAAGATTTTTTTTTCTTAAGGGAAGAATCGATCCCGCGATCGTACAAATCAAAATTAAATACATTTTTCAAATTTTATATTATTTTTACTTTTAATTTTTTGATATACATGACTTAATTTAAAGTCTCAATTTCAATTTACTTAGTTAATCGTTACGAAGTTCACCTTTTGCGCCTCTAACTTCACAGTGTCATGACGCGGACGGAGGCGCTCTGTTTGTGTGGTAATGTTTGTTATGTACCAGTGTCTACGAAGCTTTACATACATTCACCCACCCTGCCGACCCCCGCACGCCCACGTGAATGTGTTCGTTTCCTTTATTACCCTGAATACATTTCATGGTTTGTTTTTAAACGCACATACACGGTAATGTACTTACAGTTACGTATCTTTTTTGTATTTTCGTTTGTTGTTCGGTATTTCTTTGAGATTCTTGAGTCTTGGAACCAGGATATCATTTAAATTCTTAAGGAACCAAACTTAAGAAAATAAAGACGTCACTAAATAACTTTGTCGCTCTGAAGATGTGCGAGTTGAGAATATTGCGTCCGTAACTTTACATAATATAAGTATATCTATCAACTGCATATTTTTCAATATTTGTTGTCCAGAATATTGAAAATATCCGATTAGTCGGCTTAATTAACTGACAAGTACTAACAGCTCGCTTAACTTTAGTTAGGTATATGATAACCAGTCACTATGGCACGTAAACATTAACAAAAGACGTCGTCAAACGACTAGTTTGTGGCAATAATGTTTTTGGAAAACAAATAAAAATCAGTAATATTTATAAGCTTGAAAAACAATAAAATTAAATTCGGCTTCTTTGTTTTTATGTTCTTTGCGCATAGACACAAACGAACATAAAAGCGAATAAAGTGTATTATCTTCCCGTAACATGGCTTCGCAATATGTTGTTATGATGTCTGTTGAGGATTATGATGACCCACAACTTCCATTCTCTTTGCGAATAGTATGTAGGTCAAAACTTTAAATGATAGACCCGACATCATTTCAACAGACAGCCTGGCGTTGATTGGTGCCTTTGTATCCTTGTAGACTCACTGTGCAACATCTTAAACTGCACTACAAACAATGCTAGAGCTCTGTCAAGGTCCAATTAAAACTCTCACGAGGTTCTCAATAAAACGGTTGTTAAGGGCTTTTGTTAATTTGATTTGATTGAGTTCTTACAGAAAGCGATACCGCGGCATTGTTTGGTCGATTTTACATAACGAGGCGGCAAACGTGGCTCTTTGCGGCCGGCCCATTGTGGGGGAGTATCCAAACGTTTGAGATGTGAATTGAAAGGCGCCGCGCGATGACGAGGCGCGAGCCACGATGCGGTGCGAGCTACAAGAGATCAGCGTCTTTCGTTCGCTATCTAAAGTATGATAAATAAATAAATTGTTTATTTTCTCTACACAAAAGGTCTTATAATTAGATTATTTTCTAGACATGTTTATTATACCTTATGATGGCTTTGATTCGCGATTAACTCTCTTCTGACATCGAACCCAGACTGTGACTTGTTTTGGATGCCTGGACGATAATATTGTTGGTGTGCTTGAGATTTAGCGAGATGACTGAGAAGTAATTAAAATTATTGTTTCTTAAAGCTGCTTCCGTGGATAACTTATTCTAATTGTATTGTCTTTTTTCTTTTATGATTTTTCTTTTGTAGTTATTTAATTGTAAATTGTTTCTATTGATGCATGTATTTAATCAATGTAATTGGTCCTGTACTGCTTTGATTAATGACTGACGTATAAATAAATGACGCTAATTCCTACCGACACTATCGTACATAACTAGTTAATTTACCATTAAACCGTCAAAAAATGGATTACCATTAGTACTTATTCATGATTTTTAATTACTCTTTCAATAGTCATTGATATTTCAGTTCAGATTTCAATAGTTATTTCAATAGATATTCTGGACATCTAGTGTCTAACTTAAACCACTTACTTATTTATTTATGTATCCTTAACATCGCAGACAACTTGCTCTGAAAATACTGCCATTATTTTTTCTATTACGGACTCCGGCATTATAGATTTATTTTGACTAGAAAGCCGCGTCCTTCATTTCGTACCACACCCAAACATTGCGCTACACGGCTCCACTCTTTGAACTGTCCAAATGATTGTTTTATATTTGTAAGCGGCGAACAGTGCCCCTATTCTCTAACGTAATGTAGCGTTTCAATTAGTCTCACTGGCGTTTGTCGAAAACAAAGCTTTTGTCGACTAACGCTAAGAGATTCTGAATCATTGTTAGAAAAAGCGCCTATTCAAACACACGTTACCCTTTCTTAATTCATAAAATAACCTTTATTGTTCGTTATCGATTTGTTATAAAATATGAACATAGAAAAGAAATATTGTTATTGTGTTGGTTGAAATCACTGTACCCCATTTATGTCTTTTGTTCAGCTGAATTTTCGTAGCACCGTAGACGCTGCGTAGCAATAGCCTACGACACCTTTTTCAACCCAACAGCTCAAATTAACTAATAACAAATACAATAATTAATTAAACAAATATAATAATTAAAATAATTTATGGCATTTGATTACTTATTGATACTATTTTATTATGTGTTTCTTCTTACGTATTATGCGTAACCGATGATGGAATCACACAATGAAACCCACAAAAAGCATTCGATATTATAACGTGGTTTTACTATTTCAGTATATTTTATCAATTTTTGTTTGTTTATTTTAGTTGCACACACAAGCAATTACGTTAACTTCAATTGCCTAATTAATAGTCGCAGGTGATAATTAATATATATATTTTAAAGAACGATAAGTTAATAAAGTTGTTCGTGTTTTGGATAGAAAAGCGGAAGGACAGTGAGGTCAATCTTTATTTTAGGTCTTGTAAATAAATATCCTACAAAACGCGGCCTCTAATCTTCTGATAGCAAAATGCAGGCATGACACAGGACATAATAACAGCGCGTAAGCTGCAGTCAATGAAGAGCCCAGATCATAATGCAGCAGCCGTGGGTGCATTAGGCGGCCTGTAATCAGCGCCTCTAATCACGCCCGGCCTTGTTTTAGGACGAACATGTACTGGCAACGCTAGATAATGTACCGAAGTACCTACACATACATATATATCAACTTGGTACGGCTTGTATGAACTCATTTTGGAATGCCAATGTAAAAGGAAATGCGTTTGCGGGTTTCCTTTTAAGTTGATACTTATATTTCTGACATACGTTGCCAGTTATTTTTATGTTGATAGTATTCAATGTATGGGGTACCTCAAAAACGTTACCTTACATTAGTGTAGTAATAAACATAAGACTGGTCTATTAAATGGATAAGATTAACACATGGGTAATTAAAAACGAGGCAATAGTTTGATAAATAATCCAACTTAGTCAGATAATGATAATGTATACATTTCCAGTTTAAGCTGGTCTCGCAATGCACAGAAAGCCATTACAATGCGAGACGTGACGTCTGTACATTTGCTTAGTGGAATTATTCACCAAGAATCTCTTACTAAAAATTTGAAACAATATTAACTCCTACTCGACCAGCAAATCAAACGCAAGACCTCTTCATCTGCAACCAAATAACGAACTAAACTTGACCAAACACCAGCTTTTACACATAAATATTAACAATAAAACAAAATCAAATAGATTGTTGTTCCATAAAACATTAATTGAATTTACGCGAGATTTTATTCATGTTTACGTTTGAATACGGTTTTCAGCCGCCATCAACATAATTCGCCAAAAGAATCCTAGCCATGTAAATGTTTATCAAAACGTTCAATAAACGGTCGATCGTTTGATTAAATCCAATTTGTTGAATAAACAAATCAAATGACAACTGATTTTTAACACGTATAAAAAATGTGAAACAAGAACTTGCATTTCGATGTGCTCTATCGACTGTACCTTAATTTGCATTTATTTAAAAAAAAAGTGTTATTTTTTTTATTAGTGTTGATCTTTGTTTCTTCTTTATCAGTTTTATTTCAGAACAAAATATTTTACTAAAAGTAAAAGTACACTAAGCAAATTTAAGCCGTTAAATATCAATATCAAATTATCAACTATAGTATCAAATAAGTATAACAATAGAAGTTCACAATATCAAAGTCATTCCATATGCTAAGTTCGAATAAAAACAATTATTATTTTAATAATAACTTAAGGCATTGTTACATCAAAGCAAAAGGTGTGAGCCCCGCCGCTGACGTGTTAACTCTGATGAAATAATTGACACTCTACACATAGACAACAAAAAGCCAAACAAAAACTCTTAGCGGTCCTTTTTTGTTTTTAAGTGAAATCTTTTTTGTTTATAATTGATAATGTGTTTCTCTTACCACAAAAAGTTTTCACCATTAGTTGTTAAAAACTCCAATAAGTTTTGTGAATCATCTTCCGTTTGTGATACATCGCAATGTGCGATGAAGATTCATTCATTATTTTAATCAAGACTAGCAACGCGCCCTGGCTTCGCTCCGGGTACTATAAAAATGCATGATTTATAATATAAACCTTTGACCGTTACTAATCATTCTATCTATTAAAAAAACCATATCAACATCCGTTGCGTAGCTTTAAAGATCGAAGACAGCGGGAAGCGTTTTATACTATGTAGTGATAATTCCTATCTACTAAAGTTTATAGGAAACATGTACTGTGTTCATAGAGTAGCATCCTAACAAATGCTTGACCAAGGTTGCAGTAGTCCAATTATCAAAAATAAAGTAGCTCAAGTTGCACAAAAACAAGCAACACATAAATAATCGGCATTGAGGCCAATTTTCGTCAAAATTATGCACTTGTAGCTAATTCCCTTTCACCACAAAAGTCCGAAATCACGTTAAAACTACTCTATATTGGGTCTTTCGGCTATTATTTATAGAAAGTGTGAAATTAACTGGTAATTTGTTGTAAAGGTGTCAATTATCGTCCTCGGCTGCCACGGCCGGCGTGGTCGGCGACAGGCGGTGGCGGTGCCAGTAACAACATCCAAGTTTCCTAAAACATTTGTAGACAAAAGTGTCAAATCATTGCTTCCATTTACTACTAAATATTGTGGGGTCGGCAACATTTGGCCGATGTTGGACTGGTTTATAAAGCGGTTTGATTATGTACATTTAGACAATGGTTAAGCGTGAGTCTACGGGATAATGCTTGTGATGAGAAATCAATATCGTAAAAAGCAGTTATCTGAGAAGGAGTTTTATAGTAACACTTGAAGAGACTATTCAAAACGCTACGGTTTTGACGGTAGATCAGTACGTAGATGCCTACGTATGGTAGTGTTCACACTTTTTTGAACCAGTTTATACCCAAATTTAGTAAACTGTACGCTAAACTTGTTTTTTATAAGTAGAAAACTTACAAAACTGTTGCGAGCCTCTGATTGGCGCTAGAGCTCCCTAATGTTTGGCTGTTTACAGCACTTCGTCGGACACGAACCCCGTGATACCAATCACACGATCAAAACCGCTATGTTTTGGAAACATTGATAAGGAATTCGATAAAACCACATTTAGATTTTTGTTTTGTTGAAAATAAAACTTTCCTTAAACCTTCAACACAAAAGAAAAATGTTATTGTCGGCGCATGCCACCAAGAGGGCATTCCCATGGCCACGCTACATACAAACGTACTTTGCTGGCATATTGTTTTATTTATTGAGAAATACTTTAATAGTATAGAGCTCTTGTGAACGAGTTCGAGGTTGCACCACCGTCTCGTCTTTAACCTGCCGTCAAATAGTAATACCTACTTGTACTGTGTTCCGGTTTGGCGGTGAGATCAGGCTCTGAAATTACGGACACATGAAGCATTACACCATAGTCTTCAGATGAAGCGACGCATCTTCAATCTGTTTTTGTGGTATGTTAACGTCCATGAACTATTGTTACCACTAACTAAATTTCGCAGAGCATACAAATAGAACGTATTTATTGACTTGACAATTTCGTCATAAGTGATGTTTAAAATTTACATGAATATTAACATTTTGAACCATGATCGTTTATTTTTTCACTTATTTGTTTGTGTACGCCTATCATCATTTACAATGGAGATATCCATTGTGAATGACGATAGGTGAACATTTTTGGACAAGTCTACATACTTTTTTATTGTTAAACTAGCTGACCCGGCGAACTTCGTACCGCCTTAGCGTAAATTTGATGCACCACTTTATTTTGTATAGCTGACCTATCTTATGTATGCGTACCTATTCAATTTGAACTGGAATCTATAATATCCTCCATATAAAAATGAATACTTTTTTTTCCGTAAGAACCTTGTACAGAGTATTAGAAATCTACAAAAAAAAAATCAGCCAAATCGGTCAAGCCGTTTTCATGCTATGTCGTGACAACGAAAAACGGGTTTCATTTTTATATATATAGATAACAAGGATTCGAGATAAATTTTCAATTTATCTTCAAACCACTTTTTTTAACTTTGTGGCGAAAGCGAACATTTTAGGATATGTTCTTTTAATCTTCCTCTACAGCATATCCAAAAATCAGCTATCTAGGTTCATTTGCTTTTACGAATCGTTTAATTTCAAGTAATTATACCACTTAGCTTAACTACACTTGCATGCATAGATATTTTATTTCGCGCAGCTCACATATCTGATTTTTGCATGTTATAAAGCCGCTACAACTACTACGAAAGCTCCAAGTCATCGTAGTTCCTTGCATGTCTGATATGTCAAATTTAAGTGACGGGAGCCAAGCGAACTTTGACCGTTGGAGCATTCCCCATGTGCCATGCCGCCGTGCCCAACATTAATGCACATGTAATTTGCAATTAGCCCCGATACTCTATTATTAAGTTTTTTCGCCTTCTTCCTGAATATTTATAGAGCAATTTTACTAAAAGCAATAGATCAGCTGCTAAGATTAAGGAAGAGTGAGTACTTTATTTTACATAACGTACCTTA
Source organism: Hypena proboscidalis (assembly GCA_905147285.1). NCBI lineage: Eukaryota > Metazoa > Arthropoda > Insecta > Lepidoptera > Erebidae > Hypena > Hypena proboscidalis. Next base: position 16,348,820 of record LR990140.1, read on the forward strand.
ATGCTAAATTTTATAAATTAAATATTGTAGCTTTAAAAAGCTCATTCAGAAAATGTTTAATTAGGTACACAACGGTTTTTTCATTCTTGGGAAAGATTTATAATTTGCTATTTAAAACACATTGTTATGAAATGCAATAAATACTGAAATAAACAGAAATAATATCAAACTGCGATGATGACTCTCTAGATGACAAAATAAACTGCTACTAATAGTGAATAAACACATCTTAAATAAGTACATAACATTACATCAATAATCCATCAACAACTATTTGTCAATATTCTTAAGGATGAAAGTGTAAACTGCCCAACGTTCGTGTTTGGCAATCATAAAATCTAGGTAGAAATGGTCAGTCATGTTACACTTACACATAATAAGATAATGTCGTGAAGAAGGCGGTGTAGTTTTAAGTGGCATGTAAGGAAGAGTCGTAGCGGCGTCGGCGCAGACCTCTAATTATCGAGATCCGACCCCGATAGCGCAAGCTTTTATCTCGAACACTCTTCCATTAAGCAAATATACAGCTTTGTAGCGCGATAATCACATACTACAGTATTTTCCAACTCTAAAACCAATTAAAAGTATTTTGATAGACAAAAATAAACGTAATTGCACGTTACATGGGCCGCCATTTTGTTTCTTTACTTCTCAGGGTCCGCTAATGGACGTTTGTCAAATATTTTCGCTTCCGCAGCAAACGTGTTTAATCTGTTGTATTATTTAATTTATTCACTAAGCTTCATTATTGTTTTTGTTAAACAAAGTCGGAAACAAGTCAATTTATTTAGGAGTGTAATTTTGACTTAAGTGTTCAATCAGCAATTATGAAATTATTAAAAGTGGAACTAATTACTAAGTAATGCCTACTTGCGGTAGATAGTTGCATAGATAATGAAATACAATCTTATTTCTTAAAATATTATGGTCGCCACTTCACTCACTTGCAGTCTTGTTATCAAGATATACATAAATATCGAAACATCAAGTCCCTATTATTGTTAGGTAGTACCTGAGTGTTTGTTTTTAAAATACACTTGTAAGTTACTTCATAAGTAAGTAAGTAAGTCTTTAAGTAAGTAAATCACAAATATCAAAAGCAAACTTCGATAAAATCGAATAGAGTATTTAATCAGATTACGCAACAATATCCAGAGGCGCTAAAACATAATCGTAATGACTTAGAGTAGTAGCACAATATAGAGATAAAACATGTCAGTGCTGTACCGTAATGGAGTGAATAAAAGGCCTCTTTGTCGGCGGCTAATTTGCGAATTAGCGCTGTGCAATGAGTGCCCGGCCACTCAAGCGCGGCGTGATCTAATTAATTAACCTTTGTCGCGCGTGAGGCGTGAAACTCGCGCGTTTTCGATGACACCGCACCCCGCTCCCAGCGTATGCTCACCGTGGACTGCTTTGGAGTTTTGAGTTATTCATTTATTATTTACTTTTTATTTGGCTGCACAATAGCAAAATATATAAAACTTGTCCTGCTTACAATAGTCCATCTGATTGTATGCGTAGACAGCTAAAATCCTCAGACTGACCGCTAGCCGCTATGGGTACACATTAATACGAAAAACTTTATTATGATACTCAAAACACCAATTTTATAATTCCGAATGGTTCAAAATACCTAATATAGCCTCCGATTTATCATTCATATCCCATTTTTATAAGTCCGAAATCTTCGGTCTCATGAAAATCGGCAAACAAAGAAATCGCATTTACGACTTTCGGTAAAATAAATGTTGTGATTTTAAATAATAGACATTATGATTAATACTTGTAATATTTTAAAGCAAATTTTAGCTTTGCTATGCATTTATTTTATGTAATATTAAAGTTGAAAAATTAAGAATCCAGCAGGACTCGAACCTGCACCTTCTTGGGTATACGCCCCAAGTGCTTTGCCAATTCAGCTATGGATTCGTATGCTGCCGGACTCGAAATTTCTCAACTCTTTTTGTGCCAGCTTTTAGCTAGACGAACCTTATTTGGTTTTAGCGCCATCTATGTGATGTAATAAGTACTATTCACATACTGTAAGTTTGAATTAAGATCAATACTGTTACAGTCAAGAGATGACGCATTTTTATCAAATACTTGTAATATTTTAAAGCAAATTTTAGCTTTGCTATGCATTTATTTTATGTAATATTAAAGTTGAAAAATTAAGAATCCAGCAGGACTCGAACCTGCACCTTCTTGGGTATACGCCCCAAGTGCTTTGCCAATTCAGCTATGGATTCGTATGCTGCCGGACTCGAAATTTCTCAACTCTTTTTGTGCCAGCTTTTAGCTAGACGAACCTTATTTGGTTTTAGCGCCATCTATGTGATGTAATAAGTACTATTCACATACTGTAAGTTTGAATTAAGATCAATACTGTTACAGTCAAGAGATGACGCATTTTTATCAAATACTTGTAATATTTTAAAGCAAATTTTAGCTTTGCTATGCATTTATTTTATGTAATATTAAAGTTGAAAAATTAAGAATCCAGCAGGACTCGAACCTGCACCTTCTTGGGTATACGCCCCAAGTGCTTTGCCAATTCAGCTATGGATTCGTATGCTGCCGGACTCGAAATTTCTCAACTCTTTTTGTGCCAGCTTTTAGCTAGACGAACCTTATTTGATTATGATTAATGTCGTAGTTGGAACATCAAAATACGATATAAAATATTTAGGAGTATTTGGGTGTTTCCGGTAGTTGTATCTGAGGACGATAAAATTTGTAATCTAAGCTAAGAAGTCATCAACGATCTGAAAATAGGTATAAAATGTGACCACTACTCTTTCGAGGATTTATAGATTAGGTACCTACCTACCCTGTACCTGTACGAGATACAATTTATAACGGAAAAGGTTAATTTTAACATCTTATTTTTTGCAACAATTTCGTCAAACATAGTTTTTTTTACTTGATACAACGTATGTAGCTAACGGACGAGTATTCTAAATGATGGTAAGTAGTAACTACAGCCCATGGACACAAAAGCGGATTGTAGATGTGTCGGTCTGAGGACTAGAAGCGGTGTTGTCACATGAGCCAGTAATTTCAGGGCTTGATCTCACCACCAAACCGGAACACAGTAGGTACCTACCTAATGCAAGCCTTACTGCCTAGTTACCTACTATTTGCCGTCAGGTTAAAAGTGAGATGGTGGTGCTTCCGCTTGAGCTCGTTCAAAAGAGTTCTACCAGATGGAAGAAAAATATTTCATTATATTTTATTTAACAAAGGAAATGTTGGCGTCGTACTGTTATACCCTGCTTATGTTGGGAGACGGGCTGATCAGCATCACCAAGTATCTTTTTACATCTTATAAACACGATAGAAAGCATGGGACTTCAGTCTCGTCTCAATCTCGGTACGGATCGGTTCGATCGGACCTTTCTAAATCTAATTTTCTAAATCATAGTGTACCTAGTATTCATGTACTAATTTCTAATGTAAGTAAATAAAATAGTGTTAAATTAATAAAGTGTTTTTTTTAAACACCTTTCGGGGATCCCATATACCTAACATGGTGTAAAGATTGTCTCTGTAAAATATAATTCAGTTTATTGTCTTCATGTGGTCAATAAATTCCTCTCTAGTGTCTGGCAATGTTTCTAGTTTTATACATGTGATGTGACATACAAATTGAAGTACCTATGTACATATCACAATCTCTCACACCTACATCACCTAACACCGCACTAAGGTACTAACGTTATTTGGCGCGCTAATGGAGTAAGTGCTTTGGCAAATGGCCCGCGCCACGGAGCTTTTAATGCAATTTCACTTCCCTTTGTGCCGGGAATTGGCGCAATCAATCCATTTACACTTTGTTTCGCCAACAGTGCCACTACGAACACTCTGCCCCCGCTACCGCATGAAAGATGCGCTTTTAAGTTATAACTTTGTATTTTACTTGTAGGTTAATAACTTTATTAAAATGATATTTTCTTTTAACCGAATATTATAATTTCAAAATAAACACCTATAATTACAACTAATAACATATATAACCTACCTATTATTGGCCAAATGCCTGATCTTCAAGTTAATGTTTACATTGGTACGTCGATCCCAATACAATTTAATTTATTTTTATTAAGATTAAGATAAGATTGTTATTGAAATATGTAAGTTTTAAATGAATCTAATTTTCCTCACAAAATTAATGGTATTTTATTATGGTAAAATAGTTTTGTGCCAGTTAAATATGTTATCGGCTCTTTTATGGCATGCATGCCTTGAAAGAGCTGATTTCCTTTTTATTTAAAGTATATATATAAGATACTTTTAGCGGTGTTATCTATTTTATTAAAATTGAATAACATGCTCAGATAAACTAACAACAATAATAAAGTAGTCGGATTACAAAACAATTTGTTTTAAGTAAGATTAAATAGATGCTTGTGGCCCTAGACCGTCAGGTGCGAAAAGGTTTGGAGGAGGCCTTGCTTGCTTAATATGTCTTTATAGGTTGCGAAAAAACTGGCTCCTACATGCGTTACAAGACGCTCTTAGTTCTCCTTCCAAATTTCTTTAGGTTCTAAGCATTTTTTATGTATCGATAATTATTATATCGACCAATTACACAAAGATCTTACTTAATTAACTACGTAAGTACGAACTCTTTTTACATTATTTTACCTTTTTTATAAGTGCATATCCATTTCAATGCGACTTTCTTGGTCATATGACACTAAAATAATGTCAATTACATTCTAGATTCATGTGTCAATAGTATTATTATGTCAAATAAGTAGAATAATAAACACTAAATTTTGTGCGATTCTACCTTGTGATTGTGTGAAAATCAAATAAAAATAGTAAGAGAACGTAAAATGAGAAGACAAAAAAACAAAGTTGATGACTTTATTGAGCGTAAGATCAATGAAATTGTTTTGATACAATCGTTTTTATACATAACAGTCTCGTAGTACATATATATACATAGAACAACACCTTTATCTCACTGGGACATGGGGGTTGCCGAGAGATTCATACATCTCTATCCTATATGTCTTCCGAGGATTACCTCTGTATACAGTGAGATTTCGGACCGTTAAAACCTTATGTATATAATATAGTATAATAGAAGTGTATAATGAACGTATAATACCTGCGGTTTAGTGCAGTTGCCACTGTGTCTGCCATTTATAGATAAGTTATGTATATATGCCTGTCCTTTTTCTGAAGCTTTAACACGTCAGAGTAAAGTTTTCTACACTTGGACGCGTCTGACAGTATTAATATTACATTAAGAGTATTCTACATTACATAATTATATAAAAAATCAGCCACATGACAACTATACATACCTAACCATTATTTATATAAGTTCATTATACACTACTCAATACATAACATTTCATCCTTTTGAAAGTAAGTTATGTCTTAACGGTCCGGGTTCTCACTCCGTAAGTCCAGGCAATCATAGTAAAAGTTTCCATTTTATAGGTAAGTAAGTAGTTATTTAGGAATCGAATCGAGAAGGTTCATATTTTTACCTAGCTGTCCATTCCACATTCTGATGGGTGGTAAACCCATAACAATTTCATCTTTAAGTTTTTTTTAGGTTTAAGTCGCAGACCTTTGCGAAAAAACACAGTCACTCCAGAGATGCTTGTGGGTCCAATGTGGATTCAACAAGGTGAATCTTCCGGAGTTGAAATTATAGAACTAAACTCGTCATGTGAAGAAGATGTGCCCAAAGAAACAAACCGAAATAATATAAGCCATGCTTGGAGTTATGTGAATAATGGTGGAATGCAAAAGCAAGACCTTTTTAATGAAATAGACAACACACAAAATGAGAGAATACGACAAAATCATAATCTAGAGATAGTACCCTCAACTTTTTCGTCAGAAGACATAAATGAATTAGTAGAAACTTTATATGATAGCCATATAGAGGACTGCTTTGATATAATTAATAAAAATTTCAATATATCCGACTCATCAACGGAAGAAGAGTATCGAGGTGGTGAAATGATAACTTCCAGCGATATGATAATAGACAAAACCTGGAATTCTCATGACAACAGCTTTTATAACGAGGATCTCATAACTTATAATGCCGCTTTAGACGAAGACTCGCAAACTATTTGGATTTACTCATACAAAAATGAACACCCTTTAGCTAATGATTATGTTGGGGCCCTTCATAAAGAAATGTCTAATTCTAGTAGCAGTACTTCTTACTCAACAGATAGCAGCAGTGAGCTTAGAGATAAAAGTAAACCGACCAATCGTATAAGATCCCCCATGCCTTCAGCATACATTCCAAGGCTAGATCTTTCACAACTGCCAACGTTGTCCACAGTCACAGAAATGTCTGAAGCTAACGCACAGCCCTCGCTAAATCATTCTACACAATCTTCTAATGTTAAACAACCAAACAATTGGATTCTATCTGAAAATAATGAAGCAGACAGTAAGAGGGCAGTTCGAAAGCACGATCGAATTGATCAATCAAGTAATGTTATTAGTTGTTTGGGTTTGTCACCCAGAAAACGAATAAGAATGGTTAAGAATAAGTCATGTAGCGATACTTGGGTAGAATCACATATGGCCGCAGAAGAATTTTGCGAAGATAAAGTAGACAACGGATATCAAACAAACGATGTCGTAAGTGATGGCTTAAAAGTTAACGTAGGCGTAGAGGTGCACGTAGACGGTGAAAATCCTGAGAATATATTCACTGAAATAAAAAGGACGAATGTCAAGTCAATTGTTACTACTACAAGTTCAAAAAAGATAGGTCACGGTTATGCTGATGTTAATAAAGATTTCCAGGAAGATATCGGAGATCATGACTTGAAATTAGTTGCACCGGTAATTCGCCTAACTCGTACAAGTCAGCAATCCAATAGAAATGGAAAATGTGAATACAAAACTAATGTCGCCACAAATACGTATGACCGTAATGAACCAGATAATGCCGAATCGAATGCAGATAGAAATAATAATTCTGGTGATCGAATGCACTTGAAAAATACAGTAATAATGAGGTGTTCTCAGGGTACTCAATATAGCCCTACAAATCAAACACCAGTATCCTATCATTTATCACTTGGTAGTATCACTGACGAAAGAAAAACATGGTGCAAACGACTAATGAGTTTAATAATTTGCTGTAAGTAAAATCGAATATTTTAACTATTGTGATGGTAAAATAAAAAACATGAATGCTTTAAATTGGCGAATTTATTAAATTCAATCACTATCAACTTCCAGTCATTGAAGTAGGTACTTACACAAAATAAACCTGCTATTCAAAGGTACTTCGCAAAGAATTCACGACTAAATAGCCATCAGCAGTTTATGTACATACACAACATTATTCTATCACAATGTTTTACACACAGAATGATCTAGTCTTGTGCATATAAGATCCTATTTTAGTAGCGAGTAATATTCTGAAATTATTTAATTATTTATTTATTTAAAAACTTCAATTATATAAAATTTGTATACAAGGCGAACTTAATGCCATAGGCATTCTCTACCAATCTACTTTTGGGAGATGCAGAGATTAACCAGGCAGTTCAAGTTATAAAATATAGCATTTTGATTTGAAATTAAAGGTAATAAAATACTCCGTTTTATTGTATCTACATCTGTCAAATTTTACTAAAACACACCATACCAGTTAATAAAATAATAATGTGCTGTAAAATGTACATAGAAAACAATAAAAATATGACAAGTCTGAGGGTCGTAATCCGTCTTTCCTCATTCAGAAATCTTGATGCCTTAGTTCTATATATTGCTACATTTAAATTTTTCTCAATATTACGCGCTGCTAAAACAGAGTGTCAAAACGTAAAAAAAATTAACTCACAATCCATAAGACATTGCGGGAATGTAAAGTATCATGCAATAACAACTGCAAAAGGACCTCGCGTCCAACTAAACAATATCCCAGTTTAACTACGGTGAAATGCATTATATGGCATGTCAAAACCCATCGTTGCGCCATAGGAAAGTTCTTCTTGATGTGTTGAAAATACAGTAATATTTATAGCTTGATCCAGATACGGTGACGGTAGCGAAATTTCTCTTATTTTTAAACGATTTCTGCACCGATCCCGTGGGTGTTAGCGTAATTTTTAATAGGCCTGCTTCAAATATAAGACAATTGCAAAAATTAAATTATCTAAATCTGATCAGTAGTTACAGAGATTATTGATATTGGGAGAACAAACGCTACGTCATGATATCCGGCACATAGTATAGAAATCCAAACATAGCAATTGTATATGGTAAGCTTATAAAATCTATACAATATTGATTTATCAACAACTGCATAAACTATTTATTTTGTATGAGTATTCATTATTATATATCTATAACGTAATAGTTCACTATAGAAGGCAAGTGCTACACCATATATAAGTTATATCGAATTACAAAACACTATTGTACAATTATAAAAGAACGGAATATTATGTAAATTAATAAATACATCTTTAGCAAAATGTGAATCTATCTATACTAATTTCGATTAAGCGTCAAATACATAATTTTACATTAAAAAAAGATAATTATGTAGAAAAAGTGCCATCATAATTAAAAAGGTTGTATCAGATAATATTATTACATTCATATCAGATAATAACACATTAATTCACTATTGTGATACTTTAATATTAATATTTTCTATACTCAGTTAAGATATCCTTTTTTTCTTTTATAGGCAACTAATATTTGTACGAATCCTAGTTTTATGAATCACTGAGACCTGCTCAATTATTTCATGGGAACGCTTGTATCACGGACTTCAGTGTTGTGTCAATTCATATTTCAATATGTTATTTAAATTACCGGGAATAAATGTTAATATACTACTGATTTACTTTTAAAATGCCCAAACTTTATAATCTAATCACTGTGATCATAGCAATATCACACGAGAATCTCATACCGCGAACAATCAAAATCTATATGAAATTTCGAGTGTTTTCATAAGTTCACTGTCATCTCATAGGTATGTAATGTAAGAAAAATGTTTTATCGTCGGATAGACGTAGAAATCATTCACGTTCTTACATTAAGGACATAGCCAAACAGAAGACCCTCTAGCAACACGTTTTTCTGTTACAATATTTTCATTATTTTTAAAAGCCCTCTGCGCTACAATTTGTAAGTTTAAAATCACAACAAATAATATGTAAGTACGTGGCTTGCCTCACTGATATTCATTTAGTATAGTCGTGGATCGCGAGACGTCAGGGCTGTCACGAGGCCGCGGGCAGCAGCTCGCGGCGGATGTAGAAGAGGATGTAGGGCTTGCACGCCGCCACGGCCTCGGCGCTGGCCGCGCGCACCGACTGGTCGTTGAAGTGGAACCATTGCTCCTCGTTCATGGCGAACGCCGTGTAGTGGCCCGAGCCCGCCCTGGATTCAACACTACATTATTAGAATGAGGCAAGAGAGTGATCTGTGAGACTGATACCGCGGCACACACGAACACTATTGATAGCTGAAAGCCCCATATTGAGACTTGATAATAATCATAAACTACATCAGTGGTAGATCACTCTGAAAAAGGTTCTCTATTGTTTCGCATAATTTTATTGGTATTTGCATAAGGATAGTTAAGCACAATATGAATTTGGCATAACAGTTATCGCATAAATACTTTACGCATAATCGATAGGCATTACATTTTTTAGCATACTATATTTATAATATCCTAATTAAATTAAATACTTTTCGTATATATATTAAACGCCACTTGTTTAATTTATTATTATTATATTTATTATTTGCTTAATCTATTTTTACACTATGCTACCCATTTCAAATTTATTTTGATCTTTATTAGGCGAAATGATTGTTATGCCAATAGTATGCCATAAGACAATTATGCCAAGTAAAATAGTATGCCAAAAGACAATTATGCCAAATGCCTAGAATCCGAAAAAAAAAGCGTAACTTTTTATGCTAAACTTAATTATTAAAACTTAAAAAAGAGATCCCGCTAGAAAATCTGTATCTATACTAATACAATAAACGTGAACAGTTTGATTGTGCTGATCTCTGGAGCTAAAGGTCGTATTTGGATAACTGTTATTACATTATATAGCCCATTTCCGTACTATATAACATTACATTACATTATATAACAACCATTTAAAAACTGTGGATAGTAGATAATAGATTTAATAATATAGTTTGGACGGCAACATCTCTGTCTAGGAAGTAATGAATTTAGTACAATATAAGTTTATTATATCATAATCATGACACGCTACACATACCCCGATCCGTGGTGTACAATGACGGCGGCGAGGTCGTACAGGTTGTTGCCGAGGCCGGAGCGCCGCGTGTCCGGCACGTTGCTGAGCACGAACTCCGACATGTCCAAGGCACGCAGCGGGAACGATATACTTGTGTCCACTTTGGTCCTGTAATTATTACATTATGCTAATTAGGTTATTACATGCAAAATATGGTAAAGTTAAAATTATCTTAGAACGAGTGTCCACTCAGTGTTACTGAATTATAGACAACAACTAAGTAATTTACAGGAAGAAATTCCTGCTTCCTGTAACTGGTCAGGTATAGATAAAATAAAGCATCTAAGCTGTAGTGAAGTTGGCTGCAGATGGCTGTAATACACTTCATCGACCAATCGACGGCTTCTGCACTCGAGCGTGACCAAACAGCGTAAGTGACATTTCATTTGCGGCCAACTTCACTAGATGTTTAATTATATCCGTTTGCTCCACCCACGTGGTAGGTCGATAAAAAGTTGCCTATATTATTCCTGAAGTCTTAACTATCTCTACACCAATTTTCAATAAGATTGGTTCAGTTGATTTGAAGATTTTTGGGTACAGACTCTACAAACAAACAAAAAATCTTTTCCTTTTATAATTATAGACAAGCATTACCTGATTATTATGATCTAAAAGAAAGTTAAGTTCTAAATATTAAAGATGAGCTACTAACCTAAAATAGTTATGCCACCGGAATCTCTTGAGGTGTAGGCATAGAACATTGGGTAATCTGCGGATCCAAAACTGTTTGGTAGACTTTTGCTTGCATTTACAACTGCTGCAGAAATAGCGTTCCGTGTCGGCTAATTCTTCCACCTGTAATTAAAGTCATACATCAAAACTATAATGAATAAATAATTAAATTATTTATTGGAAACAAAAAACACATTACATAGTCGTGTAGTATCAGCATGGAACAAACTCCCAGAAATTGTGATAAATGCACCAAACAGTTTTAAAAACCAACTTGACAAATTCTCCAAATCGCAAAACACACACGCATCAGCTTAATAGCTGCTAGTGTGAAATCCTATAAATAATAAAAATAATAATAGTGTTACGTAGATATACGAAGATAGCAGCGAAAATTAAAAACTGTAGCGTAGCTATTATCACCCATCTCCATAATTTTCAACTTTATTTGGCTCCAATAAAAATCGAATCTAAGTTAAATAAGTAGGTGACAATTTATTTCGACTTTCAAATATAAGAAGGTTTTAAACTCTGTGTATTATGGAAAAGTATTAAGATTATATGCCATTATTTAATCAGCTCTAATGTAATCTATTGGTAAAATCCTTACGATTTACGATGTTTGGTTTTGGGTCGGCATATGTTTAATAACTAGGAACAGTGTGTTTAAACCAGGATTAGAATATTTAGAATACCGAAATACGTATTCGATCGCACGCACGTCCTTAACCCTCTAGAAAGAAGTATTGATGGACATTAACAAATCAGTTAACAGAGTAAGTTATTCAGTTACAGAAAAAAAAGTAAGGTAAACTAGGACATTCTGTATAATCTATCTTCTATCTGTTATTAGTACATCCAGCAGCTTCAGCAAGCACCATTTATACCTGCACAAAGCTGGAAAGGCAGTCGTGCATCGCCACGGGCGCGTCGTGACGTCCGGCGTCCGGCAGCTCCAGCGACAGATCCAGGAACGGATCGAACTTCTTGCTCTCGCCGCCGCACGCCAGGCAACGCACCTGTGAAAAACGTCACATCAAGTTTTTAAAGTTGAATTTCTAAAACTTTTAAAACAAAAGTTGTTCATAATGTTTCAATTATAGAAGCGAACAGCTATATAACTTTTTCAACTAGACGAGGCAGTCCACGGAACGGATGGGAGCAGACGGATATTTCATACATCTTCATAAAGAAATAGTGTTTATTTCACGAAATTTTATACTCGAAAATTAATATAGGTATAATAAAGGTCTCCCGCCGAATACTTAATTGTCGCTGAAAAATTGAAGTCCTAGGCATTTCAAAATTTTTTTAAGAGTCACTTCGTGAATTTATTATAATATGACAATATTGTTTTTTTTTTTTTTTGCAAAGTTTACAGTTACTATTGGAGGGATTGTGTACTTTATCCTGTATTTTATTCTACTTAGTAATTTAACCCAGATCAAGTAAATGTGGCGTTGAAATGTGACGATTTTACCAAATGTCAGCCTCGCCTTAGGCGCTGTCTCCACGAGCTAGTGAATCGCGGCGATATTATCGTCGTGCCACGTATTTCTATACACTCTATAGGGAGCCATCTCCACACGGCGATATTATCGCCGCGATGCGACGAGTGGAACGAGCGTGCGAAACGTCATTACATCGTCGCTAGCCCGTCGCTACTAGCAGCGGGCTCGCCGCGCTCTCGCGACGAGCGCGCAGCGGGCGCGCTGTCAAACGTAACTGAATTCTTTCTTTTACAACGCGTCGTCAAGGAAACGCGGCGATACCGTTACGAGTCGCCGCGGAAACGCTGCGAGTCCGTTACGACTCGCGACGATACGCGGCGGAATTATCGCTCGTTCGTGGAGATTCTCCGACGATATAAGGGCGGACTCGTCGCGATTCTCTCGCTCGTGGAGACAGCGCCTTAAATAACCATTACAGTACCCCAATAGGGTAATTTAAAAAATACTTATACTAAAAAAAATTGTATAATTTTGAATCAACATACTAAAAATATCCCAGTAGAGTTAACCCTGACTGTTCTAAACCTATTACATACAGTTAGACTTGAATGGTACTCTTTATCCATAGTAAGCTTTTTAATCGCAACTTAACAATTAGAAGTAATAAAATTTGATATAGGTAATTTTCCTATCAGAACAACTCACTTCGCTCTGTAAAGTTCCCCCAAATACTGCCGTGACGATGGAGGCGGCTGGCGTCCGGCTCATGAAGCCCGCCTCAGCTTTCTCCGGAGGCAATAGCTGCAACAGCTCTGTGTGTAATCTGAAATCATACAAAACATTACAAGATAAATAAAAAAAAAGAGTGATTCTTCAAAACGTTACAGACGAGAAGGCAGCAGTATTGAAAAATAAATTGGACAGACTGATTAATTATAGCGTAATTTCTACAAAATAATAATTATAATAGCAGCCCTGTATCTAATACATGTCCCACTATTGGGCGTCTTATCACGATGAGAAGAGTTAGGCCATAGTCCACCACACTGGCCAAGTGCGGATTGGTAGACTGCACACACCCTTGATCGCTTTTTATACACTCAGGCATGCAGGTTTCCTAACGATGTTTTCTTTCACCGTTAGCGAGCGATAATTTATATGATAAATACACACATATCTTCGAAAAGACGAATCTTAAAGATAGACTCAGGTATTTGCCGTGGGTTCGACCCCAAGACCTTTGACTTTGCATCCTACGGTCTCCCACTCGGCTATATCTGCTTAATTTAATGCAAAATTTCTACAAAATACACAATTATATTTTATATTACTTTGCGATTATTTTAACTGACATAGTACATACATTACATTTTTTTATAAAGGTCATAAAATGAACCTTTACAAAATGCGCAATCTCCTTACCTATCTAGCATATATCGCAAGAACTCGTGGGCGTCCTGTTGCTGATACCCTCGAAACCTGGGCACCACCTTCCAGATAACGAGGAACAGGCATTCGGGAGAAATGGCACCCTTGGTCTTACAACCACTGTTCAGATTAATTAGCACCTGAAAATTAACAAATTAATAAATAAATTGTATTTAATATTCACAAAATTTTAATAATGCTGATTGTTTTGGTAAGTGCATAAAACATTATGTAACAATCAAAGCAATAAAATTGTAAATACCAAATGAGCATTCAGTGTCACATCAGTAGGGGAAAGGCGTTGCGAAAGGGGGCTAGACGGAAAAAATTGGGACGAAAAGTTGTAACGACACATTTCGTAGCAATTCTCGTAGCGGCGTAGTAATTACATGCTACGTTACAGCTACGGTGCTACATCATCAGACACACAGAGTGAGTATTCGGTGAACCATATTAAGATTTTTTTTATAACTTAGAAAAATAAAAATTTCTTTACTAATTAATCGAAAGGAACTTCGTTCCATCCGGGTGTCCCTTGACACCTCAGTAGTTTTTTATGAGTGATTTTATTATTACATTTAAATCAATTAATCAACTGCCTCTTTGGTTTTGTGGTTAGCGTATGCGCCTCTCACCGCGAGGTCTCGGGTTTGATTCCCGGGTGGGTGGCGATAGACCTAAACATAACAGATGAAGTGAGGGTTTTGTACACATCTGACACACTTATGTTATGTTTAATAAGTATTTTGAAAGAAACACCATATTATAGATAAATATACTGAAGCATTTATGTTGCACTATTTTTATAGCATTTGCAATTTTCACCCTTCTGGGTAATATAGGCGTGATGTTATGTTATGTTTGTTATTCAAATCAAACATACAATCAAAATATACAAAATGCACTTAATGCTTCCTTTCATAATCCTAATAACCGAAATAAAATGGGGTTTGTAGCACTGACCTTTCTTAATTCTTCAGCCATCACAACATCATGCATCTCTTGTCTAGTATAACTCCTTGAATGATACACCTTCCGTCCATTGGTCTTCATTTCTAAAGACGGCAGTTGACTAAAGTAACAACTGAATTCCTGTATATTATTAAGACTTTGCAGCACTGCATTCATAAAACATGTATTGCCTAAATTTTTTAATCCTACTATTTTCTTTTCTCGTTGGATTTTTCCATTGCATGGTGAGATTTTCTTTTCTTTACTTCTAGCTGGCTGGCTTGTGATATTTTCTGTTGAACTACTGTCCCCAGAGTGAGTGCGTTTGCGAGAACGGGGCCTTAGACTTCTTACGGGTTCTTCGTTGACCTAAAAGATGATGTCATAACTGTCAGTAACTTTTTAATTTCACTTTTGCTGGTGATCATTCAACAAATCCAATAAATACAATAAAATTAAATAAATTAAGAGAAATACAGAAAATTTGGTTTTTTTGCTAATTTGAAATCCAATGGTTTTTTTTTTATGGTGAATAGGCACGAGTTTGACCACAATCTCACCTGGTAAGTGACGGTGCGGTCTACGGTGGAGCACACTTACCTATGAGATACTTATTAACTCTTGCTTTGAAGAGATCCTAGTTGTACTCATGCGGAAACACAGACTCGGGCAAGGCATTCCATTCTTTGGCAGTTTGCATAAAAAATGTAGAGGCCAAACGCTTAGTGCGTATTGGTGGAATATCTACCGTGAAGCGATGCCTGAGTGCCGTTTGTCTGGTAGTCCCATGGTGAAACGGGGATGGAGGGATAAGGTTGTGTAGTTTCTCGGCACACTCTCCGAAAGGTTACAGATAATATAAAAAAATAAATAAACCTCACCTTAATCTTTGCTGGTTTACATTCACTTGTTTCAGGAGCAATATTAGGTAATTCACTAAACGAGCATGTAGGTACAACATCTGGTAAGACTGACCCATCCACACTGCCGTTAGGAGACGATGGTTTATCTACTATGGACAAACTAGAGCCCGAACTGTTGCCCATTTCACTGCCATCTTTGCTCTCCTCACTATGTTCATTGTTGCCATTATCTTCACCATTATTTTGTGTCCTAAGTTGCATAATACTTTGCCTAATTTTATCTATTGTATGATATTCCAAATCGTTTGAAACATAGTCATCACATTTGTAACTGAAAAGGGATTAAAATCTAATAAGTAACAGCCTGTCTTTACCAAGAACAAAATATGGTGATATTTAATAATTAATTTGGGGGAGGTGTGTCCTGCCTTGATATGGGTTCCAGTTTAGTGGTCATCTATCAAAACCTTTATGGGCAATGGATACATCAACCATGCATGCATTTTATTAATTTTTTTTAGATGGCATGTTTCATAGCAAGATTTACTGTTTATGAACTCCACAATAGAAACAATGCAAATTTTATTTTTAAATTTTGATTGGGTTTAATTCCCAAGCATAGTACAAGTTTATTCTTAGATTTAAGTATGCACTTTTTGTTTACACAATTCTATTCTCGCTAATGTCATGGTTTCTAAGAACAGATTTGTGTGGGTCTTATAATGACAGACTTATCCATACTGACCAATATAAATGAGCCATCCTGTATAAAAGCTCTCAGAGGACATTTACAGTATACTAGTAGTACTATACAGTGTGTTGATAAAACAAGTTTTGAGTAATATTATTTATTAATATATCTATGTATAAGAATATTTTACTTTTTCTTTCAGTTTGTAATAAGTTTAGTTATACAAGGAGAGTAAAACTTTACCAGTAAACAGAATAGACATCACAGCTCATACAGAGATGGTGATCTAATGTTTCTGCATGTTGCTTGGCATGGCCATTGACATAACGGCCACAGTTTACAGCTCCACATTGCAGGCATAACCAATTTTGATCCTCTACTGCACATTCTATTCAAAAAATAAAAAAAATACTGATATAGGTACATGAGCACAAAAAAAATAAACAGCTTCAATCCAGTATCAAATTATAGTAAGTTTATAATGCTATTGATTGTTGATGTTACTTCAACCAGTGCCTATTTACGAATCTCAATCAATATATAGTTTATTTACATGACATTCGGAACAAACAACATTTCCTTTGAGGCATGTATCAACTTAAGCATGTGATTTCAGTATATTGTTCTATCTAACCATTATCTTTATGAAGTAGATAGTGTGTGATATCAAAGAGTAGGCCAAATATTTTGCGAATGTACTAATTTAATTATAAGATTCATAGTGGGAATAATTATGTGAGTGGGTCATTTGTAATGCTAAAATAATCCCATCCCAATGACGCTTCCGGCTGTAGACTGGGGTGGAACAGAGCCGAACCACCCAGCCCAACGCATTTGAATATCGACGCCATGGTGGCCGGCAAGCTCCTAGTTTAAAATAGCCCATCGTCATAGTAATGTAGTTAACATAATTTTAACACACCGCGTCAGAAATGCGACATCGTCAGTCACGGTCATCCATGCCGCGCCCCCCTCTCGTACCCCTCGAACAGCTGATTATTAAAGTTCGCTGTATTGATTTTTCGGAACTAACCTCCCAGGATGGATACCGGACTGTGAATTTTGGTAGGTGACTATAATGGGAAACCCATTAAATATGCTTCATAGGAATAAATTAATCTGTTTACCTGAACAGTTGAAGTTCTTTGTGATCGTCGTGTCTTCGACGTTGAAATCGTCTACCTTGACGTTATCTAATAAATGTGAACATTCCATTCTTCATAATATGAAAGAATCGAAATAGTAACACATGTATTTAATTCATGGATAATACAAATAAAATAATGATTTCGACGCAGCTATGCGCCTCAAACTCAATTACTCAAGCAACTTGAAGAAAAGCATAAAATGAATGAAAGAAAGAGAACGACATATTCAAACCCCGCATTTTTCATTGGCCAGTTACTCAAGTGTGAGCGAGTAAGCAAATATCCTGACGCAAACTCACCAGAAAAACATAACAACCATGTTGCGTTCGGATATTCTCTTAGCTTGTGATAAATAAATTCAATTTTGTTGTAAAATTATTTCATTTCAAAAATCTCACTTAGAAAAAAAAATCTGAAATACTGTATGTCCGGTTTTTGGTTAAAGTAACTATACCATGCGATAAAACCATTAAATAATAGATTTTTTGTGTGGAGAGCGCCACAAATTTTTTTGACAATGCCGCATGACTGAGTGCTCCCAAGTTTTGGCAATGTGTATAATGCCCATAAATACTTATATCCTCTTTGATATAATGCGGGATGAGTCAAAATAATCGGAAGAGAAGTACAATAATACTACTTGCTTCGCAGAGTAAGTATACTTGCTTTGATTATATACTTACATCTCTATTTCCTCTGAGACTGTTTGATTTAAAAAAATACTTACAAATGTTGCAAACTCATCCGTCTTAATCTTAATCTTGTCATAATATTTACGCTCAAATTTTACATTTACGAATATGCACAATTTTGAAGTTAAATAACATTGTTAATACCTATACGTATGTTGTCTAGTTTATTATTGAACTAGACAATATAGACCAGGTACATTATTAAAACTGAGTGTGCAACTGACCTACAACGAGTCAGCAAGACAAAATTATTTATCGATGTTGTGAATTTTCAATGTGTGTATTATGAATTTATGACTGTTTATAAACTTGAGTAATTTTTAGTGCATAATTGCAACGAAAATACTATTTAAAAAAGGGCATAATTTTTTTTATCACTACCACACTATTTATTGCATGAATACTTCATATTACTAACGATTTTTTACTAGCAGCTTCTCAAAATCACTTAATTCTGCTTCAGAATAATCTTTTTCTCCGTAACAAGACATAACGTAACGTGTAATAAGATATGAGATGCATTAAAATATAAACCTACCGAATTTCAAATTGACGCAAGTTACACTTGACAAAATAATACAGCTGTCACTTTCATTCATGTGTTTATAACACAAAGCTGCTTATCCTGCCAGTAAGGTTTATCTTTTACCTGTGAAATTCGGGTTATATAACGGATAGAAACGACGGATAATTTAATCGACATGCAGTAGCAATACAGCCAAATAGTGAAGTCTACAATTTAATATAATTATATTGCATTCATGTTGTTGGAATAATGACCACCTCTACCTTATCAGTGTGTATAAATTAAGGTGTTAGGCGTCATCATTATTCAGGTTATGGACTAGCTGCTAGTTTAAAAAGTTATAATTCCATATAGGTAAGTAATCACTATACATGTGTAGCAAGAAAGAAGTAAATAAAAAAGTAATTTATATAATTATTTTATTTTCCTTAATTACGTCTGCCACCATAGCCTCCAGATGTAGCAGGCTGTGTGAGTTGCAAGCCATTGATGTTGTTGAAGTCGAGCATCTTCAACATGTCCTTGGTGTCAGGGTCAACTTCAATGATGTCATGCTCCAAGGCAGAAACCTCAGGCACATAGTTGTCACGCCTTTCACGTTCCTCCTCTTGAAGCTTGATGGAGATTCCTCTGACCTGAGAGTGCCTGAGACGTCTCATCAAATGGGTAGCAAACCTGAAATAAATGAATAATATTTCAGTATCAGAGTCAAGAGAGAATGTTGAAGATTTCAAAATAATAACTAAAATTTATGAAACATGTAGTGAATATTTAGGTAGTTGACAATAATAAATTCTAAATAATACAACATTTTATATTATGTTAGTAAATAAATACAACTATTACAGTTCATCTCTCTGTTACATTACCCATAACTCATTAATATTTTTATAACAAGAATTGGCTTTGTAACTCTATTAGCAAGTACATTGTAGAATACTAAGCCATACACAATGCTGTATGGGGTGTAATCTATAATACTGTGGAACATAAGATATATTATGACCTATATATTAAGATTAATTCCAAACATACAGACAATGGTCTACAATACAAATAATTAGGTTAGATGTAATAACATATTTGTTCTAAGTTATTAGACTAATATTAACTTGTAGTCTCCTAACGGTGCAGAGAGAGCAGCGTTTTTCTAATATGACAGTAAATAAAGACGAAAGGGTACAAAAGCGTGATACACTTACCCAGCAATTTTGTTGCGAAGGGGCTTCGTAGGAATGATTGCGATTTCCTCACATATCCTCTTGTTTGTGTCAAAATCAAGAGTCAACCTTGTGTAGTATTTCTCAATGATAATCTTTGCCGCTTTCTTGACGGTCTTAGTCCTGACACGACCCTGGAATACAAAAGGTTTTCTTCAAATATAACTTCTTTAGACACAACAAACCTTACACGAATCGAGTAACGGTGCACTTGTGCCACAATATCACATGATTACAAAGATCTAGTTAGATTAAACTTAGGAAAAATTAAATTACCATGGCTGAAACAGTGCAGTTATCTTTCACTGACAGATACGAAAGACAGAAAAGTATTTAAATATTTCTATTGCAAACTAAACGTCAAAACTCTATCTAGTCTATGCCATAATTTTATATGATTGATATTCTCGCTATGTATTCTTATCACAGACTGTATGAAGTATTAAGATGTAATTATAGACATCTATATTTACAGAAAAATATACATATTGGATCTTAAATTTAAAAAGACTAATAACTTAATCTAAATTTAATAAGTCACTGTCAGAAGGCCTTTGTATAAAGTAATTCTTATTTTCTTAATCATACGCACTAAGTTCTATTTTTATCCGATACGAGTCCGTCATAATAAGAATCTGAAAATCTCGGGCAGAATTCAGAAATAGCTTATAGACTATCATCCAATAAAAAAGTTTCAATACACACTCGACCGACACATAAAATCCAGTTCTTCAAAAATAAATAAAGCAATATCAATCGTGAGATCCAATCAGATAAGTGTTAAAATGGGTCCATATTGGCTCACCTAAAGTTCTTTACCCGAAATTGTTTTTCCTTACTATTTGTAATCCGAATGATCACTCTTCCTAAAATTTGTCATCCGAAAGTTTTTATTCATAACATTTGTAGTGCTACCGTCGTTGTTCATAACACTCATGTTTCCGAAAATTGTTATTACTAATATCATTAATGTAAATATATTTAAACTCCTACATTTTTTTATCATAACGCTTTTATCCCTAAACATAATTACCATAATATTTATACTCATACTCAGAAAGAAACATTTACTAACTGTAATAAAAAATGTGCCTGAAGACGAAAGTCTACAACCAGTGCGTCCTACCTGTTATGACCTACGGTGCCGAGACGTGGACATTAACGGTTGCACTAGTCCACAAATTTAAAGTCGCGCAGCGGGCTATGGAGCGAGCTATGCTAGGAGTTTCTTTGAAGGATAAAATTCGTAATGAGGTCATCCGACAAAGAACCAAAGTAACCGACATAGCTCGCAAAATAAGCTCGCTGAAGTGGCAGTGGGCTGGTCACGTCTGCCGAAGGACCGACAGCCGCTGGAGCAAACGAGTCCTAGAATGGAGACCGTGACTCGGCAACCGTAAGGTAGGACGCCCCCCCTGCCAGGTGGACTGACGACCTGAAAAAGGTCGCTGGAGGGGACTGGATGCGGAAGGCGCAGGACCGGGTGTTGTGGCGCAAATTGAGAGAGGCCTATGTCCAGCAGTGGACTACGAAAGGCTAAATGATGAATAAAAAATATATGTGGGTAGAAGATGATATTTATAGTTTTAATTTGGGGGTATGATTATTATTTGGGGGGTAAGCTTTACATAACGTACTAAGTTATTTCTATTGCTTAGTTCAAGTAAGATAATTATGTCTAAAATACCAACTGATTAGAATGATTAAAGGTCGTTTCACAGATTTTTGTCTTATATGAATAAAATTCATAAAACACGACTGATTTACGGTTATGTTTATGGCCTGGGAGTTTATATCGCAGTTTTAACCATACCCAAACCAATAACTATAGGACCGATTCGGTTCTGGCACGTTGTGGTCACAGTTCTTACCTAACTTAAACCAGAATACACCAATAAAAGTGAATATTATAGATAGAACTATAGCCGCTAATATTAAACTAATTTAATTGAAATGTGTATATGAAAACATGTATTTAAGTACTTGTACCATGGTATTATTAGTCTTATATGTTATATGATAATAACTAATTAACTTAAAACTGTAAAAGTTACGTAACATTAATGTATATAATACTGATTATTATGAAAAAAAAGAAACCTTTACAAAAATTTGAATAACAGTGTAAAAGATGGTTATGTTGAAAAAAATAGGAAAATAATAAAAGTACAATAGATGTTTATTGCTACCGACATAAGAAAGTTGTATGTTTCGAATTATGAACATTAGTGACAGAGTAGTTAGGAATTATTGTAATTGTTAGGATGAAAAATGTAAGGAAGAACATTTTCGGATTTCCAATTATCGGAGTTGAAACTTTAGGTGAACTTTGGCGCACCCGTTATAAAATTATATTTCGTTGTAAATAAAATAAAGGGAATTAAGTGCAGTTCTAAGTTTGTTCCATAATTATCGTTTATTCAAACGCAAAATTTTATCCGCATTAATCGTAGATTCAAATAATATAAAAATAAATAAATGAAAATGATAAAAGAGAGATTTTTTATAAAAAATTGGTTCCAGATTATGAAATATGTGGTGATTATCTGTTTGTAAGTTTTGTCTGAATCGTTTGGAACAATTGTATAATAAAAACATCATCTATTATCAAGAAAATTTTGTTACTTAACTGACCATTAAGTGAAGACAGCTGCCGGTGCAGACGAAAACATTATTTCACGAAACTCTGATTCCTGAAATCCTGAAGATTTTAAATGCTGACCGTGATCTTCCCGTAAGCCTGAATTTTAAGAGCAACAACTATATAAATTTAATTAATGTTACGCCTATAAACATGTATACACTTTATGGTTGCACTAGTAATAAATTTCAATCAATTCAATGCTGATAAGGCTTGTGACATGTTTAAAATAGTCATTAATTAATAATTTAAACATTTTACCAGGATTCGTAAATTTAATATATTTTTACCATGTGATTCCAAAAATTAGACTTTATGTAAGAAACTTGGTAAATGTTTAGTAATATCTAGCAATTATATTTATATTCATCTCGCTATTAAGTTTCAAATGTTGCTGTTAAAGGTATCATTGAGGGTACACAAAAAAAATAAAATGCTCATATTCTTTGGCTATACATTTGGTATCCATCTAAAACATTAAAATTATATCTATAAAATACCAGAATGTTTTTTTTTTTTTTTTTTTTTTTTTTTTTCTATAGTACGTTTTTATTTCAGATAATTACAATCCATATACACATTATTTAAATTATAATAGGTTAAAATATTTACACAACTAAAATAATAAAAGTATAATAATAATAATTTCAACAGATAATAAAAATAATAATAAAAATAATAATAAGATTAGGCATCGAAATACTCGTCCGAATCACTGTCAACGGCAAACGTGCCCCGAAGGCTGGCGGCATTGCCACGTTGAATGGCAATGCTAATTCTTTGTGCAAGATAAAAGCCAGCCCTCGGGTCACGTGAAGCGTCAACCAATCTTTTGGATATTTCATGAAATAATGCGCGTGCACGTGGACCCCACGGCCCAAGCGTTTCGACCCCAAACGGCTCAAACACGTAACTACCAAGAAGGTTGTCGTATTTGCGCCGCTTGAGAGTCTCCGCGGATGCAGCAGCAGCGCCAGCACAAGCGGTTGTGCTTGGCAGATGTGATGGCGCAAGGGTGTCGACGCAAGTTGCGTCCCACACCAAAGGCCTACCTAACTTCCAAGGCAATAACGACATACCGTCTGGTCTCTTCCCATCGTCACGCGCCAAGCCATTGGGTTCAAGTACGGCTGGCACTCCGGCGGTGACAAGAGCACGACGAATTATGTCGTTGAGGTGGGCATGACATGGAATACGGCCGGCGCTTCTGCTGCAAGACAGGCCATGGTGTCCAAGGCTATTGACCGCTTCACCGCATTGACAGCGATGCGGCGAAACACACGGAACACCTAATCGAAGGGAGGTCGCAATGCGGAATGTTTCATCGTCCAACATAGTCCCTATGTTAGACGACGGGAGTGCGTACAGCCAAGCGCCAGACTCCCACTCCCCCACAGCCAGCAAACGCGCGCGCTCCGCAACACCGGTGCTCGTGTTGATAAGTTTTTTACGAACGATGTCGCAGAGAGGCGCGTCCCACTGTCCTTGGGAGAAAGGGTTGGTCGGCAAGTCAGTCCCGGGACAAGCCATTTGCCACGCGTTCACAGCGTCGGTCATGCACAGCACTTCCGAATTAACCAGTGTAGGAGACAGAATTTTCCTGGTTAATTCTTCCGTGCTGTGGACCGAAGACAAGAAGGCTGGTAAACTTACATCGGTAATTTTGCGAATGCCGAGGCCACCCAAGCGAACTGGTAAAGTTGCCTGTAGCCACGCTCGGTCATTCAAGTCCAAATTAAAAATTTTGCTGAATGAATTTTGAATTTTAAGGTCCATTCTGCTTAAAAGTGGTAAATATTTCCAAAATTGAGAACATCTCAGAGCATGGGTAAATTTAGGAACAAAAAGACAATGCCGAATTATTGTGTAAGCAGAATGCATACTGATTTTGAAAAGTCTATCCGAAACTTCACTGAAATTTTGTATTTTTTCGTCTATAAAGCATTGACTACATAAAAAAAGATGTACTCTATGCTATAAAGCCATTGTATGCTTCTTCCAAGACTGGGGACCCAAGGAGGCGGAGATCATGTTTTTCCATCACTTTTATATTGGGGGTTAAAGTGTTAAATTTTGAAAGGGCCGAAATCTTGTTAATGTTTTTATTAAAAAATTTTATGTAGCAACATTGGAATATGTCAAAATCATAGAGATTTTTGTAGTTTATGGTTTAACTTACTCCATTTTTCGTATTTCGTTGAATGGTTTGCATTGACGCCTCCTTGTGATCCACATGTTCGTTTAAAGTTATTTCATATCGAAACGGGCAGTTTTAACACAGTACTGTTGATACCGCAGTCCTAACATAGACTGATTACTTTTTTCAATTGTGAACTATCGTTGTGAAATATTTCAAGATGTTTTGGGGTAAGTAATTTGCCGGTTAGATTTAACCACCACGTGTTGGTGCTTATCTTATGTACTTTATAAATGTAGAACTACGTTTTTGTTAATTATTAAATTACCTTCATATTAACATAAGCGTTAGGATCAAAAAGATGGCAAATCTTTATACCTGCACATTTTTATGTAGCGAAACCGCTTGTCCGGTATCCATCTGACTCTTTTAATTTGCGAAATATATTTATATATTAAATATAACGTATCGTCGTTATACCGAAGAAGATTCTGGTCATAACAAGTTGTGGATAAAATCTATAAAATTATGGTAAATTGGCTTACCACATGTGAATATTTTGTAAAGAACAATGTGCTGGCCATCACAGTTTTATCAAAAGCCGTCATGCAGTTTATTTTAGGACCTTATAAAGCTAACTAAACCAACTAATAATGTTTACCAAACAGTTTAAAAGTTAGCTGTTATATCGAAATAAGTGATCATTTAAATTAATTTATTATGTGCAACAGCTCCTGTTTAATGTTATATACTCTAGCTGCACTTATTAACTATTCTCGCAAGTACTACTAATACTGTGTTATATCCAAGCTGCAAGTGTTTCTAAATCATAACTAAGGCAGGGATAGTATTTTATTATTTTAACCTACAAAATGAAAATAGGTTTGGATTAATTATTAAAAAGTAATGTGATGTACTGTAGCGGCACTGCATCAAAGATATCTACATGTAGTACTAGGCTTCCTAATGTCTGCCTCTCTTTTTGTCATGGTAGATAGGCTTGCATTTGACCACAATATCTCCTCCTAATCTGCTTCTGGGGTATAGGGTACAGAATAAGGGTATGATTATAATCTATATAACAAAGTAATAATTTTCATTTTCAGGACTTATTATGGAGCCAAACAAGCGGTACACACAAGTGGTGGAGAAGCCGTTCCACATCTCACAGGCAGCTATGGACACTTCAACGGGAGACAATGACCCCTGCCAAGTCATGGTGGTTGTCGATGGCAAGAACTTCCTTGTGTGCACACTACAGAAGGGCAAAAACATCCAAGTGCCATTAGATCTGTATTTCAAAACTGGAGACTCAATTTCGTTTTTAACAAATGGTTAGTATGCTGTTTTTACAAATAATGTTAATGCTTTTATAGTAATACTCATACCAATACTTATCTTGTTGAATGTGATTTTGGTTGTTATTATAAAGCATGCACAAGGATGGTTATGTGTTGGATAGAACAACGTAAATGGACCATTTACTTATACATTTAATTATATCATAAATTTGAAAAAACAATTGCTTTAATATTTAATCATAAGTCAAGTGGCTCAACTTTTAAAAGAAGGTTTAGAAACTCAATTATTAAAATGTTTCTATAGGCAGATGTAATGTTCACCTGACTGGCTACCTGGACCCTGAATTTGAGGATGATTTGGAGGAGGAGGAAGATGAAGATGATGAGGAAGAGGAAGTACCAGCCCTTGTGCCAGCCAAAAACAAGAGGAAACTTGATAGCAGCAATGACACTGCTGCTAAGAAGGCTAAGGTAAGAATCTAATTTGTGTTCCATTAGTACAGTAGTGAAACTTTAGTATTCAGATCCAAGATATTTATTTTCTTGAGGCTCAAGAAATCAAGGAGGCACTTGGAGATGTATAACTTTTAAATTACTGCATTGCACTAAAAGACACTTCAAATGAGGTGGCCTGAGTTAAGTCATTCATAGGTAGAAGAATCATTTGAGCATTTCTCTTTTTTTTTGCCATAATTTCATAAAAACGCTAAAAATAAAAATATATGTATCAATGGTTTTTTTTCGTGAAATCAGGTAGTTTACTTTATTAACATTTGGATTTCCATAAGAAAATCCTTTTTTTATGAATTTTGTGGATAATATGTATTAAAAACTAAATAAAGGTAGATTACACGTTCTTATTTTGTTACTATTTATTTGTTAAAAAAAACTTAGAAGGGGCAATTATTATATCCAGAATAATAATTTTCTTGATACTTGATGACAAACTAAATAACATCATTGCAAAGAAATACCAAGAAAAGTAAAAGAAAATTTTCAAATTAAGTGTTTATTTATTTTTTTGTTACCTTTCACCTAAATAAATTTAAAGTTTTGATAATATGAAAAATAACCAAAATTTACCGATTTTACGTAATTTTTATTAAAATTTTTAGTATCCTCGAGTCTCTTCGTGAAATTAATTGTTTTATATTAAAAATAAAATACATAAAACATAAAAAGAGGTTCAGATTTTTTCTGGGACAGTAACAAAAAAAGAATATTATGTAACAAAATAAAAATTATAAGCCAACGTCTACAATGTACTAGGCGTTATAGACGTTTTAGTGATTAGATTAGGATTAAAGATAGATAACACAAACTAGGTATTTACTGTTCAAATTTTTAGTCAAAGAAAACAATGATTATAGCGTATTATAGCAAACATTTGAGTGGGTCTTTAATGTTTTGCAGTTGATAGGATTTGGATGAAATTTAGATAACTATATACCTACTCCGGAAGAGGATAAATGGTATTCTTCATCATCATCAAAATTTACTTTTTATCATAGGGCAATGGATATCGCAGAGCTAGAGGAGAATTAGTACAAGAAATTAAACGACGGATTAGTGTTTGAGCAACATTTAATATCGTAATATAATCAAATCTTTCTTGTTTAATTTTTGAAGGGAATGCAAAATTCAAATTTCCGTAAGGTTCTTTTGCGATTCCTCTGTTCAAATATTTCAAATGAATGGCTTTTTCCATGAATAAGTCATTCAATTGAAATATAAGATAAGAGGGTATTATATCGATGACTCGGTAAAACCACATTTGTTACGGCCGCGATTCATATTTAATGAACATAGAACTTGCAAAATGCAAAAACTTATGAAATTTGAATTTCGCGGGCTAAATTACATCTAAACATTTTTAGGATATTATTTGGAAGTGCTTGTACATCTTGTTTTTCTTCTTTCCACTTTTTTCTTTGCTTATTTTTTTCTGTTTCTGTCATTTCCGATATTTTTTTATATTTATATTTTGATTTTATTCTATCTAAATTTTTCTTCCTTATTTCTTCCAACTGATCCGGGTTTTGTTTCAACTTTTCTCTGTAACGTTTCATTTTTTCTGCCGGAGTAAGTGGCATTTTCTTGCGCTGTTGAATGCAAACGTAGCTTTATAATTCCTCTTTTGTTACTAATATCTTCCGCTTATACGTTACTGTGCCATAGTAACAAAAAAAATAGTAACGAAACACTTGTTTAGCTTTTACAAAATGTTATTTTAATAGGTAAAATTGGAGTTACGTCTAATATTATTCACTCAACTTAAGTGCAAGTTGTTAACTATTGTGACATGATAAAAGAAAGTAGTTTATATTATCAACTTACCTTGAAACAGCTGTAACAAATACTGGAATGAGATTCGATTTTCGAACTTGAATACGTGTTTCACATTTAACGTCGGAACAGCACTGACACCTTAATCAATATGGCGGCATTAAATGGTATCTTTAGTATTGCCAAGTTAAAATTGTGTAACGAAATGGAAGTTTTTTAACTATAACACATAAAAAATGGGTAACAAAAACTGAAATCTATTTTTGGAACTTTTTCTGGGACGAGTTTAAAATTCATTTATATCTGAAAAGTTAAGCAAAAAATACCAAAAAAGCAAAGAAAGTAGATCTTTTTACCTCTTTGAATGGTTTGAAAACAAAATCTCAGTATAGTTTCTTTGAACCTTATTAAAATAATTGAGTTTGAAGTAACGGATGGTAGACTGGGACATACGAATTTTCATACATTGCGATTTTTGGTAGTTTGTATTTATTTATTTTTTTAATTAAATACTATATTTATATGATATTTTTGAATGATTTCTGTGAATTGTAATAAAAAATGTGCTCCTAAATAAAACAGAATCAATAACATACACATTACACAAATGTTATTAATCTGCAATGTTGTGGGACATTCACCAAATGTATATTGGCAAAAAAAAAGAGAATTGCTCATTTAGATTCAAAGTCAGGCAGATTTGAATTATGAAATACTAAACACCATGAAAAAAATGCTCTCTTGAATTTAATGGGCTCTGGCCTCGACATTTCCTGTATTCTAAATTACTCATTTTTCTAGCCTGAGAAAAATGGTAAGAAAGCAGCAGCTGCGGACAGTTCAGACTCGGAAGATGAGGACGAAGACCAGCTGCAGAAATTCTTAGACGGAGAAGAGATTGACACAGACGAAAATGATGAGTCTTTCAAGGTGAATACATCTGCTGAGGGAGACGATGACAGGTAATTAATTCATTTATTAATCATATATAAGAATAAGAATAAGAATAAGAATACGTTTATTTGTCTTTAAAATACATCATGATTTTTAGTTGTACATAACGATCCTTTATACAATAGGGTAATCTAACTTAAATGGGATAGTTGTAGTACATATACGTCATTAGTAGGTACACATTGCAAGAAAGAGAACAACTACCAAAAATCATATTAATAGTTGTTCTCTTATCTCCTCCATAATGATTAAAAAAGAAAAGAAAAGATTGACCTTAACTAAATTACAATAAAGTTTATTTTTAAATCAATATAATCATAATATTATCATAATATAAAATAGTATTTACAAAACATAACTGAACTAAACTCATACCATTACTAGCTATGAATTGCCATTGCATTGACCCATTATTTTGTTTGCTAATGGGGCCTTTTCTCTTTTTTAATTACAAATGATATAATGATAAGATAACAGTGTATTTTGAATCCAAACTTAAATTGTGTTAAGCTAATTATAAAATATATTATGTAACTCGGGAACTTGATATATGAGATCCACATCAAATGGACTATTTTAATATAATTTGGTTACAACAATTTTGTTTTGTGTAATACAGTGATGAGGAGGAGGATGAAGAGGAAGAAGAAAACGAGGCGGAGGAAGAGGAGGACTCTGATGAAGAAGAAGAGACTCCAACAAAGAAAAAGAAGGGAGCGGCTGCTGCGGAAACAGATACCACACTCGACACAAGCAAGGAGGATGTGGACACATCAAAGCTGTCAAAATCACAGAAACGCAGGCTCAAAAAGAAACTGCAACAGCAGAATAAACAGCCTCAAGTTAATGGTGTTGACAAGGCCAAGGTGAGTTTTGTTCACATGATTATTATTGCTTTGGTATTAAGAGTGACAGTTGAAGTATCTTTCTAAAACTAATATTATTAAGAGGAAAGATTCTTTTGTTTGTTTGTTAGTACCCAAAAGTCTTTGAACCTACTGGACCAATCTGAATAAAAATTGATGTAGAGATAGATTAAACCCCTAGAGTAATAAGGGCTACTTTTTATCCACATACCACACAGAAGGAGCCTCAAACGGAAGTACTATATATTTCACTTCAATACTTTCTGATTTCACAGTTGAAATTATGGTCTATCAGCATAATTTCAACCAGGTGCCCATACATAAAGTATCATTTTATTTATTATCTTAATTTAATTGTAAGTTGTAATCTCTATTTTCATGTGTGTAACATTGAATGAAAATAAAGATCACTATATAATTATTTGTTTTTAAAAGCTTACTAGTAATTTGCGAATACAAATTACTAGTATTCTTGTTAACCCCCTCCAGCTAAGCTTAATTCGCTTGTGTTAGGAGGAAGTTCACGTCCGTGGTGTCGGCCAGGATTCGAACCCACGACCTCTCGATCGTAAGACCGATGCCTTATCCATTGCGCCACGGCCGCTTCTGAGTCTGATTTGATTTATTCATTTATAGAAGGAAGATGCAGCACCAAAGGCTGACAAGAAAAAACCAGAAGCTAAGAAGGAGTCTCAGGAAGTAGTAGCAAAGAAAGAAAAGAAGCAGCTCAGTGGGGGAGTCCAGATTGAAGACACAAAAGTAGGCAGCGGCGCACCCGCCAAGGCCGGCAAAGTTGTTATGGTAAGAATTATTACTACATATTTCAAATGGCATGGTATTATAAGGATATTTTTGTTGGCGAAAGTAAAGATTCTAGCGAAAACCAGCTAATTGATTGTGTTGATATCCCAGAAGTCTTTTGATGTTGTAATTACCTATGCAGTCTTGCATAGGTAATTACAACATCAAAAGCTAGTAAAAGTAGCTATGTAAAAGTTATTGTATGCAACTTAAAATCAAATAAACTGATTGTTTGGAAGGTTGCTCTCATCTCACTAATATGTAGTGCATCTGCCTCTTTTAGGCTCATTCTCATTTTGAAAATTATATTTTTTGCTCATAGGTGTATTACGAAGGTCGTTTGAAGAGTAACAACAAGATGTTCGACAACTGCATCAAGGGCCCTGGCTTCAAGTTCCGGCTGGGCTCTAAGGAGGTCATCTCTGGCTGGGACGTCGGCATTGCGGGCATGAAGGTCGGAGGCAAGAGGAAGATTGTCTGCCCACCTGCGATGGCGTAAGTACCGGCTCTGTCTTTTAAGTTAAATAATAATGGCGAATAGATCATGCGTATACATGTATGATTCATTCTTTATTCTTACCTAGAGTTGTAGAAATAGTGCTACATTAATAATTTTATTAAAGTTTAATATTTTTACATAATAAAATACAAATTAATATATATGACTCATTCAGTCAATTTGTGTTGATGTATAAAGTTACAAATCCTTTACTAACAGTGATTTGTTTTTTACAGGTATGGAGCCAAAGGCTCACCACCAGTGATCCCACCAAACTCAACACTAGTATTTGATGTTGAACTGAAGAATGTGAAATAAGCTAATTGTTGATGGAAAGTGCCAGAATGTCATGGACATTGTTGTTTTGCTTTAAATTGAATGTTTATTGAATGGTTGACATTGGACGGATGTTGGATACAGCATGTTTGTTTGACTGCCTTGTATAGTGCATCTGTAATACAATTGTTCATCTTATAACCAGTGACATAGCAAGTAAGATGTCATTAAGTGATAATATATTGCCATCATATTTTGTAAATGCAGCTATTCATTTGTGTATATTAAGCTCTTTTATCCTTATAAAAATCAAGCATCTTTAAATAATGTTAAAATGTGACAGCTGTTACTATGTTTTTTGTTAAAATTTAATGATAAAAATTGTGTCCGTTAAACACTGGTAACTTTTGTTAGAATTTTGTTTATCTTTCAACAGATTGTGCAACTTAACATTGTATTGCAGAAGTACGTTTGTGTATTTACATTGTATTGTTTTCCAATAATTAAGTTGTTGCAGATGCATTATATCAATGATATGGTTACTAATGTAAGTTCACTATAAGTTAGTTCATAAGAGTACAAGAAGTGGACATACAAACTTGACCAAACAGGTGCTGAAGTAACGCAAAATATACTTGAAAGACGAACGGAATGTTGTTTATTTTAAATAGTTTTTTTTTTGGAATCCTCAAATTTGATTTTACCTTTATATGGAGGAGGTATCACTTCATGAGGACACGCAGGGAGGTTCCTGGCACGAATTCCGAACCCAGGGCCAGAAAAAGCGCCTGTGGTACACACTCAGGTGTACTTTAGAGCAAGAAAATTGCATAAGGTACAACCTGGTGACACATCCCATGACTGATATTTTTGGGTTGGTAAAAATTTAACAGAACATGGAGTGTGAATTTAGGAAATAATATGCCCATTCAATATAAATATGTGACTTTCCAATGTTTTAAGTGTCAGCATTGAATTTAGCAAAATGTATTGTAAGCAATAATCATGCAAGATAAAAAGCATGTCTCAGTATCTCTAATTCCTATACTTAATTAAATATACTATTTTTTCAATTCCGACTATTATTGATAAAATAAGGAGTATATATTTTAAGTTTTATAAACAGTATACAAAAAGATAGCCATGAGTGTTAGTTTATATATAGTTTCACTTTCCATAAGATAGTCAATACATAGATCTTGTCACATTCATTAGCGCACACTGTAATTTCAGCACCCATAGTTATTATCTAGAGCAACAAGGTGTATCTGAACTGAAGTATTACCTACAGTAGAACAAACAGTAATTATGCTTTCAGAATTCACTTGTGCTGAACACCAGACCATTTACTATAATAGACTAGATTCACAATATTATGGTTAACCAATTGCAGGCATACAATGGTTCATAATATGTTAAATAAGGCTGGTTTTATCGTCCCGCCGCTAGACGCGCCGGTGGGCAGCGTGCTGTTTAAAAAGAGGCATAATTCTACTATAACAGCATTTATTGAAGGGTACTGCTCAAGCGCGCGACTTTGAAACGCAACTTCTACCCTATACATCTGCGAACGCGCGTGCTCCAACGGCGCTGCCGAGTCGCGTAACAATAAAACCAGCCTAAATTATGTACAACTGTGACATAAGAATTCTCAGGTAAATATTGACTACATGTAATTAGCCACATTAACTGAAATAAAAGTCCAAATTCTATATAGTGTTTTATTTTATTTTACATTATATTTATTTATATAAATAAATGACTGCACTCAGGGTTCAAAATCATGAAGATAATTATCCATTATGTCTCTGTCTCCTTATTTTCCTGCATTTCATCCATTAACAGCTGATTTTGTTTTCATGCACGGTAATCCTGCCAATATAATTATATAATATCTTTATTTCTAGATGTATTTAGTTATTAATACAGAAGTAAGACTACACAGTGTTGACAAACACAACAAGAAATCACAATTTGACACTTAAGTTGTTTCAATATGTGCAAAAATGGCAAATTGTATGGTGTGGTTAATGCTGGCATTAGACTTCTTGTTTAGAATTTTATAATTATCAATGATAATCATCAAGGTATATTTATAAAGATAAATATTGTAATATTTATCACATTGAACCCTGCTTGCACTATAAATAAAATAATAATTCTTAAGAAAAATTATGAATAGTGCTAAAGGAATGAAGATTGTAGATAGACAAATTCTATATAAATTATAGTTATAATACCTTGAGGATCTTTGCAGTCTACCAAATCAGCTGTGGCAACCATCAACTTCTCAAGATGAAGTCAACATTTTATATAAAAAGTTGATGGTTGCCTCAA
Source organism: Hypena proboscidalis (assembly GCA_905147285.1). Classification (NCBI taxonomy): domain Eukaryota; kingdom Metazoa; phylum Arthropoda; class Insecta; order Lepidoptera; family Erebidae; genus Hypena; species Hypena proboscidalis. The sequence goes on from LR990140.1 coordinate 16,382,870, forward strand.
CCAAGTTGCTACATCTGCATAGCACTTTAGGTGTGAAATATCTTATTTTAATTATCAATTTTCTGCCATTGTGAACACAAGTCATCTTACGCATATTGTAATGGAATTGTTCTAATACACCCTGAGCAAGCAAAAACTTAGAACTTCATTATCACAGAAAAACAGTAAATTTGTCTTAGAATAGCATGTGACACAGGGTCAGTAACTAGAACTTGCTATAATTAATATAATTTGTCAACTAGTCCGCTTTTATCCGCTCCTCTGTAGTAGAAGTGTTGAGATCCTTCTTTTCACCGTCGCCAGCTTCTTTCTTCTCAACTTTTTTGCCACTAAATGCGCACACTCCACCTTCGCACTTGAACGGGAATTCAGTCTTAACTACATTGCCATCAGCGTCTTTTACAGCCCATGGATTCCAGAATCGCATAACGTAAGGCTGGATGAATTTATGCCACAAAAACAACAGCACTGGAATTATAAAACAAGGTACGCAAACCATCTTCCTTTGATGAATATGTTCCTGGTTTTTACGATTTTGTCGCTACCATACGACCACACACTAAAGTTTTCAATGCGTACTTCGTTAAAATATCTCTTTTTACTAAGTTATTTGTACATTTACATGAAAGCAAATTTAGTTTATCATCCTTCAATGCCAGATGATCACAGTGACAGCAAATATTGCAGATTTTTTTTTGTGTGTCTGACACCTGGCAGTCTTGTCAACACCAAAATTTTCATGTCCCTAGATTTAGTATTAAAATCTGCCACTAAAACAAAAAAAAGTGATGACACCTCATCAAAGCTGGTAAGCTTTTTATAGGTCCCCAATGGCATAAAGTCACTAAACCACCCTTTATCGTTTTAAAACTACGAAAACTCCTTTATAGATATGTAAAACCACCGTAGACTACAAAGAGGCTATAAGTATTAGTAGATTACCAAAAGGCTAAGTAGTCTACTATACGTGACGATAGTTTTGGTAGTTTATACTTTGATTAAGTTTTAAAGACTGCAATATTAAGACAAATTTTAGCTTCCTTCCAAATTATAATTTTTTTTTTTTTTTACTTTCGATATTTATGTATGAATTATCTATTAATTATTATGTAGTAATTAAACTTAACTCGATCATAATGATCATTTATCTATAAAGTTTAATTCAGATTCAGATTTTCTGGGGCTTTTTATGGGGACTTCAACTGTGGCGGCATTTCCAAAAATCATCTCATGTGATAAGGTACAGATAGAAAAGTAACTTAACATACTTAAATGTACTTGTAATATTTTAAAGCAAATTTTAGCTTTGCTATGCCTTTTTGTATTTTTTATAATAACTCGAACCTGCACCCCTTGGGTATACGCCCCAAGTGCTTTGCCAATTCACTTGGGGCGTATACCCAAGGGGTGCAGGTTCGAGTCCTGCTGGATTCTTAATTTTTCAACTTTAATATTATATAAAATACTTAAATGTGTTTTATTTATATGCATTGCCACCATATTCCGTATATATTTTAATACTTTCTTAGACAATTTACTTCTAAAAATATAAAACATCACCGATCATCGATTACTACAAAAACTACCGTAGCAAATGGGGCTACGGTAGTTTTGGTAACGCATGGTTGACTACCGCACTTTTTAATATCGGATACTAATAGTAAGTAGTGTGAGTGTCGAGTGTCTAATATTGTGCATGCTCATTTTGAGTTTGACTTTTTATTTTTATGCACCCCAAATGTTGTCAGAAGATGACTCTTAATGATTTTTGTCGCTACGGGCCGGCCAAAAGTCGCCAGATTTCGCAACAAAGTCACTAAATTGGCTACATTGTCACATGGCTTGTCAAACTTACATTGACATTGACATTATTGACAGTAGTAAGTTTGAATCCAAGTTTTTTTTGATTATAAAAATAAAGTCGTGAAAGCCTAGCACAGTATTAAGATATACCAGTATCTAGAATCAATTCTTTTCCCTGAAAAAACAAAAGACAATCGCGCGATGCAAGATAGGATATTATTAAGTATTATACTAATAAGTAACAACACTTATATTTGATTTAAGGTAATTTTAAAATGTTAGGTTGGTAACTCTTTCTCATTTTTATTGTCCTGGTCGTTGACTATAATATTTTTCTCTCGTTGATATTTCCAAAAGTCCTAATATAGGGCTGCCCAATTCTGTTTTTTGTTTCATGTACTTACCTCAAATGAGCTTTTATATATTTTTTTTTAATTCGGTCGTCACATCGGGGCATCCCTGTCTTTTTTTGGTACATTTATTGCGTTCTTATTCCGAAGCGTTGGCACATGACGAGTTCCGACCATTTTTATGCTGATAAACTACTCGGTATATCTTTACCCTGGCTTATAAGAATAAAAAAATAATCGGAATTGACGTTTAGAGGCGTTGCTTACTTGTGTTATCACATTATGTTATATATCCGTAATGTATGTAATTTAGCATTTGAATGGTATAGATATCCAAAAGACGTAGCAAATGTGCTTAAAATAAACAAACAAAACTTTATGCGTAACTATTAATCCACCTACCGAGTACTAAAAAGCGGCACCAATGTGTCTTCGCGGCAGATAGTCGGGAGTGCCAAAGGCATTAAAATAAACAAGCAGCACCAATGACCAACCATCTTCCCCGGTCAAGAGTCAGGGGACGCCAACTTTTTTTCCTTAGGAATCAAAACTAAGAAGTGGCCTGGTCCCAGCATTCCGATCGTTATTCTGATTGATCGTAAAGCTGCAAATGTTTTTTTTCAGCTGTCCGAAAAGTTTAAGAAAACTTTTACCCAAAAATGTACAGTAACCTTCATTACCTACCGTCTGATACACTAATAGAATTAAGTAGTTTTGGGGCTAAATATATTTGTTCGTATGATGAATATAGAATAATAGATGATAAGGCGGTGTTTATGTAATGTTATCATGATGTTTTTGGAATTATAATATCTTCGTGGTGTTTAAGGAATGTTGTAATTAGGTTTTGGCATTAAAATGTTGCTCATTCCCCCTAAGCCTAGGCGCCCGATCCGTTCGCCGTTCGCCGGCCATTAATAGTCACATAATTTGTTAAACGTGATAATTATTATTTAGAAATTTTCACTTTTACCGGTATCAAGTCTTTAGCAAGCATTTTGATTTTGGCACTCGCCGACTGCATCTGCAACACACTTGCTGCACTCGCAATAATTTTCAATTTATCACATTAATCGTAACATTGCTATAATATGTAAAACGATTGTTTATTGTCTATTAGATTTGTTTATTTGAAGAAATAGTAAGCGACTTTATGAGTTGAGTATATTTTAGCATAAACCTAAACGATTGTTTTCATCAAAAACCTGAAGTATATTAGGTTTATGATCAAAAACCTGTTAAAAAATTTAGATATTAGTTAAAAATAAATTGAACTCGCTAAATGTAATGAATCAATATTTTAACAAATATATATTTTGGTTTCTAATGGCTTGTCAAGATGACACAAAAGAAATAGGGAAGTCGGCGCGCAGGTACGACGCTCTGGGAAAACTGCACCCTATTTGAAAACATACAGAGAAGAAAAGAGGCGCAGAAAAAATGGCATACTGGGTTGCGGGCGGAGGGCTTATTTGGATTACGTGGCACCCGTGTACGCCAGTGTGCGCCCGGCTATACTTTCAAATACTTTGACGCGTTCGTCTTTGATGACCCGTCTGTGCCGCATCTTAGTCTCACTTGTTTTCTGTATGTCCTGGCCCTTAGGGTCGCAGCATACACGGCTTAATATACTCGTAAGACTGGCTAATTTAGCAATATAATTTAATCGATATGATGTATGTTATAAAATATGCAACTATACAATATTGTAGTACTCGCAGTGATGGGTCGGAAAAAAAAATCTATAAAAAATAAAACTTTTATTTTAAGTAACAACAACTTACTACGCACATAACAAAACATATCTTATATTATAATATGTATGTACAGTAACAAAATATACCTAGGCAGTAATATTTTAAGTTAAATTTATAAGTATGTACTTACCTTCTTACCTAATATCTCTTAACAGATTTATAAATTATCGTAGAGCTTGTTATCGATATGATGAATAAATAAATTTATTATTTCGGAATCATCGTTTGCAACGTATATTTATTTGCTTACTTTTATAACATAACTAATTACATCTAATACCCTGTCACTCAACGTTCATATAGCGATAGAATATGATTTATAGGTACATACGTGTATCAAGTGCGCTTATGAAACAAAACAACACAATTTTAATTTATCGTACAAAAATAAAAACTCACAACCGCCGCTATCTATATAAAATATCTTTACAAAACGTAACTAAGTATCTTTCAAATAATAAAATATACAGGCTCTAAATAGATACCTTTTTTACGATATTGAGATCTTACTCACAGCACTCATTATTTCGTATTAGTATAAATAACTAGAATATGGTAATGTAATGTACTTTAAATTAACTAATTATCAACAGTCGAACATTCCAAGCAAGTTAGTAAGCTAGTTAATCTGTAAAATTGTATTACCTACCTACCTATTATAAAATTACAAGAAGATTTTAAAATTCACTAAACTGTTGTCAATATTTTTGCAACAAATGCAAGTCTCTCATGGCACCAAATAATATCACAACACAGCACTGAAGGCACATCGTCGGTTCATAGCATCGTGTTATCGTCTTCTACCTTCTTGAGAGCTTTCTTCAGTCCCGGAGGGAGTTCCGGGGTCCTGTAAATGGGGTCCGTGATCGGCGGCAGTTTTAACGGGTCAGCTGATTTTTCATAACTCGCGAATGAATAATACAATTGCGATACACTATTAATCTCGTCGTCGGTCATAGCCACGGATTTCAGTTGTTTTCTGAAGTCCGCGTAAATAGAGTTGCCGCACTTTGAACAGATTTCTTCGAAGATGTAAGATTTACGCTTGCGAGATCCGTGTCTGCAGCCGATGGGTTCGACGAAGCGGCACTTTTCAGTTCGGGATCGACGCCGGCAGTCGGCAAGCACGACGAGGAGTTGCTTGGGCTGTCGCGGCGCTGTGGCACGCGGCACCACCTCGGCTCCTCCAGTCATGAGTGCCGAGCACAGCTGCTCCGACGGATTCTCCAAGTCGTAGTAGATGCAGCGCGATTCCGTACTGCTCTTGTAGTTATTCTCGATCTGTAGACTGTATCTCAATCGAATTTTCTTTGGCCTGTTGCTATGTTTCAGGTACACGTGAATCGGTATGTCGATGGAGGTGCAGCCCGACTCTTGGATTTCGTAAGGCGGCTCCTGGAGTACTGTAATCGTATTTGTAGCGGTTAGTTTACATTGCTCCATAAAAAAGCGATATGCAGCAGAGGGCAAAGTCGTTGTGATAAAGCGGTAGGTCGACGACAAATTAATCAACGTGAATGATAATGATGAGGAGTTTATGTATTTATAAATACTGATATCGTTAACTTGATGTCGGTATTTATGTTTATACTAATGTAAGTATCATTGGAGGGGACAAATGAACTTTACTGAGCGTAGGGCACTGAAAGTCAATTGTTTGAATTCCTTTGGGAAATAAATAATCAGAGCGTACACCATGGCGGGATGCAGATACAGACGGCAAAGGCGCTGCTATCTGTCTCTCATAATTTGCAACTACTCTCCGGTCCAACGGCAACACCAGCACTTGCTTAGCTATGTAAGGTAGGTATTGGCCTTTCGCTGGGTTAACTAGCTTCACTAGATGCAGGTGAAACACCTGATCATACACAAGCGCTGATGTCACAGCAGCTAATGCCGCGCACTTTCCTGTTTAACGCCAGATCGCATTCCTAGGCCAGGATAACACACAGCGCAGATACTTGCCTCTCTTAGGATAAACGAACGCGGCGGCGGGATGCAGGTGGAAGACCACCTTGTGCACGAAGGCGCTGATGTCGCAGCCGCTGACGCCGCGAACCCACACTCGCCAGTCCAAGGCCAGAGCTCGGCCCGTGGCGGATTGTCGTGGCTCGCACGCGTGACCCACCTCTAGCCATATGCGAACACACATCTGCAACAATTCATGATTATTTTATTTATTTATTTATAAGCACTACCAACAGTAAAATTACAGAGATACTTGATATTATCATTAATCTGCTTAAATTATATGTAATTCTACAAATTATTGTCAGCTCTGTGTATGTTCACAATATTATTCCCTAAGGGACTATTATGCAAAGACAATTAAAATTGATGCGATTTTCAATATTTTAAGCATTTTTGTTTTCAATATGAAAATGTTTTAAATAAAAGAAACGAATAAAAACACTACCAACTGCAAGAACTTCAATACTTTCGTTTACCTACCATCATTAAATAAACCCATTTATTCGGTTTTTATCGTTGCATAATACCATAAATATAATTAAGTGGCTATTTCAACAAGTAGATATCAGTAAAATAACGCACGTTTCTTGCACGAATGCTTATAAACGAAATCTGAAGTGATTTGCGTCTGATCGCTGTTATCGGCGACTTCGGGTCAATAAAGAAGCCAACGTATAAGATAAACTTAGATCGTTATTACAATACAGATTAAATCAAAAGGCAATTTTATGAAATTGGTTGGAAAATTACGCACATTTCTACAATTTGAACGATGGGTGTTCTAAATGTTTTTTTTTTTTTTTTTTTATACACACAGGTTTCTTAACCTTATGCGACAGAGTACTAAAACAGAATAAGAAGATTTAGCACAAAGTTTCAGTTGTTCAGTATTTGTATAAATAAGCAATAACAAAAACATAGTATATAAATATAAATTTAAATATCTCACTACTTACACAACGCCATCTGGTCCCAAACTAAGCAGAGCTTGTACTATATTATGGGTACTAGAATAACTGATACTAATAAATATATAGTTTTCTTTTTGTAAATACATACTTATTATAAGACAGACAAATTAGTAGTCATTCAAGTTGAACAATGTAGAGCATTTATTGTTTTGCCCTTGTCCTTTATCGATAAACAGCAAGAAATGACCAGTGAGGCCGAACTTATCAGTCAGTAGTCACATTCACAATTAGATTCTATTGAGTACTTATTGCAGCACTTGGACACCCGTCAGCTCTACACATATAACTATTACAGCTATACTCCTCAAAAATATAGCGTGATTGAAATTTCAGTTGGTACCAAAATTGATGACATAACTTTGTAGTAACTTAGATAGTAAATTTATTTAGGCACGGCAACTCATTTAATTTGGTTCTTGACATTATTCAGTAAAAAGCATTACTAAATTATTAATGAAAATATTTTATGAAATCAGCTTAAAACAATAATTACAAACTTATCATCAAAATAAATTTAGGTCATTTAAATAAATCTAGTAAATAAATGACGTGCGTACAAGGTTACCTCATGTGAAAAAAAATTTGATTACAGAAGATTGAGAACGCACAATTTTTTTTAATTCTGTATGTGACCAGGAATAAATAATTAACCTCCAGAATTGCCCTAGCGATACTGTTTGTAATGATGATGATTGTACAAATTTGCGACGAGCACATTCAATGAATAAACAACTATGTACTACGTTTTTATTACTAAAAAATATATATATATCTATGTTGATTGATTTTTTAAGCAGGCATGAGTACTTTCCATGTACTACTCATATTGGTCTGACAACTGTCATTTCAATCCGATTTTTTTTTGTAGTATTATAGAAACCGAGTAATTCTATGTAAAGTGCAGGCACTTAATTGTGTCGTTTTGGCTCAATACAACTTGTACGTTAAGCTAAGATTTTGTGCGTGTGCGTGACTGATTTTTAGATAGTCTTTATACGAAGCGCTTATATGAAGACTATCGATGTAGGCGTTGTTAATTGATGGCTCTACGTCATACAGCTCTATTCTGCTACACGTTGTGATATGTTTATTAATATCTATTTTACATTGTCGTGTTTTCTATATGTGATATGTGACAAATGTAAAGTAAGTAGAGACCGTTTTGATTGTGGCCACGAGTGAACGCATGCAATAATCTGGTTGAATTAGCATAAAATATATTTCAGAATTATGGAGGTTCACATATTAATTACAGAACTCTTTTTAATTTAATTAATAATAAACCTAACCTAAACTTTTTAAAAACCTTCTCATGGTAGATCTCCGGCACTTCAGTCACTTGCTCATCAACAATATTATGAGCGATAATTGCAATATTTCTAATGCGTTATAAAAATTTGATATTGATTGACAAAAATAACTCAATTTGAAATTAAGTAGTTCGCAATAAGGCTTTGGTATGATAAAACGAAGTGATGTATCAGAATTGCGACATTAATTCTTAGATTACGCAATGTATGATTGCGTTAGTAAGTATGCACATATCGCACCTAAGAAGTATTCCAAATCATAATATTTGATTCAATACCATCAATTCATAGTGGCATACTTAGAACAGATAAAATGTTCAAATTCAAATTCAAATTCTTTATTGCACACACAAAAAACAGATGATAACATTTAATATTAAAGTTCATGTACAAAGGCGAGCTTAATTCAATATGAATTTTCTAACAGCAAACCTGAAAAATGTTCATTGTATAATTAGGAAATTGCAACATATTTACAGAATCAAGTTCGTTGCTATTTTTATTCTTGACGCTGAAAATAAATTTCGTTTTATATTTAGAGAGCATCAATGAACCAGGAATTACCGTCTGTTGTATATTTGGGCCAATATCGTTGATCCAGAGATGTGACCCTATTGACTTTGCTTTGCTGTTAATATTCGCGAAGTGAATATTAAATAGAAGTTTATAAATGTGTCGGTGAGATTCTCTTCTGGTCAAAGTTCTTGCGAGTTCAAACGACGCAATGTCCAAAGAGAGATTCAGTTAAGATTTGGATTCTTTCTTATTACTATAGTTACTGTTGTCCAGTTAACATATCTATTAAATACATAGTAAATAGGTACACTTTTGAGGGGAATAAACAAGGTTTGACTAGGCTGAAAGAGCTTTAAATGACTCAATCCTAAGGCAGGGATGAGACTTACAGGACCCTACAAGCCAGGCTTGAGAGGAGCACGCAAAGTCCCGTTCAGGGGCCCGGCTGGCAATAGCCACCCTCATTGTATGGCTAGATCAATCCTGGGAATAGGAATTGATCATCAAATATGTACCTAAATGAGAAAAGTTGACAACGTTCAAACAAAGCAAGCATCAGTTCTACTGTTACGGCTTTGCAGAAAGTGCGACAAGGTCAGTCGGGCTAAAACTCTCAACAAACCAGCGCTTATTTTTTTTACCGATAGACCTTTCACATAGGGTTTTCCCCGTCACCCGCTAAATGAATAGGCACAAGATAGGTAATCAAGCCGCGGTCAAAATGCTAGTTACTTATTATTATTTTTTACAGGCTAGCGGCTTGACCACGAACATTCAAAGCATTTCCTTTGCAGTGCAGCGATGCGAAGAAAATCGAATAATTCATGTACGTAATGAAAACGTTCACACGAGCCATATCTTGAATTGAGTGGAACGAATAAACTCGACTCGCGTAAAACGTGCACTTTGTATAATCAACAATGTACCACTTGTGCAAATAGCTAGAACCAATGTTTAGAAGCATAATGTATAATGTAACCTTTTAACATAGTTGTTGGTTGGTAATTATTTAATATCATCCAAGTAGCTATTTAATTTGAAGTATGAGTGCAGTTCATTATTATAAGCAAATCTTTAGCTGAAATACTTAAGTTATTTACTATGAGCTTAAAATCTGTCGACAATAATATATCATTAGCAATAAAAGTGAGTGACTGTGCCATACACAAAATATTGGAGCTCTCGACCGCAATGTAGATTGTGTTAGATTGTTTTGTAGTAGATTATGGCATGACTGTACATCTTTATTATATATATGTGATATCGTAGGAGACGAAATAAATCAATTTAAATGCAGGTTTTTACCGTACCTTAATCTGTCGACAATAATATATCATTGTATACCTAATAATCTCTGAAAAGTTTATAACTCGGCTTGACCGATTTTGTGTCTTGTCGGACAAGACCACATTTAAATTGATTTATTTTGTCTATGACATAGCCGCTCACTTTTATTGCTACGTTTTATATTAATAATGTACTTATTGTAAAATAAACGGGGTCATTACTATTACTCACAATCTTGTGAACTAAGTTACTTTTGGTCACGTGACCTACGGGTAAACCTATAATAAAATTATATTCGTATTAATATATGAAGCAACATGAAGATTACAGTTTATATGACTTTTTATTAAACATACTTCTCAAACGAAGGACTGTTTTAGTAAGCATTTTTTTTAAGGACACGTAGCCTTCATTTATGTACCATTATTTTTTTTTCTTTTTACCAATTTGCCAAACAGAAAATATTTTTGTTCTTTTGTAATCAATTTTCCTGATAGGTAGTAGGCGCCTCAAAGAATTAGTTAATTTATAAATTAGTAGTAGTAGTAGTAGTAGTAGTAACATTTACAATTATTACCATATACCTATATACACATTCGAATATAAAGATAGCACGTAATTATGTAAATAATGAAGCAATATTCTTTTGTCGCGTGGCCTTGGCCGACGTCAAGTTCTAAGAGAATTGACCGCGCGATAAACATTCCGACAGGTTTTAAGTGTTAATAATTATTTCGTATTTTCATAAAATAATGATAATATTGTATAATGACGAACAATCTTATGCTATACTTAGATATTATAGCCTCATGAGCTCAAATGATCTCTCATTTGTTTATGGTAAATAGTATTTGCAGTTCACGTAGGCATTTAAAGACGCACGGCAACGCGGAAAAATGCTTAATTGACATTGATTGTTAATTTAAATACTCATAAATAAAAAATAATCAACACTAAACTTGGCTTCTGTAGATCGGAAGAAAAGCAATGGAAAGGAAGGTACCTAAACACTTTGCACGAAATGAAGAATTAATGATACCCGTGCGATATATGATTTATAGTACCTAAAGGTAAAGTCAGGGATCTTGACGCTATTGAAGTTAGTTGCAGATGGCTGATTGACCAATTGACGAGCACCGTACTCAAGCATAGCCAATACCTGTGGCATTTCATTTGCAGATAACTTCCTAAGCGTCAAGATCCTTGATTTGACCTACATCTCTATAGTTTTAGCGTTTTTTTTTTGGTACTTAGTGATCATTACCCTGTAGTTCACCTAACTATAATTTGTAAAAAATAACGAAATACCCTTATTAAAATCATTCATTTAGTTATGGCTTAATATAATAAATTACTAATTATTGGTACTAGTGTTAGAGAAATAGGAAAATTAAGAGAATACGCGTATTTTGAAATACCAGCATGCCACGCCTTCAATGTGGCACAGTAAATAATAATGGTTAAAAAGGTAAATTTTTATTTAAAAATCGACTACATAGCTATAGAAAATAATAAAGGGTTATAGTTGGGAAACCATATTCAGAGCTTTTCCTGTTATCACTGGAGTATGACGTAACAACATGTTTGGACATTCCACTTAGCATTTCGCGGCTTGTGTTTGACTTCATTCAACAAGACATTTAGGACAGTTTGGCTGCGGGTTACGATACGACAGTAGCGCAATTTGGCGTTTTTCCAAGAGTACTATGATTTGACACCCTGAGTCATCGATTCATAAATTGTATGTGCTACTTACGACTGAATTTCCGAGAATTTCGTGAAAGAATAGTAGGTAATAGCAATGCAGTAGGTACCTCAAGAGGAATTCTGATGTTACATTATATTATTTACATTAGAAATACGTTGATAACTTTAGACTGCGGCCACGAGTGAACTCACAGGGATAACATTACACGTTATAAGCTATAGGTTATAAGAGTAAGAGGTTCATTATTATGTTTTAGATATACTAAGATTATTAATTGTATAAATTAATTATTAAGTCGTACTTCACTTGTGCTACACTATCGTATTGGGGTTTCACTTTTTTAAAAATAGATGTAAGGATGGAAATAAATAATAAATAAAATAAATACCTAACCTAATTGCCTAGTGAAAATGAGTTTATGGGCTCTATCACGCAAAAATTAGACATTCAGGGATTCATAAACTTCCCGTACGATATTTATTTCTAACAATAGTATAGTCCACTAGACCTTTAGTAAAAGTTTTAAATGGATTATTAAGGCTTTATATTATAGTATCATTCATAATATCTGACGTATATTATAAAGTAAACAGTAATATACATAAGTAGGCATAATAATGCTGTTAGCAACAAATAATTAGCTAGTTCAGTTAGCATTTAGGCAATCGCAAAAAACTTCAAGTACGTAGTGTGAATTGTAGCAAATGGGGGATTACGTCAAGTCAGCGACCTTGGCCATGAATATTAGCGACCGGTCTGCCACCGCCAGCGATCCACCGATGTGGCAACATTTATTTACTAATTCGAGTAAGTACTTTCACTAGCACTTGATCGTCAAAGATTGAATCTGCTTGTAGAGATTTTAAGAAACCTGTAGTTTTTACTGCCTCCGTTATAGTCTCGTGATTGGGAAATGATACTGATGATCGCGCGGGAGGTCTCGGGTTCGAATCCCGGGTCAGGAAATCATTTCAATTTCAAGAGATCGGGGATCAATTATAAGAGAAATTGCAGATTACCAGGCCTCAAAAGGTAAAATTGACGCTGCGACTAGCAGACAAACATTGAAACTAACTATACCCTCGTACTGCAATTAAATTAACATTGTGTAGAAGACGCAAAATACACGCATATGAATTTAATAAGAACATCATATTACTATGAAAGAGATCATTATTACATAAAACAAGTTTGTATACAATTACTCACCTTTTTACTATGTTATTTTACAATAAAAATGTTTTAATAAAATAACACACACAAGAGTTGAGATTTGTAACCTTATGAGTTATGTCAAAGTCCTATCAAAATCTTTTTTTAGTAAACTGTGAAAATTATAAAAAGAGTATTTATTAAAAAATACATAAATAAAATAATAATAAATATAAAAGTATTTCTAATCAAATTTCTATTACTATGTTGAGCAACATGCACCATAAAAGTGCAATACCTAAATGCATTTGTGCACTAAGCAATTTTGCAATATACCTCGTATTACCTACCTAACTAAAATATGTTGGGTGCTCTGTACAGTTCAACGTTCTTTATGATGAGTATGAAGGTATGGAATAACATTAAGTCATGAATTAAATCAGCAAAAGTAAATTGATGAATGTCAGAATAATGTGAATGTAAATCGTTTTATTGTTTGTAATATCAGCAGTAGCCCGTGTGTCTATTAAATTGACACTACACGGGCGTTTTAATTATTAAGTTTTTATACGATTTATATAGCATACGCGCATAGGTCTACTCATTTCTGCACGTGTGGTGTAGTGGTTTAAGCGGTCGCCTCGCCGCTCTCCACTGCACTGGTGTTGTGGGTTCGATCCCCACATGGGACAAATTTTTGTGTAATTCGCAAAGATTGGTTCTGAGATTGGATGTGCTTGAGTAAGTGAATGTGTGTATTTGGCCTTGTCATTGGGACCATTGGATAGTGTAATTGCTTCTGGCGTTCTATCTAATGTAAAAAATCCAAATGTATCTTTATCTTTATCTAATCTAGCGACGCATTTCTAATATTTTACAATTTTGCTTTATGTATCAAAAATTATAATAATCTCACCTTAAACCGAAAGTACATAATTATATTTGGCGGCAGGTTAAATGTAAGGTGAGACGGTGAAAAACCACTCTCGCGCTCTACCATCACTAGTACTATAAGTACCATAGCTCATTTAAAAGTCAAAGGCTTTATTTACTGCTTTGTTTTTCATGTCGGTATTATATTTTGATATACGTTTAAAACCTAGACAAGGTTAAAAAACGTAATAATAAAATATATAGGTCAGTAACATCACGCTCGGATCGTCATTGGCTGCGGGAACCTGCGTCGTCATTGACTTATCAATATTATCTTAGTGTAACTTCATGGTAAAAACGGAAGAAGCGTAAATATCTATAACTACCTTACGTCTGTATGGCATATGGCATCGTAAAAAATAGTTTGAGTCATACCCTAAGGGCCCATCCACCTACATAAAAAAAAACATCAAAATTGGTCCAGCCTATTAAGCGATCAACGGTAACAGACAGATCGACAGAAATACTTTCGGATTTAAGATATTAGTTAGAACATACGGTATAATGTAGGATTGAGTCGTACTGAATCCATAAAGTATAATTATTATCAATAAATAAAAAGATCAATATTTTGTGAATGTATGTTAATGTTACGTATACTCTTATCTAATCTAATGAACTGCGTACAGGATAACAAACGTAATATTTAAATCTTATCGTGTTGTTTAATACTGTTTTCATGTCATAAATGATTATGTTGGAGCTAATATTTATAGGCTACCTTGTCTGATAGATATTTCATTCGATGATTACTTAATCGTAATAGCTTCTTTTATTATCCAATGCTCTAGTTGCTTCTCAAACTTTTTATAAAACATGTAGCTTTATATATCTATCAGGTTAGTAGAAAAACCCACCTTCAATCTTTGGTAGGTACCTATATTGCGTTGAATAGCTTTATAATTTAATATAGCATCCAAAACAGGTGATGCAACATTATAATTGAACTTGACTACAATGTTTTGATCTAACTGGTGTTATCGTAACTCGTGTATAAAATCTAAAAATAGAAGTGAGGTAACAAACTGCAAATAAAAAGTATACAAAACATTGCAAATGCGCTTTGAAGCCTTAAACGGGCGTGAATCTGAACCGTAATATATACAATAGATATACATATTATATGTGGGTAATGAAATGAGTCAAGAGGGTATTGACATAATCTCAGTACTTGGAAGACAGGTGGACGAACTGCAGCTGTGATTAAATCCGGAATATGCAAATTCATGCACACTGTAAGTCATTTTATTTGCTGATATTAGTGATATTAGGTCAACAGTAACTATGTATATAAATGTAGCTTTAATGTATGTTATTGGTAGTTTATATGTTAGTGAGATAGCAAATTACAAGAAATCAACACCAAAATAATACCTACAGCATAAAGTAGACAGCCAACTAAAAAGTACAATGACCTACATTTGGATTTAACAAATTAATTGCGAGATAAATAATAATTGGTTATTATTAAATAGTTGATACTTATGAAGAGCTAGTGTCACCTCGTACATGGTTGTGGAGGTCTGATTTATATCCATAATAAAATACAATTATTCAGTTAAATACCTATGTAGGTAGTTGGAGAAAAGGCCCGTAGAATGATGATGATAACTTATCAATATCAACAAGTATCAATCCAGCTTAAAAATAATTAGAACAATTAAAATAACAACTTATGATTTATATTTATATAGGTACAACAACAATTTAACTTGTTTTTATATATTAATAGAGTTGTTAAGTTAGGTTTGCTGGTGTTGGTTAGTGTGGCCTTCAGAACCGGTGCGGAAATAATGGTAATTGTCAGTATTTTGTATAGTCTAAAACTAGTCTAAACTTTAGGTGCAATAGTTGGAGGGTTTAGAAATATTATTTTATGCATAATGATTTTATGTAGAAAAATCATTCGGACAGTAAGTTTCTGAGTTTATTTTGTATATGTTTGTGTCTTGCTGCTGGAAGGGCCAGTTGTTTTTTGCGCTTGATATATTTTATGTCATCTGACTATAAACAAAGGATGAGAGAGATAGCTATACGAGTCCACGTAATTTGTTCATTACAGAATATGTTGAACATAATTACTACCCTCATAATCAATACTTGATGATTTTGGGGTTCGTTTTGAAGTGACGTTTGCTCGTACCTTAAAATCTTACATCCTCTTTGTCGATTTTTGCAGAACGCATTCTATCAATGTTATGTCGAACCCCGTAAGGTTACATTAAAAAACTATACATTGTCAAAATCGGCAATATTATATTTTTGAGAAATATATTATTATGATTAAGTTTTCTTAAACTTACCAATTTGCCGCACAAATTTCTTAATTTTTTATTTCATTAGAACCATCTCCTGACTACAAACAACAAAAAAATAATTAACGAAATCAGAAAAAGAAGGATTCTTTTTAATATAATATATAAATATGTGTTTTCAAGACTCGTTGGAACGAGTTTACAACATCGAACCTACTCTAGACTAATACAAATAAATCTTTATAAAGATATTATGCCAAAGTGATTTTATTCTACGTTGCATGATATAGTACTTCTTCATGGTCGAATCCTGAACCGCGACGTACCAGATTCTTATCAGTCCATTCGGATAATAAGTACCCGCGGTTTCCTTCATGTACTCGAACTAAAACAGCTACATTTTGTATTTTCCTGTAGCGTTTCTAGATCATTTGTTTTATTTGACGAACAATACATAATGATTGTTATTGGATATTTTCGTTTAGTTGGAGCAATATAATATTCGACTCGTGTTGGTGTCAGTATTTGGTTTTGCTCTCAGCTTTGTCAACGATTGTTGCTCCAACTAAACGAAAATATCCAATAACAATCATTATGTATTGTTATTGGATATTTACAATACATTTGTGGTTATTAGAACCACAAATGTATTAAGAGGCTCTATTGTAGTTTGAGAAATTCATAAATAGTATATTATGGCTAAATTTACGAGGCGCAATATAATATAGGTACATTAGAAGGTGCTTATAGTGCAGACTAAATAGAAAAAAATACCTTGCTATTTCGTTTCGAGCAATCACTTTTGATTTATTTTCGACTTTTAGGTAGATGTTAGAAGGTAACTGGATGCCGGTTTTGTTGACTGAATATGACTATCGAACTCTGCAGGCTATCCAGCAATGAATGCCCCATCTCATTATATTACAAAAGCAATAAAATGAAATGCTCATATTTGTACAATATCGTAATTAGATGATGCTATCGTTCGTTCGAGGACGATATTAATGATATTAGAAATCATTATAAGCAAGTACTCACTGAATATGAATTGGAAATGGTTTTTGATATGAACAAACGATAGGCGATATAATATGTATTATGTACTATGTATTTGGATGTTGGCAGGCTATTTGATATTATAATTTTTGAACAGACTATTTTAAATTCAAATTTGATGACGTCATTTTTAAACCGTGCAACAAAATTTTCCAAACTATAGAAAATGAATGATGTAGGATAAAAAGTCGGTTAAATTATGATTATTTTGGGCCAACATTTCTGGCTGGCCAAGTATAACAATAAATAATAATGCTCCCAACGTAATAACTTTACTCTGGGTTTGCTACGTCACTTGCAGTTAAGAACTTGCTTGACACATGTTATTTTACACGTGTTGCTTAGCCCCTTATCAGTACCACCGGTATCTGGTAGAAGGGGCGTGGCGACGCGAAAGCACAGCTGTTCAATGAAAATACTTGTCTCGAAATGATTAGGTACATTTTGTACATTACTAAAATACCTCGGATACTGATTGTTCCATTTTGATATAATATTGTGTATAGGGAAAATAAAAGCAAGTAATATAATGCTGAATTAATAATGAAATAAGCCTAGCAAAAATGTATGTAAAGACTATTGTTTGGCTGTAGAACCTGTAGAGTGCATACGAGGTAGACGGAATAAAATACGGATTTGTCCAAAATAACGGGCCTGACGCCGGTTAGGGACATATATATAATTTATTATCTTAAAATATTACCAAGATAGGGAAAATATAGAGTATTATTGTTACATTTCCTGGTGGCATTCCATAATCTGTCTATCCTCCTAATAAACAAAACTATGATGTCCTCCGTACGTATCTTTACGGCCTACGTAAGTGCCAAGCAAACAATGTGAAAACAGCTGCTTTTCCTTACCAAAATGTTATGTTATTGAGGTCAACCAATTCGTGTTCTTATTCATGACAAAAGCAGTTTTAAGTTGCACTTAGTTTACATTTTAAACATCCAATTATAAAATATATTATGTGTAGTTATTCTCAGTAGTATGTAGTATTACTATTGAGCGGAAATGCAAACAGGTTTGATTTGATCAATTGGCATCGTTTGGCTCGTGCGCAGGCGCCGCGTACTGGACTCGACTTGCAGTAGTTCGAATAAAACCAGTCACAGTAAAACTATGGACTGCTTATTTACCAATTTAACCAATCAACAACTGCTTACAGTCTCTAGACAGTGGTCAATGTATGTTTTGCCTGGCTTATGTGATGAGTATGATATGGTGTAACTGTACCTATTGATTAATAATATAAATTAATTAGGTATGGTAATAATAAATAAATAGGTCACCGATAGCCGAGTGACAGGCTGTTGGACGCGCGATTGCAGGTCTCTGGTTTCTGCTGGTGGCTGTTGGACCCACATCAGACATCTGGATTTATTTTGTCGCTAACAATGAAGGAAAACATTTTGAGGCAACCGAGGTGTATTAGCGTGATATACTTAATAACATATCATATAGAGACTATATCCATCGCCATTTTGCAAAAAAACAATAACACCTTTATCCAATCTGAGAATTAAACTCTAGACCTGACGATCTACAATTGTTTTGCTGATGAAGCATGAATAAGAGTCGGTTCATTTTCTTCCTATAGGTATGTATCATGTTACATTTACTTAAATACGACCACCCAACGTAGTTCATGTCATTTCATAACACATCATGAATTATGTAGGTGCCAATGAAGTGTGTATTGGTTTTATTACGTTAAAATGTAATGTCATGAATTTATATATTGTTATTTTTTAAAAGCTAACTTTTGCTGATCATATCTCGGAAGAAGGTTGTTATTGCTATTGCGATGAAGTCAAAAATTCTTTGAACGATGTGACACGACTATAAGGCAGTTCGCACACGGCAGCTATAATGAAAAATTGCATATTTACATCCCGAAACATTTCAATTGATAGTTGACAACGTGACAACACAGCTATAATGCTAATTTTAACTTCTTCGTTATATGACATACATTAATATACATTAATGTATATGATAGCTGCCTTATGTAAAGGCAATTAGGCTGCGTTTTCATCCAATATGAGTGAGGGAGGATGCGTAACTATGGTACGGATGTGTTTGCTAAATGCCGATAGAATCGCTTTTTTTCCTAGTCTCGCTTATCGTTAAACAAAGCTATTTTATTTACATATTTTAATCATCTCTTATGACAAACTGGCAACGCAGCCATTCTTAAATAATAAGGAGATAAAATATTTGTGTTCAATGTTACACACCTACTAGACTAAGGTTGTTGTTGCTAGGGACTTAGTATACGTCGAATAACCGATATAAATAAGAACGAGTAAATATTTTTGTGTCGATAGGTAAGTAAGACAATCTCACTATAATAAGGAGATAAAATATTTGTGTTGAATGTGTCACACCTACTAGACTAAGGTTGTTGTTGCTGGGGACTTAGAATGCGTCGAATAACCGATATAAATAAAAATGAGTGTATCGATAGGCAAGTAAGACAATGTTATTCTGTGGAAACGACTGTATTAAAAATTACATGTAATTCCTATTTTTAACCTTAAAAATATTAAATAACTTACAGATACCGAGGACAATTGTCGCTAACAGATCATACTATCGACTTATATCTCTACCTTTATGGTATATTTAGGTAGATAGTAGATATAAAATATTCTGGATCAAAGCCTTAAATTATTTGGCAGTGCTGGGTTTTATATAATTTTACTATTATTACGATTATACAATGGTGCTTTTATACGACTTTGTCAGTCGTCTAAAGGGCGAGTTGACATCTAAGATATGGATACAAAATATGTTGCAATGGTACATCGTAGATACACGTCATGTAATGTTCCAAATAGTGATATAGTGCGTGTAGATGAAATTAGTAACATCAAATAACTACATTTACACAATACATTTTAATATTATTCGATACATGATCATAATTTATGTATCAAGATATTGTCATTATTAAAAGAAAGAAAAACAAGTTTTAGTTACAAACACAGCTTTTAATGGAAAAAGACAATTTTATTGCAAAAAGAGACTAAGTAACAATATTACACAAAAATGAGAAACGACGATATACAGTTTAATCATTAAATATTGAAATAGAATAGAATAGAAAACACATACATATTAAATTATAGTGCACATCATGTTTCACCGCATAATCGGTAGATATGCAAAATATATGTTATATTATATCTTATTTACTAACATTACTTTATTAAAATAAATTTGAACAGACATACTAACTTAATTAAAGAAGAAAATATGAATATATTATAACAAATAAAATATTTACACTATGCCACTCTACTAACTCCTAGACCTACCTGCTTTTATTATGAGATATCAAAACAAATAAATAAAATTGATATATCTGTTTTTAATTTCAAAATAACAATGATTTTTTCAGCTGGTATAGTTGTTTGCACGAGTTTGCCTAAAATACAGTTCTTTTTTTCTGTCTGTCTGTTTGTTTGTTTGTATCGGCTAATCTTCTAAACGACTAGACATATTTCAATAATAAGATGCAGGTTTTTCAGGCAAATTACTCTAAACTTCACGGGAGCGGAGCAGCAAGGTTAAACGCGGATCAAAGCGTGGGAGAAGCTACTACTTAATGCAACGAATTTAATTAAAAGCTAGTTAAGAAATAGAAGTAGGTGTTTAAAAGTGATGATCGAGAAATACTTACCGGGAAATTATTTCTCTGGGTTAATCCACGATATGACATCTTACGAATGTTTTATTGAGTTAGTAGTATGATTCACTTCTGATATACATTTATATACATGTACATTTACTGTATGTTACATAAATGAACAAAGCGGTGTAGCACTCGAAATCATCATTTAACACTTTCGACCTAATCACAAAATAAACACCATAATTGCTATCTATTACTATCACGATTGTCTGTTTTATCAATCACGGTATAATCACTAGTTTATGTTATATAAGTTTATTTATGACTAATAAATAACGATATTAATATTTAAGGTAGTGATTATAATTTCATGTCCTACGAAGGATCCACGCTAGATAAAAATGAACTTACTAAAACTTCCATGAATGAAGTGTCTTAGTCTCTCATGCTGTGTGTCATTAATTAATGAGTATTTACTTTATCATTATAGACAATAATGTGAATAATGTTAACATGCTAATGGTGTTTACCTTAACATGTAAACATTCTGACATAGTTACATTATTTCTTATTGTAAGTGAATATGACATTTAAAACATTGTTTATGGTTCAGTCAACACAAGTTATAACTAAATAAATATGTTCACCAAAATATGTATTAGTTCCGCATTTTCCAGGTATTTTTTCATGTATTAGTTCTGCTTGCTATACATACTTATCCTACTCCTTAGTTACATTATTATCTGGTTTTTCTAAAACAACATATCGCGTTGATGTCTAATCAGACCAATTTTTACAGCATGCCATATATTCAGATCTAATAAATCAATATTTTGCTAAATATTTGATAAAGTTTTTATATATTTCGAAGTACAATATAAAAAAAATATCAAAAATGTTATATAAAAATTATATAAATGACTGATTTTAGTTGAGAATATTCTGCTGTGGCGGCTTAAGAGATTTTTTTATGGATAAATGATTTTCTTTTATTAGGTGAACTACGTAGTTGGATAAAGAGACAAATCGCTATGTTATCTGATAATTTTATTGAATTAAATTATTAATGACCAACTGGAGCAGAGCCACACGTTTTTTTATCTAATCTTTCCCTGTTACCAAGATTTGGAATATGTGTTGTATTACATTATTATTACAGCAGCATTGTGTATTATTACAGCAGAAAAATGTGATTTGAATGGATTTAGTATGTGCTAATATATATTTCATTTATTTAAGAACAACGACAAATATACAGAAAAACAAAACATATATGCTTATTTTTGCTACTTTCCTGCTATGAGGTTATAGACGAGGAAACTAGTTGTTTACTTACCGTGAGCGTGAGTCATTGATTATTCACATAATCAACAATATGCTTCTTAAATTAAATTGTAAATTATAATTATAAAAGAAAAAGGCCGAAAATCAATTATTATACGAACCATCAATAAATTAACGCGTGGTGTTTCGTCAACATCATTAATTTTAGTGAATTTATTCAAAATCTCATTAATATTTTAGTTATAGATACCAAAAGTGCGTACCACCGATTTACATTACAATAAAAGTTCAAAAATTGCTTTATAAGATTCAACCTTATTGAATGATAAACATAATTATATAAGTCTCAAATTCTATGAATAATTGAATACGTAATGATATATCGTTATCTCAATAGAGCGACCTGTGCTAAGGAATGTATAAATATACAAAAATAAGTTTTCACCAAATAATAACTTTGCCTCTGTTAAATTCTAAAAAGACTATTGATAGTCAAACAATGCTGTTTTTGTTTAAATTAGCTTTTATGATACGTCAGGGTCTCTTAGATGTTTTCCATACATTTCATAATCTTAATATTATTAAAACCGACGTGAGATGAATACATTATTATTGAGAATACGGATTACTCACGTTATTTTAGCCGGGATATGCCGACTAGTTTCGAATCTAGTACGTAGATTCATCAACTGGGCGTTTAATCGCATTTTTCCGCTGTCGCGCGACATCTCGCACTGTCGGCATATCGGCAAAAATAACGCGAGTAACCCGTATTCTCAATTTCATAATTTTCTTTTCATCTAGAAAAGAGGCTATTCAGCTCAACAATAAAAATAGGGTCAATCGTATAACAGTTAGTTAATTTTTATGGTCGATGAATAATCACACAAAACGACATATTTTTGTTGAGTAAAAACGTGTGTATAAAGAAGGTGCCTCCGTATGCGATGTCAGAAACCTGTTCGTAATCGGTACAGCTACGCTACGACCGGTCAGCAGTTTCTCTTATCAACTAATTAACATTGACTTATTTGAGTGAGGTTTTATGTAACTTGAGGCCAGAGATCTATGATAATGGTTTTAAGCTGCTTTTGGGTGGTATGGTGTATCGATAGTGATGACACACTTCGTAGTTGTCAGCTGACCCGATTATCGTATTCAGTAGTTTTTTGGATACTTACGAGTTTGTACAAAAATCTTCATTTAGTGAATATTCACAACATTGAGTGTTCCGTTTTACAGGTTCATTGTATTTTATTCTGGGTTATGTTAGTTATCTGAACTACTTTGCTGAATAAAAACGTATTTAAGGGTAGACTCTGCACACATATAAAGGTATTGCTGTCTCTATCGGTCTTATATATAAATGTGTGAGTGAAAATACATGTTGATGTTCAGTTGTTACTCAACGGTTCAATACCCAGGATTTGTTGTTTGATAAGTCTGCCGATTTTCAACAAAATTTTGTTGCTATGGTAACAATGGCGAGATTTGTATGTGGAACAGGGATGTTTATTGTTCCACAGTCAGTTGCATTATGCACTAGTCGACCAACTAGTCGACTAAAAATCTACTAAATATAGATATTCTATACCTTTAGGCATAATTCAGACTAAGAACTTACGACGCTGTTTTAACAGGCGGGCAGGCAACTAAAAGAGATAAAAGATTTAACGTCGCGTTTTACGCCATCGGTTTTTTTACATAATAATATTTATATTTATACATATCTTCATTATGTGGGCCTGCTGGAAATATATTAAAGATTAGCCCAGCAATTTAAAATTATCATGATTTTAATGAACTTAAAAAGCTGATTTTGTTTATGTTGTTGCTTTTCAGGTTCATTTGCATTTATCCATACAATTTGTCTACATCTATCTTGTGCTAAATAGGCCAAATAAACTGGACGCAACGCGACGACGAAGTGCTTCTGTGTCTACGTCACAGATTACAGATAAATATGAAGCTAGCTAGTCGATGTGAGTTGAGCCTAAGGATATAGCGCGTCCTTATTCTGTAACATGATTTAATTTTGGCGTCCGTATTCAGTTTGATTTTGATGATGATGTACAGTCGAGTTCAAAATTGCCATGAGGTTTACAGCAAGGGTAATTATTGTTCGCAATACGTTCAATTTGAGTCAAGCCTTGCCCGACGCCCACGCATGAAAATAGAGGCTATAGACACAAATTTGATATCAATTAAACTTTGCGTGTTTAGACTTATTTTTTTTTTATTTTTTTAAAAGCTTACTAGCAATTTGCAAATAAAAATTACTAGTATTCTTGTTAACCCCCTCCAGCTAAGCTTAATTCGCTTGTGATAAGAGGAAGTTTTACGTCCGTGGTGTAATGGCCAGGATTCGAACCCACGACCTCTCGATCGTAAGACCGATGCCTTATCCATTGTGCCACGGCCGCTTAATTAAGCGAGCTTTGTCAACAAAAAAACATTAACACTCATCAAGATCGATTAAACGATTTTATTTTGCAGGAACAACAGACCGACAGACATTCAAAGTTACTTTGGGATTTATAATATCACTATACTTTGTCCACTCCTTTATTTTCTTTTTGACAGATCACGCCTATGAATTACCGTTTTTTTTTGTCAGATTAATGTACTACAATAATAATGTACTTTATTGACAAGCGGCACTTTTTAGGGAAGTTCACTGTTTGTAACAAACAACCACAGACTATAAATCAAATCGTGAAATGAAATAAATCGATCATTATGAAAAATAATAATTTGACTTTTTTTTGTGTATTGTCTGTATTTTTATAAAAAAAAAGAATATAATAATAGTATCATGCTTCCATGAATAATTATTTACAAGAAATCAAGTCGAAATCTTGGCATTAAAAATGAAAATTTAAACAAAGGTAACTAGGAAATCGTCATAGACTAAGTATGTGACATTATTATTATATTATTATTTTGTATATTTATTTCATCTAATAAAAACTACTAATTAACGAATAATTAATAATGAACTAAAACCATTTCGATGTAATTAATCAATTGAAAGTTCTTCGTAGACAACATCGATTATGATTTCAAATCGAATCAGTAACGTGTGAAGGCATCCCTAAATGTAATCTGTCAAAAAGAAAATAAAGAAATGGACAGAGTATAGTTTCTTCTGCGACTGCACCAACGTAGTATGTCGATAGTATGTAATTGCATCAAAACATTAAGTACTATAATATAATAGTGATAGTACCGTTTAACTCTTAATTCTGAGTATTTTCTTTATTTAAATAATAAAACAAAGTTTTAGAAATGATACTGTATTATTAATAATATTGCGCTAATATTTAGCACATTGCGTTTCTCTTGAGACAGTGATAAAAGAATTGCATTATTCTGCAACATGGCATTCGTTATTTATCTAATAATAATTACTTTCTTCAGCTCTATTTTACGTTTAACCTTATTCATTTTTCGCTCTCGTGAAGTATAAGCTGACAAATGGGCCAAGTCTCCTCTTTTCACTTCTGCGGTTGACTAAAAATACAGAAATGTAAATAATTTACCTCAGCACAAACTCAATTAATGACAAAAGTATTTATGACCATTTAGTGTGTTTATATGCTGCAAATATATCTTTCAACATATTTTTGTCTAAATTTGCTGAAACGGTTGTCTTTGATTGTACATATTATTATGAAAGTACACAAATGACATGCACGATATAATGATATTACAATTCAAGTATTCGTAGATATTATGATATATTTACTAGGTAAATAATTAACAATACACAATTTAAAGATTGTTTACCCATATTTAAGTCCAGAGAAACTATTTAAATATTATAATCAACATTATAAAATACAAGTGTGGCATATGACACATCGAATTGCAATGAATGACACTGTCAATTAGGCCGAGAGCTATGCATTTTGAATGAATATTATATCTGCATAGTTATTATTATGCATGTAGAAGGTTTTGGGTTCGAAAGCATTGAACGATTATTATTATTACCCCAACTCAATGATACATTAATAAGACAATTAAACGTTGTCTTTTCGAAGATAATGTGACATGTTTCTATAGATACTAATACTCGGCTTGGCATATATAGCCGATTATTAATTTATAACAGCTCTTGAAAGTATGGGATGATTAGGTACATGATGAAAATCAAAAACAGATTATCTGCCTCACCATTTGAACATTACAACAGTCAATCGTTTTAACATTTACACTTTGTCACAATAGTACAATTTAATACTAGTTCCTTTTTAGACTTAGACTTTGGTACTTTTAACTTATATGCCATGTATACAGCTTAGTCCCTAAACGATTATTTACCTGCAAAATATAATTCAATTATATTTATTAAGAACGAAAAGATTCTGCAGCTAGATCTCGGACTATAACTTGTTGCAGTCGTGAATGTCAAAAAAGGTTCGATGCAGTTCAATGCATACTCTCTGGTCGGTAGACTATGGTATGTCATATCTCGGCTTGGTTCGGTATCTCACTGGCACCCCCCCCCCCACACTTCCGAGTAGCTAACGAATGGTTGCCTCACCCCCCTTCAATGAGTTGAGATAGATATTGTAATTTTATTTAATTTGTAAAATGGTATTTGATGAATTAAAATGAGGTACTTTGATGAAAATTATTGATAAAATAGAAAGTACATTATATTTACGAGGGTCTTTCGTTTCGAAAACTTGTAATAATCTGTTGTATAATACTAAAAAAGTCGCATTTGTCAGGCCGTTCAAAACTACGGATGTTTGGATGCCTATAATTTTTAAAATAGGCAGACTAAAGATAATTTGAAATCGAAGGAACATAGATAATCATGTTTTAAATTGACTGTGCAAAAATTATAACATTGTGATGAAAAATGTAAAAGATACAACCATACT
The DNA here is from genome assembly GCA_905147285.1 of Hypena proboscidalis. Lineage (NCBI taxonomy): Eukaryota > Metazoa > Arthropoda > Insecta > Lepidoptera > Erebidae > Hypena > Hypena proboscidalis. Next base: position 16,409,761 of record LR990140.1, read on the forward strand.
CATTTTGTATGAGAATTCCATACCGGGAGTTCCCTCTTAATAGTGATAGAAATGCCAAGTTTTATTTATTTATTCCAAATTTTAGCATCCTCATTCACACCGTAAAAATATTTTTTATATTTATTATTTCCAATACTCGATTACGGGAAGAGGGATATTACTTTGGTAGTTACATATGCATAGCTATGTTTTATAGAGTGTTGGCATCAGCTGCTTATTAGATTGATAACTATGATAATGTTGTTTGTCATTGGATAAATTGCAATTAATATGCATTCAACAGACAAAACTATCTAAATTGACCAAATATCTACAAAAAATGGACTACAGCGACACTGAGAGTGTTTGGTATAATAGTATAGACATTGGCTACAAATCCTTCTTATTACAATTACACATACACACACTCACACACACACACACACACACACACACACACACACACACAAACACACACGCGCGCACACACACACACACACACACACAAACTCGCTCACACACTTACACACACACACACACACACATACACTCACACAAACACACGCACACGCATGCGTGCGCCATTATTATTCCACGAAATACCTACCTTATATAACGTATATTGTTACTAGTTTGGATAAAATTTATTACAATCTGATGTATGGGGGGGGGGGCCTGAAGCTCTAAGATACAGGCTTCGGCTTAGTTTGGACACCAGATCGCCCACAAATTACATATAATATGTCACACCAAACTGTTATTGAAATAAGAAACTGTAAATCTTGTAATTTGTGGAGATGAATAAATAAATTATTATTATTATTATTATATTATGAATTTAATTATAAATCTGTCAAATATTGTTGTTTCAATTTGGTTAAACGCTATTGTATGCAAAATAATTTTGATGTAGAGACGAAAAGTAAGTTTTTCCCTTCGATCACTATATTTTTTTATTCGACAGACGTTCTATTTCCCTGATTGTGCCGACAATCCGGAATCCTGTATGAACTAAATAGTCAGGACGTAAGACTTAGTTAGGACTTGTTATTAGATTGTGTATCTAATTGGTTCTGTTCTGCTATATTCAGTGTAAAAATGCAGTAGATAAAGTAGGTATTAGAAAATTGGCAGATAGTAAAACTGACGTCCCTTTTCAGGGTGTTAAATCTTAATCCAGCAGATTTCATCGACATCGTGTGTAGACGAGTCCTCGCCAGATGTCATTGTATCTGCTTACTCCAATGTCCTATTTTTCGCGGTGAAGTCGATAACAAAATAATTAATGAGCTAATTACACAAAGATAAAAAAACAACGCTTCAATAATAATTTATTTATACATTGAAGGTCTAGTATATTTTATTATCTCTACTATTTTGTTTGTAGTACAAACACAGATTACAAGTTCTAATAGTTAGTCCTTATACGATAAGAAAGATATTGTCCCGCTATTGGGTGGGCATGTATTATTCTACGAGCGAATATCAAATAACATTAACTGTGAATTATGTAGGCGTTGGCCACTAATGAATTTTAAATGACCATTCAGAACAATACGTAAGTTAATTTAATTATGTCGCTCCAACGACAATACAATCATGTTGAGATGACATGTTTTGGAGAGGAAAAATAAATTTAAATTCCGTGTTACCTCGAAAGTGGTACACATGAATCACACTCGCCTGTCAAAAACCAGTTTGGTACGGACAGTCGCACAAGCTGATTTCGTGATTTCCATGGCAATCCCACGGAGTCACGGTCAATAAGCGATCTCTCATACGAAACTTGACAATACCAATTCTGAAAAAAACATTGCTGAAACTCAAGCAGATATCGTCTTTGAGTAAACGTAACACTGTTTATTTTGGCGAGCGCCCCGCTCGTCACTCCTCACGTTTGCGACACAGCGTCCGACGTACGGAATAAATTATATTCGTCCCCTAACCAGCACTCACCGGCTTGTCATGTTGTAATAGGGAGCCTTCAGTCATTTTCCAAAATGTGATAAAACCGCCGTTGTTCGTGCGGCGGCGGCTGACATCTGCAACAAGAAGCCATCGAGGTCATATGATTGCTCGCAGCGCACTAGCACGACCGCACACACTCCATAGTAACACTAAGGCTCACTTGTGCTGTGTTGTACGTAAACAAAGATGCATGAAGGCAGCTCAAGGTTCCCGGGCGGGAATTCAAAGTTGCAGCATTTCTTACAAGGAGGCACCGGTAAGGTTTGTTTATCACTGAATCGGCTGGCGCGCGCGACGCGGGCAAGTGGGAGGCGAAGCGGAGCGGGCGACGGGCGGCGGCGCGCCGTGACGTGAGCGCGCGCGCCAATACCGCCGCCATTCTTTGACGTGTGGCCAATAACGTTCCGATTCACAGAACACTCATTATGCAAACTGGAATGCCCGTTCATTAACATTAGCAACACGGAAGGAAAATACATTTCATGAGCTAAGAAAAAGTTTAGCAATAAGTATATAAAAAGATAATCACAGGTCAAACTTACGCACTTACAACTCTCACTTAAATAGACGCGTTAATTACATACGAAGTCATTACCAGTTTTCCGTAATTAGTTACTTTTATTTCATGTCGTTTAAATGTAATAATATTAATTACTTCTCCTTTTGTTCTATTTCTTCATTCTGCTGACATTTTGAACATCAACATACCACTTAAAACATTACCACGTAAATCAAAGTTAAAAAAACATTGTGGACAATGACTTCTAGGATTGTTCCTCGGAACAGTCATTAATAACCAGTTTGGAAGAGTGGTGAAACGTCATTTCAAGGATTTCTTTACTGATTATTTACAAATTTTCTACAAATGAAATATCAACAAGCGCCTACTTAGCGATAAATGCAACGTTACACAAAACCTATAAAGTAGAAGTATATTTAGCAGGCGCGTTTGCGTGGTCATATGGGCATGATAAGCTCCAGCAGGGTTTAAAAGGTATCACAACAACATTTTCGAGGCAACAACAAAAAAGTTAAAAGAAAATAAGACCGCAAACTAATTTAGTAGTTACTATGTACCATCAAGATGACTACAAGCTCAATTGCTTTGGTAAAAAAAGAAAACCAATTTGTAAAGGTACGATTCCAACAAAATAGTGTGCAGCACATTTGCTTACAAACATTTTGTGCAAAACTCCAGCAGTGCAGATACTAAGCTGGTATCGCATTTGGCTTCCGTTTCCACTGGTAAGGCTGTGCGTAACTTTTGTAAGCGCACAGTTCAGCATACTTGTGCGCGAACATATTCACTGAGCAGAGTTTTTGCCGAAGACAGTTCAATAGTTATATGGACGGGCAGGAAAACGTAGCGCTTTGTGCTGCAGCATATACATAATATCTAAAATCCCAGAACCTGAACATTTTGAGTCACAATATGGTCACAATTGAAACTTTGCGCCAACTTGTTTTTTGTTTTTATTTTTATAATCACTGTGACTAGAATCCCATATTACAGGATAAGTTTCAATAGCTTCAATAAATTGAATAATGTTATCATTCGTCCAATCCATATTTAACTTGGTTAATTAACAATGTACGCGCACAAATAAATGTTTTCACTCCGATAGTGAAAGCAAAACTGAGTTCGCGAACAATAGGTTTGTACGCTTCGACGCGAGTCCACTGCCTGCATGTGTGCGCGCACAAAAGTATCCAGATGTGCACGAACATTCCTAGAATGTTCGCTCACAATTTGTTATTGTTTGCTATAATGAGTCGACCAGAATAAACATTTGTGTCGCACAATGTGCATTGCAGTACGTTAGTACCGCACAGTTCAGCACACTGGTGGAATCGCGTCTTAATGTCTGTTTAATTGTCCCTTAAGGCTGTCACACACAACCGCTTTTGTGACCGATTTTTTTGTATTGGATGGCACCTTAATGGTGTGAACCGGAGTATTACCGATGACTCAACGCTAATAGGTGCTCGAAGCATAAAACCGGAGAATTTGAGTCATTTGCATTTAATTAACGAATCTTTGTATGATTCGAGTGGACTATACATAAATAGCTCTACTAAGTATAGCTGAATAATTAAAAATATTGATTAATTCTTTTTTCTATTATTTGTGTAATGTTATCACATATAAAAATTATTTCAAGATGTTATTCGATTTTCCACGAATTACTCTCACTGCTCCGTTGCAAACTTTTATTTAAAGTTTTTTTTAAATCGGTCACTGAGCATCGGTCGTGTGGGAGAGCCCTAATAATTGACGTCATTGTGAGGTTGCGTCATCAATTTCATCCCCAACACGACACTTGGTTGTTTTATACCAACGGGGAAAATGCCAACGGTTTGTGGTGGGCGGTGGGTGTGCTTGACAGAGATTCGACACGGCGTAACGTCAGCCCCATTCTACACGTGGCTTACTGTTCTGTTAATAATTTGGTATACTTATTTATAAATTATGATTAAAATGGTTTGCAAAAAATGCAAGTTAACTTATCAAAAAGTTAACTTGCATTTTTTGCAAACCATTTTTCGGATTATGTCGTTAGCTGTTCAGACGATGTTTTTTGTCGTTGAAAGTTTCAGGGACACTTTTAGTTCAATAAAAAAAATGACCAAAATTTAATTTCTCATCCCCTGGTGAGAAATTAAAATCTGATAATTTTTTTTAACTTAAACTTAAACTTTCTCTCATGGGATCTCATGGCATCTAAAAATAACAGAAGTTGTGTGGGACCAAATCTTTCACTAACTTTAACTGCCTCGATGGTCTAGTGGTTAGCGTATGCGCCTCTCACTGCGAGGTTTCGGGTGCGATTCCCGGGTCGGGCAAAATGCTATTTTTGAAATTTCCCTCACGAAATTTCAAACCTTTTTCACTTTTTTTTTTCGTCATAAATCTCGTTCTTTCCCTTATATAAGAGAGATGTAGAAATTGATTCATCTGAAACAAATTGACACATCACAAAATTATAGATAATATGATATTAAAGTGTGGAAGTATAATTTCTAAACATGTTCGATCCGTATTTTATTGTTGATATATAATGAGTTTGGTTTATGCCTTTAAAAAAAAATAATTTCTGTCATCAATGCAGACTTACAAATAAGTATCTACTTCCATCGATTAACAACACTCACGTTTGTCTCACCTTTAAAAACGATCAACACAAATAACAAATTGAATGAATCACAGAATTCTAATCCTCATAATAAAAGGCTGATAACCTGTTTATTCATATCTTCCAATTTAAATATTTTAAACTAACTTTCGCCCATTGCTCCGCCCACGAGGTATGTCTATAAAAAGTAGCTTTTATGTTAATCCTAACTATAAGCTACATCTGTGCAGAATTTCATCAAAATATTCACAATAGTTTTAACGTGAAAGAATACAAACATCCACACACACATTCTCAAAAATTCTCACGTTCATAATATTAGTAGGATAGAATAAAAAAGTATCTTTGGTCACCACAAACATAATTTGTTGTGGACTATTGCGTAGTAAAATCGCTACGAGAGCTACGACTGTAGATCCTCTACGTCGTAGAAGGAGATTTTAGGACAATTGCTACGCTTATATTTTTATTTTTTTTATTAAATACAAATTAAATATATTACACCTGAACTAATTATTTAAATAATGAGGTAAATACAATCAGACGTACAGATATAAGCCTGATAAATAGGTTTGTTGAACATACGCTTATCGTTGAACAGACAACTACGTAATTTTCAGTAAAAAATCTATATTTTTTATCATAATAATAAGAAAAACATATTTTTGTATACATTATAATATCGGTCGCATCTGTTTGTCTCGTAAAATATAAAAATAACAAATACAAATGTAGGTTTAGAATTTGTTCAATTATTAAAATAAACAAATATCTTATGCATATACAAAATTAACATTTCCTGAATTGCATGAGAATGAATTTTCTTAGATCAATCTGTGAGCTAAGATAAGTAACGTTAGTGGCCGAAAGCTGCTCGAAGACCGCACGAGCTTTCGACTGTATTTCTGATTCGATATTGGTCATTTTGTATCACAATTACTGCCAGACTGCTCGAGCATGCCCTGTAATGTAACAACATCACATCATGCCTATAATACCAAGTAGTGTGTGGCACATATTAGGTTTAGGTCCTAAGGGATAGGAGGTGAGCCTATCGCCATCCACCGGGACGATTCTAACACCGTGCTACTATTGAGAATTTCCTGACGGAAAGTTCACAAATAACACTGCGGTGACAGGCGCATATGCCACACCACAAGACCATCGCGGCAGTTATATAACTAATTTTTTTCACCTTTATGAAGGATGACAAAAATGTTAATATGAACAAAAGTGCTATTCTGGTTATCATTCGGAAATTATCGATGTAACCGAGCCGTGAAAAGGAATATTGCCATACCATTTCTTTAAATTAGTACTTCATACAAGATACAGTTTAATTCTATTTGAAATAACTATGTAAAGAATGATTGCAATAAAAGGTAATGATGACGCAGATTCGAGTTACTAGAAGTCATGCTTCTATTAAGAAAATTGATGGTTGAATTAGTCATTGTAGAGTACACCTTGTGCAACTTTGATTTGAGTTGAAATAATTCCATAATAATATTAGTTGATACGGTTCCCGAAATAAAAAAATTACATGTCAATATTAACTATGTCAAGACACTGGTAGAATAAATTTCTTAACTTTTTTTCTCGGGTGCCTCCCCTACATGTAAAATGGGAATATTTTTTTTCTGTTGCGTACTCCATAGTGTAGGCTATTGTTAACTAGGTCTTTAAAAAAAAAACCGACAACTTAACTACGCACAAAATAATACGTTTTTTCATTTAGTTAAATAGAAATTATTAAATAATTATTTTATAATTCTGAAGTCGGTGCCAAGTAAATCGGATAATTAAGAACTAATATTCAGTCAGAAAATAGTTGTTAGAAAGATTGATATTATCTAGTTATTGGTTACTTGGCACCGACTTCAGAATTATAAAATAATTATTTAATAATTTCTATTTAACTAAATGAAAAAACGTATTATTTTGTGCGAAGTTAATTTATTTTATGCTTTTTAGTTTACCTACTTTTTGAAGTCGGTTTTTTTGTTTCTCCTCTCTAAAACCTTGCTTAACTCGAAAAATCTGCAAAACATTGTGGTAGTATATATAATAAACTTGTCAGGAAAACTATAGTGGCTACGTCAACTTAATTAGTTCAAGAGTAATAGAGGTCTAAAGTGCAAAATACAGTTACTAAGAATAGTTCGTACAAAATACATACAAAATCCGTTGAAAATAATAACTTGTATGAAGTTGTGAATGTTCAATAAACATAATATACCTGTTTTGAGTCCTTGATTATGTTGTAACCTTTAGAACCCCTTTTTCACCTGGCTCGACATGCACTTGTTTTGTTTATTTTAGTTACACATGAGGTTGAATTATAATTAATTATTATTGAAATAAATAAATAAACTCACCAGTTGATACTAAATTTTCGTTATCAACTGTCTGTAAATCAAAGACGACTAAACATTGCATTGTTTACAGTTACAACATTGTCATAATTCTTTGTTTAACTTGAAATTTTCCGTCTGCCGGCGGTAATCCAAACAACTCAACCTTGAGCCCTTGACAAAAGTCAACTACAATAACAAATATATCAAGAACTTTTGATACAATTCGATTGGTGGCTATTCACCTACTTTTTGACAACCTATTTTGTTGTTATACATGAATGATAACTATCACCAAAGTCCTGGCTTATCTTCGGCAATCAATGTTATTTTTATCAAATTGATAATCGCTTGTAAATACAAGGGACTAAAAAATAGGGAGCAGACTATAAATAACGTGCAATCAATAATTGGATTATCAGTTGTACTGCAACTTTTTTACTAAATAGAAGACAGTGGATCGTATACAATGAAAGGTAATATAACTTTATTCATCAAATTATTCTTAACCCTTTAACGGCTTTGTGTGTTTCTGAGTTAACATAAAAACTTCGAGTTAACTGCTAACTTTCAATTAGCAGTTGCTGTCGACATCTAACCTAACCTTACTTTTCAATGCCTGGCATGTTTAATGGCCACTTTTTTTACAAACTATTTATTTGTGTGCTATCTGTTATAAATTGAATGTTTTAATATTTCAGATTCTACTTTAATTTTGGTTTGCGCTATTGCGCTAGCATATGTAAATGCCAGCCACGATGCCCGCAATTGCAATCCGGAAGAAGCCAGCACCATCTGCGCAGAAGGAAACTCAGATGGTATCTTAGTAGCGCATGAAATCTGCAATCAGTTCTATAAATGTGATCATGGTCTGCCTACTGTTTTTACATGCCCACCCAATACAGCATACAATCCCTATAAAGAGGTATGCGATCGGACCGGTACTGTTGAGTGTAGCGATAGAGTGGAATCAGAAAACGGAGAAGACGGTGAAAGTCATAATGATAGTGCCAGTAATAGCAGTGATGAAAGTCAAAGTAGCTCAAGCAGTAGCAGTGATGAAAATAGCTCAAGCAGCAGCAGTGATGAAAGTAGCTCAAGCAGCAGCAGTGATGAAAGTAGCTCAAGCAGCAGCAGTGATGAAAGTAGCTCAAGCAGCAGCAGTGATGAAAGTAGCTCAAGTAACAGCAGTGATGAAAGTAGCTCAAGCAATAGTAGTGATGAAAGTCAAAGTAGCTCGAGCAACAGCAGTGATGAAAGCAAGAGCGAACGTGATGATTCTAACGATAACGACAGCACTTGCAATTGTAATCCCGAAGAAGCGCCTGCTATCTGCGCTGGTCCAAATTCTGAAGGGGTCTTCGTCGCTCACGAAAACTGCAATCAATTCTATATTTGTACTCACGGTGGAGCAGTGGCATTAACCTGTCCGAAGAATACGTTGTACAATCCTCAGAAAGAAATATGTGATTGGGCATATGAAGTTAAGTGTGGAGACAGGATAATACCTGAACCTGAACAAGACGATGATAATGAAAGTAGTGGTGATGGTGAAATCGGTGGTGATGATTCTATCTATGACGACCCTAGCCAAGCACCCGCTGTCTGCATGGAAAGCGGCTCTAATGGGATATTGGTAGCGCATGAGAACTGCAATCAATTTTATCAGTGCTCTGGAGGTATACCTGTTGCAATCAGTTGTCCTACCGATCTCTTGTTCGATATATTAACTCAAAAATGTGACTGGCCTCGAAACGTGGATTGCGGCAGCAGAATTATTCCTGAAACTGATGACGAATGCGCTTGTAATCCAAGAAACGCACCAGCACTGTGTTCTAGGGAAGGGTCTGACAGTAAACTTATTGCCCATGAGAATTGTAATCAATTCTATGTGTGCGTCGCAGGAGCTCCTGTATCACGCCCTTGCCCAGCAACTCTATTCTACAACATCGATGAAGAAGTATGTGATTGGCCACAAAATGTTGATTGTGCTGGCAGAGAGACTGAACGTTTTTCCTCTCTAAACAAACACTTGAGATCACACTAAAGTTTTAATAAGTAATAATGTATATATTTTTTTTAGTTTAGTATTACTACACATCATTTATAATTATGTATTAAGTTTTTTAAATAACAATATTGTTCTAAATGGTCTCATTTTTTTTAATGCAATATAATTTTTTTTAAGTATTTTAGTATTTGTTTTTGTTGCATCATTTGGAGTCCAGACGTTTTATTCGGCGTTGATGCGACTTAGCGACATTTATTTGAACCACAATTTCTGGTCATGTTAGGTGTTTATTTGCCCCGGTGATATTTATCTACATAAAAAACACACGTGTTCCGAACAAATTGAACATTAAGGATCAAATTGTTCAGATTTTTTTTTCTCTTCGCGTAACTACATTTAATGGTGGCAATAAACACTATCAACGTCTAGAGCAGGGCCGTCTTTACCAGGGGGTGCAAGGGGTGCGGTGCACCCGGGCAACGAGCGCCCAGGGGCGCCTTTCGAGCGCTGATTTTTTGGATATTTAATTGAATTTAACGCCGTTGCAGTTTTATATACAAGTTACTTACGACAAATATGTATGCGCAAGCAAAAAAAAAATAGTTATCAACAATAATTTTTTAAAAAAAAAGAGGGCGCAGGCTGAGTCCCGCACCCCGGCGCAGAATAGACTTAAGACGGTCCTGGTCTAGAGACTATGGTTTCAATAAATGCAACCACCTCGAATGCCTTGCATCTAATTTTGCTAATATCTTGTGAAGTTACATCACAGTATATTCATAAAAACCGGCCAAGTTCGAGTCGGACTCGCGCCTGTAGGGTTCCGTACTACTATACATCTAAATAAATGTTTTCTTTATTCTTTATTCTTTATTATATTGGAGTTGATTGAATGAAAGGTAAAATGCGATTTACGATTTATAACGTATTAAAAAAAACTAATTATTAGATCTCGTTCAAACCAATTTTCGGTGAAAGTTTGCATGGTAATGTACATATTTTATTATATATTATTTTTACATTTATCATTCCCTTTAGAAGTTAAGGGGGGGGGGGGCAATCTTAATGCGGTTCATCGATTACATCTACTTACCAAGTTTCCACAATATAACTCTTATAGTTACGGAAAAAAGTGGCTGTGACGTACGGACGGACGGACAGACATGACGAATCCATAAGGGTTCTGTGTTTTTTGCCATTCGGCTACGGAACCCTAAAAAAAGGCATCTGAATTTATCGACGAGTAAACGAGTCCTGCAGAATATTCCTAAAATGTGCCTAAATTATAATAATGATGCAGTAGCGCTCAACTCTAATCTGCCGAATTATCTGTATGTGAAGGTTTGTTGTAAAACATGTATATATACTTATGCAGCCCTGTCTTTTTGCTGGGCATGGGCCTTTTTTCATTGGGAGAAGGGTTAAGCCATAGTCCACCAACCCAAGTCCGGATTGGAAGGCTTCACAAACCCTAGAGTAACTTTTAAGCACATGCGAGTATTCAGGTTTCCTCACGATGTTTTCCTTCACAATTAGTTAGTGATCATTTTCATGATTGATACGCACATATCTTATAGAAAAGACGAAACATAACAATTAACTGACAGTTTAAAAAACCTATCTGCAATCTCTGGGGACAGAAGTGTGTACCATAACGTGGGTTCGAACCCGGGGTCTTATTCCCTAAAGATGACTGTGATTTCTTTTGCAATAGTTTCTGTCAAAAAGTAATTATTCCTGTCAAACAGATATAATTTCTGGTTTCTTAAGTAATAGTTACTGTCAAATAGTAATAGTTACTGTCAAAACACGCATTTTTGACATAACGCAATCAAATTACTCTCCTCAAATGTATGCTTCGTTCACACGTAATAAAATAAAACAAAAACACTAAATTTGTCTATTATTTTACTGTCTATCTTGAATTGAGACAAAAAATTAATTAAAAAAGCGTGCATGAGCAAAAGAAAAATAAATTGAACGTCAAAACGGGCGGCCAATTTTTTACATAATAAAGTACGTAAAAAATTGTTTCCCTTTTTGCTGCATTAATAAATTGAAAATAAAAATATTTATTTAGGTCCAAAAAACAAATAAAAAATAATTGTTAAATATTAATTAAGGTGACTTAATGTGTAATTAGCTAGTTCAGTTTTGTTGTTCGTGCAATTATTCATATTTTATCAGTAAGTACCAATTTCATTTTATTTTAGGGTCTTACCCTTGTGAAATTATATCATACTTATCCATTATTCTAGAATTTTATATCATGTAGTTGACCTTATCTTTCAGTGGCAAATATACTTATGATGTTAGAAGCTTTAGCGGAGCAGGAGCGTAGGGACAATGTCAGGGAGTGGTCTCGCCGAGTAAGAATGCTAAGATTAAGCATCCACCAATCCATTCAAGCCATCTCTCACGTTGCCTTCAGGGCACACTATTGCTTAACAAAGCCATTGTTTTGGGAGCTGTGTCATGAGCTTCGCCCGTTCCTGCCTGCACAACAACGAAGCTCTACAAAACCTCAGAGTGCAAGGTATGAAATACTACTTATTTATATTGCAGTTAACAAACTGTCATTGCAATTGACAATAATGGCTACTATACCTAGTTATAAAATTAATACCTACCTACGTAATTAGCTTACTAAATTGTATTCATATTTCAGATACTAGCAGCATTATAATTTCAGCATCAAAAAAATTATGCCACTGGCTCATACCAAAAACCTATTGTCATGAGTTTCATGCATGGGCAGAGCCAGCCGGCAGTATCAAGATCGATACGGGCAGTGACAGATGCATTAAATGAAGTCGAGGTATTCCGACAATTTGTATGCTTCCCGGAAACTAATAAAAAAGAAAAAATAAATAAAAAAGCATTTATTACCAACGAAAAGTACAGTTTTAGATTGTCCATTGGCCCCACACTAGACAAGCCTGTCCTGTGGGTGCCTATTACAATTACATCAGAAGATTTTTACAAGTGCTCGGTAGACATCATAAGGCAAAAAACAAAAAAAAAAGTAACATACGAATTTGATAAAAAAAGGCAAGCCAATAAGTATTGTGCCTAACTTAAACTAGCTTATGAGCTAAGAATATAAAATATTTAGAGATACAATATAGATACATACAAAAAACCAGCTATGCTGATATATAAACCAACAAAGTATGATAATAATAATAATGTATTGGTGAGAAAATAAATATACTGTCTATTGTCTAATTAAATATATATAAAATTGAAATAATGTTAATAAATGTTTAAAATTATGTAGATTACCAGGACTTAGGTTAAATGTGTGAAAAGACTCTCACTCACTCTCTCAGAAAATGAAGGAAGAAAGAGAAGAACTAGACATGAAAGAATGCAAATAGTTACTGGGTTAGTTAGGTTATTGAAAATGTGTTAATTAAAATAGGTTCTTTCAATCGTTTATATGAACATGATATAAAAATGCATACTTAACAATATTGTGTCAAACAACTTTAGTGTGTGGTGTCTAGCCATTATTGAAGAAATAAAATAAAATAAATTACTTAGTCGTAATAATTAATTAAATTATTGGTACAAAATGTTGTTACCTATGATAATTTATTTTTTGATTTGTTATTCAGCCATAAGGTGTTAACTTTATTCCATTTTATGGTCTATATGAAGTGAAATCCTATAAGGTATGTTATCATTTTAAATAGAAATAGTTAGTTTTTAATAAATAAATAAATGTATCTTATTTTATTGTTTTATGTTTATAATAAAAAAAGTTGAATCATATGAATTTAACAATGAATTAATAATTTAAGATCTTTGGCTTTTGAGCAAGTTCCCCGTGACTGTCAAATGTGGAGGTATCTTTTGATGCCTTAATTTTTTACATTTTCCTTTTCTATTTGTACCTATGTAGGTATTTGTCTAATTTAGTTTAAAAAGTGTTATATTAATTTATTTCATTATTAGTAAAAAGTTTATAAATATTTGCTAGATCTACATTGTTTTTTAAATGAACCGTTAGCCAGTCAAGTACATTAGTTACTACTGTTCTAAATTTCTTATCATAATAATTAAAGGACAACATTCATCCGTGGAGTTCAACGCTGAGCTATTTTCTAAGTTTCATCACAGCGTATGGTTAGACTGAAGCTTCCTCCTATGCTCTTTAGCTGTTTGCAATCCATGCATTTTCATATTCTCTGTAAGAAATAAATCAATATTTAAATATGTTTTTGGTTGTTTTATTATAATGATGTACTTACAAAACTTTTTAAAAGATATAAAGAAAATATTGACATATTTATACATTATTGGAATTGAAACTTACTGTATTAGATTATAGCAGTAGGTAATATAGGTGACTTCTTTGTAGAATTCATTGACAAATATTGCTACTTGTCTATTGCAGATTATATTGTCCAAGCCAACACTTTAATTGAATTCCTTAGTATCCTGAAATGAATACATTATTTCTTCTTAGAAGTACTTAGTTTAAAGTTAGCTAATTTTGTTATTGTTTGCTTCCTAATAGAATGACATAAGACTAGACAAGAGTATGTGCAGTGTTTTTCAGTGCCAAAAGTCGCTAGATACCATTACCCTGCACCCTATGAGCTTTTTTTAGGCAATCAACATGTATATTTTTAATTCTCACGTGTTTATTTCTCATTTTTATCATTCTTTACCATTTACATTACTTTTTTCTCGTTTCAATCACAACAATGACAAAAACTGCAGTCTGTTCAATAATAAAGAGTTAATTATAGCTTAATTTTTAAGTAAATAATGTTGTGCTATGGTGCACCTCAAAAATCGTCAGAAAATTGGCTAGATTTCTTTGAACGCTAAAACGATTTTTTTGTTATTAGAGCATACTCAAAAGTCGACAGATCTGGCGACAAAGTCGCTAAATTGGCAGTCTATAAACATAAAACTCAAGCAAAAATAGCAGCCATAAAACTTTTCAACTAACCTTATCTGTCCTATATGAAGTTTTCAAAATGGATTTCATTCCATGTAAAATATTGATAAGTCGCAGCCTGTGCGCAAGTTCAATGTATAGTGTCAGCATTGCACCAATCACTATTGTAATAATTTAGCGTATTCTCCTTTTGTTTTCCTGTTCAGTTAATTTGTTTATTTACTTTTTCATTACTTTGTCTGTTTATGCCAAGCACTATAATACTGCACGCACTGACGACTGTGTTTTGCTGTGTGCACTGCCAAAGATAATGTAATACTACGTATGCACTGCACTGCTGCGTAAACCGACGTGACCGCCAATGCCGCCAATCGTAGCGCTCTTTTTCATTCGCGCGTAAGTCTAAACAATAATTGAAGCGCTATGATTGGCGATTACACTTTTGTTTGTTGTACGGACGCCACCATTAGCCGTTCGTTTCGCGCTATGGTCCAAAGTCCAAGCGTCATGGTTGCGTTCCGTTTTTTATTTTTATTCAATTGTGAAATTATTTCTGTTTCATTTGTTTTTTATAGTTGATATTTATACTCAAATTTTGGATCTAACATTTTAATTTCTTGTTTTTAAGATTTATTTCAGATTTATATCGATGGTATAAATCTGAAATTTTCTGGCAAATTTATTGTTTAGTATTTTAAGTTTTATTATTTGCTTTTTTGTCAGAATAAATATGTTTCTTTCATTCTTTATGAAAACAAGATAATATTGATTGCATGATGCTGATTAAAAAATATTATGGAACAGGATTATGAATATTCTAGCTCATGTAAAACTGATCAAGCCATTTTGAAGGAGTTTGTAGTTTTCCAGAGAAAGAACATTTTCTACACAAACTGCCAGCTGCCAGCCCAAATTGCATGCTATTAAGATTGAACGTGTTTTCTCAGTTTCACCACTAACCATAAACTACAATACATTGTTTAGTAAAAAAAAAACTGTATGTGTCTCTAACGTACTACTTATGGTAGTGTGTGTAAGCGCTGATCTACGCCAAATAATTAAAGTTTGAATGACTTTGTTGTCGGACTAAATTATAAATTCCACTTATATATAAACGTGTCCTGGGCCTTTGAAGCTTAGTGAGATTTGCTGATCTATTGAATTGTGAATTCGGGCGACTTAATAACCTTATTAAATACAAATTTGGTGTAAAAGTGTATCGTTGACCACATGTAGGTATGTTATTTTATTTCACACCAATTTGCTGTTGTAGGTAAATATATGCGCATTTTTTCTGTTTCAGATCGCAACAGAATATAATCAAGAAATATGTTAATTTGAGGGCCATCAGAACTTTATGTTTTCAAGTCAACAAAACAATAGAGGATAGGATAAAGAACAAATCGATTGACCTATCATAATATTAATAATGATTGAATTATTGGCTCATCATGTAATGATAAAAATAGTAAATTAATTGAAATTACTGGTTTTCTGTTTTATTGTAATTTTGCCTAAATAAAACTTAAAGAAACTTTAGTAGGTATTAAAGTAAGGTAAAACCTACGTATTTAGGATTGATAAGTTATAAAACAAGTTTAATTAAATAATACATACCTATATAGAAGGTATGTACTCATTTTATTGACCTATGAATAAAT
Organism: Hypena proboscidalis; assembly: GCA_905147285.1. NCBI lineage: Eukaryota > Metazoa > Arthropoda > Insecta > Lepidoptera > Erebidae > Hypena > Hypena proboscidalis. Next base: position 16,425,783 of record LR990140.1, read on the forward strand.
AGAGAACTCTACACATAAAATTATGGTACTATAATATATAATACCATATCTGCATTAAGTAACAACAAGTCGTTATAAATTAAGTTTTCGTATGAAAAAACTCGAGATCTATGACTGAAAATAATATGACCTAAATTCTATTGCATTACGTATTTAATAAGTATTTTATGACATGCATAGTATTAAACAGTTATTAATTTGTTGTATAACGTTCTGTTGTTGTTCTATCGTTCTGACGTGCAAAAACCTTTTAAATAACATTATTTTATCTCGCCAAAGTACAAGAAATTACTAAGAAACTGCTCCATGACCAGTTTCCGATTTTGACATAAGAAATTGCGTTACTTGCCTGTAAAGCTGTCAAATCTGCAAGAGGATAGTAACTGGCAAGCTGTCAAATTTTTTGCCAAGCAGTTATCAACCGTATATGTATGGAAATAAGGATGCACTAAATCCGAGATGAACCGGTTTCAAACGAAATTAATAATTGCTTTCGAAATCGACTGGAAATTAGTCACCTTTACAGAATAGCCATGCCGAAAAAACGAAAAAAAAACAAAAATTGCTTTTGATTATACCCAATCCGTGGAGGTTATATGTTTTTTTAAAATAACATCTAAAACCATTTAATTCATTACATTACGCCTATATCATCTGGAACCACACTCTTCTTCATAAGGTGTATATTACATTTCACCTGTTATATTTAAATTCCATTTAAGAGGTGGTGAGGTTATTGCCATCCACTGGACACAATTCTAACTCCGTGCTGCTATTAAGAATGATAATCACTTAAACAAAATAAAATCCACATAAATTACTGAATTACTGAAAAGTACTGAATTTCGCAGATCCGCTAGGCTATTCCGTAAATGCGATTAATTTCCCGTCGATTTCGAAATATTCGATTTCGATAGTAACTGGTTCATCAGTTCAATCAGAAGTATATAGTTGGAGATGGAAAGTATGTATCTTTACTTCCCTCCAAAGCAAAGCGGGAGACTGAGTAATGCCAAATATAGACAAGGTGTCTATTAGATATGGAAAGAGTGTAGACACCACGGACAGTGACAAAGACTATAAGGGCCTAAATTTGATAGTTATAATAGGTATGGCAGAAACGGCTTAATGCACGGAAATTTATTCTGTTCGATACCAGATCCTTATAGTATACCACTCCAGATGTCAATTGTAAGCTATTTAACATAACATTACGTTCGTTGTGCCAAAGACTACACTCCCAGATGATATGGTGGGCGGTTTGTTCGTGCTCAGATGTAGAACATGTACAGAATGGAGAATTGACTAGCTTAAACGAAAATAGTTTACTCTTAAAATTGCCATGACCCGTCAGGAATTGAGCCACGCAATGATTCACCTCTAGCCATGGTTTCGCAAGTGTGTCGCGAATGGATGGAAAGAAATGATAGAGGTGGCGGCCCTTAGGTGATGTGTCCCAGCGTTGCTGCCATTCGTCTATGAGGTGGTTATAGACATCCGTTGGATTGTTAAATAGTCTTGTGATCTTTGTGCGGTCACGAGGTCCTAGAAAGCTGTTATTGAGATCATCGCGCGTAGAATAATACATTGCCGCGCGTCTCTGGAACTCGAGATCGACCGGAAGTACACCTACCAGTACCGGTAAAGCCTCGGTGCTAACTGTCCTATAAGCCTTGCACAAGAATATCAACGCGAGACGTTGACTTTGAAGTATATAAAAAGCACTAAATGAAAATAATGTATCTTCAAAATATCGAAATATTGAAACAATAATATTATGTCAAACTAAACAAATTTTAATGAATTCTGGCACACGGGTAATCGCTTTTTATCGACGTAGTTCAAATCTAGTTGTATACTTTAATAAAAATTGAAAAACCTGATTCATTACATTTCATGGATGGTGGAGACCTTTGCCCAACAATGGGACAATACAGGTTATTATGTACCAGATATTGTAACTACTTACATTCTGTATTCACGATTAATAATTTATTTGGAGTTTAAATTTACATTTATAATATCTTATGTACGTAACGTAGTGTTATTATTATGTGAGATAAATAAGAATATAATTCAAGAAAAATCAGTGGTTTTGATAAATTTTATTATTTCACAGAATTTCAGGAACATTTCTTTTAATGTTCACTAGGCTTGTACTGATGAAACTTACGTCGTAAAAAATGTTTAGCTCTGAAATCACCCGCCGCTACCATCTTAATCATAATACTATTATAATATACGTGTGCTATCATAGATATTTTAGATTTCTATGTGTGCTATGTTCGTGTGTTTCACCTAAAAGACAAAAAAATTACAATACAACAGAAGTGAGAGAGATTTATATGTGATTTCATCGTGTCACGGAGGACTAAGTAGAAATTATAACGCATACTCACTGTTTCTAGTACATAGTAGTAGCAAAGAGTTAAAACCACATTTATATATCGTTTTTAAAGTTGTCTTAAAAGATTATCTTGATCTTTGATTTTGTTGTTTTTATTTTAATGTCAAAATAACAATATTTTCAGTCTATGTTATAGTTATTTGCACGATACTTATTCCTAAAATCCAGTTTTAATTTATTTCGCTACCACGCAAACAAATCCGCGAGCGAAAATCAGTTCGTAAATTTTATTATTTTATTCTCGCGAACTACTGAATATTGAACTAATATTTGAGATTACGCTAAACGTCACGGGAGTAGAGCTGTAAGGTTTAATGCTGATCAAAACGTGGGCGTAGCTATTACTAATATAATAAATGCCACGCAAACGAGGTGGCGGGCAAAGTAGTTATATAATTAAATATATGGAGGATGTTCAAGTTAAATATTGAAAGCCCAAAGTTAATTTATGATTTTGTGTTTATACTCTTTATAGCTACATGGCGAAACCTCACGGTGAGCGGCCTTACCTCTGTGGTAATACTAAAAATATTTTTCTTTTTTTAGAATTAAGTGGCAGTAAGCAATTTTATGGCGTCTTTTCTCTACAAATAATTTGTTAATAATGTAGAAGTTAAATTTCACTCTTTACATCAATTTCAAATGTAGTTTAAGTATTATTTTATTGTTAAATAGCTTCTGCCCGCGGCTTTGTCCTCGTTAAGTTCGATATTTCCGAGTTATATTTTTCAAAATTGAGAAACCTTCCTCATACACCTGCAACCCCTAATTTACCCCCTTTGGCAGTTAATTTTCCAAAAATTCTATCCCAAATTCATCTACAAATTTTATTTTATTTACTTGGAGCATAATTATGAACATATATACAGACAGACAAAAATCCAAAAAAATATGTTTTGGCTTCTACTGCTGTTATAAAGTCTCCTCTTATTATTTTTTCTTAAATTTCTTTAATGAACAGACATTTACAATTAAAAATTGTAAATGTCTGTTCATACCATAAAACCATTAAACCTTTTCTCACGACTCAAGTTATTTCAACTACAGATAAAACGTCAACGAGCGGAGAGAGCTTGGATGAAGGATAGTACTGGATAAGGGAATGGCGTGGTCAACAGCGAGACAGAGAATCTCGGCACAGTGTGGCGACAGTGCAAATTAAATTACCCTAGTTTTTGGATAAATTTGCCAGATATATTATTTACTAATTCCAAATTAATGAAAAATGTATTTATTTTATGAAAATAAAACAGATATAAAGAACAATTGTTCGGTTTATTGAACATATTGCGTGATGTACTGTTATGTTAATACTGCATAGGTAATGACTGAATTTAAGTCGATCAACCAATGTTGGAAGTTTCACATCTGGCGTTTCAGCTGCGTGTTTTTGAACAGTCACTGCTGGCATCATAGTATTGAGTTTAGTAGACACATACTCTTGGCTACTCGTTGACGGCATTACTATGCTAGCTCATCCACTGCTTCTTTTGCCTGAAACTGTAAAATTTTTAATAGTAACTTTACGCAAAAGTTTAAATAGATGGCGTTTAACATACTTTCTAACTCACGCACGGGGACGGGCAGTTACGGCTGCCACAGGTAAAAACGTGAGGATCAACGAATCCCACAGAGCAAAAGTCACGGACCATAGCTAGTTTTATTAAAACGAAATCAAATATTCAAGTCTATATTGCACGTAAAATCCTTAGGACCGTAAAAAACGTAGATTTCCTTTCAGTGTTGCGCATCAATTCAAAGTATCTCAACTTGACTATACCCAAATATTGTAATATATATAAATAAATAGCCCCATATAATACTCAACTGAAAATCTCAAATAATAATTAATATTATATATACACGCTGTATATAATGTATCCTACAGGTTAAATATTAATTTACCTGTGTGGCACAGCATTCATTAACAAAAGAGTTACTCTCTTTTTTTAATAATTCATGTCGTCCAAAATGTCTGCTACAAACTTAAGAGAATTTACTCGGAGCCCAATTTGTTCGTCCTGTAGCTTCAATCCATTTCGGATTTAAATCAATATTTTCCGAGAAACTGTTATGCAATTAAGATATTGAAACTGACTAAAATACTACATGATATATTTATCATAAGAAATGCAACATAAAATTTTACCCAAAATTTTGGGGAAAAAAATATGGAGGTCTTGACAACATCTAACAATATTTTATAGTAGGTTATGAATACTAAAATTTCATATTTTAGATGATTTTGTCGATCAAATTATAAACAAGCATAGTTCACACAAGATAAAATCATTGAAAATACAACCTGGCATATGATTCAAAGGCCAAATGTGTTATACTTACGAGTGGAACGATAATTCAGGCAGTTTTCTTCTACTATCACTTTTACATCCTAAAACACTACACCGCACCATATTTCCTACAATAATGCTTAATAAAGACACTATTGTTAAAAAATTGCTAATATTTTTCAAGTTTCACGTAACTTTTATAGCTTTAAACTATCTAAAATTTAAAAATACCAAATTATTTTGCCAGCGTTGTCAAATATGTCAAGTTTGATTGATAAAGTTTTGAGCTAACCTCAAGGTTTGCTCAAAAACCCGACACGCATGGCGAAACAAAAAATCTTATCACCTGTCTTGTTTTTTTACACAAAATTGGCGTAAGTTTATCTTTGTCTTGTGTGAGGGAGATCGAAGCTATCAGTCGTCTATACTATTCTCTGTCTACGGGAGAGAGTGATGCTTTGTCTATGGATAAAACATCATTATATAACTAATAAAGTGCGCGCCACAACTCAGTCAAAATCTGTAAAACAAAATAATTTTTACTTATATTAAAACTATAACACAACAATAAAAGTGGATAAATTTGTATATTCCTCGTCCTATTAAATAAGAAATATTTTAATATCTGTTAATAATTTACAAATTGGTCATTTACATTTAGTTTTGCCTATTGCCGTAAGCCATTAGTTAAAACACGCACTCAGATTTTTTGCTATTTTGAAATGAGTTTTTAAGCGTAAGTATTAATATCAGGTGAGTAACCAGGAGAGTAATCCGTGGTTTCGTTATGTCAAAAATGCATGTTTTGATTGAAAGAATTACAAATTGACAGAAACTATTATAAATTGACAGTAACTATTTGTTAAGAAATCGTAAATCTCAAATAGCGAATAACCCCCCCCCCCCCCTCCCCCCGTTTTAAGTACCCTTTATTTAACTATGTAAATTAGGTTTTTAAAAGAAAAATATTTAAGTAAATGTAAATTTATTTCTAATAGAGTCAAAACACTTTGGGTTGTCGCTCTATGGTTTTATATCTGTCTCAGAATAACGACATACAATTTTGAGATTATTGTGAGAGAGATATATAAATACCTCGGCAATTCCGATGGACAACCTGTACAATTTTTAGAGTCAGTTTCTGAGGTTCCGTATAAATCTTATCCGACCCATAAAAATATAATCTGACGAAATTTAAGTGACACTAGAAAAAAGAACACAGCTGCCACTTTGATGTATGTGTTTTATATGATTACCCTGCCAATAAGGTTTATCCAGAACCTGTGAACCCTAATTTCACTTACTCTATTATCGAGATTCATTTTAATATAATACATTGACATTTGACAAATGTACTCTCTATTCTATGCAAATAAGCAGTACTTCATCAGACAGACAGTCGTGTGGCAGTCCGGGATATTTCTAGGAGGCTGGAATAATAAAATGAATTCTTTTTATTATTTTAAATCGATTATCACTTTTATTAACCTAAATAAATACTAACTTAATATCTAAATAAATACAAGGATTTCGACATTAAAAATCATAGACATTGAATACTATAATTTAATGGGAAGTATCTACTTGTCATACATGGGTAAATTTCCTTTCAAGTGAGGTATGTAAATAATTTCAAGTATTTTGGTGTCGCTTTTTGTAGGTATTTTTTAGGTAGCATTATTGAACCATTTATTTAATCGAGGAATCCCGGGAAGCGTGCAGCCGGCGGCAGCTGGCCAGTCACAAACCTGGAAAAAAGATACAAATATATTATAATATATAATAATATATTATAAAATTAAATTTAATGCGCAAATAATGTTTAAAAGTAAAAAGTATATTATTATTATAAAATATATTATAATTTTATTAAATGTATATATATTTAGGTATTTTTTTAATTAATTTTAAAGATTAAATTGTAGTCAGGTTAGTAATGTAAATATTTATATAAATAAAGTAATCAATTGTATAAAAAAAAAACTAAGTAAAACATAAAGTCGATCTAATTCGATCTCGATTCGATCGATTATAGTCAATAGTTTGTGCCACCAAATACAAGATGCCAAATGTCTATTCTATTATATATTTATTATATATTATATCTGTTTATCGAAACTATTGGTTCAAGCACAAACTACGAGACTCGTTTTCATTTAGTTTTTAGATTAATTTGATGCCTTATTAAGTTATCCGGTAATAAAAAAAGGTAATGTATACTATAATACAACAGAGAGAATATAATATACAAGTTCATTTTTGTTTATTGGTACCGAACAGGCGGCAAAACTCGTGGACCAATCTTTATGCAAATTGGTGTAAATAGTTCATGATCGAAGAAGAACATTGATTACTTTTTATCAATTATTAACATCAATAAGGATTGTCCAGCAGTTAGAGGGACGGGTACGAAAAACACTTTTCCTATGTAGATTTTTTTGTTACTCTTATCTTCTTATATGGATATACCTACTTAAGCAAAGGCGGCTCGTGACATTTTTTATGGGTGTCTACCGTAAAAAAAAAACCGTGAGGCTTATTTGACCTTATTACAAATATCACTGTACATTATTTATACTATTTGTCGTCTTGTAATACCACATTTAATGCAAAAACGGGAGGAGCTACATATGGAAGTTAGAAATATAATAAGTATCAATGAAAATGACTGCCATTGACATATTTCGTATAGCGCAAATAAAAATGTTATCGTTGTTTGGAATTGTATGTTTATAGCAGAAATTATTTACTGGTGATGAAAAATCTTAAAAGAATGTGTAATACATATTATAGCAGCGGTTGGCAACCTTTTTGCAGGCAAGAGCTACATAGTAACAAAATCAATTGAAAGTGGGCCGCACTAGAAGCTCAACGTCCCTAGTAGATTTCGAGGCGCTGAATATGCAGACTTTATCACGCTAACAAAGAAGTCATTTATTTCATTATAAAGAAAAAGTTCATTTATTTGCATTTTAGTTTTTAAGTTAGCACCAAGGCGTGATTAAAAACATACAAAAACTAAATATTTTAAGAACCGTTCACGTTCGGCCTTTTGTGTGTTCATAAGTAATGTTGTTGCAAATAAGCTATTCTATGACTCCTTACAAAATTGTGCTCCCATTTCATAATTTATGTAAAAAAGTTACTTTCGTCGTCGTTGAACAGCTCGGAACTACTCTCCAAAGTCAGTATTAGTATACCTACAAAATATACGCGACATTATTCACCCTTCCACCTTCCACTCCTTCCGGAGAGCTAGTAAGACCCTTAATGATGCAAGCATATTACATGATGTTGATATATTTAATGCAAACCTGAAGTCGATGAGACAGTTGCTAAGCCGTGATTTCTTTTTTCAATATCAAGGTGTTTAGTTTTATTGAAGCAATTGATTTGTATAAGGCTCTGTAATGATTTGTTGTAGTACATTCGCAGTTCTTAATTTTATAATATATTGTTACTTTTTTATATATAATATTAAAGTTGAAAAAAATTAAGAATCCAGCAGGACTCAAACCTGCACCCCCTGGGTATACGCCCCAAGTGCTTTGCCAATTCAGCTATGCCGAAGCTAAAACCAAGTAATGGTTCGTCTAGCTTCGGCTGGCACAAAAAGAGTTGATAAATTTCGAGTCCGGCAGCATACGAATCCATAGCTGAATTGGCAAAGCACTTGGGGCGTATGCCCAGGGGGTGCAGGTTCGAGTCCTGCTGGATTCTTAATTTTTTCAACTTTAATATTATATAAAATACAAAAAGGCATAGCAAAGCTAAAATTTGCTTTAAATATTACAAATATTGTTACTTATTCGTGAGAACCTGTAAATGACTGAATATTGCATAATATTTTTATTAATATAAATTGTTACTGCTGTTGGTCTTCCAATAAATAAATAAATTTGAAATCAGTGTAACTGATATTAATACTTATACAGGTATAGGTATTAGTATCAGTTACACACGTACGCATAGTACAAGTTCTGCTTAGTTTGGGCTAGATGGCGTTGGGTGTATGTAATAATTAAAAAATAATTTAATAATAAAAAAGATTTTTTGGTAAAAAAAACTGACTTCAAAATACCTTGAAAATTCTTTAATAACTCAAAAAGTCAATTTAGTAAATGGTTAGTAAACCGTTCTTATAATTTTATTCCAACTTTTAGAACTATATACTTTATTTAATCGACTTTTAACTGTTTTTATTTATTTTGTTTACTGTTTTATTATATGCTTTTTCAAGGCAATTTCTCTTTTTAGTGAAGTACCTTTCATCAGTCTTGCTTAAGAAGGTTTGTCCAGCAGTTAGAAGGACGGGTACGAAAAACGACTTTTAGGCATAGTGGAATGTATGTACCTATAGAGTTGTGCATTTTTTGTGGGAGTGCACTGCACCAGCGCACTTTAGGACGAGCCGCCTCAGTACTTAAGTAATATTCAACATCTCGCCTCATTTGTGAATAACTTGAAATAATACAGTAAACGGTGTTAAAGCCTATATTCAAAGAATTATCCCTCTACTCCTGACCGCTTAGAGTTTTACCTTCCAGCATCAGCTCAGCAACATGAAATGCTGACTGCTAGATGCAAATATATAAATAGCTTTAAAAAAATATACAAAAAACACTGTATAAGCCAATAAAACTCAAGGCTTGCCGTCTATTTCTTTGAGATTCCATCATCAGATCCTGACTTGGTGGCTATGGGACCATCTTAAAAGTACAACCTCTCAAATAAACAAAATGGTTAAAAAATTACGAAGAAATCGCAGAACAAACATAAAAAAAATATATAGGCGTCGAATATAGAATCTCCTCTTGGAAGTCAAAAACATTTACACATACCTGTATTTTTGTGTTGAAATGCAGACTAGCAGGACACTGTCTCAGCACTAGTGATCCCCAAACACAATAATAGAACAGGTTGCAGTCGTACTCGTGGGGCAGGAGCCAGTGAATGTGCGGGTCTACTGGACATCCATTCGGTAAGAATTCCATCGGTGCAGTTGTTGTAGTTGTAGAAGTGGTCGTAGTTGGGGCCGGAGTGGTTGAAGAAGTGGTCGTCGTAGGTGCAGGAGTTGTTGTAGTAGTGGTCGTAGTAGGTGCTGGAGTAGTCGTAGTTGTTGTAGTAGTGGTCGTCGTAGGTGCTGGTGTTGTTGTAGTAGTTGTAGAAGTGGTCGTAGTAGGTGCTGGTGTTGTTGTAGTGGTCGTAGTTGTAGTCGAAGGTGTAGTAGGATTAAGATCTATAATCGGAGGCACTGCCGTTACTGTAGTAGACATCACATCTTTAACCTTATGAGAATCCGGTATTTTTCTTCCATAACAGTCCACATTGTGCTGCCAATCACATTGCCAAGTATCAACATTGAAGTACAATGTTCCGAAACAGCGGTACTCCACCGGTTTGCCGAACGCGCACTTGTAGAATTTGTTGCAATCCTCGTGTCTCATTAGCCATTCTATTTCCCAGTTGGTTTCTTGTTCTTCGGGACATTTATCCACCCCGACAACATTCTTTTGATTTCTTGAAGGAAAACGAACGCGTGCACTGTGCGCAGCCGCCGCGAACACAACTAAGAGTAGCATGAAACCTGAAAACGAATATTAGGATCCACTTTAATATTTTGTCATCAAAAATAATTCGTCATATATTATATTTTATTTAACACATTAATATTATTGATATGATTTCTTCTAACTAACCTTTCATGTTGAAGTTCATATCTGACTGTCGTAAATCACAATAGTAATTAGTTATATACCTTTAATTAAAGTAGGAAATCGTGTACTTTTAATCTATGAGATGAGTGCCAAAATGATTATGTTCGATATATCGGCATAATATAGCGGTGGAAGTTATCAAATGTATCATTTAATTATCATTAATATCTGATAATGCTTAATACGTAATCCTTTTTTCTGTGTATATTGTTGAATTCAGTTTTCATTGCGCATTTCATTGTAATTTCAATGCCTGTGTTGAAATTGCGAATATTAGGAAATGGTGACGTATCGTGGTGCTATACAATGCAAGATGTGTTCCTATCGAGCTAGCTACTCGAGTTAGTACGAAATAATCATGAATTTACTAAGTAGATCCAAAGTTCCTCAACAATTTTGATAGAATAACAATAAATCGCCGCATCCATCCAGCGGAGCCCACGGTTATTTTGCGCTAAGAATACATAACAAAAACCGCTCGTAACCTGTACCAATGTATGTACTTCTAGATTAATGTACTAACTTCTAGAAATCTTTAACAGAACTTGAAAGATCCCGTAAGAAAAATTGCCTGACCAGCAGAGCCCTTTGATATTTGATATATATTCATACGTGCAACAAATTTACCACATAGTTATTTATCACCATTCTGCCTATGAATAACACCTTTTTTTATACATGGATATGCCTGACGCATACCACTGATTCGGGCAGAGTATGTCCGAGTTGCACGTACTAAGACCCAGTGTGTTCCGTCAACAAGACTTTTCAACAACAGTTTTTACTATGAATAACTCCTACACAAGTCTTAGTAATAACTTAAACTATTACAATTATATTATATATTATCAAATATAATTTAAATTAAAAAGTGCCAAGACCTAATAGGTGCAGGCGCTTAAAACATGAAGCTTGGAACTAACACTTTATAAATTATAATCCAAATCGTCTAAGTAGTTATACTTTGAGAACATATCAGACAATCAAATAAACTGAAGTTTGCATTGATATTAAAAAGGATAAGAAATAGTTTATTTAATGTTGCCGATTAACATGCAAAATCTATTAGGTACGGATATGAACCATTATGGTGGTCTGCGTGATTGCCATCTTGACATTGTTTTTTAATGTTTGATATCATCTGCAATATTATGTCAATTAAAAACTACTATGAAATCAACGTGATAAGATATACAAGGTGGATGCGACTTAAGACATTTATTGAAACCACTGCTTCCATAAATGGTTAGTATTCATTGACAACTGTTACTTAATTATTTAATTACTATCATAAAAAAAACACTTTTCGAAAGATCATCCAATATATTCGGCAAAGGTGACAACATTTTTTTGATTACTTAAGTCTAAATAGGATTGATGACGTATTCTGGTCGTGAAGTGTTGGCGTGTTTTGGTTTCTTTATAAAATACTAGCTGACCCGGCGAACTCTGTTCCGCCTAAAAGGCAATAAATAAGCAGATTTTGGAATTTATTAAGTTAATTTGTTTATTAGAAAATACAAATTATATAATTAAGTACATAATCATTAATTATTGTTAAGCTCAGGAAAATTTTAATCGAAATAGAGTGAAAACATTTACAAAAAACCGGCCAAGTGCGAGTCGGACTCGTGCACGTACGTTTCCGTACCACTATACATCTAAATTAATATTTTTCTTTATTCTTTATTATATTGGAGTTGATTGAATGGAAGGTAAAATGCGGTTTACGATTTATTACGTACCTAAAAAAACCTAATTATTAGATCTCGTTCAATCCAATTTTAAATGGAAGTTTGCATGGTAATGTACATCATATATTATTTTTACATTTATCATTCCCTTATTTTAGAAGTTACCGGGGGGGGGGAGGGACAACATTTATCCACTTTGGGAGCGTCCCTCGCGCAAACTATTCAGTTTATTAAAAAATATATTAGAAACCTCAATATCATTTTCGAAGACCTATCCATAGATAACCCCACACGTATGGGTTGATGAAAAAAAAAATTGAGTTTCATTTCTAAGTATGGGGAACCCCAAAAATTTATTGTTCATTTTATGTTTTTGTATAAAAATCTTAATGCGGTTCACCGAACACATCTACTTACCAAGTTTCCATAGTATAGCTCTTATAGTTACGGGAAAAAGTGGCTGTGACATACGGACGGACAGACGGACAGACATGACGACTCATTAAGGGTTCCGTTTTTTGCCATGCGGCTACGGAACCCTAAAAAGACAATAATTGATTAGTTATCGAGCGGCATGCCGATATCATTTTCGCCATCATGTCAACACAATATTGACTAAATAAGACTCTGTAATAATGTAACGAATTAAAAGAGTTAGTTCTAAACATTGATCTAAATGCATAAAATTGCATACACGAAACAGTTTTATTACGCGCAGAACCCTGCTGCGGAATAGTCAAATAATAACCGTCTTCTCCTGTCACAAACATTATAGGATACTGTAGTAGATCATAGGACCGATGTAGCTCAGAAACTCTTTTGAGCTGTCCGTCTCTATCGTGTAAGACTATATCCTGGGACCTGTGTCTTCATCATAGAAATCTTAATAATAAGGCAATAGAAATGTCAAAGACGCGTGACCTTGTCGCCGCGCATCTGTCTAGTCAAACACAAGTGCGAGTTGAGGAATTGTCGTCTTAATGTCATCGCAAAAAGAATAATTTTGTTTGCAGGAATACAAGCGCATTTGTCTAATCGAACACAAGTGCGAGTTGAGGAATTGTCGTCTTAATGTCATCGCCAAAAAGAATAATTTTGTTTGCAGGAATACAAAAAGTGGTATTTGAAAAACGGCGACATGCGTCCCAGTGTTAAAAGATAGTCGATAGCATTTCTATTGACTAGTTATTAAGATTTCTATGGTCTTCATCGACCAAAAGAACGGCTACCTCGTTTACAGTAGGAGCATTATATCTGCCTCTTTGTGCTGTCTGTGGAGTGCGATTTGAATGAATAATTAACTTTAAATTATCTGAGTAGTTGAGTTCTACGTTTTGTTTAAAACTACGTATATACACGTTATGATTATTCAGAGCAGTCTGTAATTCGCGAATTAAATCCATTTTTAAGGTTGGTGCGATACTTGATCGCAACGATAACTGGTCTGCATCCGAAATAAAATATATTTGCAAGAACTGTGGGTTTTGGCCTGATGGTGGTAAAAGGCTACCAATGAGATGATAAACCTGTCCTTCAATTTTAAAAGTGGGCATAAAATTACCTGCCCTGATTTCTTTTGCGCCAAAAGAAGTCATTTGAAAAATTATTGTATTTACGTATATTTGTTAAAAAATGACCAGATAATGGATGGTTATTAGTTAAAAGATTTTTATTTGTTGTGGCGGCTCCTGAAGGTTAGGAAGACAAACTTTACCTAAAGCACAGCACATACCATTAGGTTCGTCCGCCCATTTCTTGGCACAGCAGTTAGAGCAGATCTTATTCATGACTTCGATTTGGACGGACGCTTGTTGTGCATAATCAACCTGCGGATCATATCTGAAAGCCAGTCTGTTGTTGTTAGCTAAAATTCGATTGCAAACTCTATTTGTGGACAACTGCTGTCTCTCTGCCTGAGCTCTAAGTTGCGGCGAACGCTCGACACTTGACTCTCGTTCGCGTAAGTCAGAGGTCCTTACATTTTGCTCATGAAGACGTTGGGAACGCTCCAGCCTCGACTCTCGTGCACGTAACTCAGAGGTTCAAAGATTTTGTTGTGCAAGGCGTTGCGAACGTTCAACACTCCACTCTCGTGCGCGTACCTGAGAGATTCTCTGATTTTGTTCAGCAAGGCGTTGTGAACGTTCAGGTGAAGATTCTTCCATACGACGTATTCTTGCTGCCCGTGCTTGAGAACTATGTTTAGAAAGTTGAGACATGGCTCTCTTAGGCATTTTCAAATGTTAAAAAAATGTTAATAGCGTGTAATATTCTAGCTCTGAAAAGAACTGTTGTTTAGCCCTGAAAAGAACTGTTGGTTAGCCCTGAAAAGAACTGTTGGTTACCCCTGAAAAGAACTGTTTGTTGATTAGCCCTGAAAAGAACTGTTGATTAGCTCTGAGAAGAACTGTTGTTTAGCTCTGAGAAGAACTTTTGCGTCGCACGAAAATTATTAAAACTCCCCTCCCGCACGCGCACCCCCGCCTTGGTGACGCTCACTTCGCAACGGGCTGCAGCAGAAATCGTAATATTTTAATTTCACCATAACTTTAAAACCAAACTTCCAATTTGAATCATTCAAAGACCAAATATTATCTAAATAAACTTCTTAGTGATGAAATAATTTATTTTAATAAGGATTAATAGCATGAGTAAAATAAATGCGTTTAAATGTAGTCCAAAAAAAAATCAAGATTTTTAGATAAAAAAATGGTTGTTGTGCCTCACTCGACATAGATAAGTATAGTGTCTCACGGATTTTTTTGTAGATATTTATAAGATCTACAATTAATTAAAACATTTTATGGTTCAATCTTTTATAGTTTAGGCAGCGTACGCAAAATAAGTAACTTTTCTGGTTGATTTTTTACACCTTGTGTCCGAAAAACCCAAATATCTTACGGAACCCTATTTTTTTCCAAAATAGTTCTTTTTTTTTTTTTGTTATTAGCCTATGTTTTTTTGTGGATAATGTAGCTTTTGAATGGTGAAAGAATTTTAAAAAACGGTCCAGTAGTTTTTAAGCCTAGCCTTCATAACAACCAAACAAACAGAGTTTTCCTCTTTATAATATTATTGTAGATGAATAAATAAATTAAAATTGTCAGTGACACCGGGCCAGATAATTTATTTATTTATTTATTAAGATTCACCAACATTTGATTACACTGTTACATTTTTAGGTATACATCTTATATCTAATAGCGTTAGTATATAAGTTGCGCCGTGGCCACAGTTGACGCAATTTTTGACCGACTTTCAAAAAAGGAGGAGGTTTTCAATTTGATTGCATACGTTTTTTATTATTTGTTCGGCGATTACTCCGACCGATCTGAGAGATTCTTTTTTTTGTTTGATCATTTGGTTACGATCTCACAGATAAGGGAAAACGTTGAATATTAATTAAGTAGGTATATCCATATAAGAAGTTAGAGTAACAAAATAATCTATATAGGATAAGTAATGTTTCGTACCCGTCTTTCTAACTGCTGGACAAGCCGTCTTAGACTTGAATGACTCATGGTAAAGATACTTCACTAAAAAAAGATAAGTTAAAAGTTTTTAAAAAAAAATCCGACTTCATAATACCTTGTAAAAGCATGTAATTACGGAGAAAGTCTCATAAATAGTTTATTATTTTTATTTTTTATTATTAGACCCGTTCACGAGAAATTTATCTTTTATTAGAACGCCCAATGAAAAGGCCAAATACACACATTCACACAAAGATTGGTTCCATGTGGGAATCGAACCAATAATACCAGAAGATATTACTTGTTTTATACAGATAATACATTATTTTAAGTCCGAATATGTTATAACGACTAACTACGGAATCCTATGTACTAATACTGAATACTCAAATTTCTATGTTATGGTAAGTCATACGTGCCAAATTTTCAAATTGATCAAGTTGCATGACATACTTAATGCTAAGTAAAATACCCATTGAATAATAAGGTCAGCACTCAGCTGATACGCGAGCACATCGATGGGAATCGCCGCCAAGCCGCCGAGGATGCGACGGCGCCAGGCAGGCGGGAGCCGGGCGCCGCGACGCTTCCCTACGGAGCCTGCACAGTCACTGCCACGCGCGCGTACCACCCACCAGCCGCAACACAAACGCAACACGAAAATACCAATACAAGACACCGATGCAAAAATGAACGTACTATTATTTTTTTTTGTAACATTAATCCATCTCTCAATCAGTGTAAAACCCAAAACAAAACATAACGCAACACAAATAACAGATGAAATAAAAAAAATAATATTGGAACACGAAGAAATCTTATCGAAGAAGGTTCCGTTGAATAAAAGTGAAGTAAAACCAGTTAAAATCACTAATGTTGTGTTACCAAAGCTTCACCCAGTGACTGCCACGACTGTGAAACCACCCCCCTTGATGATACCTCTACACGTGTAAGTACTCGTATATAAATTGCAATAACTATTGTTGACCTGAACTGTACTGATAACTACTTGTTCTTCAAAATTGTTATACATATTGTTAAAGAACTTAAATGAGGCAGTACAAACGCCTGTATTTTCATATTCCACAATGTTAAATAGCCCTTGCAATTATTATCATATAAATAATTAATTATCATTATAATAAATTATTCGAAGGTAGTAGTGCAATAGTGTAGGTAAATTTCTTTGGGTGACATGATTATTATCAAATTGAAAATCGTATAAAATAATAATATTTATCACTTACATCAATGAAAGCTTTCTTAGGTAGTTACAGTAACGAATGTAAAACATGATACTAAACACAATCTTATCATCCACAGTTGATTTCGCGTCCAGCTTAACATGTTTGTTTATGTAATCGTAGAATACAAGGATGGGCGGTAACAATAAAGAAAAATCTCAGGGAAATCGACGACATCGTGGTGCGAAAGAAAGAACTAAACCAAGGCTTTACTGACATCAAAAGTAAGTTGCGTAATGGAACTGACATTGTCAATAAAATGGCAAAGTCTATAGAAGAACTCTTGAAGAAACGCATTCACGCAGCTGAAGAGATTATGAAAAAAGCTGAGGAAATCTCGCAATCACCTGCCATGCCCGGGCCAAATTACACCTTCGACCGGAGTATTGTTAGTATTCTTATTATTTTATATTATTAATATTTAAATGAGTTTGCCACTGCCAACGCGACCGTTAACACAGCTACGTACATTTTTTTTACTAGATTACAATAGGAAGGCTTTTAAACGACCTCCTTCCTATCATGAATTTCATATTGCTTCTAAACTTTTGAAGTTGAGTAAGTTAATATCCTAATTTGGAATCGTTCAATGTTGAATTTCTTTATTGTATGGCTTACGTAGGGCTTACTAAATACTAACTAAAACTACTCGTAGAATACGTCTCTCCACATTTTCAACATGAATCTTATTACTTGCTGCTTGCTTTTGGCTTATACATGCATGATACGTATTACGAATTAATACATATTTGAAATACAAAAATGTTATTTCAGGAATTAAATGAAGTAAAGAAAAAAATAAACTATCACGACGTTGAAAAATGGGAAATACCTAATTTTTGTAGAAACGGAAGAAAAGTCGCATTAACGAAAAACAAGCATTTTAATGCCGAAGTTACAATGGATATTACCAGTGTCCAAGTCGCCACGGAAGTCTTTGATTGTGGTAAATAATCAATTGTGTAATTATTAATTTACTATCTTATCACGATTCTATGAATATAACTTTAGATATAGATACTTAGAGCACATAACTTAGCTCTATGACTGCTCGTTTCTTCCAATTTTTATGGAAAATACCATTTTCTTTATGCTATGATTGTTTACTCAGTTGACCAGCACCTAAAAAATTATTAAAATCGGTCTTCTAGAAGATTAGCAGATACAAACAGACAGACAAACGAAAAAAAAATTACCTGGATTTTAGGCAAAGGTTACGTGCAAATAACTTATACCAGCTTAAAAAATCATTGTTATTTAAAAATTTAAAACAGAAACATTTTTTTTATTGATTTATTGATGATAAGGATGAAGATCGCCCAAAATCTGCCTGCCAGGATCAAACAAAAAGTTCTCACTCCTCTGAATGACATTTTTTATTACGTAATCATTAATGATCTTACAGATCCCAAAGTGTTACAAAATATTTATTGGTCTGAAGGACTACTGCCAACATTCCAAAAAAACTACGCAGAAGATTCAACCATTGAATTCCAATATTTTTGTAGTGCACAGGGATTTCTGAGACATTATCCTGGTAAGCTATATTGATATTACAATTTACTTTGGAATTTTAAGGCTAGCTCATAACTTATTCTTTTTCACAGCGGCTTCATGGAAAGACATGTTTAAACTAGATCTGAATCTAGACCCGGACGATGACGTAGACCTTTACGACTGCCGCCTTCGCCCTTGGTACGTGAGTGCCGGAGGTGCCCCCCGCGATGTCTTGATTCTGGTCGATGCCTCAGGCTCCATGAACAAATCCTCCAATAAACCAATATCGGAGCAGTTCACGTTGGCTCTGCTTACAGCTCTCACAGATGACGATCGAGTCAATGTGCTGAGGTTCAACGTTCTCGTACAATCTCCTGTTGGCTGTTTCAACGGAAAACTTGTGCCGGTAAGTTTTTGAGAGCCAACTTCTAGTATATTTTTTAAATATGGTAACATTCTACATGAATGTTAACTTGAATTGTGTTTCATAATATTTTCTTTACAAGTAGTTAATTCAGAAAACTTTTTGAACCAATCAATTTTATTTATTACTAATTTTTTTACTACCTTTTTTTATGTGGGTAAATGCTTTATGCATACTACTTAGCGGTTACACTGTTACACTGAAGAGGTTAAACAGCAAGGTTATTACTACCTCATCATCTGGTTTAAACAGACCTAATGCTATGTCATCATAAAGATCTACAAGATGTAAACGACAT
Source organism: Hypena proboscidalis (assembly GCA_905147285.1). Lineage (NCBI taxonomy): Eukaryota > Metazoa > Arthropoda > Insecta > Lepidoptera > Erebidae > Hypena > Hypena proboscidalis. The sequence goes on from LR990140.1 coordinate 16,444,828, forward strand.
CGTGACGAAGCCGCTAACCAGTGGTTCAGTACATGGTCCTGAGACCCTTTAAGCATGATCGCAGTGTGAGTCATGATGTTATCTACACACTGGGTGTAATTAATAATAATAAAATAATAATAATAATTTCGATTTTTTACATAAGATAGAAAGCCAGAAGCAATGACACTATCCAATGGTCCCAATGACAAGGCCAAATACACACATTCGCTCACACAAGCACACCCAGTCTCAGAACAAATCTTTGCGAATCACACAAAGATTTGACCCACGATTTGACCCATCGAACCCACAACACCAGTGCAGTGGAGAGCGGCGACGCGGCCGCTTAAACCATACGTGCATGACAAAAAAAAATGTAAATGACATTGTGACGTAACTATAATAATAATTATAACATCGTAGGCAAACCACGTAAATTCAGCAGCGATGATGACGTCGTTGAAGCTGTACAACATGACAAACGAGACTTGGATGGCTGAAGTGTTGACATCCGCCGTGCAGCTCCTCAAAGAACAACGGAAAGCAAAGGACAGACCGCCAGCTTGTCAACAAGCTATCGTGCTGCTAGCTGATAGTATTTATGACAACTTTACTGACTTAATGCGCGAACTTGACCCGGAAGGTTCAATCAGGTATTGGCTATGTATTACGCCTTTCTTGTATGCTGTAAATTTAAATGTTAATATGGTTGTTACGCTTTCGCGACAAAACCACTAAACCGATCTTGTACAAAATTTATATTAAGATGGAATTACAAAGAATACTTATTATTAAAGGAGATTAGTCGCAGATAAACGACGTTAAAAAATTATCTGATTTACTTGACACCGACTTCAGAATTATAAAATAATTATTTAATAATTTCTATTTAACTAAATGAAAAAACGTATTATTTTGTGCGAAGTAAATTTATTTTTTAGTTTACCTACTTTTTGAAGTCGGTTTTTTTTTTGTTAAAAATTTATTTAATTAATTATTTTATTTTACAATTTTAAGTGATGGGTAGACCGAGCAAGAATGTTTCTCGAATGAGGAGACGACGGTTACTTGAGACGGAAAACTTATTAATAATAATCCCCATACTCCTAACCGTTGAGGAGTTGTACCTTCCAGCATCAGCTCAGCAACTTAAAATGCATATATCCAAGTAGTTTTAGGAAATATACGAAAAACAATATAGAAGCCTTTGAAATTTGAGGCTTACTCATGATTTCTCTAGGATCCCTTGGAAATCTTGACCTCATATTATGAATATACATAAGTAATATTCAACGTGTCGCCTCATCTGTGTCTAACTTGAAAGAATACAGTAAACGGCCCCAAGGAGCCTATATTTAAAGAATTATCCCCGTACTCCTAACCGTTGAGGAGTTGTACCTTCCAGCATCAGCTCAGCAACATAAAATGCTGATTACTAGATGCAAATATCCAAGTAGTTTTAGATAATATACAAAAAACAATATAGAAGCCTTTTAAATTTGAGGGTTGCCCTCGATTTCTCTAAGATTTCATCATCAGAACATGACTTGAAAAAAATGGGACCACATGACGAGTATATCCTCTCAAACAAAAAAAGAATTTCTCAAATCGGTCCAGGCGTCTTCGGGTAATCGGTGAACAAACATAAAAAAAAAAAAAAAAAAAAAAAATACAACCGAATTGAGAACCTCCTCCTTTTTTTGAAGTCGGTTAAAAAGACACTAATGCGCCATGATATCATTTATGAAACTTTAAATAATAGGTATAATTTATCAAAATGTAGTTAGATACGTAATAAAACGTACCTATATTATCATTAACGTCATACATTTTAGTACTTAGTGGTATACCAAAACAAGATCTAACTCAAGTTAATTAACAGCTGAGTCATGAAGACTTTTAGCCAAAATTTTTCATGTTTTAGATAAAACTTATTGGCAAGTTAACCTATGTGCTTATCTTGCCAATAAGGTTTATCTACACACATAAATGAAAGTGACAGCTATATTCTTTCTTCATGTGTAACTTGTGACACTTTTAAATTTAGTAATGTTTAATTTGATGGGTCGTATTAGATCTATGCGGCACCTCAGAAACTGGCCCTCAGTCTTTACTGACAAATTATAACTATTAATATAGGCTACTAATGATATGTTAATAAAGAAATACGATTATCTATATCCCTATCTATTTTTTTAATGTTTTTCTTTGTAATAAATAGCTACATATAAACTAAGTGGGTAATATCCCCTAGTCGGCGCAGGTCTCCCCCATTTCCTTTCAGTAGGTACTGCCTGTCTCAGGCTTTGGTCATGTAATTAAGGCCAAATCTTTCCAGGAATAAATTATTCTCTTCAACCATTGTTTTCGTAAAGCAAAATAGTGCAATCACTGATGTCCCTTAAAAGAATTATTTATAAAAGTTAGTTGCCCTTATTACGAGAAACATAATTATCTACCGTGGAAAATCTCTTCATGGCAAGGCGAAAAATAATAATTATAAAAATAACTATGGAAAACTAGCTTACAGTTATTTATAGTCTATTTACAAACATTAATTACACAAAAACAAGCTTGTAGCTGTTCTTGGCTCGGGTCTCTTCTCATGATGAGAAGGGTTAGGCCATAGTCCACCACGCTGGCCAAGTGCGGATTGGTAGACTTTACACGACCTCGAGTACTTTTTAGGCACTCTCACGCATCCAGGTTTCCTCACGGTGTTTTCCTTCACCGTTAGCGAGCGATAATTTATATGACAAATACGGACATGTCTTCGAAAAGACGAATCTTAACGATTTATTGACAGAGGTGTGTGCCGTGGGTTCGAACCCGAGACCTTTGACTTCGCAGTCCTACGGTCTCCCACTCGGCTACCGCTGCTCGAACAACAGTTTAGGTTATGTTTTATTTTATTTATTTATTCAGTAACAATTTTTACTTCGTATGCGAATGTTTTTTTACAAATTTAAAATCTCTAATAAATAAACACATAAATATGAATTTTAGCAAAATAAAGTTAACTAATTAGATATGAAAATAATGATAATATAGTATAGTAAAGATTGATGGCACCACAATTATAATCATGCATTAGATGTCAATTAATTAATTGTTAACAAGTGATAAAATCATAATAAAATCAGTCAAATGTCAGATATCGAGAATAAAAAACAATACAGTATCATGTCTAGCCAACAAAACCGATCAAAAATTCATAAAATATCAATTAATAAACTAAAATATAACTAATAAATAAAAATGCAACTAATTAATTCTTGAACAACTAAGTAAACTTCATCTTAGATATTATGAATATTTTATTTTGTTCACAAATCATCATTTTAGTAATAGCATTTTTCTAACGAGAACCGCATAAGTTCACTTAAAAAACCATTTTGATAAAAAATGTTCTAACGGCAACTCTTGTTCAAGAGGCAACCTATTAAAAAAATAATGAATCTTTAATATGCACTCTGTTTCATAACTTCAAGATGTGGAGTACTTTGGGTATTTAGATCCTTTCTTCTAGTCCTCTCCCTTATCATGTTCACTCCCTCTCACTTATCTAAATATGTTAATGGGTATATTTAGATAAGTGACAGAGTACTACTAATATATACATAAACTCAGAACGGTAAGTATTTTAAGTTTTTCAAAATGTGGTCCGCATGAATCTGGTATTTTGTTTTCAAATATCATCACACGGAAATAGATAGATAGATAAAATGCTTTATTCATAAATAAAAACATACATTTTTAAACAGGCTCCACAAAACCGAATGATCGGTTTGTCTGTGGAAATACATTGCACTCGGATTAGAACAACATTTCACTTACACTTTAAAAACATAATTAAGACTCGATGTAGTATTCACTTTCAACATTAAAGTTATTCAATATATTATTGTAGGTATTAAGATAATCTTTACATTGCTTAAGTAAGTTCTATGACTCATTTACGTTATATGTATCAAACAAATGTTTTTTATAAGCTATGGCAAACTTTCTTTTGTTCTTTTCAGATCTTAATACATATGGCAATTCATTAAATAATAAAGGTAGCCTCAAAATCAAAATAGGAATCTGTATACGGAAAATAATTATGTATTGATGTGAATGAACTGATTAAAGATTAATACACTAGACAAAATTAATCAAACATTGTTCGATTTACCTACGATACTCTAACTTAATAAATTAGTAATAATCATAAATCACACATAAACTTTGAATTATTTTTTTATCCCTTCCCTCTTTGGTGAGATGTCATAAGATTCATATTGCATTGTTGTTTTAGATTATTCGTTCTCTGGTTGCACGACCAATACGGTTTGCGAGACAACACCCGCGAATATGGAGAATGGTTAAGTTGTGCCAGAGACGGGTACTTTGCAGAGCTGATATCACAGTTTGATGTCACGCTGCAAGTCAATAGGATTCTTCAAATAATGCAAAGGCCACTTGTCAGACAACGGAAGAATAAAATCACGGTGTTCAGTGATGTTTATGCACATGTCGAGGTAATACTCTTCCACGTAATGAGACAGGGTAAAGATATACTACTGAGTATTCTATCTTCATAGAAACTGATTGAACGCGTGACATGTACGCCTCGGAATATGCTGGCAAAAGAAGTGGTTGCAGCGCTGTGACCTTACGAATTCAAAAATAGAATATTCGAAACTCAAGTCAGATTTATGAGAGATTAAAATATAGTGTGCGGGATGTCCACTTCTATATTTGAATTTAATTCGTTTGAGGTGTACCACGCAACAGTCTTTTTTTATTTCAAGAAACGGTGGCAAGTCGGAATACTCTGGAGATATCTTTACTCTGAATCAGGTAATTAAGTTTAGAATTCGAGAAACAGAGTTGATAGAGTTCGCGCCGGCACTAATGCTCTAGTCCCGACGGCAATAAGAAGGACAAAATACTAATCGTCCTATTGGTCAGCTGTCAAATTGAAGCCCGGCGCTGATCGGTAATGAATGAATGATTACGGTAGTAATAAATTTTTTAAATAAATTAAAAAAATATATTATTATTGATTTATTTAAAAAATATATTACTATATTGCAGTTTGACGTCACACTGCAAGGAAATAGAAATCTACAGATTATGCGAAGACCACTTGTGAGACAAAGTAAGAATAAAATCACTGTTTAGTGAAATATCTACTACGCACATGTTGAGGACCAGGTAGTCTTTTCAGAATCTGTAGAGAATTTTAAATATCCTGTCATCTTTTTTCTTGTTTAGCAACAATATATAGTAGAAGTAGAAAATAAATTAATGAATCGTAACTTAATTGCAGTCAGATTAGTCACTAGATAAAGTAAAATACCAAATAGGAGAATCAAACTCTAGGTCTCGCATTTGGTAAATCAAAATTGTTGGAATATAATTTGATTGATTAACGAAACTAACTTAAACAAAATTGTTAGAATATAATTTGAGTTTGTAGTTATTAACGAAACTAACTTAAACAAAATTGTTGGAATATAATTTGAGTTTGTAGTTATTAACGAAACTAACTTAAACAAAATTGTTGGAATATAATTTGAGTTTGTAGTTATTATCGAAACTAACTTAAGATTACTTTCATTACAGTTTACATATCATTCACCAAAATTATATTATATTATGTGCGAAAATGTTTTAAACTTCATTGTAATGCCTGATTTTATGATGCAGGACCCCAGAAGGGCCGACTACTACTGGCACAGCAAGGAGAACACCGAGCAAGCGAACAGATATAGAGTCCTGAGGAGCCTGCCCAATAAGGAGATGTTGTACACACCAGAACAACAATACAAGTATTACTGGCATCAAGAAGCACTTGTGAGTGCTTTTCCATATATTGATTTATTCACTACAAACTCTTGTCCGCAGCTCCACCCGCTTGAATGTCTGATATCTGAGTACTTGTAATAATTGCTACAGAACTTTATATGACAATATCAAAAACAAAGAACCTTTAAGAGGAAACAATCGGTATCGATTTGTTCATGTTGTAACTCTTTTTGTATAGACAAATCTTATCTATAACACTAATTTTTTTTTTTACTCGCTCTACCATTTACTGCCAAGATGGACTAGTAGTTAGCTCACCGCGAGTTCTCGGGTTTGATTCCCGGTTTGGGCAAAGTTATTACGTTATTACCGAAAATACGCTTTAATCATTAGCGTACTTTCGGTAATAAATTACCTAATAACTTAATTTTCATAATAATGTCTGGACTACGGCATGGGGACGCCGATAATACAAGGTTGAAATAGTTGCTACGATATTCGTAGCACACTTGTTAAGGTCTACGAATACTACGATTACCGTAGCACTCCCTGTTGGATCTACAAAATATGACTTCCCTACACGTGTCAGATTAGTGAAAGTTTCAATGTACTATCAACAAAGCAGATTCATGATCCACCATAATACTATTTTGTAAAGAGATTTAAAAACACTTGTCTAAATTTCTTGTTCTATCAACAAATGTCAACCTTATCGATTTTGACAATTTCACTTATAAATTGTTTTTTATTCAAACAGGATAGATACGGACATTACTACGAGGGAGAAGATTTGAATTACAGGTTACAAATCAGCGTGTCGATCCCAGTTTTTGAGCATACCACCTTAGAAGTAAGTTTTTCAAATCATTTTAATTCTTGTAATATTTTAAAGGCAAAGCACCTGGGGCGTACCAAAGTTACCCAGGGAGTGCAGTCAAAAATATTGTAATATTTAAAGCAAATTATAGCACCCCTTGGGTAAACACCCTAGGTGCTTTGCCAATTCAGACATGGATTCGTAATTTCTCAACTTTTTTGGTGTCAGCGTCATAGGTATTTATACTTAATTATAAATACCTTAGCTAGACTAACCTTACTTGGTTTAAGTGCCACCTATACGACCTAAATACGTACATAATAATATAAGTTTTAAACTTTCGCGATTTGAGAACATTTTTAAAAAATAGACAACGGATCGCGTAATTATTATAAAGGTAATTTTTTACCTATGCTCGACGTTTTTAATTATTATATTTAAAAAAAGAATATAATATTGTTGTTGAAATGAATTGCACAAACAAATAATTTGTACTGTTCTTTAATCCGTATTGTAATTACGATATCTAATACGATAACCATGATTACAATGTTAATCTCATGGTATCAACAATGTTTATTCCGTTTTCTATTACATATTTTTGATATTGTGTATTTTTTATAAATATTTTTACTGGTGGTAGAGCTCTTGTGAATGAGCTCGAGGGCGGCATGACCACCGTCTCACCTTTAACCTGCCGCCAAATAGTAGTGCTTCCATTACTGTGTTCCGGTTTGGTGGTGAGATCAGGCCCTGAAATTACTGGCACATGAGGCATAACACCGTAGTCCTCAGCTGCAGCGACGCATCTATAATCTGCTTTTGTGGATTGTTGATGTCCATGGGCTGTACTCCACTTACCATCAGGTGGACTACACGCTAGTTCGCTGCGGGCGTATAAAAAAAAATGTATTTAAAAACTCGTTGCTCTACTGTTTCGTTGGTCTAGCGGTATAATTTGTGTATCATTCACCATGGTAGAGGAGCCCATTAAGGGATTTCGGGATTTATTCAAGCGCGGCAGATTAATATACAGGAGGATACCTTGTACCCGGTTAAGTACCTCTACCAAACATGAGGCCCATATATACGGCCGCCCGTGCAGGATACAGGATCAGATTAGTAAAAAAAAATTGACCATCAGAAATTCTCGAGCGCGTCAGATTAAAGTAGGGTGAGTTAATTACATCCTAAAAAGTGTATATTCCACTAATCTGTCAATTTGAGAGTGACGCAAAGAAAGGGGAGGGCAGCAAAGTTGTAAAAAAAAAATGTCATCTTGACATTCTCGAGCGCAGCTATTTTTTTTTTTATTTTGAAAGATATAATTCAAGAATAATGAAAAATATATAATCTGACGATTTCCGCAAGCCGAAATAACAAAAATTCCTCGATAAAGTTAAATGCGTGCAGCTGCTTTATGCTTACATTTCCTTCTCCGCGTTTCTTTTCCTTTCTGACTCTTTCTCTATCTATTACTCTCTCACTCCGTCTCCACTCTGGTTTCTGCTGTCATGACGAAAAATTAAAAAATCTAATGAAAAATGAAAAATGATCGAAGAAAAATGTTAAAAAATATCAAATAGGTTTTATTTTAGTCAAAATTTAGCTGTGCCGTATAAATATAAAATCATTAATAATCATAGGAATTTAATGCAATATTATTTAAGATTTTTCTAAATCAATCAATCTAAATCAATAGTTTACAATCGATAATTATGAAAATGTTTAATTATTATGCAAATTAAGTTAGCTGACATTTAAATATGATTTTTATTGAAAAAATATTACAAAAAAATAAATTTCACTTGTAAAAAAAATTTAAACTTTCAAGCTGGGAGAGTTCAAATGCATAGAAATATTATTTCTTTTAACTCAAAATATCACATTCATTATATTTAGAGCTTAAAAATGTCATAATTACAATTTTAAGCGCCCAGGAATGGAATTAGCGGGCAGTTGCAGGGATGGCCTTTAGGGTGAACCGTTTTTCTAATTTCTTTTTGTCAGATCAGGCGAATCCCTCTATATAATCGTCAGATTATGAGACAGTACGTTTAGAACATAAAGATGATCTATATATATCTTAATCTGACGCGCTTGAGTATTTCAAAATGGCGATTTTTTTTTGCACATTATGAGTATGGCCGCGAGTTTGCGTCCCATCGAAATCGTCAGATTAGTGAATGAGAGCTTTTTTTTGGTGCACTTAACACTCCCTTAGAAAATCTGACGCGCTCGATTATTTTTATTTTTTTTATTTTCAACCCTTACATACAACCACCCGCATCATGCAAACGATCAGATTAACATACGTTCATTGTTAAAAATACGTAGGGCATTGATGCTATCAATATCTGACGCGCTCGAGGATGTCCATGCAACAGTTTTTTTTTACATATTTAAAAATCTATAGCCGCTTCCCCCACCGATGAAAAGGTGTTTATCATATAACATTTTTTTCTTCTTATCATCTAAGCTTTGCAACCCAATAGGTCTCTACGACGCTCGAATAAATCCCCATTTAGCATTGTGGTCTCCCCTACTACCACAAGATCTCGGGTTGGAGAAACAGTGTTATCTGTGAATTTTCCGTCGGGAAATTCTCAATAGCAGCACGGAGTTGGAATTGTTATAGCTGGATGGCGATAGGCTCACGCCTTTTCCCATGAGACATAAATAGAATAGGTGAACTGAGGATGTTGTACACCTCTACCTAACCCTTCTAGGTAATATAGGCGTGATATTATGTATGTATTTATACACATAATATAATTAAAGCGGCCGTGGCGCAATGGATAAGGCATCGGTCTTACGATCGAGAGGTCGTGGGTTCGAATCCTGGCCATTCCACCACGGACGTGAACTTCCTCCTAACACAAGCGAATTAAGCTTAGCTGGAGGGAGTTAACAAGAATACTAGTAATTTGTATTTGCAAATTACTAGTAAGCTTTTTATATAAAAAAATAATAATACTTTAAACATTCTATTCAAATAGCGTAACGATACTTCGATCACCTCAAACCAATTAAAAAGACCTTTTTTTCTCTGCCTCTATGGTCGAGTGTAGCCTCTTACCACCTCTTAAAGGTCTCGGGTTCAATACCGAAAGAGGTTTTGCGTTTTTTCTGTGAAAAAAGCCTTATATCTGCCCGGAGACATGTGACATGACAAAGTGGCGGTGCTTACACCCCCGTGGTAAAGTAATACTTGTCTAGTGTTACTGTAAATACATAGAAATCTTAATAACTAGTCAATAGAAATGCTATCGACTATCTTTTAACACTGGGACGCATGTCGCCGTTTTTCAAATACCTTTTTTTGTATTCTTGCAAACAAAATTATTCTTTTTGGCGATGACATTAAGACGACAATTCCTCAACTCGCACTTGTGTTCGATTAGACTCATGCGCTTGTATTCCTGCAAACAAAATTATTCTTTTTGCGATGACATTAAGACGACAATTCCTCAACTCGCACTTGTGTTTGACTAGACAGATGCGCGGCGACAAGGTCACGCGTCTTTGACATTTCTATTGCCTTATTATTAAGATTTCTATGTGTAAATAATTAACCAACAATAGCAGATTAGTATTTTACATTTTACATTTACATTTATTTTTTTCAATAAGGTGTTATAACTTTAATATAATGTTAGTACATAGATATAACATTATATATTTTGCATACTGATAATCCGGTGAAACATGTTGTGACCTCTTATTGATTTGTACTATCTTTTTATTATCATGTTTTTGCACATACTTTCCAACTCCAACTATATACTTCTGATTAAATTCGTTGCGGGTTCTAAGACAATTTTAACTCTCAAATGCCTCTCTGGGATTGCCCGTGTGTCATGCACGGTGCCTTTCAGTTGGTTACCGCTGTAGATCCTGGCGTCACAGGAGTCACAGTGGTGGGCGTGTGGGTGGGATTATATCATGTTTTTTGCAAATAAACGTTTCTATTTCTATAAAGGAGGTTAAGCCTATTGTCCTGCGCCTGATCTCTTTTCGGTCGAGTTGGTTGATTTGTCCTATGAGAGTGAAAATACTATTTTGTTATAGCATTATAATCCGTCGTGTTGTTGGCTAATCTCTATTGAGATTGGCGGTCGTAGCCGAAAAAGGCTTGTTGATTGATTCTGATTGTAAAAAATATTGATACCTTATCAAAATATTAGTAATCTGAAACCAAATTTATGACTTTTTAGTTACATACTTTAATTCTAGCTAATTTACTTATGATCATTTTTACAATACGAAATTATTAGAAATACAGTAAATTATTTTTCCTTTAATTTTTATAATATTCTTTTCTAATGGGTTTCATCCTACTATTATTTTTTTGACTTTTTATCATTTTTAAAGGGATCTACCCTGGTCTATATGCTCTACTTTTAGAAAACGTATTTTTAGATGTTAAGAATTCAATACGATTTTCAAATAAAACAAATCGCAGTGTTTTTAAAAGCTTTTATTTAACTTGCAATGTTTGTATGTGAAGGTGGAATCTTACAAGTTAAATTTGACCCACTTACCGGTGTCCGATTGAGCTGAAATTTTACATACCGGTCCAGTCCCGATGACAATGCATGTTTTTACTAATAAAATTGGACCCTCAAACAAAATTTGGATTCCCAAAAACCAACAATACATAACAACGAAATAAACATTTAATCCGGTGAAGTGCGATTTGAACTCGTTCACGAAGGGTTTTGTACCATTATCATAAAACTAGTAAAATCTTAAAATTAGTAATAATATAATATTATATAATTATAATAATGCTCCGATATTCGATATTTTAAAGTAACTTTTTTGACAGACTTTTATTATTACTATGTAGAGACGTATTAACCTTATTTTTGTTGTTGATTGCAGAATATCACGATAAAACTGGAAGAGGTAAGATATTTAGCGCTTTAGTAGTTTATAACGAACATTAATTACATGTAAATATTATCAAAATCTGCGATATGGACATTAATTGTTTTGTTATCAACTACTTATCTCGCTATTGTTTACAGGAACTAGGAAGGAATTCTACTAGAACGGTAAATAATTTCTTAAGCATGTATTATAATGAAATAGAACCCTGTTATTGAAAAACCCCTCTTTTATAAAGTAAGGCCCCTCGTACATTACGCTACCAAAATCACCGATAGTCGTCAAGTTTCGTCTACACGCGACTTCTGCAACACAAATTCACGAAGGTCTCAGTACGACCGAGTTGCGCGCCGTCCGTCGTCTGAAGAAATCGCGGCGATATACTTTGACGTCGCAACATTAGCATTAGATGTATCTGATTGCATTTTTGTTTTTATATTAATTATTATATTAGCGTCTGTATTACTTTTAAAAATTATTTATATATATATTTTTTTTTTTTTTTTTAAATTTTTTTTTAAGGTTTTGTAAATATCTTTTTATATTTTCTATGTATATTATTGTATATAAATATTATTATTATTTTTTTAATTCTTAGTGTATAGTTGTAAATATTTAAGTTATATATTTTTCAGTTTGTACCTTTTTCAAATATACAATAAACTCAAAAGTTTATATATTCTAAGTTTTTAACATCGATTTTGCTGTGAGCACATATATGTTACGTTAAGATCCAGATATGTACTTTGTATTCTTTTTATTGTTTTATTAGGATTGTAATGTGTTTTGTGCGTCTGAATAAAAATTAACGATTTGGGTATCGTAGTGTACAAAGGGACTTAAGCTATCTAATCATAGTTTTCGTAAATACAATAAGATAAAATCACTATGTGACAAATTGATATCCGGTAAAATTTTACCATCTAGAAAATTGTTATTCTAAAGACCGTGGATCCGAAGCTTTAATCGAAACTGCTCAGCTCTCTACTTGATAATGATTGTTTTTTTTTTTTATAAAACTGTCAGTATCCTGTGAATCGATTGTTGGGTGTGGCCGGCGTGGATATCCCCATCGATCACCTGAAGCTATGGCTGCCTTATCATCAGGTAAATTGTCTTTGATTTCTTAATGCATACTCATCTTCATTCAGCGGATTTAGCTATCATCAGACAGACTGCCTTCAGATCTCCACAACATAGATCGAGGTGACGATACTCTTAGTTAGACTAGTCGGACTTTTTGCCTCTGACTACCCGGATCGACTGCTACAGATCTTCAAATGACTACCGGGTCCGATGGCTTAACGTGTTCTTAATTCTTAATTCTTTATTGTACACAATAAAATTACAGTAGAACTTATAATATAATAAATCATGTACAAAGGCGAGCTTAATTCAAAATGAATTTTCTTCCAGCAAACCTTTAAAATAGAGAGAAAGAACATCCTTAACGGGTAAGACAAAAGTGTACAAACACAGAAATACATGAAATAATTACTGATTATACCTAATTCTAATTAACCTAAATACTTTAAAGTATACTTACTGTATGTATACAGTCATCAAAAATTAATATATACTCTATTTACAAACACAAAACTAACTTATAATTAAACTAAATAGATATACTCATACATAAATATTATAAATATATATCTACATACATACTCCTAATATATATATATATATATATATTATATATATTAGAAGTATGTAATTATACAGCCAACCGGCCCATTATACAGCCGACCGCAGTTAGTATTGCTTAACCTGTAAGCTTGATAAGTCCACGCGGCAATAGAAACACAATTATTAAATTACTGATTCCTCGCTACTCGTCCGTCGGTACTTTAGCGACTTAGAAAATACTGTGATTTAAACATTGATTGATGTATAATAATTGTATTGTAATGTATTAAAATTCAAATATCTGTATGCTTAATCAATAACATACCAATTAATTTGAGTAATTGTTTTATTCTAGCTTGGTGCGGGAGGATCGTTATTCTTAATAGACCATCGTGGAAGTATTGTCATACACGATAACTTACGGCCTACGGTGAGAAACACAATATTATTAAAAAAAAGTAAAAATGCAACATTAAAGGACTGTCAAACCTCTTAAAATAAATAACATGTACGAAGTTAAAGTTAGTTTGAATTTTATATAGTTGTATTTTTTACAGTTCGACGGAGACATCCTTAAGCCGGGCTACAGAACAGTGGACTTCATAGATGTGGAACAACCGGCAGAGGCCCACAAACCTCGACACTACCCCAAGGAATGGGTAAAGGTATCACAATTACATTATCTTCTTCTTTTCTTTCTGCCTGTCTAACGGTATTAATACAACTACATCGATTGACGTCAATCTACGCACTTGATGTTTAACGAGCCAATAAGGGCCTTAGCATACTAGCGGATTACGAGCGGATTCAAAGCGGAGCGGGCGCGCAACGGATTCGTTGCGGGCGCGCAACGAACACGCCGCGCATTCGCAGCGAATTCGTTGCGGACGCGCGGCGTGGACGCCATTTTGTACTGTCTCGTACAAACGCCAGCCAACCAACTTAATAAAATATTTTTTCAAATGTCAAATCATTTTGCATCATAACGGATTCTTGTGGGATTTTATCTTGCTTAAATATTTTATGTTTGTTTTATGCTAAGTAGGAACGAAATTATTTAGGATTATTTTTTAATCGTTTGCAAAACAACACAAATTAGTCGCTCTCTTCCATTCGATTAATTGATAATGGATCTTCCCAAATTCGTCGATGCTTTCGTTTTCGTGGCCGGCGTTTCCGAAGTAACAAAGCCAACAGCAGTGTTTCCTCGTCGGAATCAATTTTGTTACTGAGTGTATTGTACGTCGTAAATTCGCTACAAACACGCGACGAAAACGTAGCGTATTCGCCACGCGTCCGCGACGTCTCCGCTGCGCAGCCGCTGCGCAGCCGCTGCGTGTTCGCGATGCATTCGCTGCGCGCCCGCTCCGCTTTGAATCCGCTCGCAATCCGCTAGTATGATAAGGCACTAAGAGCGCACCATTTCGCTCGATCGACATCGATCGATGGAGTTTAATAACACTCTTATCCCATTTTATTTAGGGTCGTAAACGTCTTTTCAAAATCTATTATTTAACTTGCAATGTGGGTATGTATGTATGTGGATTACAAATCTTGCTAAGCATTTTTTCTCTATTCTCTTCTGTCAGCCATCACTGTCGCTATCAGTCACTCCCAACTCTTTTTTATCTTCTTTTCTTCTTTCACGCAATCCATCCATATTTTCTTCGGTCTGCCTCTTCCAGTCCATCCATTAACATAGACTGATTATGTCCTATCATCACTTTATAGTCACATGATTATGGAAAAACGAAATTTATTATGATAGAAATATAATATATATAAAATAAGAAAATACTTATTAAACTAGTATCTTGGATTATAAAACACTTTGCAGATAACGATATTAAATTTGATTCTATTGTTGTAACATGCGTTTTGTCGTCGATATTAGTAGATAAATATATTATGTACTATACTGATATCGATAATGTAGGCGGCTGATCGTTATCATAGAAGCTAATTCCTGCTTACTGCAAAATTTGATTTTGTGAAAAACACCAAGTACTAGGAGGTCGCTATGAAACTGAAGCACGTGTCAATACCTACTCTTTACAAATCATCGAAAAGTCTTGTCTTCTTCGTAATTAAACTGAGCACGTCATAATTATTAAAAACTAGCTTACACCCGTGGCTTTGCACACGTAGTAAGTCAATGAATAACAGACCGGACTTTCAAACTATACCCATATTCATTTTCATCCCCAGCTATTGCTGAAAAGTTAAAAAAACTAACTAACGGAAGTTACAAACAAATAAATAATCCAATTTTATTGTTCCAGTTCCGGAAAATGTTAATAATAGACAAAGAAAGTGGAAACAAAACTATGCACGGTAAAAGTATTTTCGAAGACGGTATGAGAGCTATTTTGGAAAAGAGGGAATATCATTGGAAAAGAGTAATGAACCACTACACAGCTGTAGTGGTGATACCTTTATACAATAGATACCACAAAGTACCTGAAGTATCGTTCAGCCAAGAAATAGGCCAAAAAGCATTGCACTCTCTGTCACAAACGGATTTCGTAATTCAACCAGACTGGTATGTATTCCTATCACGTTAATTAATCTTTTGCCTTGATAAGTACATGATTCATTGTTTGTTTGGTCAAGTGAGTAATCACAGTGAAAAACATTTCTAATACAGACATATCTACATGTATATTTGTTTTGTAGTTCCATAAAATACATCTTCATGAAATGATGGGCGTTTAAGAATATTTTATCAGCAAACGGATTCCACACAATCCGTGTAGTCGATATTCACTGAATGATCCCTTATTTTTAGAGGTGAAATGTATTTGACCGCACACCACACCGTTCGGGGACACGATGCGTTTATTTGGGGCCCTCCCCACTAAAACACCACCGTGCACCTACTCTCGCCTTTTTTGATGGGATGTTTTTTTTATAGGTTGTATTGCCGCCACATTGAATCTTATTTTGAATCTCGCGAGGCAGAAATTCGCCACTTCATTCGACGTCGCAGCGATGAGCCTAACTTCGCGATGGAAAAGACCAAGTATTTCTTCTCTTCGATCAAACCTGCTCTACTAGAGAAAAATTACATATGTTAGTATTTACTTAAAAGTTACTTCATAATGTCTTCAATGAAAAAAGTCATAACTCCTATCTCTTTAGAAAATTGCTCATAAATCATTGGTATAGCTTTTGTTAAATAGTATGCATCACTACAAGTTATTTTCTATGCAAAGTGCAGTAATGACTTAGACTACGTTGAACAAAGAAACAAACTTACCTACCATGGTGGCATATAGATATACGATGTTCCTTATTAAATATGTGTATCCAATGCAATATGGACAGTTTTATTGATCCATAACCTGCTATCTACTTATCTTGTTATCACGGCTGGACAGTGAGATAGCATTAATTCCACATACTGTGATTATGAATCTATGCCTAAATGATTTATGACCAGCAGGACTCACATACAACAATATATAGCTTTATACGCATACATATATACAAATAACCATGCCGTTTGGTGTTATATCCAACCTTCCTCAATTGTATAATACATGAATGTATTTAATTTTAAAGGTAATGAAGAACTAATGGCTCGCCTATGCAAGGAGGTAATCGCTACGCACAAGTGGGCATCAGAACACGAGGTGATTGGTACCGAGCGAGATTGCTCCAACTGTGAGCTGGGATCTGTCACTGCATTCTTTGCTAGTGGTAAAGTATCTTCTATGGTCTGAATTGCAGATATACTCGAAATCTACTGCCTTGGAGTATTGGTGGACTAACATACCATGTAAATACTTTATAAAGATGCCTCCGAAAAATATTTAACGATCCAAATCAATGACAAACATCAACTATTACCAAATCGTCGTTGAGCGTGCGAAACCACGTTACTAAGTATATATCCTTCTTACGTATCAATGGTATTATGGTTTCTCATTTTTTAGGGTTCCGTAGTACCTACAAGGAACCCTTATAGTTTCGCCATGTCCGTCTGTCTGTCCACGGCATAGCGACGAAACCGTTGGTGCTAGAAAACTGAAATTTTGCATAAACATGTATGTTAACTAAACAAAGAAAGTCGTAGAGTAAAATTTGGAAAAATATTTTTTTTTCAGGTAGCTCCCCTACATGTAAAGTAGGGATGTTTTTTTTTTTTTGTCACCTACCCCATAGTGTGGGGTATTGTTAGATAGGACTTTTAAAAACGTTTAGGGGTTGCTAAGACAGTTTTTTGATTTAGGGATCCGTTTGCGAGATAATTAACTTTAAAGAGCAAATTTTTGTTCGAGTAGGGCGTCCCCCCCCCTCTAAAAGCTAAACTACTGGATCCTAAAATCTGAAAAAAATTGTGTCGGTAGTACATGTAATGAACTTTAAAGGAAAACTATAGCGGATAAGTTCACTTCATTAGTTCAAGAGGAATAGGGGTCCGAAATGTCAGATGCAGTTACTCAGAATATTTCGTTCAAAATTCTTGAAACATAAATAAACATACATAATACATATATAAAATCACGCCTTTATCCCACGGGGGTAGGCAGAGACGATGGAACGCCATGTGCTTCGCTCCTTACATACTTCTTTCGCTTCCTTAACATTCATACATCTCGTCATACGTGCTAGCTGGTTTCGTGTACTACAAACATTTCCTATCTGAAGGACGCTATTTATCTGGTTACTTTAACTTAATTAGTTCTAGAGTAATTGGGGTCCAAAGTGTAAAATGCAGTTACTTAGAATAATTTGTGCAAATTACAAAAACCTTTGAAAGTAATGACTTGTATGAAGATGTTACTTGTTTAATACAGATAGTAAATCCCTTTTAAGTCGAAATATGTTGTTACGACTAGTTTATTTATATTGTTTTTACTCAGTAGTAGTTGCAAATTCTACTCCCTTGCCGGTGGCCTGCATTAGGTCTTACAGACACATGTACGTCTATATTGTTCAATAATGCCTCTCAAGCCGCATCTCCTACGACAAAAATAAATCTTTAGAATTTTAAGAAAGTATATTTACGCGGTTTCACAGGCGCAATGACAAAATCCCATCAAATGAGATTGATGTCAAAGTTTATCACAAATATTGAATGATGAAAGGTAGTGTCAGATAAAAGCGTGTACAGCTACTGAGTCACAGCTTAAGCAGCAAAATATTTTGAGTCTAGTTCAATAAAAATGACAACTATCAATTGTTCTATTATGACGATGCTTTTAATAAGAACTTATATAGTTAGGTGCCTCTGAGGCACGCCTATAGTTTAATCTCTGGCGATCAATTTTGTTCCAGCTAGGTAATACTTCGGAACTGGCATACACAGATTGGTGTGGACTGACTGGGCGTCAAGTACCTAAGGTTCTACCGTTTACTGTAATAACCGGCAAAAATACAGGAAATATGTATCATTGTGATATCGTCTGGCAAACACTAGCATAATCCAACACGATATTTTCCGAAATTCCGTAGAATCAGTGTTTTTGCGAACCTTGGCCGATCAATTAATCGATATCGGGTTATCAACCTTCGCGGCAACCTCACTCTGTTATCGTGTTAAACTACTATCATTGCCAATCGAAATCCTTGCAAATTCAAGGTGCAAAATATCTCTGTTTATTTGTTCAAAGCTAGATTTAGTGAATACGTCTCAATAATCGTCATAGGCAATTCCAATAATCAAGATTTAAAAATGTAGCGGTACCAATCTATCATCGTCACCGATATAATGACGATATGCGGTATATTAACGCGTCGCTGATGACGGTTAAAAGACCTATGTCCAATCTTTTTGCATTATCACCCTAAATGACGAAAATCGAAACAGAAAACTAAATATAATATTTGAAATGGATGTTCATTTTTAACCGACTTCAAAAAAAGGAGGAGGTTCTCAATTCGGTTGTATGTTTTTTTTTTTTTTTTTTTTTTTTTATGTTTGTTCGCCGATTACTCGAAGACGCCTGGACCGATTTGAGAAATTATTTTTTTGTTTGAAAGGATATACTTGTCATGTGGTCCCATTTTTTTTAAGTCACGTTCTGATGATGGGATCTTAGAGAAATCGAGGGCAACCCTCAAATTTAAAAGGCTTCTATATTGTTTTTTATATATTATCTAAAGCTACTCGGATATCTGCATCTAGCAGTCAGCATTTTATGTTGCTGAGCTGATGCTGGAAGGTACAACTCCTCAACGGTTAGGAGTACGGGGATAATTCTTTAAATATAGGCTCCTTGAGGCCGTTTACTGTATTCTTTTAAGTTATACACAGATGAGGCGAGACGTTTAATATTACTTATGTACATTCATAATATGAGGTCATGATTTGATGATGGGATCCTAGAGAAATCATGGGTAACCCTCAAATTTCAAAGGCTTCTATATTGTTTTTCGTATATTACCTAAAACTTCTTGGATATTTGCATTTTAAGTTTTAAGTAAGTGCTGAGCTGATGCTGGAAGGTACAACTCCTCAACGGTTAGGAGTACGGGGATTATTATTAATAAGTTTTCCGTCTCAAGTAACCGTCGTCTCCTCATTTGAGAAACATTCTGGTCTACCCATCACTTAAAATCGTAAAATAAAATAATTTTTAATAAAAAAAAAAAACCGACTTCAAAAAGTAGGTAAACTAAAAAGCAAAAAATAAATTTACTTCGCACAAAATAATACGTTTTTCATTTAGTAAAATAGAAATTATTAAATCATTATTTTATAATTCTGAAGTCGGTGCAAAGTAAACAATAACTCTGTATAGACTAATCTTTCTAACAACTATTTTCTGACTGAATATTAGTTCTTAATTATCCGATTTACTTGGCACCGACTTCAGAATTATAAAATAATGATTTAATAATTTCTATTTTACTAAATGAAAAACGTATTATTTTGTGCGAAGTAAATTTATTTTTTGCTTTTTAGTTTACCTACTTTTTAAAGTCGGTTTTTTTGTTATCAATATGCCGATAATCTTAAGAGTTTACGAAATAATGTGCCATATCCTATTAATCTTTGGCTGGCGTTAATCAGCTCGAGACATTAAACAAATAATGGTAGCAGTCGAGGGCCTGATATTGAAGGCGTCCTTCCCGACAAGTAGCTGCGCCATCGTGTCCCCTTTATAAATCTGTATAGTCTGTATATCTACATTCATTATTTCAGAGAGCGGTCTAACCCGTTGGCAGCAGTACCACGCAACAAGCGCCCACGCCCCGCCTCCCAACGCGTCGTGGTGGACGCGCGGTCCCGCCGAGCCGTGGTACCGACGAGCAGCCGCCTCACCTGACAAGCTCATCATACACGCTCCTGTCTCACCTATCAGGATTAAACGAATTGTTGAAGATAAACCACCACCTGTGAGTAAATTCTATCAACATATCATGATTATTTACTGGTAATAAAAATCTGGGGGATCTGGAGAGTACCAGACCAAGGGGTAGATCACCGATGCGATGGACAGACCAGATCAAGGCAGCCACCGACTGTCCTGTCCACGAGTGCACCAGAAAAGCTACGGTCCGCATAATGTAACTTGTCACTCATTCGTGACTTAAAATTATGACCACGACCACTCTGACAAGAGTGTAGCAGCTAAGAAAAACAATCAAAATCAACCTACAATTTATTAATAATGATTTTTTCCTCAAGTTTTCTTACTAATAAGGTATAGAATTATTCAGTTTTACAAGTACTAGTACATTTCTCAAAATTTTTCCCCGTAAATAAAATTAATGAAACTTTTCTTAAAAAGTACTCAAACTTTAGGGTCAATTCAAGTTACTGTAAAGAGCTGTCGCCAGGTGTCAAATCGCATGCACTAAAGTGAAATATTGGGTAATTATTCTTGGGAAATTCCTAGAAGATAAAATTGTGTCGGTACGCCTTCCGCTTTGATAATCTGCTATATCTTGGAACAAACAATTGGACTACCACGAAACTATAGATTATAAATATAAATAAAAATTACTAAGTATTTGATAAAATCTTAGATATATGGTTTTTTTTTTTTTTTTTTTTTTCTTTTTTATTTATTTATTGAAGGGCTTTGTCGCTTAGCGACCATACCGCCCAATTAGAATTACAAAATATTGTTACAAAATACGCTAAAACTAAACTATCTTATTGCTAGTTTGTACAGGTCTTTAGCTTTATCCGATAGTGGATAAGCGAGAATTGAGTTACAAAAACCAACATTACAATAACTTTGATCTAACACATTAATTCTCAAGTTTTCGTTCCGGACACATTCCATCAGTATATGATAAACATCATCAACCACTCCACAGTCGTCACAATTTGGTGATAAAACCTTTTTCATAAGAAATGAAAACTTATTTGATGGAATATGACCGGAACGAAACCTTAACGCGACAGTTATTTGATTTTTATTAAGTTCACAATCAATCCACGGAACATGGGGTACTTCTGACTGGATAGTTCGATACCAAATACCTTTCTCTTTTGATCTCTCATCAAAGTATTCATTCCATAAAGTAAAACAAATTTCTTTTGCCATTTTATAATAGTCGGAATGGAGAGGCAGGACTTGAAAGGGAATCCCATCTACACAAGCTTGTTTGGCTAATATATCAACTTTATCATTATGTTCTAAACAGATGTGAGATGGAATCCACTGCAGGTGTACAGTTTTGGAATGTTGAAGCTTTAAGATAGATTCATAAATCACGTAGGCTATCGGATTGCCTCTCACGTAAGAGGTGTGCCGAGCCAAGTGTTGCAAAGAGCTTTTGGAGTCTGTCAAAATAACAAACTTGTCACTATTAATTGATTCGATGTATGATAATGCCTCTGCAATCGCAATCAAGATATATGGTTATGTACAAAATATTTTAGGTATATTATGGTTTGACTTTGTTTAAACGGAAACACCAAAACATTAAAAAATAAAAATGTTTATTTGACACAAATACAGTAAATACATATTTTCACTTCCATTGTTGTTTGACGCTATTCTACATATTACATATGTACATACATATCTAAAGGTACTGGCACTGTTTACTAAACTAGGCAGAAGCCTGTATTTTAGCTATTTGTGTACAGTCGCAGGCAGTGACACTTTAAATATACTTATTTTCATTTATTCGTACCACTTGTTTAAAAAAGTGACATTCTATGCCACAAAAAGCGAACATAACAATAGTAATTTTTAATCTGTTAAAAACAGGGAAAGAAAATTGTACTGAATTTCATTCATCCTCTAGGGGGATTAAATTTAATAATGTGATTTAAATTTTGAATACTTAGTGAAATTTATACTGAACTACATCTGTGTTTACACCATTGAGTTTGTATATAAAGCATTATACATCTTTTTGAAAAAGGAATGCGCATTTATTATGCAGTTATGAAATTAAATTACGAAAACCGACAAGGCCGTATGAGCTTGATGCCTATGCTTTTCCGACAAAAAACTCATCAACAATAAATGTACCAAACAAAAATATAATTCTCTCTATCAATAATTGGACCAATGTTTCCAAAGTTAACTTATACTTGTAATCAACAATAATTATATTTATTAAAAATAATGAATTTTTAATAAATATAATTATTGTTTTATTGTCATGTGTTATTGTCATTATGTTTAATAAATATAATCATAATAAATATAATCATAGTGTTATTTTTTTCGCATATGGTACGAAAAGTATAGTATTTTCCTCGGTGATGAAGCTGTCTTAGTCTTGGATGAACTTAAATCACTCGCTACACTCAGGACTCGTCTTAAATCCTTCGCTTCGCTCGTGATTTAAGTTTTTAACACCCTCGCTACGCTCGGGAGTAAACCTCGAGTCCTTAGTTATGCTCGCGATTTAAATCGTCACCCGCGAAAGAAGACACTGCTTTATCCCCTTGTTTAATAACCTACTATTACAATTCGTATCTTGACAATGTGGATTAACTCACGTTTCATTGTTCGCTATTTATATAGAGTCTAAAATGGCCCTTTTTCATAGTTATTTCCTCCTTATTAGTTTCTATTCCTTTTCAGTTCGGCATACGTTCAGAATGGTACACGGTGGCTCAAGTGCTGGGGTCTTCAAAGGACGGCATCATCGGCGTCGCGGGTTATCATTTTCATCCACATCACCTAAAGAATCTCTTCTCACTTATTACAAACTTTCCTGTGAGTATTACAATGTTGCAATATTTAAGATTATTAACAATGTTTTTAAATGTAGGATTAATAGAACTTTGTGAAGTATACATGGCAGCGTAGATATGTTGGATGACTTTTTTAATGCGTCAGTTTGTAAAGTCTATTAGATTGTAAACAGGCAACCTAACTTCTATTTTTTTTATTAATTTATTACCTTGCGACGTGAAACTCAAAAGCCGCACATATTTTTTGGCCTCACTAATCGCATAGGTCGCCACTGCCTCCTTTTCTTGCTCTCGTAAAGCTGCTACAACTGTGGCGTGGCTTCTTTGTACCGTCATTAATAGATACCGTCGATACAGATCTTAATCTACTGTATATCTCTTCCATCAGACAGATGACGAGACGATTCCCCGCTGCGACGGCAAGGTCTGGTCATGCGTGCTAGTGGACGAATACGGCTGGGTACTGACCCACGACGGTAACAACTACACAGAGCCGCCGCAAGAGCCTCTGAGGGAGCACCTCGCGACTCTTTACCCTGCGGCGATGTCTGCACTACTGACGGCTAAAGTCTTTGAGCTGAACTGGGTCCATGATTACCAGGGCGTGTGTTTTCCACCGCAAGTTGAAATCATTGATAACCCGTCTTCTGCTGCTACTGTAAGGCATATTTTTTAAAGATCATGTAAACTTATGATGTAACAATCGTGTATTTTGTTAGTTCATTAATCTGTCTTAACAGTAGTAACTCTATCTGCCTGTTTATTTGCATTGTTCTCACAATTTAATTACCAAACCGATCTTGATAGAAATTTGTACATAGGTGGTTTTTTTTAAACATGTTGTGGTCGTTAGAGTGTGTGAATACAGGGTAAATCGAGTAAAAAAAATCAAGTACGTTATACAACTTTGGTATCATTTTAACAGTATTATTGTTTTTATTTCCAGATAGTACCAACAATTTTGGCTTCGCTTTGGCAAGCGTTGAGTCTGATATATAAAATCACTCAAGAAATGGTGTTTCTTATCACAATTGTTAATTCAGGTAAGAGCACAATACAAGTTTACAAACTAAGAACTAGAAAAAGTTCAACAGGTAATTGACGAAGCACTAGAACCGTAGAGGGTCTACGCAGGCTGCGTAGCATTGCCTACACTGAATTACGCGTAGCTCAAATCAAACTAAAATGATGTTACCATAAGCAATGTGCCAGTCAATTCTGAGTCCAACTTGCAAAGCACTACTAGTTATGCCGGCAGATAATGCGACATCCTTAATTCTTCTTAGCGCGTCCATGAAAAACAACTAGTTTTTAAATTATGTTTGCCCAGAATTTATCCATAAAAACAGCGTCATCAGTGACGTTCCACAGATCGTCTATGGCGCAGATGGTGGGACATAAGGGGCATAAAAGAAGGAAAGCCATTGTTTGAGGGCTGGCACCGCATCCACATGTTCTTTCGCTATTATAAGCAGTATTTAGAGTTTTAATATTTGATGTTTTAGGAGCTCTAGTATCCGCGGACACAAAGGCAGATACCCAAAAGCGCCGCAACCGACTGTTCAAAGACTTGCGGCGCGACAGGTACGAAAACATGTATGACGACCGCGTGCTCATCAATCGGACCAGGATCGCTGCCTGCGATCGCTCCAGGCCTATGTACTTGTTGCAGGTGAGAATTTACTCTGGTTGAGGTTCTAGATGGTTCTAGGAACAATGACATAGGAGATAAATGGGAAATCTATTTGTTGTCAGTTCTAAAAATAATGCCGGCCGCGGCGTAGCTTACGTACTAGGTATTAAGCTTAGCCTAAAAACTTCAACGCAACGGTTCACTCGTGTTGTTATATTATTTTGTAGTTTAAGTTTCTTCTCTAGAAAATTAATTTATATTTTTTCTCTAGTTAGTTAACAAAGCCGACCCTTACTTGCAGTCTCTTCGGACTTTGGGTCCGTCGACATTTGCAATAAAAGCAAATATGTGTAAAACATTGTTGTTACAAAATAGTAAAGTCCACCATATTTTACCTTAAGGCATGCAATACAGATCATACTTAAATCTATAAGTATTAGAGGTACTTATTACACTTTTGAAATACAGCTGTTTAGATACTATTAATTACTAAATGATCACCAATTTACACAAGAACAAAACAAGGTTGTTAAACACAAAG
Source organism: Hypena proboscidalis (assembly GCA_905147285.1). NCBI lineage: Eukaryota > Metazoa > Arthropoda > Insecta > Lepidoptera > Erebidae > Hypena > Hypena proboscidalis. Next base: position 16,470,236 of record LR990140.1, read on the forward strand.
TAAGATTAGGAATTTAACATTAAAAACATTTTATGAAATAATTACAATTTCGAACCATTTTTTTTTCTATTTACTAGTAATATTACAACAAATATGAACTTTTAAGTATTACATCGCTAAGACTATTCCTTTTAATACAGGACACTCCTAAAGCCAAGGCAGCTCTGCAGCAACCAACAAATCCTTGCAGCTGGCCGCTCGTGGCATCTCTAGTACCTGACACCAATCTGTTGCTGATCGCCGTGTTCAACGAGTGCCCCTTCAACGGACCGCCAATACCTGATCCTTTGATCAATACCATGGTAAGTATGGACGGGTCAACAGGAAAATTGGTTTGGTAATAGATTATAGTCGCTTCGCCGCTCTCCACTGCACTGGTGTCGTGGGTTCGATCCCCACATGCGACATAATTTTGTGTACATCGCAAAGATTTTTTCTGAGACTGGGTGTGTTTATGTCAGTGAATGTATGTATTTGGCTTTGTCAATGGGATCATTTGATAGTGTAATTGCTTCTGGCGTTCTATATAATGTAAAAAAAAAAACGATCACGGTATATATAAAATCATTGGTGATTATGATGCAAGCAATGTCTATCAAATAATACTAGACTAAGTACAGGTCTTATTTGTATCAACACGCAAAGATGAATTTGAGGACTATGGAATATCACGTATAGGTACTTTTATCCGTTCAGGATCAAGTTATACTTCGAGGCTCTTCAAACAAAACATACATTTTAAACTATGAAGCTAAACCTATACTTATTAATACGAATCTGAGTTGATCACCTGTACCAAGTAAACGCCAAAACCATTACTGACTGCACTTACCTTTTTACTTCTTTCAGTACCTGGAAGTGGAGCCGGACGTTCCTAATCTCCTGCAGAGCAAAGCGAGCAAGCTGGCGTGCTTCAGGAACCGGCAGAACCTGCCCGCCAGACCGCCACATGTCGCATGCTACCCACATGAATACGTCAAGGCAAATACTAAATACAATACTTATACGTTATAACTTTATATTGGCATTTTTCTATTAATGTCGGTAAAATTTTCAACATAGTTATTATTCTGAGATAGTTACACTTTTGTATAAAACTAAGCCTCTGCCTATTAAAACAACTTGTTTTGTTTAGGTCTAACGATATATGTGTTGATCCTGTCGCTATTTACCGAGCACAATGCCATATTCCGTGATGCAACTGAGAATTTTCAAACGAAGAAATCCCAAATAACACTTTTGACGCGTTTGCGAATTTAACCCTCGTGCCTCGCGGTGAAAGATCGCTAGCGTTAACCACTGGACCGACGCGACGAGGCAGCGATTTATATATTAAAATGCTTATTTTCAGGAAAAGGGTTACCGGCAGTGTGGTCCTTGGCTGCCAGACAAAGAACCGAAGGACGACGCTTCATATGTGGATATCTCGAATACCTTGTTAATTATGACCACCGTTTTGTTGTTCATCAAATATTTAATGTTGTGAATGTAATTTAATTAAGAAAAATAAATATGCTAATGTTTATATCAGTCTTTCACGTTTACGTCGGTTTATGGTATGTTAATTTTATTTCATACCCGCAGACACACTACAGACAATAACCATGTCGATCGTATATCAAGCTTCTAGGCTGGTGTCAAGTTAGCTGCAGATGGCTGTTCTGAACTTTTGCACTCGCAAATCAACCAATCGGCAGACACCGTGCTCGAAGTGACCAATCAGAGCAGTGCGTGACCCCGTGACATTTCATTTGCGAACAACTTAACACCTATCAGGATGTTTGATTTTATCTATAGGTACCATTTTTTTCATTTTTCAAACCAGTCAATAAAATAACTGACTGATGCATCAGTAGTAGGTAGTGCGATTCGAAATCCTTTACAAAAACTCGATATTCGTCACGGAAGCAGTGAAACTTAAACCGTAACTATAAATAAATATCAAGGTTTGATTACCAAGATTAACTCAAAGCATATTTTTATCGATATACTTCGCGGGCATATGCTGCTGGTGTATGATAAAAGTTGCATAGTACCAATATCATCGTTATGGTAAGGGTGTTTCATTCCGCAGATTAGGTATGTTTCTTAAGAGCTTCTCCCCGGGGGAACTATGGTATGGGGCTGACCTCAGAGGAAATAGATATATATAATCAAAGGGGCTGACGCTCGGCTAGCGTACATCACACTATACAATAAAAATAAAAATCACACACCTTCAAAAAACGTAGTGGTTAAGCTCGCCTTTGTACATTAATTTAAAATTGTACCTAATATTATTGTATGTCATTTCTTTTGTACAATAAAGAATTAAGAATACCGTAATCTAGATCTTGACTATGGGTACCAGAATAACTGATATTAATACATATATACTTTTTCTCTTGTTACACCCAGACAAACCTCCATGTTCATGCACACAAAGATTTGTCTTGAGCGGGAATCGATCCCGCGACCATTGCGTAGCAGACGGATGCACTACAGACTACCGCTATCTGTCGTTGGACTTTGCCGACAGCCATGATAATCATCTGGGTACGCTTTTTGGATATAAATCATATTGGCGATAGGACCAATCGTTAACGATCTGTTATTATAGGCCTTGTAGTCTAATCGATTGACCGCAATCCTCTTGATGCGATGTTTAAAATTTTATTGTTATTCGATTTATCAATAATGACTGAACTTATCGAGCTTAGTGATCACACTGTCTCTTACGGTAAGGTTCTTTATTTAATCTTAAATCTTTGTATTATGACTGTGATTTTAATTCGATTCTAAACAGTTTGATTAAAATTAGTCTGAGCCCCGGATATTCAAATCATTGTAATTAGTATAATTTAGTATTATTTATAATTTATTTTTATATCATTTTTTGTAATGTTTTGACGTGTTCAAGCGCCTCCTTGGTCCTATGAAAATAAATGATTTTAATTTGCACATTGACTACTGCATTTGAATTTGTCTGTAGTAAGAGACAGGTAGCTTTAAAAAAAATGTTGTCAGTAACTGCCATTCATATTAGTCAATGATTCATATAGCTCCAGTCCAGAAAAGGAGGTTAAGAATAAAGACATGTCTTCAATCTCTCTGTATCGCTCACAGTGTCGAAATTATACGTGATTTATTATTTAGTTTTCTTTATTTTTCAATTAAGTGTTGTTTTTATAGTAAATATAAATAAATAATTAACATCATACCATCCCAAGACAAACCTCCATGTTCTTTCACACCAAGATTTGTCTTAGGGGGAATCGAACCCGCGGCTTTTGCGTAGCAGTCAGTTGCACTCCGACTCCGCTATCTAGTCGTCTCGTCAATGGACGAGATAACTGAAAGCTCAGCCACCAGATGTCGCTCAGATGATGCACCAAAATTTATGAAAATAACATGTATGGTACAATCTGCCAGTAACATTTTATTATTTAATTAATAATACTTTATAATGATTGATATTTTGTTTTCTGTACTGTGATAAGTTTATTGTGTGTCATAATTTGATTTAATGACAATGTTGTGTATTTTTTTTATGTAATGCTCAATATTAACTTACCTAATATGGCAGAATATGCAGTAAAAATAACTTTAACATCTGCAAACCACCATATTCTGGCAAATAAATCTTATTCTATTCTATTCTATTCTTCATTGGATGTTTAAAGGACTATAGGGTTTTTAGAAAAATAATACACACAGCGACATTTCCATTAACTTGTTTATTTCATTTTTGAACGAGATATTTGGTTTGGAAATGTTTGTAATGGTATCTGCTACTAAACCAGAGCACACTCTGGCACAATGTTAAGATAAAACTTCGATTCAATTTTATTGGTAAAACTTTGGAATAAGGAATGTTAGATGATAACGGTGCAAGCCTGTTGAACATGAAGCTAAGTTATGTTTATGTAAACATAATAATATGTTATCACAGAAAAACCACAATTTTAGTTGCATACTCAAATTTCTGGCTAAGGACAACAACGAAAATAATTAAACTCGCTAATATCCCAAAATGAAACTATTTCCATTGTCATGCAAATTGTACAAATAAAAAATTAAAATTAAAAAAATGTCGGCTTACAGTCCAATAATATCTTTTAATTTTACGAACACCGTTTTACTTTAAGTAATAAAAAATAAACCTGCTTTAAAAACGATTTCTGTGGCATAACATTTCTAATGAAATGCAGTTAAAAAAGAATCATCAAAATCAGTTCATAAACGACGAAGCTTGCCGTGAACAAACATAAAAAAGCAACATATATACGAATCGAATTGAGAACCTCCTTCTTTTTTCGAAGTCGGTTAAAAATAAGTTTTTACTTCGAGTAAAGTTTCAATATTCGAGTCAACACTACTCGAATATTGAAACATTGCTCGTCAATCAGAAACAACTTCACTTCAATAGACAACGACAACAGAGCGTTTAAGACAAAATAACAAAGAAACATGACAACATATACCTAACGTTACCTATTACGAACTAAATTCACTATCATCCTGAATCGTCCGTACTTTAGCACTATTGGCAGTCGATACGTTCGCTACTTTGTGGATTCACGTAAAACTATACATAGGCCTCATACATTTCGTTCATTCGCGCTTTGGAATTATTCAGTATAGATAAGTTCAGATGATCGTGCTATACTGAAATAAGACAAGTATAATCAAAAATATTGCTCCTGAGACCTGAATGATACCAGACATTAAATTATCTTTGTGAGTAAATTGCCGGCTGAGAAACGAACCTCAGACTGCAATGTCAGCAATAATTACTGCGCTTATCGTGTTTTTTATTAACAGCCCCTCTAGACATAAACGGTAGCAGCTTAGCACGAATAGATAACGCAATGCTGGGTGAGAGCGAGGGTCCTAACTCCCTCTCTCTCGCACGCCGCTGAGTGACCCGATCACCTCGCTCGCACCCAGCGTTGCGTTATCTATTCGTGCGAAACAGTGCACTGCTGCTGCCGCTTGTCTAGTGAGGCTATTATTCCATATAACACGACCAACTGAATTTCCAATACAAAATATTGAGAGCAAGCATTCGGTAACAAAATAAATATAATTTACATCAAATAATTACTTTTACTCATGATAAAGAAGAAGAAAAATCATTTCCTACATCATTTGTTTCGAAAATATGCCTTAAAACAAAATTTCTATACAAACATAATATATTATTACATATCGGGTAAACACAATGCTTAGCCTCAATTAAAGCCTATTTAATTTACATTTGTGTTTTTTTATACATCGAGTCGTGTAGGATAGAAAGTACAATACCAATTATGCGTATATAATTTACAATAGATAGATCGTCTCTATTTACTAAAACACGAAACGATAAAGCTGCCTTTTTGTCATGACAAGAGAGATTCTTAAAAAATAAATTCGAATAATTTAAATGTTTTTAATTTCACATTCTTTACGACTCGAGGCACAATAAAAACAATAATATATTCAAATAAGTAACAATAATACTCGAAAGCTGCAATAAAAAGGTTCACATCATACGACATACACACAAAAACGTCTGAACAGAACAAATTTCAAACAAAATGGCAATCATGTTTCCGATAATTTTTACTCTAATATTTATACACATGCTATTATTACTTACAACCCTGAAAAGTCAGACTATTAAATGTTCTATTCTCTTTCATTTCAACTGTCTACGGAATTTAATGACGTCACGCAATATTATAAGGCGATGTAAGAGAAATGGAAACAAAAATTAATTTTACTTAATATTAGGGCTCATTTACAATGCTTGTCTTGAAACTTGCGTCTCATACCTTTTGCTGCTCAAATTGTCGCTATAGCCCAATAAATTTAAGTACCATTCAAGCTCGTTTCTTTCTTTAGGGTAAAACCAAACGAGCGAAATTTTGTGAGTCGTGCGTCGCGTATTTTATGTCACTCATTTTACGTTCAACTGAATTTCTGCTGAGTCGCCAGACGAACTTACTTTATTTATTCAGTATTGAGCGTTGGTACGGGCTGTTCGTGTCGTCGAGCACGATGGATCCATTAAAAATATTGTGTATTTAGAAGCATATTCCGAAAACGAGGCCAGAAAAAGAAGCTGGGTAAACCCAATAGTCAGAGGTCGATATGTGGACAGTTCCATACTTTATGTGCAAATCCCAATATGTTTGAAAATTACTACCATACCATATATATAACCTATATTACATGTTTTTAATGAATTATTACACCACTTTAAACCTTTAATTATTAAATCAGACTCAAACATGAGACTAGCTATCAGCTCAGAGATAATAATAATAATAATCCTCCCCTCCCTTGCCCTTCCCTCACCAAGGCCGAAATTGAGTTTACGCGCATTGAGTCGGCAGACAACTCATTTTGCGTCGTCGTGTGAAACCGAATGCAGCAAAATGTATGCTACCGCAATTCTGCGACTAACCAAATTACGCTTGTTTGGTTTTACCCTTAATATCTAAAAGAACTGACCGAACGAGGATGTAGCGACTGTAGCTGGATCTTTTTGAAGAACTAGAAATGGCTCTCTAGCAATGAGTGGTCATTCTGTTCATAGTACTATTTAATATACGGGACAAATCTTTGAGTTATCCGCAAAGTTTTGTTCTGACCTTGGGTGTGTGAAATGTATGTTCGTGAACACCCCCGCGACACAGAAGTTATTCCAAGTGCAGGCGTCGTTTTTTTTTTTTTTCTAAAAAAGAAAAGGAATATAATATGGCTATGATTATTCATCGTTCAGTTCTTTTCGAGCTAACTTTATAAACAAGAAAAACATCAGCATAAAGACGTATCTTGCAAAACAAGCATTGTATAAATGAAATTTTAGTCTAAGAATTGCTTAATATTACAAATAATCTTACCTATCATAATTTATTTAGACAAAAATATAGCTAAGTATTCTCATGTTATCCACAATATCAATAAATCTTTAACTTCAATTGTTATTCAACTGATTCTATTCTATATATCTTTGAGCGTGAACAATTACAATGCGAAATTTTAAACGCTAAACCGATTTAAATGATATTGTATTGCTTTTTATTTTATATGTTCTTTGGTGTTATATTATTGCAATCTGGCGAGGCAATGCACAAATGTCCACATGCATTTAAATGCATGTGAAACTCTATTATTTAGTCTCTTAAGTAAGTCATCTTGTAGTAAGATAGACTTTCTATATTCGCATTCATTTGTAGATATTTCTAACATTCGTAATACAGCTTGAGACGTCCTTACTCTGATGTATATTGCATCAATTGCGTGAGTCCTAACAAGCTGACCATAGCGTAATTTTAACCTATAATTAACATTTACTTGTGCAAATCCTTACAAACGACACCAAATACACACTATGGTCAACTGTGCCGATGGCAACTTTTTATGGTACGTCTGTTGCGTGCAAGATAACCAAAAATTTATGGAAATCAGGCAAATTTAACCGAAGTTTAGATTATATTGGCCTTTTAAAAAGTTTGGTTATTTTTGGTCGCAGGAAACCTTTATCAAATAGACAAGTGATGCAATTTTATGTGGTGAGTATGGTAATTATTATGTTTTTTTTATTATTAATGCATTATGAATTCAGAATAAGAAATGTCTACCATAGTTAGCCAGTACTGGAGAGAGAACTCTCTTATGGCATAAAATCTGAATAGAGGGAACGGCACTGAGATCTATATTAGCCAAGCGCTAATTGTAAGATATAACGGCCAATATCAACTTTTTATCTATATTTAGACTCGGTACTATATCGATAGAATGGAATAATTGCGATAACACACTAGCGCCTATAATCGGAATGACAATTCGTAATTTTGGCACCGTATAACATATTTAAAATATTCAAAACTAGAGAGCTTTGATTTACATTTGAACAGGATAATCCGACATTAATTTTTGACAACACTATTAGTAAAATACTGTTATTATTACTTATCATTATTATAAAATTATTTTTTTTATCTTCACACAAGAACAAGTACAAAAAACGAACAACAAATACAATAACGATAAAAAGTTATATGTAAATCATATAAAACAACAAATCTTTGGTATTAAACGAACAGGCAAAGTGCATCGTGCAGCAAATAAATAAAATATAAGCACATTACATGTGGCAAAGAATAAAATATCACTGGTTTTGTGATGTGCGTTTCATCAAAATAAAAACTAACTTAACGGAATGTATTAAAAACATTTTAGGTACAGACAACGTAAAAATAGCTGCTTCTTAAGCAAAAATATAAAAAGTATTGAAAAAGATTATTCTAATTCTATCTATCGAAACGATTAGCCGCTTTTAAAAAATATTGGCTCAATGTTAGTTCGTAAACAAGGAGATGTCGATAATATTCGCTTGAAACGTGATCGCTAACAAAAGGGAATCGAAACGTTCGCTCGCGTTATTCCTCCTCCGACTCGCTGTCGGAGTCCGGGATCGTGTGGAACCAGTTCTCCCAGTTCGATGGAGGACCCATCACCGTTCGGCTGAAATATTAAACAAGCTAATCAAGACATAATAAATGTATGACAAACTATACTTTTTAAGTTGAAAATAAAGTTATTGTGCTCTAAGTACCAGTCTTACCAGTTCCTTATAAAGTTGCGGGTAGATATGTGGTTAATTCAGACAGAGAATTTTATAATTTCTATCTATATTCATAAAGACTACCAGGGACTTATCAGGCACTGATGAAATCGGCTCTTAATCTTGGTGATTGTCTAATGAATCTAATACCTTTGCTTGGTGACGGGCTGCGGCAGCGTGGCGGTGGCGGGGGCGGGCGCGGCGGGGGGAGGGGCGCGGCGCTGCAGCGTCTGCGTGCCGTCGCCCCCCTCGGCCTCCCACCCCTCTTCCAGCACCCATCTAACGCAACCATCGTCATTTCATTATTCTCAGAATATCCGAGTAATGGGAGAGTACTGTAAGCTATCAGATGTCCTGCGCTGATTGGACAAAATGGGCTGCTGTGATTGGTCGAGAAAAAAACAAATGTCAACCAACTTTATTGGGGGTGGAAACGTATGGAATTGGTTGTGTAAATGTTTAAGTTACATTATGATGGAGGGGGAGCATGTCTTCATCTATAGGGTATTATTTTATTTTATTTTATTTATTGAGGGATAATAAACAGCTACAATATAGGATGGAATAGGATGTTTTGACAATATTGCAGCCCACTGCATTATCCTCAGATTGACAACAAAAATAAGCAAATAATTAATTAATTGACAAATAAAAAGCTACTTATAAATTAAATAAAAATAATTCAGATTGAGTACATTAATCCAATAAATGAGTACAGATTTATTATTATACACGGTATAGTACCAGACTCGGCTGCTACTAAGAATATTCTGTACAAAAAAGCCCTTTCTTGCCTGACAAAAAAATAAGGCATCTCATCTCATCTAGAACAAATAGGGTTCGACGAAGTGATATATTTTTAAATAAGCAATTATTACCTGGAGCTGCTGGCAGACTTGCAGTTCTCGCACTCGCTGCGGTAATCGTCCGGTTCCTCGGCGCCCGGCGCCGCCGTGCCCTCGTAACTGCACACACACGATGGCTGCAAATACAATATCGTTATTATTAAATAACTGGTAACTCAATTGGAATTTTCATAGCTATGAGCATCTCCCCAAGAACCACACATAATTGACATTTTAAATTCCTTTTAGTTATATTGTATACCTATGACGCTGGCACAAAAAGAGTTGAGAAATTTCGAGTCTAGCAGCATACGAATCCATGGCTGAATTAGCAAAGCACCTGGGGCGTATACCCAGGGGGTGCAGGTTCGAGTCCTGCTGGATTCTTATTAATAATTTTTCAACTTTAATATTAGGGGCCGTTCAAATATTACGTAAGCAGATTTATTACAATTATTTAACCCCCCATCCCCCTTGTCAGCAAAGCTTTTACCCCCTCCCCCCATGCTTACGTAAACATTTTTCAGATAAAAATGTATTTTTTATATATTATAATTATAATGGTATAATTTTAAAAATAAGAAAATAGATTTAGGATAGAGATTAGATTTTACTGATGCAGTATTCAACATAGAGTAAGGGACAAAAATATTATAATCTTACGAACATAACAAACTTATTTTAAATTTTTGGTAATTTTGTACTTTCGTACTTGTATGAGATTTTTTAAAACTTTCAAACAATTTTTGGTATAACTTGGATTTGTCTATTTGAAACGACATCTTATTTAATTAAACGTTAAACTTTGGCTAATGGAATCAACGGTAACATAAATGTTAAGTTGCTTTGCTATACTTTGCAGTAATTTGACATACAATAGTAATAATTTGACATATAATAATTTTAATTCTCTATTCATGAAACCGACCGATACAGTTGACATATTTAATATTATTATGGCACTTAAAAATAGTAACTCTACGGGGTATGATGACATTTCCACAAAAATAAATAAATCGGTAGCGTATTACATTTCGCCTATTCTCAGTTATTTGATAAATTTAAGTATTGAACAAGGTATCTTTCCATCTAAACTAAAAATTACTGTTATTAACCCACTTCTTAAAAAAGACGACAAAGATAATTTGAAATCATATAGGCCAATTGCATTATTACCAATAATTGCAAAGATTTATGAAAAGGTTATTTATAATAACATATACAATTACTTTGAAAATCATAGTATCCAGTGGAAGAACAATTTGGATTTCGAAAAGGAAAGTCAACTAATGATGCACTATTTAATTTTTTACACACAGTGATGTCAGGGTTAGACGACAAAAAACGTATCACAGCAATTTACATGGATATGACTAAGGCATATGATTATGTAAGACATGATATATTGTTGTACAAATAGAAAAATATGGAGTTAGAGGAAATTCGTTGCAATTAATCAAATCATACCTAACAAATCGTACTCAAGTAACAGCGATTAACAGGTTAGACAAAATCACAAAATTAGACGTGAAATACGTTTCGACACCAAGAATAGTTGAATATGGTGTACCACAAGGGAGCATTCTTGGTCCCCTGTTATTTCTTATATATATTAATGATCTTCCAAAAACTATAAACCAAAATATGATACTATTCGCTGATGATAGTACAGCCATTTTTACTAGTGATAAGAAATATGAGAATAACGAAATTGAAATGAATAATGCTTTGGAAAACATAATAGACTGGCTAAAACAAAATAATTTAAAGATTAACATGGGAAAAACAAATTATATGTTGTTTAAAAATAAGAATGCTCATACCAACAGTTTATCCATACAATACAAAGGTGAAACTATTAAAGAGGTCCAGTGTACTAAATTTCTTGGTATTTTTATAGATGCTGATCTAAATTGGAAAACACAAATTAACTATATCTGTACTCGACTAAACCAATTTTCATACGCGCTTTATAAACTTAGGAAGGTTGCTAATGAAGACACATTACTAACAGCGTATCATGCTCATGTAGGATCTATAATTAAGTATGGTGTTTTATTTTGGGGCAATAGTGCCGACCGAGAATATGCATTTAAAGCCCAGAAGAGGTGTATCAGAAGCATATGCGGACTAAAACAGACCGATTCGTGCAAACCATCATTTATTAAATTAAAAATATTGACCTTACCCGCTCTATTTATTTACGAAGCAGTGACCATTGTAAAAAAGGACGTGAATAAATATGAAACTCTAAAAAGTGCACGACATAAAGACACACTAAAAATTACAGGTTGTAGGACGGCATTATTTCAAAAAAGTGTATTTGGTATTAGTGTAAAATTATTTAATAAATTGCCAAACTCTATTAAACAGATAGAATTTTTAAATGAATTTAGGAATAAGCTCAGAGATTTTTTAAGTAATAAAGCTTATTACTCAATAAATGATTTTTTAAATGACCAATTTTAAGTTAATAATTAATGTAATGTATAATTAATGTAATTAATGTAGTGTTATAAGACGGTTCTTCATTTTGTATAATGCATTTATTCTGTAAAGATATTTTTAATGTTAATTAATTTTATGTGATGAATTCGATATTTTTATAATTTATATGACTAATGAGAAATGTATAATTATAATTATTATAAATAAATATGCATGATTATATTGTACGCCAAATATGGCATGTTACACATGGAGACTTAATTTCTAGTACATAAGAACTGTATACTTAACACCTGTAACAAACAATCAATAAATAATTTGAATTTGAATTTGAATTTTGAATACTTACAACACGTACGTCTACTCGCTATAGTATCCAAACAAAACAATACACTGACGAGAAGAAATTTAGACAAGTGAACTACGCGCGGTAATTCCCCGAATCGGTTCTAAAGCGAGTGCCTAAACGTATGCGTGCGGGAATCCCCAAAAATGCGTTTCGTTTTCAAGCATAGACAATGTGAGGGTTGCCATTCGTGTAAAAAAGTAAATAACTACCGATGACGTAATCATCATCTAGACTCCCCTACCCCCCATGTCATCCAAAATAAGCAAAACAAAGACCCCCCCACCCCCCATAGTGCTTACGTAATACTTGAACGGCCCCTTATATAAAATACAAAAAGGCAAAGCAAAGCTAAAATTTGCTTCAAAATATTACAAGTCCTTTTCGTTAATTAAGCAAGTTAAAATTTGTCGTTAATAATAACGGTTCGTACCTTATCGACGGTGAGCGGCAGTGTAGCTTGAGCTGGAGGCGCGGGCAGCGGCGCGTGGGGCGGGGGCGCGGGCGCGGGGGCGGGGGCGGGGGCGGGGGCGGCGCGCTCGGCCCCCACGTCGCGCTCCTCGCTGTGCGTGCGCGCGCGCCACGCTCCGCCGACGCCGGCCAGACGGCCCATGGCGCTGCTCAAACCAAACTAATACTTATTATCCGCTACTAAATACATTGTTTTTAGCGATAGCAGCCATTATACTAATTAACTTTTTGTTTTTGTTTTTCAAATCCCTTTAAAGAACTCTCTTCTTATGGCTATAACTAGGATCATCATAAATCCGGCTCGAAGGACCATTAAAGTTGAATAACGTGTTCGCTTACCCATCGTCGAGTGCATCGATATTTCTAGTAATATCGTTAGCGGAGGCCAGGTTGAGGTTCCTCGGCATGCTGCGCCCCGTGTCGGCCATGTTGTTGTGTCGGTTGTTATCGCTGGGTTTGTGGAAGGAGCGCCGGATCTCGTTGTGGAGCGAGCGGTCGGCGCGGTTGAAGCCTGAGATCGGAGTGTCGAGGAGAGACGTGTCGATGGCCGTTGAAATGCGGGGAATAGTGCGATGCCTGGAAATAAGAGTAAACGGATTATGCCTCGAATATAATGAACAGTGGGCCAACGAGTTGGGTATGCAGGGCAAAAATTTCGTAGTCATAGTAAAGACTTACTATACCAGTTATGAATAAGTGAGTAACATATATAAAAAGTGGGTAAATTACACTTATTAAATATGTAATTTACACATGCATATCTATTGTAGTCAGTTTTCACTATGGCGTAGAAGTTTTTGCCCTGCATACCTAATTACTTGGCCCACTGTACAAGTATTATGAATAATAAACCTTACAATTCATAAGATTTTAGGAAACAACCGAATTTTGAGAGCGGGTGATGGTCACTCATTTGGTGTTGGTTGGCTCTGAAAAGAGCCTTTGGGGGTGTCCTGGAGAGGACTACTTTGTACCGTTGTGGTGTCTGGGCCGGGGTGGTATAAAAACTTTCGACTATTGACTCGTAAGAAGAAGGAAACAACCAAAGTATCGGATTGCTTGAAATATTACTCGAATATCGAAGTTATCAACTAGAGACGTTGGGATGAATGAGGATGCGTTTAATTATAGCTCCACAGATCTTTACAAGCCCTCGTGGTAGATTTCTTCATAGCATAGGTTAACTTAAAAGCATAGCACTTACTTCATAGAGTTATGTATGAAGTACTTACAGCGACGTATGTATATTATGTGTGTTGGTGTAGAATCCGGGCACGTTGTGCGGGCGTTCGTGCTCCGGCTCTCGCTGCAACACGGACAGCAGGCCGCGGTTGCTGATGGCGCCCAACGAACCCGTCAGACGAATCGCGCTAGGAAACCCCACCACTGGAACATGACATAATATATTTCAATCGTGAATAAGCAACAAAATTTAAAATAATTCATAAGTAATAATTTCAACCTGTATCACCAGAAAGATCTTTTTGCAATACAACGACGGTTTAAAACGTCTGAAGTCAAAATAAAATGCAATATAAAGTATTCTTTATTTGTTTACCGTTAAAATTTCTTATCGCAAAACATTAAAATTAATTTCTTAATTACGCATAGTAACTTAAGCATATTACATTTTAGTCCTAGAATAAGATATACAATAAATTGGATAATTTTTTTTACGAAATAATCGGGGCGGGTAAGAAATAATAAAGGTAACTCACTGTTCGGAGCAAGCGGGTGATGAGGCATAGACGCAGGTTCTCTGCTCTCGGTCTGGTGCACTGGCTGCAATAGCGGAGCGTTGTAACAGTTCTGGTTGTTCGCGATCTGAGAAAAATTATTACGGATTAAATACCAAATAATAATACGGAAAAATCAAGAAGAAACTAAAACACAAAATAGAAATTAGTCTAATAGTGTCCACCACATCTACGGTCATAAAAATCTGCAAAAGCAGCTTCATGCATTATTGCAGTTTTTATTTTATTTTTATATCACTAAAAATATAGAGATCGTTATCAACAAGAAAATAACAATTCGAAAATAAACGAATAAAAGGTACCATTAGAAGTTGTATTTCGAAGTACGCGTCAGCGTCAACGCCAGTCGTATATTAACATATTTTCATACATAACAGATGCGCGCGCATACGTCACGATTGCGCGAGCATCTTTTACGTATGAAAAAATCCCGTGACACTGCGCCCCGATCCCTCTCAATTGCGACCCTTATTGCATTTTTTTCTGATGTGCCATAATATTTTGATATGGGTAACATGTCTTACCAAAGTACAAATCCATACTTACTTGAGTAAGAGGCCTTGGTATATTGACGTAGCCGTGGCCAGCGCACTGCACCGAGTCATCAGGCCTGGCCATAGTGTCCATATTGGTGGAGTACGTGCGGTGGTAGGACATCTCGTTTGCCCTGGAAATAAGATCATGGATAGCTATATATGTATCTTAGATGGTTATAACCATTTAAAATTATTTGGACCATCGGGGAAAGTCCCAATAATAATCACCTTTAAACACTTTTGATACCCTGTACCAAAAAAACGTCGTTCTACATACAAATATATGAAGAACTACGTTTTTTTGCAAGTATTATTTATTTAAAAACTTCTTACACAAAATTTGTGACAAAGGCGGACTTAATGCCGAAGGCATTTTCTACCAGTCGACCCTTAGGGTGGTGCAGAGATAATTGGTACTTTATTGTATAATAAATCTAAATAATACACAAATACAATAACATACATTACATAACATATAACACAAAATATTAAACATAAAATAACATACATACATAACATAATAAGCATCATCGTCTCCTCTATTGCTCTAGGTTTGCTGAAAGAGAACTCAAGCACTGAGTTAAGCTCGCCTTTTGTATACTCTTACTGTAATATGTTTATTTTCTGTAATCTTTTGTGTACAATAAAGTGTTAAATAAATAAATAAATAAATAACATAGGACACTACTTGAAAAATTCCGCCAAATAACTCAAGTATAATTGTTTTACTTTAAATTTAAAGACATCACAACTAGATGCCTGCACTTTTAAGACTACAGATATAGTCTAAAAAGTGATAATACTTGCACAAGCAGTCATGAAAGAGATAATACAAATCATAATAATAGCAGCCCAGTATATATATTATAATAGATGACCCTGTTGAGCTCAGATCTCTTCTCATGATGTTAAGAGTTGGGCCATAGTGTACAAATCTGGCCAAGTGCGGATTGGCCGATTTCACACACCCTCGAGTACTTTCGGCACTCTCAGGCACGCAGGTTTCCTCACGATGTTATCCTCCACCGTAAGCGCAGTAGAAATAATAATATTACCTCATTTCCTGTCTTGTTTGAGCTACGGCTTCGTCGTAAGGGGGCGGCGCCTCCCCCCGAGGCAGGTAGTTGCTTGGGGGCTTCCATGCTGCTAAAGCCGTTTCACAAGTGCCGCCCATGTATCCCATGCTGCCGCTTATGTAACTGAAAAAAGGATTATTAGCCTTATTTGTAAGTCCAATGTAAAGAGGCCCTTAACTTAGAGGTAATTAAGTGTGGTACCGATGTTTAATTATTTAAATTTTATAGCACTAAATAAATAAATAGACGAATGTATGCCACATTGGTCGAATGGGATATCTACAAAAAAATCCATCCGGTCAGCATACAGGTCATATTCGTACATCATCGTACCAAGAATTGACAACATTTCATTTTTTTAACATATATAAATTATTATTTTAATTGAAACTAGATGTAAAATAAACGGACCCATATTTTTTTTTTTTGCGAAATTTTATTATTTTCATTCATTA
The DNA here is from genome assembly GCA_905147285.1 of Hypena proboscidalis. Lineage (NCBI taxonomy): Eukaryota > Metazoa > Arthropoda > Insecta > Lepidoptera > Erebidae > Hypena > Hypena proboscidalis. Next base: position 16,486,769 of record LR990140.1, read on the forward strand.
TTTCCTTTTTGAAAGTTAGTGCATTCTAAATAGACGTAAGCGCCAAATGACGTCACATATACGGTGGAATAATGATATGCCCTTGCTTTTTTTTTTTTTTTTGAAGTGACATATTATGTCATAATTGTCATGTCATACTTGTTTACAACTTTGTTTGTTTACCTTTATTTTCTTGCATAAAAATCGTATTATTCTCTCTATTCCTGTAGGTTATGTGTGGAAGTAAAGCGTGATACCAACTCGTGCACCATTAAATGTAGGGTGACACCTGAACTTAAAGTAAGAGCCAAGTTGTACATGGTAACTGCTGAAATCGACGAGTCTAAGGAAAATATCATTTCTGTTCAGTGTCATGATTATACTGCGTGTTCAGGAGGGTGCAAACACGCTATCTGCTTTGCCATGTGGCTGATAAAACTGTCAGATGAACCTTCTGTCACATCTACTGCGTGTTATTGGGGTAAACCAAGACAAGCTAGTGCTGGTGATCAGAAGATTATTTTAGCAAAAATATAGGCAAAAGGAAAATTACCCCTGACAATGTAAATGTTAATATAAGTTTATCCATGTTTACTGAAGAGTGCAACAGGCAGAAGATGAGGACAGGAAATGAAGTACTGTGGTAACCGTCAACCGACTTTGAACTTAATGCTGCAGTTTGTACACATCCAACAAGACAATACTTACATAATTTTATATGATTCTGCCAGGAAAAGCTCAGTGAAGAAGTATTTAACAGTATTGCTAAAGCTACAACAAATCAAGTGGATTCCAAACTATGGCATCCAATGCGTCAAGGTTGAGTGACAGGGTCTAGAATTCATGAAGCTGTCCCTTGCGAAACAGAACAAGGTGTATTAGTGCAATGCATTTTAGGTAGTTACAAAGTGCCTTAAACAAAAGCCATAAGACGGAGTAAAACTTTAAAAAAACTCATCATTAATATTTTAGAAAAAGATTTTGGAGTTATTGAAAGCACAGGTCTAATTCTTATACCCCCTATTATTGGTGATTCACCAGATGGGCTTTGTGCAGACTTTGTTATAGAAATATAATACCCTATTAGCAAAAACACTATCAAAAATTACATCAAGGATGGCAAACTTAAAGAGAAATGTAAAGCTCAAATAATGTTACAAATGCATGCTGCAAACAAACCTATGGTCTTATTTTGTATTGCTGATCCAGATTATGAGAAGAACAAGCTAATCCACAAATACTTGGTTGAGTATGATAAAGATTAAACAGCAAAGATTGTGCAAGAAGCTGAACATTTTTGGAAGCATATTATATTTGAAAATATTTTAGAAAGTGCTAAATAAATTTTGATTATTTATTTATGTTTATTTTTGTGTTCTTCAATGTATACAATTGTATTTTAGTTATACAGTGTATGTGTAGCTATGTAACTGCTTCGCTCACACATGTCATAACTTTTTCTCTCATGTTAAAAACAAATAAATACTTTTATTAATACTTATTTTTGAGTGATATGGGGTTGATGTTGTGTTATATTAAATGTGTGTTAGTTTTTATAAACAAAATATGAAACAGCAATCATAAATAAAAAGATACTTATACAATATTTTAAATAATTTATTTTCACATGGCCCAGGTCTTGTCCACATCTATACATTACTGATGAGAACATAAAAGTAAATTAAATTATTTTAATAACATTATAACATTAATATGATCCCCAAGGTTTTACTTTTCCAGTCCCGTTTCTGAAATGTGCCCAGTTTTTGCTACTTATTTCATTACTGCTGCGTTCCTTTAAGTTGTAGTGTAATGTTATGTAGTCTATAGCTTCTTCACACACTTAAAGAACTCGTTTCGAACAAACTACATCCAGTGCATTACACTATTCTTTCGTGTTTGAGTTGGCGTCTTTAGATTTGTTTTTACATGTTCGTACAAAACAATATTTTAAATCCATCGTAGGTGTATATTCCTCACTTGGATTCAGTTCGATTTAGGAAGAATAATAGTTGCAATCAATATATTGCTTATATTTTCATTATTGCGAAATAAGTGTTTATCGTTAGTTGACAGGCAACTGACAATACTGACATTACAACTGTCATTTTCGATTACTCTTCATTCTGTCGTAGCATGGGCAAAGGTAATACTTTATTAAGCCGTATATGTGACGTCACGACGCATTTTTTCGTTTTTATTTTTTTTCTCCAAAACTACTGATCCAAAAAAATTAAAAAAAATGTTTTTGTACTCCGGATAGGATAATAAAGAAACGGTATTTTTATTTCAGACACTTTCAAATTTTGAAATGTTGTCAATTGATACATTTAATCAGTTGAAACAATAAAAACATAATGGAGGAATAATATTTAACGCAATGTTGTTTGTATTGTTTTTATCTTTTATTATTAGGTAGAAGCGTGTAATGTTTATAGTTATACCATAATAATCGGCATCCTCTGCATGGACATAAAGCACATACGAAACGACTGAAGGGTAAAAATAGGCCATAGAGTATCATCTTGAAAGCGCCAGAAAAATAGTGAGCCTAAAAAAGTGTCCTCCTTCATCCAACTTCATAATATTGCTTGAGCATCTGCCCCCCGGATCCAACCTGCAGTGGCCCATAAGGAAATCCTTAAATAGATTGATGTTCCAGGTTGGTCGCTGCAGGTACCACCTGGGTATCTAGTTTAATGGGGTATAGTATACTCGGACCAAATTTAGTGGGCTTCTGGTGCTCCCCAACAAACCATGCCTTATCAATTGGAGTGCCCCAGTTGCCCTCACAGCTGCACCTCAGATGACCTACATAATGCTACCCAAACGCAATTGACGTAGCCAAGTACTGTGCAGCAACCAATGTGTACGTCACTCCCCGAGTGACGTACACAACAATCCCCTACGTCCGGCGCACCCTGGGCAATTCAAGAGTTCTCCAAAGCGAATTGGCTAATCCTTTCACCACGCTGGCAAGTCAAAATAAAATTTGACTCAGCCATCGACACGACGAAGAAGAAGAAGAAGAAGAATTTAACAGACTTTTTATTATTGATACGAGAAGAAGAAGATACCATCTTCACACTTATTACTACTATAAAATCAAATCAAAATTCTTTTTTCCACCAGACATTCAATAAGGTAACTTTGCCTGCAAATCTCTTTCGAGCACCCTTGCGACGCTAGTGTCAAAATTTTAACGACTTTTTTACCAATTTAGCAATATTTTACATGTGCGCTAACTAACGTATTTAGAACTTCGTAAATACAAAATATCAAGCAAATTAAGGAATGACTGGAAGTGTTCGCATACTTTGTCTATTGTTGCATGTTTTTTCTTAATTTAAGTTGCAAAAAAATATACTATTTAGTGGATAACGTTGTGAGTGCACATTTAATCACTGATAATTTATCACACCACTGTTATTATTTTTAATGAGTAACTGTTTGTTTAGAAATAAATAACTAACAATTCACAATAGCGAACATATTCGTGTAGCAAAAATATTCTATGTACCAGTGGCAGTAACAAATATAATACAAAGTAATTCACATAATAAATCTAAAAGCTTTTCCATTTTCTGATTTATAGCTACGATTGCTCAAAGCAATCATTTCAATGAGGATCCACTTTTCACATCATAAAACAGTTGGACGCGATCGAAGCGGCGAGTAACAGCCAGTGCTACTCATTCAGTACATACAAATAAAAGCGAGCAATAAGAATTGGATCAAGTCAACACTAGCGTTATGGGTTTGTTTACTCTTTTAAACACTCGGCCCTGAGAGCTCTTGCGCAAATGCATTACCATTTTATCTCCAATAAATTCTAGCTATTTTTAAACTTTGCCGAGATTCTCCACATCTATATTTTTAGGTAATGTGCGCCTGCAAAGAAACTTTATCTGAAGCACAATCAAGTTGTAAAATAATTATTTCCCTGCCGAAAGTTTCCTAGAACACAAGATGAGGTCATTTAATAAAGGTATGGATTATCTTTATAGTGTCGACAACGTGGTAGTTATAACTAATATAATAAAAACTAAAATTATAGCCTGTATTTTGCCTGGGACCTTGAACTATCTCCACACCTATTTTCATTACGATCGGTCCAGTAGATTCAAAGATTTTTGGTACAAACATACAAACAAAAAAAAACCTATTTATAATATTAGTATAGATAACATTAATAAATTACGGTAACGGGCTTTAATATCAGACGGATGACAATAGATATGTTTGCCGCCTCAGTGGAATAAAAAACAAGTCTATTTAAACGTATAATTGAAGGAAATAGAAAGCCAAAAAATTCTTGGAATTATTTTTTTAGCAGAGCACCTATAGAAAAAAATCCTCCCTTCTTTATTGTATTTTAGATAGTATTGCAGTAAAATAAAAACACATGTATCTGTTTCCGTGTCTGTTGTCTGGACTGATTCATTTGCAAGCGTTTCATTCAACGCAACCCAGCGCGAATGACGCTGAACAGTATTAAATATCCTATCAACACGTAAGCATTGGCGATGAGAGATGATCATTCAATCCAAAACGAGTATGGTACCTATCGGTTTCTTGATATTTAATCATATTGTTATGTAAGCTTCGTAATATGTTCTGCAACTATATATTTATGTATTGTTTTAATTAAAATCCAAGTAATAGAAAAAGGGAAAGGCCAGGTGTTGTCTGAGTTTTTGCACAGGTAAATCCAAACCCCAGAGATAAAAGCGACTGCGCTTTTATATAGGGGTATTTTACCGACAATATAACATGAGCAATATGTGTTGTTATCTGACAAAATACATATTATGTATAATGTATTGTAAAAAACAACAACATCGGTACATGTAGTGTGTGCGTAATACACATGCTACCCAGCCTCGGTTTCATTTCGCAATCAAAAAGTTAAGACACGTAGAGAGACCAGTAACATTGTTCTACAAAGAAGATGATTAAATCTTTATGATAATTATATTTTGTACAATCATTGTTATAATATTTATACCTGTAGCTTTAGAGAAGAGATTAGCACCAATGAGATGCACCACGCCACGAACATATTTACGTAGAAGTATAATGAATCAATAAATAAATGAGTATTAATATTATATTGTACATAAAGGCTTCAAATATTTACAAATATAACAGGGAGCGGTGACACAAAACAATAGAGTCATCATACCGCTCATCACGAACGCGTGTCATACCATTCTGGATAGATATGTATCTTTGCGTGCTTACTAAACAATAAGTGGGTGTTGCTGCTTGTTAACACAATGATGCAAGATAATAACGTGCTGACTGGTATTACAGCTATAATGGAATTGACGACTTGTTTTTGCACAATAGCGCTATATTTAAGGTTTAATGGTACCTGAAACAAAAGGCAAGCATATGGTGGAAAAACAGGATATTTTAGATCATACGTAACAGCTAGGCAGTCAACATAACGTTAAGAAGCTGTTTAACGCATAGCCAATCTTCAGGCCATATAAACTAGTCGAAGAGAGCACGATTACGATCCCTTCTTTAATACACTTTAGACAATTTATATTATACAATATTTTTGACACCTTAATACAGCGTATTTTGTTTTTTTCAACTCTATGGAGCTCTTTTTCTATGTAAAAATATGTAATTAACGTCTTATATAATGTAGCAGACATCGGCAATCAAATAAAATGACAATCGAAATGGTAATTGTATACTGTAATATAATAATAGAGCAAGTAATACATTATTATTAATTCGCCACGCGGACACAAAGTACCAAACTAACAGCAGCAATTTGCGGTGTCCGGTCCAGTGGCAATCAAATAGCAAACACTCTTTATTTATGGCTGTTTTATTGCTGTAGATTACAAGATGGCCGTGGGACAAAGCGATAATACGTTTATTTTTGCATACAGTACAAATAGTTCTAGGGTTGAGCTGCAGTGTCTACAGTCTACAATAGATAGGCACTTTTGGGTATTAGGATAAAAATGGCAAAGTGAGTAATCAGATCCAGAGATACATCTAGAGAGAGATATATCATGAGTGCCTTTCTACCTTTGGTCTGGCTACTCTGTTTTTAACAGCTGAACCGAACGGTGCATCAGATAGTTTTGACCGGCTACCGATGGTACTGTTTAGGCTACTTTACGTAAGATTAGTAATCGTATATCGTTTTGGCTTATCATGAAAATTTTCTGTACGGTTTGGAATTGTAAAATAATTAGCTAGTAAATAGTAATGACCCTTAATAGATTCCATTTTTGGTGCTAATTTTAAGTCAACTTTGTACGTAAAAAAGGAATACGAGAAGTATAAAATCTTCAAAATATAAACGAATGGCAAAAGCAAGTTTAGCGACGAATTTAATTAGGTTTAATTATATCTGATTTACACAGTGCATTTACCATTAAAACCCATTTTTCGAATATCTAATAGCATTCTGTTACTCGGCCGATATACTATGAATTTTTGTGCATTTCACTCGCTTGTTGTCCCCTGCACGGGTCGCAGGTGGGGGGAAGGCGCTCGCACGCGTTGCTATCAGTCTCTGTTGGACAAGATGCTACATGAGACAGCGTGCATTTTTGACACGCCCACAAGCAAGTTGAATCCCACGGCTAGATGGCTTTTAAGGTTATTACCAAGTTATTATTATAATAACTTAGCGGGAGTTCTACAATTGTTTACTTGCGCGGGGATAAACAGCCTTGGTCTATATCTACACCCGAGATTATCAAATCGTCATAAAGTAAAGAATACTACATGGCCAACATTTTATTTGCTTTAGATTCTGATGCTTTACATAGGATTCCATAGGTCCTATAGAAATGTACCCAAACCAAGTGTAATAAATAAAAATAGTCAACGACAGGAGTACATTCGTACGTATTTACAGCCAAACCGTGTAAATATAGTTCACAAGCTAACAGATTACGTGCAGATAAGATAAAACACTCAATAACAAAGTTTTATCTCTAGCTAAAGATCAAAACAGCAATAAAATTAAAGGTCTAGGCCATTTTATATTGCTGCTACAGGTTTAGCACCGTTTCCGTTTCCTTCTTTCATTTTCTTACCGCTCTAGATAGCGAAAAGGCAGATAAAATTAAGCGATGGCTAAAAACGAGTCCACAAAACATTCTATTGCAACATTGATTTATAATTTAAATGCACTACGTTATTGCATTACCATTGTTCTTTTATTAGAGACTAACTGTCTGATTGATTATCTAACTGATTATGCCAATTACAGCATCTTTGCGTCAATTTTTAGATCGGTATATAATATAGCAGATTTGGATAGCAGAACTCCAACTGGTTCCTCCCTACCTAGTCGGACTTCTGATTGGAACAAACGGAAATGGCTTCTTCTCGTCGACAGCCCTATTATTATTTTAATGATACAAGTTGTTCCATGCATTGTGTGGCACATTCTAAAGATAAACCACCAAATAACTGCCAAATAATCTTTGGGACTTACCCAATGCTAGTCAAGCTTCTCTGATCGTCAGCATGCGGCGGCCGGCGCCTCTTCTGCTTCCTGACGCGGTACACGACGAGCGCGACAGTCAGGAGCACCACGGCCGCCGCCCCGCCTGCCGCCATGCGCACATTGGCTTCGGCACTCTCGGCCGGTTTGACCACGTCGTCCAGGCAGATGAACTCGCAGCAGGTGTTCCCCACTCGGAATGAACGACAGTCCTACGTCAAAATAAATTAATCAAAATAAAAATAAAACAGATAAATTGTTAGATTCTTTACAAATTATTGTACTCTTTCAGAGGACTGTCTCAGCCTCTTATGTTATAGATAGATACATAAATCAACATCAGAATCAAATTAGAAGAACTGTTTGAGTAACCCACATATATAGTCTATAGACGCGCTTGCGCGTGGACCATCAAGGCAGTCCGTATGACTTGCTTTTCTTACCTATATTTTAAAGATTGCCAGGCCGAAATTGCGTCAAAGCGATAAGTCCGCCATTTGCATATTTTTGTTGTCTTTCGATAGTTGTCTTTAGTTTGTATTGAAAATTGTATGCAAATAAAGTTTTATCTAGCTATCTATCTATTTTTACCAATTCTGTATAGTTGATATATAAAAGTTAGTAGCGAAAAAACCAAATTAAGACCTTTTGAATGGATATTGAGCTCCTAAAAAATACGTTAGGCGTCCCATTACGTTATTGCCAGTTAACGACAGCCTACAAATCAAATACATTTAGATGCGAGCGGAAGCAAAACTGGTTCGAACGGGTTTGCGTGTCGCGTATCACAGTGAAGAGGGCACATTGTCTTTATTGTCTGTTTCGCTGAGTATTCAGACATAAACCGCAAGCAATATTTCTCGTCCTATGTTTGGATATTATGGAAAGGGCCATTGTAGTTTTAAGGTGACTAGAGAATGAGGGTAGAGATTTTTCTGATTCGATCGTGACCGATCCCGATCCTTCTGATCTTCAGATTTTATCTATAGTTATCAAACTCCTCGTCCTCCGAAATGGGTTGACTGATTAGTAAGAAATTTTGTGCGTACATTTGCGTACATTTGGTAGATCTGAGATTATTCGAATAATCTTAGTCAGCAAGGTCAGTTTTTCTAAAAATCAAAGTCGCAAAGTCAGTTTAAAAAATAAAAAGTAAAAAAAACCTAAATACGACGTCTTCTATCCTATGAAATAAATAAAGGACCGCACACAAGTTTATTAATTAATTTTCATTTTCATAAATTTGTATGAACTCGACGAACACGCGTAACGAGTGGCGACCACTCATGCGTTCACTATCTGTTTATATTTAAATAATTCCAAAATCAAAGGCCTAATTATAAATAGCTAACAACAATGTATATTTATGTGTCCACATGACATTAAAGCTAGGGAAAAGGTCACAGTACATAAACAGTGCCTTACCTGACCTGTGTCATAGGTCATATAACAACAAAGTACCTATTTAGCTGGCTAATTATTCACTTATATATCAGTTTCATCTTATCACAGAGATTTTTTTATTGGGGTAAATAAATTATCTGTTAGTTTATAAAACGTTCTTAATATTAAAGCTGACATTATCGTGGCACTAATACATTATTCTCGAAAAAAAAATACAAAAATTGTATGTGTACAGTACAACTTAGACTGTCACAACTCTAGTAACTGTTCCCATGACTTTCTGAGCATGGAATTTAATTCATAAAAGTCTATGTTACTGTCTGTTAAAATAACTTGCCATTCATAAGTGATTTTTTTAATGTTCATATTTTTTTAAAATTAAACAAAAAAAACTGTTTTACATTTATCTTATTTTAATAAATATTATAAAATACAAAGATTATTTATATCATCATATTTTTATGGTAGTAAAGGGTGACCAAAGACTCCATTTATGATCTCCAATAAATAAAATTTTAAAAATATATATTTTGTTTTACAACTCTTTTGTTAACCTGCTCTAAAAGTCAAATCTTACAGCCTTATCTCCTAGCTAACATTATTATTGGTTAAACAATGCTATTAGTACATCGCAATAGAAAGCTTTGTTGTTCAAGTCATGGCTTTTGACATAATCTATCAGGCAATAAACAATGCATTCAATCTCTGTGTGAACTGTTTGTAACTAGCCATAAAATGTAAAATACCAATACATTGTTTTTATTTCACTATGACTTTCATTTTCTGATTAAGGTATTTCAATAAGATGCAGCCTTTAAAATTATCAATATAATTACATATTTACTTTGATAATTACCACTATGACTTTTGAATAATTATCAAATAATTGTCCATTGTGATTCAATACTTGGTCAATTCACCCATAATCAAATTCTTTTTATTTCTTGTCTATTTAGAAGAAAAAAGGGCAAAGGCTTTAAATGTAGATAAATTCATTTATTGCTAATCTTAATTTTTTGTCATATTTATTCTTTTATATAGAACACAGCCTAACAGAAAAAGAAAACAAAAGTTAATATTAAATGCATTTGGGTATTCACAATTGTGGCAAATTTTGTTGGGATAAATGTGTGAAGGATCAATGGTGGCATTAGAATTAATTATTTTGATTTTATAATTATCAATGATAATTATGACTTTGAATCCTGATAAGAAGTGTGCAAGAGAAACATTCCTGCAATCATTTACAAAATTACAGAATGTTTCATGTACACACTAAGAGATCTGTAAACTTAAAAAAAAAATGTTTCAGTTCAGTTCAAAAAGTTTTAAACTGAATTTGGTCCTTAGCAACAAGCTGAACTTTAAACATCTATGATGAAAAGAAACTTAACGGTATGTTGCCTGGTCTTGAATTGTGTTCATAGAAGCATTCTTTAAAAGTATTAACTAAAAAAAAAATAGCCATTTAATGAATAAAGGTATAGGTATTCACCTGAGGCGGAGAGCATAGTACCGCTTTGCACACTTTGGGCAACCCATTGTCACAAACGCAGAGCGTGCAAGTATCCGGGCCAGGCACGTAATGAAGGCCGTGCGAAATCAATCGACCACGCAAGTCCGTGCACTGCTCCTGAGCTGCTACATCTGTAATTAACGCCACACAGAACATCCATACCACACGGTTCACACACATCACTACTATTTATTCACCTAGTTAGCATATAACTAAATAATTACTGTAAAAGTGTAACGTCGATAAACACAACACAGCTTTTGCTAACATAATGAGCCCGTTTATTCAAATGTAAGACTCATTGTTATTGGAGCACTTTTGTCCTATTTTATAATCGATATTCACTCGTCGGTGGTTCGCTAGCCGTATAAAATCTTTTGATCATGCGTCTTGGCTATTTTGCTTCGCTCTGCGATTGCGTACATTTGCGTACGTCTGTCAAATCATAAATGTCAAATAGACAAGCACGAAAATGATGAGACGACCAAAGACCTAGGAGATATATATAAAATATGAACTCATTGGAGACGACTTTAAGGAACCCAACTTGAGGTCAAGTTTTGGCATCCGATTTAAAGATAAATAAAAATATTGAATCAAGCAGTTTAATTGAATTCTAAAAAGATTTTTTGGATTTTAGAAACAGTTTAAATATCAGTTGTGAATTTCACTCATAGTCGCAATTTTGTCTTGACTAACTTTGATCTTCATATTAATCGACTAAAAGCTTCATAGACATCTGATTCATAAGTTAACGTAAACACCTCTATTACTCTACAATACATTTGACAGATTTGGCCTTTAATGAAATGTCTATGGGCAGTTTGTTCTCGCTTCCAAAAGTTCAAGAATGTAAAGGAATTGTGGCCAAAGTTTATACTGATTAGTCGATATTCGCTAGCTACAAATGTGTAGACAATCTGATTGGACAACCTTAAAATTTCAATATGTCAAAGTATATCTAATGTGCAAACTTGTAATCGAAATAGTACCTTCTCAGTTGAGTAGAATGAGTAGTTAATACAGTTTTGATATTTTACATTATTTTTGTTCAAAAATATAAATAATTTTCCTGCTGAAAAGAATGCAATAACGGGTAAAGATGGCTGGCTTTGGTGAATACTCTGGATATAACCGACCCTTTGGTCTAGATCCCAATAGGGAAACGAACGATTTGTATGATACTCGCTATCAGCAAATATATGGCTATCATACTCCTATTACTGAGGAGTTTCAGGGTCCACCATTGATTATGGACGATGTCCCCGAAGACGGTAGGTTTACTTCTTATGATATGCACCTTTAAGAAATTAAATTAACTACACCTTAAATCTAAATATTATTTTAATAAAATTCGCAAACTTAAATTTCAGAAAACAACACTTATGTGACCACTGCCATCAGTGTAGCGAGCCTTATTACAGAAAACTTACTAAGCCATCCATTTATTGTCTTGAGAAGACAATGCCAGGTTAGTTAATGAACACTTTGTTACTAACTGGATGCCAGAAATATCTTTCCTAGTATTTCTAGGATAATATAGTTCATAGCTAAGTAAATCAAAGAAAGTGGCTTTCTTCTATACATAATTACTAATCTGTCATTTGCTTTGATCCAAATGTACCCTTGTTTGTTACATTTTCCTTTTTACAGGTTCATAATGGTTTAAAAAACTACCACTTAGTCCCATATACCCTGTTGCCTGTAGTAGCTAGGTTGCACAGACGACAGGACATCACTACTCTGTGGAAAGGCATTGGATCTACATGCATAGCAAAAGGTCTTAACTTAGCTGTAGAGGATGTAGTGTCTAAAGGCACTGGCTGGCCCAAGTGAGTGATTTCCTAATCTCAGTTCTGATAATTTACCTAGAGTTGGTAAAGTGTTTATTTATTTTTGTATAATATGTATACCTGCTCAAGTATAGAGAGTATAGTCTAGTACATGTCTGTCCTCTATTATTTATTTAATCATTATGTAATTATGTTATTTACAGAGATCTTGGCAAGTGTGGATCTGTTTTGCAGTTCTTGCAGCATATAACAGTAAAATGGTAAGAATCATTGTCACACCCATAAAAGTGTTATAAAGTTTGTACTGCTATACAATTTACTGAATTTTCATTTCAGTGTAAGTTTAGCTATTATCACACCATTCTACTCTGCAAGCTTAGTAGAGACAGTTCAAAGTGACATAGCGAGTGACAAGCCAGCTTTACTCGATGTGTTCAGAGAAGGATTCATGCGCATCCTGGAATGGGGTACTCCAAGCAGGGGCAGGATGCTGCCCATTTGGGCCATTGTGTTACCCACTGTGTCACTTGGTATCACTAAATATATTGCACAGTAAGTTTCCTTTACTTGTTAAATATCTGTGTTGTAAAAAAAATAGTGCACATGTTTGTCTTGGAGATGCTACACACATTCAAGCCAGCATATTTTATGTTTGATTGCAGCATCTTTCTCAGTCAAGTGACATTTGACTCAGATGGATGCTGCAAAGGAATATTGTGCTGGCGGGAAAGAGTGTAGTAATCCCTATTATTTCGATATGTTGTGACTCAATGGCTTGATATAACTGGAGAAACTGGAATGGTTGAGTCACCAATGAAAGATTTCTCATTATTTTCTTGCCTTATTATAACTAGTTTATTAGAATTCCATCTTGATTGAACAATAGTTAATATTTTACATACATAAGATTAAAATAGAAATCATCAATGCCAACCATTGTTTTATTAAACGTGAACTGCATGCATAATAAGGTAACGTTTTTACCTAATGATTTAATTACATATTAGTAGTACTAGTAAGTAACCAATATTTCATTCTTCCAGTATAACCCTGAAGAACATAACAGAGAAAGTACTCCGCTTCCAACAACGACATAGACATGAGCTCAGCGACTCTTACAATACAAACTATAGCAAAAACTCACAGAATCCTTTACTTCAAGACATCAGTCTAAAAGCTAACATTTTCTCTTTTATTACTATGGAAATTCTATTCTTCCCAGTTGAAACTATTATTCATAGACTCCATATACAGGTAAGTGACGTACACAACAATTCTCTACGTCCGGCGCACCCTGGGCAATTCGCGAGTTCTTAAAAGCGAATTGGCTAATCCTTTCACCATGATGGCAAGTCAAAACCTTGACCACCTTGCTGACAGTCCAAAATGCCCTACTACCTGCACAAGAGAGGCGTTCATGAACACCGACGAGAGCGCCATAACAGGTTCCACTTATTGGACCAATAAAATTTGACTCAGCCATCGACACGACGAAGAAGAAGTGAAAATAACACATATCTGTAGTTTTATGTGTTTGTTGTAATAAATAAGGACATAAAACCGTCCTGAACTTATGAACAGGCAAAGAGGCATGACATTGGTCCTATATTATCACAGCAACATTATAATATAAACACACAATCTAGTTGAGTGTGTAATTACTGCTATCAGCAGACAGACCACAAGCTTTACTCAATATGAACAAATCAAATAGCATCCAAGCTTATAAAACTGTCCCTATTCATTGCGATAGATACCATAGACTGTCATGATTCACTATTACTTTTTATCCTTGCAGGGAACCAGGACTATAGTAGACAACCTAGACACAGGCACATCTGTGGTACCAATTTTAACTGGATATGAAGGTTTTATGGATTGTTACAACAGCACTATTGCTAGGGAGGGTGTGAGCGGTTTGTACAAGGGCTTTGGTGCTTTAGTGCTACAGCTGGCGGCTCATCTGGCAATCATCAAACTGACCACTTTGGTTGTCTCAGAAATCTCCAATCTTTTAAAACCTGCCAAGTCACCTACAAACTCTGATGATTCAATTCATTCACAGCAAAAATATTTATTCAATTAGCCTGGTAAATATTTATAAAATTTTATTATGTAAGTGTAATTTATTGTATGTTGACATCTGAAGGGTTTTGAAGAATTATTAAATTGCATAGAAAATGTGGGTTTCTTTACATTTCCATTGTTAGCATTATCAACAGTAGAATTATGTTCTTGTTCAACACAGTTGTGATGTCCATCATGCAGTTCATTTTTTGTCACAGTTCATATAAGAGTCAAATTGTATTAAAATCATATTATTTACAATCATTGCATCATAAAAATGCACAGTAGCTAACAATTAAGAAGTTGTTGCAATACTATGTGAATTGTTTTTGTTACTTTTTGTAAAGTTATTTAGTTAATAAGAGAATGTAGATTGTGTGAGTAAACAGAAATCAGGCTCATAAATAAAGAATAAATTTAAAGCTTATTTTATTTATTGAATTTTGTTTTATACATGGTCAACTCTAGTTTAATAACATAATCAAATTTTAAATATTAGAACACATCAAAATACAACCTATCAATGGGATAATACATGTCTTCCTTTCAATAATCTTCTCATGATAACTCTACGACCACTGGGAGTGGATAATCTGTATTCCCAGCCATGTCTACGAACTCTTCGAACTTCATTTGGTCGAGGAAAGTAGCAGCGCACCTTGGTTCTTATCGATGATAGGGAAAAACAGTCTGGCTTCACCAAGCTAGTGCTGGGGGCTATGGTCGAAGCAATCTGCAGACTTTGTTTTACAAACCTGAAACATTGGAATATAGTATGAATCGATCTTTTTTCACCAGTAATGTCTCATAACTAAAAAAGGATCTCACTTCAAGGGTTGGAAAATTGCCGACATTAATCCCGACATCTTAAACAATTAAATCAGAAATGCAAAATTATACACAGGTTATGTTAGTTTCTAACTCATTACTCAATACTCATTCATGGGGATTGGGGGGGGACTCTATGAGACTTTTTTTTTTTAACTTTGAGACAGCTGACAGTCCAGTGTTGTCACATAAAAGAATGTGGGACGCGATCAGTGATGCCATATCCAATTATGACTACATGGTAGGGTAGATCAATATACAGAATCAGCTGTAGTGTCTTCACCACCCATGAGCTAAGAGCGCCGAATCGCGCTTTTTTAATAATTTTTAACATAACTTATAATATGCAAAACAGCTATTCCATGTTTCTCTACTGTTCAGGTCCCACTCGCTGCGCTGATCGACGTGCACTCGTACTGCCCGCACTGCTTGCCTGGGATAAAACATGACTCGGGTTAACCCGAGTTCAGACACGAAACTTCAGTTGCACCCGGGTCACGCAACTCGACTTAGCTCCTACTACTAATAATGTTTTATCACTGTCTAAGCGTTCTCGTGTCTCTTGTTTAGCGTTAACAGAGCCTAAGAAGTTTGGTGAATTTGGGGCTTATCTGGGTGAAAACCAGAGAAAAGAAGAAGTAGAAAGACCTATCTGCAATCTCTTTGGTGAAATCAAATAAATAACATAATTTACTAGCTGTTATTATAACCCTTTATAAAACAACAAAGTTGCCTAACCTTGGTCACCCATCCATTTTATATAAAGACCCTTCTTTCAAATAAAGCGGGTCGATGTTAATAAGCCACAATCGACCGTTGCCCTCAGAGCCAACATAACGCAGGCTATCGCTCAGATTCAGCCGGATATATGCAGCAGAGTCATTAAAAATTGGACCTCTCGGATTCGTGCCACCATACGAAGCCACCGCGGACATTTGAACGATGTCATTTTCCGCCCATAATGGCATAAATGGGCCTTTTAGACATTTTTATACCTCTATAAAGTTGCCTAATCTTGCGTGCTGGTTATTATAGGGCAGCTCAGTAGTGTGCCTATACCATGAATCTAAGGCCTATACATACATTATGTAGGATATTCTCTATATAATGCTTGTCACGCCCATGGACGTAGTAATAACAAACAGGACTGATAACTCTCAAAAATAGTAGTTACGAAAATGACAACTATTTCAACGCAATAAGGTATTAAATTCTTTAACACCTTAGACAGAGGCATTCCGGGATGAGAGGGATGGAAAGATGGAGGCCGTTTGTCTCGTTCATACATCTTGCCAACATAAAAAATGTTTTTAATTATTAAAATTTTAAGTCATAAAATAATAATTGCATTAATTTCTTTGTTTATATCCTTAAATAAAAAAGAAAACATAAATTATTATTTTGTCATATGTCAGTCGTGGCGTCTCGGTGTGATTAAGCATTTTATGTTTCGTAATATAATTTGTTATAAAACCATTCCATGGGTGTAAAATGGTGAAAAAGTGTTGCGTTTATACTTGTCCAAGTGAATCATATGGTGGTTGCAATATATCGTTCCACAGGTAAGCCAAAAATAACATTACTGTAAATCGAACAACCATGGTGACCATGAGATCTTGTAATGTGTCATTGTGTGGTGGATTAGGGTCCTAATTGTTGTTCTATTACTAATTATAGTTGCCCAAAAAACGATGAAATGCGACTAAAATGGCTCCGCAGTATACATGTGAAGCAAAAAATTACGAAAAATTCAGTCGTATGCAGTCGTCACTTCGAACCTTCCTGCTTTTATACTACTGATTCCCGTAAATTATTAAAAGCCGACGCTATACCAACGATTTCTCCTTTGGTAAGATTATTTTATTACTATTAACCCTATAGCAGCTATACTCAAAGTGTGTTCCGCGGAACCCTGGGATTCCGCGATACCCCTGTGCCCGTTCCGCAAGAATTTATAAAAAAATCATAACACCTCTCTCGCACTAAAAAATAAAGCGCCTAATTGTATATGTATATAAAACGTTACGTATACACTAGGTTAATCATTTTAATTTTTATTTGTTAAGACGGAATGCATAATACTTAATAATAAAAAAAACGTGCGAAAAATTTAATTTTGTGGGCCACACTGAAGCTTCCACCTTAAGGTGTAATAATCATTGTACTAGCATTATAGAAAAGTATTTACTTGTCAACGCTTTTACTGTAACAAATATGGCATCAAGGTCAATAAATAAATAAATACTTTGTACTACATTTTGTATTATTTATTTCGTAACCATCTTCTATCCCCCATCCCATCCATTTCATACCTTTAGAATGTTACCATAGCTAAGACAGCTTAACGACTGATATCTAATCTAACGTCTTCGGTACCGGTAACGCTCTTAACGTGCCTTCCGAAGCACGGAGAAACTAAGAGATATTTTTTGCCACTTGGGTCAGTCATCCAAGTGGGGACACCGTCTAGAGTTGTTTAGTCTAGTATGTGTAAGCTCATAAAAACGCGTACGTCCACTGGGCCATCGAGCTCTTACTGAATAACTTGTATTACTATGGTTCATCAGCAGCGGTCTATGCTCGCAGTTTGCCAGAGAGCTATGGAATGGAGTAAGTATTCTAGGTATTAAACTTGCAGACCGGGTTAGGAATACTACCATCCGTTCCATCACAAAGGTGATATCCGGGCTTATAATTAAATAAAGGTAGATTGCAAATTTCAATTTATCTCACATAGCCCAATCTTATTGTCACCCTATTAAAAAGGGACAGCCAGCCTCCATACTACCTGTCTCGCTTAGCTCGTTTTATTGCTCTGAGTTATCGGTCCTGTTTGTTATATTAAGTCCATGGTCACGCCAAGCCAACGTCTATGGTTACTTTGTCTACGACCAGCATTAAAAAAAATTGCTTTATATAATAATACGTGCGTGACTCTTTGCTTGACCAAGCAAACAGTCACGCAAGCACGCAAGTATTAAAGTCATTTAAGATACACACTGCATATAATAAAAAAATTAGAGTACCAGATTTAGTCGATTTTGTAAATTAATCGATTTTGACTTTGAACTCTTATCGAATAAAAAAGATAATTCTAACTCTATGACCAACTTCGGAGTATGAGATTAATATGGCGGACCAAAATAACAAGGGCGCTAAAAGATTATTTTGGGTATTTGTAATTTCTATCAAATAAGTGAATACATAATATTTTAAACTGCACTTGTTATGATTCAGCCATATTTTGAAGAGAAAATAGCCCATGAAAGTAAGTAGTTAACATTAGGCAATGTATGTTTTCATTGGATGTTATTTTTTAGCGTAGTGCAGTGAACTTAAAAATTTTGTGAGCTAAATATTATACCTCACTTTTCCAGATTCAACATGCCTGCGATAAAAGTGAATTTCGAAATTGGTCATGTAGCAACTTTGAAATCTAAACAGACACCTGAAGGATTTACCCATGACTGGGAAGTATTTGTGCGCGGCCAGGAAGGAGCTGATATAAGCCACTTCGTTGATAAAGTAGTATTCTATTTACATTCAACTTTCAAAAAGCCTAGAAGAGGTGAATATTCATTGAACTTTATTTCTGTGTATTTCTATGATTTAACTTAAATACCTATAGCTATTTATACCTTTTGATATTATATTCATGGTGAAGTTTTCCATAAACTTTTTGTTTATGTTGTTGTTGATGACGTTTTGTCATTAATGTTAAGATAATCCTCCTTTAGTTTTGCATAATTTACAATACTTTACTCTTGTAAGATTCCTATCCACCCTGGTAATAAGCATGATCTACTTATTTTTTATTTTACAGTTGTTAAAGATCCACCTTTTTCGGTGAAAGAATCGGGCTATGCAGGATTTATGTTTCCGATAGAAATCTATCTAAAGAACAAAGATGAACCTAAGAAAATTAAGTTTTCTTATGACTTTACATTACAACACAGTGGTATTCTAAGAGATCGCTATATCTTTCAAAACCCTAATGAGGAATTCAGAAAAAAGCTTCTAAAGGCTGGTGGAATACCTGTTAGTGATAATGCATTTTATACAAACCCCGATCAAGAAAGTAGAAGTAAAGATACTTATGCAGATGACAAACAACAGCTTATCAGTAAGCCTAAATTATCATCAGATACCATCAAGAAACACAAGTCAAAAGAGCACAAAGAGGAAGGGCCACATAGAACAAACAATAGTTTTGAAAATTTATTTGGACCTCCCATACAGAAACCACCAAAAATATCACCAGATCCTAAAAAGAATGAAAGAATTATTACTCCTGTTAAGATAGATAAAAAGGAGAAAGAACGATCTAGTTCCGAAAAGAAATCTAAACATGAACACAAGGAAATGAAAGCTGAAAAAATAAAAATAAAAGAAGAAAAGGATAAGAATAGATCTGAGAAGGTCAAGTTACACAATAAGGAGCAAGAAAAATCGAAAGATAAATCAAATAAAAGACCCAATGAGAGACCACCATCACCTGAAGTAAGTAAGAAACAGCGTGTTATGAGTCCAGTCCGTAGGCCACCCAGTCCACCACGTTCTAGTAGTTCTTCAAGTATTAAAGAAGATTACAAGCCATCCAAACACACTTCTGAAACTATGGATCCAAAGAAACCTAATGATGATAAAGTTCCTGAAATAAAAATAGAAAAAGAAATTAAAGAAAAAAGGAAGAAAGAAAAGAAAAGCCATGACAGAGACAAGGAACGAAAGGAAAAGAAAGAACATAAAAAAGATAGTCACAAATCAAAAGAATCACCTAAAGAACTTCCTAAAGAAATTGTCAAAGAAGCATCTAAAATAAGGGATGTTCCTAAAGAAAGAGAATCTGTTAAAGACTCTCCAACCATGAAGGAAAAACCCATAAAATCAGAGAAATTAATAAATAAATTTTCCATGGAAAATCTAAGAAAAACTCCTCCCCCTGATAGTGGGGAGCGTCCAGAAAGTCGTAAACAAAAAGATAAATCTGATGCTAGAAAACATAAACACAAGAAAAAAGATAAGAAAAGAGATGAGTCCAGAGAAAAACATAAAGAATCTAGCAAAGAGAAGAAACATAAACATGATAGAGTTAAAGAGGTACCAGCTGAAAAAATTAAAGCTGTAGAACGCAGGGAGACACCAGTACCAAAAGAACGCTCTATTCCTGAACCAGCATCACCTATATCAGTAGATACAGCATCACAATGCAGTTCCAAAAGTGGTCTGGAAAGAGTGAAAATATCTCATGTTGGTAATGATGATGCCAATAGCAGTCATTCAGATTCTGAAGGATCTGTGATAGGAGATGATGATGATACCAAAGTTAAGATAGAAAATCCATCTCCAGAAACCATCAAGCATGAGTTGTCACCAGAACCTGAACCAGAGATAGAACCTGAGCCAGAAATTGAGCCTGAACTGGAGCCTGAATCTGAATCGCAACCAGAGCCTGAGCCAGAGCCCATAGTTGAACCTCCACCACCACACAAAGAGAAATCCAAAAAACACAAAGATAAATCTGCAAAAAGGGAAGAAAAGCGGCGCAAACGAAAAGCTGCTGAAGAGGAAAGGGACAATCTCGAAAACATGGAAAGGAAGGTGGCAAAAACTTCAGAAACAGGACCCTCATTTAATGACCCAGAACGTGGTGAAAGTAGTGGTTCAACGTCAGCAGAAACTAAAGTCCAAGATAATGGTGTGTCCAGTAGCCTAGGTGAGGATGCGGAACCCGGTGATCTATCACCAGATTATATGGTGCAGTTACGTGATTTGCAACAGCGTATTATGAAAATTAAAAATAATGAAGATTTAGAAAGGGTTGTGAATCTTATTGCAGAAACAGGCCGATATGAAGTAACAACGCAAACATTTGATTTTGACTTGTGCTTACTCGACCGTTCCACAGTGCAACAGCTTATCCAACTAGTAGGTTGCTAGCAAGCAGGCCAGTGTGAATATGATATTGTAGTGTTTGTAAATAAAGTCTCACTAGATTATGAGCCAAGGCATTTGTATAGTTTATTATTTGAGGTACAGCAACATGTATCTGCCTGATAAAATACATATTATGGCAGCAGAGTACTAAACAGCTTTTATTTACGATGTTGCTTAGGCTAAGTTAGAAATAATCTCATAAAGTTTTATCTATTGATATCTTCACATTACTCAACACTTGAGTTCTAAGTGCAATACTGTATAGATTATAAAGTTATAAGACTGTTGAAAGATTGTTAAAAGTAATGTATATTTTGTACATTATTGTATTGATTCATTATTTAGTAAGTTGATGAACTTATAAGTTTTTGATTAACCTCCATTGACCCAGAAAGGGCTGAGAGAGGCTATGTTAATAGTTATAATGATAATTATACATATATATATAGTTGTAATGTCAAGTCTACTATTTAAATTACGAGGATATGATGTGAGAGCCAACACCACAAAGTTGTAGTGGGCATTTTTTGTTATCATTTGGATGCACTACTTTTATATTAGTGTATTGTTTCATCAGTAATTTTTGCATAATTTTAATTTTAGGATACCCATTGTAATTATTTTAAACATCACGATTTTATGAAATGGGGTCAAGATGGGGGTTTCCTTTTAAATTCTATAAAAACTTTATTAAATTATTTTAGTGCCCATTTTGGTTTAGTTTGATCTTGTACATTATATTTGTTACATAACTTATTTTTTTATTTATCTCGTATTTTAGGATCATTTTAAAGGATAATAAATAGTGTACAATGAATATTTTTTGTTTTGTTTCTATTACTTGCCAAATCGGTACAAGATTGCGGAGAAAAATGTGTGGTGGTATACAAATACAGCGTGGAATATAATAGTAACTGCAAATCATCAGCCAGAATAAAATGTCTTTATACAAAGATATTTAAATTTTACATTTGACTTATATACAAGATTATTTTTACTTTACCAAAACTGAGAAAGTGGTTAGTTCAGAATCAGTAACAAAATCCATTCCACTAATTTTCACGGAAAAAAATAGTTTTTCATGCAAATTGAACATTCCAAATTGTTAAATCTAGGGGAAACATTCATTCGTCGCAGAACCGACAACCGTTTGTGTAAACGTGTTCTGGAGTGGAGACTGCGTCAAGGCAAACGTAGTGTGGGGCGCCCCCTCGCAAGATGGCGCGACGATCTGCGTTAGATTGCTGGTAGCGATTGGATGGCGCACATAGGGAGAGGCCTATGTCCAGCTGTGGTCTGCTTCAGGCTGATGATGATGGGTAACATGTTCTTTTTTGTATTTTCTGGCAAAAGCTAGTGGAATTTATTGTTTCTCAACAAACAACTTTCTCAGTTTTGACTTCGCTAAAGGAAAAATTATATTGTATAAAATCTCGTAAATGTAAGTGTGATAGACATGATAGTCTACACTCTTCTCGAAACAAATAATCGGAATGCAATTATATTTTGCTGGATCAGTTAAAATTCTTTGCATATTTGTTTAAGAATTAAATTGTAGGTTTCCAAAGGTTGTAGGCTAATATATTCATATCATACAGATGTTCATCTCTAGTCTAGTAGTATATCCGTGAAGTTAAATGAAGGCTAAACAACTCATCTCATTAAGAATCATACCGTCTCAGCCAACCCCTGTGGATAAAGGCGTCATTTCTGCAGTTATAATACTATCGGTCGAACGTTACTTGATTATGAAACAGAAAATAACTGCAAGCGTTTATATATTATATATTTATACATATATTACAAGATTTTTATATTTTTCTCTTTCATATGTATAGTTAGTCACAAACACGAATTTCAAAATACCGATTTTTGTAATTCTGAATAGTTCTATTCCAAATACAACAGCTTCGATTTATTATTCATACTATTTTTATATTTATAATAAATGACCGTTATTTCAATATTCCTATCGTTTATTCCTAACAACTATTTTCGTATTACCGAATTTCAAAAGAACGAATAATTATAAGTCCGACTTAATGATATATCAAAAATACTCATTCCGATTTTAAAACGAAATAATAATGCCTTCGCCTTTACCGCAATGCCTGAGAACGAAAGTCTACAGTAAGTGCGTCCTACCTGTTATGCAGGTATGACCTACGGTGCCAAGACATGGACGTTAACGGTTGCACTAGTCCACAAATTTAAAGTCGCGCAGCGGGCTATGGAGCAAGCTATACTCGGCGTTTCTTTGAAGGATAAAATTCGTTATGAGGCCATCCGACAAAGAACTAAAGTAAACGACATAGCTCGCTGAAGTGGCAATTGGCTGGTCACGTCTGCCGAAGGACCGACAGCCGTTGGAGCAAACGAGTCCTGGAGTGGAGACCGCGACTCGGCAACCGTAAGGTAGGACGCCCCCCTGCCAGGTGGACTGACGACCTGAAGAAGGTCGCTGGAGGGGACTGGATGCGGAAGGCGCAGGACCGGAAGTTGTGACGCAAATTGGGAGGCCTATATCCAGCAGTGGACTACGAGCGGCTGAATGATGTATAATGCCTTGTAAAATATATGGCATATGAGCTTATTAGATAATATTTAATACCCTCAAACGCAAAAAGTGCTGATTGAGACATAACGTGACAATGTATGATTTAGGATGGTACCCAAACGTAGGCCAATCGAGAATGGGAAAATTAGATTTGTCTCAATGAGCACTTTCATTACAAGTGACTTTAGGCTCTGATGATAGATTTCAAAAGGTACCCAGGAGTTCTCCAGTTCTGGTTCACGTAAGCCCATCGATTTTGGGCTCATTCGATTTGTCAATGAGCACTTAAAGTAATGTTAAGTGTGTTGATAATAGAAGATACTCAGAAGTTCTTAGCTATGGGTCACGTAAAGACGTTAAGTTGGGGCTCGTTACATTACAATAGTAATTTGTGCGATTTTTTTCGAATGTTCATTTTGAGTTAAGTGATTCTAGTTTCTTAGAACCATCATGTAAATAATTTTGATTTCGTGTCGCACCTACAAATGTTCACCTCAGCAGCAGCTCGAAAAGGTGAAAACTGTGAGCAAATCTCGCATTTTTTCGAGCGTGAGGAAAATGTCTCGAAACAGAAGCAAGTTTTGCTTACTGTTCTCACTCAACAATTAATACATTTTCGAGCTGCTGGATGAAGAATAAATTAAATAATACAATGTAATATTTTTTTAATCCATCAATTAAGCACTTCACACACAGAAGCTATAATGAAAAGATCTAAAATCCTTTATCTCAATATCTTTCGATAGAAATCGACAGATGGCAGTGCAGGGCGGGAATTGAAATGGATTTGGTTTTATATAAGGTTATGGATTGGATCAATTGGACCACTTGCAGGTTCCATGGTTAAAAATAAACTCAAGAGTTAACTGGTTGTTAAAATAATGAGTATTATCGTGGGTTAGCAGTTAACAGTGAATATTTTTTTTAACCATGATACTGGCTTTAAAGGTTTATTTTTATCCCTATAGTTCTTTTGTACCGAAATAAAAGCTTCTTTTCAATGTATTTTTACTAACATTTTATTACTATCATAATATGGTAAACGATAATTATAAAAATGAAATTTTGCAAAGATGACACATTTAGTACCAATGTGAGATTTAGAGCCAGTTGCCGAGGTGCCGAATAGGTCTTATCCGACCCATAAAAAATAACCTGACTGAATTTAAAAGTGATACAAGTTACACTTGAAGAAATAAAACAGCTGTCACTTTTATTTATCTGGGTTATCCTGCCAATGAGGTTTATCTAACACCTGTGAAATTGGGGATTGTAGTTAAGAACCGATTTATCTCTTGGACTTAAGTAAAATATGGTATAAAAAAGGACAGTAACTATTGATTAAATAAAAGATAAACACATACATTGAATGATAAGTGTTTATGAATATATATTCTTTTGTATGCAATGATTATAAACATACAATGAAAAAATATTAGTTATGAAAATGATACCACTTATGTTAACTTTTTATGAAGATATTAAAACCCTGGTAAAATGCCAAGCACTTCGTATATAATATCTCTTCAAAAACGTTTTGACGTTTTCAATGTTTATTCAGATGACATTTTGTTTGCGCGTAGCATTTGAAGCGCATGTCATTCTGACTCTCTCAAAGAGTTGTTTCAATACTGTATACCGAAACTGAAGACCATCTTTGTCCATCTGTTCGCTGCAGTCGAGTCCCGAGTTTCACAGATATTGTGTTCATCTCTTTTTACCGTTTTTGATAGTTTGGCGCCACTTGGTATAGAAGTCTCCAAAGAATTCGACAGTTATGCCGGCAGCTTGGGCGGCGCCAGTTACGCTAAATTCCTTAAAATGCTCTTGGTCACTAATACGTTCGTTTCCAACAAGCAGTACCAGAAACGGGGTAGACTTGCCTTGAGACCCGTCAGAGTCTCCATTACCCCCCAGAGTATGTTTATCTTCGGAAATCAGATGATTACAAAACTCCAAGATTTGTATGAAGTTACTAATGTGAGGTGGCGCTTTACGAGGGTATTTCAAGAGTGGTAGTGGCTTGGTTTGTCCAGGTCGTTGGGCGATTAAGAATCTTGATCCACTTCGCAACTGAACCTCAAGCCAACGAATCGCGTCACGAGCTGAACTTTCTTCTCGTTTCAAGTTATCCAACTCTTGTAACACTGAAAAAGTTAAGATATTATTAGCTACTAACAATATTTAAACAAAAGTAATTTGTATTACGGTAGTAACAAAATTCTTACCAACTGATGGAATAAGAAGTATGAAGTTGCGGGTACGTAGCAGTTGTTTGACGCGACGCAGATGTTTGTGCAACGAAGCTGTGTCAAGTGCTAGAAGCGCCGGCACGGTGGTTTGACCACCTTGCTCCAGTTCTCGGACCTTTGACGCCAGCCACAGACGACCCATTCGACGCATAAGACCACCTTCGTTTGATTCGCCCTTAAAAAAGTATATTATAGTAATTATCATTAAAATCATGATGCATAATAAATTATTGCGTACAACATACTGTAAACTGTAACCTACATGTTGTTTCTTAAGGTGGTGCCACTCTCTGCTTTTCTTGTGATGTAATTTGGTATTTACTTTCGTAGACAGATTCTTCTTCAAATAAAATACCTTAAGAGATCTGTTGAATTTGATGCGCGGTATTAATTTTGCAATGTGGTTTCCAAAATC
The DNA here is from genome assembly GCA_905147285.1 of Hypena proboscidalis. Classification (NCBI taxonomy): domain Eukaryota; kingdom Metazoa; phylum Arthropoda; class Insecta; order Lepidoptera; family Erebidae; genus Hypena; species Hypena proboscidalis. Next base: position 16,513,006 of record LR990140.1, read on the forward strand.
CATAAAATTCATAATTCTTATTATATTTTCATCATACAAGGACAACTTGTATCTGTCCAAAATTTGCCATTCTGCAGCATCTTTATCAAATTTACAGATATTAGTACCCCGTAAATTAATGTCCTCGGGAAGTGGAATTGTTTTATATTCTAGTTTAAATTTTTTGGCAACACTTCTAGTGTATTCCAGAATATGGCAATCTTTACCTTCAATACTTTTGGGATTAAAATAAAATGTTAAAATATTAAGTAAGTCCACTACACATTGAAAAAGTGATTCTCCACTATCTCCACAAGATAAAAGCAGGTCCTTTTCATTGAGAGCCCAGTCTTGAAGTAATTTGATACTTGATAAAAAGTTATCCCCAAGCAAAAAGTTTTGTAACCCTTGCACATCTAAAACTGTGTTGTTGCTATTCACACTTGATGCATTTTCATGTACTGCTTTAGTATTTATATCACCATTAGGAACATTTTTGACAACTTCTTTAGATGGTGCTTCTTTATCATCTAAGTTGTTTTCTTCAATGATTCCCTCGATATCTGAAGTTTCATAGCAGGAACCATCACTAGGAGGGTTGTCATCTGAATGACTTGAAGAATCTGATAAATCATCTTCATCTGAGCTTAACTCACTCTCTGTGTCACTACTATCTAAGTCATCATCATCAGTCACATCTGAACTGCCTGAGGATGCGAGACGACGCCTTCGTCTTCGTTTTAATAATGTTTTTTTAGCAATCAGTTTAGCATCACCATTTTGCATCACTTCATTGCTTCCTTCAAATACATTTTCTTTGGGTGGTTCATCATCTTCTTGACTATTTATAATATATTTTTCCGTGACTGGTTTAGATGGAGGTTTATTTTCAGGCTCACTTTGCACATCATTTGTTTCAGGGACAGAATATTGTAGTGTTAAATGACTTGGTTTGTAATTAGAAGCAGGGTTTTTAAGTCCAAGAGACTGTAATTGTTTTAACAGCTTTTGGAATAACTGTGATAATAATGCTAATGTAAAAGCCTTACAGGCAAAAGCCTTAACTTCATCTGTTTCAGTAATTTTAGTTATTGTAAAAAGACAGATAAGTACAATTTTATGGACAATATTGGAATTTAAGTAAGATGGATTAGCGTCTTCTTCTTCAACAGCTTGTGTGTATTCAGTGTAGTTTTTATCTTTATCTGGAAGAGGTGTTTTAACAAAATCCATTGCTACTTTAAGCTCCTGAGCAATAGTACCACATCTTTGTGGTATATTAGTATCATTCTTGCTCATGTACCAAATTTCTATTAAAGAAAGGAAGTCAGTTATCGTGTTTTGTATGTGTTCTGCATGGGTAAATGTATCAGGATGGCTGTTTGGATCAAAACATTGACCATTTTTCTCAAATATTTTAGTAAGATTACCAATGGCCCCATCAAATGGAGTTGTGCAACTGAGGCATTGAATATAATAGCATGCAGGATCTAAATTGTAATTCTTGTCAAGGTACAAATTGCCAAGTTGGTTGTAAGGCATGCCTGAGGTCATATCTACATGTGCAGCTTGTAGGTAGTAGCGGGCTGCAATTGATGGATCAAAATCATTAAAGAATTCTACTTGGTAGCGGCATAAGTCTCCAAGGTATATTAAACATGAATGCAAGGCTGAGCGACTAAATTGCATTTCTTCTTCAGAAGGAATCTCAGTGATTTCATGAAATTCCTCATCTTTGTGCAAATGTGTGTAGTCTAATTCTTTAAACTGCACTTGCATTTCTGTTTCCAATCTAGAAATAAAATGGTGAAAATGGCCAATACCACAGACTATATGAGTGTACAGATAGCTATCATTGTCATTGTCTGTTTCCTTGAACTTTTTAGCTACAGTCACAGTATCATAATAAACTTTTCTCCACAGTAATTCCAGTGACTTTTTGCCATAGTTTGTGGGATCAAGAAACACTAGTTTTTCGCAGTTATCCCGAAGCTTTTGTCGTTGGACCTCGAGCTTTGTAGAGAATAGGTCATGGATAGACTGTGTTGCAGTTGTCATTTCACCGATGCGCCGGGCTACATCACTAACATAGCTGTAAAATATATTATATTAATTAGCTACTATTACCAATTTAAGCTTAAAAGCAAAATGCGAAGTGTTAGCGAAACAATGTCAACATTATCAGAACCACCTTTGACCTTTGCAACTGATCTAAACATTGTATAAAATAAATAGATAGAACTTATAATTTGTTCTACAAGTAACCATTTAAAATATAATTAGTAGAACAATCGTAAATATTTACCGATAAAGTTTTTTAGCACGTTCAGTGCGCTCGGCAACTTTAGCCTCCAATATTTCATTACATCCGTTCTTCATTTTCAAGTCATTTTATTAACTTGGTAAGATGTCTATTGGGAAAAGATAGTCTTTTCAATTCTTATGTTTACCTCCATAATCAGAGTAATCAGTTCGATAACACCATTTTTCACGATATAATTTTATGAAAAATAATGAAAATCTGAAATCGTCGAAATGCTGACAATGCAATGACATTACGGTACAGCATAGAGTAAAAGAGACCTTTTTTTTTTATACGATTTTTTTTTAAATAAAATTTATCATGGCTACAAATCTAGCGACTTTTGGAGTAAACTATAGTTGTTATGTATTAACTAGCAAATTAATCAAAATACAGACTTTTCGTGTCCGTATTATGGTACATACTGCAGTTTTTCTTATTTTGATAGTATAGTTAATTATTTATAAATATTTAGAGCTGGCAACACTGTTTTCTACTTTCTATTCTCTTTGGTTAGTCAGAAATGGCGTTTGAAGTTTGACGTTTCATACAATTCCTTTTCCTATTTTTCATTCATTGTTGTATGTGTTCAGCTATTGCAAATATTTTATGAAGTGATCGAGAAATGTATTAAGCTAACAATTCTTGCGCAGGGATATTCTTTTTCTTTTAAATATTGAGTTCCAATAATATTGTAAACGTCTGAGTATAGAAATGGCTGTGTCGAAATCAACAAACACATACAATCGTCAAAATTGGGAAGATTCCGTAAGCAAATGCGTTTGAAGTGTTTGGATTCCTTTGATAATATTATTGTAGCATTTGTAACGTATTCCTTTCGTTTTTTACAGGATTTCCCAATTCTTTGTCAAACATGTCTAGGAGATAACCCCTACATTCGGATGGTAAGATATTTTTTTTTATTTGCATTTGTTTGCATAGTATCGTTTTTTATTCTGGTCTATACTAAGACGTATATAATTTATGATTTTACTCATATTTGTAATATTGAAGCAATTTTTAGTTTTGCTAAACATCTTCTATCTATATATATAAAAGAAAGTCGTGTTAGTTACACCATTTATAACTCAAGAACGGCTGAACCGATTTGGCTGAAAATTGGTGGGGAGGTAGCTTAGAACCAGGAGAAGGACATAGGATACTTTTAAAATATTTTCGAGGTCAAAATTTTATCGAGGGCGAAGCCGCGCGCCAATAAGGCGAATTCTGGCATTCATGTCAGCATTAGGTTGTTAAATGCGATTCCACTGGGACTCGATTCCAAGGCCAAAATGATTAAGGCATTGTGTACGTAAAACCCAGAGATGTGGATTCAAGCCCCACTTTGAATCATAATTTTTCAACTGTCATATTGTGTAAAATTTTACTCATATTCCAGACCAAAGAAAAGTATGGCAAAGAATGTAAAATATGTGCAAGGCCATTTACTGTGTTCCGCTGGTGTCCTGGAGCAAGGATGCGTTTCAAGAAGACTGAGATTTGCCAAACATGCTCTAAACTGAAGAATGTATGTCAGACTTGCCTTCTAGACTTAGAATATGGATTACCTATTCAAGTTAGAGATGCTGCACTTAAAATACAAGATGATCTACCTCGTAATGAAGTTAATAAGGAGTATTACATTCAGAATTTAGATAGCCAGATGTCTAAGTTTGATTCAACTCAGCCTAGTAATTCTGCATTGAAATCTAGGGGTGCCTCAGATTTATTGTTGCGCTTGGCTAGAACTGCACCATACTATAAAAGAAATCGGCCTCATGTTTGTTCATTTTGGGTCAAAGGAGAGTGTAGGCGAGGAGAAGAGTGCCCATACCGTCACGAGAAGCCAACTGATCCTGATGATCCATTGGCTGATCAGAACATTAAGGACAGGTATGCATTATTGTTAATTTAAAGCTCCATCCCTTGCAACCCAAACACATGATACCTAATATAGTTTTGACGGTCAATCTAATCACTTGATTTTTGTCAACTTCTAGCAGAATTTAATGATACTACTATGGTTAAAATAGACATTGTTTAATTTGTACTACATTTGCATTCAATTTGTAATCAGTTGGATCTGCATAGTGTGTCGATACATAATGATCTAATAAAATTACTGGTACACATCTATAACTGCATACATATTTCATACAGAAATCATTATTTTTTTATCTCCAATATTTCAATGTTTTAGATATTATGGTGTGAATGATCCTGTGGCAGAGAAGTTAATGCGGCGTGCTGCAGCCATGCCGGCTTTGCCACCGCCTGAAGATAAGTCTGTCACGACCCTGTACATAGGCAACCTACCTGACAATATCACTGAGGATGAACTTAAAGGACATTTCTACCAGTATGGCGAAATTAGGTAAGTTTGAATTTGAAGAAAGAAACCAAAAAGGATTATTTTTCTTTTTGTTGTAACTTAACATAGTGACCCTGCAATTTATTTTGCTTGTTTTTAATTAAATTTGATTTGTTTTAAGCCGAGAATTAACTGAAATTCTGATGTGTTGCTGGGCATTTTTATAAAAATGCATATTCTTCTTGAAAACCCTTTTTTCAAGTAGAATGTTTTATGTTGGCATTGATCTCTTACCAAAGTAAATTTTAGATTTTTGCAGTAAAACTAAATATTGAGGGTTGAACATGAGCTTAATGAGCACAAGTTGGCTTAATGAGAAAAAAAATATACATAAATAATAGACAGTGTCAAAAATGTATATCAATTGTGTAACCACATTCAAAGGTTGAAAAACAATTAAAAAATATCGTTGGTTAGGGTTTTTTAATTTAATCACTTGCAAATCAATGATTAACTAATAATAATTATATTATATATATAATAATAATATTGTGTATAGAAATTATTAAAAACTACAACATAAATAGCTAGAAACAAGCCAAAATATGTTCACAACCTGCCAATCACAAACATGTGTTCTTACACGGTTCTCACAAAATTGAGAGAGTATTTAACTCTGATAGCTCTAAAACTGGTTAATTGAAAAGCATTGCTATAGTGATAGTGCATCCAATACAGCAAACATTTTCTACCATTTCTCTTTAATTTTAGAAAGATCTGATCTCCTAACTTAATGTTCCAGGAAGTTCTATATTTTAGGCATAACTTAATTTTAATTTATATTTAAGTTTATACTGTGTCACATTTATTACTTGTGTTCATAAAAAATGAATAATCAAAATAGGGATAAAATAAAAAAGATTCTACCTTTCTCACAAAAGTTATACTTAACATGTACATGTTCTTGTTTGTAATTTCAGATCTTTAACTCTAGTACCAAGGGCACAGTGTGCATTTGTGCAGTACACTACCAGAAGTGCAGCTGAGCATGCATCTGAAAAGACTTTCAACAGACTTGTCATTGGAGGCAAAAGGCTTACTATAAAGTGGGGCAAATCACAAGGTTTGTATTTTGTTAACTGTGCTATTTGTTTTTCACTATTTTATAAAACAAATTAAAAGATACCATATCCCTTTAGCCCTGATTGAATCTCTTTATCTATAGTTTTATACCCGTTTTGCAAATATGGGTTATATTTGCACCTCTCTCTCTCTCTCGCATTCATTGTTTGAAGCCTTAAACTATTGGCAACTCCTGATACCACATGACTGAGAATTCACAGCTTATATATGGCAAAAGTAATAGTGAATGGAATAAAATGAAAAAGATTTGTGACATGGTTATTTTCATATATTAAAAATAACGAAAAAAATTCGCTTGCAATTTAAAAATCTATGTGTTACAGGTCGGCAGGGTATCAACGAGAAGAACGAAACAGCGCCAGCATTGGAGCCAGTGCCTGGATTGCCGGGAACATTGCCGCCGCCGCCTGCTTATTTACATCCGTTCCCACCACAGGTATGAAATTATTTGATGTAATCCTTTAAGTATGTGTACAGTTTCTTATTAATGGCTTATTTCTTCCTATAATATAACTTGTCATTAAGGCCTGGATCAATGAATTAACTTGCTCTAATTAGCTACATGTAAAAAACATAGCACATCTTGGCTTAGCTGTAGTCATTTATCAATATTGATTAAATAATAATTTCAGATGCCTCCTCCTCCGAACCGTCCCAACGACTTCTTCAACCTGCACCACTACGGGGGCCCCGCGGGATGGGCGGCGTGGGGCGGCGCGCCCCCTCCCCCCGCGCCCCTCGCGCTGCACTACCCCTCGCAGGACCCCGCACGCCTGGGACACGCGCACGCCAATGCGCCGCAGACATAATACGAGCGATGAACACACGTATCACTTGCTATTAATTAAAATCATACTATACTGGGGTTTAAGACGTAGAGAGTAGAGACAGAATAGAAATCAGAGGATCGGTAGAATTGCATTATTACGTCATAGCGAATGCGTCGCCTTGTATCACTTTTTTGCAATCCATCATGGATATTATTAGAATGCATAACAGGCCTTCTCACCTCTGGCTCTACGAAATTCCTAAATTATTTAACACAGTACCAAGATTTTTAAACTAATAGTTAAACTACCAGAAACTTCAGAAATTGTTGATTTAAGGCCAAATGTTTTTTACTTTATAATATGTCAACTATGAAAATATAAACTCAAGACAGGAATTAAGATTTTGTGAGTCATTGGCTATTAAAATAAAATTAGTTTTAATTTCTATTCTTGCATAAGATATTATGTTTCTAATAGTGAAGAACAATGTTGTACAGATTTAATTGGTGTACTGTATTGTGAATTACAAACGTTTTGTTTTATTGATTATGTAAATTAGACTATAAGTAAAGCTAAGTAGGGTAAATAAAATTGTGTGTTTCCATTATGTTTATTTTGTAAATTATTATAAGTTTAGCATAATACAAAATACATAGTTTTATTTAACAACCTCGTTTGATCATCTTACAATGGAACAAATAAGGAAGGTCGCGAAATAAAAGATAAGCTTCTGAAACTATATTTATTATTAATCATAAGTTTATAACATGACTTAATCGTTACAAAACAGTTTAAACATTTAGATAAATCTACACGCCTTCGCTTACCATTATCTGGGGTAAGGACGGTCTGGTAAATAATTTACATTATGCTAGGCCCAGATTATATAATATACCTACGCGGGGCTGAGCCCGCCTTCGCCAGCGGCTGTAGGCCAGGAGCTATCAGCCACCGGCTATAGGCAAGGAGCTATCGGCCCCCGAGTCACAGTTAAGATATAATTTTGTAAGCGGTCTATTTGTTGTCAGTTTCCAAAGCTGTTAGTCCATTGACTAGTTAATAAATATGCTTAAACGTTTATCAACTTACACTATTTTATTTATACAACGATAAATACTAAAATTGAAGTCTTGTGCATCTAATAAGTAGTCTCAATGCAGGGCAAGAGGGAGTCACACTTGGAAATTCTAACGATTAAGTAAATGGTCCAAATACATACATTTATTAGTGACATTACACGATTTTACGTTTATATTTTTAAGATATTCAAATTCAATATCAATATACAGTAAATATTCAAATTTTATTATTAAAAAGTTATTTACATTTATTTTGGAATGTCTTCACAGTAGAAACAAAACAGCAAGCGTTAACCATAATAATAGAACATTGCAAACAAAATAGTGATGGCCCAACGTCAAGCGTTTTAACGACCGAACGATAACGACGAATAATAATAATTATATATCGACACAAACATGATTAAATTTTTTTTAATACAAATACGCATCACTGCTACGCAATGAAGTGTTAGAGAAATATTGCAAACCGCTTTTTCTAATAATACATTGTACAATAAAACCCTGGTTAAACACTATTAAAATTTGTATGAAGACTCCACAATTTTAGTAGGTACGTAGATCTTAAAGCGTTTGTAAGCTCATGTCGATTCAAAACAATCGTTACAGCTAGCAATTAACTAAATCGTGGCGTATCATCTTAATTTATAAATATCGTAATTATCAAAGTAATAAAATACCGAAATGCTGTTTGGTAAGTACAGTGCTACAAAGAATAGAGGCGCTAACTAATTTTATGGATTAATATGATTATGCAATTAAAATAGGATAACAAAATTAATTACTCATAAAAATAGATTGTTGACACTAAACAAGACAAATATAATTAAAACCAGCGTGAGGTGAAGACATTATTATTGAGAATACGGGTTACTCACGTTATTTTAGCCGGGATATGCCGACTAGCTAAAATAACGTGAATTTATCTAAAAATAGTAATATTGAATAAGAGATTTAAATTGAATGAAAAGGGTGTTTGCCACAAAGCAATATTCGTTGTAGAGTTTATTTTTAACTCTTTAATAAACTGTGCAGTAAATCAAGCAAATTCAATTAAATTTTAATTTTAAATGTAATATGCAATAGATAAAATAACTCTATTATGTGTTGCACTATACATTGTTAGCATCGCCAAAATTAAATTTACATAATTGAAATAATCGATAAATAACATTTCGTACACAGCCATATGACTTTTGGCCGTTTAACTGTTACATCTTCAACATCAGAACACAATGCTATAATAATAAATATATAACGAAGCGTCATTGTGTTGCCAATATAGAAAATTATCATGAATTAATTAGGTGAATAAGTCAATCACATTTTAAATACTTTAGTTATATCTCAGAATAAGAGCATACAGTCTTTTCACTCGCAAACTTTATACTTAGGAAACATAAAATGTAGTTGAATTACTAGTTATGTTATTAAAGCGCGCGGTTAAAAGCAAGCGTCAGCGTCAACGCACGACAAATTTGAACATATTTTCATACTAAAAAGACGTTTTATGTATGAAACCTTAAATTAATTAAGTAATGACAGCTTATTGCAGACTATCAATTAAAAGTTAATATGAAATTTGATTATGGTATCAAATGTCCTCTGGCAAGGGCAAGTATTGAGAGTGAAACCACTGCATGTTTTACACAATATTTAAGTAATTGTTAATGCGAGTAATCGTTAGATAAGTAACAAGAACATTGCTTAGCCCTCAAGCTATCATAGAATTTGATCGCACTCGAGGTAGACTACATATATTTATGTCATAAAACGCGATAAATATAACATTTCGCGATAAAATGTGTGTCCGAGAAAAATATGCAAACACATGTATTGTTATATCAGAAAAAGCCTTAATGATATATTGATTGTTGAATTTATTGCGTAATCTCCCGGTGTGCACAATCGGCGATTCATTTAATCAGTACATTCTCACCTGAAATAAAGGAAACAATAGCACGTAAATAAATCATGTCATAACAATGGGACATGGGATTTTCTGACCCATTAAGACTAATTATACTATTTATTCATTCTGGTAAAGGTGTTAAAAATTTACTATACTAATACTATTTATTCATTCTGGTACAGGTGTTACAAATTTAAAAACTTCCAGTTGAACATAGGAAGTATCTCCTTCATCCGGGTCCATGAGTTAGGTATACCTTAAGATCAAGCTCCAAATGTTTGTGAAAAGGAATAGTGCATATAGATGTATTGTAATGCAATACACAAATCTGTTTTTAGGAACCATGTCATCGATTTTAGTAAAAACATAAACTGCATTTTTAGATGTAAGAAAAATCTTGGACTCGGCTTGGGAATTGAACCCAGTGAAATTAAAAATAAAACTTTCATTATTTTTATTTTGATCTCGATTGTGTAAGTAATTAAAAGTAAATCTTACTATAGAACATGGTATCTGAAATTAAAAAAATCATAGTTTCTTACTTTCCAGTAGCTATTTTCGCAAGTTTTGTTATGTAGGATATAAATAAAAAAATAAATGAATATCTCATAACTTACACACAACTCCATCTAGTCCCAAACTTAACAGAGCTTGTACTATGGGTACTAGAATAACTGATATAATACTGATTTGTGTTATACTTTACTTTTGTAAATACATACTTATATACATAGAGACACCCAGACCAAGACAAATTGTGATTAACTAAAAATGACCGATATAAATAAGCCGGGTCCATATCGGCTCTCATAAAATTTGTATTCATATTTACGATTTTACTACGAATTGGAGTTCATAATAATCACTCTTCATAATTTTTTTCTTCATAAACTTTTAATATTCCTATAATCCGAACTCATAACACCCCGTCATCATATTTTTTTATTTCATAATGTTTTCATTAAGAAGGTGTTTAATTAATATTTTTTTTATTCAGAATAGTTTTCTTCATAAGAGACAATGTTCATATTATTTGTGTACATAACGTTGTATGGAAATAGCCTTTTATTGACTTAATATCTTATTTTTATTGGGGTAGTATTTAAACGCAAATCATAAAATATCCTTTTTCTATGCAATTAAATACCGAATTCCCACGCTTCTTTTTTTGCCCAATAGGCACATTTTAAGCTTCTGCAGGTGGCGCCACGTACTGTCGTCTGTTACGATCTATGATAATAAGAAATTGGTAGGTAGTATAATATTATTTTATTTAGTGGGTGGATTCAAAAAGTGGTCGGAGTATCACACAGATTGATTCTAGCACTCGCCGACCGCTGCCGCGGCACGCTCGCTGGTGTTGCTCCGCCGGCTCGCTCATGTTATGGTCGCAGTTCTAACCTAACCTAACCTACTACTTTACCCATAATTGACCCATGCCATAACTAACTATAGCTTTTATTTTTATATTATTTACAGCAGTTTATTAGTAGTTATTATTAGTACTTTTATAGGTAATATACTAAAACAATGCACAAAGATATAGTTCATAAACTAATTTCCACTTAAACTCGAGCAAGTTATATTTATCTAATGAACGAAAACAATAACAAATGCACGAACGGGTGCGCTTTTTCTTACATAACTTTTTAACTCCTAACATCGAAAGTCCGAAAATGTGTTTCATAATGTATGTTTATTAACAGTATGAATTTTGATGTATAGGATAAATAGCACTTCTGATTAAGAAATATATGAAAGCAAAAATGAGTACAAATAAATGTATGAACAATAAAATTATGAAGTCGATTCATTTGGCGTTTTAATATTTATTGAAATAAAAATTATGAAGAGTGATCATTATGAAATAAAATTGTATGAAACACATTTTCGGACTTTCGATGTTAGGAGTTAAAAAGTTATGTAAGAAAAAGCGCACCCAAATAAGCCACTTAATATAAAATACTGACCGTTATCGTTGCCTAGTATCGGTTGGCGTTGGCGATCTGCGCGTTGACGGCGGCGGCGGCGGCGCTGGAGGCGGCCGTCTGCACGTGCTGGTTGCGGAGGATCTCCGTCGTGAACTCCGCCTGCGCCTTCGCCATCGACGCGCCCGTCGACCTGTAGATGCGGTGCACCTACAACACAAGCAGTGCAATCGTTCCAAACTGATCCTTGTGGTACAACTGTGAGACTGAAAGGTTTTATTACAGTACCCGGCGGTAAATATTGCACATCGACCTTTGGAAAGAGACAGTAGTGTGCGACAGAGATAACGCTCTACGAAGCCGAAATAAGCCGATTGTCTCTTTCCACAGGTCGATGTGCAATATTTATCGCCGGCTACTGTACATACATATACCACTTAATTGGTGTATTAGAGTAAGAAATATTGGTGAACAAATCCCACTGTTTGTATAGCACTGGTTAAACAAGACAAAACGTAATTAACAAGTAATTGAGTTGCAGCAGTAGTAAAAGGACAATCTTTATATCTGTGAGAGCGAGGTGACAATAGAATATAAAATCATCTAAAGTTCAAATTCCAACTTCTGATGTTGAATCGTATTGCCAAACAACAGCTACACACACACAGTCTTAACTGACTAGAAAATTATATATACAGGTGAGACACTTATGTCAACTTTAATAATAATATACAAAGAATGTTGTTACCTTAGCCATTAGCAATACGTCAGCCACGACACAAGTGATGAATCCGATAGTAACAATGAGCGTGATGATGCCCACCGCAATGCTGGTCTTGAATGCACCGATGCTGGTGATCAGGCCGCTTGAAATGGACAAGTGTTATTAGAAACATATGAATATGAAAGTGTAGTATGCAATACACTGTTAAGTTAAGAAATCACATGTAAAAATAATAAAAACAGTTTTTTTTATATTCAATATCTTTAGATTGCTTTCCCTTGAGAAACTCTTACACCTGTCTTCGGGGTTTTTTTAGGCCTTAATACATTGCGGTATTCTACAATCTGTATAATATATAGACTATTACTCTGTGATAATAATTTAATAATTTATTTTACACATCACACGGTGAAACCGCTGACGTGTATGATTTAATTTAAATGTAACACTTTATCTATTAACGGAGATGACGCAAAAAAAAAGAAGTTAGTGAATTACTTTTTATTTTAACATACTCGTAGCACGCGAGTGAAATCGGTGGAACGGCAAAATGGCATGAATAACTTCACTTTTAAAAATATTATTTTCAGCTTTTGAATGCCACGGATAAAATACCTACGTAACGTTAGAAAATCGATATTACTTGACATTCAGACCATTCAGTTAACAGGCATGCAACAGGAATTCGTCCTTTAAATTAGGGTATGGTCAATTCCAACGGAGGACAGTGAATGTCCTTTTTCCTTAACTACATGATTAATTTGATAAAGAGTCAGGGGTCATCGACGATTGACCGCGATTATCTAAGTATGTTATCGTCTCAATAACTGTACTGGTTTATTTGTCAACAAATATGTTTATGCAGATTCGAGCGTGATTTTGTGTTTTGTCCTTATACAATATTAGTCATACATTAGACGTATTTTTATTCTGCTACTGTATAATTATGTCAGAGAAAAGAGTTAGAATTTAGAATTTGTTTACTTAATGGTTTGTTAAAATTAAATGGTCCATTCGAAGTAATGGTAAAGTCTGTTAGTATTTATATTTAACAGGATATAAATTAAAAAATAAAGATAAATTTGGATTTTTTACATTAGATAGAACGCCAGAAGCAATCACAATATCCAATGGTCCCAATGACAAGGCCAAATACATACATTCACTCACTCAAGCACACCCAGTCTCAGAACAAATATTTGCGAATTACACAAAGATTTGTCCCATGTGGGGATCGAACCCGCAACACCAGTGCAGTGGAGATCGGCGAGGCGACCGCTTAAACCACTACACCACACGTGCAGACAAATAAATGTTATCATACAACATCTATATGACATTCGATCGTTTTGATTGAGGAGTATAAGAAAAATGTTTTATCAAAGTCGAATATGTTTAAAAAAAAATGTATGTAAACAATGATATTATATAAAAACAAAAGCAGATATGTTATAAGCGCTCGCGCTGTGAATACTCAAATACGTCCCAATTGGGACGTCTTGTGTTTAGTTTGCGTGTGGCCTGCGTCGAGCGCAGTCACGTGCGTACCACTGAAGTGCAATCATTAAAACTATAGCTATCTCTTTCATTTGCGTGCTATTTCGTATCTTTTGTTTTACTTATCAGTTACATTTGTCAATGTGTGCAATTTGGAATAGCTCGGAACGGATTTAAATCGTAATTTCTATGAACGTAACATATCTATAGTTCTATAATATCATTGTATGTAAAGGTCAAAAAGTAGTTTAAAGTACTCACCATGAGCCGCCACCACTGAATCCAACCGACTGCACTACGGTGATGATGATTTGGAACAGGAATATAAAGAAGAAGACCATGAAGTTGAACGATGAATCACTTCTAAACGCCTTGTAGATGGGCCTGTACCAGCACACGAAGCTGAACGGCGTCAACAGTACGAAGTACAGGATGGACAGGCCGAATATCGTGAAGCCTTCGCCCATGAACATGAGCGACATTGCGCCTATTATGTTCACGGAAAGGACGAGCGCTTGGACTAAAAAAGAAAAAAGTTTTGATTTAATTACATTCTGATTATATTAAGCTGTAAGTAAAGTAAAACGAATCCGCAATTTTGATGTACAGATATTTTTAATTTATAAAGACCAATTCTAAACGACCCTTTTCCCGACCCAGAAATTGTTAGTACTTAAGATTTCAGATAAGAGTCGTCCATAAGTATACTGAACCACTAATGTAGACATTATTATCATCACATTTAACACTATGCGACGTGTCTGTGGCTATACATAACTGTTCGGACATGCAGACTGACATTAAATGCATAACACAAACTGCATTAGTTCGTGATGAATGGGTAAATATGCGATTATGCAATTAAACTGTGTAACTGTAACACTGGATCCGTTCAAACTAACGTTATTTCAATCATGTATGAATGTTGGCATTGAGACTAAGGTAACTCAATTTTAATAGTAATTGTTTAATTTTCCAAATTAAATACTCAAACAATATTTATAAGAAAATTATGAGGATTTTAATAGCAATGACGGCATTAATAAACGCTAGCATTATAACTATTCACTAGAATCGACTAAACAAAGAAAAAAAATACTCACACATCCACAAATGGTAAAGGTGACGAACGATTCTCTGGAACTCAAGCGGGATGTCCACATTGATGTCCTGGTAGAAGCAGGGTTGTATGGGGCAGAAGGATGGCAAAGGTGGCCAATTGTTCCGCCTACCGGCCGAGCCTGCCCGCAGCTCCGCCTCCCTTCGCGCTAATTCCTCTGCTTTGCGCTCTAATTCCTCTTGTCTCCTCTGTAGTTCATTCACATCCATGTTAATATCACAATTTACCGCGCCACTGTTTAGAACATGACTGAATTCTCTCTACAATCTACGACCGACAATCACACCTACACATGCAATTTTGATTTAGCTTAAGTGGGAGTATCATTTACACTCATTGAGTTAACTGTGAGGTTTTAAAATAGTAAACATGTGTAATTAAAACATATCAGTAGAGTAAGCAAAGTAATTTGACTATGACAAGCCAAATGTGTATGTAAGATAAATTTCATGGCCATGTTGTTAATTCAGTTTGACTAATAGCGGTTGCGGCTGTGGAGGCGACTACTACATAAGTTTGTTACTTGTACACAGTAGAAAAGGTAAAAATAGTTTATTCAAACATTTTTTATACCAACAGGCTATATTTTCTGTTAGTTTATTTACATTGAAAAGGTCACAATAGAATTATCTATCTGCCTGTGTTGAAATACCTATTAAATGGTTTCAATGTGCATCTAGGTGCAAGTACTTATGTATAAAAATAAAGGTGTTGATACTTTACAATAAATACAATACAATAGTCATGACTTGTTTGTTTAAGTAAATAAATAAACAGAAATATAGATGACGTTATGTGGCACACAACATTAATTACTGAGAATAGATAGCGATGAGAACTTGTTTAAATGGAAATGGATAAATCTTAATAAAACATGATAAACCCTAGCATCAAACTGTTATTAATGAGAACAATAAATAAGTTTTAAGTGAAGCTACTCAAATATAAGCCTATATGTTCACAGGAAATAAAAACGCCATATATAATATACTTTGTGAACATACTGATAAGAGATAACGGAAGTTATGATGAAGTATGATAAAGTATGAAGTTATGATAATACACTGACTCACTATTAGCGGTTATTCAGGTGTTCTTACCTTTAGCTCCTTTTGTGCGAATCGAGAAAGCAAAGTGCGTATTAGTCAACATGCAGTCACTGTTACTACATAACAACTTTGGGGTATATACAAAGACAATTTGGGATGTTTATCAAGTAGAAACCGAGGTATAGAGGAATGTGTAGTAATTCAATTCTAATGTGTTCATGTTCTAAGACTCTCTAGGCCCAAAACAACATCACCACCAACCAGTGTGTCACTGTGGCTTTGATAGCAACCAGGGATATGACATTATCACTAGCCTCTTTTTACAACTCGACGTATTCCTTGCAGGCTGATATAAAGGATATTAAAATAAGGCCTAAATCTGAGCCAATAAATGTATTACCAATATTCGGTAGTTTTCGAAATATTTCAATTTTTAGATTTTTGTTGATATTGCCCAGATTAGGTTGTAAAATTTAAAAGTAATGTGAACAGCAAATGTATTTAGATTAAAATTTTATTGCAGATAATACCTAAGTTTATGTTTCATTAATAAAAAGTTCAATTTTACAAAATAATTAGTCTTAGGCCACTAAACAAATATTTATTTTCCATTCATAGAAAACGTGTAGTATATTATTTTTTAGCTACGCCACGTAGCTAAAAAATAATATACTACACTTAACATGCAAATTATACGAATAATATCCTTATCTTATCAGCTTTTAATAAGGTGTTAATGTTGGTACTTTTGCATTTAAAAAGGAAACAGGAGAATTTTTACAAACATGTATGAAGGTTTTGACGACTGTTTTGCCTACTAATAATTATCGTTACTACCGGCCTACTAATAATTATAGTAACAATTTTATTTAAAGTTTTACAAAATTTTCTACCAAAATCTGCAAATTGCATATCTGTAGAGCATTTAGGGCCCTGCAAGGAACACGTCTAATTAGCAATAACCCTGTATACAAACCATTTATGAACGACTTTGTATAGTCAGCTCCTTATATATAGTTACAGAAAAAATTTATATTTTGTCTGTGACTATATACGGGGTGGATGCGACATAGCGACATTTATTGAAACCACAGCTTCTATACATGGTAAGTATCAATTTCCACCGGATAAAAATTCTCTGGCGAAAAAAAACAAATCACGTTCTCCGAACAATTTGAACATTGCGATCGTGCAATTTGTTCGGAAGACGTGGATTTTTTTTTTCGCCAGAGAATTTTTTATCCGGTGGAAATGCATACTGGCCATGTATAGAAGCTGTGGTTTCAATAAATGTCGCTATGTCGCATCCACCCTGTATAAGGAGCCGACTGCACCAGCCATCTGGCTGATTGTTTGTTCAATGTTCTTATATTGTTTTATTTTATAGTAAAATAAAGTTTATTTCCAGATTAAAATGCTAAGAAACTTTTATCTCTGCCAGTTCAAACAAGTTATATTGTTAGGTTTATATACTAAGCAACATATTAGAAAAACCCATGTTTGTAAAAAAGTATTGTTTTAAAATTTTGATAGCAATTGGCAATTTTTCTATATGCCAAGCAGTTTTAAATATTTTCTAAGGCTTACATAAAACTGTTCATCTAGTCAATATTGCTATGCTGTAGTTCTTATCAGAATAAGGAAAATCCGCAATAACTTATTACAAAATAATATATATAATATTGTGCGAGTAACACCACAAGTTTTTAATGATATACTATGTTGCCTACCTCAAAGTCAGCTGTGGTGTAGTTTTGAGGCGGTTGCGATTGTTGCTGAGGCTGTGCGGGTCTTGTATACTGTCCACTTGCAGGCGGTGATACTGCTTGCATAATCGCTGGCTGAGATGGCTGTTGGGGTGATTGCTGTTAAAACAAATAATTTATGTAATACGCTTAACTTAACTGTGTTATTTGTTATAATCTATAGCAACAAAAAATTTTTTTTTTTTTTTTTTTCTGTTTCAGATTTATCTGCAATCAGTCGTTTTCGACTATAATCAGATGCGTTGAGCGTCCATTATTTTGTCGAGTGCTGCCTCCAGTGAGGTTAGCCACTCATATTCATTTCAGCTACGATCTGTTATGTAGCTTAAGTATGTCAGGTCGTTTTAAGCGATTTATGCGATTAAAAATTATTTGGGAATCTTTATTAATGGAAAGTCACTAATTAACAATTTAACAATCTAGTAATTTCTATTACTGATTTATATTGAAATACTATTTTTAGAAACAATTTAAGCCATAAGGGATTACGTAGATATTTTAATATTCATTAAATAGGAATCTATATCTCTTATAATCTCCTTGCATGCAGATTCTTCATACTGGCGAGATTAATATTTTAACATTCCTTTATTGCTTCATTTTAAACTTTTATTTGACTACCTGCCTTATCCCATATTAAGGAATCACATGAGCATATATTATTATTTCATAGTTTTGAATTTCATTTCATACTAGTTTTTGCCCGTGACATCATTTGAGTAGAATATGTTGGATTACGTAGTAGCTTTACCCGAACTTTGACCCGTATTAAACCATTTGCTTCAGTCCCATAGAGTTTGGCACAATTTTAAATATCTTACAACCATACTTGAAAGTTTTTGAAATCCGAAAGGTTGTGCCTGAGGTTAGTGCAATCTAACAAATAAACTTAATTTCGCCCATGGTTTACATTTAATGCAAACTTACTTGCACCTAAAATTAATTTCAAATCATGCAAGCAAGAGTGAAAAGACCAAGAAGAAGAAGAAGACAGACACACAAAACACCTTGAAATAACACAAAAAGTTGGTTTGCTCATTAATTTATATTGGAAGAAAATGATTAGCACAGACTTCAAGAACTTTTAAGCTGAGTTTCCAACAATTCCTTCTTGGTCGCTTTACTCTTGCCAGATTGGTTATGGTATTTTGACATCAAAAACAGACACATCAACTTTATTTAATTGTATTGGATCTTTATATTTTTTAAATACAGAGAATTATTGAATAGATTTCTGGCACTCTGTGGGATGGTAATTTGCAGTATTTTAATGGATAATTGTGGTGGATAATTAAAAAAAAATATATGAAATTGAATATTGCAACGTAATTACACATAAAACATTGTGGCATGTGTATCTTAAAGAATAAAAATCATGTTGATTCACGATTTTTGAGTTTATTTTAATTTATTTGAATACTAGTTTTTTTTACGTTTGCCGTTGACAGTGATGCGGACGAGTATTTCGATGCCTAATCTTATTATTATTTTTATTATCTGTTGAAATTATTATTATTATACTTTTATTATTTTAGTTGTGTAAATATTTTAACCTATTGTATTAATTTCTGGTTTATAATAAATTACATCTCCTAATACTAGTTCAATTGAGTTGAACTCTTTCTAGTTATCTTGAATATCAGCACATAGGGCAAATCAGGGCAATAAGAAACAAAGACTAGGTAAGTCTTTTTAAAGATTGTTGTGCTACAGCATTATCTATCAAAGATACCGATGTTTGACGTATCGACACCCACAATATATATACATATATCCTTTAATGACTAATATGAACAATTTACCACTGTTTGATTTGCATTTTGTTGTCCATCGAAAGGATTGTAGTCGTCCAGGCCGCGTGTTGCATTATTTGTACTTCTGGCAACTTGTTGTACTGCCGGATCCTAGGACCAATCATCATATTTTAATAGAATATATAAAACATTATAATTTTTCATTTCATTGAAGGGCTACATACGGCAAACGGGTTGTCTATGGTTGGATCACTAAACGGATTATCCTCGAATTTCGACATAATTCTAATATTATTCACGCCAGTTTACAAATAGATATGCACTGTAAACACAAAGGAAACTTTTCTTGATTCTAAAATAATCTAATTTTAGCACAAAAATAGAGATAACAATCAACTGAAATGACAGATTACTGATGACGACGAAAATGACAGCTGTTGTGTTAGGTGTTGCAAGCCTGCAGCAAGATTACTATTATTTTTCATTAATGAATACAAGGTTTATTAGATTGAATTATTATTATGTATTAGAGATGTTTAATTTTCACAACTTTCAGAAAGCTGTAATAATTTATATTTTACATAAAAATAAATTATTACAGCTGTCTTCATAAATTGTCAGTTGTCTAAATAAATTTACATTTGCGATTTAAAACTGAAATAAACTATATTTCTTTTAGTTAACAGTTTATATCAATTTTATAATATTATTATTAAAAATTCTTTGGTATACCAAACGTCAAACTTCTTGGCGGCTCGTGAGAGTGAGAGCGAGATATACATAAAGCGTATACCTACACGAGTGACTGAGACAGTGCATTTTCGACCCGCCAAGATCTTTGATTTTACCTACACCAAGACATCATGTTATAATCCATCCAAGACATTATGCTTATCCGCATAAGAATCAATATTATCTACTGATTCGATTCTAAAAACTTTTGTATACTATTCTATTTTATATATATCTGATTTCGTGTGGTGGTTAGGTAAATTAATCCAATCCTTGATCCTTATCGAGTAAATCTTAAATCTAGTTTATTATTATTGCTATGGAAAATTAAAATTTGTTAAACTCTTAAATGCTGTGTCTACTAAGAGCCAAACACCTGATTAAATCATGTTTACAGGCAATAAATCGCATGATTTCGGCTTATTTTCGCTAGAACTGAATGATATCATTCAAATATTGTTCATTTTGCTACATAATTATAGTTAAGTAGTAGTAGTTCCTTTGCGTTATAATAAAATAGATTAGTTATAATTAGTTGAACTTCGAAAACTACATTAAAATTAGTTAAAATATAACAAGAACTACATAAAGACTGTAACACAAGGTGGGTTACACAGTCTGTTGATGATTAAATAACGCAGTTTTGAGGGTGCTTTGAGCATTATCAGCTAAAGTATCTTTGATTGTAATGAAACGTGCGAAACGTAAAATTGCGTAATCTTGCTTATTCCTACTCTGAACTGTGGATTTTTTTTGCATAATATTCGTATCTGAATGTTGGCACCTTCGCATTTGAAGGCGAAAGTGGTTTTACAGTTGGCAATCACTTAGCAAGTGTCAGTTTCTTGGATGATGTTGTCAAAGTAGGTAGCTAGCTGTTTACGTTTTGTATCGTTATTTTGCGATCGTTTTGCAGAACTTTTGTTATATCTTATTGTTTTTATGATAACACTTTTGCCTGCGTCTTGATGGTGAAATATTGTGATATTAATTTATATTTCTTTAAATGATGTCAGATGTCAAGAGGTGAAAAGTCTGTGTTTTGTGTTGTAACGTGTGAGTGACAGTTTTTATATTGTTTGGGATTTGGAGCTATAAACAAATCGGTAAGTATTTTCTACTTATTCACTCTTGGATACACGTGAACATAATTTTTTAGGCCTTACGTGGTTTGTGATTTCTGTTCAGTAGGCTATTTGTTACAATGATTTGTTATGGTCTTGTAGCCAAGTTTGCGTAAACCTCTGTTATAACAACTGCACGGAGTGTAATTATACTACATTTGGATAGTTATATTAGTAGTAAGGGAGTGCGCATGGGCGCGCATGCGCTAGCTGGTACCACAACAGGCGCGCGCGCACCCAAACGCAGCGAAAGTTGTTTGCTCTTGATGTATATAGGAAGTAACGCCAGAGCAACATAATACCGGTCTCACTACATTATACATAACATAATAAAGTAAAAAATGTTCTCTTCAATAATGATATACTTCCCATTTAGAAGATTGATCAGTCTCGATTATAATGGGTAATTTGCACAATAATATACCCCCACATTAAATCCCAAAATATAATCTAACAAGAATCTCATAGGCATCAATAATTTTTTTTTTTTTGTATCTTATAAATTTTATGTCCATTGAAATTTTTATGTTATACCTGTTTTATTTGTATAAATCGGAGGCAGTGTTTGGCTATTCTCTGATAATGATATCAGAGGGTAATGAAATACACCTTATTATCATTGTTTATTTGACCCTTGGTTACTGAGTATTTTAAATGTTGAACTGAAAGCGAGTCAGTTCAATGCCACCTTGTTATTTACTTGGAATATAAATATTTATTTAAAACCATTTCTAGGAAGTAATAATATTTATAAAATTGAAATATACCTTGACATATATATATGCCACAGAACTAGTTTACGAGATCAGAAATCTTTATTTGGAATTTTAAGTTTTCTACTTTGGTTATCACATGAATAAACTTTTCCTTTCATTACCTGAGTGAGAGGCCACAAAAATCCTTGATATACCTGAAATCATGCTTTTGTCCATACTTGCAATATTAATTAATTATATAAATAACTAAATTAGTCATTATGGACAAAAGTGTGTATTATTGCACAGAATGTTACTCAAAATAATACTTCTCTATCTGAACCACAAAATATTGAACATGTTTATTGAGTAAAATAATATATATCTACAAGGATTATTGGGCTTTCAAAAATCATAGTGACTTTGCATTGAAGAAAAAGTAATATATGGTTTTATTGGATAGTAAATAATTTTCTGAATACCCGTCACAGAGAATTTTGGCAAGGTGTATCAAAACTCTAAATGTTGTGTTAAACTCCCAAACCATTTTAGATGCTGTGAATTTCACACCATATGAACAATGTGTTGATGCTGACAATCTAATCTGAGCTGGTATATCAAACAATCCAGATGCTATTCAAAACATGCAGCTGTGTGTACTTAAATATAAAGCATTTCAAACCTCCGGCTGGCTCTTTTATCCCATACCTTATTTTATTTATAAGAATCTCTTGGGTGAATATAACATTGAATTAGGTGGCTGATCATTATAATGATAGTTTATAATTTAAGTTAAGCCAAATTTTTAAGTTATACCCATCTTAACTGCAATGAAACCTCACATTAAAAAGATCTATGAGAAGTAGATAGTGTGTGCTGCATCACTCCAAGAAAATCTACTAACATGACACATTTTGTCTTTTGTCTAGTTGTTTTCATTCATGATCTTTATTTAATTACCTGTTTAGTTAGATATAACTTAACTTTTATAATTTAGAAAATAAAATACAAATAACAATATAATTTAACATCAACATCAATCCAGAGCAGGTACTATCTAGAATTTTAATCAGATGGCAATATTAAAAGTAAATATTTTTTAATAATTATTGTTATATAATACATTACCAAGAAGTCCAAATATTGTTTAAATCCTTAAAGTATTTAATGTCACAGACAATTTGATGTTGTTAGAGCTAACAAGCTTGACAGTGGAAGCACCTTGCATTACTGTGTTCCAGTTTAATGGTGAGATCTGACCCAAATATTACTGGTATATAAAATAACATGTTAGACCTCAGATGAAACAATGCATCTACAATCTCCATTTGTGAATTGTTGATATCCATGGGTGTCCGTTCACTATAGAAATTATTTTAAAACTGTTGTTTATAGGTACCTAGCATAGGTAGGTATACTAGGTATGTAACTATACAGAATAGTGACTGTATTTCTGAGTTCTAATTCACATTTTTAGTAAAGGAAAAGGTCAAAGTTTTTATGATTTTTCTGTATCAAACAAAAAGTGAGCAAACATTTTTGCCCTTGTGGAGCGTGCTGAAGCTCTGGCATTTTAAAGCTATGATCGGTACGACTCGGACTACTGCACCGACCTTTAGCTATGTTCGACCGCTTTTAAATTTTTCCTCGCTGAACTATTTTTCGACCAGATAAGGATATCTGCTTGCAAAGACGAAAATTTTAAATTTCCTTGCATTTTTTGTCTTTTCAGGGATCGTAGCGATAACATTCTTTGGTGG
The DNA here is from genome assembly GCA_905147285.1 of Hypena proboscidalis. Lineage (NCBI taxonomy): Eukaryota > Metazoa > Arthropoda > Insecta > Lepidoptera > Erebidae > Hypena > Hypena proboscidalis. The sequence goes on from LR990140.1 coordinate 16,536,651, forward strand.
CTTCGATTTATCCATAAAAGATACGCCCGCACTTTTTGTTAGCTATGTATGGTTAATTGTATTTTTTGTCATAATATGTATACAGAGTTTATCGGTGGAATTATCAGTATACGCGATGTTTGGGTTATTCACGTGCGAATGTTCTGCATGCCCAATTTTTTGTCGAATTTCTTGCAGTATTGAAGCCATTGTGTACCTAGTGTATTCGACGATTACCCGGCAATTTTAGCATCGTCGTTGCCTAGGAACAAACAAATGTAGGAACTAAATGTATTGTTTGAGAAATGTACTCAGTTTCTTGTTAATTAAGGACACAAAGGCGCGCAATCTTGCTATTCTTTTCATTGTATTATGTCGGTATAGTAGACGACGTAATGCAGTATTTCATTACTGGATGTTCTTTCCCTCGCAAATGGTGAATTGTTTTTTCTCTTTATGTAATAGCAATTAGCCTTGACATCTTTATCTTATCGCAAAAAGAACCCAAAACGTAATAAAATCCCGCACGCAGATATTAGGTGCGTAGAATATATAAAAATCCTTTAGAAAAGAGTTCGAATACGTCCGCTTGTGTTAAATTGCTCGCTAGGAAGGATGTCCCACACTTGGGAGACAGTCACAATTTGGAAGAGGTCAGCTTTACGGTCGACCGGGGCGTAATGAATCGACGCGAAAATGCGTTATGTGGGCCGCATTACGTTAAAGAACCTCGAACTTTCCGGGCGGTTGCTCTTGTATAGCACAACTTCGACGATAAACGGACCGTCCGTCCGGCGTCATGGTGCCGGTGCCCAGGGTCTATTCCGCTTGTCAGAACAATATTTGCATGTCAGTGTCTATTAAATAGTACTGGTTACCATATTTGTTAGTACTTTCTACCTTTTATGCGAGAGAGAATGGCGTCGAGAGGCATTGTTTGTATTGTAGGCACTGTTGCCGAACGACAGGAAACTGAAAGCCTTTTGTTCTAATAGCTCTTGATTTTCTAAAGGATTATCAATAGGTTCTAAAGGTAACCTACGAAGTCGCCTGTTATTTTTTGCGAAAACATTAGTTTTACTTATAAATTACTTAAATACATTTAAGACCTTAAAAATTAAATTTTTCTAGTCATCTTGACTTGTCAGTAGCGTGTTAGTACATTAAAAAAAAAAAATATCTTCGTTGTATTTAAAACCTTTCCAAAAGCAAAGTTTAGCCTAGATAATATTGTGGTGAGTACGTAAACTATGGCCTTATAGCCGCTCACTATGAGAGAGACTGTTGCAATGTGCTTTGCAGAAGGACATTTGATAATTGTGGGTATTATATATAACTATTGCTTGACTTATTTGTTCGGTTCTTGGATTGCTGCTCTTTGTAAGTTTATTCGATTGATGTCAATCGAATTAACTATCAACAAGTACAATTGGTTAGTTGAATGTTTCTCTTTAAAAAAAAAACACTCAGTCGACAACCTTCTAATAACCATTTATATGCCACTTATAAAAGGCGGATATAAAAACGCCTATTTAATTTTTAAACAGGCAGTGAACGGCTGACCTTCTTAGCCAGTCACTTTGAATAAAGCAGAGTTGTAATTGTCACTCAATTTTTCACGATTTGTTAGTCATTTTATCGAAAAGCACTTGTGATTTAACAAAGAATTCACCTTCTAAGTATCAGTCAAAAATACGCCCCGAATTTCTAGATAACAAAATAATTATAAATGATTGGTCCCAAAATAACAATAGTGACTACGTTTTTCTGACCGGTACTCATTCATTCTTTATTAAAACAGTGGGTTTTTAAAAAGTTGCGCCATGGTTCTCAGGCAAAGAGCTAAATGAACGATACAATAATATGTTAATAGACCAGGGTAGAAGCCTTTAAAAATAATAAAAAGTGAAAAAAAATAATAGTAGGATTAAACCTATTAGAAAAATAGGAAAATATTATAAAAATTAAAGGAAAAATAATTTACGGGCGATCTGAGGTCGGGAAGGGGAAGGGAGGGGTTTTTAACGGTAAAAAACGGTTTTTCTCGATTTCCGGCAAAACTAAAAGTCCTATGGAAAAAAGTCGAATGGCAAAGTTGTTGGTAATAAAAAGATCTAAAACTTTTGTATTTACACTTTTTACATATAACCTCAAAATGTATGTGAAAATTCAAAAAACCAAGTTATTACTTTTTTATTTTTATCTTCTACAAACAGTTTTTTTTCACGAAATTTGGTGAAAGCTTACCTTTTTATGTCCCAAATACGCTGTAAATTATTTGATACGAAATATTAATTTTTTTAACCTTATTTTGAATTAATATCGAAAAAGCACCCTAATATTCGATCGAAAATTCACCCGTCAAAATATAATTAAGCTTTTTCAAAAAATTGGTATGTTTTCTGTTCGTTGAAATCTCTACTTTCCGATGGTGAATGAAAATAGATGTTACTATAGTAAATCTTCACAGAAAATGCAAAACAAAAATCGAAAAAAACTTTTAATATATAATTAATGTATACAATTTTGAGTTTCATCCTACTATTTTTATTTTTGTTTTAAAAATTATCGACCCTGGTCTATAGGTAAAGCTAATGTCTATAATTTAAAAAGAAGACATGAGACCTAATTCCTTATGATATTACTCAAATTAGCCTTGGGCACATTGCATAATAGTTGTATGCAGTCAGCAATCATGTCAGTGACAGTAAATATAACGTCATGCGCTGCTCCACGATCATTAGCACATCGTTGGTCGTGTATATTATCATGTCTAAAGATAGTTTCATGTATACGACCATGAACCTGTGCACTATTCACCGTGAAAAATGATTCACCATGAAGATGAAAAAATAATAATTTTGTGTGTGCGTGTCTTTTGCGTTGACTAACGCTGTTGGTCCTGGCAAAACAGGATACGTAGCGGTAGGAGCGATTTATGTATTCAAATTACAAATTCAAATTAGGTATCCATATCCAGCAATATTGGCAGCATGCAATACCATGATTTACTATTGAATAATTATCACGAAACACGTGACATTGCGGTAAACAAGTACACGAATTGCTCAAAACCGGCTATCCTGTTCTGCTTTACTCACCTTGAACTATAGACAATTATCCGGTTGATAGCCCTCGAAAAAACCGTGACGGCACTACGCTTTTTCTGCTCCACTTAAGTAGGTATTATAGTATAGATTGTAAATTTTATCGATTTAATGGTTCTTCTCAATCGATAAAACGCCACAGCTTGCCAAGCAGTATTTCCAAGAAATACCTACATCCCTTTTTTTGCAATGGGATACGATTAGAATAATAAATAAAATAGCAAGTTAATTATAAGCCTGTGCTCGAAGCGTCACTCAACTGAGATGTTGTTCATCTAGTCTAAAATGTAAAGTATGTCCTTTCCGAGGCTTTGAACTATTTCCATAGATTAATTGAGATCGGTCCAGTGGTTTCGTTGTGAAACCGAAGCAGGCCGATAGAGTTAATCTCGCATTATTTATTCTTCTAGTGAAGAAGTGGTTTTTATCGAAATAGAATCTCACATTAAATAATATCCCCTTCCGCGAAATCTACTCATCTCTCGTACGGATAATAAATTCCTTGCTGAAGTAAGTATTGCGTGGTAATGGTGATAAATTGTCAGCTGTCATATTTTGGTTTTATTGTCTCGGTAGACGTCTGCCGGCCACGGCTATAATCGCTGCCCGTTTACGTTTCCTTCACCGATTTACGAGGTTTTCTGATGACATAACTTCGTTGCGAATTGCCCAATAAAAGTTATTTGTGTCCGAAATTTTTGCACTATTGCTCACTATTTTCCCATTTTTAACACCAGGGAAAAACAAAAGTGACCATGGATTCGTGGATACAATCTCCAAAATAAATCTTTTATTTTGCTTATATGTATCGCGATCTTGTATTCAGTATCTATTGACATGACTATTCCACTTGCGTTCTCATCGAAATTATTGTTTTTTTCGACCTGTCATTTATCCTATCTGCCTACCTATCTGGTTAATAACAACATGACTCACTGGCTGTCTAGAAGCAGAATTCACCACCCATTATGAATATAATATAGCATAGCTTTAGTCACCTTACTGTACAGAGGTTTTTCTTATTCTTATTCTAATGTTTTACTATTTAATTGTTCATAACTTCTTGAGGAATTGTATAGCAGCCTAAGTTTTATAAATCATGGCATTTTACCAAGTTGCCGGCCTCGTGCGTCTACAGCTTAGTGTTTATGTGTATTGTTCGCAATTCAGAAAGAGGTCTACACACCTGACCCTAGAGATAATATAAGTTTATTACACAATTATATAAAGCCTCCAGGCCCCATCCATCGTGCGTAGACACATACATAGACAACTATGTATTCGGAAGCAATATAATATAGCTGTTTGTTTATTTTCGGCTTGCGGGCGATGTACACAGCAATTATTTCACGGAACTGACTAATCTACGCTAAACTATGCTAAAGCCGCAATTTGGACGCTTGTCACAGAGGTCATTGAATTCTAAACGCAACCTTCCTGTGATCTCACAATTATATTGAATAATGTGCCTTATCTCCAACAATATTACACAGCAATTATTTCACGGAACTGACTAATCTACGCTAAACTATGCTAAAGCCGCAATTTGGACGCTTGTCACAGAGGTCATTGAATTCTAAACGCAACCTTCCTGTGATCTCACAATTATATTGAATAATGTGCCTTATCTCCAACAATATTACACAGCAATTATTTCACGGAACTGACTAATCTACGCTAAACTATGCTAAAGCCGCAATTTGGACGCTTGTCACAGAGGTCATTGAATTCTAAACGCAACCTTCCTGTGATCTCACAATTATATTGAATAATGTGCCTTATCTCCAACAATATTACACAGCAATTATTTCACGGAACTGACTAATCTACGCTAAACTATGCTAAAGCCGCAATTTGGACGCTTGTCACAGAGGTCATTGAATTCTAAACGCAACCTTCCTGTGATCTCACAATTATATTGAATAATGTGCCTTATCTCCAACAATATTACACAGCAATTATTTCACGGAACTGACTAATCTACGCTAAACTATGCTAAAGCCGCAATTTGGACGCTTGTCACAGAGGTCATTGAATTCTAAACGCAACCTTCCTGTGATCTCACAATTATATTGAATAATGTGCCTTATCTCCAACAATATTTTACTGCCAGAGTCAGTCAAAACGGCTGAAAATGCTAATGTATTAAAATTCACAGGAAAGAACATACTAAGTATGACAATTTTACTTTATTTTGCATGAGATATAAAGCCGTACTAGGTCTAGCCTAGTAATTTGAGTGATTAGTTGTTGCGTTTTATGAACTTCTCGTACAAATGAACTTGTACCATTAAGGTCTTCTCGTAAACACAATGAAAAGACTGCCAGAGATAGAAACTTAACCAAAGTTATTCGTAAATAAATACTTCTGTTACAAAGGATCGCTATTTAATGCAGACAGCGCAGCTCGTCTATTATACAAGATGATATCTTCCCTGTCTCAGTTATGTTTTTGTTTCGCGAGGGTTAACGTCTGATTGTAAATTTACTTTAGGAATGTTGATCTTTAACTCTGTTTGAGGATGAAGTCATAAACACTTAATAGCTGAGTCACAGTCGCCATTTCTTTGAAATTATTTTAAAGTTTTTTTTTTTATACTACGCCTGCAGCAAACGAACGAGTAGTCCATCCGATGGTAAATGGAGTGCCCATGGACATCGACAATCAACAAAAGCAGATTGTAGATGCGTCGCTGCAGCTAAAGACCTGAGGGCCTGATCTTACCACCAAACCGGAACACAGTAATTTAAGCACTACTATTTGGCGGCAGGTTAAAGGTGAGACGGTAGTGCTGCCGCCCGTGAGCTCGTTCACAATAGCTCTAGAGAGAGAGCACATGTGAAGATGTTCGACGCTGATTTTCTGATTACTATGATGAAAATGTAAATAAGTTAAAAAAAAACCTCATATATGACAGAACTGTATGCCAAATGTTGGCAGGCTGTGAACTGATTGCTTGCTCGTACCATAAATAACATAGCGACAGCGGCTTCCGACGTTATTGCATGCGTGACAAAAGGGCAGCGATTCTAATCGATTGCTGTCGTAGCATAACTCAGTACAGGGTCAGCTTATTTACTATCTTTAATTTCGTTTTGTTGACCACACTTTAGCTAGCTCTTACAATGTCTTAGTCTAGTCTTTGTGTATAACACAGACGTTCGTACGGAGAAACAGAAATACCTAGAGACGCAAACTGTTCTCCTCGGGCCTCCATACGCTTGCAATATGGAGTATTTAAGTGTAACCTAATTTGAATGTCTGCTTTGATTCAACTAACCTTAGCTAGCAGGAAAGCGTCCTTAATGCTAATGAATACACAACTCTGTGCTCGCGGCTTACCGCTCTGGGAGTCAGATTAATTAAGTCTTTATTCAGCTTGTTTGTAATGATAGTGGGCTTTTATTCAAATGTGCTTTAGGTTCAGGACATCTGAACTGTAATGGAAATTGCGGTTCTACCAAGTTAAGGATCATTATTGTATTCAATTTTAAACCCGGTATCTGAGTATGAAATATTGGTTCCTTGAGTTTTTCACGTTTTCGTAGCAATTAATAGAGAAAACGAGGGCAATATTCCCATAATTAGTATTTCTTCTGGTGAGAACTTTGTAATAATTTATTTAGATTTTCATATGTTTGGATGTTATCATCCTAAGTCAAAGTCGTTAAAATTATGTTATTTCATTGCTTTCAGTGACTGCTTATCATTAAATGTTTATAAATATAAGTATCTGGTACGTCTAATTAAACAATTATTGCATAAGAAGTATAGTAACTTAACATTCTGCGGTACAAACTTCCATAGTTAGCAGTGCCAACTATCACAGTTGTTAGATACTCCGAAGTTGTTTTAGAGAACGTCTAGATTTTGTATCAGATTCAGATGTCTAAGTTACAATTACTTAACTGGGTCGTAACTAAGTACTGGGGCACAGTAAATGGATCACTAGTAACCTAAGCAACTTGCCTAGTTAACAACTTGCAATCACGGTTCCGAGGACACTACGATCGACACGATTTCAGCATGCATACTAATTTGGTAAAGCTTTTGTAAATGATCTCTTGGAAATATTGAGTCATTATTTATTTTATTTTATTTTTAACTTATACTAAACAGAGTTCCACAAAAAAAATGACGTTGTTTGTCCGTGGGAAAGTGAATTAAAATTTTAAATTAAATAGAAATACATAAAACTATAGTCATATAGACTTTACTAAGTTACAGTATCATATTAATATTGACAAATAGAAAATCTTTTACATTTGTTTGCAGTTGTTTTCCGTTTTGCATTAAAATTAATGGACTTTGTTATGTCTCACAAGCCATTTGAAGTCATCTAGCAATTTGTAAGTGTTTATAAATATAAATTTCCACGTATGAAATAACACATCAGTTAAACATCAAACGCGTTTACTATGCTCGTTGCATAAAGCTCGATTTTATTACGTATGATTTTACAGTCGCAATGTTGAATTTAGCGGTGTTCTAACATATTATAGCTAATAGCTACATGTAAAATAACTTCCATTTGACAGTTTTCACTCTCCGATGTCAAATAGAAAGGCGTACACGGCGTACATTATAAATGGGCTCTATCAATTCGCCACACTAACATTTCGTTTATCTATTCTCGATGCTAATAATTTCTATGTAATCTGTGGTTGCGGTCTACTTTAATGTCAATTTGGAACGATATCGATGCTTAGTAATTAATCACAAATGCGGTACTTTTGTGGGTCATGAGTTTAAATCTAAAGGGGATGACAGATGGTCATACATTTGGCTGCTCCGACTTTGCCACGACCAATTATTTTAGTTTTTTCTTCGCATATTAAGTATATATTACTATACAGGGTGGATGCGACATAGCGACATTTATTGAAACCACAGCTTCTATACATGGCCAGTATGCATTTCCACCGGATAAAAAATTCTCTGGCGAAAAAAAAAATCCACGTCTGCCGAACAAATTGCACGATCGCAATGTTCAAATTGTTCGGAGAACGTGATTTTTTTTTTTTCGCCAGAGAATTTTTATCCGGTGGAAATTGATACTTACCATGTATAGAAGCTGTGGTTTCAATAAATGTCGCTATGTGGCATCCACTCCGTATAATCATCACTCACTTCAGCATGCTGGTAATTGTAAATTTTGCAATAAATGAGGCTTAAAAAATCAAGGTCGATTTTAGTCAATTCAATCTTTAAATGATTTAAGTTCTAGAACAGTTTCAACTTTATAAGTATTTCGGATTTTTTACTTGTCCTTCATTTTGTAGGCTTCGTTTGTTCCAGGTAATAGGAATAATGACTGATAATGAAAAACTTATCAAAATATAGGTAAACAGAAATCAAAATGCAAGAATTGTTTGTTACATACTTTAAGTAAATCTCATCTTGTGATCATTTAAAGTTTCATGGATATGTCCATTTATTAAACGTCAGACAAAAACGTAAAAAAAAATGACATCATGCTCATTACACATTAAAAATATGCAATGTTATACTGGGAAAGGTATTTAATAAAAAAAAATAGTTAAAAAACTTAAACCCGACTACGTAAAGGGAAGGATTTTTTTTTTATATTTAAGTTGCAGTTTTAGCACAATTAGAGTGTATGTCTAATTACAGACTTTTCCATACTGACCCATATAACTGAGCCTCTCTGTAAATTTACGTAATTAATTAATAATTTTCAAAAAAGAACCGACTTCAATTACAAAAATGTACTAAAAAGTATGAAACACTTAAGTAATATCACAGATAATATAATACTAGTACAGATACCCAATCTCATACAAAAAATTGACGCCACCTTAAAAAAATTATTTCTGTGAGCTACTTTAATTCACTTTTTATGCCAATAGATGGCCGTACTTGTGAGTAGTCTCAACCGCGCTACCCTAACGCCATCTAGCTTTTGCAAAAGGTAACATAGGTACATGTCGTCCTTGTGTGCGTAAGAATGTGTCTGTGTGCGTGCCAAAGCTGTCAATGTTTTAAAATAGAATATTATTATCTGCATTTGTGCGTGTCCGTGTCAGTATGTTACATTACCATGACGTTTGACCTTCTACAGCGCTATAACACTGCTTCATTCAAAATATCAAACGATTTTTTAATGTTTTGCGATTTAAAATGTAATGTAATAAAATAATGATTACTTTCTATTGCAATTGATTTTTATTTAGACTTATGTTAGTTGTTTCATTTTTAAGGTTATACAATACAATATCATTCACCCAAGAATAAATTCATTTTAATATGATAGAGCTTTTGTTAGCACGCTTGAATGATGCACGTAGCCGTGCTATGCGCTAAACTGGTTCTCAGTGTTCCTGTCAAACTTGGTAGGTATACCACTAACAAATTGGAGCCTACCTATGCCAAGGATGTTTCAATTCATAGGTTAGGTGCGAAGCAGTACTGCATTGGGCTAGCGCTTAAGCGGTTACGGCGGAGCGCGGCGACGGCGCGGCGGCGCGGCGCGGCGGAGCGCTGCGGTCTTCCAACCCCTAGCCATAACAGATCGCCGCGCTTAGAACATTCACAGTTCGCGCGCTGTAATAAGTTTCAATTTTGCGTGCAAGACTAGTATTTTATTATCTGTGGTGCAAGTGGGTACCTCAGGCGAGGTGTAGGTATAATTTTTACATAAAATAAACTTGACTTTCGTTAGGGAGTGAATCTTCTGTTGTTCCCAAGGACGATATAATATCTATTAACGTTGTTACTTATTTTGCCTATAGGTACCTACTTCAAATAATAATTTCAAGTATTTCAACATTAATGTAAAGACAATTTAAACGTCTTAAGTCAATAAAAGAGTTGCTAAAGAAAGTAGGTATTCTTTATTTATTTCTGGTAAACTTTGATCGAAAAATCTAAAATCTGTTTATAAAAACGTGCAATCATGTTTGCTTAGCATTGTTCCTACAACTGTCTTCGTTCGCAAAAACGTATTTTTGTAGCAATCTTATTATCAAAATTCTTAGCTAGACTAAGATTGCTTTGAAGGAAGAAGACAAGGGAGGTTTTAGTCATATCACTCAGTACAAAAAACATGTATGTAAATACCCACTAGTGTATCTAGGGGTGCGCTTTGTTTTTCATAAAAAAATTTCTTCATAAAATCGCAATTATTTTCCGAATTTGTTATTAATAACATTTTTCTTTATACTCATTCATAATATTGTTTTACATTCACATCTTTATCCTATTATTTTCTTATATTATAGTTTTTCTTAATGATACCGATCATTCTTTTCAACTCCTAATTATTTTTATTCATACATTTGTTTGTTCTTTTTAATTAATTAATTTCTTCATTTTGAGTGTTACGTTATTTACTCTATTGATATCCATAATGTCAATATAAATATATTAATTATTTATTTATTTAATTGTAAAAAGATCTGAATAACATCTCACATAAAATATCCACAAGAGCACACAAACAATCCGAAAACTTCTACCGAAGTGAAGGAAACACGCGCGGCCCGATTATTTGTAAATAAACATTGCAGAAAAACGTTTTGTTTCTGTTCGAAGTACATCACATGACAATTGATATCTATATTATTTTAGATTATAAAAAAATAAAATACATATATATGTTTACTTACATTATTAGAAAAACATGTATTTAATATATAATTTAAAAAGTTCGATGATGATTTTATATCTAACTACTATTGGAAGACAATCGTAGACTAAGAAACTAAACGCGTCATCGTAAGTGAATGTCCAATAATTTAGCATGCTGAGTGACAAAAGCGTCGAACTCCAATTTGTTTATAACTCAATATACACTCACACACTCATACAATGTTAAAATAAAATTGAAATAAGCGCCATCTATTAGCCACAAATAACCTAACCGCATGAATTTTTTACATTTTGTGCCGTATCCAAGACGGCGACTTAGGAGTTAAAGACATAGATTTCTTTTTTCTCTCAAATCACTTTGAAATAATTGAAGAATGCTTTTAACGTTTTATATATACGTGCTTTATTTTTTAAAAATCATATTTTGGTCAAAAGTTGAACAATAGCGTTTATAACAATTTATTATTTTTGCATTGCTATACATAACGCCATCTATGGAAATTTTTAAGAAGTAAAAATCTAATGTTCCTAATGATACCCCATGGTAATATTCAACTTCTCGCCTTATCTGTGTATAGCTTGAAATAATACAGTTAACGGCCTTAAGGTCCTATATTTAAAGAATTATCCCTGTACTCCTAAACGTTGGAAAGTTGTACCTTACAGCATCATCTCAGCAACATGCAATGCTGACTGCGTTTTTAGATGCAAATATCCCAGTAGCTTTAGTTAATATACGAAAAATAATATAGAAGCCTTTAAAATTTGAGGGTTGCCCTAGATCTCTCTATGATTCCATCATCAGATCGTGACCTGATAAAAATGTATGTGACAAGTATACTCTTTCAAAAAATATTTTCACAAGTCAGTCCAGGCGTGGAGTTATTGAAGTAAAAACAAAAAAAAAATGGAAACCAATTGAGATCTCCTCCTTTTTTTGCAGTCGGTTAAAAAATAATGAGATTGGAGATTGGAGATTCCGTCTTTGACGTGCCTAGGTAATAAATAATTACAATTATTAGATCCTTTTAAATATCTAGTTAATAGTGAGTGCGATACTCTCTGGCGGCGCGTGATCGTATCTTAACCATTATCAGGTTTACGCTGAACCCGAAAGGGCTCATTTCGTTTGCCACTAATTGGCTCATAAACACTTATCTGGGACATTCCGTCCCGTCCTCATTGCTGCTCGGAGCCAAATAGCGAACAACTCGAAGTTATTGGCCTATAATCGCAATCAGTTTATATAGATATCCATTGCACCAGAGATAGGTCCCGT